>OZ009946.1:50215275-55215275 GCA_963932025.1 Erebia epiphron | reverse complement strand
ACCAGTTTTTATTGGTCAAATCTACGAATTCGTTGAAATTTCAGTGATAAAATTATTTAATCTTTCCATGTTAAGCAACACTAAACACGAGTGGGTAACAATGGCAGATTCATAATATTTTTTGATGTTTTCAAAAGAAAAACACGTTATTTTGACAGTGACTGTCAGAAATGACATTTGATACATTTCGCGCCTACTGCCTTCTCTATGGCTGAAGGTTGCCATCTTGGAAACGTATCGAAAACTTGAAAATATGTTTTAGTTTTTGCTCGTTATTTACTTTAATGTTCTAAATTATCATATTTTTAATACAATCTATGTATTTTCCTCAATTCATGGTAGAGTGTACTAAAGTAGGCCTAAAATGAACCTTTTCCTTTCAGCATAATCTGTTGAACAAATGGGGGCCGTAGCCCGGAACAGCGTAGCAGACAGATAGACAGATACCTTTTTGCATATTTTATAATATTAGTATGGATGCAGTGTGTCGTTTATCTTACACTTACAGTAACATAACAGTAACATATACTGGCATATCATTCCACGTTGGCAGGTAAGCAAATCGTGGTCCTAAATAATAACCACTCATGACGTGATTTCTAGAAAAATCTCAAATTCTGCTGGTTCAGCCATTTTTGTTATTAATTTCGATTTTTTTTACTTATGTAAATAAAAATTATCTCCAAAGGCCGATAAATAATCTGGGGTTGACCCATTTTGAGCGCATAATTAACACAAGGGAAATTCAATCTAAGCGTTAAAGCTATTCAAATCAAAATACAACACCAACTTTCGGGGTCTCGTGATTGCTTAGGTCCAAAGTTGAGGGTTTTGATTGTGTAATGTCGCCTGATTTTGTGCAGATAATAATATAATTACCATTATTGTGAGGTCGTACATGTTTGAGCTATTAATTTGCGCAGAGTCAACTCGAGCGTGGGTGGTGCTTAATTATAATTGGATTATAATTACAAGACTTGCTGCGTAAACGGTAATTTTGAGCACACTGTGCCGTAAACAGGGGAATTGTTTGAGCTCATTGATATTATAATGGTGGTGTTGAAAATCTAACATAATACAATTTCAACATGTTCATAATTTGTGGTGTCTTATCACGCTAAAATAACAACAATAAATAATTACCAAGGTTGTAAAAGTCTACCAAAGTAGGTATATTATTAAGCTAGATGATGCCCGCGACTTCGCCCGCTTTTTTTTTATTCCCGCGTGAACTCCGATAAAAAATAGTTTATGTCACTCTTCAGGTCCTCAACTTACCATGTAAAAAATCACGTCGATCCGTTGCTCTGTTGCGGCGTGATTGAAGGACCAACCAACAAACAAACACGCTTCCGCATTTTTAGTATAAGTATGACTAATTACCTATACAAAACCCTGAGTAACAGGTACAGATCAAATAAAGTTTTCAAACAGATGATTTAAGGTTTTCTTTATGTCACAGGTATTCACCAATATACCTGTCTCGTAAACTGTAAAGCGATAAATATATGGTAATTGATTTACGTATTTAAGTCGGTCAAGATTCCGGCAAGATTGAACGCCGCAATCCGATATTGGAAATATTGGATCGTGCAGATGTTTAATTCAGTTATTCATGCGCCGGCGAAGCGGCGACGTCTGCGTGTAGCGGCAGATAAGCTTCCCAACCAAAATAATCTGATAGGAAGGAGTTGAGCTACTAAATTATTTACACTCATACATGAGTGCTTAGTGGTGTAGGATATGAAAAATGTCGAAGCAGACGAAATTTTTGCAAGTCAATTGAAGTTTAAAATATTAGGATCACAGAAACTATAATCCTTGCAGGAGCAGAACTTGAAAATAATATATTTTTAGTATGCTGAGATCTTAGAAATCCTGTGACTATAGTGTCACCATATACATAGTGTCACGAATAAAAGAAGATGACTACGATGGTCAAAGAGCTAAGTTTTTTTTTATCCACTACAAGTTAGCCCTTGACTGCGATCTCACCTGATGGTAAGTGAAGATGCACACTGAGAAAAATGGATTGAAGTCGACGTAATAAAATATTATGCAAACATTGTAAAATACTCTTCTTACCACTAATAAAACAGTGCGCAATACTTTAAATAGTGACACGAATGTATAATTATTCTGCAGGGCATTAAACTTCATTGTGCAGGAAACCTCATCAAAACATTATGTTCAAATGTCTTATCTTTTATCGTGCAAGAACTATATGCATAATAAAATTATGGATTAAGTATTATAATTTACAGTGATCAAAGCACAAAAAAATAGTAACGTCTTAAATGCACCATGTAATATAGTTTTTAGCATAGAAAATTACGGTTCAAAGAGTTGCACCATAGCATTCGATGCAATGCATTATTATATTTCAAACTACGCAGCTAATTTTAAAGTGCCATTCCTGATTATTTGCACAATAAGTACATCAATCCTGAGGAACCATATAATTCAGTGCGTATAGATATTATTTCACATTAAAGAATCGTGCCAGGTTGAAAAAATATTGCTCAGCACGAAAATGTTTGAAAATTCATTAAAAAGTAGGGTGCCTATGTACATAAACATTACGTGCATTTTAAAAATTCATTAAAAAATATGTTGCGTATGCACATAAACATAACGTGCATGCAGCGAATCGGGGGATTCCGGTGCGGGCGGCGGGGGTCCCGTGACGGGGAGGGTAGGTGAGACGCTCGCGGGGGGTAATCTGTCACATCAAAATCAAACAAATCAAAATCACATCACACCATTCTGTGACCTCCGTGACGTGGGTAAGGGTGTGATGCCGTGTTGTTCATTGTGTAATTAATTATTATAATACCTATTTTGTGCGAAAAATGGATCCTATGGGAGAACTACTGAGAAAATGGGGCTTTAGTGACGATGTAATAGAACATTTTGCCAGTAAGTACCTAGACCTATTTTTTTGTTTCGTCAGACGCCTTGGTGGTCAGTGTTGAAAAAAAACCAGAAGTACTTAGGTTCTATAGATAGGTATAGATCGCGCCAAACTTCTAGTCCGACCTGAAGTTTCAGCAGCTCGTTGCGCCGATTGATTCAGGGGAAGGGGAGGGGGGGGGAGGGGATATACCCCCCCTCCAAGTAAGACGTTGCGAATTTTAGTAGTTTCCGAGATATTAATTTTTTTTAATGTTGAGGTTAAGTTTTACTTTTATACGTTTTAATTAATTATACCTACTTTAAAGTACCTTACCTTTTGTTTTAGGTAGTGGAAAAGGTTAATTTCTTAATTAGAATGGGCTACGCCAGAAGACTCGCTTCGTCGCCCCTGAATGAAGCTCAGGACCTGAATGACATTCAGGACCTCCTACGCGAGCTTCTGGCTTCGCGCTTAAAAAAACACTCTAGGGTCAGGGCAGACAAGACTGCGTGGAGTCGGAGTGCGGTTCGTAGATTTTTTAAACTCGGCATTTGTATAGATTTAAATACTTAAGTACTTTTGTGTGTTAAGTCACTGTTTAGTCATCAAAAAAATTAAGATTTATGCCCGAATTCACTAAACTTAGGAAACACCTAAACCCTTGCCTAACAATTTAGGAAGCTCCTATCAAAAATTGTTTTGCACAGCAATTTTTTGCTAGGAGCTTCTTAAATTGTTTAGGCAAGGGTTTAGGTGTTTCCTTAGTCTAGTGCATTCGGGCATGAAAGTTTTAAAGTACATTATTAATATTTTTTTTAAGAAAAGTTTAAGAGAAGTTTAATTTGATTTTTTCGATGTTATAGAGTAAAATTGACAATTTTAAGTAAAAAATTAGCATATTTTTTTATTTAATTCATTTTTGTTTTCATTAAAGAAACGTGCTGATAGTTCCTTGTAACTTTTAAGTTTTTTTTTGTTTTTAAGATATAATTTAGTTTAAAATTGTATTTTAAACTGAATAACTTAAAATACTTTGTTCAAATGTCAAGGTTTTAAGCTCCGGAATCCGGGATTTTCACGTTTCTTGTCCTATATAGTTGACTGATTTTTGAGATGGCAACCCTTAGTGCAGACTGGAGACCTTGGCATTTAGCATTGTTTTATATTATGTTCTAAATTGACTGTTTATCTTTTTAAAAGTTTCCCAGGTGTGTTAATATTATTTTAATCTAGGCTAGGATTAACTATTCTTTGAATAATTTAATATTTATGGAAAATAAATGTTTGTATAATTTTAAGTTTTTTTTAAAATTACATACCCTCTCTGTGTGTGATTAATTACTACCTATATGAATTTGAGCACATTTTTTCTGCACTGTAAATGTACTTATTTATCAGGATTAGTAACAAATATTTGCACGGTGTTTCCAAACGATGAAATTATAACAATAATCAGGTTAGTGTTTGGACTGGTATCTTCAGTCAAAATTGATAGGCCAAACAAAAAATCGGACGTTTTTTACTCTTTCCATACAAATCGTTTACTAGTATTTTTAGGTAGAGTAAAAAAACTACCAAATTTTTTTGGTTGCACCTATCTATCCTACTTATCCTGCCTGACTCAAAATACCTCTCCGAACACTTAATTTTATTATAAGTACAGGGTGTAAGGGACAGCTTTCCGAAAACTTTAACAATGTCTTCAGCATACCATCATCCTGAACAACTTACAGCAATAATTTTTGTCGGAAAAAAAATTCCACTCTCCATACAAATTGTACGAATCAGGTGCCAAATTTTATGGAGAGCAGATTTTTTTTTTTTTTTCGCACAAAAAATTCTTGCTGTAAGTTGTTCAGGATGATGGTCTAAAGACATTGTTAAAGTTTTCGGAAAGTTGTTCCAAAACAACCTGTATTATTTATTTCATCGTCCGGAAACACCGTGTAGAGATTTAGTGCTAATCCTGAAAAATATCAATGCCATTACGATACGGAAAAAATGCTAGGGCACGTAAAAGGATCATGCCCAGCTAAAAAAGCACTATAACATTTAGTGCAGTCGCATAAAAAGATATGCTTCCAGCAGCAAATAATAACATGGGCAGGCACGATATATTATAGGTCACGATCTGGTACACACGAAAAAGTAATATGCAAACGCACATAAAAATATGCTTCCAGCAGTCAAATAATATCATGGGCAGGCACGATATATTATAGGGCACAACCTGGTATGCACCAACAAGTAAAATGCAAAAGCACATAATAGTATAATGAATGCATTATAATATAAAATGCCGTCAATTAGGTATTTTAAACAGTGCACTATATATTTTCTTTCATTAGGGTTATACATTATGATGTCTTGACCTATATCATATAGTGCGAGCTGCAAATAATGTTGTGACGTCACTAAATTGTGGCGGAACCATAATTTTATGTGCACCCCCGGCAGAATAACTTTACATACTGGCACGATTGTTGAAAAAAGTGTGCATGCACAATAGTTTATAGTGCCTCATTTTTCTCAGTGCAGTCTAAGATGGTAGTAATGTGATAACATAGACTTTTACTAGATAATCCCCGCGACTTCGTCGGCGGGATAAACAGTAGCCTATGTCCTACCCCGGGGTGCGACCTATCTCTATACCAAATTTCATCACAATAAATAGACAATTTTGGCCGTCAAAGCATAGCAGATAGACAGACAGACACACTTTTGCATTTTTAATGATATAATATGGATTGTAATAAAAAGATTGGTTCAAAGGTTTTCGAAAGTCACAACGTTTTAAAAAGTAAACGGGTAGAATAACAGGTTCAAAAGCTTGCAAAAGGAATCCAGGAATCCTTCCCGTTTTACCTCTCAAGTAGTATCGGGGAAACGTATTGGATTTATGTATAAAGCAATACGTGGCGCGGAATTTTTCCATTTCAGAAAGATTGAACAGCACAAACCCGTTATTGGATTGTGTTTCCTTTAATTCGGTTACATTTATTCATTCGCGACGTCGACTTTTGTACCGAGGCGTGATACTGACGTAGACGTTGTTGGCATTGTGTTTAGATGATTATTTTCGAAAAACATAATTTTCAGACATGTTTGCATGCAGTGGTAGATTCATTTGACTATTCATAAGAACTTGTAAAAATTCTATTTGAATAAAAATCATTTGAATTTTGAATTTTTTGAATAATAAATAGACATACTGAAATACGAGTAAGTATAAATATGAAACACTAGAGGAAGCCCGCGTTTTTTAATTCCTACAGGCACGCCTCAATTTTCCGGGCTAAAAAGAAGCCTGAGTAGCCTCCAAGTACCCAACTATACCCATGCAAAAAATCACGTCGATCCGTTGCTCTGTTGCGGTGTGATTGAACGACAAACTCTCTATTTGACGTCCTTGGGGATAGAAAACTGGAAAATCCGTATTTCATTATTAGCGGAAGCCCAAATACCAAGTTTCATGGCTATAGCAGCTTGAAAAAAGACGTACTTTCATACAAACTTTCAACCCCTATTTTACCCCTTTGGGGGTAGAGTTTTGAAAAACTGTGGCAAACATTCTTCTTTATTTTTTACCGAAAGCCAAAATTTCAAGTTTCGTATTAACTACTTGAAAAATATCTTGAGAGATGAAGGCCTTTCATACCAACTTTCATCCCCTATTTCACCCCTTTGGCGGTCGAATGTTCAAAAACTGTGAAACACGTCTTTCTTCAATTTTAACCCGCACCTCATATACCAAGTTTCATGGCTATAACTTGAAAAACGACGGACTTTCATACAAACTTTCAACCCCTATTTTACCCCTTTAGGGGTGGAATTTCGAAAAACCCTTTCTTAGTAGATACCTAGTCTTCACAAAGAACACACTCTCCAAATTTCATGTCTCTAGGACCAGCGGCTTAGGCTGTGCGTTGGTATTTATGTTAGTCAGTCAGTCAGGACTTTGAATTTTATATTTATTATTAGATTTGGCTTTGAAGGGATCTCACATGAATTATATAAATTCAATTGGCCGAAGCAAATATTTCGAATACACACACACACACACAGACAGACAGACAGAGTTTTTTTTGTAAAATTGAATTACCTGTGAACGTTTGGATAACATTACTTTTCGAAGTGAAACTTCATTAAAATCGTTGTGATTTGAAAACTCGATGAAACGAAAAATAAAACACTAAAAAGAGAAAAACATACTTATTCATAATAATATTTAGCCTGCGAGAGAATCAGATAGAATACAAGTTATATTTATCTCATTCTCTCGTAGGCTACTTTTCTGAAGTTTCACTTCTGCCGTGTGTGAATTGCACACACACTTTTTTTGAGTAATATAATTGGTAGTATAGCCCCAGAACGTTTTTCAGATATTCCACTTGAAGGTTGAAGAAAAAACTTTATTTGAAAACGGCAAAAGCTATGATCGCTGCAACAAGTCAAAGCATCGATCTTGTATTATGTGTGTTGACTGTTGACATTATCCAATATACGGCAAGAGAGGCCATTTCCAACGTTGCTTACGTTGCTACTTCCACTAGAGTGCTTGTTTAGTGGGAATACATTTTTATCAGCCCGCGCTTCAAAATTACGGCCACAAACATTTTTTATTTGCGAAGGGAATATTATATCAAAACAGCACTCAGCAGATCGATTAATAAAATATCAGATATATATGAGGTGAATTATAATATAGAGATTAAATTTTTGTTAAGAAAATCCATTTAGGTATTAAGTCAATTTTATATCTGTTTTTAATTTTAAATGTTTAATTTTGTAAACCGTAGTGCACAGGATGGTCCGTGACGTCTCGGCCCTTGGGCCCCTCCTGAAAATCAGCGTTGAGGTATGTTAGGTATAGATACATGTACTATATCTTATGTACCTTTCATGCTGTAGCACAGGCTGAGGAGGTGACCCATTTACCACACCTTTAGTTTAAGTACGTACCAATGTACCTACGTTATGTAATTAATTTGTTGTGTTCGTCAATTAACATTTATTTATTTACTAAAATAATTATAATTGTGGGATTCCTCCAATTAATTATTTAAATAGTCTGAACAGAATATTCAACAGATATTCGGGGCGTAGTTCTTGGAAATGTGGAATTTGCGCCGGCTGAGTTGGATCCAGGTATCTCGCCGATGTCGGAGGTATTGGGAGCATGTCTCAAGCCGAGGCCGGCGGCTTACCGCAGGTCTGCCGACATTTCATCCTGACCACAAATCGAGACGTTGCGATTTCAAATTGCTAACTAAAGCTTGCAAAATTATAAGATGATATTGAAGACTGCATCGCATATTTTCCATTTCAAACTCAAATTTGTTTATTTCTCATGGGACACTCCTCAGGTGTCTTTGATTCGTCAATTGTTTTGATTCTACCACCGGTTTGGAAAGACATACTAGTAACAAGAGCCGGCAAGAAACTTAAAAATAATACCGGCACAGACCATCTGCTTAACCGATTTTGTTGGAAGAGGTAGAGTTCTTTCCGAGAGAGACGAACATTTTTCTTTTCATGTTTAAACTACGGTAGAGTTTCTACGGTCTTTCTACAAATCCGTAATTCATGTGCATGTGGACAAAGCCGTAATGCTGCTAACGTGATCTTTATTTATTTTAACTTGTAACTTGACCAATAACAGTAAATTCAATGACCAAGAAGTGTGAACTAGGCCGAATTTGTGGAGTGCACTGAATGCACTAATATCGCAATTCGCATGGCAGAACACTAGAGTGAGGGCAATGGCGCGTCGCGTGTGATTTCCGACGAGTGATTTGCATCCCCCGGGGCGCCGGCCGGGATGATCCGCCCCGCAGCGGTGGACGAGCTAAATTGACGTTTACATGCTAGTCGTGACAAGTACACGTCAATTCATCTAGTTGAATAGGTATTTCGAGATGTGGGTGTACAGGCGTATGCTAAGAATTTCTTTATAACTGCCATACCTCTAACAGGTTAATTCGTTACCATCTTAGACTGCATCATATGATGACTTTTAAGATCTCTATTAAGGGCTAGCTTGTAGTAAGAATAAAAAAAAAACACAAGGACCTTCCCTCGAAACCGGAGCCGCAGGCGGTTAGCAACCTATTTTATATTAAAACAAAGACTGACTTTCATTGCCTCGTTGGGCCAGTGTTCAGGATGTTCAACTGTGGACGACGAGATCCCAGGTTCGATACTCGTATCGAACCTGGAGTCGGGCCGTTATTAATAAGTATTGAGTTTTTTTAGTTGAGTTTGGAAGTTGGCGGTGTTTTACCTCCGTGCCTCAGAGAACACATAAAACCGTCGGTCCTGCGTCTTATCTTTCTCCAATCGTGTCGGATTTTCCGTCCCATCGTGCTAATAGAACACTATAATTTAATAATATCTCCCGCGCAGATGACTAATCTTTGTGGAGACTGACTACCGTGGCCGAAATTCGTTTGAGAGGACATTATTTATTACAGTGTGTACAGATTAAAAGGCGGTATAGTCGCATATTTATGATCAGAAGGTTAATTTAGGGGCGGCGAAGTGTGAACACTGGCGGGGCGCGCCCACACCTGCTAATGTGCCATTACCCGCCGCGCCGTGGCATCGCTGGCGCCGGAAATGACTACATTTTATCCCTTTTGACTGTAGATTACGCGGCTAAATACCTACTGTTTTTTATCTTGTTTATTTATGTACCTACCTCCACGTTTATCTATACTAAATTAAGATAACTGGCTAGCTGTTTAGACGTTCGGCCTTTCAGACCACTTACAGTTCGCGCGCGAGTTGAATGCAGTAATGCAGGCAATTATTATCCTACTTGCAAACACGTACCGACAATGCGTACCGCCAAGGGAGTAAGCGTTCCGGTACGATGCTTTATAGAATATGATTAGGGATATAGGTTCACGGTTGAACCGTAAAACAGACAAAGAGCTAATAAACTACTTTCGCATTAATAAAATTAGCATGGATGGATATAGAAGTAATGTTTGCATGCCATTTTATGGCTGATTGTGGCTTTGTTTCTTGTTTAACTGTAACATCTCTTTTGTATACCTACAATCTAGCAAATAAAAGATTTATTTATTTATTTATTTAGATATTAGTAGGATGATAAGTTTCCATGTATTATTAGGACGTCAAGACGGACCAAAAATAAAATTGAATTATTTTGCTACATTACATTGTTTTATGTACAAAGTAGGTAGGTAATCTAGGTCCCTCAGTAATTTCCAGTCTCATATTTTGGAGCAGAGCTGACTGACACCGCCTTCCTGGTCGTGACAGAATGCTGCGAGTCTCTCATCCATCAAAGGGGATGAATATATCAGGACTAAAGCAGGAATAAACATAATGTCTAAGCACCCCCGAGGTGGAGCGTTCTCTCATTGGCTTATCTACGCGTGTTTACTTGAGTTACGTGTGTTTTTAGAGATATCCTATAATAATATCTTGTTTCCTATTGTAATTTTAACTAGCTTATGCCCGCGACTTCGTCCGCGTGGACTACACAAAATTTTAAATCCCTATTTGACCCCTCTAAGAATTGAATTTCCAAAAACCCTTCCTTAGTGGAGGCCTACGTTATCTGTATGCCAAATTTTAGCCCGATCCGTTCAGTGGACTGAGCGTTGATAAAATAGTCAGTCAGTTAGTCACCTTTTCCTTTTATATATTATTTAGATTAGATAACCATTATAGAGAAAACATGGCTCGTTTTCGTCGGAGTAAGCCTTTTTTGAAAACCTTATTATGAAGAAAAGAATATCGCAACGGGACCGAGTACTTAATAATGATTTTCCTCAATTTTATTCGCATTAAATTATTATTGAAAAGAGAAAGTAACAGCCCATTAACCTCACTCGGCATTACAAAGGATCTCCTTGTGCTAAGAGGATTGGTCAAACAAGGAAAATATTGTAAAACCTTATGCCTTTCTTGCTACTACAATATTCTTTTAAATAGTGACAAAGTTGTATGGATGCAATTGAATTTGGGATCAGCGCCCCCACAGATAATATCCATACTTATAATATAATATTATAAATGCTACGCTGCTACGCTTTCCCGGCCCATCCTTTCAATCGATTTTGCTGAAATTTGGTATAGAGGCAGGTTATATCCCGGGGAAGGACATAGGCTACTTTTTATCCCGGAAAATTAAGGAGTTCCCGCGGGAATCAAAAAACCTTAATCCACGCGGACGAAGTCGCGGGCATCATCTAGTAAATTATAAATGCGAAAGTGTGGTTGTTTGTTGGTTTCTTGGTTTATTGGTTTGTTGGTTTGTCCTTCAATCACGCCGCAACGGAAAAACGGATCGACGTGATTTTTGGCATGGGTATAGTTGAGGACCTGGAGAGTAACTATCCCGGAAAATTGAACAGTTCCCGCGGGAATTTAAAAAACTTAAACCACGCGGACGAAGTTGCGGGCATCAGCTAGTTATATATGTAATATTATGCTTTTTAAAAAGAGCAATTGTTAAGTTTCTTGCCGGCTCATCTCAGTAGAATCTGATTTCCGAATGCCTTTTCACTTTTAGGTTAAACGAGTTGTACGAAAATGTACTTCCGGAATTATTTGCACAAAACATGTATGTAGGTACTGAGTAGATATCTAACGTAGAATCAATACGTACCATCAAAACAACATCAAAACGGGAAAACAACCACTAAAATTTCAGCGTGTATATTCTATTCTTCGATAACACGGATTCAAGCGGTGAAATCTTTGCGAAATACCGCCATTCGAGTTCTTATTACAATACAGTTTTGTAGTTCACACCTGCTTCGATTCTCGGTAGAAATATTCGGTGAATTCAACTCAACTCGAACTCGGTCGGTAGAACTGAAATGGGAAAGTTTATGCGGTTCCCGATTGTGCTAAGTTGTACAGTTTTAGAGCTAAGTTTCGTTTTAATGTTGCTAAAGTTACTTTTATGAGCTACATAGCTGTTGCCTGCGACTTCGTCCGCGTAGATTGAGGTTTTTCGGTTTCCGCGGATCTTTAATTTTCCGGAATAAAGAGTAGCCTGTCCAAAATATCTGTGCCAAATTTCAGCCAGATCCGTTCAGCCGCTCTGACGTGATTGAGTAACAAACATCCATCCATTTTCAACTTTTGCATTTACAATATTAGTAATTTCATTTTCACTAGGTGATGTTCAACATTTTCACGCGCGTGTATTTCAGATTTCCCAGTAGTCAGACTAGTCTGACCGACGGGACATTTTGTTCCCGGTAGTCAGGTTTTATTATTATTATTGAACCAGGTCGAGTTAGTTTTTCTCGTTAGATAACCAAAACAAAATATCTTCTCAATTGCTCTGTACTCTGATATCAATTAGGAACGAAATATCTTTTGTGTCTCGATTCCAAAAAGTAATAATGCGGCGGGAATTGCGCGAATGGTACCCGCTATCTACCTCACACGTCACACGTCCGCTACGGTTTCCACTCCGAATGTTCCCGAATATTCGAGAATATTCCACAATTGCAACAGTTTCCCGATTCGGGAGATAGATCTAAAATTGTGAAGTTTGGTCGTAGATATTGTGCCAATGTTTCGTCATAATTCATACCAATATTATAAATGTGAAACTGTGTTTGATTGTTGGTTTGTACTTCAATCACGCCGCAACGGAGCAACGGTTCGTTGTGATTTTTGCCACGGGCAAAGTTGAGGACTTGGAGAGTGACATAGGCTACTTTTATCCCGGAAAATTGAGGAGTTCCCGCGGGAATAAAAAAAACTTAAACAACGCGGACGAAGTCGCGGGAATCAGCTAGTATTATTAAATATATAGATACAAGATGACGCCCGCGACTTCGTCGTTCGACAGCGTGAACTTTGACATGGATTCATAAATATTTAATCAACAGTTTCTTCGGTCTACAGAACCTACGCTTGATTATTATCGTGATCTTCCTTGATTTTTTTCTTCTCTTGCTTTTTTTATTTCACCTGAACCAGAGAAAATTCAGATCAGACCTGAATTTTCTCTGGTCTGGTCTGATGTGGCTACAGCCGTGGCTAGTAACCATCCTACCGGCAAAGGTGTAGTACCGTACCCTCAAGCGATTTAATGTTCCGGTACGATGCCGTGTAGAAATCGATTAATGGGTAAGGATTTATTATAACTACCGTACCTCTAACAGGTTAGGCTACCATCTTAGACTGTTATTACTTAAAATCAGGTGAGATCGCAGTTAGGGGCTAACTTGTAGTGGACTTTAAAAAAAAAACCGGGCAAGTGCGAGTCGGACTCGCGCACGAAGGGTTCCGTACCATTACTAATAAATAATTACCTTTGTTAATGAACCGCAAGACTAACTTTGTTTGTAGAGGTTTATTGTTAATATCAAAAAAACTATGCTAGTTAGAGCATTGGCTATAGTTTTCCTGTAAAGTATACGTAAATTCCTATTGACCATAATTATTTCAAATTTTTCGATTGGTAAACTCCGGAGATAAGGGGGGGGGAACGGTATTTTTTTAGACATTTTCCCCGATAAATCAAAAACTATCATAACTAAAAATAATTAAAAATCTGTTTTAGAATGTACAAAGTAAACCCTTTCATATGATACCCCACACAGTACAGTTATCTCACTTTTAAATTTCAACCCTCAGATTTTCCCCCCTTTTTAAATAAGAACAAAAATAATTTCCAATTTTTTTTAATTCCAGTGTCTTTGGGCCACTAATATACACAACTGTTCCAAATTTCATGTCGATAGCTTCAGTAGTTACTGAAATAATCGAGTGTGACGGACGGACAGACGGACAGACGGACAGACGGACAGACGGACAGACAGACGGAGAAAGTCGCACCATAAGGGTTCCATTTTACCATTTTGGTACGGAACCCTAACAAGCCATGGAAAGAAATCCATTTGCTTTAGAACGCTGCATTGTTTGCTGGAAACGCTTTGTCTCCAGCAAATTACTTAATAGCTTCTCAACTATACAAATACGTTAATGGACTTCGCCCGTGACTCTTGAATTAGATTCAGGTACAATTAGTTGGTATTAACTTACAATGGCTTGTTTGCGATGCTATTAGGTGTTTGTGGCGAGGACTGGTGTTGCCAGGTGATGAATGGGTGAGAAATTAATGGTGTTAAGTGTACAAAGGGTGAATTAAACGAAAGATGTACATAGGCAAAGTATCTATTACGCGGCTATATGAAGCTCTCCATGTTTAGGGACTGCCTCTTTTACTCAGATACAAGTTTGAACTATTCAAATACGTTATCGGATTTTGCCAATGACTCTAGGTACAATAATTAGTTGGTATACTAGCTGATGACTGCGTCTTCGTCTGCATGGTTTAAGTTTTTTCTTATTCCCGCGGGAATTCCTTAATTTTCCGCGATAAAAGTAGCCTATGTCACTCTACAGGTCTTCAACTACACCAAAAAATTACGTAGATCTGTTGCTCTGTTGCGGCGGACAAACCAACAAAAAAACACACTTTCGCATTTATAATATTAGTAGTAGTCAAAGATCTAGGTATACCTATATTTAGATTCACAACTATCCTGGTCTGGGCATGTTAAACAGCTGAGTAGGAGGACTTTTGCTACGATGAACTCTTTGTGACGGTTGCGCTCTGTCCTGCCAATTCCTACCAAAGTTATGTTGGCACAATCTCTCCTTTCTATTCTCGATTATGCTGACGCAAGCTATCTTAATTTGACTGAGGACCAACTTAAGCTTGAGCGACTCCAGAATCTCGCTATGCGGTTCATATTCGGCTTACGCAAATATGACCACGTATCCGAATTTCGTCAAAAGCTCAAGTGGCTCCCTATACGCCGTCGCCGGGATCTGCATGTACTTTCTCTTCTGTAGTGTGTGCTATTTCAAAAGAAGGAAGTACCTACTTCCTCGAAACTTCCTGCACGGGTTTGTTATGCTAACTTCCTTTCAAACTCGTGCTCAATTCGAGGCACGAGTCCTCCAATCGCGCAGTAGAAGGCAGTATTCGCCCTAACATCGCGTAGTTCGCTTTGTGGTTTCTGCATTTTCCTCGCACCGCAAACCGCAAAGCGGATCTTTGTATCACATCAGAGGCACCTATCGACGAGGAACCGGCTTAAATGCTTAAGCGGGTCAGAAAAGCTTTATGTATACGGCAAAACGCGGTAAAACGACGTTTCCGCGTCAGTAGCCGCGTCGCGTCTCATCGGACGGGATTTCACGACTTTAATACCATACTAGCTGAATATGCCCCTGGTGCCCGCGACTTCGTCTACGTGAATTGAGGTTTTTGGTTCCCGAGGAAACTCTTTAATATTCCGGAATTAAAAGTAGCCTATTTGTTATGTCAGACTATAATCCATCTCTGTTCTAAATTTCATCCAGATCCATTCAGTCGTTCTGGCGTGATTGAATAACAAACATCCATTCATCCATCCATTCAAACTTTCGCATTTATAATATTAGTATGGATGAAATATAGATTACTATAAATTATACATAAAGCTTTTTTCTGACCGGCTCAAGCGGATTCCGCGTCGATAGATGTGTTGGAGACCCGCTCAACTACTCCGCTTAGCTTTGGTGGAAATAGACACATAATTAGCTAAGCTTAAACTTTACTCACCGCTTAGCTCTATCTCGCACATCTATGGTGGAAAGGCTGCCTTAGTCGTGTTTCCAGAGGGTTCGGGGGTGAGGGGAGTGCCCACTAAAAGCACACTATAAATAAATATTTCAAGTTACGACTCTCCGACTCGCCCCGGAGAGCTTTCCCTTGTACCTATAAATGTATTACTTTTTCGGATGTACCGATGCCTTTTATGGCAAGAACATGTTTGTTTCGATATTTTTTTTAAATATAAGTTTTTGACGAATTCTCTGAGCGCCGGGTTCGATTCCCTGTAGGGGTATGTTCAGAATTTGTATACTTAAACTGGATGATGGCGTTGTCCATATGGATAAAAAGTTCTCCTAAAAATCCCATGGAACTCCGAGAATATTTGGGATGAAAAGGTTAGTTTAATTTATTATAAAGGTTGGTTTGTTTAAAAATAAATAAAAACTACGTTTTGCGAATTTTACGCTATGATAGAGCCTTTGGAAGAGGAAGAGTACTATATATATATATAGGAGTCGTGAATAATAAACTAGCCCGAGCAATATAGACTTCATTAGTAGAATTAAACGTAAGTTTTATTAACCCTATATGTAGCGTGGGACCAAAAGGTCCTGAATAATAAATTATTAAAGCCAGGGGTCTTAAATTCCCATTAGATTAGTTGTCCGGCCAATTAACTCTGACCTTTCCTTTGAAGAGTTCATTGTTTGATGTTTGACCCTACGGCTTTACAGGAAACTTAGGAAACTTTAAATTAGTACATAAGTACCTATTTGATATCGGAAGTTTACAATTATCTACTAACTCAAACTCAAATCTTCTTTAATCAAATTGTCAAGTGAATCTACCACTGGTAGATTGGCTCAAAATGACAGCTACAGTGTAATGACCGCAGTCACCTATGATTGGTCAATATTCTTCCACTGTCATGGCCAATATGGCCAAAATTCATTGACGCAGCAAGAATATCATAAATTATTCAGCCAATCGAAAAAATTGAGACTGTAAAAAAGATTGATGCAGGTTTTACATAATTATTAGCCTACTGGTTCTATATGTTTAGTAATAAAACCCACGCAAAACATTATCTTCAGTCATAAAATAAGTAGGTACTTTAATTAACAATTGTAACAAAACTAAAAAAAATTATGCCTTAAGACGAGAAAAGGGCTTAATTTATCACCAAGCTAATGTTAGGTTAGGTTTAGGCCATAGAGGTAGTATAAGGTATACTACCTCTGTGGTTTAGGCTGTGTACATACATAGGTACCTACATAACATTATTACTTTATTATAAAATCCGTTGAATAAAACTAGAAAAAAGTGTGTGTGTGTACAATTCACTGTGAAAGAGTTCAAGTGAAACTTCAGAAAAGCAGCCTACGAGAGAATGAGATAAATATAACTTGTATTTATATCATTCTCTCACAGGCAAAAAGTTATAGCCTCTTAAAAATTCAATATATGTTTGTCTCTTTTTGGTGTCGCTTTTTCGTTTCATTTTTTCATTTGAATTTTTAAATCACAATGATTCTAAAGAAGTTTCACTTCAAAAACCTTCGGTTCAGTAGGTAGTTATAAAGTGCATACGATTGCAAATGAAGGTTTCGATAATTAATCAAGCGCAAGTAGACCGATGAAACTGTTTATCTTAATTAATTAAAAATTAATGAATCCACATTAAACTTCACGCCGTCACCCCTGCCATTAAATAATTCACGCGCACATCAAAAGTACACTCATCACCGGTTTGTTTGCGCTGATTAACCGACACCGACGACTCGTTCCGAATTCAAATACATACTACATAATTAAACGTCCGGTAAACGGATTGGTTGAAAGCTCGTACACTCGGCGACAAAAATAAACAATTCTTGAGTTATTTTATTCATTTGAAAGCTGGAAATTCGATTGTTGTAAAATATTAGGTAATTCAAAGAAGACACTTCACTCCTAAATATCTCCAAGTCTACAAATAATAATTTAATAATACCTAATAATATTTTTTAAGACAATTATCATTATTTTATTAAGTTAATGTTGTTGTTTATACATGTACTTATTTGGCGTACAATACATAATTTTTCATTCATTCATTAGCTATTTTTGAGCAAGCAATTTTAGCGTAAAGTGTAGCTACCAAACTTCTTTTTGAGATTTTGATAAGAATTTGAAATGGTCATTCACTTCTGAATTGGTGCGTGTATTGATTTTTCCTTTCGATTCTTTCACTCATGTTTTTACTAGATTGTAATTTTGGATTTTTGTTTCGCTAATTTTAATAAAAAATCGTTAATGAAGGATGTGTATGCTGTACAAGCCGCTATATGTAATTATAACAAAACCCCAAGATTAACAGCACAAAAAACAATGACTTATGCTGGATTTATGTTCTAAGTCTAATATAATCCGTCGCTGCCTGTCCAAGAGCATACAACCAATCAAAATTAGTAGAGCTGTTAACAAAGTTTTTGTGTTGCTATTAATTAGCGTTCGTTACCCGTTGAATATCTGATAAACCGATAACTCGATTCGATATCAAAACAATGAAATTAATATTTTGTCCGGCGTAATTAGTTTTCCATTGTATCAGGCTTCAATATTTCAACCCCTTGCCGGCTCACCACTGAGCGCGAGTCGCATCTCGGAAATAGAAGGGTGCCATAGTCCACCACGCTGGCCACGTGCGGATTGGCAGCCTTCACACACCTCTCAAAACAGTATGAACTCTTGGGTATGCAGATTTTATCACGATTTTTCCTTCACCGTTTAAAGCAAATTATATTTTTTTCTTAAAACGCACATAATAATTAGGTCAGTAGGTAGTAGCTTTATGCCCACGACTTCCTCCGCGTGGATTAGGATGTCTTGGTTCTCGTGGGAACTCGGAGCCCCTTGTAGTAGTAGGTATGTGTTATTCCAGGCTATAATCTATTTTCCTACCAAATTAATTCAGATCCGTTCAGTTGTTCTGGCGTGATTGAATAGCAAAAATCCATCCATCCATCCATACATCCATCCATCCAAACTTTCGAATTTATAATATTAGTATAGAGCCTAGAGGTATAGATATTATGACGAAAAGTTAAAAAGGTGCGTACCCGGGGATCGAATCTCCCTCCACCCGAACAGGAGGCAGGGTGTTTACACCACTGGCTGTCACCGTTTCAGGGTTAGCGTTTATGTAATCACAAGGCACACAATACTTAAATTGCGTGTTACATATTGTTGAAATTTTTTATGGGTTTTTTGTTTGGTGGGATTTTATGATTGTACGGCCGTCCAATTATACGAGGGGCCATACTGCCAACGCTTTAAACAATACTTAAACAATATTACTCAAAATGACAGTTTGCTGTCACGTACCTTGACGTTCCTAAAATAAGGATTATAATAATTCTAAAACACGGAAGTCATCAATAATGAAACAATCATTGTTTTTATCGTTGGCAGTATGGACCCAGTTGTTATTTTATGTCTGAGTTTTGTACTTATATGAATTTTTTAAGATGTTTTTTTTTTATCCACTACAAGTTAGCCCTTGACTGCGATCTCACCTGATGGTAAGTGATGATGCAGTCTAAGATGGTAGTGGGCTAACCTGTTAGGGGCATTGCAGTTATATTAAACCCATACCCCTATTCGGTTTCTACACGGCATCGTACCGGAACGCTAAATCGCTTGGCGGCACGTCTTTGCCGGTAGGGTGGTAACTAGCCACGGCCGAAGCCTCCCACCAGGCCAGACCAGGGAAAATTCAGAAATTATAAATTCCCAAATTGACCCTGCCGGGGATCGAACCCGGGAGTCCCGGGACCTCCGCACGTTAAGACAACTGCGCCACGGAGGTCGTCAAGATTATTAATACAATAATGAGTAAAGTGATGGTGATAAAATGAATAACGGTAGATATTTTGAAATTAAAGCTACAAAGGATTTTAAACGCGTCCTATTTAGAAAACGCCCACACAAACTCAGCGCGCTTTCTTTGAAACTATGAACCTCATTTCTCGCAGCGCGTTAGAAAAGACAATTATTCCCTCTAATTTAACTGAACTGCCACTGAAAAGCCAAAGCCTTCTGAAAATTTAAAATCAATTGTACAGTCGCGCGGGGGTGCAATTACGACTCAAAGGGTTCTGTCGGATTAAATCAACTACAAATTAACTTTGTCCGTCCTTTATACGCGACACCTTTTGAAGTCTTGGCAGGCCTGCCTCACTTGTCACGTGACCTGAGATATTTAACTACTGCTGTGTAGACAGTACTCGTATTTAAGTCGAGTGTCGCGCGAGCAGCGTAGTTATATATAGTATTATGTCTTACCTATTCTGTGGTCTTGGCTCATATTGGTTAAAGTCAAAAATCATATGTTCAGGGTACAACACTGGATTTCAGAAGTAGTAGAATCTTTCACAACCACAATAATGTAAGGTTGAGGATTCGATTGGTGGGGTTATTTTATCCATGTCCATATGGACATCCATGTTATATAAGTGCGAAAGTGTGTCTATCTGTCTGCTATGCTTTCACGACCCATCTGTTCAACCGATTTTGATGAAATTTGGTACAGAGACAGGTTTGGTTGGACAGGACATCCTAAGCCTACTTTTGTCATGGAAAAACAAAAAGTTCCCATGGAACTACAAGAAGCCTAAATCTAGGCGAGCGAAGTTACGGGCATCATCACTTAATAGCAAATTTATAATTTCTAAACAGGCTCTGGTTTAGTCTTTAGGGGAGGCTCGAGCATGGCTAATTACCAAGTACCTAGTGAAAAAAAACTAAAACTTAGCTACTTACTTACTTCAGCTTTATAAAAATAACTACTTAGTCATTTATTTATTGAAAGCTTTCATATCTTTAATCTTACTACTAATACATTATATTACTTACCCTTTTATTTAGCCTACTCAGGTAGGTACATATTTGTCTAGATTTGAGTAGAGAGAGATTTCATATATCTAAAGCGTTCAACCTCAAAGAGTCGGTACATTGGTAACAAAACCTATTCCTCAAGAAACCGTTCCTATAAGAGGGGAAACCGGCAAGATACTTAAACTTGGAGTGGTTACCATTTAACTTCATCTTAAAGCATTAAAAATCGTAGCTCTCCAAAGTAATTGGTACAAGAGTCACGTAAAAACAATATTGCCCACTCAATTTCCTGCCAGTGGGAAGATCTCAAAAAACGGGCCAAGTGCGAGTCGGACTCGCGCACCGAGGGTTCCGTACAAACCTGTAGGTATATAAGAAAAAGTTATGGTATTTTTTTTTATTCCACTTATCTATTTTAATTTCAATTTAATACCTCTACGCGTGCATGCGGAAAGGGGTAGTAAGTTTAAAATTATTAAAAATATTTTTATTGTATGATGTACCTAAAAATTTATGCTTTTCGCAATGTTTCCTTTATCTGTGCTATATGACGTTGCTTCGTACCAAATTTCAAGATTCTGAGTTCACGGGAAGTACCCTGTAGGTTTTGATTCCCTTGCGAGTGTCGAAAATTTGCAGCATAAATGGCTGTATCTTTTGATTGTGTTGGCTTAGGTTTGATTTTTTCACAGCTCCAAGGGACAGTAGACAGTAGTAGTATTTGACATGAATTTTAGCTTGATACCTCCATGCGTTCCTGAGAAAAAGGGTCTTGACACACAGACGGACGGACAACAAACCTATAAGGCTTCCGTTTTTTCCTTTTGAGGTACGGAAACCTAAAAATGGCCAAGTGAGAGTTTAACTCGCTTACGAAGGGTTCCATGATCGTCGTATGAGATTTTACACTATGTACTTTTTAAAAACTTTCATAAAAGAAACAACAGAGGTCAGAACTCAGAGGCGCTCAAGAATCACGTTTCTTGTATAGGGCGGGCCCCTCGTTTATCTTTTATTTTATTTTATTTGACGACCTCCTGGCGCAGTGTTGAGCGCTGTTGTTTTAACGTACGGAGGTCCCGGGCTCGATTCCCGGCAGGGTCAATTTTGGGAATTTATAATTTCTAAATTTTCTCTGGTCTGGTCTGGTGGGAGACTTCGGCCGTGGCTTGTTACCACCGTACCGGCAAAGACGAAGCGATTTAGCGTTCCGGTATGATGCCGTGTAGAAACCGATTGGAGGTATGGGTTTAATATAACTGCCATACCCCTAATAGGTTAGCTGGCTACTATCTCAGACTGCATCGTCACTTGCTATCAGATGAGATCGCAGTCAAGGGCTAATTTGTAGTGATTCTTTTTTCTAATTAATATTTGTTGTTAAAGCGGCAATAGAAATACACACTCTGTGAAAATTTCGTCTATTTACCCACTACAATTTATAAAATACAGTCCCCTGACAGACAAACGGAAGGACGAACGGACAGACTTACAGCAGAGGCTTTAGTAATACGGTCCTGTTGGCACTATTTGGGTACGGAACCCTAAAATACCGGAAATCTAAAAAAGTGATGCTTAATACATCCGGGACACAATTATAAATCAAAAGGTTTGAGGGATTTGCTCGACTTAGCTCCCCGTCGAATTAACTCCGACCTTTCATTTACAAGGGACGCATATTTGGTTTTGTTTTTATTTTTATTTAATAGATTAGAACAAGATGGCGCCTGCTTCTCTATATGCGTGCATCCAGGCATCAAGATCATACGGCCTCGTCGGTCTTCGTAATTTTATTTAATAATCATAACTGCATAATAAATACGTATTCCTTTTTCAAAAAGATGTTTAATGCTTTATATACAAACTCAATGGTGTAAACACAGATGTAGTTCAGTATAAATTGCGGTAAGTATTCCAAATTTAAATCACATTCTCCCCCTAGAGGATGAATGAAATTCAGTACAATTTTCTTTCCCTGTTTTTAACAGATTAAAAATGACTATTGTTATGTTCGCTTTTTGTGGCATAGAATGTCACTTTTTTGAGCAAGTGGTACGAAAAAGGTATTTTTTACGCGCCAGGGGCTATAAGCTGGATTCATTATTGTTAACTTTCGTGTTTTAGAATAATTATAATCCTTATTTTAGGAATGTCAAGATAGGTGACATCAAACTGTCATTTTGAGTAAGTAATATTGATTTGTGCGTTAGCATTATGGCCACTGGTCCTCATAATTATAATTATGTATGACTTACCCATAACCATTAAATATTAGGACCTGCAGAATGAAATCCTCATATAGCTCAAAATACAATAAAACACATAGACCTGTTGCTCCATTAATTAAATAAAAAACCAACAAACAAATACACTTTCGCATTTATGTGATAAGTCAAGGCGATGATTCAATCACAAGGCCTGTAATACAGTAGGAATTAGTCCCTCAATCACAGAGGCTATCGCCGCAAACGGTTTGTAATCATCTCGATCAAAGGGAGCCGAGACAATGAAATGGTGGTTCTTTTATTGAGTGCACCTTTGCACTCAAGGCGAGGGAGGATTACGCCGGCATTGAGTTGCCGGCGATGAGATGCCGGCATTGAATTGCCGGCAATGCGACGAAATGCTGGCGTTTGCTCCCTTTGATTTAGCTTCTAAACAACTAACTTAACTAGGAGCTGTGCACTTTGTCTATGCCACTTTTTATTTGATACACTTTTTATATTATGTCCTTCTGTTCTTGTTTCCTAATAAAAGTTTATTTATTTACTAGCTGATGCCCGCGACTTCGTCCGCGTGGATTGAGGTTTTTGGTTCCCGCGCAAACTTTTTAATTTTTCGGGATAAAAAGTAGCCTATGTATTATTCCAGGCTATAATCTATCTCTGTGTCAAATTTCATCCAGATCCCTTCAGCCGTTCTGGTGTGATTGAGTAACAAACATCCATCCATCCATCCAAACTTTCGCATTTATAATATTAGTTTAAATTAGTATAGATTCAGAAGGATTAATGTGTAACGGGGCCAATATTTCTAATAGAAAGGTTTTTTTTTTCAATTTATAGGTTTTTTTTTAGTCAATCACTAGACCAACGAGGCAGTCGACTAGCGCTTGGCTGCAATCAGACTTGCTGGAAGTAATGATGCAGCTGGAGCGCGCTTGTCTAGTAGATGCCTATTCACTCTTGATTTGAAGATACCAGTGTTAGGTATAAGCGGATGGAAAAACCGGCCAAGTGCGAGTCGGACTCGCGCACCGAGGGTTCCGTACTCAAGAAGTAGGTATAATTACCTTTGTTAATGAACCGCAAAACTAACTTTGTTTGTAGAGGTTTACTGTTAATATCAAAAAATTACGTTTGTTGTATGGGAGCCCCCCTTTAATATTTACTTTATTGATATTTAATTATTTATTTTGAAAGGTAATATACAAGTTAATATTCTGTGAAAATTTGAACCGTCTACCTGTTACCGTTTTTAATATTGAGCAAAAAAATACGAAAAAAACACGTTTATTGTATGGGGACCCCCCTTAATATATATATATTTTTTTAATTTTTAGTATTTGTTGTTATAGCGGCAACAGAAATACATCATTTGTGAAAATTTCAGCTTTCTAGCTATCACGGTCTATGAGATACAGCCTGGAGACAGACAGACAGACAGACAGACAGACAGACAGACCGACAGACAGACAGACAGCGGAGTCTTAGTAATAGGGTCCCGTTTTACCCTTTGGGTACGGAACCCTAAAAACGGAAGCCTGTATTCTATATCCTAGCAGTTTGAATTAGAAACGAGGAAGCAAATCACTTCATAGATACGCGTCTAACGCGTCGCATTAAACACTGCAGAACTTAGATAATGATCATAATATAGTTTCATCTGCTATATTTAAACATTTAAATAAATAATTCCTCTCCTACATATTTCGCTTCACGCAACAGTTACACTGTAAAATTTGTACCAAAACGGCGAATCTAACAGATTCCAACTGCGCGAGTTGGTAAATTGTTAAATTCGCCCTCTAGTTCCGCTCGTTGGGTAAAGTTATAACCGCGCGGGCGGGAGCCGGGAGGCCGCATACCAAGTTATCTTTTGTAAAAAATAGCCCAGCTTTTAACATCCATACTAATTACTAATTCAGTATTGTGTTAGACTAGCTGATGCCCGCGACTTCGTCCGCGTGGTTTAAGTTTTATTGATTCCCGAGGGAACTCCTTAATTTTCCGGTATTAAAAGTAGCTTAAGTCACTCTCCAGGTCCTGAACTATACCCATGTCAAAAATAACGTTGATCCGTTGCTCCGTTGCGTTATTGAAGGACAAACCAACAAACCAACAAACAAACACACTTTCGCATTTATTATATTAAGTATTAGTATGATTAGTATGATACTAGCTGACCCACCCGGCTTCACATAATTAGGTATATAAGTAGGTAAACATTAATATGATAATATACCTACTCAAACCAAATTACAGATTCCGTGGATGGACGGACGGATGGACATGGCGAAACTACAAGGGTTCTTTGTTGATTACGGAACCCTAAAAAGAGGTAAGTACGAACTATAGTTCGCGTGGGAGTTGAATGCAGAGCTGATATATGTCACCTCAGACAAGCTCTGCATTCAACTCGCGCGTACTTTACCTATAAGTTTAATGGGGAAAAATAAGTGTCAGACTTGGGCCAAGTATAAACTAGTTAATTGTATACTAGCTATACCGTCAGTTTGTACTCACTCAGACATCATAAATCCACGAGTAATTCTATGCCAGTCAAAATGTAACAATTTCAGAAGAGCTCTAAAATAGGCTCAAGAAATTATGATACTTCAAGTTTTACGACAATTTCTTAATATTACAAAGGGAATATCGTGAAGTATTCGCAATTACTGTATGTTGGAGTTAGGCTGGGGTTACACTATCATTATTACAATTTACAATTGAATTTACAAAATTTACTGCATTGACAATAAAATTGGTGTGCTATTGATGATATTGACAGTATAGATGCGGTATTGAAGAAAATTTTGTTTTTTGTAATTACACGTCAAAGAATATTTTTTTTATCTACACGTCAATAAACAATATGTATTCATGTGGGTTTCACTTTTCTTCTAGACACTCATTATAACCAACGGTTTCGTTTTCTATCACTCTTTAATTTAAGGATTAATACTAATGCCAAGCAAGCCTTTTTTTAACACGTCCATTCTTGCGCTGATCAACTCTGAGCATGCACTGTCATACACAAATGACTTCAATAATATTGACAATCAGGTATCTCTAATATTATAAATGCGAAAAGGATGGATGGATGGATGTTTGTTACTCAGTCACGCCAGAACGGCTGACTTAATTATAGTCTGGATTAGCATCCATAGACTACTTTTTATTTCAGAAAATTGAAGTGTTCCCGCTGGAACCAAAAAATCTCAATCCACGCGGACGCAGTCGCGGCCACTAGCTAGTTTTATGAATAATATTGATAGTGTAAACCTACACTTAGGCAACAGTGGGGAACTCTTAAATTATTCCGTTCGTGATCCAGCGGAACTTTTCGCGGAATATTTAAAATATTAAGGGGAAGAACACGTTCCACGCTAAATCTGGAATTTGGGGAACGCTTCGAGTTTAACTTGCTCAATAAAAGTAACTTGAAATTAAGCGAGTGTGTCTTCAGATTACGATGTGATTTCGCATTTATACAGGTATATTATGTAAATAAAATAATGTCAGAATTTTAAAAAGAGCAACTACCGAATTTCTTGCTGACTCTTCCTTTTAGGAATGACATTCCGATTCAGCGGTAGGTTCACTCGACGATTCAAAAGTTTCAACTTTCAAAAGTTTATTTGAATAAAAACATTTGATTTTAATTTAATTATCTCAAATTACAATCACACTTGTATTGGCTACATCCGAGAGGATTTTTAAACTCTATGATTTCCAGAATAAAAAGCCGTCCCTGGATTGCAAGCTTAAAATGTATCTGCCAAAGTCATGAAAACCTAAAACAGACAGACAAACACACACTTTAATTTATAATATTTTTAACATATTATTTTAGTTTTTCATCAACGTTATGTTTTGCATTGATGTTTAATTCTTTATTTACAAAATAATAATATAACAAAATGGATGGAGCCACTAAGCTTGGACTTGCAAATTAAATTAATACTTGTATTTCGGTCTTGGATGCCGGTTTCTGGTGATTCCCCACTCAAATTTTGTTTATCAATGCCTTTGAAGTTGAGAATCACCGGGCGAGGAATTAACTTCTGTTTCATGAACTAAATTAAATAATTTGTACCAACGCCGACGATCCCCATTGAATAGGCCATCGAAAATATACCATTTGAGTAAATGCCCATTTGAGCAAATGGCATTTGTTCATGCCTTCAAAATCAAGTACAGACGAGTGAACAATTACGTTTTGTTGGTTTTCCTTATGAGATTTCGGATTTCAAAGCCGGTATCACCCACACTGATAGCTGCCAGTTGCACTGAGACTCGGGGAAAATCTTTTTTTCTTGTTTACATTTCAGCGAATATCCAACGGTTCTCGTTCAATTATCAGTTTGATTTCGCTTTTACGTTCCGTGTACACTATACAACTACAGGTAAACAGCAGCAGCTAGAAAGCAACTACAGGCATCCACCAGCCCAGAAGTCAGTTTAAATATTTGTTACGAAGCGTATGGATTGTATATTGTATTACATTACCTCGACTTAACAAATGCTGTTGCACAGTCCTCAGATTTACGCAATGTATGCAGTGGTTGATTCACTCGACGATTCAAAAGTACTTGTAAAAGTTTATTTGAATTAAATAACTTTTGAATTTTGATTGGCAAATCTAGAAACTCTTGTAGAGTACTAACAATGTACTTGTAGAGTACTAATTGGTACTGTAGAGTGGTAAGGTATCAAGCCCCTACTAAGCAACCCTGTTTCGAAGCCATATATATAGCCATCACTGCAGGATTACGCACTGTTGAGGCTCCAACCGTTTACTTTACAGACTGTAAGACCCTAGGAAGTGGAAGGACCGTTTCGCCCAAGATAAGCCCGCGGATGTGATGGGTAAAAATGTCACAACAGAGAACCAGTCCCCCTGACCACTACTATGATAAGAAACCCTGTTTCAGACCCGCGTAGACATCACTGGGAACACGCACTGTTCAAACACTTTCACCTCTAACTTTGCGTATCCCCGTATACGTTTTCCTTAAGACATTCCTCTGAAGACGGATGGTTCTATCGGGGTTGAAGCATTAATTCGCGAGTTAGTACTTGTAGCTGGTAGGTAGTTAGGCGGTGAGTTATGCGGGACAGGTGGCCGTGTTAACGAGTTCGCAAGGCAGATAAATAACCGCTGATAACGTAATGTCCCTTTGTTGCCGGCGGGCGGGCACACGTAAAAAGTAAAAGGCTGTAACCTGGCAATGTGCTCCGGGAGATCGTACCGTTTTATTGTATTATCTCTCATACATGTTACTATTTCCATTTAAGTTTCCATATCCTTACTTAATACAGGGCATACTACCATCGCATAAAGCGGTATTGTTTCAATATTGTTGACATTCGTGTTTTAAAGTTATAATAATCCTTATTTTAGGAACGTTAAGATACGTGACATCAAACTGTAATTTTAAGTAATATTGCTTAGGTATTGCTTTAAGCGTTGGCAGCAAGGCCCGAGGTTAGCCCGTTACCATCTTAGACTGCCTATAACATCATAACTTACCACCAGGCGAGATCGCAGTCAAGGACTAATATGTAGTGGACAAAAAGCAATAAATTACTAGCCGATGCCCGCGACTTCGTCCGCATGGAATACGTTTTTTTAACTCCTTAATTTTCCGGTATAAAAGTAGCCTTGGTATGTCTTTCCCCGAGATGCAACCTATCCCTATATCTACCAAATGTCATCAAAATTTGTTGAAAATATACACTTTCGCATATAAGCCTCTATCAGAGAAGGCTATTGCTCTGTTACGGCTGTACAAGAAAGCCCTACGCAAGATTAAGGTAACTCCATAAATAAAGATTTAAAAAAAGTTTAGTATTGGTATAGATTATATCTCTCTTCATTTCGGCGAACCGTTTTAAGTATCTTTCGCCGTATAGAGGCAACTCCAGTCTCTTATCTGTATTTCTGTTTGCGAAACTCTCGCCGGGTAATGTTTGCATATTAAACATGTCGTATGCTGAATTAAGACCCTGTCAAAGCTCCTATTATGTACTGTTACAAATTCAGCTTCGAGTGGTTCACATTTTTACGCAATACAAGTTAACCCCTGACCACAATTTCACCTGATTATATATTCCCAAATTGACTCTGCCGGGAAATGAACCCGGTATTGATTGTACCTACAAACAATAATTTTGTAAGTAGAATAAAATGACGGATATTTTTCGCTTTAAGTACTTAAAGCAAAGTGATATTTTAATTTCTTAAAGTACTAAAGAAATGAAATGAAAGGAATTGGAATGAAGTGAAGTAAAAATATTTATTTATTGTAGGACAACTTGTGTCACTTATGATAATATTACTGGACCCTACCACTGAATCGGAACGCAGTTTTACTGCGAAGAATTGGCAAGATACTCAGAATTTTCTTAACAGTTTACTCACTTTCTCAGTAGCTTAGTTTACTCAGTACTTATCCAATGCAAGCTTATCTTGTTGCTATCAATCAAGCTTAGTTGATACAAACAGCATAAATGATGAACTTTGAAACATGATCTAACTAAGAAGCTTTCTAGTTGTCAAAGGAAGCTTATCAATAAGATATTAATATCTAAGGTTTGAACTGAGCTAGAGGCGGGAACTCGGTGAAGTCTAGACTCTGCGCAAATTAACAATCTTGCCTTGCCTCGAGCTATGAAGCGATCAATGTAGAACAACCTGATTTGTCAATATACGTTCAGATATTGAGCTTGGGAGAGGTAATATAAACTTTAGTACCTATTTACTGCGATTATAGATTATCCATACTAATATTATAAATGCGAAAGTGTGTCTGTCCGTCTGTCTGTCTGTCTGCCTGTTTGTCTCTACGCTTTCACGGCCCAACTACTCAACCGATTTTGATGAAACTTGGTACAGGGTTAGTTTGTATCCCGGGGAAGGGCATAGACTTTTTATCCCGGAAAATTGAAGAGTTCCCGCGGGAATCAAAAAACATCAATCCACGCGGACGAAGTCGCGGGCATCATCTAGTTTATCTGATAGATCTGGGATCATACTGCCAACGCTTAAAGCCATGTTGTTTCATTATTGTTGACCTTCGTGTTTTAGAATTATAACCCTTAATTTAGGAATGTCAAGGTACGTGTCATTTTGAGTAATATTGCTTAAGTATTGCTTTAAGCGTTGGTATGTTGTTTATCGTGTTGGCAGTATGGTCCCAGGCATGAAAAAAAGACGTGTGGCACTCGGAGACTGCCGCGGTAAAGCTATTGCATAGCATTTTTATCAACTTATGTGATTATAATTATTTATTTTATTTATGCAGTATTTTTTTTCCTTTGTTTTTCTTTGATATTAATTCAAGTTACTAAAAGTTCAAAGTTCAAAGTACAAGTCATTAAAAGTTCTGCTATTCATCGATAGATGGCAAAACTAAAAAATATCACCGCCACAGATCACTCATCACTCATATACTAATCCCTGGGGACAGATAGGACAGTGCAAAAGTTGACGGTTAGTTCCGGTGCATTCGCAAAGCGCTTGGGCATATTTTTTTTTTGGTAAATCAATTTAAATTAAATTAAAATTTAATAAAAATAAAAATAATAATAATCGAAACAAAAAATATAACTGCATTTGTGATAATAATAATTATAGATTTATTTTTAATAATTTTAGATTACTTTAGATTGTAAGTACTAACATAGTTATTAAGATTATATTGTTACTAACACTAGTGGACCACAAATGTTGTCTTTAATAAATAAATGAAATTGAAATAATAAAATGTATGTAATATAGAGTAGGTACTCACTCATTTTCTTTCACTATTTTTTCGTGACTTTCTTCATTAATAAATGCACTTTGTTTATTCATATTTAAAACACTTTGTACATTGAGGTTTTTTGATTCCCCTTGGACACCCGGATGGAACGAATAACTAGCCTATGTAACTATTGAAAACATAATTCTTTAAAATTATTTCGCCTTTATATTTTCAACAACTTGAAGTCAACAACACAAGTAGTCATAGCAACCAAAATCATCTTTTCATAAAAATAGTCTTTTTATTTTCAACAACTTGAAGTCAACAACACAAGTAGTCATAGCAACCAAAGTGTTAGGTTTTTTTTCGTTACGGAATTTCTGGATTCGGTCTCCACGCTCAAGGCCCGCGATAGAAGCTATGCAATAGCTTAAAAGCGTTAATTTTTGTCGCATACACAAGTGCACTCTCTGTGTCAATCAATCAATCAATCAATCAATCAATCAATCAAATCATTTATTCAATATAGGTACACTGTAGGTACACTTATTGACGTTAAAAATTACTTACTTATAAAACGTGATGGTGATAATCGGTTACGGTATCTTAAAACTAAAGCTACGAGCTGTCTTTACTCTTATGCCCGATGGGATGGAGAATCCGGCACGACTGAAGAGAAATCAGACGCAGAACCGACAGCTTTACGTGATCTCCTCGACCCGGGATTCGAATCCGGGACCTCGTCAGCCGCAGTCAAACATGCTAAACACTAGACCAACGAGGCAGTCAAATCAAAAAAGTTAAGTCAAAAAAAGATGATAGATTAGACAGTCAGTCACCTTTTCCTACTTAGATTACAGCTAGAGTATGAATATTAAGGAAAAGATGTTCAGAGTGTAGTTCCTTGTATCCACGCCACCCCTAGTTCGCCGCGGGGCTACAGCGAGGGCTTGGAGGGTAACGAGGTTTCATAGCGTTAACCCTATTTTTCTATTTCTCAGAACTCCCTATTTCTTATTCCTCCGCAACAGTGTTAAAATACAAGACTGCTTTTAGTGTTATTGATTTACATTTTTTCCTTTTTATATTTCTCTTTTTGCTATATTTATAATTTTACTTTTTCATCTGTCTGAAGAGTAGGTATAGAGGAGTCTGGAATTATTGATTTTAACTTATGTTTCTGAGTATCACACCAGCAGTATTATTAAAACGTTACGCTTCTTGAACTAATGGAATGATTCTATTTATTGTATTTTTATTTTATTTATATTTCAGACAGTTTTTTTTTGAGACTATGAAAACTAGAGGAGGCCCGATGAGGTTTTTTTATTCCCACGGGAACTCTTTGATTGAAACTCTAAATAATAAATCACATTTTACCGATCACAGTGAGACTTTGATAGATTTGGTCTGTACAGACGGCTCGATCAGAGATGTGCAAATTAATCATATAAAAGAGTTAGGTGGTCATGCCATTATCGCTGTCACATTTAACCTAAAGAAAGCTAAAATAGCACCCCGTTGGGTGACTATTAGACCACTAAAAGACATTATTGCAGAGGACTTTAATGAGGACCTAAAAAATGTTCCATGGGGTGACATCAACTCTTTGGACGATGTTGAAGATATGGTATCGAAATTTAACGCTTACATTCTGACTTTATTTGACATCCATGCTCCGTTAAAAAAGATTAAGATAAATGAGCAATCATGCCCTTGGATAACTTACACCATTAAGAAAATGATAGCGCTGCGAAATCAGTCATTCTAGATATAAAGCATCAAAAAATGAATCGCACAAGGAGTATTATAAGGATTTTAAAAAAAAAATATGGGTGGCCATGGAAGCAGAAAAAAAGCTTATTTTAAGATCAATATAAATCAGTGCATAAATAAACCACTTCTGCTGTGGAAACATTTGAAAAAAAATGTAGGGGTTAATAAGAAACAGGAGTATGATATACCATCAACATTGTGTGACCCGGAGAAGTTAAACACACACTTTTTGAATATTCCGCATAGTGAAAGGCTCTCATTATCTAATCTCACATACTATGAATTCAATAGGTTTGGGCCAAATACCTTTAACCTAAGACCTGTAACAGAAGCAGAGGTTATTAAAATTCTGAAAGGTTTAAAATCAAATGCGCAAGGCCTAGATGAGATCACCCTACAAATGTTATATTGGACACTACCGCAGAGTCTAGATACTCTAACAGCTATTATTAATAGGTCTATAATAACAGGTACCTTCCCGAATGTATGAAAAACTGCTATAGTCAAACCTCTTCCGAAAGTAAACAATCCAACCAGCATGAAGGATCTTAGGCCTATTAGTATACTACCATGCATATCTAAAGTTCTGGAAAAGGCGGTATGTGCTCAAATGACATCTTATATAGAGGAAAACAATATACTGCCAGTTCACCAGTCTGGTTTTAGGAAAAGCCACAGTACAGCAACGGCAATCATGGATGTTATTGATAACATCCTAACAGCTCAGGACCAAGGCATGGGAACCATTCTGGTACTACTTGATTTTTCTCGTGCATTTGATTCAATTGATGCTTCATTGCTGCTATCTAAGTTGTCATTCTATGGATTTGGCTTTTCAACTATAAAATGGTTTAACAGTTTTCTCAGTAACCGTGCTCTATTCGTGCAAATAGACCAAGGTGATGGTACTCTTCTGTTATCCTCAATGTCTCCAGTACTTCGAGGAGTGCCTCAAGGATCGGCACTTAGTCCACTGCTTTTTGCTATTTACACAGCAGATATAATTCATTGTTTCTCCAATTGCAAGTACCATCTTTATACAGACGATGTGCAATTATACCTCTCGTTTAAGCCTCGGGATGCTGCAGATGCTGAAACAAAACTTAGTAACGACTTAAATAGAATAGCTAACTGGTCAGAAAAGAATTCACTATTATTGAACCCTCTGAAATCCAAGTACATGATTTTACGTACCTCTAAAATTACAAAAACTATAGAAAGTTTAGATGTACAAATCAGAATAGGAAGCAATTGTGTAGAAAGAGTTTCTGAGGCAAGGAATTTGGGGGTCATTTTTGATTCAAATTTACACTGAGTCACATATAAAAAATATTGTTAAGAACTGTTTTTATAGATTGAAGGTTCTGTATAAGATAAGATCTTACCTGAGTGTAGAAGTTCGAATACGGTTATGCGATTCACTCATTCTATCTAAGCTGAACTATGCCGACACAGCATATGGACCGTGTTTGTTGGAAAGAACCAAAAAATTAATTCAGAGGGTCCAAAACGCTTGCGCTCGCTTTTTTACTATTGCTCCTCGTTCACATATCAGTCCATATCTTAATCAGGCAAATTTGCTAAATATGTCAGCCAGAAGAAACCTGCACTTAGCTACATTGTTATTTGGTGTTATCTCTACCGGTAAACCGGAGTATCTTTTCACAAAGATTAAGTGGGCAAGACAACACAGTAGATATGCACCGAGAGGTTTGTCATGCCAAATGGATGTGCCAAGACACAGGACCGCCGCATTCCGGGGCAGTTTTAGACTTGCTGTCTCTAGGATTTGGAATATAATCCCGCCACCAGTGCAAAACTTGAAATCAGTGTTTACTTTTAAATGTAAGCTCAAAAAGATTTTGTTGGACAAGCAAAAATTTGGTTAGGTGAAAATGTATTTACGATTGCATAGTTGGCTTCGCGTTTGCATCCAAATACCCGGAGAGGCAGCACAAATAGGTCATAATGAGTCTGCTTTATTGAAATTTATCCCAAAAAAAAGTTTAATTATTATTAGTCATTTGCTTGCATTTGTTTATGAGATAATCAATAATTTGACATTGCCAACAGATTTCGAAATTGAGCCACTGATATGCCACAGATGCAATAATCAGAGATTTATAGAATGGCACTTGTTAATTTAAATAGTCCTCACTGTAAAACCATAGATTATATAGTTTACCAGGAATAGTGGTGCAGACTCAGATGAGGCTGGCTACAATTTGTTATTGTTAGTGCTACGCTATGTTTAGGTAATAGTAATAATCTATAAATATAAAATTCAAAGTCCTGACTGACTGACTGACTTATATATCAACGCACAGCCTAAACCGCTAGGCTTAGAGACTTGAAATTTTGACAGTAGCTTCCTTTTATGACGTAGGCGCGCACTAAGAAAGGATTTTTCAATCCTTTCTTAGTGCGCGCCTAAGTGGGTGAAATAGGGGTTGAAAGTTTGTATGAAAGTCCGTCATTTCTCAAGTTATCCGCTAGTTATACATAATAAGCTTAGTTATAATTTTAGTGGGTAGATACATTAAGTTAAGTTTGATGATCAGCCCGGACCGGTCCGAGGCGCCGAGGATTTTCTACAGGGGTCAACTGAAAACCAGCGCTGATATGGTGCATCTACACCATATCAGCATTACGCTGAGCTTGATACCCTTTTTGGGATTTTCTACAACACAGATTATTATTAGTCTATAAGTTTTATTTTCCTTTTATTTCTATTTTGGTAATTTGTTTTGTTGTTTTTTCTGTGTGTGAAATCCCAAATAAAGATTTATTTATTTATTTATTTTATTTATTTTAATTATCTGGGATACAAAGGGATGCTTATGTCCTTCCCCTAATCTTATCAAAATCGGTTTAATAGATGAGCCCATCTTTTCAACCAATACTGATAAAATTTGGTACAGAGATTATATTATTGATTGTATCCCGAGGAAAGACATGGGCTCCCGCGGGAATCAAAAAAGCTTCCGCGTAGATTACGCGGACGAAGTCTCGGCCAATATTTAGTAGATGATATAAGAAAGATAAACCGAATAAACAAAACTCGTTAAGTAATAGATTCACATGCATGTAATTGTATAACGTATGAAAGGTGTGGAACACCCTCCCAGCGCACGTGTTTCCAGCCACGTACTACTTAGGTACCTCTAAGGCAAGAGTGAATAGGCATCTTCTAGGCAAGCGCGTTTCAACCTAGGTCTATGTTTTCATTCTTCATTCTTCGTAGGTCATTGCTTTGCACTAAGCATGTTTGTCGTCAAACGCAAGCCTATATCACAATAGAAAAAAAACTTTTCACACCACTCGCTCAACAACGCCTTATTACATGGCCTGTTAACTAAGGTTAAAGTAAGACATTAAATCCCTAGGGTTATAATGTTGTACTGAAATCCATTATTCCCTAGGGTTATAATGTGATTTGAATTTAGAATCATCTCGCATCTGAAGCAAATTATATTCATTCCAAAGAGGTTTTATTCATAATTCTTATTGCTATATCCATAAAGTCTAATTTCGGTAAACAGAATGTGTTCTCAGCAGGCGCGGCCAACTCGATTTTCGAAAACCGAAGCCGTGGCCCACTAGATTCGCACTGACGACATTTGTTTGTCAAATCGAGCAGGCCACGCCAGCTGAAAGAAGTGGTTGTATCGCGAGGTGTGAAAAGTAGAGTATTCACCGTAGGGGTAATGCTGTATTAATCTTGGGCGCCCCTAATTCCCGCGCTACTCTCAGGATTCTAGATGCAACACCCTTACTCTAAAATCCCTCGTTCCGCTTGGGATTTATCCCGGCGCCCGTGACATAATACATCGCATTACCCCCGTGGTGAATAATCTACTATTAACCACAAAGAGCCTATAGTTATTCTGCTGCTATAATGCACTTGAGAGAATAAACACAGATAAGCTAACATAGTGCAGTGGGAATAATTAACAATCTAACTGCTGAGAGGTGGTACGGATATAGGAAACGGATTAGGTACTTAATAGATTCCAAGTTTAGGTTTTATAACTTTTTTATAAATATAAATTAATCTTATTATCACGATTAAAAGACCTTTAGAATAAGTTAGTACTTTTGAAATACTTTAGTTTACAGGATTTAGATAAGAGGTTCTCCAAGGCGTGAGATGAATGAAAAACACCTATCTATAATTTACAGAGTATGGAGTTCTGTAACAATGTATTCCTTCTTTTTAAAACTACTACACTCGATCGATCTTAATAAATATCAAAATAATTATTATTAAAGTTTGGATTTTTTGTGTGTTTTAATGTTGCCACTCCTTCACACTACAGTCTGTACGAATTTGGCTGCAAATTTAATTGGATATGTAACCATATTACATATCCATTTAAAGGAACCAGTATTATGTAACCAGTACATTAACCTTGTTTGCTAGATTTTATCCCGGAAAATAAAAGAATTGTCGCTGGAATCAATCACCCCGATCCACGCATATGAAGTTGCGGGCGTCATCTTGTTATGGAGATAGTCAAAAGCCTCATTTAACTTCTAAAACTGTCTTGTGTGTTATACCATTGACTGTTAACTAACTGTATGCTTTATAAACGGCGGTGCAGGAATACACTGCGTATTTTTGCCGAGTCTTGAAATTGCAATGGATATGACATCCCCGCTCGTAACGTGCATTTGAAATCACTTGCATGTTTACCGTGTTTATGCGGAGCTCGCGGAAAGTAGGGAAACTATTATAGGAATGAAATCACTTGACATTCGTATTATAACCTATGAGCTGATGCCCACGACTTCGTCCGCGTGGAACAATTTTATTTTGTTGCCACGGGAACCCTTACCTACGGGATAAAAAATACCCTGTCTCTCTCCCTAGGCCGAGCATGGGCGGGGAGATTTTATCCACGGGGAAAGGATAAGATGTCCCAGTAGGCTCGAGACATCTTTTTTATAATTTAATGGTATGAAAATAAACTTAAACACACTTCCTATGCACAAGTCAAATAGGGATATACTTCTCCTTTCCCCTGTTGCCATGCTCTAGCATAATTTTATCTCTTGTCAGTGGATATAATCGGGGGATAAGATTTTTGTCCCCTGCTATGCTTGGCCTGCAGGTCCTCAACTATACCTACCCATGCAAATAATCACGTCCATTCGTTGCTTTGTTGCGGCGTGATTGAAGGGCAAACCAACAAACCAAAAACCAACAAACCAACAAACTTTCGCATTTATAATATTAGTAGGTATAGGTAAGTAATTAGTATGAAGTATGCCTAGAAGATAGTCAAGGAATTTTTTTTTCAAGAAAAATATGGTTTGTTTGTTCTGTTTGACCTATATTATTGCCGAGGTTTATCATCATACTAATATGTATATATACTAATATGTATAATGCATGTATTTGTTTGTCCTTCAATCACGCCGCAACAGAGCAACGGATCGACCTGATTGTTTGCATGAGTATAGTTGAGGATCTGGAGAGTGGCATAGGCTATTTTTTATCCCGGAAAATTAAGGAGTTCCTGTGGGAATTCCAAAAAACTTCCACGCGGACGAAGTCGCGGGCAACAGCCACTAAGTAATAAATAAGTAAAATTGCGAGCGTGACGGACACGCACGCACACGAAGGGAACTATGTTCTATGGAATATCCCATATTTATTATGAACGCAAACACAAAAGAAATGGATAATTTGGAAAAAAACTGCGAGAAAGTACAGAATGATACGCCTAAAATAGTTGTACTGGGAGATCAACAAGCTATAGGACTCACCTCACTTCTAGTCAAAAAATGGGACGGACGTTGGAATGATAATTATAGGATTTCAGGGTTTATTAAGCCAAATGCCAAGACCAAAGATGTGTTAAGTCACTGTCAAGTGTTAGCTAGTAGTCTTAATCAGAATGATAGAGTCATATTGAGTTTAGGCGCAAATGACACAAATCCTTTTGAAGTGCTTAAAGAACTGTGCTTAGCCTTAGATAAATTAAAAGATAATAACGTGTAACTCGAACCAAAGTATTAGTGAAAACGTATTAAATATGCATATCTCATCGATCACAAAACTATATAAAAATTGTAAGTTATTAAATCTTAATAAAATTAAACTCTCACGGTCAAAATATATAAATATGATTTCTGACCTCATAATACACGAAGTTAGTAAAGTTGATTATGACAAAAATTACATAGTCTCAATACGGAAACATCTAAATACATTAAACAAAAATCATCAGCCAAAAAAAGGGACAATCCCGTACTATTTTAAACCAGTAACTGCTCAAAAAACTCAAGTTAAGACCCCGGACGCCGTCCACAGTCCGAAAAAATCCCCAAGTAGAGAAACACCTAAAAAATTTTTTCATACCGAAAGTAAACTCTGAATTTATACTCTTTCATCAAAATATTGCTGGTTTTCTAACTAAAAAAGATTTACTTGAAGCTACTATCGAAGAATTCACCTCAAAAAATTTTAATATCGACATTATATGTATTTCTGAAACCTTTATTCGAGATGATATGACAAATTTACTTCAACTACAAAACTATAAATTAGCGGCTTATTATTGTAGACCTATTGAACGTCGTGGTGGTGCAAGTATTTTCATCAGCAATCATATTAACTATAAACGCTTAGATGAAATAGAAAAGATAGCACGCCTTAAAAGTTTTGAATGTTGTGGGATTGAAGTGACCTCACTTCAAATGATTTTTGTATGCATATATAGAGTACCAAATAATAACAATTTACATGAATTCTTTATGCAATTAAATAGTCTTCTATTTTATCTATCTGAAAAATATAAAAAATATAAAATTATACTCTGCGGTGATTGGAATCTGAATTTATTAAAACCTACTAAAAACATTGATGAGCTACTTGCTCTACTTAGAAACTACAATATGAAAATACATATAAACACTCCTACTAGACAAAATTCCTGTTTAGATCTTATCATCAGTAACATTCACAATGCAATAGGTGAGGTGCATTACTTAGGACTTTCGGATCATGAAACAGGACAGACACTTAAAATAAAAATTAACAAAGCAAAACGCATCCTCTATAAATACGTTTATAAGAGAGATTACAGTAAAGATAATGTCTCAAAGTTTGTTGAAAGTATATCGTGTCTTTCTTTTAGTGACATTTATAAAATAGATTGTCTTGAGGAAGCATTTAATGAGTTTCATTCCATAATTACTATGTTTTATGAACTATGCTTTCCCATTATAAAAATAAAAATACATAATAGATCCAAAAAAATTAACTGGCTGACTAAGGGCATAAGAAAATCATGTACACTAAAACGAAAACTATATTTACATTACCTTAAATCTAATTCTAACAAAAAAATAAATAAAAAACAATATGTTACCTACAAAAATGTTTTAAAATCTTGCGTCCTTAAAGCCAGAGCCATTAGCAACAACCGATATATAATTAATAGTAAAAATAAATGTAAAGCGGGCTGGGAAATAATCAAGGATGTAACATCAATTAGCAACTCGAAGACAGAAATCGATTGTATTTTAGTTAATGGTATTAAATATGACGAACCAACCAAAATCTGTGATTTATTTAATGATTATTTCATAGATCTTACTTGTACAAGTAGCAATAAAACTTCTACAACTATAAATTATATAAAAAATAATATAAATTCTATGTTCTTATCCCCGACTTATCCTAATGAAATTTATAAGATTATAATGTCACTTAATAATACAAACGCAGCAGGGTATGACTCTATTACAACTAATGTTATTAAAAAAATTGCAATGTTTATATCTAATATATTAAGTTATATTATAAATTTGTCGTTTGAACAGGGTTGTTTTCCAAGTAAGTTAAAAATGTCAATAGTAAAGCCTTTGCACAAGAAAGGAGATAGAACTCAACTTAATAACTATAGACCAATTACGCTAGTACCCGTACTGGATAAAATCTTTGAAAAAGCAATGCAATCGAGAGTACTAAGCTTTATCACAGCGCATGATATTTTAACAAAGGAACAATTTGGATTTAGGAAAGGTAGTTCCACCTCACTAGCATGTTTTAATCTTATTAAATATGTATCAGAATGCCTTAATAATAAAAAACAAGCAGTATCGGTATTTTTGGACATGAGCAAAGCTTTTGATTTTGTACATCATGATAGACTTCTGGCAAAGCTTGATAAATATGGTATTAGGGGTAAGGTAAATGACTGGTTTGCAAGCTACTTACGCGACAGATTACAATGTACAGAAATTACAAAAATACATAACTTAGAAAATCGTACCTTTAAGTCTTCATGGAGACCCAACAATAGGGGTGTCCCGCAAGGAAGCGTACTAGGTCCATTGCTTTTTCTATTGTACATCAATGACTTACCCAATGTTGTGCCTCACCACTGCATATTATTTGCTGACGATACGACTATTACAATAAAATGCAATGACAAATCCCAATTTGAGACTGACATTAATAATTCAATTCATAATATAATTTCATGGTTAAATGAAAATAACTTAAATATTAATATTGACAAAACTAAATTTATACGGTATGAAACAACTAACTCAAAACATGCTCCACTGACTATACAATATAACCACTGTCCAATAGAAAAAATAGAAAATATTAAATTTTTAGGGATAATAATAGATAGTAAATTAAATTGGAAGCCACACATAGATGAAATTTGTAAAAAAGTTAATAAATTTGTATTTGCCTTACGACGTATAAGTCAGATTTCTTCACGAGAGGCAGCATTGAATGCGTATCATGGGTATGTGTCATCTGTACTCAACTATGGCCTTATTCTGTGGGGTAACTCGACAGATTTCGATAGAGCGTTTAGAGCTCAAAAAAAATGTGTTAGGGCAATAACGGGAGCACATTTTTTGGATAGTGCAAAGCCCATTTTTAAAAAATTTAATATCCTGACTCTGCCCTGCATGTATATCAAAGAAATCTGCATATTTGTAAAAAAATACAATCATTACTTTAAAACTTTTGGTGATATACACGGGAAAAACAGCAGGCGGGCAAATAAATTAGTGTGGCCAACGGTAAACCTAACACTGTATAAGAAGAATGTCTACTGTCGGGCAATTGAAATTTATAATAAGTTGCCAAAAGATCTAATTGACCTACCATTGCAAAAATTCAAAACGAAGATAACGGATTGGTTATTGAACCGCCAATTCTATTCTGTTAACGATTACTTGAGGCAGTAATATAATAATATTTTTTTTTTTTTTTTTGGTTCAGTAAGGTTTATTTTATTAATGTAATTTTTTCTAACGATCACCCAATTTATTTAATTTCTTTCCTTTTTTGAAATATTAATTGGACATAATATTAGTAAATAATTTGACATTGCGACATATAATTAAAATTAAGTATTGTATTAATTAAGTAGGTATTATATTGTATATGAAAAAATTTTGCACGCCATATGATTGGCAGATTGTGGCTCGAAACTACAATATTACTATTGTAACAGCTCTTTTGTGGTACCTACAATCAGCAAATAAATAAATGATTATGATTATGATTATGATTATACGTAAGTCCGAAAACTCCTGAAAGTCTGGTTTGACGACCTCCGTGTTGAGCGCTGTTGTCTAAACGTGCGGAGGTCCCGGGTGCGATCCCCGGCAGGGTACATTTGGGAATTTACAATTTCTGAATTTCCCCTAGTCTGGCCTGGTGGGAGGCTTCGGCCGTGGCTAGTTACCACCCTACCGGCAGAGACTTGCCGCCAAGCGATTTAGCGTTCCGGTACGATGCCGTGTAGAAACCGAATAGGGGTATGGGTTTAATATAATTGCCATGCCCCTAACATGTTAGCCCGCTACCATCTTAGACTGTATCATCACTTACCATCAGGTGAGATCGCAATCAAGGGCTAACTTGTAGTGGATAAAATACTCCAGAATAAGTAACGTATTGTTCTATGTTCTAGAAAACTGTACCTAAATAGCTCAATTTGTTCGTGCAGCCAACCTAGATCGTGTGTATTTGTGGCCCAACGATAAACTAACTCGCCATCGCCTCCACCTCGTTATAGTCGTGTCTCTTTAGCGTTGAATGCTGCTCGTTATAGCTGTCCACTGCTGGGACACTGGTGCCCTGTACTACAGGTGTAACTAGTAGGTATTGATATTAGTTTATGGGACCACAACATAAGTTAAAAACAAAAGACGTCTGATAAAATCAGATTTTTTATTTTGTTATCTAAGGCCCGCTTGCACAAACGCCGGGTTATCCTTTTAACACAGAGTTAGCTGCTACTTTGACAGAATTCGTATAAAACTTCCGTCAAATTTTATTCTTGGGTTAAATGTAAATTCGGCGTGTCTGCAAGCAGACCTAAGAAAGTAGAATCTGCTACATAAGTACTAAACCTGTTATACATAATATAGAATACATTAGTAAAGTGAATTCGCAGATTACTGCTAAGATCATGGACCCACTGAAAACTGATTATTATTATACACTGAGCAATCATTATCCTACAGTTCTAGCACACAAGTATACTAGCATATACGAGTTGTGTACAAGTATCACAAAATGTATTAGTATGCGAGTATTTACTAGTCATCACAAAATATATAGGTAATCCGATATGAAGTTGCAACCACTTTAAGAACTGTTTTTTTTTGTTTTGCGTTGGGTTTTTAGTGACAGTAAACTTACCGCTTCAGTGTGCACAGGATGCACGGCGAACAAGAGCGCAGCGAGCGCGGCGAAGGGCCGCTGTAGACGCGCGACCACCGCGCCGGCGCGCGCGACTAACGCGCAGCACGCCGCGTGCAGCGCGACGTTGCACGCGTGCCACCACCACGCTGATAGCCCGCAGAGCGCGTAGTTTAGTCTGAAAGAAGAAGGTCAGGTTAGAAGGTTTCATAGTACTGCTTTGTGGCCTTCTTCGCAGACCGGGGCGCGATCGAAACCCTCATAGCTTTGGAGCCATAGCTATATGTAATGTGCAGTGAAAAATGTATTTTTTTATAGATAATTTTTTATTTTAAGTTTTTTTTAAATTGTTGAACAATTAGTGTTTTTCAGTATTATGTCGAGAAGTTTCCCTTATAAGGTTATTAGTAGGTATTTTTAAATAAACCCTTTCTAGTGATAAAAATTTAAATTTTAGTTAAAATACCTGAGAGCACTATAGATTACTTTTGATTGCCAAGAAGTAATTTATTTCCACGCGGACTAAGCCGCGAGCAAAACATTGTAACAACTAGCTTTGATACATTACCTTAAATGCGCTGTTGACGCGTTTGTCTAACCTTCATAACTAAACGGTTCTTTGGCGTTTGCTTTTGGCCCCAAAACGTCATTCGGCTGGCGTGTTGTTGACGTCAAAGTGACAAGCATGAGAGAACAAAGCAGCGTCACGGCGTGACAGCGGTGACGTCACGCGCTTCGGAATACTTCCCTTTAGGTAAATTATAATGCCGGCTTCATTTCGTAAAATTTTCGCTTGATCGGTCTGCATCAACGACATCAATTTACATAGACGGGCCCTGTCAAGCAAAGAATGTGGACTTATTTTACTAACGCCATCTTGTCTGAAAAGCGGGACAGCGCTATGGCGGGGACAAGGACAGGGACAAGAAATTCTAGTGCATACAGGTGTGGAGCGCGCTCTACACGTCGGACGCCCAGTTTTTAGGATTCCGTACCCAAAGGGTAAAAACGGGACCCTATTACTAAGACTCCGCTGTCTGTCTGTCTGTCTGTCTGTCTCCAGGCTGTATCTCATAGACCGTGATAGCTAGAAAGCTGAAATTTTCACAAACGATGTTTTTCCGTTGTCGCTATAACAACAAATACTAAAAATTAAAAAAATATATATATTAAGGGGGGTCCCCATACAATAAACGTGTTTTTTTCGTATTTTTTTGCTCAATATTAAAAACGGTAACAGGTAGACGGTTCAAATTTTCACAGAATATTAACTTGTATATTACCTTTCAAAATAAATAATTAAATATCAATAAAGTAAATATTAAAGGGGGGCTCCCATACAACAAACGTAATTTTTTGATATTAACAGTAAACCTCTACAAACAAAGTTAGTTTTGCGGTTAATTAACAAAGGTAATTATACCTACTTCTTGAGTACGGAACCCTCGGTGCGCGAGTCCGACTCGCACTTGGCCGATTTTTTTTCTATGAAAGGGCTCATCTAGTACCTACATATATATCGATGGTCTGCATATTATAGTCATTGTTTGCTAGCGCTTTTATTTTATACCGTGCTGTCTTTTACCACATGAAAAACTCTAGTGCATGCAGATTTATCACGATGTTTTCCTTCACCTCTAAAACAAGCGATATTTACTTTTACTAAAAGGTTTGAGATACATTTAAACTACTATTTAAAATGCGAAAGTTTGGAAGGATGGATGGATGTTTGTTTCAATCGCGCCAGAACGGCTGAACGGATCTGGATGAAATTTGCCACAGAGATAGGTCTGGAACAATACATAGGCTACTTTTTATCCCGGAAAATTAAAGAGTTCCCGTGGGAACTAAAAAAAAACTTCAATCCTGTACCGGAGAATGTATTCGCGGGTATCATATAATAAAAAATAGACTATATATAAGCTTTTTTACTATTTTTCTTGAAAAAAAAATATAAGCGTGTCCATAACTCGTAGTTCTGTAAATTATTTATAAAGCAGTGGCAAGGACGGTGGTTCTGTAGGGTGCACGGTGGCAATGGGCAGTAACTTCATATTACGGTAAGTACATTTTATCTCGCACAACCCCATTCCTTACTATTACCCCGAGATAGAGAGAACTTAGCGTTTAGTAGAATGTATGTATATTTAATGGCGGGAAATGTGGTTTTAATTTCTCGTTTCACTTGCTTTAGACTAATTTTCTTGAAAAATAAAAATCATTTAAATCTTGTAACCATCAGCTTCCCTTTGTTTTGGCTGTTAACGATCTATTAGAAATCATTTAAAATTATTACAAGATAATGATGATTCATTCTCACCTAGCACAGATGCATAGCCTATGAACTTCACCGGGACCCTTTCAATAAGTTTCATCAAAATCGGTTAAATAGTTTGGCTGTAAAAGGTACCTACAATAACAGATAGAATTCAATTGAAATCCTTTGCGGAAGGACGTGGGAATCCACCGCATTATTATCCCAAGAAAACTCCTACCATTATTTCATTAAAGGAAAGGGGCCGCGACCCTCAAAAACTGCTTCCGTTTCCGGGATAAATTATAATAAACAAAATTACAGTTTTATGTCACGTACCTTGACATCCCTAAAAAACCATTGCCACCATGCTGGCCAAGTGTGGATTGGCAGTCTTGACACATCTTTGGGAACATTATGAAAACAGCTCTCAGCTATGCAGGTACACCTCGCTTTCCTTGAACCAAGCCGGCATCTATAAAGCTCTAAAATAAGCTCGTTCCTCAGAACTAAAGCTCTTACAAACTCACCTATTCCCAAAACTCGAGGTAGCAATGAATCATAATTCCCCGTACAGATTAATAGGGCTGCGACCCTGAAGCTATTAAATTGAATGCCCCCAGCAAATAGTCGTTTTGCGCAATAAGCGCGGGCGAGGTCGGCTCCACGAAATTAATTACGGGTCACCCCTATACGTGGTATCGTTTAGCGTTACTTTTATTTTTTTTATTTATGCGTTAGCCAATTTATTTTTACTTAGTTTTATTGGACGATTATGTGGGCCACAAATAACAATTTTAGCAGTAGTTATTTGTCCTAGGAATCTTGGGAGAATAATGATTATTATTATTTAATAGGTATAAAAAAACAGTAATATTACATTTACTTCAATGCGCCTTAACTTCCTTCTCAAATAATCAGTGGCGTCGTTTTTGTGACTACGTTTTTAACTTTATCGGCAAAATAAACTGAATAACGTGACGATCGGTGAGGCATTAAAACGCGAATGTACGACTTTACAGGCGCCCAGAACGGGTAGGCGTACCTACCCACAAAAAAAAACCGGGCAAGTGCGAGTCGGACTCGCGCACGAAGGGTTCCGTACCATTATTAATAAATACCTAATTACCTTTGTTAATGAACCGCAAGACTAACTTTGTTTGTAGAGGTTTATTGTTAATATCAAAAAAACTATGCTAGTTAGAGCATTGGCTATAGTTTTCCTGTAAAATATACGTAAATTAAACAAACAAAAACAAAAATCTTTATTTGGAACATATTATAAATGGTTTACAATAGTTGGCAACGGTGGCACCGCAATAGTGTAAACTGTGCTGCAGATGCCACCGCCCACCTCCGAGTTGAACTCGGACCACCTATTGACCATAATTATTTCAAATTTTTCGATTGGTAAACTCCGGAGATAAGGGAGGGGAACGGAATTTTTTTAGACATTTTCCCCGATAAATCAAAAACTATCATAACTAAAAATAATTAAAAATCTGTTTTAGAATGTACAAATTAACCCTTTCATATGATACCCCACACAGTACAGTTAACTCACTTTTAAATTTCAACCCTCAGATTTTCCCCCCTTTTTAAATAAGAACAAAAATAATTTCCAATTTTTTTTAATTTTAGTGTCTTTGGGCCACTAATATACACAACTATTCCAAATTTCATGTCGATAACTTCGGTAGATACTGAAATAATCGAGTGTGACGGACGGACAGACAGACGGAGAAAGTCGCACCATAAGGGTTCCATTTTACCATTTTGGTACGGAACCCTAAAAACCTGCAGTTTCTCTGCTTTCAATGAAAGTCGTATAGCAAGGCGATCCACACCTAGACGTATTACCAACGTACTATAACGTGCTATAACCTATTCTGTGGTATTGATATAATGTATAACTAATCTCAAAGGACGAATCAAGGAAGTATAATCTATGATAGGGCTAGTATGGAAGTTGTGATCGTTAAATAGCTGGCGAGTGGCTGATATGACATTTTTGTTTCGACTCACTTTATAGGATCGCGATATCACATAATCTATACTTAGATCAAATCAAATCAATCAAATTCAATCACACAATCAAATAGGTAAATTATAAATGCGAAAGTTTGGATGGATGGATATATGGATGAATGTATGGATGGATGTATGGATGGATGTATGGATGGATGTATGGATGGATGTTTGTTACTCAATCACGCCCCAACGGCTGAACGGATCTGGATGAAATTTAGCACAGAGATAGATTATAGTCTGGAATAGCACATAGGCTACTTTTTATCCCGGAAAATGAAAGAGTTCCCGCGGGAACCAAAAAACCTCAATCCACGCGTACGAAGTTGCGGGCACCAGCTAGTAATATAATAAAGCTGTAGGCAACTGGATGTTTTCTGTACATGGAATATATATTGAAAACTTTAGTCAAAGGAAGCTATAATATCGACTGGTGATAAAGCTGATGCCCGTGACTTCGTCCGCGTGGTTTAAGATTTTTCAATTACCTCGGGGACTCCTTAATTTTCCGGTATGATATTATGGTGCCAAAGTGTGTTTGTTTGTTGGTTTGTCCTTCAATCACGCCGCAATAGAGCAACGGATCGACGATTTTTTGCACGGGTATACTCGTAGTTAAGGATCTGGAGAGTGACATAGCTTGCTTTGTATCCCGAAAAAATAAGGAGTCTCCGTGGGAATTAAAAAAACTTATTCCACGCGGACGAAGTCGCGGGCATCAGCTAGTAGGATGATAAAAAATCTTAATCCATGAGGACTATTTTGCAGGCACCATGTTTGACTATAATTCGCATATCAGGCCTCTTTAGGTAAGCTGTTTATGTGTGGCACAACTTGGAAATAAGTAAATGTAGGTATTTTCTTTCTTTCTTTCTATCAATGAATCCCAAGCCCAAACAGTGCGTATTACGGGAACGAAAACATTGCGGCACTCACCGAAATTGATGTGTTTATCTACAATTATTTAAAGATAGAAAAATTTCATGGAAAAATCCTTAAGTGCTCCTTAAATACTGAAAAAGGGAATACGAGCTTACTTTGTAACTTCGCGTCTTTTGTAACAATAACTCTCAGCGCAAAGTTGTACACGAAATTGTAGAAAGCACTACTAAGGCTTGCTGCGTCTTAAATTCCGAGCAGCGTTTAAGGATGTATGGACGACGTCTTAAATGGGCCTTGCATTGTCTGTCGAGGCGTCCTAATGGTTTTGTGGCTGAACCAGAGATTTTCCTAATGCTGTTGCTTTTGTCATAGTATGCTTTTGTGTTAAATGTCTTCTTTAACGTAAGACGTCGAGGACAATGGTGAATACTTGTGGGCGGTTTTGTTGTAATGGTGTGGTGCTGTCATATTGGTGCGTAAGTTCTTTATGGGAGGAAAATGTTGTACGTGACGTAAAAGCGTTACTCTCTGTCTCTCTTCCTCTAGTATAGATGGAGAGAGACCAAAAAACCTCAATCCACGTGGACGAAGTCGCGAACATAAGATAGTACAATATAAAGAGATCTCAGTCACTCAATGACTGACTCGCAGTCCTAATCTTGGAATTAGAAAGCTGGAATTTCGCAAAACGTAGCGGTCCCCTTTATTATGTAGATTAGGAATAAGGGTAGACGTTCCGAAGTTACTACGGGAGCGAAGCCAGACGACTTCACTGGCGCAGCGGTCGGTGCTGTAGTCTTAACATGGGAGGTCTGTCTCAGGTAATTTTTCTCTGATCTGGGCTGACGGTCACCTTCGGCTGTGGCTAGTTACCACCCTATCGACTAAGACGTGCCGTCAAGTGATCTAGCGTTCCGGTACGATGCCATGTAGAAGCCAGTTTAAGGCTTTAGTATAACTAGGCGATACTTAATAATAATAAACCTATAAACCTATGACCGCAGTCAAGCGCTAACTTGTTGTGGATTTCAAAGAAAAGTTTGTTTCATATTGGAATGCTATTCGGAACCAGTGGTAGATTCACTCGACGATACGAAAGTACTTTTAATAAGTTTATTTGAATAAAAAAATATGAGTTTAGAATAAAGGTATTTAATGTCTAGTGGCGTCTATTCATACTTATTAGAACTCTATAAAAAAGATCTCAAGAATTTCTTGCGAAATATTTCGCTACTAATATCGATTGAAGACATCATGAGGTGCGTACGAAATGAAAGGCGGTTAAAGTAGCTATTCAACAATTCCTATATACCTTGAGTAAAGGCTCGCTTACATTGGTAGTTTTTGTCATAATTAGGTCTAGCCCCACTACAGAGGCGTGGCACGTCGCGGCAAATAATTATTTGTACAAATAAGTAAGTAGTAGTGCATCTCTGTGCCGCGTAGCTTAAGTGGGCCCAACTCCATACAAACTCATACAAAGAACATTTGCCGCTTCGTGCCGCGCCGCCACCTGCATCTGTAGTGGGGCTAGACATTACGACTGCTTTCAGTCACCGGCTAATGTAAAAATTTGGCAAAGAGATAGATTATAGTCAGGGATAACATATAGGCTATTTTTTATCCCAGAAAATTAAAGAGATCCCGCGGGAACCAAAATCCAAAATCCGCGCGGACTCAATATTATGAAATCTGCTTTGATAGAGCTCCCTTATATATGCCTTACTCGTTTATAATTCCCTTCATATTTATGTATTATAATCATGAACGTCTGTGGAAACGCCTGGGGCCTGTGTTGTGATTAACGAATATTGCCTCATTGTGTTTTAAAACATATTGAAATTAATTTCATGATTTTCTCATACTACGTTTTTCGTTCACGGAATTCTACTTGTCACTAGTTATTTTTAGGGTGAAAACTTAATAACGACACGACAGGAAAACACGTTCACACGAAACGCTTGAATCTATATAGGGCACATGTTTCATCGTGTCGCGCAGGTCTGTGCGTCATCGCTTGTCCGCAGTGTTTCAAACTAATTACCATTCCTTTGCTTACGTCCGTCTTTCGGATAAAAAGTTAGACAATAAGTATGTATATGAAACTAGATCCTAAACTTTCATACCCCTATTTTACCCTTAGGGGTTGAATTTCGAAAGATCCTTAGCGGATGTCTACGTCATATTAGCCTGTAGCCATGCCAAATTTCAGCCCGATTCATCCAGTGGTTTGAGCTGTGCGTTGATAGATCAGTCAGTCAATCAGCTTTTCCTATTATATATTTAGAAGTACTAAAAATGTATGAAAAGAACGAATGCTAATTAATTTAAATAAAAATAATATAATTCCGTGCGTGGTTGAGCTCCAGTCCTGGCGGAATATGCATAACAAATTACATAGGCAAGAAAACAGGGACGTGAGGTGTTTGGTGAGAAGGCTATACCTAGGACGACCTCCCTGGTGCACGGGTGCTGTCTTGGTCTTACCTATTTTTATTCCACTACAGCCCATTAAGTACGTCCCACTGCTAGACACAGGCCTCCACTCTTATAGGGCTTAGGAGAGAGGGAACTAGAGCTATAGACCCACCACGCTGCTCCAGTGCGGGTTGGCTGGCTTTAACGACTATTATATCTTGTTAGTAATAATAACCGGGACCGACGGCTTGACGTGTTCTCCGAGGCGCGGGGGTGAAACACCGCCAACTTCCTCACTCCGGGCTAGTACTGAGAATTTTTTGTCAGAAAATAGCAATACTTAATTATTGGCCCGACCCGGGACTCGAACCTGGGACCTCGTCGACCGCAGTTGAACGTGCTAACCACCTAGAACAACGAGGCAGTTCTCTTTTCATTCATCATACTAATATTATAAATGCGAAAGTCAGTTTGTTTGTTGGTTTGTTGGTTTGTCTTTCAATCACGCCGCAACGGAGCAACGGATCGACGTGATTTTTGGCATGGTTATAGTTGAAGATCTGGAGAGTGACACAGGTTAGGCTTTTTATCTCGGAAAATTAAGGAGTTCTCGCGGGAATCAAAAAAACTTAAACCACGCGGACGGAGTCGCGGGCATCAGCTAGTTACAAATAAATTCGTGACTGCGAACTCACTTGGTGGTAGAAGCGAATTCCGCGGGCTCGTACGAAGCGATTTGCTTCCTCGTTAATAATTCGAACCGCTAGGATAATATGTAATACACTTCCGGCTTCCGTTTTCCCCTCCACTTTTAACATAGGTACCCTTCAAATGCAGAGTGACATAGGCGCACCATAAGGGTTGCAACCTACTTTTTGGGTACGCAACCCTAAAAAAAGCGGGCTAAGTTGGAAGAGGTAAGTATGGCAGTATTTATTTACCCCATACTTACCCCAAAACGTTTTCAGCCACATCCATTCAGCTTTAGGCAGCTGTACAAACGTGACAGTATCTCTAAAGAATATTTACTTACCATTTCGTTAGTTACTCATATTTTATACGCGACTTACGTGATAAGAACTTGTAAGGGCAATGGTGGCCTTAGGTATGTATATTAAAATAATACTCGTGCTTCAACAATAATATGAAATTGGGTATTTTACGAAGCAAACATTTCTAGAACGTTCTTGTAAAAACATGGTTGCGATTCCTACCGTATTTTACAACTCTCGTACGCTTGTACAATTTCCAGAAATTAGAGAGCTCATCTCACTGCCGATTCAACTTTATACTATTATTATATTTTTAAGTAGTTCCCCGCTTCTAAAGTTAAATTTATTTCTTCTTCGGTAAAAAGGTATCTTGTGTATAACTAAAAGTAAACTCGTAAACTCTGGATAATTACTGTATTATACTGTACACCCAGTTTTTCCATAATTCACAGCACTGCCAATAAATTACGAGGTAGGTAGGTACTTTATAGTCTGTCTAAACGTCCCTGTGGCGGGCACGAAGGAAGTACCAGCGAAAACTAGATCGAATAATAGTAGACATCAGTTTTTAGTAATTTTACCTATTTTTTATGCGCACTAAACGCAATAATTTTAAATTTATTTTCTGATAGAAAATTATAAACTAGACGTTAAAGTGGGATGAGATGTCGGTTTTTGAAGTGCTTTTCATAATTACATCAGGAATATACAATGGAGATGAGTAAAGATTCTTTAATTCTTAGCATTCTTCTTTTATTCTTATTATGTCTTCAATTCTTAGCATTGGAGATATTTCTCTGAAAAATAAATAATTAAATCAAATGACTCCAAAAATATTGGAGGAAGTATGTAATTAATTTAACTAGAGGTAAAAATACGAGAATTTTTTGTAAGTCTGTTAGAAATAACAGCTGTCAAAGCGTATAATTTCATTTGCTTTAAATTCATAATTAAGCTATACATACCTACCTGGTGCAAAAAATATTAATTTTTTCTGTAAGTCGGTTGGAAATAATTGTCAAGCCTTAATTTTTTGCCTTTAATTTTGTGGCAACAAATTAAGTAGTCCATTGTTTATTCCCGACAGGCTCAGAACAAAATAAAACAAATTCACTCGCTCGCGACAAATCAACCCAACTCTCTCTCTTTGTTCTTGTACAAATTATAAAAACAACACAAACACAAAACAAGCCCGAAGTCCGGACCCGCGTCCACTCTATTTGTGTCCGTTACGTTTGCGGGGATTCAAGGGAACAAACAAATAAGTTAAAATAAATAAACTCATTTTTGAAAACAAGAAGCCCACCAAAAACTTCACTAATTGGTTAAAAAATTAACGTCTAAAGCTGTTATTTTTTTTAAAAAATACCCTTAGTAAAATAACTTAAGATTCTATAACAAGCGGGTGGATATAATATTATTTGGACTTTGATATAAAAATTTACACCCATCTGGCGTAACACTATAGCCGAAACGTTGTGGAAGTCATAGTAGGTATGCTAATATTGTGATATTCTTAGAAAACTGTCCGTAGTATTCTGTTACAACTACAATAATATATTTTTCATCCCACCATCTCGGAAAGAGTATTTTTAATCTTCGATATCTGAATGCAAAAGCCGTTATTATCCTCTTGAGGATAAAGTAAATTGAATTTAGAACATCGTGTGCACGTTAGTAAATATCACTTGTCTATGAAGTTTGTGAATTCAAAACATCATTAAAACCTATTTACTTCTACCTCTATGGTGCCGAATTTCCATACAACCTTTTTTAATTTGTTAAAAACTCACACTCGTAACCTTCTTGGTGTACTTTTTTAATTTGCTTTGCGCGCATCATTTTCTTTCACGTCATGTCATTTCCTCGCTGAGGTGGGTGGGATGAAAAGTTACGTAGGAGTATGTTGCACTCGAGCGAAAAGATTTTTCACCTCGTGCTCTTTTGATTCCCTCGCTGACGCTCAGGATTCTAATTTTTGAACCCTTCGCTTGCTCGGTCATCAAAATTGAGCACGCGGTTAAAAAACAACTTTTCACTCTTGTATAACAAATAACTAATATGTACTACTAGAATAATATTATTCAGTACCAACAACTTCGTCAAGAAGTCGCATTTAAAATCTGCAGTCGGGAAACGAAAACTTTTAATACCCTAGTTATTTTTACCTGAGAAATTAATTAAACTTCGCGAAAGGGGAATTGCATCTGCAGTTAGATGAGCTCTACATTCCGTCATTTCTCTGAAACGAAGAAAGCAGTTTTTGTAAGAATTATCAGAGTATTGACTTCTTCTTTTCTTTTTTTAGGTCAAGAAAGCTTTTTTAGCTCGTGTGCGGCAAACAAGTTTAGTATAATTACTTAGGTATCTCGTTAGGTATCTAGTAACTAGTTAAGACACCCGAACTCATATATAATTTTCGGTTTCAGAGCGTAATTACGCTCCAACCCTAGGCAGGCAAATGCCTAGAAGATGATTATTATCTTGACGAAAAATCTTTCTTGTCTTTGTAATAATCCAAGACTAGACAAAATCGTTGTACACAATACATTTACACTGTAATCGCCTTAATATTAGGGCTGTGCTATTTAATGTACCGTGAGAATTAATGTGTCCGCAAATAGTCGTTTAGCGCAATAACTGACGAAGTTTGTGCCGACAATTAGCTGGGGTCAGCCCTACACGTGATTACGTTTTATTATTATTGGAACCTGGCTTTTATTAATGATCCAGGAAAATGGTTATCAAGCTTGTGTCTCTGCTTTGTTTTCTTCATTGTTGAATGTCACGACGGTTTCCTTTACTTTTATTATGGATGTGTTTTTTATGGAATAATAATCGTAATCTTCCCGATCAATCAATCACTCAATCAATATTTATTTATACATATTATTTATACTGTACACTTATTGACGTCCGAAACTAAGAAACATTATGGTGATAATCAATTACGGTGTCCTTCCATATACATACACCTACGCGTGTAAAATTAAAAAAAATCTTTCATTGTTTCAACTGAATATAAGAGCGTTCAAAAATAAAAGAAAAGAATTACTGGTAAAAAAACGATACTACTCTAAAGATTATTTATCAGATACTTTGTAGTTAGTTATGAAGAAAATAAAAATTAGAGAATAATAAATAAGAAAGATGCTTAAGTGAAATAGATATAATTAGGTAGGTATATAAATGCGGTAACTATTAATATTAATTTTAATTTTTCATTTTTATTGTATACCTATTGTAAGGATGTTGTATTGCTTAAGTACCTATTATGTTAAGAATAATAGTAAAGTAATATTGTCTGAATTTTGTATGCCATTTCATGGCAGATTGTATGCTCCTGTGAAAATATTATGTAACACCTATCGCCTATCTTCAATCTGAGCAAATAAACGAATGAAATTAAAAAAAAATATGAAAAAAAAATGTTTATAATAACGTGCCATCCGAGGCCCAGGGGATAGATACAGGTATATCTAAGAAATAGAAGGGTTAAATCATAGTTTACCACGCTGGCCAAGTGTGGACTGGCAGACTTTACACAACTTGGAGAACATTATGAAAAACTCTCGCGCATGCAGGTTTCCTCGCGATGTTTTTTTTCACCATTTAAAGTCAAGTAATTTTTAATTTCTTAAAACGCACAACATAGCACCGAAAGTTAACGTGCCCGGAAATTGAACCCGCGACTCCGTATAGGGGTCTAATATTATAAATGCGAAAATTTGGATGGATGGATGTATGGATGGATGTCTGAATTGATATATGGATGGATGTTTGTTACTCAATCACGCCCCAACGGCTGAATGGATCTGGATGAAATATGGCACAGAGATATATTATAGTCTGGAATAACACATAGGCTACTTTTTATCCCGGAAAATCAAAGAGTTCCCGCGGGAACCGAAAAACCTCAATCCACGCGGACGAAGTCACGGGCATTACTAGTCTATCACCGCTTATGAAATCCGCTATATGGCACAAAATTTCCAGCGGTCAGTATTAGTGACTGCTCCTAATCATTATAAAGTATTCTGTCCCGCGGCCATCCTTATTATAATGAGGGATCCTTATTAAAATTTTGATAAGGTCCGCGGTCTTGCCACTGGGTGTACATGACGCATCAGTTATTTATGAAGTGTGCAAGTCTACACCTTCTGTGATGTAACTATTTATAAACATTAACAGAATATTATTTCTGTCTGTCTTCTACGTTTTCACGGTCCATATTCTGCTTCACCTATTTTGACTGAATTGGGTAAAGAGATAGATTGCATCCCGAGGAAGGACAAGGATTTTTATCCCGGAACATTAAACAGATAGCAAGGATTTTTTCAATAATTTAATATAAAAAATTCTTTTTAAACAACCGACTTCAAACTCCCGCGCCAACTTCACAACAACAAGCACACGCTATACAAAGTACTTATTTTATTGTTGATATTTTAAAGACCGCTAAAACGATTTCGATAAAATTTATATGGGACCACATGGGAAATAAAAAAAGAATCATCCAAATCGGTCCACCCAGTCAAAAGTTCTGAGGTAACAAACATAAAAAAAATAAAAATACAGTCGAATTGAGAACCTCCTTTTTTTTAAGTCGGTTGAAAACCCAAATCTACGAAGACGAAATTCTGCGGGATGTATCTCTGTACTCAATTTCATCAAAATCACTTGAAAATATGGGCCGAGACAGCGTAGCAGAAGGACACGTTTATAATGTTAGTATGTATTTATTGAACCTTGCAATAATATTGCACTATGATGATCAAGCTTATATGAAGCTTTTAGCGCACGTCTCTGCATTTTTTTACCACTTCTTTATAAACCGAGTCTATTAAGTACGATACGTTCATACGCAGCAGTAAAGTAAAGTAATACAAGGGCACATAGGAATTGACTGGAACGCGTGTAATACAGACACTCATCCCATGCTCTCGGATAAGCTCCGAGCAAGAATATGCATAACAAATTTCATAGGCGAGGAAACTGCGATGCGAGTTTTGGGGCATGGATACTGAAACCTAAGATACACAGTGTGTTGGCAAGAGACCTGATGGATTGACGCTGGTTCCCTGGGAACGGGGACGGGCGCTAATGTGGGACGCAACATGCGTAGACACATTGGCCCCGTGTCATATCAGGGAGACAGCATCAAGGCCGGGAGCCGCAAGCGGCGGAAGTATGCCTCTCTCATAGAGAGTTACATATTTTGGCAAAAAAAATTTGCGAGATATTTCACCGCGGTTAATTGCCTCATCTGGTGACAGAAGGGCTGGCTCATTTTTTGCGCAAAGGATCAGCCTGGCTGTCCAGCGCGGAAATGCAGCCAGTATTCTTGCCACCATTCCAAGCGGGCATGTATAGTAATTAGGTCAGGCTAGCTAGCTTTAAGTTCTATTGTATTTGTTTTGGTCTGTTTTAACCCTATTATTTTAAAGCAGACTGTACGAGTATTAAACGCTGATACGCTCGCAATATCCTTAGCATCAGAAATAATGACTAAATTTACTAAATTAACCATGTTTTTAGAATGCTACGTCTTGAAGTAATATCTTAGCGAGCTGACAAACTAGACCAATGATTTTATATTTCAACTAGATGCTAACGCAGTAAGTCGCCGAAAGACCCGAAGAGTCATGGGATTGAACCTTTTTTTTCGCCCTTGACTACGATCTCACCTGATGACGTAGGTACCTATTGCAAATCTTGGAATTTTTTTCATATCAATGGCGTAGGTATTCCATGCCACATACATTTGCAATAAAATTTTACGATGGCAAACGTGTTCCCGGAATGTTTTAACAAAAAAGTTACTAAATTGGATACGTGGCCTTCTGTTTACGCAGCCGTATCACAGTATTATCATCTCTTCTCTGAATATTGTAAAAAAACAGGCGCAATTTGTTTTTGTTACTTTATTTCTAACTCTTTATCTTCATTCTTTATTATATTTAACTTCATTTATTTTAACTTTATTCATTCATTATTCACACAATGGTCCTTTTTGGAATAATAATTGAATAAGTTTCACAAATCCATCTGCGAATCTACGACTCGATTAAGAATAGGATTTTGACACTTAGGTGGGTTACCGATTTTAGGAAGATATAAATCTAATAATATCATAAGACATTATATATTAAACATCAGGTAATAATAATAACCTAATAAGATCATCAACTTTATCTCCAAGGCATGGAGAAAGATTCTACATCAATGCATGGAGGAAACGAAACAGTTCTAGAGTTGTTTTTGACGTTTCATTTACAGTCATTATAAATTAAATCCATTGTCGGCTCACTACTAAGCACGAATCTCCTCTACTCTCCTACAATGTGAGGATTTAACCATAGTCCACCACTGACCACGCTGGCCAAGTGTGCATTCGCAGCCGGCTTAAGTAGTAAAATTGATATTATTATATCATATCAATTGATGTCGCAAAGTCTTAACTTTGCTCAAAATATATAAAGAAAAAAGAAGAACCAAGTGATATAAAAAAAAATTCAAGTTATTTTAGAATTCATCGCAACTCGGAGCCGGCTTCTAAAATAGTTCCCTTGAGGTCGACAGTTTGTACATAAAACATTCACCTCAAATATGCTCCCGAATATTCCCACAAGCTCGCTATGTGTACTCGTTTATATGTATATTGTATACCTACAGGTGAGTTCTACATGAGGTATCTCTAAAGTTTTAATGACCTCCCTGGCGCACTGTGTGCAGAGCGCTGCAGACATAATTGTGATGTTTTGGATTCGATTTCTGGTCAGAGTACCTATAATTTCTAGATTGCCTCAAGTCTATAATTTATCATTATGTCTGTCTGTTACGTATATATATAATATATATATAATATTATATATATATATATATATATATTTTATTCACTGTTGTTATTTCATATAATTGTAGAACAAATAACTCTATTAGTATTACCAATACATGACATCATTACGGTTCCTCACAAAATATGTTCACTAAATTAATATATAAGTTTAATAGCTATTATTTGTGGGAAATATTTCCGTATTGTACAAAAAAATTACATCGTGCCTAAAATGAAGTATAGCCTCGGTCAGGTGTTAAATTTCCACACTACCAGCAAAGTCGTTTAGCAATTAATATTAATTCTTTTCCACTACAAGTTAGCCCTTGACTGCGATCTCACCTGATGGTAAATGATGATGCGGTCTAAGATGGTAGCGGGCTTACCTGTTAGGGGTATGGCAGTTATATTAAGCCCAAACCCATCGGTCTCTACACGGCATCGTACCGGAACGCTAAATCGCTTGGCGGTACGTCTTTGCCGGTAGGGTGGTATAGTTAGCCACGGCCGAAGCCTCCTACCAGACCAGACCTGAGAAAATTCATAAATTATAATCGGTGAGATGCTGCTTAGATACTTACCAATAAACCCATGACAGTTATAGCTAACTATATGTTACATGGCAGAAATTTGCTTCGCATTCGGCAGCCCACAAATCAGTGTACTTAATTCTAGTTACATTGCGTATGTATTGTGTACTAGATGATGCCCGCGACATCGTCCGCGTGGATTAAGATTTTTAATTTAATTAAGAACTCTTTAATTTTCCAGGCTAAAAAGTAGCCTATGTCCTTCCCCAGGATACAACCTATACCTGTACCAAATTTCATCAAAATCGGTTAAAAAGATGGGGCGTGAAAGCGTAGCAGACAGACAGACAGACAGAAACACTTTCGCATAATTTATAATATTAGTATGGATTACCTACACTTCTGCATTTTTTTCTTTTTAAAAAGATCAACTGCCGGTTCTTCTCACTAAAATCTCTTTCCGAACCAGTGGAGTCACGACATTTCATAGGCGGCACAATTTGTTCTACTTAAAATAAATCATAAAATTTCGTATAATTTAATGTATCTTAGAAATCTTTCTCCAGTTTAAAAGCATAATTTATTTGAAAGCCGCGTGTTCACTGTCGCTGATAGCGCACTCGGGCGGAGCATCGTTAGCGAATGTCAGCGGACGAGTGTGCACTGTGCTCGCGGAATCACGGAAAAACTTTTAATTACACCCACAGAGATGCGATGCGGCCCGATGCGTTCGCGAGAGCCTGAAGTTGTCGACATCACGGCAACGAATACATTCGAACGAAGTGCTGTTACACGAAATAATTAGAAAAAATAAGTTATAGTACAGGTAAGTACATCTCTCTCTGCGTCGTATTCATCATTGGTGTGATGAATACGACGTTTTTCCATTAATGACATATTGGAAGGGGTTTTCTTGGGATAATAATGTGGTCCTTCGATTCGACTATTTCAACTCTTAGGTGTATAAAACGATTATTATCAGATGTTGGACCGACTGCTTAACGTGCTCTTGGGAGGCTCTTTTTTAATGCAGTACAGTTTAAATTGTGTTTCGATATCATATACTAGCTCATGCCCGCGACTTCGTACGCGTGGAGCGAGGTTTTGTGGTTCCCGCGGGAACTTCTTAATTTTCCGGGATAAAAAGTAGCCTTTGTGCCATTCTAGACTATAATCTATCTCTGTGCTAAATTTCAGCCTGATCCGTTCAGCCGTTGGGGCGTGATTGAGTAACAAACATCCATCCAGACATCCATCCATACATCCATCCAGACATCCATCCAAACTTTCGCATTTATAATATTTATTTGATTTGATTTTTCTCACTCGTTAAGTAGATAAAGACACATGCTCTAGCAGTGAAGGAAAATAACGTATTTGCCGATAGGCCACAATTTGCAACAGTCAAAGCCTCCGACCAGGCCAGACCAAAGAACATTCAGAAACTGCTGAGCCGATAAATTTCATTGTGTGTACCAAGCAAAATATTATTTAAGCGATATTATGGCTGGGCGCAAACCATTTTCACCGCTATCCGAGAGCAAAAATGTTTGGTATATCATCAACAGCCGAAAGGAATGCCCTCGAGCTCTCGACCCTGTCATGCCCGAGGTCGGATTGGTCTGAATAATGTAATAAGGCCGCATGCCGTCCCTTGTTCGTCCCTACAACCAACTGTACGATAACATAACACAGACTAAAACAATAATATTGTAATACAAGTCTGTGAGATTAATGAAAATGCCATGAAAATAGCAACCTCGTATAATCTGCTCTACTTTTCAAAAATTCATACTAATACTATAGATGCGAAAGTGTGTCTGTCTGTCTGATACACTTTAACGGTCCATCTTTTCAACCGATTTTGATGTTTGGTATAGAGGTAAGGGGAAGGACATAGACATAGATGATCCGGAAAATTAAGGAGTTCCCGAGGGATTTAAAAAAAAACTTAATCCACGTGGACTAATTCGCGGGCGGCGCCAAGTAAACGATAAGCCTTGGTCTTCTGTAAATTATCATATTTTGATCATTTTCATTGCAAACTTTTAGCCAAATCACGACCTAAACACACCAGAGGTATTCAGTTATAATAATCGACTGAGTCTCCAATAGAGACTGCCTCTCAAAACACTTAGTCCTACAAACTTATCTGACCCGGTGACAGCGTCGCTAGTATCTATGAAAAATAAAATAAAAACAAGAACTAAATAGGCATAAAAATTGGTTCCAATTTTGGCCACCGGGTCAGATAACTGTGTGGGACTATAATAACCGTTTCAGTCTCCAAAAGACTGCCATTCAAAACACTCATATTAGACCAATCAAAACACTCATTTAGAAAATTCACCTTGGGAGCTCTCTCAGTACACTCAATATAACAAGTTCTTCAACAGTGTCAAAAGATTTTAAAAAATTACGCGTAATAAATCGAAATCTGATTAATTGCTCCTCGTATCCCCAGTTTCATCGGAAAAATCCGTGTAAAACTCCAATAAACCGCCCAGCAGCCCTCCGCCGTACAATAGGTCATTAATTAGATTGACAGCCCACCGGCTGCGGGCAAAAAAATATTAATTCCCGATATAAGCACACGTTTCGATAGCCTCCGCTTTAATTAAACGAATTAATCAACCCCCCCCCCCCCTCTTGCGTACCTTCCTCACCCCCCTCCCCCCTCACCGCCAATCACGTGACGGCGCACTTTGCCTCTCGTATGTACAGAATTTTAATTAATACACGAAAATGTACTTTGCGTAAGTGTTTTTTTTTTCGCTTTCTTTGATCTCCCTCAGAACGTTAATATACATGAAGGTTTGTTCAGCGAACGCTTTTTGTTTGGGGAATTATTTCAAGCGTTATTTCATTAATAATTTGGTAGGAAAATGTTGGAATATTTAACTTATTTCTACGTCCATGAAAATTATTATAAAATCTAATTAGCCTAAAAGATGAAATGTTTTTACTTGACGTTCACCCTTCGAATATATTCTGTTTTTTCAAGCAACCCTTTAACATAATATGCATATCTTTACTCAACATTCCAAGAATAAGATAGATAGATAGATAGAAAAATAATTACTTTATTGCACACATGAAAGAAGAATACAGAGTAAAGTTAACTATAACTAGGAATGCAAAGGCGGCCTTATTGCTTACTGAGCAATCTCTACCAGGCAACCTTTGGTGAGAGGATAGAACAAGATAAGTAGAATAAGTTGCTTTAAATGAGATCAGAAAATACTTACCCTTGCTCAAAGTATTTTTCATCCGACTACGGCAAAGGGAGAAGTAGGTAAGTATGTAATTGAATGTATGTTTCACCGTAGCGTCTAAATTACTGAGCCGATTTTGACGAATGAGGTGTCAACCGATTTGTTATTATGGTCGGGGTGACATAGGCATTTTACATGAACAAAATGAATATTATGACGTATGTTACATCCAAAAAATGAAGATCTGAATTTGTTTCCATAGTTGGGCTACAGTTTTTAATCAATACCTAGTTGCTCGGTGTAATTTTTTTATCAATTTGAACCAAACGAATCCAATTTCATCGAAATAAGTAAATATGTCAATCGCCTTACTATATGAAATGCTGACAAGTGAATGTGTTTTGCGATTAAATAGCTTGACGACGACTCAAAAGGTTTCTATAAAATACCGAATTTAATACATTCATATTTGGCTTTGATTTCTTACCCTTTCACATATAAATACCAGCGTGTCAGAGAAATATTTCAATCTAAAGTACAATCCATACTAATATTATAAATGCGAAAGTGTATCTGTCTGTCTGTCTGCCTGCTACGCTTTCATGGCCCAGCTATTCAACCGAGTTTGATGAAATTTTGAACTTTTTATCCGGCAAAATTCAAGAGTTCCCGCGGAAATCAAAAACCTTAATCCACACGGACCAAGTCGCGGGCATCAGCTAGTGTATTATCATCATACTAATATTATAAATGCGATAGTTTGTTTGTTTGTTGGTTTATTGGTTTGTTTGATTGTTGGTTTGTCCTTTAATCACGCCGAAACGGAGCAACGGATCGACGTAACGTTTGTATGGGTATAGTTGAGGACCTGGAGAGTGACATAGGCTACTTTTTATCCCGGAAAATTAAGGAGTTCCCGCGGGAATCAAAAAATCTTAAACCACGCTGACGAAGTCGCGGGCATCAGATAGTGTATTATAATTTTAAACAAAATTCAATTTCCCCTGAATATATATCATTTGAATTGCAATGAGATTCGCTTGCAGTTTTTGATGAATGTTCCGTGAAAGCAATCCGTCACTGCCAGCGTTGCGATGCAAAAGTGTTCGCCGACATAATGATTTATTTTAACTTTTCACTCTGCATAATATCATTGCCCATACCAGCGGCCCAATTGTCTAAGCAAATCGTAATCATTTGGCAGCTTAAAACGTATTACTCGAACTATTTAAGGAGCATGCATTCATACATGCTTTTTGACGTGCACGCATCTATGAACTCCTTAAACCGGTCGAATTATCCGTTTAACAAACGATTACTCCTTACTACTAGGTTCCGTACACAATCGGACGGCAACTCCGACAACCGACCTAGCTCGACGAGTCCAAAATTTCTGCCAACAGAACTAGGACGTTTTAGGAGACTGGGCGTTGTAGGACTGGACGTACCAGGACACTGGGCATTTTAGCATACCAGACATCCTAGGAGACTAGACATCGACGACCGGAGCCTTAGGAACTAGCTGATGTCCGCAACTTCATCCGTGTGGAATAAGTTTCTTCCATTCCTACGAGAGCTTGACTTCCCAGGATAAAAAGTAGTCACTTTCCAGGTCCTTTGCTATACCTCTACAACGAACCCGTCAATCCGTTGCTCTGTTGCGGCATGATTGAAAGATAAACCCACAAACAAACACACTAACATGTATAAGTATGATAAGAAGTTGCGAAGCTGAGGGGACAACAATGGGTGGAACATAGTTTGTAGACCCCATAGGCGTGGGGATCCTAAAGTACTAGAAATGGTGATTTCACACCGAAAAGCGCAGCGTCAGTAAACCCCCATGAGAGCTGTATAAAAAGTTTTTTGATAATCTTCAAATTATAGAAGTATCTTTAAGCAATTATCTCTTAAAGTTTTCCTTGAATTTTCACCAAAACAATTCTCCTTTTGCAAAATTTTATACTACTATCACATCAAGAAACGATTAATATAACCATTCTATCCTTTTCTCTAGAGTGACAGTATTCATAAGAGAAAAAGGGACAATCCTATTTTATTATCCCAATAGCATCTGGATTGGGTTAGCCATATGATCCATACTTTCATACTGATATTATAAATGTGAAAGTGTGTCCGTCTGTCTGTCTGCTACGATTTTAAACCGATTTTGATGAAATTTAGTATGAAGGTATTGCTGGGGATATATCCCTGATAATATATATCCCTGGGAAGTACATAGTTACTACTTTGTATCCCAGAAAACTAAGGAGTTCCAGCGGGAATGAAAAAATCTTAAACCACGCAGACGAAGTCGCGGGCATCTAGTAATCTATATATATAAAATTCAAAGTCCTGACTGACAGACTGACTTATATATCAACGCACAGCCTAAACCGCTAGGGTTAGAGACTTGAAATTTTGACAGTAGCTTCCTTTTGTAACGTAGGCGCTCACTAAGGAAGGATTTTTCAAAATTCCACCCCTAAGGGGGTGAAATAGGGGTTGAAAGTTTGTATGAAAGTCCGTCATTTCTCAAGTTATATCCATGAAACAGTGGCGAGCAGTTCATAGAGGCACAAAAGCACTGCTTGCCCAAATGGAAATACATCAATGCTCACTTTTCATCATAACAGTCAGTAAATAGGTATTCTGACTAACTAATGCCTACCCTAGCTTCAAACCCTGTGCACGCCACTGCCATGAAACTTAGTATATGAGTTATCGGTAAAAAATAAAGAAATACGTGTTTCACAGTTTTTCAAAATTCCACCCTTAAAGGGGTAAAATAGGGGTTGAAAGTTTGTATGAAAGTCCTTGATTTCTCAAGTTATGGTAATGAAACTTAGCATTTGGGCTTTCAGTTAGATATGCAGACGTACGTGTTTCACCATTTTTGAAAATTCGACCCCCAAAGGGGTGAAATAGGGGATGAATGTCCTTCATTTATCAACATAAGTTATAACAACGAAACTTGGTATTTTGGCTTTCGGTATAATATAAAGAAGTACGTATGTAACAGTTTTTCAAAATTCCACCCCCAAACGGGTAAAATGGGGGTTGCAAGTTGCTGTAAAAGGCCGACGTTTTTCAAGTTAAATAGCCGTGAAACTTGATATTTGGGCTACCGGTTTAAATTATGAAATACATAATCCACAGTTTTTATAAATTCTATCCCAAAGGACGTTAAATAGTCCTTCAATCACGCCGCAACAGAGCAACGGATCGACGGGTTTTTTTTCATGGGTTCTTTTTATCCCGGAATTTAAGGAATGCCTATCGGAATTAAAAAACTTATGCCACGCGAACGAAGTCGCGGGCGTCCGCTAGTATATTATAAAAGAATAACCTGAAATACTTAAGGTGTACGTAAACCCATATAACACTTTAGACAGATCCACGGACAGGTCTTTACACTATATAGATGTAGGTGGTTCATCCAATTTACTCTCGATTCAATCAATGTCAGTTCAAAGCGGGGCTCCAACCGGAGCTAGTCAAACGGAATGAATAAGGTTCTGCCGCGTCAGTCAGTTCTCAGTGCCTACTTCGAATGATATTTAATGTTTACACTCTTATAATACTTGATGATAACTCTGTGAAATTCAGGTCAAGCTTATACATGAAATTAAATGAAAATGCTCGTGGGAATGAGCATTCTATTATATAACAAAATTCAACAATCTATTTTAAATTTGCCCTTACACAAGTTTATGAAATACATGAAAAGTATGTAGTTACTGAAATAAAGCTTATTATACTGTTGAAGATTATGTGCGAGTATTATGATAAAAAAAGCATGGATTTGACTCGCTCCAGCAATGCTTTGGACTACTTATGTATTTGTAAATAAATATTTTCAAACCAGCAACCACCAAGTTTCTTGTTGGTTCTTTTTGATAGGAGTGGCATTCTGAAGCAGCGATAGATTCATTCGACAATTTAAAAGCACTTTTAAATTATATTTGAATAAAAACATATGCGTTTGAGTTTGAAATCAACCTCGAAAAACAAGTCAAACCTCACATTATTTTAGAAACCTAAATCAATACGAATAAAATCGCAGTTTTAAATAACCTAATGTTATTTCAAAGTAAAGTAAAGTAAATTAAAGAATTTACTTTACTTTAAGTAAAATCGCAGTTTTAAATAACCTAAGGTTATTTCAAAGTAAAGTAAAGTAAATTAAAGAATTTACTTTACTTTAAGTAAAATCGCAGTTTTAAATAACCTAATGTTATTTCAAAGTAAAGTAAAGTAAATTAAAGAATTTACTTTACTTTAAGTAAAATCGCAGTTTTAAATAACCTAATGTTATTTCAAAGTAAAGTAAAGTAAATTAGAGAATTTACTTTACTTTAAGTAAAATCGCAGTTTTAAATGACCTAATGTTATTTCAAGAGTGAATAACGTACGAGTCGTACAAAATACACAACCTTTTTCGTTCCCCGCGTAAGTACACTCTGGAAATGCGAGATCTCTCATCAATTCTGCTAAGTGACTAATCAAAAGGCGACTGGGAGTTTCACCGTCAAAGGGACGTGTGGAAAGCTGCTTCTTTGGCGGCGGTTCACAATACGAGCGTGCCTCTAAGAGATGTGGGAGGAAAACTGGGCCATGAAACCCACGTCGCAATGAGGATAAGCAATCTTCTAATTTTAAATAAGGCTTTCATTTGTAATTAATTGTGAAGGATATTCAGGGACGAGTGGCTTAGTTCAGCAGCAGCGCATATCAGTCGATTACGATTGTTAAGCAACGTTGACCCAAGCCGGTAACTTGATGGGTGACCGAACTTGAAAGTCCGAATTTGGCCTTTTATTGGAGAGCACGTTAAGTCGTCGGTCCCGGTTAATTATCATTAACATGATAATAATAATCGCTACAAAAACCTAAGAGTTTAAATACCCTTAGTCGAGTCGTATGCGGAACGCTCCGCATTATCATTCCAAGGAAACGCCTACCATTATTTGATTAATGGGAAGGGGCTATGACCCTGAGTAATGAGGAATACGACGCAAAGAGAGACTGTTAAGAGAGAAAGATAAAGTAGAAAATCATATTAAAACATTTCATTCGCTTATTTAGCTAAATACTATTATTATGACTGTATATCTGAACGACTGATTTAACAGTTTGTATTCTCGTTGATAGGTTGAGGGCTAAATTGCCATCAAGTTAACAAAATCGTAAAAGTTCAAAATTAAATAGAAATAGTGGTCGCCGTTTTAGTGGCTGCCAAAGAAGGTCTCCTCCACACCGCAGTGTACGGAAATCCGCTTTTCACGTTACACCGAAATAAGCTGCCAACTCGATGCTGAACTCACGACCTCCCCCCCACCCCTCCTCCCACCCGCGTCCCTCGCTGTGAAGTTCCTCCTTCACTGATTTTATTATTACCTAGTTCGGAAGCTTCACTAAAAATTCCCAATCCAGCTTATCCAGGTAATCTAATGTAGTTCGTGATGCTGTTAAAATTAAAGTACGTACCTATAGATAGACTATTAAGTCTATACTAATATTATAAATGCGAAAGTTTGGATGGATGGATGTTCGTCACTGAATCACGCCAGAACGCTTGAACGGATCTGGATGAAATTTGAAACGGAGATAGATTATAGTCTGGAATTACATAGGCTACTTTTTACATAGACATAGAATTTTTTCGCTACGCTCAAACTTTTTACCCCGGAATATTTAAGTATTCTCGTGGGAACCAAAACACATCAATCCACGCGGACGAAGTCGCGGGCATCAGCTAGTGTTATAATCGCGAAAGATTTTTTATGTGTCTGTGGACTTAAAAATTACTTTTCATTTGTCATTGATCTCTAAAAATATATAAGAGTTCCAACGAAGTATTTAAAACCTATACCTATATCATAACAAAATAAGCCAGTGAACTTTTCAATCTCACATTATCCTCTTCCCTCTTTATGAAGTTTATGACTCTTTGATTTCATTATAAGTTACTAAGAGCCGTGCCGGTAACAAACTTCGGATGTGGTGATTTTCATAAATATTACCCGTGTACAAGTTGTAAAATACATGTTGAATATTTGGAATATATTGCTTCTGTGGCAGAGCCCCAGGGGATCGCAGCTTTCTATTTTCCTGAATATATTTGTATACTAGCTTATTTCCTCGACTACATCCGCGTGAATTTTGTTTTTTTGAATCCCGTTTGATATCTTACCTAAGTTGAGTTTAATACCGTGTAAGAAAATGATAAAAATTATGGTTTTTTTTTATTCCACGTAGGAAAATGTGTGTGACATGATGATAAATCAGAACTCTGCCAATAGTATCGATAGTTTGTAGTAATAAACTGAGATAATTAATGCAAAATTCCAAGACAACATTTCTAGTTTCCCGACTCATACGTGAATCCCGACCCGGGACTCACACCCGGAGCCTCGTCGGCCGCAGTCGAACATGCTAACCACTAAACCAACGAGGCAGTACTCGATAAATAGAACATACCGACAAACAAAACCTATCACATTTTCAATCAAATGGCAAAATGTACGAAATACAGTGAAAGATACGAATACAAATTGTTGAGTCATTGACGTTAGTTATATCAAACAGTTTGTATTGGTTACGCCCCTATGGAATTTAAGCTTTCTATTTCCCTACTTCTATTTGTTTAATGTACCCATGATATCAAACTCTGTAACATACCCATGATAATAATATATTCTCTTTGTGCAGCAGTAGGTATTTAAACTTTGGTTTGGAACCAATTTTGATCTTGAAAATAATCATATTTGCATTTGCCACAAATCTTAATTATTGTAATAGAACGAGAATAGAACTAATTAAATTAAGTAACTTTTTACTATATGTACAGTATATATGTGTACATAAAAAAAAATATTATATAATTTGACAAAACTTTGGCTTTCAATGCATCATGTAGACCCCGGAATCGATAAGTCTTTGGTGGGTTGGTATTTGGAACTTTCAAAGTCGCGTTGCACAACTTTTTTAGTCGAGTTGTAAACTGATTTAGTTTAAGTTGATGCTGTCACTTTTGATAAATCAACTTCGTGGTTGACATGAAATGTAGGTTAAACACTTTCCTTAACTTATTAATTTTAAAGCTGTCATATTTTGACAAAACCAAATAATAATTACTTATTACCAAAGCTTAAATCACTTCATGTTACAGTTCTTTCATACTGGATAATTATTATAACTGCGCTTGCACAAAATATATTTCAACAACTTCAACAGTTTCTTGCTGGTTCTTCTCGGTAGGAATGGCATTCCGAACCGGTGGTAGATTCACTTGACGATTCAAAAGCACTTTTAATAAGTTTATTTGAGTTTAAAAAATATGAGTTTGAGAGTATGAGTATGAGTGTAGCAAAGACCGTGTCGTAACTCGTAGCACCCACACGCTACACGTTCTACGAGAGCTACGTATAGTTACGGCCGCTACGAAACATCCCCACCGCTATCTGGAGCGGCAAAACGCGCTCGTTCCCAAAGTTGGACGCACACTATCTTAATGACCATCGTAAGTTATAGTCTTTAACCTCAACCCTTCTTTGTGTGTAATTGTACACATACTTACATAAATAAGATATTAGATAAAACTAGTTGACGTCGGCGACTTCGTGCACGTTTGACACGTTTGATTACGACCTCATCTGATACTAAGTGATGAGTGGACTTACCTGTTACGAGTATGGCAGTCATATGAAATCCATACCTATTATCAGTTTCTACACGGCATCGTACCGGAACGCGAAATCGCTTGGCGGTACGTCTTTGCCTGTAGGTTGGTAACTAGCCACGGCCGAAGCCTCCCACCAGACCAGACCAGAAAAATTCAGAAATAAGTCAATAGTCAATAGTGCAATGACAATAATATTATACTCGAACCCGGGACCTCCGCTCAACACTGCGCTAGAGAGGTCGTCAAACTTCTTCTCTTCTTCTATTCTTTCCTTAATTTATTTATTATTTTTTATTACAGATTTGGATTACATGGGGTATCGTGAGAATCCTTACATCAGTCCGAGTGACGTTGGCTTTATTTTGATCGAAAAAATCTTATTGGCAGAAGAGGACTCGTGTTTTTAAATTTTTAAATCAAGTATCGTTGCAACATGCGCATTATCATACGATTTTACGAACATTTCGAGGCCAATTTTTTATTCCTTTCGATTGGTTAAAATCCTACTGCCCAAATAAAACTTTATGCTACCGTTTCAGAGAGAATCAAAAATCATGAATTCGTTAATAACCCTAATGGAATATTTTGGAGTTTTTGTTCAAGTACACTTTCGTACCGTTTTCCATTAGGCCTTTATTCAACCCTTTTCAAACGTATTTTTGCGGGTTATCCCGTTGTAAGGGAGATCCGTTTTAACCCCTTTTTGAATTGGCGGCCTCTTTCAACCTTATCTTTAATCCTTCCCGACTTTGAGCGCGATATACCTACATACGCCGTTTCAAGTTTCACTTGCGAAGAGTACTTCAGGAAATTTAGTAAGTACACGGTTTAGAGGCGTTTCGTGGAAAGATATAATGTTGTGTTACGTAGAAGATTATAATATTGTAGAACGTTTGAATGTTAGTAATCTAGAAAAGACATGTACGGATGAAATTAGTTACCTAAGTAGCCACAATAATTTTTCAAGATACCTCCTGAACTTGAAAACCGAGTGCCGAAAAACAATATGTATGAAAATGAATTTTGAAATGATACTGAGGTTTTTAAAAATAAAATTGCTACTGTTGCTTACAAAATAATGACCGCCAAAGATTTTTGTAATATCAAGTTAGAAATGTCGCTTTTTCGTTTCATAGAATTTTCAAATCACAACGATTCTAAAGAAGTTTCACTTCAAAAACAAAAGTAGACACTAAATATAAAGGTAAAAAACAGTAAGCATTTTGATAATAACTAGGTAATGCCCGCGACTTCGTCTGCGTGGTTTGAGGATTTTTAGTTCCCGCGGGAACTCTTTAATTTTCCGGGATAAAAAGTAGCCTATGTGCTATTCCAGACTATCTATCTCTATATATATATATCTATCTCTGTGCCAAATTTCAGCCTGATGCGTTCAGCCATTGGGGCGTGATTGAGTAACAAACATCCACACATCTATCTATACATCCATACATCCATCCAAAATTTCGCATAATATTTATTGAGTAAGATATAATAATATTTTACATTATATTTTTCTATGCAATAAAATAATTTAATCTTACTAATATTATAAATGTGAATGTTTGGATGGATGTATGGATGTTTGTTACTCAATCACGCCCCAACGGCTGAACGGATCTGGCTGAAATTTGGCACAGAGATAGATTATAGTCTGGAATAGCACATACTATTTATCCCGGAAAATTAAGGAGTTCCCGCGGGAACCAAAAAACCTCAAACCACGCAGACGAAGTCGCGGGCATTCGCTAGTAGCATAATAAGTTTATTCCTTGTTTCTCACGGTACACTTATATACTGTTTGATAATTTAGCTGCCTGCATAAGTCAGACATTTAAGTTGAACTTTCCATTTAATAAGTGTAAGTTTAACCAAGCACTTAGGTAAGCTCATGTGAGCAAACTTATTTGTGTAACTTTAAGTACAAACAAACGTTAGACGTTTTTCATAATCTATACTTCTAGACTATACTAATATTATAAATGCGAAAGTTTGGATGGTTGGATGTTTGTTACTCAATTACGCCAGAACGGCTGAACGGATCTGGATGCAATTTGGCACAGAGATAGATTATTATAGCCCGCAATAACACAGCGTACTTTTTATACCAGAAAATTAAAGAGTTCCCGCGGGAACCAAAAAACCTCAATCCACGCGGACGAAGTCACAGCTAGCAACATTTAGCTTAAAAACACACAAACGTTAGAAGTTTTTCACTTAATAAAGTAAATAAATGTTACGTTTATTTACGGTACTGTGATTCCGTCATGATATTTAGTTTTTGAAATTAATTCTGCTAACTTCACTATCACGGCTTAGCATAAAATAAAAAGCTATAAAGATAATAAAATATTAAGAAGCATTTTATGGCATAGCTTATCGCGTGTTGACTTTTATTGTGCCGCATTGCGATTTTCCCACAGCGGTTGGGGAATTACTTCATATTATATTAGCAATCCAGTTCACTAAAAGATGCAGGCACAAATCTTGTAACGGATTATAGTATCCCACAGCTGGGCAATGCTTCTTTTTTATTGTCAAAATAAAAATTAATACAGTTTTGGTGGGTAGCACTGCGAAAAACCACGTTTACCCTTTCAAGGAGTGGGAAGCAGAGTGGAGTTTAGAGTTTAACAAAAGTATAACCCAGTAGTTTCTTACAGTTTCTACCAGTGGCTGGTTGGCGAGTAGTTGGAAATTTCGTTTATTTCTGTATTTGCATAAAAAAATGTGGATGTGTGTAAGAAAGTCTGTTATGAGTATCACCACAAATAGCTATATGTAGGGTGTATTCAGCAGGGCGACCGCGTATCTTTTGCATCAATCATTGATGCATCGCAATCACCTCCGATTGGCTGAATTTATGGTATTCTTGCTGCGTCAATGGATTTCGTCCAATAGTGGAAGAGTGTTAACCAATCAGAGGTGATTGTGATGTATCAATGGTTGATGCAAAAGATACGCGGTCGCCCTGCTAGTGTATCAGTACTACCTGCTGGTGATAACCACAATATTGGGAGAAAAAACCTTATTCAAAAATTGTATTTAGGTTTTCGGTAGTGTTCCCCTTACTCCCCGTATTATAATAGGGCAAAAAACAACTAAGCATGTCTTGTATTAGGTATATAAAAATTATAATATTAAAAATCTTAAAGCATAGAGAACTAACCTATTAACCAAATCCTCTTATAATTGAAATAAAATAAAAAAAAAACCGGGCAAGTGCGAGTCGGACTCGCGCACGAAGGGTTCCGTGCCATTATTAATAAATAATTACCTTTGTTAATGAACCGCAAGACTAACTTTGTTTGTAGAGGTTTATTGTTAATATCAAAAAAACTATGCTAGTTAGAGCATTGGCTATAGTTTTCCTGTAAAATATACGTAAATTACTATTAACCATAATTATTTCAAATTTTTCGATTGGTAAACTCCGGAGATAAGGGGGGGGGAACGGTATTTTTTTAGACATTTTCCCCGATAAATCAAAAACTATCATAACTAAAAATAATTAAAAATCTGTTTTAGAATTTACAAAGTAAACCCTTTCATATGATACCCCACACAGTACAGTTATCTCACTTTTAAATTTCAACCCTCAGATTTTCCTCCCTTTTTAAATAAGAACAAAAATAATTTTCAAATTTTTTTAATTCCAGTGTCTTTGGGCCACTTATATACACAACTATTCCAAATTTCATGTCGATAGCTTCGGTAGTTACTGAAATAATCGAGTGTGACGGACGGACAGACGGACAGACGGACAGACGGACAGACGGACAGACAGACGGAGAAAGTCGCACCATAAGGGTTCCATTTTACCATTTTGGTACGGAACCCTAATTAGATTATCATATTATACTAGCTTTCCTTTAAAAAGCTTAGCCAAAAGTATTTAAAACTAAAAACAAACTTTGAACATGGAGTCATTAGTATGCAAAACTAGTATATTAAAGAAATTATAGCACAAAAACTCAAATTAGACTTATTACTGCAATAAAACGTTTCATTATAACTCACTGTTTCTAGTAAATCACTGTACTTCATCATCACCATCACTACAGCCTATTAACGTCCCACTGCTGGGCACAGGCCTCCACTCTCATAGGAGAGCGGGAAATAGAGCTTACACCCACCACGCCGCTCCAATGCGGGTTGGCGGGCTTTAACGACTATTATAATGTTAGTGATAATAACCGGGACCGACGGCTTAACGTGCTCTCCGAGGCACGGGGGTGAAACACCGCCAACTTCCAACTCCGGGCTGGCACTGAGAATTTCTTAATTGAAAAACCCAATACCTAACTTTTATGCCCGACCGGGAATCGAACCCAGGACCTCGTGATCCGCAGTCGACTATGCAAACCACTAGACCAACGAGGCAGTCACTGTACTTAATACGTTAAAACTAACGAACCAGTCATAGAACGAGTGCCTAGGTCAATTTATTAGGAATCTTACACAGTTCTTAATATGGTCATAGAAATAGAAATTCATATTTCCATACTGTTCAACCGATTTTAATTAAATTTGGTATAGGGATAGTTTGTATCCCGGGGAAAGGCATAGGCTACTTTTTATCCTAGAAAATTAAAGATTTTCCGCGGGAATCAAAAAATCGTAACATAAGCGGACGAATTCGCGGGCATCATCTAGTAGTAAATAGATGATGTGATGATTTTACTGTGCAGCACACTTAAGTAAAATCGGTTTAGATATAAAAAGTTGTAACTATTACTTAATTTATTATTTCCTTCCAATCGTTCGACGGAGGCGTCTAGACAGAGCAACGTGACAGAGACGTGACGGTGGAAACTGGCAGAAATCTTTATAATATTATGCAATTTCCTACCTCCCTCAGACATAGGCGAGAGTACCTCTATGTCCTACAACAGTCATAGTCATAGTTATTTGTATGGGCGTCGACTCATTGTATTCATCACTACAGCCTATTAACGTCCCACTGCTGGGCACAGGCCTCCACTCTCATAGGAGAGCGGGAATTAGAGCTTACACCCACCACGCTGCTCCAATGCGGAGAATTGTATTATTACTAAGTAAATATTAGAGAAGGAGTTGTATCACAAAATACGGCTATTAATACTGTAGCGAGAGTCGCGTGCGCTCTCTTATTACCGCACTGCGATTTACCGCCACAACTCACCGGCCGGCAAATAGCTTGCATTCGTCAGAGCACGAAACATTCACTAATAAACGGGCTTTTATTGCCTGAGCTACAGTAAATAGAAAAATTACTGATGTACTCGCTAACCCGCACTGGCTAAGCTTGGGTAGGATTTTTGAAGTGAAAACTTGTTTAGGCGTGTTGAGCACTTTTTGGTAGGGGGTAAAAAAATGTAGATTCGCGTGACCGACATGCTCGCGAACACCGACATGCTCACGTGGTTACGAAGAGGTCTTAAATATAAATATACTACATTCGAAACTTTAATGCCTTAGTGTTAAGGTTTATATTTTAATAATTTTAATTTAAGAAATAAAACATATTTAAATATTCGTTTTCACTTCTATCGGCAGTCCCTATGACTGTAATTTTTTTTTTTTTATTGGGTCAGGGGTAATATAGTTCATAGTACATATTTATTTAGCTAAAGCTTACGTTTTTATTGCTATAATGTTACACAGTTTAGTTTCAGCAATTGACATTATGGACAAAAAAGAAATTTGGAAATACCGGAATGACGGCTTGGCCTAACGTCCACGGTCCATACAAATGTCAATGAGGTAGACGTTTTCAAATATTGTCCATAGTGTGTTTTTTCACCCTAAAATCTATGGATGTTATTTTAAAAAAATGCATTGAGATAATCACAAAAGACAGAATTTTCAAAATGTTCACCCCAGATGTGTCTGCTGAACTAGCAAAAAAATTATCAAAATCAATATCAATTTATTTGTTAAAATAGATACCGAAGTAGCATAAGTTGGTACATATTTTTAGAAACACAATTTCATGGCGCTAGGCTTACAAATATTGGCCATTAGGTGTGTATCCATACCTACCCCGGGTAGAAGTAAACTCGGTTGGGCTTCCGAACGATTCTCCACCATTAAGAACAGCAGTAAATTGAATAAGGAAAATAACAAAATGCCATTCTTTTAGCGTTCCACTGCGAGCTCGTTTGTCATAGCAGGCCGCGTTTAATTTCCCAGGGCTTTCCAGGGTTTTCCACCTACTCATCACTGTGTCGTTTATCAAAGCGTTTTGTGCCTCCCATTGTCTTGAGAATCTCTGTGACCTACTTCCTTACACTTGTACTCTGAGAGCTGGTGCGTAATTTTGACAAGATTTTCGATAAAACGGTAAGCCTTTACAATCGTCCATTATTATGTTAACAGCACCTGAAGATGCTCCGGTGTCGGAGTGAAACGTACGTTGCAAATAACTTGGAAGATTTGTGTGGTGTGGTGAATATCGCAAGCTACAAGTGCAAGATACACACTACCACAAAGATTTACCTACTGTGACGGATTATAGCGAATTGATTTGATTTTTGATTTTATAAATTCTTTATTAAAATAAATATGTATAATACATTCAACATTGCATACATAATACAGCGTGAAGAAACATAGTTACACTCACTTAAAGGCTAACAGGCACCTATTAAAGTTTTTCTACATAAAATAATATAAAGATAACTGATTTCAACTTGGATTTGGTACTTATTACACGATTAAAGCGCAATATGCGGAATATTTGTAGATATCTCCGCTTTTTACAACTACTTTTTAAATAAATTTGACAAAGGTATCTTCGTATGCGGCACGCATAAGAAGTCGTACATGATATACCTACTTAGTCGCGCGGAGCACCTTACCCGTCCACCGCGACGCACTGCATACGAGAATCGGTGTTTGGCCTACCCGCATCGACTCGCGGAAACAAAACGTAGTGATGGGGCAGTTTATACGTTCCGTATCTATCGATATATGGCAAGTCTGACGTTTCAGTGTTGCAAATGTTGCCTATCAATGGGTTATTATGTGTCTTATTTGCTGAATAAAATTTTTGTGTTAATTTTAATATATAATCAGCTAGAAGAGGGAACTTTATCTTATAATGAAGTTGTCTTAAATTACACTTGAATGGGGTGTTAAAAGCTATTTTTAGTGCTTTGTTCTGGACAGTTTGCAATAGTTTATAATTTGTAGGACAAGTGCTACTCCAGATGGGACATGCATTTGTTATCGTTGGTCTAATGAGAACACTATAAATTCGTAGTTTAATTGAAGGACTAAGTTTGCTCTTCCGATTTAAAATGGGACTAAGTGCACCAAGTGCTTGCGCGCCCTTTACGCGTAAATCGGCTATGTGCTTAGACCAGTTAAGCTTAACGTCCATATTTAATCCTAGGTACCGGACAGAGCGACTCCATTTAACACTATGCCCGGCAATTTCAAGGGTTCTTAGAGGAGGTTTACGATGACGCGTAAACAAAATGTCTTCAGTCTTATTCTCATTTAGTTTGAGTTTCCATTTAGTGAAATAAGTGTGTAGTAAATCAATGGACAGTTGCAAGCGACAAATGATCAAGTCAATATCCTGAGAAGATGTGTAGGATGCAGTATCATCTGCGAAACAAGCTAGACTAGTTCTAGGTTGAACTGGTATATCGTTTAGGTACAACAGAAACAAATAGGGACCCAAAATAGATCCCTGGGGGACACCAGCTGGCATAGTCTGGCTCGTGGACTTAGTCTCACCAATGTGGACCTTAAATTTACGATTATCAAGATAAGATTTGATAAGTTTGATTAGGGGTAAGGGAATATCAAGAATTACTAGTTTATGAAGCAAACCCTCATGCCAGACGCTGTCGAATGCTTTTTCAACATCAAGCAAGATCATACCGGTAGACTGGTGAAGATTGAGATTATGAGTTATATGTTCACAGACTCTAGCAAGTTGATGGGCTGTTGAATGTGATTTTCGAAAACCAAATTGTTCATCAATTAACAAATGTTCAGAAGCTGCAAGTAAGCGATTTAAAATAACCTTCTCAAACAATTTACCCAAAGAGGGAAGTAAACTAATAGGTCTGTAGTTTGAAGGTACTGTGTCATCTTTACCCGGTTTCTTTAGGGCTATTACTTTAGCAGTTTTCCAGGTGGCAGGAAAATAGCCCAAGAACAGACAACTATTGAAAATTTTTGTCACAAAGATAACAGCTTTTTGTGAAAAATTCTTTAGCAAAATGTTTACAATATCATCGTAACCAGGTGACTTCCGGGCTTTCAGCTTTAACAAAACCTTACGAATTTCAGTTGGTCGAACTGGATGTGACAATTTAGAAATATTGTACTTTTGAATAGTATCAATAGAATTTTGAACTACTTCATCTAGGCTTGAGCTTGACCAGTTATGAGTAATTTTCATGTTGCTATTAAATGCAGCAGCCAGGACATCACACTGGTCAGCAGTGTTGGTTGTCAAAGAACCATCAGAACATTTGAGGAGTGGTATCGTTATATGCTTAGGTTTTAGAGCTCTAGCCACACGCCAAATATCAGCTCTTGGATTGTCGATCCATTTGTTCGAGTTGTTTCATTAGAATTGGCCTTATTATCTCAGCTTGCAGCATATATTACGACTAGTGGACGCCCGCGACTTCATTCGCGTGTCATAAGTTTTTTATTCCCATAGGCACTCCTTAATTTTCGGCGATAAAAAGAAGCCTATGGCCAGGTCCTCAACTTATACCCATGCAAAAAATCACGTCGATCTATTGCAGAGTGATTGAAGGACGAACTCTCTATTTAACTGTGAAATACGTATTACATAATTTTAAACTGGAAGCCCAAATACCAAACTTGAAAAACGACGGACTTACGGATACAAACTTTCAAACCCTATTTTACCTCTTTGGGGGAGGAATTTCGAAAAACCCTTTCTTAGTGAATACCTACTCTTTACAAAGAATACACCTTCCAAATTTCATGTCTCTAGGACCAGCGGTTTAGGCTGTGCGTTGATATATAAGTCGGTAAGTCAGTCAGGACTTTGAATTGTATATATATAGATAATAAAGGTATTAAGTCGGATACTGTCAGCTTTATCAAGTACCTCTTCAGTATTTTCCACCCGCGCTCAGCCCATTGTGTCGTAGTTTTTTGTGAAGTGGTTTTAATCGCAGCGTAAAAAGAACCTTGCCAAATGGGAATAGAGTTGTAATTTGTGTAATGGTGGTTTAAGTTGGCGCTGAATGCGTGAACATTAAAGACAAGCCTCGGTAGATCTTTAGGCATCTACTGGTCCCGCTTTTTGTCTCCATTGTGGTCGCCAAACCAGTATTTTTTTAAATTTTCATGAAAGAAATGTAAGTATATTATAAAAGTCGAACTATCGAACTATCTCTGTTATGTTACGTAACTAAAAATGTTAAAACTCGTTTTGATTGAGCCACAGTTAAGTCTACTGAGCTTTCATTTTTTATTTTAACCTACTTTAAAATACGAAAATAGAACAACATAAAAACTCACTTTTAATTCAACGTTTCTGATACGAACCGCTAAGGTGTGGTCTTCCAGCGCATGTATTTCCTGCCACGTATAACTTAAGTGCCTTCGGTGTTTCACCCCCGTGCCTCGGAGAGCACGTTAAGCCGTCGGTCCTGCGCCTGATCTCTCTCCGGTCGTGTCGGATTTTCCATCCCATTGGGCTATGAGAGTAAAGGAACAGAGAGTAAATCTGTGTTTGCGCACACACACTTGTGCACTATAATATCTCCCGCGCATATGGCTAATCTCTCTGGAGATTTGGCCGCCGTGGCCAAAATTCGGTCCGGAGGACATTAAGTGCCTTCAAGGTAAGAGGGACCCCGACTAGCAACCCCGTGTGGGGTTGCTAGTCCCCCCATCGGGCGCGTCCCCAGGTGGCGGATAGGGGCGAATCCCTTCCAAATATGGGTGGAACCAGGGAAATCAAATACCTGGCGCGGACCAAGACAAGAAAAAAAAAACGCAAGAGGGAGATAGGCATCATCTAGATAAACGCGCTCCAACCTAGACCTCATAATTGCTTTGGATGATTGTCGTCAAGGGCAGGGCTATTCTGAAAAAAAGAAAACATAACTTCGAAAAGTAAGAGGCGTGGTCCCAAGATTCGAACCCCGAAGTCTAACCCACCTATCACCGCTTCTCCGTTAATAGAGAAGGAATTATTTTATCTCCGGATATTAGACATGCTTTCGGAGTCCAGTTACAAAAGCGGATCCGATAGTTGTAATCCACAAAAAGTCCGGCATATTGAAACGCGTATCCTGAAAGTGATTGCTTTACGCGATGTTCGCCGTCAAAATACATAGTTGGCATGAATCGCAGCTGTTATTTATTTGCGGAAAAACATTTACGTGTTTCCCAAAAGTTGGTCCGTGCTACTGGTGACCCAAGAGCTGGCGCTTATTTAGCCCAACGCCTTAGCCTGGCAATACAGAGCGGTAATTTAGCGCCAGGGTCTTGGGTACCATGTCCATGAATTGATTATAATATTATTAGTTTGGAATATTAATATAGAAATGTTCCATGCTAATATTATAAATGCGAAAGTGTGTCTGTCTGTCTGTCTGCTACGCTTTCACGGCCCAACTACTCAACCGATTTTGATGAAATTTGGTACAGAGATAGGTTACATCCCAGGGAAGGACATATGCTTTTTATCCCGAAAAATTTAAGATTTCCCGCGGGAATAAAAAAAACTTAATTCACGCGGATGAAGTCGCGAGCATCATCTAGTTGTTAATATTTGCTTCATTAAATGTCATGTATATGAATGAATATCAATGAATTTGGCAACGAAAACATGGCGAAATCGACACTAGTTGTCAGCGCAAGTAATCGTCTTAAGTGTTCCCGGAGCCTTTCATCATGCGCTGAGGATGGTCACTGAGGGGGTTTTAGTGATTAAAACCCCTCATAACCCGGTCTCCCCCCTAGGAGATAGGGTATCTTAAGGTGCCAGCGGAGAGTGAATTGCCCATAGGTACAAACGTAATATACCAAAATTATTTGTAATTCGAGAATATCTCCACTATATTATGCAATTATTAAGATTGAACTTGTATTTATCTAGGTCCCTGGATAAATATTTTTTCAAAATGCTTTCCCAAAATTAAATGTAAGCACATTGCATTTTGCATGTTTTTACGACATAAATTACATGTTTTCTCCTTATTGGTTTCATATTAAAACCAAAGATATCTCACGTACTAATTGATCAGGAACATAGCTTATTGTCAAGTTACAGAATAACAACACGAAGTTAAAAACACAACAATTATTCATTCATAATTTTTGGTATTCAAGGAACAAAAGCAAAATGTATAACAAATTCTGTACGCTCATATTGCTATCGCGCTTGCACGCGATCATGTGTCATTAGCCAAATAGAGATAGCAATATACCGGTTACCAAATTAATATTTGCGGTTCGAATAGAAGTTGCGAGCTGCGCTCCCCGACCTCTTAAGAAGATTTCCCCCTGTCAACAAAAAAAAGTCTAAAACATCATATACCTAAAGAACTTGGCAACAGAAAACCGTGCGCTAAATATAAGCATCTATAAAACTCTTCCGGGATTATGAATCAGTTTCCTCCACGCTGCGAGATCAAGTTATTTTTCATTAACCCTTTTATTAATTTTTCCCGTCGTAAGCTTCCTGATCTTCAATAAACGCTCGCAGTTGTGCGCTTTGTTTTCAGCTTCACTTCACTTGTTTCTGATCTTTTAGCAGCTGTTGCTGTACACATTTTGTAATCTCTTTAGGGTTCCGTACCAAAATGGTAAAATGGAACCCTTATGGTGCGACTTTCTCCGTCTGTCTGTCCGTCTGTCCGTCCGTCACACTCGATTATTTCAGTAACTACCGAAGCTATCGACATGAAATTTGGAATACTTGTGTATATTAGTGGCCCAAAGACACCGAAATTAAAAAAAATTGGAAATTATTTTTTTTCTTATTTAAAAAGGGGGGAAAATCGGAGGGTTGAAATTTAAAAGTGAGATAACTGTACTGTGTGGGGTATCATATGAAAGGGTTTACTTTGTACATTCTAAAACAGATTTTTAGTTATTTTTAGTCATGATAGTTTTTGATTTATCGGGGAAAAAGTCTAAAAAAATATCGTTCCCCCCCCCTTATCCCCGGAGTTTACCAATCGAAAAATCTGAAATAATTATGGTCAATAGGAATTTATGTATATTTTGCAGGAAAACTATAGCCAATGCTCTAACTAGCATAGTTTTTTTGATATTAACAGTAAACCTCGTACTCGTCGTCAAATAAACATATTGGTTTTTGCCTGATTGTTTTGCTTCAGTATCTACTTCTTGAGTACGGAACCCTCGGTGCGCGAGTCCGTCTCGCAATTGGCCGGTTCTTTTTTTACACTTCACTTCACTTCACTTGTTAAATCAAGTTTAGTGCGGTAAGAAATAACTGTACTAGTTTTAATCACTCAGTCTATATTTTCCACGGACTAAATACTAAGTATTACTATTGTTGTAACTGCCTCGTTGGTCTAGCGGTTAGCGTGTTCGACTGCGGCCAACGAGGTCCCGGGTTCGAGTCCCGGGTCGGGTTACAACAAGTATTGGGTTTTTCTGACAAGAAATTCTCAGTACTAGCCCAGAGTTAGGAAGTTGGCGGTGTTTCACCCCCGTGCCTCGAAGAGCACGTTAAGCCGTCGGTCCTGCGTCTGATCTCTCTCCGGTCGTGTCGGATTTTCCGTCCCATCGGGTTATGAGAGTAAGGGAACAGAGAGTGCACCTGTGTTTGCGCACACACTTGTGCAATATAATATCTCCCGCGCAGATAAATTCGGTCGGAAGGACATTATTACTATTGTATTTATTACACAGTACAGTGATGGCGAATCTGACAAAACCTATCGTCCATAGACGCCTAACCTATAAACTATATAAATAAGTTTAACATTAGCAAAGCCCAGATAGGGCCTCATTACAATTACATACATTGCAGTTACAGAATTCAACTTTCAGTGACAGAAATACGTAACTTTACCACGGTGCTACATTTGGTATTTCATGGAAATATTGATTTTACTTTTCGAAGTCGGTTAAAAAGGATCACGTTCGTGACCGTAACAAATCATGTGACGTTGTTTTCTTGGTGTTAAGCAAGCGCGGTGTCTGTCCCGTGATAATGGGCGGCCCCACCCCGTGACACATGGCGGCACTGGATAAAAGGTTTCGGGACGCAGCTAATACTATTTATCGTCCCCCTCGCGTCCCGTTACCTATTTCACGGGACGTAAAATATTATACCCGTTGTTGGTGTTTTATAAAGAAAGGGTGAACAAGCATTTTTTTTCGTTAGTTATGGGGATGTGAAAAAATCTAGTACGAGTTATTGTTGACTTGACTACTATGGACTGATAAATTAAACAACTTTTTATTTTATACCAAAAAATAGACATTACAGAGCATCTATAACTATAGGTTACCTACTTAATATTATAAACGCAAATGTTTGGACGGATGGATGTATGTTTGTTACTAAATCAAGCAAAAACGGCGTAACGGATCTGAATGAAATTTGGCACAGAAATAGATTATAGTCTGGAATAACACAAAGGCTACTTTTTGTCCAGAAAAATTAGAAAGTTCCCGCGGAAACCAAAACACCTCAATCAACGCAGACGAAGTCGCGGACATCAGCTAGTTAAGAATATGCTTTAAAAACAGCAAACCTAGTTCCTTCATTCACCAAATAGTATTCGAAACCAAGGCATGGAAATAAAGGAACTACTTATTTGCTCCATTAGTGGCCAAAAGACGGATCGTTTTGGTTCTACTCTCTCCAAAATCAGATAAAAAATACTCTCAAGAATAATTTAGAGAAATACGGGTGCTTCTTCATCCGGGTCCTTTTTCATCCGAATTATAGGATGACTAGTCCTAAGTCCAGTATGGAGTACGTGCCCGGGCCCCGCCCTTACAAGCAGGACTTACGCAAATATTTGCATCTCATTTTGGCGTCGTTCTATTTGGGACCGTATTGGATTATTTCGTAGGCATTTGGACAATTTTCTTATTAAAATATTTGGCAAGTTTTATTTTGATTATGAAAGTTATTTTGTAAGCTTTTACTAAAAGATTGTTCTCTGCAATCTCATCCGATGGTAAGTGATGATACAGTGTAAGATAGTAGCAGGCTAACCTGTGGGTATCGGTATATTAAACTAATACCATTACCACACCTCCGATCGGTTTCTACACGGCATCGTACCGGAACGCTAAATCGCATGGCGGTACGTCTTTGCCGGTAGGGTGGTAAGTAGCCACGGCCGAATCGGCTAGGCCACATCAGAGAAAATTCAGAAATTACAAATTCCCGAAATGACCCTACCGGTTAAACCCGAGACCTCCCACTTATTAGAGCACAACGCTCACCACTGCGCCAGGAAGGTCGTCGAGTTTCCTTGGAATTAAAGAAACTTATTAACGAATCACGAAACATTAGTCAGAAAACTGCACCATTATGGAATTAGGGGTGTAGCACTGGATATGATGAATTCCTACTTAAAAAATAGGATGCAAAAGGTAGACGTCAATGGAAAGCGGTCTTCCGGATCGATTGTAAAAATGGGGGTTCCACAAGGTTCAATTTTAGGGCCTTTTCTATTCCTCATTTATATTAACGATCTTCCTTACCTTGCCAAGGATAATCATGGGATAGTATTGTTTGCTGATGATACATCACTTTTGTTTAAAATAAATCGTTACGAAACTACTCTTGACGAAGTAAACAATTCTCTCACTAAAGTGGTACAGTGGTTTGAAGCTAATAACCTACTACTCAATGGTAAAAAGACAAAGTGTATCAAATTTACATTACCTAATGTAAAACAGGTAAAAACCACTGTACAGCTTGATCATGAGGAATTAGATTTAGTGGATACCGCTGTTTTTCTCGGAATAACGTTAGATGCTAAACTCCAATGGGGCCATCATATAGATGACTTATCGAACAGACTTAGTTCTGCTGCATACGCGGTTAAAAAGATCCGCCAGTTGACAGATATAGAAACGGCGAGATTAGTTTATTTTGGTTACTTTCACAGCATTATGTCATATGGTTTATTATTATGGGGTAATGCTGCTGATATTAATTCTGTTTTTGTACTGCAGAAAAGGGCTGTTCGAGCCATATATAATATGGGACCACGAGAGTCACTAAGAGATAAATTTAAAGAAATCAATATTATGACAGTGCACAACCAATATATATTTGAAAATTTAGTATACGTGCATAAACACATTGATAAATTCAAGAAGAAAAGTGATTGTCATAATGTCAATACTAGAAATAAAAATAAACTTGTAATGCCTGCTTCTAGGCTTTGTAAAACTAGCAATTCGTTTGTGGGAAGCAGTGTCCGCTTCTACAATAAGCTCCCAGAAGGCATGTTGAAGATGTCTCTGAATAAGTTCAAAGTTAATGTAAAACGTAAACTCATTGAAAAATCTTATTACCATGTGAAGGATTACTTGAATGACAAGGAAGCTTGGCAATAATTTGCTCTAATGGCTCTGATAGTTCCTTAGTTAAGATTATTTGTGAGATGGTGATAATGAAAAAAAAAACCCCCGGCTGAGTTTGTTGTGGGCTCTTCTCAGACCAGGGCGCGTTTGGAACCCTCGTAGCTTTAGTTTTAAGAAACCGTAACCGATTATCACCATCGTGTTTTTTTTTTTTTTTTTAAGTAAGTAATTTTTAACGTCAATAAGTGTACCTACAGTGTTGAATAAATGATATTGAATTGAATTGAATATTTCAAGCGGACGAAGTCGCGGGCATCAGCTAGCAATGTTATAATATAAGAATGAAAAGATAACGCCAGGATAAATAATAAGTAGGGATAATAAAATCGTTTAGAGGTAAATTTTTTCCGGCATCTTTCCTTAAACCGCGGACTTGGAATCATAAATGGGGTACTTTTAGATTCACCTTTTTAGACCGCTTATTTTGGGTGAGGGAAAGCCCAAGGAAACCCGCTTGCAAGGCTGAGACGAAAGCCATTTACAATAAAACTATTATTTTGTATACGAATGATTTGATTTTATATTTAAGACTTTTCTTTTAGGCAAAAATGTAATTAGTATGTAAATGAATATGGGGAAGATAGAAAAAATTAAAATTCTATAATGAAATAATATAATTTTAATTAATGTTTTTTATTAATCTTAAAAAACTTGCGACTTCGTCTCTGAAAACTTTTAACTCTAGACATAACCACTACTAGGGGTATCTTTTTAAATCATGCTTCATTATTTTTGAAATGTGTCATCATAATATTATCATTCCTAAGATTGATGGCGATGAAAGTAGTACAATCAGAATTTAATATTAAATTCATTCTTTTGCTAAGCGTGTGCGTAACTGTTTTTAACACAAAGGAATTGTCAGAAAAATCTAACTTCACCAAGCAACGTACATGTAGATAGTAGATACCTATTTCCTAAAATCAATCATTCAAGTTACGTGTTTGATACATATTTTATCACACGTAGGTATATCAAATTTCCTGCGAGAATATTCGATTTGAACGACGCGTGTTTCGCTTGCTGATGAGCCTCTTGGAATCAAATGAAGCGAATTTATGAGACGGAAGACGGTAACGCCAAGTTACCGTGTCAGCAATACTGATGTGCAAAAACATACGAAAAATCACCGTAATAACAAGCTTAGGTATGTAAATAAACTGAAGATCTTTAGCACACGGTATGTGTGCTCCTTATAGTTTTACGTAATAAGTTTGAAAAATTCCATTACAATAGAATTTTACCATATTTAATCCATAACCATTAGGTAACCATTAGACCATAGATTATTACGTAACTAGGCAACTGAGATGCATCTTAATTTTGCCGTCGGAAAAGTTCTATTTATGTCTATATGTACTAATATTATAAATGAGAAAGTTGGGATGGATCTGGATGAAATTTGGCAAAAAGATTGTGGTCTGGAATAACCCATAGGCTACTATTTATCCGCAGTTGCCTAATGGTTAGACTTAAGATTAAAAAGACTTTAAATTCCAGATTGGCATATTCCAACAACATACATGTAATTTTTTTCAAGTGTCATAAATTATGTACGTTTGTAATTTCTAAAATAACTGAAACCAAAATATAAATCAATAGTCACTCACCTGAACGTAAGCGTAGTAAGCGGCCGATACGACTTGTGACTTCCCGTATCGGACATAGGCGTCCCCCAAAAGTCATTCTTGAATATATTCACCACCGGATTCACACCGGTCACGTCACCATTTGTCACTATAGCCGGTATATCGTCATGTACGAACTCGCCGTTCAAACTATTCGAATACGTCAACGCACCAACTGACGCCACTAATGCGTAAATCGCCCATTCATTATCGCAAAGACTGCGCCAAAATTTCACGTTCGAGTCTTCACGGACCGATGGTAAGGGGCGGCGACGCATTTTCGTTTTTGTTTTGTAGACGAGCACTTCACATTTTTTATTTAACTTAAATTGTTACCGATTTAATTAACTTAATTTAACACGCATATTAATTTATCTACAACATGATAGCATTTTTAATCGTTATTATGTTACTAATTGATGTATACTTACATGGAATATTTAAAATTTGAAGCCACATTTTTCTGTACATATGGCTCTAGAAATAGATTTATATTACCATTAATATCGTTATTACTTTATGTAACCTTTTGTGATTTATAACTTCAATGGAGATAAAATACGACGCTCTATCTATTTTATTCAATTACTCGTAATATGTCTGACTTATTATTTTGTCCAATTCTTCCAATACCATTTTAGGCAGAGAAAATATTACATACTTTAATAATATCTTTGATCATATGTTTATGAGAGCAAATACGTAGAGCAAATATAAGAATTGATTTGGTACGAATCTACCTAGAAACCTTTTTCTTTTAGTCCTGGTATCACAATATTTCGTTTTCGTAGTTCCAAGAGCATTGCAGCGTGACTTCTGTAAAAATAGTAAATCTGTGAGCGAACTCTATGCATACGTAATCGTTTTCCGTTCGTTTCCGTATGGTGTCGGAGTTACGTCTATCAGGGATGATGGATCACCGCCACATACATCAGCATCGCGGGTCTACCGCGGACCGCCGATGTCATATTCATGAGTGGGCCGAGGTTAAATGGGCCCAAGGATCCGACCCTTTTCCTTTATTTCGCTTTTTTATGATTACTTCACTCCAGCATCAACGGGTCCCGCTGTTTTAATTTCCATGCTTGATTTATGTTCTGTGCCGTGTGTTGTGTTGTTTTCCTGTAACGAAAAAAATAATGCTTAAGAAAATATTTTCATTTAACAACTTTTAGTATTGTAAGTAAATAAGGATATAATAAAGTAACGTTTCCAGTAATAGATTCACTCAACGATTCAAAAGTACTTGTAAATGTTTATTTGAATAAAAAACATTTGAATTTAGTTTTTTTTTTGAAAAGTTTGAATAGGCTTCATATTAGGTACAAACTTCGACTGACACTTTTCGGCCCTATGATGGTTGTAATCATATAAACACTTGTTTTTAAGTAAAAGCGAATCTTGTTTTATAGTTAGAGAAAAACTCGCAAGGAAACTTGCATGCCTCCTTAAAATACTCCGAGAATACTCCGTAGTGTCTTGGTATATTAAGTCTGCTTATTCGTACTTGGCCAGCGTAGTGGTCTATTGCTTAAACTCTTCTCGAAAGGAGACTCTTGCTCAGTAATGAGCTGGTGATGGGAACATTTTGCATCCATTGCTGGATATCATCTAGACAGTCTGTGCGTTGTACTAGGAATTAAGGGAAAGCTCACAGCGAAGAAGCCTTGAATTTTTGGAGAAAGTTGTTCTTCAACAATATTGCCTTGCCTTAAAAGAAAACACGAATTTCCATGTTCCGTAAATTGTTTTTAAAAATCGCTTATCAAGATAAAAGTTGAAAGTTTGTGAAAAATTCTCGGCTGATGGGAAAACTTGGCCCTCGAGGGATTATAACGATGGATGTCGATTTTATTGCCTCTCTACAACGTTAAATATTCAGTTAAATGTATTCTTTTGATGAGCACACTGGGGAAATGCCTTGATAACAACAATCATAATTAAACATTTGCGCCATTCAGCCGCACGAATCGATTTGCTTCCTCGTTCCTAATTCGAACCGCTAGGATATGGAATGCCCTTCCGGCTTCCGCACTGAGAAAAATGGATTGAAGTCGACGTAATAAAATATTATGCAAACATTGTAAAATACTCTTCTTACCACTAATAAAACAGTGCGCAATACTTTAAATAGTGACACGAATGTATAATTATTCTGCAGGGCATTAAACTTCATTGTGCAGGAAACCTCATCAAAACATTATGTTCAAATGTCTTACCTTTTATCGTGCAAGAACTATATGCATAATAAAATCATGGATTAAGTATTATAATTTACAGTGATCAAAGCACAAAAAAATAGTGACGTCTTATATGCACCATGTAATATAGTTTTTTGCATAGAAAATTACGGTTCAAAGAGTTGCACCATAGCATTCGATGCAATGCATTATTATATTTCAAACTACGCAGCTAATTTTAAAGTGCCATTCCTGATTATTTGCACAATAAGTACATCAATCCTGAGGAACAATAAAATTCAGTGCGTATAGATATTATTTCACGTTAAAGAATCGTGCCAGGTTGAAAAAATATTGCTCAGCACAAAAATGTTTGAAAATTCATTAAAAAGTATGGTGCCTATGTACATAAACATTACGTGCATTTTAAAAATTCATTAAAAAATACGTTGCGTATGCACATAAACATAACGTGCATGCAGCGAATCGGGGGATTCCGGTGCGGGCGGCGGGGGTCCCGGGACGGGGAGGGTAGGTGAGACGCCCGCGGGGGGTAATCTGTCACATCAAAATCAAACAAATCAAAATCACATCACACCATTCTGTGACCTCCGTGACGTGGGTAAGGGTGTGATGCCGTGTTGTTCATTGTGTAATTAATTATAATACCTATTTTGTGTGAAAAATGGATCCTATGGGAGAACTACTGAGAAAATGGGGCTTCAGTGACGATGTAATAGAACATTTTGCCAGTAAGTACCTAGTTACCTATTTTTTTGTTTCGTCAGACGCCTTGGTGGTCAAGTCAATGTTGAAAAAAAACCCAGAAGTACTTAGGTTCTATAGATCGCGCCGAACTTCTAGTCCGACCTGAAGTTTCAGCAGCAACGAGCTCCTGTACCGGTTTCTACACACGGGTGAAAGCGGGTAGCGGGGGGCTGCGCATAAATCAAACGGGGGATGATTGATTCAGGGGAAGGGGAGGGGGGGGGGGAGGGGATATACCCCCTTCCAAATAAGACGTTGCCAATTTTAGTAGTTTCCGAGATATTAATTTTTTAAAATTTTGAGGTTAGGTTTTACTTTTATACGTTTTAATTAATTATACCTACTTTAAAGTACCTTACCTTTTGTTTTAGGTAGTGGAAAAGGTTAATTTCTTAATTAGAATGGGCTACGCCAGAAGACTCGCTTCGTCGCCCCTGAATGAAGCTCAGGACCTGAATGACATTCAGGACCTCCTACGCGAGCTTCTGGCTTCGCGCTTAAAAAAACACTCTCGGGGCAGGGCAGACAAGACTGCGTGGAGTCGGAGTGTGGTTCGTAGATTTCTTAAACTCGGCATTTGTATAGATTTAAATACTTAAGTACTTTTGTGTGTGAAATCACTGTTTAGTCATCAAAATAATTAAGACTTATGCCCGAATGCACTAAACTTAGGAAACACCTAAACCCTTGCCTAAACAATTTAGGAAGCTCCTATCAAAAAATTGTTTTGCACAGCAATTTTTTGCTAGGAGCTTCTTAAATTGTTTAGGCAAGGGTTTAGGTGTTTCCTAAGTCTGGTGCATTTGGGCATGAAAGTTTTAAAGTACATTACTAATAGTTTTTTTTTGTAAAAAAAGTTTAAGAGAAGTTTAATTTGATATTTTCGAAGTTATCGAGTATTTTCAATTATAAGTAAAAAATTAGCATATTTTTTTTATTTAAATCTAATTTTGTTTTCATTAAAGAAACGTGCTGATAGTTCCTTGTAACTTTTAAGTTTTTTTTTATTTTTAAGATATAATTTAGTTTAAAATTGTATTTTAAACGGAGTAACTAAAAATACTTTGTTCAAATGTCCGGGTTTTAAGCTCCGGAATCCGGGATTTTCACGTTTCTTGTCCTATATAGTTGACTGATTTTTGAGATGGCAACCCTTAGTGCAGACTGGAGACCTTGGCATTTAGCATTTTTTATATTCTGTTCTAAATTGACTGTTTATCTTTTTAACAGTTTCCCAGGTGTGTTAATATTATTTTAATCTAGGCTAGGATTAACTTTGAATAATTTAATATTTATGGAAAATAAATGTTTGTATAATTTTAAGTTTTTTTTTAAATTACATACCCTCTCTGTGTATGATTAATTACTACCTATATGAATTTCAGCACATTTTTTCTGCACTGTAAATGTACTTATTTATCAGGATTAGTAACAAATATTTGCACGGTGTTTCCAAACGATGAAATTATAACTATAATCAGGTTAGTGTTTGGACAGGTATCTTCAGTCAAAATTGATAGGGCAAACAAAAAAAATCGGACGTTTTTTTACTCTTCCCATACAAATCGTTTACTAAGTAGTATTTTAGGTAGAGTAAAAAAACTACTAGTGCTAATCCTGAAAAATATTAATGCCATTACGATATTAAATAGTGCGGAAAAAATGCTAGGGCACGTAAAAGGATCATGCCCAGCTAAAAAAGCACTATAAAATTTAGTGCAGTCGCATAAAAAGATATGCTTCCAGCAGCAAATAATAACATGGGCAGGCACGATATATTATAGGGCACGATCTAGTACACACGAAAAAGTAATATGCAAACGCACATAAAAATATGCTTCCAGCAGTCAAATAATATCATGGGCAGGCACGATATATTATAGGGCACGACCTGGTATGCACCAACAAGTAAAATGCAAAAGCACATAATAGTATAATGAATGCATTATAATATAAAATGCCGTCAATTAGGTATTTTAAACAGTGCACTATATATTTTCTTTCATTAGGGTTATACATTATGATGTCTTGACCTATATCTTATAGTGCGAGCTGCAAATAATGTTGTGACGTCACTAAATTGTGGCGGAACCATAATTTTATGTGCACCCCCGGCAGAATAACTTTACATACTGGCACGATTGTTGAAAAAAGTGTGCATGCACAATAGTTTATAGTGCCTCATTTTTCTCAGTGCGTTTTCCCCTCCTCTTTCGATATAGGTAGGTACCTTCAAATCAAGAGTGAATAGGCATCTTCTAGACAAACGCGCTTCACCTTAGGCTGCGTGACTACTTGCTAGCAGGTCTGATTGCAGTCATGCGCTAGCTAGCCTATATATTTAAAAAAACGCAGAGAAAACAAAGAGGCCAAAATAATTTAACAAACACGTCATGAGGAACTCATTCAACGAAATTGAATTTACAAACGGTACAAATGCTCATAATGCCATACAAAGCCGTCCCAGCAGTAATACGTTATGAACAGTCGTATGATCATCACGTCGGATTAATTATGTAGGCCCGTTTCTTTGATCACCAAAAATGAATAATGTTTTATATAAGCCGTGCAATCACGTACCTACTGTGTTCTTTGTTGTACAAATTGCAAATAATATCGCGTTTCGGGACTAAAACCATACTTATATTATTATCTCGTAGCTTTAGTTTTAAGATACCGTCGTTAATTAACACCACCACGTCTTATACTTTGTATACTTGACGTTCATATAGTATACCGTGTAGGCATTGATGCAGAATTTTAGTACCTCATGTAGGTTTACTAATTTTGAATAGAATATATACTTTGAATTTGGATTCGAATTACAAATACGAAATTGTACGCCCATATTTTCAATATTGGAAGTGAAAGCGGAGACGCACAAATGGTTTTAACGAAAATTGGTACAAGGATATATTGCATCCCGGGGATAAAGATAAATTAAAGATATACGCTACTTTTTATCCCGGGAAACTAAAGAGTTCACGCGGTACTAAAAACACCTTCATTCACTATTCCTGAGCTAACTTCTTAATTCTCCGAGATAAAAAGTAACCTATATCCTTCTCCGGGATTCACCCTATCACTGTACCGAATTTCATCAAAATTGGTTGACAGACCCACCACCACCACCACTACAGCCCATTAACGTCCCACTGCTGGGCACAGGCCTCCACTCTCATGAGAGAGAGGGAATTAGAGCTTAGACCCACCACGCTGCTCCAATGCGGGTTGGCGGGCTTTAACGACTATTATCATGTTAGTGATAATAACCGGGACCGACGGCTTAGCGTGCTCTCCGAGGCACGGGGGTGAAACACCGACCACTTCCTAACACCGGGCTAGTACTGCGAATTTCTAGTCAGAAAAACCCAATACTTAATTATGGCCCGACCCGGGACTCGCACCCAGGACCTCGTCGGCCGCAGTCGGACATGCTAACCACTAGACCAACGAGGCAGTCAGTTGACAGACCGATAGACGCAAATTCGCATTTTTATAATATTAATACGTTATGCAGGCTCATTTCTTTGATCACCAGAAATGAACAAGGTTTCAAATAAGCCCCGCAATCACGTCCCGTGTTCTTTGTTACGAGAAAACGCACATAATATCGCGTTTCGGGATTAAATTTCAAATAAATCCGAGCTCGGCCCGCGCCGGAGAAATATACGCTCGAATTTATTTTACCATACAAATTCGCGATGCAAAGAAAATATGTTAATTTCTGACAACATGTGTTGTATTTCCCAATGTAAAACGATTCGATACCTCCATTTTGTAAGGTTCCGTACCAAAATCGTTAAAAGGAACGCTTGTCTATCCGTCAGTCTCACATTTTTCGTGTTTCGCAAATGTGACAGACAGACGGTCAAAACAGACATAGCCATAGTACGATCATCATCATCATCATCATCACTACAGCCTATTAACGTCCCACTGCTGGGCACAGGCCTCCACTCTCTTAGGAGAGTGGGAATTAGAGCTTAGACCCACCACGCTGCTTCAATGCGGGTTGGCGGGCTTTAACGACTATTATCATGTTAGTGATAATAACCGGGACCGACGGCTTTACGTGCTCTCCGAGGCACGGGGGTGAATCACCGCCAACTTCCAACTCCGGGCTGGCACTGAGAATTTCTTAATTGAAAAACCCAATACCTAACTTTTATGCCCGACCGGGAATCGAACCCAGGACCTCGTGATCCGCAGTCGACTATGCTAACCACTAGACCAACGAGGCCATAGTACGATAAGGGACCCTTTTTCATGTTATTCATGTTAGTACGGAATACTTAAAGGTATTGCATCGTTTTTCTCAGGGAACATAGTGAAAGGGATAGCACTATTATAAGACCAGTCAAGAGATTGTGTACAGACCAGTTTAGCAGTAAAGTTTAGTACACGTTGCAGTAAATAGCTTAATACCAGCTGATGCCCGCGACTTCATCCGCGTGGATTGAGGTTTCTTGGTTTCCGCGGGAACTCTTAAATTTTCCGGGATAAAAAGTAACCTATGTGTTATTCCAGACTATAACCTATGTCTGTGCCAAATTTCATCTAGATCCGTTCAGCCGATCTGGCGTGATTGAGTAACAGACATCCATCCTTCCATATAAATCCATTCATCCATCCATCCTGATCCAAATTTTCGCATTTATAATATTAGTACTTCACCAATTTTAAGGTTTCCGCTGAAAACCAGCGCTGCAGCCTGCTGTTGCATGATACTGAACTGAAGACCTGTATTTGTTCACGCAACCTATACCTATCTAATTTGATAGTTTCTTAAGGACGGATGTACTGTAATAGGGGGAAACATCCTTTTCTGTTCCGACATTTTAGTATAGCAAAAATTAAAATTTCACTATCGAATAAATACCATTCGCTACTCATTGAGATATAGTATGATGTAATTAAAAAAAGTGGTCAAAAAATCGTATAGTAACGGCAGAAAATTATTTGGAAATTCATGGAAATCTCAAAAAAGGTCTTATCGAGTTCCGACTATTGTGATTTAATTTGAGACATTATTTAGACAAAAGTTATTTTAAATTGATCGTAAAAGATCAAAAAACACTTTAAATAAATAATATTTTCAATAAAACTTATAGTTTTTTTACAATCTGGTTCCAAACATCCCTCATTTTTACAGCACGAATTTTTCATACAAATTTAGTACGGGCGCGCGCATCACAAAATTTCGTTATATATTCATGAAATACGGCAGTCATTTCCCATACGCCTGCGGGCTCTCAAGGCGTGAGGTTGCGTCCCGTTGCTCCTGAACTGACGTTTGTCACTGTTAGTATCCGTACACAAACGTCAATGCATCCACTACCATTGAACAAAACTAATCATCGATATTTATACGTATAAAAAAAATGTAACTGGACGATTTCTGTATATAAAATATTTATTTTGAAAATTTAATTGGTGGTTATTTTATTATTCACTGAGCCCAAAACGGTATTTTATTCTCTGTCTTATTTTGCCTGTTTTGTGCACTAAAACTAACTTTGAATGGGTATTTTGGTTCTTATAGCTCAGTCTAAGTAGATTTTTTTCTTTTATAGCAGTCGTCCGAAGGGGGAAACTGGCGAAATATCAATTTCGGGTCTATGGGGTACCTAATGCTGATGTTCATTCTGTTTTGGTCTCGCAGAAAAGGGCTGTTCGTGCCATATACAAAACTAAATTCAAAGAAGTTGAAATTATGACGGTCCACGACCAATTTACATAATTGAGAACTGGATGATGCCCGCGACTTCGTCCGCGTGGATTTTTGATTCCCGCGGGAACTCTTTAATTTTCCAGGATAAATAGTACCCTTTATCCTTCCCCGGGTCAAGTAACAGTATGCGTTTTTATAATAACTCCCAAAAGAAATATTTGAGATGCCAACAAGTTCAAAGTTTTTGTAAAACGTCAACTATTGAAAAGTCCTATTACAGTGTAAAGGTGTATGATACCTACAGGGCGCGTTTGGAACCCTCGTAGCTTTGATACCGTTGTCCATCACGTCTTATACTTTGTAAACGTGACGTTCAGGTGTACTGTGTAGGTACCTACTTATCTATACTTAATATTATAAATGCGAAACTTTGGATGGATGTATGGATGGATGGATGGATGGATTGAAATTCAAATTCAAATGATTTTGAATTTGAATTTTTGTTAGGTAATTAATCACGCCAGAACGGCTGAACCGATCTGGATGAAATTTGACACAGGGATAGATTATAGTCTGGAACAATACATAGGGTACTTTTTATCCCTGAAAATTAAAAAGTTTCCGCGGGAACCGAAAACCTTGATCCACGAGGACGAAGTCACGTGCATCAGCTAGTTTTTAATAAATATATTATTAGTTTGAGTTTATGTCGTCGTCAAATGTTAATCACTCCATGATAAAGTTGACTATTTCATCAAATTTTCGATGACTTCCATGACGCAGTGGTTAGCGCTATAGTCTTCTAGTGGGAGGACCCAGGTTAGTTTCCTAGCAGGGTCAATTTAGGAATTAATCATATCTGAATTCACCCTGGCCTGGTCTAGTGGGAGGCTTCGGCCGTCGTTAGTTGCCACCCTACCGGGAAAGATGTACCGCCAAATGATTTAGCATTCAGGTAACATGCCGTGTAGTAACCCGCTACAATCTAAGACTGCATCATCACTTACCATCAGGTGAGATCGGAAACTAGGGCTAACTTTTTAGCAGTACCTAAGTATATAAAAATATCCATATCCATACTAATATTATAAATGCGAAAGTGTGTCTGTCTGTCTGTCTGTCTGTCTGCTACGCTTTCACGGCCCAACTACTCAACCGATTTTGATGAAATTTGGTACAGAGATAGTTTACATCCCAGGGAAGGACATAGGCTACTTTTCATCCCGGAAAATTGAAGAGTTCCCGCGGGAATCAAAAAAATGTATCTGTTCAACCGATTTTGATGAATTTTGGTACAAGGATAGGTTGTATCCCGGGGAAGGACATAGGCTACTTTTTATCCCGGAAAATTGAAGAGTTCCCGCGGGAATCCAAAAATATGAATCCACGCAGACGAAGTCGCGGGAATCATCTAGTTCTATATAAATATTTTTGGGGTCTGTATACATAATAAACATTACTCCAAAGATTTATCATAAGTACCTATATAGATAGATAGAATGAAACATAACTTAAACAAAACAAAAGTCCTCATAAAGACACAATTTTTCCAATCTTCTCTATTGTTTTGTATAAAACAAAGAAACGTGCGCACGCCGCCTAGCTTTATCCAATATTTTACTGAACGCGCAGAACTTGCTTCGCAGTTTTCAGTCGCACGTAGGCTGTCAAAATAGCTTCGTCTGATTTGAAGTGATAATCTTGCTTTCTGTCGAGTACAAAAACAATTTACTTCTGCAGTGTGTGACTATTGTAAAAACGTAAGTATAATTTGTTTTATTAGTTACCTACAGTAATAGTCAGTGTGATTATTTGTAATATTTGAAATAAAAGATCCCTTCAAAAAAAAATTAATATGGCGTCGGCCGCGGTGATTTTCGTATTGTTGCGCTGATTGTTGGGTGTGTATCATTGTGTGATTTCAAATTTGACGTTTGTTGAAGTAAAACTTTTACAGACACGTCACCACGTACTTTTACAGCCAGCGCATAATATAATGGAGAGTGCAACGCCAGTAAAACCCATGTACCGACACTTTAATTTTTTGACATAATGACGTAAACATACCTGAGGCTTTTATCAAAGCTCAGCAAAGTTCATCAGTCCATGTATTTTTTAAATTATATAGACATGATCTAGAATGATTTATTGTGATTCATTATTTTTGCAGATGGGAAAACATAAAAGAAGGTCTGCCTTGGAAAAAAACCAAACAAAAAGTATACTCTTATTTCCTGAAATCTTGAAAGCTGTCATCCCATATCACTTCCACATAATATCACATGCAGATTGCAGAGAAGAAGCAAATAAATGCATTAGTTACCTACATAATTTCTGTACAAGTTTCGCGCTTTATCGAAAAATGCAATTATTCGTTTCTCAATACAAATCAACTAAATTTTCATTTCATTGTACCTACAACACTTTTCCGCTAATTATCATAGCATCAGAGTTATACCATTTCATGTACCTACTCTCACCATAGTCTGTACACTAGTAAAAAAATATTAATTTATAATTAGTAGACTACCAACAAAAGACATTCATCTTTCCTATCTAAACATTTTGGTTATTTACGTATTGCAGCTTTGAAATTCTAAACGATGATCAAGATAGAATATAAATTGGAGAGCTCTGAACAGCAAGGTAAAAAGCATTCGGCAAAAATAACTAAAAGGTAGGTAAATTACAAAACTAGGTATAAATCCTTATCCTTACTAATATTATAAACGCGAAAGCTTGTGAGTATGGATGAGTGGATGTATGCATGTATGTATGTATGTTTGTTACTCTTTCACGCCTGAACGGCTGAACGGATCTGGATGAAATTTGGCACAGAGATAGATTATAGTCTGGAATAACACATACTACTTACTACTTAATAAAACAGCTACTTTTTATCCCGGAAAATTAAGGGAACCAAAAAACCTCATTTTTTGTTGTTGTTTCCAAATTATATCTGTCGGTTTAGTTGATGGGTAAAATTACAATTATAAAGGTTTGAAATAAATAAAAGAGTAACTTTTATTTATTTCAAACTAGCTGCACTGTTGGTAACTATCGCCAGGAAGGCTGATTCAGTATTAGGTAGGTGTAGGCTCTCCTCTTATGACGATAGTGAAGGACTGCCCGAATATTGATGGGGTCTGACTACTTATCGCCTCTCAAAGACGTTGTTTTTGCCTAAAATTAACAATGACTAGGAAGGCTAACACATCTTTGAGCGGCCATGTCTAGTGAACGGCCCGATGACTAGCGTCAGTTTTTATACTGTTTACATAGGTACTACGCATACTTTAATACTGTACAAGAATCAGCCTTCCTAGTTATGGTTCATTTTTGGTAACCATAGTACGTGTTTGAGCGGCCATATCTAGTGAAAGGCTGATCTGCATGCAGGCAGACCTTCACTATTGTCATCAGTGGAGAGCCCTACACCCACCTAATACTGAATCAGCCTCCCTGGCGATAGTTACCAAAAGTGCAGCTATCTCATAGTCAGTACCTACATGATATTATAAACGTTTTTTTGCTGTCATAAAACTTCGGTTTGTCAAAATGTGACAAGGATAATTTTTATTTATATCAATTATATTAGGTACTTTATACTAATAAACTTTATATTGTAGTAATAAATTGCGGTTTTATTTTCCATTTCAAAGTGCTATAAAAGTTTCACATCAAAAACTAAATAAATAATGGAAATAGGTTTTTTAGGACGAGTTGTGTCATTTATGATGAATCAACGGGACTTTACCCAGCTTGAAAAGGAGATTCTACTGAGGAGAGATGACAATAACTCAGCAGTTTATAAAAAAAAAAATTGCAATAATGTACCTAGAAAATAATACACAATATATAGGGAGCTACATAAATATATGTACGTACATAATGTATCAAGTCTCTGATTTAGTGGGCTGTTAGTGGATAGTTTCCATGCAACATTATAGGAAAATTATCAGTTGATGCTACGTTAGTTGTTACGGATATATCTCAAACCCACCAGCATCAATTGATTTTCATAGCTTAGCTCTAGGGCAAAGGGGTTCAACTAAGCAACGAAGTTTTTCACATAATGAGGAAAGGAAACACGTCCTTCTAAGTATTTATTACGAGAGAGGGAATGACAGCATGACAGTCACGCAGCTTACTTACGTCCATAATGTTCCCTACATTACACATTATACTAGTTGAAGTATGGAACACAGAAGCTGACTAGTTACTTCTCAAACCACTTCATCTACATCGCACATCTCATAGGTTTTTTAGGATGAGTTGTGTCATTTATGATGAATCAACGGGACTTTAGCCAGCTTGAAAAGGAGATTCTACTGAGGAGAGATGACAATAACTCAGCAGTTTATAAAAAGAAAAAAAATTGCAATAATGTACCTAGAAAATAATACACAATATATAGGGAGCTACATAAATATATGTACATACATAATGTATCAAGACTCTGATTTAGTGGGCTGTTAGTGGATAGTTTCCATGCACCATTAGGAAAATCATCAGTTGATGCTACGTTAGTTGTTACGGATATGTCTCAAACCCACCAGCATCAATTGATTTTCATAGCTTAGCTCTAGGGGAAAGGGGTTCAACTAAGCAACGAAGTTTTTCACATAATGAGGAAAGGAAACACGTCCTTCTAAGTATTTATTACGAGAGAGGGAATGACAGCATGACAGTCACGCAGCTTACTTACGTCCATAATGTTCCCTACATTACACATTATACTAGTTGAAGTATGGAACACAGAAGCTGACTAGTTACTTCTCAAACCACTTCATCTACATCGCACATCTCACATCTCATTCCATCTCAGATGGAAATGGAATCTCCTAGTGCTGTCTTACACCGTTTTTATACTATTCATGCAGAACTACTACTAATACTAAGCGCCATTATTAATTTAATTTATTTTTCTACCTAAGCATACAACCTTTATCAAATAAACACCTATCTATACCTATACCTACTCATAGTTATAAATCAGTTAGCAGGAATCAGCCGGTTGGTATATTATCAAGAAGCACCTCTACAATCCATACTATGATATTAAAAATGCCAAAGACGTGTAATTGAACGGCCCATTATACCAACCAAGTTGGTATAGAGTAAGGTTACATCCCGAGGAAGGACATAAGTTACCTTTATCCCGAAAACTTGAGATATTCCCGCAGAAATAAAAAAAATTAACGAACGCAGACGAAGCCGTAAGTATCATCTAGCTATCAATCAATAAATAATATTATTTGTGCCATAGTGAGATAGTTGATCGCATATTGTGTGCTCCCGTGGTAGGGGCTGAATCCTTCTATGTGTGCCTGCGTAGACTGTGGTTGTATGTGTATAGAAACAATTGACAGCGGCTGACAGCTACGCCTAGATGTCGGCCAAGGGTAGGACCCTTAAACTAAATATTGTGATCGAATTAAAAAAAAATCTTTCTTTCTAGTAGGTATAGAAAGTTTAAATAATCTTTGAGATTTCAGATTTTGAGTTTAATATACACTCAAAACATGAAATCTCAAAGCTCTGGTCGTGTAAGGAAAAATAACAAGTTTTTACCAACGATATTTGTCTAATCTTTTCCTCTCAACATTTCTGTGCATTCATAAATGTAAATTATAAAGGAATCTAGTTAGCTCGTATTAACCGTGAAGAGGGCGCGCGGCCGCACTTTAGAGCTAGCTAGAATTTATAAAACATTTCCTACCTAGATAAGTAAAAAGAAAAAGAAAGAAAATACATTTATTCAATTATAAATAATAATAATTCTCGTAATATTTCAATTTAATTTACTAACTGATGCCCAGTTCTTTATCCGCGTAGATTGAAGTTCTGTTGGTTCACTTGGTTCCCGCGGAAACTCTTTAGTTTCCCAGGACAAAAAGTAGCGTAAGTGTTATTCTAGACTTTAATCTATCTCTGTGCCAAATTTCATCCAGATTCGTTCAGCCTTTTTGGCGTGATTGAGTAACAGACATCCGTCCATCCATCCATATTTGTTTTGGGTTTTTTAAGTTACGAACAGCGCTGAATCAGTTATCAGTAGAATCAGTTTTCCCAACCGGTGATAGATTCTTACGACTTATCTTAAGTGGCACAATTTGTCCTACGTGAAATAAATCATTTTATTTTCATTTTGAATAATGTCTGATGGCCGCGACTTCGTCCGCGTTGATTGAGGTGTTTGTTCCCGTGGGAAAAGGCCTATGCCTCTTTAATTAGCCTATGTCAGTATCAACTATACCCATGCAAAAAATCGCCTCGATCCGTTGCTCTGTTGCGCCGTCATTGAAGGACAAACCAACAAACAAATTCGCATTTATAATATTAGTATAGATTTATTTGATTTTATTTGACTCGACTAGGAGTAGGTAAATTACGATTTGGAACAAGAAGGTACATTTATATAGTAGTGAGCGATATACCGCAGAGACCCGCAGTGTCCGCACCGCTGGAACCGTGATCAATCACAAACTTGGGGCTCATTTGTCCGCCGTCGAACCGGCCACGTGATTAGCGAGAATGGATCGTACTCCGCCAGTCATGCCGCGAAAACTGATTGTAGTGCTGAGAATTCACTATCCGGAGGAACTACATCGTCTATAATCAAAGGCCAAATTGTCTAAGAAAATCGTAATCATCTGAGAACTTATTTTGAAATAGCAGACCGCTAGGATCTACACAGGCTTTTTGACGCGGCAGTCTATGAACTTTAAATGGTTCAAATTATACGTATTAAACGTTTACAATTACGTTTCTCTTGCACAATTGGGGTGCTGGACATGAGGTATGTTCTGTTTCAATTTTTTTTTAAATCCTATTGGACATATACATGACTATACCACCGGTTCGGAATGTAGATTCTTCTGAGAAAAGCCGGCGTGAATTACATCATTTGGCTTTAATCAATTAACAAAATGTTACGGCTATCAATGTTTTATTTCCACGTGTATTTATTACATGCTTTATTACCTCGTGCCTCGGAGAGCACGTACAGCCGTCGGTCCTGCGCCTGATCTCTCTCCAGTTTTGTCGGATTTTCCGTGATATCGGGCTATGTGAGAAAAAGGAACACAGAGTGCATCTGTGTATGTGCACACACTTGTGCACTATAACCTCTCCCACGCAGGTGGCTAATCTTTCTGGAGATAGGTCACCGTGGCCGAAATTCGGTCAGAAAGACATTACCATTATTATATTTTACTAGCAAATGCCCGCGACTTCGTCTGCGTGGTTTGAGGTTTTTTGGTTCCCGCGGGAACTCCTTAATTTTCCGGGATAAAACGTAGCTTATGTGCCGAATATAAACTGTCTCTGTGCCAAATTTCAGCCAGATCCGTTCAGCCGTTGGCGCGTGATTGAGTAACAAACATCCATACATACAACTTTCGCATTTATAATATTTATTTGATTTATTTGATTTGACTACCATGTCTTAACTGATGGTGGTGGTTATCTTACGGCGAACAAATCCATCCTCCCACTCAGCTGCTTTCCATGAAGTAAATTAGTCATGAATGTCAGTCAAATCGTGCATTTAATATTCATGTTGGGAGACTTTTAAACTGGGTGAAATTTTAATGGCTAATCCATCTCGGCTCATCTGGAAGATTGGTCGGATTTTAAATGTTAATTTCACCCTTGCCTCCCCGCGGCTCATTTCTCTAAACGATTAATCTTCTCTTCATCTGAGCGAAAAATTCTTAATTTTACGCTTTTGCGAAGTAAATAGCTGTAATTTTATCGTGGTAATGTTTAGTTTACACAACTAGGGCTATACCACATAATAGGTAATAATAGTATGTTAAGCCATACTGCCATGAGTTTAGTACCTTGACTTTCCAACAATCATACCTACTTCATACTTACTAATATTATAAATGCGAAAGTGTGATTGTTTGGGTTGTCCTTTAATCACGCCGCAAAGGAGCAATGGATCGACGTGATTTTTGGGATGGGTATACCTAGTTGAGAATCTGGAGAGTGTCATAGGCTACTTTTTATCCCGGACAATTAAGGAGTTCCCGCGGGAATAAAAAAAAATTAGCCACGCGGACGAAATCGCGGGCATCAGCTAGTAAAGATTATAATTACAAAACACGAAAGTCAACAATAATAAAAAACAATATGGCTTTAAGCGTTGGCAGTCTGATTGGCTAACTCAGGGTTTCGTAATACTAACAAAAGTGTGTCAAAGCATATTATAAGAATCGGATCAGTACAAGTACTATCTTTAAAATGTTACAATATTAAAATCCTTTGAAATTTGACTCACGAAAGTATATTAGCTTATGTAAAATCAAACAAAATGTCACCGAAGCGTGTTTTGACTCATTGCGTTCAAGAAATAACACCTATTATTCTAATTAATTCAACACCTCCAAAACGAAACAAAGTTAAGCTTTATAAGAAAACAAAATCGTCAAACAAAATTCGAGCCTGATTACTTAATCTGACAACCTTACTTTAACGCCCCCGAAATAGTTGGCAGGCGTTAATGGAGTCATTAATGGGAATGACTCCGCCATGTTCGCTTGTGAAGTGATGCCGGCGTAAACAAATCCTTGTTTACTCAGAGCCTTTTTACGCAATCCGCGTTCAAGAGGTGACGTCGCCACTTCTAGGCTGCATTTTCGGTGGGCAGAGGGGCTGCGGCGGATCTGCAGTTGCCACACGCTCGCTACATACATTTTCTAAAAAATGATACGTTATGTGCACATTTCATATTCCCTGTAATTGAGTCCGAAAGTTAAACTTCCCGGCCTAGGCCAGTAAATAATGTATGTATTTTCATTACATATCATAAGTTTGAATTTGGAATCTTTCTTCCTGAATATCTTGTAACTTGTTATAATGTTCTTTGGCCTAAATAGTTTAAATTTGGAACTCTACCGTATTACGCGTTCAGCACTCACAGCGCAAAAAAAAAGTATAATATTTATTTTTTATCTTTATAATATTGAAAGGCGGGAATTAACTACATACCTAGATCGTTATAATTTATTATTTAAAAGTGACGAAAAAATGAGTTCGAGTGAGGATATTGTGGATTTAGATTGTACGCCTCCTTTTCTGAGAGCGGAGGCCGAATTAGCTAAAAATAATGTGCTTCCGCCGAAATCCAAAGAAAACTCACTTGTTTCATTTTTTAGAAAAGCACTATACACACCTCGACCGGAGAGCATTTCTGGTCTCGTATATAGCCAGATACTAACTAACACCCGACCAGAAAACGCGTACTTCCCGGTCTCGCGATGTAATGTACTATTTCATCCGTAGAGTAGGTAAAGGAACAGAGAGTGCGTTTGTCTATGCGCACACACTTGTGCACTATAATATTTTCTCTGGAGATAGGCCGCCGTGGCCGATGTTCGATCGGGAGGAGATTATTATTCTATTATAAACATTTTGCATGAAAGTTTTCGCGGATGAAATCGTGGCAGTAGGGGCGAGTGTCGGCGAGTATGAACCGTTGTCCGAGGTAAGCGACAGAAGCGATGCGAAGCAATACGACGCTACAGAAAATAACAGAATTATCTACGCGACAACGTAGACATAACGTCATTTTCTATAATGGCGTTGCATCGCGTAGCATCGCTTCTGTCGCTCACATAAGACAGCGGGTCACGTAGGAAACGGGTTAGCGGATCACGAAATCACAAACACGTTAGCGTTTATCACACATGTAAACCTCACTGAAAATGCAGAAGAACCGATATAGCTGAAAAAACTGCCGAACGTCAACCACTAGGCTACTACTGCTTTATCTTTTTCTTATTTTCTTTATCCGGTAGTTAGGTAGGCACATTGAACAATGACAAAGCCAAAGACAAGTTTGAAGTAACCCCTTACTGTCTGTTTCCTTTCTCGACCCATTTGTTTGACCAATTTTGACGGGTAGAGTGGGATTGCTTGCATCATGGAGATGGGCATAGGCTACGCATCGGGAGTTCTAACGAGTTTTCTTATAAATATAAATCAAGTCGAAGGCATCATCGGGTATATAGTAACGTAATAATCTTTGACGATGCTAAATCGAAAAACATAAATAGGTATTATTGAAGAACTTTAATCCTCTCGTAGTCGGGTATTATTTTATGAATATTTCACCTTAGCAACAATATTAACGTAAATGGAAAATGGCGAAACTTCACAAAATCAGCGCTCCAGATTACTTTGGTAACCACGCTCATGTATTTTAATTAGGTTTTTGCTCTCATTAACATTGTGCCAGTATAAAAATGCTAAAGTCCCTCATCGATAAACAAGCAATATTGAGCGTTTTTACGAGGAAAATATTTTTGTAAGCGGTTATCTCTTGCACGGACTTGCTATCTTAAATATCGAAGATCTTGCAGTGTTAAGCGCTGTGTTATAAGTGTTATGTGTCTTATAAGTGGGAAGTCCCGGGTTAACCCCCGGTAGGGGCAAGTGGGCATTTGACTTCTAGTCAATAAATTGTTTTTTTTTTGTAATAAATAGAGGATGTCCCAAAAGTCGTAATATCTACGTCCCATGTTAAAGGAAACGGTTCAGATTTGTATGGGGCGTAGGCCAAGTCTTGTACAAGCAGAAAAATGAAGGAAAATAAACATACTAGACGAGTTTTCATTAGTCAAATCTACGAATTCGTAGTAATTTCAGTGGTATAATTTAATATAAAAAATTCTTCAACTTTACAACAACAAGCACACGCTATACAAAGTACATATTTTATTGTTGATATTTTAAAAACCGCTCGACCGATTTCGATAAAATTTATATGGGACCACATGGGAAATATGCCCTTTCAAATAAAAAAGAATCATCCAAATGGGTCCACCCAGTCAAAAGTTCTGAGGTAACAAACATAAAAAAAAAAAAAAACTTTTGAATTGAGAACCTCCTCCTTTTTTTTAGTCGGTTGAAAATTATTTAATCTTTCCAAGTTATGGAACACTAAACATGAGTGCGTAACAATGGCGAATTCATATTTTTGACGTTTTCAATAGAAAAACACGTTATTTTGACAGTGACTGTCAGAAATGACATTTGATAAATTTCGCGCCTACTGCTTTCTCTATGGCTAAAGGTTGCCATCTTGGAAACGTATCGAAAACTTTAAATACATTTTTATTTTTTGCTAGTTATTTACTTTACTGTTCTAAATTATTCTTTATTCTAAATAAGAATCTAAATTAATTAATCTAAGTTCTAAATTATTAATATTATCTATGTATTTTCCTCTATTCATGGTAGAGTGTACAAGAGTAGGCCTAAAATGAACCTTTCCCTTTATGGTGAATAACCATCGATGTAGAATTTTAGTATTTTAGTAGGTACTCATTATATTTCGATGTGAATAACCATTAAAAATAAAATCGATTAAAGTAAAAAAACTGCGTGGAACTTTAATGACGTCACAATTTAGTATTTCATACAAAATTCCAAATGAGCACGCGTTTTGCGTTTGAAAAAAAGTTGCTTATTTGTAATCTCTAAATTATCACCTTCAGCCCACCTATCAGCCTAGGGTTAGTAGTAAGTATACAAGTTTAAATTACAAATTTTAAAACAACCCCCGACATAATATTATGGAAGTAACAGAATAAGAAAAAAGCTAATGACCTTCAGACGAATTAACAGATTTTCATAAAACATGGCTCAGAACACTCGGGATAAAATTATCTATGACACAAAAAAAAAACTAAACGAAAATCGGTCCATCCGTTTGGGCTCTACGATACCACAGACAAACAAACAGACACGTTAAACTTATAACACCCCTCTCTTTTTGCGTCGGGGGCTAAAAACCGACGGAAGATGATTACGAAATCTAATTTTTCAAAAGCTAGCTGGAATTTCAACCCAGACCATCTCACTACAAGGCAAGAAACGCTGTTACCTATTACTCGTGACGTGCCAAAGAGTCGAAAAAGGTTGTTAGTTTATAAAGTGTAAATTTATCTCGTTTTACAGGATAATCTTAAGTGTAAACAGCGTCGTCAGATGTCGCCTTCGCTTAAATTCCATCGACGGCTTTTAAGAGGCCGATACAGAAAGGTTAATGGCCGCGAAAGCTGTTATCTTGACTGGAAAATTTTCAGTGACATTTTGTTTACGATGGAAATGTTTTTAATGTTGGGTTGCCAGGCGGCCTACAATGGTCAGGCACTTTTGTATCGTTGATTTAAAGTTTTATTTTCTGTTAGACGATGCCCGTGACTTCGTCCGCGTGGATTTTAAGGTTTTAAGTCCCACGGGAACTCTTTAATTCTCCGCGATACATAAAAAGTTCTTCCCCGGCACACAAACTAATCTGTTCGGTTGAAAAGATGGGCAGTGAAAGCGTAATACGCTTGCGTGCGACAGATACGAGTAGATGGACAGATACACTTTAGCATTTATAATATTACAAGAATGGATATGTCTTGGGGATTCTTTTTTTATGCTATCCCCACATCCAGGTTACATATCCTTTCGCTCATAAAATTATGTAAGGATAGTAGTAGACCATACTAATATTATAAATGCGAAAGCGTGTCTGTCTGTCCGTCTTTCTGTCTGTCTGTCTGCTACGCTTTCAAGGCCCAATTACTCGACCGATTTTCATGAAATTTGGTAGGTACATCCCGGGGAAGGACATAGGCCCATAACATATACTAGGACATAGGACATAGGAAAAATTAAGGAGATCTCGCGAGAATCAATAAAAATCTTTCCAAAAAACCGACTTCCAACGCCACTGTAAAGTACAAAATAATTTTGATTTCTACCCACTATGTTGAAGTCGGGCGAGTCTGATGCGTCAACTTTGCTTATCCTTGTTATACCCGCCCGACTTCAACACAGTGTGTAAAAATCAAAATTATTTTGTACTTTACAGTGGCGTTGGAAGTCGGTTTTTTGGAAAGAATTTTTATTTTTAACTTTTTAGTCTCGGGGTTGAGGATTTGGAGTCAGAATTTTTTATGGGACCACCTCGAGAGCTTTCTCTAGACGACTAACGAAAAAATTTTCAATTCGGTTCAGAAACCACGGAGATATGCACCGACATACATTTAAAAAAAAACGTGCCGAATTGAGAAGTCCTTCCTTTTTTGGAAGTCGGTTAAAAAATATCAATCCACGCAGACCTATAAGTATCTTAAAATTATAATTGTAATTGACGCAAAATTTATAAAAATTGCAATCCGAAACTTGATATAACTTTAGATAGCAATAAAACAGCGCAGCCTCTAACGAAGCTAATAAATAACGCAAAACGAGTTTATCAATTTAACGGCGCCTTTATCAATTTCAGCAAAACAATCGCCCCTCCCCTAATTAAAACGTAGATTTAAAAGTTACTCTTATCTATTTTAAACTCTATTGGGTTGGAGTACAAGTGAATTTCGTGTAACAACCGACTAGCCGAATAAAATTTTCAAGATAATTAATACAAATGAGTCGTTCCATCTCTGTCTTTCCGCCGTCTAATGCTGATGATAGTAAACGTTAGCTAAGCAATTACTGTATTTTTGATTATTAAATTTAAAAAATTGTATATCCTTTGTATACAGCAACATTTGTCTGCAACCAACTACCAACTGCGCCTGATATTATCTATATGTACCTACTAATATTATAAATGAGAAAGTTTGGATGGATGGATTAGTGGATGGATGGATGGATGGATAGACGGATCTTGATGAAATTTGGCACAGAGATAGATTGTAGTCTGGAATAACACATAGGCTACTTTTTATCTCGAAAAATTAAAGAGTTCCCGCGGGAACTAAAAAAAACCTCAATCCACGCGGACGTAGTCGCGGGCAACAGCTAGTGTAAACATAAATAAAACAAGGTAAGAAATATTTTATTGTTTGAAATTTAAACATCTAAAACAAGAAGACATTTCATTTCATATTATAACAAATCTCACCGAATTATTCCCAACGGAGCATAAATCGGAATGCAGATAAATATTAAAGTTTCATACACAACAATGCTACACCAAACAAAAGCTGTTTGCGAAACTTCTATTTTACCTCAAATCGAATAAAAATGTTTTGTGATCCCACATCAAAGGGAAAGCAGGTCGTTCAGACGTTGTATCTACAAAAGAACTCGCATGTAGAAATTTCCAGAGGCCGCGTGCGAAGCGCAGAACCGGCGCAGTTTTGCAATTCAAACTTTGTCTCATATTATCGGTTATGCAAGCGAGTGGTTTTGCGATTGTGACGTTTAGTGTATTCTGCGAACTATGTGAACTCGTCCAGGGAATTGTATTTTATTTCACTTGTGTTTTTTGCTTTATTATCTGCTTTTGTAATCAGTTTCAGCTCATCCTAGCCTATGTGGAGTACATTTAATGCTTTTGTACACTATGTGATGGCACGTGCGTGATCGTCTTGGCTCGTGATTTGTGATTAGATATAATGAATGAATTTTGGATACATAGAGACAGAAATTTGAGACACTTCGGTATACGGAGATTTCTATTATCTTACGACTTTGCTGATACATTCCGTTTGTGGACATATAGACATCTCAATCACTCTACACGATTCCCGCGGTTCTACTCATGAATTTTATATCAATAGGTTACAAAATTTACTTATCTTCTCTATAGGAGAAGTTCCAAAGAGGAAAGCTAGATAAAATGAAAGGTTACAATTTGACGTTCTGGCTAGAGTGAAAGATCAGTTGATATATGTATTTACCTTCTTTGAGGTCATCGCAAGCCGACCGATAAATCCTTAAGCTCATGGGAACCCTACGCCGTTAATACGGCCCTGAACCGTGTTATCGGGGCTAGTTAGACCTCCTTACGCTACGAAGCGAATATGTGGGCTCGCCGCGTCATTTAGACGGAAACCTCTTTTGATTGGGCATATAGCCCGCCCCAAATACCATGGATTTATATTTATATATTTGTTTCAGTTATGTTTTGGTTTGGCCAAACCAAGGTCGGAGGTCGTAACTGTAAAGACATGACATGTATTGGTTGAGCTGATATATCGCTGCCGGGGCGCCACAGAACCATGTATCATTTGTACGCTTAGTCTAGCCCTAGGGCTATGAGCTCAAAAAAAATCTTATTTCCCAATCAACCGTCAGTGTCTCATAATCTCTGCACTACACTCCATCTGTTCCTTAAGTCTTAAGGCAGTTATCTACGTAAAACAAAGACTCATAAAGGACCTACCTGGACTTTCGTCGGTATCCCTCAGCTGCGCTCGGTGCTAGTAGGTACCCGTAGCGTTGAACAATACAATAGGGTGCTAACGGTAGTTAGTGATCCTATTTACTCAATTCTAAGCTTTATAATTGTATTTTATTCCATCAACTTAAAATGTTGAATTAATTAGAGTCAAATCTCTTTAGACTGCTTTGTATTAACATAACTAAGTCAAGGTTCTATAGATTTAGTTGTAGTTGAACTCATCATGTTCAAGTTCCATTAGACTGCATTAATTTGACCTCAACTATACACCTGTTCGGTTCAGTGATCCCTCAGTATCTTAGTAAGATTCAGTCATATAAATCTATTATAAACTGGATATATTTAGCATACATATCAATGCTATACTAAGTTATCTACCTATCTTGAATATTCTGATATGAGAATCGTGATTAGATTAAACAGTATGAGACGCCTCAACATTGGAGAATCCCAACTTAACCCAACACATGTACTATCTGGATTAATGGCATTGTTAAGACTATATTGGGATTGATAAAGGCAAATTTAGGTGAATCTCCATTATTGAAACTTCTAGGGGATTAATTCTAAATATAGTAATAAAAGAAAATGGTTTAAGAATCAAAGTAATCTTTTATTAGAGTAAATAATTAATTCTTTTACTATGACAATTAGAGTGAAATCAAAAAACGAAACTGGTTTATTATTTAGCCTGTGACTCAGACGGGTGAAGTCTAATATTCACAAGCGGACATTCCGTTCCTACAGCCATGCTAAATGGAGGGGAAAAGGTATGTCCAAACGAAAAACCCCTCTCGGCTATTTAACCTAGATACAACTTAATAATTAACACACACATGCCTTGGTTCATTGCTATTTACATATTTACAAACGTGACAAGAAAAGAAATAAGGTAAGACACACGTTATAGAATAAGACACACGTTATATAGTTATGAACAGTTTAAATTATACAATAGGTGTCGAGTGATTTCACAGTTTGTATAATATCTATTTGTTTAAACACATTCTATTGGTGTTAAAGTCGAGGTAGGGTTTCTAGTCTCATCTAGACTGTAACTATGGCTTCTGTATTTACAGAACACACATATAAGTCTGTATATTAGCATAAACAGACATACGTTAATGATTATAATGAAGAGACTTGTATATACCCAGCTTCTAGCTTATGCATTATCTCTAAAGCTGTCTCTGGATCCATCTTTAATAGGCTTTGACCAGTTTAAACCTTAGTATTTAATTTAAGATATTATTCAGAGCTGTGAAACTACTCGAAAATAGTTAAATAATATTATGTACATTACCAAATACCGCGAAGCGCCACGCAGTCTCACTTCACTTATTTACAATTCTATTTTCAATTAAACCCTTCTAGTAATATTAAATTTTTTCCCTTACAAATACATTTATACTTTGTAGGAATATTTTACTCTAAGTTTTACTAGATACAATTTCTGCACTTGAAGAGTGGAGAATGATAATTAAATTGTAATTTAATAAAACCCCACGAAATAGAAAACAATCACTGAAATTAAGTCTAGTAATAGTAAACTACTAGTCTTCGCGGAGACTCGAGCCTGAATGCCATTCCATGCGCCCGCGTCAGTCAACGCGCGCGGCACCCCCTTCTCCCGGACAGTTTCACTGCAATTGAAAAAATTACGCCACAGTAATCCGTTCAATGTCATCCATTGGTCAAGGACCAAAGCTCGATGAAAGTAAGCCAATGAGCTGTCAGATAAGTCTGCCACGCCCTTCTCTGATAGTTTTTCGCGCCAACTCAGTATGTCTTTCAAGACGCTGGTATTTTTTTGTGCGTGCTCTCCCAACATCTTAACATCTGCTAAGCATCTCAACCTAGACATTTCTACGAAGGGTGTAAGAAAAAATTACTTTATGGGTCTCGCCCTTTTTTTGGAAGTGGCTCGTCGGAGTTTGAGTCTTTGTTTTAATATAATAATTTAGAAAGCTTTATTAGTTTCGTTTGCGTTAATTCTATAGTTTATTGCTTTTAAAAAAATTATACCCTAAGCTGATGTTTACGGAATTTTACAAGCTCTTGTATTCCGAACAAAAATAAACCCTTGTTTTTAAATTCTGACGAAATTTTACGAGTGCTGAGATATTTATTTAAGATTTCAAAAAAATTATGGAATGGTTAGGGTGACCATCTCACACTCCCCCAAATAGATTTTTAATACACCTAGTCTCACAAATGTCTCCGCATTTTTTTTACTAGTCGTTTGAAAATCTATTTCTCCTCTGTACTTTACCGCTAGTTCTAAGTCCTTCCGCTCATCTATTATATTCTCAACATCGCAATAGCCTATTTAATTTAATTCCCTCTTTGTTCGCTTAACCTGGCCTCTCTATTGTTCTCGATGATACCGGTAACTTCACTCGTTTCCTTTTGTTAGTATTAATCCCTGGTGGAAGCCTATTCTTTTGTATATCTCCATAATAACGAAACAGATGGATCGCATTGTAATTCCCTTTGACTTTGTTATTACGAGCGTCAATTAAAGTATATACGTTATTATAAGGAACCGCTCCTATTTTGTAAGGTCCCTCATATAATCGCATGAATTTCTTTGTTAACCTTTTGTCGGCATCTGATTTCGAAAAAGTCTTTAGCTTCACTAAATCTCCTATCTCGAATTGCACTAACTTATGATTTTTATTATAATGAGATTCTCTACTTTCCGCCGCCTTAGCTATGTTTCGTCTTGCCTGCTGTCTAATTTGCTCTAAAGTCTCCTGCTGTATATCGGTTTGCTTCACTATGCCTTTATCGAAATCCGTTGATAATAGAGTTCGCTTTCCCCATACTATTTCATTCGGAGTATAACCCGTTGTAGTGTGTACTACCTGGTTGTAACAATCCTCTATGTCCGTTAATAAGTCTACCCAAGACCGATGAGATTTGTCGCAATATATTCTGAATAGCCTCCCTAGCTCCTTATTTACTCTCTCTGTTGAATTCGGTCGCGGATTTCTAACAGATGTGTGTGTCAATTCGATACCTAATTGACGTACCCCTGATTCGAAAATCCTCGAAGTAAAATTAGCACCTCTATCCGAACATAGCGTCTTAACTTTAACCTGACTATGAAACTTTTTTACACATGTTAATGTAGCTTTTCCACTCGCCTCGCGTAGTGGATATAGCCTGATCAGCTTACTATAAGCGTCCTGTATCACAAATATATATTTGTATCCAAATCGTCCCGCTGGTAAAGGTCCATAAATATCACAAAAGACCCGTTCTCCTATTTCTCTAGCTATCACAGTTTTAATCGGCCCTGTGTGTGTTTCTAACGCGTGCTTCGATTTCTGACATACCTCGCAAGCTCTCACAATTTGATTTATTATGCGAGACATATTCGAGAAATAGTAACGACGTTTCATTAACGCATAAACTTTATATCGTCCGAAATGACCTATTTCCTCATGTATACTAATAATTAGATCCTTCTGCAAGTCCTCGGGGACATTTATTTATTTATTTATTTATTTATTTAAATTAATTAGTACGGACAGGCCAATTACACTAATTAATAAAAAAATTACACAGCACAACTTACAATTAATAACAGTAATAATTACTTAAAAATTAAAATCATACAAATTTGTTAAAAAATTACATAACACGATTGAAAATTAATAACAATTATAATACTTATTAAAAATTAAAATTATACTTAATAATTAAAATTTTAATAATAATATAATAATAAAATAAAAAAAAATAACCTTAATAATTATTTAAGAGAGCTGCATGGTTTGTGAGTTGTAACCTTCGCAAAACTTCAAGCACCTACTCACAACCATGCTCCATTGGTCTGCAAATATATCACAGGCGGGAGACTCGGCCAACAACGTATTCAGTGCGGTCAGTGTGCGCGGTATTGGGGATCTAGCCCGTGACACAGTGCGGCAAGGCCGGACAGCAAAGAATCGGCGACAGCGGCACTGACGTAGTTGGGTGTAATTATTAGGTGCCCATATGCGGCACACCTTGTCATGAAGCTCCAGGCAGTCTATCTTTCCTGTAAGAATTTTACACATAGTGACGAGTTGGCCACACGCTCGCCGGGTTTCCAGTGCATTAAATCCTAAGTGGCCTAAAAGAAACTTTGTGGGATAGAGATATGGGTAATATCCATGGAGACGTTTGTATAAGTATCTCAGGAAGGCTTTTTGTACTTTTTCGAGTTGTAGAGCATATGTACTTTCGTAAGGATTCCAAACACAAGAGCTGGTTTCTAATTTGCTACGCACAAGCGAATCAAATAATAGTTTTATAGTGCGGCGTTCATGGAAGTCACGGGTATTCCGCAACACAAATCCCAGCCGTCGAAACGATTCGGAGGCGAGCGTAGAAATGTGACTATGAAAAGTGAGTTTGGGGTCAAAGGTCACTCCTAGGTCTTTTATGAAAGCCACTCTAGGCAAGAGATCCGAGCCCATACTATAAGCGAAGTGGATAGGACGCTTCTTGCGTTGGAAAGTCATTACGGAGCATTTGGATATATTAAATTCCATTTTATTAAGTTCGCTCCAACGAATCACCGCGTCAAGGTCTCTTTGAAGAGCAATGCAATCCGCCTCTGATTCTATTTTGGAGTACAACTTTAAATCATCGGCATATAACAGACACCGAGCCTTATTGAGTACTGAAGGTAGGTCGTCAACCATTATCAAAAACAGGAGAGGTCCCAAAATCGAGCCTTGACTAACACCAGAACGTGTATGATATTGCTCTGACTCGTAGAGGCCAAGTCGGACAAATTGCTTTCGGTCACGGAGGTAACTTGATATTAGCTGTAGAAGATTAGGAGCAAATCCAATTTTACTTAACTTTGTTAATAAAATGTCATTATTGACTCTATCAAATGCTTTTCGGAAATCAAAATACAGCACATCCACTTGACTACCGTGATCCAAGCAGTCAGAAATGAAGTCAACTAATATTAAAAGGTTACTATTTACTGAACGCTTACTTCTAAAGCCATGTTGCTCATCTCTAAGGTATAAATTAACTTGTTTATATAATAAATCTTGTAACACGCTCTCAAAAACTTTGGCTGGCGAAGACAAAATGGCAATCGGGCGAAAATCCTCGACACTCAGGGCCTTTCCAGTTTTTGGAATAGGTGTAACTCTTGACAGTTTCCACTGTGAAGGATAAACGCCTGTTTTCAAAGAAAGACTGAATATATGGAAAAGAGGTAAAAGGAGCTTTTGATTATACTTTTTTAATATCGAGGGTGGAATTTGATCCGGTCCGATGGAGCTACTGAGCCTTAGCTTACACATACCATTCTTTACGTCATCTGGTGAAAAGCTCAGTATACTTATAGTATTACTGGAACAGCTATCATACAATCATATAATGGCAAATGGACATATAATCTCAAAGTATCCTTCTTATCGCCAACCCTATAAAGGACCCCCTCCTTGAGTGTATAATACCTTGATTCAGATGTATCCGTCATTTTCATACGCCTAATTATTTCACTAGCCACCTCATCGCGTTCTTGATAACTACCTATCTCTTTCCATTTCGCCTGTACTACCCGTCCTAATGAGGCTTTGAATAAATTCATCTCAGGCCCCGTAGCCTTGTTAGTCAATACATCGGTTGTACCTTTTATATGTCTGGATAATACATCCGTTACTGTATTTAATTTCCCTTTTACATGTTCCACTGTATAATCGAACCGACCTATGTAATGCACCCAACGTATCATTCGTGCTGTTATACCCCTTTACTGTTAAGGGATATGCTGATGCATTCTGCTGCCCCTTTACCCCTGGGCGCCTTATATACCCATTGTTATCCCAGATACAATTCAGTCAACGGGCAGTCGCGGTAGCTTACACAACTTGTACCGGTTATTTGTATTTTTCTTAAAAGTTGTTATTAAAGTAACATTAAATATTTCAGTGAATTAAATCTTTTTTTTTAAAAAGACTCTTCAAAGGCATCCCATAACAAATTGGTGGCAGCGGTGGGATCCCGAAAATTCCGGTCGCCTAAAAAGAAAAGCTCCGCGCACCCTTGGCTCCGCGTAGACCAACGTATTTTCCGGAAGGAAAATTTTGAACAATCAAACCAGGACTCGTTAAAAGTGCTATAGTGTAGTGAAAAGAAAATCAGTGAAAATAGGTGGAAAAGTGAAGTGAAAAGTGCACGAGTTCCTGTTTCTGGCAGACGACCTCAGGCGCGTGAAGTGTCTGTTCCCGTCCGGAGCAGCACCAGGGGTTGACCCTGACTCCACAAAGCTGGGATTCTCGCGAGGTCCGGCCGCTCATATAAACAAGCTCCAGCGATAAGAGAAGAATGCAGGCGAGCGTCCTGTTTATTTTAACATTCGGCGAACTGTGAGTGTTATCTTGTTATTTTATTAAGGCTACGCGTTACACGAACTATATTTCTGCAAAGAAGATATAACGGAAGTTATTGTTTTAATATTGAAGTCACATTTATAACGAAAGAAAAGCGTTGGAAAACATTGAAAGTTATGATATAATATATTAACTTTACGAAAGAAAGTAATTTTTAAAGAAAGTAAATTTTAGTTTTAAAAGAAAGCTTATTTTAAGAGAAACTTATATTAACATTTGATCTGACATTTTATTTTATACAGGCTTTTTATATTTTTGTACTTTATTTGCTTTTGTGTCTTGTACTTTTATTGATTATTTTTATTTGTGTCTTGTATATCAAAATATCCAGATCGAAAAATTATTAGAGTATAGATAGATATTAATTAAAGTTTCATAATGGCAAAGCAAGAAAAAGTAAATCTAGATGTCCCACAGGGAACCTCAGAAGGTGAAAGGTCACCATCCCCAGTTTTTTCAAAAACGATTAGAGGCAAAATGGAAGTTGAGCTAAATACTTTGTTAAAGTTCATAAAACCCTATGATGGGTCACGTGAAACTATAAATTCTTTTATCACGAATTGCAATAATGCATTTGAATTAGCTTCAGACTCACAAAAGTATATCTTGTTTAAGTATATTTTAAGTCAGCTGCAAGGAAAGGCTGAAATTGCGGCATCTATAAAGGAATTTACGCGTTACGAGCAACTTAAGGAGTTTCTAAAAACTCAGTTCAGTCAGAAAAAACATTATTCACATTTAATAACGGATCTACAAGAAACAAAACAATTACCAACGGATAGTGTAGTACAATTTTCTACTAAGATTGAATCAATTCTGACTCAACTTTTAACGGAGATTACGATGAGTTCCAATAAAAAATCTGAGATCCCCGGGCGTACAGCCGCGATGGAAGATCTGGCACTCCATCACTTTTTGATGGGCCTACATCCAAGAATATCTAATATTGTTAGGTGTAGATCTCCCAAGAATCTTAATGAAGCAATTGGTTACGCTATTTCAGAAGAAAAAATTCAACAGACTCTTTATAGGAAAGTAGAAAGTTCTCAAAAGGAGAAGAAGGGTCATCAAGGTCAGTTTATACCCAGACCCCTTCAGGGTCAACGAAAATTCTATAGACCTCTTCAAGGTCACAATAGTTCTTTCATACCTAAACCCTCTCAGAACTATCAAGGTCAATTTGTACCAAGACCCCTTCAGGGCCAACAAGGTCAACAAGGTTTTTATAGGCCTCCTCAAGGTCCATCAAATTTAAACAATAATTTTGCACCTAGACCTCAAGGTCACCAGGGATATAGATTAATTACCGCAACCTCCTCAATTTAATAGACCGCGTGTAAATTTCGTAGATGAAGGAGAAGGTGAAGAACCATACACTTCTTATGAAGAAGAGTACTATCCGGGTCCTTCAGCCCCTGATGAGCAGGAATATAATGATGATAACCTTGATCCTGAATTATCAGAAAATAATTTAAACGAATAAATGTCCCGTCGGCGTGTCGGACGCGACATAATTACGAATTCGGCACGAATAGAGTTTACAAAATTATAAATAATAATGATCGATACTTACCACATATAAAATTGCAGACCTCTGGAAGTTCCAGACCTCTATCACTGCTATTAGATACAGGCGCCTCAATCTGCCTCATAAAGAGTTCATCACTTACAAATACAATTAAAGTACATCCTGATAATATAACAATCAAGGGAATAGACTCCAAAGGTAGTCTACCTTTGAAAAGTTTAGGATATGTAAATTTAAAATTAAAAATTGGAGATGAATTTATTCACCACAAATTTCATGTATTTAACGAATTACAAATTCCCTATGATGGAATTATTGGCACCGACCTTTTTATGACATACAATTGTCAACTGAATTACAACACGAATAGCCTCGAAATCAACCGACGCATAGTATATTTACTCTTTCATGAACCCGATTATATCATAAAACCAAGGTCAGAGACTGTTATAGAATGCACTGTAGAAAATCCTGGAATAAAAGAAGGGATAGTAATAGACCAACAGATCTCTAAGGAAGTCCTTATTTCAAATTGCATCGTAAAAGTAAAACCCAATAAAAGAATCAATGTAACAATATTAAACACGTCAGAGAGACCAATTAAAATAAATTCTAATTTAAAACTTAAATTACACGAAATTCCCGATCATAATATTAAATTAGTTAACAATTGCCAGAGCACATTAGAACGAACTGAACAGGTAATTAGTTCACTCCGGATGTCTCACTTAAATGGTGAAGAAAGCGAACAACTTGCCAACATCTGTGCACAATATTCCGATATATTCCATTTACCTGATGACAAATTAACTTATACGAATGCGTTAAAACATCAAATCAAAACTAATTCTGACACTCCCATTAATGTTAAATCCTATAGGTTCCCGCAATGTCATAAAGAGGAAGTACAAAAACAAATAGGTAAAATGCTGGATCAGGATATAATTCAAACATCTGTATCACCATGGTCATCACCCATCTGGGTCGTGCCAAAGAAAATTGATGCCTCAGGTGAAAAGAAATGGCGTGTTGTAATAGATTACAGAAAACTTAACGACATTACTATTGGGGAATCATACCCAATTCCACAAATCAATGAAATTTTGGACCAATTAGGCAATAGTAAATACTTTTCGACTCTTGATTTGGCTTCAGGTTTCCACCAAATCAGATTAGCTCCAGAAGATGCAGATAAGACGGCGTTTACCATTCCAGAAGGACACTTCCAATTTAAAAGAATGCCATTCGGATTAAAGAATGCCCCGGCTACCTTCCAAAGGATGATGAACACCGTCTTGTCCGGCTTACAGGGCATTCATTGTTATGTTTATTTGGATGACATCGTCATTTATTCTTATGATCTGAATTCACATATCGAAAAATTACAAAAAGTTTTCGACAGGTTACGCCAAGCCAATCTAAAACTACAACCGGACAAATGCGAGTTTCTCCGGAAAGAAGTTAATTATTTAGGACACACAATCACAGACGAAGGAGTTAGACCCAACCCTGAAAAGATAAAAGCTGTAAAAGAATTCCCAATTCCAAAGAACCAAAAGGACATAAAATCTTACCTAGGTCTTGTTTCCTACTACCGCAGGTTCATTCCGGATTTTTCCCTGCTTGCAAAACCACTTACCTCGCTCCTGAAAAAGGATACCATGTTTAACTGGGGTAACGAACAACAACTCGCTTTCGAAACCCTGAAAAGTAAATTATTAACAGCACCGATACTTACCTATCCGGATTTTACAAAACCATTCATACTTACCTGTGACGCATCGAATTACGCTATCTCAGCGATTTTGTCCCAAGGTGAGATAGGAAAAGACCGTCCTATCGCGTTTGCATCGCGCACTCTTAACAAAGCTGAAATCAATTACAGCACAACAGAGAAGGAATGTCTTGCAATTGTTTTTGGTACCAAAACATTCAGACCTTACCTGTATGGAAATACATTTACCATCGTTACAGACCACAAGCCGCTCCAATGGCTCTTCAATTGTAAAGATCCTGGATCAAGACTAGTAAGGTGGAGACTCAAACTGGAAGAGTACAACTACACCATAAAGTATAAAAAGGGAAAAATTAATGCTAATGCTGACGCTTTATCAAGATACCCGGTTAATCCTGTTACAGTTGACCCAGAGGAAACAAACGCTGATTTAACACAATCACCTGGACAGGAAGACCCAAATCTAGATAGAGATCTAGAAGAATTACTCATCTCTCCACCCTCCTTCCGACTAGATGAGATTTTATCTGATACGGAGGACCAACCGGTCATCCCTAATACAAATCCTCAAATTGAAGATTTCTCTCCTCTACCGATTGCCGACAACCTTCCAGAAATGTTTGAGACACCATTGATTCCAGAATCATCACCACCTGGGCCTTCTGTACCATCACCACATATGCCTTCGGTATCATCACCACCTGTACCTTCTGTACCATCATCACCTGTACCTTCTGTACCACCTACACTTCCACTTGAACCCATTAGTTCACCACCTACTGGACAAATCGATATACCAAGTAGAGAACTAAGCCCAACCAATGATGATTATTCTACATTTCTGAAAACCGTATCCGAAAGAAATAAAAGTTTTAATACACACATCATAGAGCACAATGAAAGTTTGATGAAATCATCAGTTCAAACCCTGTTAATACCCACTTCCATTGACCTCGATGAATCAAACCCATACGTTGAAGAATTATTAGGAAACATTGTAAACTCAACCGAAATTATAGAAGCTGAAAAACAATTACACTCATTTTATAAGGTAGAGTCAAACAATAAAACTTATCTTCTTCTTTTCACAAAAGTGCACCATTTTGATGAAACACGATATAATGAAATATTCGAAACCCTGAAACACGTTAGAAATAGATTACTAATATTTGGAGATATAAATGAAATTGGAATTTCTGATTTCAGAAACCCATTCGAAAAACATTCTTTTACGAAAATATACAATATACTTCTGTTTCTTTTTAATAATACTGGTATTAAAGTAAATATATATCACAACAATATAATTTATCCTTCTCCTACCGAAATAAAGAAGATTCTCCATGATAATCATGACATCCCGGTCGCCGGACACCTGGGAACTGTTCGCATGTATAACAGAATAAAAGACATGTACTACTGGAAAGGAATGCGCCGAGATATAGAAACATATGTTAAAGCATGCAAATCTTGTCAGGAGAATAAAGCTTTAAGGAGAATAAATAGAGCTCCTATGCAGATAACTAGTACTTCTACTGCACCTTGGCAACGCCTTAGTTTAGATATAGTAGGACCTCTCCCGGAATCTGGAACAGCAAAATTAAAATACATACTTACCTTGCAAGATGACCTGACAAAATTCTCAGTAGCATACCCCATTCGCAGCACAACCGCTGAAGAAACAGCTGATTGTCTTCTCCATTTCATTTCCATGTTTGGAATACCTAAAATTATCCTTACAGACCAAGGAACAAACTTTACAGCAGAATTATTCAAGGAAACTTGTAAATTTTTAAAGATCAAACAACTATGGTCATCACCATATCATCCACAAACACAAGGCGCACTTGAAAGAAGTCATTCGACTCTAAAAGAATACTTGAAGTCTTATGTCAACGAAGGTCAAACTGACTGGCCTCGTTATGTCTATACTGCGATGTTAGCTTATAATACCGCTGTACATTGCACCACTAATTATACACCGTATGAGTTAATGTATGGCCATAAACCATTTATTCCAAATTCCATTTTTGAAGAATCTCCTGGAGCCACTTATCCTGAATATGTAAAGATGCTCCAAAATCGTCTTAAATTCTCACAAGAAAAAGCTACACAAAATATACGAAATTCCAAAACTGTATCCAAAAACTATTACGATAATCATAGTAGACCACAACAATACAAAGTGGGCGACTATGTTTACGTGAAAAATCATTTAAGGTTACGTAAGGCCTTATCTCCACTATGGAAAGGACCTTATAAAGTAATAAAAATTTTGGGTAACAATACCTTATCATTATTAATTAATAGACGTCATGTCACTCATCATTATGATCAGGTGAAACTGGCCGAAATATCTAATAATGCGTAGTAGTTGGTTAAACTTACTTATAGGAATTAGTTTAAAACAGTAGATTAAAAGGTAACTAGATATAGAATAGTATTAATTTTCACTTTATTATAAAATTTAATTTAGTTTACTTACCTTAGGCTTAAGGAATAAGAAAAGTAACTAGCATTCAGTTAAATACAAATAAAATGGAATTAATTATAATTAACATATTATTATGAAATTTTTCAGCGTTTCCGCCCAACTGCATCGGGAATACATTCAACAAATTTCCGCAAGCTCCGGTATTTATTTTGATTACCTGGGAAATGTAAAGATAAATGAAGGACAATTAAATGTTTTAATTCCGGTAGATATATCTTTTGTTAAACCACATATAGAAAATATTAACTTAGTAATGAATACAGTTAAAGATAGTTGTAAACGAACAGCAATGAATAAGGAATGTTATAATATTTTTGAGCCTTTATCACTGCGTTGCAAGGATATGGTGAAACAATTCTCTGCTATATCTCATTTGTTAGATACAAAAAATAAGCGCAGCGCTTGGTTTGCAGGAATCGGTTCAATAATGAAGCATATTTTTGGAACTTTAGACGAAGATGATGCCATAACTTTTGATAATGCAATAGAATCTGTATTAAATAACGAAAAGAAAATGTCATCATTAATTAAGGACAATATTTTAGTTACTAATTCTATAATTAACAATTTTAATGAAACACTTATAAAAGTCCAATTAAACGAACATCATTTAAATGAAGCCATTGATAAATTCTCCTCCGAAATAGAAAACCTATCTGTCGCCACAGATAAAATTCAGTTACAATTAAATATTAACGACGTATTCACTAATCTTGAAATGTCTATACTTACCTTATCATTCCAGCTTGAAGATATTATAAATGCTATTATGTTCAGTAGTCAGAATATACTGCACCCAGCAATAATGACACCAAAACAACTCCACAAGGAACTTATTGATTGCTTTAGACATTTACCTCAAGGTTTGGAATTACCAATTCCACTCGAAATTTCCATGATACATATTATCATGAAAATATCAAAGGTATCGTCCTATTATATGAAGAACAAATTAATATTTGTATTACAAATACCATTAGTATCTAGTACACAGTATAAGCTATATCATAACATTCCTCTACCTACACCGCACACTCTTGATAACCCAGAGTCTTTCAGTTTGATAATTCCTAGCTCGAAATATATTGCCGTAACTGTTGATAAAAATCATTATTTCGATCTGGACAGTTTGATTAATTGTCTGACTGTTAATCACGAACATTATATATGTGATGTTTCAAATGTGTATGCAACTGATGCTAAGATTACATGTGAAAGTGAATTATTATCAAAGGTTATTAACAGAATTCCTAACCAGTGTGAAACTAAATTTATATACGGTAAGGTAAACATTTGGAAAAAGTTAAATTATAACAGATGGATATTTGTCCAATCAGAATCTAGTAAGATTATTATAGAATGTTCAAATTTTAAAATACACCAAGAAAGCACGTTGTCAGGAACAGGCATTTTAACTCTACCTGAGTCATGTGTTGGATATAATAAGAATACAGTTTTAGTGAATAATAAATTTAATAAAAATATATCCTCACCAACAATCACCTTTGATTATAACCTCATAAATGATACCTGTTGTGATAAGTTTAAGTTTGATCAAATTAAAAATAGTGTGTCTCCTATTCATTTAGAAAAGATTGATTTAGATAACTTGAAACCTCAAAAGGATATGTTGATCAAAAAACTTTTAAATACACAATTACACGAGGAAATTCCGCATATAATCAAATATGGGACTCACTATTCAATTTTAACTATAATTGTTTTCATCGTCACTATTGTTGGAATAGTTTACATTTTGACCACTAAGGTAATTAAGATTCTTAATGTAAAAAAATATAAATCACCGGTCAGAGATCAAGAAAATATAGAGCTAAATGTCAAAATTGATTGTCAAGATACTAACGACGAACCAACAGACAGACCAGTCAGTTACCCGAGTCTCAAAAGGAATCTTTAAATTTCTATAAAAACTTCGGAAAATAGTCCGAAGTTTTCCTTATAGGGGGAGGTGTTATACCCCTTTACTGTTAAGGGATATGCTGATGCATTCTGCTGCCCCTTTACCCCTGGGCGCCTTATATACCCATTGTTATCCCAGATACAATTCAGTCAACGGGCAGTCGCGGTAGCTTACACAACTTGTACCGGTTATTTGTATTTTTCTTAAAAGTTGTTATTAAAGTAACATTAAATATTTCAGTGAATTAAATCTTTTTTTTTAAAAAGACTCTTCAAAGGCATCCCATAACAGTGCGCTCAATAATTTACATGTTTGTAAGAATACCAAACTCTTATGATCAGTCCTAATAACTAGACGTGCACCCCTCAAATATGTTTCAAATTTTGACAGACTAAAGATGATTGCCCACAGCTCCTGTTCTGTGACTGTCCATTTACGCTCTGTCTCTGTCAATGCCTTACTACAAAATCCTATTATCTGTTCTTCACCTACATCGTTCAGTTGATAAACATATCCTGAAATACCTAAATTACTGCTATCAGTTTGTAAGTAATAAGTTTCTTTTGGGTTAGGGTGTACAAGAAGTATTGTGTCTAAAAATAATTTCTTGACCCTTTCAAAACAATCGTTTACTACCTGCGTCCATTACCATTTAGCATTTTGTTTTAACAAGTCGCAAAGTGGTCTAACTTCTTCGCTATATTTTGAGATAAACCTCCTAAAATAATTTATTAATCCCAAAAATCCTCGTAATTGTTTTATTGTTCGAGGTATGGGGAAATCTAATATGGCCTCTACCCGTTCAGGATCCATACGTATCCCATTTGTATACACTATGTGTCCTAACAGTTTCACCTCTACACATAAGAACCGACACTTCCCTAGTCTTCCCGTTAAACCTGCGGTTTCTAGACTGTCTAGTACTCTGTCTAAATGTTCCAAATGTAAATTCAAGTCCCCCGTGGTAAATATGACAATGTCATCTAGATAATTCACGCAAAACTCACGTACTTCTTTTAATATAGAATCCATTGCTCTTGAAAAACCCGCCACAGATGTCTTTAATCCTTGCGGCAATACTTGATAAGTATAAGTCCTTCCCATAAAGGAGAACCCTGTATACTTCCTAGAATCCTGATGCAAAGGTATTTGAAAATACGCATTATTCAAATCAATTAAACTTATATAATTCACTCCATGAAAGGATTGTAAAATCTCAGATGTGAGTGGTGGTGATCCCGCGTCTCCTACCATTTTCTTATTAAGTTCGCGCGCGTCCAACAAAAGCCTTATTGACCCATCCCGTTTCTTTGTGAACGTGAGAGGGCTACAATACGGAGTTGCCTCCTGTCTGATCACGCCTAATCTCTCTAGCTCCTCTAATTCCTTCTTAACCTGTTCCCTATATGCTAACGGTACTGGATAGCTATGCTTTACGAAAGGTACCTCGTCTACCAATTCAATAACGTGCTCATACCTGCTGGTCAACCCTAACTCGTCCGTAAATATCTTACAATGATTTTCTAATACCGGTAATAACAATCTCTTTTGTTCATTACTTAAGTTTGAATCGTCTAGTTGAAATCTCCCTTTATCTTCGCCGCCCGATCCTTTACTCAATACACTGTGTTCTACCAACCTAGTATTCTGGCTCAATATTAAATTAATAGTGGCAGCATTGGCCTCTCCCCCTAACCTTTCAATCTTACAATCTGAATTTAGCCTAACGCAAGACTTGACCCCCAAATGTTCAATTGTTAATGTCCGTTCACTACCGCAATTCACTACTCCCTTTACGCGTTCTAACCAATCATATCCGAGTATTAACGACCTAGGTAAACGTCGCATAATTAATACAGGTGCCTCAACTAAAGTACTACCTAGCTGGAACTCTATTAGTACCAACCGGTTTGCGCACTCGCTTCGTGATCCGAATGCTCCTTGTATTTGAATCGCCGGAATAGCGACCTCAGGTAGAGACCCGTTTTCGCTAATAATAGAATCATACAATTCTCTAGTTATCGCGCTAATCTGGCTTCCAGTATCGATAAGTGCATTCATATTTCTCCCATACAACCACACACATACTTCAGGTAACTTAGGTAAGGAATAATCAGTTTCATCGTCAACCGACTCATCGAGTTCGTGAAACATCGTATACACGCTTAACCCTCTCTTCGCACAAACCTCACACACAATGCCTATCTCGTTACATTATACTACGTTGCTAAGTAAAATTTGTTTTCCAGTAAAATTCCTATACCTATAATTTCCGACTAACAACTATCTTCATTGTTATTAACGCTACCTTTCAATGTCCGTTTGAGACCTTTTCCGTTAACTCCTAGACTTCGTCCCGGTTTCCATCCGTTTCTAATTAAAATGTTATAGGCTACGCCTGCCTGTTCATTTTCTGAGATCTTTATATTCCCCGTCCTACACAAAATTAACTTGTTTGACCTCGTTTGTGCGGGGACCTCTAGTTTTTTGACGGCCCCTCCCCCACATTCTTCGACAAAGCAGAGCCTTGGCCCTCTTTTACGAAAGTGATTGCTGATTTTGCACGTTCAATTTCAGGTAATGCAGGCCTGTTAGAACTAGCCCTATAACCTGACCGACTCTGACGATGACCCCTTTCTCTATTCGAACTCCTTCTATTATTCCATCTATTGGAAGTAATGGTCGCAACGACAGGACGCTCTAACGGTGAACCGTTATACCGTCTACCTCTAAAACTACTACCTGCTATATCTCTCGCAACCCCTTTCGGCTTTTCAACAATATTTTGTTCTATACTTCTTAGAGACTTAGCTCCGCTCATAATACTAACTTCTTCGGTCCTAGTAAACCATAATCGCTGTATATCTAACGTATAATGCCGCATAATAGCATTTACCAGATCCCGTTCGCTAAACGCAATAGTTAACGACTGCATTGATTCTACCTGCTCGGCAAAATGTTCAGACATGGTCATTCCCGAATTGTTGGTATATACCGCATTAATCAACCTATACCGCACTGACTCCTGGATTTGTTCAGTCCAATAAGTGCGCCTAAAATCGGCCTCAAAGTCGGCGAAAGTCGTCCAATCTTTCGAGTATAACTCCATAACTTGACGAGCATGCCCCGTAATGCATCCTAGCGCTATATCAATCTCGCGATCAAATCCATTTACTGCCCTTATATATTTTTTTAATCGTTTTAAAAATGCAATAGGATTTGTGAATGGTTTTCCATCAAAATTTGGTTTGCTAACCGATGGCTGTACCACATAAATGTTCCGAGTTTCAGAAGATGCTACACTAGAACTCGCGGATGCAAGACTAGTTTCCTGTCTACCATCCCTGTCACTCTCATTACTCACTAACCCGACCGACTCGTGTGATGAAACACTCGCGTTTTCATTCGATACCGGATTTACTTTCGAACTCAATTGCTGTAGTTTTCCTTCAAATTCACAGATTTTTTGTAAGATCAACTCTAACGTCGTGTTACCTAAGGTTCCCGTTTGTTCACTCGTCTCTACCACGCTAACATCCGTTCGGCCTGTTGCTACCTTCTTTGTACTACGTCCCTTTCTACCTGTCGACATCTTACCTAAACCTCCTAATCGTCTTTTAACCTATTTACCGCCCAAATTACGTCAAAACTCTAATCTACTCGCTTAATACACCTTCGTAAAATGTCTAGAAGAATTCTATGAAATAATGCAATGCTGATAGCAGATGTTATCTATACTTGGGGAATGTGCTCTGATTATATAAATTTCGGGGTTCAAAAGGAAATAGTTGTAAGAAATAATCAAAGTAATATCTCGTTCACTGCAATGCTCCTCCTAGTGGTCCCTGTAAATTGTACATTTATAAAACATACTGCTTATTTCTGCTCTGCTCCCACTATACATAAAATAAATGTACAACATAATAATAACATGCACAGTGTGTCTTAACCTTTTCCTTCTCTTGTTCTATTAATTATTATTATTATAGATATATAAATTTTTTTTTTTTTTTGTAATTCTCCGTCTCATATACCTAATAACGATCCTCTCTCATGTACCTAAATACTATTCATTACAAATATACCTAATCACTATTCCTACGTTGTGTTATTTTTTTTTATATATAGATCTAGTCATATCGTTATTTCGAATACGTACATAGACCTCTGGTCACTTCGGCATCAAAATTCCCAGGTTTTCGGAATTTTCAAGATTATATTCTAATCTTACTACATCATAAGGATTCTATGAATCCTGGTCACGGCACCAAAATTCTGTGATGGCACGTGCGTGATCGTCTTGGCTCGTGATTTGTGATTAGATATAATGAATGAATTTTGGATACATAGAGACAGAAATTTGAGACACTTCGGTATACGGAGATTTCTATTATCTTACGACTTTGCTGATACATTCCGTTTGTGGACATATAGACATCTCAATCACTCTACCAGATTCCCGCGGTTCTACTCATGAATTTTATATCAATAGGTTACAAAATTTACTTATCTTCTCTATAGAAGAAGTTCCAAAGAGGAAAGCTAGATAAAATGAAAGGTTACAATTTGACGTTCTGGCTAGAGTGAAAGATCAGTTGATATATGTATTTACCTTCTTTGAGGTCATCGCAAGCCGACCGATAAATCCTTAAGCTCATGGGAACCCTACGCCGTTAATACGGCCCTGAACCGTGTTATCGGGGCTAGTTAGACCTCCTTACGCTACGAAGCGAATATGTGGGCTCGCCGCGTCATTTAGACGGAAACCTCTTTTGATTGGGCATATAGCCCGCCCCAAATACCATGGATTTATATTTATATATTTGTTTCAGTTATGTTTTGGTTTGGCCAAACCAAGGTCGGAGGTCGTAACTGTAAAGACATGACATGTATTGGTTGAGCTGATATATCGCTGCCGGGGCGCCACAGAACCATGTATCATTTGTACGCTTAGTCTAGCCCTAGGGCTATGAGCTCAAAAAAAAATCTTATTTCCCAATCAACCGTCAGTGTCTCATAATCTCTGCACTACACTCCATCTGTTCCTTAAGTCTTAAGGCAGTTATCTACGTAAAACAAAGACTCATAAAGGACCTACCTGGACTTTCGTCGGTATCCTTCAGCTGCGCTCGGTGCTAGTAGGTACCCGTAGCGTTGAACAATACAATAGGGTGCTAACGGTAGTTAGTGATCCTATTTACTCAATTCTAAGCTTTATAATTGTATTTTATTCCATCAACTTAAAATGTTGAATTAATTAGAGTCAAATCTCTTTAGACTGCTTTGTATTAACATAACTAAGTCAAGGTTCTATAGATTTAGTTGTAGTTGAACTCATCATGTTCAAGTTCCATTAGACTGCATTAATTTGACCTCAACTATACACCTGTTCGGTTCAGTGATCCCTCAGTATCTTAGTAAGATTCAGTCATATAAATCTATTATAAACTGGATATATTTAGCATACATATCAATGCTATACTAAGTTATCTACCTATCTTGAATATTCTGATATGAGAATCGTGATTAGATTAAACAGTATGAGACGCCTCAACATTGGAGAATCCCAACTTAACCCAACACATGTACTATCTGGATTAATGGCATTGTTAAGACTATATTGGGATTGATAAAGGCAAATTTAGGTGAATCTCCATTATTGAAACTTCTAGGGGATGAATTCTAAATATAGTAATAAAAGAAAATGGTTTAAGAATCAAAGTAATCTTTTATTAGAGTAAATAATTAATTCTTTTACTATGACAATTAGAGTGAAATCAAAAAACGAAACTGGTTTATTATTTAGCCTGTGACTCAGACGGGTGAAGTCTAATATTCACAAGCGGACATTCCGTTCCTACAGCCATGCTAAATGGAGGGGAAAAGGTATGTCCAAACGAAAAACCCCTCTCGGCTATTTAACCTAGATACAACTTAATAATTAACACACACATGCCTTGGTTCATTGCTATTTACATATTTACAAACGTGACAAGAAAAGAAATAAGGTAAGACACACGTTATAGAATAAGACACACGTTATATAGTTATGAACAGTTTAAATTATACAATAGGTGTCGAGTGATTTCACAGTTTGTATAATATATATTTGTTTAAACACATTCTATTGGTGTTAAAGTCGAGGTAGGGTTTCTAGTCTCATCTAGACTGTAACTATGGCTTCTGTATTTACAGAACACACATATAAGTCTGTATATTAGCATAAACAGACATACGTTAATGATTATAATGAAGAGACTTGTATATACCCAGCTTCTAGCTTATGCATTATCTCTAAAGCTGTCTCTGGATCCATCTTTAATAGGCTTTGACCAGTTTAAACCTTAGTATTTAATTTAAGATATTATTCAGAGCTGTGAAACTACTCGAAAATAGTTAAATAATATTATGTACATTACCAAATACCGCGAAGCGCCACGCAGTCTCACTTCACTTATTTACAATTCTATTTTCAATTAAACCCTTCTAGTAATATTAAATTTTTTCCCTTACAAATACATTTATACTTTGTAGGAATATTTTACTCTAAGTTTTACTAGATACAATTTCTGCACTTGAAGAGTGGAGAATGATAATTAAATTGTAATTTAATAAAACCCCACGAAATAGAAAACAATCACTGAAATTAAGTCTAGTAATAGTAAACTACTAGTCTTCGCGGAGACTCGAGCCTGAATGCCATTCCATGCGCCCGCGTCAGTCAACGCGCGCGGCACCCCCTTCTCCCGGACAGTTTCACTGCAATTGAAAAAATTACGCCACAGTAATCCGTTCAATGTCATCCATTGGTCAAGGACCAAAGCTCGATGAAAGTAAGCCAATGAGCTGTCAGATAAGTCTGCCACGCCCTTCTCTGATAGTTTTTCGCGCCAACTCAGTATGTCTTTCAAGACGCTGGTATTTTTTTGTGCGTGCTCTCCCAACATCTTAACATCTGCTAAGCATCTCAACCTAGACATTTCTACGAAGGGTGTAAGAAAAAATTACTTTATGGGTCTCGCCCTTTTTTTGGAAGTGGCTCGTCGGAGTTTGAGTCTTTGTTTTAATATAATAATTTAGAAAGCTTTATTAGTTTCGTTTGCGTTAATTCTATAGTTTATTGCTTTTAAAAAAATTATACCCTAAGCTGATGTTTACGGAATTTTACAAGCTCTTGTATTCCGAACAAAAATAAACCCTTGTTTTTAAATTCTGACGAAATTTTACGAGTGCTGAGATATTTATTTAAGATTTCAAAAAAATTATGGAATGGTTAGGGTGACCATCTCAACTACTTCCAACTAACATTGCATTTTCACAGGTGTGATAGAGGTCACGAACTTGTCACCGAATAAAAAAAGCATAGTCAGAATTAAGTTAAAAAAAACATTACTTAAATTATATTTAAATTAATAAGCCTTCATGCCTAAGAGTATTCCGTAATGTTCTCAAAAGTATGTGAAGTCTGCCAGTCCGCACTTGGTCTGTGTGGTGAACTGTGACTATTTTACCCATTCATAGAAGTTGTTCGTTTTGAATAGAGGATCGGTGATGAGTTTATTGTAATCTCTTTAGGGCTACTGCAAAAAGCTAAATTTAAAAGTTTTTTTCAATATAAACTTCTGCAAGAAAGCACGCTTTTAAATCGTGAATTTATCAGCTTATCTACCACGGGTTCGGAATACCATTCCTACCTAGAAGAACCTCCAGCAAGAAACAAGACTCCTTAAAAAATTGTAGTGTATAATAAAGGTTAAACATAAGGGTAAACATAATATTTATGTCATGAATCATGTATTTACTTGTATAAACATACTGCAAAGGCCATAACAGATATAAAATCACATATTATTTCTTGGACCATACACTATTTACATACGACTTTCTGATACAAGTCACACGATAAAGGAATATTTACGTTGTCAGTGTGTGAAACACGGCCCCCGCGGGTGCCAAGGCTTCTGTATCCATGTCGAATGTTTTATAGTGGTGTCTTTTTTTAATGGAACAGTATGGGGAAATCTGAAACCATGATAAGATACAGGGAAACATTGTTATGAACCACGAGGTCATTTTGGCATGGTAAATTATTTTGTCAACCCTGAGCTGTCCCTAAAAATGAATAAAATTTGCAAATATTCTTTTTAATGCTGATCGATACAGTTTTGTGTAAGAATTATTTAATTATACTGGAAGAACAAAATCGGGACAGCAGAAGTTGGTCGAATTTAATAAAATGTTTTTCATCCATAGACTTATTATATTACTTTACATCAATGTTTTCATCCAATTTGTTGCAGGTATACTCGTAAATTTCGACTCGTCATTTTTAATGACAGATGACGCTTGACAGAAAATATGACAATGGCAAATTGTTATAGACATAGACAGTTCACCTTTATCTCCTAGGTTTCGGATTTCCCCAAACTGTCCCAGTAAAAAAAACACACACTGTATAACACGACGTCATTCCGCACGTGGCTCTCCTCGACGCATAGCTCGAGGGGAAATTGACGGTGACACTGTCACGTTCGGGGGCAACAGAGCGGTTAAACGAATAAAATCTTTTTTAAACGACATTGCGCCAATGTTTGTCTTCGTATCTATTTTCTGTAGAGACGTTACTTACATGTAAAAATGCCGTTGAAGATTATGTAAATGATAGGGCATGGATTTGACTCACTCCAGCAATGCTCAGGACTGCGGTTACATATGTAACACATTGATGTCATTGTACATGTTTTTTTTTTAAAGAACAACCACCGAGTATCTTGCTGGTTCTTCTCGGTAGAAATGGCATTATGAACCAGTGGTAGATTTAGAAGTTTATTTGAATATAGAAATATGAGTTATGAGTTACCGTTATATCTAAGTAAAATCTAAGTGCTGGTTACCTCCCAACTGCTTTTCTTATCTTAAACTTGGCGCAGTCGGTAAGACGATGAAAAATTGGCAAAAAAGCATTGATGCACTGATTCTTTTCAATTTCATTTGTTTTAATGCATCAAAAGTAAGTTTAAAAGATTGATTCATTCGTCCAAATAATTATGTACACATTTATCTACTAACCTTAGAGGAAAATCACTATCTTACGTGTCTTATGTTGGATAGGCATTACAATGATAATAATTATCTTGTTACATTAAACTAAAGCGACAAATTCAGAATGGGGCAGATCCAACGCGTTATATTAGCCCATTTGTTGGGCACATCGGGGTACAATTTGACAAATTGATTCACATATTGCTCAGTTATTAGGCCTATTGGCTTGTAATGGTAACGAGGGGGACGTTATCTTAATGGTGTAATATTATGCCGCATACTTAGGACAGAATTACTGTTTATTACTAAAACTGTTTATGACTAAACTTTATTTACATCATCAGGGTACCTAATTGTTTTCATTGAAAAGGTTAAGCTAAAGGTGTTTTTTAGTATATTTATGTAATTGCTATAGATAAGTAGGTTTAAGATATTAAAGCAATTAAAAAAATTATTATCAGCATTTAGCACTTAAAATAAACTTAGTAAAATTCTTAATAAGAATAATATAAATATTTAATCCAAAACTAAACCATCGAATCTCCGAACATTCGTAATTTCAAATATTTTCAATTATTTTTACAATATTATTAAAAGATTTTATTTTCAACTTTATCTTTCTTTGGAATTTATAACTAGTTATAACTCATATTATAATACTTACATATTTTACCATTATTATTATTTCAGTTTATCTTTTTCATACTCTGTTTACTTTATCTCGATAGTCTTTACGAAGCTTCGTTTCGTTACACTAACTGATTTTGAATTACCTAACATCTTTGTAAGTGTTTTATTTTTATAGTAATTCGTCCGAAACTTGTGGATCCACTGAAGACCAGCGCTGTACCTCTGCTTGAACCACAGTCATAGCAAAATGCTGAGTGGAGTCCATTTTGGGATCACACAACTCATATTTCTGTCTCATTCTTTCTATATAATTATTATTGTATTTTGGTTCCAAATAACGAGAACCAATAGAAACTTTGTACGAGGGTCTGAGTACTCTTTTGCACACTTTTACTGAAATAAATAAATACAAATGAAATGAAAAGTCTTTTGTCATTTTCTTATCAAAATTATCTTTATCAAAAAAAACTTTCCGTTAAAACAAAATAACCATTATCTTGAATACAGCCAATATTTTAATAACAAAACAAGGTATATAACAGTTTATTACACGTGTCAACGTTATGTAAAATTAGGGTTGTTCTCCTTTGTAATAAAACGGGCATGAATTTATTTTTATGCTCCATACCTGCGTAGAGCCGCCATTCTTATATGTTTTTTATTATACTTCAGAGCGAAAGAAACAAATGGTACGTTCTTTTTTTGGATAGGTACATTTTATATACTTAGCTTCTCTTTTTTTATGTCAACCTATTCGGTTTTTGAACTACTTATCTAAATAAAGGTTGTACTTTTAGACTTTTTCGACGTTACTGTGTGAAAGCTTGTAGATAGAAAAACTACGAAAAGCGTTAATTTTTAGTTAGTTAGGCAAGATTTTGACGAAAGTTCCCGTGGGAATCAAAATCATTAATCCACGCGGATGCAGTCGCGGGCATGACCTAGTCCACTACAGCCCATCAAAGTCCCACAGCTGGGCACAGGCCTCCAATCTCATAGGAGAAAGGGAATTAGAGCTTAGACCCACCACGCTGCTCCAATGCGGCTTGGCGGACTTTGACGACTATTATCATGTTAGTGATAATAACCGGGACCGCCGGCTTAACGTGCTCTCCGAGGCACGGGGGTGAAACACCGACAACTTCCTAACTCCGGGCTAGTACTGAGAATTTCTAGTCAAAAAACCCAATACTTAATTGTGGCCCGACTCGGGAATCGAACCCGGGACCTCGTCGGCCGCAGTCAAACATGTTAACCACTAGACCACCTAGTATCTAGTATTAAATGTATTTTAAATGATGATACACTTATGTCGAGCTTTCTGTGCGCAATCAGCGCGTTTTTTGCTGGACAACGTTTGAGTCCCCTTAATTAAACTGTTTTAAACATAGATAACGGAAATTATAAACGTAGGTCGATGACGTAGGTACATAATAAAAGTTGTAAATACTGCGGATACATTTCCCCCAGGTGCCCCAGTCCCCGCAAACAAGTCCTCATAATGTCAAACATAGAGTGGCTGGCACGGATGGCCGCCGTGGCCGTAATCGCCGAATGCAACAAATAGCTTTTATTGTGCCGTGTCTATCGATTTTTGCCATTCAAAAGGCTATGTAGCCTCATTGAGGGTTTTTACAATGAGTGGTACATGTGCCTATCTATATGTTACGGAACTTTTCATGTCGGTTTTTTCACTTTTTGTGTACGTACTCAAAATTGTAGGTATTTGCTTATTGTAACCTTTTTCTTTCTAAGAAAAGAGTAACTGCTGAGTTTCTTGCCGGCTCTTCTCAGTAGAATCAGTTTTCCGAACCGGTGGTAGAGTCTTAACGTATCATAAGTGACACAAGTTGTCCTACATGAAATAAATAAATCATTTATCATAATATTATAGTTCTTGTCATAAATTTAGTATTGGGCTCGCTGGCGCTTCCCAGCTAAATCTTTGGTTATATTTTCAACAACTTGAAGTCAACAACACAAGTAGTCATAGCAAGTTGATAAAAAATGCTATGCAATAGCTTTACCGCGGCAGTCTCTGAGTGCCACACGTCTTTTTTTTTAATTTATTCTCCGACCCATAGTGAAATTTTATATTACAAGATGTGGCAAGCTTTAAGTGGGTTTACAATTATCCATAAAACTCTATTAACCATATTTTCCTTTTAAAGTATTGTAACCTGTTGATGTCCTAAAACAAATAGATTTAAAAATCAAATTAAAATGACCAGGATTTTTTGTTGTCACCGTTTTCAGACAATTGAATAAATAAGTAAGTAACTTTTAATTTTAAACTGTGGACTCATTTATTTGCATAATACAATTTAATTCAAAAGTGTTTTATTCAAATAAACTTCGTCAAGTGAATGGTTCGGAATAAAAGAGTCAGCAAGAGTTACTAATTGGAGAAATAACTCAAATATAATTCAACAGAAATTCTAAGAATGTATTATAGTTTTCATTTCGATTTTATAGTTAACTAGATGATGCCCGCGACTTCGTACGCATGGATTAAGATTTCTTTAACTTTCCGGGAAAAAAGTAGGCTATTTACATCCCCGGGATACAACCTACCCTTGTACTAAATTTCATCAAAATCGGTTCATCAGATGAGCTGTGAAAGCGTAACAGACAGACAGAGAGACACACTTTCGCACGTCGTTAGTTAGTTACGTAAGAGTTGGTTACTCGTAATTTAACATAAGTATTAATTATTAAAACACAATTTTGGCATAGTAGACATTGAATGCTGGAATAAAGGCTGGAATATAATCTACATTTCGTATCAAAATATTACTATGTAAGAAGCGCTTGACGAGATGAGGCTAATTGGGATGGTAGCCGCAAATAGGTATTTGTGTAATTAAATTACAGTTGGAGCGTTATTGCGTTCAAGTTTATTAAGCCAGAAATGTACCTCGTAATTCAAAATTCAAATTTAAATGTTGTTTTATTATTCAAATAAACTTTTGCTAGTGCTTTTGAATGGTAGCTTTAAAAGTGAAAACTTCTTTAGCCGCGTAGAGCACTTTTTGGTAGGGGGTACACGTCTTGTGGATTCGCGGCGTCAACGACATGCATGTCGCCGACATGCTCGCGTTGTTACGAAGACAAAAGGTCTTAAATATAAATATACTACATTTGTAATTAAACTTTAATGCCTCAGTGTTATGGTTTATATTCTAATTATTAATTTATTTATTTGAAAATTTTTTTTTAATATTCGTTTCACTTCTAGCGGCAGTCCCTTTGACAGCCATTTTTGTTATGTTTTTTGTTAATTCTATCGAATTTCCTTACAGTTTCTTCAAACGGTGAAGGAAAACATCGAGAGGAAACGTGCTCGCCCGAGAGTTCATTATAATCCGCACTAGGCCAGCGTGGTGGACAACAAACTATTCTCAAATTGACAAAGTGCGAGCGAAGCAAGCGCTAAACTTTGTTGGTGGTTAGAATAATTCTCCGTCGAGGGTGCATTTTGATTCCGTTGCAAAGTCTTCCTTATCCATAGCCGCCACACAAATTCGACTAACCCAAGCAGTCAGTTAGTTCGCTTCTATGGATGGGCCTATCTTTTGGAAACACGATGCAAAGATAAGGGTCTAGATTTCAGACTATTATTAGAACTAAGTCTGACGACCTCCGTGGCGCAGTATCGAGCGCTGTTGTCTTAACGTACGGAGACCCTGATTTTATCCCCGGCAGGGAATTTTGGAAATTTATAATTTCTGAATTTTCCCTACTCTGGCCCGGAGAGAGGCTTCGGCCGTGGCTAGTTACCACCCTACCCGCAAAGACGTGCCAAAGACGTACGATGCCGTGTAGAAACCGAATAGGGTAATGGGTTTAATATAACTCCCATGCCCCTAGCCCGCTACGATCTGAGACTGCATCATCACTTACCATCAGGTGAGATTGCAGTCAAGGGCTGACTTGTTGTCGATGAAAAAAAAAGATCTTCGCGAACGTAAACCTAGGAGAATTTCCTCAATATAAAGCCAAATTGAATTGTGTAGAGTTTTGCAGTGGTACGATTGTTGGTATGCAGGGAGCATGGAACACGACCTTTATCGATAAGCCTGCCGTAACCTGCCGTAATTCCCAGTTTTTAAATCACACCTCACCCAAATACTATTGATTTAAGGTCACAAATTCAGAACAACTGATTTGAATTTCGAAACGTTTCTATTTGGAGCCCTGGCTGTGAATGCATATACGAAATTGAGCTCTATATTTAAGTAATTAAGGTTCATTTTACTTTCACGCCAGAGCTGTGGAGTAGTAGGTATTGTTCGCTTATCGATAAGCTGGCCGGTCCGGAATTGATGCTCCGGCTTGATGCCTCACGGAACACACATTTGGGATTTATACTGCACTACCGGCTGCGGATATGTCCGTGTCTATTGCGATTTGAATTGTTTTTGCCTGCTCTGATTTTACTAAAGTCTGTGAAGTTGTCTCATTTTGTTGTCGCCACAGAGCTGTGAAGCGCAGTAAATTAAAATAAGAATAGTATTTTTGGCTTTTTGTGTAACAAAAGAGGAACGCAGGGAACTGCCTCGTTGGTCTAGTGGTTAGCATAGTCGACTGCGGATCACGAGGTCCTGGGTTTGATTCCCGGTCGGGCATAAAAAGTTAGGTATTGGGTTTTTCAATTCTCAGTGCCAGCCCGGAGTTGGAAGTTGGCGGTGTTTCACCCCCGTGCCTCGGAGAGCACGTTAAGCCGTCGGTCCCGGTTATTATCACTAACATGATAATAGTCGTTAAAGCCCGCCAACCCGCATTGGAGCAGCGTGGTGGGTCTAAGCTCTAATTCCCGCTCTCCTATGAGAGTGGAGGCATGTGCCCAGCAGTGGGACGTTAATAGGCTGTAGTGATGATAATGATGATGACGCAGGGAACTACGTTACTACGAAGGGAACTCGTCGGCTGAAGTCTAACATGCTAACTACTAGACCAACGAGGCCGTCAGCGGTAGGTAAGTATTAATTAGGGGGATATTATTAATCAATCGACTAAAAAATTAACTGACGACTGTAAGTGACCGAACGAAAATTAAAGCAAGCGACAAAAAAACTGACTTAGCGACTACTAAACTAAGTAAGTAATTTTATAACCAGTTTGAATTGATACATTGAGTGCTTCAAAAATATACCTTAGTTAGTTTGTTCTATTAGCATTGTTAGATACTATTTGAGATATTTGTTTTTCTATTTTAGTATAATAATATTATTATTTTGAAAATAGCAGAACAGTTAAGTTCGTTTCGTACAGAATCTCTGCGTTAAATCTTGTTTCATAAGTACAGTATTTGTCAAAATGTTAGGTTAGGTTAGGGTTAGACATAAATATTCAGGTAGGTTCACTTAGGTTCTATCGGGTTAATATACCTAACTTAAGTTTAAAAAAATGTATTTTCAGAAGCACTAAAGTTTGTAAAATGTACCGACATTCTGTAAAATCGCGAATTTGACAAATGAATTATTCTTGATATAAAATATATACAATATAATGTTGAATATAATGTGAGCCATAAAATTGTCCCTAAAATAGAAAAGTATTCGCTTAAGAATTATTAAACTGATCGTTCTGAATAAGTAACTCAAATTAGTATTTTCAAGTAAACATTTTCAATATTTGTAGTCGCCCACAGCCTGTCGCTAACTTAGTATTTCAGTACGCTATATTCTGTTCTTTTGACACCTATAATTTAAAATTATTTTCGCTCGTTTAAATACTACCCTTAATTAGGTACCGCCGTAATTAATTGATTTAGAATTGAGCTCGGCTGCTGGCTCCGGTGGGAAGCGAAATTATTAAATCTCCGACATTATTATTGACATTCCATCAATTATTGGGTGGAATTCCAATTTCATTAGCAAATAATCAATTAATTATTATAGAGGGCCCTTGTGCAAATGGGCCTACACTTGCACAAAGGCCCTTCATTTGATTTAGTTAAATACTAGATGATGCCCGCGACTTCGTCCGCGTGGATTGATGTTTTTGATTCCCGCGGGAACTCCTCAATTTTCCGGGATAAAAAGCATATGTCCTTCCCCGGGATGTTACCTATCTCTGTACCAAATTTCATCAAAATTGGTTGAGTAGTTGGGCCGTGAAAGCGTAGCAGACAGACAGACAGACAGACAGACAGACGGACGGACAGACAGACTGACACACTTTCGCATTTATAATATTAGTATGGATTTTAATGCTGTCCCTTTTTGGCAACTACAATATGCATTTGCCAAAATGAGACAGCTCTACAAAATTTAACCAAATCAGTTTAAATGTCCTTGTGCAAGTGGACCTTAGATTCTAATTTCTTAATAGCATATATTAACCAGATTTTTATGAATCGTTGTACTTAATACATACCTACCTAAGCGTATGATGGTCTTGTAGTTTTGATTTAAGTCTCTTATTCGCAGGATGTTGGGTTCGATTCCCAAACATCACGATTCACACCGTTAATATTATTACTTACTTTAAAACTGATATAATTTTGTGTTTTATTGTATACTAGCTGATGCCCGCGACCTCGCCGCATGGATTGAGGTTTTTGGCACGTCTGTAAAGCTAGAAAGGTTAAGTCGGCAGAATCACTCGTTTTATATCTCAGAATTTAGTGCTCATTTAGTGCTAATTTAGTGCTGATAACAGATATTTGGTGCTGTGATAGGTGGACTAAAAATGAGAACACTGCTAACTTTTAATTAAGCTAGCAGTGTACTATTCGTGACCGCGCTATGATACAGTTGGAGCGAGAGGCACATCAGCTAATAATTTAGTGCTCAATTAGTGCTGCCTGTACAAGCAAACAGATTTTTCGTAAAAAAATTTTTTCAGTTTTTAAGTAGGTATAGATTACTGCTGACTTAACGACACGAGCAATCATAGAGCTAAAATATGACTTTAAAATCGGTATTGGTGAAATTGAAAAGAGTTACTAATTAGTGCTCAATTAGTGCTGCCAGTACAGCAAAATATTTATAAAAAAATTTTTTTTTTCTCAAATAAAATTTGAGTTTTTTTTTTTTTAAATATAATTTTCTTATCTCAAAATTTAGTGCTCATTTAGTGCTAATTTAGTGCTGATAACAGATATTTGGTGCTGTGATAGGTGGACTAAAAATGAGTAACACTGCTAACTTTTAATTAACCTAGCAGTGTACTATTCGTGACCGCGCAATGATACAGTTGGAGCGAGAGGCACATCAGCTAATAATTTAGTGCTCAATTAGTGCTGCCTGTACAAGCAAACAGATTTTTCGAAATAATTATTTTTCAGTTTATAACTATAGATTACTGCTGACTTAACGACACGAGCAATCATAGAGCTAAAAGATGACTTTAAAATCGGTATTGGTGAAATTGAAAAGGGTTACTAATTAGTGCTCAATTAGTGCTGCCAGTACAGCAAAAGATTTTAAATTTTTTTTTGTTCTCAAATCAACTACTGCTAGTATAACGACGCCAGCAGTCATAAGAGCTAAAAGAAGACTTTAAAACGGAAGCTAATGGAATTGAAAGACGTCACTATTTAGTGCTCAATTAGTGATGTCGTTGTAGCAAAGGATTTTTGAATTTTTTTTATTTTTTTTCAAAGCAACTACTGCTAATATAACGACGCCAGCAGTCTCAAGAGAGAGAAGAAGACTCTAAAACGGAAACTATCGGATTTAAAAGACGTCACCATTTAGTGCTCAATTAGTGCTGCCAGTACAGTAAAAGATTTTTAAATTTTTTTTTTTCGAAAAATCTGTTTGCTTGTACAGGCAGCACCAATTGAGCACTAAATTATTAGCTGATTTGCCTCTCGCTCCAACTGTATCATAACGCGGTCACGAATAGTACACTGCTAGCTTAATTAAAAGTTAGCAGTGTTCTCATTTTTAGTCCACCTATCACAGCATCAAATATCTGTTATCAGCACTATATTAACACTAAATGAGCACTAAATTTTGAGATAAAAAAAATTATATATTTAAAAAATATTTAAAATTATATATTTTAAATATATTTGAGAAAAAAAAATTTTTTTTTAATCTTTTGCTGTACTGGCAGCACTAATTGAGCACTAATTAGTAACCCTTTTCAATTTCACCAATACCGATTTTAAAGTCATCTTTTAGCTCTATGATTGCTCGTGTCGTTAAGTCAGCAGTAATCTATAGTTATAAACTGAAAAATAATTATTCGAAAAATCTGTTTGCTTGTACAGGCAGCACTATTTGAGCACTAAATTATTAGCTGATGTGTCTCTCGCACCAACTGTATCATTGCGCGGTCACGAATAGTACACTGCTAGCTTAATTAAAAGTTAGCAGTGTTACTCATTTTTAGTCCACCTATCACAGCACCAAATATCTGTTATCAGCACTAAATTAGCACTAAATGAGCACTAAATTTTGAGATAAAAAAAATATATTTAAAAAAAAAATTGTTTTTCTTTAGTTGATTTGAGAAAAAAAATTTTTTTTTTTTTAAATCTTTTGCTGTACCTACTAGCAGCACTAATTGAGCACTAATTAGCAACTCTTTTCAATTACACCAATACCGATTTTAAAGTCAGTTTTTAGGTCTATGATTGCTCGTGTCGTCAAGTCAGCAGTAATCTATAGTTAAAAACTGAAAAAAAAATGTTTTCGAAAAATCTGTTTGCTTGTACAGGCATTACTAATTGAGCACTAAATTATTAGCTGATGTGCCTCTCGCTCCAACTGTATCATAGCGCGGTCACGAATAGTACACTGCTAGCTTAATTAAAAGTTAGCAGTGTTCTCATTTTTAGTCCACCTATCACAGCATCAAATATCTGTTATCAGCACTATATTAACACTAAATGAGCACTAAATTTTGAGATAACAAAAAATTATATATTGTAAAAAAAACTTTTTTTTTCTCAAAGTTGATTTGTAAAAAAAAATTTTTTTTTTAAATCTTTTGCTGTACTGGCAGCACTAATTGAGCACTAATTAGTAACCCTTTTCAATTTCACCAATACCGATTTTAAAGTCGTCTTTTAGCTCTATGATTGCTCGTGTCGTTAAGTCAGCAGTAATCTATAGTTAAAAACTGAAAAAAAATTATTTCGAAAAATCTGTTTGCTTGTACAGGCAGCACTAATTGAGCACTAAATTATTAGCTGATGTGCCTCTCGCTCCAACTGTATCATTGCGCGGTCACGAATAGTACACTGCTAGGTTAATTAAAAGTTAGCAGTGCTACTCATTTTTAGTCCACCTATCACAGCACCAAATATCTGTTATCAGCACTAAATTAGCACTAAATGAGCACTAAATTTTGAGATAAAAAAAATTATATTCAAAAAAAAAAAATCTCAAATTTTATTTGAGAATTTTTTTTTTTATAATTATTTTGCTGTACTGGCAGCACTAATTGAGCACTAATTAGTAACTCTTTTCAATTTCACCAATACCGATTTTAAAGTCATATTTTAGCTCTATGATTGCTCGTGTCGTTAAGTCAGCAGTAATCTATACCTACTTAAAAACTGAAAAATTTTTTTTACGAAAAATCTGTTTGCTTGTACAGGCAGCACTAATTGAGCACTAAATTATTAGCTGATGTGCCTCTCGCTCCAACTGTATCATAGCGCGGTCACGAATAGTACACTGCTAGCTTAATTAAAAGTTAGCAGTGTTCTCATTTTTAGTCCACCTATCACAGCACCAAATATCTGTTATCAGCACTAAATTAGCACTAAATGAGCACTAAATTCTGAGATATAAAACGATTGATTCTGCCGACTTAACCTTTCTAGCTTTACAGACGTGTTTTTGGCTCCTTTCCTCTCTTTTAAAGGATAAAAGGTAGCCTATGTGTACATACTGTAATCCATCTCTGTGCCAAATTTCCTCCAGATCCGTTCAGCCGTTCTGGCATGATCGAGTGACAAACATCCATCTATCTATCCACCCATCCAAACTTAGTTATAGATAAATAATCATCCATACTAATATAATAAATGCGAAAGTGTGTCTGTCTATCTGTCTGCTAAGCTTTCACCGCCCAACTACCCAAGTTCAACCGATTTTGATGAAATTTGGTGTAACGGTAAGTTACATCCCGGGGAAGGACATTTTTTATCCTTTTTAACCCGGAAAATTAAGGAGTTCCCCCGGGAATCAAAACCCTATTCCACGCAGACGGAGCCGCGGGATAATCTTGTATTGTATAATATTTGAGACTTATAATATTGGTACTTTCAAATCAAGAGTGAATATGTCACCGTAAAATTGTAAAAATTGATAGATTGCAATCTAACGCTTTTTATCTCGTTAGATTGTAAACTGTCGAAAGATTGTGAACCGTTCAATGTTCTGAGTATCAATTTCTGAAATATTCATTGTATTTACGTTTTCTTGTCTCTTTCTTGTAGGTTAGGTTAGGGTTCGACATAAATAATCAGGTATTATTATGTAGGTAATTTAGGTTATATCGGGTTAATATTAGGTATATTAACCCGATAGAACCTAAAATACAGATTAAAATCTACCGAAAAATAATGCGTTAAATTGTAATCTTTCAATAGTTTACAATCTCGCTAGCTAGATTATAATCTAACGGTTTTTACAATTTTATGGTGACAAATATTCATCTTCTAGGCAAGCGCGCTCCACCTTAGACTGCATCAGTACCTACCATCAAGTCTGACTGCAGCCAAGTACTATATGTGTATGTGAACAAGCAATTTACCTAATTAGAAATGTAGTACCTACATGCTACAGTGAAGAAAATTCACATAGCTACTCCATCTCAGTTACAAATTGAACAATATCGTTCAAATATTTAACAATGAACTTGACTTCAACTTCAAAGAAAGGCTCTAAAGCAAAACGTATATATAACTACATTGAAGATTTAATATTAATTATAAAGTACTTACTTCACATTTATCATTCACTTGCCGGCCGAGGGGACGGAATACTCAAAAAAACTGAGAGTAAGACTTAAGCACAGAAGGTTCCGTAGCTTAGAAAAAAGATTTATAAATAACTAGCTGATGCCCGCGACTTCGTCCGTGTGGATTGTTTTTTTTTGGTTGCCGCGTGAACTCTTTAATTTTCTGGAATAAATAGTCATCATCATCATCATCATCCTCAACCGATAGACGTCCACTGCTGGACATAGGCCTCTTGCAAGGATTTCCACACGCCTCGGTCTTGCGCCGCCTGGACCCAGCGGGTCCCTGCGACTCTCCTGATGTCGTCTGTCCAGCGAGTTGGGGGTCTGCCAACGCTGCGCTTTCCCGTGCGTGGTCGCCACTCCAGCACTTTGGGACCCCAACGTCTATCGGTTCTTCTAACTATGTGCCACGCCCATTGCAATGTCAGCTTCGCAACACGTCGAGCAATGTCGGTTACTTTAGTTCTTCTTCTTCGGATCTCCTCATTTCTGATTTGATCGCGCAAAGAAACCCCGAGCATTGCTCTCTCCATCGCCCGCTGAGTGACCCTGAGCTTTCTTATGAGGCCCATAGTTAGCGACCAAGTCTCGCAACCGTATGTCATCACTGGCAACACGCACTGTTCGAAGACTTTGGTCTTCAGGCACTGAGGAATCTTGGACGAGAAGACATCTCGAAGCTTCCCGAACGCTGCCCAGCCGAGTTGGATTCGGCGGCTCACCTCTTTCTCGAAATTGGACTTACCTAGCTGGACCATGTGTCCCAGGTATATATACTCGTCTACAATTTCGAGTGCAGAGCTCCCAACCATTACTGGGTGGAGCGGAACATGAGCATTAGACATGATTTTCGTCTTACTCATGTTCATTTTAAGGCCCACGTGTTGGGAAAACAAAGGTCATTGAGCATTGCATTAAGGTCACCCAGAGTCTCTGCCATGATGACTATATCATCGGCAAACCGAAGGTGAGTGATGTACTCGCCATTGATGTTGATGCCAGATCCGTTCCAATCCAGAAGCTTAAAGACGTCCTCCAACGCAGCGGTAAAGAGCTTCGGGGAGAATACATCTCCCTGCCGCACTCCCCACTGTAGTTGGATTGGCCTCGTAGTCTGGTCCTGTATACGAACTGACATTGTGGCGTAAATAGTAGCCCTTTATTATTTCAGACTAGTCTTTGTGCCAAATTTCATCCAAATCTATTCAGCCGTTCTGGCGTGCTTGAGTAACAAACATCTGTCCATCCATTCATCCATTAATTCAATCATCCATCCATCCATCCATCCAAACTTTGACATTTTTAATATTATTAGAAGAGATTTTTAACTTATGTGGAAGGTAAGCGAAGCGATTAGGGTAACCTTATCACTTTTATTGAAAATCGAAAAAAAATTGAATTAATTCATCTATAGTATAATATTATATCGTTTGCAGTGTGGCCCCTTTCCACGGTTCGACTAGTGAAAGGGCTCTAAAAGTACCTACTGACTAGTATAGATAATATATAGCAAGTACTAGTTAGAGCTGGTATCGACGCCGGGTGCAGTAGTATAGCTGCTCCAGTAACAGATGTGTGGCTCGTAAATGCTGAGCGGCAATGAATCGCGTCGCGGCAACTAATTGATCGAACCCTACTCGCTACTCGCGTGTCTGCGGTACGAACCATTCCCTTACTTAATTGAATTTAGAATTGCGATTCTTAGGCACTAGAAATACCGTATGCCGCATACTTGGTGAATGTTCTCGTGAGAGCATTGGGAAGTCTTTAAACTTAAGGAATAATAACTAGTAATTATTGTGGCCAAGTCGGTTTACGTAATCTCATAAGTAAAAAGACAACTCTAAAACTAGCGCTAGGCTGCACTACCCCTTTCCACAGGGAGTATTATGAAAGGTTTGGCAATATTAAGTGAGCTGTTTAATTTAATTTATAAATGGTGTAGGTACAACAGAATTGACCTCATTATTTCTTAGTTTTAAAGAGTTCCCACGAGATTTTTCCAAATCCTGAATATTCACTGATTCACTGTGCAAAAAAAAAATTTTTTTGTTGGATTGCCCTTCTATGGCGCCGCAACAGAGCAACGGATCGACGTGATCTGCATGGGTATAGTTGAGGACCTGTAGAGTCACATAGGCATCCCGGAAAATTAAGGAGTTCCCGCAGGAATCAAAAAACTTACTTATTTCACGCAGACGACGAATACCCCCCGAAGTTACCCCTTGACTTCGATCTCAGTTAGTCGTGAGTGATGATGCAGTCTAAGATGGTCTCGGGCTAATTTGTTAGGGGTATCAGGCATATAGGTGTGTATATTAAAAAAACCCCTAATCGTTTCACCTTGTTTCGTATGATTTTGAGAGAGTTCTAAATGTATTTACAGTACCACAGACTTACTATATGGTGGCCGGTGGCCAAATTCGGAACACATTTTAACGCCTGTTTAGTTTTTGTTTTCATTTTATTTTTCATAATAATTATTATACGAGCGACGACGCTGTTACCGGGTCAGATAAGTTTTTGGGACTAAAAGTACTCTTAAACTGTAAGCCTAACCGCGTTCTGGTAATGGGGAATATGCATGTGATTTAGAAATGGACAAAAAAAATTATGTGTATTCTTTCTTGCTAAATAAATATATTCAGATGATTATTTTTACAAATTATCATGTTTCTATTAATAAATTTAATTATTTAAAAGTAGTATTTTTCAAATTCCGCCAAAACGCAACGCTATTGGCGGAACGAAACATGACGTCACCATCCACTCTAGTCTGTGTCGACTGTTGACAGGTCGCTTGTTTTGTATGATTATTGAAGCTTATTCTCATTGTTTTGCCGCTATTTATGATAAATTATTGTGTTGTTGGGAATTATTAACTGAAAGCAGTGATTCCTTGTGAAATAACCCTGTGCGTTCCGCAGTCGGGTAAAAAGACTCGCCACAATGACTGAAAGCGGTTTTGTCAAAGCAACTGAGAAATTCTTTTCCAATAGAACTTATCAACAGTGCAAACAAAAAAACCTAGTTATAACGTTTTGTGATCAAAATCAACACTCATAGTCAGCAATGAAAATCATAATATTTATAAATTTGGAACATCTTAGTTAGTTAGTTAGTTTATTGTATATATTGTTCGCGAGTCCTAATGAAAAAGATTTTTGATATGTAGGTATATACATATTTAATACTCACGTCGAAATGATCTTCACAACAATATAAACTACTCAAGCACGATACATTTTCTCTCCTCATCACCTTACACCACTTTATCTTTATATTTGCATCTTTGGGCATGTTTTGTACTCTTACTTGGTTACATATTTGATTGAATCAAACCCTTTTGCAAGTGTTGATACTAAGATTAATTCGTAAAACACGGGCAACATTGCACTGTCCGATGCGTACGGCCAGCCATACCACAACGTCAACTGTTCTCCCGGCCTACCCGCGACTACACAGAAAAAAAAAAGGTGACTCGACAACATCAAATGAGAAGAAGTCTGTTCGGTCTCTTTTCTATATCGCAAAATCATCGATTTAACGCTATTAAATCTTTTCTTGGATTTAACTCCTCTTATTGTGAAGTGTCCATATTAATATTTATCATAAAACCAAAATTAGAAGTGATTCGTGTGCATATGAAAACTGTGCTCAATCAATCGGACATATTACCTAACCTAACAAAGTGTCCACCGGCCGGTGTCTGTGTATATTAGAATATGGATATCTGCGAGTGTTTGTGATGCCAAGGAATCCAGGCGAAGGTGGTCCAGTCATCCAGGTACGTACGCATTATACTGTTTTCCGAAGAGATCTTAGTATCACATAAACATTATAACTGGCGACTGACAAACTTAGTCGACCCAGAGTAACGTAACTTGGTCGTTACGTTACATCTTTTTGGTGCCGAAACCCGGGAATATTTACGTATACTATTAATTTAACGTCCATATATGTGTTTGATATTTTCTGAAGTAGTTTCATACATTTTAATCTCGCCATATTGGTCTGCCGTTTAGGTGTGTATAACGTCAAGTTCAACCAAATTCAATAATTGTAATTTGTGTCCCATATTCTATGTAAATCACAAATCAATCGGTTATTTGGCATAACTTAACGTTAATAATTGTATCACAATAATTTTCTATGTAGGTACGCTTGGCAATTTTAAACTTCTCTTAGACTGGCCAGACACACTGTGCCTTGCGGAACGTAACGAGCAGGTGTGTATAGGGGGCAATTCCATTCAGATATCTTGTCTGGCTCTTCGAAGTACATACACATATATTAATAAGATGAATACTTCTTTTGTGTTGAGTTAAATCTAATCGTTTAATTCGGTTACTTATTCAAGAATACACGTTATAAACAATCAACTCACATCGGTGTTTATAATATTTACGGCTTGAAATAAGTAATAGGATATTATTCTTTTTCTAAAACATTCACATCAGACTAATATCAGAAGTTACATATAGACTTTTTTTTTGTGTTTGTACGAGTTCAATTTGTTCTATTTGTGTGAGTGTTACCTATAAGCAAAATGTCGTTCTGTCCTAAAAGTAAACGTAAATTAAGCAAATCTAAATCCTTTTCGAAAGTGTTGGAGGAATCGTATACTGTGAATGACTTACCATCTTTGCGTCGAAAGCGTACCATAATTTATAAGCGTATTGTGAAAACTTTGGAATTAGGCTTAGAAGTGGTCAATACTTTGGATCTAGGCTTAGATGTCACCAAATATAATTTATTTCTTTCTTATTATGAAGATATGAAAGTCAATATAAATAAGTTTGAAGAATTACATTTCATAATCATTGACTTGTCCGAGCGGCCAGAAGAGGATCAAACTTTACAAGAAAAATGTGACGAAATGTATTTTGAAATAAAGTCTATCTATCGTAAATTACCGAAGCCTGCATTACATTCGTCACTAGTATCTGAATCTAAAGAGGGGACATCTCACGTTAAATTACCAAAAATCAGCCTACCCACATTTTCCGGAGATATAAAACAATGGCCAGAGTTTATCGATAAGTACAATAATCTCATCCACAACTGTCCGACGCTAAGCGATACTGAACGCTTCCACTACTTGATCTCCACACTGCGTGACGATGCTGCCAGCGTAATTCGTACCTTCCCCGTGGCTGCCGAGCACTATTTAGATGCATACGATTTTCTTGTTGCACGCTATCAGGACGACCGCGAACTAGCTTTCGCATGTTGGCGGGAAATTCTAAACGTCAATCTGAAATTCACAAATGGTCTTGAGTTGCGTCGTTCACTGGATTCTATCGTTGAAAATTTATGCATATTAAAACGGTTAAACTTACCTGTTGACCAGTGGGATTTCATATTGAATTACCATATTTTATCCAAGTTGGATTCAAAGTTGCGTCGCGAATTTGAACAACAGTTAAACAGTAAAAAGCTGTTTAAATTCGCAGAACTTAACTCATTCTTACAACTTAGATGTGATGCTCTTTTGCGAGATGCTCATTTTGTAGAATCATCAAAGTCGACAACTACTAGTCGTGACTGTGCGGTGAAGAGTAACCAAACCCAATCTACACCAAAGCGATTTTATCCGAACGTGAATCATACCCTTCTTGCCTCAGAGTCCTCTGAAGAACCGGATACAACGAAAACCGTGTCATTTCCGAATACAATGAAATTCGTTTATAGGTGCTCATTTTGTGGAGAAGCTCATAACATATCACAGTGTAAGGAGTTTCTTGACAAATCAGTGCCAGAACGTATGGATGTGGCGGCTTCAAAAAGGTGGTGTTTTAACTGCTTGAAATCATCACACCAGTTAAAGGACTGTAACTCAATCTTTTCTTGCCAAAAGTGTAGGCGCAAACATCACACACTGCTACATAACGAGGACTCTAAACCCACACCTAATTCTACCCTCATAACGAACAATGCGAAGTCCGGTTCTAATTTGCTTCCCGACACAATTGTTGTACTAGCGACTGCCCTTATTCAGTTGCTGAATGTAGATGGTTGTTACATGCAATTTCGTGCGCTGTTCGATACAGGTAGTCAGAATAACCTCATCACTGAGGAAGCTGCCCGACGCCTTAAACTCGTGCCTGCTGAAACTTCTGTTCATATTAGCGGATTGGGAGGTGCTCCTGCTATGGTCAAGGGCCAGGTTCGCTGTTCAGTTGGCGCTAACGATACATTTTTATTTGAACGAAACTTTCAGGTTATTAGCAAAATTTGTGGGGAGCAGCCTATTGCTCAATTAAATACATCTAGCTGGACACAAATACAGGACTTGAAATTGGCAGATCCTGGTTTCGACATTCCTGGTCCAATTGACGTACTGTTGGGAGCAGATGTCTTTGCTGAATGCCTGCTTAATGAACGAATCAAAGGTAATTCGACGCATCCACCGGCCTTTAACTCAATCTTTGGATGGCTTCTTCTCGGAAAATCACCTATCGCTAGCCATTCCTTAGTAACAACCCAATCCAGAGGGGATCTCGAACTTACAGATCTTGTCCAGCGGTTCTGGGAACTTGACTCGCCTCCAACAGCTGCTAAATTGACACCAGCCGAACTTTTGTGCGAGCAAAAGTTTCAAACAGAACATTCTAGGGATGCGTCAGGCAGGTACACTGTCAAACTCCCCTTTAAGGATGAGGCGGAGCCTGTATTTAACGGATCCCGTGAGATCGCCATGAGAAGGTTCCATGCAATCGAGCGTCGTCTATCTCGTGACCCTGAGCTTCATCGTCAGTATACCGAATTTATGGCTGACTACCTTAAGGCCGGGCATATGTCACTAGTACCTACGGAAGAGCTCAGCGCAGGGAGATATTATATCCCTCATCATTGCGTAACAAACCCAGGAAGTCATACGACTAAGTTACGCGTGGTATTTGATGCCTCTGCGCGAGATGCCAACAACTTATCGCTTAACGATACGTTACTAACTGGCGCCAAACTTCAATCAAATATAAGTGACATCCTTTTGAGGTTTCGTGAATCTTCAATCGTATTTATGGCCGATATTCAACAAATGTATCGACAGGTTCTGGTCGATCCATGTCATAGAGACTACCAACGCATTTTTTGGCGGTTTAACGCTGATGACCCTATCCAAGAATACCGACTTAATACCGTCACTTATGGAGTAGCAGCCGCACCGTTTCTTGCCTGTAGAGTTATCCAACAACTAGTTCAGGACGAAGGAGACGCGTTTCCCTTAGCCCGAGAAATTTTGTCGTCTGGGACTGGAATCTATGTGGATGATATAATCACGGAGCTTATCAACTTATTCAAATTAGGTAAATTTCATTTAAGAAAATGGGCAAGTAATGACATTAGAGTTTTAAGCGATTTACCACCAGAAGATTGTTTACTGGATGCTATTTCCTTCGATGAGCTGGAAAATTTGCCTCTTAAAGTACTTGGGCTAAAATGGGACCCGAGCTCCGATAATTTTCTGTTCGAAGTAACTGCCAGTAACCGTCCATGCACTAAACGCACGATTCTCAGCGAGATTGCTAAAATCTTTGACCTTTTGGGATTTTTGTCACCGTTAACTATTCGCGCAAAATGTTTGGTGCAGCAGCTATGGGTGGCTGGAGTAGGATGGGACGACTCACCACCCCCACATATAATAAAATCGTGGGATGATTATCAAAGTCAAATCCATGTAATTAAAACATTACGGATTCCGAGGCGACTCACTTTAGACGATGCTCAGTCCTATGAAGTTCATGGATTTTGTGACAGTTCTGAAGCGGCGTACGGTGCGATCATTTATATGAAAATAGTGGATAAATCAAATAAAATTCACATTTTACCAATTTGCTCGAAAGCTCGAGTTGCACCCATAAAAAAGGTCTCATTGCCGCGGTTGGAACTGTGCGCAGCTGTTCTTCTTGCAAACTTATATGAGTTTTTCAGATTGACCTTCAGAAAATCGGATAATCGGCCACTTACCGTTCATCTGTGGTCAGACTCCACTGTCACACTATCCTGGCTACGTTCACATTCGTCTCGATGGGCCACATTTGTTGCTAATCGTGTCAGTCATGTACATGACCTTACCCCTACAGAATGGTGGTTTCACGTCAGTTCATCAGAGAACCCCGCAGATGTATGTTCACGTGGCCAGCTGCCTCAAGAGTTATTGCATAGCTCTTTATGGTGGGCGGGGCCTTCATGGTTATCGCAACCGACTAATATGCAACCTAATAACTCTGTGATCATCGACGAACACCCGTTAGCACTCGAAGAGGTCAAAAAGTCGGATTCAGTCGTTTTGGTCGGTCAAGAATCGGGTCTACAGTTACCTCCGACAGAGATTACCCAACTGCTCAAAAATTTATCTTCCATTGACAAAATCATCCGCATCGTTGCTTATTGTCTTCGGTTCATCGACAGGGCGCGAAAATCTAACGACAATTCGTTCAGCACATTCATAACACTTAACGAACGTCACCGCGCACTGATGTGTATTGTCAAATATGTACAATCGGAAGCGTTCAATGATCTGCTCTTAAAGCTACGGCATGGTCAAGTTTTACCTAAGTCATTCCGGAAACTGAATCCGTTTATCGATGACACAGGAATCATTAGGGTGGGCGGTCGCATCTGTCATTCTGGTCTTGAGTTTGAGCAAAGGCATCCGGCTCTTTTACCATCTGACTCCCTCCTTACAACCAAGCTCATCGAGTCAACACATCGCACTTATTGCCACACTGGAGTGAACACCACCCAATTCTTGCTTTTACAACGGTTTTGGATAATTTCCGCAAAACGAGCCGTCAGACGGTGCCTATCAAAATGCATTCCCTGTTACCGTACTCACCCTCAACCCTTGCAACCATTCATGAGCAACTTGCCCCCTTATAGGGTTAACCAAGTTAAACCTTTTTCCGTTGTTGGGGTAGACTTTGCTGGCCCATTTCGTATTAAACTGGGCCCTCACCGGGGAGCTAAAATAGACAAAGCTTACCTGTGTTTATTTGTATGTCTCGCAACGAAGGCGGTACACCTTGAAGTTGTCTCTTCTTTATCTACAGATGGATTTATAGCCGCATTGCGTCGATTTGTGGGACGCCGAGGCAGATGTAGCATGATTCATGCTGATTGTGGGACCAATTTTATAGGTACAAGAAATCAATTCTCGGCTATGATGGAAACTGCGGCCAACCAAGAATCTATCGATTTTAAATTCAACCCCCCATCCTCCCCCCACTTCGGGGGGGTATGGGAAATACAGATTAAAGCCGCAAAATCTCATCTTTATCGCATTGTGGGCACTCAGGTACTCACATTTGAGGAACTTACAACATTGTTTGTCCAAATCGAGGCAGTACTTAACTCGCGTCCGCTATGCCCACTGAGTTCCGACCCCAACGATTTCGCGGCTTTAACACCGGGCCATTTTTTGACACTTGAACCATTGACCACTGTCCCTGATGTTGACGTCACTGAAGTCAAATTATATCGCCTCACTCGGTGGCAGTTAATACAGTCATTCCAACAACACTTTTGGCTCCGTTGGAAAAATGAATACCTCCACACGCTCAACGAAAGAGCTAAATGGACTAAAACCTGTAAACCCTTACAAGTAAATGACATGGTTCTGATCAAAGATGACATTCGAACACCGCTGCATTGGCCTCTGGCAAGGGTTGTTCAATTACACCCTGGAGCTGATGGAGAGGTCCGTGTAGCTACTGTCAAAACCGCCAAAGATAACTTAATCAAGCGTCCATTAGTTAAGTTATGCCCATTACCGAATGAATAGTTTATACGTCCCCGTTTATATGATAAGGTTAGGAATTAGAATTAGTGTTTTAAAGATACATTATTTTTATTTATTTATTTATTTTTTGCTTTTGGTGTCAAAGTCATATCATACTATCATAGCATATCATACTTTAACGTGAACTAAAATGTTTTTGTTACCTGAAACAGGATGTTTAATAATGTAATGTTGTGTTAAGCATTGAATATTTTTTCGATCAGAAAATACCAGCTGTATTTTGGTGGGCGGGATGTTTTGTACTCTTACTTGGTTACATATTTGATTGAATCAAACCCTTTTGCAAGTGTTGATACTAAGATTAATTCGTAAAACACGGGCAACATTGCACTGTCCGATGCGTACGGCCAGCCATACCACAACGTCAACTGTTCTCCCGGCCTACCCGCGACTACACAGAAAAAAAAAAGGTGACTCGACAACATCAAATGAGAAGAAGTCTGTTCGGTCTCTTTTCTATATCGCAAAATCATCGATTTAACGCTATTAAATCTTTTCTTGGATTTAACTCCTCTTATTGTGAAGTGTCCATATTAATATTTATCATAAAACCAAAATTAGAAGTGATTCGTGTGCATATGAAAACTGTGCTCAATCAATCGGACATATTACCTAACCTAACAAAGTGTCCACCGGCCGGTGTCTGTGTATATTAGAATATGGATATCTGCGAGTGTTTGTGATGCCAAGGAATCCAGGCGAAGGTGGTCCAGTCATCCAGGTACGTACGCATTATACTGTTTTCCGAAGAGATCTTAGTATCACATAAACATTATAACTGGCGACTGACAAACTTAGTCGACCCAGAGTAACGTAACTTGGTCGTTACGTTACAGGGCATATGAAAATAAATCTTGTCAGGTGCAGTTTTAATATTATTTTTGCACATAGGGACAATACAATATTTATAATAAGCTTTTGGGTGCTCTTCCATCACAATATAATAATCTTTTACGCTTTACTTCACTCACTTTTATTAAATCTGTGAATCAAACACTTCGTTGTTAATTTATTCCTATGAATAAACGACGTCGAACGGCGACAACGAACGCACCGTGACGTCACAGAACGAGCGCGCCAAAATGGAGGCGTTTAAATCGTCCGAAAATGATAGTAGTTTTAATTATTTTTTCTTAGCTTATTTAATAAAATTGTGCAAGTGTTATATATTTTTCCTGTTATATAATCACTTAAAGAATGGTTTAAAATAATAAAAAAAATACATGCATATTCCCTATTGTCATGATAGTGAGCTCATTATTAAACAGAACTGTAAACTGTACCTACCCACATTATTATAGTAACCGCAATAATGCTTCGCTACACGAATTACGCTAACAATGCTATCTGATCCTGGTTACCGCACAATGCAGACGCATTGTAGACGGGAATTACTTCGTTAAGTTGTGTCGCCGATGAATAGGCTTGTAATGCGCCTAACAAGCTGCCGAGCTGAATTAGCTGTTGTTATAGTTTAGCTTGCAATATATATCGTACTAGCCAAGCAATAGCTTGCTTTATATCGTACTTGCTAAGCTTCTATCACAGATATATTCGAATAATAATATGCTATTTATAATATTATAATCTAGCTGATGCCCGCGACTTCATCCGCGTGGAATAGGTAAGTTTTTTTCAATTCCCACGGGAACTTCTAAATTTTCCGGGATAAAAAGTATCCTTTGTCACTCTCCAGGTCCTCAGCTATACCCATGCCAAAAATCACGTCGATCCGTTGATCCGTTGTGGCGTGATTGAAGAACAAACCAACAAACAAACACTTTGGCATTTATAATATTAGTATGATGCAAGTTTGAATGGGTTTTTGTCACTCAATCACGCCAGAAAAGCAGATCGAATCGGGATAAAATTTGGCACAGAGATAGATTATAGTCTGGAATAACACATAGGCTTTTTATTTCGGAAAATGAAAATTATCCCACTGGAACAATTTTCATTTTCCAATCTATGCGGAGGTTTTTTAATATATTTAAAAACCTCAATCTATGCGGACGAAGTCGCGTGAGAATTGAACCAAGGATCATTAAGAACATCCTATTTAAGCGAAAAGCTATTAGTGCTTTAAATTGTAATTATTTCGTCCACATAAACCTGTATTTTGCGGTCGGAAGCTACAACAATACATGTTCGAATCTGAAATTATACTGGGATTGAACTGCAATTTGGTTAGTTGCGGTACGAAGTTCGGCCGACGCGACTGGCGCACGGAATATTATACATATTTATGCCTGTATATTGTATAATATTGTAGGGAAACTGAAACATAACATTTGGCTTCCGCCGTCTAATGCTGTATATTAAGTTACTGTTCTCCAAGATAACTTGTAGACTGTACCAATTTGTGCCACATATACGACTCGTCTACACGTATAGCTACAGCGGACGGATTCATTCAAGTGCGGAAAAGACCTCAGGACACGAAGATGATGACTAAGAGTCTTTTAACTCTTATTTTATAACAATAATCCTCGATACGTTTACAGCAATTCCGAAACGCAAACCGAGACTATTATGAAATAATTAGTCTAGCTGATGCCCGCGAATTCGTTTAAGTTTTTATTGATTCCCGTGGGAGCTCTTTAATTTTCCGGGATAAAAAGTAGCCTATGTAAATATGTAATAGGTCCTCGATTATACCTATACCAAAAATCACGTGGATCCGTTGCTCCATTGCGGCGTGATTGAAGGACAAACCAACAAACAAACATAATTTCGCATTTATAATATTAAGTAAGTATGATTTCAATTAATAAAAATACTTAACTGTTGACTTGATTTAACCTTCTCTACTTACCTGCTAAATTTCGAGGACCTGTCAATCAGGCCCTAAATGTGTCTGTTCAAATAACAGACACACTCTGTGTACTAAATTTCATCGAATTTGGTTTAGCTGTTGAAGAGTGAAAAGGTAGCTTACAGAGAGAAAACAGGACACATTTTCTCATTGATAAATATTCATAACGATAAAAGGCCCATATTCCCTCATCGTTGCGTCGTAGCAATGATTGCTCATTAGTATTTTTAAGGGCATCACATTGATTTTAGTACATCTTTTACATCGAACGATCCGCTTCATTTCGTTTCACTCTCGTCCATTCCAATAATGCTTTCATTGCTCGAGTAATGGCCGCGCTCGAGACGATCGACGATAACAGAATTTTGAAATGCTCGTAAAATAAATGTTCGTAAATAAACTCGTCCTCATAAAAATAAACTTTGATATGCACGTAATAAAATAGCCTTTGATTTTTACATGAACAATGTAAAGACAACATTTGTTTGCACTAAAACGACAACGCGTTTTTTTACGCGATCAAATCAGCAGGCCAAGTATTTTTTTTTACTAAAGAAACCACTACAGCCCATTAACGTCACATACACGGCACAGGCTTCCAATCTCAATAGGAGAGAGGGAATTAGAGCTTAGACCCAAAACGCTGCTCCATTGCGGGTTGGAGAGCTTTAACGATTATTATCATGTTAGTGATAATAACCGGGACCGACGACGTAAAGCACTCTGAGGCACGGGGGTGAAACACCTCCGTACGTACAAATTCTCAAATTATCTGTGTTAAGAAATTCCTGATCCTATAGTAGGAAGCTGAAGTGGTAATGGGCGGGGAACATAGTTCGAAGAACCAATATAATATGTTTTGGCCCAAAGGTGCTGGAATGGCGACCTCGCAACAGAAAGCGAAGCATTAGTAACAGACGTCAATCATCAATCACGAAGGCCCGTATTACTAACCGATTAACTTTCCGGGATAAAAAGTAGTATATAAGTATCTGTTATTCCAGAGTATAATCTATCTCTGTGCCAAACATCCAGATCCGTTCAGCCATTCTGGCGTGATTGAGTAACAAACATCCATCCATCCATCCAAACTTACGCAATTATAATAGATATTAGTATAGAAAGATACTACCCGTAAAGCGATCAAAATCAATTATTTTTTATTCGAATTTTACAAGTGTGTATGAATAGTCAAGTAAATCTATTACTGGTTCGAAATGCCTATAATAAAACCTAAGTAGGTACAATATAAACTTGTCAGTCAGAACAAAGATGTTCTACTGTAACTGTAATGTATTGTGCAAACCAACCCTGCAGTTAATCACGCGGCCACAAACAATGTTAATTTAGGCTTACCCCACGTACAAGGACGAATTAGACCGTCGTGCCTACAACATACTCCAGTTGCACGGCAGGCGGTTAGACCGAAAACGCAAGTTTACGAGGACGAAAATGTCTGCGCAAAACGTAAGGTCGCGATGTATGGAAATACCTACCGTAATATGCAAACTTTTTTATTTTTTAATAAGTCCCCAATAAGTTGAGGCAGTTAGCATATTCGACTGCACCGGCGAAGACCCAGGTTCGTGTCGGGACACGGGGTCGACCCGTAATTTAGTATTGGATTTTTCTGACTAGAAAATATCAGTACTAACCCGGAGTTAGAAAATTGGCGGTGTTTCAACCCCGTGCCTCGAAGAGCACGTCCTGCGCCTGATCTGTGACCGGTCGTGTCGGATTTTCCGTCCCATCGGACAATGAGAGCAAAAGAACAGGGTGTGCATCAGTATTTGCGCACACACATGTACACTAGAATATCTCCCGCGCAGATGACTAATCTCTTTGGAGTTTGTCCGCCGTGGCCGAAATTCGGTCGGGAGGACATTATTTATTTTATTATTTTGATCCAGATCAATGCTATGAACCATAATTAATGCACTACTATATTTACTAAGGAGTTTCTAGCGTTATCATCGACGACTGCACTACAAATACGCATTTAGCTGAGCTAATTTGAACATTAATACTGTAGCATAAAGTTTAAAATTGGATGTCGCGATAAATTGTTTAGTTACACAAATTCACACTCCATTGCTCTTGTCAAGTGACACTGATAACACACTGCGTATAATTTCCGCAAATACCTTCATTTCCTTTGAATGCTATTAATGTACATATTAAGTTACTTCTTAGATGTTGGTCCTTTCTCGAGTTACTTACCTGATCTTTAGTTCTCAGTAGTTTTTTTTTATCCACTACAATTTAGCCCCTGACTGCGATCCCAGCGGTAAGTGATAATGCTGTCTAGGATCAACCGCCGAGTCAGGCTAACCGGTTAGGGGTATGGCAGTTAAGCTAAACCCATACACCTAATCGGTTTCTACACGGTAGCAGAAGGATTTTTTTTAAATTTAATATATAGGCTAGTGCTTGGCTGCAATCAGACTTGCTTGCAAGTGGTGATGCAGCCTAAGGTGGAGCGCGCTTGCCTAGAAGATGCCTATCCACTCTTGATTTGAAGGTAGGTACCTATATTAAAAGAGGAGGGGAAAACGGAAGCCGGGAGGGCATTCCATATCCTAGCGGTTCGAATGAGAAACGAAGAAGCAAATCGCTTCGTACGAGCTCGCGGAATTTCGACTGCGTAAGGGGGCAGACCTTGTCGATGCCTTGCGGTTCGATAGTAAAAAGGTGACGGAGGAACCAGATCGAATAGCTCCTGAGCACACTCTCCGAAATATATCCTGCAGAATACCGACAGACAGGCAACTTTACGCCGATGTTCTAAGCTTTGCAGCTTTGAACTGACCAGCGCTTTGTTACCAATAAGTCTCCTGGCGCGACGATCCACCGAATCCAATGCATCAAGCTGGTACTTGGCAGAGCCATCCCATAAATGGCTGCAGTACTCCATGCACGATCGAACTTGTGCTTGGTACAGAATAAGAAGCTGTTCCCAAATTGACCCTGCCGGGGATCGAACCCGGGACCTCTCACGTTAAGACAACAGCGCTCAACACTTGGCCAGGGAGGTCGTCAAATCTCCCTGCTTTCCAAATTTACATCCTCGGTTAGTTTTAGGTTTGATAGCCGCTTTGAACTATAGATAAAAGAAAAAGAGTGCGTTGAAATTTTATGACGTCACAACTATGTATTTCATACAAACTTACCTACTAAAGCACAGCTAGAAGCGCGTTTTTAAGTTAGTTAAAGAGTTACAGATTTGAGTTGTCATCGTGTTTATTTAGAGAGTTTTTTTTAAAAAGTATTTCAGCTGGTAATCGAACTCCGTGCCTTTCAATGAGATCACCACTGCGGTAGATATGTCTGCAAAACACATTAAGTACAAGAACAAGTTTAACACAGGAAGAGCCTTATTTATGTTTGAACACTCACAAGTTCTTAACAAAATGTAATTGTTGGAAGGAAAACTACTTTATTTTTCTGCAAGTTTCCTCGAAGAAACTAGACATAATGTACAATGGTGCATCCTAAACTGTATTCCTCTTAAAATATTTGTTTGAAGATAAATTTCCTACGAAAGCCTGTAGAGGATGCGATGGTAAAGTACAAAGTTTTGTGTTTGTATTTAATACTTACCTACTTACTATACATATTTTGAGGTCCATTCGATAAAGTTCAGATTTATTATCAGTATTTTGACGATCTCTCTGGCGCAGTGTTGAGCGCCGTTGTCTTAACGTGGGAGGTCCCGGGTTCGATTTCGGGCAGGTTCAATTTTAGGAGTTTATAATTCCCGAATTTTCTCTGGTCTGGCTAGGTTGGTAGTGGCCACCTTACCGGCAAAGACGTGCCGCATGTTTCTCGCGCCTCCTCCTCATATTCTACACTAGATGATGATTAAGTTTTTTTATTCCCACGGGAACCCTTATTTTTCCAGCATAAAAAGTAGCCTATGTCCTTTCCCGGGTTGCAAACTATCCCCATACCTAATTTCATCAAAATCGGTTGCACAGATGGGCCGTGAAAGCGTAGCAGGCAGATAGGCAGACACACTTTCGCATTTATAATATTAGTATGGATATAGGTTTCTTCTGGCCGCAGCGTACGCGCGAGACCTTCGCGACGAGTCAACGTATTAGCCATGCGAAATAACGTGACTTGTATGGACTTTGCCACAGTGATAAAATAAGTCATGTTTTTAGAAATAAGGAAGTCAATATCCCCCTCATCTCTTTGTGGCCATCAATGAGTTACTAAGAGTAAGTAGGCTCATAAATACGGCTTAGAACATTAAAGTCCGTCCCCGAGCGGCATTGTTCGACGACAATATAAGATGTAATGCCGCCGATATGTAAAGATGCAGAGCGAATTTAAGATAGTCTCCGCTTAATAGGTAGAGAGAGGCGGTAGATGATTTTTTATTCCGCTACAAGTTAGCCTTTGACTGCGATCTCACCTGATGGTTTAACCCATGATGTAGTTTAAGATAGTAGCGGGCTAACCTGTTAGGTTTATGGCAGTTATATTAAACCCAAACAAATATTATTGTTGTTATATTAATTATTGTAAATTTAACTTAAAATAAACAATTGCCTATTTATAACTAGACTAGCGGACGCCCGCGACTTCGTTCGCGTGGCATAAGTTTTTTAATTCCCATAGGCATTCCTTAATTTTCCGGGATAATAAGAACCTATGAAAAAAAATCCGTCGATCCGTTGCTCTGTTGCGGGGTGATTGAAAGACTATTTAAAGGACGGATAGAATTTATAAAAACTGTGAATTATGTATTTCATAATTTAAACCGGTAGCCCAAAGATCAAGTTTTACGGCTATTCAAGTTTCACGGCTATTTAACTTGAAAAACGCCGGCCTTTTACACCAACTTACAACCCCCATTTTACCCGTTTGGGGGTGGAATTTTGAAAAACTGTTACACACGTACTTCTTTATATTATACCGAAAGCCAAAATACCAAGTTTCGTTGTTATAACTTGAAAAATATCTTGATAAATGGAGAACATTCATCCCCTATTTCACCCCTTTGGGGGTCGAATTTTCAAAAATGGTGAAACACTTACTTCTGCATATCTAACTGAAAGCCCAAATGCTAAGTTTCATGGCTAAAACTTGAGAAATGAAGGACTTTCATACAAATTTTCAACCCCTATTTTACCCTTTTAGGGATAGAATTTTGAAAAACTGTGTCACACGTACTTCTTTATTTATTACGTAAAGCCAAAATACCAAGTTTCGTTGATATAACTTGAGAAATATCTTGAGAAATGAAGGACTTTCATATAAACTTTCATCCCCTATTTCACCCTTTCGGGGTTAGAATTTTCGAAAACTGTAAAATACGTATTTCTTTATTTTTTACCGATAACTCATATACTAAGTTTCATGGATATAACTTGATAAATTACGGACTTTCATACAAACTTTCAACCCCTATTTCACCCTCTTAGGGGTGGAATTTTGAAAAATCCTTCCTTAGTGAGCGCCTACGTCACAAAAGGAAGCTACTGTCAAAATTTCAAGTCTCTAACCCTAGCGGTTTAGGCTGTGCGTTGATATATAAGGCAGTCAGTCAGTCAGGACTTTGAATTTTATATATATAGATGATGCCCGCGACTTCGTCCGCGTGGATTGATGTTTTTTAATTCCCGCTGGAACTCTTCAATTTTCCAGGATAAAAAGCCTATGTCCTTCCTCGGGATGTAACCTATCTCTGTACCAAATATCATCAAAATCGGAGTAGTTGGGCCATGAAAGCGTAGCAGACAGACAGACAGACAGACAGACGGACAGACAGACAGACAGACATACTTTCGCATTTATAATATTATATGGAAAGTATGGATTAAGCTTTTTTATCCTCGATAGCTTTTGAGTGCGATCTCACATAGTGGTGAATGATCAAGCCGTACAAGATAGGGCAGACCTGTCTGTCCCAGTCCTTAATCCGGAGGAGGTACCCATTAGGAAGATTCTTTATCTGGCCCTTTGATAGCATTAGACGCCCGTCTCGCGAACATCACATTAATCCCACCAACTTACGTCCGGATCTGGTTGGTAATAAAATAGATAGCTTCTAATTTTATAGTCCCACAAACTTATCTGACTCGGTGGCCAAAATTGGAACTAGTTTTTACGCCTGTGTAGTTTTTGTTTTAATTTTATTACTAGCTGATGCCCCCGACTTCGTCCGCGTGGTTTAAGTTTTTTTGATTCCCGCGGGAACTCCTTAATTTACCGGGATACAAAGTAGCTTATGTCATTCTCCAGGTCCTCAAGTATGCTCATGCCAAAAATCACGTCGATCCGTTGCTCCGTTGCGGCGTGATTGAAGGACAAACCGACAAACTAACAAACAAACACACTTTCGCATTTATAATATTAAGTATTAGCGACGCTGTCACCGGGTTAGATAAGTTTGTCGGAATATAAACCTCAATGCAAAGAGGAGGGTATTTTTAGGGATTATGTAGTAGGTAGTTGGATAAAAACATATACCAACCCTGAATGTTTTTATCCATTCCAAGTCCCTTCACTGCAATCTCACCTGGTTGTAACCCGTAACAGATGGTGTAGTCTAAGATGCTAGATTAAGCCCACACTCCTAATTGGTCGTCGCTAAGTGGCTTGTTGGCGCGTCTTTGGCGTTTGGGTAGTAACTATCCACTGCCGATACCTCTCACCAGACAATATTAGAGTAACTGCTTTTCAGTATGCGGCAACATACTGAAAAGGTGAATCGTTTGGCATCACGGCTTTACCTTAGAGTGGTGAATAATAAATGTTTAAAGTCTCTAAATATACAAAAAGTAAGTAAAAATCTTAAACCAGCTTACGAGTACGTATCTACCTACCCGCACCGAGAGTACACCATACACTGCGAACAGCAAATCCATACAATCTATGCATAAAATGATTAACATCACAAATCCAACAAAACCGAAGACGCCAAAGAAATTCGGCCAAATTTATTGGACACCAATAAGATAACTCTATAAAAAAACTATATTTTCCGTCTATTTCACTTTTCCTTTCATAAATGTCTCAATTTCGTGCGGAAAAATGTTCCCTACAGTTACATACAGAGTGTACATACAATGGCAAAAAAGTCCATGCGTCATCGTTCAGTGGGCGATCACGCTTCACGCATCATTTGGTCGGGCGAAGAGATTAGATATAGAGTAGAGCGGATAAAAAAGGAATAATAATTATTTTCTACCCACTCGGTATCGTCCCATAGTCATATAAAAAGCTGATCCTTTTTACCACGCTGAAATCAATGAGCTACTGCGGTCTACAAAAGGCCTCACAAGCGAGGGGAGGGGAGGCTGGTAACGTAGAGCTTACATAAAAATAAGCTCAAATACGTGTCCATGTGAACTAAATTGTAATCCACCTTTAATATAAAAAGTAAAATAATTATGTCTGCCTTGTCATGGCTGAGTAACGAAACCTATCTTGACGACATTTGACTACATTTAATTGTGAAAAATCAAAGACTTCCGACATAACATTTTTAACAAACCTAACTCTATGTGCACGAAGAAATGTTCATTTAGTATGTTGGTTCATGAAAATACTATTTGACCAATATAATATAGTACAGCCAGTACTATGGTGCAGTCTTCATAAATAGAGCGTAAGAGTCCAGATTTTTGCCACCTGTTAGAGGGTACACTGCTAAAATATTGCCTAAATTTGACATCAGAATAGAATGGAGACAATTAGCTTGTTTTCCTGGGTGCTCACCATTAGCTTTGTCCTATCTGACACCAATATAACGTTACATATCTCTGATCCGAGGGTCGGAGTCACATTCCGCCTGCTGGCTGAGCAGGAACTCTGGCAGATTATAATGAATTACGCACTTCAGGGTCGGAAGGTTACAGATTACCGCACGCTGATTCAATGGGTGTCGCCTTTTTATTGATTTATCTCTATTGGAGTAGAATACAAGTATGTATCGGATGAATTTGTTTTGAAGTATGTTAAGGTAGGTAATAATATCATTATTTTGTCTGAAAAAGTTTAGGATAGGTTTAGTTTTAGCTCATCAGCTTGGAATTTGGTTCTTAAAGATGATATGATGATGACATGAGGGTATTAATTGGGCCATCTATTAAACTCCTTGGGGATGTTCCTATGTTCAGCCGTTTGGACTGTAGGTTGTCTGTCTGCGTGAGAGTGCATATTATATAATAATACTAGCTGATGCCCGCGACTACGTCCGCATGGTTTGAGGTTTTTGGTTCCCGCGGGAACTCCTTAATTTTCCGGGATAAAAAGTAGCCTACGTCCTTCCCCGGGATACAACCTATCCCTGTACCAAATTTTATCAAAATCAGTTGAACAGATACATTTGTTTGATTCCCGCGGGAACTCCTTAATTTTCCAGGATAAAAAGTAGCCTATGTGCTATTCCAGACTAAAATCTATCCCTGTGCCAAATTTCAGCCTAATCCGTTCAGCCGTTGGCGCGTGATTGAGTAACAAACATCCATACATCCATACATCCATCCAGACATCCATCCAAACTTTCGCATTTATAATATTTATTATATTATTATTATTATTTGATTTGATTATTACGAGGAAGTAATTAAACTACTCTACAACACACTAGTGCGCAAAGCAAACAGCTTCATCCTCCCCCCCTTTGCAGTCCTCCTAATAGTAACGAAATCAATCAACAACAACCACCGCCTAATGGGGAATGCGATACGCAGCGGTATCGATGTACATTACGATCAAAGTGATTAATATAATTCATTATTATTGGCATGTATCCCTACATGATGATGCGATTTCATCCGTGTAGGTCGAGACTCCATGATTTTTCTGTGTAAAACGTTATTTAGATCACTCTCCAGGTCCTCAGACCTCAATTTACATAGACGGGCCCTGGTCAAACAAAGAATGTGGACTTATTTTACTAACGCCATCTAGTCTGAAGAGTGGGACAGCGCTATGGCGGGGACAAAGACATGCTTATACAGGTGTGTGGGCGCTCTACAGCTCGGACGCCCAGTTTTTTTCTATGAAAGGGCCCATCTAGTGCCTACATAATCGTTGTTCTGACTCGCCATGATCGGCTCACTGAAAACAGACTGAGATACTTTACGTATTTAAATAATCTATAGGTACTTCTATGCTTATATTGTAAATGCGAAAGTTTGAATAGGTGAATGGATGGATATTTGTTACTCAATAACGCCAGAATGGCTGAACGGATCTGGGTGCAATTTGGTACAGAGATATACTATAGTCTGGACTAACACATAGGCTAATTTTTTATCCCGGACAATTAGAGAGTTCCCGCCGGAACCAAAAAACCTAAATCCACGCGAACGAAGTCGCGGGCATCATCTAGTAGATAATATTATGTGTGTTCTATCATGCAGAAGGACGCGGGAACCCACCGCATTATTTTCAAAGAAAACTATTATCATTATTTGATTAATGTAAAGGGGTGACGACCCTCAGTAATAGGAATAAGGGAATACGACGCAGAGAAAGAGAAAGATTTACTATCACAAATTCTTCTATATATATCTGATATATTATTTAAATTAATATTAAGATTTGCTAGTAATAGGATGATATTATAAGATCTTCAATCCTGATCTATCTATAATATTAATATCAGTAGAAGATTTTATAAATCAATTCACTGAGTAATGCTAAACTTTTTGTCGGAAAATACGTTACAGCAATTCAATGGAAAACCAACAAATTCGTGTTTCTCGGAAAACTAAATTAATACGATCTCACGTTGCCAGATACAAATTGAGATCATATTACGCTTCCGAACCAGAGTTTTCCCGATACTGTAATATATCGAATTACGGGAAAGTTTTTAGAGAAATGGCACGATTGTTTGGCAAAAAGTGTATTTGTGGGTGCTCATTACTATACTTTCAGACGATTCTGCGAAAATGAGGGGTTGAATTACATATTTAACTTGTGACTGACATGTTCAGTCTCTATGATACGGAGAATAGACATCATACTAATCTATGTATACTATCAATATTCAATACTAATATTATAAATGCGAATGATGTTTGTTACTCAATCACGCCAGAACGGCTGAACAGATCTGGATGAAAGGCACAGAGATAGATTATAGTCTGGAACAACACATAGGCTCCTTTTTATACCAGAAAATGAAAGAGTTCAGGTAGTTTTAAATAAAAACTAGCCTATGTCCGTTTCCGACTTGCAATTTTCATAGCCCTTGTGATGAAACAATTTAAATTTGTTTTGATCAAAATACCTATGATCATAAATAAACATCCATGGAGTGACGACACAATTGGGACTTATTTTCCAATAGGTAAAGCAAACACTATCCGCAAAGTTTCATTTAATTCAGGATTAGTCGCCGTGAGATTGCAACACCGGGTTTCATTTGCGTTGTCTAAATTAAACTCGTAATGAAAGTGATTGCATATTTGTTACTAGCCGATGCCCGCAACTTCATCCGCGTGGAATTAGGTTTATAAAATCAAAATCAAAAATCAAAATCAATTTTTTTATTCAAAGTAGGTACCATAGTTCTCTTTTTGGAGGTCATAATGTATCAAACATTAAATTCATTATACATTAAATTCATTAGAATTATTATAAAATAATAATAACAAAATCAAAATAAAAATTGCAAAGAAAAAAATAAATAATAACTAATATTCATCAATAATCATTCACTATAAATAATATTCACTTATAAAAAAAGAAATTCCAAGAAATCGTGAAAATCATAAAATTCTACATTTTTCATCGAGATCACAAATATCAATTTTCATGGATATGACTTGAACCACCTATTTAACCTCCTTGGGGATGGAATTTCGAACATTCCTTTCTAAGTACACCTGAGGGGTGCTCAATATGAATTATATAAGTTGCCAGTCACTCAGGACAAAGCCACGGCGGTCATTCTCCAAAGATATTCGCCATCTGCGCGAGAGATAATTATAATGCACAAGTGTGTTCGTCGCATACACAGGTGCACGCTCTGTTCCTTACTCTCATAACCCGAAGTGACAGAAAATCCGACACGACCGGAGAGAGATCAGCCGCAGGACCGACGGCTTTACATGCTCTCCGAGGCACGGGGATGAAACACAATCAACTTCCTAACTCCGGGCTTGTACTGAGAATTTCTTGTCAGAAAAACCCAATACTTGTTATGGCCCGACCCGGGACTCGAACGCGTGACCTTGTTGGCCGCAGTCGAACATGCTAACCACTGAACCAACGAGGCAGTTAAAGTTTTCAAGATCTATCAAGCACCTATAAGTAATGGTTCCCAAGGAAATCGATGGCCCATCTGCGTGCCACGCTAGATGGACCGTGTCTCAGTACGGACATGGGCCATCCATTCGCGCACAATTGATGCCCCTTGTATTCCTGGTTCACCAATCGATCTTTGGAAGATTAATGTTCATGCTACTAACTGATTAAGAATTACTAATATTATAAATGCGAAAGTGTTTCTGTGTGTCTGCCTGTCTGCTACGCTATTTAACGGGTCATCCTTTCAACCGATTTTGATGAAATTTGGTATAGAGATATAGTCAGTGCCAGTGGTGTCAGTGTTAATTAAGATTTTTTATTCCCGCGGGAATAAAAAACAACTTGAGATACACGGAGCGGCGCGGCACGTAGCGGCTAATATTATTTGTATGAGTTTGTACGGGGCAACGTCGAGCAGGGCATCTCCGCGGTGGGCCACCCAAAGAATATTTGTCACTACGTGCCACGCGACGCCGTGCTTCTGTAGTGGGGCTAGAGCTTTATTCAGTACTAGTTGATTCCCGCGACTTCGTCCGCGTGGATTGTTGTTTTTAATTCCCGCGGGAACTCTTTAATTTTTCGGGATAAAAAGTCTATAAGCCTATTTCCTTCCCTGGGATGTGAACTATTTCTGTACCAAATTTCATCGAAATCGGTTGAAGTGATGGGCCGTGAAAGCGTAGCAGACAGACAGATAGACAGACGGACAGACAGACAGACAAACATACTTTCGCATTTATAATATTAGTATGGAGTATGGATATGGACTAGTATGGATTCGATGATGGCGCACAATGCAGGTGGGGGTAGCGGATATCGGCGGGTAATCTATACAGCCAACCGCAGCGTTTAGTGTAAAACTCTCATCGATTATGCATTCGCTTGCTGAGTGCCGTCAGTGGCTGGGAGCGAATGTTGGTACCTATATCGGGATGGATGTAATCCATTTAGTAAGATATACGTTCTGACCTTTTAATAACAAATTACCTAGTTCTTCCACAAAGTTCTTTGAAAAACATTAAAAGATTTTAATGTTCTTCAAAGATCTTTAGAACAAGTTTAAATAAACTAAAAACTAAATATTAAAAAATCGGCCAAGTGCGAGTCGGACTCGCGCACCGAGGGTTCCGTACTCAAGAAGTAGGTATAATTACCTTTGTTAATGAACCGCAAAACTAACTTTGTTTGTAGAGGTTTACTGTTAATATCAAAAAATTACGTTTGTTGTATGAGAGCCCCCCTTTAATATTTACTTTATTGATATTTAATTATTTATTTTGAAAGGTAATATACAAGTTAATATTCTGTGAAAATTGGAACCGTCTACCTGTTACCGTTTTTAATATTGAGCAAAAAAATACGAAAAAAACACGTTTATTGTATGGGGACCCCCCATATATTTCTTTTTTAATTTTTAGTATTTGTTGTTATAGCGGCAACGGAAATACATCATTTGTGAAAATTTCAGCTTTCTAGCTATCACGGTCTATGAGATACAGCCTGGAGACAGACAGACAGACAGACAGACAGACAGACAGCGGAGTCTTAGTAATAGGGTCCCGTTTTTACCCTTTGGGTACGGAACCCTAAAAAACGAAGACCTTAAATAATGTCAGAGTACCCAGTGATAGTCGTGATATTGCGTTGATATGGTTGGTTGGCCTCCTTTTTGGCTGTGTCTCGATCCTTCACGAACTGCTAACTTTCTGAACTATTGTGTTTGTGCGATTTCACAAACTTATATAACCATTGAATATTAATTAAGATTAAGTATTTTTCATTCCCGCGGGAACTCCTTAACTTTTTTTTTTATCCACTACAAGATAGTCCTTGACTGCGATCTCACCTGATGGTAAGTGATGATGCAGTCTAAGATGGTAGCGGGCTAACCTGTTAGGGGCATGGCAGTTATATTAAACCCATTCCCCTATTCGGTTTCTACACGGCATCGTACCGGAACGCTAAATCGCTTGGCGGCACGTCTTTGCCGGTAGGGTGGTAACTAGCCACGGCCGAAGCCTCCCACCAGGCCAGACCAGGGAAAATTCAGAAATTATAAATTCCCAAATTGACCCTGCCGGGGCTCGAACCCGGGACCTCCGCAGGTTAAGACAACAGCGCTACACACTGCGCCACGGAGGTCGTCAAACTTTCCGGGATAACATAAAAATAAGAGTTTGCACTGAATGACATCCAAAGTTTTCAGTGTCAACTGTACCCTGATTGGGCACAAACGCGTCAGCATTACCTTCAATGTAAACCGAGGTGCCTCGACATCTACCTCGCGATGCGGGCTCAGAGGCAGGGAGGTGAGTCCTCGCCCGCATCCGGTAATTGTGTTGAAATACTGTGATTTGCATTGAGGGGAGATTTCGTATGTATAACTGCTTGTACCTACCATTAGAGCAGCGGGTTGAAGGTGGAACAATTTACGTGGATGAATAATAATTATTTTGTGTGGGAGAGGGCTGATCCATCTTTATTCTTTATTTATTTTATTTATTATTTCTCAACTCAAATCTTATTTAAATATCTATACTAATAGTATAAATGCGAAAGTTTGGATAAATGGATGAATGTTTGTTACTAAATCACGCCCCAACGGCTGATGTAGGTATCTGGCTGAAATTTGGCACAGAGTTATTTTTATCCCGGAAAATTAAATAGTTCCTGCGGGAACCAAAAAGCCTCAAACCACGCAGACGAAATCCCGGGCATTCGCTAGTAGATTATAGTTTGGAATATCACATAGACACATATACGTTTTATTCTATTTAGTATATATAAAAATAAGTCGGGTTTTCCTTCCTGACGCTATAACTCCAGAACGCACGAACCGATTTCCACGGTATTGCATTCGTTGGAAAGGTCTCGGGCTCCGTTAGGTTTATAGCAAAGAAAATTCAGGAAAAATTTCAACAGAAAAGCGGGAAAATCTTTATAGCGGGAAAGCCATCTGGTGGCGAAACGGAGTTCGCCGGGTTTGCTAGTTTAGTATATATATAGTAAATTTTCTGTTACCACATAAGTTTTATCCTATTTTTGTTGCCTAACTGCACTGTGTTTGAGAAAAGTGTGCGCTGGTCGCTTCCGGGTCGTTAGTCGTGACGCCACATAAGGCTCTCACATACAGAATTTGTTATACATTCAGTCCAAGTTTATTTTATTTTTATTTTATTTTTTTATTTATTAGGTCTACTAACGGACACTTACATTAAAACATACAAAGGTAAACTTATCCTATAAAATAAAAAAGTTAAATGTAGTACCCACTTATAAGTAAACACAACATTATAAATTAAATTCGTTACAAAGCTAAAAAATAAGTTCCGTGAATACCAAAAATGATGAATGAAAAATTGTAGTGTTTTTAACTTCGTGTTGTTATTCTGTAACTTGACAATAATATATAAACTATGATCCTGATCAACTAGTACGTGAGATATCGTCGGTTTTAATATGAAACAAATAAGGTGAAAACATGTCATTTATGTCGTAAAAACATGCGAAACGCAATGTGCTTACATTTAATTTTGGGAAAGTATTTTGAAAAAATAATTATCCTGGGACCTAGATAAATACAAGTTCAATCTTAATAAGCGCATAATATGGTGGAAATATTCCCGAATTATAAATTATTTTGGTGTTACGTTTGTATGGGCAATTCGCCCTCCACCGGACTGTTAAGCTGAATTTAAAACTACAGTTCTAGTTCACTCTCTAGGCAACTGTGTCAGATATTTTAAATTGCAGAATAGGCTATAATTTCAACGTGGAATCAAACCTGACACTTTTTTCCATGTATAGGAATTCATCATACTAATATTATAGTTGATACGAAAGTGTGTTTATTTGTCCTTTAATCACGCCGCAACAGAGCAACGGGTACAGTAATTAGGGACGGAGTTCCCGCGGGAATTATAAAAAAATCAACCACGCAGATGAAGTCGCGGGCATCAGCTAGCTGAATCATAAAGGTAGTAGTAGGCCAAATTCCGCCCGTAATCTTCTTCTATTCTATCTATATATAGTAATAAAAAGCGAAATACCACTCACTCACTCACTGACTCACTCACTCACTGACTAACTAATCATGATATCTCAGGAACTAAAAAGCGTACAGACTTGAAATTTGGAAGGTAGATTCCTTCTATGGTGTAGACGCCAGCTAAGAAAGGGTTTCGAGAAAATCCACCCCTATAAGGGGTTGAAATGGGGGTTGGAAGTTTGTATGAAAGTCCTTTGTTTTTAAAGTTAGACACATGAAAATTGGCAATTAAATTATTAGTTACTAGCTGATGCCCGCGACTTCGTCCGCGTGGTTTAAGTTTTTTGTTGTTCCCGCGGGAACTCCTTAATTTTCCGGGATAAAAAGTAGCCTATGTCACTCTCCAGGTCCTAAACTATACCCATGTTAAAAATCACGACAATCCGTTGCTCCGTTGCGGTGTGATTGAAGGACAAACCAACAAACCAACAAACCAACAAACAAAGTGACTTTCGCATTTATAATATTAGTATGATAAATAATAAAAACCTGTATAAGCAATTTAACGAAAATCTACCCCAATAGGGGTGAAATGGGGGTTGGCAGCATACTTATGTATGCTGCCAACCCCCATTTGGCAAATTCCAAATTTTTCCGTGGTTCCAAATTTTTGAAGTAAGAGACTTGAAAATCGGGATTTGGGCTATTAGTTTTAAGTTATAGTAAATTATTGTTTAAGCAATTTTAGGAAATTCTACCCCACAGAGGGTGAAATGGGGGTTGTAAGTTTGTATGAAAGTTTTATGTTTTTGAAGTTAGAGACTTGAAAATCGGGATTTAGGTTATTAGCTTTATATAATAATAACCTGTATAAGCAATTTTACGAAAATCCACCCCAAAAAGGGTGAAATGGGGATGAAAGGTAACATACAATTTTTATGATTTTGAAGTATTACATGAAAATTAGCATTTAAGTTATTATTTTAAAATAATAAAAAACCTGCTGCTATATAAAGCCTCTGTAGATAGGCTGTTTGCGGCGGGAAAATTTCATAACCTCATAGGACATCAACAATTGAACGCGGACGAAGTCGCGGGCGACCTCTAGTAATATAATAATATAGTCGAAAACAAATAGGCTTTTATTTTATTCTTCATTGTGATTTGTGACGATGTTTCCCGCAAGTGAGGAAAAACGGCGTCGCATTTCCCAGACACGAGGAAATGGGGGACCATCTCAAAATACCGCTGTACCGTCAAACAAGCCATTGTTTATGTTATACAGGGTATGTTCCGATATACACTGCGAGCACTGTTCAGTGCTCTTACTGGGGAGAAATTCGTTCCGTTATGGACTGACAGTATACTGCCACAGTATCCTAGGGTCGCACTTCGCAGTGTATATCGGAACATACCTACCCACAGTTTCGCGATTAGTACTCTACTATTCTCCTTTTTACCCCAGACGCAAAAAGAAGGGTGTTATAAGTTAAACTTGTGTGTCTGTCTGTGGTATCGTAGCTCTCAAACGGATGAACCGATTTTGATTTCTGGTGCAGTTGTGAGCGCTGTGGTCTTATAAATGGAAGGTCCTGGGTTCTATCACTATCAGGGACAGTTGGGAAATTCATAATTTCAGAATTTTCTCTGGAAAACAGATATCACAAAAAAAATTGAGACATACTAAAAAACCTAATCGTACTTAAATTATGGATGAAGACGTGTGTTTGTTTGTTTTGTCCAACCGCACTCAATACGGATGCAGGCCACAAAAGAGCGACGAAACGACGTAATTTTCTACAGGACAGTGGCAAAGCCTACTTTTTTATAAATTAAAATAATTCCTCGAGATTTCTAAACCCTAATCCACGAGAGTGAAATCGCAGGCTTCAGGCATTAATCGAGTAGGTAATTGAATAAATAACTTTCGACTTGACTTTGCCATCACATTAGTAATGCAAAGGTAGGATATGCCATTATCAAAATTACAATTTGAATACGCTAATTCAATCCTCGGAGCGAAATGACAAATTTAGCATTCGCGAATTAAGTTGGAACCGGGACGGAGGCGGCAGTTTCGTTTAGAATTTAACGAGCCGTTGCCAGGCAACGCCGCCCGGCTTAAAATGACAACCTTGACAAACAGTTTTAAAGAATTTTAGGGTTTTAGGATTAGGAGTATTATTATGTCAATGGTTTTAGGGCTTTACATTATTCTTCTTTTTTTATGCACTACAAGTTAGCCCTTGACTGCGATCTCACCTGATGGTAAGTGATGATGCAGTCTAGGATGGTAGCGGTCTAACCTGTTAGGGGCATGGCAGTTAGGTATATTAAACCCAAACAAAAATTCTTCGGCTATTCTAAATTCGGTTTCTACACGGCATCGTACCGGAACGCTAAATCGCTTGGCAGCACGTCTTTGCCATTAGGGTGGTAACTATCCACCAAAACCTACCACCAGGCCAGATCAGAGAAAATTCAGAAATTATAAATACCCAAATTTACATGCCGGGGATCGAACTCGGGACCTCCCACGTCAAGGTAACAGCGGTCAACGCTGCGCCACGGAGGTCGTCAATGGATTATTATTATGGTGGTGGTGGAGGTGAATGTTTATTATTCCCGCATTAAGACAAGAACAGAGAAAATTGAGAAATTATATACGCCCGAACAGCATTAGACATCAGCTATGGTAGATTTATTTGACTATTCATAAGCACTTGTAAAAAGTCTATTTGAATTTGAATTTGAATTTATGAAATGGTTTTGAGAAAATTCAACCATAAGGGGGTGAAATGGGAGATGGAAGTTTGTATGAAAGTCATATGTTTTTGAAGTTAGAGACATTAAAATCGGCATTTAAGTCATTAGTTTTAAATAATAATGGAAATCTAAAAAAGATTTTCGTAAATGGTTTTACGAAAATCCACCCTAAAGGGGAGAAATTGGGGTTGGAAGATTGCATGAAGGTTCTAAGTGAAAATCGGCATTTAAGTTATTATGCTATATATGTTATGCTGCTATATAGCCGCAATATGTACCTAGGCCTTTTGCAGCGGGAAAATATCATAATCTCCTCAAATTAGAAATCAGAAATTGCCTCTAGTTTTTCTTATAATGTTACTGAAAATAAGTCAATAACGATAATTTGTTACGGAAATCTCTGTGGTTATCTTAAACCATTAAACTAAGTGCTCGGCGTGCATCGACTATCCAATGCAAGCTTGCGGTTACGTCTCCGTCCGACCACGTCCGCCCATCGCCCGCCCATCGCCCGCCGCCCGGCATTCGGCAACTGGCATCAAGACGCAAGGAATTTCATATTCGCCCGAGGAATTAATTTATGAGGCAATAAGCCGCAGAGGATTTGAATTATAGTTTGCACAACGTTCGGAGCTGCAGTGGCATTTACCGCTGCTAAAGGAAATAGTGACATAATTTTATAGATTATGCAGGATAGGGTCAAATTAATTATAAAATACTTGATTTTGGTATACTCCTTATCTGGCCCGGTGGCCAAAATGGAATTATTTTTTATGACTGTTAAGTTTTATTTTTATTTTATTTTATTTTATTCCTAGTGACACTGCCACCGGGTCAGATAAATTTAACTGACTTTAATTTTAGTAATATAGGTTTACGGCCGGTTTCTAAATTGAGAATTTCATGAATTGATATTGTGTAAGGTTTGAGAGTTGGAGCTTGCTGTTTTCAATTCAATTCAATTCAATTCAATATCATTTATTCAATATAGGTACACTGTAGGTACACTTATTGACGTTAAAAATTACTTACTTAAAAAAACACGATGGTGATAATCGGTTACGGTTTCTTAAAACTAAAGCTACGACTTGACTACAACTAAAGCTTTCGCTTGAGTGCTTAATTCAGAAACCAGCCCAATATCAATTCAGAAACAAAAATTTGCTTAGTTAGTCCTTAAGTAGTCTTTGAGACAGACTCAACATGAAATTCTCAATTTAGAAACCGGCCGATAGTCTCACAAACGTATCTTAAAACCCGGTGACAGCGTCGCTAGTAGATATGAAAAATAAAATTAAAAAAAAAACATAACAGACATAAAAAATTGTTCTAAGTTTAGTTTTCAGATAAAAAATAGCGTCGAAACAGCCACAGAATATAAATAAATACCTACGTAACAATTCTTCTCCTTGGACGGATGTAACACAATCTTTAGGTATTTCCGACTGAAATTTTTTTTGAAATGCTTTTGTTTCTTAAGGCATGTCTACAAAATCATATTTTTTGTATGAATATTATGATGGATCATAATCGCGTAATTCGTGTGTCCTTCACGCTAAATGACATCAAGTCGTCGGCGACACAAAGTAATTCAGCCGGCGAGTTTGCATTCGCTTTAACAGGACCAGCGTATAACGTATAACGGGCGCTCAACGAACGAACATTTTCATATTTCGCTAACAAGATTACATTTTCACTTTCGGAAATGAAAAATTGTTAGGACCCTAGGAGTTTAGGACACACCCGGAGTCATCTCAATATCAAAGGGCAAATTGAAAAGGACGGGTTAAGAGTGAGATAGGCTCGTAAGGACTTGTACCTTAATGTATACCTTAGTCCCAATAACTTATCTAACTCGGTGGCCAAAATTGGAACTAAGTAATTTATGCCTGTTTAGTTTTTGTTTTTTATTTTATTTTTCATAAATATTTTTGCGACATTGTCATTGTATCAGATAAGTTTGACTGACTATATCATCTTTAAGAGAGGTCAACAAAATGAGGCATACCGTGTTTAAATTTCCCGATAGGGGCGCTAGTGTAGAATGAGGTCTCCAAATGTCACCTAACACTTTTATCGCGGGTCTAATTATAAAACTATAAGAGCTAGAAAAAATTGCCTTAACTACATAATTTTTTTGGAGGTTTGCATACAAAAGCTTGCTTAAAAAGCCTGAGCTATCTGGTAGGAGGCTTTGGTTATGGCTTATTTACTCATGCAAGCGCCTAGCGCGAGTAAAAGTTGCTAGTGTAATTGCGGCCTAAAAGCTAATGACTATAAGCTGACATTTCTCCGTTTTCGTTTAAATAAATCCACGTAATTTTTACACATGTAGTTTCTATATCTCTGGCATCCCTCGGACAATAATCACCGAGGCATGACCCGACGCTAGGCTTTGAGCGCGCGGTGCTGTGAGCCGGCGTGAGGCGTCGACCGTGCGTGAACATTCCCCTGACGTCGCTTCGCTTTGATAACGTTCTAAACATAACCCTGACTTGCGAATTGCGGGGAATAAACTTGTAAATTACTCTAGCTTCTCATTACGGTATTTACTTTGGAAAAATACTAAATGTATGCCATTAAATTCAGTTTTTCAGTTTCAAATTAATTAATTTTGTAAAAAAATATGTCGGCGTGCCTAGGGTTACCATTATGTAAATAGAGGAATGCCTGTTTATGGTACCTAAAAAGCCTGAATTTTCAGAAAAATGCCTGTCTAAAGCAAAACGCTGTAAGTAATAAGTAAAAGCCAACAGATAATAATGAAGAAGGATATTTATTACTGATATTTGTCAGAGGACATTATTTTTTTAATAGTTCTTTCTTTTCTAATATATAAACGTAACGTAAAAATCTTCACGCTGCTCAACGCCGCCGCCCACCGATATCATTTAAATTTATGCGCGCTTAATTTAAAAATGCCTGTCTCAGACCAATGCTGGCCGCACGCCTGTCTAAACCTTAAAATGCCTGTCAAATGCGGCAAACGCCTGTCATATGGTAGTTACCCTAGGCGTGCCCTAGTCCGTTATAGATTGAAATACAGTTTGCGATAAAAAAAACGCTATTTGGGTAATAATGTCGCTTACGATAAGTCGGCGGTAATGGCTCGATAATATAGTTAGGCAACAATTTTTTTTTTGTAAGTACAAACCCCTGCTTAATAATTATTTACTTTGGATTTTTTTTTTTGCTTTGCTTTACTTTGGAAAATTACTAAATGTATGTACATTTGAATGCATTTTTAACCCGACTACGGCCAAGCCAAATTAAAGGGTTATGATTTTAGCAGTCTATGTATGTTTGTTTTGTATTTACGTATGTTCCACCTTAGCACCTAAACTACTGGGCCGATTTTGATGAATGAGGTGTCAATCAATCTATCTATATATATATAAAATCGTTAGCTAATCAACGCACAGCCTAAACCGCTGGGGTTAGAAACTTGAAATTTTGACAGTAGGTTCCTTTTGTGACTTAGGCGCTCACTAAGAAAGGATTTTTCAAAATTCCTCCCTTAAGGGGGTGAAATAGGGGGTGAAAGTTTGTATGAAAGTCCGTCATTTCTCAAGTTATATTGATAAAACTTGGTATACGAGTTACTGGTTGAAAATAAAGAAATAGGTGTTTCATAGTTTTTAAAAATTCTACCCCCGAAGGGGTGAAATAGGGGATGAGACTTTGCATGAAAGTCCTTCATTTCTCAAGATATTCTCAAGTTATATAAACGAAACTTGGTATTTTGGCTTTCGTTCAAAAATAAAGAATTACGTGTGTCACAGTTTTTCAAAATTCAACCCCTAAAGTGGTAAAATAGGGGTTGAAATTTTTTATGAAAGCTATAGCCATGAAACTTGGTTTATGAGCTGCGAGTTGAAAATTAAGAAATACGTATTTCACAATTTTTGAAAATTCAACCCCCAAAGGGGTGAAATGGGGGATGAAAGTTGGTATCAAAGGCCTTCATTTCTCAAGGTATTTTACAAGTTATATCAACGAAACTTGGTATTTTTGCTAACGGTAAAAAATAAAGAATTACGTGTGTCACAGTTTTTCGAAAATCAACCCCTAAAGTGGTAAAATAGGGGTTGAAAATTTTTATGAAAGCTATAGCCATGAAACTTGGTATATAAGCTGCGAGTTGAAAATTAAGAAATACGTATTTCACAGTTTTTGAAAATTCAACCCCCAAAGGGGTGAAATGGGGGATGAAAATTTGTATCAAAGGCCTTCATTTCTCAAAGTATTTTACAAGTTATATCAACAAAGCTTGGTATTTTGGCTAACGGTAGAAAATAAAGAATTACGTGTGTCACAGTTTTTCAAAATTCCACCCCCAAAGGGGTAAAATAGGGGTTGGAAGTTTGTATGGAAGTCCTTCATTTTTCAAGTAATAGCCAAGAAACTTGGTATGTGAGCTACCGGTTAAAAAAAAAGAAGTACGTATTTCACAGTTTTTCAAAATTCCACCCCCAACGGGGTAAAATAGGGGTTGAAAATTTGTATGAAAGTTCTTCATTTCTCAAGTTATGGCCATGATACTTGGTATAACAGCTGCGGGTTGAAAATGAAGAAATACGTGTTTCACAGTTTTTGAAAATTCGAACCCCAAAGGGGTGAAATAGGGGATGAAATTTGGTATAAAAGGCCTTAATTTCTCAAGATATTTTACAAGTTATTTCAAAGAAACTTGGTATTTTGGCTAAGGGTAAAAAATAAAGAATTACGTGTGTCACAGTTTTTCAAAATTCCACCCACAAAGGGGTAAAAAAGGGGTTGGAAGTTTGTATGAAAGTCCTTCATTTCTCAAGTTATAGCCAAGAAACTTGGTATGTGAGCTACTGGTTAAAAATAAAGAAACACGTGTTTCACAGTTTTTCAAAATTTCACCTTCAAAGGGGTGAAATGGGGGATGAAAGTTGGTATCAAAGGCCTTCATTTTTCAAGGTATTTTACAAGTTATATCAATGAAACTTGGTATTTTGGCTAACGGTAAAAAATAAAGAGTTACGTGTGTCACAGTTTTTCAAAATTCGACCCCCAAAGTGGTAAAATAGGGGTTGAAAATTTTTATGAAAGCTAGAGCCATGAAACTTGGTTTATGAGCTGCGAGTTGAAAATTAAGAAATACGTGTTAAACAGTTTTTGAAAATTTAACCCCCAAAGGGGTGAAATGGGGGATGAAAGTTGCTATCAAAGGCCTTCATTTCTCAAGGTATTTTACAAGTTATATCAACGAAACTTGGTATTTTGGCTAACGGTAAAAAACAAAGAATTACGTGTGTCACAGTTTTTCAAAATTCCACCCCTAAGGGGGTGAAATAGGGGTTGAAAGTTTGTATTAAAGTCCGTCATTTCTCAAGGTATATCCATGAAACTTAGTATATGAGTTATCGGTAAAAAATAAAGAAATACGTGTTTCACAGTTTTTCAAAATTCCACCCCTAAAGGGGTAAAATAGGGGTTGAAAGTTTGTATGAAAGGCCGACGTTTTTCAAGCTATATGGCCGTGAAACTTGATATTTGGGCTACCGGTTTAAATTATGAAATACATAATCCACAGTTTTTATAAATTCTATCCCAAAGGACGTTAAATAGTTCTTCAATCACGCTTAACAGAGCAACGGATCGACGGGTTTTTTTTCATGGGTTCTTTTTATTCCGGAAATTAAGGAATGCCTATGGGAATTAAAAAACTTATGCCACGCGAACGAAGTCGCGGGCGTCCGCTAGTTCCTTATAATAGTCCGGGTGCCATAGGCTACGTTATATTATAACTTAACTGATATGAGCGATGTTACATCCAAAAAAGTGAGGGGGTCCCTAAATTTACAAAAATCCTTTCATGTATCTTTAAAAAGAAACCTTTGTGTTCTATATTACCTATACTGTGCGTTGATCGAAAGTTTTAAACGGACGAATCTTTTAAATCTATGAATAGCATCATAGCAAATAGTTTTACCTACTTCATGTATTTACGTATATTCAAAGCGGACAAACATGTATATATAGTAAGGTATTGATGAAGAATAATGTTCCAGGATATTTTTTGAGTAAAAGTTGTATTTAGTTTTGGAAAACATTCGCCGATAAACCACCGATTTTAGTACTAGGTGCTCGTAGTTTTTAGCGCATAAAATAGACCAAAAACTTATTTGCGACCATACAAAAGCACGTAGCTTTAGTGCGGTTGATATTGGAGTCTATACAATATGTATGTCCGTTAGAATATTTTAGTGGGTGGTGCCACCCAAACAAGCGTATGTAGGTACAGTCATTATTTTGCCGCTAACAGAGGAGTCTATTCCGGTATTTTATGGCGGTTTTGAAGTATTTTTTATGGTTGGCACACCACAGTAGATTGCCTATCATTCTAGAACATAGTTTCCGAAAGCTTTTACACTACGGTCAAACTCTAAACCTTTTAAACGTTGGTATTGGCTGTGGAAAAAGTTACATGAAAAAAAATGCAATCATATAGGCTTTAGGTGAAAGGCATGTCAAAGGAAAAAATATCTCAATATTTATCCCAAACGATAAAAAAATAGCTATTCCAGCACCCACGTTCCAGCAAATAGGTATGTAACATTTTTACCAAATAAAAGTCAGACGCTAACAAAAGCAGACAGGCGTACATTTTTCCACAAAATCAATGATTTACAATCTGAAAAAATCGTCATTTTTATTTGATCACAATACAAGGTGATTATTTATAAATAACTTTTTTGATTCCACCGTAGAATTGGACGCCAGCTTATATTAATTGTTCTGTGGATACCAGAGAATTGAGAATCCGCTTATCTTATGATACCAGAATTTAAATTAGCTTTTCAATACCTAAACTTTGAATATCATTATAGGAACTAACATATACTGAACTAAAATATTCATATTCGTTTTTGGAACGTGAAAAATTTTCAATAAGAAGTCTAAGAAGAATAAGTCCAATAAGAATCTAGCAGTGGTTCATCAGCAAAAACATATGTTTGCTTCAATAAATATCTCTCTCTAATCTACTAAGTACACTGAAAAAAAAAATTGTTTGCTTTAATAAACATTTTGATAAATCTGATCAAGCATCTTGATTCCATACGAGCCTAACAAGATCTTGATTCCTGGAGCTAAGAGAACTTTGTTAAATTATTATAGTTCTATTTACTAATTTATAAATTGGTTTAATCACAAGTAGTACTTAATTTAAGTACGAGTCATTGACACATTAATAATTTTAACTTGTAGTTTCAACTAAGATCTTGAATGATACAGCTGTGAAGCTCTATCAGATCAATTAAATTCCTATGTTGTTTCAACTAAGATCTTGCATGATTCAGTTAAGTAACTTTATCAGATCAATGAAATTCCTATGTTGTTTCAACTAATATCTTGCATGATTCGGCTATGTTACTTTATCAGATCAATGCAATTCATATGTTGTTTCAACTAATATCTTGCATGATTCGGCTATATAACTTTATCAGATCAATGCAATTCCTATGTTGTTTCAACTAAGATCTTGCATCAAATAAACCAGAGAAGCTGATTAATTTAACAAACCTCATATTCGTCATAGACATGATTCTTTGTCAGATATACTACCTGTATTCGTCAATTCAAGTCATTGTCTTTTGTATATCAACACAGTAACTTTGCTGCATTAATCAAGATTGAGTACCTACTTTTTTTAAATTACTAACATGTATGTGGTGAATCGTTACACTTATGGCCTTTTTCACAACCGCCACATAAACTTTATCTTATGAATAAAAACATTTTGGACAAGTTGCAATATAAAAACTGCCAAAATGTCAAATTTATTCCTCAGCTAAAGTTTATTTGGCGGTTGTGAAACAGGCCATAAGTGTAACGATTCATCACAAAGATGTTAGTAATTTTAAAAAAGTAGGTAGGTACTCAATCTTGATTAATGCAGTCAAGTTACTGTGTTAATTAATACAAAATACTTACAATCATTTAATTATCTAATTCTAACCTGCAAATAGGTATAGGTACTATACTAAATGATACTGAAAGCAAACAACAATATTTTATGTTTAATTTGAACTGTATTTATCTTTTTTATTTATCTTATCATTATTAAGAAACAAAACAGTTCCGTAAAGGGGTCCACATACCAAACCCGCCGACCCGCCGGCACGAGTCGGCGGCTTTGGTATAATTCCTAAACTTAGTAAAGTTAGTTTAGTAACAATAATTTAATATAAAAAATTCTTTTTTAACAACCGACTTCAAACTCCCGCGCCAACTTTACAAAGTACTTATTTTACTGTTGATATTTTAAAAACCGCTCGACCGATTTCGATAAAATTTATATGGGACCACAAAAAAAGAATCATCCAAATCCCAGTCAAAAGTTCTGAGGTAACAAACATTTGAGAAACTCCTCCTTTTTTTGAAGTCGGTTGAAAACAAAACATATCATGTGTTTTGTTTTTGTTATTAGACTTGAATTAACAAAAAATGTTTTTTCAACATTACAACATAATGAAAACGCTAACTTAACGTAACAACAAAATATGTCCTATTTAATTTAATTATAATTAACATACTTTTTCCCACAAACAAAAATTAATGGAATTTAACAACAGTTTCGTTTGTTTTTGGTTCTTTTACTTGCTATGTTTTGTTTTTTAAATGTAAGATAAATACCGTACATTTAAAAAACAAAATAGTTAGGTACTTAAATTAACAAAATAAATGTTTAAATTTCTACATTACAACATAAATTTAAATTAAGGTTAGTAAGCTGGGAACATGTAGGTACTTAACTTAAAAACTTTACAATTAATGAATTTCTAAATTACAAATAACCACGGAAGTTAATGGATCTGCTTCTGGCTGCCCATGTCCTTACCTACTACAAAGACAATACTTGGTTTATAATTAATCTATGCCTACTATAATAATCTGTGCGCTGATTCTATATTGTTCCATTTGTTAGTTAACAACCAAGTGACTTAAACAAACCGGAGGCAAAGTCTTATCGCACTGATTTACTTAGGTATTTGAAAACAAATTAAGTAATTATTTATAATAAATATTGTAAATCACCTACCTAAGTACCTAGGTACGTACCTATCTATACGCAATATACGCAGTAATACTATTAAGACCTAATCGGCATTTACGAACAGGTTACTGCGTATATTGCGTAGATAGGTACTTAGGTACCTACTTAGGTACTCTACCTAGTTACTAAAGCCAATGCATGATTCATCTTACCTGAAAATTTTAAAATCAATTCGGGTAACTCCCAAGTTCTTAATAATTCCCCAACTTCGTCCATTTCTCAACTTACAACTTTTACCTACAATCACAAGTGCTCTCTGCCTATGCACTAATGCACTCATGCAACTGTATTATGCATAAAAATTAAAATTATGGCATATTAGAACAATTTCTTTAGACCTTGTCATGGACACGATGCCAATAAACGTGGCGACTGGCGCGTAACATTGAAAATGAACGTGATGCGGTCGGGTTGCCAGATATGACCAAACCGAATTCGCTTAATTTTCCCTACCGAGTAGCGTAAATCGCCTTAAATTGTTTTAATAACTCTAGCCTAATTTCTAATATGTTGACTTGTTGAGCTAAGTAACCTACTTAAGTATACCTAGCCCAAATAAAAAAGACAATGTAAAGCAAAAATATTTTTTATTTATTTAATGTAGGTATTTGCGTTAACTTGCAATTCATTTTCATGGTTTGATTTCGAATTCTCTTCTCTGATTTTTTTCAACTGACTTCATAAAGGAGGAGGCTCTCAATTCGTCTGTATTTTTTTTAAATATTTGTTACCTCATAACTTTTGCATGGGTGAACCAACTTTAATAATTCGTTTTTCTTTGAAAGCTGGTGCTTCCCGTGTTGGCCCTTCTTCACTTTGATTGGTTGGTTTTTTTTTTGTAAAAAGTTTATATTATTAACATATGTATAGACCAGCGCTTGGCTGTTATCACACCTGATGGTAAGTGATGATACAGCCTAAGGTGAAGCGCGTTTACCTAGAAGATGCCTTTTCACTCTTACTTTGAAGATACCCACATAGTAGTACATCCATCTACATTTAATTGGCGTGGAAGACGGAAGTCGGGAGTGTATTCCTGATCCTGACCTTAGCGGTGCGTATCAGAAACGAGGAAGCAAAACGCTTCGTACGTGCCAGAGGAAGTCGACTATGTCATAGAGACAGCTACTACCCGGTATAATTTAATTCACACCGATTCGTGACGTCTCATTGCGGCGGCCTAGTCTAGGCAATACATCCCAGAGAGGTGTTAAGTTTGTTATCTTATGTTCTCCGGGTAGTAGGACAGAAAATGATTATTTTTATACGCGTTACAAATAGTGGATTCAATCAATACTTAGAAGTAATCAAGCAATATGGGAAGAACCTGAATCCATTCAATCAAGAATTTAAGACATTAGTTAAGAATAATAACGTAATCAATATTTTACAATTTCAATGGATGGTCGGTTCTTTTTTTTAGGTAGCCTAAATGGCTATCAACTGGTATAGCCGATTGGATTATTTGGTTACCATTTGACCCCCCAAGGTAACCTAAATGGTGGTAATTCGCCTAATCTGGCAGCACTGGCGTGTATCGGTAACAATTATAATATTTAATGCTGACAAGTTGCTTGTTAGCATTGAACATAAATTATTATTTGGTTTATAACAGAGAAGAAGTTAAATCAAACACAGCATATTTAATGTAACAAAGACCGTTGATTATTCTGTTCATGTGGATATTTATTGATATAAATAAAATGAATTAGTTCGAGCAACTATGCACTCTTGTGTAAAGTAAATAGAATAATAATGGTTTCAAACATTTTAACGCCAACTAAGAGAAAAAGGCTCTTAGTTGGCTTTTATTTTTTTCAGTGTACTAACTATCAAAATATATTCTAGTTTGGCGCACTGAATCAAACTCGGCCTAATATAATAACTAAGTACTGGCAAAAACTTGCTCAAGAACGAGCAAAGCCACTGCAGAGCATAAGACGGGAGTGTTAACGACGATACTCCGAAAGAGAACCGACTGATGTTTTATTCACGAGGGCAGATCCTTGGTAATAGGATTCTGAAAATGATCAAAGATTTAAACTTTGTGCGGGTGTTTTGAGCGACCCCGGTACATGACGATCTCCCTGGCGCAGTGGTGAGCGATGTATTACGAGTGGAAAGTCCCAGGGTTGATCCCTAGCAGGATCAATTTAGCAATTTATAATTTCTTATTTTTCTCTGGCCTGATCTGGTGGGAGGCTTTGGCCGTGGCTAGTTAGCAGTCTACCAGACAAATACGTGCCATAAGCGTTTCAGTATGATGTCGTATGTATGGGTTAAATATGAATACCATGCTGTACTCCTCGTCAGGTAGCAGAAAATCTGTCGCATCAGTGTATAGTCCCACAGACTTATCTGACCCGGTGAAAGCGTCGTTGGTAACTATTAAAAATAAAATAAAAACAAAACTTCGCGCAGTGGGTCTACTCCATTTGGCCCGTGAGTGCCTTGAGCGGGGGTACAGGCACAGAAGAGGTAATAGTACAATGGTACGGGCCTCGAGGCTGAGCCTCCTTACCCGGGCGGGGCGCGGGGCTACGCTGTTCCCCGGTGAATGGCTGCAAAACAAAACTTAACAGGCATAAAAATTAGTTCCAATTTTGGTCACCGGATCAGATAAGTTTAACGGATTATAATACAAAATTAACGGATTATATAAAAAGTCAAGTAAAAGTTAGATTTTCTGTGCGCCGGAGCGAGTGAGCTAAAAAAAATGCTTTTAAACCTTATGAAGTTAATTCTTTCATAAAAACTGAATAAAAATAACTCTATAATTTTCGCAAAACGTATAAAGAGCGCTCGGCGCTTTATATTGCGCTGTAATTAGCTATTTTAAAGAGGTCGTTAAACATTTACAACTACCCTTGTAGTACAAATTCGCCCTTTTTTATGGCAGCATCATTTTGGTATTAAAATATTTAGCTATAAAAACAACAATAGACTCGAGCCTTAATTGCTGTCCATAGAATTATCATCAACATTTCGTGTCGGCCAATAGCCCCGTAAAAAATCATAGTAGTAAGTAATATTATAAATGATAGTGTTTGTTTGATGGTTTGTCCTTCAATCACGCTGCAACAGAGCAATGGATTGACGTGATTTAATGCTTGAGTATAGTTGAGGACCTGGAGAGTGACATAGGCTACTTTTTATCCCGGAAAATAAAGGTACCGTGGGAATAAGAAAAGCTTAATCAACGCATACGAAGTCATCTTCTATTGTAGTAGGTACTTCTATACTAATATAATATAATGCGAAAATTTGGATGGATGGAGGTTTGTTACTCAATCACGCCAGAACGGCTGAACAGATCTGAATGAAATTTGGCATGGAGATAGATTATAATCTGGATAACACATAGAGTACTTTTTATCCCGGAAAATTTAGGAGTTCTCGTGGGAATAAGAAAAACTCAATCAACGCGGACATCTTCTAGTAGTTTATATTCACCGTCCCTTTGCCATTTATCATGTACCAAACTGACTCTAATCCAACTTTCTTGTAGTGCTGTCGTAAAAGTAGTGAAACAATACATCGGTCCCTACGGAACCCTGCGCGCTAATCACATTCACCCTCCAGCCCGAAGGTCGAACCCTACCGCCTTGACCAGAATAAAGGTCACGACATAAAATGTATATTGTGATTGACATTTCGTGACTGCCTCGTTGGTCTAGTGGTTAGCATAGTCGACTGCGGATCTCGAGCTCCTGGGTTCGATTCCCGGTTGGGCATAAAAAGTTAGGTATTGGGTTTTTCAATTAAGAAATTCTCAATGCCAGCCCAGAGTTGGAAGTTGGCGGTGTTTCACCCCCGTGCCTCGGAGAGCACGTTAAGCCGTCGGTCCCGGTTATTATCACTAACATGATAATAATCGTTAAAGCCCGCCAACCCGCATTGGAGCAGCGTGGTGGGTCTAAGCTCTAATTCCCGCTCTCCTATGAGAGTGGAGGCCTGTGCCCAGCAGTGGGACGTTAATAGGCTGTAGTGATGGATGATGATTTCCGTCAAAGAAGGTATACTTATTTTATTTTCCGTCAGCTTCGGAATTATTTTCATTATTTTATCATCTACTAGCCGATGCCCGCGACTTCATCCGCGTGGATTAAGTTTTTTTATGCCCGCAACTTCTTTATTTTACGGAATAAAACGTAGCCAATCTTTCACCGGTATGTTACCTACCACTATACTAAATTTCGTCAGAATCGACTCTACCATATTATATTTACGTGTCAAATAATAACAAAACCAAGTTCCTGCTTCATATTCGCATGCAAAGATGAAGAAGACAATGAAGAAAATCTAGGTCCGTCTGTCTTTTACCATCATCGTGGTCGCGGGCACCATCTTGTATGAAATAAACAAATCGACTGCAATAAACTGAATAAATCCACAGCACAAACCATAGAGATACATGGTATCTATGAAATCGTTGTAAACTCCCTCACAGACCATAGTAAATCCTCACCAGCCAATAATATGTAGACTACAAAATACAGTATTGTGGGCAGCGATTCCTCAAACGTTGCAATCGGATTTTCTAGATCGGATCTTCAACTAGTTTTTATACAAGTTTCAAACCCCTATTTTACTTTAATGGATGAATGTATGGATGGATGGATAGATGTTTGTTACTCGATCACGCCAGAACCGCTGAACGTTTTTGGATGAAATTTGGCACAGAGATAGATTATAGTCTGAAGTAAAACATAGGCTACTTTTTATCCCGGAAAATTAAAGAGTTCAAAAAAACCTCAACCCACGCGGACAAAGTTGCGGGCATCAGCGCGTTTCATATAATATAGTATCTAAAAAGGAACAGACATTTATCCGTACATTTATTTCGAGTGTGAACACTCTAGAGTTTGCAATTTGGGCAACATCTCTAGCAATGGCGTCGGGCCGCAGTTTCTAAGCCCGTTAAGGATTCCTGCATAGTTGCAAAATGCAGTGCAGTAGTTTAAATCTTACACTCCACTTGGATTAAAACTGGCGCAGTCGACAGTTTGTGCGGAGTTTCTCAAAGTGTTTACTCTCGGGTGACAGTAACGTAATTAGGAGTTTGATACTCTCGCTTACTTTGTTTCCCGTCACGTAAAAAGAACACCGGCTGTTTACTAACGCACTGAGAGATTTATCGCTCAAATTGGTTGTATCAAGGGATGACAAAGGTATTCCTCTGTGCGTACGCTATTGTTGCACCATGCTACCCGGGATGAGAATGCCAAAGCTGTATGGATGGATGTTTGTTACTCAATCCCGCCAGAACGGCTAAACGGATCTCCATGAAATTTGACACATACTTAGATTACAGTCTGATGAATGTGTGGTGTGACTAGAATGGACAAGATTATAGGAATGAATATATAAGGGGAAGTTTGAAAGTAGCGCCAGTGATAGAAAAGATGAGGAGTAATAGGCTAGCATGGTATGGGCATGTAATGCGGAGGGAAGAAAGGCATATTACGAGAAGAATGATAGATATGCATGTGGAAGGAAAAAAGAGTAGAGGGAGACCAAAGAAAAGATGGATGGATTGTGTGAAAGAGGATATGCGTATAAAAGGGGTGAATGTTAGGTTGACGGATAACAGAAGTGAGTGGAAGAAGAAAACATATTGTGCCGACCCCACGTAGCGTGGGACAAGGGCAGGAGGAAGAAGAGACCATAGTCTGGAATAGCACATAGGCTACTTGTTATCCCTAAAAATGGAGGAGTTACTGCGGGAACAAAAGAAACCTCAATCCATGCATACAAAGTCGCGGGCATCAGCTAGTCGGCAATATTTCAAAAGTTAGTCTCTCTTGTTTGTGGAAATTGATCGTAACGGTTCACAATAGGTATATTGTTGAACCGGTAAACTATTTGCCAGACTCAGAGCAAACGATTAACTTATGACCTGTGAAATCTAGGTTAGAGTAATAAGTTGCCGCGTTTAGTTAACCGGTTTATGCTTAGCGGCTATAACATTAACCTTAACTAAGTATATAAATTTTAAATGAAGATTTCTTCCTGGAAAAAGTTGACTATTATACACGAAAAGCACGAAAGCAGCGAAAAGTTTTTATACATGAAATTTTAATTATACATTTTATTTCAGGTTGCTGATTTGTTTTTTAAGCCCTTGGTCAAAAATAATTGTATCTAGTGAGATAGCAGTTTTTTAATCCAAAGCCAATTTAAACATCAAAATAAAAGTTAGTTGAGAATATAGAATTTTAACCTATATACTCGCAATATTTTCCCACAACTTTCCGAGTAAATTTAGGTTTGTGGTTAGTTTTACGCTCAGAGGGGTTACCCCCTACATCGTCACAAACTCACAAACTTTACCTGTTTATAATATTAGTATAGATGACAGCTTTATGACGTCCTTAAATAAGGATCATAATTCTGAAACACAAACGTTTTAGTCGAATTTTAATCTGCTAGGTAACCATTTTAACTTTAAGATAAACTGTATATTATTAAGTCATAAAAAAGCCCATGTACTTATTTATTGTGCTGTAAAACAAAAAATAATAATAAAATATCACCACTGTAAGTAAATACCAGATAGGTATTTCAGTTTTATTGAAACAAACCTCCCCAAAGCACAGGATGTATTATCAATAGTACAAAAGCACAACAAAATGTGATGCTCCATATTTTGCTTTATTTTTGATAAAAACAAAAATTTTTACACATCGTAAATGAAAAGAGCCTTCAATTCTCAATGTTGTTTTAGGATACAAATAATTTTCGGATACTACGAAGCCCCACCCATTTTTATTTTTAGCCATCGGTTTCTGTTTTGCTGCTCAGGATATCTTCACACTGTCGCAACAACCACAGGATGATGGATAAATGTTTCTGTTTTTTATCGACTACAAGTTAGCCCTTGACTGCGAACTCATCTGATGGTAAGTGACGAAGCAGTCAGATGGTAGCGGGCTAACCTGGTACAGGGGTATGGCAGTTATATTAAACTCATACCCCTAGTCGGTTTCTACACGGCATCGTACCGGAACGCTTAATCGATTGGCGGTATGTTTTTGCCGGTAGGGTGCAGGTAACTTTAAATTCCCAAATTGACCCTGCCAGGAATCGAACCCAAGACCTCCCAAGTCAATACAAAAGCACTCAACACTGCGCCAGGGAGGTCGTCAATTTGCTGTGTTTTATGTGGCAGTGTGTGATTCACATAAATGAAAGAAAGTAGAGACAGAAGTATTTATAAGTTGAGCAAAAACGGTAAGGTTCGCCAACTGTTTTTTGTTTTACGTCGACAAATCAAATATTTACTCTGATTGGCGGCCTTTTCATAGTTTCCGAGAACCTTTCAGGTTTTTTTGGATCCACTCGTGACCCAATTTGATTTATTGTGAAGCTTGCGAACTGTACTCAAAACACAACGGGAAATAGGACATAGCGAAATTGATGCTATGACAAATACACGTAATTTGCTGAGCTCTGTTACACTGATGTTTTTAATAAAGTCGCTGTTTACTGATATACTAGCTAATGCCCACGAATTTAGGTTGATTGAGGTTTTTGTTCTCGCGGGAACTCTTTGATTTCCTGGAATTAAAAGTAGCCTATGTGTTATTCCAGACTATAATCTATCTATGTGCCCAATTTCGTCCAGATCGGTTCAACCGTTCTAGCATTTTTGAGTAACAACCATCCATCCACCCATCCATACTTTTGCATTTTTAATATTAAAGAACAGACGCGGTAATGGCCTAGTGGTTTAAATGCCCGGCTTCCAATTCGGGTGGTCGGGGGATCCCTGGGGACGCACCTCTTCAACTTTTCAGAGCTATGTGTGTTTTAAAATATCACTTCCTTTAATGGTGGAGGCAAAGATCGTGAGGAAACCTGCATACTTGAGAGTTCTTCATGATGTTCTCAATAGTGTGTGAAGTCGCCAATCTGAACTTGACCAGCGTGATGCTATGGCCAAAATTCTTCTCATTTTGAGAGAAGACTCATGCTCAGTGGTGAGCAGTCTATGGGTTGAAGTGATGGCGATGATATTGTTGTTCTAGATGATGCCCGAAACTTCAAGGAATGAAAAAGTCACATACGGTTAGAGTTTTCTTATAATAAAAAATATTTGTAACATGAATGTACATTTATGTATGGGTAAGAAAGTCACCCAGGTGTATTATATTCTTAAACCTTCCTGAAAGAACGTAGGTTACGAACTTACGATTGTGAAAAAATCATTCAAATGGGTCCATTAGTTTCCGAGAAAATCATTAACAAACAAACATACATACATACGGGTCGAACACAAAACACCCTTTTTGAAGTCAGTTAAAAAGTTACTCCAAGTTCTTGTGACGTATGTATGAGTACTATGGGTAGTTACTTACGGGAGCTCGGTAATTAAATCATAATAACCTCTTTATATTAATATTCAACACTGTTAGTCTGTTACGAAAATCTAATCAACGACATGGAAATTGTATCATGTCTTTTGGGAGAGGTATTTAAGCTTAAATATTAACAACAACATATTCGTCCGTTAAGAGTCCGGGAGTCGTTTCCCGGGAATGCTTCATTTTCGGTGTTATGTGCGCTTTAAGAAATAAACAATCATTTGAATTGACGGTGAAGGAAAACATCATAGGGAGACCTGCATGCCTCAGATATCTCCATAATTTTGTCTCCCAAATTGCCCTTGGCCAGCGGTAGGCCCTGTATAATATAGAAGTTTTAAACTATTTATAACTAATTTTGACTAGGCCCTAATTGTGCAGTGGTGCCAAGGCAGTAAAAATTTACCGTATTATGGTAAGTGTACCAGTATAGGTACATTTTATAGCTTACAAGGATACCTAATCCACGCTAATGCTAATTATCAACGCAAAAGACATTATTCTATTTAGAGAGGTTTAGGTATCTGTCTGTTGCCAAAGTTGGACTTACATAACAAAGTCCCATTATCTGACCCGATAAAATCGTCGCTGTTATCTATTAAGAATTATTTTTATGTTTAAGACATTTTGTCTTCGTAATAATTTAATATAAAAAATTATTTTCAAACTCCCGCGCCAACTTTACAACAACAAGCACACGCTATACAAAGTACTTATTTTATTGTTGATATTTTAAAAACCGCTCTACCGATTTCGATAAAAATTATATGGGACCACCTTTGAAGTATACCCTTCCAAACAAAAAAAGAATTTTCAAAATCGGTCCAGGCGTCTTCGAGTAATCGGGGAACATACATAAAAAATAAAAAAAATAAAAAAAGATTCCGACCAATTGAGAACCTCCTCCTTTTTTGAAGTCGGTTAAAAAGGCAAGCATGTCGCAGTTCGCGAGCATGTCGGTCACGCTTTTACCGCCTACCAAAAAGTGCTCAACGCGGCTAAAGAAGCTTTCACTTCAATAAAATTAAAACAAAAACTAAACAGTCATAACAATTTGTTCCAATTTCGGCGACCGGGCCAGAAAATTTGGCGGCACTATAAACCTTATTAAACCTTTTATAGTTTACGTCCTGAAAATAGATGAAAGAGCGCAGAAAAACAAACAGTTCCTATAAGGACGAAGTTGCGGGCGCTGCTTACCTACTCCAGAGACACGAATATAGCCGTATTTCATAAAAGCAGAACAATTTTCCGAACACGCGAATAAATTATAAACTTCGACGCTCATGATTAATAAACGAGAATATTGTCTAAGCCTTATTAATATCCCCACTTCGGCCAAATGCTCCCGCAACATTTCCCGGGGCCAGTTCATAAATCCAACTTAAATGCTGGCAGACTACCAAAATGTACATTTACATATATTTTACACGGATGAAAAAGGCGGAATACAGTTCATGCCAATTCTAGTGTACCGACGATTTAAATAAAATGTTTTGCGCAGAGGATCAGCCTGGCTGCCCAGTGCGGAAATACTGCCAGCATTTTTATCAGTATTGCACGCATAATTTGTATAGTAATTAGGTTAGGCTTTGTATTTTTTATACGACTGCCTGAAAAAAGGAGTATATTGTTGTCAGGGTTCATGTTTGTATGTATGTATGTATGTATGTATGTATGTATGTATGTATGTATGTATGTATGTATGTATGTATGTATGTATGTATGTATGTATGTATGTATGTATGTATGTATGTATGTATGTATGTATGTATGTATTTATGTGAGTTTGTATTTTCCACCATAACTTCTATACGCCTGAACCGATTTCGATAAATGAGGTATCGTTAGAATCCCTAGCTTATTCCGGGTGACATAGACTAGTAAAATTTTAAAAAAAAATTGATTGGGTGACCATGGTCCCGCATTAAAGACTAAAGTTGAAAAAAAATATTCGAAAATAAGAATAACTATATAATCATCATCTAGAAAATGATGAGTACATTCCAAAAATATATTATAACACTATAGTTCAATATCCCGAGTGACACGGGCTATAAATTTTTCAAAAATTCAATACGGGCTACGGCAGAGCAGTCGTATTTTTTAATAATTTTAATTATATTCACTTGTTTAATATAAAGATTCTATTATAATGTGTACAGGACTAGAAATCAAGATCATCTTATTCATCGTCAACCCTCTCCTGAGCACGGATGCCCTCTCAGAATGAGAAGTTAGGACATAGTCCACTACAATGGCGAAGTTTGGATCGGCAGACTTCACACACCCTGACGATATTTTAAAGAATACTCCGTAAAGTTGGTGCGAGGAGTTTGAACCTCGTACCAGCCGAATAGGAATTCGAATTCCTAACCTCAAAGCTCTCAGCTTTTTAGCTTGGAAACCGCTCTTAAACTTACAAAATTAAGGTAAAATAAATTATAAGATCGAGAAGAGAGAGGTTTCAAGTATAGGATCTTATTGGTTTTATTTCTCCTGTGTTATTGGTATATCAAATTAATTGAAAATCACGAATGTTATTTAAGATTTTGTGGTCATAAAATTATAATAAATATATAAATAATGTACAGTGTTCTCCGATCCTAATATGAATCAGTGTTCATTATAATCCACCCGTCATTTATATCTACCACAAAAATTATAATATTTCTACTAAAACTAAAAAAACGAATCAAACAATTCCACAATCACGGAAAAAATTCCAACCACAAACCAGAACTAAAAGTCGTCATAAGTAATATAGAACCTGTTGAAACTCACCGCTTCGTCACACAACAGTCGAAACTGCGTTTACATTTACATTCATTGGTCCACAATCACATCCGACATCACGAGAAAATACGAATCTCGGAGAGAGAGATAGAAAACCGCCCACCCCCGGTGGCGGCTGAAACCGTACTGCAGAATAAGGGTCCTGTTCCACATCCCGCATCAGTGGGGTCGTGCTGCGCATGCGTGAGGAATTAGGACCCAAATGGGATACAGTCAGCTGACGGAAGAACTTGAGGTCAGTGTGTCAGCGGAGAGCGTAATTTGAATTAGGGGTGCATATACGATAGGCTGAAGCTAGAATAAACCACGTATCTTTTGCATCAATCATTGATACATCGCAATCACCTCTGGTTGGTTAACACTCTTCCACTATTGGACGAAATCCATTGACGCAGCAAGAATACCATAAATTCGAGCCAATCGGAGGTGATTCGCCCTGCAGGCATTAAGAAAAAAAATGGCAGTCATAATTATGGACTGCCGATAGAAGTGAAAACGATTTTTTTCTTTTTTTTAAATAAAATATAAACCATAACACAGGCATTAAAGTTTAATTACGAATGTAATATATTTATATTTAAGAACTTTTGTCTTCGTAACAACGCGAGCATGTCGCTGTTCGCGAGCATTTCGGTCAAGCGAATCCAAAAGTTTACCCCCTACTAAAAAGTGCTCAACGCAGTTAAAGAATTTTTCACTTCAAACAATTAGAAAACAAACTTGTACACGTAAGTTGTAACATGAATGTCACAGAGCACATAATATTGGAAGTTGGAACAGGATGTGGCCGTCAGTGGCGAGCGGCGAGGAAATTACGCCGCGCGGTGCATTTGGCACGGAGCGACGGTCCACATTACGTCTCCCGCGGATTCAACGCCAAATGTGTCCATAATATGACGACTTGCTTCCGGAAATATTTTCAAATCGACACCATTTGAAAACATAGGTAAAAGTATGCATGTATGGATGGGTTTTTAAAGCAATAGTATAATGCAAAAGTAGGTATGTGTGTCTCTTACGAATTTACCAAAATTTATTTGAACATAGACATAGGCTAATTATCCCCGAAAATCAAACAGTGCTTACGGGATATTAAATAATATTTTCATCCCACCATCTCGTAAAGAGTATTTTTAATCTTCGATATCTGAATGCAAAAGCCGTTATTATCCTCTTGAGGATAAAGTAAATTGAATTTAGAACATCGTGTGCACGTTAGTAAATATCACTCGTCTATGAAGTTTGTGAATTCAAAACATCATTAAAACCTATTTACTTCTACATCTATGGTGCCGAATTTCCATACAACCTTTTTTAATTTGTTAAAAACTCACACTCGTAACCTTCTTGGTGTACTTTTTAATTTGCTTTGCGCGCACTATTTTCTTTCACGTCATGTCATTTCCTCGCTGAGGTGGGATGAAAAGTTACGTGTTGCACTCGAGTGAAAAGATTTTTCACCTCGTGCTCTTTTGATTCCCTCGCTGACGCTCAGGATTCTAATTTTTGAACCAGAATCCATCGCTTGCTCGGTCATCAAAATTGAGCACGCGGTTAAACAACAACTTTTCACTCTTGTGTAACAAATAACTATTAAGTCCCCGCGGACGTAGAATACTAATTATTACCAAGATATCTAGTATTAATATAGAGCTCAGGAGTGATCTCAACAAGACCTAAGTGATTCGCCTATATAAGTTTAAAAAGGAAAAGGAAAGCTGTAGTAAATGCTGCTACCAACATAAAAATACTAAATTCCTAAATTGGCTCAGCCAGGCAACCTGGGACCCTAGAAACGACTGTTGCGCCTAAAATAATAATATTGCCGCTAGGATTTTGACGACCTCCGTGGCACAGTGTGTAGCGCTGTTGTCTTAACGTGCGGAGGGCCCGGGTTCGATCCCCGGCAGGGTCCATTTGGGAATTTATAATTTCTGAATTTTCCCTGGTCTGGCCTGGTGGGAGGCTTCGGCCTTGGCTTGTTACCACCCTACCGGCAAAGACGTGCTGCCAAGCGATTTAGCGTTCCGGTACGATGCCGTGTAGAAACCAAATAGCGGTTTGGGTTTAATATAACTGCCAGGCCCCTTACAGGTTAGCCCGCTACCATCTTAGACTGCATCATCACTTACCATCAGGTGAGATCGCAGTCAAGGGCTAACTTGTAGTGGAAAAAAAAAAAGTATATGGAACGCCCTTCGGCTTCCATTTTTCCATCCGCTCATAATACTAGTATCTTCAAATCAAGACTGAATGGGCATCTTCTAGACAAGCGCGCACCTGCACTCCATCACTACTTCTAGCAAGTCAATTGCAGCCAAGTGCTAGTCGACTGCCTCGTTGGTCTAGTGATTAGCATGTTTGACTGCAGCCGACGAGGTCCCAGGTTCGAGTCCCGGGTCGGGCCATAATTAAGTATTGGGTTTTTTCAACTAGAAATTCTCAGTACTAGCCCGGAGTCAGGAAGTTGGCGGTGTTTCACCCCCACCCCTCGGAAAGCACGTAAAGCCGTCGGTCCCGGTTATTATCACTAACATGATAATAGTCATTGGAGCAGCGTGGTGGGTGTAAGCTCTAATTCCCTTTCTCCTATGAGAGTGGAAGCCTGTGCCTGTGCTGTGGTGGTGTCTAGGCTATAAATTAAAAAAATAATATAAATCCTTTAATAACTCTACCTCAAAATGATGGTGCCGTAAACGTTTATCAGGAATATCCATTAGGGCGTAATAGCAGCTGTCTCGTCCCTCGCAAATATAATAATTTAGATGGACAGACGGACACGCAACCCCTAATCTGACAGTTGGGTTACTAAAATAGCAACGGCAGAAATAAGGGAATTTAAAATGAGCATTAAAACAAATTGCGTCATAGTAAACTTAAAGGATAGCCTGATATACTTAGTAATTAAAAAGCTCTGTATTTTTTTAATAGGAGAAAAACATAACATATTTTTACGATAGCAATTTATTTTTGTTTACATATTTAAAATAATTCGTTCAGAGCTGTTTTTATTATTCGTTGAATTTAATATTCACAAAGTAATTTAGGATTTTCCTTTTAGAAGTTTAGATATCATATTAAATGTTTTTTATTGTTTTTGCAAAATTACACTTTTAAAACAAAGTACCTCTAATCAAAATAACCAACCAAAGAAACAGTATCCAAGTATTCTCAAAAATAAAAAGGAAGCTTAGTATAAAGAGAAATATTTACTTTTGTCTGAGCGTCTCGGGGGCACATCGGGACGTGTCTCATTTTCATACCACTTCAGGGACACAATTTGGATAGAGTTTTGAGAAAGGTCGCGAGGAACAGCAAATAACAGCCGCGTAAAGATATTCCCAAGCGAGTTAATAAACAAAGTGAGGACAAATCGCTATGCAAAGCATTTTGTAGGTGCCCTTTACCTGGGTACTTAGCCTTAACAGGTAGGTGTAGATGTTTGCCTTTAACTAATCTATACTAAAATCCACTTGCACAAAGACGTTAAATTCTTACTTGTCCTTTTCATATCAACCCCTGAATAAACTTATCAAAAAGGGACAGCATCACAAAATTTTACTAAATCAGTTTAGACCATAGGCAGTGTTTTGCAAGTCGGCCTCATATTATAAATGGGAAAGTATGGATGGATGGATGGGTGGATGGATGGGTGTTTGTTACTCAATCACGACAGAACGGCTGACCGGATCTGGATGAAATTTGGGACGGAGATTAGTCTGGAATAACACATACTTTTTATCCCGGAAAATTAAAAAGTTCCCGCGGAAACCAAAATACTAGTACTTCAATTCACGTGGGCAAAGTAGCGGGCATCAGAAAGTGGTTTATAACGTCTATAGCACTGCAAAGTAAGAGTTGCTGTACCCGGGGATTGAACTACAAACGCCAGGAAAAGATGCCGAATTCTCTATCACTAGGATAAAACAGCACTTTCATTTCTTGAACAAAATTAGCACAGACATCTGTCAATAAAGTTAAAGCCTTCGTTCGACTGAAAATGGACGGCTGGTAGAAAAAGCTGGAATTTTCAATGGAGGAGAGCAAATGGAATTGGAGCGCGGGTGAAATGGGAAATTTTCGCACTCGTCCATTGTGCCGTTCGCTGTGGGTCTTTCATTTATGTTTTTGCTCGTTTTGCTCTTAACTATTTGTTATTCTAAAATTTGATACTTTGCTGCCAATCGAGCAGATTAATACATGAATTGCTATTGTTATAGCCTGAACTGTAGTAATACTATACAAATATTATAAATGCGAAAGTGTGTTTGTTTGTCCTTCAATCACGTCGCAACAGAGCAAGGGATTCGGATCGACGTAATTTTTCCTCATGGATATAGTTGTGGAGAGAGACATAGGCTTATTTTTGTCCCGAAAAATTAAGGAGTTCCTGTGGGAGTTAAAAAAGCTTAATCGCATTTAATGAATTCGCAGACATCAGCTAGTTAAAATATAAAACATAAAATATTTAACGACCTCCGTGGCGCAGTGTTGAACGCTGTTGCCTTAACGTGCGGAGGTCCCGGGTTCGATCCCCGTCAGGGTTTGGAAATATATGATTTCTAAATTTTCCTGGTCTGGCCTGGTGGGAGGCTTCGGCCGTGGCTAGTTACCACCCTACCGGCAAAAACGTGCCGCCCAGCGATTAAGCGTTCCGGTACGACGCCGTGTAGAAACCAAATAGGGGTATGGGTTTAATATAACTGCCATGCCCCGAACAGGTTAGCCCGCTACCATCTTAGACTGCATCATCACTTACCATCAGGTGAGATCGCAGTCAAGGGCAAACTTGTAGTGGATAAAAATAAAATTTAAAAAAACATGAGACATGAGAAACCACCTTAACATTTAAAGCCCTAGAAAGAAGGGTGTCGACGTCACAAGCTGCGCGTAATAGTAGTCCTCTAACGTCTCATTACAAGGCATTGTGAGAAACGCGCCGAGCCCTCCTGCAGGGGAGGTAATTGCACGTTTAACCCTCGGCTATAGTTCTGAGGGCGTCTGGAAAGATCTAGTGTTTTCCTGTTCTCTGGTAGAAGTAAGTGGTTAAGTCAAGGTGTCTAAGTAGTTCGAACGACATAGTTAAAACATGAGAATTAGAAATACGACTGTTAAATCGATACTTCTTTACCGATACCGCCACTACTGAGGTTAAGGTCAGTATGTAGGTAAGTACCGGTAAACGTTACCACTAGTCCACAAGTCGCCACCAGAACACCAGTAAAACGATGGATAACTGTCAGGTAATATATTAAATCAATGTATGGTCTAATTCATGCGACTCTCGGGTGGTAATTGATGCAACCCCACGATCGTATGAGCTTCAACGTACTCGTATGTCACTACACTTCTATTGCTGTGTTGGTTTTCTTTGAAAAATGCTTAGTAATTGCATTTTTGCTAACTAAGTAGAAAAATATTAAAAACTCTTGATTACAAAAATAGCCAGCATATTTTGGAGTAACATTAAGTTTTTGGGCACAGACACAAATTTACAAAAAATGAATGTAATTATATCCAGAGTCCGTGAAAGAAAAACACGAGGCCCGCAATTAGCTGCGCGTAATTGCGTAACGCTGGATTTCTGCCGCCCCTGCGGTGGCCAAGCACAACCAGTGCGACAGCGCTTTCTCGCGTCTCTCCCTCTCCCTGCAGTAGTCCAAGCACGATCAAGCAACAGCGCTCTCTCGTGTCTCTCCCTCTCCCTGCAGTAGGTCAAGCACAATCAATGCGACAGCACCTTCTCGCGTCTCTCTTTTTTCGAAAATCACATGGCTAGACAGACACACTTTCTCATTTATAATATTAGTATGGATTAGTATGGAAGTATGAATAATGTTTGCTTCCAGCTCGACATCTCTATGAAGTTATTAAGCATCACTTTATCTAAATTTATTTGATGCTTGAGGTCCTGACATCAATGAAAAGTAGAACGATGAATTTCAATTTATTTTTTCATGTTGGCTTAAGTTTTTTTTTGACTTAAGCTACATCAAATGCAACACAAATTCTACTGAAAACAGCCGTCAAGAAACTCTATTACATTAATAATAATGTAGAAATACGAACTTAATACCTAGAAGTATTCTCTTCCAGTTAACCTTTGGTAGAGGTGAGAGGGTTGAAACCGTGCGATAGACAATGCAATAATTATATAAAAAGGCAATTATTGCCTCCATGCAACGTTGCCATTTGTCATTCTCCAAGTCCAGGTCAATTGTTCATACTCTCCTATTTTCAATTACCATAGTTGCCCAAAATCCGCAGGAGAAAAAGTCACACTGATCGTGCTCGGACACCGAGATTTGAATTTTTCAGCCATTTCATTAAAGCGACTCGCTGAATTAAGCCGAACCACAGTGTAGAACAGTCCAGTATTTAAGACAAAATAAACAATGTGACGCATTTTACTTTTAAAATTTCAAAAGGAAAAATCCTTTGGAATTTTCCTAAATGGCTTTTTGAAGTCCTTTGAATTCACTGAGTGGATAAGTGGGTAGTTCGTACTTAAAAAATATTACAATAATAAATATCTTGTCAGTCTATTGTCAACAAATACGGAACAGACCGGAAAATCGATCGCACGAAGCACCATATGGGAAACACGTTTCATCCTGTCATGTCAGTCTGTGCAACTCCATATAAAAAGTGAATTCTTGTCAGACAGATAATAAAATTTTTGTTAATTCGTACAAGTTAGTTCTTGACTGCGATTTCTCCTGGTGGTAAGTGATGAAGCAGTCTAAAATGGAAGCAGGCTAACCTGTTCGAGTATGACAGTTATATTAAACCCATACCCTTTAACGGTTTCTATACGGCATCGTACCAAAACGCTAAATCGCTTGGTACCACGTCTTTGCCGGTAGACTGGTAACTAGCCACGGCCGAAGCCTGCCACCAGACCAGACCAGAGAAAATTCTGAAATCGTAAATTCCCAAATTGACCCTGACGGTGATCGAACCCGGAACCTCCTGCTTATAAGACCACGCTCACACTGCGCCAGGGAGGCGTAAAAAGTTTCAATTTTCCGGATCGTTTGTAGTTTAAGATGACGATTACACATAAAGGCCACTTCACACTGCAAGTAGAATGGAAGTGGCTTGCTAAACGACTGAGAAGCGGAGTAGTCTGCGGAACAAAAAGACGCCAAAGACGCTACTGACAGTAGCACTTTGACTTCTCATTAGTGCGCATTGCTACATGAAAACGTCTGGTGCAGGAAGTAGCTCGTTTTTAACAGCTATAGGTATGTCTAGACTTCAGACGAGGAGAAGTGTATTTAAGTGCAACTGTCAAAACGATAAAAAAAAGCTTTGTATCTACTATTACCTATTCTGTGGTTAAAGCACAGAATAGGTAGTAGTACAATGTAAAACTCAAGTGACGCTAGAAACTTGCATAGTCCGTCAAACTTATCTGGCCCGGTGGCGAAAATTGGAACTAATTTTTATGCCTGTTTAGTTTCGTTTCTTATTTTATTGAAGTGTTCGTTTCTTCTTTAGGCGCGTTGAGCACTTTTTGGTAATTTATATTGAAGTGTAAAACTTCTTTAGGCGCGTTAAGCACTTTTTGGTAGGGGGTTAAAATGTAGATTCGCGTGACCGTGACCGACTTGCTCGCGTGACCGACATGCGCGTGACATATATAAAAATACTACATTCGAAATTAAACTTTAATGCCTTAGTATTAGGGTTCATATTTTAATAATTTTAGTTTAAAAAAATTTGACTATAACTGGGTATTTGACAACTAGTCAAATTAGGTATTTTTTTTAAACTTCAAAGAACGCGCATAATATAGGATTTTGTATGAAATACAGAATTGTGACGTCATCGAAAGTCAACTTATTTACTTTAATTGATAATTTAAAATGGTCATCAAACATAACATTAACACGAGACGTGCACTTTAATAATCACTAAAAAGTAATTTATAATTTGACTAGTTCTCAAATACCCTATTAAGTAAAGTTTCAATGCATCACTTTTTTTTTCAACCCTAAAACAGATCAAATCAAATCAAATTAATATTCATTTATTCAAATTAGGTACACTGATAGACATATTGACGTCTAAGTACCTACCTACTTATAAAACAAAATCATGACACGGTATCTTAAAACTAAACCTAGCCCGCCTATTTACAATGTATTTTTTTTATTTTTTTAAATTGTTGTATTGTGAAAATGCCATAAAATGTTTGTTCCATAATATGAGTGCTCGTATGTGTGTGTTAAAATGTTTCGCACGATACGTATAAAATGTCGTTCGAGTTGTGAGTATTTTGTAGGGAAGGTGCTACGAGTTACATGTTCCATATTATATTCAGCTGCCAAAAAATATTGCGCTGCAGTTACATTTCACGGGCTAATGTAACAGTTTTTAAATTTACTTTAAAATATTGAAGGTGAATATTTTAGTGTGGAAAGGTTTATGCATTTTTGTTTCATTTTCAGTTTATGTAGTGTTAAAGTTTTAAGTCCACAATACAAAGTGGGAGGCTTCAACCGTTGCTAGTTACCACCGTAACGACAAAGACTTGCCGCCCAGTTATTTAGTTTTTTTTAAGAAGCAGTGTAGAAACCGCTTATACGGGATATGGTTTTAATATAACTGCCATACCCCTAATAGGTTAGCCCGCTACCATCTTAGACTGCATCTTGACTTGCCACTACCACTATGTGAAAACTAATTAAAGAAATTTAAAAATTAAACGCAGTTTATACTTATTTATCCGTCATCGTTCTTCGAAATAAGATTTTTGTTTAGTTTACAGAAAATAAATAAATATCATCAATTTCATTTCACTTAGGTAAATAAAAGAAGAGTAAAACTTAAGACCAAATTGCGGCTAACATCAAGTAAATGAACAAAACTACAATCTGCAATGTTCAGTACAAGTATTACGCATGCAGACTACTTGCAGCAAGTTCCGAGCAAATCAAAGAAAAACTGCAAACTCCCGCGGGCGCGGCTGCAAGTAATTCTTAAGTTCGCTAACAAATTTTTCCGACTCGCTGAATGTAGATGAACAACTCTATTTAGTTTTCCTTAGTCGGAAAAGAAGAACATCGAGTGAAGAAGTTTTAGCTGCGGCGAAGAAATTCATGTTTTACACTGTCGAAATCCATATTTATCCATACTAAAATTATAAATGCAAAAGTGTGTCTGTCTGTCTGTCTGCTAGGCTTAACGGCTCTTATCAAACGATTTTGATGAAATTTGGTAAATAGACAGATTAATTATATCCCGGGGAAGGAGATAGGCTACTTTTAACCCGGGAAAATTAAGGAGTTCCCGCGGGAATAAAAAAATCTTCAACTACGCTGACGAAGTCGCGGACATCATCTAGTAATTAATAAGGGTCGTAGATATATACATACATAGATATTATAGAAATTAAGAATCAGAAAAATCAGGAGGGTGATAGCGGGGCGCACTCTTACACTATAATATTAAAATGTAAAAGCTGATTCCCTGCCCACTGCCCACTGGTTATTGAATATGGACTATTATGATTATTAGTGCTAGACGTGCGAAGCCGGGGCGGGTCGCTAGTATCCTTACTAATATTATAAATGCGAAAGTTTGGATGAATGTATGGATGTTTGTTACTCACTCATGCCCGAACGGCTGAACGGATCTGGATGAAAGGAAAAGATTCATTTTAGGCCTACTCTTGTACACTCTACCATGTATAGAGGAAAAAACATAGATTGTATAAAAAATATAATAATTTAGGACAGTAAAGTAAATAACGAGCAAAAGACCTTCAGCCATAGAGAAGGCAGTAGGCGCGAAATGTATCAAATGTCATTTCTGACAGTCTCTGTCAAAATAACGTGTATTCTTTTGAAAACGTCAAAAAATATGAATCCACCATTCTTACGCATTCATATTTAGTGTTCCATTTCTTGGAAAGATTAAATAATTTTACCACTGAAATTACGATGAATTCGTAGATTTGACCAATAAAAACTGGTCTAGTATTTTATTTTCCTTCATATCCCTGCTTGTACAAGACTTGGCCTACGCCCCATACAAATCTGAACCGTCTCCTTTGGCACAGAGACAAATCCAAGCGGACGTAGTCGCGGGCATCAGCTAGTAAAATATATTGATAAGCTCAGCGGCATTACCAGGTAATTACGTCATAAGCTCGCGATCGGGGCGCGGGATTACCGCGACAGGCACGTGACGATGCCGTGATACGCGAGATTTGACGCGATACAAACAAAAAACGAGATTGATTGTGTACCAACGACAAACAGTGTGATCAAAATAATATTTTTTTCATCCCATCTATTTGAAAAGGACGACTTGGTTCGCCTTTAAGTGCGCCCAAAGGTGGTGTTTTCTAAGGAACTTTTAGCGGGCAGAAATGAGCTTTTAATAATCTTTATTTCAAGAAGTGCGCCGCAATTATCTTTTCATCCCATCTATTCGAAAAGGACGACTTGGTTCGCCTTTAAGTGCGCCCAAAGGTGGTGTTTTCTATGAGGAACTTTTAGCGGGCAGGAATGAACTTTTAATCCTCTTTATTTCAAAAAGTGCGCCGCAATTATCTTTTCCGCGCACTTTTTGAATTTGGAACATCTTAGTGTTCAGCGCTAAAGAAATCGAACGCAAATATTGTTTGAATAGAGACTGAATAGTACGAGGTCCTTTTTAATGGATTTTTTTATTAAAAAAAAAAAAGGAAACCAAATTAAAAATGCGCGAACTAAAGGCCGCGTTTTCGTAAATTTTCACGGATTGTTAAAAATTCATGGTTTTATTTTGAAAAATGAGTTCTTCAAATGACAGGGAAAGTATAGAATTAATTCCTGAAAGTATTAGAACTGACGCAAGAAATGTGATCTATTACTTGCGAAATCCCGGGAGAAATATATGAAAGCCTATGGTAATTTTATTGAATGGAGAAATGCAAGAGGCGCCAAGAATTGTTCAGAATCTGTGTTTTGTGTGTGTGTGTGTGTATGGTTTGTGTGTTGGAAGTAGTTCCAGTACTTAGCCAAAACTAAACAACCTTTTTTAGTCTTTCACTCTTTGGAGTAGGTACCTACTCAATGCTAAAATCAACAGTTAGTTCTAATAACGACGTAAAACTGGACACGTCATAATATTCGAAATTAATAGCGTATCTGAAGAGGATGTCTGATGGATTTGTAGTTTTATTTTCTCATAGAGGGTGATGAAAAGTAGAGTGTATCATTCGGGCGCAAAATATTTTTGGGCTTGGGCGACGTACTTTGAATCCCTCGCCGTAAAAATATTATTTTGCTCCCTTATAATACAATCTACTATTTAACCTACATTATTTTTATATAGACTAGCTGATGCCCGCGACTTCGTCCGCGTAGATTGAGGTTTTTTGGTTCCCGCGGGAACTCTTTAATTTTTCTGTTATAAAAAGTAGCCGTAGTAGTAGTAATGTGTTATTCCAGACTATAATCTATGTCTGTGCCAAATTTCATTAAGATCTGTTTGAGTAACAAACATCCATCCATCCATCCAAACATCCATCCATCCATCCAAACTTTCGCATTTTGGTGCCCGCAACTTCATCCGCGTAGATAAAGAATTTTTGATTCCCGCGGGAACTCTTTCATTTCACGTGATAATAAAAGCTTAGATATTTCCTTCACCGGGATGTAACCTGTACCATATTTTGTCAAAATCGGTCGGAAGGATGGGCCGTGAAAGCGTAGCAGACTGACGGACAGACACATTTTCACATTCATAATATTAGTATGGAAGTGTGGATTGTGAACAATTTATCTATACTTACGCTGTGCTATTACAGCAAGTAATCCCATGTGATTGAAGAAGATTTGCGTCCTGACACCGTCGGTGATGAATTAGCCTACATACACAGATACTCGTGTTAGATACCCAATACAACACCTAGTGCATTAACATAATACCTAGTCTAGTCTAGATAGCTCTAGGGCTAATTTACTGCGATGGATATTGGATTGAGATGTTCCTCCCGAGAGAATTTCGGCCACCGCCAATCTCGAGTCTCGACGGACACTAGCCAACTAAGCAAGAGATATTATAATATGAGCAAACACAGGTGCCCGTATTCTCTCTTATTCACTCACTCGCATAGTCCATGTGGACGGTTTCCAAATTCAATAGATTTTATGCAATACTGGAAGATGCCCGCGACTTCATCCGCTTGGATTTAGCTTTTGAAAATTCCCGTAGGAATTCTTTGATTTTTCGGCATAAAAAGTAGCCTATATTTACCTACTTCATTTCCTGTGATGCAACCTATTTTTGTACCAAAATCAGTTGAACAGTTGGGTTGTGAAATTGTAGCACTTTCTCATTAATAAATAATAGTGGAATGAATGATAACGTCGGCGTCAGAGCGGAACGTCGTTTTGTCCTGTCCATCTTAAGTCCAAGTGTGTGCGGCTTCATAATGACGTTGATAGTTTGATATAGTATGCCGATTGTTTTTGTTCAGAGTGTGTTTTAGTCCTAATAGAAGGTCAAGTCCACATACGGTGTATGGGCCATATTACTATCAACGCTTAAAACCATATTGTTTCAAAATTACTTTCGTGTTTTAAAATTATAATTCTTATTTTAGGAACGTGAAGGTACATAACATCGAACTGGTATTTTTAGTAATATTGTTAAGTGAAGCTTTAGGCATCGTAGTACGGCTCCAGTGCAGAGCTCAAGTTAATTAAGGAGTCTACACAAGTGTAAAAATCAATTTAACACCATGTGTGCGCTCCGTGAGAGCTCCGAACGTCTTAAATCTTGATTGGCGTGCTGCGCCAATTAGCCGATTGAGATACCCCGGGGAATTACCTACCCTGGGGAAAAGATCGGATTTTTTGCCAGAGAATTATAAAGAGTCCTTGTAGAAATTTATCTTTACTTCGAAATTTTCTTGAACGGTAAATATTACTTTGGCTCGCCCGTCCACACTTTGTTCGTACTGAATTTCTTAAAAACCCTTCAAGGGATGGAATTGCCAACAATACTGAAATACATATCCCTTTATTTTAAGCCGAAAGCCCAAATACCTACCAAGTTTCATGGATTTATGTTACATGATACTCATAACCGGTTTAAACAGCAATTAACTGAAAAATATTGGTTAATATTGATTTAGAATAAATTGTATCGGTTAAAAGTGATTTAGACCAACATTTTTATAAAATACAGGTTTTCATAGCAGGTAGCTTTAAAATCCTTGCTCTTTTATTATTCGAAATTCAAAAAAAAATTAAATGTTTTTGGTTCAAATGAACTTTTACAAGTGCTTTTGAATCATCGAGTGAATCTACCACTGGTTCGGAATCCGTTCACTACATTAATTTTCGCCTACCAACATAAAAACAAACACTAAACTTAGTTCAAACATTGGAGTATATGACACCCAAAGGTAAGAATCATTGTACATAGTATAGACAGCAGTAAATGTAACATTATGGACCTGGGGAGAGCTGTAAGCTTAATCTACAGATCCGCCGCTTGTTAGTGCCATTGTCTGGAAATTGAATTGAATTCATTAAATTTAGTCAGAATGGTCCCCCTAAGGGCGCTTACAGGCTGTTTCGGCAGTATAACTAAGCGCGATAATGAATATGGCGCTTTACAATAATCTCTGAGCCCCAGTCGATTTTCTTAAGAGGTTCTCCATGCATTCAACCCATTTAGCGCAGTGGTTAGCACTGTTTTTTTAAGGCTCTGTCTTAGCGTAAAATCAGAATAACTGAGTTTTTAAAAGTAGTATATCTGTTACGGGTAATACTAGAAGATGTAGTAAACCTAGGTTTACACGGGTTTACTTAGTATAACCCAAACGTTTTGGGTAAAGTTCGAATAATAAGTAAAATAAATTTTATTTCGGAATTTAACACAACACCACACAAATTTTCCAAATACCAAATCTAAATCCAAATTCAATCTTCCAAATGTTATTAGGTAAGACTTTAAGTTAGATCAAAATTTATTGGAGTTTACTCCTTAAGAATCGATTTTCATATATAAGGCGCCCGGTATGAGAAAAATATGAGAGGTAAAATCTACTGATGAATGACCTCGTTACTTTTTTGGTGCGCACCTATGGTGCGCACCTTTCTAATTTGGTTGTGACGTAAGAGTGAGACGTATATAGTGTATGCTGCAAGGCGACTATACCTATATGTTATTGGGCTTGTTTGTTTCTATCAGTGTCAATGTACTTATATTGCTGTTTTTGTTATACATATCAATATAGCTATTTATGCAACTGTATCGTAATGAAGGTCATTTTAATTCGAGTGCTGTTTTTTGATACGAGGCTTGCCGAGTATCAAAACAGGATAGTACGAGTAAACTCCAGTCGTGCGTCGGAGCTGACACACACAATTTTTTATTTTAACTAGCTGATGCCCGCGACTTCGTACGCGTGGATCGAGGTTTGGTTCCCGCACGAACTCCTTAATTTTCCGGGATAAAAATAGCCTATGTGCTATTCCAGACTATAATCTATCTCCGTGCCAAATTTCAGCCAGATCCGTTCAGTCGTTGGCGCGTGATTGAGTAACAATCATCCATACATCCATCCAAACTTTCGCATTTATAATATTAAGTAAGATCTGTTTTGGTTGCCAATTAAATAAAATAATACTCTCAACGTACGTTTCACTCCAACACCGGAGCATCTTTAGGCGATGTTGACTCAAGAAAAGATTACAATTATTTTGCTATAATCCGCCAACAGCTGTTGGCAAAATAATTGTAATCTTTTCTTGCTAAATCATGAACTTCCGCAAAGTAACGCCTGATTCTATCCAATATGTTGATTCGACAATGCATATATCATGGACCTCCGCAAAGTAATTCCGGCTTCTATCCAAATAATATGATGTTTTGAAGACCTCAAAACACAATTTAAAGAATTCTCTGTATAGAAAAAATCTTTAAACACATCCCTTCGACCCTTGCCTTTTATAACAATTTGTTTAATAAAACTTGCAACGGTGACGTCACAACAGGGCCTACGTGACCGTCGACACGGCGTCGAGCTGAGAACATTCGAGAAACACCGCGAGACGCCGAGCGACCGCGGACGCGCCCGACACCCCGCCAGTTTACCTACCAGCCGTCCCGCTATAAATAGCCGAGCGCCGAGACTGCAGTCAGTCCACTTGCGACTACTCGAGCCGCTCGGCCTGATCTCTCTGGGGGTCGACATCGGGTAGTACTTGTGGACGCTGGTCGTGTTAGCCGCACCTTGGCTTCAGAAGCCGGGCCCGTCTAGCACCACCGCTTCTCCGCTCCCCCTCGCCCCGCATTCTCCCCCCGTAGGCGCCTTCCGCGCACCCGCGTAATCCGATCAACGGCCACCGGTGGCCTACTGTCCGCGCGTAACCCGAACGGTGTTGCCCGCCGTTCGGATCATGATATAGGAGCTCCTTCAGAGCAAATAGGATTGTAGATCGGAGCATAGGTTAAGGCATGTTGTAATTGGTGTAAATAAATCTTAATTAAGTTGTGTGCATTACCGCTGTTTGATTTCAATCTCCCCGTTAGGTAGGGAAGATCAAGGTCGTAGGTTCGAACCCTAACTTTCATGTAAGTAGCGAAGGTACGCCGGGCCATAGGTACCATCAGCTACGTTACATTGGCGCCCAACTGAAAAACCCATCTGTTTGGGTTCGCGACGCGGAAAGCAGGATAGCACCACGTTCGTAACCAGTAGAAAAGAAATAGGCACGCACTGCAAGCACGCAGTGGTGACCACTAGTATAGGGCGAACCACTTTGAAAGCATAGTACGTTTAATATCGTAATTTTTTTCGTGGCATTAAAACGGTTATAAACCCTTCCAGGGATTTCACTTGCAACTGCTCGAGTCGCTCGGCCTGATCGCTCTGGGGGTCGACATCGAGTAGTACTGGTGACTTCCAAGGAGTCCACTTGTAACTAATCGGGTAGCTCGGCCTGATCTAATCATTGGGGTCGATGCCGAGAAGTAACTTGTGGACACTAAAGGAGTTAGTCGCACTTTGACTCAAGGAGTCAGGATCGCCTAACCACCTAAAACATAAACCCTGTCACAAAAGTCCGCTCGTAACCACCCAGGTAGCTCGGCCTGATCTTATCACTGGGGTCGATGCTGAGTGGAAACTTGCGGACACTGGAGGCACTAGCCGCACCTGCAAGGAACGACTAGCTCCACCGGTGTGTCAGAGTAAATCAAAAGGGTATATATCCGATCGGGAGTAATATAATAAACCACGCGAACAAAAAAAATTGAGATACGCGGTAAGGATACCTATTCTTAAATTAACCAGGCAGGGTTGAGAAATTAAAGGATAGACATCCCATCGAGAAATAAAACCAACAAGCACACACACACAAAATCGAAAGGGGAACAATTAGGGACCGGGAGCAGGTCAATAGATATCAACCGTTCGTAACGCGCGAACGCTAAGAAAAAAAAAACCCCCGCGAGAATAACAGTATCCATAAGAGGAAACGCAAAATAGGGCAGTAGCGAACGATAAACGCATAAAATAGAAAATAAACAAATAAGAAATAACATAGAAAAATAAATACATAGCAATCCGAGCGATAGGGTAGTATAAATAGAGTAAATAGATAGCTAATAAAAATAGTTAAATACTAACCAACCAATATAAATAAAATTAGGACCTAAATAAGAAAGAAAGATGCCCACAAGTTGGATATACAAGTTAAACAAACAGGAACTTACCGAAGAACTAGAAAATAGGAATATTGAAGTTTTAGCCACAAGTACAGTAGAGGAACTACGAAAACAGTTGGCACAAATAATAAAGACGGAGGACGAAACGTCCGAAGGTAGTAAAATGTCCGGTGAGAGCGAGACAAAGGAATTCGACAAAGCAATATCTCGGTGGGAAATACAGTTCGACACCACAGGAGATGCCGTGGAATTCTTAGAGAGGGTGGAAGAACTAGCTGAAACTCTAGGCGTGAATAAAAACAAAATTGTACAAGTAATACCAAGATGTTTGAACGGGAAAGCGTTATTGTGGTATAGGAATAATAAACAATATTGGAAAAACTGGGATGATTTTGTAGAAGCCTTCAAACTTTACTACTATCCAAGACAATATGAAAAGAATTTATTAGAAACAATCATAAAAAGGAAACAACGAATTCCAGAAAGATTTATTGAGTACCTGACTGATATACAAACCCTGATAAGAAGATACGGGAAGTTAACTCCGGATGAACAGCTGGAAAGAATCTATGACAATATGAAACCAAATTACCAGTACTACATAAAGAGAAAGGACTTCACCACGATAGCGGAACTCATCCAACTGACGGGAGATTACGAGAAGATAAACATGGACCGATACAAGGACATGAATTATAAAAGACCAACGTACCCAAGAAGGGAGATCCAACCAGAATATGTCAAGACACGTACGAAATATCAAAAGCCCGAACAGAAAATAGACGGCAAAAAGATCCACAACTATGATCCAGACACGTTCTGCTGGAAATGCGGAAAAAGAAACCATACGGCACGAGAATGCCAAGCCAAACGGGTCATCTTCTGCAACCTATGTGGACTATTAGGAAAACTAACCCGAGACTGTTGCAAAACAAACGAGAAAACAGCAAGAACGAACACACAAAGTTACACGACGCAAAGCAAACAAGGAAAGGATAATCGGATATTCATGGACGTTAAAATATACGGGAATCCGTGTAGGGCATTAGTAGATACGGGGTCAACCAATTCGTACATAAATAAAGAAATAATGGATAAGATTAAAAACAGAATAAAGGAACCTATACAAAAAACTAACATAATCAAGTTAGCAGACGGGTCAAAAATAGAAACGACCGCAGTGGTAAACGTGGAACTAGATATAAAGGGACAAACCATGACACACCAAGTAATCTACCTACCGTCAACTACAGTAATGATCATGGGAATGGACATCCTATCTAGATTAGGACTCGAGATAAACTGGACAGATACGTCAGGTGAACAGACAAATCTAGAAGTAACAGAAACAAAGATCGACACAGAGACAAGCTTAACAACAAAACAACACGAAGAATTACAAAAGGCATCACAAGAAGAAAACGTAATAGCCGACGAACTATCAAGGAACCCGGTATGTACGACAACAGTCGAAGACGGAGATTGGTACACGAAAAAATTCAACAAAATAAAGAGTAATCCCGAAGCGGACCCCGACTACTGCATGAAAGAGGAAAAACTCTATAGAAGAATAAGCAATCCAAAATACGGCGGAAAGCTAGACCCAGCAACGGAGTGGAAACTATGTGTAAAAAAGACCGATAGAGAAAGAATCCTAACGCAAAACCACGACGAACCTAACGCAGGACATCTAGGAATATATAAGACGTTTAATAAAATAGCACAACGATATTACTGGCCAGGGTCATTCAAAGATGTAGCTACGTATATAAACAGATGCGAGATCTGCCAAAAACACAAAACATCGCAAGAAAAAAAACCAGGACTGATGCATATAAGAAATGCAGGAGAACCCTGGGAATTAGTAACAACCGACCTCATAGGACCACTTCCTCGATCCACTAAAGGATTTCAATGGATAATAGTCTTCCATGATAAATTTACAAAATGGACAGAAATAAAACCGTTACGGACGGCAACATCGAAAACAGTCGCCAGCGCCCTAAAAGAATGCATCCTCATGAGACACGGCGGAATCAAAACATTATTAAGCGATAACGCGAAAATATTTACGAGCAAATACTTCAAGGAGACACTCGCGCAGTATGGAATAGAACATAAATTAACGGCACCTTACACACCACAGTGCAATCCAACAGAACGAGTGAACAAAACACTCGAAACTATGATAGCCGCATACATAGAGAAAAGCCATAAAAAATGGGACGAACACCTGACTGAATTCAACTTTGCATTAAACACATCGGTACAGGAGACGACAAAGTACACCCAGCATTCCTACTGTTCGGAAGAGAATTAAGAAACATTCACGACGAAAATAAATTACCTGTACCAGCGCTAAAAGAAAAACAAAAACCAACAGAAATCTACGAAATAGTCAGACACAACCAACAGCGAGCCTCCGTTCAACAGAAAAACTACTACGACAGGAATAGACGAGACTGGAAACCGAACGTAGGGGAACTCGTACTAAAAAGGGAATTTCCATTGTCAAACGCAAGTAAGCAATTCTGCGCAAAACTGGCTCCAAAATTCGCAGGTCCATATAAAATACTAGAGCAAAAATCACCAGTAATATTCCTAATTAAAGCACTACGGGGAAATAAAATATGTACGGCACACGTAAAGGACATAAAAAAATATCATACATAACAGCACGGTACAGCAATGATATGTCTATGGCATCATAAAAATGATAGCACAGTCCAACAGTAATACCTCCATGGCACGAGAGAAAAAAAAAGAGGATATTGCAATCTACAGGTTATACGTCTATGGCTCCATACATAAAAACTGTAAACACCAAAGAGAACGAAAGAGTAACGAGTATCACAGAACACTATGGTTCAGTTACTGTTAAACCCAGTACATACAAGACGATCCATACACCCAACAACCTACCCAACACCGAACCAACCAGAGACAAACACCAAACTTATTATAATATATAACCATAAAGCCACGACACACTACCGGACGTAACTGTGCGTCCTAGACCAATATCAACAGAGTAAAAACAAGCAAGAGAAAACGTCAGAAAATAAAAATTAACCTACCCTCAAAAATAAATAATAGGAAGTTCCCAATGAAAAACCAAACCAAACATCAGTCATACGTAGATGATGTCGGGAGTAACAATAATAAGTAACGAGGAAGTCATATTGGACGGAAACGCATGGGCAACCATTGGCGAGGCATAGTACCTACGCCTCCCTCAATATAAGGGAAAAATGAAACCGTGAGGTACCTAATAAAATATATATAAGAAAAAAGGGAAATGCCATAAAATAGGGACACTAACATAGACAAGTAATGAGCTAGAATAAGGAAATATAGTTGCAATCCATAGCTAACCAAGTGATTTTTACAGGCAAAATCTCCAGAAATGAGAGGGGGATGCAACGGTGACGTCACAACAGGGCCTACGTGACCGTCGACACGGCGTCGAGCTGAGAACATTCGAGAAACACCGAGAGACGCCGAGCGACCGCGGACGCGCCCGACACCCCGCCAGTTTACCTACCAGCCGTCCCGCTATAAATAGCCGAGCGCCGAGACTGCAGTCAGTCCACTTGCGACTACTCGAGCCGCTCGGCCTGATCTCTCTGGGGGTCGACATCGGGTAGTACTTGTGGACGCTGGTCGTGTTAGCCGCACCTTGGCTTCAGAAGCCGGGCCCGTCTAGCACCACCGCTTCTCCGCTCCCCCTCGCCCCGCATTCTCCCCCCGTAGGCGCCTTCCGCGCACCCGCGTAATCCGATCAACGGCCACCGGTGGCCTACTGTCCGCGCGTAACCCGAACGGTGTTGCCCGCCGTTCGGATCATGATATAGGAGCTCCTTCAGAGCAAATAGGATTGTAGATCGGAGCATAGGTTAAGGCATGTTGTAATTGGTGTAAATAAATCTTAATTAAGTTGTGTGCATTACCGCTGTTTGATTTCAATCTCCCCGTTAGGTAGGGAAGATCAAGGTCGTAGGTTCGAACCCTAACTTTCATGTAAGTAGCGAAGGTACGCCGGGCCATAGGTACCATCAGCTACGTTACAAACTAATCATTTTCTCTTTTTACAAATTGTTAAATTACTACCTACATAAAATTTCAAATCCTATATCAAAAACATTGTCACCTGAAATACTAGCCTCTTTTCAGGTTAACCTGCTACTTACCATCTTGGACTGTACATCATCTGTACCAGGTGAGATCGCAGTCAAGCTCTAACCTGAAATAAAAAAAAAACAACCTGCTAATCACTACTCACATGGATACTCTAGTAGCAGGCTCCCTGCTAGCCCCCAGGGGTCACATCTGGCCCCTATATTTTTCTTTCCCAACTCTCTGAAACTAAATGTACTCGTACTTGTTGAGTGGAACTTGTCTGGAACTTTCAAATTACTTCCAGACGTTCGCGGGGAGTTTTTCTTTGAGTTTCCTTCCCCTTACTAACTAATCTGCATATTACATCCGATTATCTGACGTCATTTACATCCAATGTGAAATGGCTGAAATCAGCGATTCAAACAGTTTTTTTTTATTCCACTGCAAGTTAGCCCTTGACTGCGATCTCACCTGATGGTAAGTAACGATGAAGTCTAAAATAGTAGCGAGCAACCCTGTTAGGGGTATGGCAGTTATACTGAACCCTTACCCCTAGTCGGTTTCTACACGGCATCGTACCGGAACGCTAAATCACTTGGCGACACGTCTTTGCCGGTAGGGTAGTAACTAACCACGGCCGAAGCCTCCCACCAAGCCGGGAATCGAACCCGAGACCTCCCACACTTATCGCATATTTTCGTCTGTTACAGAGGTTACATCACGGATCCGGAAAAAGGATAGTAAAAGGACACCACAGGATCTCAATAAAATATCTATCAACATACTTACTATAATAATATAAATGCGAAAGTGTGTTTGTTTGTTAGTTTTCCCTTCAATCACGGAGCAACGGATCGACGTGATTATTAGCATGCGTATAGTTGGTTAGGCTACTTTTTATCCCGGAAATTAAGGAGTTCCCGCGGGAATCAAGAAACTTAAACCACGCGGACGATTGACGAAGTTTCGGGCATCAGCTAGTACTTAATATAAATGTGAAAGTTTTTTTGGAAATAAATGTAGATACGTAGTGAAATCTCGAAAGCTCACTTTATTATTTTGATTATTATTTTAATCTTGATTGAACACAAGTACACGAATTGTTTAATGAGTCCACTCGCAGAGTCATCCGGCAAAGAGCCCTCTATCCGAGCCCTCTGCGTGTGAGGAACACTACATAGCACTCAGCAGAACTACCACTCAATTTGCTCAGTTTGATTGATGCGAACTCGGTCAAGGGCCACTTGATGACTTTTTACCCATCAGCTGCTGATATTATATATCCATATTGTTTCTAGTGTAATTATGGGGATTTTATGTATCACTGAATCTGATTTTTTTGAAATGAAATGATTTTTTATTTCATCTTGTGCCACTTATGATGAGTTAAGACTCTGCCACTGGTTCGGAAAACTACCGAGCCGGCAAGAAACTCTGCAGATAGTCGCGTCGGATGAAGCTTGCTCGCGTAATTTGGATCGAACTTCACTTACAAGTAAGTTCGTTTTATTATAAATTTTTCACTTAATATTCAGCGTTCATATACTTAAACTATAGTCATATGTATCTAAAATTTTTACAAAAACCACCCACCGAATGTCTTGCTGGTTCTTCTCGATAGGAAGGCCTTCCGAACCAGTGGTAGATTCACTCGACGATTCAAAAGCACTTGTAACAAGTTTATTTGAATGAAAAAACAAGTGCGAGTCGGACTCGCGCACGAAGGGTTCCGTACCATTATCAATAAATAATTACCTTTGTTAATGAACCGCAAGGCTATAACTTTGTTTGTAGAGGTTTATTGTTAATATCAAAAAAACTATGCTAGTTAGAGCATTGGCTATAGTTTTCCTGTAAAGTATACGTAAATTCCTATTGACCATAATTATTTCAAATTTTTCGATTGGTAAACTCCGGAGATAAGGGGGGGGGGGGGGGAAAAATCAAAAACTATCATAACTATAAATCTGTTTTAGAATGTACAAAGTAAACCCTTTCATATGATACCCCACACAGTACAGTTATCTCACTTTTAAATTTCAACCCTCAGATTTTCCCCCCTTTTTAAATAAGAACAAAAATAATTTCCAATTTTTTTTAACTCCAGTGTCTTTGGGCCACTAATATACACAACTATTCCAAATTTCATGTCGATAGCTTTGGTAGTTACTGAAATAATCGAGTGTGACGGACGGACAGACGGACAGACAAACGGAGAAAGTAGCACCATAAGGGTTCCATTTTACCATTTTGGTACGGAACCCTAAAAATATGAGTTTGAGTTTGAGGTATTTTTGTCGCCGCTAGTAGGTAAAAGTTGAACGTCTCAGTAATATTTTGGCTCTGCATTCACAAGTTAAGGGTTAAAGCCGTACTAAAGTTGGAGTAGCCCAACTTCTCGCCCACGCGTCTGTATTGTTGAGCAACTGCCGAAACTTTGTCGGCGTTTGTGGGAGTTGAGCACATTTACAAAGCTATTTAACTAAATTAACGTTTAGTGTTAAATCTTTTTCATAATACAAACGTATCATTATCACTAGGATTTTGGCTATGGGAATAAGGGAATATATAATGCAGCTGTGTTTCCGCTCACCCCTCTGCACATATCTAACTCTGTGGAGATTGGCCACTAAAGTCGAATATTATAAATGCAAAATATTGGATGGATGGATGTATGGATGGATGTTTGTTACTCAATCACACCAGAACGGCTGAATGAATCTAAATGAAATTTGGCACAGAAATCCATACTAATATTATAAGTGCGAAAGTGTATCCGTCTGTCTGCTACGCTTTCACGGCCCAACTCCTCAACCGATTTTGATGAAATTGAGTACAAAGAAAGTTTACATCCCGGGGAAGGACATAGGCTACTTTTCATCCCGGAAAATTAAAGAGTTCCCGCGGGAATCGAAAAACTTTAATTCACGCGGACGAAGTCACGGGCATCATCTAGTAGATTATATTCTGGAATAACACATTGGCTACTTTTATCCAGCAGGGCGACCGCGTATCTTTTGCATCAATTATTGATGCATCGCAATCATCTCTGATTGGTTAACTCTCTTCCACTATTGGACGAAATCCATTGACGCAGCAAGAATACCATAAATTCAGCCAATCAGAGGTGATTGCGATGTATCAATGATTGATGCAAAAGTTACGCGATCGCCCTGCAGGAAAATTAAAAGATTACCAAAAAACCTCAATCCACGCTGACGAAGTCGCGGACATCAACTAGTATAATACATTTTTTTTCCATTTACCTTATATTATTAGCGATAAGTGATGCTATATTTCCTTTATCTTAACGATTATATTAGGAGTAGGTGAGGCGCCAAACCAGCGAGATAAAGGGAATAATGGGAAGTTAAGGAGTCACTGGCTTAGAAAATGAATTATGGAAAACCGACTCACTAAGTTAATGTTGTATTTGGACCCGTAGTCTGATTTATGTAGTGTCCCACAAACTTATCTGACCCGGTGGCCAAAATTGGAACTAATTTTTATGCCTGTTTAGTTTTTGTTTTTATTTTATTTTTCATAGATACTAGCGTCGCTATTACCGGGTCAGATAAGTTTGTCAGACTGTACCTAGTGTCTGTGAGTTAAAATAGCTAGTACCTATGTTTAGAAGAGGGATTTGCTCATTGCTTTTATTTGACAAAGAATATTAGGTACCGATAATTGAAAAGTAAAAATAGAAGTAAAAGTATAAAAATTAAAAAAAAAATATTAGGTACCGGTAATAAAAAAGTGAAAACTTCATTAGGCGCGTTGAGCACTTTTTGGTAGGGGTTAAACATGTGGAACACGCGCGACCGACACCGATCTTCTCAAGACAAAAGTTCTTAAGTATTAGTACATTCTTAATTAAACTTAAATGCCTTAGTTTTAAGGTTTATATTAATAAGTGCTGTGTAACCGTGACCGACACCTCGCGTTGTTGCGAAGACAGAGCCGGGCAAGAAACTCAAAAAAACATAATTAGAATTGCTTAAGTTATACTATAGCCTAGTGTGGTCTAGACGTCTTTTAATGGGTTCGATATGCCTAACTGCCATACCCCTAACATGTTAACCTGCTATATCTTAGACTGCATCATCGCTTGATGGTACGACCTTACCAGTAGGGTGGTCACTAGCCGTAGTTTCCCGCCAGACCAGACCAGACTGGAGAAGAACAAGAAATGGAACCCAAATCCCAAATTAACCCTGCCGGCAAATGAACCTGGAACCTGCCACTTGTAAACCACACGACTCACCACTGCGCCTGGCAAGTCGTCAAGCTCCGAAGAATTCGCGCGTACCTGCCATCACGATTTGCATTAAAGCTTTTAATAAAATTAAAATCAATGGCGGAATTCGGATTATTCGATGATTATTGCGCACTAAGAGGAACATTATCTTTATTAGGAACCATAAATAAGTATTAATCGCACCATAAAAGGCAACGAGGCTCGAATTAGCTCCAATACAAGCGCCGGAGACATTAGGGAGCGATGATAACTAGATTAGGAACGTTGCTTCACGGGATCATTGAGGATTTATAGATCTCCAATTGTACTGGTTACGATGGGGGTGCAAGCTACAGTGATTGCTTATTGCAAGTGTTACAATTTGAAAATTTGTTTTCAGTACTCAGTAGGTACTTGTGATCGCTTTTTATTCGAATAAAAATCATTTGAATTTTATGGGCCTCATAATATTTATTTACTGACTAGATGATTCCCGCGGCTTCGTCTGTGTGGATTAAGGTTTTTTGATTCCCGCGGGAACTCTGGAATTTGCCGGGATAAAAAGTAGCCTATATGTCCTTCCCCGGGATACAACCTATCCCTATACCAAATTTCATCAAAATCGGTTGAACAGATGGGCCGTGAAAGCGTAGCAGACAGACAGACAGACAGACACACTTTCGCATTTATAATATTAGTATGGATTTATTTGCATTCCAAGCCCTGATAGGGCAAAGCAAGTTAAACTACTAATACACTAACAAATTACAATAATTAAAATAAATTAACATTAAATTACCATATCATACTACATACTAATACAATACTTCATACTATAAATGCGAATGTGTGTTTGTTTGTAGGTTTGTTGGTTCGTCCTTCAATCACGTCGCAACGGAGCAACGGATCGACGTGATTTTTGGCATGGATATAGTTGTGGACCTGGAGAGTCACATAGGCTACTTTTTATTCCGGAAAATTAAGTAGTTCCCGCGGGAATCAAAAAAACTTTAACGACGCGTACGAAGTCGTGGACATCAGCTAGTATTATATTACATTATCAAGTCACTAGCAGGCGATTTAGAGGACTATGCTTGGCGTAACTGTACTGTTACCTATTTTGTGACGTAATCAAATCGGATAATAAGATTTTGAAGAAATTTGGTAGATAGATAGATTTCATCCCGCGATAGGATACTAGACAAAGAAAAAGAGGCAACCTTTAATCCAGGAAAATCAACCTTTGCCATGGTAATAAAACCTAATTAACCTAAAAAAACCTAATTCACGCGGACAAAGTCCCTGGCATCGTTTATTGTCCTACTAGCTTATGCCCGCGACTACGTCCGCGTGGATTGAGGTTTTTTGGTTCCCGCGGGAACTCCTTAATTTTCCGGGATAAAAAGTAGCCTATGTGCTATACCAGACTATATTCTATCTCTGTGCCAAATTTCAGCCAGATCCGTTCAGCCGTTGGCGCGTGATTGAGTAACAAACATCCATACATCCAAACTTTCGCATTTATAATATTTATTATATTATATTACTAGCTAATGCCCGCGACTTCGTACGCTTGGATCGAGATTTTGTGGATCCCGCGGGAACTCTTTAATTTTCCGGGATAAAAAGTAGCCTATGTGTTAGTCTAGACAATAATCTATCTCTGTGCCAAGTTTCATCCAGATCCCTTCAGCCGTTCTGGCGTGATTGAGTAACAAACATCCATACATCCATACATCCATCCATCCAAACTTTCGCATTTATAATATTTATTTGATTTGATTATTTGATTTGATGAGAGTGAAGGTCTGTGTCTAGCTGTGGGACGTTAATGGACTGCAGTGGTGGTTAAATAAAATTTTTCGTTAATTATTATTAAGTAATAGCATAAATTTTGTCACCACTTGTATGTACGCCAGTCTGAACAATGTTGACAATATTACGGTACATATTTCAGTTATGCGCAAATTAAATTCGGTCGCGGCCAAAATAAATTATTCCGATGAAGTTTCAGCTGAAATTTGCGAGATAATATCAATCATCATGTACCTACCTAGCGGAACTGGTATTTATTGACTTTATGGATATATTATAGCGCGACTGATGACGTATGAGAATTTAATTTGTATTCCATGACAAATTGCAGCGCTGGGGCTGACATGTAATTAATTAATAAAAGCCACTAAACAAATAAAGAAAAAAAAATTGCAGCGTTGTCGACTATCAATTTCGAAGTGATAGGTACCTATAATCATCTGGGTTTGTCTTGTAAGAGTAGTAGTAGTAAATTAAAAAGTTGGAGCCTGGTGGTTTGTGAAGGTTTAAAAAATTAAAGCAATAGTATTTTTTACGTTTATTTAAATATCAGGTACTAGCCCTTACATATTATGTAATTATTTGGTAAATGTTTTAAGGGTATATGTCATAAATTCATGGCTTGCATTGCCAAGCTATGAAGTCCCTTATAGAATAGGGTTGTCTATAGGGGGGCAACTATAATGATATCAAGTATCAAGACTAGTAACAAATGATGCATAACACACGGTCACACGTTGCCGCTGCGGCTATGTGAATATTCATGTGATTAACGACGCGACCTCCGACCGAGACACACACACAAACACACACGTGCACCTACACGTGCATGTCATATTATTATACAAACATACATTTAACAAATGTACATTTTGATGTTGATCGAATTTAGCATATTCCAGGAAGTGGGGCGGTGGAAACTTGATCCTCTTATAAATCTAATAGTTATAAGTTTATATGTATAACACAGCTGAAACGTATCAGGTTATATTTGTTTTAGCTGCAAACTTCGTCGAAATCAGTTTTTAGTATTTTTTTAACAAAATTACACCAGCGTAATGCAGTCACTATGGAGTCAACCTCGGAATGAGAAATAATAAACAGGCGGGTCACCTGATGTTAAGTGATTACCGCCGCCCATGAACATTTGCAGTACCAGAGGAACCGCCAATGCGTTGCTGGCTTTTGAGAAATTTGTTTATCCGCCCTTTGAAGAGCCCTATATTGTAAACATGAGGGAACACAGAAAATGGAAGCTGGTTCCATAATTTGCAGGTACGTGGCAGAAATGACCTGGAATGACGCTCATATAGCTCTTCGCTGGAATAAACGTTTGAAGCCCTAAAACTAAGGGCATTGGCAACCAGGTGATAGGGTAGATTAACTTGATGCAAAACCACTTGTAAACGTTTATTGGAGTTTATCTCCTTTAGAATCGATTTGCCTAATGTAGGCCCGGGGTATGAAAATTTATGGGGAGTAAAATCAAAAAAATTCCGTTACGTTATTGACTTTATTTTTCCATGGTAGCATTTGTTTATGTTTCCATGACTGTAGGTAATGTATTAGGATGAATATAAATAAATGTATCAGCACGCTTTCAGTAATACAATAAAAAACCGGCCAAGTGCGAGTCGGACTCGCGCACCGATGGTTCCGTACAAACCTGTAGTAAGTTTTAAATTATTAAAAATATTTTTATTATATGATGTAACTAAAAATTCATGCGTAAATTGTAAAAAACTACTTACTAGATATCGTTCAAACCAATTTTCGGTGGAAGTTTGCATGGTAATGTACATCATATATTTTTTTTAGTTTTATCATCCTCTTATTTTAGAAGTAACAGTGGAGGGGGGGGACACATTTTACCACTTTGGAAGTGTCTCTCGCGCGAACTATTCAGTTTAGAAAAAAAATGATATTACAAACCTCAATATCATTTTTGACATATCCATAGATGAATGGGTATGATGAAACACGTATGGGTTAGATGAAAAAAAAAATTTTGAGTTTCAGTTCTAAGTACCTATGGGGACACAGTTCTAAGTTACCCACAAAATTTATTGTTTTTTTTTCTATTTTTGTAAGAAAATCTTAATGCGGTTCACAGAATACATCTACTTACCAAGTTTCAACAGTATAGTTCTTATAGTTTAGGAAAAAAGTGGCTGTGACATACGGACGGACAGACAGACAGACATGACGAATCTATAAGGGTTCCGTTTTTGCCAAATTTGGCTACGGAGCCCTTAAAAAAATGCGTTCATTTACTAATCATTAATTTACTAATCTATATATTTTATAATCGTTCGTAAAGAGTAAACCCCAGTCGCGAGTCGGACACACATATTTTTTTCATTTTTTTTTATAGATTCACTTACAATATATAGTCAAGTCAAAGTCAAAGTCAAGTCAAAATAACGTTTATTCAATTTAGGTAGGTATACTACACTTATTGACGTCGAGTTTTTTATAATATATAATGGTGATAATCAGTAACGGTATCTTAAAACTAAAGCTACGAGTGTCGTGATCGTGTGTTCGACTGGCAACATTTATTTATTATTTATAGAATGGCAATACTGATTTCATGTTGGTATTGCACTATTAATGAATTCAGAGTTGGTAGAGGGTAGGCGAAAAAGACATTGTGTATAAATACGGGCGTCATTCTGTAAACAGGAAGTTGAGTATCGCTCGCCATCAGAGGTGCACGCCTGTGCTGTGTACATTCTTATATATCATAATATATACAGTGTTATACTTTTGTGTATAGAGTGAGTTGAGACGTGGTGTTGGAAAGTAAAGTGTGTGCGAGATGATAGCTGAAATGCCAGTAAGTCCTTTGTTGTATCGTTCCAATTCATTATTTATTTATTATTTAATCTCTGATGCATTTTAAGAGTAATCTTTAACACATGTGTTAGTGTGCTATTTCAGGATTTCTATAAGGTACATTGTGGGTAGCGAAGTTGTTCGCTACTACCCAAAAATATGCCCGTTCTATGCCCACGTGTAGTTTTATGAACTTCCAAATAAAGATCCGTAGTTAGTCAATCGGTCTTAGGTTGTATCTAGTCATGGAATATATAGACCTTAACGGGAATTCGTGACAACTTCAGAAGTGAAAATGAACCCAAGAAAACAATATTTTTTTAACACGAGAAAAATATTGTTCACTAAGTAGTTATATTGTGACACAATTCTCTGTGTCGTACCTTCAAAACTTTTAAACAAAGAGTTACTAAGTTACTAAGTTCAAAAGAGATTGACTACTTTAATCAAAGTTAGCATGTACTTGAGATCCATTCTTGCTATGCTATAAAGATAACGTGCAGCAAAGAACTTTTGTTTATTGCTAAATCTGTTTTGACACCTATTGTGTGGGTACATTGAATAACATTAGTTCTGGGTGAACTCTTAGATTTGCTATTTTGGCTATAATATTATTATGTTGTATTCCATTTGAGTAGAGGTTAAATCGAGTGTTTGGTAATGATCTCGTGCGATAATAATTGACATTGTATCAAGGCAATTAATATTTGAATTACATTTATATTTCGTATTTAGTTACCCACAAATTGGAAAAGAGTTTGCTGTAAACTTTAATATTACGTCATCACGACGTTAAGACTGTGAAGTCTCATCTGAATGAATTGCCAACTCAAACCAGCTTGGCGACTGGCTTCCATCGAGGAGGATGATCCCCGAATTACGATTTTGTAAGCAGTTTACTTTAGTGTCGAAGTAATTCTGATTCTAAGGTATTTAGTTTAGATAAAACACATCGATAGAAATTTCAGTGAATTGAGTTTTGAATATAGTGTCCATAGTATTTATTTATGATAGATGATGTAAAAATGTCATGTCCTGGACATGAGTCCAAGAAATTTTGTGTTATTTAGCTGTAATCAACAAATAAAGCGTCAAGCGAGAATTTCGCCAGTATGAGAGTTGACATACTGGAATAAATTTCACTAGCACCGGCCGTCTGAGCAGCCATTTTAGATGATTAAATGCGATACCATACAGCTTGGTTATTACTACTGGTTAACCTGAGGTACTCCTAGAGATATGAAATAGGTAAATAATTATCAGTTCTAATTAACTCAAGTATTTGTGAATTATTCTCTGGACCATCACTTTGGATGAACGTTACCTAAAGTTTTATTTAGTGTAAATGTAGTTAAATGATTATTGAATTTAAAAGCAGCCTCGTGCCTTCAGACTAGTGTACTGAATGAGATTGTAGTTTTTTTTTACGCACTGTTTAAGTTTCGAATTTTGATTTTACAAGGTTTTTAATTTTTAATTTAGTTTTTAATTTGAAATTTCTATTAACCAGGCATAGATTAGATTACTGGTTATTCACGAAGAGAATTCATGGAGTGAATAATAGTAATAAAAAAAAAAAGAGAGAAGTGAATATGTCAAATAAGATGCCCTCATGTCAATACTAGGATGCAAAGCAATTTATCGAACTCTGATTAGTTTCATGTGTGATTTATAAGAAATACGATAAAAGTATGATTTAGTTTTAAATTCTCGATATAAAAGTATACTTACTGGTATACTTATTTTATGTGATCTAGATAGTTTAGTCTGGTAGTACTAGACTCGATCAAAACAGGTGTCTTAGGAATTTGTAGTGTTTAAAAAGTAATTTTTTTGAGTGGCAGGGCAACTATTTATATTAGTGCCGCGAGTGAACTTAAATTACATTAGTGAAGTACATTGGCCAGACATGTAATTTATGATAAGTTTATTTAAGCACTTGCTTAAAATCATTTGCCCTTTTATTAGTGATTTGTTCGATGGTAGTTGTACCTATGCTGAAAGAATAATAGTGGTTTTACTGACCAAGTCCTTTTGCAACTCTTAATATGTGCTATTATCACAGCATATGTATTTTAGTACTGTATTGTATATCAGCTATTGATATCATTATCATTTGTAGTTTAAAAAAAAAAGGGGAACCTCTTTCTATCGCATTACAGGTTGATTGACATCAGGGGTTCCGCTTTCATGTACGGAAGCCTTAGTGTCTCTTGACAGATTTATCAGTGATTGAGGTTAATAATGAAGGATTTTGGAAGAATACAAGATAGAGACGTTAGAATATCTTAGATTTCAAGTTGAAATTGACGATTTTGCGTAGCTGGTATTGTGGGAGTAAGAATAAAGATATTGAATGATGGTCAGAGAGCTCGTATACGTTTGGAGTAGTCATGAGTGTGTCTACTCACTATTATAGAGTGGCCAAGTGTGTCGATATTTTAAGGTGGCCATGTGAGTCACCATTTTAGAATGACTATGTATGTCATTTGGGCCATGTGAGTCCATAGAATGTAACCAAGTGTGTTACTAGAGTGGAACAAGTGTTTCCATAAGTTGTGACCTAGGTGGCCATGTGAGTCACCATTTTAGAATGACTATGTATGTCATTTGGGCTATGTGAGTCCATAGAATGTAACCAAGTGTGTTACTAGAGTGGAACAAGTGTTTTCACAAGTTGTGACCTAATGAGCCGGTAGGTTGTGAACAAGTGTGTTACTGTTTTTGACAGTATGTTATCTAACTGTTCGTGAAAGATCTAATGTATTTTATTTACTTAATTTTACGTACATATCAAACTAAAGGGATGTACATAATGAAAGCAAGTTTTCTAGTCCAGAATTATTAGCTGCTTTAGTAGATTACTGTACAAGTAACTCGTTCTATCTAGAACTACCATGGCATTTTATTCATTTTTCATAGTTCCTGTGTGCCTTTAAATGTTTTTGATCAGGGGAATTTCTACATTTTTAAATTTTTAATGATTTTAGATAGATTTCGGTTATTTTAAACGACTAAGATCAATTTTTACAAGTAGTATAACTGTACCTAATGGTACAGCCGCAAAAATTGATTGTATTTGTATGGACTTTAAAATGGATTAATTAGTGATCCCGATGTAAGGCGACCGATCCTCGACGTGTTTCGGATGTATATAATCTGAATGCGCCGAAATACGAATGAATTATAGTTATTTCAAAAAAAAACTATGATGATCAAACGAACTTGCAAATTGAAATTAGATCGATATTATATGAGTACGCTTTATTTGAAGATATACAACAACATAGTTATTATATGCACACTATTTATAATAACGTACCAGATCGATGTCGATGTGGTTTAGGAAATGATGCATTTAATAGCCTTATTGTCATTGGTTCAACTTATCAGTTGGTCACTCACCCATTCGTTATATTTGAAAGATTTGTGTTTCTCAAATATATGACTCACTTGTAGACTATGCTTAGTAGTTTAAAAAGTTAACAAGCAAGGAATGCATAAAGTAAATTGAAACAAAGGTTCCAAGTTTGTTGTTGTTAATAGATCTTTCACTCGTTTGTTTACACTATTTTATGGCTTTCAACATAATGCGGTCCGATGTTCGGAATGCGTTAAGAATTAAATACGGAAGGATATATACTTCAGCTTGTAACGGTGAAGGTTGTAGTAATTTTGAAATTCTAGATATCGCAAAAATAATAATTCCAAAAATAGTTCAAACGTGTTTCGTCAATACTAATTAGCATTCCAGTGATTCAGTTTGACCAAGTTAGTTCATTAAATGTTAAATTGAATTTAATAAAAAGATTAAAATTTTTGGAACATTTACTAATCACAAAGAAAGATAAATAAATAAATATAAGGGCTGAACATTTGAGGCTCGAAGTTAAGTAGCTTGCTAGAAACTACAGTCACGACACGAGAAGCCCGTTCAATAAAGTAATAAAATTGTAAAAATGCGCCATTCTCGAAGTCACATTGGGTTTTCTTTCTATATATTTATCTGAGTGATTTGAAATAATGAACTGGATGATAAAATTTAACAGACTATTATTTGAATTGAAAATGAAATCGCGCAATTAATTATCTTTTGCCGTCCAAAATCTCGAGAGTATAATATGATGTAAAAATTATATTTTCTAGAGAGTGACTAGTGCGTGCTTGCTTACTCTCATTTTATCTCCATATTGTTTTTCTCAAATTTATTGAATAATGTCGTGTGATGCACGGGCGTTGTGGATCCGCAAGCTCGTGACGAAGGTATACCCTCACCTAGCGGCTCCGGCCTACAACCGTCAGTTAATTTGTAAATACTTACTTTAATTATTAAAAGACGCAGAAAAGTAAAGCAAAAAGTATTAAAAAGCAGAATGAATAAAACACTCAGTATATATACTATATTATGTTACTGACGTAATATATTATAACTTGGTGTAACGTTTTTATTTATAATTGGTTTGATTTTTGTTCATATGTTGAGGTAATGATTCTGAAAAAAAAAGACAAAAGAGGTTTTGAGTATTAAATTCAAATTTCTGAATTTGGGGTTTTCATCTAGTTTTTTTTATTATTTAGTTTTGTATCAAGCTTTGGATTTACAGCAAAATTTGAATTTTGTATTTTAATTTGAAATTGCTATTGAGTAAAGTTAATTTAAAATAATTATATGATAGCGATTTAGTATTGTACAATGATTGCAAGCCGATTCTACTTCAATTCATACAAAAGTTTTGCATTTCAAAGAAGCCTTTGATGAAGAGTTAGATTTAGTTTTGGACTAAGGTTTAGTTTTGGACTTTTTGTTTGGTTTTCAATGATGATTGTAGTCAAAGTTCAGGTATTTGACCCAGTTCAAAGCAATGGGTAAGATTCTAAGTATTTCACAAGTTAAAGATTGTCTTGGACAACATAACCTGAACTGATTCGGTTGAATTTTGTGGTGCTGTCTCTTTTTGATGGGTTTATTCAGAGGTTAACACGGAAAGGAAAGGTTAGGAATAGAAGGGAATAAACTAAAACAACTTGTGTTTTGAGGCGTGTTTAATAGAATTGAACTCTATTTGTTAAAATTTTTGAATAAGCTAAGAAAAATTTCATTTCATTTATTAAAAACGTTGACTGTTACATAGTTAAAGATTTTAAAATAGTAATAATTTAACATAGTGGGAACAGTCTACCGCCAACAGGTATACGATGTCAGGAATTTAGAGCAGATAATTTAACATAGACTTAATTTGATTCAAACGATTAGTAAAGATTAGTTAATGGTACAGCAGATCCAACTGAATTGAAGAATTAATAGATTAGTAATCCTGATTAATGTTTGCATTGGATGCGGTTGTAGATTTTATTGTGAACTCTGGGGTAGTGTGTGATACTTATTTCTTGTCAAGTCCTAAAATTTTAATAAAATCAGCTTTCCTTTACGTTCTGATAAATTTTTCGATTTCAATAAAGTTTTTTAAAAAAAGCAGGCATGACACGTCATGTATGACACATGATAGGTGGAGCTCAGGATGATAGACCTGTTGGTCTGTTACAGATTGTAATCAGGGTTTAGATATTTACTTAGCTTTAGATTCAGCGTCAGATGCTTGTAAGGTATAAATAACTGAAACGGTATAAGAAATAAAATAAATATTGGGTATTTTATTAAATTTGAATTCAGTTTTAGACTTTTGCTTACGGTATATGTAACATACTGTTTAGATTATGTTTTAGACTGTAACTGTTCCAGACTTTGATTAAGTTTCAGATTAGATTTTTATTCAGCTTTAGATAATTAATCCTTTATTTGCCTAACTTTATTCTATATGAGTTTTAGATTTAAATTGCGATATTTTTATTTCTGTTGTGAAATTTCGACTCAGCGATATCAATCAGTTTAATTGCACTTCACACACACTTCACAAATCTCAAGATCAAAAGCCCGATAGTTTTGGATTTCAGATCGGTTTGAGGTTTTAAGTTTGATATTACTAAATTGAAAAAATGTAGGTTTCCTTTTTGTTATCCTTTTTAATTCTCCCGAATGTCGTGATTTACTAAAACTAAATGTCATCGTGCAAGTATGAATGGATGAAGATGTTTTGTTGTACACTACAGATTGTTGCAAGGAGTGAAGCGAACTAAGTTTAGCAAAGCAAATGTTTGGTGGTTGTGCACCGGGAGGTTGCACAATGTCGGATGGCCGAATGTCGTGATCGTGTGTTCGACTGGCATTATTATTTATAGAATGGCAATACTGATTTCATGTTGGTATTGCACTATTAATGAATTCAGAGTTGGTAGAGGGTAGGCGAAAAAGACATTGTGTATAAATACGGGCGTCATTCTGTAAACAGGAAGTTGAGTATCGCTCGCCATCAGAGGTGCACGCCTGTGCTGTGTACATTCTTATATATCATAATATATACAGTGTTATACTTTTGTGTATAGAGTGAGTTGAGACGTGGTGTTGGAAAGTAAAGTGTGTGCGAGATGATAGCTGAAATGCCAGTAAGTCCTTTGTTGTATCGTTCCAATTCATTATTTATTTATTATTTAATCTCTGATGCATTTTAAGAGTAATCTTTAACACATGTGTTAGTGTGCTATTTCAGGATTTCTATAAGGTACATTGTGGGTAGCGAAGTTGTTCGCTACTACCCAAAAATATGCCCGTTCTATGCCCACGTGTAGTTTTATGAACTTCCAAATAAAGATCCGTAGTTAGTCAATCGGTCTTAGGTTGTATCTAGTCATGGAATATATAGACCTTAACGGGAATTCGTGACACGAGGGTTCCAAACGCGCCCTGGTCTGAGAAGAGCCCACAACAAACTCAGCCGGGTTTTTTTTTCATTATCACCATTTCACAAATCATCTTAACTAAGGAACTATCAGAGCCAATAGATCAAATCATTGCCAAGCTTCCTTGTCATTTATGTAATCCTTTACATGGTAATAAGATTTTTTAATGAGTTTACGTTTTACATTAACTTTGAACTTATTCAGAGACATTTTCAACATGTCTTCTGGGAGCTTATTGTAGAAGCGGACACTGTTTCCAACAAATGAATTGCTAGTTTTACTATACATATTAAACACACTAATTATAACATTAAAAAAGTGACACATTCACTGATGTGTACATCGATTAAAAGTGTACACAACGTTTACAAAATTAGCGCATGCAAACAAACTATCAAGAAAATATTATTATTTAAAAAATCTTTAAACTTTTCTCAGAGTATACGAGTCAGGATCTGCCAGTTAAATATGGATAGAGCGTAGAAAGAGCTACGAAATTATAGTCATAATCAATATTTAGAGCGGGCACCTTACTAATTCTGTAGCAAGCGCTGCACCGGCCTGGTCTGGATTTATGGACCGCACATGCGCAAAAAGCTAATCTTCCCGTGCCAATTTCCGTTCAATTTAGCTTGGATTTTTCTCGAGACCCAATTTTCCGAGCTGTGACCATTAATAATTGTCCATCGATACCATGCATTACAAAATTGGGTATTTGACAACTATTCAAATTAATTATTTTTTAGTGATTATTAAATAGAGGATCTCTTAAAAGTCAAAATATCCACGACCTCTGTTAGTTTTATGTTGAATAACTATTTTAAACTATCGATTAAAGTAAAAAAGTGCGTCAAATTTTGATGACGTCACTATTCAATATTGTATTTTTTATTTTTTTATTTTTATTGCGTATTAAGCTTGCGCTTGACGACAATCATGCTTAGTGCAAAGCAATGATGAGGTCTAGGTTGGAACGCGCTTGCCTAGAAGATGCCTATTCACTCTTGCCTTGAAGGTACTTAAGTTAAAATATATTATAGTTATTGTATACAAAATCCCATACTTAGCGCGCGTTTTGACGTTTAAAAATAAGTTGCTGATTTAACTATAGTTGTTCCAATTCTCTACTTTATGAAAAATACTTACATATGCAATTTCAATGAAATTTGTACGTTTAATTTGAGTAGGTTACTTCAATGCAAGCAAGTTTCGGATGTCTGATCTTTAAGACAAGCTAGCTCTAATGTAGTTTCTATCTAATTATGGAATTTAGAGTTATGTTAAGTTTGAAAGGTACATTTTTTGGAAAGAAGTCACTTTTCACTACAATATCTAAATCTTTTTCGAAATCTTGACGTGGAAGGCAATTTTTGGACTCGAAAAAATATGCATTTTTACAAGCCTTTTTTAACTTGCCATATTTGTACGTTTGTTTAGGTCAAATGTCGCAACTGAATTTTAAATCAGTTATTTGTGTAGAAAATTAAGTTTGTTAGTACTGTAGGTACTTAGGTACAAAGGTTTTTCTTGAACAAAAGTTTTCCTATCTTGTAACAGTTCTCTCAACAAGATAATTGAGTGCGGTTTCTCTTATTTCCTCTCTGTTACCGCACACGCTGCCAGTGAAATTGAAAATTCCTCACTCCGATACGATGCTATCTCGTTTTTGTGCTGAAGACTGTAAGGGCTGGCTCACACTATCGATATGGCACTTGATCTAGAGTTGCAATACTTTGTGAAAGTCAAATTTAAAACTCATTCAGTTTGCCGCGGAGACCCTGGAGCCATGGAGTCTTAGTACCAAATTTTTTTGCAAGATATTTCACAGCGATTAATTGTCTAATATAGTGACAGCAGGGCTGGCTCATTTATTTGCACAAAGGAACAGCCTGGCTGTCCAGCGCGGAAATGCAGCCAGCATTTTTGCCACCATTCCACGCGGGCATGATTTATATAGTAATTAGGTTAGGCTTAGCAAGCTTTAAGTTCTATTTCGGTATAGAACGTAGCCTTCCCCAGGACAACAATCTGTATACGAATTTCATCCAAATCAGTTGAAAAGATAGGCTGTGAAAACGTACTAAACAGACAGACAGACCGACCCTTTCTCATTTATAATATTAGTATGAATTAATAACATAAGTAATCCCCTGAGATTGTAGGAGACTGTCCGTCACACGTCGGGGATTAGCCGACAAACAGCCGCCGTTCATGTTCGCAATACCTACCTAATGCTTTACATAATGTATGCGTTCGAGTATGTAGAGTAGATAGGTATATTACATGCGTGAAACGTGATTGAGAATTAAATTGTAATCATCATCATGATCCCATTTCATCCCTTTGTCGGCTGACAACTGTCAGTAAAGATATAATTTTTGGAAAAGTTTTTTAACTTCTTTGCTTTTTAATTAAATTGATATTTGACTCATTCGATGTATTTCACTAGATTCGTTCTTTGGCGGAAACGCCATATTGGAATAAGCGGTCAGGACACCAGTAACCCAACATGGTATGAAACTGTTGTTGTTTTCCTTCGGGGGAGGAAAAATTCCCCGGCATGTCCGGCTTGCACGTGCTAAAATAACCTCCCCCTGTCTTCAAGGTCAAGTTATAAAACTGTTTGGAATGTGTCTAATTATAGGACCGCCTGGCGATAGCGCGCGTCCCCTCTATAAGTACCTATGTACATACAACTATTGTACAAGTAATGTAAAACTTCCGATGTACAAGCATTACGCATGCAGATTGGTTGCCAACTCGCATCCGACTCAAAGAAACCCCCGCGCGAGGACCTTCAAGCAATTTAAAAGTTTCCGCACAAATAATGAACAACTCAATCTAGTTACCAGTTAGGTACTTAGCAACTTTTCTGTAACTCTATTTACTATTCAATGAACAGGAACTTTGTAATTTTGTTTACTTTAGGCTCAGATGGACGGAGCCTAATTTGATCTTGTTCGGAGTTAAGGTGCTAGGTAAAGACAATTCAATTCAAAAGTTCTTTATTCAAGTTGAGTACACTAATATACATAGATTATAAATGTTTCGAATGTCAATAAAATATAGGAATTCCGTAAACTTTGACCATGGAGATAAAGAAGATTCCTGCGCCGCTCAAAAAGCATGGTAAAATATATTAGCTATAATAATTTTATAATTATAATAATAACTATCCATACTACTTATAATAGTATAAATGCGAACGTGTGTCTGTCAGTCCGTCTGTCTGCTACGCTTTCACGGCCCATCTTTTTAACAGACTTTGATGGGTACAGGGATAGTTTGCATCCCAGGGAAGGACATAAGCTACTTTTTATCCCGGAAAATTTGTTACTCAATCTTTTTTTTTCCACTACAAGTTAGCCCTTGACTGCGATCTCACCTGATGGTAAGTGATGATGCAGTCTAAGATGGTAGCGGGCTAACCTGTTAGGGGCATGGCAGTTATTTACCGAGTTTCTTGCTGGTTCTTCTCGGTAGGAACGGCATTCCGAACCAGTAGTAGATTCATTTGACTATTCATAAGAACTTGTAAAAAGTCTATTTGAATAAAAATAATTTGATTTTGATTTTTTGATTTTTTTGATTTAAACCCATACCCCTATTCGGTTTCTACACGGCATCGTACCGGAACGCTAAATCTCTAGGCGGCACGTCTTTGCCGGTAGGGTGGTAACTAGCCACGGCCGAAGCCTCCCACCAGGCCAGACCAGGGAAAATTCAGAAATTATAAATTCCCAAATTGACCCTGCCGGGTATCGAACCCGGAAACTCCGCACGTTAAGACAACAGCGCTACACACTGCACCACGGAGGTCGTCAAAAACTCTTAAAACTATATGTAACTAATGTTATGTAATGTATGTTTTTGATACTAGGCTAGATAACCGTTGAAAGAGACAAGAGAAAAAGCACTTAAGCTAGTCGCACACTCGAAATCTCTCAGCTTTCGCCCTCAACACAAAGGCGTGATAACATCGTATAGGACTAAGGAATTTTTAATTTTACTACTAGAACGCGTGCTCTAGCACTAAATATATATAGTAGGTACATTTTATATTGGATAGTATCTACCTACTCTAGGTTTTATTGTTGAGGTAGACTGCATCATTTTTTTAGTATGTAAAAAATATATGTAATAGGATATCAAGTTTTATGCATTTGTAATAATCATGGAAAGAAGGTGCCAACTCACGATGGTCGTGTAGCAGGTGTGTAGGAATGCTTTTTTTTTTGTGTATAAATGTGTGTGATTGTGAGTGACCCTATCTCCAGCAGCCAATGAGTGCTCCGTCAGTTAAATTATTTATGTATATTAGTATTATTATTTATAAGTTATACACTATCATTCATTTTTATTTATTAATAGAAATATTATTGAGAAAAAAATAAAAATATATAATAAATATATATATATTGGATGTTTGTCACTCAATCACGCCCCAACAGCCTAACGGATCTGGCTGAAATTTGGCACAGCGATAGATTATAGTCTGGAATAGCAATAGAAAATAGCATAGGCTACTTTAATGCCAGAAAATTAAAGAGTTCCCGGGGGATCCACAAAACCTCGATCCACGCGTACGAAGTCGCGGGCATCCGCTAGTAATATTATAAATGCGAAAGTTTGGATGTATGGATGGATGTTTGTTACTCAATCACGCCCGAACGGCTGAACGAATCCGGATGAAATTTGGCACAGAGATAGATATTATAGTCTGGAATAACACATAGGCTACTTTTTATCCCGGAAAATTAAGGAGTTCCCGTGGGAACTAAAAAACTTCATTCCACGCACACGTAGTCGCGGGCATCAGCTAATACGTCATAAGTTAAGCTGTAGCTTCATTATCGTATTAAGAATTCCTGTAAATATAAAAGAATGAATAATGTAACAAGATCAATAAATAAATAAAAAAGTGTATGTGTGTAATTCATACACGGCAGAAGTGAAACTTCAGAAAAGTATAGCCTACGAGAGAATGAGATAAATATAACTTGTATTATATCTCATTCTCTCGCAGACTAAATCCTATTATGAGTTTGTTTGTCTCTTTTTAGTGTCGCGTTTTCGTCTCATAGAATTTTCAAATCACAACGATTCTAAAGAAGTTTCACTTCAAAAATCATAACTTACCACGTGGTCAGGGAAAAATTTGTAGTGGAATAAAAAAATTAAAAAATGGGACGAGGATTTAGGGACAGTGTGAAAGTAACGACGCGACGCGAAACTGAAATGCTATAAAGTTCCGGAACTGAAAATTGAAGTTGATAATTTAATTAAAACTAAAGTTTTTGTAAAAATTAAAAAGACAGGAATATTTTTTAATTAAGCTGCGAGTGCAGGCTATGATTTTTTGTGCACAAGAGTATTTAAAATTTCAATTAAATATATTATGTGACGAATAAAACTTGGTTTGGATGAAAACTTTTAAAATCTCCTTGATTTCTAGGCAACCGTGTTATGTTGCCTAATATGTTTTATTCCACTACAATTTAGTTTTGACCGCGATCTCACCTTTTGGTACGTGATGATGCAGTCTAAAATGGTAGCGGGCTAACCTGTTAGGGGTATGGCAGTTATATTACCCCTAGTTGGTTTCTACACGGCATCGTACCAAATTTTTGAAGTTAAATATGGTTTGACCTCTAGCAAGGAGGATAGAAAGCATCTCTAGCATAGAAAACAATTACAAGGACTTAAAGGGCATCTAAAGTTCTGACTAAGATGCTACTTTTCAGTCAAAAAATTTTTTTTAAAAATGAGCTGACAATTAACGGGCAAATGCGAGTCAATCTTGCTGAGGGTTGTTTTTGAAATTTTTGAAAATAATTTCTTTTGGCACCGAAAAAGACATTAGTTTGTTCGTTTATTGCCTGAAAAATTATGCATAGATGCTTACTCTCGGATGGAATGGCATTTTGAACCAGACAGTGAACCAGGTTCACTCGACGTTTCAACTTTCAAAAGCACCACGTGGTAGTAAATCTACCAGATAAACTTTCACAATTATTGTAAAAGAATGCTTAAATATAATAAAAAATGTATTTGTGAATGTGCAAATTAAGCCTTTATAATGATACCCAACTTGATGATCAGCCTCCTTTAAAATTTCAGGCCCAATTTGGCTCCTTTTGAAAAATATATTGTAATGATTGTACTAACGCCATCTTATCTGAAAAGCGGGACAGCGCTATAGCGGGGACAAGGACATTCTTATACAGGTGAGGATGCCGAACTTTTATCTATGAAAGGGCCCATCTAGTACCTACATTATCGATGGTCTTAGGCAGTTTAGTTGCAGACATTGGGGCCCAAGGTGCTTGAATGGCGGTCTTGCACTGATAAGAGCAGATTTGGACAAACCCCCGCTAAGTGGATGAACGATGTTAAGCGAGTAGCAGAGTAGCTGGAAGCAAGCGGAATAAGACCGAGTCCTGTGGAGATCCATGCAGGAGACCCTTATCCACTGTAGTGGATGACTGTCGGTTGAGACGACGACGATGATGAAACAGCTTTGACAGACAGACGGACGAGCTATGTTACATCATAAGGATTCCTTTCTTACCATTATACTTAATACTCAGTTTATTTATAACATACTTATAGGACATATACGTGTCTCTTATGTTACGCCATGTTTTAAAAGCAGCCGGTACCATGGGTTCGGAAAGTAGATTCTTCTGACTGAGAAAAGCCGGTAAGAAACTCAGCAATTGCCCTTTTTAAAAAATTATTTCAGTACGAGACCCTAAAAAGGTGGAAAGTTTAAAATGTCTCAGCTCAATTGGGTGAGAGGGCGTCCTAATTGCGTTGACGATTGAACTCAACTTTTTCTATCAAAAGTTACGTCACTTACCGTTGAGCGAGCGTTTAATTTCCTGCTAAAAGTCGCCTAGAACTCAATTTACAGTTTATTCTTGGCTTTTGCGAAGATGATGTCCTGTCAGTTTGTCATTTACTTTATTTTACTTACTTCTTACTGCCTTTAACGCTTTGTGTGTCTTGGCTTCGTACCTCTACGACTTACTTTCATTCATTTATATCCTTTTCTTCTCTCTTCCGAGTGTCTTCTCTCTTCTGGGTAAGAATGACATTCCAAACCAGTAGTAGATTCGCTCGACGATTCAAAACCGGTTAAAATAGTTTATTTGAACATTATTTTCATTCGAGAATTTCGGCATTCCTGCGGGCGGCGGGCGTGTTATGAAATTTTTCATTAAGCCTAGTGCGCCGGACTGCGGCATGGACGCAGTTATGTCGCAGGCTTTAATATCGTTACCGGGACTTTCATTAGCACGTACTGAATACAGCCTTCACTGGCCGTAACTACCGTGAAGCCTTATTGTGTTGCTAATATAGATTATTTTCATCCAGGTAAAATTGTTGTGGTTTTTTACTCTTGTTTTAAAGAAATCCGGATTGAAATTGCCGTGAACCGATTACGGGTTTAATGTAACTGTCATACCCCTAACAGGTTAGCCCGCTACCATCTTAGACTACATCATCACTTACCATCAGGTGAGGTGGCAGTCATGGGCTAACTTGCAGTAGAATAAAAAAAGTAGGAAAATTAGGCTTCCAAAACCTAGCAATTCATAGCTAGCAAAAAAAAGCAACAGGGAATCTAGAGCCTCCCTCTCAAACGACTTTCGGACGACCTCCCTGGCGCAGTGGTGAGTGCAGTGGTCTTCCAACTGGGAGGTCTCGTGTTCAATCCCCGGTTATTAAGTCTCGAGTCTATAATTTCGCAATTTTCTCTGGTCTGATGATAATAAAACTTACCTTACTAGAAGCAATAATATAGTATTGTTATTCTAGAAGTGTGTCGCGAAATATAAATCCTATAAATGCTAACGACAAAAATAAAAGCGTGATTTTCCAGCCGTTTCTAGAGAGTACAAACATTAGCATTCTATTCCAGGTGCATTCGACCCGTTTACAATTTTGGCCTTTTCTATATTTATGAGTACAATTCCGACCGCGCCTGCGCCGCCTGCGCGCCAACCGTTCGCTGAAACTTCGAACTTGGTTTTTTGCACTGCTTCAGAGACATAGCACACTATTTCAATTTCAATTTATTTAAACATAGAATTTATTTACATTATGGTTACTTCAATGGTTACTTAGCATCCCTGAAGCCTTGTCTGGGGGCTGCAGCCGTTGTGCATCCACTGTTAGACATAACCTCTTTCAAGTAGGGCCAACGTGCTTTTTTCTCGACTTTTCGCATCCAATCGATGCCAGCTACTACTCGGTGATGCCAGCCAACCTCCGGATATCATCGCTCCACCTTGCTAGTACATAAAATCGAGTACATACTTAAAATACGGCAGGCATAATATGGGCAGGGAATAACATAGAATCCGCGCAAAACATTCGCGTACGGGAAACATGTTTTGTCCTGTCGCAGTAGTATGTGCAGCTCATGACCACGCTGTGGTCTTATAAGTGGGAGGTCCCGGGTATCATCCTAGGCAGGGTCGATTTAGAAATTTATATTTTCTGAATTACCTCTGATCTTGTCTGCTGGGAGGTTACGGCCGTGGCTCTGACGAAGTGCGAATCCATATCCATACTAATATTATAAATGCGAAAGTGTGTCTGTCTGTCTGTCTGCTAAGCTTTAACGGCCCGTGTTCACAACCGATTTAGAAAAAATTGGTACGGAGATAGTCCTCACCCGGGACGCCAGGTCCTGGGGCCATCAAAACATGGCAGACAAACCTATCTACAAATAGATAGACGGAGAGGCATTATTTTGAATCAGGATGATAATTTTCAAACCTGCGCCTAATTTAAATTATTTTGCTACCGAAATTCCGTGGACCCGGACAAAAATAAAAATAAAGTCTATTTTCGTAAGAGTCACTAATTAAAGGAGATTGAAAAATGTTCAAAAGTTGCCCAAATTGGGGCTAATTATGTTTACTGGCAACTTTTTCTATCAAAAGTTACGCCATTCCACGTAGTGAGAGCATTAATTACTCCGTGAAAGAGACATGGGCACTCCATTTAAATTTTTAAACGCGCATTTTCAGAGCTTTTTACGAAAGCTGTACTGCAGGCGATCTCACCTGAGGGGAGCGCCTTCATGTCCTGTCGCGCTAGTTTGTGCGTTCTATATAAAATCAGACAGACAGATGGTTTTATTTAGATTTTGTTTATCTGTTTGCTCGAGTTTGGTGCGTGGCAGAGATTCTCAGAAACTCTAACGCATTTGTTTTGATATTTTTAAAATAAACAAGCTTATTATTAAGAAAATTCTTACTAGGAGTAGGAAGCACTAATGTCTTGTTAGTTAATGTCTTGGTGTAAAATATATTAATAGTTAATTCGGTTATGCACAATCCTACTAATCTTACTTCTTACCATCTTACTAATATTATAAATGCAAAAGTGTATTTGTTTGTTGGTTTGTACCTACTTGTAGGTTTGTTGGTTTGTCCCTTGATCACTTCGCAGCAGAATAACGGATTGACTTGATTATTTGCATAGTTGAGGACCTGGAGAATGACATAGGCTACTTTTTATCCCGGCAAATCAAAGAGTTCCCGAGGGATTTTAATTACTAAATCCGCGCGGACGAAGTCGCAGGCATCAGCTAGTCTTTGATGCCGAAATGGCACTTCTTCAAAAATCCGTAATTACATACGAGCCAAAATTATAAACTTTCCAATCTTGGCCACAAAGTGGTGGATGGTGGTATGGGAATGTTAGGATCGAAGTTAAACAAACCCAATGTAATTTACGAATATTATATTATTGAAAGTTGATTATTTAATTTGCGTTACAAAAGTCTATTGATATTTATGATAAATGATTTAAAACACTAATTACGGACTATGTACGATGTAACAAATATAATAATTAATTGATTGAATTGAGTGAATTAGCCGGCCATGAGATGCGTGTACGCGGCCTCCCGTCGTCGGGGTTCAGAATTCACTGATTCGAACGCCCGGGAGAATCCCGACCGAAAGCGAGTCGGAACGGAAATTCCCGAGGGTTCAGTAGGTCTCGTGGGACTTCGCCATATCAGCCCCCCCGGAGACCTTTAGGTCGATCATGACGAATAAAGAATTCGTTCTTTTACACAATTCGTTTCACTCGTTACAAAAGTAAGTATTATAATTAAAATTAAACATAAAACTTAATTAGGTATTAATTAAACTATTATATGTTTACAAAAAATAAACGATACAGTGCGATATTAGAAGTTTACGTATAATATTAATAGCTAAACGTATTCTCTAAAAATTGTTTTACATACTAATGACATGTGGGTATACTCACATAAACCTGCGAGGGAATCTTACCTGTCTGCCAGAGCGAGTTACTGTATCATGCTTGGTGGCAGGCGGTTCTGAAGTGATGGGCGTGAACGAAGTAGGTTGAGATTCGTGTACAAAGTACGCTGGTTTGAGACGATCGATTGAAACCGTGACGACTTTACCGTGTATGTCGATTTTGAAAGTTTTCTCCGATCGCTCTATTACCTTATACGGACCAGAGTAAGGTGGTTGTAGAGGTCTTCGGACGGCATCTTGTCTCAGGAAGACAGCAGTAGCAGAGGATAAATCCTTGTGCACGAACGTTTTTGCATTACCGTGGTGTACTACCGGAGTCGGCTTCAATTCGCGGATGTGATTGCGAAGGCGAGATAGAAAATCGCTGTAATCAACGACTTCCGGTGCGGATGGTAAGAATAAGTCTCCAGGCAAGCGAAGACTTTCACCATATACCAGCTCTGCAGAGGTAGATGCTATGTCGTTTTTCCAGGCGTTGCGTATCCCTAGTAACACAAGAGGAAGTACCTCGACCCATTTCTCGTTATCGTGACACATAATTGCTGCTTTTAATTGCCGGTGAAACCTCTCTACTAAACCGTTGGCGGCGGGATGATACGCCGTAGTGGTGAGGTGTTGGCAACCAGTAAATTTTGCCAGCTCTTTAAATAAATGGGAGTCAAATTGGCGCCCTCGGTCTGTCGTTATTTTACGAGGACAGCCAAAACGTGCTAACCAACCACTTACAACAGCACGAGCCACTCTTTCTGCTGTGATATCTTCTAGAGGAATCACCTCGGGCCAACGCGTAAATCGATCGACTGCAGTAAGACAATAGCGGTAGCCGTGCGATATGGTAAGCGGCCCTATGAGATCGATATGAACGTGATCAAAACGCGAAGATGGAGGAGTAAAAGTGTGAACTGGAGCTTGGGTGTGCCGTGTAACCTTTGATCGTTGACAAGCGAGGCAGGCTTTTGTCCATGCTCTGCAGTCCTTTCGTATACTAGGCCATACGTACCTTTCGGTCATCAGTCGGATGGTAGGCGTAGCACCAGGATGACTCAAGCCATGAATAGCGTCGAAAGCCTGTTTGCGAAATTCGGGCGTAAGATACAGACGTGGTTTTGGACCAGAAACATCGCAATACACTTTACATGCACTAGAGTCAGAAATTCTTATTTTCTGTAAGTCCAGCGAAGAAGAAGTGTGCAAAAGATGTCTCAATTCGGAGTCCGTCTCTTGTGAAGAAGCGAGTTTATCTAAATTAATGCTATCAGTAACAGATTCAATCCGAGAGAGCGCATCGGCAACGACGTTGTCCTCTCCGGAAATGTGTCGCACGTCGGTCGAGAATTGTGATACGAAATCGAAATATCGGAACTGACGTGGAGAGCATTTTTCAGACGCTTTACGAAACGCAGCAACAATAGGTTTGTGGTCTGTCCAGATCGTGAACGGCTTCAGCTCGACCATGAAACGAAAATATTTCACGGCTTCGTAAATTGCGAGAAGCTCTCGATCGAAAGGGCTATACTTACGTTGAGCAGAGGTCAGTTTCTTGGAGAAGAAAGCAAGGGGTTGACAATTACCTTCAACTTTCTGCTGCAATACGGCGCCGATGGCGATATCGGACGCATCAGAGATCAACATCAGATCCGCTGTAGGATCGGGATGAGCAAGCAGTGTTGCATCGACGAGGCTCTTTTTGCATTCGTTGAAAGCCTGTTCCAGCTCAACCGTCCAAGTGATTGGAGTGTTTGGCTTGGTATCCGTGCCGCTAAGTAGTTGGTGTAATGGTGCTTGGATTTCCGCAGCGTTCGGTAGGTACCTTCTATAAAAGTTAATCATACCGAGAAATCTCCTTAATTCTTTCAAGGTCTTGGGCTGTGTGAAGTTCTGGATGCTTCTTACCTTTTCTGGCGTAGGACTCGTGCCGTTTGCCGTAACTAAGTAGCCGAGGAACTCGACTTCTGGAACACCAAATACGCTTTTAGCGGAGTTTAAAACAGCACCATGATCTCGAAGGCGCTCTAGAACCTGTTTGAGATGACATTCGTGATCGGTGTGGTCGCGTGACGCAATCAATATGTCGTCTATATACGGAAAAGCAAAATCCAGGTCCCTTAAGATTTCGTCCATGAACCGCTGAAACGATTGCGCGGCATTCCTCAGACCAACGCTCATGAACGGAAACTCGAATAATCCGAACGGCGTAGTTATGGCAGTTTTGGGTACATCCGCAGGGTTGACTGGAATCAAATGGTAAGCACGCACCAAATCAATTTTGCTAAACACAGTACAGCCATGTAGATTATGAGAAAAATCTGCGATGTGGCGTACTGGGTATCGATCGGGTACTGTTCGAGCGTTGATACCTCTGTAGTCTCCGCAAGGTCGATCAGTACCGTCTTTTTTAGGTACTAGATGGAGAGGCGCTGCCCACGGACTATCGGATCTACGTGCAATACCTGCTCTTACCATATCCTCAAACTCACGCTTAGCTCGGCGGAGCCGGTCCGGTGCCAATCTGCGAGGTCGACTGTACACCGGCGGACCGGGCGTAGTGCGTATGTAGTGCAGCGTTTGATGCTTAACTTCGCGCACCATTGGCTCACCAGAGGGTCGCGTGACCTCAGGAAACTGTTTGAGTAACTGATGATAACGAGAATTACCTGTAACAGTCTTAATTTCGCACTCTAAGGAAGATAACACGGGTTTAGCATTTACAATGAGCGTAGTCGTATTATCAACTAATCGGTGGTTCCTTACATCTACAAGTAGGTTATAATATGATAAAAAATCTATGCCTATGATCGGTCGGGTTACGTCGGCTATTACAAAACGCCAGCGAAAATCTCGCCGCAACCCGAAGTTTAAATTTAAGTTTATTGTTCCATATGTATTAATCACTGTACCATTAGCGGCAAAAAGTTTATAGTCAGTGTTCTTAATAATTGTCTTATTAGAACTTACATTTCTAATTGGGAACACACACAAATCAGCACCAGTGTCTATTAAGAACTTAACGTTAGAGTGTTTGTCCGTTACAAATACGCGACTCGGTGTGACGTCACGACAGTCATCGTTAGCCGCCATCAATGACTGCGTTTTTCGTTTTCCGATGAGTAAGTGCACGGCTCACGGCACTTAGTAGCTTTGCTCTGGAACTTGCGGTGATACCAGCATTGGGCATCAGTCGCAGAATCATTGGATCGGCTACGGGAACGTCGGCGCCATCTCGTGCTGCTATTCGATCTCGAGCGGGATCGCGATGACGATGCTAGTGCGACGACTTTGCGCGACAAATCAGCGATTGATTGTTTCAGTTCGCTGATCTCATTATTCGACGTCGACGCAGACAGCTGATGAACTTGCGGCGCGGTACCAATCACATCCTTAACTGTGTCCGCAAGTGTAGCCAACTCGTCGAGGCTACTCTTCGATTGCGACGCCAAGATTACTTGAATATGAGTAGGTAGTCGGCCCGTCCATAGGGTACGTAAAAAGTCGTCGGGTACGCTTGGACCTGCTAAACCTTGTAAGTGTCGCAGGAATTGCGACGGCTTACGATCCCCAATGTCCTCTTGGGTTAATAATTGACGTACTCGTTGCTCCTGTGACGACGAAAGACGTTTCACCAGCTCTGTCTTAATCTTATTATATTTATCACTATCGGGAGGGTTTTTAATAACGTCTCTTATTTCGGTTATGTACTTATAATCCAAATTTGAAATTACGTAATTATACTTAGTCGTGTCTGCTGTTATATTTGTTAAAGCAAACTGCCCTTCTAGCTGTGCGAACCAAAGAGCTGGCTCGTCTGGCCAAAAAGGTGGGACTTTTACGCGCACAGTTTCTACCGCGGGAGATTTGTTGTCTTCAGCCATTGTTTAAAATAAAAAACTTTTATTACACTGAATCTATTTTCGGAATAAAATAAGTTCGTCACTATGCACACAAAGAATGTTCGAAATATGCAAGCACTTGAGAGTTCGGGACGCGTCGCCGGTTCACCACTTATGGGGACGTCGGGTGTCACCAGTTATGGGAAATGTTAGGATCGAAGTTAAACAAACCCAATGTAATTTACGAATATTATATTATTGAAAGTTGATTATTTAATTTGCGTTACAAAAGTCTATTGATATTTATGATAAATGATTTAAAACACTAATTACGGACTATGTACGATGTAACAAATATAATAATTAATTGATTGAATTGAGTGAATTAGCCGGCCATGAGATGCGTGTACGCGGCCTCCCGTCGTCGGGGTTCAGAATTCACTGATTCGAACGCCCGGGAGAATCCCGACCGAAAGCGAGTCGGAACGGAAATTCCCGAGGGTTCAGTAGGTCTCGTGGGACTTCGCCATATCGGTAAATAATATCTCGCTAGACACAATCTCCAACGCGATGTGATTTAATGTACCTAATTTAAAGCAGCGCCACCTATGAGGCGCACGTGAAAACAACTTCTACAATGTAAAATATCGATAGCATATAGGTAATATTGATCGATAGATTTGCCAGTAAAATGCTCTTCATTCGAGCTAGCCTTAGCACCCATAATATACCTGGAATCATGTTTATTTAATTTAATTTAATAGATTTACCAACAATCACACATCACTAAAAATAAAAACAATCATTTTATACAAGCTAATTCAAGTGATTTACCTACTTATAGTTATATCTAAACACAGCAAGGACTAAAAGATATACTTAGATTTAAAAAAAGAAATTATTATTTTAATAATTAACATGAAAGATGTACCTAATAACAATCCCTAGTATGTTTATTCTGAAAGGGGTATGTTAGACTGTTAGTTTCATTCTACCACCACGCCGCGCCGTGGTCATGGGTACGGGTGGCTTATGCGGCCATACCTATTACCTACTGTCGGATGCGAAAGGAACTGGGGGGGGTTACTTCTATAGCTTAAGCCTGTAGGTATTTTGATATGGTCACGACCGGTGCAAGTGTGTCTGTCTGTTTGCTACGATTTTACGGCTCAAGTGTTTAGCCGATTATGACGTAGGTACCAGAAATAGGTTATATTCCGGAAAAGGAAATAGGATACTTTTTATCCCGGAAAATCGGAGATACACTACGAAATTTCAAGAAACATAATTCAAAAGGAAGAAGCCGTGGGCATTAGCTCCGAGTAGGTAGGGGGATAACAGATAAAATTTTTAACATTAACAAATAAAAATAAAAATGTATACTTAAGTAGGTATATAATTATATCGTTCAGCCGTTATGATACTCTCTAAGCCGTTTGGAGTAGATGTATCTACATTTTTTGATAAAAAATGTTTTTCTCAAGATTATCTTTTAAACCCAAATCCGAAATGGTTTCGACAAACAAGCGGACGTGTTTCCATGGAACGCGTTCGGCTTCATTATTCATTTTTATTTGTTTTCCTTTATATAAAACTAGATGATGCCTGCTACATCGTCCGCGTGGATTACGTTTTTGTAAATTCCCGCGGGAACTCCTTAATTTTCCGGGATAAAAAGTACCCAGTAAAGTAAAATAAGTAAGTACTTTAGTAAAAGTAAGTAAAATATTAGTCATACTAATATTATAAATGCGAAAGTGTTTGTTGGTTTGTTGGTTTATTAGTTTGTTGATTTGTTGGTTTGTCCTTCAATCACGCCGCAATGGAGCAACGGATCGACATGGCATGGGTAAAGTTGAGGACGGAGAGTGACAAAGGCTACTTTTAATCCCGGAATATTAAGGAATTCCCGCAGGAATGAAAATACTTAAACCACGCGGACGAAGTCGCGGGCATCAGCTAGTATGATAATAGTTGCTTAAGGACGGATGTACTGTAATAGGGGGAAACATCCTTTTCTGTTCCGACATTTTAGTATAGCAAAAATTAAAATTTCATTATCGAATAAATACCATTCGCTACTCATTGAGATATAGTATGATGTAATTAAAAAAAGTGGTCAAAAAATCGTATAGTAACGGCAGAAAATTATTGGGAAATTCATGGAAATCTCAAAAAAGGTCTTATCGCGTTCCGACTATTGTGATTTAATTTGAGACATTATTTAGACAAAAGTTATTTTAAATTGATCGTAAAAGATCAAAAAACACTTTAAATAAATAATATTTTCAATAAAACTTATAGTTTTTTTACAATCTGGTTCCAAACATCCCTCATTTTTACAGCACGAATTTTTCATACAAATTTAGTACGGGCGCGCGCATCACAAAATTTCGTTATATATTTATGAAATACGGCAGTCATTTCCCATACGCCTGCGGGCTCTCAAGGCGTAAGGTTGCGTCCCGTTGCTCCTGAACTGACGTTTATCACTGTTAGTATCCGTACACAAACGTCAATGCATCCACTACCATTGAACAAAACTAATCATCGATATTTATACGTATAAAAAATGTAACTGGACGATTTCTGTATATAAAATATTTATTTTGAAAATTTATATAGGTTATTTTATTATTCACTGAGCCCAAAACGGTATTTTATTCTCTGTCTTATTTTGCCTGTTTTGTGCACGAACTCCACTAAAACTAACTTTGAATGGGTATTTTGGTTCTTATAGCTTAGTCTAAGTAGATTTTTTTTCTCTTATAACAGTCGTCCGAAGGGGGAAACTGGCGAAATATCAATTTCGGGTCTATGGGGTACCTAATGCTGATGTTCATTCTGTTTTGGTCTCGCAGAAAAGGGCTGTTCGTGCCATATACAAAACTAAATTCAAAGAAGTTGAAATTATGACGGTCCACGACCAATACATAATTGAAAACTGGATGTTGCCCGCGACTTCGTCCGCGTGGATTTTTGATTCCCGCGGGAACTCTTTAATTTTCCAGGATAAAAAGTACCCTTTATCCTTCCCCGGGTACCCTATGTGTTATTCCAGACTATAACCTATCCATGTACCAAATTACATCAAAATCGGTTGAACAGATGGGCCGTGAAAGCGTAGCAGACAGACAGACAGACACACTTTCGCATTTATAATATTAGTATGGACTGAATGATGCTAGCGACTTCGTCCGCGTGGATTAAGGTTTTTGATTTCCGCAGAAACTCTCATTTTCCGGGATAAAATAACCTATGTCCGTCCCCGGAATACAACCTACTCCTGAACCAAATTTCATCAAAATCGGTTGAACGGATGAGTCGTGAAAGCATACAACCAAACAAACAAACAACCAACAGACACACTTTTACGTTTATAATATTAGTATGGATTATGGATATTATGGATTAAGTATAATATGTGTGTAGTAGGTCTGAAGACCTCCGTGCGGCGCAGTGCTTTGCGCAGCCTTAACGTGCGGAGGTCCCGGGTTGGATCCCCGGCAGGGTTTGTAAATTTATAATTTCTGAATTTCCCTGGTCTGGCCTGGTGGGAGGCTTCGGCCGTCGTTAGTTGCCACCCTACCGGGAAAGATGTACCGCCAAATGATTTAGCATTCAGGTAACATGCCGTGTAGTAACCCGCTACAATCTAAGACTGCATCATCACTTACCATCAGGTGAGATCGGAAACTAGGGCTAACTTTGTAGCAGTACCTAAGTATATAAAAATATCCATATCCATACTAATATTATAAATGCGAAAGTGTGTCTGTCTGTCTGTCTGCTACGCTTTCACGGCCCAACTACTCAACCGATTTTGATGAAATTTGGTACAGAGATAGGTTACATCCCAGGGAAGAACATAGGCTACTTTTCATCCCGGAAAATTGAAGAGTTCCCGCGGGAATCAAAAAAATGTATCTGTTCAACCGATTTTGATGAAATTTGGTACAAGGATAGGTTGTATCCCGGGGAAGGACATAGGCTACTTTTTATCCCGGAAAATTGAAGAGTTCCCGCGGGAATCCAAAAATATGAATCCACACAGACGAAGTCGCGGGAATCATCTAGTTCTATATAAATATTTTTGGGGTCTGTATACATAATAAACATTACTCCAAAGATTTATCATAAGTACCTATATAGATAGATAGAATGAAACATAACTTAAACAAAACAAAAGTCCTCATAAAGGCACAATTTTTCCAATCCTCTCTATTGTTTTGTATAAAACAAAGAAACGTGCGCACGCCGCCTAGCTTCATCCAATATTTTACTGAACGCGCAGAACTTGCTTCGCAGTTTTCAGTCACACGTAGGCTGTCAAAATAGCTTCGTCTGATCTGAAGTGATAATCTTGCTTTCTGTCGAGTACAAAAACAATTTACTTCTGCAGTGTGTGACTATTGTAAAAAAGTAAGTATAATTTGTTTTATTAGTTACCTACAGTAATAGTCAGTGTGATTATTTGTAATATTTGAAATAAAAGATCCCTTAAAAAAAATATTAATATGGCGTCGGCCGCGGTGATTTTCGTATTGTTGCGCTGATTGTTGGGTTTTTGGATTGGTGGGATTTGTATCATTGTGTGATTTCAAATTTGACGTTTGTTGAAGTAAAACTTTTACAGACACGTCACCACGTACTTTTACAGCCAGCGCATAATATAATGGAGAGTGCAACGCCAGTAAAACCCATGTACCGACACTTTAATTTTTTGACATAATGACGTAAACATACCTGAGGCTTTTATCAAAGCTCAGCAAAGTTCATCAGTCCATGTATTTTTTAAATTATCTAGACATGATCTAGAATGATTTATTGTGATTCATTATTTTTGCAGATGGAAAAACATAAAAGAAAGGTCTGCCTATTATAAAAAAGAAAATAAGCCGTTGCATTGGAAAAAAACCAAACAAAAAGTATACTCTTATTTCCTGAAATCTTGAAAGCTGTCATCTCATATCACTTCCACATAATATCACATGCAGATTGCAGAGAAGAAGCAAATAAATGCATTAGTTACCTACATAATTTCTGTACAAGTTTCGCGCTTTATCGCAAAATGCAATTATTCGTTTCTCAATACAAATCTACTAAATTTTCATTTCATTGTACAACACTTTTCCGCTAATTATCATAGCATCAGAGTTATACCATTTCATGTACCTACTCTCACCATAGTCTGTACACTAGTAAAAAAATATTAATTTATAATTAGTAGACTATACCAACAAAAGACATTCATCTTTCCTATCTAAACATTTTGGTTATTTACGTATTGCAGCTTTGAAATTCTAAACGATGATCAAGTTATACCTATAATATAAATTGGAGAGCTCTGAACAGCAAGGTAAAAAGCATTCGGCAAAAATAACTAAAAGGTAGGTAAATTACAAAACTAGGTATAAATCCTTATCCTTACTAATATTATAAACGCGAAAGCTTGTGAGTATGGATGAGTGGATGTATGCATGTATGTATGTATGTTTGTTACTCTTTCACGCCTGAACGGCAGAACGGATCTGAATGAAATTTGGCACAGAGATAGATTATAGTCTGGAATAACACATACTACTTACTACTTAATAAAACAGCTACTTTTTATCCCGGAAAATTAAGGGAACCAAAAAACCTCATTTTTTGTTGTTGTTTCCAAATTATATCTGTCGGTTTAGTTGATGGGTAAAATTACAATTATAAAGGTTTGAAATAAATAAAAGAGTACCTTTTAATTATTTAAAACTAGCTGCACTATTGGTAACTATCGCCAGGAAGGCTGATTCAGTATTAGGTAGGTGTAGGCTCTCCTCTTATGACGATAGTGAAGGACTGCCCGCATGCTGATGGGGTCTGACTACCTCTAAAAGACGTCTTATGGTTGCCTAAAATTAACAATGACTAGGAAGGCTAACACATCTTTGAGCGGCCATGTCTAGTGAACGGCCCGATGAATAGCGTCAGTTTTTATACTGTTTACATAGGTACTGCGCATACTTTAATACTGTACAAGAATCAGCCTTCCTAGTTATGGTTCATTTTTGGTAACCATAGTACGTGTTTGAGCGGCCATATCTAGTGAAAGGCTGATCTGCATGCAGGCAGACCTTCACTATCGTCATCAGTGGAGAGCCCTACACCCACCTAATACTGAATCAGCCTTCCTGGCGATAGTTACCAAAAGTGCAGCTATCTCATAGTCAGTACCTACATGATATTATAAACGTTTTTTTGCTGTCATAAAACTTCGGTTTGTCAAAATGTGACAAGGATAATTTTTATTTATATCAATTATATTAGGTACTTTATACTAATAAACTTTATATTGTAGTAATAAATTGCGGTTTTATTTTCCATTTCAAAGTGCTATAAAAGTTTCACATTAAAAACTAAATAAATAATGGAAATAGGTTTTTTGGGATGAGTTGTGTCATTTATGATGAATCAACGGGACTTTACCCAGCTTGAAAAGGAGATTCTACTGAGGAGAGATGACAATAACTCAGCAGTTTATAAAAAGAAAAAAAATTGCAATAATGTACCTAGAAAATAATACACAATATATAGGGAGCTACATAAATATATGTACATACATAATGTATCAAGTATTACTCTGATTTAGTGGGCTGTTAGTGGATAGTTTCCATGCAACATTAGGAAAATCATCAGTTGATGCTACGTTAGTTGTTACGGATATGTCTCAAACCCACCAGCATCAATTGATTTTCATAGCTTAGCTCTAGTGGAAAGGGGTTCAACTAAGCAACGAAGTTTTTCACATAATGAGGAAAGGAAACACGTCCTTCTAAGTATTTATTACGAGAGAGGGAATGACAGCATGACAGTCACGCAGCTTACTTACGTCCATAACGTTCCCTACATTACACATTATACTAGTTGAAGTATGGAACACAGAAGCTGACTAGTTACTTCTCAAACCACTTCATCTACATCGCACATCTCAGATGGAAATGGAATCTCCTAGTGCTGTCTTACACCGTTTTTATACTCTTCATGCAGAACTACTACTAATACTAAGCGCCATTATTAATTTAATTTATTTTTCTACCTAAGCATACAACCTTTATCAAATAAACACCTATCTTTACCTATACCTACTCATAGTTATAAATCAGTTAGCAGGAATCAGCCGGTTGGTATATTATCAAGAAGCACCTCTACAATCCATACTATGATATTAAAAATGCCACAGACGTGTAATTGAACGGCCCATTATTTCAACCAAGTTGGTATAGAGTAAGGTTACATCCCGAGGAAGGACATAAGTTACCTTTATCCCGAAAAATTGAGAAATTCCCGCAGAAATAAAAAAAAATTAACGAACGCAGACGAAGCCGTAAGTATCATCTAGCTATCAATCAATAAATAATATTATTTGTGCCATAGTGAGATAGTTGATCGCATATTGTGTGCTCCCGTGGTAGGGGCTGAATCCTTCTATGTGTGCCTGCACTGTGGTTGTATGTGTATAGAAACAATTGACAGCGGCTGACAGCTACGCCTAGATGTCGGCCAAGGGTAGGACCCTTAAAACCACAGACTAAGGAGGTACGTTCTTTCCTACCAGTCGTTCAACTGAGTCGTCTAGACAGCGCAACGCTTCAGGGTGACAGGGACTGGCATTTAACTGACTGACTTTTTTCGGCGCTGGCTTGCTAACAGATTATTTTATAGCGCATGCTGAGTGAAGACCATTTTGGGGATCAAGTTACATTTCGCGTTTATCTTCTCTTTATATGACAATTAGTCTTATTTTATTACTAGTTATTTCTTGTACTTGCTTCCCTGAATAAAGATTTCTCTTTCTTTCTTCTGACTGGCAGAATTTTAAGCGTTAGTTTAGGTGCTGCAAGGCCTGCAACTGTCTTGGTAGCCGGGGCGAGTCCTGTCGTATCCGTAGCAGGGGACGCCATTTTATCCTGTGGCCTAGTATGCGCCCTCCATATAAAACTGACCGCTGACTTTTGTCAGTCAGATAATTTACTTTCATGCGTAGTGTTCCTATTGACGCGTGTGCCCGTTTACACGCTATTATTATTATTTTTACTTATTTCACCTTATTTATGTAAGGTAGTGTGTAAGAAACTTTACATATTTCACTTTATTTATTAGTCAGGTAGTGTGTTAGTTTGAAGTGAAACTTTTTTAGAATCGTTGTGATTTGAAAATTCGATGAAATGAAAAAGCGACACCAAAAAGAGACAAACATATTCATAATAGGATTTAGCCTGCGAGAGAATGAGATAGAATACAGTTAAGTTATATTTTTCACATTCTTTCGTAGGCTACTTTTCTGAAGATTCACTTCTGCCGTGAGTGAATTGCACACACACACTTTTTTTTTCACTTTTTAGTAGAAGTAAGTCACTTGTGTTATCACTAATCTCGTCGTCTGTACCACTCTCACTCATCTCGTACAGCCACCGATATTTGACACATATAAGGAAATGTAAGCAACCCTAATCCTGAAACAGTTTGCTATTCTCTGTAACCATACTAACCTATTATACAATATGCGAAAGTGTGCCTGACTGCTCGTCTTACCTTTAATTGAATCGATCTTTTTAGTACAGAAATCTATGACCACCTAAAAAGATCTTAGAAAGAAATAGCTTGAATCCCGTTAGTTTTTTTTCTTCAAATTTTAAAGGTTTTCAGAGGGCAAGCATGCATCGCTAAAAGCCGTATTATTTGAATATTTTTGACGTTCGTTTTTTAGAATTAAAACCCTTATTTCAAGGACGTCAAGGTACGAGACATAAATCTGTCATTTTGAAATAATACTGCTTTAGGCGATTGTAGTAACCCCCGTCTCCCAGGCATAATTAAGTACAGTTCGCGCGCGAGTTGAATGCAGAGCAAATGTAAGGTAACACATACATTGACTCTGCATTCAACTCGCGCGCGAACTAATGCGTTGTATATTTCAAGCTTGTCAAGTATGAGGTACACGATACATTACCGCGAGGCGGGCCCGCACCATCACTCAAACGTCGACCTCACTCATGTCTTAATATATCTGCCCCATATCTGTGGAAATAATAATTAAGACAAGCTTGCAATATGCATAATATTGTTAGGGGTGGGAATCCAGATGTATTAATTTGATATAGTTATACCTTTTGTCATTAAAAATCTAAAGATTTATATATCATACCTACCTAGTCTGAGGTCCACAGTTAAGCATATAAGGGAGTCAAATCTACTTAATGATTAAACGAACTTACCTGTACGTGAAGTTCTATCATAATTATACGAGCGCCGAGTCCGAAGAGATTAGTAATGTAGGTATTATTTACACATGTAGTTACGCATAGATGTCACCACTCTGCACTAAGTTGAGAAAAAAGGAAGGAAAAAAGGTATTCAAAAAATATTTCTTTTGTGGGTAGGTATTGTGTGGGTCCATTTGGATTCTCAGCCGATTGTTGCCCGTCATTTAGTTTAGAGTAACAAATCCTGATATTCATTGACGTATTTCCGAGGCACTAATTGGGGTATAGCATAGCACTGGGCGGGTGGGATTACTAATCTCTTCGGACTCGGCGCTCGTATAATTATGATAGAACTTCACGTACAGGTAAGTTCGTTTAATCATTAATTATACTCGCGCCTCCTCCTCGAGATTAGTAATGTAGGTATTATTTACACATGTAGACTTTGAGAGTTTTGCGGGAATATCGTCAATGAAAATTAAATTTTTGTATCCAATTAGAATTTTATTGTTATATATATTTTAGTACAATCAATAAACATAAGGAACTTGTATTTCTATAGGATTAATAAGAATAATTCGATTCATAAGAGTATATTAACTACCTAAAGATTAATTAATTAACTATTATCGTCATAATAGCTATCTTAGCTAGATGTAAAAAATCATGTATTAGGTACAATGTAAGTAGGTATAATATGCTTTGACAGTGATTTCAGTGGATATAATTGACTGATAAATTATGATAAAATTTGATTAATTATTGATTCTGCTAAAGTAGTATCATCATTATTAACAATATCCCTTTGATAAAATTTAGCAAACGTTGTGGAATTCCTACTCCAGCCGGCCGTTTTACGGATAGTGTCTACGCTAACTCCGAGTGAGTGCGCGCGCGACGATGCGGCATGCCTCGTGCTGTGAGCACTGAACACGCTCGTGTCGACCCCACACTCACCGAGTGTTTGCTTAATCCAGCGGCTAAGGGTTTGCGTCCCTACTGGTTTATAAGGTTTCCTAATTCCAACGAATAATTCATCAGATGTTCTTACTGATGAGGTGCGCTCTATATAATGTAGCAATGTAGTGGCTGGACATATGGCTGTTTTTTCTATAAAGAAGGGTAAATGAATAATGGGTAAATGAAAGGGTTGTTGAAAGCCAGGTCTAGAGGTCTTTAATATGTCGGGAATTTTAATTGTGATACGCTCAGAGAAGTTTTGAATATTACTAACTTTTATCTTCGAGAGAGTTTGCACTCTTTGTGCGGTTGACAGAGCTAGTAAAGTAATGGTTTTATTTGTAAGCTTATCTAGGGTTAATTCTTCATTGGGGTACCATGAGCTCAGTTTATTTAACACTAGGTTGGCATCCCAGGTAACATCATATTTGGGTTTTGGTGGTTTCAGTCGAAAGACCCCTTTTAGGAATCTTTTTATGCTATTATCATTAACTAGTTCTGGGTTTAGTATCAGCGAAAGAGCAGATTTGCACGAATTTAGTGTGCCATATTGGTAACCATCCTTAAAAAGTTGGGTTAAAATACTAATTACCGTGGGTACAGATGCGTCATAAATATTTACAGAGTTAGTTTGACGGAAATACCACCATTTCTTCAAGTAAACGTCGTATTGTTTCACGGAGTTAGGTGCTAATGATGCCAACATTATTTCAAGAGATGATTCTGGTATGTTTTTTCTTGAAAATGCCTCCCGGATAATAAGCCTGCCACCAGGGTAGTCGAGTCGTGTATTCGACGGGAGCTGGAATGAGACAATAAGGCATGGCTCTTAGGGTAAAATATAACAATATCCGAAATAAGGAGGGACCTAAACAAGGGGTACCATGGCTGTGTAGGCCAAAATGGTACAACCATGATACCTCGTGCTTTGTCTGTAATTATTTTTCTAAGTGTTTTAAGTATGACTTACACCGGTGGGAATGCATAGAAATTATAATCTGACCATGAAACTGTAAATGAATCTATAGCGAATGCGTCTGGGTCTCGGTGCCAGGATATGTATGTGGCACATTTGTTATTGATGCGACTTGCAAATAAGTAAATATTTGGATAACCGAATGTATTGGTGAGACTGTCAAAAGCCCAATCAGACAGCTCCCATTCTATGTCTGGGTGAACTCTTCGTGATTCATAATCTGCAATTGTATTGTCACTAGATTTTATGTAAGATGCGAAAACGAAAAGACGTTTGCTTTCACACCATTCCCATATATCACGAGTAATTTTTGTGAGGTGAGGATACTGTATACCGCCCATTTTATTTATATATGCTACTGCCGTTGAATTGTCAACGCGTAGCAATATTTGGCAGCTAAAAAAGTTTTTTGCAAAAAATTTTAAAGCAATAAATGCAGCAAGCAGCTCTAAATAATTGATGTGTCGTTCTCGTTCATTATTCGACCACGGACCACTTGCAGACCTACCTTCACATGCGGCCCCCCACCCCGTAGTTGAGGCGTCAGAAAATATCTCAACTTGGTAGACATCAATTTTTATTCGATGGACAGAACTTTCTATTTTATTTATCCACCAGTCGAAATCGGGTTGAAGTGATTCGGGTAAATTCATAAATTTGTTATAATCATCATGACCTTTCAAGTTGAGATATTTACATCTTTCCATCTCCTTAGTGTGTAACCATCCGTATTCGATGGCTGGACAAGAAGATACTAATAAGCCTAATAGCTGAGCAAAAGTTCTAATTTTGCAGCGCTTTAATTTTGAGAACATTTCAAGTTGCGATTTTATTCGTAATCTTTTATCTGTTGGTAAGCTAATTTGAAACTTGTGTGAATCTATGATCATACCTAAGAATTTACATTTGGTTGAAGGAACGAGTACGCTTTTTACTTCATTAATAATGAAACCAAGTGACCCTAATAGTCCTTTAGTTAGATCGATGTTAGTTAAACATTCTGAACGAGAATAGCCGAGCAATAACCAATCGTCTAAATAGACGGTAGACAGAAGACCCGCGGAGCGCAATAATCTAGCTATAGGTTTACATATTTTAGTAAAAACGTATGGGCCGGACCTTAAATTCGAATAATCTACCCTCAAAAAAGAATCTTAAATATTTTCGTGATTATTGATGGATTTGAATCAAAAAATACGCGTCTTTTAGGTCAATTGACGCCATTTGACAATCATGTGTTACAATTTTTAGTGCTGTTCTTAAATCCTCCAGTTTAAAATGATCCGTTTTAACAAATTTATTAAGATTTTTTAAATTCAAAATAAAGCGCATCTTGCCACAAGGTTTAGGTACCAGGAAAACACTTGAGATAAATTGATTTTTACAAGGCAAACATTCTGATATAGCTCCTATATTGAGTAGGTTATTAATAGCTTCTAAGTAATGAGGTTTTTCATTAGCTGAGCAAGTTGGGCTAGCAGGAAGTATCTGTTGTACAACAGGTGATATAAATGGTATTTTGTAACCTTTTATCCAGGATAGTATAGTAATATCGTTTGTAATCGTAGCCCACTGTTGATAAAATTTAGATAAACGGCCTGCGTACTTAACTGTATCTAATAGCGGCGACGGGGGTACGTTGCCTGGTGGCCCCGCGATGATGTCTTCGATGAGTGCGCCTGCGGCGGCGGCGGGTAGCGCGTCGTCGGCGGGTAGTGTGCCGGCGGTGGGTGGTACGAAGCGCGCTCCGTGGCAGGCTCGCGGCTCCTCGGTGGCCCCGCAGGCGGCCTGCGCGCCTGGGGGGGAGCCTTGCGGTTTAAATTTCTTGATGCCAGTCCTTTATAATTAGTGTTCGCAGTCCTGTTGCCAGATTCAGCTTTCAGTTCTATCCCTGATTTATTTACAGCCTTAGCCGATTTTAATATATCGGATAAATTTTCGCCAAATAGAAAAGTATCTATCTTCGTGTTTTTAAGATGCTCTTTCACGTCATTCTTGAGGGCGAATAAAATAAAGTTTCTACGTGTGATGGAATCTGCATGCTGTAAAATAAGATTCTGCTTATATCCATTAATTTTTGCAACATGTCATTCTTTATTGACTTCGAATTCAGTTGAGAATTTATTATGTCAGCTAAGCAAGCAATTGCACTAGACATTTGTTTTTGTTTGTTTTCGATGCCCTTATCGCGTTTGACTGCGGTATCAGCAATCGCCGCTTTAATTTCAAGGTTTATTTTAGGGGCATCTAGTTGAGCACAATTTTTTGGCAATAGGTATTTTGTGATTAAGTTTTTACGGTCTTCCTTGTTAAGACCGTCTTTAACAATGTGTAATAAACGATTTGCAAGTTCTTTGCGTATTTCTGGTCCGTATTTATCATCACAGGTAGGGTCATCGCCTAAAATTTCTAGGATTTCTGTATCCAGATCAGGAACATCTGTATCATGAGCAATAGGCGCTTCGGTGGGAGCATCTGTATAAGTACTAGGGCCTGGCTGTGGTTCACAGTTGTTATTAGAATTCTGAACTGTGTTGTCCTCAGTTTGCTATTCTAGTAGCCAATCATCTGGCCGCAGTGCGGGCGTATCTGAAATTTATCATAGATATGATAATTTCAAAATTTGTAAGCTAAATAGCTTACTTAAAAGGTGGACCTCAAGAAGCCCCTGACAAATTTTTATAATTTATTATTCTTTAAACAAAGAATATAATATGATTATGTTACATTACTATCAAGCTAGGTTAGTTTGTAAATTTGTCAGTTATATTAGGTTAGGTTACAATCCCCAGCGGAAGGAACGCCAACCGTATTTTAATGCGTTGAAACAGCCCCAATGACTGTTCAGGTTGCAATTAAATATAATTTTAATAATGTAAGAGAGACTGCATCACTTTAAGATAAACAAATATATAAATACCTGCACCAAATTCGTCGTCGATTACAGGAACAGCTTCTTCCAAGTCTGATACACTTTTCGAACCACTAATTAGTCGTTCACGAATTTTACGTTCTAACTTTCGTATTTTATTTTTATAATGGTTTATATCGTCTTCACGAGACCTAGATTTTTTACGTTTCGGCATTTTTTTTTTTTTACCGAACAGTGCGAAAACGCTTAAAAGGTATTGAGTGGTTGAGCACTAGAATGCGAATGACGGGCAACAATCGGCTGAGAATCCAAATGGACCCACACAATACCTACCCACAAAAGAAATATTTTTTGAATACCTTTTTTCCTTCCTTTTTTCTCAACTTAGTGCAGAGTGGTGACATCTATGCGTAACTACATGTGTAAATAATACCTACATTACTAATCTCGAGGAGGAGGCGCGAGTATAATTAGTAGTAGTATCTCAAGGCATACTTGAGTCAAATCGCTAAATCAATTATGTAAACAGTTTTAGAATTCTACTTTGTTAATGTTTTTAATGTGTACCTTACTTTCACTATAATTAGTTTTCAGATTCTAAATTGTTAATTTTTGTTAATGTGTAGGTACCTCTTTTTTCTCTATTAGGTACTCTTGTTACCTTTAAAACATTTTTGGAAAATAAAGTAAGTACCTATTTTGTATTCTATTGTATTACTGGCAAAGTGGACGGAAAGAAACCTCGGTGACGTACCCCGATGCATTAATTGGTCAGATCAAATCCGCGCCGCTCTCGATAGCAAGGTCCACGAAGCCCTGCATGTCGCAAAAACCGAGCAACATGTCGCGACATCGTTCATAGAAGGATTATTGGGGGATGGGGTCCGACCCTCAGTAATGGGGAATATGACGCCCGTGCACCCGCGACTTAATCCGCAGGAAGTTCTCAATTTTTCGGGATACATAGTAGGTACCCTATGTCCTTTCCCGTGATAGGTACAACCTATGTCTGTACCAAATTTTATCAAAATCGGTTCAAAAGGTGGGCCGTTAAAGTATAGTAGACAGACAGACAGACACATTTTCGCATTTATAATATTAGTAAATATAGATCCGCAGAAGTCCAGAGCTTATACGGTCTCAAACTGATAAGTACTTACACCATTGTTCATTGTCCAACTTTAAGTATCTGCCTAAGAAGTACTTACAATTTCTCTTTTCTTCGTTATTACTCTTAGCCTATATTTAAACAGCATAGGCCTTCTCATAATATGCCGCTTATTTGCAATGAATTATTGTAAAATATTGTAGTTATTAAAAATTTCAGATTTTGCTTGGCAATTACCTACGTCCTTAATATTACCTGTATTTGAAAAAAAACTCACAACTGATCTATAACTTAAGGCGAAACCTTTACCAAACCAAACCAATTTTCAAGAGCTCTATTAAATAATTAGTAATACATTATCTATTAGCAAGTAAGGCATATGTACTGGAAAGCTATCTATAAATAAATAAATTACTTTGAGGTTATTAAATAATAAATATGGGTAGGTACATATAGGCCGGGCAAACCCTTTTTTAATTTCCGCGTTCCTGTACCTTTAAATAGTTTGGCATCATATATTCACGAATTTTTGCAAAAAGCTAGGGTTGACATGTGACTGCGCCACTCCATCCGATGGTAGAATAATTTATGACCGCAAAGTAAAAATGGCGATTTTATCTTTTTTTCTTCTTTCTATTTTTAAAAGTAATTTATGGACGCAGAGCCGCGCCGTATCGCTGTAAGAATACCGAAAAAGGTAAAAGAATTTCGGTTTGAAATACCGTATGGAAATAAAAAGGTTGACAATCGATACCACACATCTCTCTCGCGGCTTTTGCAACAATCCGTCGATATATAATTCGTCATCTCCGGTTTTGGCGCAGTGGTGAGAACTTTCTTTCTTTCTTCCTACTGTGCAGGTTTCCGCACTTAAACTTCTAGTTGGAGGTCTGTTGTACGTGAGTTGTCCCTCCCCACCGGAGTTTTCACTCCAGCCATCCGAGCTCGCTCCAGAAGCCTAGAAACCTTTGTTAGGTTTCTAGGCTTCTGGAATGTAATGGTCAGAACTGTGTCTTAAAGTGGAAGGTCCTGGATTCGATCCCCCGGGTGATTCGGAATATTCCGTACCGGCAATGACGTGCTGCCAAACGATTTAGCTTCCGATATCGTGTAGTAACCGGTTCGGGGTAAAAATATTCACGCATAAATCCGAGGCCCAATTGTCTGAGCATATCGTAATCTCATGACAGCTTAAAACGCACTTGCACTGTTTATGGAGTTCATACATACTTTTTGACGTGCATATTATATATATGAACTCCTTAAACAGGTCGAACAATATCCGTTTGACAAACGATTACGATTTCCTTGCACAATTGGGGGACAGATTAAACGTCGTGAAGAAATCACTGTATTAAAACCACCTGTAGTAACGGAACGTTACAATGTAAGTTGTCAAAAATTGAAATAATCTCTCAATAACTTGTAGCAGTAGGAGACAGACGTGTATTTTAATATTAATATAATAAAGTGATAAAATAAAACAAACACCGAAGACCAAACCATCTTTTATTCCATTAAATTACATGGCGCAGCCGGTAGGATTCGAACCTACGCTCCCACAGGGAATCTGATTTCGACTGATTTTTTATTTTCTTTTCCGAATTTGTTTTAAATTAAAGTCATCGTGTTTGAGCCATTAAGGTTTCATTTTTGCAATTGGCTGGGCATTCGGAGCAAAGGTTTGCAGTTTGTAGTGTACACGCAATCAGCCCGGTCCGTGTGTACTATCCGAGTGTCGTTCTCACAGAGAATACATAATTAGCAGGCGTAGATTTGTTCGCCCCTTTGTTCAATAATATATTTATCAGCACCGATCGTGTTCTCTGTGAGATGCCAAAGGCTTTGAAACGGGCGCTCGGCGGAAATATTGAAATCTCTTTCTGTTTTATCGTAGAGAGGTTTGCGCATTATTACCATCTCATACATCTTTGAATAGTTTCCAGCTGGCCCGCCCTTGCTTCGCTCGGGTTGAATTTCTCAAAAATCCTGAAAAATATAATGAACTATTATTTTTTAATCAAAAATCCAAGTACCATGTATTAGTTTATGTAAGTACTAGCTGATGATGCCATCGACTTCGCGTAGATTATTTTTTTTCAATTCTCGCGGGAACGCCCTAATTTTTCGGGATAAAAGTAGCCTATGTCCTTCCCGGGGATGCAACTTACGTCTCTGTACCAAATTTCATCAAAATCGGCTGAAAAGTGTAGCAGACAGACAGGCAGACACACTTTCGCATTTATAATATTAGTATGGATTTTCATGTATATAACTTGAACTTACATAAGTTCAAACTTCTATCAGCTATTTTTGACCATCGGGGATGCCGGCAACGCCTTGGGCTTTTCCTCTGATTCCTCTAGTGGCAAATGTCCATCGGCCACGGTAATCTTCTTTTGTATAATGCCCATGCCCAGATATGGGTCAAAAAATTCACGTGTGTCCTTCTCAAATACCTACTGAAAGCATATTGGATGTAAAAAAGTTAAATAAACATTGTATATATAATAAAACTTAAATATAATACATCATCTACGAAGGAATATGCTACTTTCTCTGCGCAAATATTGGTTGTTCAATAAAATTTAATTCTTTCATCTCGGCCTCATAATTCCGAATGAGCATAATAAACATGGAATATGTTCTTTTAGAGGGAATTTCGGTAACAATTTGATCCACAATGGCGGAATCGTTACGGCACGGCTACTGCTGAGTTATAGAGCTGTAATAACGCCGAAACGTTTCTAATATCTGCAATAACTGAACGCGGATCCAATAAGTGCTACACTTGTATGGGGAGTGGTACAATGTGGGAATGAAAAAATAATTTTAATTAAGGAATCTTGGCAATAATTTTCTCTAATGGCTCCGATAGTTCCTTATTTAAGATGATTTGTGAAATGGTGATAATGAAAAAAAAAAATGCGGTCTGAGAAGAGCCCACAACAAACTCAGCCGGGTTTTTTTTTTCATTTTTTTTTTCAGGGCGCGTTTGTAACCCTCGTTGCTTTAGTTTTAAGATACCCTTATTGATTATCACCATTATATTTTATAAATAACTGGACGTCAATAGGTGTAATGTATCTACCTAAATTGAATAAACATTATTTTACTTGACTTGACTCGACTTAATTTGTTCAAGCATTTCCACTATCAGAGCGAAAACATACCTGGGACTGGACAGGCTAAAGTTCCACAAGTCAGCGTCGGAGGGAAACGCTTTTTTCAGAAGCATCCTTTTACTGGATTTCATAATATCCATACCTACTAATAATATTATAAATGCGAAAGAGTGTCTGTCTGTCTGTCCGTCTGTCTGTCTGCTACGCTTTCACGGCCCAACCGTTCTACCGATTTGGATGAAATTTGGTACAGGGATAGATTCTTCCCGGGGAAGGACGGAGGAAAATTAAATCAATCGCGGGAATCAAAAAACTTAATCCACGCGAATGAAGTCGCGGACATCATCTAGTACTTGTTTAGAGGCAAGTTTAAAATAGTTTGTGGAATTTTGCCAAACATAAATTCCACAATTTGTTTGACATAATTTGTAATACAAAAAATTCTCAACATCTGTCACTTATCTGGCTGAGTCTACTCCCTTGCACCAAGAGCCACAAAGGTGACCAATAAATCACGGAAGGCTTAAGCGGGCCCTCATAATAATTGCATGTGGTTCCGCCATCAGGGTCGCTATGATGACTGTTATCCTCAACCCCCTGCACGTATTGCGTCTTAATTGGGTAAGAAATCAGCAACATTTTTAAAAAGTCAAAACGCGTGCTTGGTAAGGGATTGTGTATGAAATATTGAATTGTGACGTCATCAAAGTTCGACGCTCTTTTTTACTTTTATAATCGATCGTTTAGAATGGTTATTCAACATAAAACTAACAGGGGACGTCAATATTACACTTTTGGGAGATCCTCTATTTAATAATCACTAATAAATAATTTATTTATTTTTTAAGATAATGATAAATAAATAAAAATCGGCTGTGCTTGTTGTGGGCTCTTCTCAGACCAGGGTGTGTTTGGCACCCTCGTAGCTTTAGTTTTAAGTTACCGCAGTTAATTATCGCCATTACGTCTTATACTTTGTAAGCATGATGTTCAGATTTTTAACAGACTTCCAAAAAAGGAGGAGGTCCTCAATTCAGCGTGTATATTTTTTTAATGTATGTTACCGCATATCTCCGTGGTTTCCAAACCGATTTGAATTTTTTTGTATAATTATGTTTTGAGTTTGAGTTAGAGTTTTCACTAGTAGCCAACTACCCAATTGTAACATCTGGTTCGTAACCATTTGAGCGATAAGCTAACGCTTGCATGCATGTATAGTTGGATGCATATGCAATAAAATACGGGATAGGTAATAGGCCTATTTCCCTGCACGTTTCACAGGGCCCTTGTAAGAGCGTCGCTTATTACACAGCATTATGGACCAAATTAGGGACCCTTTCTCCCTAAATTTTATTACACTACACTAATTCTATTGTATGGGTCCCTGTGAAAAGTGCAGTGTAATAGGCCCTTAAGTGAGACAAGTGAAAGAGAAAAGAGTTTCAGATGAATTCGGACACACGTGATACGACGACACGTGAGGGTAACTTTAAAATACCAATAATCTCTGAATAAAACTGAAAATTATTTGTTTATAGAATTGAAAACTTTTCACTTACCATCAGGTGACATTGCAGACAAGGGTTAAATTGTACTGGCGTAAAAAAAGTACCATGAACTTATGAACTGCTTGGAATGCTGCAAATGTGTACCTAACTGCTGCTAACGGCTGCTATTGGGTTAATGGTAAATTAGCCGCACTAATTGAGCGCTTTGCATATTATATCGATGCCAATGACCCCATGTGATTATTATGACAAAAAAGGTCGAAGAAACAATAAAATCTATACTACTATTATTACTTACAACACAGACACAGATCGATGTGATTTTTGGCACTGGACATGAAGAGGCTACTTTTTATACCGGAAAATTAAAAAGAGTTCCCGTGGGAAAAAAAACTTAAACCACGCGGACGAAGTTGCGGGCATCAGTTAGTATTTATATAACTAGATGATGTCCACGTGGGTTTAGGTTTTTCAAAAAGACATGTAAAACCCATGAAAAAAAACCGGCCAAGTGCGAGTCGGACTCGCGCACCGAGGGTTCCGTACTCAAGAAGTAGGTACTGAATCAAAACAATCAGGCAAAAACCAATATGTTTATTTGACGACGAGTACTTAGAAGAACTTGCGTTTAACCCTATAAGTATGAGGGATTTTCATTTAAAATCTTAGCCACAATTGCTTATGATGACTGAAAAGTATTTTTTAAGCAATTCTGATGATGGATTATTTGGTTTTACATATTGTCACAAAAACATTTCACAAAAACATACCACGACTTGCATTGTGCAATGGATGTAATGTGTAATATTAGGGATAATAATGTCATTACTGTTCAACAGAAATGAGAAATTTGCTACAAACACGGTCGAAAAGATGTAATACATGTTGAGTGCACATGTGAAATGGATGTATAGCTAGCAGAAATGTCAGTTAATCTCGAACATACTGAGACGTTACTTGACGAAGATGGCCCCAGGAAAAGGCAAAAAACCAATATGTTTACTGGACGATGAATGTTTATAGGAACTTGCATTTAATGCTATAAGAATGAGGGGCTTTACTATTTACCTACGCTTAAAATCTAAGCCATAATTGCTTATGGTGACTGAAAAAAGTGTCAACCACACCAACTTGTAAATTGTTTATATTACTAAAAATATTGTCTATAGTTGTACCGTCTACTGTTGTAGGCTCAATTATTTTAGGGAAAAGGCCTTTACTGAGTAAATAGCAGGAGATTTTGTTGCTGGGATGTTTGCTAAAATCGACATTAAAATCACCTACAACAATCAATGGACTCGTCAAATTACTCATACAACCGGTAATAGCTGTATCTAGACAATCTATAGCAGTGTCTACAGAACAACTTGGAGATCTATAGACCGACACAATGAGGACACCCGACAATTTTAATTCTATACATTCGCAATGGCCACCTCCTGGGCTGTCATTACAATAACAACGGCATCTGTCACTCTCGTCTTGTAATGTTCCATCAGACCTTACAAATAGTGCGGAGCCCCAACCTCGATTTACTTGATTATTCAAAGGACCGTCTATCCTGGCTTTCACTTCAAAACCTTGTAATGCTATATCACTATCACTTTTTGAACTCCAGGTTTCTACAAAGAGAGCAATATGGGAACTCTTGACAATAGGATCCGAATTTATATCTGGTGCATGTTTATGAAAAGATTGAACATTGTGAAAAATAACTTGAATAGTATCAGTTGGTACAGCTTGTAAAAATCTATATATCGGTACTAGACGACAAGATGACAAAAGTCTTTGCATCTCCTTTACAACGGGATTACTATTTAAAGGAGGTACAGGAGGTTTGAATGTTTCTTGATCCCGGTGTACTATAAACAATCCAGATGCTGAAGTTGCTCTGGAACAAGCTACGTAAAGCATTGACCGACGAACGTTTTTACTTAAGTGCACGACGACTTTTTCTAAAGTTGCACCTTGGCTTTTATGAATTGTTATTCCTTCTGCTACTACTATTGGAAATTGTGTACGCTGCACTGACAAATTTGAGGATTTCCATCTTTTTATTGTGTATGTCACTGATTCTATAGGAGTGAAATTTAAATTTATGTTCTGTTTGTGGCATTGTTTCAGTTTAGGGAATTTATTTCTAGTATTCTGACCACTACTTTCATCGTCGAAAAGAATCCACAATCTTAACGGCCGTTTCCGTCCTGTTTCCACATGTACGCCAAATTCAATTGACTTTAATACACCAGTTGCCCCGTTAACAAGACCATCTGAAGTGTCAACATTTACGGTAATCATGTAGCGTGCACCTAGTTTTACATGTAGTTTTTTTGGGAGACCGTAAGTTTGCATAGTTGGTAGTGCGGCTATAGTTTTCAATGCCTTTTGCTTAGCTTGCTCATTTGGAGCACCTGTAACATTATCTATGGCTTCCACTTCATAACCTTCTGTGCTTAATTTACTTAAGGCTTGCTCGTTGTACACATCGACTTCTCTATTCGTTGAAAAGAGATGAATGGCACCATTTGCTTCCCTTGGTAATACTTTGAAGCAACGATTTTTGATAATGGTAATATCTTCTGGAGTCATAGTACCAGAAGCCATATTATTTAAGGCTTTTGCAAATTTCATGTCATCTCTTTGTCGCATAATTTTCTCCATGAGAAATATTTGAAACGTCTCCCATAGTGGTGCACCAGCTAGCACTGCCAAAGGGTTTTTACTTGTATTGGGCTGAAATACCCAATTGTCACCCACAGGAGGTAATTGACGAAAATCTCCCACTACAATCATGGAAATGCCAGCGAAAGCTTCATTAACGTGGAATATTTGTTGCAACCTCCGATTAATTTGATGAAATGTTTTGCTACCCAACATAGATATTTCATCTAATATTATAAGTTTAACTGTTGCTAGTCTACAGGCCAGAGTATTGGCAATATTTGCTGATAACTCTGGCATAGTGTGACCACATTGAGATACTGGTAAACCAAATGCACTGTGCACAGTTTGACCTCCAATAGCGAAAGCAGCTTTACCAGTATAAGCGCATAACAATATTTTTATGTCATCGGGATTGGAACCCGGTATTTTGTTAAAATGATTTACTGTCAGGTATTGATATAACGCTTTTATGAGTAAAATTTTACCCACACCAGCACCTCCACTGACAAATAAATATAAAGGTGCAGAAGATGATGTCTGATGGGCAAAATAATTTCCAACGTGTAAAAGGAAGTCTCTTTGATCGCTATTTAAAATTTGTGTCAATTTAAGTACTTCATCGCTAGAATAAAGAGATGGCTGAGCTATGACTCCAAATGTATTTTCACCAACATCTTTTTCCCGGTTTATTCTTAAATTTAAAAGATCCTCCACGTCATCTTCTTGCGTTTCGTATTCAAAATCTTGAAGTGGCTGGTTATTCCTGTAATGTGCAATGTCTAAAATGGTTTCTTCTTCATTTAGTTCTACATTTCTCACCTAATCCAAAAAATTTGTAAATTCTTCAGCAGTACCAATTTTATTGAATTGATGGCTCTCTTCTTTTATTTTATCAATATTTTCTGCGTATTTGGCTATAATATTAATATTTTCGTGCAATAGTTCCAATTTTTCATTTCGCCAAGGTACATATAGCATCAGCTGTTCTCGGTAATAATTTTCAGGATCTTGCTGTTTATTATAGCAACGGTAACGTATAATCCGAGCTATTTTGCGTTTTCGTATGTATCCATCATTATTTAACAGTTTTATCCAAGTTCCTATATTGCTATTTTCTTCTTTATCACTAGAGTCAGAGGAACTATCAATTAACTCCGTGACTCTGGTATCGAGGGATTTACCAGCGTTCTTTACATTCTTTTGGTACGTATAAAAAGCTGCAAAGTAAGCAAGACACATACCATTGAATGTGTCGTCTTTTGCTCGACAAGTATAATGATCTATTAAATTGCGCTCAAATATATCAGTAGAAAGAGGATCTAAAGTTTTTAGAGTCTGATGTTTCTTTAAAATATGAACGCGTTGGTCGGGATGAACGGTATTGATAAAAATTTCACTTTCACTACCTAAAGACATTGGAAAGCCAGCTAAACAGTATACAGCTTCCTGGGCTGATATTTCCGAGGAATTTAAAAATACATTAGACACTGAACGCAATGCGTTTTTTATTGTGTAATTTCCTTGCTTTGCCTCTTCGACAGCAGCCCTCAGCAAGTTAGACATACCTCTATCTGCCTTATTGATATAATCGACTATATAAACGCAACATGCATATGGATCTAAAATGTACTGTATGTCCATATTAGATTGCTGCAGCTCTAAAATTTTCTTTGAAAACGGATTTATGAACACATCTTTTGGTAGCCGTTTATAAAATACTTTTGGTCGCTTCAGGGTACTTCTTACAGCAAGTATGTAATCGTCTAATGATAAATTAATATACTTTAAATACTGATCAAAAGTTTGGACTTCAGAAGGAATATCAGACAATTGATTCATCAACGTTATACCAACTTTTGTCCATTTTTTAACAGAGTCATTCTCTTTTTCTAGTTCTAACAATAATCTGGTTTCATCCATTGGAAAAAAAGGAATGCTAAAACGGCAGGGTCTATTTATTTTTGGGCGACACGTATGTGTATGTTTGTGCACTTGTAGTTGAATAAGGGACTCATGTACAACTTCAGTATTGCACGATATAATGTCATCAATAAAACTAACAACTGCAGGTATAGATGAAAGTTCACCGGGCTTGAAAACAGGCGCATTCTGTAACCAAACCATCATATGCGCATGCGGTGAACCCCTTTGTTGAAATTATATTCTATAGTAAAAGTGCTCAATCTTATGTTCACCAAAGGGCCCTACTGGACTGTTCCATGTTTTCCTTAATTGTTTGAAACGATGTTCGAAATTTGCCGCGCAAATATATGGATCACTCTGAATTAATCGAGATTTTGTTTCATAGGATAAATCATTTGCTTCCCGCAGAGATATATCCTCTTTGTCGACAGTTTTTTTAAGCTGGCATAATAATTCTGGCCACCTCGTTTCTGCTGCAGATATTGTGATAAATAAAGTAGGCACACCTAACTGTCTGATCATACCTAGTAATTTTTTCTTTTCAGCTTCCCAGTGTGCAGGGGAATTGCGAATACCTTTTAAAATCCTATATCCTTCATCATGTTGGACAAGGTTTTCAATAAAATTATCATCTAATATGTTCCCTGCCAAGATTGGAACCCCTTGTGAAATTTTTTTACGTAAACATGTACTAATATTACCCCGTATATGGACCATCTGCTGTTTTTTAAGTGCGGTAAAAAGATAATCCACACGCATTGCCCTGCGATCAAATCTACTTATTTCAGATTTTATTACTTCTGAATGACTTAATTTTTTGTCATATTTTCTTTTTTCCCCACCGAATATCTTAATAAATGCCAGTTCCTCTAGATATTGGTCGTCAATTAAACATATTGGTTTTTTTCCTTCTCCTGGGGCCATCGTAATAACAACATCTTGCTCTTCGTCAAGTAGCGTCTCAGTATTTCCGGGGTTCACTGGCATTTCTGCGGGCTGTACATCCATATCCATTTCACATGTGCACTCAACGTTAGCATCAGTTTCATGATCGACATCACTTTCCCAAGATTCGTTATAGCAGATGCCAAGTTCTTGGAATAGTTCTGTTTGTGTTAAATATGTAGCGGCGGCACGAACTTTTTCAGGACGTATTATTTCTTTTCGACCGTGTTTGTAGCAAAGTTTTCGCTTTAGTTCGACAGTAATAACATTATCGTCCCTGATATGACGGGGTAAAGCAGATACCATTGTATTAACTTGCACGGGTACATTTACGACATTTCCCACTAAACCATGTTGAAAACCAATCCCTTGACCTCTTCGAAGTATTTTTAAAAAGACGTGACGAGGTGATACCAACCTTTCTTCTACAGGTGTTAAATCACTTAAAACAGATGGAATATTGGGAAACATTAAACCATTGCACAGTGCAAGACGTGGCGTGGAGCCTTGTGAAATGTTTTTGTGGCATGTGAAACAAAATAATCCATCATCAGAATCGCTTAAAAAGAAAATACTTTTCAGATATTCTTCAGTAAGAGATTTTTTAGTTTTTATTGTATTTCTACTAATACGTTTTAAAGAAGTCATTTGCCACATGCGACCGCACAGTGACATACGTTAGTTTGGCCCTTATTGATTGCAGAGTTAAAACGCTCACAAACTTCAGACCAATTGAGTAGAAAGTTATTTTGAGCAGCATTATGTGCTAATGTATTGCGGTCTTGTTCGGCTCTACGCACATCAACATCCTGTCGCGCGATACTGCGCGATAATGTGTCGCGATCTTGTTCGGTCCTACGCACATCAACATCCTGTCGCGCGACACTGCGCGATAATGTGTCGCGGTCTTGTTCGGCCCTACGCACATCGACATCCTGTCGCGCGACACTGCGATATAATGTGTTGCGGTCTTGTTCGGTCCTACGCACATCAACATCCTGTCGCGTGACACTGCGCGATAATGTGTCGCGGTCTTGTTCGGCCCTACGCACATCGACATCCTGTCGCGCGACACTGCGATATAATGTGTTGCGGTCTTGTTCGGTCCTACGCACATCAACATCCTGTCGCGTGACACTGCGCGATAATGTGTCGCGGTCTTGTTCGGCCCTACGCACATCGACATCCTGTCGCGCGACACTGCGATATAATGTGTTGCGGTCTTGTTCGGTCCTACGCACATCAACATCCTGTCGCACGACACTGCGCGATAATGTGTCGCGGTCTTGTTCGGCCCTACGCACATCGACATCCTGTCGCGCGACACTGCGATATAATGTGTTGCGGTCTTGTTCGGTCCTACGCACATCAACATCCTGTCGCGTGACACTGCGCGATAATGTGTCGCGGTCTTGTTCGGCCCTACGCACATCGACATCCTGTCGCGCGACACTGCGATATAATGTGTTGCGGTCTTGTTCGGTCCTACGCACATCAACATCCTGTCGCGCGACACTGCGCGATAATGTGTCGCGGTCTTGTTCGGCCCTACGCACATCGACATCCTGTCGCGCGACACTGCGATATAATGTGTTGCGGTCTTGTTCGACCTTACGCACTTTACGGTTCAATCTCGAATTATGGTGTGCTGAGTTGTTACGTATTTGTTCGGCTTTTCGTAATTCTGCATTTTTTCGAGATTTCCGCTTTCTTTCACGACTGCTTTTCCTCTTATCATCCTCCTCTGATAACTGCTCAAAGGATGAGGTAAGTAAATCATGACTTGTAGAGGTTGAATTATTTATATGACGTGATGGGACTGATTCAGTAAAAGTTGGAGACACTTTGAAAGCATCTGACAAAGAAGATGACTGCGAAGTATTATTATCTGAATTTTTCTCGGTATAAGTAGGAGATGCAGTTACAAGGTATGAGGACTGAAAAGGGTCAAGTGGAGCTACGTCTTTATTTGTACATGGCGAGGGTAAAGACCTCTTTAATTTTTGCCGTCTCTTTTTCTCGCGCTCAGCAATTCGTTTTCTTTCCTCTTTACTACCGACGTATTTATTTTTCGGACGCCCATTTACGCGCTGCAAAGATTCAACCGATTGAGAGCCGGATTCGAGCGGAAATGATAGTAGAGTCTCTCTTTGCAGCATGGTCATTAGATGAGATCTCATAGAGGATATATTAAATACTCGGCCGCACGGATCTTCACCTAATGCTATCGAAGTGGCAAAAGCCATCGCAAATACACCGCAGTCGAAAGCGTTACTCTGTTTTTGAACAGGTGGAAACACCACTGTTGGAGCGTGAGGGAAAAGGGCACCAATGCAAAGTGATTGTAGTTGAGTTAAATCATCGTACAAACTGTCGTAAACCCGTACCTGTCCGTCAATGTGGTGAATACACACCCAATGTCCGACGTCGGCAAGTTCAACGTCAGTGTCGTTGTTATCTCGAAACAACAACTGTAAATGTTCCTGGTCAGGTGGAATTGGTTGAACTTGTCTTCGCAAGTCAGGCACAAGCAACTCATATATAGAATTTGGTGGACGGTAATTAGTGTTAATAGCGAGAATATCGTGAAATTTATTGACACAGTCGTCTTCAATATAATTATTACCAAGAACATACGAAAATTTAGTAATATCCATATTTGTATTTTTGGTTAAAAAGCAATTAAAAAAAGAATTTTTAAAAAAAGAAGTAACTATAAGTCCAAAAAAACCCTTATCTAATAAAAAAGACCAAATGAGAGAAAGATAGTAAGACCTAATAATAATCTACCGAAAGGCAAAATAACTAAGTACAAAAACCTAACCTAACCAATTATTATTAACTAGGTACCTACTAATTACAATAAGTAAAAGAAATAATTAATAACTATCCCTAACCTAACCTTATCTGTACCCTAATACCTAATAAAATCAAAATATAATAACCTACCCAACAGCAAAAAAAAACTACCAGAACCTACTTACTTAACTATAATTATTAACCTAATAAGTAATAACCAACTTAACCAAGGTGTTATTAATATAAGAGTATTTTTATATTCAAAAAAAACAAAGTAAGTACAGAAAATCGCAATAAGAATTCAGGAGTACTGTGTATTCTTGAACAAAACGCATGGATTAATATGAAACGCAGCACCGCTAAGGTAACCTCGGTATCGCTGCGGGGCGCGGGGTATGCGTTTGCGATCACGCCAGTATATTCGGGATTTGCTCCCCGAGACACAGAGCGGGTCAGACGTGCTGCGTGCGTAGAATAATTTATATTTATGAAAGATCAGTGTAATTATGAAACGAATATGGTTATGTATGGATCGTAAATTGAAAACAAATTAGTTACAATTTGTAACCTATTGTGTCACATCACTATGTACATGAAACAATTTTTATTTTACAATTTACAATTTTAAAATAAAAATTGTAAAAGGTAGTTATAGCTAGGTACTTTTAAGATTCGTTCGTAATACTGTAGATGTAACACGACTAAAACTGTAACGACCAAAGATGTAAAACGGTAATAATTACCTTTGTTAATGAACCGCAAAACTAACTTTGTTTGTAGAGGTTTACTGTTAATATCAAAAAAACTATGCTAGTTAGAGCATTGGCTATAGTTTTCCTGTAAAATATACATAAATTCCTATTGACCATAATTATTTCAGATTTTTCGATTGGTAAACTCCGGAGATAAGGGGGGGGGAACGGTATTTTTTTAGACTGTTTCCCCGATAAATCAAAAACTATCATGACTAAAAATAATTAAAAATCTGTTTTAGAATGTACAAAGTAAACCCTTTCATATGATACCCCACACAGTACAGTTATCTCACTTTTAAATTTCAACCCTCCGATTTTCCAATTTTTTTTAATTCCAGTGTCTTTGGGCCACTAATATACACAACTATTCCAAATTTCATGTCGATAGCTTCGGTAGTTACTGAAATAATCGAGTGTGACGGACGGACAGACGGACAGACGGACAGACGGACAGACAGACGGAGAAAGTCGCACCATAAGGGTTCCATTTTACCATTTTGGTACGGAACCCTAAAAACACGTCGATTCGTCGTTCGTTGTGACTAAACTGTAATATAAACAAACATCTCCAGCGTAGTGGTGAGCACTGTGATCTTATAAGCAAGAGGTCCCGGGTTCAATCATCTGCAGGCTTAATTTGGGAATTTATGATTTCTGGATTGTATGGTGGGAGGCTGGTATGGTGGGAGGCTTCGGCCGTGACCAGCTGCCACCAAATCGGCAAAGACGTGCCACCAAGCGATTGAACAATATAACTGACAAGGTAGCCCGCTATATTATATTATTTTAGACTGCATCATCACTTACCACCTGGTGAGATTACAGTTAAGAGCTAACTTATGATGGAATTAAAAAAAGTTTTTTTTCATCATTAGTTTATTTAAGTAAAGTACCTTATTTATAAGTATGTACCTAATAGTTATTATTTCAGGATACAGGTAGAACAGAAATAATATGCATCTTCTCTGTTCCAAATAAGAATTTTCCTAGATGCGAAAATAGATCCATGAAAACTAAAATACTATCTACGTTCCACTTGCTAAAACGCGAACATAATTCAATTTGAAACGAAACAAGTGACATTGTTGCGACGTTCCACATAAAGAATAATACCCACCGCACCTGTTCCCGATATTCGACAATGCAGTACCGGAGACAACCCGGACTATGTACCCGTAGCGTGTATATCCGGATAGTGATGAGCGACAACTGAAGGAACAGTTCTTTGAAACTGTTACTTTTGCGTCAACGGATATACCGTTTATCGCTATTTTTGTTGTCAGATTCAAATAAGCCTTTTACTGCAATCTCATCTGGTTGTACGTGATGATGCAGTCTAAGATGGAAGGGGGTTACCAGGAAGGAGTATGACAGTTATTGTTTTCTACGTGTACATACAAAATTTTCCGGTAGGGTGATAGTAGCCTCGGTCGAAACATCGCCAGCGCAGGCCTGATTAAATTTAATGTTATCATATAGCATTCAAACAGCTGAAGATTTAATTTTTAATTCAATACTAACAAGAAGGAATACGCGTTTTTTAGTGACAGGTTATATTATTACATGTCAACATAATACTTATGTAATCGTTTTTGTAACAAAATCTTGACTGTGTTAGAAAACTATTGTTTCTAGGTCTAATGAACTCATCAAAATGATGGAAGCGATCTTCAACTGTTTTTGTAGATTATTCGGTCATAACGACGATAACAGTGCTATTCTACTATAAATCACGTGAAATAGTTGAACAGTACAAGAACTAGTAACAGTTTATCGTCACGGAAAACGGTTCCGTTGCTTCGAGTGTTATTTATACGTCACCGAGGCATCACTACTGGGTGGCAAAACAAACGACAATAGTGACAAGTCTATTTGTACTGTCGGTTTTTATCAAGAGGAATAACGAATAGGTATCGGTGTAGCCCGCATGGGAAATAAAAGAATACGTACACGACAATATGGACTATTTCATAGAATGCGCGGTTTATCTATTTTCTCGTAACAATTCACGTTCATTCACAGCGGTAATACTTACGTACAGTGAGACGACGCTGTAGATGTTCGCGTTACAGCCGAATTTCGGTCGCAGCATCTACTTCTAATGAATTACTAAGGAAATGAATTAAAGTTTGGTGTGAGGTTTGGTTAAGAACGGTACTTCTACTGCCCTTGTGACCCCCACAAAATTGCTGTGTCCAAACGTCTCTATAGGTTTACTACTCGGTGCTATCGACCAACTGTAAAAAGTATCGTCCTACTCTACGAAAAGTATCAAGTATCAATTTAAAGTTCAAAGTTCAAAGTTTTTGTAAAATCATACTAATATTATAAATGCGGAAGTCAGTTTGTTTATTGGTTTGTTGGTTTGTCCTTCAATCACGCTTCAACGGCGCAACGGATCGACGTGATTTTTGGCATGGGTATAGTTGTGGACCTGGAGGGCTACTTTTTAACCCGGAAAATTAAGTAGTTCCCGCGGGAATAACAAAAAAACTTAAACCACGCGAACGAAGTCGCGGGCATCAGCTAGTGTAAATTAAATGAAAAATCCTATTAAGTACAGTGTAAATGATTATTTAAATGATAAAAAGCATGGGTATGAATAGTTCCAGCAGTTATTATGTAATTGTTATAATTATAAATCTAATTATTTAACGATGTATGATTAAATCCATACAAATATTATAAATGCGAAAGTATGTCTGTCTGTCTGTCTGGTACGCTTTCACGGCCCAACTACTCAACCGATTTTGATGAAATTGAAGGACATTGAAGAAAATTGAAGAGTTCCCGCGGGAATCAAAAAACACGCGGATGAAGTTGCGGGAATCATCTAGTTAAATATAATTACGATAGCATGGTAAAGCGAATGGTTGATAACAATGATGCAAATCAACGAATCGATAGCAATCAATTAATTACAACTCCCATACCATAAGAGAGAAGTACCTTCCTATATCAAGGTGACAAAACCCTCCTACATACATCTACGAGGTGTATAAAGAAACCCGAAAACGTTCCAAAAGTGTGGTCGGACATGAGATACGGAGCTCGTTTCCGTTTACGAGCACATTCTTCGGCCGATTAGCCGATAAACATGGCGTAGCGGCCGAATCTCCCCCTCGCCTCGGACACCGCATTATACGATTTTACGATATCATTCGACGCCGGGATGATTTAGTTAAGATCCCGTATAACTATTAACAAAAGGAAGGTCAGAATGTGGCGTTAGTTGTGTGTGAAAACTGGCCGTTTGGGGCGCGTTTCCTTTTCCTACACGTGTAAGAGGTAAACTTACAATTTAGAGTTACCGGTACCAGTTGGTGTTTGTAATAATTATTACAAAAGAATTGTACACTCCCCAATTATTAATTATATATTCGAAAGTCAGTTTGTTTGTTGGTTTGTCCGTCAACCACGCTTCAACGGCGCAACGGATCGATGTGATTTTTGGCATGAGAACTTGGAGAGTGACATTGGAGTTCCCGCGGGAATAACAAAAAACTAGTTACCTATAAATTAAAAGTTAAAACTATGTGGGTGGTTTCAATAATACTTACTTAACAACGATTTCTATGTACTTGGGAAATAAATAATAAGAATGTTTTTGATACAAGATTCCACACATTTTTTAATCAGTGTGAAAAATTTATAGTGTATTTTTTTATTCTACTACAAGTTAGCCCTTCATTGCGATCTCACCTAATGGTAAGTAATGATGCAGTCTAAGTTGGTACCAGGCTAACCTGTTAGGGGTAAGGCATTTATATTAGACCCATACACGTAATCGGTTTCTACACGGCATCGTACCGGAGCACTAAATCGCTTGCCGGTAGGGTGGTAACTAGCCACTACCAAAGCCCGCCCGCCAGACGAAAAATTTTGTAATAATAATGACCTCTCGATCGAATGTCGGCCACGGTGGCCTATCTCCAGAGAGATTAGCCATCTGCGCGGGATATATTATAGTGCACAAGTGTGTGCGCATCTGTGTGCACACTTTGTTCCTTTACTCTCATAGCCCGATGGGACGGAAATCCGGCACGGTCGGAGAGAGATCAGGCGCAAGACCGAGAGCTTAACGTTCTTTTAAGCTTTAGTGCTTTCATAAATAGTACAGTACATACTGATCAGATTATTGTAAGAAACTCTGTAATGAAAGTAAATAATAATTATTCAAGCAACAAACATGGGTAACTATATGAGACGTATAATAATCCTACAAATCAGAATTATTGCCTTAGTTTTCCTATATCACCAATTGATGTCATAAATTATTCAGAAAGCATAAAATTTATTAGGAGACTGCCAGACTAGGTATATTTACGATTTGAGTTACTGCTCTAATGGTTTATAGCTATATTCGCATGCATTAATAGTTCAGGAATAGTTAAGTACCTACTAATGAAATAGGAACGGTAAATCCAAATATTTACGTTGTTAAGTTGTTTGTGGAAATTCCAAAGTTTCGCTAATTAGGTAACATAATGTCTCTCTCTCGTCGCGAGATATCTCGCTGTGCGCATGTTAAGCCTGGGCCTGGAATAATCGTAAGTGACCAAAAACCGTTAATTTTAGTGTAAGTTGCTCCACAGAGTACAAGCTTGTTATTTACAAGCACTTTATCTGATTGCCACATACATCTCGCCCGTTCCAGCTCCTTGTTCTAGAGCTTGCAGCAAAAACTAGTAAGAATAAAAAAGGAGGGTATCCAGATAAAGTGCAACTCGCGCCGCCTGCAACGTTACGGAGCGTAACTGAAAATAAGTGTTACTTAAAGAAATTTCAGTGCAGTTGCCCGGTAATGCATTGCGCTTTGAATGTTTAGGACTCTCGCTTACATCCTACGGGACGATTCCGACACAACAAAAATTATGTTTTGGGTTATAGCACAGAATAAATAGGTAATACATAGTACGTTGTTATAGTGTCACTCTCTATGTTAAAGTATTTTTAATCGACTTCCAAAAAAGTAGGTCTTCAATTCGACGGGTGTTGTTTTTACTAACATAGTTCTTCTTGGGAAGATTAAACGCGAGGCGCCAACCTAAAAAATGTACGTGTAAAATACCGTTAAACTCTTTATTTCTACCTCTAGTATAGATAGTCACAGTCTGAATCCCACCTACATTCGCACATTCGTATTACCTATTGAATTCGTTTTACATCTCTTTTTTTGTTTAATCATAGAATAGCAAAAGTAACTATTTATGTTATTACGGGATGTCAAATCTCATTGCCAAATTTCATCCAGATCCGATCAGCTGTTCTGGCGTGATTGAATAACAAATATTCATCCATCCATACATCCATCCATCAATAGAAGTAAAGATGATTTTAAACACTCACTTTTTGAGCCTTCAATGTTTTTTATAGTTATTTATATATACAATTTATACAGTTTATTTATTTACTATATGTTATTCCATTGCATAACAATGAAAATGTTGCTTTGCTTTATAAGATGCATGCCTAATTTATTAATTTATACCACCACTTTCTAAATGTACCTTTACACTTTTTACCTTACACTTTTAACCAGTAATAAAAAATATTTTTAATGTAATTATATATAAATGTTATTAATTATTAATAATATACAATATTAAATAAGTACTTTCTTTTTCCACCTTTATTATTCTGCCTTTTAATAGACTTCTATGCCAGTGACGTTCGCTAAAAGGTGGCCACTGAAAATCAGCGTTGGAGCACCTGGTACCTCAGATGTGCGCCACTATAGTGGCTTCGTGTGTGAGAGGCCCGGAGTCCCCACACTAGCTGAGTGGCTTACCTGTTTGTTGCACTGTTGTTCAATACAGTGTTGATATCGCATGTACCTAAGTGTTTAGTTTAAGTTTGTTTATTTTTAATATTTCTAATGTTACATACAAGAGTGGTCAAATAGATTTTCTTTCTTTCTAAATCGCATAGTGTAAAGTCAGTCCCGCAGGCCACGGACCTCTTTATTTATGGCTAAACTGAGGGGCGCGCATTTTTGTAAGAGTTTACCAAGTTGCAACTGCCTCGCCCTGAAGCTTCCGACTTTATCTACTGAGATACACCTCACGAGGTTGTGTGAAGTATTTCTCAACTGAATATAACTTTGTCATCATTTGCGCCGGTAATGACGTTACTATTTGTTTCGTCAGTTTCCTATAGTCTAGGAAATGGGGCGGTTCGTTGTATTGAGACCCCCGCATAAAATCCTCAGTTGTAGCACAGAATAGGTAGGTAATAGTAGGTTGTAGTATGGTATAAACCAAAACTTCCTTCCTAGTTTTTTATTGAATATTTATAAAATGCGTTTAACTCGTAATACTTTATCATACTGTGAAGTTTCGTCGCCTGAGGAATTATTGTTGGAGTCCACTAGCTTTATTGCTTAGACTACTAGCCGTAACAAATACACGAAACGGTCCTTATTATGTACAACATAGGCATAAAGAGCCATTATGTGACGGGATTCCTTATATTTATATATATATATATTTTACTCCGAACATTCATCAGGACTTCACCAATTTCATAAGGGACCAACCTGACAGCATAAGCTTCGTAAATCGCGGTTTCTATCCCGTATGGGAGAAATTATAGAAAGACTAGATGATGCCCGCGACTTCGTTCGCATGGATTGTGGTTATGTGGTTCCCGCAGGAAAGGATAAAAAATTGCCTATATGCTATTCCAGACTATATCTATGTAATAAATTTCATCCAGATCCGTTCAGCAGTTTTGGCGTGATTGAGTAATTACATACATCCATCCAAACTTACGCATTAATCATATTAGTATAGATTAGTTAGAGGCACCTCTTACTTATCGGAGTTTTTAAGAAAATAAATATCTTTTGCTTTAAACGGTGAAGGTAGACGTGAGGACACCTGTTATCAAGACTCGAAGGTACGTGAAGTCTGCCAATCCCCACTTGGCCAGCGTGGTGGACTATCGCTTCTTATTCCGAGAGGCGACTCGTGCTCGGTAAAGCCGGCAATGGGTTGGAATGATGTTGATGACAATTTTATCATAAGTAAGTATAGATATCAAAGCTTGTTGTTCCTCAAGTAAAGAGTAAGTACTAGTAACATAATTTGCGTCTAAACGGGTCCCGTACAAGCGGCAATCTCGCCGAAACGTCAGGGGCCATACTGCCAACGCATAAAGCAATACTGAAGCAATATTACTTTAAATCACAGTTTGATGACACGTACCTCGACGTTACAAAAATAAGGATTATAATTCTTAAACACGAAAGTCAACAATAATGAAACAATATGGCTTTATGCGTTGGCAGTATGGCCCCAGTAATCCAATGCCGCATTCACGGAATGAGCGTATTAATAAAACACGCGGGACAAACAGGGCACAAGCCCTTTAATCCGAACACCGCTGGTATACTTACACCAAAGATACACATTTTCAACAGACTTCAAAAAAAGGAGGAGGTTCTCAATTCGACTGTATTTTTTTTTAATGTTTGTTACCTCAGAACTTTTGACTGGGTGGACCGATTTGGATGATTCTTTTTTGTATTTGAAAGGGCGTACTTCCCAAGTGGTCCCATATAAATTTTATCGAAATCGGTCGAGCGGTTTTTAAAATATCAACAATAAAATAAGTACTTTGTATAGCGTGTGTTGTTGTAAAGTTGGCGCGGGAGTTTGAAGTCGGTTGTTTAAAAAGAATTTTTTATATTAAATTATGTCTGAAAGGTACTAGGTATAATACGCAAGGAAGAACTGAGACAGACAATGTCATGATACTGCAGGGCGATTATGTTAAACCTGCATCAATCATTATTACAGTTTCAATATTGTTTTGATTGGTTGAATTTATGATATTTTTACTGCGTCAATGGATTTTGGCCAATGGAAATAAAGAAAGAAAGAATGTTAACCAATCAGAGGTGGTTGCGATCGTTACACTGTAGTTGTCCTTTTTAGCTAATCACCTGCTTTGATATATATCAAAAATTTATTAATAACTAGATGATACTCGCGACTTCGTCCGCGTTGTTTAAGATTTTTGATTCCCGCGAGAACTCTTTAACTTTCCAGGATAAGTAGCCTATGTCCTTCCCCGGGATATAACCTATACTTGTACCAAATTTCAACAAAATCGGTTGAACAGATGGGCCGTGAAAGCGTAGCAGACACACAAACTTTCGAATTTATAATATTAAGTATGGATTTTGAACATCTCGGCGTGGTCTATTAAATGTGTCCAAAAAATAGCTTGCTGATTTTCTTTATAAGTATTGAGACCGTGTAAAAAAATGTTATTTTTGCCATACCTGCGTAGGTATGGAAAATCTAAGCTGCTGAATATGTTACAAATAAAATACACGCTGATGTGCAGAATTAGATACTCGTACTACTGAGGTTTTATCAAGCTTATTAAATCGTAGACTTTTTTTGTCCCGAATTTTCCTATTAATATAACTATACGAATAGTTCATAATATCATGATTATAGTTTAAATAAGAATTAAAGTTAAAGACCTGTATACTCATTAAAAAGATAAGTGCTTAGCCGTCACATTTTTGCTCGATATCTTAGGTGTAGTACATAATTATATCAATGTTCAACACCGAACATGGGCTTAACGGGCCGTAGCATGCGAATATTTTATTTCAATAAGGAAAACAATCGCGCCGAGGTGGAAACAATACGCCAGCTGCACGGTCTGCATTCATAAATCTGTTTTTCAGGACATTTCCAAAAAAATGTATTTTGTCTAGTTTTTAGGGTTCCGTACCCAAAGGGTAAAAACGGGACCCTATTACTAAGACTCCGCTGTCTGTCTGTCTGTCTATCTGTCTCCAGGCTGTATCTCATAGACCGTGATAGCTAGAAAGCTGAAATTTTCACAAATGACCTCTACAAACAAAGTTAGTTTTGCGGTTCATTAACAAAGGTAATTATACCTACTTCTTGAGTACGGAACCTTCGGTGCGCGAGTCCGACTCGCACTTGGCCGGTTTTTTTTCATAGATTTAGGATTGGTCTCGCAGCGGAGACCAATCTTAAATCTATGCGTTTTTTATGCATTTCTAGATGACACGCGTCATATTTTACGAATGTGAATTACGGTTTTTAAAAAGGAATTCTTAGATTTTCCGGTATGAAAAATAGCCTAAGGCTCTTTCCGCACTGCATCCGATCGGTATTCCAATCCGCATCCAGGAATTCTCGATACTAAATAACCGTAGTACTATTTGTATGAAAGGTGCACTAGATCCGAATTTTGTTTTCCGAATCCAAATCCGAAAATCCGGATCTACCCCCCAATTGTGTAACGAAAACGTAATCGTAATCGTTTGTCAAACGAATAATAATTATACGACCTGTTTAAGGAGTTCATAGATGCCTGCACGTCAAAAAGCATGTATGAACTCTTTAAACAGTTCGAGTTATACGTTTTAAGCTGTCAAATTATTACGATTTGCTTAGACAATTGGGCAGCTGGTGCTCATCCCCTTGGATCGGATGCAGTGCGAAAAGAGCCTAAGTCTATCTCCGGAATATAAGGTATCTGTGGGTATCTCTAATCAACCCATTTCTGAAAAGGCAGCAGACAGGTAGACAAACTTTTAATTATGATGATAATAACGAACCAAAATATCGGGAAAATCTCCACTTTCCCCGAAAACCTGGCCACCCTCACTGGGGAGAATTCTCCCCAATTTATGATGCGGCGCGCTAGTGTATAATTTTTGCATGAGCTCGTATTCTTGCTCCGTGGAATGGAAACAAGGGTACGCAGTTTATGGGGAAGGGATCAGGGGTCAACTGGCCCCGTGTCAGCACGATTGCTATTCATCCACTACAAGTTAGCCCTTGACTGCAATCCCACCTTACGGTAAGTGATGATGCAGTCTAAGATGGTAGCGGGCAGACCTGAAACCCTAAGTTTGATTACCGACAGGTGAAATACTTATATGATACTGGGTTAGCATGATCATCTGCGGTCGTTGAGGTCCCGGGTTCGAGTCACGGGTTGGCCCATAACAAGTATTGAGTTTTTCTGACAAAAAATTCTCAGTACTAACCGGAGGAGCAACGTAGAGCTGATCTCTCTCCGGTGGTGCCATTGGGCTACGAGAGTAAAGGAACTGAATATCTCCCGCGCGGAAGGCTATAATCTCTCTGGAAGGACATTAGGTTGGGAGGACATTATTATCATTATTATTTTATTACATTCTACTGTACAGAGACACCTACAACCTTTAGAAACACATAATATCCTAGTGACTATTAGAATAGTTCGTGAACTGAATCAATGGAGATACTCGGGATAGTTTTATTGAGTGACTTAAAACACATTACAAATTCAATCTGGGTGTCGGGAGTCGCGCGCGTTCCTAGAGATCCCGACGTGGATGACTCTTGAATAGTTTGAAATGAGCAGCGGTGCAAGGCATACGCGACAAACTTGACAGAGGCGGTTGACGACAAATCCTTAAAACACCTTAATCTGTCAGTTCCGACCCTAAATTTCTAAAGCATATTCTGGTTAAAATATTCTTAACTGAATTGTGTGACCTTAGCTGCGCATCACACATTGTGAAGTAGGTATCTCCTTCTCCTCCTCTTCTAGCTCCTCAAGAAATTCCTTATCATTATGTGATAGATCAGAACAAATATTTCAACCATATTTGACTACCGCTGTCATGCGGAGGGAATGAGAAGCGATAGATTGTCTTGAGAAATTTAGAAGTCGACTAATATGTGATGATAGTAGGTAAACATACCGAGATGGTCTCTACATCTTATGACTTAGACCAAAACTCTTCAGCAGCAGTAGCGATCTGCACTAATTATTCCAAGAGGATCGAGGGCCGGTGGAATTTGAATTCTCTATGTTTTGACATCGACACGCCCGCTGTGTACCTCAACCTAGCCGATATAATAACATTTCACTGGGTTAATGAATGTTTATTTGTTCAGGCGAATAGTTAGTTGTACGATACTGATATTGAGTTGACTAAACTAAATAAATCCTATAGATTTAACAAACAGAATAAATATCACATACGTTTTACAGTACACTAAACAAATGAAAACATTATGATAGTAAAATACCTATATTCAATATTTATTTATACCCATGTGTATTAGCATTTCATTTGATCGATGTTTAATTTGTTTGGCTCCATTACTTTCCATATTGTACTTAACTAGCAGAAGCCCACGACTTCGTCCGATTAAGGTTTTTGGTTCCCGCGGGAATTTCTTAATTTTCCGGGATAAAGAGTAGCCTATGTGTTATTCCAGACTATAATCTATCCCTGTGCCAAATTTCATCCAAATCCGTTTAGCCGTTCTAGCGTGATTGAGTAACAAACCATCTATCCATCCATCTAAACTTTCACATTTATAATATTAGCATAAGCGGTATAAGATATTTTGGTTACTTTCACAGCATTATGTCATATTGTATATTACTATGGGGTAATGCTGCTGATATTAATTCTGTTTTTGTGCTGCAGAAGAGGGCTGTTCGAGCCATATACGAGTATAATATGGGATCAAGAGAGTCACTAAGAGATAAATTTAAAGAAATCAATATAATGACAGTGCACAACCAACATATATTTGAAAATTTAGTATACGCGCATAAACACATTGATAAATTCAAGAAGAAAAGTGATTGTCAAAATGTCAATACTAGAAATAAAAATAAATTTGTAATGTAAAACTAGCAATTCATTTGTTGGAAACAGTGTCCGCTTCTACAATAAGCTCCCAGAAGACATGTTGAAAATGTCTCTGAATAAGTTCAAAGTTAATGTAAAACGTAAACTCATTAAAAAATCTTATTACCAAGGATTACATAAATGACAAGGAAGCTCGGCAATGATTTGATCTATTGGCTCTGATAGTTCCTTAGTTAAGATGATTTGTGAAATGGTGATAATGAAAAAAAAACCCGACTGAGTTTGTTGTGGGCTCTTCTCAGACCAGGGCGCCTTTGGAACCCTCGTAGCTTTAGTTTTAAGATACCGTTACTGATTATCACCATTTTATATTATAAATAACTTGACGTCAATAAGTGTAGTATACCTACCTAAATTGAATAAACGTTATTTGACTTTGACTTTGACTAAGACGTGAAGTATAAGGTAATAAATATCATACGTCTATGGTATCACCTCTATCATTATCTAGCACTCTACATTCCCACAAACTTATATAACCGGGTCTGTCACCGGATCAGATAAGTTTGTCGTACTTCATCATTATAATATACCTCTTCGGCAGACAGTGAGTCGATCTTAAATTTTAGGCAACGTTTATATATTTTTAACAGCTATCAATGCGAGCTGCACGTCACCTGGGAGTGCCAGGTGGTGCTGGAACTGGGAAGTGCATTCGGCGTGTATGACAAAACATTGCGATCGTCGCAACCATCGCCATTGACAAACCTAAAAACCTAGGATCCAAAGTTTTTTTTCAAATTTCGCGGGAACTCTTTGACTTTCTTGGATAATGAATCAATACTATGGTCACAATTACTGTACAAATTTTCGTGAAAATCTGTTGAACACGTGGGCCGTGAAAATGTAGCAGACAGGCAGACAGAAAGACACACTTTCGCACTTATAATAAATATTATCAGTGTAGGTGCATACATACCTACCTACATGATGACGTCGACATGACGCGGCCACGTTAATCAATCACCTACATGATGACGTAAACATGACGCGGCCACGTTAGCCAATCACGTGCCGCCGCCTGAATCACGCTAACGGAGTTCTTTCGGAAGTGTACTATATTATGGAACTTTCAACTTACAACAGTTGGCCCAGCTGGAATCCCCGAGCATGACACCGGCTCGGAGGAAGATCTTCCTATTGCATCGGGAGCATACACCATACGTTCCCGACATCAGTATGGACTATGGATTATTACTACACGGATAAAGTACTGGAAACAGATATTTTGCTCGAGGCTTGGATTTCATTGGTGGAATCCTGGCCTTAAGACGCTCATGACGCTTTACAAGCGTATTTCCGTGATATTGAACATCTATTTTCTTCTTCAAATGACATCACATAATTTTGAAAAAAAATGTAATGCAATACTTAGATTCATGCTCTTCAATTGTGTGGAGGCCTTTTTATAATTTTTTGATTATTTAGATTAATACAAGCAATTATAAAATAAATAACTTCGCACATGATTGTCTATTAACTTTATTACCTGAGGACCCACGAAAGTGAAACTTACATAAAAATAAAGAGAATATTTATAAGGTAAAAACTCAGCAGTGATTTTTTTAATTTTTGGCGATTTTCCACGAAAATTCACATATTTCGGCCAAATAATGCTAGCGGGTGTTGCGCGGGCGACGGGCGGTAGATGGCAGATGCCTTTCAGACGGGGAGGACGTATCCATTTTTCCCGCCAAAACGCTCTCGCGCCAACACGGCAGACGTAAATGAAATATTGAAAAAGTAGTGAATTCTAATAATTACTGAATGAATGATAATGGAAGATTTTTTCCATATCTTAGCACTGCTGGACAATATATTAAAACTGGTACATATTTTATTTTCCTTGTGTATTTTTCGTTTCTTTTTTTAAATTGTGCTAAATCAAACAACGCCATCTATTGTGAGATGGGGAACCATATGGGTTTATTCCTGCAGCAGAACTATTTTTAACAATGCCTAAAATAAAACAACACACAAACAAGGTAATTAAAAATATGAATATCGCGTAAGTATCTAGTAAGTACCCATAATTTTTTTACTAGCTAAATTATGAATATACCCAAGTTCAAATCAATACATAATTCTATACACGGGAACACGTAGGCTAAAAGTCTCGCCAGTATTATCTAAGTACCTAATGAAAATTTCTTGTCAAAAAAAAGGAAAAAAAGGGTAAAAAAGGCAAATAAAGGTAACCAAATCAGTTTTTAAGCCCGAACCAGGAATTGAACCCAGAACTACGCCATCCTCAGTCCAACATGCTAACTAATACACCAACGAAAATCAACCGATCTAGGTAGGTAAGTACGTACTACGTACCTAGTTTGTGTTCAGACCAAAGACAATATATAAACCAGTATAAGACTGTTCTCTTCATACATTAAATCAAAGCTCGCTAAATGCGCATTAAAGTCGCCGGTACCTTGTAGTTCTTCGCATTATCTGAGATGGCGTAACTGTGCAAGCTGAAAAATAATTAATAACCAACATAGCTATTGCCATCTAACGAGTAGTAGTTGAATCATCAACTCGATCAAACTTACCTAGTGCCATCTAACGTATAGTTATATATCCATGACTGCCTCGTTGGTATAGTGGTTAGCACTATATACCTAATCAAAGGGTTAGCATGTTCGACTGCGACCATAGATTAATTATAATACTTTGATTAGGATCTCTATATACCTAATCAAAGTTATAATACAGGTTTATATATTGTCTTTGACTGCGACCGACGAGGTCCCGGGTCGGGCCATAACAAGTATTGGGTTTTTCTGGCAAGAAATTCTCAATACTAGCCCGGAGTTAGGAAGTTGGCGGTGTTTCAACCCCGTGCCTCGGAGAGCACGTAAACGTGTCTAATTATATATTTTTTTTTAAAACAATCTTGATCACTTGTTTTTGTGTTTTTTAAAAGTATTTCTTACCTATATAATATGTTAGTTATTCTTGTTTTTTGATTCTTTCACAAGTCAGCCCTTGACTGCGATTCAACCTGATGGTATTTGATGATGTAGCCTAAGATAGTAGTGGGCTAATAAGAAGAGGTATAACGGCTTGGTACTTATAATAAACCCCAAATCAATTTCTAGGTACGCTAAATCGCTTGGCAGCACTTGGCTTCGCCGGTAGGGTTATAGCTAGCCATGACCGAAATTTTTTTTATCAAGTATTTCTTGAATAATGCACAATACCTACTGTAAATATTTTTTCTTGATTATTACCTAAGTACCTACCTAAATTACCTATATCGCCATCAACCAGACTTCTACTTTAATTAGCTAGCTATAAATAAAATAATTATCTATATTATATTTATTTACTAGATGATTCCCGCGACTACGTCCGCGTGGACCAAATTTTATCGATTCCCGCGGGAACTCTTAAATTTTCCGGGAAAAAAAGTAGCCTATGTCCTTCCGCGGGATACACTCTATCCCTGTACCAAATTTCATCAAAATCGGTTGAATAGATGGGCCGTGAAAGCGTAGCAGACAGACAGACAGACAGACAGACAGACAGACAGACGGACAGACAGACAGACACACTTTCGCATTTATAATATTAGTATATGGATATATGGATTTACATATTTCGGAACCCTGCATGTCGATAAATATATTATTATTAGCTAAATGGCTAAAGAATACCTAACAATTGCCAAACTTAACCTCAAAGATTAATCGTATAGCAGCAGAATCTCAAGAGTCCAGAACAAGCGTAGGTCAGCAGTTAAGTAGCAGGATCTCGGAGTCCATTAGTCTTATCACGGTCACAAACAAAAAAAAAAACCGGTTAAGTGCGAGTCGGACTCGCGCACCGAGGGTTCCGTACAAACATGTAGGTATATCCTATAAGTAAAAGTTATAGTATGTTTATTCAACTTATCTAATATTTTAATTTCAATTTAATACCTCTACGCGTTCATGCGGAAAGGGGAAGTAAGTTTAAAATTATTAAAAATATTTTTTTTCTTATATGACTAGATGATGCCCGCGACTTCGTCCGCGTGGATTGATGTTTTTTTTTATTCCCGCGGGAACTCTTGAACGCGGAAGCCTATGTCCTTCCCCGGGATGTAACCTATCTCTGTACCAAATTTCATCCAAATCGGTTGAACAGATGGGCCGTGAAAGCGTAGCAGACAGACAGACAGATAGACAGACAGACAGACAGACACATAGTATGGCGTATGGATATAGTATGGAAGTATGGATGTAACTAAAAATTTATGCTTTTCGCAATTTTTCCTTTATCTGTGCTATAAGACGTTGCTTCGTACCAAATTTCAAGATTCTGGGTTCACGTGAAGTGCCCTGTAGGATTTGATTCCCTTGCGAGTGTCGAAATTTGCAGCAAATAATAATAATAATAATAACTTTTTATTTCAAGCTTCAACACCCATAACTTGTTAGTAACAATCACTTAACCTATGTTAGTAAAAAAACAACATAAATTACCTAAACTAACCTACCCTACTCTCAAACCTAAGCCTCGACACATTTACAGGTCTCTTTGAGGCCTCCTTATGAGAATGTGTGCCCCATTCCAGCGCCTCCAGAGAGGGCGGTCCAGCTTAGTAGCCAACGTACTGAGGAGGGTGTTGGTGCTGCTCACTAGCCTGCACATCATAGACGCAGCACGCTTACGCACGATCGCGTAGAAATCATCCACGCGAGCGTCCGCGAACATGGCCGACGCGCTGCAGTGTCGAGGCCTCCTCAGCACCGCCCTCAGCACATTGTTATATTGAACACGCAGAGCATTGTAGGTCCGCTGCGTATAGTCTATACACAGACTGCACGTGTAGAAAGACGGCAAAGCAAAAACGGCTGTAGATCTTTTGATTGTGTTAGCTTAGAAGTTTGATTTTTTCACAGCTCCAAGGGACAGTAGACCTGAGTAGGTATTTGATATGAATTCCAGCTTGGTACCTACCTCCATGTGTTCCTGAGAAAAAGGGTCTGGACACACAGACGGACGGACAACAAAGTGATCCTAGGGTTCAGTTTTTTTCCTTTTGAGGTACGGAACCCTAATTATTAAAAATATTTTAATTAAATGATATAACTAAAAATTTATGCTTTTCGCAATTCTTCCTATATATCTGTGTTATAAGACGTTGCTTCGTACCAAGTTTCAAGATTCTAAGTTCACGGGAAGTACCCTGTAGGTTTTGATTCCCTCGCGACTGCAAGAAAAATCGAAAATTTGCAGCATAAACGGCTGTATCTTTTGATTGTGTAGGCTTTTAAGTTTGATTTTTTCACAGCTCTAAGGGACCGTAGACCTGATTGATATGAATTTCAGCTTGATACCTCCATAAGTTCCTGAGAAAAAGGGTCTTGACACACAGACGGACGGACAACGAAGTGATCCTATAAGGGTTCCGTTTTTTCCTTTTGAGGTACGGAACCCTAAAAACACAAGAAACGCACAATTCACTGAGCCGGCACCATAGATCTTACTCTTACTAATATTATAAATGCGAAAGTTTGGATGGATGTATGGATGTTTGTTACTCAATTACGCCCCAACAGCATAACGTATCTGGCTGAAATTTGGCACAGAAATAGATTATAGTCTTGAATAGGTAGCACATAGGCTACTTTTATTCCCGGAAAATTAAAGAGTTCCCGCGGGAACAAAAAATCCTCGATCCACGCATACGAAGTCGCGGGCATCAGCTAGTTAATTATAATACCAAGTACCAATCTGGTTTATAAGTATATCGTCTTTGGCCGGCACCAAAACAAGAGGAAAAAATTATTTTAGTGTATCGTCAGTTTGTGACGCCATCTATAGGAATGCAGGATAACTGCATGGTCCACTAGCTGATTATAACTTATGAATACACAGAACTTGTTTCAAATCGAATTACTTCTGCAAGTTAATTTTGTTAAAATTAATTGAATGTAAATTTGCTATTTGCTTAAGTGATTTTATCAAATTTTTGTATTTTGATAATTTTATATAAATAATTAATACAAACTGAACCAAGAAAATACGATATTTCACCGATTTTACTATAATTATTTGTCGAGCAAGCCTGGTAGCGCCACCTATCGATAGTATTAACCTAGAAAAATTTTTATATGGGAGTTAGCAATCTATACTTGGTTTATAATTAATCTATGGTTCAGACATATTTTATAACTTATTTTAGAAACATCTTTCATTTACGAGCTGATAAATCATAATAATGAAAAATGTCCTCCCGACCGAATTTCGGCCACGGCGGCCTATCTCCAGAGAGATAAGCCATCTGCGCGGGAGATATTATAGTGCACAAGTGTGTGCGCATACACAGGTGCACTCTCTGTTCCTTTACTCTCATAGCCCGATGGGACGGAAAATCCGACACGACCGGAGAGAGATCAGGCGCAGGACCTACGGCTTTACGTGCTCTCCGAGGCACGGGGGTGAAACACCGCCAACTTCCTTACTCCGGGCTAGTACTGAGAATTTCTTGTCAGAAAACCCCAATACTTGCTACGGCCCGACCCGGGAATCGAACCCGGGACCTCGTCGGCCGCAGTCGAACATGCTAACCACTAGACCAACGAGGCAGTCAAATCATAGTAAGGTAGGTAGGCAGTCTGATAAATCATAGTAATAAGGTAGTAATAGGTATACCTACGTGCAAAAATCTTGAACTGAGTGACTGATCTACCTATCAACGCAAAGCATAAGCAAGGGCTGGGTGGGGTCAGCTACCTATTAGCTATTCTTTGCTATTACCTAGCTACCTAGATAATGTACATACTTACCTACTAAAGAAACATTTTTGTTTTTTTATTTATTTTACTTATCCAATCTATATATATCATACTAATGTGTGTTTGTTTGTTGGTTTATTGGTTTGTTCGTTTGACCTTCAATCACGGCGCAACGGAGCAACGGATCGACGTGATTTTTGGCATGGGTATACCTAGTTGAAGACCTGGAGAGTGACATAGGCTTTTTATCCCGGAAAATTAAGTAGGTAGTTCCTGCGTAAATAAAAAAATACTTAGACCACGCGGACGAAGTCGCGGGCATCAGATAGTATCTTATAAATAAAATCGTTCAACAATCACTTACTTACCTACTACTTACTTACTAACGGCTACCTAAATATGGAGAAGTACCTACATGTTTCATCACTTTTGAAAATTCGACCCCCAAACGGGTGAAATAAGGGATGAAAGTTTGTATGAGTCTCAAGATATTTTTTAAGTTATATCAACGAAACTTGTACTTATTTTGGTCTTCAATAAAAAATAAAGAAGTACGTGTGTCACAGTTATACCTACAAAATTTCATCCCCAAAGGGGTAAAATAAAATAGGGGTTGAAACTTTGTATGACAGTCTGTCATTTTTCAAGTTAAAGCCATGAAAATAAGTATTTGGAATTTTGGTGATTACGTATTGAAGAAATACGTGGTTCACAGTTTTTGAAAATTTTATCCCCAAGGACGCTAAATAGATAGTTTGTCCTTCAATCACGCCGCAACAGATAAACGTGATTTTTTGCATGGGTATAGTTCTGCCGTCAGTCGACTTATACATTTTGCCAATTTTGAGTTATATATACTATGTGAAAGAGCAAATTTTTCTCTATCGAACAGTCTGGGTCACATTTTTTTATAGTATCTTTGATAGTCTTTGAGATCTGGAGACCCCGAACACGGCTAACTACATCATTTTCGCGATTTTCCGATACTTAAATACGTTTATGTGACTTTTCGACAGTAGAATACGGCTTTGCGTTTGTAACCGTCTATTTCAAGTTTATATTTCAGGTACTTTGAATTTCTAAAAAACGGTTACATCAAATTACGACAGTATAAGGCCGATAAATAAGTTTATAAGTACGTAATTTAGTGATTTATACTAAAAAAGTTGTAATGGCATTTACGAAAACTAAGTGACAGTTTTCTTCAAATACTTATCTACAACACAGTAAGGCACACTAAGCGGACTTATTATCGGAAAGCTAATGTGACATTGAAAATTGTACGTGTCTAAAAGGCAGTGAGCGTTTTTTAGTTGTCATATTTTTTGTTAATAAGTGTTTAAAATATACTATACTGCCGTCCGTTTACTTATAGGCCGTTAAGTGAAAAACCAAATTTTGAGTTATGGCCAAAAAACATGAAAATTAAAGTTTCTAGAGTTTTATTAGACGTACAGCTATATTTTATATACCAAATTATTTGTTTTCTTTTAAGCTTTCATTTTATGAGTCTGAATGAGTGCTAAGGTAAATAATATAGTTTTAAACAACGTTTTTGTGTTTAAGCCATGTTTATCTATCCCTTGATGCGACCTCTTAAAATACTAAAAAACAACTGACTGAAGCGCAATCGTATTATAGAGTGGTAATGGAATCGTAATTGTTGATACATATACCTTGTGTCACAGTTTTATGCAAATTTTTTAGCTTAATAGCCGTTAAATCGCTTAGTCGTCTTTTAAAACATGTGAAAATCGACGGCTGGTATTTTAAAAAAACCGTTATGAGACGAAAACTGTTTATTTCATTGTGTAGGGCTACTAATACAAAACAGATTTCTTATCAAAAATAAGGTCTTTGAATAAACCACGCACACTAGCTGTCTTTTAGCTAGGCAATAACTGGTACTTTCATAAAGCTCTAAATTAAAATTAACAACTAAATGCCAAATTTAGATATATTTGTCAAACTTTTAATGCTTTTAAATCGAGTGATAGTTAGGGAATTAAAATAAAACAATTATTTTCATTTATATTCAAAAAAGTAAATTGCAATAATCATTAAAAATGTAGTAAATATACCTTTGTGGCCCATTACATAATATTTAGACACTCTCGCCACGGTACAGGTTGGTGAAGTTTCGTATCTGCGCTACGTTGGTGTGCACTGTCCACTGACGAATTTCGTGAATAAACTATGAATACATTAAAATGTAATATCGTGATAGAGAACCACTAGTGTACGTTCAAAATAAAATATCGGAAATGTAGATGAAGAAATCTAAAAAGAATATGTACATCAGCGATCACGAGCAGTAAAATTAGCAAGTCCAATTTGCACTATTTGATTCTCTGCCATCGGGGCAGCGGAAAAATTTGAGGAAGGGTAGTAGAAGATATGAAAGGTGTCTTCAAAACAATAGATCCTAATATAATTCCAGTGTTTGTAGCACGGGTTCTTGAAAAACTATCTCTTATTTTGTTTGATCATCTTACCGCACAAAAATGCTAAAAGATCTTACAAAAATAAGTTCAGAAGTTGTAGCAATTACAATCTCAAGAGTGACAATACAGATGTTTGATGAATGGCGATCTGATATACGTAATCTGAAGTACGCTGTTACAGGTCATCTTGCTTGGCCGTTGAACTATTGTGGTCCAATGTTAGCCTGACAGAACCACTTGTCATATTTGAAACTCCCCATTTCGTGTTTTCATAGCCGATGGTTGGATTTTAAAATGGAGAAAGCGTACTTCAGATTACGTATATCAGATCGCCATTTATAAAACAGCTGTATTTTCACATATAAGATTGTAATTGCTGCACCTTTTGAACTTAATTTTGTGTCAGTCAAAATGATCAAACAAAATAGGAGTCAGTTTTTCAAAAACCCGTGCTAGAATCACTGGAGCTACATCGGGATCCATTGTTTTAAAGACACCTTTCATCTTTTCTACTACCTTTTCTTAAAATATTCCGCTGCCCCGTTGGAAGAGAACCAAATAGTGGAAATTTTACTTGCTGATTTCAAGTTTATTCGCGAAATGCGTCAGCGCACATGCAGTTACAAAACACCACAGACCTGTATCGCGAGAGTAGCTATCTAATTAAGTTATGGGCCACAAAGGTCTATTGACTACTTTTTTGTGATTGTTGCATTTGAATATAAATGGTAAATAAATTAAAAAGCATTAAAAGTTTGGCAACTATATTTAAATTTGGCACTCAGTTGTTCATTTTAATTTAGAGCTATATGATAGTACCAGTTAGTCAAGTCAAGTCAAGTCAAGTCAAATAATTTTTATTCAATTTAGGTAGGTATACTACACCTGTTGACTTCCAGTTGTTTATAAATAAAATATAATGGTGATAATCAATAACGGTATCTTAAAACTAAAGCTACGAGGGTTCCAAACGCACCCTGGTCTGAGAAGAGCCCACAACAAACTCAGTTGGTTTTTTTTTCATTATCACCATTTCACAAATCATCTTAACTAAGGAACTATCTGAGCCACTAGATCAAATCATTGCCAAGCTTCCTTGTCATTTAAGTAATCCTTTACATGGTAATACGATTTTTTAATCAGTTTACGTCTTACATTAACTTTGAACTTATTCAGAGACATTTTCAACATGTATTCTGGGAGCTTATTGTAGAAGCGGACACTATTTCCAACAAATGAATTGCTAGTTTTACTAAGCCTAGAAGCAGGCATTACAAGTTTATTTTTATTTCTAGTATTGACATTATGACAATCACTTTTCTTCTTGAATTTATCAATGTATTTATGCACGTATACTAAATTTTCAAGTAGCGGAGGTTGTGCGCTGTCATAATATTGATTTCTTTAAATTTATCTCTGTTGACTTATTTGGCTCTCTTGGTCCCATATTATATGGCTCGAACAGCACTCTTCTACAGCACAAAAACATAATTAATATCAGCAGCATTACCCCATAATAATATACCATACGACATAATGTAGTGAAAGTAAGCAAAATAAACTAATCTCGTCGTTTCTATGTCTGTCAACTGGCGAATCGTTCACATAATTCTTGGCGATAATTCATTTATGTGATTGCCCCATTGGAGTTTAGCATCTAACGTTATTCCCAGAAAAACAGCGGTATCCACTAAATCTAATTCCTCATGATCAAGTTGTACAGTGGTTTTTACCTGTTTGACATTAGGTAATTTAAATTTGATACACTTTGTCTTTTTCCCATTGAGGAGTAGGTTATTAGCTTCAAACCACTGTACCACTATAATATATTATTGACTAAAAGACAGCTATTGTGCATGGTTTATTAAAAAACCATATTTTGATAAGAAATCTGTTTATATTAGTATAGTATAGTTGTATTATTAGTAGCTCTAAAAATGAAATAAACAGTTTTTGTCTAACAACTGTGTTTTTTAAGTGCCAGACGTCGATTTTCCAAGCTTTACTGTTTTAAAAGAACGCTAAACGATTTAACGGCTATTAAGCATAAAAAATGCATAATTTGTGACACAAGGTAAATGTGTCAACAGTTACGATTCCATTACTATTCCATTATTACGGCTGCGCTTCAGCTAGCTGTTTTTTAGTATTTTTAACCGACTTCCAAAAAAGGAGGAGGTTCTCAATTCGGCGCGTATTTTTTTAATGCATGTTACCGCATATCTCCGTGGTTTCCAAACCGATTTGAAATTTTTTCAGTGGTTAGAGGAAGCTTGCGAGGTGGTCCCATAAAAAATTCTTAACCCTGATGCTGACTCCAAATCCTTAACCCTGATGCTTTAGGTATACCTACGACTCAAAACTAGGGAGTTAGGAAGTTTTGACGGTGAATTCATATAGTAGGTATCAAGTGACGTGTAGGTATACGATTCAACTCTGAGTCCCAACTCCTCAACCCTGATGCTGCAGGGTACAGAACTCCTTAAAAATAGCGATTTAGGATCTTTTATGGTGAATTAATATTGTAGGTGTCAAGCAACGACTTCATAATTAAACCCAAGTCCCAACTCCTCAATTCTGATGCTGCAGGGTACTGCACTCCTAAGCCGTGGGGGATTAAGAGTACACTAAAAAGTTAAAAATAAAAATTCTTTCCAAAAAACCGACTTCCAAAGCCACTGTTTAGTAAAAAATAATTTTGATTTCTACACACTATGTTGAATTTAGACTGCCTCGTTGGTCTAGTGGTTAGCATAGTCGACTGCGGATCATCGAGGTCCTGGGTTCGATTCCCGGTCGGGCATAAAAGTTAGGTATTGGGTTTTTCAATTAAGAAACTCTCAGTGCCAGCCCGGAGTTGGAATTTGGCGGTGTTGCACCCCCGTGCCTCGGAGAGCACGTTAAGCCGTCGGTCCCGGTTATTATCACTAACATCATAATAATCGTTAAAGCCCGCCAACCCGCATTGGAGCAGCGTGGTGGGTCTAAGCTCTAATTCCCGCTCTCCTATGAGAGTGGAGGCCTGTGCCCAGCAGTGGGACGTTAATAGGCTGTAGTGATGATGATGATGATGATGATGATGATGTTGAATTTGGGCGAGTATAACAAAGATAGGCAAAGCTGATGCGTCAGGCTCGCCCGACTTCAACATAGTGTGTAGAAAGCAAAATTATTTTTTACTTTACAGTGGCTTTGGAAGTCGTTTTTTGGAAAGAATTTTTATAAGAGATCGCATCAAGGAATAGATAAACATGGCTAAAACACAAAAACTACATTATTTATCTTAGCACTCATTCAGACTCATAAAATATAACTCATAAAGCTTAAAAGTAAACAAATAATACCCCAGATAAGTACCAATTTCAAAAATCAGTACCTACGATAACAAATACCAAATGGCGCTGACTTCTTTAAAATTTTAGTAACAGTTTCGTCTTTTGTGATACCAGAGAACCCCAAATATCGATTTTGAACGAAATCGGTACGATAACAAAGAATTTCAAACTGGCGCTAATTAAAGAACTCTAAAAATAAGTAATGACTATTCAAAAACACTCGAGTCCGTACTTGAGAACCTCCGACTTGAACCCCTCTGTGATCCAAACCCTGTGACGAGAAACCATTACCTACGTAGAGACTCGATGCAGCGACGCGAGATGGCGCGTAGATGACCTCAGTTATGTGAAAATAGCATTCGGTCATTGCCACAGGTGGCGGTAAAAATTATTGGACATGAAGCGAGGGGGGGGAAGGGAAGTCGAACGCTCAAGGCCATTGGCAGCTTGGAGCCCCTTAACCAGCCCAGCGTTATACCAACCAGTGGGAACACATACAATAGATCATGTTATAGTACGACCGCAGCAAAAGCATTATAGTTTCGTAATACGGGTGGAAGGTCTAAATTCAGAGACGAATGTAGAATCGCATAGAATATTCTAGCGCTTCGGTGTCGACTGTCGACATGATGGCCGGGAGTGATCTATTACGAATATATTAGGGGTAAAGAGCAATATAGACTTTAGGACTTTTTGTTTTACTACTTTTTAATGGAGCCCGGTGGCCGATCTCCGGAGAAAGATCAGGCGCAAGACAGCTTTACTCCGAGGCACAAGACTTGACTACCTCGTTAGTATAGTGGTTAGCGTGTTCGACTGCGGCTGACGAGGTCCCGGGTTCGATTCCCGTGTATGAGTTTTGGATGACGTATCTGATGATAATTTCTCAGTACAAGCCCGGTGTTTTGGACTTTGGTGGCGCACTTTAAATAAAGTTTGATATAAAGTGAATGGCGATCATTTATAGCACGAATGTCTTGTCTGCTCCGGTCCGATATGTGTTTACGCCCTTAAAGGAAGCTGAGACAATCAAAACAGCTGTTTGGAATGGTATACAACACCCCCCCTACCGTTCAGTGTTGCCTCTTTTTTGTCAGGAACTAATGAGCCCATCCCCCTTCCCCCTTCACGTACCCCCCCTCTCGTCAGGCGTACGATCTAATTAATTTTCCCACAAAGCTCTTACACGGTGTTTGTACCAAAAATACAATTAATTTGCAGCACCTACTTGGCACAACTCCTACTTACCATGTTCACGTCAAAATGCTTACATAACCTTCAGAGTTACAGGCTGTCTGTAACTGAAGGTTACAGTAGCTGTCTATATATCTCTTCTCTCTCTGTTATAGACATAAGTTTGTCTGGTATAAAAATTCTTTCCAAAAAACCGACTTCCAACGCCACTGTAAAGTACAAAATAATTTTGATTTCTACCCACTATATTGAAGTCGGGCGGGTATAACAAGGATAAGTAAAGTTGACGCATCAGACTCGACTTCAACATAGTGGGTAAAAATCTAAAATATTTTGTACTTTACAGTGGCCTTGGACGTCGGTTTTTTGGAAAGAATTTTTATTTTTAACTTTTTAGTATCAGGGTTGAGGATTAGGAGTCAGTTTTTTTTATGGGACCACCTCCAGAGCTTCCTCTAACAACTGATAGAAAAAAATTAAAATCGGTTCAGAAACCACGGAGATATGCACCGACATACATTTTAAACAAAAAACGCGCTGAATTGAGAACCTTCTCCTTTTTTGGAAGTCGGTTAAAAAGGGGATCTAGATAAGTTTTTTAAAGATCAGACGGTGGAATGTAGCATCACTGCCCCGCTTTCATACCTAATGATGTTTTTGATCACCTGCGGAACCCGTAGGCTGATTACATAGGTACTCAACTATACCTATAATATGTGCAAAAATCACGTCGTTGCGTTGATTTGTTGAAATCACCGAGGTGGTTGAGATACAGATTCAGATTTATTTATTTGTACATAGATGTTAGTATTACAGAAGGTATCACATACCCGCGACTTCGTCTGCGTGGATTGAGGTTTTTTGGTTCCCGTATGGGAACTCTTTGCTTTTCCGGGATAAAAAGTACTCATTGTGCTATTCCAGACTATAATCTATCTGTGTGCCCCATCCATTCAGCCGTTCTGGCGTGATTGTGTGACAAACATCCATCCATCCATCCATTCGTCCAAACTTTCGCATTAATTGACCGAGCGAAGTGAAGGTCTCTGAGTCCGTCTGTCCGTCTGTCAGAGCCTTAAAACTTCTGAATTACTGAACATAATTACTTCAAATTTAAATATTATACATATAAACCGATGACCTCCAGCCGAACATGGCGTAAAAAGTAATAAAAATCTTTATTTCAGGGGGGCTCTCATAGAAGCGAATGCGAAGAAAAAATTTTTTATAGCGTTACATAATATGTCAGCTTTGTGTTTAAATTTGATTTGAATTTTTAGAAAAGATAAAAGATTGTTAATTTATTTACTGACGAAGGTTTAATTAAATAGATATTTGACTCATTCGATGTATTTCACTCGGTTCGTTCTTTGGCGGGGATTAATTGGAATAATATATTTTTATTGGTATAAAATACTCGTATTTATGCAAATTATTCCATATTGGAATAATTTGCATAAATACGAGTATTTTGACTTTGGTAAAGCAGTCTCCTACCGGCAGACTCAGCGATTATTGAATACTTTTGTGTTTAGATCGCATTTTGATTTAGAGCTTAGCAGTAGCAACTGCAGCCTGATCAAATGATTAATTTATTGTTGTTGTGATGCTTTGGCCAAGTTTTATACTTAACTGTTTACATTAAATCTCTCGTGAAACCGCTACACGCTGTGACCATTCGCTCGTGCAAGTCTCAAAGAGAGTACTTACAAACATAATATATTTTAAAGTAATTTTAATTATTTGCCCACTTCTGGAATTATGCTTACACATAGGGTTGCGGTATATCATTTTAAAGATTATTGGGAATAGAGTCCAAAAATATATTTTTTTTAATTTTTCCCCTAAAATTGACGAAATGGGGGCTTTCAAAGTGGAGATTTTCTAACGTCCAAAGTTGACCTCAGAACTCAAAATTTACTGAAATGCTGAGCCTGAAACTTGATCAATTATTTCACTTATATCCTGTACTTGAACAACAAATACTAAAATTAGATAAATATTATATGGAAACGAAATTATTTAATTTTCAATGAGCCTTAGTATTTACAACAGAACTTCACAATTATGTCAATAGATGGCGAGGTCCCAGTTCGGGGCGAACCACTATGGTAATATAGAGTATAGATCTATCACACAGCAAAGCATCGAACTATCTTCACAATATCAATATCATAGCAATCGTTCAGGGATGATTTGCCACAACCCCGGGCCATCTTTATTCAATCATGGCCACCTTTCATTTCGGGCGAGTCATACGTGCCCAGCGTACAAGGAGCCGAAGATAGGGTTACCAGACTTCTTGATTTTACTGGATGCGTCCAGAAAAATCAAGTACGTACGTACGTTGTACCTTATATCCACGATGTAGTTTTATTTGTTCTCTCATTTAATCTCAGTTTCAAACTTATTACAACAGTATTTTTTTATCCTACAATGGAGATATTTAAATAGGGAATCTGGTTGCGTAACGACTTGTTATGCCTTTCTCTCTCTCTGCGTCGTATTCCATATTGCTGAGGGTCGTGACCTCTTTCCATTTGTTCGGTGTTTTATATAGATGGAGAAGAAATTTTTGGGGCACATGGGTTTTCAGTTTTTAACATACTTCAAAAAAGGATGATTCTCTTAACTTGGTGCGAATTTTAAATTTCAACTTTAGTACCTAAATTTATTGATAATATTATAATTATACTTAATATAATATGTATATTTACTAGGATCATCTAATATAATCTACTAATTATCATAAAAAATATCATTCTGTTTCTGGTTATTCTTCATATTTGGATTAGACATTTTGCTATAGAAGCATAACTACAGAACTATCTATGCTAATTCTAATACCTAATATCATAATATATAATAATTATCAATTAATTTCGAAAATTATTTAGAATTATCAATTCCGCATAAACTCTCGCTAGTATCAACAATCGAGAATTCCGCGGAAGAGCGCGGGAACCCACCGCATTATTTTCTTAAGAAAACTCCTGCCATTAAGTATATGATTAGTGGAAAGGGGTCAAGACTCTCAGTAATGAGGAATACGACGCAGAGAGACAGTGAAAGTTTGCCTACATTATTTTTGTTTTTCATTAAAATAGTGATTCATACAATAATATTGTTCATGTCTCATATTTTGTTGTTCATGGAGCGTTCACCTGAACAAACTGATATGTTATTGATAGGTACCTACTATAATTGTTCTAATTATGTATACTTACCTATTGTACACTTTCACTGCTCGTTGTCACGAGCACAATAAAAGTTAAATATAATAAAAACAACAAAGAACGTGTCAGCCATATTGCACATCTGGTCGTTATGACGAATCGACAATAAACAAATATGCACATAGTGGAAAGATTAAAAATCTGTCTGTATTGATTATTAGATAAGCAGTTTTAGCATACTTACATACTTTGTTATATAAATTACTAGACTAGGTGATGCCCGCGACTCCGTCCGCGTGGATTAAAGTTTTTTGACACCCACGTGAACTCTTTAATTTCCCTGGATAAAAAGTAGCCTATATCCTTCCCCGGGATATATACTTACTCTCCCTGTTCCAAATTTCATCGCGACGCTGTCAAATTAAGTTTGTAGGACTATCTAATTCGATATCAGTTCAGTTATTTAAAAAAAACAGGTCGGACTCGCGCACTGAGGATTCCGTAGAAACCTGTATTAAGTTAAAAAAATTTAAAAATATATTTATTATAATATGATTACTAGGTAACTAAAAATGTATGCTTTTTCCTTTATCTGTGCTATAAGACGTTGCTTCGTACCAAATTTCAAGATTCTGAGTTCATGGTAAGTACCCTGTAGGTTTTGATTCCCTTGCGAGTGTCGAAAATTTGCATAAAAATATTTTTATTATATGATGTAACTAAAATATAGGCTTTTCGCAATTTTTCCTTTATCTCTGCTATAAGACGTTGCTTCGTACCAAATTTCCAGATTCTGACTTCACGGGAAGTACCCTGTAGGTTTTGATTCCCTTGCGAGTGTCGAAAATTTGCAGCATAAACGGCTGTATCTTTTGATTGCGTTGGCTTCGAAGTTTGATTTTTTCACAGCTCCAATGGACAGTAGACTTGTGTATTTGATATGAATTTCGGCTTGATACCTCCATGCGTTCCTGAGAAAAAGGGGCTTGACACACAGACGGACGGACAATAAAGTGATCCTATAAGCGTTCCGTTTTTTCCTTTTGAGGTACGGAACCCTAAAAATATATAATAATATCTCTATAATTATACCTTAATTCCCTTAGCTTACGGTTTAAAATCGGGTATGATTTTCAAATGTAAGTATAGGTAAGGTAGGTACTTATTGGTATATTATTACCATTCAGGTTTTCGAAAATAATTAATTGGAATTATTTTTTCCCTCTCCTTAAAAAACTCTCAAAAAACATCTATTTTATGTATCAGTATAGCCGGTAGGTACCTACTAGCTTTGGCGCGCGGCTTTGCTCACGTCACGTTTGCTTAGTTCGGATTATGATTGACAAATTTTAAACGAATATTTTACCCCATTAGTGATAGAATTTTTTTTTTAATTCTTAGCGGATCTCTACGTAGTTATCTGTATAACAATTTTCAGCCTCATCCGTCCAGCGGTTTAAGCTGTGTGTTGATAGATCAGTCAGTCAGTCACCTTTTCCTTTTTTTTTTCAAAAGAGCAACCGCCGAGTTTCTAGCTGGTTCTTCTCGGTAGGAATGGCATTCCGAACCAGTGGTAGAGTCATTTAACGATTCAAAAGCACTTGTAAAAGTTTATTTGAATAAAAAGCATTTTGATTTTGATTTTTGATTTAGATAAAATGTTAAATTAAATACAAAGACAAACCCGTGCGAAATGTATGCGTATTTATTTTATACTTTATCAATAAAATGTATTTAATTTAAGTAAGTAACGCCCGCCGTTTGGTATTATCGCCAGCAATTTTCTATTGTCTTCGTTTTAATTTTCACTTTAGCAAACAAAACACGAGTAGGTACCTATATATTGATTTTTTTTTTCATGTACAGCAGATAGTACACCGTACGCTGTAGCTTACGGTTGTACAATGAAGATACTAATAGGTAAGTAATTAGACCTAGTTTATATAGCCATAATTTTAAATATTCGATGTATTTATGAGTACAAAATTTGTTATATCCATACCTAATATTAGGAAAAGATAAACAATTATTTATCTTTAATAAAACTTGCACTTTTAATGCAGATTGTATGAGAAATATAGTGTAATATATATAATTCCTCAATATACTATTTTATGCTTAACCGTTTTTGATAACATTTGTCACAGCGATAAATTGAATCCCGGATACATGCATCTGGATAACAAATAGATTCCACGGAATTTTAAAAACTTTAATCCACTTGGACGAAGTCGCGGGTATCATCTAGCATCAGATCATTAATTGTATTTTATTTTTGAATTTACCTTTGTAGCAATTAAGTAAAATAATTTAAAAACATTGAAATGTACCTTTTAGACAAAATTAAAAAGTCTGACGACCTCCCTGGAGCAGTGTTGAGCGCTGTTGACTTAAGGACGGAGTTAAACAGGACGATTCCCGGCACTGTCAATTTGGGAATTTATAATTTCTGAATTTCCCCTGGTCTGGTCTGGTCCGTGGCAAAGACGTGCCGCCAAACGATTAAGCGTTCCGGTACGATGCCGTGTAGAAACCAACTAGGGGTTTAATATAACAGCTGCCATACCACTAACAGGTTAGCCCGCTACAACCTTAATCTGCATCATCACTTACCATCAGACGAGATCACAGTCAAGGGATAACTTGTATTGGAATAAAGATAAAAAAGTGTAAAAATTACATAATTATATCTATTATATGTAGTATCAAACGAGGCAATAATCCATACCTACTATCCATACCTATACTAATAAAATATTATAAATGCGAAAGTGTGTGTGTCTGTCTGTCTGCTACGCTTTCACGGCCCAACTACTCAACCGATTTTGATGAAATTTGGTACAGAGATAGGTTACATCCCGGGGAAGGACATAGGCTACTTTTTATCCCGGAAAATTGAAGAGTTCCCGCGGGAATCAAAAAACATCAATCCACGCGTACGAAGTCGCGGGAATCATCTAGTATTAACTAATGATAAAAAATCCCGGTTGAGTTTGTTGTGGGCTTCTTCTCAAAACAGGGTGCTTTTGGAACACTCGATGCTTTAGTTTTAAGATACCATAATAATATGGGTCCTCCCGACCGAATTCCGACCACTGCGGCCAAGCCTATCTCCAGAGAGATTAGCCATCTGCGTGGGAGATTCATTATAGTGCACAAAGTATGTGCGCAAACACAGGTGCACTCTCTGTTCCTTTACTCTCATAGCGTTGGGACGGAAAATCCGACACCACGAGTGAGAGATAAGCCGCAGGACCGACGGCGAAAAACCCGATAGCCCGACCGATGGTCGAACCCGGTACCTCGTCGCCCGCAGCCGAGCACGCTAACCACTACACCAACGAGGCAGTTGCGATAATAATAATTAATATGATGAAAACGTAACTTTATAATCAAGCAACTTGCATGTTTTTAACCGACTTACAAAAAAGGAGGAGGTACTCAATTCGGCGTGTATCTTTTTTTATTATTAGTATTATTTTTGACAACTGTACTTGATTTATTTTTAATTTTGGCTTAAATTTTGCCTTTTGTTAGGCTTGCCTTTTGTATCTTGTATTTTTATCTTAAACCTGCACTTAAATATTTCATTGTTAAATAAAATCAATGTTGGCTATGTATACTATTATAATTTGAATTTATATTGAATTTTATATCTATAGTAATATAGTCAATAGTAATGTTGTGCACACATACTTAGGGTGTTAGGGTTGTTTTGTCGATGTTTTGATTGCAACCTGTTTTGTGTACCTTTTCAATAAAATTAAATCAAAATATTATACATGTTTAATGTATAATTATAAAATGATGGATTTAATGATGAATATATGTAAATAAATGATAAAATGATGGATTGAAATTTTATAATCCATACTTCCATACTAATATTATAAATGCGAAAGTGTGTCTGTCTGTCTGTCTCTCTGCTACGCTTTCACGGCCCAACTACTCAACCGATTATGGTGAAATTTGGTACAGAGATAGGTTACGTCCCGTGGAAGGACATGGGTGTTTATCCCGGAAAATTGAAGAGTTCCCGCGGGAATCAAAATGCATCAATCCACGCGGACGAAGTCGCGGGCATCATCTTTTATTAAATATAAAGTAGATAAGACAGGGACTTCGTTGACATGTATTTCAGTTTCTTGTTTTAATCCCACAGGAATTCTTGGATTTTCCAGGACATAGAGTAAATATTTTGTCTAGCGGCTCCGGTCATTTAACCAAACCGCTCGAAGCTATGTCCGTCTCAGAACATGCAAGCTATCATCTGTACCAAAGTGCGCCTAAATCAATTAAACGGATAGTTCGTGTAAAAACAGACTTTAATCTATACTAATAAAGTTTGGATGGATGGATTGATCTTTGTTACTCAATCACACGAACGGCTAAATGAATCTGGATGAAATTTGGCACAATGATAGTTTATAGTTTGGATTATCACACAAAATCCCGGAAAATTTAAAGAGTTCCTGCGGGAACCAAAAAAACCTCAATTCACGCGGACGAAGTTGCTGAATGCTGGCATTGGCTGGTATTAGAATAAATTGTATTTTAAAAAATCTTAAATATTGTAGTCTGTCATAAACTATTTATTTAAACTTAATCACATAATATTTTCACAGGAACATTGGTGGTCGTCGCGTGGTGTACGCATCATATAATCGCGACAACTACAGCGGCGCCATCCTGCGAATGCCCCAAGATCCTGAGGCTGGTTTGCGGATCCGATAACGTCACCTACGCTAATGAATGCATACTTAACTGTACCAGAGACTACTATAAAAAACCAATATTTCTAGATTATGAGGGAGAATGCAGGGAATCTTGTGTTTGTACACTACAGTATGCTCCTGTATGTGGCAGTGATAACATAACTTACCCCAATCTATGTAACTTGAATTGCAAGAACAAGGAGCTCAGAAGCAATTGTCAAACGCAAATAACAGTAGCATACAATGGCACCTGCATCGCCCCGTGTGTTTGTACAAGAGAATACAACCCAGTGTGCGGCAGTGATGGTAAAACTTATGGAAACAAGTGCACTTTCGATTGTGAAAACAAAAAAAGAGCTGCAAATGGCCAACCACTTCTTCAACGAAAGGACGGAGAATGTCGTAAGCCTTGTAAATGCACAAGAATATACAAACCGGTTTGTGGTAGCGATGGTAACACATACCCCAACAAATGTGAAGTTGGTTGCAAAAATGAACTTGAACGTGGCGGAATACCGCCTATTTCTGTCATCGCCGATGGAGAATGCCCTGATTCTTGCAAATATCCAGGAGTATATCAACCGATCTGTGGCAGCGATAACAATACTTATGTTAACCAATGTTACTTGGATATTGCAAACAGATCAAACAAGAGACTACAACCTATAACGATAGATTATGAAGGCGAGTGTGTTGAACCCTGCATTTGCTATCTACTGGATGCTCCAGTATGCGGCAGCGATGGTATGACTTACGGTAACGCGTGCCAACTCAGTTGCAAGAACAAACAGCGTACATGTAGAAAACATCCGATTACAATAGCAGAGAAAGGCGCTTGCTCGGATCCAGTCGTTTGCCTTCAAGTTTATCAACCTGTGTGTTTAAATGGCATTACCTATGCAAACGAGTGTTTCCTAAATGCTGCCAGCAAAGAAAGTATTGACAGAGATCAGACTAGCATTACGAGGTGGTATCAAGGCGAATGCGTGTCTTGCAACTGCCCGTTATATTTTGTTTACCAACCTGTGTGCGGCAGTGATGGTAAAACATACGCTAGTGCATGCAAGTTGGAGTGTGAAAATTTGGCACGTAACAGAAGCTGTCAACCTTTACTTACCATATCGAGTGAAGGTGAATGCCCTACCAGTTGCTTCTGTCCTGCCATTTATCAGCCCGTATGCGGCAGTGACGGCAACACCTACCCGAGTTTATGTAACCTGGGATGCATCAACAGAGTCGGCAAATCTCTCATCAAAAAACAATACGACGGGGTGTGTATTGAATGTGTGTGCCCAGCTGTATATGACCCAGTCTGTGGAAGTGATGGCAAAATATATCCCAACGAATGTGAACTTGGATGTGAAAGTGATAGAAGAGTGAGATCCGGTCAACAAGCGCTTGAACAAGTCCCTGAAAAAGTGTGTCTAGGAATAGAATTCTGTCCGTTGGATTATTCTCCAGTGTGTGGCACTGATAACGTAACCTATTCCAATGATTGTTTCCTCAATATTGCCAGTCAAAAAAATATTAGACTTGGACGTCCTTCGATCAGTGTTAAAAGCCAAGGTGAATGCACTGATGAGGGTTGTTTCTGCCCCCTTATATATGATCCTGTATGTGGTAATGATGGCTACACTTACTCTAGTGACTGTGCTGTAGCGTGCCTTAATGAAGAGCGGTTCGAAAATGAGCTAGACCCGATATTAGTTGTAAATTATGGTGAATGTTCTCCATGCATATGCCCTTTCATGTACTTACCAGTTTGTGGAACAGACGGTGTGACGTATCCTAACGAATGCAGCCTTAATTGCACCATTGGAGAAAATAAAAGAAATGATGGCTTACGCAAAGCGTCTGACGGGGAATGCCCTAATCCTGATGTTTGTTATTGCATAGATATTTACGATCCAGTATGCGGAAGTGATGGCATAACTTACCGGAACGAATGTATACTTCGTTGCGAGAATCCAGAATACGAGAACACTAAACAAGTTAAAGTTTCACGCAAAGGTGAATGCAGAAAGCCTTGTGTTTAAAATCCCGTTGTTTGTGCATCTTTCTTTAGTGCGACCATTTTCTATGTATTATTTATTTCGGATTGAATTCTTCTAAAAATAAAATTTACTTCATTACATTCTTTCTTTTTAACCTTTTCCACCAGCAGATCAGATCAAGAGTACAGCAACGTACGAAGATAGATTTAGTATTCAAAATTGGATGGTGATATCAACTCAACTTTGGAATTCACAGTCTCTCTTGACAAAGGAGCGCTGGTAGGCTTTTTCGACATGGCTCTCTCAATGATACGATCAAAAGGGCCCTTGAGACCATAGATGAGACCTGACGGATTGAAGCTGGTTCTCTGGGAACGGGGACGGCCGCACATGCATTGTTGTAATTTTTCTTGTCCCTGAGTTGGAAGCCCTGTTTTCCGAGACACTGTTTCAACTAGTTCGGAAAACAGGTGCACAATAATATTAAGATTGTATGTCAACTATATTAGTTTAATCCTAGATGTAAGACTATAATGTAATAAGTTTACAAAATAAAATTAAGGGTATAAATTTCAAAAACTGTGAAACACGTAACTCTTTATTTTAAACCGGTAGCTCAAATACCAAGTTTCATGAATAATACTTGAGAAATGACTGACTTTCATACACACTTTTACCCCCTATTTCTCCCCCTTAGGGGTAGAATTTTGAAAATCTGTGACACACGTACTAATTTATTTTTTACCGAAAGCCAAAATACCAAGTTTCGTTCATATAACTTGAGAATATCTTGAGAAATTAAGGACTTTCATATAAACTTTCATCCCCTATTACACCCCTTCGGGTAGAAATTTCAAAAACTGTGAAACACGAAACTCTTTATTTTAAACCGGTAGCTCATATACCAAGTTCGTGATTACCTACTTTCATACAAACTTTCACCCCCTATTTCACTCCCCTAGGGGTGGAATTTTGAAAAATCCTTCCTAAGTGAGCGCCTACGTCACAAAAGAAACCTACGGTCAAAAATTTCTAATACCAGCGGTTTAGGCTGTGCGTTGATCCCTTTTCGATTTTATATATATCTGTTGTATGTGGGTACTTTAACAATAAAACAGTTCTGTCACCGACCCGGTCTTTCATTGTGTCTCTCGCGTATTTATTACGTTATTAATTACAATATCTAACTGGCGACGAGTAAAAATACGTTTAATTGTAAAGTTAGCGATCGTTTATCGAAATGCCGATTGGTAAAATTGAGTGCTTCGACTTAACTAGTAAAAAATGGCCGGCTTACATACGACGCGTGGAACAATTTATCGAACTCAACCAAATCGATCAAAAGTTAAAGGTTGCCACCTTGATTACAGTAGTTGGTCAAGCTACTTATGATTTAATGTGTGATTTGTGTGCACCTAACGATCCGGAGACAAAATCATTCGAAGACTTAGTGAAGTTGGTCGGTGAGCATATTGAACCAAAAAGATCCGACATTGCGGAACGGCACGTTTTTCGCCTTCGCCGGCAGAGGGCGGGCGAATCGCTCAGTCAATATCTTCAAGCTCTTAAACACTTAGCGAGTACTTGCAATTTCCGATCGAATCTCGAAGAAAATTTAAGAGATCAATTTGTATCGGGGTTGGCGAATGATGATATGAGATCTCGTTTATTCGCCGAACCCGAGCTGACCTATAAAAGAGCTGTAGAATTGGCATTGGCACTGGAGGCGGCAGACAGGCACGCACAAGCGAGTGTTTCTACGAGTGAAGCGGTCGACGCGGGGTCAGCGCCCGCGGCGGAGCCCTTGCATCGGGTAGCGGCGGAGGCGCGCGTGCCTCGCGGCTTCGGTGGCGGCGACGGCGGCGGCCCCGGCGCGAGCTCGAGGCCGGCTGGGGGGACGTGTTGGCGGTGTGGAAGGCTGCACAACCCTAATTGGTGCCGTTTTAAGAATTATACCTGTGATCGGTGTCAGGTCAAAGGTCACCTACTCGCTATGTGCAGGGATCAAGGCGTAAAACGACGCGGGGCAGGCGACAGGCAGGGTCGCGCCCGGGGCAAATCTCATAATTATCTCAATAGTGATAGTGGTTCAGAATGTGAGATGTATAGCTTAAGTGTGTGCGGTGTAAGTGATCGGCCGTATAGTGTGCGTATACAGGTGAATGGATTATCATTGGATTTTGAACTGGACACTGGCAGTAAGTTATCTACTATTAACTATGACTGTTACGAGCGTTATTTTAAAAATTCTACTTTACATAAAGATAATGTTTGTTTACGTTCTTATACTGGTACTTTCATTGAGCCAGTTGGCTTCTTGTTAGTAGATGTGGTACTGGAAAAGTATAGGGCGAGTCAACAAAAATTATTTGTCATTAGAAACGGAGGCCCGCCACTCCTAGGTCGAACATGGTTAAGGAATTTAAAAATAGATTCGGTACATATTAACGATTTCCTTTGTAATTTAAAAGATGAAAATGTTGTTGATAGCCTACGTCAAGAATTTCCCATTGTATTTTCGCCCGGACTGGGAACATGCTCCGTACAAATGTCTTTAAAATTGAATGATAAAACTCCTGTTTTTCTGAAAGCTCGGCAATTGCCGCTGGCTTTACGCGAACCTGTCGAGCGGGAGTTAAGTCGACTCGTGGCAGAGGGTACGATCTATAAAGTGGATTATTCGGAATACGGAACACCTATCGTACCGGTAATTAAAAAATCGGGTGAAATACGTATTTGTGGTGATTACAAAGTTACTATTAATCCGAAATTGTTACGTGAGCCGTACCCATTGCCACGAATCGAAGAGCTATTCGCCGGGTTGAGTGGCGGGGAGCAGTTTTCTAAGATCGACCTCACTAACGCTTATCAGCAGTTATTGCTGGACAAAGATTCCCAAGCATGTACAGCAATCACCACTCACTTAGGCACATTTGTATACAGACGCACGCCGTTCGGATTAAATTGCATTCCAGAAAAGTTTCAGAAATTTATGGAGGAAACTCTTCGTGGTTTGAGTGGCGTGGTTGTATATCTCGATGATATTGCTGTGACGGGCCGTGACAGAGCGGAGCATATTTCTAATTTAAGATGCGTTTTAGAACGTTTACGTGATGTTGGTCTTAGAATTAAATATGAAAAATGTTCATTTCTGCAAAACAGTATCACATATGTAGGTTTTGTTATTGATAAGTACGGTTTACACCCAGATCCAAACAAAGTCAAAGCAATTGTAGATGCTACTGCTCCGACCGATTTAACGCAACTGCGTTCTTTCTTAGGACTAATAAATTACTACTCTAAATTCATGAACAATAGTAGTACATTGCTTGCTCCTTTGCATGAGTTATTGAAGAAAGACGTTGTTTGGAACTGGTGTGATAAATGTGAAAAGGCGTTTCAAGCGGTTAAGAAAATGATTTTAAGTAAAAATATTCTTGTGCACTATGACCCTAAGCTACCTTTGGTGTTATCTGTCGATAGTAGTTCGTACGGCATCGGTAGTGTACTAGCGCACCGCTATCCGAACGGTGAGGAGCACCCTATTTGTTTCGCGTCGCGAACATTGAACAGAGCCGAACGTGCGTATAGCCAATTAGATAAAGAGGCTTTAGCTATAGTCAGCGGAGTGAGTAAGCACCACCATTATTTATATGGCCGCCATTTTACTATTAAGACGGACCACAAGCCCCTTTTGTTTATTTTTGGTTCGAAATCAGGGTTGCCACAAACAGTTGCCAGTAGATTGCAAAGATATGCTGTCAAACTAGCAGCGTACGATTTTGATTTAGAGTATGTAAAATCTAAAGACAACTGCAGTGACGCTTTATCTCGTCTACCTTTGCCGTGCGAACGTAAAGAACCGGAATCGGATCCGATTGCTTATATTAATTATGTGGAAGCTTCCGTCCCTATTTCAGCGAAAGAAGTAGCTCGGGAAACCTCAAAGGATTCTATTTTAAAAAATATTTACCAATATATTGTTTCTGGTTGGCCTTCTAAGGTAGCGGAGGCAGAAAAGCCTTATTTTCATCGTAAGGATAATCTGACAATCGAAATGGGTTGTATTTTATATAGTCACAGGGTGGTCATACCGGACGTGTTGCGACGTCGTGTGTTATGTGAATTACACGAGGGTCACCTCGGCGTTGTGAAGATGAAGTCTATTTCAAGGGGGTATGTTTATTGGCCTCAGCTAGATACGGAAATAGAAAATATAACTAGGCAGTGCTCGGCGTGCTGTCAGCAACGGGATGCACCCCCTCGCGGTCAGCTGCATCCGTGGGCATTCCCCTCGAAACCCTGGAAACGGTTACATATTGATTTCGCGGAATATCAAGGTAAGCGTTATTTAATCACCGTTGACGCTCATAGCAAATGGATCGAGGTACAGAAAATGAGTGGCACCACAGCAACCGCGACGATAAGCAAGCTGCGAGAACTATTCGCTCGTTTTGGATTACCAGTCATGCTGGTGAGTGACGGGGGTCCACCGTTTAATTCGTTCGAGTTCGCGGAGTATATGAGAAAAAATTTAATTACGCATACGATCACAAGTCCGTACAGACCGGCGGGAAACGGTGCTGCTGAGAACGCTGTTAAATCTGTAAAAAGGGCCATGAAAAAAGCGGTGCACGAATGTATGGACATCGATACTGCGGTGAGTAAATTTCTCTTCCAATATCGCAACACAGAACACGCCAGTACGGGCGTGGCACCAGCCGTTGCTCTCCTGGGCCGGCGTCTGCGGGGACGGCTCGACGCTTTAAAACCAACCGCGACTGATCGGGTCGAATCGTCTCAAGGAAGTTCTGGCCAGCAAAAGCCTGGTTGGGACCGTAGCGTGGAAGTCGGTAGCCCGGTCCTAGCTCGCAATTATAATCCTAAACTTGATAAGTGGACACAAGCTACTGTGACAGCGCGCGAAACGCCTTGCACATATCGGGTACGTGCGTCGAATGGCCGCGAATTCCAACGACATATCGACCAGTTATTGCCAGTCAGTAAGTCGACTCGATATTCCACAGCTGTTCCAGGCATAGAAGACTCTCCTACCTCCAACAAATCACAATTAGAACTCAAGCAGCCAGACGAAGGTCAATCCGAACAAAACTTAGCTTTGCCACGGGCTAGTACAACTAGCATCGATTTAAACGATAAAATATCTGAGTCTCTTCCAACCGAAAATCCGATACCACTCGCACGCCCTAAGCGTACTTGTGTATTTACCGGAAAATACGGGAAATGTTAAGTTAGCTCCATACAGTTTAATAATTTTAAATTATATTGGCAGATAACGTAAGAACTTAATACTTACCTTTACTTATATCTATATGTATTATGTATATTCTTTTTTTTTCAAGATACCAACTCTTTTTTTTTAAAGTTAAGTTTAGCTTATTTTTCTTTTTTTTTTGCATCTCATTAAAAAAATAATTAAAGGGGGGACGTGTTGTATGTGGGTACTTTAACAATAAAACAGTTCTGTCACCGACCCGGTCTTTCATTGTGTCTCTCGCGTATTTATTACATATATCTTATCCGTGCACAATTTAATTAGGCAACCTATTCACGATAATATTATGTCTGAGCATGTTATCCATCATTAGGGTTCCGTACCTCAAAAAAAAACCCTTATAGGATCACTTCGTTATCCGTCCGTCTGTGTGTCATGACCCTTTGTCTCAGGAACGCATGGAGGTATCAAGCTGAAATTCATATCAAATACTAAGGTCTCCGGGTCCTTGGAGCTGTGAAAAAGCAAGCTTCTAAGCCAACGCCATCAAAAGATACAGCCGTTTATGCTGCAAATTTACGAATTTTCTTACACTCGCAAGGGAATCAAAACCTACAGGGTACTTCCCGTGAACTCAGAATCTTGAAACTTGGTACGAAGTAACGTCTTATAGCACAGATATAGGAAGAATTGCGAAAAACATAAATTTTTAGTTACATCATATAATAAAAATATTTTTATGTAAAATTTCGCCACTCGCAAAGGAATCAAAACCTACAGGGTACTTCCCGTGAACTAAAAATCTTGAAACTTGGTACGAAGCAACGTTTTATAGCACAGATATAGGAAGAATTACGAAATAATATAAATTTTTAGTATCTTATGTATTTATAGCCTTATAACAATTAATATAGGAGATTTATTTAGTCAACTCACAATATAATTTATTACTAAAAATACAAATCATTAAAATCAAAATTAAAAACTAAATTAAAAACTGAAAACTAAACATTAAAAACATCATTTTTTTAGTTACATCGTACAATAAAAATAATTTTAATAATTTTAAACTTACTATCCCTTTTCTCGTGAACACGTAGAGGTATTAAATTGAAATTCATATCAAATACTCAGGTCTATAATACGTTTAAGCTGTAACAAATTACTGTCCCTTGGAGCTGTGAAAAAATCAAACTTCTAAGGCAACGCAATCAAAAGATACAGCCGTTTATACTGCAAATTTTCGACACTCGCAAGGGAATCAAAACCTACAGGGTACTTCCCGTGAACTCAAAATCTTGAAATTTGGTACGAAGCAACGTCTTATAGTCAACGTCGAAGCTCGTCAAGCTGAGTGGCTTACCTGTTTGTTGCACTGCTGTACAATACAGTTGATTTTGTATTAATGTATTAATGTATTTTGTATTGATGTGTATTTTAAGATTTATTCTGTGCAGTACCTCAAATAAAGATTTTCGTTCACGTTTCAGCGCCATAAGTGAGGACGGAAAGAACACACTTCGTCTTTGGGCATTGAGGAGTTGATAACGAAAATACCTGACTTAACTTACTTAAAGCTGCCCAGCCTGTCTGTATTCTTCTGTTGGCTTCCTTGTCTATTTACTTATTAATCTGACCAAGTTACTCGTAGATGGTACCTACTACTTATGTTATGTCAAGCATTTCCCTGAAGGATAGAATTCGGATTCTATTCTTATCAGGAAATTTTATCTGAAAATACATATTCAATCAATAATAATTATTAAATCATCTTCTGAGTACATAAAAAGAAAAAAATTAACACTCACTCCCACAGAAATTATACTAATATTATAAATGCGAAAGTGTGTTTGATTGTTGGTTTGTTGGATTGTCCTTCAATTACGTCGCAGCGGAGCAACGGATCTATACGGACGTATAGTTGAGGACCTGGAGAGTGACATAGGCTACTTTTTATCCCGGAAAATTAAGGAGTTCCCGCGGGAATCAAAAAAACTTAAACCACGCGGACGAAGTCGCGAGCATCAGCTATTCTCACGATAATACTAAAAAAAATTATAACTCGAAAACTATCAAAAATAGCTGAACATACATGGGGTATTTACTGATAGGTCTAGGGACGATGAATCAATTTTTTTCTTTGGACGTCTCTATTTGGACCAGCCTGTATAAATAGAAAAGTGACTGACTGACTGATCTATTAACGCACAGCTCAAACCACTGGACGGATCAGGCTGAAATTTGGCATACAGATTAAGTGGTTTTTGACAACCTCAATGATGCAGCCTGCTGTTTTTTTAATTAAATTATAATATACTAGCTGATGCTCGCGACTTCTTCCGCGTGTATTGAGGTTTGATGGTTCCCACGGGTACTCTTTAATTTTTCAGGATAAGAAGTAGCCTGTGTTATTCTAGACTATAATGAATATTCCATCTCTGTGCAAAATTGCATCCAGATCGGTTCAGCAGTTCTGGCGTGATTGAGTACCTAACAAATATCCATCCGTCCATCCAAACTTTCGCTTTTATAATACGATAGAAGTAAAGTTATTCCTGCAGCTAATCAGAAGGCATTCTTAAATAATCTGCTTAATGTATCCTGCAACAATAACGTGTTATATTTTGTTATTAGGGTTAATTAAGCGTTCGTTTACCGACCCAAAAAACAATTATTGATGCCTGAATTTTATCAAAACAGTTTCAGTCCATATATTAAGGTAACCTACATTTTTTATCCATACTAATAATATTATAAATGCGAAAGTGTGTCTGTCTACCTATCTGTCTGCTATGCTATAACGGCCCATCTTTTCAACCGATTTAGGCGAAATTTGGTGTAGAGATAGGTTGCATCCTAGGGAAGGACATAAGGCTAGGCTTTTAATCCCGGAAAATTAAGGAGTTACCCCGTTAACAAAAAAACAATCCACGGAGATGAAGTCGCGGGCATCATCTAGTAGATAATAATTTAGTTCAACTAATTAATGAATAATTCCAATATCAGTATTTTGACTATAAAACAAACTGCTCAACTGCAAAAATAACTGGACTTTGAAGTATATTACGCCGTTGTCAAAATGCAAATAATAAATAAAGGTATGAAATTATTGTACCTACTTGAGCACTTTCACTATTTTTATTACAAATTGAGTGATATTTCTTATCTTTAGTACTTGTTTAATTTTATTACTTGTATCATAGTATATTCTATTGACGTTCAAAAAATTTACAGTAGAAAAGTAATATTAGGTATCTACTCAAAAGGTGGCAGTTTGATGTCACGTACCTTGACGTTCCTAAAATAAGGATTATAATTCTAAAACACGTAAAAGTCAACAATAACGAAAAAATATGGCTGCGTTGACAGTAGGGCCCTAGTTTGAATAAAGATATTTTGATATGTTTGGTTATGATTCCAGGAACACTTGCTGTATTAACACTACTCCATGCTGCAAAATGCGACGATTTCATGGTGAAGAAGCCAGTCATCCAGCCGTTCGTGTGCCCCTGTGAGTATAACTACGACCCCGTCTGCGGTTCGGACGGCGTAACATACACCAACCAATGTGTGATGGAATGCTACAGCAACAACGGAATGAAGAAGGGCCAACCGGCTGTCACGGCTTGTAATGACGGTGTCACGTGCAGCGATTGTGTTTGCTCAGCGATATACCTCCCCGTATGCAGCGTAGAAGGGCAAACGTATTCCAACGAATGCAAGTTGTCATGTGACAACTACAGGCGCTCACAAGCAAAGAAATCTCTCGTATACCTCGCGTACAGATCCGCTTGCCTCGGCCCGCCTTGCAACTGTTCTACCGTCACATCCCCTGTCTGTGGCACCGATAACATTCTGTACAGAAACCTTTGCGAACTCAACTGCGCCAGTGCAAACGCGAAAGCTAAAGGACTATGTCCAATCGAATTCAGGAACGTAGGACAGTGTCTAGATGCATGTCAATGCCCCGATATTAAAGATCCAGTTTGCGCAAGCGACGGCGTCGAGTATAATAATCTGTGTGAAATCGCGTGCGAGAACAGAAAACGGACTTGCTCTTTGAGCGGGCCAGTGGTACCTACCCCTACAAAGATATGTTTACCATGCATGTGTCCCTTGCAATACAAGCCCGTGTGTGCGACTGATGGGGAGTTGCCGGCAAGGACCTTCCCGAATATGTGCGAGTTGAACTGCGAGGCGGAACGTACTAACAATCCAAACTTATACGCAATAGCTTTCGGTGTATGCTCTTCGTGTTTCTGCACTGCTCAGTACTTGCCGGTGTGTGGCACGGATTGCAAAACATATAATAACGAGTGCAAGTTGAGATGCGCCAATTATCAGCGGTCGGAGAGTGAGGGGCCAATTAGCATTTTCCGCAGCGGACCGTGTCTGCAGGCGGAAGACTGCGATTGCAGCTACTGCGAGCCTGGTGGCTATTCTCCTGTGTGCGGCAGCGATGACGTCACGTACTGGAATCTCTGCTGGATGAACTGCAATAACAGTTGCAGCAAGAAACAGAATGGTAAACAGATATTCCTGGCTAAAAGGGGTTCATGTTCCCTCTAATGTAGTTACGTAAATGTTCTATGATGAAAGTCAAATGCAGTTATTTAGTCAGTTCTTTTTTCGAAGCATAGAGAACTTTTAAATAAATTTATATCTGCTTTATATTTATTCCAGCAGTTACTCCTTCAGCAATCTCCATCATAATATATATTGCCTTTAAGATAAATTATAAGAGTGCACACTTCACTGTAAGCAACTGTAAGTAACTACTATCACATTTAATGAAAACGGACTCCATCAAGCAATCTCTCCAAGATTTAGCACAGCATTTCAATACCACAATGGCTGAATTTCAGCAGAGTTTGAGCAGTTCTAATCCAGCAAGTAGCCCAACCTCCAATATTGCGGCACAATTCTGCATGTTCAGAACATTTGTGCTTACTGCACTAGAAAATTTACAGAGGCAAGTGGAGCATCTATCTTTGCAGCAAGACCGGCTAGAAATGAGTAGCCGAAAGAAAATTCTCTTGGTCCATGGTGTTCCGGAAGACAAGAATGAAGATGTCTCAGCCTTGGTGACTAAAACACTCTCGGACCGCCTCAAGATGCCCAGTTTGTCTGTAGAGGATGTCAGTCGTTGCCATCGCATGGGAAGGCCCCAATCTGCCCGGGCTATTCTTGTTAAGTTCAAGCAGCTGACGCTCCGCAATCAAGTCTGGTTTGATAAACCTAAACTCAAAAATTCAGGAATAACTTTATCTGAATTTCTCACAAAAGAAAGGCATGATGTATTCATGGCTGCAAGACAGCGGTTTGGGATCTCCAAATGTTGGACCAAAGAGGGTGTAATCTTTGTTGTTGGAACCGATGGTAAACATATACGGATTGTGACGAAATCCGAACTTGACAGCGTTCCTGGTGCGTCACCTGGCCAAGGTCTTGCTACGAATACTGTGTCTACAGCCGCCACTACCCCGGCGAAGCCAATACCAGCTCCACCTACACTAGCTAACCGAGCAAAAAGGAACATCAAAAAATGAATATGTTCGTGATAAATGATAAGTCCTATTTAATAGTTAATGTTCTTGTTCTCAGGCTTCAGATAAGAGACAAGTTACAACGCTTGTTCGCAGAGCACTGTAGGTAGTTATTATTAAGTGTATAAGCTTGAATCTAGTGCACGACTTATGTTTTATATTTGTTTGCACATCGAGTTAAACAATGTAGTTTTAAAATTTGTTATTTCTTGTTTTGTAATGTAGGTACCCCTCCCTTTCCTCCTTCTATTTATCTCGGTCCATAGATATTTGGGGCCAGTCCTTCATAAAGGCATCGCGTTCGTCGCCCCTTTCAACCGCTCTTAAAGCAAATAATTTCTTATACTAATTACTAAATAGTAAATATTCTATTCTATTTGTTTAGATCACTTTTGTTTTGTCAGCTGTTTGTCTTTGTCGCTCTCGTTACTCACATTGACTTTGACATCTACTGTCTACGATTGACACTGACAAGCAAGTTGTCTATGTAACCAGTGAATGTTGCGTTCCATTTTAGCGAAGCAGCCGGGTAACTTTAGGGTTTCTAAAGGCTTCGATATTATACATTTAGACTTGGCATATTATACTGTTTTCGTACGGTCACAGCTTTATAATACCTGCCTTACATAAGGGCCACTATGTGTTTGTGTACCTACGGCTGTAGTAACCATTACTTAAAAATGTGTAGGTACTTATTTGTATTTGTAAAAATATCTAGTGTTTTTACAACTTTACTTACTGCTGGTGGGTGAACGCAAATGTTTGTGTCGTTCACACATAATATACTAAATAGCAATAAGAGCAGTTATTTTAATAGGATACTCATTTTTATTTTATTATTATTACTTATATTTATTTAGTTTTTATAGATTTATCAAATAACGATGTTTAAAGACGATAGTGTTCACAGCGATAGCTCGAATAATGTCTGTAGTGCGTTTTCCCAATGTGACTCTTCATCAGATGCCAGTTTCCACAGTGCCTCCATTCCCCTTAATTCAGCTCTGGATTCCACCTTTTCTCAATATTCTAAAAGTTTTAATGTTATTCACATAAATGCGCAGAGCATTCCTGCCCACTATTCTGACCTTCTGAGTTCTTTTGATGTGAAAAATATTCACGCAATTCTAGTATCGGAAACGTTTCTCAAGCCCTGCCTTCCATCAACCTCTTACTCTTTACCGGGTTTTCATGTCATTCGAAATGACAGAACCGGAAAGGGTGGTGGAGGAGTAGCTATCTACCTTCGCGCCAACATCCCCTTCTCAGTTTTAAATAAGTCCCCCTCACAGTACTCGGAGAGCTCAGAGCACATCTTTATCGAGGTCCTTTTTGGTACATTAAAGCTTCTGCTGGGGGTTTTCTACAGTCCATCCCTGCGTATAGATTATTTTGAGGGATTCGAGGAGCTGCTCGAGACCTACTCTACGGGTGCTGACCATACCATTATCATGGGCGATTTTAATACTTGTTTGACGAAGAATGATTCTCGTGCTAAACGCCTGGCCAATATTGTAAATAGTGCAAATCTAAACATTCTTAGCACAAATCCGACGCACTTTTTTCCAAATTGTGCACCATCATTACTAGACCTAATGATTGTGTCCTCACCCGATCGTATCAATACGCACGGACAGCTCCCAGCTGAGGCTTTTTCGTACCACGACTTGGTCTACCTTTCCTATAAAATCCGTCCTCCTAAGGCCAAGCCTACTGTCGTGATGCGACGAGGATTTAAGAACTTCGATGGTGATAGATTTATGTGCGATCTGAGTCAGATCGATTGGCAAGCTGTATTAAGTGCTCCAACAATTGATGAAAAGTTAGCTATATTTAACTCTCTCCTTATCGAGCTTTTTGATGTGCACGCACCGCTTCGGCCGGTAAAACTAAAACATCTTCCGGCTCCATGGCTAACTGATAAAATTAGGGCACTCATGGTAAAGCGGAATGTTGCAAAATCTAAATATAAATCTTACCCTTCAGATGAAAACCTACTCAAATATAAAAAGCACGCAACCTATGCAATAAGACTTGTCGAGATGCTCAGCGCAATTTTATTCATGCTTCTCTGGACAACAAGGACTCTGCCAAAATCTGGAGGTTTCTCGACACTATGGGTATCGGACAGCAACGTAAAGCGCTGGCGACTGACAGTAACATTGATATTGACGCGCTTAATAAACACTTTTCGTCAGTCACTATTTTGGATAGTTTTACAAGGGGTAGGACACTAAATTCCATTTCTACACGTCCAAAACCTAGTTTTGCTCCATTCTATTTTAACTCTGTCACTACAGATGACATTAAAAAACATATAATGTCCATTCAATCTGATGCCATCGGTAGTGATGGGGTTAGCCGCAGAATGATCGTCTTAACTCTTGATGCTACTCTACCTGTCCTTTGTCACATTTTGAACCATTCTCTCTCCTCTCATTCTTTTCCTAACATCTGGCGGCTAGCTCATGTCATACCTATACCTAAAACCAATAGTCCATCATCTTATTCCCAGTATCGACCTATCTCTATCTTACCTTTTCTATCTAAAGTCCTGGAACGTATTGTTCATAATCAACTGTCTCAATATCTTTCAAATAATAATATCCTCAGCCCCTTCCAATCTGGTTTTCGCCCCGGGCACAGCACTACTACGGCACTTATAAAAATTTGCGATGATATCAGGTATGGCATTGATAAGCAAAAAGTTAGTGTTATTGCGTTGCTTGATTTCTCTAATGCATTTAACACTGTGGATTTTGAAATTCTATTGGCCACTCTAAAGTCCATCAATATCTCCTCTGATGCTATCAAATGGTTTCGTTCATACCTGTATGGTCGCAAACAGTGCATTCGCACTGACAATAAGTGTTCCTCTTGGTGCTGCCTTTCTGCTGGTGTCCCACAGGGCGGTGTACTGTCTCCCTTGCTTTTCTCAATCTTCATTAATTCCTTAACTGACTTGCTCTCTATGTCTTACCACCTTTATGACTTACCGACGACTTACAGATTTATACTTCGGCCTCCACTGACGACATCTCTGGGGCTATCGAACGTCTCAACTCCGATCTTTTCTTAGTTAGTTCCTGGAGTAAGTCGAGTGGTCTGTCTGTAAATCCTAGTAAGTCACAGGTAACATTAATCGGCAACCGCCAACAACTTTCCAAAATTAACATCTCATCACTCCCTTCTGTGGTCTTTGATGGGACAACCCTTGAACTGCGTGGATCTGTTAAAAACCTGGGCGTTATCATGGATAATACTTTCTCCTGGGCTCCTCAGATTTCTGAGCTCAGCCGTAAAATCTACGCCGTAATCGGTAGGCTGAAAAGGTGGAAAAACTTCCTACCTGTCCGAACTAAAATAACCCTTGGCCAGTCCCTCATACTTCCTATAATTGATTATGCTGACACCTGCTATCTAGATTTACCCCAATTCCTACTTAACAAGCTTGAACGTTTACAAAACTTAGTTATACGTTTTATTTTTGGCCTACGGAAGTTTGACCACATAAGCCAATACCGCCGGCAACTCAAGTGGTTAACGGTGAGTGATAGGCGTGATGTTCATGTCCTTTCCCTTCTTTATTCTGTTCTCTTTAATCCCTCTTCTCCTGCATATCTTAAAGAACGTTTCTCATTTCTAGGTTCAAACTCTTTCTACCCTTTCAGCCTCCGGTCGAAAAGCGATAACAAGCTTGCGATACCCTCATCTCGCTCCCGTTGTTACAGTGAGTCTTTTACTGTAAAAGCAGTCATATTATGGAACGCATTACCCCGAGAAATTCGTCACTCCAAATCGATACATATTTTTAAACGTCGTTTAAAAAATCATTATCTATCTATGTAATGTATGATAACTATATATATTTTATAATATATATTATATTTATTTATTGTAGTAGGTATCTATATGTGTAATTAATATGTAAACTATAGTAGTTATGTATGTTTATGTAAGTATATTTTATACTTTTGTTATTTTGATTTGATGTGCATCGACCACATGAGCTCCTAGACCCAGTGTCATCAGCTTTGTACGCTCGGGTTGCCTTTAAAAGATCACTTTAGTGATAAGGCCGCCTTTGCGCATTACCACATTTTCCTGTCTTCTGTATTGTATGCATAATTTTGTACCTATGTGTTAAGATGCAATAAAGACTTATACTACTACTACTACTGCTCTGCGTGTAGTTTATCGTGTTTTATTTATTTGCAATTTACGAGATGTAACTACCTATGCTAAGCTAATTACAGTTATTAATTACCAAAATATACCTCTGCAAGAATCGAACCCGTGCCCCTACTTATACGACCACATCATGGCACCAATAATTTTGTCAAAATTAAAATTTATTCGAATCGTTACGTTAAAATAGATCTTCAACAATACTATTGAACGAGGATGTTCTCTCTGAATGAGAAGCGCTTGGGTTATAGTCCACCACGCTGACCAAGCGTCGTTTCATCCTGGAGAAGGAAAAAGGCGACTATTTATCCCGGAAAATCAAAAAATTCCCACTAGATTTTCAAAAACTCTAAATCCACTAGGGCGAAGTCGCGGGCATCTTATGCTTTAATACTTATCTCTGGTTACGTTACATCTCAAGCTAGTATACGTAATGCTCAAGCAACGGGAATATTATTGCACAGATATACTCGTAGGTAACGCGTGGTGCGGGACGCTCCCGGGTCACTCGGAATACAAAGTCCATTCTAACATCACTCAAGTGCCACGCCGGGCTTTGGCCGCCCTTTGTCTGGGTATATTGTGCTAGCCTCAAACTTGAGCTAGCAAAAACAGACCTCATACGAAGCCAGAAATATTATGTTTCATCGTTATCATTTCACATGTTCATCGTGGTAAAACTTAAAAGTCAAAATAATAACTCACGGAGTTAAGTTTAACAGATTAGGTACTTTTTAAACCCCGACGCAAAAAGAGGTTCGTAATAAGTTTGACCATACAATATGTCGCGTCTGCAATATGTGTATTATCGTAGAGCTGAAACGCATAGACCTACCTATTTTGTTTTTTGGATGGAAATCTGTCAAGCGGTTATAGGATTCAGCTCTTTTTCCACGCGTCGGTTTTTTAAATTGATATATTACTAGTGGTTCGCCCCGAACTGAGACCTTGCGGCGCCATCTATTGATATTATTGTGAAGTTCTGTTGTAAATACTATCATTAAAAATTAAATAATTTCGATTCCATATACCAAATATTTATCTAATTTTAGTATTTGTTGTTCAAGTGCAGGATATAATTCAAATAATTGATCAAGTTTCAGGCTCAGCATTTCAGAAAATTTAGGTTGAGTTCTGAGGTCAACTCTGGACGTTAGAAATCTTCACTTTAAAAGCCCCCGATTTCGTCAATTTTAGGGGAAAATTAAAAAAAAAAATTTGGACTCTATTCCTAATTATCTTTAAAATGATATACCTCAACCATAAGTAACGCTATAAAAAATATTTTACTTCGCATTCGCTTCTATGAGAGCCCCCCTGAAATAAAGATTTTTATAACTTTTTAAGCCATATTCGGCTGGAGGCCATCGGTTTATATATATTATATTTAAACTTGAAGTAATTACGTTCAGTAATTCAGAGGTTATAAGGCTCTGACAGACGGACGGACGGACGGACGGACGGATGGACGGACAGACGGACGGACAAGTGCAAATTCACTCAAGTAGACTCAGAGACCTTCGCTTCGCTCGGTCATTTATAACATACAATTTGATATTTTTAATGCATTAAAGGTTTTTTTTCATCCACTACAAGTTAGCGTAAGCCAACTTGTTAGGGGTGTGGCAGTTATTTTAAAACTAGGTACATACCCCTAATCGGATTCTACACGGAATCGTGCCGGAACGATAAATCGCTTGGCGGCATGTTTTTGCCGGTAGGGTAGTAACTAGCCACGGCCAAAGCCAGACCAGAGATAATTCAGAAATTATAACTTCCCGAATTAATCCTGCCGGGGATTGAATCCGGGATCTCTCACGTTAAGACAACAGCGCTGAACACTGCGCCAAGGAGGTCTTATATCTGAAAGCTGGAGCACTGAGCAGATAGCTGTTAGTAGACTCTACCGTTTAATCTATCCAAGATAATCTATCCTAAAGAGTTCAAAGAAGTTTCTTACTATTTCCTACTCTGTTTCACATTTTGGAAATTCATTGGCTAGTGGCTACAAAGCGCCTTGATATAAAAATAGCAAAAGATAAATGTAGCGAAAAATCAATATAATTACAAGCGCCTTCAGAAACACAATATCTTCAGAGAGGAGTGGTGCTTCCACTTTATAGAGTCTGGAGAGCTTATTTAGAGAATTTCTATTAGTTTTAGTTGAATTGTATTTTCTTATTTTATTACGATTAATTTTATTGGCCAACATTGGAACAAGAACCTACCTATCAAGTTTACAAATCAAATTAAATCAAATTCGAGGACGCACTTATAATGCACAAAGTTTAAGAAACCTTTGTATTATTTATTTTGTAACAAATAAAGACTTTATTTATTTACAAACTCATCAACTGCTCCGGCCCAGACAAATTTTTATGACTGCACTTTTTGAATAGTTTTTTTTTAATTTTATATTATTTATTAGCAACAATAGTGACGCTGTCGCCAAAAAAGCCTATGTCACGCAGAAGTGGACGCAAACAGACATATCATAGAATGGAAAAGAAAATACTGAGGAAAATACTTTTTAAAGAACATCGAAACCAACTTATTCAACTAAAATCAACTAATTCAATAACCGCAACAACAAAATGTATGACTAATGCAAAGTTAAGCAGGACTTGGCCCTGCATGGGGTGACATTACAGGAGCTACTACTCGGAGCTCGAAACTTGGTCGAATGAAACAAATTTAATTACAAATTGACGAGCTCCGCGCTAGTAGGTACAAAACTTGTTAATTACAGTCTACAGTAGATCTGGTAAGTTTTAAAATGCTCGGGGCGGCGAATTTCTTTAATTTTCAAAGGGAACCTACACTTTCTAAATACAAACGAAATTACGACTTCGAAGATTCTAACAACTCTGTGCTGACGTTCTGAAAACTCCGAAATGTAAGCTAAAAGTAATTTAGTTAATCCGGGAATTTTATTTAATCTACGGCCACAGTAGTGACAGAGTCACACTTAAAAAGTAAAATTTGACAAATCGTGAAGATCAATATAAAATAATTAATAGTCTCGTTCCAAACTAAAGGATAAAAAAATGCATAGAAAGGAAGAACAGACCGAGATGAGAAACTCAAAAGTAGTAAAAAGGTAAAAATATAATCATAAAAGATGTCATAAAAATGCAGATTCAAATCTTATTACAATTAAATCTAGCCACATACCTACGCTAAAGTAAACATTACTATGTAAGCTGGTTTAACAAAGAATTTTGTTATTATTATCAATTTCACGCTTACTAACTTTTATGTTAGGCTACTGAATATTTCGTAAAATTATAATACCTGCAGTAGTGGTTTTCTACTCCAAGTACAAAAACTTGTAAAAATGCATAAATTGCACGGAAAAATTTGAAATAAGATGAAGATGATGTGAACAATTTGCATTTAAGTAGGTAAATGAAAAAAAAATATATTGCAAATTTGGGTAACACTCTTGAAGCCTCGGTAGATTAATAAGGGCGTACTAAAACATAAATAAATTAATAATTGGTCTAATACTAAAATTATGTAATGAAAAAAATATTTATGGATTGTTTAATTGTAATAACAACAATCATCTGGGAAATGAGAAGAATCAACATGCATTAATACCTATTATTAATAATATAAGCCCCTATGTTGTACAAAAAGACATATTATAAAATAATATTGAAATCTAAATAATCCCTGTACGAGAATAAAAAGAGTTATTGAAATAACTATTTATATCCGAAAAATAAACGACAACAATGTGTCTTGTGTATAAAATATCTATTGCATTAGTTATTGTGTTCGGACAAGAAATTCAAGAGTCAACGGCGACAAACCAAACAGTGGTAGAGGTGGACTACTCAGAGTTGGTGGTCGAAGCAGAGATGCAGAAAAATAACATACTGAAGTTCCTGAACAAAACCCACGTGCAACAGAAATATAAGAAGCTGTTTAACAACTTACTGGATAAATTATTGGGTAATTAATAAATTGTATACAAATAAGAATCATTTCTTGTTTGATCCACTGTTGTAGAGTTTGATAGGATATGATCAAAGTCAGAGCACTTTAAAATTTTCAAGAAGGACCCGCTTATTTTTTACGCAAAGGATCAAACTAGCTGTCTTAACTAATTCAAACTAGAATTCTAGCCACCATTCTGTCATACTGTACTTTTAATATTATAAATGCGAAAGTGTTTTTGTTTGTTGGTTTGTCCTTCAATCACGTCGCAACAGAGCAACGGATCAACGTGATTTTATGGGTTTAGTTGAGGACCTGGAAAGTGGCTTAACTTTTTATGCCGGAATATTAAGAACTTCCGAACGAACGTGGGAATTAAAAAATAATAATTCCATTTCTCTGCAACATCAATTTTGAATTAAATAAATGTTGTTTGTTGAAACAAATAACATGATTTCAAAAAATGTATACTTTAGAACTGTGAAAGACCTTAATCGGTCTAGTAGAATAAATTAAAGTCATAACAGACAAATCAAATGTAAAATTATAAAATGTAATTAGGTATATCAAAATGATATTAATGAAACAAACTGAATTATTTATTTGATCTTTGTCAGGACACTAAATTTCACTTATCTTTTTCAGAAAATACCAACACAAGTCGAAGAGGTAATTATCTATACTAATATGTACTAATATTATAAATGCGAAAGATGGATGGATGGATGGATTGATGGATAGATGGCTGGATGTATGGATGATTGTTTCTTACTCAATCACGACACAATGGCTGAGTGATATGGATGAAATTTGGCACAGAGATTGATTATAGTCTGGAATAACACACTGCTTTTATCCCGGAAAAGAGTTATTAAAAAAGTAAGGTTAAAGAGTCTAAAGAATTCCCGCGAGAACCAAAATACTTCAATCCACGCGGATGAAGTCGCGGGCATAAGCTAGTTCTCCAGTTTTAGGTTTTTTTTAACGTAACAGTATTTGGTTGTCCAAACAAAAAAGAATTACAAAATATAGTACCTACTCGAGTAGGACCGCTAGACAGAACTCTATCGTCATTTCCAACAGGGTCAACGCGTCGCATCGTGTCAGGTGTGAACACCTCCATAGCAGCAGTGCCGTGGCAGGTGTCGCTACGGGAGAAGACGTACCCCATCTGTGGGGGATCAGTCATCACTGCTCTATGGATGCTGTCTGCTGCTCATTGTCTCTTGCGGTAAACGGATTAGTTCTCCCTTCTTCTTGTATTATCGTCCACCCTGAACATAAATACACCTTTAGAAAAAAAAATTGACAAAAAGAAACATTATTAGTTTCGTAAAAACATCCCTTTGAGATAAAATAATCTCCTATTGATTTAGGAATTGGAAATTGGAATGCCGTTTTCAAGAATTCCTAAAATCTGCAAAAAAAATACTTATGTTTGATTGTGTTGCAAAATCATGACTTACAAAAAAAGGTCTAAACATTCTAGTTACTAATACAACTGTACTACGTACTTACCAATTCTGTGCTAGGTAATACTTACTTCGTTAAGTATCAAATTTACTAGTAAGTATAATCGAATTAACCGTTCAAATACGTAATAAATAAAGTTAATAAATACAGGAGATTATCTGTCTTTCTATCTGTTTGTATCTCTGTTACCTTATCACAGCTCAACTTCACAACCTGGATTTGGTGATCGTTAAGGATACCTTTTTCCACAAAGAGTTTAACAGTTCCTCACAAAAAATTTCCTCCAGTTCATTACAAAAAATCTTAACCCACGCGAACAAAGACGTAAGCATAAACAAGTATCTTGCAAATTGATTATATGTACCTATTGAGGATTCAGGATACTACTTCAGCGAAATCTAATTACGATTTCGCAAAGAAGACCTTTCCAAAAATCCGGACGATCAATCAAGTCGTCGCACAAGTAAAAGGGAAAAAGGAAACAGATGTATTTAATATCCCCGAGATGTCCCATTCGCTGGAAACAAGCCCACTATTCGGGGAATACGTATCGCTTTCCAAGTATGTGATAATAAATTTCTTTTGGAACTCCCGTAAAGAGTGGGACCGCTGCCTTAGTACAGGTTTTCACATTTCAGCAACGTTGATACGCGTCCACTTTCGAATCACTATATTATCATCATCACGGTCTAACGACTTGTCTATTTATTTGCGGTCTAAAGATGACATGAAGGGTGTACGGGATCCCTTCACAGTAAAGACGGTTAAGCTTTGGAACGTCCTACCGAATGATATTAGACGATCGAAATCTGTAAATATATTCAAGAATCGTTCAAACGATTATTACTTATCTAGTACTAGTATGCTATAGAATATTAGGTTATTTAAGTATTGTGTATGTAGGTTTAAAGGTACATATTTATGTATTTATAAAATTATTTATGTATTATTTGTATGTAAAGTTTATGTATTATTGTATAGCTGTCTATATTGTTGCACTATCCCGCTCCTATATTAAAGGTTCTTAATTAATGGGTTGTCTGGAGAAGATCACTTTTAGTGATAAGACCGCCCTTGCGCACTTTGTTTTGTTTTCTTTTCTTTTCTTTTCTTTTCTATGTATTTTTATGTCTTGTGTAGCAATAAAGAATTTATCTATCTATCTATCTATCTATCATCACGAAATAATCATACTAAATGTAATGCAATGATGAGGTATAGGTTGGAGCGAGCTATGTCTTGTTTGGAGGTGACTATTATGTTATAGGTGGTGTTTTATACCTACGGACGCTGGAAGATCATATTTTCAAACCTTAGTGGTTCGTATCAGAAACATTGCCCAAAAACATTCGTTTGAGTAGATTGGATTAGCAACGCGTGGTTTTCGTGGGAGTAGAACAAATTGTAGTAGAACAATGGAGGAAGAAGTTGAAAAGTTTCGGAGCACACGCACTAGAGTTTATAATCCGATAGAAGACCGGAAAGCATTAATAAACCTCGTAGTTTGTCCAGTGCCATCAGTATCATTGAAAGAGCGAATGTATAATGAATCAACTTTAGGTACATTTTTCTCTGAGTTGCTTTTCCATGATCGATGTTCTATAAAAGTTATCGAGGTATTAAAAGTCGTACTAAAGGTATACCAACATTGTTCGGGCGAAATATACGGCATGTATCTAGAGGAGGCGATCGCTGTTTTGCATCGAAAAAAAATACAATTCACCCCTCGAGGATAAATTGATATTGTGGAAGGCTGCAATTCACGGAGCGGGCATAAAGAATGTGGGGCGGCCTTTTAAATTCCCGATAGCGATAGGGAACAATGGGACCGGAACGTTTATGAAGATAGTTTCGTGACGTTAACTTGTTATTTTCAGTGTTTAGAGCGTGTGTTTTGGTTGACAACCTGTTGTTTATAGCTCACGCTTGCTTAGTGGTAGGTAAGCGCTGCTGGCCTTATCGGTGGGAGGCGTGGACGTATGGTAGGAGGTCATGGGTTCGGTGGTTTTTTTTCTGTACCAAAACGTTATAAAATTCGTAGAAAAACAGGCAGATATTGGACAAGGAAGCACTTATCTATAATAGAGATCTCTACCAGTGAACCTTGGCAGTGGGAAAGTTTGTAATTTCTTTTTCTAAATTGGCTCCTGTTGGATCTGGCCTGGTTACTTCATAGTCCATGGCGACAAAGACAAACACTTAATTAAATAGCTTTGCAGACTGTAGTATGATGTAATAAGTATCGCGTAAATGTCGCGAACCTACCAATAAGATAAGACTGAAGATCTTGGTCAAGTTTTTTCATTCAGAATGTATTCTGTCTTATGCATGCGTTTGAATATAAAATTGCTAAATAAGTAAAATCCGACAAACTTATCCGACCCGGTGACAGCGTCGCTAGTATCTATGAAAAATAAAATAAAAACAAAGTCTAAACAGGTATAAAAATTAGTTCCAATTTTGGCCACCGGGTCAGATAAGTTTATGGGCCTATGCCCTGATGAAGATAATTCTTACTCTGTGTTTATGGAACAATTATAATTTACATATTAGTCTCTGTGTTTATTATTGTAAAATAAAATAAATATAGAACTTAAGGCTAGCTAGCCTAACCCAATTACTGTATAAATCATGCCCGCGTGGAATGGTGGCAAGAATGCTGGCTGCATTTCCGCGCTGGACAGCCAGGCTGATCCTTTGCGAAGAAAATGAGCCAGCCCTTCTGTCACCAGAAGAGGCAATTATCGCGGTGAAATATCTCGTAAAAATTTTTTGCCACTAAGACTCCATGGCCCTAGTACCTACATGAATTATTTGTGAAATTGCGATTACAACTATCATTCCAAAAACAACCTGTAGATAATTGCATAAAAATCTAACAGTATGATAAATTCTAAATCAGAATAAATAATATTTTTTTAAGAAGTTAAATGAATACCAATGATTCGAAATCGTTTAACGTAGGCGAGGTCAGGTTTTTGTAGAGTTCGAGACCTTTGCGCAATAGTAACCGTAGCTGAATCTAACAAATTTTAATATTATCTTATCACGTCTGAAGGAGAATATTAATTTATTTTAAATTTTTTGGAAGGAACTAATCCTAATAGTTCGAACGTGTACAACAACAAGGGTGGTCCGGATGAACATTATAAAGCATTTTTTGATTTGTTAAATAACCAATTTAATTCAATATTTAAAATTATAGAAAAAAGGCTGTTTAAAAATCTTAAATTCAGCGACTGGGCTACTGTTGGAATTTATAAAAGCAGGAATAAGTTGTTTGATTTGTACGCTGTAAAGCAATATAATTACACCCCCACATTTTTGGAATACGTGAGAAATTATTCAAAATTATTTAGGAATGTTTGCATTCAAGCAAAGTCCCTTCACATAAAGCGGAAAATTATCAACTCAGAAAATAAGATAAAAGCAGCTTGGGATGTCATCTCTGAGGAAACTGGTAGACATAAAGTGGACAACAATAAACTGGAGCTTAAAATTAATGACTGTATTATTGACTCTGATGTAGAAATTGCAAATACATTAGAGAATTTCTTCAAAAGTATTCCAATCTCCACTACCAGTTCCCTTAATTCCTCGCCAACAGAAGCCTACAAAATTCTCAGTAGTAATGTCTCTGAGTGCAGTGTTAAGTTTAAGTTTGAGTACGTCACCCCCTATGATATTATAAAAAGCATTTAAATCTTTACAATGCAAACGGCAGATCTATGGGGGATATCAGTGAAAATTATCTTCAATGTTATTGATGTTATTGCGCCATATCTTGCTCAAATTTTTAATGAGTCTGTGGATTTGGGATCTTTTTCTGACCTCATGAAATATAGTAAATTGATTCCTCTTTTTAAATCAGGTAGCAAAAGTGATCCAAATAATTACAGACCAATTTCAATTTTGCCAACCCTAAGCAAGATATTTGAAAAAATTATGCTCAACCAACTGCTCCGGCATTTTAATTTAAATAAATTACTTCACTCCGAGCAGTATGGTTTTACGAAAGGTCGAGCAACAGTCGATGCGGGCGCGGCGCTTTTAAAACATATATTTGATGCTTGGGAGAACTCACAGAATGCTATTGGTATTTTCTGTGATTTGTCTAAGGCATTCGACTGTGTTGAACACGAGACACTGTTGACCAAATTAAGCCACTATGGAATCAAAGTCACCGCACTTAGTCTCATTGCATCATATCTTAGTGACCGTATTCAGACGGTATGTGTAAACAATGTGAAATCATCCGGATCAGCCTCGTTAATGGGTGTCCCTCAAGGCTCCATTCTGGGTCCCTTCATGTTCTTGGTATATATAAATGATTTACCATATTTTGTCCAGGAAACTTGCGATATTGTGCTATTTGCTGATGATACGTCTTTAATTTTTAAAGTCGATAGAAATAAGGATGATTTTGACGACGTAAATAGTGCCATTTCTCAGGTCAGTCACTGGTTTGCTGTAAATAACTTACTTTTAAATGCAAAAAAAGCTAAGTGTGTTGAGTTCACACCGCCCAATACTTAGAATACACGTAACATTAATCTAGTGGTAAATAATGATATGTTAAAAATAGAAGAGGCCACCGTGTTCTTGGGGGTGACCTTAGATGCTAAGCTTTAATGGGGCACCCATATATCAAATCTAGCTGGTAAACTCAGTTCTGCTGCTTACGATGTCAGAAAGATTCGGCAGTTAACAGACGTTGAAACTGCAAAGATTGTATATTTTGCTTATTTACATAGTATTATGTCTTACGGAATCTTGCTGTGGGGTAAAGCGGCAGACATTCAAAAAATATTTGTATCACAAAAAAGGGCAATACGTGCGATTTATAATTTAAAACCACGTGAATCCCTTACGGAGAAATTCAAGGAAATAGGTATTCTTACAGCTGTAGCCTCGCAGTATATTTACAGTAATCTAATCTTTGTAAAACATTCAGGACTACAAAAGAATATGCGATCTGCACGACAGGCCAACTAGAAACCGACATAGGCTCGTGACTCCATCGCTCCGCCTCAAGAAAGTCCGAAGGTCGTTCGTGGGAATGAGCATACTCTTCTTTAACAAAATTCTTCAACCTATTATAAACTTGCCTTTACACAAGTTTAAGATAACCATTAAAAAAATGCTCCTGAAAAAAGCTTATTATACTGTCGAAGATCATATTAATGATAAAGGCGAATGGATTTGACTCGCTCCAGCAATGCTCAGGACTGCGTTTACTTATATATGTGTATGTGTTGTATGTATGTGTATGTAAATTATTGCAATTATTGTAAACATACCATATATTGTTTTTCAAAAGAGCAACCACCGAGTTTCTTGCTGGTTCTTCTCGGTAGGAACGTCATTCCGAACCAGTGGTAGATTCATTTGACTATTCATAAGCACTTGTAAAAAGTGTATTTGAATAAAAATTAATTGAATTTGAATTTGAGAAGGTAGCGGGTTATACGTCACTTTCTGTGAAACATGTTTCGTTAGCGAAAAACTATATCTTGCGCACTCTTGACTCTTTGATGAGGAAATATCAAATATTCTAGAGATGATGCCCGTCACATTGTCTGCACGTACCTACGTAGGTATTTTAAAATCCAATAATATCGGAATACAATCTATCTCTGTATCCGTTTAACATCGGCTGTCACGGGTTATTTTATTTACCCGCAGACTGCAGACCAGTAACACTAGGAATTACAAACACTTCTGTCCCCAACACAGACCCAAAGCAAGCGAGCTAAGCGTCCGCCTCGGCTCCTCTTGGAAGACGCACAGCGGTGAGATGTACGACGTGAAGGAATCCTACGTGCATCCCAAGTACACGAGGAACACCAAAGTGAACGACGTCGGGCTGGTGAAGCTGTACTCTCCCCTGCGGTTCTCAGCAAGGGTCCTGCCGATACGACTGGTTGCTAGGGAAGCTCGGATACCCGCTGACCAGCCTGCTATAGTGTCCGGTTGGGGGAAACTAAAGGTAATAATGTCTCGTTGGGGGACACTAAAAGTAGGTAATTATTTATTTATTTATTTATTTATGTATATTTATGTCTCGTAGGGGGGCACTAAATGTAGGTAAAGTTCGTTATGGACTTCTTCTCTGACCGGGCGTGTTTGGAACCCTCAGGCCTCAATAATTATTATCACCATTACGCCACTACATTTTTTGCAAGCATTTGCATGGTCTTTAATCTCGGGTTGGTTGTCACTTTAGACTAAAAATTCAATACTGCTTAAAACTCCGTATGTCTCCTCTTCTAAGAGGCCAGGAGAGAGGGGCTTGGCCATAAACCACCACGCTGGTCAAGTGCGGATTGGCAGACTTCACACACCTTTGACAACATTATGAAGAACTCTCGGGCAAGCAGTTTTCCTCGTGATGATTTCCTTCACAGTTATAGCAAGTGCTTAGGTGGTCGGTGAAATTATGACGGTGGAGATAAATTTATAAAAAATATTAATATTTTTCCAGGAGGGAGGTCCGAGTGCCACGTTCCTCCAGTCCTCGACTATTAAGACTATCGCGATGAAGCTTTGCCTCAGCTCGGGTCTCGACAGGAACCCTATCGACCCAGCGTCTATGTTCTGTGCTGGTTCCTTCAGCCAGCCTTCGCCTGATGCTTGTCAGGTAAAGAAAACTAACTTAACGGCCTTAACCTTAAAAAATCTTGTATAGGTATGCGTGAAAACAAGCGTAGCAAGATTGAAATTATTAGCGTCTAACGAACCACATAACGCTCGTCGCAACGGGCAGAACGTCTGGCTTCACAAAGTCAGCGCTTTGCCGACGTGTCACTTATACAGGCTCATAAATAAAGACGCCGAAACTAGTTAGGCATAATTCGACAAGTGACTAACCTGTTATTTTTACTTACTCGAAATTTTTCACTAAATATAGACTTTTTTTTTAATTACCAGGGTGACAGCGGGGGTCCTATAGTGAACGAGGGCGTGCTGATCGGCGTGGTGTCGTGGGGGCTCGGCTGCGCACGCGGCAACTTCCCCGGCGTGTACACGCGCCTCGCGCAGCCCCTCATCTGGGACTGGGTGCACGAGCACATCGCAAGCGCCCCTCACGCTAACTGAACAACCCCCTACCGTCTACGTGACGGATCCACCTCCTGGGGGCTCGGCTGCGCGCGCGGCAACTTTCCCGGCGTGTACACGCGCCTCGCGCAGCCCCTCATCTGGGACTGGGTGCACGAGCACATCGCAAGCGCCCCCCACGCTAACTGAACAACCCCCTACCGTCTACGTGACGGATCCACCTCCTGGGGGCTCGGTTGCGCGCGCGGCAACTTCCCCGGCGTGTACACGCGCCTCGCGCAGCCCCTCATCTGGGACTGGGTGCACGAGCACATCGCAAGCGCCCCCCACGCTAACTGAACAACCCCCTACCGTCTACGTGACGGATCCACCTCCTGGGGGCTCGGCTGCGCGCGCGGCAACTTCCCCGGCGTGTACACGCGCCTCGCCCAGCCCCTCATCTGGGACTGGGTGCACGAGCACATCGCAAGCGCCCCCCACGCTAACTAAACAACCCCCTACCGTCTGCGTAACGGATCCACCTCCTGGGGGCTCGGCTGCGCGCGCGGCAACTTCCCCGGCGTGTACACACGCCTCGCGCACCCGCTCATCTGGGACTGGGTGCACGAGCACATCGCAAGCGGCTCTCACGCTAACTGAACAACCCCCTAGCTTCAACCGTTCCATTAGTCATCATAGCATTGGTGGTTCGGTGGGTCTAAAGCGATACTGCCAAAATAGGTGTCGTGACCCAGCACTATACCAAAACCAAATTATGTTGTGCTCTGTGATCAATCCAAATAGTGAGCGAAAATAAACCATAACCTAGGTTAAAAAAAATATAGAGCTTCTTAATATGGTGAGCTAATTAATTAGCTCACCATATTAAGAAGCTGGGAGACACTAATTAGTGTCTCCCAGGGGTTCTCGAAATCTGTATCTTCTATACTTCCCACTAGTTCAACCGTTGAAAGTTACCTGTAAGCTCCGGCAGCATATTTTCTTATTTGAAGTTCTAATGCAAGTAAAACTGCTATTGGTAGGTTCCCGCACCTTTTACCCTTGAGGGCACAAGTGTTTTTAGAATGTATCACTACTAAACTTAAAATATTTACTTTCCCCGGGGTAAAACCTATCCAATATCCCTGCACCAAATTTCATAAAAATTGGTTACAGAGGTGGGCCGTGAAAGCGTAACAGACAGACAGTCAGACGGACAGACACACACTTTCGCATTTATAATATTATAAGTAATTAGTATGCATAATTAAGTACCCATTCTATAGGAATATAATAATAATAGGTAGGTAGGTATGTTATTAATAAAATTCTTGAAGATGCATTGGTTTTTTATATTTATATACACATTTCGTTAAATCTATTATTCATCTACAACAAATAATTTTGTGCTTTTCCAGTATATAAAGTGTATATTCATTATTCTAATGTATTGATTAAATAGTTAGGTACTTCAATACAATTAGTAATACTGTAAATATCCATCAATTTATTGATATTGTAAAATAATTATCTATAACTTATTAAATCTACTTAGATACCTATATGGAATAACAGCAAATAAAATATTATAATCTATGTACAAAATAGTAATAAAATTAAAATAGCACGTTCAAGTATTATTATTAAAAATTAATACGGTCTTTTTTCATTTTACTTATAATCTCTGTACAATATTCTATGCATATTTGTGCCGCACTTGCTTAGAGTGGCCACACACGGACTGCTTGAAGCAGTCATAACTCATGACCAACCGAACTGCCTGCAAGTTGCAACTGCTTGGCGAACCTTCTTTTCATTCACATTTACGAGCAGTTACGACTGTTCCGTGTAGAGGTCATATAATCTAAAAACAAACACACCTCGAAAGTGTTAACGCTCTATGCAAAATAGGATTATAGCTGATGTCATCATTACTAATTTTGAATTTTGAAATTTTGAGTTGACGTCACCATTAGTCGTTCCGTCACCAGCATAGATAAATTATAAACCAAGTATTATATATTGTCTTTGGTCACCAGCTACTTACATTCTATGTAGACTGTAGAGCATAAATGAACATTTAGTGAGGCGAGTTAATTTTTAGATTAGATGACCTGCGTATTTTCAAAGATAAACTGCTTGAGTTATTGTATGGCCGCTCTTAGGCAACTTGGGATCAATTCACATCAGACCATGTCTCCTCCGGGAGTGAGGGAGTAGACCGATTAATAATATTTTTTTTAAATAAAACAAAGAAAGGAAAAAAATATTTCAAATAGAGCATCACGACTCGTACATGGCTTATGAGACGCAGGCACGGTTCGCTCACTTCGTGCCTGTCACTGTCTAATGTGAGTCATCGCTTTCTTCATAATAACATTTCAGCCTTCGGACCTACTTCAAATTATGTAATTCAAAGGTCGGTATTTTTGACTAAAGATAAGTGCAGAGGTAACCTCGTATTCACTAGGAGGCAAATGTCCTATGTCCCTAAAGATGTCGAGCGACGTTGGGCGATGTCGTCTGACGTTGCCAGACATTATGTCTCACGTCATTTCGCCTGGTGTTGAATGTTGCCAGAATTGTCGTATGATGTTCGGCGAACAGGAGCGACATTGCCCGACATCTCTTACGACACCGTTTCGCGTGACATTTGTCATCTTATAAATACGAGGCTTTACTCGCATCTCAAACACGAAGATAGGCCAATTTATATCAAAAAGTAAAAAGAGTTCCCACGGGATTTTTAAAAGACTTAAACATCACGTGGGCGATACACATGGGCGACACAAATAAGTAGTTAAATCAACAATAATTTACTATAACACGACACTATTAGATTAGATTCTTATAAATAAGTAGGAAGGTACATTAAACTTAATATATTTACATTTTCCTTGCCGACTAGATAAAATTGTGCGACGATAGAATTTGAACTTTCAACAAAAACTTAACTATAAATAGCGCACTAAAACTTAACTAAACGACAAATAAATGCAAAGCGAAACAGGTGGAAGACGAAAGTCAAAACAATAAAATAGTCATCATATTCACAGCACTTTCCCTAGACTACCAGAAAAATATGCCAAAAACTCGAAGAGTAGAGTTTAACATCGAGTGTGAGGGAAAATAATGAAAAATTGATAATGAATCTGCTCCACACCTTTTGAGATTATTTCCTTAAAATATAAATAAAGCATTACTGGTATGTAGAGTCCCACAAACTTATCTGATGCGGTGACGACGTCGCTATAATATCGTCTATAATATAATTATGATATTAAAAATAAAATAAAAACAAAAACGAAACAGGCATTAAAGATTAGTCCCAATTTTGGCCACCGGGCCAGATAAGTTTGTGGGACGGGACTATAACCATAATAATTTGTTCCTATTCGAGTTTCCTATTTGTGGCTTTACCACGAATTCTCAAAATAGCTCTCTTATACCTACGCCAAACAGTGTGGTTTGACAGTTTGGTTCAGATTTAGGTATACCTACTTGAGTGAACGAGTTATCTTAACTCCACAAACTAACACTCAATGCTCAGAAAAATTGTAGAAGTATAGAAAAGGTTATTAAAAGGCCGGCCAGCTCAGCGCGGCCTTGCGAGGCCTATGTCTTCTTCGCCTGTTGGGGTCTCCTCAACAGATGCAGGGGGTCCCTCCTGTACCTCGCGTACAGTTCCCTCTTGAATGTCTCGAAGTGCTTTCTATTCTTCTCGTTCTGTTTCTCCCGCCACAGAGGCCGTGTGCGCCGAGCTTGCAGCCCCCAGTGGATAGTGAAGATTGGTGACAGGACCTTGAACTGGTACCCGATGAGGAACATCTCGTATACCTGAGGAAGATGAACCTAATAAGTGAATCAGGCAACTTAAGCGCACTGCACACCAGCAGAACTTCCTGGCACAGTGGTGAGCGTTGTGGGAGTTCTCGGGTTCGATCCCCTACGGGGTCAATTTGGGGATAAATAATTTCTGAATTTTCTCTGGTCTGGTCTGGTGGGGACTTCAGCCGTGACTAGTTACCACTAAGTACTAGTACCGCCAAGTGATTTAGCGTTCCAGTACACTGCTAGTGGTATGGGTTTAATAAATTACTTGAACTGGCACACATGTTAGCCCGCTACCATCTTAGACTGCATCATCCCTTACCACCAGGTGAGATTGCAAACAAAGACTAACTTGAAGTGACGTAAAAAAGTGAAGCTAAAAGACTAATATAATGTATTAGCATTAGTAAGACAATGAAAGGTATCAAAATAAATGACTAAATGACTGCATGACTCGGCCACACTCCAGCGGAACCAGCGGAATCCTGTAAATGATAAATGATAAATGATAAATGATAAATGATAAATGATAAATGATAAATGATAAATGATTTATTTATTTCACATAGGACAACTTGTGTCACTTATGATACGTCAAGACTCTACCACCGGTTCGGAAAGCTGGTTCTACTGAGAAGAGCCGGCAAGAAACTCAGCAGTTGCTCTTTTCTCAAAAAAAGAAAGAGGTTACAATATTTAAGCAATACAATACATACGCAACGTTACAAGTATTACACCGACTTGTGGGTCACTGGATTCGAGGCCGGTTGCTTCCATGCAACTTTGTCGTTAATAAAATCGTCGATAGTATAATAAGCTCGACTTAACAAATGCTGTTTGACACAGTCCTTAAATTTATGTAATGGCAAATCTATAAACTCTTTTGGAACCATGTTATAAAAACGTACACTCGACCCCACAAAGGATTTCTGCACCTTACGCACACGATATGACGCTGTTACTAGCTTATGGCGGTTTCTAGTACATAGATTGTGAGTATCAGATATTTGTTTATAATTATTAATGTTCTGCCTAACAAAGACTATATTATTGTATATATATTGTGAAGGCACCGTAAGAACACCAATCTCTTTAAATTTTTCACGAAGTGATTCGCGTGATCCGAGTTTATAAATAGAACGAATGGCTCTTTTCTGCAATATAAAAATTGATTGGATATCAGCGGCTCTGCCCCACAATAAAATGCCATACGACATAACACTGTGGAAGTAAGAAAAGTAGACAAGCCTAGCCGTTTCAATATCGGTAAACTGTCTTATTTTCCTAACAGCAAAGGCAGCCGAGCTAAGTTTTCCCGCTAGTGTATCTATATGAGCGCCCCATTGAAGCTTGTTGTCCAAGGTCACCCCCAAAAAAACTGTGGAGTTCTCCATTTTTAGTGTTTCTCCATTTATCATTATAGTTTTGTTAATATTCTTTACATTAGGTAGAACAAACTCTAAGCACTTGGTTTTCTTAGCATTCAATAATAAATTATTGATAGTAAACCAGTGTGATACGTGTGATATTGCATTGTTTACATCGTCAAAATTGTCCTTACTTCTATCCACTTTAAAAATAAGTGATGTGTCGTCAGCAAACAATACGATGTCACAGACATTATTGACATGGTATGGTAAGTCATTTATATACACCAAAAATAGAAATGGACCTAAGATCGAGCCTTGTGGGACACCCATTAATGCAGTTGAGCCCTCTGACTTCACGTGGTTTACGCATACCCTCTGAGTTCTATCATTTAGATAGGAAGCAATGAGATCGAGTGCAACATTTCTCATGCCATAGTGGCTTAATTTCAGCAATAAAGTTTTGTGCTCAACACAATCAAATGCCTTAGACAGATCACAGAAGATACCAATAGCATTCTGTGAACGCTCCCAGGCATCGTATATATGTTTTAATAGTTTTGCACCCGCATCAGTTGTATTACGACCCTTAGTGAAGCCGTACTGCTCGGGATGCAGTAAGCTGTTTGTGTTAAAGTGATTTAATAATTGGCTCAATATAATTTTTTCAAAAACCTTACTGAGAGTTGGTAAAATTGAAATAGGTCTGTAATTATTAAGATCGTTTTTATTTCCTGACTTAAATAAAGGAATGAGTTTACCATGTTTCATTAAACTCGGGAAGGTGCCTAAATCTACACATTCGTTAAAAATTACAGCTAAGTAAGGGGCAATGTCGCTTATTATGTTTGATATGACTTTCACAGACATACCCCATAGGTCACCAGTATTTTTTAATTTTAATAACTTAAAGTTTTTTATAATATCTATAGCAGTGATGTGTTTAAATTCAAAAGAAACATTGCACTCTTTTACATTTTCCCTCAATATACTCTGAGCTGCGGTGGGTGAGGAGTTTAGAGAGTCGGTCAACAAAATAGGAACATCCTGGAAAAACTTTTCGAAGGTTTTTGCAACCTCTTTATCAGACGTTATTTTATTATTATCAATAACAATCTCGTAGTTGACATCACGAGATTTAGTTTTACCAGACTCGTCATTTACTATGTTCCAAGTGGTTTTTATTTTGTTATCCGACTTCACAATTCTCTCTTTAATATGTAGTGCCTTAGCATGAATACAAACATTTTTGAAAGTCTTTGAGTAAGTTTTCACGCGTTCAACAAAACTGGGAGACTGGTTGTATTGTTTTTCATCATACAACTCGTACAACTTGTCCCTACTTTTGTAAATGCCTACAGTAGCCCAATCACTGAACTTTAATTTCTCACTTTTTTCTATTTGCTTCAAATTGAATACCTTATTAAATTCATTGTCTATTGTCTTGAAGAGACTAGTATAGGTGCGGTCTGGGTGACCCTTTTTATAGGTGATTGCAGGAAGTTTGGCGGAAATTTGATCTTTAAACCGCGTCAATTTATTTTTAGTTATTGGTCTACACTTGATGATTTGTTTTCTTTTATTGGCACTACTTAAAACAGTTATCTGTTGCCCGCAATGATCCGACCTTAGCTTGTTTATAACAGCTTTTTCCAAAATTATATCGCCACTGTAAAAAATATTGTCTAAGCAAGTGGCTGAAGTTTCTGTTATCCGAGTAGGTTCACTAAAAGCATGTTTCATGTTAAAACATTTAAATAAGTTTAGCAACCTACCAGTAAAAGCATTTTCCATTAAAATATTTACATTAAAATCGCCGCATACTATAATCTTCTTAGTGGACACGCACAATCGCTTTAACACATCTTCCATTATATCCTCAAAATGGGTGAGATCACCTGAGGGGGGCCGGTAAACACAGACTACAATAAAACGCTCCAGCTCCACACAAGACAGTTCCGCAATGCGTTCAACAGATAGACCCACTATGTCTTTTCGTTCTTTACTATTAATGTCTTTATGGACCAGGATTAATGATCCACCATGAATAGCAGATTTTCTAGAGAACGCACTTGACATTGTAAAGTTATGTATCCTGGTTATTGGCAATTGTTCACTCTTAAGCCAGTGCTCAGTGAAACACAAGATATGTGTGTTGCATTTTTCCACAAATAATTCTATTTCTAATTCTTTGCCGGAGAGACTCTGTATGTTTTGATGTACAATGTTAATTTTACAGAGCTTCTCCGTTGTCTTGCTGCCTAGTTTAAACAAGCAGTGTTCCTGGTAGTACTACTACTGTAGCTTGAGTTATTTACTGACTTGGTAGTACCACCAGCACAGCTTGAGTCAGTGTTAACATAAATATTAGTACAATTTGTACAATTTGTATTTAATTTTTCATGATAACTTGTATCCAATTCCAAAATACTGGGATTGGTACTAATATTACTAGATAAATCAATATTATGGGTACAACATGTACCATTCACAGTTGCATCCAAGCTAAAAATAGCTGGGTCTTGTATATTACAAGCTACTAATGTAGCTATTTGTTTCTTATATCTATGTGGCAGATACATAGTACCTTTTGTCAGAGTAAATCGCTTAACAAACTTATTTGTGTCTAGTACATGGAAATGGTCTCTATGACCATAGCTTAAATTATGTAAAAGCATGTTAAGTTTATAAACATACCTATTTTGTGCTGAGGTCAAAGAGCATGAGTATGGAAACGCACAAAGTATAAATTTACATTCAGAATCTTTTTGTACACTTTGTAGGTATGCAAAACTTCTGAGTATTTCTTTTTTGGTTATTTGCCGACTGTCACCTACTAACAATACTACTGTGCTGTATTTATCTAAACAACAGCCTTTAATATTTTCAATTATGTACTCATAGGGGGCCCCCGGGTTACATATGTTAAGGACCTGTTGGTGTAGTTCACTTTTTAGCAAATAACCAAGGTCTTTTCCAAACCCGTCTGAGATTACAAATGTTTTTCGCTGTGGGGAGGGACACATTAGTACATTATTACACTTACAGGAATTTTTGAAATCAGTACATTGATTTTCCGCTGAGACAACTAAAGGAACCTTATTTGAACACTGACATTTATTCACTAGAGAGTCTAATCGTTCAATATTATAATTACCTATGGTTAAGAGCTCATCGGCAGCCAGAATGTGTTCACTGATCTGTTTCTGTGACAGTTCATACTGGGAAGTAATAGTTCTTAATGAACTTTCCAACTTTAATATCTCATTGTTTAGGCTATGAATGTTAGATTCATATTGCTCTCTCATTTCTTGCAATGAGGAACAAGTTATGTTCAGCTTATTTAATAAGTCTAACCGCTCTTTTCTCAGTCTAATGTTTTGAGCACTTGCCTTTTGTGATTTAATTAATTTTTTGGTTTTTGTAATAAACTTGCCAATTTTTATATATTTTTTTATTTTTCTGTGACTATTTAGGCAAATATTGAGATTTTTATGTTTCTTATTATGGGCACAAGGACTGTCACAGGTGAGATCAATGGTCACGACCGGTGCCGATGAAGATGAAGCAAGCAGTTCATCATACAGTTTGTTGTTTTGTTGCTTTTCGCAACTTTCTATTTGTGACTGAAGGTCATCAATTATTTTATGTGATCTGCTCAATTCATCCTCCAAAAAAGAGATTCGTCCCAAGGCCTCTTCATAGGTCTGAATGCATTGATTGAATGAGCCGACTGCCACCTGAAGTTGGTCTCGCTCCTCTAGCACAAGAGTATGGGCGCTGTGCAGGCTAGCCAGTTCAGCCTTCAACTGTGTATTCTTTGTAATGATTACTCTCATTTCAACTTCACTGTCCTCTTGTTCCTTCAGGAGCTGTGTGTTTAATTGTTTCAGCGATTTAATTTCCTGTAGGGCATTTTTAAGTTTCTGTTGCTCCTCTAAAGCTGCTGCCCGTCTGGTTTGCACGGTTGGAGCCATTTTACAATGCCTACACCTGAAACACACCAATATTATATGTCAGAGAAGGGAAATTGAGAGTTTACAGAACAGACAGAGGGAGGGATACAAAAAGAATCTATGTAATTTTAGATCTCCATTATTGACGAGGCTATAAAGCTTCTTTCATTTCATTATCTTAAACTCAGCTAATACTATCTCTGCTGACTGGTAATCTGCCGTTTAAAGTGACGACTGATGTTTGCATGGCAAATAAATGAATAAATTGTGTTTGCGTTTGAAAAACTCTATATCAATAATTTATCACTTATAAGGCCACCAGAAATGTGCTACGTTGATAAAATACCGAATTTACCGATGTGTGTCACAACCACCCATAGGAGCGCTTGATTTTTATAGCTTACTAGCTGATGCCCGTGACTTCGTACGCGTGGATCGAGGTATTTTGGTTCCCGCGGGAACTCATTAATTTTCCGGGATAAAAAGTGCCTTTGTGCTATTTTAGACTGTAATCTATCTCTGTGCCAAATTTCAGCCAGATCCGTTCAGCCGTTGGGGCGTGATTGAGTAACAAACATCCATACATCCATCCAAACTTTCGCATTTATAATATTAGTAAGATAAAAGATGATGAGATATTACTAAACAGGCATAAAAATTAGTTCCAATTTTGCCCACCGGTCTAGATATTATAAGTTGGTTGGACTGCCAATGTCAAGCGCACATATTGGTTGGGTCAGACACACTTAGCAACGTAGCACATAAACGCACTTTAGGAACTTTAGTTGTACAGAACTTATCGTCTAATAGACACCTTAGACAGGTGAATTTCCAAGCAAGAGCTACTTACTAATTAAGGCCCTGTGTAGCGTAAAAGGGGGGGTAGCGTTTTTAAAAGCAGCGTATCCATCAAACGGTGACATAATGTATGCTTGTAAAAATAATTTGCATTTTTCAAGACCTTTAAGCAGCCATTGTCGCATCTCAAAACACAATTTTAAAAAAATCTCTGCATTGAAATTTATTTTAAACATACCTCTAAATTATTATTATTATTATTATTAAACTCTTTATTTGTACCACACATAACAAAAGTAAAATACAGAAAAACATAAAATAAAACAAAGAAGGACAAAGGGCGGCCTTATTGCTAAGTAGCAATTTCTTCCAGGCAACCTTATTAGGAGAACACAAGGAAACAAGACTGCAGGTGGCGCAAAATTATACTAATACTACATACAAAAAAAATACATAACAATACATAGACAACAATACACAAATATCTTAATACATACAATGCATACATATATTATAAACTAACAAATATTATTAAACATATAAATACCATAATATGAACTTAAATATACAATTACATACATATACATACAATAAAATTAAATATAAACTAAAGTCGTCTTCAATTTGCAAGGTAATACGTCCTTAGAGCATTTTTGAACACGCCCAGCGATTTCGACTGTCTTATATTCAGTGGGAGTGCATTCCACAGTTCAATTGCCTGCACAGTGAATGAATTTCCAAAAAATTTGGTTTTATGTGAAGGCATTTTCAGAGTAAGCGTTCGACAAGTTCTCATGTCTGACTGCACCCCAATAAATTGAAACTTCTCTTTAAGATAAGAAGGAGTTTTTAGGTGAAATAAAACACAGTACAGAAGAGAGAGAACATGCATATCCCGGCGACGGCGAATAGGGAGCCACTTGAGCTTTTGGCGGAATTCAGATGCGTGGTCATATTTGCGTAAGCCAAATATGAACCGAATAGCGAGATTTTGAAGTCGCTCAAGTTTGTTAAGTTGGTCCTGGGTCAAATTAAGAAAGCTTGCATCACCATAATCGAGAATAGAGAGAAGGAGAGATTGTGCTAACATAACTTTGGTTGGAATTGGCAAAATATTGCGCAATTGGCGCAGCGAGCTCATGACAGCAAATGTTTTTCTGCTAATTTCCTTAACCTGTACAGACCAGGATAGTTCAGAATCTAAATGTATACCGAGATCTTTAACAGAGGCGCAGTAAGGTATAGAAACACCATTAAACACAATCGGCGGGAGGCCTTGCAAATCAACTCTGGAAATGAACCCTGGACTGCCAATAATAATTGCCTGGGATTTGGCAGGATTCACACAAAGCCCATATTGTTTACTCCACCCAGAAATGGCAGCAAGGTCACTATTTATGGCGGAAATGGCCGAACCAAGTTCCTCCAGAGGTGCAGACCGATAAATTTGATATGTGATAACCTAACCTTAAAAAATTAACCTTTTAAAGCAATTTTTCTCCTTATTGAAACCAATAATTAGCTATAGAAATATAAGATAAAATTCATATTTCGATATCAAACACATTGTCGGATTCATTTCTATTGAAAAGTAAATATTAATTTTTTTACAAATGATTTCATGCATTTTTAGCGACATACGCTTGCTCGAATTCACCCCCCCGCGCCTGTGTTTTTCGTGTCGTGAGCTCACAGCGCCTTAAGATGTTTGATAATTATTCATAGCTGATGATGCCCGCGGCTTCAAAACCGCGTTAATTAAGGTTTTTCGATTCCCGCGGGATCTCCTTAATTTTCCGGGATAAATAGCCTATGTCGTTCCCCATCCTACTTTTCATTTCAGAAAATTAAGGAGTTTCTCCGGGAATCAAAAAAACTTAATCCACGTGGACGAAGTGGGCATCATCTAGTTAGTGATATAACAGATAATATTATAAGAAAAAAGGTACTAATAACAACATAAATAAAACACAAACGCCTGTACCAGTAATTAAATAAAGTAATAGACTGTACCAGATTGGAAAACTCGTAGGAGGCAGCCCTGGGCACAAAAATTGTAATTGATTGTGATATCTTATTCTAAAGTAAAATTTATTTTCACCGTTAAATAATTTGTAAGACGAAATTGAGACAGGAAGTTTGGATATGATTAGTTATTATAAAAATGTCACAGATATTAATTATTATAATATTGCTTGGAAATGAAATCTTAACAGAAAGATCACCGGCAATAAAGAAAACGACATTATTACGTAAAGTTTATTTTTAAAAGTAACAAAAAATAAATAAACACAGTCGTTAACCAGGGCAGAGGCGCGCGGCCCAAATATTTGTTCCCTATTTATATCACAGACGCTTTCGCTTCGAAATCAACCTTGTTGCACTGAGATAAACGCTATTTTCGTCACAGTTTAGCCAAAATACAGTTCAGAAGCGACCGTACACCGGACTTGATTGCGTTTGATTTACAAAGGCGTAATTTTCATTATCAGGAGTACAAAACTGCGAAAATTTGAGTACTAATTTAGAGTACGATTAGAGTAAGTACTAAGATATTCGAAAAAACAGGCTTAACAGTGGAATTCATAAACGCTTGAAACGCTCGCCACCGAGACGTTTCAGGCGCTATGTGTCGAATTCAAGCTTTTTGCATTTCATAGTCGAAAGAAACTCTCAATTTGGCCGCTAGCAGCGGCCGAATACTGGTTCGCCGATTTCCGTTAATCAGACACTGCCAAACAAGGCTTTTGCTTGTCATGAGTTTGAAAACATTATTTTTGTATATTTTGTAGGCTATTTGTGCGTAATAAAATGTTGATTTTTAGTAAGAATTTGAAGAAAAATGTGATTTGAATCGTATACAATATGTTTTTCTATGTTTGTACTTGTGGTAAAACCAATATATCCACCAATAATCCAAAATGTAGTGTAAAGCGAATGATGGCTATACATTGATGATGAAATCGCTAATTACGGGCAGTGCATATAAAACTACGACGATTTATGCTGTCCTGATGCATACTGGTATTTCCGGCAGTTACTCTTCTCGTTCTGAGAAGAGGCACGTGCTCTGTATTTAGGCAGTGGGCTGGGGAAGAATTGAAACGATGGCAACAAACTATTGCCAGAAGAAAAAAGTGCCGCATGAGGATGCACTCGTGAAAGACGGTACAGTCGGCTAGCCTACATAAAGACGCAAGGCTAGTAAACGCAAAGGCTAATTGATGGTATACAGAACTGGGTAAACAATAAACCAGCTTCACTATTTTTTATGATGACTCAGTAGGATGTTGATGAATAATACATATCGAGCGCAAAATAAAGGAACTACACTATGTACTACACAGTATCTATTGACGATTCCAGAACATACGCTGTTCTAATATCCTCAGTTTGAGCAAAGATATCTGGATTGAAGAAGTTAGAATAAAGGTTGTGGATTAATTCATTTGGTTGGATGGCCTCATAATATGATCATGTACATTGCTTAAGGCGAAAAGGAAGTGGCTAGCAATACAAGAATCATAATAGTAGATTAAATTTCTTTTTCAGCCTGGTATATCTATTTAATTGTTAAAATAATATTAAATGGATTATAATATTTTGTAGTTTTCTTTACTACTCATTCATTAGCAGTTCCAATGAGCAGCAGAGATTTACAGCAGAGGTATCATGTTTGGTTTCATAAGTATAGTCTCCAAACAATTATTTATTTGAATCAGGCAACTATATTTAAACATAATATTATGATACCACATAAAATAACACAATACAATTGAATTCTTAAAATACTATAGATATAATTCTAAAAATAAGTATATTATAGTCTTATAAAACAGAAGAAATTCTTATTCTCGCTTCCCTGTAGCAACGGTATACTATGTCCTCAGGCCAAAAGTCTGCACTGATGAAAACATCTCTGCAACAGGCCGGAACAGTTAGGACGTATGAGCTGAAGTAAGTAGTTTTACTGGGAGTTCAGTTTATGGAGAGCAAGCTGCACTTTTGCTAACTGTGAACAAACATATCTTGGCGATATTTTTGTAGAGGTGTTCCAGGGCGACTCTTAGGTATACCTATCGGATGTACCGAATAATGTGATAATGATAATATACAAATCATTATGTTAGGCATCACCGCTTTCAAGGTGGTATCATTCGTCAGTGTTTTACCACGTAAATTTCGAATTCGCTTCGGTCTGCTTTCTCTTCTTCACTAAAATTGGAAACTATTGGAAATTGAAAACCGCGTCAATGTTTGTTTGTAAACAAACATTGACGTTCACTTGAGTGACTCAGTGCGTCAAAGTGGCATCCATAGAGAATTTCCACAGATAACATGTCAATCAATAGACAATATTCTGTACATCTCCATTTCTTCTCCATTCAGCTAGGCGATTGCCTAGCGAACGTTTATGAATTGCAACAAAGATTGATTCAACATTCAATGACTACGCGAATCGTGAACGGCATTTTTGCGGAGACTGGTTAACCAACGATTATGAATTCCACTGTAAGTCACCTACCTAGTTAAAAGTAACCTTTCTGTAAAACTTCCCTATATGACATCTTAAAATCGACTTTACAACGAGATCTGTTAGGATCCATAAATAGTAGCGATTCGCGCTTTTGTCTCACAAATCTCTATTTGCACGCCTAAATTGAGGCAAAACATCTTGAATTACACCATTTGGTGCTTTATAAAGGTTTATGCAAATTTAGCTAGAAATACACTACTCAGAGGCACATCGGTTCCATACATTTAAAAAGGTTAGAGAGAGATATGACACAAGGCGTCACGACACAACACATCAGAGTAGTGTATCTCTAACCATACTAAATGTATGTAACCGATATGCTTCTGACCCGTCACGGCACAAAGCGCCAGTGTTGTGTATTTCCAGCTTTACATTGATTTCACTTCGATATCACAAACCCCTACAAGGTTTCCTTGAATGTTCGTTTCTGAACTGTATGTTCGCTACGCTGCGTGTTCAGGTCTAGACACCAGTCATTTGCGTGACCCAGTCCCTCAGTTGGGCGATGTTACTGAATACAGTCGGCGACAGCGGCAAGGCGCATCCTCGCGCGAACGAGACGATGCCGAAGGCAGTTCCTCGGAACACGGCTGGCCCTCCAGAGTCTCCCTGCAAACAAGTAATAGCATAAATGAAAATAAACATGTTCCTAAAGGTGCGATAATACTTAATTTGATCTATGAGATTTTTAAGTATATTCTACTTTCTTTTTTTTAAATTGTATTGCTATCAAAACCGTTTAATATTTACTTAACAGCGTTCATATAGCAGTAAAAATAGACACTTCTTAATTTTCTGACGACATTGGCCCTCTTTATAACATAATATGGGGGGCAATATTACTAGAATTATCGGAATAGGGCCATTTTCTCTTTTAAGTTTGTTCTAATTAATGCTTTTTACATTTTTTAATGATGCAACAATACAGCTGTGACGTTTAGTTTCGAATTTTTTCTGTATTATAATGGATGTTACTGAGCTAATTCTTGGAAACGTTATTCTACAAAATGTAACTGCGGTATTATTTGGTATTTCGATGAATAAATAACTAATGGAATCATCTAAAAAATATTGTTAAATGGTATAATTATATTTTATCATCTTTTAGATCTATTTTTAAAAGGTGTTTGCCTTTGTTTCTTCAGAAAACACAATTGAAAAATACAGCCTCAGACGTTACCTGACAAGAAGAAACTCCGCCAATAAGGAAATGTCCACCGCAGAACATATTCGACGTGAGCGAGTCTCCATACGAAAGTCTACATAGCCAATGCGGCACCACCGGCACATTAGCCTCCATCAAGTTCCTGGGGATACGACGTCCTCCTGGCTAAAGGGAAACCATAGAGAATATATTAACCAGAGTAGTGGGTAGTTTGCAAAGAAGTAGATAGTTATAATAAGTAACCCATATACTACAAAATAATAATATAAATTAAGTCATAATCTATTGTTCTATGATTATATTTGTTACCCCCGGAAATTTAAAACTTCAAACAAAAGCCAGACAACGTACAATTTAGAAAATATCTTTTAATCCAAAGTAGGTTTTCAATTTCAATATTAATTTAATGTACCTACCTATAGTTTTCAGTGTTTCACGATATTTTTCTTAATTATGGAGTTTTATAGTAACAAGTATATTGTGCTTTACAATTAGGGTATTTATAGCCTAGGATACTAACAGCAGTCAAACCCCATCCAGTAACAGTCAGCCTCACAAGTGGCACTGCTTGCCTCGGATTCGGCAACCGGATCGGTTGTATCGCCGGTCCGAACACCAGTGGGTTTGTTAGACGAAGAGCAGCGATGTCGTGATCGAACTGCGGCTGGCCATACAGAGGGTGTACTGACACTCCTGACACGCTGACTATACTACCCCCTCGGTCCCTTCGTGTGCTGCCCACACGTATACGAATGGCTTCGGGAACTGCACTGTATAACAATATTTGAATATCAACACCTTTACTTTTTCCATCGAACAATTATATCGTTATAAAATAATATGCAATATCAAGACCAGGTCAGAAATAGTGGGTCAGTACTTCTAAACAAAGAATAACAAAAAATAGGCAAAAAGTTAAGTAATAACTAAAGAATATAATACAAGGTTTGATAATCAAATTCAAGTAAGTTAAGATTTCTTTGTTTCGAAATTCATGGATTGAGAAATTTGTAACAAAGTAATCTAAAAAGAGGATATAACATGAGGTAATTAATTATCTTGAATACTCATGGGTCACCAAGAAAACGTAAAATGCTGGTCTGGCACTAATAAAAGCTATAAAACTAAATACGAAGAATAAGAAAGCAAAATAAAAAGAATACTTTACTTTTGCACGCAATGCGCTGCGGTGAGAACGTAGTCCCTGCTGATGATAAAACCACCACAGAAAGAGTTTCCATTTATCACCATGGACACCTGGTAAGGGTGCCTTGTTACAGAACTGGGCCTGCCTCCAATAATCTGCCCACTCAGTTCTGGGCAAACCGCAGTGATCTCAACGTTCTGTAACTCGTCTTCGGATGGTGTATCCTGAGTATCTTGGGTGTCTGCATCTGCACAGCAATCCCCATCTGCTGTTTCTTGGAGATCTAAAAAATTTGTTGTAATGTATTTTTGTAGTACCCATTAATGTTTTGATTTTGAACATGAGAAGCTAACTGGACTTAAGCAAATCAAATATCGCAATATTTTTTTGACAAAATAGTATGTTATGTAATACCTAATGATAGCACAATCATCAATTGGCAATGAGTGCAATGTACTGGGTGATATAATAAAGGGCGTTGGATCATGAATTAGGATCACGCAAATACTGCTATGTCTATTGAAAAAAACTTGTATAACATAACAAGTTAGTGAGCATTGGACTGAAAAGTATGCTTTTCTTATCCAGAGAGTTCCATTGACAGAATTCATTGAATTTGAAGATTTTAAACGAAAACTCGCAAAAATCCCATGCTATTTTAGTATAAGCTATTCTACAGGGTATAAGGGGAATGCTAACAAATATGTAGTACTACCTAAACACGATACAATACAAAAACTTCTTTTTTATTCGCGTTTTTTTAATGGTATTCTCACCAGTAATCACCACTAACCTTTCTTCGTTTTCGCTAATTGTCCCATTACACCCTGTATATTCAATAGCAAATACTTTAAAAAGATATTAAATTTAAAAAGATTTTCGCTGAGCAGTATTGTATTTGAATTCCCTTATCACGTCCACATTACATAAGTGAAGCTAAAGATGGAGAGCTAAAGCCTATGTTATTCAGAATGAAAAAATTAAAATGATCACGTCATACTCACCACCAACGGATACGAGGCAAAAAAGTAGCCACAGAAGCTGCCAGGCCATCGCGGAGCGGGTGGTGAACGGGCAATTAGCAGGCAGGAGTCGATGCGACTGAACTGAGGTCCTAAGCTGAAGTATTGTCTAGCACTTGACCGCAATCAGAAATTTCACACGCAGCACCGCTGCCACGGTCATGACCTTCCGTTTTCAATACTTTCATACTTTTATTATTGTCATTTTATAATAGGTCGATACGATAATACTTAAAGTAATTTAAGACGCCACGTCGTTGTAAATTATTTGTGATCATCGATTGCGGCAAACAGTTACTCATAATAACGAACTGTCTGCTGTGATAGAAAAGGAATGAAGGATTGGAAATAGAAGTAAGTGTGAGGTTTAAGATGATGCTTTATATTGACTAGCTTTAAGACTCAAAAGCACATTTACCTGACGGTATACTTTTCAAGTTAACTAACCATTGGAAAAGTTTCAGTGAAACTCCGTGATATCCTACTCACACGAAAATCTGAATAATGATGATGGTAACATGAAAAAATAACTAGCCCCCAAAGTCTTAGGCTGCATCATCACTTCCCATCATCATCAAACCCAGGTGTGATTGTGGTCAAGCGTAAGCCTATAATGAATTTAAAAAAAACAATAAGCTCTTCTTAAATCTATTTCCTCAAAATCCGTGTTCAGTGTTTATAATCATAATTCATCAACAAATGTACCCTTTCGTCCCGGATCAGTCAGCAGTCAGTCTATCAATATGCACGCGGTACGGTCCGCCTGAAATCTTCAGCGTTTGGCGTCATTTGCTCATCGTCATTATTGACGCAACGATTCACACGCTCCTTTATAAATAGACCAGTTTACGCTGCACCAACCGACAGTTGGTTGTTTTATGTAAATACGAAAACTTTTGACCTTAGATCACGCACTAAAATAAATTTTAAAAAATACTCCGTAAGTCTGTTAGCATCAATTAATATTTTTGTTGTTCTGTAATTAATCCTCAACTTATCAATTTCTTTCGTTCAAAAGAAATTGATAAGTCTAAAATTACTTTCATCGGTAAAATCATTTCAGACTTTTTAAAACACGAAACAAGAATAAATGAAGTATGATGATAATATTATAAGAAAGACATTAGGTACTAAGAAAAAGTTTCCACCAATTATTTTTGGTTTAAGCAACATGCGTGGCTAAAATTCATTAAGGCCTTAATTATTTCTATCTTTTGAGCAATTCGCCTCCGGACGAAATGTAAAATAAAAGAAAAGAAGATTAGCTTAGTTAGTACTTTCAAACATCCAATCAGCTCTAACGAGCGAATATTTCGACAGATTTGCTGCGAAACGGTAAATTGGCGCCGGACGGATTGGCACAAAATTGTCATTTTATTATTTTTAGTATCAGTTCTTCCGTCCACGGGCAGCTGAAAATAATTATATCGCTTGCAACATTCCTCACTTTATGAGATTTCTAATCTTTGGTTTCTATTGAAACAGTCTGGAAATGCTCAATTCAAATGAATTCAAAAACATCGTCGTCAAGTATTTTTGTCGATTGTCGTTTTAATTACAGCATTACTGCATTTTAAATGCAAACGAAAATATTTTTGGACAAATTAATGTACCTGATTAATAGTAAATACTTTCTGCTTCTAAGATTATTTGCAACTATTTTTTTAATTTTCTTGGCTCAACTATACTTTCATGAATATTTCTCTTGAAATGCTTGATTTCTTACACAGTTTTCAAAAAAATTCAAGTAAATTTAGTCAAATTACATTAAAATACATAACGTAGGTAAATGTAGTAAAATTACAAAAATAAAAAATTAAAAGAAATACTAATAATTATGGATCTAAAACAGTCTATACAAATATCGCAGAAGGCAACAATCGAACAACCATTGACTCTCCAACGATGCTCTTTTTATTATAACTGATTACAATAGTCTGTGTTAAGATTTCAAAACCGCAGTATCGGAAGAGATGAACTAAGAAGAAGCTATTTGCAATTACTAATTAAGATGAGATAACAGAATAAACGATTGCCAGCGGGCCATCCGATCTTTACAAGAAATCGATAACTGGCATATCGTAAAATGCAGTCGATGATTCAGCGACCTTCACCTGTCACTAGACCGTGTCGACCTAAGCAATAAGATTTAGCGGATACTAACTAATTAGGTAATTTTAATATTAATTTATTCGGTTCAAGAGCCAATTCACGCCTTAACCTATTTTGACGTCATTTGGTACAGAGATAGTTAATCTATCCCGACGACGGATTTAGGATAATTTTTATCCTGGAAAATCAATGTCCACAGGATTTTAAAGAAATTAGTTCAAAATTCTACCTTCAGATCGAGTATACCATTTAAAGTTTTAAAACGAAAAATACACTAATTTAAATTTCACATAAAGTTGTTTTGGGTGGCTTAGTGGGTACTGGGTTGTTTACTTCAAAGTACCTGTATCATGGAATCACCTTGGAGTTTGGCTGTCGTCAAAGCAAATTTAGATTTAGAAACTATTACTGATAAAAACAGCGGAAGTTACATTAAGCCGCTACAAAGACGACAGAGAAAATTTAAGTAGAATAAAAAAAATTATGAATATTTTGTGGTATCTAATTATTTTTAAAAAAATAATGCTCCACCTTACGCTGCATCACCACTTGCAGGTCTGATTGCAGCCGAGCGCCAGCCTATATATTTAAAAAAAAGTGGAATGTATGCGGTGGAAATGTTTTGTAGGGAATCGAGCTGGCATAGTGATCACACGGCATAGTGGCAATTGGCTTGGCATGCCGGCCGTATCGCGTTTCAGAAACATTCCCGTCCGCGACCGAGCTATTCTGGTCGCGGACGCCACGCGTAGGCAAACGACACGTGGTAAGTGACAGTGTTTACATAATCAAGAACAGATTTACTTGGGTTGATACGATAATGTAGTATAGTATAGTAGATAGGATAAATACTGATTTAAAGCGGAATACCTACTGACTATAGAAGGGGATTTAATCTCATCTGTATACTCTCAAACCTCTCAATGGGAAAGGCCTATGTTCAGTAGTGGACGTCCGCAGGCTGAAATGATAATGATGATGAACGATGATACTCTTAGACCACCAATGATCAATAACCATTGTATTTTTAGGTACTACACGGTAATGTCCTGCCGACCGAATTTAAGTCATTTGGATTCGATTTTGGAGGTATATTCCAGTGAGTCTTAGGCTATGGACAAGGCCGTGTAAATAAAGAGGAATGAAGATGAATGTTCGATGGAGCAGGAAATTGACCAGGTAATGTCATTCAAACATCATCAGAAACTCAGTGTTAGGGACTACAAAGCCTATGCCTACTAATGCTACACAAGCAAAGTAGGGATGCAGTGTTTCTCTTGATAAGAACTCAAATTTAGTTTTAACTTTTGCATAACAGCAAGCACGTTGCAAGGCGCAAGCCCTCCGTGTTTTGTTTTTAATATATCATACCAATTTCAACAGTTTCTAAATGTGCATCAAGCTAATTTAGGTAGCTTAGTTAGTTATTAAAAAGTCTCTACTACACTGTCTTCGTCCATTGTAATTACTAACCCTAAGAGGCTAACGGCCGGTTTCTGAATTGAGAATTTCATATTGAGTCTGTCTCAAAGACTACAAAGACTAATTATGTCTGAATTGATATGGGGCCGGTTTCTGAATTAAGCATTTAAGCAAAAACAGTAAGCTCCAACTCTCAAACCTTACACGATATCAATTCAGAAACAAAAATTTGCTTAATTAGTCCTTAAGTAGTCTTTGAGACAGACTCAACATGAAATTCTCAATTAAGAAACCGGCCGTTAGACTTAATCTTAAATCAACTTTGTTTATTTTGTATAATCCAGTCACATAGCTATCATAAAAACCATCTCAGCTGACAACAGACAAAATGCACATCACATATTGAGCGTAGTGGTGCCATATCGTAACTGTTAGCTTACGCATAGAAGCATAAGAGAAAACGGCGTTAGTTATGACGCGTATCATCACGACAGAGCCGACACTTGCCAAGAGCCGGGCGTTTGGCACGCGGCCATGATGGGCTACAGGACGTCTTGAAGTCATGTTATAAATCCGTGCCACTCACTAACATATTGTTGTTTTCTGTTATTGGCTATTACTTACTGGGGAATTCGGAAATGTGTGTATTCCTAATTTTATGGTATCACAGCCTCGTTGGTCTAGTTGTTAGCATTTTCGACTGCGGCCGACGACGTCCCGGGTTCGAGTCCCGGGTCGGGCCATAATTAAGAGGGTTTTTCTGACTAGAAATTCTCAGTACTAGCCCGGTGTTAGGAAGTTGCCGGTGTTTCACACCAGTGCCTCGGAGAGCACGTTAAAGCCCGCCAACCCGCATTGAAGCAGCGTGGTGGGTCTAAGTTCTAATTTCCTCTCTTCTATGAGAGTGGAAGTCTGTGCCCAGCAGTGGGACGTTAATGAGCTGTATCACTATACAGCTAAAGCCCACTATAAGTCCAAATAAACCGACCAAGTGCGTGTCGGGCCACATGCAGCGTACCTACTTCTACGGAACTACTCTGCCCGTCACAATATGCGAGCATTTGCGCAAATTCTACTTACCTTGGTAGTTTTCCTTTTAACTTCGTTGTATATACTACTACCTAATACCTATAAGCATGCCAAATTACCGCTTTCTAGTAAGTACTAACAGTCTCTACGCTAAGTTGCGGACGCACAGACATGGTAAAACTATTAGGGTTCCTTGTTGACTACGGATTCGGAACCCTAAAAACTGGCTAGATATTTTAAAAAGTTGACAAATTCCTAAATCATCTTGAAATATTTCGTGCTACTCCTGACGTGAAGAAATGCAAGGATAGTTCTTTTCTTTTAATAATCTATGAATTATGTAACTTCTACAAATTAGATGGTTTGACAGATTCTATAACAATGTAACTTCTAGAAGTAACAGCTATACGTCTTTGATTAGGTCAATCAAATAGCTTACCAAACCGTTTTGGGCTCAATAAAATATGTTAGGTACATACTTCCACCGAGCTCGCAGTAAACTACGAACTATTAAACGCTGTATTCGCAATTCCAAAGCCATTTTATCGGAACTGAGAAATTTTAATTTGACCTTTTTGGGACAATTTATGTGACGGCAACGTCCGACGCCGAATGAAACTCATTAATCCGATCGTGTTTCAATATAGTGGCGCCATCTATAAATTTTGGCGTGAGCAATTACGTTCTGTCGTGGAGGACAAAAAGTTTAATTTATTGCCCAGATATGCTCCCAATATCTTTTTGTTACGTACGATTGGCCGAGGGCTGTAATAATATATTGGCACGGGAGAATTTATGCTTGCCTGTTAGCGCTAAACATCGAAAAGGGTCCCTCTAGAATGGGTGAAGTACCTTTTGACTACTTTATAGGTCTATCTAACATTCACTCAAAATGAAAACGTGGTTATTTGCTGTAATATTACTTTCTGAACGAGTGGGGAATTTCGTTACAATTTAGGGGACATTTTAACTGCCCCTCATTGTTAAGTTCATTCAACGTGCGAAAAGGTAACAACATTCAATTTTCTTATTTTTTTAGAAAATAATATTGAAGCAGAAAATAGTTGTTAGTAGTATTATAAAAATTTACGTCGGGGCTAATGCACCAGACTTTTGGGTCAATTACAACAGGGACCCTATTTATTTAATGAACCTCATTTTAATTAAATAACTTTTTTCCTTAAAAACATGCATTTAAAAAAATATATACTTACCGACATTAATAAATCTAACTGAAATTATTTTTTCTTAAAATAAATCTAACGGTTTTCGTAGAAGTAGTTTGAAAATGTTTAAGAAAATGGAAAACCTGCTGAAATATAAAGCTGCAAGTAGTTCTGCACACACTAACTATCATATCACAGACTAAACGTAGGTACATTCTTTCCTAACAGTCGTTCCACGGAGGCGTCTTGACAGACGGTTCAAATAAATTTGTATTGTGGGTGTTTTACAAGTTCTTTAAACTACTTAAATTAGATAGACTTGGCTAAACCTCGTTTAATTTAGTTTAAAGAACTTGTAAAACACCCACAATACAAATTTATTTAAACTGTGAAAGGTGAATTTAGGTTTTGGTTTGCGGCTCTCGTACGATGAAACTATTGATTTTACAAAAAACCGGCCAAATGCGAGTCGGACTCGCGCACCGAGGGTTCCGTACAAACCTGTAGTAAGTTTTAAATTAAATGTTTTTTTTTTTTAAATATTTGAGTTGATCGAATGAAAGGTAAATTGCGGTTTACGATTTATAACGTATTAAAAAAAACTACTTACTAGATCTCGTTTAAACCAATTTTCGGTGGAAGTTTGCATGGTAATGTACAACATATATTTTTTTTAGTTTTATCATTCTCTTATTTTAGAAGTTACGGGGGGGGGGGGGGGGGACACACATTTTACCACTTTGGAAGTGTCTCTCGCGCAAACTATTCAGTTTAGAAAAAAATGATATTACAAACCTCAATATCATTTTCTAAGACCTATCCATAGATACCCACACATATGGGTTAGATGAAAAAAAAATTTTTGAGTTTCAGTTCTAAGTAGGGGAACCCCCAAAATTTATTGTTTTTTTTCTATTTTTGTAAGAAAATCTTAATGCGGTTTACAGAATACATCTACTTACCAAGTTTCAACAGTATAGCTCTTATAGTTTCGGAAAAAAGTGGCTGTGACATACGGACGCCAATTTTGACGGGATTTTTGCCAAATTTGGCTACGGAACCCTAAAAAAAGGTCAGTATATAAATCGTAGGAAATTTTCTCTAGTTTAATTTAATACACTACTATTTTCATCGTAAAATTAGTCCGAAAGGAGTTATTGTCAAAAAACTGTTTTTGGGTGCCATTTTTCCAATATGGCGTCGCGAGCGGCAAAGATACCAGGTGGCAAAGTGAAAATTCGGAAAGAGCACGTCAAAATGTATAAAATACACCAATTTTCAAAACTGAGTAAGAGCAGAGATAGGCGAGTGATATCAGCTGGCCATGAATCTTGTATGCTGCTTGTTAAGGATCCATAAATCTCTCGGAAGACGTAGCTCGTAGTGCGACTTGTATTTGTAGCGTTGCGGCGATGCAGCCAAATGTTAGATCGAATTTTCTTCTCCATTGTATCTTGTCTGACACAGCCACGGTTGCTGCCTAGATAGGTACCTACCTAGAATGTATAACTTATCTGACTCGGTGACAGCGTCGCTAGTAATATATTAAAAATAAAATAGCAAAAACTAAACAGGCCTAAAAATTAGTTCTTTTGCCACCGGGCCCAGTGGCGTGCAGTTCATAGAGGCATAAAAGCACTGCTTACCCAAGTGTAAATACGTCAATGCTCATTTTATTAACAGGACAGTTGTACATTTTTTTACACACAGTATTTTAAGACATAGAGCTATGATCGCCTACGTACGTAAAAAAACATAGTTACATAGTTTTTAGGGTTCCGTACCTCAAAAGGTAAAAACAGAATCCTTATAGGATCACTTTGTTGTCCGTCCGTCTGTGTGTCAAGACCCTTTTTCTCGGGAACGCATGGAGTTATCAAGCTGAAATTCATATCAAATACTCAGGCCTACTGTCCCTTGGAGCTGTGAAAAAATGAAACTTCTAAGCCAACGCAATCAAAAGATACAGCCGTTTATACTGCAAATTTTCAACATAAACGAACGAAACTCGCAAGGGAATCAAAACCTACAGGGTACTTCCCGTGAACTCAGAATCTTAAAATTTGGTAGGTACGAAGCAACGTTATATAGCACAAATGAAGGAAAAATTGCGAAAATTATAAATTTTTAGTTAAGTATCATTAAATAATTTTTTTTTAATAATTTTAAACCTACTACAAGTTTGTACAGAACCCTCGGTGCGCGAGTCCGACTCACACTTGGCCGGTTTTATTGTATAAACCTGTTTTAAAGGTAAAAAAAAAAACATTTTTAAAATTTCTGTACAGTTTACGTAAAATCGGAAACACAAATGCTGTAATGTAATCCACATAATCAAAGTATAGTCCGCAAAGGAATGAGGTCAGCTAACGTCGGTCAAACGTACAGTCAACAACAGCTAAAATATTATTTTCACATATGTTACCGTGCCGTATAATAGGTATAGGTACGTAGGTATTACAAGTATATCAAGCTAATCGAATCCTCGTCTCATATTATGATCGAACTTCACTTACTACAGGTAAGTTAGTTTATCATTACTCATTGATGTAGAATTTTAGTATTACTTTCTATTTCAATGTCATTACTAATTAATGCGTACCTATATGAAAGACGCTTAAGGCTAAATAAAAGGGAATCATCATTTTAAGAGTCACCCAGTTAGCTCCTAGACCAAAATGGATGATTTCTATTACAGCGAGGATTTGATGAAGCTGTAAACTTTTTTGGAAAAAGTAAAGTTTAATTGACCGCTAAACAAAACAGCCGTTTTGAGGCCGCCAACTTTCGGGGTTTTAAAAGAATCAAAATCTCAGTGACATAGATTGTTTTCAGATTTCCGTTCCGAAATGGTACCGAGAAACCCATATGGTACAACTATGCCCGAACGTCCGTCCGTGCATGCTACACGCCCATACATACTTGCTTTGACTTATGAAATTGTTAGTGGCTTAAAAATAGGTAAAGCACTCAATAGTCTGATGACTGAGCCAATAAGTTCTAGTATATTAAAATTCAATAGTTTCAACCGTTAAAGTCTAGCCCCACTACAGAGGCGCGGCGCGGCGAGGCTCGTAGCGGCTGGTATTCTCAAATTATGTCGCAGTGAATCTCCGAGCCGTGGACCCAGCTTAATACAAACTCATACAAATTTAACATCTATAGTGATAAGACCTTTATTGTATCGATGAGATCCATGATGAACGAACCCATAACTACGAAAAAGTAACGAGAAACTGAATGTTACAAGACTGTTATGTGGCCGCCTGTACCAACTGGCTGAGAGCCAAAATTGTAGCGTCACGGGGCTTTATCGCTTGCAGTGATTTCGTTAGATTGAAATAGCTGGATGTACACGATTGTTTGGGCTTTGAAGCCAATAAAAATGTGTTTATGAATCATAAAAATATAAACACTTTTTAAAAACGTGAATTGTGAATGTGGTTTTCCTACAAATGACAACTTATGCGTTTTTTTTCGGTCATCGACTAATGTAATGCTGTCTAATCCGCATGGATGAAGTTTTTATGATCCCCGGGCGAACTCTTTAATTTTCCGGCAGCCTATGTAGGTACTTCCCCGGAATATACTTAATCTACCTACATTTCGCGCGCGAGTTGAATGCAGAGCTAATGTATGGTGACACATACAAAAGCTCTTCATTCAACTCGCGCGCGTACTATACCTCTTTACCAAATTTTATCAAAATCGGTTGAAATCGGTCTTAGATGGTAGCGGGTTTACCTGCAGTTAGGGGCATGTTAGCCGAATATCAAATACAGCCGTGAGTTGACGCATTGGGGTACCGACCTAATGTAAATATGAAAGACGACGAGGTCTGTTTCCTATACCTACCTACGGCGACGTGGCCAGTCGCGCTGATTTTGGCATTTTGGTATGTTCTGTCAATTTAAAGTCCGGCAAACTTATTTAGCCCGGTGGCCAAAATTGGAACTAATGTTTATGCCTGTTAAGTTTTTGTTTTTATTTTATTGTAAATACATACAATGGACTAGTGACGCTTTCACCGGGTCAGATTGACGACCTCCGTGGCGCAGTGTTGAACGCTGTTATCTTAACGTGCGGATGTCCCGGGTTCGATCCCCGGTATGGTCAATTTGGGAATTTATAATTTCTGAATTTTCCCTGGTCTGGCCTGGTGGGAGGCTTCAGCCGTGGCTAGTCAGTAGTCACCATCCTACCGGCAAAGACGTGCCGCCAATCGATTAAGCGTTCCAGTACGATGCCGTGTAGAAACCGAATAGGGGTATGGGTTTAATAAAGCCATGCCCTTACAGCTCGCTACCATCTTAGACTGCATCATGTCTTACCATCAGGTGAGATCGCAGTCAAGGGCTAACTTGTAGTGGATAACAAAAAAAAAAACAATATAGCTACGTCTGACGGACTATAGATAATTATCGGGCCTCTGATCAGTATCCTCACCTGTGTGTTCCTCGTGAAGCCGTACCCCAGGAACCGCTCGTCGTGCGGCGGCACGGTATCGGGCGCCACGTAGAAGGGCTCGTACAGCAGCTCGAAGTTTGTCACGTTGTGGCTGATGTGAGTCTCCAGCGTCTCGTTACCGCCAGACGACTCCCATCTACGAGAGATATATCACTATTCACTACATATTAATATTATAAAACTAGGTACTCTAGAAACGTACCTAGCGTTGAACGTAATAATGATTGTTATTGATGTAGATGTAGATAGATTATAGTAGTAAATTGTATGAATTTCTTGAATTTATTAAGTACATATTAATAATTGTCATAATACATATTATAATAATGATAATTTGCACACCATATGATTGGTAGATTGTGGCTCGATGCTGTCTTTATTGAAAGAACTTCCTACCTACAATCAGCAAATAAATATTATGGTTATGATTAACCTACCTATAATGATCTCGTATCTAATTCTATGACTACCAGGCCCCTCTTTCCCACTGGGCACTCTGGACACGCGCCCAGGGCCCCGCGATAGATTAGCCCCCTAGTTACTGCCAGATCACCAACTGATATATAACCGATATTCAGTAACGATAACTTTAAAGTAACCATTAATACGTTCAAAATATACCTTAATAGTAAGTTAATCAGATTTTAAATTTTGATCTTCAAGATTTTTTAAAGTAACCGTTTTAAAATAACAGTTGAATCAATCTAGAATATCGCTTATCTACTCTTTATGCATGTTTATATAGGGGCCTTTTCATAGGGGCCCCATTATCCTAAAGTGCCCAAGGCCTCCAAAAGGTTAAAGACGGCCCTGATGACTACCTACTTATAAACCAAAGCAGAAGTAGAAGTACTGGAACCCAGAGCTGTAAAGCCAGTTATTAAAATCTCGGCGACAACCCGTCGTCTTTTTATTAGCGCATTTGACCGAGTGATTTAACAGTCAGAACTTTTGCAACATTAATGGACTCCAGCAAAATTTTGAATTCTTTGGTCTGAGTTTGATAGGTAAGTATAGAAAGATTTAAAAGAACTCACCTAGAAAAATTCGATGCGTACTGGTTATAAATAAACACCTTCCTGTGGAAGGGTATCGCCAGTTTGTTCCGCGACAGCCTCAGCAACTCCGACTTGTTGGCTGGGAAGTTCGCCACTCTCTTGTCAAGCTCATAAGTTGGCACCACATATGCACATAGCGGACATTTTGGTGATTTGGCCAGAAAACTGTCCAATGCATCCGCCATGCCTGCAGATGGCACTATGTCCACATCTACCAGGAAAACATAAGGCGTGTGGCAGTTTCTTCTCGCTTGGTTTCGTAAGTGATTCTGTGGATATGGGTGCCACACACGCCAGGCCACTGTATCAGCTCTTCTTTCACTTAAAGGTAGAGGAGATGCTTTACATTTCCTTGCCCATATCGGCATGCTTCCATGAACGCCAGGCCTTTCCACTGGCGTTGCTACGTGCATAGCCATTCGGGCATAAACTTCTGGTCTACATCTGGACAACCAGGTCACAAAACCTCGTAACATCCTTAGTTCGTCTCCAGCTACGAAAACGGCCACTGAAATTGGTCCGGACCAATGCGCTGCGATTCTGAGCAGTTCATGTAACCTCTCTATGGAACTTTGTGTTGCTAAACACACGCGGTGGTTGGCTGAGATCTCTGCGTACAAATCTCCTACAGACGCATAATCAAACATCCTGTATGACCTGGAACAAGAAGACTTAATTACACTCACCAGAAACCAATTCATAGATGTAAAAAAGCTCTAGGTTGGTTCTTTGTATCGTGCTTATAATACCAGAACAAGAAATAAGTCTTCCGTGCCTCAGGAGTCTGGTCCATCATCGCGATAGGGTCGTCGCCCGTTAACAGCGCCATGCCGTGACAGCAATGACTACACTGCCGTCAAGACTGTAATCGACGTGCTGTAGTGGCGTGTTACTTGTCTTCCTTCGTATTTCTACCCATAGACACCGCCACTACTGACCTGGAGCCATCCCAGCGGCCGAGCCTCAGGTCCAGCCTCGCGATGGGGTCGTCGTCCACGGCGGCGACGGGCGCGGTGTCGCAGGGCTCACAGGTGGGCAGGTCTCCGGGCGGGGTGCTGGTTCGTGGGCAGGCCGAAGGGCTCAGCAGCCACATGTTGGCAGCTGCGTTGTACACCACTAGTGCGACTGCCGCGAGCGTGACCACGCTCCACTGGCAGCGCCAGCGCCACTGTCACAAAGAAAGATGTTACTACTTACTTTGGTTCCATGGTAGATTGCAAACTGCAAATTGATATTTCTAAAAAATGATATGAAATGTGCACATTTCATACCCTGTAAATGAGTTAGAAAGTTAAACTTCCCGGCCTAGGCCAGTAAAGAATGTATGTATTTTCATTACATATCATAAGTTTGAATTTGGAATCTTTCTTCCTGAATATCTTGTAACTTGTTATAATGTTCTTTGGCCTAAATAGTTTAAATTTGGAACTCTACCGTATTACGCATTCAGCACTCACAGCGCAAAAAAAACTTAAAAGAATAATTTTTTTTTTCTTTATAATATTGAAAGGCTGGAATTAACCACATACCTAACCGTTATAATTTATTCTTTAAAAGTAACGAAAAAATGAGTTCGAGTGAGGATATTATGGATTTAGATTGTAGGCTTCCTTTTCTGAGAGCGGAGGCCGAATTAGCTAAAAATAATTTGCTTCCGCCGTAATCCAAAGAAAAGTCACTTGTTTCATTTTTTAGAAAAGCATATACACACCTCGACCGGGAGAGCATTGGTCTCGTATATAGCCGATCTAACTAACACTCGACCAGAAAACGCGTACTTCCCGGTCTCGCGATGTAATGTACTATTATTCTCCTCATATTCTCTATCAGAAAGAAATCAAGAACTAGGTATAAAGTAGCATAAATCGGAAACAATACAACTCTCTTCGAATGTGTATTTACGGAAAATCTAATACTTCATCTATACTTAATATTATAAATGTGAAAGTTTGGATGGATGGATGGACTGATATATGTATGGATGGATGTTTGTTACTCAATCACGCCAGAACGGCTGAATGGATCTGGATAAAATTTGGCACAGGGATAGATTATAGTCTTGAATAGCACATAGGCTTTTTATCCCGGAAAATTAGAGTTCCCGCGGGAACCAAAAACACGAAGTCGCATCAGCTAGTGATAAAAATAACTAGCTAGCTAGTGCAATAAAAACTTTGTACCTCCTTCAGGCTTCTTGATGCTGAAGTAGTGCACAGTATATTGATTGGGAACAACAGAAACACACAATATAAGCAAGGAAAGAAGAAAGTAAAATACTAACCACTTTTTCCCGCCGTATCTTAGCCATTGTTGACAAATCAGGAATCGCATAGCCCAACCTCTCTGGTCACGACGTTGTCCTCGTCATTCCACACTTCGCCAAGGGTAGACCTAATTATTCACAGTCACTTATCTCGATCTGGAAAAAAACTCAGCTGTAAAGTTACAGTTTATCATTACAGAATATCACCCTCCTTGCCAGTCTCTTTTTATTGTCCCCAGTGTAATGGGTCTACAGGTAAATAAAATTACCCGTGGTCCCATCAGTGGGTTGACTCATCATGGACCACGGGTAAACACCCTAATAGCCAGCATAGTCTAAACTGCTTATGCCTGGTTTGGATTATAGTAAGGCAAAAAGTTTTTAACCGCATTAACTTTTAATTAGGAGTGCATAAACACATTATGCAGTATGCACTCCTTATTTTAAGCATATACGCCTTTAAGACCTGTACACTCCGGATTTCAGTAGAGTTGCAGCAATTTTCAATAAAGTTTGTTAATAATTATAACGTAAGCAGCATCGGGGTAGAGATCACGTCCGTTGCATGTATAGGTCCCGTCACGTAAAAAGAACGCTGAGTGAGATGTGTCTGATCACTGATCATTGACTTTAACGTAATCTCTGCGCGGGTAGCATGGTACAACCATTACCGAATTTGTATCCCCCCCCCCCAACCCCCCCCCCCCCCCCCCCACTCCCCAACCCCCTCCCTAACTCCCCCCTCCACTCCCACCCCAACTGCCCCCCCACTCCCCCCCCTCCCTCCCCCGCCCCCTTAATACCACCAATTTTATCGTTAAATCGCTCAGTGCGCAAGTAAACAGTCAGCGTTCTTTTTACGTGACGGGACCTGTACCTCATGCGGCTATAAAATATGGTACTTACCATATGCGATCGGATCACGGATTTACTGAATTTCCGGATTTTCTTATTGGTATCTTCAGATCAAGAGTGAATAGATCTTTAGGTAAGCGCGCTCCTCCTTAGGCTGCGTCACTTCTTTCAGCAAGTCTGAATGCAGCCAATCGCTAGTCTATAAATGAAAAAAAAAAACAGTCATATTCTTAACCCTCTACACTGGGGCCTGCGATCATGCAAATTTCATGGACTAGCTACAATAAATCTATGCTAGCTACGTAGTAGGTAATTAGTAAGAGTACAGTGGTTCTATGAAACTGCCATTCCTAATTTGTAGATTCAGAGCACTCTTGCATCATCATCATCATCAGAATCAGCTTAGAATCAAGTGAAAACATCAAAGAAACTAGATTTTAGTGGAAAATCATGGGAAATCGCGTAAAATCGCCCCGGTATGACAGACTCGTCCAATACAACATGATGACTGATTACCTACTTGACAAAGTCAAGCACTTAATCAGTTAGGTACCTACAGACCTCTTTTGAAACTTGTTGGTATACCTTGGTAATTATTGGTATCGGACCACTAAAAAATAAAAAATAAAATTCAAGCGTGAAAAAAAACTAACGTACTTTAGGGTTCCGTACCTACTCACCGTTTTCTTTATAAATGTAGAAAAATTTTGACTAGATTTATTTCTATATATCCTCTACATCTTCATTAGTGCACTACACAATACATAATATAGGACCTAACCTCACGAAATATTTACACAATACAAATGAAGAGCTTCGGCCGGGTTTGGATCGGGCCTTAGAACACGCAGAAAGGCTTATTCAGTTAAAATATTCTTCGGTTTTTGTTAATATTTATTTAGAATGTTTTTTTTTGGGAATAATAATAATGAAAACACGGCAGGGTGTTATTTGATGGTACCTATACAGCGCATGTGCGGAATTATGGCATGCGCAGAGTTCAACTGATAATGCTATCATTATTATAAATGGAAATACGAGAAGTCATATTCTAGCAACTAGATGAGAACCGCGACTTCGTTCGCGTGGATTTAGGTTTTTGAAATTCTCATGGGAGCTCTTTGATTTTTCGGGATAAAAAAGCCCTTCCCCGGCATGCAACCAATCCTGCAACCCGAGGTAGGTACCTTTGATTGAAAGACAGATACTCTTTCGCATTTTATACCTACCCTACCCCAGCCTGCAAAATAATAGCATTATTTATAAAAAAAATACTAATCGATAGGGTTTTAATAGCTCAACTCAGATAAGTAATCCTTCGGATTTGCTCACCCTTAATTTTTAAGTTAAAAATAAAATCAAAAATTAGAAGAAAATAAAATTATTTGTATCTTTGCACGGTCATATCTTATAATATATGCAATATACGGAACTGCTCACAGTCGTAAAAAACTGCTCACGTCGCGTATTTAATTGCTCAAGTATTATTTTTACCAGCTCCACCTTTCTTAATTATTAAATAAATAAAAATAGTCGTACCGAGTTGAATTCATGATATGCGCATGAGCGCTAAAAATAAAGCGTGCAAAGTACTACAAAAAATACTGATCGATAGGGTTTTAATAGCTCAACTCAGATAAGTAATCCTTCGGATTTGCTCACCCTTAATTTTTAAGTTAAAAATAAAAATAAAAATTAGAAAAAAATAAAATTATTTGTATCTTTGAACGGTCATATCTTATTATATATGCAATATACGGAACTGCTCACAGTCGTAAAAAACTGCTCACGTCGCGTATTTAATTGCTCAAGTATTATTTTTACCAGCTCCACCTTTCTTAATTATTAAATAAATAAAAATAGTCGTACCGAGTTGAATTCATGATATGCGCATGAGCGCTAAAAATAAAGCGTGCAAAGTACTACAAAAAATACTAATCGATAGGGTTTTAATAGCTCAACTCAGATAAGTAATCCTTCGGATTTGCTCACCCTTAATTTTTAAGTTAAAAATAAAAACAAAAATTAGAAAAATATAAAATTATTTGTATCTTTGAACGGTCATATCTTATAATATATGCAGTAAACGGAACTGCTCACAGTCGTAAAAAACTGCTCACGTCGCGTATTTAATTGCTCAAGTATTATTTTTACCAGCTCCACCTTTCTTAATTATTAAATAAATAAAAATAGTCGTACCGAGTTGAATTCATGATATGCGCATGAGCGCTAAAAATAAAGCGTGCAAAGTACTATAAAAATACTAATCGATAGGGTTTTAATAGCTCAACTCAGATAAGTAATCCTTCGGATTTGCTCACCCTTAATTTTTAAGTTAAAAATAAAAACAAAATTTAGAAAAAAATAAAATTATTTGTATCTTAGAACGGTCATATCTTATAATATATGCAATATACGGAACTGCTCACAGTCGTAAAAAACTGCTCACGTCGCGTATTTATTAGAGATCCTTACGAAAATTGCAATAATAATTTATTTTAGATTTTTTCAACTTCTTACATAAAACCTCTATTGGTCTACTAATTTTTTTCTGACAAATTCTGACTGTCTTGTATATCATATTTGTCAAAACAAACATAATAAATACAAGAGAACTTACTAACATTTTTTTAAAACATTTTAATATCTAACTGCTGTAGACAGACTGCGAAATGCCTAAAAGAGCCAGGTCTCAACTTTCTAAGCATAGTTCCCAGGCGAGGGCACCGAAATATAGTACATATTATGTAAAATCTGTAAATTGTTTACTTTAATTGTTTTTTTTTTTCACGATAAAATTACAAATCTAAATTGCACCCGTGCGAAGCCGGGGCGGGTCGCTAGTAGTAGATAAAACTATTTAGTATTTAGTTATATATGTTTTATAAGTTTAATCTATTCTTTAGATATAATTATTTAAATATATATATATGTATATATATATATATGTATATATATATAAATCAATATTATCAGCGCTTTTCAAAAAGCATATATGTAAATATAAAAATAAAAGGAAATTCAATTACTGCAAAAAAATCTTTTGGTCTTGAATTATTTTACTCCCTAAAACAATATACAAAAAGTGATGAAAAAATTACAATTTTTAACTTAATAATTAAGGGTGAGCAAATCCGAAGCATTACATAGCTGAGTTGAGCTATTAAAACCCTATCGATTAGTATTTTTTTTATTGAGAATGCTATTAAATTCGACACAAGTCACGTGACCATCACGTGACCTTCCGTAGACCCTCCCCGAATTTTATAATGGCGGGAAGGGTTCTAACCAATTGATATATTTTTTTTTATTGCAATTTTCTATTAGATCTACACATTCGGGAACTTGTTTTGAATAGCAAATAGTACTTTGCACGCTTGATTTTTAGCGCTCATGCGCATAATAATTATCATGAATTCAACTCGGTACGACTATTTTTATTTATTTAATAATAAGAAAGGTGGAGCTGGTAAAAATAATACTTGAGCAATTAAATACGCGACGTGAGCAGTTTTTTACGACTGTGAGCAGTTCCGTATGTTGCATATATGTATATTATAAGATAAATGACCGTTCAAAGATACAAATAATTTTATTTTTTTCTAATTTTTGTTTTTATTTTTAACTTAAAAATTAAGGGTGAGCAAATCCGAAGGATTACTTATCTGAGTTGAGCTATTAAAACCCTATCGATTAGTATTTTTTTTATAAATAATGCTATTATTTTGCAGGCTGTGGTAGGGTAGGTGCATTTTATAAAATTACTTTGAAAGTAGGTAAGGAATAAATAAATAATATTTTGTCATCACATATAATAAATGTAGGTACTAGATGGGCCCTTTTATAGAAAAAAGTCGGGCGTCCGACTTTGAGAGCGCGTTCCTAACCTGTCTTTGTCCCGTATCGTAGCGCTGTCATGGTTACTCGTCGTGTACCTACCTAGATAATTTGTTATTATTGAGTTAACATCTAAAGTCTTATTAGTTTGGCACTTTATTATTTTTATTTTAAGGTAAGTGTTTCAATTCATACATTCCAAAACAACGTTTTTTAATACTCCTATTTAATATTAATTCAATCCAATAAGCAATCATAATATTTTAATTTCCGCGGCAAACTGTATGATATTTTTTTTACTAACTGGCCATAAGGCTTTTATGGCTACGACCTATATTATCTATGACCGAGTCATACGTTTTCAATCTGTTTTTCAAGCTGACGCGCAAGCAAGCAAGTTCCCGCTTTTCCTTTGCATCAATCATTGAAACATCGCAACATCGCAATCACCTCCGATTGGCTGAATTTATGGTATTCTTTCTGCGTCAATGGATTTCGTCCAATAGTCGAAGAGTGTTATCCAATCAGAGGTGATTGCGATGTATTTGCGATTGATGCTAAAGATACGCGGTCGCCCTGCTGCTGCTGTCAGCCTTCTCTGTCACTGTCAAAACTGTCAAGTGTCAATTTGACCTTTGGTATTTTGACAACGTTTATTTCAGTTACTTGTCTCTGGTTTGTTTAATGTTTTCCTATTTTTGAAGTCAAGATTCAAGGTTTCATGGACCACGTTTCTTAATTCTATGCATTCAGACATATTTTATTAAATTATTTCATGCGATTATTTCTTTGTCGAGATAAAACGTAGGAGAAATGTTTAAAGTGCCAGATTGGGAGGATACTACCAATAACAACTTAAGTTTCACAAATGAGCCATCACCGGTATGTTAATTAAACCATTTATTGATTTGTTTTATATGCATAACATACGTGTAGCCTGCCAAGTACTGAGCACTAGTTTCCTCTCTGAATGTGCTCATTGTGGCCCATGTGGACATAGAATGTTCTTAAAGATGTGTATTTCATACATCTTTACATTCTACAGAGAAGTGAGAACTCTCAGACATATTATACAACATACAGGTTTGTCTAATGTATAAGTGTGGAAAAGATCCCCAGGACAAGAAGAAGATATAGGTTGTGCTCACAATGTTTTCCTTCACTGTTAATTAAAGCAAGTTATGTTTTTAAAGCACATTCAAAGTTCAAACTAAGATAGGACTACCGATGGCCTCTAGTCACATGTGTATGTCTGGATTCAAACCCTGGACACCCCAAATAAGAGGCCACTGCAGTCTTAACCATTTTGCTATCACCACCTTATAACTTGTGAATATTTCAATAATATTATAAAATGTGTGTACATATTTCAGAAAAAGATTAAACAGAAAAGTAAAAAAACCAAAACACCTGAATTGCCAAAACAAGTTATTCAAGCTAAACCAAAGTTCAAGGCGAAAACTAAAGCTAACTCCAAGTTAAAATTGATCAATGGAGGACAGAAAACTATTACAAATAAAAATCTGCAAAAATTTAAACCAAGTAATAATACACAAAACCAGCATAAATTTAATTTAAAAAATGAAGAAAAAAATAGCAATGATTTAGAAAGAAACAGGAAGGATTCTGACTATGGTATTAATATTAAAAACTATAATTCTGATAAACTAGATGAAATGATATTAGATGTTAAAAAACAGAGACTTGATTCTTACAAAAATGATGACAATGAAGAAATATTGTTCAATGAAGGCCCTAAAAAGGTAATAGAAATGAAAAAACATACTACTACGTCAATTAAAACCACTAGGAATATAACTGATAATACCTCCACTAAAAGCACTGCAAAACCTAAACAAGAACTAAGTTCACCAGTCAAAGACGATGAAAAACAGAAAATATGCAAAGACAACGAAATCAAAAGCAGTAATAGCAGTGAATCGGAAAATGGAATAACCAATAAACAAATTAGGAAAAAAGATTTCAAAATTTTACGTAAGAAAAATTTATTGAAATCCATACTGCAGAAGACTCATGACAGTACCAGAAATCATATAAAAGTGAGTGGAAATAAATTGAGAGAGAGAATGCTGGATAGGCTAAAAGGTAACAAATTTTAATTATATTATATAATTTTGGCTTGCATTAACTAATATTTATTTAACTACTAGCTGATGCCCGCTACTTTCTCTGTGTGGATTCAGGTTTTCTGGTTCCTGCGGGAACTCTTTAATTTTCTAGGATAAAAAGTAGCCTATGTGTTATTCCAGACTATAATCTATCTCTATGCCAAATTTCATCCAGATCCATTCAGCCGTTCTTGTGTGATTGAGTAACAAACATCCATCCATACATCCACCCATCCAAACTTTCGCATTTATAATATTAAGTATAGATATATCCATGTACAATCATATTTATATGTGTCAATTGTAAGCATAATTCCAGAAGTGGGCAAATAATTCAAATTACTTTTTAAAAATGTTTGTACTCTCTTTAAAACTTTAACGAGCGAATGGTCACAACATGTAGCGGTTTCACGAGTGATTTAATGTATACAGTTAAGTATAAAACTTGGCCAAAGCATCACAACAACAATAAATTAATCATTTGATCAGACTGCAGTTGCTACTGCTAAGATCTAAATCGAATTGCGATCTAAACACAAAAGTATTCAATAATCGCTGAGTCTGCCGGTAGGAGACTAACTTTCAAACGCCAAAATACTCGTATTTATGTTAATTATTCCAATATGGCGTATCCCGGCCAAAGAACGAACCGAATAAAATACGTCGAATGAGTCAAATATCTGTTTAACTAAACCTTTATCAATGAATAAATTAACAATCTTTTCTAAAAAATTCAATTCTGACATAATTCATGATGTATTCAACTTGACGCCTACTTAACCAGCTGAACTGATTTCAACAGCTGGATTTTAAATAAACAAAATATCCAAAAATTTGAGTCTTGACGTATCATAAGTGACACAAGTTATCTATCCTACATGAAAAAAAATCATTTATTATTGATGTTTTGTATTTTCAGCTGCTAAGTTCAGGTACTTGAATGAGAAGCTCTACACATCGTCTGGGTCGGATGCTCAGCAGTTGTTCCGAGCTGACCCCTCTGCATTCCAGACGTACCATGAGGGCTATCAGCAGCAGGTCAGCAAGTGGCCCGTCAAACCACTAGACGTTATTGTCAAGAGGATAAACAAAATGTAAGCGTTACATATGTACTATACTTATATTGTAAATGTGGCCACAAATGTGAATTAAACCTCCCTGGCGGATTCTGTTTGTCAAAATGTAGCATGATGATCAACAATATAGCCTGAAAGAAAATGACAGCTGTATATCGCGGCAAAAATAAGTACAGTTCGATTCAAACTTTATGATGTCTCGGAAGTTAGCCTAATATTGTGTTCTGCGCATCGAAACGCACGATGTTCGATGATGTTGAGGAGAAGTCATAAAGTTTGAATCGTACATCGAGTATTTTTACTAAGTACCCCCCTATTTTATGTTCCGACTTTTCAACCAAAGAATGTATTTCCTTTATAACCTTTTTTTTAAACTACACCATATTTCTTAGGCCCAAAACCTACGTGATAGCGGACATGGGTTGCGGACAAGCGGAGTTGGCTAAGCGAGTGGCGCAGTCGGTGCGCAGTTTCGACCTAGTAGCGGCGGCGTCCGGGGTGGAGGCGTGCGATATGGCGCGGACCCCGCTGCTCTCTGCGTCGGTCGATGTGGCCGTGTACTGCCTAGCTCTCATGGGGACTGAACTCACGCAGTACCTTATTGAGGCCAATAGGGTGCTGAAACTTGGGTGAGTTTGGTTTAAGATTTTTTTATTATTATTTTTGCATGCCAATACACAGCAGATTGTAGTTACTAATAATATGTACCTACTCAGTACGCAATCTAGTTAAATAAATGATTTGATTGATATTGTTCCAGCGGTCATCTCCTAATAGCAGAGGTGGAGAGTCGTTTCGACAACATAGACACGTTCACAAGCGACGTGCAACGCCTCGGCTTCTCTCTGAAGAAGCTGGACGATACTCAGCAGGTGTTCTTCTTCCTAGAGTTCACCAAAGTGCGCGACCCCCCCGCCAAGAAGGGGAAGTTACCCACCCTGACACTGAAGCCTTGCATTTATAAGAAACGGTAAAACTAATAAATAATTATTACCGATATGCCATTGTTTTATTCAACTCTAGCAAGAAACCGAGGTATCCTATATTACATTCATCACAAACATTTTTGGTAAAGTAAATCCAGGGGTTTTCAATGTTTTCTAATACATCTTTTCGTCTTTGAGCGAACAGGTCTTTCCTCCATTTTTGCAATGAAAATGCTCGGTTGATATACCTCGACCCCAATCAACGATATTTTGGACCAATGATGTAAGTAAGTCATATCCAAGCTGTATGTTTTGGACAACCACTATTGCAATACCCGCATCCTTATCCTTACCCAATAGCCTAGGGTCTCTCAAGATTCTGTGAACTGGACAATACTCAGCAGGTGTTCTTCTTCCTAGAGTTCACCAAAGTGCGCGACCCGCCCGCCAAAAAGGGGAAGTTACCCGCCCTGATCCTGAAGCCATCAAAAAAAAATAAAAAAAAATCACAAATTATATTCATTAGTTATTTCCCTATATCGATGAAACCATTTTCGTAGCTACTGAACATTGTTTATAAATTAATTCAATTATTCATAATAGTACAGATTCATCAGGCCAATGGGAACAAAAATTCCCTTTGGTCAGATTAATCTTATCACCAACCTGGTAAACACAATATTCTGGAGTCTTATTTTTTTTACAAGGCGTGGGATTAAATAAAAAATCATTGTTATACCTACATTAATAATTTATTTCATTATTATTAATCAATTTTAAGCTGATCCAATTTCTTAAATAAAAAAAGTTTTTCTAATTTTTTAACGTAATAAACTTATCCTTGGTAGAGGTTGACATCTTTAAATCATAATTAAATGTAATGACATATTTTCTTGAGATCACATTAAATCTTCAGTTCTTCCATCACGTCTTCGGCTTCCGCGCGCAGATTTTCCACTTTTTCTATGAGCATTACCTGAAACAATTGTAACAAAAACTGCTTTTACGAAATGCGACTTGTAAATGCAATATTGAACTGATACCTTAGAATTTTATTGTTTTAATTTCCAAAACAATAAATAATTAATGAACATTTTATATATCCGCATGGTTTAAGGTTTTTTTATACCCGCCGGAACTCCAAAATTTTCCGGGATAAAAAGAAGGCCTATGTCATTCCTCGGAATACAACCTATGTCTATACCACATCAAGATCATCAGTTGAAGAGATGGGCAGTTAAACTATAACAGACAGATACTTTTGCATCTAAAATATCAGTATGGATAAGACAAACAGGTGTCTCGTACAATATGTTTATTGTTTAGTTTTGTTTTGACTTTTGAATCTAACTGCACCAAACAACCCGGCAAGAAACTTTTAAGCAAAAGCCTTACCAATGCCTATAAAGGGCCTCACTAACGCAAGGACAATTATTGTTATTTTTTATATATTTGTTCTTTAGTATAACTTCATAAGATTGCAGTCACCTGAACTTCCCTCGTTTTGGCCCTAACAGAATAACAGTGTGTGGTTACATTTTGTACCCACAACATCAAGCTGAGTTAGGACCCTTTTGTTGGCAAGACACATTCTAGATCTAGAAGATAATTTAGTTAGATTTTAAGTTCATTTTGACCGAGCGAAGCTAAGGTCTCTGAGTATACTTGAGTGAATTTGCACTTGTCCGTCCGTCCGTCGGTCCGTCTATCAGAGCCTTACAACTTCTGAATTACTGAACGTAATTACTTCAAATTTAAATATAATATGTAAACCGATGGCCTCCCGCCGAATATGGCTCAAAAAGTTACATAAATCTTTATTTCAGGGGGGCTCTCATAGAAGCGAATGCGAAGTAAAATATTTTTATAGCGTTACATAGGGTTGCGGTATATAAAGATAATTAGGAATAGAGTCCAAAAATTTTTTTTTTTTAATTTTTCCCCTAAAATTTACGAAATGGGGGGCTTTCAAAGTGGATATTTTCAAACGTCCAAAGTTGCCTCAGAACTCTCAATTTTCTGAAATGCTGAGCCTGAAACTTGATCAATTATTTGAATAATATGTTCTTGAACAACAAATACTAAAATTTGATAAATATTATAAGGAAACGAAGTTATTTAATTTTTAATGAGCTTCAGTATTTTTAACAGAACTTCACAATGACGTCAATAGATGGCGCTCTGTTATGGCGATACCGCGAGGTCTCAGTTCGGGGCGAACCACCAGTGTATTTTATAAATAAATAAATAAATAAATAATCATTTATTTGCCAGAATGTTTGTACATAATGTTGGTAAAATAATACAGCCTGTTCATAAACATCCAACTAACCTAATAGTGTGCAAATATTAGTAGGTAGGTAAATTAAAAAAAAAAATATTAGGATTTAAGCTCAACAATATTAAACAATTCAATATAAAATAAACCAATGTCAGAGAAATTACAGGAATCAAAATCATATCAATCATACAACGCGATTAAAAATAAGAATGTCAATAATTAAAAGCTACAATTTTGTTTTAAATTCCTTTACATCATTGCGTTAAATATTCCTTCACATCATAATAACATTTTTCTAACAGTAATTTATTAAGTTTGCTCTTTAACATCTTTAAAGTTTTATGTTTACTATGTGTTATGTTCAGCAAATAAAACATATTCTATTCTATTCTATTCAATAACTCACCCGAGCGGCGCTGATGAGGTGGTCGGCCGCAGTCCGCGACAGATGCGCCACGTTGCTCATCAGTTCCTCCGCGGGCGCCTTCGCGATGTCCTCTATACGCTTGTAGCCCGCTCGGACCAGCTGCAGCGCACGCGCCTGTGCATTGATACCAGTTGAAATTTAATAATGCCTCGGAGAGCCCTGCGCCTGATCTCTCTCCGGTCGTGTCAGATTTTCCCTCCCATCGGGCCATGAGAGTAAAGGAACGGAGAGTGCACCTGTGTATGCGCACACACTTGTGCACTGTAATATCTCCCGCGCAGATGGCTAATCTCTGTGGAGATAGGCCGCCGTGGCCGAAATTCGGTCGGGAAGACATTATGCTAAGTCACCAACTCAGTACTTGAAAATTGGCGAACCATCTTCCACCTACTGCGTTGATATATGGAAGATCAGGTAATGAACTGCCTCGTTGGTGTAGTGTAGTGGTTATCATGTTCGACTGCGGCTGACGCGGTCCTGGGTTCGAGTCCCGGGTCAAGTCATAATTAAGTGTTGGGTTTTTCTGATTAGAAATTCCCAGTACCAGCCCGGAGTTAGGAAGTTGGCGGTATTTCACCCCCGTGCCTCGGAGAGCACGTTAAGCCGTCTGTCCCGGTTATTATCACTAACATGATAATAATCGCCAACCCGCATTGGAGCAGCGTGGTGGGTCTAAGCTCTAATTCCCGCTCTCCTATGAGAGTGGAGGCCTGTGCCCAGCCGTGGGACGTTAATGGGCTGTAGTGGTGGAGGTACTGTTGATCTCTGAAGTCTCCACCAACCTTTTTGACAGCCGGCAACTCCATAAGCTGCTCAAGCTCAGGGGCAGCGCAGTGCCTCAGCCGGAGAGCCAGCTCGGAGAACAGCACTTTGAAGCTCCACAGCGGCTCCAACTCTTCGCAGAGCCTCTGGGCGCTGGACGCGAAGGCGGAAGCTGAAGACATTATTGACTGGACTGTGCCCCGCGGTAAGTTATACCTTCGGAAGAAACATTAAACTAATTATAGGCATTCCGAAACCAGTGGTAGATTCACTTGACTATTCATAAGCACTTGTTAAAAGTCTAATTGAATAAAACCTATTTGATTTGATTTGATTTAGGACAAAAATAAAGGGTTGACTCTAAGTACGCAATTAAGTATTAAAATCAAATGCTCCTAGCATTTGATTTTTATAGCTTAGATCGCTCAATGTTACGGATGTGTGTCAAAACCCACCAATAGACTTCTGTTGGTGGGTTCGACACACATCCGTAGCTTAGCACCGTGGCACATCAGTGATAAAACGCACCTTTTAGGTATGAAACGTACCGGAAAATTAAAGAGGTTCAGCGGGAATCAAAAATCTTAATCCACGCGGACGAAGTCGCGTGCATCATCTAATAATAATTATTAATATAATAATCATTCGGTACTAACTTTTCAGCGACGCTCGGGAACGGCATTTGTCTCCAGAGATCACGCAGCATCATTGCCAGATAGAATCTACTCAGGACACTTTCGGGAACATTCTGGAAAGGGTGTCAAATATTTCCTTACAGAAAAAAAAATCATTTGTTGATAGCGAAATTCATCTAAACTGCGACTGATTCTAAAACAGTTCTAAATCTAGTTTTTCCTCTCCCACAGACTGTGTTAGGAAAGGGATAGCATTATATTTTTTTAGCTGTCGTTTTAGAGATTGTTATAAACCAACCCACATTGAGTAGTGTACTCACCGTAATTGGTTTCCCAGTCATCATGCGAATAGCATTCATCTCGGTGATACCCAAGATCTTTGCAGTCTGAATACCTTCTTCGTCCAAATCGCAGTACTGAAACAGTAATACCGCCGTGTCACTCGGTATACCCTCAGTATCAAATCCACTACAGCCCATTAAGACTAGTCCTTGAGCGTGGGAACTTTTTATAGAACACCCACATTGATATTTTCGAGTCACACAGACTCATCGCAGTGTTAGTATACGCACCCTGGACATGAATTGATGCTTCGCAGAAGTTACATATTCATTACGCGCACGTCTACGTAGGATGTATATGAATGTCACATAGAACACGCATTGTATGCAGCCAGTAGCTTGTCGCATATCGTAGTCACAGAACTCAGTGATCGTAGTCAACGGGCCCGTAGTAGTTAGCCGGCGGCAAAAGGTGGGGCTAAAGTGTATGCTTTATTTTTTATTTATTTGTTTTATGAAGAAATTTAAAATATGATCAGTGTTTTGTGTGATATGGAAAATGGGTTTCATTGATGATCTTTTATTAAAAAATAAAGGTTAATACAGATTAAAACAATCACAGTGGTTTGAACACTTTATATTTTGTCGGCATTAAAACGAAGTTTCTTGTTCTCTTAAAAGCTGTAAATGATTGAAATCACAACCTAGGGGTGAATCGTGTTTGGCAATTTTTTGCAATTCCTCATAAAAGTACATGAAGTCAATTATTCTGCGCCCATCAACTTAAAACTCTTCAAGTTGTGGAGTATTCTGTTCTGACGTCGTCTGAAATGATATTATTGTATTACTTCGTGATCTTTAAACTTGGTCAAAATATCTAAAATAAAATACCAATATATATCAAATAATAATAAAAAATGTATACATAAAAAATACTGTTACCACTTGCTCTCAGGACTCATCCTGCCACACCCGGCTATGTTGTACCTATTACTGTATACTATATATAATACAAATATTATATTTGAAAATCTGGTATGTATACGCACTTTTTATGTCACCGTTACCCGCTTATTTATTTAGTTTATTTCATTTATTTAATCTTTTGAATATTCATTACTCATAATTAAGTAAATTCATAACATCCACCTCAAAGGAGGGTAATTCGTAGTGCTTCTTTGAGGTGGATGGATATTATGAACGATACTTACTACAGTGCATGCATCACATTTCAAGTTCTCCTGAACTGAAACTTCTTGTTTTCTAAAACAATAATAACTAGTGGTTCGCCCCGAACTGGGGCCTCGCGGCGCCATCTATTGACATCATTGTGAAATTCTGTTCTAAATGCTAAGGCTCATTAAAAATTAAATAATTTCGTTTCCTTATAATTTTTATCTAATTTTAGTAGTTGTGGTTCAAGTATAGGATATAATTCAAATAATTGATCAAGTTTCAGGCTCAGCATTTCAGAAAATTTAGATTTCTGAGGTCAACTTTGGACGTTAGAAAATCTCCACTTTGTAAGTCCCCCCATTTCGTCAATTTTAGGGAAAAAATAAAATAAAAAATATTTTTGGACTTTATTCCTAATTATCTTTAAAATGATATACCGCAAACTTATGTAACGCTATAAAAAAATATTTTACTTCGCGTTTGCTTCTATGAGGGCCCCCCTGAAATAAAGATTTTATAACTTTTTAAGCCATATTCGGCTGGAGGCCATCAGTTTATATATAATATTCGAATTTGAAGTAATTACGTTCAGTAATTCAGAAGTTATAAGGCTCTAAGGTACGGACGGACGGAAGGACAGACAAGTGCCAATTCACTCAAGTAGACTCAGAGACCTTCACTTCGCTCGGTCAATTATTAAGAATATATATTAGAAACTAATAGATACCCTCGACTTCTTCCACGTGAAATAAAGATTTCTTAGAATCCCATGGGTACTCTTTCGTCCCCGGTACCGTCCCCGTCCCCGGTACGAAATCCATCTCTATGCCAAATGTCATCAAAATCGGTTGATCTGTTGAGCCGTGAAAAGCTAACAGACAGACAAGCACACTTTCGCATTTATAATATTAGTATGGATTAATGTACTTCATAAAATAGAAATTTATTTTGGTATCTATTTCAGGTAGATAATATGGGTACAGGGATAGGTTGTATCCCGGGGAAGGACATAGGCTACTTTTTATCCCGGAAAATTCAAGATTTCCCGCGGGAATCAAAAAAACTTAGTCCACGCGGACGAAGTCGCGGGAATCATTAGTGTATGATAATTACAAAAAAAAGTATGATAATTATTACATTAATGTATGATAATTACAAGAATACTTGCTCGAAGAATTCAAATAATTTTAGCAGTCGTGCCCGACACTCGCGCCCCACCCTTATGCTAAATCACGGATCGCGGATCGCGGAACTATGGAACTATGAACGGACGTGCGGTCTCCTTGAACATTGAGACGGCACTGAATTTTTCATGGGCGTAGTCTCTAATATAAAGCGAATTCTGCTTCATACTAAAATGTATGGGCAGCGGGGAACGATTTTCGCTAAAAAAATGAATTATGTTTAGGCTTAGATTATTATTTTTCGGTTTGAATTAGTAATAAACTTTTACGGTGAATGTATTGTCTATACTTTCATCTCACGTTTTGGCCAAAAATATTTTTTAATATATTAACAAAATAGCATAGAGAGTTATAATAGAAAAGGCCGTTTTAGACGTTTTTGACCATTGTTATTGAATTTTTTTCTCGAAAATCAAGAATTATTTTATAAGTATCACGCGGTGAAAGTGAAGACTCATTCATTAACTAATCGAGATTTTTTGTGGTGTCATTCAATGAAGTAAGTTCTTTAATTTTTTTGAAATCGTAACTGCCTATTCGCGCGTTTTTTAAGGACCTGCCTCTTAACGTCCCACTGCTGGGCACAGGTCTCCACTCTCATAGGAGTGAGGGAAGTAGAGCTTAGACCCACCACGCTGTTCTAATGCGGGTCAGCGGGCTTTAACGATTATTGTCATGTTAGTAATAACTGGGACTGATGAGTAACAATTTTAGCGTCCATCCAGTAAGCAAATTTTAATTCGAGTTTAATATTATTCAGTAAAGAAGAAATTCACAAGAGTAATCTAGGAAATAGAAACCTTATTTAATTAATTAAACAATAACAAATGAAAAAAATGTCTCAAAAGATTTACAGTCCCACCAACTTATCTGGCCCGGTGGCCAAAATTGGAACTAAATTTTATGCCTATTTATTATTATTACACTGTTAATTTGTACACCACAACACAAAAATATAAAGAATACAGATACACAGAAAATACTAATAAGGAAGAAGAATACAATATAGCGAATAAACGAGCAGGCGGATCACCTGATAGTAAGTGATTACCGCCTTATCGCTTAGTAGCGATTTCTGCCAGGCAACCTTAGGATTAGGAGAAGATGAAGAGATTAACCTGTTTAGTTTTCGTTATTTTATTTTTTATTAAAACTAGCAACCCCAAATGAAATGGAATGAGGGCATCGCCATCATCGCGTGCCTTCTTCATAACGAAGTTTGGCGGTCATCATGCGAAAATCTTCTCTATTATGAGCATCTTTAGTTTTGGTTATCTAAGCCCTGTCCAGTGTCCACCCCCTTATATCGTCCAACCACTTGCGCCTTTGGCGACCTGAAGCTCTCTTGCCTGCAATCCTTCCTTTCAAAATTAGTCTTGGAAGTGAGAATTGGGCTCCTCAATGGACATGAGTTCTCTGTTTTTGTGGACTAGTTCCAGTACCTTAATGTTTGGTTTAAAGGTGTAAGATGAGTGCATGGGGAAGAGAAAGAGAGAGAGAGAGAGAGAGAGAGAGACCAGCGACGCTGTCACCGGGTCAGATAAGTTTGTGGGACTATAAGCATGGAATCAATACTGTCACAAAGTCTCACCAAGGCGTAATAATGCCTGTAGTCGGGCCTGACCCCACTGTCGTGCGGAGTGACCAGGTACAGCAGGTGCAGACTGCCCATCAGCACCAGGCTGCGGGCAGCCAGCTCCAGGTCCTGGAGCAGCTGCCTGGCCACGCCCAGCTCCATACACCCTGGACAACATATGATAGGTATCCGACTGAACCAAATAGACAGAAATACTCATTTCACACCATAGCATACGCAAAATTTAGGATGAAAATTTTGGCAGATGCCATTTGCATAGTAGTTCAGTCTGTCTCGTTTTAGCCCTTCACTGTAGGATAAGAAACTTTTTGTTTTTTGTGGACATCTCAATAAAATACCTTGGGGGAGAACTTGGGGGAGAAGTCGGTTTATGTAGGATTTGTACCTACCAAAACCCTCTCGGTGGCAACATTTATCGTATATTTGGAAGCTCCGACAACTCTTAAGAATGCAATGGTGCCTACCAATTTTTTTAATTTCCCGCAATTTTGCACTATTTCAGCTTTCACGAAATAGAGTCTATGATCTTTGAGCAATTAAACTGTTCTTATAAACTGTTTTATCGTACTGTCACTGATCAACAAAATGAAACTCAAAACACCCAAACAGCTGCCGATCGGAATAACTACAACTTTGGAACAATTTCTAATTATAATTTCGATTTATTTCCACGTGGCAGTTAGACTAAATTTTAGTAGCAATTAAGACTCAATTCTAGTTGGGATTTGGCAAAATTTGAACCAATATCTAAATGGCATTTACGCCAAACGAAAATTATCATATGATAAAACATAACCAACAGTTAAATGATGGATGTTACCTTTAATAGCAGCCTTGCCAAGCTTGCTGACAGCCAGACAGACGTTACCGTCTTCACAGCCTGGGGAACAATTGCTGGCTACCTCCAAAGCGCCACTCTTTAGCAGCGCTCGAATTGAGTCATCACAAAGTTCGTCCAAGTCCAAGGTACTACAGCAAAAGACAAAAGTCTTTGAATAGAAGCAGCCGTTACTTTGCGGAAGTCCATGATAATTAAGGAACAAAAAGCCTAATTTGCTATAATCCGCCGAAACAGACTAATGAATGTGGTACATTGCACAATAAACCAGCAATTCACACCGGCACACAAAACACAAATCTTCAAAATTGTTCTCAACGTACGTTTCACTCCGACACCGGAGCATCTTCAGGAGATGTTGACTCGACAATGCACAATTATAAAATTTGGTTGACCTGACCCAATAATTTGGGTTAACGGTTTGATGAAAATAAAGTAGGAGTAATATAAATCGCGAGAACAAAATTCGCGCGAATTATTTTCGCAGTGTGAACGTTGCCTAAGCCCTTTTAATTATGAGATGGATAAAGACTAGCTGATGCCCACGATTTCGTCCGCGTGGAATAAGTTTTTTTTTAATTCTCACGGGAACCAACAAACACACTTTCAAATTTATAATATGTGACGATAGTATCTCAGTGCCAGCCCGGAGTTGGAAGATTTCAGTTTCACCCCCGTGCCTCGGAGAGTACGTTAAGCCGTCGATCCCGGTTATTATCACTAACATGATAACAGTCGTTAAAGCCCGCCAACCCGCATTGGAGCAGCGTGGTGGGTCTAAGCTCTAATTCCCTCTCTCTTATGAGAGTGGAGGCCAGTGCCCAGCAGTGGGACGTTAATAGGCTGGTGTATGGGTGGGGTATGATGGCGAGTGATGGCGTACCTATCCTCGGGTGCGATGGCCAGAAGTGTAGTGGTGAGCAGCGCCCGCAGCGCGCGCCTGTCCGCAGCCAGCCTGAGCGCGACTGCGCTGAGCAGCAGCGAGCCCACTGCCGCGCCCAGCTGACTGCTCGCGGGCGGCAGCCCACTGCTCAGCACGACGCGCAGTTTGGGCCACTCGGCGGCACTGCTTATGATGATGCTCTCGCCTACATATACAACAAGGTAACACATTAAGAAAAAAGGTGGGTGTGTGTTCAAATCACACAATGCAGAAGTGAAACTTCAGAAAAGTAGCCTATGAGAGAATGAGATAGAATAAATGAAACTTGTATTCAATCTCATTCTCTCGCAGACTAAATACTATTCTGAATATGTTTGTCTCTTTATGGTGTCCCTTTTTTCATCGATTTTTTTCAAGCTCAAGCTGAAAGTATATTCAAAATAGGTACCTACACAGTACACCTTCCGAACGTCACGTTAACAAAGTACAAGACGTAATGGTGATAATTAACTACGATATCTTAAAACTGAAGCTACGAGGGTTCCAAACGCGCCCTGGTGTATAATGAAGCGTACAGTTAACTGACCAGTTTCGCAGACGCCGGCGCGCCCCGCGCGGCCCACCATCTGCTTGTAGGCGCCCAGCGATATGAACTGGCGGCCCACGAGCGGCGCGCGCACGATCACGCGCTTTGCGGGCAGATTCACCCCGGCTGCCAGCGTCGACGTGCAGCACAGTACCGAGATCACGCCCGACCTGGTCAAATAAATCAATTGAAATTTAATGACAGTCGTCAGAGCTCAAAATGGTGTGTTGTGTGCACATAATAAAGAGACAAGTAAGTATGATCCAGTCCTTAATGAAAACTAAGTTACACTACATTTACAGCTACGACTCATTGCATCATAATATGAAAACAAGATTTTAAATAAGTGATCACGGACATTTTTAAAAAAAAATCTATTTTAGATAATAAAATATTTTAGCTAATACAGACAAATAATCAATCATTTTTTTTATAAGTTATTAGTAAGTTTTTCAAAATAAATAAAGTCGGTTCGGTCAAAAAATTATGTAATTTTATCTCATTCTTAAACACGTAATGATCGTATATATTGTGCGACTGAAATGGGTAGTGTTTAGCATTTTATTTGTCTTTGCCCCTACTAGGCTACAGAAGTACTGACTAGGGATGTCGTCACCCTATTACCAACCTAAAGGCATGTTCCAACAAGCTCCGCTCATCGCCCGCGAGCCCAGCGTGGTGGAAAGCGACTCCGAAGCGCACGCATTGCAGCAAATTGGCGCCCGCGCCTTCATTCCGCAGCGCTGTCTGCAGAGCTGTACGCTCCTGGGTTCGATGGTTCGACATCTCGCTATGTTTGAAAAAGGACGAGAATTTATGATATAGCGCACGGCTGCGATCAGTCTTGCTAGCAAGTGATGATGCAACTGATTCAATTTCTTGATTAACAAAAGTTTGAAACATTTAATACAGTTTATAATATCATGAATTCATTTTGTCAATCTATATCTGAATGTCGAGTCAACATCACAATAAACTATTTTTATTCAGAAGTGTTTTAAAGAAAACACACTAGTCTGTGAATTACAATTCCATACTATATTTACTGCCAATGTAGTCTCTTCAAGTCTGTTTTACGAATAATGATGCAAGTCTTGAAAAAATTGTCGAAGGATAGTTAAATAATACTCGTAACTAAATAAAAAATTCATACTAATATTATAAATGCGAAGATGTGTCTGTCTGTCTGCTACGCTTTCACGGTCCATCTGTTCACCGATGTTGATGAAATTTGGTACTGAGACACTTTATATCCCGGAAAATTGAATTGTCCCCGCGGGAATCAAAAAACCTTTTTCAACGCAGACAAAGTCGCGGGCATCATCTAGTCCTAAATTTTTAAAAAATGGCAGTCAGACTGCCGATACAAGTGAAAACGAATATCTAAAATAATAAAAAATATAATATATATTATATAAAAATATTTAAAATACTTAAAATATGAACCTTAAAACGAGAAATTACAGTTGAATTACGAATGTACTATATTTATACATTAAAACCTTTTGTCTTCGGACGACGGAGTCAGCCACGTTTCCACAATTTTTACCCCCTACCAAAAAGTGCTCAACGCGGCTAAAGAAGTTTTCACTTCAAAAATTGTCAGTCCTATGACTGCCGATAGAAGTGAAAATGTTAAAAAGTTTTTTAAAATTTGAATTATTTAATTAAAATAATAATAAAAATATTTCAAATATAAACCTTAAAATTTAGGCATTAGTTTAATTACGAATGCACTATTTTAAGACCTTTTGTCATAAGAAGAACTTATATTTTTAAGTAACACTTCAAAAAATCTAATATTTAAAGTAACACAGGCAATATATTCTTATTTTTATTATTTATTTATTTTTAAATTAGCATGCAACTGACCGCCTCTGCAGTCTGCAGAGCAGCGCGGCAACGTTCTCACAGTTGCGCTTGGTGGGGCAGAACACGAGGCACGAAGCCTGCGGAACCACCTCCGACACCAGCCCGCCCAGGTAGTCCGGGTCCAGCGCGGCGCCCGCCGCAGAGTACTGCTCCATACAAAAATACGCAGTTTAGTTGGTGTGAAAAAACCACAATCATCTTCCTTGCAATACTCCTGATTTAATCCAATTTTAATTTCTCGAATTTAAATATACAAAAGGAAATTCTGACTGAATGACTGCCTGATCTATCAACGCGCAGCTCAAGCCACTGGACTGATCGGGCTGGGCATACAGATACGAACTCGTAGCTATTATTCCGCTAAGAAAGGATTTACAACCCTAAGCGGGTAAAATAAGGCTTTGAAATTTGTCAGGAAAGACTATTCACATACCGAATTTGTGGGTGGTAAAAAATAGCAGACGCAATCTGTTGTATCTATAAACTGAAGTAGAATGACAGCTCTATTTATATTGCTGCCCTTTTCATAATACTCTGCCGAAAGGCCAAAGGGGCACTAGATTTAGAGCTGTCATTTTAGTTTAGATTGTGTTAAATAGAATTGACCCCACTAAAATAACAACTAAAGACCAGCTAAAAGGCAAAAAGATAATAAATTGCAGGAAAGATTATTCGACACGTCAAAATTGTAAGCGGAGATTATGAATTGCTAAAACTATAGGAAAGGCGTATGTCGCAGTACCTATATAATTAATAGAGTAGATGAATAGATGTTATTAATATAATATATATAATAATATAATAAATCTTTTATTTCAGGCAATAACCCATCATTAATAGTAAACAATAACATATAAGAAAAAGTATAAAATAAAGTGAAAAAATAAATAAAATAATAAATGATTAAAAATAAAATTAAAAGTATAAAATTACCCCCAATGGGGTTCGTTCACATTTTACCTACTTACAGTTTTTGTCAGTATGCACGGCAAGCCAGTTCCTAATAATAGGATTATCCGGGTACTCCGAGCACACGCCGAGGATCTCGTTCTTCGGGTTACGAATACGGGTCCAAAATGCCGCAACCCTCGATCTTATGATTGCGAAGTAATCGGGAACTCTGGCGTCGGCAAACATGCTCGACGCACTACAGTATTTTGGCAGTCTCATCAGAATGCGGTATGCGTTATTATACTGCACTCTGATGCTGCCACGTGCGCTTTTAGTGTAGTTGACCCAAAGCTGACACGTGTAAAAGCATTGACAATATGCCCTAAACAGCGTCAGCTTTGCGTCAACACTGCACCGCGCAAAACGGCGTGCGAGCATGTTACATCGAACAGCCAGTGCCCTCCTTTCGCGCTCGATATCCTCATTATCACGTAAATCCTCAGTTATAATATGCCCCAAGTACCTAAATCGTTCCACTCTCTCTACCTGCACTCCATCTAACAACACCGGTGGAATCCTCTCCGGTCCCTTACCCGCACGGAAAACCATCATCTGCGTTTTTTTCACATTATATTTGAGGCCGTGATTCCTCGCATATTGCTCGCAGATGTCGACCAGCCGCCTAAGTCCCCTGATTGAGGGGCTCAGAAGCACCATGTCGTCGGCATAGCTGATGTTATTAATGCATGTTGAACCTATATGACAACCTATTCTGGAACTTCTAAGCTCCCCAATCAGATCGTTAACATACAAGCTAAAGAGGTCCGGAGAGGTTAAACCTCCTTGACGCACGCCACACTCTAATCTAAAATCATTAGAGGTGGCGTCGCCCCACTTCACAAAATTCGTTTGGTTCTCGTACCAGTACCTCAACAGATCTACAGTGCTTCGTGGTACATTTGACGCAATAAGTTTTTGCCATAGCAATTTATAATTTACTAGGTCAAAAGCTCGGCTTAGGTCTAAAAAGCATGCGTAGACTGATGTTTGTCTATTTTTATAGTAATTTACCGTTGATTTGAGACTGAAGATAGCAGAGTCTGTTGAGAGTCCGGGACGAAAACCAAACTGCGCGTCATCAATCCGTATACTCTGGTTTATATCAGAATGAATTAGTCTTTCCAGAATTTTGCCTATGATGGTACCTAATGAAATCGGCCGGTAGTTTTTGAGGCTGGAAAGATCACCAGTTTTATTCTTGGGGACAGGAACCACCACAGTTCTCATGAGTTGTTTAGGCAAATAACCAGTGTTTATACATAAAGTAAACAGGTCCGCTAGTATGCGAAACATTTTTTCACCTGCATACAAAATGTGTTCCGTACTGAGTCCGTCAAAGCCTGGGGCCTTTCCCCTTTTCATCTTACGCACTACATTTACCACATCGTCTGGAGAATAAATATGGGGCTTTCCGTGGTTAATGACAAATTCATCACTGTTCTCGGATACACACTTTGTATTTAGAGCTGGAAGTGGATCTACATTGAAATGGCGCGAAAATAATTCGGCAATCATCTTTGAGTCTTGGACATTGTCGACACTCACTGGTAAACTAGATTTACCGTTGAGGCGTTTTGTAGCTTTCCAAAACTTTACAAAGTTTTTGTCAGCCTGGTGTGAGGCTAATATGTCCATCTTTATCTGATCCTCATTATTTTGGCACCATTTCAATTTATTTTTAAAAATCCTTCGACTGTTCGCCATTTCATCGTAGATCGCACCAGCGTGCGGCCTACCATACCATAGCCAACATTGAAAGTGGTACCTCGCTCTTTGGTGACTCTCACGAACGTGGTAGTTCCACCCCAAAACTTTCTTATATCTTGCCGGCACATCATGACAAACACTCTTTTTAGCACCTTCTTGTAAAACAGTCACAATACTATCATAATAGTTATCCAGTAAAAATAAATGGGCCTTACATATCTTAAAAATACTAAAATTACAATCTGTACAGTATAAAAAATGACTAGATAAATTATTAACAAAATCAGGTAAGTTATCACAGCAATACGTATTATATACATTAATTTCGTTCACATCTCTGTTACCCCAATGAACACCAGAGAGTGATTTATTACCTGTGGAGATTGTAATTTTTTTTGGAATTATATCCATTCTGCACTTAATTATGAGAGGAAAATGATCTGACCAGTATACTCCAAGTTCAACACATACAGAGATCACAGTCGCACGCGCAGCTGCTGTCACTACGCAGTGGTCTAACCAACGCTTTGAGCTACTGCCATCATTAACATGTGTAAACGTGTCCGGAGCCAAAACCTCAGTGTCAACACACACGAGTGAATGATCAGCACAGAAAGACAATAGCTCGTTGCCGAATCTGGTACCACAGTGAGCGTTGTAATCGCCCAGCACATACACTGCCTCAATTTCGTTGTCACTGATGACAGCTTCAATGTTCCCCAAACAACTTATAAAGTCTGCTAAGCTGTCATCGTTCCCATCGTCATACGGTAAATAGACGCTCATCACTAGGATATGACGTCCGCCCAGGTCCATTTGTACGGCCGCCAATCTATCACTGGTACAATCTATTACGGATACATATGGAAACCGTGACTTACGCCACATTAGCGCGAGTCCCCCGTGTGGTCGACCTTTCAGCACTCCCGCCGAATTATCAACCGATGACTTAGCGAAACAACTAAAGTGCTGATTGATCTCGTTTACAACACCTAAGTCATGGGGGAGGAGCCAAGTCTCCTGCAGGGCTAAAATGTCGACACACTCAGTCAGTTTTCTTATTTGTTCGGCAGATCGCTTGAAGGAACGACAGTTAAAGGTAGCTAGGGTTATGTCGGTAGGTGTACTTCCCATATTATTGTTTATTATTTAAAGCTGTACGTAACTGTCGTTCCTTAAAACGCCGGTATACAAGCCCTGCGGGCCAAAACTTTGCATCCAAAAATGTATTAATCTTACTTGCATGTATTCGAACCTTAAAGGAGTTAAAAGATGTTTCTCTGTTTTGCGCAAGTCGTTCAACACTGATACACTCCTCCCCCATATCTCGTATATGTTCCTCAATATTAGTTTCCGAAACCGTTTTTAAAGCACGGGAAATATATATGGAGCATACTGGATCAGCGACCTGTATTTTACATAGGCCCACCGAAGTCCCCCTCATATTAGTTAATTTGGGTTTACGCTTTTTATATTGAACTATTTTAAACAACGAAGCATCGTTTGTAGGTAGTTCAGTCGATTTACTCGGTGCATCGCTCACAACATTGCAGTCCGCAGCTATGCCAATTTCACCCGAATTTGTACTTGACATACGGGTCCTTCTCGGTTGCCTCGAACGCTCCTTGTTATGCACGATGTCGCGATAGGTTGGCGTATGCGAGCTCTGCGTAATTTTTTCGTTCATCGGTATAAGTTGCGGTGCATTCACAAGCGGTAGCGGAATCTGCGGTGTGGGTGATTTCTTCTTAGGGGTCGTCAATCTTTGAGGTGTGATGATACCACGTTCTTTTTGCGTCATAGTCTGAAGTGGAGTGACGCCGCGTTCATTCGGTTGTGAGTTTAAAGAGCTCCGAAAATCCGCCAGCTCATGGCTGAACTTCGTCTTAAAATCCGTCAATTCGGCTCTCATCATGGACATGTCCTTAAGCAAGCGGGTTACGTCCACGTAGTCAAATGAGACAGGTGGCAGGCGATTCAGATCTTTCGCAACAAAAGTTGGTGTGACATCAGGGTCGATCTCTTTCAGGAGCTTGATGACGTCTTTAATGTTTTTCTTCCTCTTATCATCCCCTTTCCTCTGTATATTTCTGGCCGCGCCGTCACCACACTCGCTGTACAATATTCTCTTGCCATCTTCGATTTCCAAATCCGTAAAGTTCGTTGCACAGATCTGGACTATACTTAATTCATCCAACACATCTATCTTGTTTTGCACGAAAGTTAGGAACTCGTTGATAATAATAGACTTAGTCGCCATCTTCTTATACTTGGACCATACAACACATTTTAACGCGCAGTTATCGCACCGTACACGTCCGCTCGTGTCAGCGACGAGGCTAATCTTATGTCACTCGCTAATATCGTACCAGATAATTTATAACGCGCTAAGATTGCAAGAGATATTTTGACTTACTAAAACATAAGACAATTTTATGACCCACTAAACTTGCAGGATAAATCCTGGATCTGCTTTTAAAATTGATATCTTCAAATTGAAAAGGTATCCTCTAGGCCTACTCGCCTAACTTAGGCTACATCACCATGCTTAGGCTAGGCTTAGGCCGCGTGCCAAAGTCTAATTGCAACCAAACGCTAGCCTCTAAATTAAAAATAAAGATATGATGCTTACATCAAAGGCAAGTTGTCTATCAGGAACTATCTCCATAGTTCCATCTCTCCACTGGATCCTGTGCAGCATGTCTCCAAGCTTCACATACTCTGTCAGCTCCACGGGCCGGAATTGCTTCTCGTACACGTCCGCTCTGAGAAACTTGGCTATGTCCGGGAGGTTGCCTATTGTAGCGCTCATGCCTACTATTTGTATGCCCTCTGAAAGTAGTAAGTTGTAGTCTTTAGAGCTAAAAGAGTCTAATTATTATTATCATTAGAATAGATATAATGCCCGCAACTTTGTCCCTGTTGATTTAGGTTTCTTGGTTCCAAGATAAAAAGTAGTTTATGTGTTATTCCAAACTATATATCTCAGTTCCAAATTTCATCCTGGTCCATTCAGTTGTTTGGGCGTGATTCAGAAACAAATATCCATCCATCCATTCAAACTTTTGCTTTCATAATATTAGTATAGTACAGTATCGCACAGTTGAAAACTGTTATCGAACTTATAAACTAAACCATGATGTGGATTTTAGGTGTTTTGGAAGACCTATATAATAACTTGCTTATGGCCGCGATTTCGTCCGCGTGGACTACACAAATTTCAAACCCATATTTTACACCCTCAGAGGTTGAATTTTCAAAAATCCTTTCTTAGCAAATGTCTACTATGATGAAGACATCTGAAAGAAGCTTTATCATTTTCTATATAATATGTATGCCAAATTTCAGCCCGTTTCATCCACTGATTTGAGCTGTGCATTGATAGATCAGTCAGTCAGTCAATCACACATTCCTTTTATATATTTAGATAATCAGTAAAAAGTAAGAACACAAATTTATGTTAAGATTATAAGTAAGTAGAGTAAGCAGCAGCAAGAGTGTGGATTAGGTATATTTTTGTAATGCACAATGTAATATCAGTCTTTACGTCTAAGTACTATGTGCTTGACACTTACGATTAGCAAATATGACTGTAGTCAATAATGTTTCCAGAGTGCTGCCTCGCCCGGATTCTCCAATAAGATGTAGTTCATCTACCTGAAAAAATAATAATATTGTTTTGAATTAATATCATGCTGGGAGATGCCTATGAAAAATTATTCATTTAGTTACGTAGTGTATAATGTATATTAATGTAATTTTTTTACTGTAAATATTTTCACCATCCAAACTTTCGCATTTATAATATTTATTTGAAGTGGCCACCACCAGTGATTAATTATGTTACAATGATCACTGGTATATCAAAATAAGCTAAAGAGGGCCTCATCACATGGAATACAATAATATCCATTCAAAATATACTTACCACAATGACTCCAATTTCATTCAACCTCCCCAGTTCTATGAGACTCCTGATCAAGGCCAGGCCCTTCTCAATGGTAGCAATATAGATGCTGTTCTTCTTGCGCCTCTTCTTGGGAGGTATGTGACCCTTGCCTGCCGCATACTCCTCCACTAGGAACTCTAGCTGGAGCGCAAACGGTGCTAAAGACCAAATCTGGAAATTAGCTACATTTATACACCACAAAAAAGTTACCAATAGAAGCAAAGTGTAGGCACATAGTATAAATCTATATTGTATATAAAATTCAAAGTCCTGACTGAGTGACTGACTGACTTATATATCAACGCACAGCCTAAACCGCTGGTCCTAGAGACATGAAATTTGGAGTGTGTTCTTTGTGAAGACCAGGTATCCACTAAGAAAGGGTTTTTCGAAATTCCACCCCCAAAGGGGCTGAAAGTTTGTATGAAAGTCTGTCGTTTTTCATAGCCATGAAACTTGGTATATGAGCTGCGGGTTGAAAATGAAGAAAGACGTGTTTCACAGTTTTTGAAAATTCGACCCCCAAAGGGGTGAAATGGGGGATGAAAGTTGGTATGAAAGGCCTGCATTTCTCAAGATATTTTTCAAGTTATAGCAACGAAACTTGGTATTTTGGCTTTCGGTAAAATTCTACCCCCAAAGGGGTAAAATAGGGGTTGAAAGTTTGTATGAAAGTCCGTCGTTTTTCAAGCTGTTATAGCCATGAAACTTGGTATTTGAGCATTCGCTAATGATAAAATACGGATTTTACAGTTTTTGAAATTTCTATCCCCAAGGATGTCAAATAGAGAGATTGGCCTTCAATCAGCCGCAACAGAGCAACGGATCGACCTGATTTTTTGCAGGGATATAGTTGGGTACTTGGAGAGAGAGGCTTTTTAGCCCGGAAAATTAAGGCGTGCCTGTGGGAATTAAAAAACTTAAGCCACGCGAACGAAGTCGCAGGAGTCCTCTAGTATCTATATAAAATTACTAACTACATAATTGGATGGAAGCATGCGTTACTTTGCAGAATTCCTTTGTAGAAGCTCAATTTCCTATCTACTGCCAAAATAGACAAATCTACAGGCTTGTCTGTTTTAGAGGTGGATAGCGAATTACTTAAGCTTCATGTTCTTTAATTAAATATTTAGTCAACTAGATGAAGCCACATGGGTTTACCAGGTTGACCAAATCGCAGGCATCATTTGGTTGGTTGATTCCTGTACTAAATCTTTTAACTAAATTTTATCTCAACTGATTCAGCAGATTGGCCATGAAAGCATAGCAGAGAGACAGACAGATATTATAAACACGAAAGTTTGTAAGAATGGATGTATGGATGTTTGTTACTCTTTCACACAAAAACTACTGAAAGGATCTGGATGAAATTTGGCACAGATATAGATTATAGTCTGGAATAACACATAGGCTACTTTTTACTTTTACCTGGAAAATTAAAGAGTTCCCGCGGGAACCTAAAAACCTTAATCCACACTGACAAAATTGCAGGTATCAGCTAGTTTATAAAATTAGTATACACTATCAGTGAAAAATACTTACTTTCTCCTGCACTATAGCCACAAATGGCAAAATGAAGAGTGCATTCTGTTTCCTGTTAAGCACCTCTCGCAGCATGAGCACCTCAGCTACTAGAGTCTTGCCTCCACTGGTCGGCAGGGCATAGATTAAGTTGCGCCTTTCTCTTATTGCGTCTAAATTAAGGCACTCTTCTTGCCAGTCTAATGATGAAAATAAAAGTATTAGATTTTACTTTTTATTTATTGGCTATTAAGTTTGAAAATAATTTAAGCCTTAGAGTCTAGAGCTTAAATTATTTTCAAACTATCCTTCACATAGTCTAGAGTCTAGACTATGTGAAGGATACGTCCAGGGATATCTCCTCTCCTAAAAGACTCCAGAATAACAACTTACCATAAAACTTGTCAATATTCCTGTAAGTTTTAAATAATCCTTTCACAGTCATCGGAAGACCATAAAAAGTGTTTGGATTCACATACTCCTGGCATAACTTTGATTTTAACAAGTCATTAGTCCTTAAAACCTTTGGCTCAGCCAAAATACCACTTTCCCTTAAATCTAGTAAAAAGGAATCTTTTGTCTCAAATAAAGAGCTTCTATTTTCATTATTTATATTACTTATTGATTGATTTATCATATTAAAGCTTTCTTCAATTTCATCTCTCAGTAATTTCTCACATCTTGAAGTTAAAAGAGTTGAATTCATATGATTTTTCATTACCTTTTGATCGAGTTCCGATAGAAATATTTCATCCATATTTACAGAGTTGTCCACACAATCTGGCTTTGAATTTCCACTAATATTATGTTTACTTCCTACAAATGACTCCCAGTTCTCAAGGTTGTTAAGAAAGCCAGACTCCAAAACGCCGGGCGAACATGGTATGTCACTGCATATCGAACTGTTACTCCTTGAATCGCACAAAAACTCCACTTGGTTACACGGCAAACATGGAGATTCACCTTTTACTTCAGCTGGGATAGTCTCAGTAAGACTTATTGGCGTACTATTAACGAGATAATCGTTAGTTTCTTTTATCAGTAACTTAGGAAGTTTGGCTTTTCTTGAAAATTTTCGTATACTGAGATTTCCACGGACATGACGTTTCGGTGTCGTTTGGTCATCATGAGTATTCCCATTGCCCGAATTCATTTCTATTTTATTTATTTTAATTTTATTAGATCGTTATTTGCACTAAAATCCATTGGACTATTCAAAACAATTCAAAACTTTCTGATTCAAAACAAACCTTTTTCTCTGCCTTTTTGGAAAGCTGTGACAGGACTGAGGACACAGATAATACCAGGCACCAGCAGAGACAAGTACATAACTAGGATAATAATATAATACCATAGCACTGCTAAGTGTTAACCACAGATCACTCATATACTAGTCCCTGGGGAGTGTTAACCATTATCAAGTGACAGTCGACAGATAAGACATTTTTTTGGCTCTGGGTTCCAGCCCTACTGGGCATACAGTTGAGACTGGAGAGTACGAGTCGAGTTGGACTTGAGTATTAAGAGCACAGAGTAAGAATACTAAGTTTTTTGGGAACTAAATTATTTTGCAAGGAATATTGTACTACTCTCTACCGAGAGTTATATTGTACCGTCTGTGATTACCGTTCAAAGATTATACGCGTGTGACGGGTCCAAACCACAGTATTGGTATCAATACTGTGTCCATAGATAATACACTATATATCCGAGAACTGTGTCTTCCTTGGAGTAAATGTATTCTATGACTGTGTCCAAACCTACCGCTGCGCAATGTCGCGTGCCGACAGCCGTGCTGTTATTGTTGGACGCGCACATTATACCTATTCGTGGGTATATTCCTCGCATAGAGTTACGACTTACTCAGGACTTACGTCCTCAAGTTCTTACTGAAAACAGACGTACTTCTCAGAGCCTGTCTGTAGAATAGGTACTTCTTCGTAACTATTGGGTTTTCATACACGCATTAAGGATTCTTGATAGCGATACAATTCATATACAGCGATACTCATGTGATACTCATTGTCTAGCACTCGACGTCGGTCACTCTAAAGGCGCTGAGACTATTCGCCAGTAGGTAATTACCTAGGTACATAGCGATACCGACGATGATATTTTCCTTGCCTATAGAACTTTACCTTAAATAACTATAACTAATAAAATTCTTAATAAATAAAATAAGTATGATTTCACGCGGTGCGGTAAGAATATATTCGCGCGAATATTTTGTGCTGTACGGAATTTTATGACGCTCACCGCAATCGCAGTGCGGAGTAGGTGAAATCCGTACGCGAAATATAAATCGCGAGAATAAAATTCGCGAGAATGATTTTCGCGGTGCGTACGTCCCCTAGTCCTCATGTCTGGTAACTGTCCTTGCTCGATGATACCGTACATACTCGAATACTCACCCAGAAATGTAGATGTACCCAGGTTAGATGCCCGGCTGGACACATGAATGCCTTATGAATAAGTAGTCCGAGGCTATTTGGGATTGGGAATACCTACACATTTTCTTCATTGGTTTAAATCGAAAAAGCAGTTGCTGATTTTCTTGCGGGCTCTTCTCAGTACAATCTGTTTTCCGAACTGGAGGTAGAGTCCAAACATATTTCAAAGTTAAAAAATTTCATTTGATTCAGGTCTGTCTGGTTTGAAGCTTTTATTATGGTTGGATTCCATCTCGGCAAGACTGACTGGCTCGGACTGCAAATTTGCAGCTTGGATGCAGTTTTATTGCAGTTGATAATATAATCGCCTGGTGGGAGCCTTTTTTTTATTTCATTTATAAATTGCACAAAATATAAGTATAAAAATTATGTTATTCGCCAAACTACACATGTAGATAGTTTGTTGGCGAATTCGCGCTCAACTAACAATTATATACCGTGCACTTGTTATTTACACAACAAATATTAAGTATACCTTATAAAATACTAAGTACCTACATATGTGATTAAAATTAAGCTACTTACACTAAATTATTTATTTACTTAACTATAGTATTTAATTGTTAACAATGAAGGAGTCGTTAATGAAAACTTCCTTTAGTTTTCTCTTAAGGACCCCTTCACTGACTCTTTTACCTACTCTTAGCCACTCTATGCTATTAAATATCCCAGGCACTATTAAGTTTTAACTTCATCAGTGGCATATAGTTACCGCCCTACCAGCCAAGCCGCCAAGCGATTTATATGTATCTATCGAAACCGATTAGGGGTATGGGTTTAATATAACTGCCATGCCCCTTACAGGTTAGCCTGCTGCCATTTTAGATTGCTCATATTTTGAAATAAAAATAAATAAAATAGATTGCATCATCACTTACCATCATCTGAGATCGTAGTCAAGGGCTAACTAGTAGTGGATAAAAAACTGCAGTTGGCTTGCTACTATAGCAGTTCAGTTCAGTTTTAATTCACCGACTATCCCTAAAAAGAGACCACAATAATTATTATGTAGTTAATAGGTATGCCGAGTTAGGCGACAGCAAAGTGAAAACCTAGGGCATAGGTGATCTCTAAATTTTAGGGATCGTAGGTGAAAACCGGCATAATTCCATAAATTGGGTAGGTATAACCTTAGGCATGATTTCCTTTATAAAAACTGCACCATGTCTTGACATCATGACCGTGAAATTGCAGTCGAGCAAAAACCATCCAATAAAATCCTGATTTCAGATCCTTACCCCACATTGGAGTCAGTCAAAAACGTAACCGTTCCTATGTTGAAGTAAGGTAAAAGTAATAAATAGTAAAGAGATTGTATGGTCCCACAAACTTATCTGACCCGGTGGCCAAAATTGGAACAAATTTGTATGCCTGTTTAGTATTTGTTTTATTTTTCATAGATATATAGCGACGCTGTTACCGGGTCAGACAAGTTTGTGGGACGTGAAGTTTTTATTACACCGAATATAGTCCAATTATATTTTTTATCTATGCAACAAAAAAAACAGGCATAAAAATTAGTTCAAATTTTGGCTACCCGGCCAGCAGTTGAAACCTGTGCCCAACCCTGAATGCATCGGTGATGCTGACGAGTGTCGAAAGCGATATTAATTTAGGTGTCAGCAAAGGTACCCCAGCCACGCCCTTCGCCTCCTGGTGGGTTTATCGCACTGCAGGGCTCGGTGTGGTCCGCAGAAACCGGAGCTGGCTGCGTTCGGCTCAAAAATGACCGCGGCTAAATATAACCGGCGCGAGGGGTGCGGGGGTGTGCGGGGAAGCGCGGCGAGCGGGCCCGCGCTGCGCCAGAGCCGCCCCGGTCGCCGCGGACTCCACATTCCAACGTCGTTGTGCTGCCGGTCTGAGCCTGAGTGACCGCCTTCAACCCTCGCGACGTAAGTGCGTGCGTGCAGTGCAGTGCCCGATTTGTACAGTGTATAGTTGTGTAGGACCTATTCAGTGAAAATGCGTTCGGAAATGGAGTTCCAAAGTTCCGAAAAGAAGTTTCAGTTTTTCGTTGCGAAATGGATTGTCAGTGGTGGCCTAAAAATAAACGCAGCGCTCGACTGTGCCAAATCGAGTCGGTGCGGCTCGGCGGCCGCGCGTAAATAGACATGCCATCTTTAGCGCGCGGGATTACGTTACCGCGCGTAACACAAACTTTGAACCTAAATACGTGAATTCTGTATGAAATTCATGTTATTATACTCTACATGAGACCAATTTTTTGTTACACACTATACACTGTACACTCATTTGTTTTCCATGTCAATTTACAATTTATAAAATTGCAAAAAATTCAATCAAAATCATCAAAAATATTGCACAAAACTACCTTGAGACAAAATATGTAATGCATATCACATTTTTTCGTAAAAATTAAAATTCACAATTGGTCACGTTAACGTACCTACGTAAAATATTAAAATCAGCGGGCACAGGGTAGTGCCCTCGCCAAAATCACCATATATATATATTTTTTTTTTACCAAGCATACAAAAAAATACTTCTTATTTTAAAAAAATGTGAGAAAAGCTAAGAAAGAAATTGAGTAAAAATACCGATAAACAAAAATAGTGAACGTAGTATTTTTAGGGTTCCGTACCAAAATGGTAAAATGGAACCCTTATGGTGCGACTTTCTCCGTCTGTCTGTCCGTCCGTCACACTCGATTATTTCAATAACTACCGAAGCTATCGACATGAAATTTGGAATAGTTGTGTATATTAGTGGCCCAAAGACACTGGAATTAAATAAAATTGGAAATTATTTTTGTTCTTATTTAAAAAGGCGGAAAATCTGAGGGTTGAAATTTAAAAGTGAGATAACTGTACTGTGTGGGGTATCATATGAAAGGGTTTACTTTGTACATTCTAAAACAGATTTTTTATTATTTTTAGTTATGACAGTTTTTGATTTATCGGGGAAAATGTCAAAAAAAATACCGTTCCCCCCCCCCCCTTATCTCCGGAGTTTACCAATCGAAAAATTTGAAATAATTATGGTCAATAGGAATTTACGTATATTTTACAGGAAAACTATAGCCAATGCTCTAACTAGCATAGTTTTTTTGATATTAACAATAAACCTCTACAAACAAAGTTAGTCTTGCGGTTCTTTAACAAAGGTAATTATTTATTAATAATGGTACGGAACCCTTCGTACGCGAGTCCGACTCGCACTTGCCCGGTTTTTTTTTAAATGGTGGTTACGTAAAATTAAGTAAGTAAATCTTTTTAGGGTTCCGTACCAAAGGGTAAAAACGGGACCCTATTACTAAGACTCCGCTGTCTGTCTGTCTGTCTGTCTGTCTGTCTCCAGGCTGTATCTCACAGACCGTGATAGCTAGAAAGCTGAAATTTTCACAAATGATGTATTTCCGTTGCCGCTATAACAACAAATACTAAAAATTAAAAAAATGTATATATTAAGGGGGGTCCCCATACAATAAACGTGTTTTTTAATAATTTAAAACTTACTACATGTTTGTACGGAACCCTCGGTGCGCGAGTCCGACTCGCACTTGGCCGGTTTTTTTAAATAATTCGGCACATATTACAGATAATAATATTTCTTAAGTATTTTAATATGACATCTCAAATCATTTGCTAGAAATGTGGAAATAACTGAAAGGATATAATAAAGTTTATTGAAAACATTACACCGAAAACATACTTAGAAATTCATACTAATTTCCAATCTTTAAAATACAAAATTTAATTTATTTAAGTCAGTAATTTGATGGGATAACAACATAAACATCCCACAAAATAAAATCTCAACAAAAAATTATGGTACTGTAAATATAAGAACTGTTAAAATCCGCATACTAACTCGACCAAGCTGTACGCTAACCGGAATCCAGTTTAGCAATCTTTGAATCGTTGCCAACGAACCAGCAGATCGCGCCGTGGGAGTACCTAATGGTAGGAAAGATAAACCGGCCGAAAATAGATGAACTTCATAAACAATCAAATTGTTCAACGCGAGCAAGTATGACACGTTACCCATAGGCTATTTCGATCACTTGGCACGTAATGTGTATTATTAATGACATTATTGACACAAATATGAAATACACCGATATAATGGCTTCATTATTAACGTTATTAATATCTATAATAGATAAACAACTTTTGATCGGTGAAAGAACAGAACAGCTGTAATGAAGTTTATTGAAACTTGGAATTTGTATTTATTGAGATAAATAATCATACTAATATTATAAATGCGAAAGTCAGTTTGTTTGTTGGTTTGTCCTTCAATCACGCTTCAACGGCGCAACGGATCGACGTGATTTTTGGCATGGGTATAGTTGAGGGCCTGGAGAGTGACATAGGCTTATCCCGGAAAATTAAGTAGTTCCCGCGGGAATAACAGAAAGCTTAAACCACGTGGACGAAGTCGCGGGCACCAGCTAGTATAGGATAAGATGGAAATATTAACTTTGGAACGTTGATTAATGGCGATTTCAATACATCTCTTGATTGCAAAAAAAGTTATTGTTTTTTTTAATCATTCGAACATTTCAAGATTTTTTGGAGTATGCTAAGGGTTCCCTCTAGGTCCTGTTTTCTACTAACTGCATTATTACTCTTGGAACTTAGATAAATTGCCAACAGTTACGAATAATCACAGCAATTATAACGATTGGTGACGATTAATTCATTAATCCCGGTTAAATATTTGCAGCTCCACTGTTGCTACTGTAATATAAACCAAAGCATACCTACATTTCAACGACAAACTATTATTAAAAATGTATTCGAAGAATATACGTAGACAACAAGCAAATCTCGAACAGAGAATATGCCTAATGATGATGATATCCATACTATCCATACAAATATTATAAATGCGAAAGTGTGTCTGTCTGTTTGTCCGTCCGTCCGTCCGTCTGTCTGTCTGTCTGTCTGCTACGCTTTCACGACTTATCTATTCAACCGATTTTGATGAAATTTGGTATAGTGGTAGTTAACATCCTTTGGAAGGACATAGGCCAGGCTTTTTATCCCGGAAAATTAAAGAGTTCCCCGGGGAATCAAAAACCATAATCCACGCGGACGAAGTCGCGGGCATCATCTAGTGATCAATAAGTGCAACATGGAAAATACCTATGTAAATAAACATATCTTAAATACAAAAAGTCATAGAATTTTAACAGATTGGTCTATAGAAATCCAATCCATGGAAGAAACTGATGGCTTACATATAAATACTAACTTGTGTATTGTTCAATCAATCAATCAATCGTTTATTTGTTAAATCATAAGTATATGAAAAATTTAAAAGTGATAGTATTGAATACCATGCTGTTGCAAAGATAGCTAAGATATACAATTAACATAATATGGAGAAGAACTCTACAAATTTCTTAGATTAACTTAACATAATAAGAAAAGTTTATGTAACACCGAGCGATATTTTACGACAGCCTGTAGTTATTAATCTATATTTTGCCTTACAGACTAATAAATCAGCAACATGTCTGACGAAGAGGAATATTCGTAAGTATTTCATTCAATACACATTTTAAAAGCTTAAAAACACTATCTATTTCTACAACACTTAATCTAGTTACTTTAAGTACTGTAAACAATTGATCTACAATATTCGGATCATACACTTCGATTGACACATTTAAGACACATTTTTATATCATTATTTGTAATCCCAACTGTTTCTATCTCCTCTGTTTTTTCAACATTATTTTTGTATTGACCGCCCTTGTATTTTGTACCAACTAATACTCCCTTGTATGTAAACTTGTAAAGGTGTTTCACCCCACATCCACATCAAAATCCCCTTTTTAACCTTTGGTGTGTTCCGCAGTGGCTCCGAGGAGGAGGAAGTCGAAGAAGAAGTCGTGGAAGCGTAAGTATATAGATACAAACCATTCCCACAAGTGTCCCCAAAATTTAGCGTCATTTAGATACCCTGTTTGATTTTAGACACAAGCTTTAAAGTCTAGACTATAGTATCTCGCCTTCGCAACTTTATTTTTTAGAAATTTTCTTAGAAAGCAAATAATTCTAGTTATTAGTGTCAAATTTATATGCAAATAAAATTTCAAAGACATTTTGACGTTCATCCCCCATTACGTTATCTCCCTTTATCATTAGCTGCACGTCCTCACCGACCCTCTCTCTCTTTGTTACAGGAAGTAAGTGGCGTGCCCTTTTGATGATCCAACACTTGCACTCATTTAGGCTAAGATTAGACTCCTGTCTAACACTTCTAGCGACGCCGCTTTTATTGCTTTCAGACTCTCGACAATCCGTAGGAGCTTCGCTTTGAATATACGCTTTATTAACTTCGAGTTAAGCATCTTTCCTAACACCATACTGCATTCAGCACGATGAATAGATTCAGTCAGTTCAACCGTAAGTAGCTGATCTATAAAAATGATGAGCCTATGTAATATCTATGGTTTCTTAGAATAATCGTCTTAATATGATAAGATAGATAAGTTTCTAATTTTGTTCATTTTTCCCTTTTTGTGCCGCCGTTGCCGTTTACCCATGAAGACCCATCCCCAGACAAGAGTGAGTATTAGAATATCCGTAAACAATTTAAGGGCAATAGCTTCGCTTTTAGTGACTGAATGTGGTCAGAATATTTGTATGCAAACGCTGTGATTGGAAACGAAATTAATATACTGCACTGGGTGTATGAAATCAATGGACTGAAAGATGTTAAGATATGCTGAAAACAATATTTAAAAAAGAACGACTTTTGTATTTTGGATGCGCGAAATAATCCTCTCACTGCTTTGTTTATCTATCTATCTCTTACATTTGTTATAAAGTGTAGAACATTGTAAAGTGTAGTAGAGGCTGATTGTAATTTTCTGTTTCTAGGAGTAGACCATCGATCCCGTAAGTTGCACCGCTCTCTGTGGTGTCACTAACTCAGTAACGCTCACATTAACTCAATAAGGCCCGGGCGCATGTAACGACTGTTTCCACGAACTCCAGATATATCGCGACCGAACGCGCGATCGTTGAATAAACGATTAACTGAACCATGGCCGGCCGCTATTTCTGTCAGCCAGTAGGCGTTCTATTTATGAAAATGCCGCGCTGCGCCCGCGCCGCCCTGATAAATTTTCGATGTCGGTCAACGGAAAGCTCGTTGAGATTTCCAGTTTTCTATAATAATTGCATGTTGGGACCAATGTAACTAAAGCATGGCGACGAATTCCGTATGTTTACCGTTTTACCATAACTCTTGATTTATATTACCATATTTTGTTTCATGTACAACACAACACAGATAAAACATTTACAAGCACAGAAACACTGAACAGAACATGCTTTATTGACAAAAGTTGTAATAATATTGACAATTGTTATTTGTAATGGCAGATCAGACATGTAGACGAGGTTTACATAACAGATTTAAGTTTTAGCTGTGTTCATACTGCATAACAAGAGTTAAGCTGTCGAATCATTAACGAGTCAAGGATTATACCAATATTTATGAGCTGTGAGGGTTACAGTACAGGCCTATTGATGGGAGTTTAATAATTTCACCATAACAAACGCTATATGTATTGTAAGCCGTTGCAATAACGGTTTTTTAACATTAACCGATTAATTATTATTTCTGCGGTCCAGTCACAATACTGATTCATTTTATTTACTTTCCAGGGGTGAGGGTGATCCAGAATTCATTAAGGTAAATATTGATGCATAATAGAAACTAAACATCTAATTTAACGGCAACATATAAAATTGATGATTAATTAAACTTACGGATAGTAAATCAAGTTGATCATAATATCAACGAAAAATAAACTTTTCCAAATCGTAAATTCCAATATACTCAAGCAGTTGTATTTCACTATCCTGAGTAAATATATTACAATATAATACAATCGCTTACGATGACAAACCAAAAATAGACCAAACATCAATATATGATTAATGAAAGAGACGTGGTGATATTGTCAGAAACGAAATCGACGTAGAGATTACAATTCAAACAGTTCCATAAAGACGATTTGAATATCAAACTACTTTAAGAACCAAACGTATGATTGTTGTAGCGTCAAGACCAGAAGCGGTCGGATTTGGACGAGCAGTTGAAGGAATACATTAACGAATGGCGCAAGCAGCGGGCCAAGGAGGAGGACGAGCTCAAGCGCCTCAAGGAGAAGCAGGCTAAGCGCAAGGTGAAACCATTGATACTACCCCCGTTAAAAATCCTCAACCTAGCCCCAGTTTTTCATCACCTACTCTGTATTTTCTACATTTCATTGTTCTCACAATCTGGGGCATCAGGTCAGGAATCAGAAATCTCTTCAAGTGATAAGTTGTACCTATTTGTGCATGTCCTTTCAATGTTTATGTTTTAATTTTTTAGTTTTTGGTACAGAATTTAAAAAATACTTGATGACTTTGCAAAGGCAACTCTTTCCTTGGGTTTTAGAATTTTTACTAAGAATCATTTGGCTGAATTTATAGACAATTTTTTATTGATTCAACGTGCTTAGTTAATAACTAGAAAAATTATATTTGCAGGTTTCTCGCGCTGAAGAAGAGAAACGCCTCGCCCAGAAGAAGAAGGAAGAAGAGGAAAGGAGGGTCCGTGAGCTTGAGGAGAAGAAACAGCGTGACATCGAAGAGAAGAGACAACGGCTGGAGGAGGCCGAAAAGAAACGCCAGGCTATGCTCCAGGCTATGAAAGAATCCACCAAGGTCGGACCCAACTTTACCATTCAAAAGAAGAGCGAAAACGTAAGTATGCCGACATATACAATTCTTTTTTCTTCGAAGATGTTCAATATCTAATGTTTATTCAGTTCAAAGTAAACAAAAATCCGAATTATATCAAACATGATTCGCCAAAGGCATTTGAAGATCTAGATCTCGACAAGATAATCTTTAAAAAAGTATTTTATTGTTTTCTTATCAAATGTTAACGCATTTAATTCACAAGGCACATCCGCACAGTGGAGTTGAGCCGAAGTGTAATCTCTTTCTTGATATCTTCTCAAAGAAAGCTTTCTTTACTTTGGCATAGTGGCGACAAGGAGCGGTGCGTCACACGTCCTTTTAATTCCTCGGTTTCAGGACAAAAATTCAAGCTTATGCCAAGCCCAATTTAAGTTTTCTTTTACAAAAGACTTAGACTCCCCTACACTCCGTCTGTACGCATCGTCCCAAATGAAGATAAATAAACGCCAACCCCAAGCAAAGCCTTTCTTTTTTCTTTCGAGGCTTTTAACCAGTTGTGGCACGGTACAAGCTAAATTTGATTATTTCTAATGATTGTATTCGCTCGGCAGTTCGGCCTCAGCAGTGCTCAGCTCGAGCGCAACAAGACCAAGGAACAGCTGGAGGAGGAGAAGAAGATCTCACTCTCCATCCGCATCAAGCCCCTCAACATCGAAGGCCTCTCCGTCGACAAGTTGCGGCAGAAGGCCGTCGAGCTGTGGGACTGTATCATCAAGCTCGAAACAGAGAAATACGATCTCGAGGAGAGACAGAAGAGGCAGGACTATGACGTGAGTACCACCAGCTAAGACATTATGGTTTTCGCCCTTTGCCTGCATAGCTGTTTTATCCAAATCATTCTCTTAAACGCTAAGCGGTGAGAAGCTTGATGGTTTAGACGTTTGGCCTCCTATTCGGGGTTTGATCATTTGAACTTTTCTGAGTTATGTTCGTTTGCAATTAAATATCACTTGCTTGACTGAATCGACAACGTTCATGAATAAGGCGACCGCGCGAACAGGCTCATGAATAAGGATCGAAACTAGTCAGGCACATTCCGACAAAACAAGTGAGTTATAACCGGTGACATATACATATATGGTTTTAATGAACATCACGTTCATCAACTCACGTTATTTTAAACGTTAAAAAAGGGAAAATTTTATTTGAAACCAATAATATTATGAATGCATTATTTGTGACATTCGATTACTAATTTTGATTTTCTTTGACAGTTAAAAGAGCTCAAAGAAAGACAGAAGCAGCAGCTGAGACACAAGGCTCTCAAAAAGGGTCTGGACCCCGAGGCGCTAACAGGCAAGCATCCCGTAAGTACCTATCACTTATTGGTCAAATTGGTTGCTTTATGTACTTAAAATAAATAGTCTACTCTCTCAAACCACTGAAACACCATATTTTATTTTATTTTAAGTCATTGTAATTTTTTTATTTTCAGCCCAAAATACAAGTTGCATCAAAATATGAGCGACGCGTCGACACACGTTCCTATGATGACAAAAAGAAGTTATTCGAGGGTGTAAGTACAAATACTATGCACAGGTATTGAAGTTCAGAGTCAGATTTCACAAAGCCAGTAGCCAAAACAAAATAAAGATTTTTTTGGGTTTGATCCCCAGAAAAGTATATTCCCTAAAATGGGTCAGTCTTGGTGGAAGACTTTAGTTGAACAAACGTCATTGAGGCGTACTGACAAAGGTATATCGTTATTTAGCATTCCAACACAATGTCGCATAGACACCGATGGGAGGAGTATTGGTTTAACAGCCAAATCCCTTTCATGTTAGCAACGTGCGAACAAAAAGGGATTTGGCGCTACTAAGACTGCATTATCACTTAAGATTGAATTTGCAATCGCCAACTCAACTGTTGGCATAAAATAATGTTTCTTCGATTGAAATTAGTACCTTTGAACAGGGTTACGATACCGTAGCGGCAGAAATTTTAGAAAAAGGATGGAAAGACAAGATGGCGCAGTTCATGAACCGCACCAAAAGTAAGATGCGGGAATGAAGTCATGGTTTTCATCCTATGGTTGTCTCATGGTTGCCCTAAAGTTGTCCCCCACAGGCATGTCCCCGGCATGTTTTGCATCCGGGTCACAATACCATATCGTCTACATTACATACATTGCCAAATTAGTTTGCTTAGCAAATCAACAAAAACAAAAACAGTTTATCTAAGGACCTACACCAAAACAATTTTTAAAGAAAGTTAGTTACCCAGAATTGGGAAATGTTGAAGTAGTTTACATTATTTGGCAATGTTCATTTTCACTTTGTTCCACAATGCATCTCTTTTACCTCTTTTTTGGTTTTGAAACCTTTGAATTTATCCTTGTGTTACCCGTTCCTAGGACCTAGAAAAACTGAACAAGGACTTCTTAGAGAAGGTGTGGCACGAAAGAGCCGAGCAGTTCGGCGGCAGGCAAAAGGGTAAGACGAAAACGATGAAAATAGATTTACAAGAAAAATAGCTAAGCTAAAATCTGTACAATATGAATCAGATGAATCAGCAGATATCAGCTGTTGAATAGCAGATATTCACCCTGTGCGGTTATTTAAAACCTGATATCTGCTAATCATTATATTGCAGAAGAAGCAATATATCAGTTAGTTAAGTTCTCGTATATGTTCACATGCTTTGTCAAGGTAAGTATTTTTGGTTCTGTGCCGAGACCCTATCTTGCATTTGTTTTGACAATGTTGTTGCCATCATTTGACAATATTTGCCCCTTGTTTACTTATTTGCACAAATTTGTTAGTTTCCCATTTCACACAAAACAAAGGGATACTAAAACAAAATATACAACCCAAGGCATTTCAAAATTATTGTTAATGATTCATGGTTTACAGACAAATAGAGAAGACAACCTAAAAATATTTGTATGACGTAACTCGTTAACTAAATACAATGAATTTAAACCTAGTTGTCTGATGCGAAAGTTTTAAACATAATAATTAAGATAGCAAAGTGTAAATCTTATATTTCCAGTTTTAGGTTCGAATTAATTCCGTAAATTAAATTCGAAAATCTAAACTGTTAGCCTACACAAACATAACTTATCACTCAAACACAACTGATGATGCAAATACAGTTGAACGGCAAACTCGTTAGCTTCTACGTGAAACTTAAAATATGGCACTAAGTTTATTTATGTACAACCAAGCTGAACTTAGACATTTGCGATTTTCAAGAATGTTCTTGATACTTAATTGTATTCAAATTTGTTATCAATTCAGCCAATATCATTGACTTAAAAATATAAACGCGATTTTACGCCTCTCGTTAACTTTTCTCAGAAATTTATGTTACATAATTGATATATTGTGAAGTAAGCGGGAGGTATAAAAGCGGTTCCCATTTTACTCAACGTTTACGATGATCACAAGTTCGGCTACGGCCACTGAATTAGCACCAATACTAATAGCAATAGCCACATCAATGGAGGAAGGACGATATTAACAGTTATTTGTTAAACAGCGAGACTGCCCAAATGGTTCGGCGAGAGGCCCGGCAAAAAGAAGGGCGACGTCGAATCCCCCGAGGGCGAGGAGGACGTTAAGGCCGCTGAAGACGAAGAGGAACACGTGTACGAACCCGAGCCCGAGGAGGAAGAGGAGGAAGTCGAGGAGGTCGAGGAGGAGGTGGAGGAAGAAGAGGAAGAGGAGGAGGAGGAAGAGGAGGAATAAGTAAGTAGCATGTAGCTTACATTGGTAACAATATCGTCGTCGTATACGTTCTCTATTACAAAAGCTATGGGGAACGGTAACAAGCAGGTTGTGGACTTAATAATAAAACTGTCCAATGTCAGCCGCCTCGCTTCCCTTGGTTTGATAATATTAGGCTAAGTAGGAAATATGTAGTTGTAGCTCATAGGTTGCGTTCTGGACATTATCCTTCGAAGAAATTCGCATTTTTGATTAAAAAAGTAGATTCTGCTAATTGCGATATCTGTTTGAAAATAGATGATGTCCAGCACGTCCTAGTCGAATGTAGCAAGTATAGCGCGCAGAGGGAGCTCCTTATGCAGAAATATAATTTGAATAAATATAACTTAGGTAGTTTTACAAGCCTTCTCAGCCTACCATCGACAGAAGTTTTCAGATCTATAGTCGAAATATTTCTACATAGGGAGTAATACCTGATTAATTGTATATTAATTTTAGTTAGATTAAGTAATTTTTTTAAATGATAATTTAGGTTACGATGGGGCTGGCGTGTCCGTGTCGGACAAAAGTCCCAAATAAATAAAGATTTAAAAAAAACCTAATAATAAATAAATAAAAAATACAGTGGACATTAAAATCTAGTCTATAGGTTAAATCTAAGAAAAGTATGTTAAACGAAAATACGAAAACCAGGTTTAAAAATAAATATCGCAATGATTCGATGTGCCAGCTGACAAAATATTTTTTTATAAATTTCTGAAAATAATTTCAGCGTATTTTGAAGATCAACAGATATAGTAATTTGTAAAGCCGCTAAGTCCACTCTAAAGTGATATATGAATAAGTTTAGCGCTAAAGCATGCGTTTAGAAATGTTGGCATCAAACAGGGCTAAAGTTGCCAAAACTTAAAACATAATATACATTTGCGTTACACGGGCTGTGGTGTATGGAGCAATTATGTATTGTGTAATTTCAATTTGGCAAATATACAGCACGTTGTTATTCTTGCACCGGTAGATAATTATCGCTAACTATATTTAGAACGTATCGTATTACAGAACGGGGAAATTGGCATTATAAACTGGTTCTCCGGAACTGTTACTAGTAACTAGATGATGCCCGCGACATCATCCGCGTGCAAGAGTACATAAGGCACTTTCAAAATGTATCTTTTTAACTATTGAAAAAAAAACTAGGTAAGGTCAAACCATGTTTTATAGATTAGATGCCCGTTTTCTCAGACAATCCCTCAAGGAATACCTTAGCCCAAGGTGACTGTTAGTAAATTGGAAACGGTCAATTATAGCTGGGTTCAGGTGTCCACTAAAAGTTAGTGGTGTTAGGATTCTTATAGAAAAGGGGCCAAGAGCGTGTCAAATACTGAAAATCTTGGACAGAAGCAGGCGTTACTTTACTTTAAGTCGATGATAATAATCAAAGAACAAGAAATTTCGCTATAATCCTCCAAAGCAGACAAATCTATGTGTACAGCGTGTAGCTTGCGATATTCACCGCCCAATAAGCCAGCAATTGTGAATACAATCGTGCATTGTCGAGCCAACATCTCCTGAAAATGCTCCGCTATCTGAGTGAAATGTACGTTGAATGAATGAATGAATGAATATATACTTTTATTGTACACCAAAAAACAATAATAACAGTAAACTTAGCTAATAACAAAGGAAGTATACAATTTGGCGGCCTTATCGCTTAACAGCGATCTCTACGTTGAGAATAATGTGGAAGATTTGTATGGTGTGGTGTTGTGCTGGCGCGAATTGCTTTTCGGGCGGTGAATATCTCAAGCTACACGTGCAAGCTACATTACCATATTATAGATTTGTCTGCTTCGGCGGACTATTACGAAGCTTCTTATTCCTTGAAATACTGAAAATGTGTTGGCCCGAAGAATACTCCAAAGATATTTCTGTTTCCAGATATAAGGAGCCATCTCCAAACAGGACCAGGTCGCCGACTCGCAGCCGACGCGTCGGGGGGAAGCGTTTTGTAACCAATCCATTAAATTATCGCTATTATAAATTATTTTTTACTAAGTATTTATATACTGTTGATTCATTCGTTACAACTACATGGACTTTTTGCATTCGTATGCCGTCATGAACAGCTATGACGTCACAATAAACTAATTTATTTCATAAGGGCTCTGTGTATTTTATTTCGTTCTATGCAACCCTTATGACATCCCTGACGAAGTGAGCGAATCACAGCAATAATTGGAAGATTTAGGGTTTGATTTTGTCAGATTCATTTTAGAAAACAATCTTGAAAGGATAAGATAAGACAAAATACTCTTCATCAAATATCGTACATCTGTTAGACGATTGGTTGTCCATCAGAACATTGCCACTCAATCTAGACAAGTATTTTCAGAATTTGGAATATGGACACATAATATGCAAGAAGACATATTCTAATAAATTCAATATTAAGAATGTTTGGGAAGTTAAAAGAAAACTAAATACGTAAAATTAACTACAAGATATATTATATTTCATAATTTTTGACCACTATATAAATGCTTGTAATTAAGTATTTTCATTTTATTCATATCCAACACAGTTTTATGCACAAAAATAAATCTTGATTAAAAAAAAATGGAATTATAAATTTCAAAACTCTCGTAACAATTACTTTATTATATTTAATTATTATCAATACCTTGCTTACTTATAAGGTAAACAAATAATGAATACTCACGCATGTGTATATGCGTAAGTATGTTTTGCGAACTAACATTAAAACTGTAATACAAGGGCAAACCAAATTCAAGATTGCCTAGAACGCTTTGAAATAGAAAAGTTTTCTGAGATTTGTTAATCTTTTTAGTCAGCTAAAGATCCCGATGCTAACAATTTTAGATCATTACGTCTCTTTCTTACTGGTATATTAAGAAAAGGACAGACAAACCAAGAAAGGATCAAGATAATTAAATCGAGAAGTTAAGAATTGTCAATCGTTGCAAATTTGACGTGCTAACCTTAAATGTAGGGGGGTAACCCGTTTTTAAAGTTGCGTACCTAAGTACCTAAAAGGTAGGTTTGGAACCCTTATGGTCTCTTAATATCTGCGCGGTCAAATTTGCATATTTCTAATTAAGATACTCCAAACTTCGTTTAAAGAAAGACGTCAGTATCGACAGTTAAGAATACTAATTTATTATAAGCAAGATAAGTAACTAAAAGGTAGGTATAAGTATAATGTAAACTTAACTAGGCAGTGTTCACGCGGCGGCGATGGGGTCAGGCTGCTTTTGCGGCGCAGACTTGTGCATCATGTTGATCTTATCTCCAAGGCTGAGCGCCATGCCCTGTAATACATATGTCATATGCTGATTAACGGAACAATTCTCTCTCTGCGTCGTATTCCTCATTACTGAGGGTCGTGACACCTCTCCATTAATATGATAATTGTAGGAGTTTTCTTGGGATAGTGATGCGGTGGGTTCCCACGTCCTTCCGCATATGATTCAACTATGAATATTTAAACTCTTAGGTTTTTGTTACGATTATATTATCAGATGTTAGTAATAATAGCCGGGACCGACGTGCTCTTCGAGGCATGGAGGAAACGAAAAGGCCAAATTTGAACCTTCAAATTCGGTCACCCATACAATTACCGACTTGGGTCAACGTTGCTTAACATTCGCAATCGATTGCTATGCGTTGTATTATAGGAGATAGTTGCACTTTTGGTAACTATCGCTAGAAAGGCTGATCCAGTATTAGGTGGGTGCTACGCTTTCCACTGATGAAGATAGTGAAGGTCCACATGCGGATGGGCCTTTCACTAGATACGGCCGCTCAAAACGTGTTATGGTTACTAAAAATGAACCATAACTAGAAAGGCTGATTCTTGTACGGTAATAAAGTATGCACAGTATCTATGTTAACAGTATAAAAACTGATATCACCGTTCTCTAGATATCACCTCTCAAAGACGTGATAAACTTACAAACTGTAAATAATTATTAGCAATTATTAGGTCATACGATCTAATAATTGCTAATAACTATTTACAGGTCATACGATCTACAAAAAATTACAATACAAGGTTAAGATAGCACAACAAGGAGACGATCATATTATCATTATTATATCATATTGTCATATCTGACAATATGATATTAAGGTTAGCAAGCTGAAGTGGCAGTGGGCAGGTTACCTGTGTCTTGGCGCGGATCCTCACGTGACCCACCACAGGCGCGTTGGCGCGGTGCAGGGGAGTCTCTATGCTGAGGTTAGCGAGCGCGTCCTCGCCGAAGATAGACCGCGCGTATAAATTCGCTGCCATGAACCCGCACTGACCGGACAGCGCCTGAGACACATCATAATCCATCATCATTTGAACCCATGGCCCACTACTGAGCATGGATCCTTTCTCGGAATAAGAAGGGTTTAGACACGCTGACCAAGGGCAGACTTGCAGAATGTACATAATATGTACCTTTGAGAGCACTAAAGAGAAGTCTTAAGCATTCAATAAATAAAAAAATAAATACTCTTTTATTTTTAACAACTAGGGCTCAATTTGTTAGTTTACAACCTTAAAAATTAATAAAAACTTACACAAAAAATATTAGAAAATTATTAAATACGAATTATTACACCAAATTATTACAATTTATTTTGGCCTCACCAACACTTAAATCATGTGTCCAAGTATTGGTGAGTCCTTCTTACTCGCATACATGTGACCAAATGCAAAGTACCAGACTGCATGCATCTTTGAGAACACTATGGACAACTCTCAGGCGTGTAGGTTTTCTCACAACGACCTCAATTTACATAGACGGGCCCTGTCAAACATAGAATGTGGGCGTATTTTTAGCAACGCCATCAACGCCATCTAGTCTGAAAAGCCAAACTAATAAGACTTTAGATGTTAACCTAAGAATAACAAATTATCTACACGACGAGCGACCATGACAGCGCTACGATGGGGACAAAGACAGGTTAGGAACGCGCTCTCAAAGTCGGTCGCCCGACCTTTTTCTATGAAAGGGCCCATCTAGTACCTACATATATATCAATGTTTTCTCACGACATGTTTTAGACCAGTTAAAAAATAATGGTATCGCTCAAAACTTTTAGTCTTCGTGATTATCGTGAGACCTATTTATCCACGGATATAACCTGTATTATAAGCTATCAAAGCTGGTGCGCTTGAGTAGATTATAACTTTGATACATTATATCTCGGAAACCTGACACTTTAAAAGATTTTGTCTCATTTAATACTTGCTTACTACTGATGCCAGCTTTTGATTAATAAAGCTGGAGGAAGTCTTTGCCACGAGGCTATTTTATTTTATTCATTTGATTAATACAGGTTTTATGAGCTGCGGCTATGTCGAGAAAAAATAAAAATGACGGAACGGTATGTAGGCCAAGCTCCATACAAAAATATTCTAACTTTGAATTTTTATTAGCTAATGACAATATCGCTCACCTTATCCGGCGTGAGGCACTTCATGTTTGTGGAGGCGAGAAGATGCTGCAGGTACTCGCGCAGGTCTGTGATATTCGTGTTCACCGACACCTGGGGACCAGACAAAAGATAGTTCTTTTTTCTCATGCGTGAGGAAATAATAAAAAATATATAATTTAAGAAACCATAAGTATTCGTTCAACAAGTTCATTGCAAGTGCGGAGTTTAGATTAGAAAACCAAGAAAAACAACAAAAAACATGTTGAAAAATGAAACACGTAAAATGAAACATGTTAAATAATAAAAAATAACAAAATTAATAAAGAAATCTGGCACAGCACCTAATTGATATTAGCATAAAAAAAAACTGTCCAGCAATTTCCATTATCGTCCCGCGGACAATAATTGGAAATTACTGGCGCACGTCTAGTAAAGAGTCAATGTACGTATTGTTTTTTTTAAATAATGAAGCAATTTCCAAGTATTTACCTTGTTCTCCCACTCGAACTCCGCCCACATGTGGCGGAAGTCCGCATCGCTGCAGGCGGCCGGCTGGATGTAGTCCACGATGTCGATGTGGATGTCGTTCAGCACCACCACGCCGCGGTCCATCGACGCGCCGCTCACTTCGTACACTGGACGATACAAAGCAAAATTACAACCGCAGGTATAATAAAGGTGATAGCTGAACTTTTGGTAACTATCGCTAGAAAGGCTGATTTAGTATTTGCTGGGTCCTAGGCTCCCCACTGATGACGATAGTGAAAGTCTGCCCGCATGCGGATGGGCCTTTCACTAGATATGGCCGCTCAAAGACTTGTTATGGTTGCCAAAGTCGAACCATAACTTTCGTTATCAGTGGAGAGCCCTACACCCACCTAATACTGAATCAGCCTTCCTGGCGATAGTTACCGAAAGTGCAGCTATCTCTTAGTCTACCAACATGTTTAAAGTTTCAAACAGTCACGCTTTAACATTTCTTCATTTACACATTATCACATAGAAAAGCTCACCGATGTTGCCGAAGATGATGCCGTTTTCGGTAGAGGCGACTTTGACGTGCGCGCGAATGGTTGCGAAGTCTCTCGGCGCTAGCACCACGCCCGCTGGTCTCTCCACCAGGCGTAGCTCTCCCAGCGTCGCTAACTCTACAGTGCAGTTTTGAAGAGTGTCGTCTGTGAACAATAGGAATGATGCTTATACCAAAAATATTTCTGCAAAAGTGTACAATTTTCAAAAAATCTGGATCCAGATTTTTTCAAATTTTGAGTCAAGTTTACAAACATCTTCCTCAGGGGCTAAGTTTCTTATTGAGTGTTTTCGTTACAAAAAAAGAACTGTCTAAACTTGTGTTCACAACTCCAGCGATTTAGGCTGTACGTTGTTAGATCACGCAATCAGTCAGAACAAGTATTTTTAGGTGTAATTTTGAAATTGAAATGGTGAGGTCTAAGTTGGAGCGCGTTTGCATATAAGCTGCCCCCCTCAAATTTCTGCCCCCCCAATACACCAACACGGTACAGCTCGCCGCGCTCCACCGACGCCGTGGTGCGTAGTGCGCAGCAACACTCGCGCGCTCGGCTTACCGGTCTGGTTGACGACAAGGACGTCCAGCACGATGTCGTACTGGTTGACGGCGACGATGGCCTCCGCGTACACCGGGTCTGAGAACCCCGTCAGCTGCGTCACCTTGGACAGCTTGCCGCGCTCCTCCGACGCCGTGGTACGCCCTAGTGTCAACAACAAATAAATTGATTGCTAATCAATATTATGGAGGCGTAAAATTAATTGCTATCCTACAGCAATCAATTTTACGTCAACGTAACTAATAATTGCTAATAATTATTTTAAGTTTGTAAGTATTTTACGTCTTAGTGAGGTGATATGTAGTAAACGGCCCGATGAATAGCGCCAGTTTTTATACTGTTCACATAGGTACTGCGCAAATTTTAATACTGTACTAGTATGGTTCATTTTTGGTAACCATAACACAACTTTGAGAGGCCATATCAAGTGAAAGGCCAATCTGCATGCGGGATGTCCTTCGCTATCGTCATCAGTGGAGTGCCCTACCTAATACTGAATCAGCCTTCCTGGCGAGTTACCAAAAGTACAGCTATCTCCTATAATATATCACCTGCTTCCGTACATTTATACTGGCCTGAAAATCATGTTCCGGGTTGAAAAGTAGCCTATGTACTTTTTTAGTTTTTGATTCCCGCGGGAACTCTTTAATTTTCCGGGATAAAAAGTAGCCTATGTGTTATTCCAGACTATAGTCTATCAATGTGCCAAATTTCATCCAGATCCGTTCAGCCGTTCTGGCGTGATTGAGTAACTAACAAACATCCATCCATCCAAACTTTCTCAATTATAATATTAGTAAAGATTTAGTACTGCCTCATTGCTCTAGTGGTCATTATGTTCGATGAGGTCCCAAGTTCGAGTCCTGGGTCGGATAAATAAGTATTGAGTTTTTCTGGCAAAAAATTCTCAGTACTAGCCCGGAGTTTGGAATTTGGCGGTGTTTCACCCCGTGCTTCGGAGAGCACGTTTAGCCGTCGGTCCCGGTTATTATCACTAACATGATAATAGTCGCCAAAGCCCGCCAACTCGCATTGGAGCAGCGTGGTGGGTGTAAGCTCTAATTCCCGTCTCTCTCCTATGAGAGTCGAGGCGTGTGCCCAACAGTGGGACGGTAATGGACTGTAGTGTGTGTGGAGTGTGGACGTTTATTTAGATAGTTCCAAATAGAAAACGAAAATTTGGGTTATAATAATTTGTCTGTAAAGCTTTTATTAGCTTAGCTATAAGTAGTTTTAAGTTGTACTTTAAAGTTGTTAAGTGTAGGTGATAGTAATATGATATCAGTTAAATTAGTATGATCGCAATGAATTGTTGTTACTAGGCCGCTTTGCTTAATTTGTATATTCTAGTTATAAATACAGTCGGAAATACGACTACGAACACTTTGGTTCCTCCCGTAAACCAGCGCTGCAGCTTGCTGCGGCTTTGTGCTGAGTGAGGAGCCCTATTTGTACACGATCAATAAAAATAGATTGAATTACTTATGTAAGTAAATATTGTATTGTATAATATTGTATGTAGTAAATAAAGCTTCTATCGCGGGCCTTGAGCGTGGAGACCGAATCCAAAAATTCCGTAACGAAAATAACCTAACACCCCCCACTCCAACCGGCACAGCGGTGATACTTTTTAGTTTTGCCATCTATCGATGAATAGCAGAACTTTTAATGACTTTTTGAAATATCACGCTTGTCTCTTTAGTTCAGCAACTCGCCTCTAGGTGGCATTGGTTGTATCGGCGTTACTGCGCATGCGTAATCCCCCTCTTCGCCCCGCAATCTGGTGACTCTTGCCTGCTTAGAGTTTCGGCGTAAATATAAATAATTATAATTACATAAATTTAAAAAAAATTCTATGCAATAGCTTTACCGCGGCAGTCTCCGAGTGCCACACGTCTTTTTTGTTTTGTTTTCGTGGACAAATAAACGAATAATCTATCTATCTAGTGATGATGATGAGTATGAACACGTGTTGTCGCTCACCTACGAGCGCCCTGTTGAGCGACAGCTCGAAGATGTCGTGGTGTGCGGCGGCGGCCGCGCCCGCCAGCACCGCGAAGTTGATGCCCGTCTCCACGTCCACGCGACGCGCGCTGCGAGCCTCGCGCTCGGAGCGCTCCTGCTGTTGCTGGGGGTGCCACGAAAACATGCTATTTACATTTTAACCTCGGGATAGCCATAAAATGTAAAAACAATGGCAGTCATAGGGACTGCCGATAGAAGTGAAAACGAATTTATTTAGAATTTGATTTTTTTTTCTTATTAAAATATAAACCTTAACACTCAAGGCTACAAGTTTAATTTCGAATGTAGTATATTTATATTTAAGACCTTTTGTCTTCGTAACCACGTGAGCATGTCGCTGTTCGCGAACATGTCAGTCACGGTCATGCGAATGAATGATTGAATGAATGAATGAAAAATTCTTTATTGTACACCAAGAAACATAGGTACATAAAAACAATTATAATAAAATTAAGCTATGGTACAAATGGCGGCCTTATCGCTTTAAAGCGATCTCTACCAGGCAACCATGAACAACGGATTAACCCAGTGAGAAAGCTTCAAGGGTACGTTATATAAAAGGAAAACTAATAATTAGTTCTAAACTAATAACCTAATCCTACCAATATAAAATATAATACAAAATAATACAATATGTATACCTACACATCGCGAATCTACCTGCGAAATTACATTTGTACCCCCTACCAAAAAGTGCTCAACACGCCTTTTTTTTTTATCCACTACAAGTTAGCCTTTGACTGCGATCTCACCTGATGGTAAGTGATGATGCTGTCTAACCTGTTAGGGGCATGGCAGTTATATTAAACCCATACCCCTATTCGGTTTCTACACGGCATCGTACCGGAACGCCAAATCGCTTGGCGGCACGTCTTTGCCCGTAGGGTGGTAACTAGCCACGGCCGAAGCCTCCCACCAGGCCAGACCAGGGAAAATTGAGAAATTATAAATTCCCACATTGACCCTGCCGGGGATACCGTTAAACTTCCAGAATTATTATGTAGGTTATGTAGGTATTGAAACAGAATTAGTTGATCCGAAAACTGAACTCACCTCGGCCTCAGGCAGTAACGAGGGTGCGGCGCGATCAGGCAGAGCCAGTAGCGCGGCTAACGCGTTACGCGAGCCGCCGAGCAGCGCGTCCCTGATGACGGCGGGTCTGGCCGCCGCGGCGCGCACGCAGGTCGCGCCGTGCTCCATATCGTCCGCGGTCAGACCGCTGCTAGCTCCAGTGGTGCCTATAACAAGGTAAGGGGGGTTCAAGCTTTTAATTTTTTTGCAAGTTATTTTTAGGGTTCCGTAGCCAAATTTGGCAAAAACGGAACCCTTATAGATTCGTCATGTCTGTCTGTCTGTCTGTCTGTCTGTCTGTCTGTCTGTCTGTCCGTCCGTATGTCACAGCCACTTTTTTCCGAAACTATAAGAACTATACTGTTGAAACTTGGTAAGTAGATGTATTCTGTGAACCGCATTAAGATTTTCTTACAAAAATAGAAAAAAAACAATAAATTTTGGGGTTCCCCATACTTAGAACTGAAACTCAAATTTTTTTTTTTTCATCTAACCCATACGTGTGGGGTATCTATGGATAGGTCTTCAAAAATGATATTGAGGTTTGTAATATCATTTTTTTCTAAACTGAATAGTTTGCGCGAGAGATACTTCCAAAGTGGTAAAATGTGTGTCCCCCCCCCCCGTAACTTCTAAAATAAGAGAATGATAAAACTAAAAAAAATATATGATGTACATTACCATGCAAACTTCCACCGAAAATTGGTTTGAACGAGATCTAGTAAGTAGTTTTTATAATAATTTAAAATTTACTACATGTTTGTACGGAACCCTCGGTGCGCGAGTCCGACTCGCACTTGGCCGGTTTTTTTTTGTTTGGTTGGTTTTTTTTTACAAGTGGGTGTTTTACTCATTTAATTTACAAGTTCTTTAAACTAAATTAGACTAGATTTAGCCAAGTCAATCTAATTTAGTTTAAAGAACTTGTAAAACACCCACAATACAAATTTATTTAAACTGTGAAAGGTGAAGTTTGGTTTGCGGCTCTCGTACGATGAAACTATTGATTTTACAAAAAAATGTTACTACATTAATTGTAGGAAATTTTCTTTACTTTAATTTAATACCTAACCATTTTCATCATAAAATTAGTCCGAAAGGACTTCTTGTCATAAAACTGTTTTGGACGCCATTTTTCCAATATGGCGGCGCGAGCGGCAAACCTGCGAGGTGTCAAAATGAAAATTCGGAAAGGGCACGTCGAAATCTATAAAATACACCAATTTTCAAAACTCCCGAGAAACTTTTCAGGTAAAACTACCACATGACCTTATAAATTAGCAGTTACACTAAGCCTCAGGTAAAACTACCACATGACCTTATAAATTAGCAGTTACACTAAGCCTATACCCCAGACTAGAGAAATTTCAGAAATTATAAATTCCCAAATTTACCCTACTAGGAATCGAACCCGAGACCTCTTACGCTAAGACTACAGAGCTCAAAATTACGCCAAGGTGGTCGTCAAAAGTCACTTAGACTGATGTTGTTAGTGGTCAAGAGCTTTGAGGTAAGTCATTTGACTTTGACCAAGCAACATAAGTCACTAGCCAGCTGTTAACGTTAATTCCCATAGGGGATATCGTAAGGTTCACTAAAGCTACAGGTAGGTTCGGTTCGGCCTATGGGTAATGGACCGATCACCCGCCTGGCGACGGCGGGCATCCCCTCTATAAGTACATACAAGCCAGCTGTTACCTGCGTTCTGCTTGTGGTAGGCCAGCAGCGAGGCAGCGAGATGCAGGGCGCGGTTGGCCTGCACCGGGTCGTCCACGCGCAGAGCAAGTTTGGCCAGCGCGGAGCACGCGCACGCGGCTGTGAAGCTTTCTCCCTCGCGTAAGGCGCTACTCAAGCCGCCTGCGTTGCTGTCTGTTGACTGCGACCTGGTAGAAGAAACATTCAAATTTTCCTCGAAATCCGGCTCGAAGGATCAATAATATAAATGAAAAATCATTATTCTTGAGATTGTACACTGTGAAAATATTTCATATCGACTAACCACTAACGACTGGAAATAACAATTGGATATGAAATAGCAGTGGCGTGCACTTCATCTAGGCAGGAAAACACTGCTTACCCGAGGAATACTTTTATACTATCTATTACTGACTGTAAAATATGTGGATAGTGGAGTAATGGAGTTCCCGCGGGAACGCTTAAATTTTCCGGGATAAAAATTAGCCTATGTGTTATTTCAGAAAATAATCTCTGAGCCAAATTTCAACCAAATCCGTTTAGCCGTTCTGGCGTGATTGAGTAACAGACATTCATCCATCCAAACTTTCTTATTTATAATACTAGCTGATGCCCGCGACTTCGTCCGCGTGGTTTTTTGTATGGGAAAATCAAGGGAAAATATTTTTTCTGTTATTTTATTTTTTCGTCAATTTTCCAATGTTTTTAATAGTTATTCTGCTATTCGGGACGGAGAAAAATACAACAAATGAAAAACCATGAAAATCAGTCCACCCGTTCTAGAGCTAATAAGTGTTCGAACAAATCCGACTTTGTTTTATATATTAAGACTAGCGGACGCCCGCAACTTCGTTATAGGGTTATGGGTTTAATATAACTGCCATGCCCCGAACAGGTTAGCCCGCTACCATCTTAGACTGCATCATCACTTACCATCAGGTGAGATCGCAGTCAAGGGCTAACTTGTAGTGGATAAAAAAAAAAGTAGCGCGGCAACTAACTTGGGCAAGTTGAATGCTGACTGAGTGGCGTAAGCGCCGTCGCTGGTCACCAGTGTGCGCGCCGGGGCTTCCTTCTCTTTCGCACCTTCCTTCTCACCCTCCGACTTCTCTCCTTCCTGGATCAAACGTTACCAGTACAAAAACTATTTCAAGGGATTGACACTTCATTACTATAAGGTATAATAATTATCCGGAAATCATTGTAATATATTTAGACGACCTCCCTGACGCAGTGTTGAGTGCTGTCGTCTTAACGTGCAGAGGTCCCGAGTTCGATTCCCGGCGGTTATAATTTCTGAATTTTCCCTGGTCTGACCTGTAGGAGGGCTCGGCCGTGGCTAGTTACCACTCTATCGGCAAAGACGTGCCGCCAAGCGATTTAGCGTTCCGGTACGATGTCACGCAGAAACCGATTAGGGGTAAGAGTTAATTGCCATGCCCCTTACCATCAGGTGAGATCGCAGTTAAGGGGTAACTTGTAGTGGATTAAAAGAAACCACTGGAAAAACTATACACCGTATGAAAGCGTAGAATTTGATAGTTTTAGTTTAAGCAAAGTTTTCTTAAATTTCAAGGACCTCATACTAGGCTTTCGAAGTTAGAGGTGTTTAATAAAGCACGTAGCGCAAAAGCATAGCACGCTTTTTTCCATAGCACGGACAGCATACTGTCCGAGGAGCCTCTATGTTGCTACGGTGCTATGACGCGCGATCGCGCGCGGTGCTTCGTAGTTCGTTTCGTAGCACTAGTAGCGCCCGTAGCGGCGTCCGCCTGCCGGTAGCGCGCTGGACGACCGTTAGTCTCGCGTAACGCGCTGCTGTGAGCGTACGTCATATGCTATCATGCGTGCCATAGCATAGCATATTTAAAGGCATACTAAAAAACACGATCAAGTGCGAGTCGGACTCACGCACCGAGGGTTCCGTACAAACCTGTAGTAAGTTTAAAATTATTAAAAATATTTGTATTATATGATGTAACTAAAAATTTATGCTTTTCGCAATTTTTTCTTTATCTGTGCTATAAGACGTTGCTTCGTACCAAATTTCAAGATTCTGAATTCACGGGAAGTACCCTGTAGGTTTTGATTACCTAGTGAGAGTCAAAAATTGGCAGCATAAACGGCTGTATCCTTTGATTGCGTTGGCTTAGAAGTTTGATTTTTTCACAGCTCCAAGGGACAGTAGACCTCAGTATTTGATATGAATTTCAGCTTGATACCTCCATGCGTTCCTGAGAAAAAGGGTCTTGACACACAGACGGACGGACAACAAAGTGATCCTATAAGGGCTCCGTTTTTTCCTTTTGAGATACGGAACGGAAACGGAAACGGAAAAATTATAGTTTTTAGCCTGCAGCGTGCTATGGTTTTATAGCAGTTTTGAACAACTCTATTCGAAGTCCAACAACAAGTAAAGCGGTGTCCTCACCGGCTTGGCGTCGTCCGGCGCGCGCGCGACCTCTGGCAGCGCGGCGGCGAGCACGTCTAAGGCTGCGCGCGCGCCGGCCGCGCTCTCCGCGAACTCCGCCAGCAGCCACAGCGCCGAGCGGACGATCTTGCCCACGCGGATGCTGCTGATGCATTCCAGGAGTTTCTGTGCAAATATTTTTTTTGTAAATAAATAAATTGTTCATTGCTAGAAACATTGTACACTTAGATGACAAAGACCAAATTTGATCAAAAATGTTTTTTTTAATGGTTTGCCAACAGATACACAATCACCAAATAATTGGCAATTTTTCAGGGAATGGGAAACAGGGGACACCGAGCTGGCCACTTCGGGGAGCCGACTGATGCGTAGACTCACCGCGTAAACCTTGGGGCGTTGTTCAGGGAAGGCGTAGAGCGCGTGACGCAGATAGATCAGCACGTCTTGCGCCGCCGGCTCGCTGCCGTCGCCCAGTAGCTCCAGTAGCGCAGGGGACACCGAGCTGGCCACTTCGGGGAACTGCGGGTAACACATGGCATTTATTATCGAAGCAGGCAACACTGAAGCGCACAAGTGTAGAAACTGTACTATTATGTATTCTATGGTATACGTGCGGGACGCACTTTGAGCGCGGCGCGGTGCATGGCGCGCACCAACAGCTGGCGGTATTTCTGCGCGTCGTCGTGGTCCGCCAGCTGCGCGCGCGCAGCCTCCTTGCGCAGCGTGCTCACTAGCTCCTCCGCGTGGCGTGACGTCAGCAACTCCAGCGCTACGGAAAACATACCATGAGCAGTGCCCAGAATTTTCGAAGCAATTTAAAGGGCAAAACACAGACTTTTAAAAAAAAATATGTTTATTTATAAGTCAAATATATAGGCTATCAATATATTATTAGACTACTATTCTAGGGTCTAGGTTCTTATCAAATGGTGCTGACAATTATTGAAGTGAAACTTCTTTAGAATCGTTGTGAATTGAAAATTCGATGAAATTTAAAAGCGACACTAAAAAGAGACAAACATATTCATAATATGATTTAGCCTGCGAGAGAATGGGATAAAACACAAGTTATATTTGTCTCATTGTCATTCACAGGGTCGGCAACTAACCAAGATGTAACGTATGTCTCCGCACATCCAAGTCTGAAGCCGCCAAAACCCGCAGCACATCCATGGCGAGGTCGGGCAAAGCCCTGGCGCCGGCCTCCCCGCTGGCGGCGCGCAGGGCGCTGAGCTTCCCGACCACGATTAGCTTCACGTTGTTGTCGCTTTCCTTCACTATCAGGTCTATGTAGCACGCCGCTGCTGCCTACGGAGCAGAAATATACGACGTTTACACTGGCTCTCTATTATCAGAAATTGCTTGTTGTAGCTTCAGAATCATACTAATATTATAAATGCGAAAGTGTGTTTGTTTGTTTGTTTGGAAAATTAAGAAATGAGTGTCATTATAAAAAGTCATTAATACTCTGTTTGTTGAATTTGATGCTTGAAAACTTTTGATAGATTTGAAACGTAACTAGCTGTTCGCCCCGAATTGAGACCTCGCGGTATCCATAAAACGAATAAACTTTTACAGATTGTAAAAGAGAGCCCCCCTGAAATAAACATTTTTATAACTTTTTAAGCCATATTCGGCTGGAGGCCATCGATTTACATATTATATTTAAATTTGAAGTAATCACGTTCAATAATTCAGAAGTTATAAGGCTCTGACAGACGGACGAACGGACGGACGGACAAGTGCAAATTCACTCAAGTAAACTCAGAGACTCTTAAGGTCTTAAATGCCTTGCTAAGGCATTTAAGACCTTATCGCACGTGTTATAATGAATCTAGTTTGAAAACTGGTAAACATTTTCAGACTGCGACCGTACGTACCTTAATGGCAGCGGGCGCACAAGACAGCGTGACGAGTGTCCCGGCGGCTTCGTACCGCACGGCGGCGCTGGGCGCGTTCAGCAAGCCGTACACTGTGCGGATGAAGCGCGAACGCTCTGACGGGTTCGCGTGACACACCTGGACACCGACAGATACACTTTATACACAAATATAGACCTAAAATGAATTCATTCATTGACAAATTTATCAATTTTTGAACAAATCGGTTGAATAGTTAAAATTTTGTAAAAGGTCACCACTTAAAAAAAAATTAAAACAATAATTTTGGCCAGGTAACACTCGTCATCAGGACATGGTCCTTCGGGCCGGATATATCCTCACCTTGTATATGAGCTCCACTATGACCAGCTGTAGTATATCGCCAAACGCGTGCACGTGGACGAGCGTCTCGACTAGGTTTTACATGGTCCTTCAAGCCGGATATCATCACCATGTATATGAGCTCCACTATGACCAGCTGTAGTATGTTAACAAACGCGTGCACGTGGTCGAGCCTGTCGGCCAGGTTTTACATGGTCCTTCGAGCCGGATATCCTCACCTTGTATATGAGCTCTACTATGACCAGCTGCAGTATGTCGCCAAACGCGTGCACGTGGTCGAGCCTGTCGGCCAGATACGCGAGCGCGCGCTCCTGGTCCGCGTGCAGCAGCATCAGGAACGCGTTGCGTTTGCACGACATGTCCTGTTCGCCATCTAGGAACGTGCCGATCAGTTCCGGCGCGTCCGGGATCAGGAATTCGAAGTTCCTAGTTAACAAAATGTAACATTGGACACTTGTGCAATCAATCCAGTCCATACCAAAGTCTTCATATCCACAGTAATCACCCAATCTACAGGGAACTCCAGATATTATCTTATTCTTTCTTTTCAAATATGTTCCATACTTTACTGTGGCGACAAACGACACCAGCGCGACTTTGTTTTGTTTTTATATAGTATTAGATAGTACTTAGTAAGGATATTAGATTAAGTATCGCGATACAACGAGGCAATGGGGCTAGCATTCTGGGAACAATTCCCTCTGACAGTGGTCTACTAGATTAATTTGTTTTAACATTTTATTTTAATTTAATGTAATAGTTATTATTTACCTATTTTGTGTATATCCATAACCAATATATTGTGCCAGTAGGTAGGTAGAAAGTACATTTATTTAGATAGTTCCGAGTATAAACGAGAATTTGGGTTATAATAATTTGTCAGTAAAGTTTTTTCTTAGCTTAGATATAAGTAGTTTTTTAGTTATAGTTTAAAGTAGTTAAACAATGTAGTTGATATCAGTTAAATTTCAATTAGTAGGTAGTATTGAATTGTTGTTAAAATACCGCTTTACTTAATAATAATTTATAGTAATTATAAAACTGTCGGAAACAAGTCTATGGACACTTTAAGGCTCCTCCTGAAAACCAGCGCTGCAGCTTGCAGCGACTTTGTGCTGAGTGAGGAGCCTTACTTGTTCACGAATTATAAAAATTGTTTTAATTGTAAGTATGTAAGTAAATATTGTAAACTGTTTTTTCGTGGGCAAATAAATTAATTATCTATCTGTCTATCTATATTAGTTTTGAAACACAATTGAATAAATGATTTATAAAAGAATTTGGACCAATACCTAAGAAATTCTTCTCTCTCTGCGTCGTATTCCTCATTACTGAGGGTCATGAGTCATGATCCCTTTCCATTAATCGAATAACGGTAGGAGTTTTCTTGGGATAATAATGTGGGGGGTTCCCAGAAGAAATTCTTACATACACTTAATCCTAACATAATATATGGTATTGTTATTTTTAGAAACAAAAACACTCTTTACTTAAGAATCTAGCAACATAAGCATGGCGGCAAAAACACGCGTATTCCACGAGTAAAACATACAAGGACACCTGATATCAAGGGTCGCTTCTACATGCCAGGGGCGAAGCCTTCGCTCCTGAGGATTCCTTTATAATACAGACAAACGAGCAGGCGGGTCAACTGATGTTAAGTGATTACCCAAGAATATTTGCAGCACCAGAGGAACCGCCGATGCGTTGCCGGCTTTTGAGATATTTATTTGTTAATGTGTGCGATTCTCAGATGTAACTTACCGGTAAATAGTGAAGATGGCAAGTACAGCATTCCTCCTCACATAGGAGTGCCTGTGCTCGAGACAGGCGCGGATGGCGGGCATTAGAGGCTCCAGCAGTTCCGGCTCCTTCAGTTTGCACAGGAAGCGCAGCGTCGAGCCGCGGAGGAACTCGTTCGGATGTTGCAAGTCCTGAAAAATGCATTATCTATACTTGTAATAAAACTGTAACAGGTCCTATTCTGTATGTATCATGCTTCATACTAATATTATAAATGCGAAAGTGTGTTTGTTTGTTGATTTATTGGTTTGTCCTTCAATCACGCCGCATCAGAGCAACAGATCGAAGTGATTTTTTGCATGAGTATAGTTGAGGACCTAGAGTAACATAGGCTACGTTTTATTGTGGAAATTAAATAAGGCTTATTATACGCGGACAAAGTCGCGGGCATCAGCTAGTTGAAAATATTATGATTTTTTTTCCAGAGGGCACTCTATAATTGATACTGAAGCCATGAACATTTTTTGTCTGTTTGTCTGTATCTTCGCCGCGCATCACGCTGAAACTACTAAATGAACATAGGATACTTTTTATCCCGAAATTCTGCATGGTTCCCTTGGGACCCAGGATCTCTAATAGCTTAACATAGCTCAATATCTGGAGTGAGCTAAAGCACATAACATGATAGTAGCCAAAAGCAACTTCTGAGTTTCTTGCCCGCACTTCACAATCGAATGTGCATTCTAAACCAGTGGTAGACACAAAACAAGACATGAAACGCAAGTTTTTCTTTAATATATATATATATATAGCGAGCAAACAAGCAGGCAGGTCACCTGATGGTAAGTGATTACTGCCACCCATGAACATTTGCAGCACCAGAGGAACCACCAATGAGTTGCTGGCTTTTGAGATATTTGTTTATCCGCCCTTTGAAGAGCCCCATATTATAATCATAAAGGAACACAGAAGATGGAAGCTGGTTCCATAATTTGCAGGTATGTGGCAGAAATGACCTGGAATAACGGGAGGTATGTCACACATTAAATGGGTTGGGAGTTAAAAAATCTCACCTTCCTATAAGCATCACAGACTAGGATCATCTCCTGCAAGAGCTTGCCATCGGGGGTGGTCTTGGGCACAATCTCCCAGAAGATCAGCAGCAGCTTCTTGATGGTGTGGTCCTGCAGCGGCAGCACAAACCGGATGATTATCATCAGCAGGCCCGGGATCTTCTCCCCGGACAGGATTATGCTGATAACTTTCTTTAATGCTTCTATCTTCTTCTTTATATCTCCTTTCTCTGTTTTATAAACATTTAGGGTTTGATAATTTGTTTTAAAAAAAACTGTATTTTAATTTTTATCTACTTAAAACAACTAATTATTATTATTCATTAATTTAAAACTATTATTACAACTAAAAATGAATTTTATTGATTTATTAAATAACTAGCCCGCGATTTCGTCCGTGTGGTTTAAGTTTTCTGGTTATTCCCGCGGGAACTCCTTAATTTTCCGGGATAAAATGTAGCCTATGTCACTCTCTAGAGTCTAGGTCCTCACCTATACAACAAAAAAAGAATTAGCGAAATTGGTCCAGCCGTTCACGCGTGATGCCGTGACCAAGGGAAATAGGGATTCATTTTTATATATAAATAATATCCTCGTTTGCTTACAGCAATGCCAAACTAGTACACTAGTAGTAAAATTGTATACACATGGTATTCTTACCTAAATCAAGCTTCAGCTGCATCTCATTGTGTGGCTCTGAATCAGTCGGGAAGTTGATCAACGTGTAACACGGTTGTTCCCCCATCGTGCTACAACAATAACATAATATGGTTTCATCAGAGATGTACAGCCAAGATAGGCCCATAATCTTCATTCAAAGGAGCGAGTTTGCACATTATGAATGGCATTTAATATTAATTATACATTTCACAATTATTTATAGTAAAAGTGATCAGTATTGAATATATCTTATGAAAATATCTCGATTTCCTTTTTCTATGCTTTATTTTAAGGGCAAATTTAAATATTTTTTTTTTCAAATAAACTTTTACAAGTGCTTTTGAACTGTCGAGTGACTCTACCACTGGTTTGGAATGCTATTCCTACAGAGAAGAACCAGCACAACCCACCAGGCTTGACCTATTTAGAAGGAATTGTTTGTGTTTGTGTGGGCCCCGGGATGGTTTATATTTGTCACCATAAGATTGTAAAAACCGTTAGATTATAATCTAACTCGCGAAATTGTAAACTGTCGAATGGTTACAATATAACAGATTATTTTTCGGTAGATTGTAATCTGTTAGGTTTATTAACCCGATAGAACCTAAATGCCCTTTACTAGACGACGTTCGACATTCGACATAAATAATTAAGTAGGGCACTACTTAATTATTTATGTCGAACCCTAACCTTACCTACAAGCCAGAGACAAGAAAACGTAAGTACAATGAATATTTAAAAAATTGACACTTAAAACATTGAACAGTTCACAATCTTTCGACTGTTTACAATCTATCGAAAAAAAAAGCGTTAGATTACAATCTTACGGTTTTTACAATCTTACGGTGACATATTCACAAATAGACCCGATAGGGGGCACTTATAAGGTTAATCGGGTTCTAGCTTCAAGGCAGGACAACGTCTGCCGGGCCCACTAGTTATCTATAAAAGATCGCTGTCATACACTAAGTAAGTATTAGAAATTAGTAAATTTGAAGTAGGTAACAATAGCAAAACAATGGATATCTACATTATGGCGTACATGAACGAGTTAGTCTAAAAATCATTAGTTAGTCTAAAATAGTTTATAATAATTAATACACGGGAAGCATCCGGCTACGTGTTTAATTACCTTATTTATACGCCCCACTGATATCTGAATAAACACCAAATTACACAGTATCAACACTTAACATAAATAGGTATTAACTAGATTGCACAATATCTTATGTGAAAATAAACTAAATTTTAAATTATTTAGAATACGTGTCCATGGTCCACATCAAATTAAACATGATGACCAGAGACAAGTAACATATTGATGACATCCATGACATAAGACATTGACGTTGGCATGTGTCACCTATGTCATATGTGTCACATGTCATTTCTCATGAGCTGGCGGTAGGGCTCTGAGTTCCAGCCCAATTAAATTATTGTTAGCATAAACACACCTACATAGACAAGTGTATGAGAATCTGTGTCCTTTTCCCTCCAAGCAAAAATGTCTATGCTTTATTTTTTATTTGTTGCAACACTGTGCAACACCAACGCAAACATTGTCAAAAATTCAATGCGTGGCAGTCCGAGACATATGAGACGTGTATGAGACATAACAACTCCTATTACTTGTACTGAAGCTATGTAAACAAACTACGTCATTCAAATCGTTACGAACTACAGCTGTAGATTAAAGTTTGAAAGGTAATCGCTCTTCTTTAAGGTTTACACAGAAAAATAACAAAAAAAAGACCAAAAATTACCCTCTTTTTTTTTGGTACTAATAAAATAAACACAATTACCCGTATCTGAAGATTTTTTGATTGATGTGCACTATGGTTAGTCATTTTAGAGTAAAAACACACGTAAAAGACTCTTTCCCATAATTCTTACTCTAGAATAAAATCAAAAACGACAAAAAAATATTTTTTTTTTAAAGTTGGTGTCCTCCTCGCACAAAACTACCCATAAATTGATTACATTAGAGTAAGAACGTCAAAAAATTCCTACTGTGTCCTTGTCTATCCTAGTATTTAATACCAAATTTAGAGAGGAATTGAGACAGTATTTAATTTTTATGGGAAAAAAATGTGCGCATCTGCGGAGGACGCGTTCCGCCATACTAATTGTAAGCGGAATCCGGTTACACGACAGATAACTCGAAAACGCCAGTAACCGGAATCCGGTTACTTGCCAGCTTAAGGGGTCTGCTTTTCTTTATTATGTCTGTGGGGCGACCACGTAACTTTTGCATCAATCATTGAAACATCGCAATCACCTCTGATTGGTTAACACTCTTCCACTATTGGACGAAATCCATTGACGCAGCATGAATACCATAAATTCAGCCAATCAGAGGTGATTGCGATGTATCAATGATTGATGCAAAAGATACGCGGTCGCCCTGCTTAGGGATCCGCAAATTTTAATTTTAAAAGTATCGATACCTACTCGATGCCAAGCATTGAACGAAAAGTATCGATACCGATAAAAGTATCGATACTACTTGGTATCGAATAGGTATCGCGTAATATTTTTATGAAATTTGAAGTTACAAAAAAACAACATTATTTAGCACTAATTTATTTAACGATTTTTTTACCGCTAATTTCCGGAAACTGTTAACGTTAGCATTACTAAGGAAATTTTGACATTAACGGTTTCGATACGTTACAAATCGAGTTTTTACGTTAATTAGATGATTTAAGAACTCTAGGTAGTTACCTAGGAATAGTAGTAGGTACATTAATGGTCCCTTCATTGTTAAATCACAAAATCATAGAGCAGAATTAATCATTTCATGAATTAATCAACTATATTAATGTAGGATCATAGTTTTCTTAAAAATGATCACCAAATTATTTAGAGATATTATGATCAAATGCCTAATGTAAAAAGGAAGGGCTACGCCATAAGCCTATGGCTTCGCTCTTTACACAACCACATTAGGGGTATGGCAGAAAAGACTATGTGGGGTGGGGTGCTGATTTACACTTACAGATTTTAGACTTGGCCGAATTTTTATCAATTTTTATAAAACTTTTTCACACATCACTTGATCCAGGTGTCATTTTGACAAAATATAATTATGAATATTATGTGTTTTATCAAATAATATCATAATAATGGCACTATATGACCGCGCTGCGTCTATGTATCAGTATTCGAAATTCAAAATTTACTAATGAAGTAAATTAGATAGAGCCAGACCTTACTGAAAACCAATCAAACTACAACAACAAATCAATTTTGCCATTTAATTACTAAATATAATTAATGATTAAACGAACTTACCTGTAAGTGAAGTTCTATCATAATTATATGAGTCGCTTCATTCGAAGATATAATCATAGACAACGTAGTTTCCTTTACTTAATAGCAACCGATCGCACAGACTTCAGAGGAGTTATAAAAAAGAACCCCCACTACCCGCCTCTGTGTCGCACGACAGAGGAGCGGTTTCGTTCGTCATTTAGTTTAGAGATATACTTATACTTAAAGCTCTTGCGAAAATATGTTTCGGGATGGGTGGGTTGGGAGCTTAATATTATATCTTCGAATGAAGCGACTCATATAATTATGATAGAACTTCACTTACAGGTAAGTTCGTTTAATCATTAATTATACTTCGTCGCTTCATTCTTCAGATATAATCATAGACAACGTAGATGTTAAGAGATAGGTATATATTTTTGCAAGAACTATATCTACGCTGAATAGATACTAATTATTGTTATCAATAATTTTATTTATTCTTCTTATCTCTTATTTGAGCTGTAATGTTTTAAACAGTTCATGTTTAAGGTTGGAATCATGTACCGATTTCCCGAGATGTTTATCTACGTACATTTAATATGACTTTAAAATTTCTCTTAAGTATTTATTGTACTTAAGTTTCAATTTAAATAACTTTCAATTTACCAATAATAAAATCTTGCGCTTTTTTGCTTTAGTTGCTAGTAACAAGCATGAACGTATTATAGTTTCGATGCAAGCGAATGGAACTAGTTATTGATGTCAATACTGCAAGATTTATAATCTACTACAAAGTAAATTAGCAGGGACAATACTTTATTTTATTTGTACAATTAGCCCAACAGACGTCCAATGGGACGCTTAAGTGCGAAATCCTGCCCAGTAGCAGAAGAAGGCATATTTTGTTTTTTGGAAGTGCGGCGGGAAAAGAACAGGTATATTCTGGTCCTGTTGTGAAGATATTTCGGGTATTGCTTTAGCTATATGTTTAAGTAAAATTTTATATTAAAATACCGTTTTAAGTTTTTTGTCGAACAATTATATCGTCATTAAGGTTATGGAATTTAATAAATTCCTATCCGCGTAAAAGTTACCCCGAAATTATAGGTGAAGAATGAATATTCGGTCGATATTGTGACAAACTACTAATATCGACTTTGAAGGGTTAATCAATTGGTTTGAACTTTTTAGCCCCACTGACGTTAGGTGCTTTGAAGTAAGTTATTTAAGGAGTCTTTCTATACTTTTCAACGATGGATAACCTAGCTGTGCGTCATTGAATGTAGAATGTTTGTGAAAATTTTTTTTTTTTTTTTTTTTAAAACATCATTATAAGCTATTCAATTCATAATAATTTTTGAATGGATGCATTAATTTCCTGATATTTTATGACACAGCTGATCTATGTGAGGTAAGCGTGATCCAACTGTTACATTTGCGGCCGCTGCTCCATGCCGATTTTTGTTTTTCATTAATGTCTTAATTGGTTACTCTCATTCAGGGTCTGAATCGACTAAACAAGAATTTTAATTTTGCTCTAGGCAAGTGTTGCGGGAGCATATTATTGTTTACGCGAGTAAATTGTACTAACTACCATGTTTGCCACGAGTGATTACGATGCCTACATCGTACGTATTATTATAACGAAAGTTTTATAACGGTTTTTCGAAGATTGTTTCTAATATGTGGATAATGAATATAATTATATGAATGGATCTTAAACTTAAAATTCTTTTTATTTTATTTTGTACCAAAAACTTATAAAATACTTAGAAAAACAGAAACATAGTGGACAAGGAAGCACTAATCTCTATACGAGATCGCTACCAGTGACCCTTTGCACCGTGCTTGGATTCCCGTTTCGGGTAAGACAACCTGCGCGTTTTACTGTGTTTGCAGAAACAAATGCCCACGAAATATCTTTAAAGAAGAAAACAATAATTACGATGGAGATTTTACACTATTACTTTATGTTATATTATAATCTACATCCGTTCATCAAAATACTCGCCGTTAGATTCTCTTTATTTAAAAACCAACTTCCAAAAAGCAGAAGGTTCTTTGTTAGTTTTTGGTTTTTCGAACTGTTTTAAGCATAATCAACCGTATTACACATCAGCGGGTGTATGATATATGCTTCCCGGGCACTATTAAGTTGTAAAACTCGAGAGTACCTACGTTGTTAGGGACAAAACATAAAACTTGTGGGTAATTTTTGCAATCTTACCACACATTTCCTTCGTAAATGTTCTTTGCATACCCCTGCCACGCTGAGGGTAGAATACTAGCAGGTATTTTATTTCAAATTTGACGTATCTGTATGTACAGTATTTGCAAACAAATTAATTTATTGCTGAAGTAGCTGCTAAAAAAAAAAATTAAGATATTTATTACCTCAGAATTCTCTGAACTTTCGTTACCACTCCGCAGGTGTATGTAAGTTTGATACCGAGAGGCCTTGCAAACAATTACATATTCTGAACATTTTGAACCCCAGATCTTGAGTCTGCATACACTGAATGAAACATTTATGTTTTTTATCAATCAATCAATCACCTTTAGGTACCTATATAGTGCAGTCACTATAGACTGAAAGGCGCTGAAATCTGTAAAAGCTGAAAACTTAAGAAGCGGTGTTACGCTGTATATATATATATTATATGTATATTTTTTACCAAGTAGGTAATAGTGCTTCAATATTACTATATTGCAGTCTCAAAAATAAAAATCTGAAATGCTAGATCTTTTCATGTTACATCCGGGCAGATATGTAAGTAACGTTTGCAGAAATGACTAGAACCACCACAAGTGTTTCATTGAAAGTAAAAACACTGGTATAGAATTTTACTAGTCTTCTTTATAGTCGATTAGACATACCTTTTTTATAAGATGGTACTCCAGAGATTATATTATCATGGAATCTGTTCCATAGGTTTACATTTTAAAATAAGGCTTTGTGGTAACGGTATTAGATTAATAATTGCATTTACTTGCTAAAAGAAATTAAATACATACATATTTCTAAGTATTCTGTTTATCTGTCACCGTAAATAATAAACACTTTTATTGTGCCCCCATGCTAATAGATTTATTCTTGAAAACAGAACCTCATTAGTATAAGGTTTCTTGGCCTTATCGGTGATAGTGTATGAATTATGAAGACAAAGCAAAAAGGGTAGGCGATGCAAACACTAATAATATAATGTATTATATTACATGATAGGTACTTGTGATTGAATAAATCATGTCCACTATTTTGATATAACTAGCGGTAACACCTAGGTACGAAAGATCTTTTAAAGCTTTAGCTTTGATTTCGAATTAAGTAAGTATCCATACAATCTTTGATCCAGTAAATACTGAAGATTGTTAATAATTTACAGCAGAGGATAAATAAAGTAGAAGGTAACCTTCTTTATGGTAAGTACATAGTATTTACCTGAGTCCCGGTTACTTCTCAAGTATTGGTCGAAATCAATTTGTGTTAGGCTTACTAAGCTGGGCCTTGGTGACGTATCCGATCGTTGGTCCACTTTGACCCTCAACGCCTTCCCCCTTGTTCAGAGAACGGTGAACAGCTTGCTAAATGCCAGCTATCTTGATTTGGTGGACAAATAATTCTTCATCGCCGGACTGCTAATTGAGCAGATGCCATCGCCAGGCGCGTCTAGCTGAAAGGTTTGATTTCCGTCGTGCTACTTCGCGGGTGACCTCGCAGTGTACCATTGTCGTACCTTAGCACTTCTTCGTCTAAGTACCTATTTTACTCAAGTGAATCATGCTGAAACGCTTAACCTTCGTGTTACCTTTTAGGAAACCCGCCGGAAAGACCTTTAGTGCAATTAAACACTACATGGACGAGTAATTTCTTAAGTGCGTTCCATGCTGAAAAACGTTTATATTCTTTCGTGTTACCTCTCGGGTAACCTCCCAGAAATCCTTTAGTGCAATTTAACATTGCATGAAAGTATAATTCCTGTAGGTAATGAGCGCGTATAGATGATTCAATACTAACTTTTATTTTAAGTACCCTCTTTAGGAAATCATACATTTTACATAGTAATAGTATTGTACCACAATTCCTCAGGCGCGTCGTACTGAATGGTTTATTCTCTATCGCAGTGACTCTCGGGCAACCTCCAGGAAAAAACTTTAGTGTAAATAAACACTGTATGAAAATATAATTGATTAGGCGCGCCATGCTAAAAAGTTTATTCTCCTTCATGTTGACTCTCCGGCAACTATAATTGATTAAGCGCATCATGCTGGAAGGTTTATTCTCCTTCGTGTTGACCCTCGGACAACCGCCAGGAAAACCTTTAGTGTAAACAAACACTGCATGAAAGTAAGGCGCGTCATGCTGAAAGGTTTATTCTCCTTCGTGTTGACCCTCGGACAACCGCCAGGAAAACCTTTAGTGTAAACCAACTGTGCATGAAAGTATGCTTGATTAGGCGCGTCATGCTGAAAGGTTTATTCTCCTTCGTGTTGACCCTCGGACAACCGCCAGGAAAACCTTTAGTGTAAACAAACTGTGCATGAAAGTATGCTTGATTAGGCGCGTCATGCTGAAAGGTTTATTCTCCTTCGTGTTGACCCTCGGACAACCGCCAGGAAAACCTTTAGTGTAAACAAACTGTGCATGAAAGTATGCTTGATTAGGCGCGTCATGCTGAAAGGTTTATTCTCCTTCGTGTTGACCCTCGGACAACCGCCAGGAAAACCTTTAGTGTAAACAAACACTGCATGAAAGTATAATTTATTAGGCGCGTCATGCTGAAAGGTTTATTCTCCTTCGTGTTGACCCTCGGACAACCGCCAGGAAAACCTTTAGTGTAAAATATAAACACTGCATGAAATAATGATTACTCAAACACGTGGTGCTGAAATAAATTGCTGAAAATGAAAGATTAAAGAGTCACCTGCAAAACGCACTTTTTTTTTTTTTTTAATATTATTAAATATGTAAGTATTTAAAGAGAAAATTATCTTTAATCTATAAGTGTGTAGAAAGTAGGAACGTGAGATCGTTGCTACGCACGAAAAAGGAATGACGAACGAAACCGCTCCTCTGTCGTGCGACACAGAGGCGGGTAGTGGGGGTTCTTTTTTATAACTCCTCTGAAGTCTGTGCGATCGGTTGCTATTAAGTAAAGGAAACTACGTTGTCTATGATTATATCTGAAGAATGAAGCGACGAAGTATAATGATTAAATTAAATTTATCAATAAAAATAATTAAAATATTAACCTTAAAACTAACCCCTCGAGCGTCGCGCCCCGATAAGCAGCGAGTGCTTTGAGCGTCGCGGGGTGTCGACCTCGACTCGATCTTTTTTGCATACATTTTGTAAATTTCATATTTCTCGATTATGCTGCAAGGTTTTTACATGTATCTTATACCGTTTTGTTCGTTATGAAACTACCTACTCGAATATAAATTTGTTGATCTCCGTAAAAGCTCAGTAAAAGTATATTTACGATAATAAAATCGTAATTGGTAAAACACACCATAAACTTCGCCATGTTTCCTCATTTTTCACTTATTTTGTGATAATATTTTCGAACACTGGCACTTAAATTACATAAAATAAACTGACACCTAATACCTATCGATATATGTACCTTTTGTTTGATTAGAAACTGGTTTATTACACACCAAACACCTTTTTGCAATTCACAAAAAACCAAAAAACTACGAGTCCACAGATTCCTTGCTAAATAATTTTGTAAATACAAATAGTTCAGAAACATGTACCCAAAATTCTTGACGTAATGTCATTCTTTGATAACCAACTAATACGTTCCGACTACACACATTTACAAATACAGCTTATGTAAAAATCATCCACTTGCCAAAGACAACAAGACAGATTCCGCGCCACCCTGGCGCGCTCGACGCTCAACGTTACAAAATTTTTTGCGCCTATGTGGCGCGTCCGACGCTCGAGGGGTTAAGGAATTAAAGTTTAATTACGAATGTAGTATATTTATATTCATGACCCTAAGAGTCTTCGTAACAACGCGAGCATGTCGGTGACGGTAACGCGAATCCAAATTCCTACCAAAAAACTGCTCAACGCGGCGAAAGAAGTTTTCCACCTAAAAATAATCTCATCGTGAATTCAGATGTTTTGCAGTTTGATTCGATTTAAACGATCACCCTAAACCAAACACTTAATTACTACATTTACTTACGGTCACACAAGCAATCTAGTAGCAAGCAAGTAGGGGTTTCCCCGAAAGCTGTAGCTAGGGATCCTCAAAAAGTATCGATACCTGAGTAGTATCGATACTTTCGTTTCGATACCTAGTATTTTTGTACTCGATACTTTTATGCTAGTATTTTACTAAGTATCGATACTTTCCCAATTACTCGATACTTTTGTCACATCACTGGATTACACACATCATATTTTTTAAACTAGGTACTTCTGTATTCTTTCGACGAATAGCGTTGTCCCCCTCGATGGAATGACACAGGCTACAGCTTTCGGGGAAACCCCTACTTTAATCTATACTTATATAGACTCTAAAGATTGCTTGTGTGACCGTACAAAAAGTAGTAATTAAGTGTTTTGAACAACGGAGCAAAAAACAGCAAAAAACATTTTGAACAACGGAGATAATCTAATCTCTGGTTAACTTGTCTCTGATCTAAGTTTATCAATGTCAATGTCACCACTCATCAGTCACATTATCCCCGTTATTATAAGGGCCCCTTGACTGCGCCGAAGCCTTTAGACTGTCTTTCTAATTTACGCGGCATCTGCGGAACGACAGTCTAAAGCAACGACCTCAATTTACATAGACGGGCCCTGTCGAACAAAGAATGTGGACTTATGTTTAACAACGCCATCTAGTCTGAAAAGCGGGAACTTGCTTGCAACATATGCGCCATCTTGAAAACGTATGACTCGGTCATAGATTAGTACAGATGCGCTTGTCGAAAATAATACCTACATGAGTGTACTCTCTGAGGTAAACGATAAATGTTAGTATGACGTTGTTATTTTTACCACTTTTTTGTTACCAGTTTCCTGGAAAACCATTGAACAGATTATTATGCGGTTTTTTGCATTAGATATATATAGCTTGTGAGAAGGTTCTTAGATATATTTAAAGGTCAAAGTCCACACAATGGGGCGCTGCAGTTCGTCGTGGGTTTTTTTAATTTAATTATTTGTTAATTGTTGATACTGAAGTTTTGTCGATAAATTGACAGAAATAAAGTCATTTTTAGGGTTGCGTACCAAAATGATAAGAAAACAACCCTTGTGGTGCGACATGACTGTCCGTCACACTTAGCATAATTCGGTAACTACTAATGCAAAAAACTTGAAATTTAAAATAATAACAGCTAAAACAGTTTAAAATAATCCTCGCCAAACCTTATTGCAAATGAAAGAATTCAAAAATTATTATTAGTACTATTATAATCAAAAGGGGTTGGAATGGGAGAGGTGAAAGAGTACTAATGGATCGAGTCACAGAAAAATACTTCATTTGAAATTATTTTATTTTATACATTTCTAAGTGTGCTACTTGCCATCAAAAGAAATATTAAAAGCTATTTTGAGATAAATCACTTACTTAATCGTATTTTTAAATGCACACTGCATTTAAAAATACGATTAAGTAATAAACACTTGTAAGTAGGTAGCTGTACATAATAGGTACTAAACAACTCTTGTTCAACGAAATAATAAAATTCTGAATTTTGAATTAACTATTTATTTTTCATCAAATATCAATCAATCAAATCAAAAATAATAATATATAATATAATAATATAAATATTATAAATGCGAAAGTTTGGATGGATGGATGTATGGATGTATGGATGTTTGTTACTCAATCACGCCCCAAAGGCTGAACGGATTGGGCTGAAATTTGGCACAGAGATAGATTATAGTCTGGAATAGCACATAGGCTACTTTTTATCCCGGAAAATTAAGGAGTTCCCGCGGGAATCAAAAAACCTCAAACCACGCAGACGAAGTCGCGAGCATTCGCTAGTACAAAATAAAAATTATCAACTTTAATAAATAAAAACCCTGTATTTATTGAAGTTGGTTAAACATTAAACTCACGTCAATAACTAATTTTATCATATTATTACAATAGCATAATATTGCGTCTCGGAAGGTATTAATGCCTACTGTCCGTTCTGCCCATCTATGCATTAACTAATCTTGGTTGCATTTTTTTTATCGTACTGGACTGGACTATTCTAGGGCTGGAACCCAAAGCCGTAAGGCCAGTTATTAAAAAAAAAATATACAGTTTGCCGCGGAAATTAAATGATTGCGAAATGGATAAAAATATTAAATAGGAAGATTAAATAACGTTTTCTTGGAAATGTATAATTGTGAATTGAAACACTTACCTTAAAATAAAAATAATACAGTGCCAAACTAATAAGACTTTAGATGTTACCTTAATAACAAATTATCTACACGATGAGCGACCGTGATCGCGCTACGACGGGGACAAAGACAGGCTTATGACAGGTTATAGGAGCGCGCTCTCATAGTTGCTCACCCAACATTTTTCTACGAAAGGGCCCATCTAGTACTTACATAAATATCGATGGTCTAAAGGCGTCGCACGACCTTGAAAAAATCCGTGTTGGCCGACACCCAGGTTTGGTATTATTTTCAATATTTTTACTATCTCTATCTTTTGCAAACTTTGGTAGAAGCTAATAGGTTAAACAAGGACACAGTAGGAATTTTTTGACGTTCTTAGTCTATGTAATCAATTTATGGGAAGAAATTTCGTGCGAGGAGGACACCAACTTGAAAAAAAAAAAAAAAAAATTTTTCATTTTTGCCTAGACAGAGAATTATCGAAGAGAGTCCTTGTTTCGTGTATTCTTACTCTAAGACCACTAACCATAGTGCACATCAATCAAAAAATCTACAGATTGGGCCAATATTGGCCAAGTTAGAGGTACCCAAAGAGAAGAAAGGAGGGTAATTTATGGTCTGTTTTTTGTTATTTTTCTGTGTAAACCATAATGAAGAGCGATTACCTTTCAAACTTTATCTTGTGGACTTACTCAATGTCACTATATTTTATCGTGAAAATCGTGAACAAAATAAACACAAAAATCTTAAATCTATTCATCTCATTGATCAATACATTTTGATTTGCATTGCTGAGTGAGGAACTGCTACTTGCTAGCTTAACTTTATCCAGTTTTCATCGAACATTCACCGAAACTGTAACGTTTAATTTTCCAAAATGGACATTTTACTAACTCTTTTCTACGTCCTTTTCTCGTTTTGTGTGATTTATCCGCCTACTGAATTCGTTTCCGCCGGTTTTACGATCCCACAACTTTTAGATGGCTATTTAGGTTCGGAAAATAGGAACTTTATCGGTTACCACATGAAAAGGATAGCTATAACAGCATTGATACATTCTGCACTGCCCCTGGGCTATACCTTAACAGCTCTCTGGAGCGGTGGTGATCGATGGCCCTGGATGTCGCTCATGTTCGGAACAGCGATCATACCGATGTTCATGTTGTTAAAAATAGTTGAATGGTGGGATAACAATTGCATAAAACATCCAGTGGTTAAGGCTTTGCTGCCTAATATGGCGCCTCTTACGGATTGGCGGATTCTCGCGTCCAATTTCAACGTTGAATATGGAGGGTAAGTTCTCTCTGGGGTTTTGTTACATCTAAAGTATTTCATCAAAATTGGTTGAACAGATAGACCGTGAAAGTGTAGCAGACAGCCAGACACACTTTCGCATTTAAAATATTAGTATCTATGTCACCGTAAGATTGTAATCTAACGCTTTTTTTTCCATAGATTGTAAACAGTCGAAAGATTGTGAACCGTTCAATGTTTTAAGTGTCAATTTTTGAAATATTCGTTGTATTTAAGTTTTCTTGTCTCTTTCTTATAGGTTAGGTTAGGGTTCGACATAAATAATCAAGTAGTGCCCGTAGAACTTAGGTTCTATCGGGTTAATAAACCTAACAGATAACAATCTACTGAAAAATAATCCATTATATTGTTATCATTTGACAGTTTACAATTTCGCGAGTTAGATTATAATCTAACGGTTTTTACAATCTTACAGTGACATCTATAAAAACATTTGATGATATGTGAGATAATCTCAGCTTATTTTATTGACATCTGATAATTCTATTGGGTAATCTTTATTTAATTTTTTAATATTTATAATACTGAATAAATTTCTATCCTTTCAGTGTGGATAAGGTGTCCATCCAGTTGAATGCGACCAGCAAGTTCATAGCTACTCAGACATGGCTCGTCAAAGTGACACAGTATGGCATGAATCTGGTCAAGCAGAATGAATGTGCCCTGGTTGCTACTGCAGTAAGTATAATAGGGATGATGCCTATATCAAAAATAAATTATTTCTATCTGATAATGAAATAAAGGGTCCTCCAAAAGACCTAAAATTCATATCCTCACTTAGTTCTAAGTTTGATAACCATTTTAAAATGAAAGAAAGAAAGTGTGTTTATATTTGATGGCACCACAACTGTGAAATTTCCATACTAGAAGTGTGTTTTTAAGTTTGGTAAAGAGTTGCTGATTTAATTGAGTTGTCATCATCTCTATTACCTTTTATCTCATGATTTCAGTGGTCAGGACCACTGAACTGCTTCTTTATTAGATCAATCTTTCAAAACACACTTAAAAAGTGCAATATATTCACAACCTACCCCCTATAAGCTTATTGCTGCTGTTTATTACTACTTATTCTGTTATCTGTTTTTTATCCAATTTCAAAAAAAGGAGCTTATCAATTTGACACATATGTATGAAATACTACAAAACTTGCAGTTTTGTAGTATTTCATACATATTCGCAAGGGCTTCCAAACAAATATACAAAATTTCAGTTTCAGTGTATGTAAGTAATGTATGTGTGTTTGTACATATTAAAAACAGACAGACAGACAGAGATTTACAGATTTCTCAAAAAACTATTGGACGAGTTGGATTGTGACAATTCATTTTTTATTGGCTTACATTTAATTTATCTTCGGGAACAGTGCAAGTTTCATCAAATTTGGTTCAGTATCTTTCAAGATATGGACCGTTAAGTGTGTGTGGTGAAGTTTGTTTAACTTTCAATCTTTGACTTGTTTATCACCTCACCTACTTTCAGTGACAAGGTTATTGATTTTCTAACTGTAATGTGGACGTATTGTATTGCAGACAGACAGCCATACCCTCTCTCCATCGGGTGAGGATGAAGTGCAGTATGTGAATATTGAAGTCATCCCATCACGTGATACCATCAAAAGGTTCTCGTTCAGAATATCCACTACAGCCTTGCAAGAGTTACAACCAAGGTATTCTAATCTAAACTTATTATTATTATAACTTATGCTAGCAGATGCCTGCGACATCGTCCGCGTGGAATAAGTTTTTAAAATTTACGCAGAAACTCTTTAATTTTCCAGGATGAAAAGTACCCTGTGTCCTTCCCCGGGATACAACCTATCCCTGTACCAAATTTCATCAAAATTTCTAACTTGAGAATAGCATATCTATAATGATTAATACTATAAATTTTAGTTCTCAACACAGATTCTAAACTTCACAGACTATTGCTTACACAGGTGAAATGCCACAGACAATCTTCTACTTACATAATATATTTTTTTTATGTTTAAAGGTTGGAACATCCAGTGCGAGTGCCAGAACATATATCTTTGTTGCCGACCGTAATTGAGAGATTTATAAATGTTTTCAGACAATGTGTGGACGAAAACCCTGTTTACTATGTTGATCAGGTGAGTTTTGTTACTCAGTTACATTCTCAGTCTGTTGCCTTGTTGGTCTAGTGATTAGCATGTTCGACTGAGGTCGACGAGGTCCCGGGTTTGAGTCCCGGGTTGGGCCATAAAAGGGGTCCCGTATTGGGGTTTTCTGAAAAGAATTTCTCAGTACTAGCCCGGTGTTAGGAAAGTTGGCAGTGTGTCACCCCCGTGCCTCGTAGAGTACGTAAAGCCGGGGAATTAAAAAACAACCCACACGGATGAAGTCGCTGGCATCATCTAGTATTGGAATAAATTTTAATACACGACGATTTTGACAAGTCTCGTTAAAGTAATGTAAATAAACTCTTTGTAATGTAAAAGTAATAGTACATTACTGCAGCGGCATAACAGGCATTGAAGGACGGACGTTTAAATTGGTAGGCGAAGCCGAGGCACACATACGTAAGTCCATCAATGCCTAGTTGTGGCCGAGGCTTATATAGTACTTTTCTCAAATAATGCGCGGAAATTAAAACTAAGTAGTACCTAGATAGAACTTTTTATTTAAAAATACAGTTATTGAATGTACAATTTTTGAAATTTAAAGTGGACTTTCCGGGGATTATGATGGTTTGGAATATTTCTAACAAGATCGAAGTTTGGTGTATAGTAGTCTCTTCAGTGTGATTCTGTATTTCAAACCTTTGATGGAAGGTCGATGGTCGAGATTGTTTTCGGATAAGGATTTAGATTTTCTTTAATTCTTCCATTGAACAAAATTTTCATAGGTTTTCAAATATTTTTCTTTCGATTTAGGCGGTAAAAAGTTTTCTATTACTGCTCTTGCCGCCTCTTGAATTTCAGGTGGAATGAAAGTAAAATGTCTTCACTTGAACTCACTTTGTCAAATACATTTCAAAATCAATGACGAACAACGAACAACAATAATTTTTCCCGCGTTAAAGTGTTCATTTGTTTTTTTTTTCAATAAACAGCTTTCTATGTGCAAGCTAGTTCTAATTTAAATAAAACCTTTGAAAAGTTACCTCCTTGGTTGCCATGTTTCGGAGTAAAAGATCGTTCCATTTTAAATTACACGACAGATATGAATTTACTATGTAATTTATTTGGCCGCTAAACCACGACAGATATGGATTTTCATACAACTTTGCCGGCCGCTGCTCGCATGTATTTGGCCAGTACAGCAATTTCGATTTATCTGGAAGAAGGTTGTCAAAATAATGCTCAAACTTCCAAGCATGTTTGAGAAAAAGTCATTTTAAATGGAGATCTAAACTCCAAAAACCAAAAGGAACGGGTTAGCTCGCCACAAAACCTCATAGTTAGGCAACAATAATTTTAATGAACGAGAGGGAAAACGGCTTCGCTTCAGATGGATGTGTCACGAACTCAGTTTACTCTTGCTTGGAAAGTTGCTTGTACAATTGGGTATTTTACTAGTCAAATAAATTATTTTTTAGTGATTATTAAATAGAGTACCTGCCAAAAGACGTTATTTACATTTTATATTATCGATTAAAGTAAAAAAGTGCGTTCACTTTTGATGACGTCACAATTTAGTATTTCATACAAATCCAATACTAAGCCGTCGTTTTGAAGTTAGAATACTATTACCTGATTTGTAGTTTTTGTTGTAATATATTTTCGCAGGAGTTGGAAATGTGCATCGGCTGTATGCAGAACACTGCTAACGTGAAACTGAACAAGCGCTGCCCCCCGGCGCCGCCTGGCCTCGGCCAGAACATACCGCCGTGCCAGCAATGCAATTGCAGGTAACACTACAATACTATGGATTAGGTTAGTCAAAACTAATTATAAAGAGGAAAGATTTGATTGTTTGTTTGTTGTGGATAAACTTAAAAACTACTTAACCAATTTTGAAAGTTCTTTCAACTGTAGAAAGCCATTTTATCAGCGAGTAACATAATATGTTATATTTTATTTTCAAAAAAATTAGAGATCCCTACAAAATTGCAATAATGTGAATTGAAGTCGGAAAAAAATCGTCTCATCTGAGAACTTCCGTGGCCTTGGTCAAATTTGGTCTAAAACAATGCTTTACTTGCGAATGTGTTTTTACCAACATATAGTATCAATCCTTATCAAAATAAATATATTATGTTAGTCTAGTTTATCTAAAGTATTTAATTTAGAGCATCATATTTTGATAGAAAAAAGCAGTTGCTTTTTTTTTTTGAAAAAAGAATGCTACTATATGTAGCTGATACCCAATATGTACGTAATGTAACAAGAATTACACTGTCTTGTGGGCTGCCGAATGCAAAGCCAGTTTCTTCCATGTAACTTTGTCATTAAGAAGTTCATCAATAGTTTAATAGCCTAGCAAATGCTGCTTTACACAGTCTTTAAATTTATGAGATAGAAACTTAAGCCGGTTTACGAAATGTAACATACAATGTAGCACGCAATGTAAGAATTTGGCGTCCACATTGTCGCAATGTATCGTGCAATGTAACAGAATTCCCATAGTGTGGACGCCTTGCGCGCACAAACCGTGCACACTACGCGCACGAACAGAGCATTTCAACTGGTGCGCGCCGCGATCCGCCATTTGTCGGTTTTTTCGCCGAACACAAAGGGGCGCGCAATGTGCACGGAGCGCCAGTGTGGACGGGCTGTGTGTCTGTACTGCGGAACGTTGCTCTCGGCAGACTGAGCTATGTTCGCCGCGTGCATGCCGGAAACAGATGCGAGTAGGTACATGCTCGGTTCGTGCGCGTGCTATGTCCACACTTATGAAATGCTCCTTTCATGTTACATATGGCATGTTACATTTCGTAAGTCTGTAGGTACTCGGCTTTAGAGTGGTGTACTTTTACTGTGCATCAGATCCCCTAGCCAAGTTACACACGTTTCGTGTCTATTCTCTTTCTATAATCGTTAACGCTTTAGTGGAGAAAAAAAAATAGTGAATAGTCTATGGTTAGCGTTTTTAATCGCTTTCGCTAAAGCGTTAACGATTATAGAAAGACAATAGACACAAAACTTAAATAACTTGCCTAAAAGGGCTGTAAATCGGTATTTTCACGTTGTGGTAGATTCATTCGACTATTCAAAAGCACTTGTAAAAAGTCTACTTAAAAAATTGGCAGTCATAGGGACAAAACACAAATATACCTTAAAACTAAGGCATTAAAGTTTAATTACGAATGCACTATATTTATATTTAAGACCTTTTGTCTTCGTAACAACGCAAGGTGTCGGTCACGATTCCACCACATTGATATCGCGCTTGCACGCGGTCATGTGTCATCAGCTAAATAGGGACAGCAATATACCGGCAAATTTATATATGCGGGTTAAATAGAAGTTGCGAGCGGCGTTCGCCGGCCTCTTTATCCAGAGACCTAGATAAATACAAGTTAAATCTCAATAATCGCATAATATGGCGGAAATATTCTCGAATTACAAATTATTTTGGTATTACGTTTGTATGGGCAATTTACCCTCCGCTGGCACCTTAATATAAACTTTCAAACTAAGGCATTAAAGTTTAATTACGAATGTACTATATATTTTATACATAAGATCTATTGTCTTAAAAAGAACGGCGTTGGTCATGCGTTTCCACATTTTTGCCCCCTACCAAAAAGTGCTCAACGCGCCTAAAGAAGTTTTCACTTAAGAAAAAATTAAAAAAATGATTTTTATTTAGTCAATATTTGTGTCAGGGTGCTGTGGTGCTGCGCATGTATGGGCCGCTGGTGGGCCGCGCGGGCCGCCGGCGCGCCCGCGCTCTGGCTCGAGCAGCGCGGCTCGTGCCCCGTGTGCCGCGCCACGTTCTGTCTGCTCGACGTGTGCCCCGCCCGACTGCGCCACTCCTGACTGCAGCGCCATCTGCGCTCTGTGTGCAGACACACGTCTTGACTGCTCAACCGGTGCATAAAGTGTGAATCTGACCAATCTAATACATAACCAGTGTATAAAAAGTTAATCAGACCAATCTTATTTTAAGTGTCACTATCAATATCAAATCAATGTTTTTCCTGTAACATCTTGAAACGAACAAATATCGTGTAGACGCGCGACTTGTGCCCTGTCTGCCGCGCCACGTTCTGTCTGCTCGACGAGTGCCCCCTCGACTGCGCCACTCCTGACTGCAACAGCATCTGCGCTCTGTGTGCAGACACACGTCTTGACTGCTCAGCCAGTGCATAACCAGTGTATAAAGTTTGAATCAGACCCATCCAATAGTGTCACAATCGAAATCCTCTGGTTTAAGCAGCGCGGCTCGTGCCCCGTCTGCCGCGCCACGTTCTGTATGCTCGACGTGTGCCCCGCTCGACTGCGCCACTCATGACTGCAGCGGTATCTGCGCTCTGTGTGCAGACATACGTCTTGACTGCTCAACCAGTGTATAAAGTGTGAATCAGACCCAACTAATAAAGTGTCACAATCAATATCAAAACATATCTCTTATCTTGTAACATCTTAAAACTTATCGTCAACGATTGTTTTCGAGCAAATATCGTGCGTAGGTTCGCGGCTCGTGCCACACCTGCCGTGCAACGTGTGCGGTGCCCGAATGCGCTAGTCCCGAGTGCAGTGACAGCTGCCCCCCTAGCCAAGTTACATAAGTTTCGTGTCTATTCTCTTTCTATAAATAATCTTTAACGCTTTAGTGGGGAGAAAAAATAAGTGAATAGTCTATGGTTAGTGTTTTTAATCGCTTTAGCTAGTGTTAAAAGAGAATACACACGAAAGTTATGTAACTTGGCTCAGGGGGGCTGCTCTGTGTGTGGAAATTGATCACTGCACCAGTGCATAAAATGTGACTTATCATTAAATTATCAAACTTATTAGTTAAGTCTAGGCTTTTTGGAATGTCCCTTTCTTGTAAATAGGTCTTGCCCGACTAAATATCGTGAGTCGTGACGATTCCGTGCACTGACTTTGAGCTATTGTACCCGGAACTCTTGCCTCTTCAGTTAGCTTCTAAATTCCCTATCCCTTCCTATGTCTATCTTTAGTTAATGTGTGAACTCAGTAAACAGTTCCAATCTTTATTTGCATTTATTTTATAGGTTTTTGTACAAATATCTTTCATGCCCACAATACGCATTTACCTGCAGCCCATAATATAGTTTATGTGTAAATAGTTTGAAATTTAGTATGGCGGTAGATTACATCTTGGGAAAGGACAGGCTACGTTTTATCCCAGAAAATTAAGGACTTCCCCCGGGGATCTAAAAAACTTAATCCATGTGGACGAAATCGCGGGCATCGTCTAGTAATGTAATAAACATCCATGAGTAATACATACTCATAATATTGTAATAATTACAATTGTAATTAGAACTGTAACAAGTTGCAACTCACAGCTTTCCCACACAAAAAAAAAAAAAAAAGGAAACATGGCATTACTTTCATCAAAGGATAGTAAGATAAGAATAGATAATATGTATGTGCATTTGTATATTGTTATGGTTAGATAAAAAATAATATATTAGTGTAAGACTAAGTAAATCTCTGATGTTCATGCGTAACTAGTGAATCTAAAAAGAGTTATACTTAATAGTATATATCATTCCGCCAAAACGCTCGGCGGTGTCATTGCGCCGTTTGTGACGTCACTATTGTACTCTGTGCAGTGTGCAGTAAACAATAGTGTGATTGTCAAAGCTTGAAAACAAACAATAATTGTGACGTCATTCGCTTCTTGGTGTTTTATCCAATATGGCGGATTGCTGTTTTACTTTATCAAAATAAATAGCAATCTCACTCGAAATAGAAAAATAAATACGTTTTTTATAATCCATGAATCTTATTTCATTAGGTAAATTCATAATTTCATTGATTCTTGGTTACTGTCATCATGCCTATTGTTATAATAATATGTTCTAGACAAATAAGTGTAGGTAGTGTGACGTGTGTAGTATGCTACTGTACAGTACCATAAATAATTAATTATAATAATTCCAAAAAATTAAAGTAGTATTTTCTGACTGTAATCATACTAATATAAAAATATATAATATACTATACTATATACTAATATATAAATGCAAAAGTGTGTTTGTTTGTTGGTTTATTGGTTTGTTGGTTTGTCCTTCAATCACGCCGCAACGGAGCAACGGATTGACGTAATTTTTGGAATGGGTATAGTTGAGGACCTGGAGAGTGACATAGGCTACTTTTTATCCCGGAAAATTAAGGAGTTCCCGCGGAAATAACAAAAAACTTTTACCACGCGGACGAAGTCGCGGACATCAACTAGTGTAAAATAAATCTTAAAAGCTGGTCTTAAAGGCTGGGTAAAAACTGGTACAAAAGTAAAATAATGTTTTTTTTTGTAACAACTTTTTCATGTTTCTTAATATATAGTTTTTCTGTTGTCACACATGTAGAAGGTAATAAAACCATTTCTATTAATCTGATTCTTCGTTCTGTAGTTATGGGCCGGTTTCTGAATTGAGAATTTCATGTTGAGCCTGTCTCAAAGGCTACTTAAGTGTGACTTAGGAACGACTTAAGCAAATTATTGTTTCTGCAGGCCAAGCATGGGAGGGGACAAAAATCTTATCCCCCGATTATATCCACTGACAAGAGATAAAATTATGCTAGAGCATGGCAACAGGGGAAAGGAGAAGTATATCCCTGTTTGACTTGTGCATAGGACGTGTGTTTAAGTTTATTTTCATACCATTAAATTATAAAAAAGATGTCTCGAGCCTACTGGGACATCTTATCCTTTCCCCGTGGATAAAATCTCCCCGCCCATGCTCGGCCTACTGAACTGATATTGTGCTAGGTCACAGAATAATAACTAGTACAAAGCTAGGTTTGAGAATTGGAACTTGAGAAATCTCAAATTTGACATTTTCGAAACAAATCAATTGCGTTTCAGAGCGCATTTGACATTGCTCAAATAATAGTATAGCCTAATAATACTTAAGTAGGTATCTAATAATTATGTTCATCGTCATGAATGTTGAAACTCATTTGGACATCTTTTTTATTCTTGTATTTTTATATTGAAACTATTTGGATTACCTATTATGTGTGGCTGCAAATTACATGAGTATTGAGTAAGATTTTACGTAAGTTACAATAACATACTATGCAAACAATAAGTTAGTTACTTACAGACTACGACATTTAGGCTTCTTACACGATGATAATAGAAGCCAATCTAACGAATATTTTTGTTAGTCAAAAGTAATAGGGTATTTAGTATTTACATAAAGTACTTTATTTACTGTTTGTTTTTGCACTGTAAATACTTTATTATTTTAACTTTTCCTAACAATAAATGTTGATCACATTTAAATGGGTTTATTGTTATTTCTTTGATATAATAAATTCCTACCAATAAACCTTTGTCCCGAGTAAAGCCCCTTCATACAGTGTGGCCACATGTGGCAAATTTTGTTGTAACTACCTACACAATCTCTGACCTGTAGGAAAATATCTCTATAACTATTCCAACAAACTTATCTGACAGTGTCAGCGTCGCTAGTAGATATTATGTAAAATAAAATAGAAACAAAAACTACCTACTTAAACAGGCATAAAAATTAGATCAAATTTTGGCCACCGGACCACCGAAGTTGGTGGGACTTTATCTACGACAATTCCGTCCAACGACGGGTGGAATTCAAATTTTTAATATTTTTTTCTAATGTTTATTATTTTTCAATTATTGCTTTTTTAGATGATTACCTATGTTGATGATGACAAAAGATATTTGGAGTTTGAGCGAACGAGTCACGAGCCTATTGCGATTTCTAATTCTTTAGACGATAAAATATTATTATGATAATAATCCATACTAATATTATAAACGCGATAGTGTGTCTGTCTGTCTTGGTATAGAGTTAAGTTGTATCCTGGAGAAGGATATAGGCTACTTTTTATCCCGGAAAATTAAGGAGTTCCCGTGGGAATGAAAAACCTTAATTCACGTAGACGAAGTCGCGGTCATAAACTAGTTATTTATATTTAACATCCTATACCTTCTCTATTATTCCATCAAATGAATCTAGTGCCAAACCTGCTAGATCGTTATCTAAATACGGGGCTAATCGATCACCATCACTGACCACTGCCACGCGATCGCCTGATAGCCATCGATAATTATGGGGCTGCCAACCACCATCGATGGTCTCTTGACCTTGTATAATAAATAGCCTACATTTAAAACTTAATAGGTATGAACATACACAGCCATTTGAATCAGCATTATGTTAAAGTACTTACCTATACTTGCTTTCATTTCACCATGAATTTCTGTGAATGAGTAAAAAAAAAATTCGGGTCATTGCAAATAATTAGTAGGTAGGTACTTTCATTCGTTTCGCAATTTGGCATACTAAGTAGTAAGTATTTTGATTTCAGAATTGAAATTTTTACGTTAAAACTTCAATAAAATCGAGTAGGTACCTACCGCTATGTCTTTGAGGACCAATACTTCAAAAACGTATCCGGCGAGGGATTTTGAGAAAAAAGAATCGAAAGTGAAACAGTCGGGATGTAGTCGAGCAGTTCGAGACTTTTGCAAAGACACGACTCTACATGGGTTTAAATATTTGACATCTAAAAACTATTACGATCGGTGAGTAATTTTTTTTTCATCCCACCATCTCGGAAAGAGTATTTTTAATCTTCGATATCTGAATGCAAAAGCCGTTATTATCCTCTTGAGGATAAAGTAAATTGAATTTAGAACATCGTGTGCACGTTAGTAAATATCACTCGTATATGAAGTTTGTGAATTCAAAACATCATTAAAACCTATTTACTTCCACCTCTATGGCGCCGAATTTCCATACAACCGTTTTTAATTTGTTAAAAACTCACACTCGTAACCTTCTTGGTGTACTTTTTTAATTTGCTTTACGCGCACCATTTTCTTTCACGTCATGTCATTTCCTCGCTGAGGTGGGATGAAAAGTTACGTGTTGCACTCGAGTGAAAAGATTTTTCACCTCGTGCTCTTTTGATTCCCTCGCTGACGCTCAGGATTCTAATTTTTGAGCCACTCGCTGCGCTCGTGATTCAATTTTAGAATCCATCGCTTGCACGGTCATCAAAATTGAGCACGCGGATAAAAAACAACTTTTCACTCTTGTATAACAAATAACTATTTTTCGTAAAAATACTAAGTATTATTATAGTATAATGACAGTATACAGTCTCTCCAATAATGAAATCGGATTTTACATCATCTAACACGCTTTTTTTTTTCTTAGTGTATCAGTCTTTCGGGTATATAATTCCTATCTCTCGAATTGCCTCGTTGGTAAAATAAGAAACTACTTTATTGGGTATCTTACCTTCGACCTCAAACTTTTATTTGGCACTGTTTACTAGACCATACCTATACCTCCCCACATTAGTCTCATATATGGCCATAAGGTGAACTTAACTCCCCCTGACATACCCCGCATTCCAACTCATACGGTCGCGACAAGACGCCCATCGAACATCGTTGACCTTCTGTATAAATATTTAACGATATTATATTGGTTGGTTCTGGAGGTATGTCAACTTCTTCCATTTTCTTCCATAAGATATCATAAGAAACCAGGTCAAAAGCTTTGGACAGGTCTAGGAAACGGGCATTAACTGGAGCCTTACGTAAAGCCATCAGTCCTGCGCCTGATCTCTCTCTGGTCGTGTCTGTGCAAGAATAGAAAGTGCCCTTGTGTTTGCGCACACACTAGTGCACATCTCTAAGTGTGCGTCACAGGAACTACACATTACATGTGCCGGCAGCGTGGGCTGGCTCGTGTGCTGCGGCGCCAGCGCGTGCTGCGCCGGCGTGCTGTGCTCGGTGCTGTGGGCGCGCTTCCTGCAGGTGCCGGCGCTGCTCACGCTGCAGGACCTGCGCAGCCAGCTGCCCGCAGTGCGCATGCCGCTGGTGGCCGTCTGCCCGTCCGCCGAGTCCGTGGCTTACTACTTCCTGAACGACTTGTGAGTGTGCGTCACAGCGAACTATACGCTCGAGTGTAACAATAGGAAGATCTTCTTCCGGGCGGGTGTTTTATAACCGGAGATCCACCTTGTCCAATCATTGTATGTTGGAAGTTCTTTGGCAGCTTCTTAGTTCGGACTGTGACGTGAATTTTACGTTGGTGTAATAGCGCCATCTGTTCTCAGATGTAGCGACCCCTACACTACTTCCTGAATGATTTGTGGCGTGTGACACAACAAGTAGCGCTGTTACATTCAATTCATCGGTTTTATGAAGACGAATATTTTAAAATAAAATCAAGGATATTTGACCACGCCAAACAGTATTCAAAATTGTAGGTAGGTACATATTTCACAGTTCGTCACCAAAACAAAAGTTGTTCCGAAACTTCCGTATTTTTGTTAACTCAAAGCCCAAGCTTAAATCTCAGGCCCATTGAAATAAATAATTGTAAATTTTAGGTCAGTACCTGAAAACGTAACCGATCGCTTGCCAACCATACTTAGCCACGTGCTGCGACGTCAGAAAACCTTAATGGAGCATCTTGAGATCCTGGAAGACGTACTTGTTAAAAACAACCTGACTTTACCTCAAGCTCTGATGACAATCACTCCGCCCTGCAGCAGTATTGTGCTAAATTGTCGCTGGCAGCTTTATATGATACCGTGTGAACTGCTGTTTAGGAAAGAGTTGACTGACTGGGGGGCCTGCTGTGTCTCCAGACCTTACACGTGAGTGAATCATCATCATCATCATCAAAATTGCATGGAAGCAGCCGGCTTCGCTTCGCATCCATTAGTAGTGTTATGTATTGTTTACTTATTGTAATATTTTTCTCCTTATGAAAAGAGCAATTGCTGAGTTTCTTGCTCAGTGGAACATTTTCCGAACCGGTGGTAGAGTCTTGAGTCTTGACGTATCATAAGTGACACAAGTTGTCCCTCGTATGTGAAATAAATAAACCATTCATTTTTAACATCATGCTATCAATTGGATGCCCAGTGTCTAGGGTCTTTTGCCATAATAATATTTTTTGAAAAAATATTTTATTTTCAGCCTCAGTTTAGACGAAATAATAGCAGCTCGATCGGAAGTAACCAGGAGATTCACCATCTCGGTGCAGTGTTCAGATCGGTCTGCATTTAACGGTTGTGAGGTAACTATTTTCTGATTCATTTAGTTAGATGTGATTTTTTCTGTATACGTTATGCAGCGTGGTGGGTTTGAGCTCTAATTCCTTCTCTCCTATGACAGTGGAGGCCTATACCCAGCAGTTTGACGTTAAAGGGCTGTAGTGGTTAGTGGTGGTGGGTATATGATTAGTGATTCACGTCTCTATTTATCGTTTGGGATAGCCCTATTCAAAAATATCGTTGAGATATTTGAAAATTTGTACCCTTGTCGTAGTTTTACACAAAATACGACGGCGAGGAATGGGTACAACCATTGCCGCTGACTCCAGGATACAACTACCTTGCGCATATAACGTTCACGTCTTTCGAAGACAGCGACCCAGAAAAGATCACCGAGGGGACTTGTGTGTCTACACCTGGATACTCTAGGAATAGATGTTTGGTATGTATATTGTTGACATTAAGCTTTGATAGCTTTGAAGGTATTGAGAGTATGTTCTGTGGAGTGTCAAGAACTTGTTTCTGCTCCACCGTTCTCCGTTTGGAAACGTCGAACTGCATTTCCGTCAAAGAGCGAAACCTATTCGCAGGTAAACAACGACGTTCAACGTTTTACATAGCTCAAACCACCATCAAGTTGACGTGGGCATGCGCAGGTCATGCTTGTTATAGGAGTGATGGCTACTAGAGCCGGAAAGTTTGTACAAGAAAGCGTAGGTGTCCTCCTGAAAGACCGATAGCAGGCTGAAATTTTGATTTATGTTTCTGATTCGAACCGGATCGCCCATTTGGCGTTTTCCAATAACTTGTGTTTCCTGAATAACTTGTGTACATTCAATGCAAAAGTGAAAGGGGGTCTTTTAGGCAAGCGTTTTGTAGGTTTAATTAGGTCTTGCTCAGATAAAACCTGCTGCCAAGCAAACTGATAAAGTCAAAAGGAATGGTTTCATGACGTTCCGTTACATTTCAATTGAATCCGGCAGAATGCCTTACTAAAGAAGTTCCTCTTATTCACAGTTAGAGTGTAAGGAACATTACTGCGGATGTTCGGAGCCGCTGCGCAACACAAGTCGGCGACTGACCCTTCCGCTGCCGCCGTGTTCCATCACACAACTCGCCTGCTTGAGGGCCACTCATTCTGGTACACTGACTTTTATTAGCCCAATAGGTACTTACCATACAAACACCTTATACAAATAGTACAAATTTACTCAAGTAGACTCAGAGACCTTCGGTTCGCTCGGTCAATTATATAAGTGTTTTATAACCCTAAAAGCTTCTGTGGTTCATTTTGTTGTATGCAGAAAAGAACGCCTCTTGCAAGTGTCTCCCGGCGTGCAAGAAAGTGTTCACGTACATGGCGCTAGAGTCCAGCCCCATGAACGCGTTCCAGTACACCAACGACGAAATATAGTAAGATTGATCCATTTGACTGTGCCCTTGCCGGCCGCGATTCTCTTTAAAACCGTATTATTACTTACCTTGCTCTTAAATGTTGTGTTATGTTCCAATAGAGTTTCTGGACTTGCCATTGCATTTTAAAGACTGTGTTATACAGCATTTGTTAAATTGAGGTTATTATGCTCAAGTGCGAGTCGGACTCGCGCACCGAGGGTTCCGTACAAACCTATAGGTATATAAGTAAAAGTTATAGTATTTCAATTCCACTTATCTATTTTAATTTCAATTTAATACCTCTACGCGTTTATGCGGAAAGGGGTAGTAAGTTTAAAATTATTAAAAATATTATACTATATATAGCTCAATTACCACTCACTCATTGACAGAATTGTTTCGCAATTTTTCCTTTATCTGTGCTATAAGACGTTGCTTCGGACCAAATTTCAAGATTTTGAGTTCACGGGAAGTACCCTGCAGGTTTTGATTCCCTTGCGAGTGTCGAAAATTTGCATAAAAATATTTTTATTAATATGATGTAACTAAAAATTTATGCTTTTCGCAAATTTTTCCTTTATCTGTGCTATAAGACGTTGCTTCGTACAAAATTTCAAGATTCTGAGTTCACGGGAAGTACCCTGTAGGTATTGAATCCCTTGCGAGTGTCGAAATTTGCAGCATAAACGGCTGTATCTTTTAATTGTGATGGCTTAGAAGTTTGATTTTTTCAAAACTCCAAGGGACAGTAGACCTGAGTATTTGATATGAATTTCAGCTTGATATCTACATGCGTTCCTGAGAAAAAGGGGCTTGACACACAGACGGACGAATAACAAAGTGATCCTATAAGGGTTCAGTTTTTACCTTTTGAGGTACGGAACCCTTAAAAGAGCTATTGCTGATTTTTTTCCGGTTCTTCTCCGTAGAACAGCTTTCCGTAGAACTCTACCACCGGTTCGGAAAGTGACACATGTGGTCCTACTTGAAATAACATATTTTAGCATAGCATTATGTACTAAAGGCATTTAAAACATGTCGAATGTGGGTTTGATTTCGTGATCAATCCCTGGTAAAAAATAGAGATATATAACGCAATCTATATATATTGAACGTCAAAAATAATAGCTCGTAGCTTTAGTTCCGATCATCACCATCACGTTTTATAAGTACCTAAGTAATTTTTAACGTCAATAAGTGTGCCTACAGTGTACCTATATTGAATAAATGATTTGATTGATTGATTGAATAAGTAAGTAACTATGAAATAGTACGGCCGTTCAATAAATCTTGATCGATTCTGAATAATCTAAGATAATTTCACTGGATTTCATTACATTTTTTCGAACGTAAAATTGCCTAATGTTTTCCAGCGCCGGCCTCAACGCCAGCATCAGCTCGGTGCTGCGGATAACGGTGAGGATGAGCGAGTCCAGATTATTTGTGGTCAATTCTACGCAAACTTGGATCACATTGCTGTGTAAGTTCTCTGCTTAGGATTCTCGTCATGCGTGAGAGCGATGCGTGCTATTTCAATTCGTAGATATTTCCGAGTGGGACATACATGAGATAGAGATGCGCGATGTTTCTACTATAATTTCATACTCGTATTGCTCGGGAAGCGAAAGGGTTGACTGACGAAGCACAACACTCTCGAGTATACCACAAATACGATCGATTTGAGTCTTTTTAGGGTTCCGTTCAAAGGGTCACGATGTTTTGCGATGAGGGACGAGTGCCCTAGTTGCGACAACGCGTATCAGTCGATTGCGATTGTTAAGCAACGTCGACCCAAGTCGTTAACGGAATGGGTGACCGAATTTGGCCTTTTCGTTTCCTCCGTGCCTCGGAAAGCAGTTAAGCCCTCGGTCCCGGTTATTACCTACCACTTACATCTGATAATAATAGTTATTAATCTAAGGTTTGAAATACTACCTACTCTTAGTCGAGTTGTATGCGCAAGGATCTGGGAACCGCATTATTATCCCAAGAAAACCCTTGCCATTATGTGATTAATGGAAAGGGGTCACGAGTCACGACTCACGACCCTCAGCAATTTAGTTTTATATATCGCCAGCGTCCCTGGGCGGCGTGTTCAACATGTTCCTGGGCGTGGGTCTGTTCAGCGCTCTGGAGGCGCTGTTCCTAGTGTTTGTGCGGCTGCCCATCGCGCTGCGCCGCCACGCCGATATGGCGCACGAGGATACGTAGAATAGGACCGCGGTAGAGTCAGTCCTATAGGCTAAGTATATGTTATGTAATATTAATGGTATTAATAAAGAAACTCACTTATTTTATCACCTAGTAATATAGTATGCTTGTCTCAATAGTACATTACATCGCGAGACCGGGAAGTACGCGTTTTCTGGTCGAGTGTTAGTTAGACGGCCGAGCTACGCGAGGCCGGCTATATACGAGACCAGAAATGCTCTCCCGGTCGAGGTGTGTACAGTGCTTTTCTAAAAAATGAAACAAGTGACTTTTCTTTGGATTTCGGCGGAAGCAAATTATTTTTAGCTAATTCGGCCTCCGCTCTCAGAAAAGGAGGCGTACAATCTAAATCCTTAATATCCTCACTCGAAGTCATTTTTTCGTCACTTTTAAATAATAAATTATAACGATTAGGTATGTAGTTAATTCCCGTTACAAGATATTGAGGAAGAAAGATTCCAAATTCAAACTTATGATATGTCATGAAAATACATACATTCTTTACTGGCCTAGGCCGGGAAGTTTAACTTTCGAAGTCTTTTACAGGGTATGAAATGTGCACCTTTCATATCATTTTTTAGAAATAAATAATTTCAACAATATCTTTATATTTTGTTTTATTTGAAATAACTGCCTAGTTCTGTTGTATGCTTAGGCCAAAAGCCGCCACTAGTCAAATCAGCAATTTTTTTTAAATGTCAAAACGCGTGCTTAGTAAGACGTTAGTAAGGGATTTTGTATGAAATATTGAATAGTGACGTCATCAAAGTTCGACGCACTTTTTTGTTATAATCTATTTTAATTTAATTTAATTTTGTATTTTTGTAATTTTTGGGTTTTTACCTTAATAAAGAATTTTATTATTATTATAATCTATCGTTTATAAAAGTTATTCAACATAAAACCACAGTAATATGTCTGTGCATAAAACTAACGGGACGTGGATATTACGACTTTTGGCAGATCGTCTATATATATTAAGCCCTAAAAAATAATTCAAGTGTAAAAGAAAAATATGTAACTAAATTATTATAAATCCAAATACATCGTTCAGACATCCTGAGCTTCACGCCTTTTTCTGACCAATAAAAATTTCCGTTGGTCGGATTTATCTAACCACCAATGTGCAGCAAGCTAGGAAACAGTGGTGGTGTGTGGTGGTATGGTGGAAACCATATGGTTAGGTAGATATTTGAAATAAATAATATAAGCACTTAGAGCACCTATGTTTCTAACTCCTACCCAAAAGTGAGCTTCTCGATAGCTCAGTAACATTCGCTATTAGTATCGATTTTAGCGACTTTGTTACAACCTTAGTTGTGTGCATAGAGGTAGTATAAGGCTATACTACCTCTGTGGTTGTGTGCTTTGTAACACAGATTTATCTTTGTAAGATCAAAGCACAGACAAAGGTTGTGTGATCAATTCTTAGTTATTGTCTGTGTGGCTCAGAAGGGCTGGAACCCTGAGCCTTAAAACCGGATAAAATACATACATAAAATAATTGTCTGTGGTCGCCCATGTGTTTTTGACATTTGCCAACACGTAGTGATTACATTCTCTTTGTTTGCCAATTGCCATTTTACATAAACAGCAGGGCGACTAAACTTTTTTTGGTTTCCTTCGTCTCAAATCTCAACAAAATTATTCTAAAAAAAAACATTCCGAACATAAAATCGTGGTTTTACTATCTATAAGTATTAAAAACCGTGTGTAGCGTTAAACAATAAGAGCCTCGAAATGTCTTCGTGGAAGAAAGCCGCTAAGGCTCACCAAAAGACTCACAAAGAGAGGCATCAACCAGAGTCTCGTAAGCACCTCGGCCTTCTCGAAAAGAAGAAAGATTACAAGAAGCGAGCTGATGATTACCATGAGAAAGGCGCCACGCTCAAGTTGCTCCGGAAGAGGACGCTGGACAAAAACCCCGATGAGTTCTACTTTCATATGATTAACTCTAGAGTAAAAGATGGGGTGAGTGGTTTTCTTCTTTGTTTGAACTCATTGATTGCCATGAAAATGTTTCTTTTCCTACTTAATATTTTATGATTGTAGTCATACAAATTAAGAAAAGCTACTGTCCTCGGCTCCACCCTTCTGGTGACCTGAGGACACTGGTGCTTATTTACCCCAACTGCTTAGCTTAGAAATTCAAAGAAGCAATAGCGCTAGTATCTTGGGTACTATGCACATGAATTATCATATTTTATCCAAATGAATTATTGCTGTATATTATTTGTCAATATACTTAAATATTTTAGATTTTTTTGTAGTAGGTTATTTTTTGTAAATATTTTAATTATTCTCGATATTCATCAATAACTAAGAAAATGAATATGAATAATTCTGCAGTTAATGTGTTTTAAGTTAACACACTTGATGAATATACTCATTCCAGGTACACCATGAGCTGGAGAAGGAAGATGAGCACAGCCCGGAGCAGGTGAAGCTGATGCAGACTCAGGACCTCAAGTATGTCAACATGAAGCGCACCATTGAGACCAGGAGGATACAAAGACTACAGGTAGTTTAACCCAGTATAGATAGATAGATACATTCTTTATTTCCACACATCTAACTATCTATCTATATATCTATCTATGATGATCTCATAGTGCAAGAAGATAAATCGTGACTTACTGAATGATTCATCAACCCTGCCCATGGATCTTGGACCTACAAAGTTGAAATTTTGCACATTGATCCCCTTTATAACTTAGATATGGATTAGACTGGATTTTTCAAAATTCACAGCCAGTGTAGTGTCTGGTTTATTAATCAATGAAATTCCCAATATATTTTTTACATTTTCCAGTCTGAACTGCACATGACAGAAATAGCAGACTCAACGCCCAACACCCACATATTCTTTGTGGATGAGGGTGAAGAGAAGGACTTTGACATAGCCAAGAGATTGGACACCCATCCAGCGCTTGTCAACAGGAAGTCTAACCGGCCACGGCTGGCTGACATTGAAAAAATGAATCTACCTGAAGTTGAGGAGGTAAGTGGCCCTTGTTCCAAAGTCCTATAGTATTTTGTCTTTGCTTAGGCTTAAGAAATGATAAAATATATAGTACTAGATGAAGTCCGCTACTTCGTCCGCGTGGATTGAGCTTTTTCCTGTGGGAACTCCTTCTTCTTCTTCTTCTTGATGAGGTTTCAGTCCCTTATGTCCTGTATCACTGCGACCGTCTCCGATCTATTGTGATATGACCTCCGTGATTAAATTTCCTCGCCAATACTTGTTTCTGCCAGGAACAGCAGCGTTTTCTTGACTGGAATACGGGAAGCGTCCTCTGGGTTAATAATATGTTTGCCCAGATGGATGCTTCGTTTATGCACTAGAGCGGGACATTGGCAGATAATATGCAGCGGAGTCTCACAGGATTCCTCGCATAATCTGCAGATATCCGTGTCCCTGAGCTTGAGGTTAAACATGTGTCTGTTAAGACCGCAGTGACCTGTTAAAGCTCGTGCTAAAGTGCGTAGGTTATTTCTGCTGAGCGCTAGCGCATCTGAGGCGGCCTTCTTGTTGAAGGTTCTGACCAGCGCCTTTGACTGGTTTAGACCACGTAAGTTTCTCCAACGAGTGAGTGTTTCATAGAAGCAGTAGGTTAGCAGGGTGAGCTGCACCAGGCTTTTAGGTATACCGCAGACCGGTTCTGGTCCGATCTGTCTTACCTTAGCGCCCGTTTTAGCCAGGGTATCGGCGTTTTCATTGCCGGCTATACCCATATGCCCTGGAACCCAGCGAAGAACCACCTTGTTGCTACGGGCCAGGGTGGTTAGTGTGTCCCTGCAGCAGTCAACCAGTCTTGAGGTAATTACCTCTGACGATAAGGCTGATAGCGCTGCCTGGCTATCCGAGTGGATGTAAATAGTTTTGTTGCCGTAGTTCTCCTGCAGGATAGTTTCCGCGCAAATTATTATGGCGTAAACCTCCGCTTGGAATATGGATGAGTAAACGCCCAGGTTACGGTAAAACTTAGCCCGGGGTTTCTCTCCATAAATTCCACAACCTACGTCCTTGCCCGTCTTCGAACCATCGGTGTACCATTTGATGCTACCCGATGGCCAAGTGATTCTGTTGTTTAGCCAGTCATCCCTATCCGGAATTTCTACCTTATAGGGCCTTTGGAAGTAATGTTTTGGGGCCATCATATCGGATGGCATTCCCAAAATCGGGATCCCAAGCAACGAGTTATGAAAGTCCCTCAGTGCCTGGGAGATCCAGTTTTCCTTCCTTTGGCAGGTAATCCTGTACAAACTCATTCTTGCCTCCTTCCTCAGAAATATGTGGAGAGGAGGTAAATTTAGAAGAGCTTCCAGGGCTGCTCCTGGCGAGGGAACTCCTTACTTTTCTGGGATAAAAAGAAGTCTATGTGCTTCCCCGGATACAACCTTTCTGTAGCAAATTTTGTCAATATAGATTGAAAAAATGAGCCGTGAAAGCAGACAGACGCACTTTTACATTTATAATACTAGATGGTGCCCGCGACTATGTGGTTTTAGTTCTTTTGATTCCCGCAGGAACTAATTAATTTTCTGTAGTGAAAAGTAGGCTATGTCCTTTCCCGGGATGTAACCTGTCTCTGTACCAAATTTCATCAAAATTGGTTGAAAAGACGGGTTATTAAAGCGTAGCAGACAGACAGTCGGACACACTTTCATATGAAACACATTATTAGTATTTAAGTATGGATAGACTTAAGAGCCTTTGTTACATTGCATCTAATTGTAATTTTTACCAAATAGATCATGAAATCAGCTAAGAAATTAAAACAGAAGACCTACAATGAACTGTCAAAGAGAATAGAGAGAGAGAAGCAGCTAACAGTGGTCCAGCAGAAGATAGAACTGAAGCGACACCTGAAGAACACCAAAGGGATGAAGCCTAAGAAAATACGCCGAGGCACCGCCACCCGTGCTCCCGTGTTCAAATTTCAATTTATGAGGAAAAAATAAAACTTATGAGGTATCTTATGTATTCTCATGTATTTTTACTCTTGGTTAATTTTATTTTATGCATATATCTTCCTGCTTCTGTAGCTTCAAACTAGAGTCAAAATTTATTCCCTGATCCGTTTCTGTAATTTCAAGGCAAGAGTGAATAGGCATCTTTTAGGCATGGCCCTCTCCAATCTAGACCTCATCATTGCTTTCATCATTATAGGCATGATTGTCATTACATGATCTCGCTGGCACTGCAGTTCTCAACTCTTAAGGGGAAAAATTAAAGAAAATGTCAATTATTTAATTTTTATTCCAAAATAAATAGTGTGTATTTTTTAATTACATTTATTTAATATTATTATTTTATTCAATTCAGTTGTAGACAAATTTTTCTACTAAATCTTTAGTCTAAATGTAGTGGCATCCTTTCCACAATGTGTCTTCTAGATAAAGACAGCATGTGTAAGATTAATTCATGACTTGTCTACAGCCAAATTTACAGATTAATTATTATTAATAAACGTTAATACGAAAATAGTAGGTACTTAAATATTTTCTTAACAATGTTATCACTTTTTAATTTAGATTCACGTATAAAAACACACTTTTGAGCATTTTGATTTTAGTTCTAAGTAATTAAAATCATACTTGAAATAAATGCAAATCTTTTAAATCTTATTCAGAGTATCACAATGCTGGTAATCACAAAAATCTTAAATCTTAGTGTTTTCATGTTATCAGATTCAATACTAAATTAATTATTGATACCGTAATAACAATTTAATTATCATAGTTTTCCGACATTTTACCTCCCTATGTCCTATCCTATAATATTATTATTCGTCAAACAAGTTGCCTTATAAGGTACCTTATTTATTGTTTTATTTTAGTTACGTTTCATTACATTTTATTAATTCTTAATTCTATGAATGATAACTAAATACTTAAGTCTCAACATTTAGCTTCACAGCGACACTGGTCCATTTAACAATTTTTCGCTATGAGTGCTATTTTTTGTTTTGATAAAACTTATTTTCTAGGCTTAGAATTATCGGTTACACAGGTAAATTTATTAAAACAGAACCTATATCACAACTGAATAGGTCTTATAATATTGCTATTATTTCAAATTCCCTTCGAAAAAGGATAGAATAACTATTAGACCTAACAATTTAGAGCAATCGAAGTACTTAATAGGTTTAGTCATGAAGGTAGGAGATTAGTTCCTTCTCTATGGTCTGGTAAACAAGTTTTGTCAAAAGTTGCACTCTGAGAGTCTTATAGTCTATGGTAACTTATCGGTAACATTGAGTCTTGTCTTTGGTTTGCTTACAACTAGCATCACAGTTGTTCTACCACAGTACACACTTGTGTTCAGGGTTCATCGGCGAGCCGACGGGACACTGCCAGGCTTCGGCGAACTCTTTAGAATTACTGAGGGTACCGATCACTCGAATCTTGTTCGGACTGTGAACGCCTTCCACCATCTTGGATTTGAGCGCGCCGGTCGTGGAGTTTCCGCACCATATCTGTGAAATAGAATATGTTTTACTAGCTGCAGATGCCCGCGACTACGGCCGCGTGGATTGGAGTGAGGGTTCTGGTTTCCTCAGGAACTCCTTAATTTTCCAGGATAAAAAGTTGCCTAACTATATGTATAGTGTTCCCGACTATAATCTATCTCTATGCCTTTCATCCAGACCTGTTCAGCCGTTCGGGTGTGATTGAGTAACAAATATCCATCCATCCATACAAACTTTCGCATTTATAATATTAGTAGATGTGCTGATCCAACACGTAGGAAACATAGAATATAAAATATGTATAAAAAATACAGGCAAGGTTTCGGTATTGTAATGAAAAAACAATCGTATCCAACTGTGGATCAATAATACAACCAGTTAAAACAAAAGAAATTGAATTGATGCAGCTCTATATTGTAGTAATAGTTGTTAAGTAGGTAGGTCTGGGGCCTTATTATGTAAAATTGATTGCTGCAACCGCAATTGCCTTTTAACGTCCTTGCTAACGTTACTGGTTGCAACCCATTTTTAGGGTTCCGAACCTCAAAAGGAAAAAACGGAACCCTTATAGGATCACTTTGTTGTCCGTCCGTCTGTGTGTCAAGACCCTTTTTCTCAGGAACGCCTGGATATCAAGCTGAAATTCATAATATCAAATACCCAGGTCTACTGTCCCTTGGAGCTGTAAAAAAATCAAACTTCTAAGCCAACGCAATCAAAAGATACAGCCGTTTATGCTGCAAATCTTCGACACTCGCAAGGGAATCAAAACCTACAGGGTACTTCGCGTGAACTCAGAATCTTGAAATTTGGTGCGAAGCAACGTCTTATAGCACAGATAAAGGAAAAATTGCGAAAATCATAAATGACATGTCCCAGTTCAGTATGGAGGGTGGTTTTTTATTCTGAGTGATAATGAACCAGGACCAAACTGCCATCACGTGAAAGAGAAAAAAATATAACATTAAACTCCATTTAAATAATAATTTTAGAAAACCCCGTTTTTTTTAAAATTAATTATGAAAAATATCGTTTGTAGAAAATATTTTTCGATGGATAGCAACACTAAAACTTTTTCTACAGTGCGTTCCACTAAGCGTCCACAACAATCAAAATGCTCAGTTTAGTCGTTCCACATAACGACCGCGGTCTTTGTGGTTGCGGCGAAAACGTCACTTATGACGTCATGACTTATGCTCACGCGAAGCTCGCGACGCCCCATCTAAAAAGGTGGGTCGTCGTGATCGGAAAATTAGCGGCCAACGACCTCAATTTACATAGACGGGCCCTGTCAAACAAAGAATGTGGGCGTATTTTTAGCAACGCCATTAACGCCATTTAGTCTGAAAAGCGGGAACTTGCTTTCAACATCTTGAATGAAAGCTTGAAAACGTATTCACTCGGTCATAGATAATATAGGCCATAGCCATAGACGCCGTAAGGCCAGTTAGTAAAAAAAAATATATATCATACAGTTTGCCGCGGAAATTAAATGATTGCGTAATGGATAAAAATATTAAATAGGAAGATTAAATAACGTTTTTTTGGAAATGTATAATTGTGACTTGAAACACTTACCCTAAAATAAAAATTGTACAGTACCAAACTAATAAGACTTTAGATGTTAACCTAAGAATAACAAATTATCTACACGACGAGCGACCGTGACAGCGCTACGATGGGGACAAAGACAGGTTAGGAACGCGTTCTCAAAGTCGGTCGCCCAAACTTTTTCTATGAAAGGGCCCATCTAGTACCTACATATATATCGATGTTAGCGGTATTTTCAAAACTCAAAGCATCAAAGATGGCGACCGTGAAACTTACGTTATTTCATGCGGAAAGAGATATTTTAGTATAAGTGAATGTTTCTGCAGCTGATGCTCAACGTGCCTCCAGAGGTAAATACCTATAATTAACTATGTAAAATAAGTTTAAAAAAATTAATTCCAGTTTATAATTAATAAACATGTATACATTTTTCCTTGATTGCCAATAATATAAACTAACTTTAGAAATGAAAATTAAGTTAGCCTTCTCTATGTTAGTTTTCTTATTGAAAAAATTAAATTATATTTTTTTTTCAATATAAATCGATTTAAACAATAATTATTTCAGTTTATTTTTAAGGCTTATACAGATTATAACCTAACCTCTTAAATCTTTTGCTTTCTTTTTACTGACTCACCGTTTGTATTATTTACCTCCATGCTCAAAACGCTTTATAATCAACACCACTTGAGTTTACGACAGTAACGCAAGAAGAACGGGAAAAACTGCGGTCGTGAGCGTGATCGTTATGAACGCTTAGTGGAACGAACCCTAGATGTAATAGATCTATCAAATCTGGCACCTGTTACTGTTACTTTAATGTCATACAAAACTGACATTGACATTTGACAATCATTCTATGACATACGTGACAAAGACAATCTAGTGTGAAGTTTTTTCTTTTTACTGAGATAAGATAAAGATAAGATAAGATAAGATTCAGGCAAAGATCTAAAAAAGCCACAAAATAAAATAATATTTTTCTCCAAAATGGGGTCCTTTAAAAATGTGTAATATTATTCTATAGGCCATATTTTAGGATCTCTATTCACGCATATTAAAATCATCTTGGTTGATGTTCAAGGCCCAATCTTGGACAAGTCCTTTTTAGTTACATCATTTAATAAAAATGTTTTTAATAATTTTAATCTTACTAATGTTATGGAATTCATGTAACAATAAAAATACCATATCTTTTTCTTTTATATACCTACAGGTTTGTACGGAACCCTCGGTGCGCGAGTCCGGCTCGCACTTGGCCAGTTTTTTTTATTAGCCATTCACAAGAGTCACACAGTTACACCCACAGCAACAGTGTGACTCGTTGGGAGAAAAATTCCGAAAGATTCCCAACGAGTCACAGTGTGACTGGATTAGGTGTGACTCGTTGGGAACCCACCGAAATTTCAGCTATTCATGACAGGTTGATACTTACTATAAATATGATTGATGCACCTTTTACATAAATAGGGCTACCTAAGGGATGTATGATGAGTTGACCAGGGGCTGATCCAAAAACCAACCCAAACCAAATCAAAATAAAGCGAAGTTTGATAAAAGGAATAAGAGCCAGTCCACACGGCGCGTTGCGTCGTTTTACATACTAATTATCATAGGGTTAACACGGCGTAACGCGAACGCACCTGCGCGAAGCCCAAGAAGAAGAGTTGGTTGGGCGTGTAGTGCGGCAGGCCGGGCAGCACGGCGCGGCGCGCGGCGGCGTGGCGGCGCGCGTACAGCGCGTACGCGCTCAGCGCCGCGCGCAGCCCGCCGTTGTCCGCTATGTTCTCGCCCTGAGTGTTGAACCCGTGCACCTGGGGGCGACGATGCGGTACTTCAGCGAGCGAGCGGGGCTTCACCGCCACCACCACCACTACAGCCCATCAACGTCCCACAATTAGAGCTTAGACCCACCACGATGCTCCAATGCGGGTTGGCGGGTTTTAACGACTATTATCATGTTAGTGATAATAACCAGGACCGACGGCTTAACGTCTTTCTGAGGCATGGAGGTCAAACACCACCAACTTCCTAACTCCGGGCTAGTACTGAGAATTTCTAGTCAGAAAAACACAATACTCAATTATGGCCCTACCCAGGACTCGAACCCGAGACCTCGTCGACCGCAGTCGAACATGCGAACCACTAGACCAACGAGGCAGTCAAGCGTGAACGAGGCTTGTTACCAGTGGCGTGCACGATATAGAAGCACAAAAGTATTGCTTACCCTAGTTAAAAAACCTAAAGCTTATTTTTATCATGCCATGCCCTGCCTGAAAATAGGTATCTACGTAACAAATGCCTACCCTCGCTCCAAATACTGTGCACGCCACTGCTTGTTACACCTCAATTCAAACTTTATGACTTGTCATCAACATCAACGAACATCGTGCGTTTCGATGCGCAAAATACAATATTGCATAAAAGAAAGACGATTCAACTTCATTAATCTCTGTTCAATTATTTTTATAACTGTTGGCAGCTTGACTCAATGATGTTTTAATGCGTTACTGATTAGATTTTTGATAGCAATCGTGTTGACGATTGGACACATTGTTAATTCGTTTTGCTCAACATTTTTTATTGTTCTCCGGGATAAAGAGTAGCCTACATCACTCTCCAGGTCCTCAACCCATACCCATGCCAAAAATCACGTAGATCAAACAAACAAAATTATTCAGACATTATGCCGGTAAACGGTCTTTAAAGCGCAAAACACACAGGGACCGGGCGCGTTCTGTGTGATGTCGTTCATATAAATACATACAAGGAAATCAACCAGCCGCGCACCCGACCCGATCCGCGCCTGCTACCTGTGTGTTTTGCGCTTTAGTAGGTTATTTTAGTCGAACAAGATCATATTATTATTATGTGGATCATATAATGTGGTGTAGCTAAGGCAGTGCGCTCACGGTGTATCCGGGCAGCTGCGGCAGGCGGTACCGGCTGTACTGCTCCACGATGCACTTGACGCGCGCCTGGTAGTGCTCCAGCGTGGCGGCCGACCACCACTGGGCCAGGTTGCCGTTCTCGTCGTAGCGGCGGCCTGCGGGACACGGGCGAGTGGCCACACGATACTGTACGCGTTTCGCTATAGCTATTTATGCAACTGTATCGTAATGAGGGTCATTTTAATTCGAGTGCTGTTTTTTGATACGAGGCTTGCCGAGTATCAAAATAGGATAGTACGAGAATTAAAATGACTAATTACGTACAGTTGCATACAAGATTTTATCTACGACAAGGACGTCTTTATAATTTTTTACTTTGTAAATTAATAAAAAAGTCAAATCAATCAAATTTTTTTTACTATGGCTTAGGGTGAATATGTACATATTCAATGACGGGTGCCACCATCCGCCATGATGTAGGTATGGCTCCTCTACATACTAAGAACTCTGTGGTTGGGAAAGTGCCAGAACCATCGATATATATGTAAGTACTAGATGGGTCCTTTCATAGAAAAATGGCGGGCGACCAACTATGAGAGCGCGCTCCTATAACCTGTCATAAGCCTGTCTTTGTCCCCGTCGTAGCGCGATCACGGTCGCTCATCGTGTAGATAATTTGTTACTAAGTTAACATCTAAAGTCTTATTAGTTTGGCACTGTATTATTTTAATTTTAAGGTAAGTGTTTCAATTCACAATTATACATTTCCAAGAAAACGTTATTTAATCTTCCTATTTAATATTTTTATCCATTTCGCAATCATTTAATTTCCGCGGCAAACTGTATGATATTTTTTTTTTACTAACTGGCCTTACGGCTTTGGGTTCCAGCCCTAGAAGAGTCCAGTCCAGTACGATAAAAAAAATGCAACCAAGATTAGTTAATGCATAGATGGGCAGAACGGACAGTAGGCATTAATACCTTCCGAGACGCAATATTATGCTATTGTAATATGATAAAATTAGTTATTGACGTGAGTTTAATGTTTAACCAACTTCAATAAATAAAGGGTTTTTATTTATTAAAGTTGATAATTTTTATTTTGTACTAGCGAATGCCCGCGACTTCGTCTGCGTGGTTTGAGGATTTTTGATTCCCGTAGGAACTCCTTAATTTTCCTAGCCTATGTGCTATTCCAGACTATAATCTATCTCTGTGCCAAATTTCAGCCCGATCCGTTCAGCCGTTGGGGCGTGATTGAGTAACAAACATCCATACATCCATACATCCATCCATCCAAACTTTCGCATTTATAAGATTTATATTATATATTACATATTATTATTTTTGATTTGATTGATTGATATTTGATGAAAAATAAATAGTTAATTCAAAATTCAGTATTTTATTATTTCGTTGAACAAAAGTTGTTCAGTACCTATTATGTACAGCTACCTACTTACAAGTGTTTATTACTTAATTGTATTTATAAATGCACACTGTGTAAGTGATTTATCTCAAAATAACTTTTAATATTTCTTTTGATGGCAAGTAGCACACTTAGAAATGTATAAAATAAAATAATTTCAAATGAAGTATTTTTCTGTGACTCGATCCATTAGTACTCTTTCACCTCTCCCATTCCAACCCCTTTTTATTATAATAGTACTAATAATTATTTTTGAATTCTTTCATTTGCAATAAGGTTTGGCGAGGATTATTTTAAACTGTTTTAGCTGTTATTATTTTAAATTTCAATTTTTTTTGCATTAGTAGTTACCGAATTATGCTAAGTGTGACGGACAGTCATGTCGCACCACAAGGGTTGTTTTCTTATCATTTTGGTACGCAACCCTAAAAATGACTTTATTTCTGTCAATTTTTCGACAAAACTTCAGTATCAACAATTAACAAATAATTAAATTAAAAAAACCCACGACGAACTGCAGCGCCCCATTGTGTGGACTTTGACCTTTAAATATATCTAAGAACCTTCTCACAAGCTATATATATCGAATGCAAAAAACCGCATAATAATCGGTTCAATGGTTTTCCAGGAAACTGGTAACAAAAAAGTGGTAAAAATAACAACGTCATACTAGCATTTATCGTTTACCTCAGAGGGTACACTCATGTAGGTATTATTTTCGACAAGCGCATCTGTACTAATCTATGACCGAGTCATACGTTTTCAAGATGGCGCATATGTTGCAAGCAAGTTCCCGCTTTTCAGACTAGATGGCGTTGTTAAACATAAGTCCACATTCTTTGTTCGACAGGGCCCGTCTATGTAAATTGAGGTCGTTGGCCAGAACCCAGAGCCGCTAAGCTACAGGTATCCTATTTATGAAGATAACCATATCGATACAGCTACGACTCATAACGATACAGCTCCCATACAACGAACTGTATCGTTAGGAGAAGCAAACACGAAAGAGGGTTCAAACTTCAATTCGATATAGTTGTCAAATTCGAAATTGGAACTTTTCGATGCTCGAGTAGATAAAATCCTTATCCTTACTGATATTGTAAACGCGGAAGTTTGTGAGGATGTATGGATGCATGGATGTTTGTTACTCTTTCACGCCTGAACGGCTGTACGGATCTGGATGAAATTTGGCAGAGAGATTATAGTCTGGAATAGAATATAGACTTTTTATCCCGAAAAATTAAAATGTTCCCGCGGGATCCAAACCGCCTCAATCCGCGCGGACGAAGTCGCGGGCATCAGCTAATTAGTGCTGCATATTTGTGTATATTTTTGTGTGAATATTTCTTGCAATTCTGGAGCGCGCGTGATCTTTACTCGTATTGTAGTTATGAGCATTGCGTCATGATAAACAGGTACATGGTAGACCCAAAAATTGCAACAAAAAATTAGTAGAAACATGTCCTCCATATTGATTTTCGTTAACTTTTTCTTATTCAGTGTGGCATGAGCCAAGGGCATGAATTAATGTGTGAAGTGAAAGCACAATTCTCAGTAGGTAGTTACCTTGATCATCAAATCCATGTGTGACCTCGTGTCCCATGATAGCTCCAATCGAGCCATAGTTGATAGCTCTGAAAACAGCAATTAGTTCGTTTTAGAATTCTGAATTATTATCCGCAACACCTAGAATAATTCTCTTATTTCCCGTTATTCCAGGAATCGTCTAGCTAGAGGGTTAATTAATAAAGACGTGCAACACAATTGTCATTTTCTGGTGTTGCAGGAGCAAAACTAAGTTCATGAACAACGATAATTAACTTATATACCTACCAATGTAATCGAATAAATACTTACTCAATTCCATTTCCATAGAACGGTGGTTGCAAAATTCCAGCAGGGAACGCTAAAAGGAAATAAATAATTTTGAAATCTGTTTTGAAGATCACTTCAGCTATCGTTTACTGTCTTCAAGTTTAGATATCTACTTACTGACAGAGTTGAGCGTCGCAGAGTAAAACGCGTTCACTGTGGTAGCGGTGGCGACCCATCTGGTGAAAGTAAAAATTAAACTCGGATCATTAAATTGTATTGTTTTGAAGTTATACCTAATTAATAGGAGTGGAACGGAGAACTATTCCCCGGCAAAATTTACGGTACTCATGTCGTTCCTCGGACATTTTTTTGGACTTATATTTGTTGTGATTTTTAGTTTATTTACACTACGTTTTTATGGTTTCTCTATATGCCACCAGCTGTAGCAGTAGATGTGTTACCTACTTTAAAAATGGCTAGACCGATTTTGCTTAAAAAAGTTCTAGAATTGCAGTTCTCCTAGTACTAAGTTTTACAATCTAAGGCAACTGGATGGCATTGCAGTCATGATGTTTTTGGTCGGTCACTCGTTCGACTCACCTGTCCCTGTCAGGTTTCTCTCGAAGAGTTTCCAGGGACTTCTTGACGGTTGCCTGCGTCAGCTTCAGAAAGGATTCAAACAGGTTGCCTTCTACCACTTCCACCTGGTAAATATCAAGATTTAATAAATTAATAATCTTTTACGTAATTTATTTTAGATTGATGCCTTTGAATTTTTACATAAAGTATTTGATGATCATCCTAGAAGATCCTTTTGTAGGTAAAGTCCGAACGCCACTTCTCAGATTTTCCTAAATTTGAGTTTACTGCCACAAAATTTAAATAAAATAGTAGAATAAAAGTAGAAGTACGAAATGTGACTCTCTAGTCAGCTATAGTTAAGCCAAGATGTAAAGTTGACGCAATACGGATAAACTTAGACGGGAAAGTGTTAATCCCTAACCTGGGTAAGAAGGTTCAAACCTGAGGCTCGTGCATTTGACCTTAGCTTCTAACGAAAAGACAAATAGACTGCTCTAGTGGAAAGGAAATCATAAGTGAATAGTTAGTCTATAGTTAGCAGTCTTAATCGGTTTCGCTAAAGCGAAGCGAAAGCGCTCTTTCTTTATAAATTTGCAACGTCAGCAATGACGAAACATGTTTGTTCTTTAATTATTTTGTCTTCTTAATTGTACAATGTTTCTTGCAAATAAACGATTGATTGATTGATTGATTGATTGAAAGCATTAAAGATTATAGGAAGAAAATCTTAGCGGGGCCACTACTATGCCTCCAGATAGACACGACACGTATGTAACTTGGCTAGGCGGGCTGGAATAGTAGCTAGAAGCTACAGACTGCTGGGAGTCAGGGCGATCAGTTTTCATTTTGAGTTGAGTGCTGTAGTAAAGTCTCCTCACGTGCTGGTAGTGCTTGTCCAGGTCCTTGTGGGTGAGCAGCCAGGAGGGGAAGCCCACGAAGGTGCGGATGGCGTGCAGCTTGCGCAGCGTGGTGGCGCGCGTGGTCGCGTCCATCCAGGGCAGATCCTTGGTGGCCGCGGCGAACGCTTCGCGCACGTCCTCTATCATCTCGATGGCCTGAAATATGCGTGAGATATGCGTATAGTTTATTAGCTCCATTACGGGGGACCTTAAAACAGCAGTGGAACTGTTATTGGAACAATACAAGATTTATTATTGGAAGGATTGTTTATTGTATTATTATATACAAGGCCAAAGACTAGGTATTTACTTTAAAAAAGATATTAGGTTTATAAGGGTATATTATGGGTGTGGCATAATCTTACAGAGATTCAAAGATTCATTAAAAATTTAGAAGAAAAAGAGCATGAAAAGTAAAACATGATCTTCTGTAGCCCTATTTCCATGAATCTGTGAGATATGCCTGATTCTGTTCTGCCTAGCCTTCAAATCTGTAGTTTAGGGCCGCTTGCACAAGGACATTTAAACTGATTTAGTTAAATTTTGTAATGCTGTCCTTTTTGGCATATGCATGTTGTAGATGCCATAATGGGACAGCATTTAAATATCAAAAAATCAATTTAAGAGTCCTTCTGCAAGTGGGCCTTAATTTGGTAGCGTCATGGGGTAGAGTCTACAGAAAAAGCGGGTTGTTTGAAACGGAGACTTGCAAGGGAGTCTCCGACGCATGTTCTTAGAGAGTTTCTGGAGATTCCCATAATGCTCAGAGGATGACCACCGAGGGGGCTTTAGTGGGTAAAAATCCCACATCACCCGCACTCTCCCCCAAGAGATTGGGTATCTCTTAAAAAGAAAAAAGCCGGTTGTTGGAAACGAGTTACCTTTTGCCTGGAAGTGTGGTCGAAGTGTCGCTTCACGTACAGATAGCTCAGCGCCACGCCGAAGTTGGCGTTAACGTTGGCGGTGCAGCTCTTCCAGCGCGGGGTGCGCTGCTGCAGCCCGAACACCGCCCTGGAGAACTCGAAGCCGAGGTCGCGGAACGCGCTCAGAGTCATCGGCGCCAGTGTGGAGAACACGCTCCACCAGAGGAACTTCTCTGGAAAATGAGATGAAAAGGGTGAATTCTGAAGGGAGAAAACGTTTTATTTGATCACAATATGTAGTTTCGATCACAATATATTAATAATAAAATATAGCGACAAAGTTTAGAAGATTCTATTTTTACTTATGATTCAAAAATACCAAAACACGCGAAAGAAAGATGCTATATTTACTTTTTAACCGACTTCCAAGAAAGGAGGGGTTTTCTATTCGGCGCGTAATTTTGATTTAACAAAACCAAAAACGGCCGCAATCAGCCGCTTATAGAAATGGTCTATCATAAGATATCTCGCACGTCGGAAAATTCTAATACTCTCACCCTTCGACTGTTTTCAAAATGAGTACGACAGAAATTTCAAAGTAGGCTTTCTTATATACTTTAGCGGAAAGGATTAGGAAGATGTAGCGAATTGGAGGAACAAGTAATATAAATTATTATAATGACCTCCCGACCGAATTCCGGCCACGGCGGCCTATCTCCAGAGATATAAACCATATGCGCGGGAGATATTATAGTGCACAAGTGTAGGCGCATTCACAGGTCACTCCCTGTTATTTTACTCTCATAGCCCGATGGGACGGAAAATCAGACACGACCGGAGAGTGATCAGGTGAAGGATCGACGGCTTTACGTGCTCAACTCGTTCTGAACTCACCAACAACGACAGGCTTGGTGTCGACCAGCAGCGTGGCCAGCTTGTGCAGGTAGGGCAGATCCATCACGATGACGCGGTCCAGATTCTGGTCTAGCGTCACGTTTGTGTTTTCGAATACAAGGTCGATGTATCTCTGCCATTTGTGCTGGAAATACATTCATCATCATCATCATCATTTCAACCCATTGCTGGATCACTACTGAGCAGGAATCTCCTTTCGGAATTAGTTTGGCCATAGTCCACCACGCTGGACAAGTGTGGGTTGGCAGACCACAGACGTTCGAGAACATTACGTAGAATTCTTCCTCCTCCTCCTTTTCCTTTACCGTTTGAAACAAGTGATATTTAATTACTTGAAAGTAGTTTTTCTGTTTGCTATGTTATGACTAAATATACCTATACATAAAACATAGCATATAGAGACGGAAAAATCCTGAAGGTTTCAGGTTCTACTCCCGGCTGATGCAATTTAATAATTTAAACAAGCTTTCGAACTCAAACTCATATTTTTTATTCAAATAAACTTATTAAAAGTGCTTTTGAATCGTCGAGTTAATCTACCACGTGTTCGAAATGCCATTCCAGCCTAGAAGAACCAGCAAGCAACTCGGTGGTTGCTTTTGAAAAAAATCATTTACAATTAAATCAATGTGTAGATACCTATGTAACCGCAGTCCTAAGCATTGCTAGTGCGAGCCAAATCGGGATGAGTGAGTAGTGAAGTAATGTTTTTTACCTGATTCCATTGCGCGGGTCCACCGCTGGAGCCTTGGATAAGTTGAGACACGCTCACTTCATGGAACAGATGCGTGCCGCTGCGCCGAACTTCTACTGGGGTCATTATCTGGAAAAAAAATCATAATGAAGAAGTGGTATGAGTTCAGAGGTGCAATCATGTAAGGATTGCCGATCAAATCGTTAAAGTTCGTCTTCAAAGTAAAATAAGCCATAACAGCATTGAATTAGAGCTCAATTTCGTGTATCCATTCTTATACGTTTAGGGTATCGTACCTACATCCTACCAAACTTACCAGGGCCAAACTTGTGCTAAAACTGATGATGTCATCAGCGAAGCTCTCCGCATCGGTGTCGTTGTCGGCGATCTCGATGACGGCGCGGATGTACTTGTGGTACTGCTCCAGCTCGTGCGCGAACTGCTCGGGCTGGCGCAGGTAGCGGTCGCTGAACCCTGGCGTCACTTGCTCTATCTGCAAGATATGAGAATAAGGAAGTGGTGTCTATATCTTCTCTTCTATCTATATAGGTATATATAAATCTATTGCCGTTCGTTCGTCTCGCTAAAACTTGAGAACGGCTGAGCCGATTTAGAAGAAATTTTTTATGCGTTTTTTAGTGGGTCCAGGGATGGTTTATATTCACAATTGGACTACTAGGCTCAGAGCAGGACAACGTCCACCGGGCCCACTGGTCAAAAATAAATTATTTCTAACTGATTATTAAAAAGAGGGCCTTCCAAAAGACCTAAAACTCACATCCTGGGTTAATTTTAAGTTTGATAACCATTTTAAAATATAGATTAAAGAAAAAAAAACCGGGCAAGTGCGAGTCGGACTCGCGCACGAAGGGTTCCGTACCATTATTAATAAATAATTACCTTTGTTAATGAACCGCAAGACTAACTTTGTTTGTAGAGTTTTATTGTTAATATCAAAAAAACTATGCTAGTTAGAGCATTGGCTATAGTTTTCCTGTAAAGTATACGTAAATTCCTATTGACCATAATTATTTCAAATTTTTCGATTGGTAAACTCCGGAGATAAGGGGGGAGGAACGGTATTTTTTTAGACATTTTCCCCGATAAATCAAAAACTATCATAACTAAAAATAATTAAAAATCTGTTTTAGAATGTACAAAGTAAACCCTTTCATATGATACCCCACACAGTACAGTTATCTCACTTTTAAATTTCAACCCTCAGATTTTCCCCCCTTTTTAAATAAGAACAAAAATAATTTCCAATTTTTTTTAATTCCAGTGTCTTTGGGCCACTAATACACACAACTATTCTAAATTTCATGTCGATAGCTTCGGTAGTTACTGAAATAATCGAGTGTGACGGACGGACAGACGGACAGACGGACAGACAGACGGAGAAAGTCGCACCATAAGGGTTCCATTTTACCATTTTGGTACGGAACCCTAAAAAGTGCGTTGAAATTTGATGACGTTACTATTGTGTATTTCATACAACTTCCATACTAAAAGTGCGTTTTTAACTTTGATAATAGAGTTGCTGATTTGATTAAGTTGTCATCATCCCTATTGTACGGTTTTAATTTGGTTAAGATTGTTTGTTCTATAACTGCAATCTCAGCCTGTACCGGTAGTAATATCCGGTATATTAACGGAACCGGTAGTACCGGTAATATATCGGATCATGCTGTCAAAGATTGAAGAGGGTAACCTAAAAAAAGTATGAATAAAATTTTTGTGCTTTCGAATCGTTCAGTGACGGACAGAAACTACACCGACTGATTTCCAAATTCTCGTATCAGCAATAGATCCCGGGATCTCCCACATCCCACTCATAAGACCTCAATGATCTTCACTGCGCCAAGGATATCGCTGGTTCGAGCACTTCCTTGATGCTAAGGTCTACGTTTTGTAAGTGCAGGGAGGTTTCGGGTTCGATTCTTCGATTTCGATTCGATTAACTAGGTATGTAACAACGTATTTCACGCACCCATTGACTATAATTGTAACTAAACCCAAGACAGACGGCATTTGGAACACAAAGCCGACTGGCACTTCAAACAAATACCTACATAATACAAGATCTGAATAAAGTAACCGCAAAAATATTTATTGCTATCCAATGTGATATCTAGTGCAATTACGATTTACATTTCAAATCCCGGTCGTGATATCCTCGGCGCGATTACCATTTAAATGGGAACATATTCAGAGTCACGACGAGGATCCTCCTCCGCGTGATTTAGCTGATATGAATCTTACATTTGTTATTTATATTTTCGGATAAGCAAGCTATCATACTTAATATCGACATGTCGGTCGACAAAAAGGAGAAGGTTCAGATTTGTATGGGGCGTAGGCCAAGTCTTGTACAAGCAGAGAAATGAAGGAAAATAAAATACTAGACCCGTTTTTATTGGTCCAATCTATTTCGTCGTAATTTCAGTGGTAAAATTATTTAATCTTTCCAAGTTAAGGAACACTAAACATGAGTGGGTAACAATGGCGGATTCATATTTTTTGACGTTTTCAAAAGAAAAACACGTTATTTTGACAGTGACTGTCAGAAATGACTTTTGATACATTTCGCGCCTACTGCCTTCTCTATGGCTGAAGGTTGCCATCTTGGAAACGTATCGAAAACTTAACGTATCTTAAATACTTACATTTTTATTTTTTACTCGTTATTTACTTTACTGTTCTAAATGATTATATTTTTAATACAATATATGTATTTTCCTCTATTCATGGTAGAGTGTACAAGAGTAGGCCTAAAATGAACCTTTTCCTTTGCTATACCACATTTTGTGTGGAAAACATGCTTATTGTTTCGAAGGAAAGTGGTGCTGCTATATATGGGGCCGCATTAAACCGTCAAGTACTGTCACCATGATGTCCCTGAAACCTTGTCCTTTGCGTGCAATATATTAATGCTTTTAGGACTTTGATCTCCTCGGGGCTGCCTCGCTTCAGCAGCGCATCAGGAATGTTTGCAAATCCGCGACTTGATTGCTTCTTTGCAATCATGCGCAATAGATGCGCATCGGGTTCGTCGGTTTCAACATAGTCCTAGGCATGATAGCCAGCAGGTTAGACTGCTGCTACGTGAACCGTTGCTGCAGGGTTTCAGTTGGTCTAGAAACCATTTAGTAATTTTAATGTAAATATATTATACTTAGTTTAATACCTCTATGAGTCTATAGTTACTCGAAATAATTTCTATTTATTTATTAAAATAAAATACTTCAATAGTAACAAGGCTGTGGTTTTATATGCGGGAGGTCCCGGGTTCGATTTCCTGCGGTCGGTATGTGGCGGCATTGCGGCAAATATTAGTACCTAATCGACCTGAGTAGTCTGCTAGGATACAGGAATTAGCTTGGCTAGCTGGACTGGAGTTAAGCTGGAACTACCTATGTTGTTACAATGTACGAAAGTCTAAGTGGCAAAAATAAACCAGGATTGGAGTAAATTTAGCAATTATGTCATTCTTGCTATGCTTGTTATGGCTACACTAATTTTGGGAAAGGTTACGATGAATTCAATTTATTCAACCTGTGACATCAAAAACGAGTATCGAAATGTGATTGAAAACACTTGCTATAAGCAAAAGTGTCCAATGTCACGTCTGCACAAAAAAGTAGATTGGCGGGTGACTGTACAATTATGGACAATGGAACCGTCTTCATCTCGGTTGACATCCTTTATATAAATCTTTTTTTAAAGCTTGCATTTAGATATCACTTCTCCTAAATTGTATGCTAATTAAATGAAAGGCGTCATAAAAATATTATAGAATTATGTGTTGGAGACATTGACTTTGAAAAATTAAGGTTGAATTTGCATATTTTTTGCGTAAAATGTTACCTACTTGCCAAAAAAATATTGACGAAATTATGAAAGTGGTTTTACCAAACAAACTATAAATAAGGCAGTTCATTTATTTTATTGTCCCTTGCTGCGTTTTCGACGAAATTTAAATAGCTTTAAATTGTTATAATATATACATATACATATTAAAGCTATTTAAATTTAAATAGCTTTAAAATGTCTATACTAAATCCAACGCCTTTTGAGGATGCTCCGGTGTCGGAGTGAACGTCGAGAGTGCTTTGAAGATTTGTGTGGGTGGTCGTTTTGCTTGCTTCTTCATTTAATTTCATACCGGAAAGCGCAGCGATATACGACCCCCCACGAGGTGGACGAATTATTTTGAGCGAGCTGGAAACCGCTGGAAGCAAGCGGCACAAGGTCGTGTCTGTGGCAATCCATGCAGGTAACCTTCATCCGGCTGTGGAGTGTGCTCAGGAACTTCACAACCTTATTCCTCCATCTCCGTTCGGCCACAGAACAACGAGAAAACGTCAGTGTTGGCATGCATATGTGGTTGACGTCCAATCTAAGTCGCACGAAATGATTTTGCTAGACGTTTCTGATACGAACCGCTAAGTTTGTTTCCTGCCACGTATAACTTATGTACCTTCAAGTCAAGTGTGAATAGGCATCTTCTAGGCAAGCGCGTTTCAACCTAGACCTCATCATTGCTAAGCACTAAGCATGATTGTTGTCAAGCGCAATCTCGTACTAAAAAAAACGTGTAGGTATCGGTCGACGAAGTTCCTCGTTCCTTGGTTAAGGTCTGAATAGCTCCACAGAGTACATACCACCAAGCCGCACTGGAAATACGTGGTGGGTCCAAGCTCCAATTCCCCCTCTCTCCTATGAGAGTGCAGGCCTGTGCCCAGTGGGACGTCAATGAGCTGTCGTGTTTGTGGTGTTGGTGGGATTACATACCACGACGCGGTTCTGGCTGGTGTTCCGCACGTCCTCAGCGACCTGCACGCTGACCAGCGCGTTGAGGCCCAGCCGGCGACGGCTTCTGCCCGCCACCTCCTCCCAGCTGAAGTTGGCGCTGGGCGCGGAGGGCGGGCGGGCCGGCAGGCCGAGTGACACGAGGACATCTTCGATCGGTTTGATGCCGCCTTTTTCTAGCTTATCTGTGTTGTAATTGTAAAGGATTTCCTTGAGTACGTACCTACATTATTTTAGTTCTGAGACCTTTTATTGTGGCGCGTGTTTTTGTAATACATTAGTGGTTATCACGAGTATTTAAAACAATCTGATTTTTGTTATTTTATTATCGTGCTTCTCACACTAGGGAAACTTCTAAACTTACTTAAATTCAAATCAATTAAGTTTAAAACAATCTGAAGTTGCTGTTATCGTTTCCCGTGTACTCATGAACCTTATAAAGTATTACCTATTATGGTATTACTACTGGCAAAGACGTACCGCAAAGCCCTTTAACTTTCCGGTACGATGCCGTTTAGAAAACGTGTAAAGATATGGGTTTAATAAAACTGCCATACCCCTAACAATTTAGCCCGCTACCATCTTGGACAGCATCAAAACTTACCATCAGGTGAGATCGCAGTCAAGGGCTAACTTAAATAAATAAATAAAATCTTTATTTGGAATTACCAGACACATTGAAGAAACAAACAAAAACTTAAGTACCTACTAGTAGAAAAGAAAAAATAAAATAACTTATGAACTAGAGTCTAGACTGTGACAGGATAATTCCAAAAAGGGAATCGGCTCAGCGTAATGCTGTTATGGTGTATCTACACCATAAGCTGCATAGCGCTGATTTTCAGCCGATCCCTAAAAATAGTTTTGTATACCTTGTAAGTGTAACTTGTAGTGGAATAAAAAAAAACTGTAATTGTAGTCCGCTTACCCTCGTCAATGCAAGTGCGATACAACGCCTTAGCCTTCAGCACACTGGCGGGCAGGCCGGCGTCGCTAGGGTCTTCGAGCAGTTCCCGCAAGTCTGTCACCAGCCGCTCGCGCAGGATCGCGAGCTGATCCCACGACGTCGCCCACTCGGGCACCGGGTTCTTCTGGATCCAGCCGCCGCACGCGAACTCGTAGAAGTCATCGCACGGGTCTACGCTCTTGTTCAATGCGGCGAGAACTCGCGAGGCTGGGGATCAAATGTGCAATATAAATTTCATTGTATTCATACCCCAAGTACAAAACTAAGCTACGCTAGACAACAAGCTGATTCCCGCTACTCAAGCCGGGACATCATCCGCGTGAAATAAGTTTTTTTAATTGCCCGGGATAAAAAGTAGTCTATGTCACTCTCCAGGTCCTCTACTATGCAAGAAATTACGAGGATCCGTTGCTATGTTGCAGCGTGATTAAAGGACAAATTAACAAACAAACACACTTTCCCCTTTGGGTACAATAATATTAGTATGATTTCCCGGCTTATATGAATTAACTCTAATGGTAGACTACTGATTGCAAGGAAGTTAACTTGAATTTTTTAAATTATAAATGCCAAAAAAACATCTGAACTTAGTTAATAAATATGTTTAATAGTTGCAGAACTGTATTAGCAAATAATTGATATTATAAAGTAAAATTTAATTAACTACCAATAAATACATCAAATGAATTCTTCATTATGCGTAACACGCACACGTGTATATAAATTAAAGCAAAATATTATAACATAGCTTCGCAAAATAAATAATTAAAAAATATGAATCACACATAATTATAATTCACTATAAAATAATTGTATTATTTTGAATAGTAATTGGCACAAGTGTCGTTGTTAGAAAATGTTTATAATTAATTAATTATAACTAGTGCACGGGTGGTTGCGGCGTCAAAGCATACGAAGTTAATTTGTCAGTTGCATCAGTCCACGTGGCGCACCAGCGACGCACCTCCTACGTATTTAGCTTGGGTATTTAGGTACACAAGTATTTGTAATCAAAATACTTACATAGATGCGCAGTACTTGAATTTATTATATACATTCAATTACTGCGCATCTATGTACTTATTGATATTATGTATATTGTAGGTACATATTTGTATGGCCATTTTCAAATGAGATTCATGAGATGAACAAAAATATTTGTTAGTAATTAAACAACAGAAATAAAGTTGGAAAGTTGACCATTGCAAAGAAAAGATTTTCAGAAAATTCCGGAAGATTTGGAAACTAGGCTCTGCATTCTAAAAAAATCGCTAACATCTGATGTAATCATTACAAAAACCTAAGAGTTTAAATACTCTTAGTAGAGTCATATGCGAAAGGATGTGGGCTGGGAACCCATCGCACCATTATTTGATTAATGGAAAGGGGTCACGACCCTCAGTAATGAGAAATACGACGCAGAGAGAGATCTACATTTTGCTATAGAAGATACCTGAATATGGCCGTGGGTTCTTCTACCTAACTAAGTAGGTATACGTACTCCGTAGCTATTCGTAGCCCTTCGTAGCCTTAAACTAAATATTTAATGTAGACAATAGTAATATGTAAGTAAGTACCTAAGTATATTTTTAAGTAAAAAAACACTATCCTAGCTTATTAGTTGTTAAATTATATTTTTGAGTATAGATGGTGTCCGAAATTTCATCCTCGTGGATTGTGCTTTTAAAAAGTTACGTATTATGTGTCCACAAAATAAATAAATTTTCAAGTGCTATATTCGTCTGGGATGCGAGCTATTTCTTTACTTTATTTCATAAAGATCGGACTTTCGCATAAATAATTATTATGGATAGCTTGCAACAAATACCTAGTACCTAGTCACAAAAGTTAGAAATGGCGCAGTAGGTAGGTACTGTTGACCTTATTGAAACAACACGTGGAGTTTACAATAAGGATAATACGAAAAACATTATATTATATACGTTATTATTAATTAAACATAACATTTACTTTACATGTATATGTAAATGGTAAAAAGGAACAGTTATTAAAAAATTACGATTGGATAGTCTTTGTACTTATCAATTTTTAGGGTTCCGTACCCAAAGGGTAAAAACGGGACCCTATTACTAAGACTCCGCTGTCTGTCTGTCTGTCTGTCTGTCTGTCTGTCTGTCTGTCTGTCTGTCTGTCTGTCTGTCTGTGTCCAGGCTGTATCTCATAGACCGTGATAGCTAGAAAGCTGAAATTTTCACAAATGATGTATTTCCGTTGCCGCTATACCAACAAATACTTCCGCTCGATGCCACCCTTGATTCATGTTTCTCAGACTGTGTGAAAAACTTCAATGTCGTTCATATTAATGCACAAAGTATCCCGGCTCATTATCCTGATATGCTTGCGTCTTTTGAATCCCGTAACTTACATGCCATTCTAGTCTCAGAATCCTGGCTTAAAACCTGCTTACCCTCAACGTCCTATTCGCTGCCAGGATTTCGGCTTATCCGCAACGATCGTGTTGGTAAGGGAGGTGGTGGAGTAGCGATCTACTTACGATCTCATATTCCATTCACTATTGTCAGTTCGTCTTCACAGCCTCCAGTACCTGACGCGGCCGAGCACTTACTTGTGGAAGTTCTCTTATCGCACACTAAAATCCTTCTCGGTGTGTTCTACTCCCCTCCTTCTCACCCTAATTTCTTTAAGTCTTTTGAAGATTTATTAGAAAAGATAATCCCCTTGTACAGCCAAACTATTATAATGGGAGATTTTAATACCTGCTTACTCAAGGACGATCATCGTAGTAAGAAACTTTTGAGTGCAGTGGAATCATGCAATTTGCATGTACTGCCCCTTACCGCTACGCACTTCTCTCCGGGCTGTACTCCCTCCCTTCTTGACCTAATCATGGTTTCTTCTCCAGACCTTGTCTTTAAACACGGGCAGTGCCCTGCTGATGCATTTTCTTATCATGATTTGATTTTTCTCTCCTATAAAATACGTCCTCCTAAAGCAAAACCGAGAATTCTTCTGCAGCGTAATTTTGCAGGGATTGACAAGGATCGTCTCTGTGATGATGCCAGGCTTTTAGACTGGAATGCTATCAGAGATGTTGATTCAATTGATAGTAAAGTCGAGATTTTTAACACTTTAGTGATACAACTCTTTGATAGACATGCACCTATTAGGCCGATTAAAATGAAACACCTCCCAGCCCCATGGTTATCAGATGAAATAAGGATTTTAATGGATAAAAAAAATTCTGCTAAATATAAATATAAAGTTAACGACTCTGATGCCAATCGTTTAAAATATCATAAAGCTCGGAATCGCTGTAATACATTGTGTAGAGATGCTCAACGACGCCACATTCATAAGTCAGTCGAAAATGGCGATACCGCCAAAACCTGGAAATTTCTTGAGTCGCTCGGAGTTGGTAAATCTTCCCATAAACCTTCTATTAATATTGATATTGAACTCCTTAACAATCACTTTTCTACTTCCGATGCAATGGATAGTGTCGAGAAAGAACAAACTCTTAATATTCTTTCATCCTCCTCAACTCCGGACTTTTTACCGTTTGCTTTCGAGTCTTTCACTGAATGTGATGTTAAGAAGAACATATTGTCCATAACATCGAATGCGGTAGGTACTGACAGTATCAGCCGTAACATGATCGTCCCTATTATTGATATTGTAACACCTATTCTAACCCATATCCTGAATTATTCTATTAATACTAGCAAATTCCCTGAAGCTTGGAAAAATGCCCAAGTTGTACCTCTTCCTAAAAAGTCTAACCCTTCTTCTTTAAATGATTTTCGTCCCATTTCTATTTTGCCATTCCTTTCAAAAATCCTTGAGAAGTTGGTCTATCAACAGCTAAATTTATTCCTTAATAAGAACTTACTTCTCAGTCCATTGCAGTCTGGATTTCGTCCCGGTCATAGTACGGCCACAGCGTTAGTAAAAGTTACCGATGATATTCGGTGGGCGATGGACAATAAACAGCTCACAATTTTAACCTTGCTTGACTTCAGTAATGCGTTTAATACCGTGGATTACGACATTTTATTGAGCCTGTTACGTTCTATTAACATAGCTCCATCAGTGATTGACTGGTTTCGGAGTTACCTAAGAGGTCGTCATCAGCGCATTAAAATTGACGAGACTGTTTCGACATGGTGTGATGTGACGGCCGGGGTACCTCAGGGTGGTGTGTTGTCTCCTTTACTGTTTGCTATATTCATTAATTCTATTACTCCGTACATTTCTTCTCTCTACCACATGTATGCAGATGATATCCAAATTTATCGCTCTTCAGCCCTAGGTGATCTTGATGCTGCTGTTTCTGCCATTAATAACGATCTAGCTGCAGTTGCCGAATGGAGTAAGCAGTATGGGCTTTATATTAATCCAGCAAAATCACAGGCAATTATCTTTGGCAGTCCCGGATACATTGCAAAACTTGATTTGCGAGGCCTATCCCCGGTCTGTTTTAATGGCTTTGTCATTCCATACTGTGATTCTGTTATGGATCTTGGTATATTTTTAGATTCACAACTGTCCTGGTCTGTGCATGTTAAAGAGTTGAGTAGGAGGACATTTGCAACGATGAACTCTTTGCGACGGTTGCGCTCTGTCTTGCCAATCCCAACTAAAGTTATGCTGGCTCATTCTCTCCTTCTCTCTATTCTCGATTATGCTGACGCAAGCTATCTTAACTTGACTGAGGACAAACTTAACAAGCTTGAGCGACTCCAAAATCTTGCCATACGATTTATATTTGGTTTGCGTAAATATGACCACGTATCCGAATTTCGTCAAAAGCTCAAGTGGCTTCCTATTCGCCGTCGCCGGGATTTGCATGTACTTTCTCTTCTGTACTGTGTGCTATTTCACTTAAATACTCCTTCCTACCTCAAGGAGAAATTCAGTTTTCTTGGAGTGCAATCCGACTTAAGACCATGCCGAACTTTAACACTGAAAATTCCTCCTCATAAAACGAAGTTTTATACTAACTCGTTCGCTGTGCAAGCTACTGAGCTTTGGAATGCACTTCCACTGACCATACGCCAGTCAAAATCACTAGACATTTTCAAAAATGCTGTAAAAAACTATTATCTTTCAAACTGAAGACATCTTAAAAAATTATATTAACAATTTTTCTTATTTAAACTGAATTATAGTATATATATTAGTTTATTTTTTATGTATATATATATTGTTTAATATTGTCTTATTAATGTTTATTATTAGTTTATGTATTAGTATGTAGCTATTCGAATGTATGTATGTTATAGTATGACACCACCTGCAGTCCTTTTTTCCTTTTTTTTTTTCCTATTCCTAAGGTTGCCTGGTAGAGATCGCTAGTAAGCGATAAGGCCGCCTTTTGTATCAGTCTGTTTTTTTTCTTTCTTTCTTCTTTTGTTTTTTTTTCTCTATGGTGGTACAAATAAAGAGTATATTATTATTAGTATTAAATACTAAAAATTAAAAAAATAGATATATTAAGGGGGGTCCCCATACAATAAACGTGTTTTTTTCGTATTTTTTTGCTCAATATTAAAAACGGTAACAGGTAGACGGTTCAAATTTTCACAGAATATTAACTTGTATATTACCTTTCAAAATAAATAATTAAATATCAATAAAGTAAATATTAAAGGGGGGCTCCCATACAACAAACGTAATTTTTTGATATTAACAGTAAACCTCTACAAACAAAGTTAGATTTGCGGTTCATTAACAAAGGTAATTATACCTACTTCTTGAGTACGGAACCCTCGGTGCGCGAGTCCGACTCGCACTTGGCCGGTTTTTTTAATGTTTGATTAGACGATGCCCGCGACTTCGTCCGGGTGGATTAAGTTTTTTTTTATTCCCGCGGGAACTCCTTCATTTTCCGGGATAAAAAGTAGCCTATGTCCTTCTCCGGCATGCAACCTAATAAGCAATAATAGATAGGTATCTACTTAATCGCCATGTTGAATTAAAGAGGTATCATTAGGTACAAATAGTTAATTGTTTACATATTTTTATGATATATGATACGAAGATATTTATACACATTTTTACTATCGGTTACCCGGTCATAGAAAACGGTATCTACCTATTATAAACCAAAAAGTGGTATCTGTTACCGTTAAACGTATATACATTGAATTTAGAGATCAACGCGTGCGAAGCTCCACTCATTACAATAATACTGTTCTGTATGCAAACGGTAGTAAAACGGTAAATGCCGTATGGTATGCCGTATATGCAAATAAACCGGAAACAAATTGTTATGAAATTATACTTTGAAATTGGATGTCAAATCTTTATTTTTCTTTTTAGCATTTTATATTTGATTTCTTTGTTAAAAGGCATTTTCGTCATGCATATTTCACTCTTATGGATTTATATTTTATGAAGTAGGTATGCCAATCTGCAATTGGCCAGCGTGGTAGGCTATGGCCAAAACCATTCACATTCTGGGAAAAGACTCTTAATCAGTAGTGAGCGCGTTCGTGCGAGTTGAAAAAATGATAATGATGGTGGGTATACACTATAGTTATTACAGTATGGACCAATGGTAGTAAATATTATACTAATATTATACTAATATTATAGATGCGAAAGTTTGCATGGATGGATGGAATTGATGGATTGATGTTTGTTACTTAATCACGATAGAACGGCTAAACGGATCTGGATGAAATTTGACACTGAGACAGATTATAGTCTGGAATAACACATAGGCTACTTTTTATCCCGGAAAATTAAAGACCAAAAAGCCTTAATTCACGCGATCGAAGTCGTGGGCATCAGCTAGTGTATAATAAATCTATGGTATGGACAGTATAACCCAATCCATTAGGATATTTAGGATAATAAAATTAGGTCCTCTTAAGACTACAGCTGTAGTCAGTCGAGAGAAAGAAAGAAAGATTTGGGTCACGAGTTGCCCCTTTTAAATTATTTTTTTTGAAGGTCAACTCGACCGGCAGTTAAATACTGAGTTGTTGGCAGGTCATAATGAAAAAAAATGCCTCTAGGACCTCACCATGCCACTAGGTATGGATTTATTCAGAATTTATCGATGAATTGAAGATCTTACAATGATTTAAAGTATGAACTATAAAGCTAGTGTTAATAAAAGATGTATATCACAGTGATCTCAGTTTGAAGGTTCTGAACATCATGCGCCGCGTGAGGATACTGTTGCTCGTAAATTAAACTCTAAGTTAAAATCACGAGATCTGTAATAACACCTTTACAATTTGAAGATATCTTTTTTTTAGTCGTTATGCTGAAAAATGCGCATTCTTGTAAAATATAATCTGTGAAGTGAAGTTAACAATTATTATGTTACGAGTAGTAAATAAATTATATGTACTTATGTATTATTTTTGCTTCTTGACCGCAAAACAAGTAATTTACCTAGTTATGATTTATATTACTTATTTACATAGGTAACTAGGTACAGATTATTATTGAGTTTGAGTCTACGAAATAAAAAAAAATTAGAAGTACCTACCTACCTTCTTGATTTATTCTATCCTTTAAAATTGTTTGGTTTTAAGAATGAAACTTGGTGTAATCATTGCTAGATATAATATTTAAAATGTGTTTTTCCAGCTTTATATAAACTTCAGTAAGTTCACAGATGGTCATATAAGGTCGGCAGCGCCTTTAAGCGTAAAGAGAATACTCTAATATCCGTAGAGTTCTTACTAATTAAAGTTGTTTCCAAATATATTTACTTAGTAAGCTGAGTAGTAAAAAGTGTGTTTGTTAGTCTTTCAATCACACCGCAACAGACTTACATACTTCGTTGATGAGGATCTAGAGGGTGACCTAGGCAACTTTTAGTCCCGTAAAATTGAGTACTTCCCGCAAGAATTAAAAGAGTTATACCAACGCGGGCGAAGTCGCGGGCATAGCATAGTATTTTTTCCGAAAATTGGCAGATAAAGAAAGATCCTTGAATAATTGCAATAGCCAAAACGCGTAGCAGTGAAACTGCTCGCCTACTCACCAGTTTCAGCACATAGCTCGCTAAGGCAGGTCTCCCTCCCCCCTTCGGGCACGGGATAGCACCATACACTTACTAAGAGGCCGACTGCCAACACCAATTTGGAGGCTAACTCCATGTTTTGAAGGACAAGTGATCTTATCGGAGATTGGATTCTAAGTGAGCCACGAGTGTGAGTTATTTAGTATAAAAAACTGCATTTGGAGTTAGCTGCTCTGTCGATTTGTATGACTAACCCACTGAGTATGGTACCGGTATGAAAATTATGATTTTGATTTGTGCATGTGTGATTTGACGTAGAATCGGACGACCTGCTTGGCGCAGTGGTTAACGCTTTAGTCCTATAACTGGGAGGTCCCAGGTTCGAATCACAGCAGCTTGGATTTATAATTTCTGAAATCTGTATATTGCTTCAGGTCTGTATGGTCGCTAGTTACCACCATTAGCAAAGACGTACCGAAATGGGATTTTTAGATACGATGAGAGTAGATACGATGCAGCGTTTGTAGACTTAGCGATTAGGACTTGAAAGAGTATAAGTTTAATTTATGTCTGTTTTCCCTTAACTTCCGTTGTAACGCGGAGACACGCTACGCACAGCGTAATCTGTAATAGGACTTTACGGCGAATTTAAAACCCCAATTCGAGAACGTCTAAAGCACCGGGCAAAGCGTGTCGCTTACGTGTATAGCTAATAAAGGTTCTGCGTTTTGTTTACCATGTCAATAGTCTACGGAAAACCTGAGCATTCACTGCCAGTTATACCTACCTATTCCTGGCTCCCCTGCTATCGTCAGTCGTCACTAACCTGGTGAGATCGCAGTTAAAGATTAACTTTTTGACGACCTCTCGTGCGCAGTGTTGAGTGCTGTTGCCTTAACGTGCGGAGGTCTCTGGTTCGATCCCCGGCAGGGTCAATTTGGGAATTTATAATTTCTGAATTTTCCCTGGGCTGGCCTGGTTAGAGGCTTCGGCTGTGGCTAGTTAACACCATACCGGCAAAAGACGTGCCGCCAAGCATTTGTCGCTGTTCGCGAGCATGTCGGTCACGCGAATCCACAAGTTCCTAGCAAAAAGTGCACAACTCGGCTAAAGAAGTTTTCACTTCAAAAAACTTGTCAAAGAATAAAAGATTAAAATATAAACAGTAGGTTAGTCTTTCTCACCGGTGCCGACGCAGACCTCGCTGAGGCAGGGTCGCGGGCTGCGGTACTCTGCCAGCACCAGCACGGTGGTGTACACGCCGAGCGCGAGGAGAGACAGCCCTAGCGCCGCTATCAGCACAGAAGAGCACCGGATGGTGCGCTCTCTGAAAAAAATACATAGTACGCACTTAGGATAAATGGAGAAAACCCGAAGGTCGAATGTCGACGCTTTCGTATAAAAACCGTGCAAATTGCCGACATCAATGACCTGTAAATTAATTAATTATGGTACGTAGTTTTATATAATTACTTTACATAATAACTAAATAATAATATGTTGGTGAATTATATCTCTCATAGTAAATACCGAATGAATAATATTAAACGTAGAGCTATTATATTCATTATTTCTGCTTATTACCTAAATATTATGGCCCGACCTGGGACTCGAACCCAGGACTTCGTCGGACGCAGTCAAACATACGTAGGCATACCTAAAGGTAAGTAATGGTTATAACTTGGTTTCACGTGAATGATATAATAAGCAGATAAACATTCAAGTAATCAGGCAGCAATAACTTGCTAGTTTTCTCTTGTTTCTGAGAAAAGCAACGAAAACTACGGACTACGGTATCCTATAAAACTTCTATGCACTACTTAGTAATAATATAATTATTATAAGTTCTAAAAGAGTCAGAAAATTGTGTTAATTTATCTAAATAAATAAATAACTAACTAGGTATCCATCAAATATCTTACTAATATTATAAATGCGTAAGTGTGTTTGTTTGTTGGTTTGTTGGCTTGTCCTTCCATCACGCTGCAACGGAGCAACGGATCGACGTGATTTTTGTCATGGGTATAGTTGAGGACCTGGAGAGTGACATAGGCTACTTTTTATCCCGGAACATTAAGGAGTTCTCGTGGGAATAAAAAAAAACTTACTCCACGCGGACGAAGTCGCGGGCATCAGCTAGTTTTATTTTATAAAATTACAATAATATACTTTTTCCGTCTTATAAGAAGATGAGACTGCCTCGTTGGTCTAGTGGTTAGCATAGTCGACTGCGGATCATCGAGGTCCTGGGTTCGATTCCCGGTCGGGCATAAAAGTTAGGTATTGGGTTTTTCAATTAAGAAATTCTCAGTGCCAGCCCGGAGTTGGAATTTGGCGGTGTTGCACCCCCGTGCCTCGGAGAGCACGTTAAGCCGTCGGTCCCGGTTATTAACACTAACATGATAATAATCGTTAAAGCCCGCCAACCCGCATTGGAGCAGCGTGGTGGGTCTAAGCTCTAATTCCCGCTCTCCTATGAGAGTGGAGGCCTGTGCCCAGCAGTGGGACGTTAATAGGCTGTAGTGATGATGATGATGAAGAAGATGACTAGGTTTAATAGACTGTGGTGTGATAACGTAGACACAAGAAGGAAAATGTGCTTGAACCTTTCGACACAGAATAATATAATAGTACTAACTTTCGATGAGTCCTAAAGGCGATCGCACACCTACCGCGAGATACAATGCTTGTTTCACACTGAAAATGCGAATAAAGTATTACCTACAAAGGCATACGTATGAAGGCTCTGGGAAGTGACTTCTGCTGACGCATTTCTATGCTGCGGCCGATGCTGCTAAAGTGCTGATGTCGATCGTTCGCCTTCTCAGCCCTTTATTCCATTTATCGTTACACAAGCTTATCTGACCGGGTGACAGAGTCGCTAGTAACTATCATGTTTCAATTGTGTATATTTTTTGGTTCGTCCTTCAAACACGCCGTAACAGTGCAACGGATTGACGTGATTTTTTGCTTGAGTATAATTGAGGATAGGTATGGCAAGTGATATAGGCTACTTTTATTCCGGAAATTTAAGGAGTTTCCGTGGGAATTAAGAAAAAAACTTATTCCATGCAGACGAAGTCGCGGCCATCAAATAGTTAAAAATAAAATAAAAACAAAAACTGAACAGGTATAAAAATTAGTTCCAATTTTGGCCACCCAGGCCAGATAAATTGGTGAGTCTGTATTGTAAATGTCCTATTTATCTACTTGTCTGAAGTCTTAAGAAAAGGAAAGAAGTCCATATAACCTGTGGATTCAGTTTAGCGAGCTTCCGCAAATCGACGGAAATGCGCGTTACTACAATTTATTGTATTGTAGACGCTATAAGATTGATGTAAAATCTCCTGCACACTGGAGACTTATAGTCCGAAAAACTTATCTGACCCGGTGGCAGCGCATCTAGTATCTATGAAAATGTTTTAAAATTAATTCCAATTTTGTCCACCGGGTCAGATAAGTTTGTGGGACCATTATTAATGATATTATTACACTTTATACTACCTATACCTACACTAATGAAACAAAATTTAAAAAGACAGACAAGCTTTGAAACGTCAAGATCCATCAGAGTACCAAAAAAACGATAAGTATATTTATTATTTTGTATTTTTTTTATTCATTGCGTTCAACGCGTTTTTATTTCAACCGAAAACCCCTAGCCAAAACTGTCAAAACGTTAATTTAGGCATCAGTTAATCTTATTTTAGGTATATTTTTGTGTCAGATGGATCTCTAAGCTCAAACTCAAATGTTTTTTATTCAAATTCTTTTACAAGTGCTTTCGTCGAGTGAATCTACGGATGGTTCGGAATGGTAACTTAGGAAGACATAACAAAGTTGTTATTATTGATAAGAAATGGACAGATAGCAACTTGCTTTGAGTTTAGGTGGAACTAGATATAGGTACGAGATAGATAAGTTTACGAGCCTTGTTATGAGCCTATTATGGGCTTTAGAAAGCGTGCTCATGGAAGCAACACCGTGAAATTATTTATTTGTTGCAACATCGTAGAGCAATCCTGATTAGATGGGATATCAAAACAGCTATAAATCGACCGTGTGCGCTTATATTTACTGTCTAGTTACACTTTCTATATTGATCGTAATTCGTAGGCTCTTAGGCCTGCAAGCAGCACGCGAAACTAGATTTAAGATAAAAACATTTATTATATTATTTGCCTATTATAACTACGTAACAAGAAAAGCCTAGTTATGGTTTTCCTTATAGTTTACTAGTTGATGCCCGTGATTTTTAGATTCCCACGAGACCTCCTTACGTTTCTGGGATAAAAAGTAGCAAGAAAAATCACGGGAATCCGTTGCTCTGTTGCCGCGTGATGAAGAACAAACCAACAAACAAACATTGGATAGAAGCAGGCGTTACTTTGCGGAAGTCCATGACAATGAAAAAACTATATAAAAGTTTAATTCGCTATAATCCGCCACAGAAGGAAAATCTATGTGGTACAGTGCGTATCTCGAACCTAATGCCCGCGACATTCACCCAAAAACCCTCAAAAATACCCTCCAAACAACACACTTTTGTGTTTATAATATTAAACCAGCTAAATCTATATATTATATAAAATTCAACGTCCTGACTGACTGACTGACTGACTGACTTATATATCAACGCACAGCCTAAACCGCTGGAGTTAGAAACTTGAAATTTTGATAGTAGGATTCTTTTGTGACGTAGGCGCTCACTAAGGAAGGATTTTTCAAAATTCCACCCCTTAGGGGGTGAAATAGGAGTTGAAAGTTTGTATGAAAGTCCGTCATTTCTCAAGTTATAGCCATGAAACTTATTTGAGTTGCGGGTTGAAAATGAAGAAAGACGTGTTTCACAGTCTTTGAAAATTCTACCCCCAAAGGGGTGAAATGGGGATGAAAGTTGATATGAAAGTCCTATATTTTTCAAGTTATAGCCTTGAAAGTTGGTATTCTGGCTTCTGGTTTAAAATAAATAAATAGGTGCTTCGCCATTTTTGAAAATTCTACCCCCAAAGGGTTGAAATAGGGTAGTTCTTTATTTAACAAGATATTTTTAAAGTTAAATCTTAAATTTGGTATTTTGGCTTTTGGTAAAAATACAGAAGGATGTGTGTCACATTTTTAAAAATTCCACCCTCAATGGGGTTAAATAGGGGTTGAAAATTTTTATGAAAGTTCGTAGTTTTTCAAGCTGCTATATCCATGAAACTTGATACCTATATGGGCTTCCGCTAATGATGAAATACGGATTTTACAGTTTTTGAAATTTCTGTCCCCAAGGACGTCAAATAGAGAGTTTGGCCTTCAATCAGCCGTAACAGAGCAACGGATCGACGTGATTTTTTGCATGGGTAGAGAATGAGATGGGTACTTGAAGAGTGAAACAGGCTTCTTTTTAGCCCGGAAAATTAAGGCGTGCCTGTGGGAGTTAAGAAACTTAAGCCACGCGAACGAAGTCGCGGGCATCCTCTAGTTATTATATTATATTGGCATTAGCTTGGGTGGAAATTTTTTAACTTTTTTCCGAGGTAGTTTTTCTAAAAAAATACGAAATCAAGAAATCTGTATAAGCTCCTTATCTGGGTACGAATCTAGGATAGGTTTTATCCTTGAATTCACAGTCCAATGGAATTTTAAAAAATCCTTCGCAGTCTTAGGTGTTTTTTTAGCGAGCAAACGAGCAGGCGGCTCACCTGATGTTAAGTGATTACCACCGCCCATGAACTTTTGCAGCGCCAATGCGTTGCCAGCTTTTGACAAATTTGTTTATTCGTCCATTGAAAAGCCCCATATTGTAATCACGAGGGAACACAGAACATGGAAGCTGGTTCCATAATTTGCAGGTACGTGGCAAAAATGAAGCTATTAGGTACATATAAAATACTAGATGATTCCCGCGACTTCGTCCGCGTGGACAAAATTTTTGCGATTCCCGCGGGAACACTTGAATTTTCCGGGATAAAAAGTAGCCTACGTCCTTCCCCGGGATACAACATATCCCTGTGCCAAATTTCATCACATTGGGTTGAACAGATAAATTTTTTTTATTCCCGCGGGAACTCTTCAATTTTCCGGGATAAAAAGTAGCCTATGTCCATCCCCGGGATGTAACTTATCTCTGTATCAAGTTTCATCAAAATCGGTTGAGTAGTTAGGCCGTGAAAGCGTAGCAGACAGACAGACAGACAGACACACTTTCGGATTTATAATATTAGTATGGATTATTTAATTTAACCTGATGATATCTAGCAGTTTGTGTCTTAGCGGTTTTCCTGCGCTTACGCATTGTTTTGTTCTCAGAACATTTTATTGCGTTTAGATGTTCACGATAAAGAAACATATTGCTGTTTACTACGAATTCACGAAAATGTGTTTTGGCCGAGCGGGAAATCTAAGTGGAGTTCAACCTTCACGATGGTTATAATATATTTTTCGTGGATGTAGGATTATATTTATTAATCTGAGGTAGTTTCCATAATAAATAAAAAATATTTGACATGACTGTATATTTTTGTATATTTCATCTTATATTAGGAAGACACCTAGGTGTATTATATACTAAAACCTTCCAGAAAGTAATACGTAGATTACGATAGTCAAAATATCTATTTATCTATATAAAGGTACCTATTTATCGAAAATATTTAACAAACAATCATACATACATACTAATAGATACGGGGCGAATATACATGTATACATACAGAACATTATTTTTGAAGTCTGTTACAACACAGCTAGGTATATATCGATCCCAAATAGCAATCATATCTGATTGGCTAACTCTCTTGTGCTATTGGCCAAAATCCAATGTCGCAGGAAAAATACCATAATTTCAGCCAATTACATCAATTGAAATTGTAGCAATATGATTGACTAGATGATGCCCGCTACTTCGTCCGCGTGGGTCCTAAGGATTTTTCATTGCCGCGGGAACTCCTTAATTCTGGATACCTATTTCCTTCCCCGGGAAGCCCCTATCTCTATACCAAATTACATCAAAATCTGTTGAAAATATAAGCCGTGAAACTTAACAGACAGACACACTTTCGCATTTATAATTTTTTTTTTATCTAACATATATTATTTCTAATTCAAATTATAGAAAATCAACTAACTTATTAACTAAGATGAGTTAATCAAAATATTATTATGGATATGGATACAGTTTTTTCGCTAAATATTTATCAAAGCCGAACCTAGGTTACTTTTATCCCGGTAAAGCACAGAGCTCCCACTGAATTATTGAGACACGGATGAAGTCGCGGGCAACATCCAGTGATTGATAAATCACCCGCTGAGCAGGTTTAAAGTGTATAGTGTAATTTCCACAGATGCTATCGATTCAAGCTAACGGTGAGTGCGCTTTCTGAGTGGTGGAGTAACTATTTAGTCACTAAGTATAGTTCGTATTCAAGTCGCTAACCGCGCACGCGCCTCGCATAATTTAGAACTAGCTGATGCCCGCGAGTTCGTCCGCGTGGAATATGTTAGTAATGTCAATCTCCAGGTCCTCAACTATACCCTTGCCAAAACTCACGTCGATCCATTGCTCCGTTGCAGCGTGATTGAAGGACAAACCAACAAACCAACAAACAAACACACTTTCGCATTTATAATATTAGTATGATTATTCATGGACTAAGCTTAGGTACGTCAGTACTATTATATTATTCTGTGGCTTAGGCTACACTGGTGCCGAAATATTGAGAAAATGCTTATCTACGGTTTTATTAAAGGTACATGTACCTACTCGTGATTCAGCTATTTAGCATTCGTTAAATAGCACACACATTACTTATTACATTCCTAAAAGGTCTTACAAACCTAATGAAAACCCAAATTTGCAATAAATGAATTTGAAAAAGCTGCATCAATCATCAATATTGTAGCAATACTATTTAAATAGCTGTGATTGGCTGAACTCATAGAGAAGAAGTCTTAGAAATAAAATCTAATGATTAGTGAATAAGGTTTCAGAAATTGTATTTATTACCTACTTTATAAAGCACGTCAGCAATGACGAAACATGTTTGTTCTTTAATTAGTTTGTCATCTTAATTGTACAATCTTTCTTGCAAACTAGCTGATGCCCGCGACTTCGTACGCGTGGATCGAGGTTTTGTTGTTCCCGCGGGAACTCTTGAATTTTCCGGGATAAAAAGTAGCGTATGTGTTAGTCCAGACTATAATCTATCCCTGTGCCAAATTTCAGCCAGATCCGTTCAGCCGTTGGGGCGTGATTGAGTAACAAATATCCATTCTATATACATCCATCCAGACATCCATCCAAACTTTCGCATTTATAATATTTATTTGATTGATTTGATAAACGGTTGATTGATTGAAGACTGAGATAGTGAAATTTATTTAGATTTTAGGCCAATAGTGAAACAATGTTGCCCTAATTACTTAGCGGTGATTATGACCGTTACACTAAGTATAGATATTAGTTTTATTTTAACAAAAGATCGACCCTTGAAGTATTTCAGGTAGGTACTTGTGTCAAAGGCCCGTATTAATAAACTGACATCAGTTAAGAATAGGTTCTCAAGTCTTACGGCCGGTTTCTGAATTGAGAATGTCATGTTGAGGCTGTCTCAAATACTACTCAAGGACTAATTAAGCAAATTTTTGTGTCTGAATTGATATTGGGCCGGTTTCTAAATTAAGCATTCAAGCATAAACAGCAAGTTCTAACTCTCAAACCTTACACAATATCAATTCAGGAACAAAAATTTGCTTAAATAGTCCTTAAGTAGTCGTTGAGACAGACTCAACATGAAATTCTCAATTCAGAAACCGGCCGTTTGTAAATCTATGCTTAAAACCGGCCTTAAGCTTTGACCGAGACTTGAGAACGTGTTCTTAACTAATGGTTTTTTAAATACGGGCCTAAATTTCCTATGGAGGCTCGTCGCTGAGCTGAGTAGAGGAATATGTTTTACTGTAATTTTTTTAGTTTTGCTTATACTATCATATATAACACAAGAACACACTCAAAAAAAAATAAGCAAACTAAGATAAGTCAATGGACCAATTCTTAGATATAATTTTATAGTCTATGTTTAGGTTAAAATAATGCTACTCATTAGCTTTATTTACTTACTAGCTGATGCCTGAGACTTCGTACGCGTGGATTGAGGTTTTTTGGGTCCCGCGGGAACTCTTTCATTTTCCAGGATAAAAACTTACCTATATGCTATTCCAGACTATAATCTATCTCTGTGCAAAATTTCAGCCAGATCCGTTAAGCTGTTGGGGCGTGATTGAGTAACAAACATCCATACATCCATCCATACATCGATCCAAACTTTCGCATTTATAATATTATAGTAAGAGGCTAGATCGTAACTTTAGTAGGGTACTAACCGTTGTTAGTACTTTATGATATCTATATATATAAAATTCAAAGTCCTGACTGACTGACTGACTGACTGACTTATATATCAACGCACAGCCTAAACCGCTAGGGTTAGAGACTTGAAATTTTGACAGTAGCTTCCTTTTGTAACGCAGGCGCTCACTAAGGAAGGATTTTTCAAAATTCCACCCCTAAGGGGGTGAAATAGGGGTTGAAAGTTTGTATGAAAGTCCGTCATTTCTCAAGTTATATCCATAAAACTTACTCTATGAGTAATCGGTAAAAAATAAAGAAATATGTATTTCACAGTTTCTGAAAATTCAACCCCCAAAGGGGTGAAATAGGGGATGAAAGTTTATATAAAAGTCCTTCATTTCTCAAGGTATTTCTCAAGTTGTATCGACGAAACTTGGTATTTTGGTTTTAGGTAATAAATAAAGAAGTACGTGTGGCACAGGTTTTCAAAATTCTACCCCTAAAGTGGTAAAATAGGGGTTAAAAGTTTGTATGAAAGTCCTTCAATTTTCAAGTTATAGTGATGAAAGTAGTGTAGTACTCATTTGGGCTTTCAGTTAGATATGCAGAAGTACGTGTTTCACCATTTTTGAAAAGTCGACCCCCAAAGGGGTGAAATAGGGGATGAAAGTCCTTCATTTATCAACATATTTTTCAAGTTATAACAACGAAACTTGGTATTTTTGCTTTCGGTATAATGTAAAGAAGTATGTGTGTAACAGTTTTTCAAAATTCCACCCCCAAACGGGTAAAATGGGGGTTGTAAGTTGGTGTAAAAGGCCGGCGTTTTTCAATTTAAATAGCCGTGAAACTTTATATTTGGGCAAGGTACCGGTTTAAATTATGAAATACATAATTTTTATAAATTCTATCCCAAAGGACGTCAAATAGTCCTTCAATCACGCCGCAACAGACGAACGGATCGACGGGTTTTTTTCATGGGTTCTTTTTATCCCGGAAAATTAAGGAATGCCTATGGGAATCAAAAAACTTATACACCGCGAACGAAGTCGCGGGCGTCCGCTAGTATAAAAATAAAATAAAAACTTACACTATCATTTCGCATAGTGTAACCTCAGCTTAATGTGGAAATAAATGCTTATCTTTACACTCGTAGAGGCTTGTAGTAAATTATTTCATTGTTTACAACTTGCATCGTATTTTATAAGATAGGAATACTGATTTTAGGTTACGAGATATTTACTAAAACTTTGTTTTTGCCATTTCTTAACATCTATATATTTTTTCTTTAAACCTACGTGGTTTTTCGCAGTGCGTAGCCACCAAAATTTGTAACGATTTTAATTTGATAAAAAAAAAAAAAAAATTATCGTCGTAAAAGTACGAATCTTGCACCTGAGATTGAGTAAAAAAGGCAGTTGAAAATCTTCTTATTGTTAACAATTAGTTACGGGTTGCTTTTCTTTTAGCACTAAGTACAACATATTATTCAAACATACAACATTCAAACAACCGTTTTTGGGTGCCGATTTTCTTACTATAACATATTCAAAAACACTTGTTCAAGTTTATTTGACAAAAAAAGACGTGTGGCACTCGGAGACTGTCGCAGTAAAGCTATTGTATAGCATTTTTTATCAACTTGCTATGACTACTTGTGTTGTTGACTTCAAGTTGTTGAAAATATAAAGGCGAAATAATTTTAAAGAATTATGTTTTCAATAGTCCGGGTGTCCAAGGGGAAAGCAACCAAAATCATCTTTTCATAAAAATAATCTTTTTTTTTTCAACAACTTGAAGTCAACAACACAAGTAGTCATAGCAACCAAAGTGTTAGGTTTTTTTTCGTTACGGAATTTCTGGATTCGGTCTCCAAGCTTAAGGCCAGCGAAAGAATCTATGCAATAGCTTAAAAAACCGGCCAAGTGCGAGTCGGACTCGCGCACCGAGGGTTCCGTACAAACCTGTAGTAAGTTTTAAATTAAATGTTTTTTTTAAATATTTGAGTTGATTGAATGAAAGGTAAATTGCGGTTTACGATTTATGACGTATTAAAAAAAAACTACTTACTAGATCTCGTTCAAACCAATTTTCGGTGGAAGTTTGCATGGTAATGTACAACATATATTTTTTTTAGTTTTATCATTCTCTTATTTTAGAAGTTACGGGGGGGGGGACACACATTTTACCACTTTGGAAGTGTCTCTCGCGCAAACTATTCAGTTTAGAAAGAAATGATATTACAAACCTCAATATCATTTTTGAAGACCTATCCATAGATACCCCACACCTATGGGTTAGATGAAAAAAAAATTTTTGAGTTTCAGTTCTAAGTATGGGGACCCCCAAAATTTATTGTTTTTTTTCTATTTTTGTAAGAAAATCTTAATGCGGTTTACAGAATACATCTACTTACCAAGTTTCAACAGTATAGCTCTTATAGTTTCGGAAAAAAGTGGCTGTGACATACGGACGGACAGACAGACAGACAGACAGACATGACGAATCTATAAGGGTTCCGTTTTTGCCAAATTTGGCTACGGAACCCTAAAAACATTAAGGTTGAGTTTGACTTTTGTACATAAGAGACAATAGAATTTAAAAAAAATATATATAAACCTACTTAATATACTTCTACTCGATCATAGTAACTACTTACTACTCACCCATACTAAAGAATGTCATCATCTCTATTATTCTGAGTACACTATGTACGTATGATGCTAATGTCAAAAATAAATTATTTTTTGTTACTGATCATTAAATCGATGGATTCCAAATACCCAAAATTGACATCCTCGGTTACTTTTACGTTTGTTAACCATTTTAAACTGTAGATTGTAGAAAAAAGTGCGTTGAAAGATGACCTCACGTCTATGTATTTCATACAAACTTCCATATTAGAAGCGCGTTCTTAAGTTTAATAAAGAGTTGCTGATTTGATTGAGATCTCACCATCCCTAATCATCATCTTTGCCCACACCGGGCCATACAATTCAACATCATCACTTCATCTATCACCCACCATCCCACAATATGACATGACAAAGACCTCTTCCTCGTGCCAATCTTCAGACAAAGGCGGCAAAACGTTTGCATAACTGTACGCGGCACAGACAAGACTAATGTGTTTAGTACATTGATCTACAATCTGCAGGACACTTTCTATAAGCCGTTACTAACTTTTGTTTAAGTAGTGGAGTAACTTTATATCGCCCGATACGATATCGTGTACCGAACGCTATTCCCCGTATCGAACATAATATAAGTTCAAGTAGTGCTGAGAGTGGCACTCTTATCTATTTTACACAGCTCTGCCCCAAGATCTACAAAGTAACCCCAAACTTATTATACTTCTGGTAAATTGGTTTGTCCGGTTTTTTTCACTACATGTTAGCGCTTGACTTACGCCGCTTGGCGGTACGACTTTGCCAGTAGGGTGACCAGACCAGACGATCTCACAGAGAATTTGTTTGTGCGTATATCACACTGAAAATTTGGAGGTTCTAAATAAAAGATGAATAATGCTTCTTTCGTCCCCCCGAGTATGGAAAACTTGTAGTTTATTTTTTTAGTTGCTTTATATATGTGAGATTATTTTCTTGATATAGCTATATTAATGTCGAAAAATTACTGAAATTCAGGTAGAGCTGCTTGATGGTCCATAATCGATTTCAAATTAGCATTTGACTGCATTCTATTTATCTTAATCGACGAAGCAGTCTAAGACGAATACGATACGACAACAAAGGCGGAATCGCATTATGTGAAGACGATCTAAAAGGCGTTTATAAGCCTTCTCTACTCCATCAATCTTATTAAATCCTTTCAAATCAAAACATTAAGCGATCCAACGGTATTTTAAAGTGCTTGATTTGCGATCATACCTAAAGGTTATCTGAATCTCCATTGTCTTGCGAGGAGCAAGTATTTGGTACAATGTAATGTAACGGCAAGGTAACGGCATCGTGGACATAAAATTGTTTGCGGTCGCGAATGGCGATATCCTAGCGGGATAGTGGATTGTAGCGATATAGTCCGCGCGCGAGTTGAATGCAGAGTGAATGTATGGTGACCATTGTCCATTGATGTAGAATTTTAGTACCTATATGGTGAAAGTGACACTGTATACATTTACTCTGCATCCAACTCGCTCGCGAACTGTACCTGCTAATTCAATCATTGCTAAACATTGGAATTGTTTCTTGAACCAGCGGTCTGGAATTTATTTATTGGGTTTTCTGAAGCAGAAGTAACTAAGTGCGTAGTGGCTTAGATTTATCATTTTTTAACGATTCAAAATATTATAGGTTAGCAGAAAAGTAACGATGTTTCTGACCCATGCCTCTTTCAGTATCAGTAGCACCTGAGGGGAGTGCAACCACGGCTTCTACAGTCCCCCTCGCGTCTTCTTCGTTACACTCTTAACAGAGTGGTTGTGGTCATCACGATGTGACGGCTTTAGTAGCAGATGTTATGCGCCCCACGAGCATCCGCCACTTCTCCCTGCTGGCCGACAGCCTGGTGCACTCGTGCTATGAACCGCCAACAGTCGACCTAATTTGGTCCGTCCATCGCATGGGTGACCTTCCTCTCCCTCTAATGCCTCTTATCTTCATGAATAAATGAATATTAAGCAAAGAGAAATAAACTATACTACTTTTATTACCTAGTAATTACTAGGCTAGGTCCCTTATTACTTTTAAAGAGTTTTTTGAAAAACTTAAAAGTTGATTTGAATAAATAACATTTGAATTTGAATTTACACGGACGATATTGCAAACAAAAGCTAGCAGTTAATCGATTTTCACAGCGGAGTGCGTAAAGGTGTCAGACCTTAAAAGGACTGAGGATTTTTATATTTTTCGGATGTATTCAGTCAAGGAATGTTTCGGCTGGGTCGTACCGTTAAAACTCGTCACGTTTTGCACCGCCTTTACGGGCCCTGGTACAATAACCTCTAGTATGTTTTGTCATATCTCCCACGCGGGCTGAAGTTCAACAAACCTCCCCTGTTCCCTCACACGTTCAACAACCTGTCGCGATTGAGTACAGATAATAACAAACATGTTTGATGTTTCATGTTTTTTTTAGTTGTACTAAAGGCACCACATAACAGTAGCTTTGTGACTGTGCCTGGGCTAGTACTAAATTCGTCAACGTCGTTTCAACCATGTCTGTCTGCCTGTCTGTTTGCGGCTTAACTCATAGGCTTTTAGTACTCGATAGCTGTAATTTGGCATAGGTAAGTAAACATATTAAGCGCGTCGACAAAGTGGCAAAATAAAATAATATTTAGAATACCTTCCCTACACTACGTGTAGGGAAGATTTTCCCTACACTACGTGTAGGGAAGATTTTCCGATAGCATATTATATGAGATCATTTTTCATCTTAAAGCTTTAAAATGAAAGATGACTGCTTCAACTTTCATGACGCGAACAGCACATAGCACCTAGTGTTCATAATGAAACTGCGAACCAACCCACCAATCACCAACAGGTATGAACCCAGATATCTATTAGTTATAGCATAAAATGAAAAAATATTTCACGTAGGACAACTTGTATCACTTATGATACGTCAAGCCTCAAGACTCCACCACCGGTTCGGAAAACTTTCGTTTATCGTGAGTAAAGCACTGAAACAGTAGCGGTCAGGTTCATTACCACAAAGCGCACCGGTATGGCTGAGCGCGGCGCGTGCGCAATTATACCTACCGACGCACGTCCTCTCCATTTCACTGGCACGGAACAAGGCATAGAAGGCGAGCGATTGAGGGCCGAAAAATCCCAAGAACAAAAGTAAGCATATTTTAAGATGTGACCAATGGGAAACACTGGATTTTTCAAACGTTAGATAAACTGTTACTGTAGATTTTTGGTGGATTTTCGCCGTCTGTTAATCTGTCAATTTAACGTGTTTATTATTTAGTTTAAGATTAACATTTTTGCCTATTGAGAGATTAAGGAAGCTAAAGTTTGCTTAATTTTGCAGAGGGCAAGTGGCGGGTATGGCTGGAAGAAACGATGCACTCTTGTAAGCGCAGCATGGGGCGACCTCCAGCTATATAGATCTAAAGATAATATCTAGAGGGTTGACTTGACTGTGCTCTAAGCAAAGAAGGGCCTCGTAATTTTCCAATAGACGGACTTTTCCCTATATTTTGTTTAAATTTTTGTGCTTGTGACACAAGTTAAAACTGATTATTTCAGATCACGTTTTCTCCAATGCTTTTCACTGCCCTAATACAAGATTCCGGCGCAATAATATGTAAACTTGTTTGTGAGAATACTACAAAAACGTATATCGAAACCATCACTTTTAATACTGTCCGGACATGGGGTCAGCTAACCCCCTTTAGAACCATTTTGACCGCAATTGAGTAGGAAACGGAGCCGAAATTTCGTCTGCGTACAGATATTTAGGTTTTTAACAATCCCATGGTCATTTAAGCATGGATATTTAGTATAGGCATAGATTAATTATTGGTTTATATATTGTCTTTGCTATAGGTAATTGGTTATGTCCCTCTCTGGGAAACAAACTATCTCTGCAACACGTTTCAAATACCTACCGGATGGGCCATGGACTGACACACTTTCAGGCATTCATAATATCAAGGGGCATACTACCATCGCGTATTGTTTTTTTTTAATATTGTTGACGTTCGAGTTTTACAATAATTATTAATAATAGGCATGATGACTGATTTTGAAAAATGGTCAGATTATGTTCGGAAGTATCTACTATTTCGAAAAAATATCTTATTTCAGCAGAAAAATAAAGTTTGGTAGATAAAATTAGCATTTGAAATTTAAATTTTAAAATTCACGCCAAAACGTTCGGCGGTGTCATGGCGTCGTTGTGACGTCACTATTGTTTTTACCAATGTACTCTGTGCAGTGAGCAATAAGCAATACTTGTGATTTTCCAAGCTCGAAAACAAACAATTGTGACGTCATTCGCTTCTTTGTGTTTTATGCAATATTGCTGTATTTTACAGTTTTATTTTATCAAAAAAAAAATAGCAATCTCACTAGAAATAGAAAAATAAATACGTTTTTTATAATCCATGAATCTTATTTCATTAGATAAATTCATAATTTCATTGATTCTTGGTTACTGTCATCATGCCTATTATACCTAATCCTTATTTTAGGGTCATCAAGGTACGTGACATCAAACAGTCATTTTGAATAATATTGCTTAAGTATTGCTGTAAGCGTTGGTAGTATGGCCCTACAGATTAGTATGCATATAATCACTAGCTACGTATACTTATCGGCTGCACCATATTACAATCGCTAATACTTCCCGGCCTACGCCACGGGCGACGTAACGTTGTCGTGCTCCTCATAAGGACTCACTTTCGCTCTTAATTGCCGTTGTTCAGCTATGAACTTTCGCATGTTACGTGTCTCTGTTCGAGTACGGAAGAGATATGATTATAATAGCAGTATACCTGATTGTATGTATGTGCGACAGTTCTCTATAGTAACTCCCCAACTGATAAGCGATTCAAATGTAAAACATCCAGTACGATGCCGTGTAGAAACCGACTTGGGGTATGTGTTGGCTACCATCTTAGACTGCATCATCACTTACCATCAGGTGAGACCGCAGTGCTAGCCCTGCACTTTACAATAAAATACAAATTAAAAAAAGAAAAAGAGAAAGACAGAATAAGACATAAAGAAACACAATAGGTGCTAGAGATAATGACGTTTTAAGTAGGTATAATAATATAGCTCTAGACTCTGGAATTCAAAGGTAATCCAAAGATATTTAGTAATCTATATTATATGATGCCCGCAATTTAGTCTGCGTGGAATTAGATTTTTCAAAAACCTGATGGAGATATATTTTTTTTAGCATGAAAATAATTAATAGACTGCAATCAGACTTGCTAGAAGTGGTGATGCAGTCTAAGTTGGAGCGCGCTTGCCTAGAAGATGCCTATTCACTCTTGATTAGAAGATGTACCAATATTATAAGCGGATGGAAAAACGGAAGCCGGAAGGGCGTTCAATATCCTAGCGGATCGAATTAGAAACGAGGAAGCAAATCGCTTCGTACGCATACGCCGGATTTCAACTTTAACACTGATTTTCGGGCATCAAACTTTGCCTGTCTGTTTCCGCGAGATGCATCTTATAACTATCTGTGGGATTATCTTATGCGCTTACTGCCTTTTCTGTTTAAATTGACGTGTTTTATGAAGACCCTAAAATAAGGATTATAATAATTCTGAAACTACTAAATTCAGAACTGAATAAATAATACTGCTCTCAGCGATGGCAGTAAGCCCCCTGTATCTTTTGTCGATATGGTTTGATGGGCAGAGAAAAGAAAAAAAACACTTGATCGCATTTACTTAAAATTTACTTAATTATGGATTTTATTGGAGTAACGTGAGGTTGTAACTTTGAACTTTGCCTCAAGCAAGGGCTTACTTTCCCTCTCATTAACCTTTGTTGAGCAAATAAGAGTGAAATAGGCATGCACTTTCGCCTGTTACGTGTGTCGTGGAACTGGCTCGTTGTTATCAGTAATACGGGTACGTGCCCTTTAGGTGTTATGTCAGAGAATACTCGGTTTTAACCATTGATGTAGAATTTTAGTAATGGTTTTAACATTTATAGAGCAGGTACCTACACTAAGGTATGTTTACTGTAGACGTCACTGAGCTTCAGCTCGACTTTTACTAGGAAATAATTTTAAATAAACCATGCATGGTGATGACATTTTTTATCATAATATTTATGTTCTTATCCAATTTTTATCAAAATTTTCCTGATTCTGCAACTTACATGTGCCAACTTACACATTAAAGCGGAGATAGCTAATCGCTTATGAGGGGAGGTCAGAGGGTCAATAATTCGAATTCCGGGCACATATTCCACGTAACTTTTCGCTGTTTGTGTTTAGTTGGAAACAATTAAATATCACTAGGACACTTAATTTTACAATGAAGCAACCTGGACTGAGGACTGAGATGCCAGCATGCCTGAGAGAATTTTCCGTAAAGTTTTCAAATATGTGTAATGTCTGCCAATCTGCATTTGGCTAGCGTGGTGTTTATTTTACGATTCGTGTGCGAGATTATAGCTTAAACCCTTATTCTGAGAGGAGTCTGCTCATAAGTAGGTCAGCAATAAATTGAGATGATTATGATACCTTCAATCTTAGTCATTAGATGTCCACATCGCTGTCGCCTGTCTGCTATAGCGCAGACAGCAGTCGAGCGCTTTGAAGCCGAATAAAAAAACGTAAAGTGTGAATCACACGGATAGTCATATTTTAACCATCGGTTAATTTATTGCAAACCGTTCATTCCGCGTTGATCGATGGCCTCCCCGATATCTGATAATAATTTAATCTTGGCAGTTTGTTTGCAAGCTAATATTGTTTATGGGGTTATTCACTTTTGAAGTTTTGCCCATGTTTTTTGACTCAGTTGACCCAACACCTACATCACTTACAATGTAGAGTTCGTAGTTCTTTTTATTGCCTCGTTGGTCTAGTTGTTAGCATGTTCGACTGCGGTCGACGAGGTCCCGGCTCGAGTCCTGGGTCGGGCAGTAATTGGGTTTTTCTGACTAGAAATTCTCAGTACTAGCTAGTTAGAAAGTTGGGGGTGTTACACCCCCGTCCCTCAGAGAGCACGTAAAGCCGTCAGTCCTTGGTCTGATCACTCTCCGGTCGTGTTGAATTTTCCGTCCCATCTATGAAGCTACACGGCTATGAGAATACTGTTTGCGCACTAAGTATCTCCCGCGCAGATGGCTAATATCTCTGGAGATTCGGTCGGAAGGGCATTATTAGTATTATTAATATAAGAATCTTCGTATTAAAATGTTGTAGTTTGTGTTTTGTTACATATATGTTTCATTTTTTTAGATTATTACCTCAGCTTTAAACACTTAAAAACATATTATGTTATTTATCACCATATTATTTTGATTTTTAAATATTTAATACTAAGTAGATATTATTTTTAATTTTCATAGCATATGTACGAACTATTCATTCTTTGGCGACAATACTATTTCATTTATAGTACCTACATATAACTGTAGCGTGCCTCCAGCTCCGGCGAGAAACTTACCTACATCCGTTTCCTGAGTTAACGGTGACTTACATTATAATATTATCATGATTATACCACACCATAATGTAACTAACCATGCTTTTGTATTCTTACGGTATTCTCTACGTACAGAGGTTGCGATATGATTATTATCATTATCATACTAATATTATAAATGCGAAAGTGTGTTTGTTTGTTGATTTGTCCTTCAATGACGCTGCAACGGAGCAACGGATGAATGACATAGGCTAATGTTATCCCGGAAAATTAAGGAGTACCTGCGGGAATAAAAAAAACTTAAACCACGCGTACGAAGTCGCGGGCATCAGAGAGTTAGTTAAACAATTAAGGGAAGTCCATGATGATCCTTTAACATTTTCTAACAATAATGTATATTGATTAAGAGGTTTCCTTAAAACTCTGTGTAAAATTTCTGCCTGTGCCTTGCCTATGGCTATATGCCGTAACTATATCACTCACCAGGCCTTTAACCGTATTCATGCAAGAAATTACATCGATCCGTTGATGCGTGATTGAAGGACAAACCCTCTAAAAAAGACACTTTCCTATAAATTATGATATTAGTAGAATATTACAGCAACCTTAGGTTACTAAAATCAAATCATAACCCTGGTTTTATTAGTCATTGTTGGCAAAAAATATGACTGTCTGTCTGACTCAATGCGTTTTGTGGCTTTCTTCATATGAGGATGTCGCTATATGCCTTGAAGGATTTCCCAAGTTTCGAACAAAGTGTGATTGTAATTGTGTACAAACCCAGCTGTATACAATGTAAGTATATGATCATTGAACATCACTACATAATTCGAATAAATAAAAAAAGTGGGTTACACGCCAGGGAAAACAGAGAGTTGGCACGTTGGAAATGTGATTCTGGAGGAGAATTTTGGTCGTTTCCAGATGGACCGTGAAAAGAAGCAGACAGGTAGACAGGACTCACTTTCACATTTATAATATTCGTAGGTAGTAATCTGTTTCAACACGGCACGTCTTTGCCGGTAGGGTGGTAACTAGCCACGGCCGAAGCCTCTAGAGAAATACAGAAATCATAAATTTCCAAATTGACCCTGCCGGGGATTGAACCCGGAACCTTCGCACGTTAAGACAACAGCGTAAATACTCAGAGAGATCATCAAAATAAAAAAATAACAAAATAGCTATAAATCAATGAAACTCTGTCCCAATATTGAAGATACTCGTAGTAGATGTGTTTTCTTTCAACTTATTAAAAGTTCTTTGGTACCGACAATGAAGGTACATGATCATCACTTATGTTTATTGGGTAGGTAACTAGGTATATAGAGGCACCCCCCCCAATACCCCTTATGGCCCTTGTCAACACTTGTATAGGTCTTCCCTTATTCATGAGAATTCTAATGTTTTCCATAACATAATATGTACAAACATTTACTGATACATATTATAAAAGTCTATTTTGCAACATTTAAGCAATCCTTTTTAGAGATTCATGCGAGTATAAAAAATATTGGTACGTTACTCTTTAGGCCGGAAGTAAAGCAATTAACTGCCGAGTAATATTTGAAGAATGAGGCGAAGCCGAGGATTTTAAAACGACGAGGCGTTCCTATGCAATGACATATTTTATGTAAATGGAAAATTACTAATGATTTCAAAGTTTTACTCTCATAAATATGACAGTTAAAGTTCATTTGGATTGCGTGAAAACACATAAAACTATACGTGATTTCAAAGACTCTTGTTCAAAAGACATCAACGAGCTCGCATGTATTTTCTTATTAATTTAAATTAAAATATACTATTACTAATAGCTTGTTATTGTAAAAGATGCTGATAATGAGGTGATATTATTAGGTATCAGATAGTTTTCATCAGTTTCGGCGAGTTCAACTATTTAGTCCCAGACGTTCAACTCTCGATACGAATTACCTATAGTTGAAATACCTACATGGGAAAATAATCCCACTACTCAGTTAGACTAGTGGGAAGTACCCAGTTTGTTGTACGTATTGGACAGAACAGAACAGCCGTGACGACACTTTTAATATGCAGCTGCACAGACTGGTGTGACAGGACAAAACGCTATACCAAAGAGGAAGTTTTGTCTAGTCCCTTTACTTGTGAGTGTTTTCGCTCATAAAGAACTAGCACAATTAATCATAGAATCAACTGCGCAAACTTATGCACTTAAACTATTGCGACAGGAAAACACGCTAGATCCTCCTCCAAAGGGGATTCTTGCAATTTCCGGTCCTCTAGGTTTGTTGGTGTTTTCACTCTTGCAGATGTGCAGTCGATCATTGAATAACTGCGCAAACTAAATGTACTCGTATGTCTGCGAACCTTTTTTTTTATTTACTACAAGTTAGCCCTTGACTATCTCACCTGATGGTAAGTGATGCAGTCTAAGATACGGGCTAACCTGTTAGGGACATGGCAGTTATAATTAACCCATAACCCTAATCGATTTCCACACGGCATCGTATACCGGAACCCTTAATCGCTTGGCGACACGTCTTTGCCGGTAACTAGTTACCGGGTGGTAACTAGCCACGGCCGAAGGGAAAATTCAGAAATTATAAATTCCCAAATTGACTCTGCCGGGGATCGAGCCCGGGACCTCCGCACGTTAAGACAACAGCGCTCAACACTGCGCCAGGGACGTCGTCACAATCTGGAGCGGATCAGCTGGATCGATAATATTTTCATGATGGATTCAATTCAATTGTATCTAAATCTAAATCATGAACTTCCGCAAAGTAACGCTTGATTCTATCCAATATTCAATTGTAACTGGTTTTTGCCTGGTGGGTGGCTTCGGCCGTGGCTAGTTACTACCCTACCGGCAAAGACGTGCTGCCAAGCGATTGAGCGTTCCGGTACGATGCCGTGTAGTAACCGAATAGGGGTATGGGTTTAATATAACTGCCATGCCCCTAACAGGTTAGCCCACTACCATCTTAGACTGCATCATCACTTACCATCAGGTGAGATCGCAGTCAAGGGCTAACTTGCAGTAGTGGATAAAAAAAACCGGCCAAGTGCGAGTCGGACTCGCGCACCGAGGGTTCCGTACTCAAGAAGTAGGTATAATTACCTTTGTTAATGAACCGCAAAACTAACTTTGTTTGTAGAGGTTTACTGTTAATATCAAAAAATTACGTTTATTGTATGGGGACCCCCCTTAATATAATATATTTTTTAATTTTTAGTATTTGTTGTTATAGCGGCAACGGAATTACATCATTTGTGAAAATTTCAGCTTTCTAGCTATCACGGTCTATGAGATACAGCCTGGAGACAGACAGACAGACAGACAGACAGACAGACAGACAGACAGACAGCGGAGTCTTAGTAATAGGGTCCCGTTTTTACCCTTTGGATACGGAACCCTAAAAAAACCTATCGCTAGTTGTACACAACAAACAAGCGATTGCATGTCACATTCGACTGTTCACGCTCGCAGCTATGTCTAATTATGTCACAGTCGCATTGCACGCGCTAGCCTGCAGCGGTGATCACGCGTTGGATGCTGGGGCTGTTATTTGAGCTAAATCTGTCGGTGTGTGATGTGCAACATGCAGATACCTAATATAATAATTGCTGACTATACTTAAATGATGCCCTCGACTTTATTCGCGTGGTTTAAGTATTTTCCTTAATAAAAAGCCTATGTCCTTCCCCAGGACACAAATTCCCTGTACAAATTTTTTTATAAAAAAAGATTGAGGAGATGGGCTGTGAAAGCGTCGCAGACAGACGTACTTTATTAGTATGGATGCATAGTATATTTATTTTGCTGGTAATGCGTTAGGTAAATTGTAACCACCAAAAACATTTCATGTAAAATTGGTTGCCAAAGACTCACAAGTGCATAATGCTTTCACTGTTAAAAAGTTATGAGATCTCTAATTAGAGCCAAGCCCGAAGGTGAGCTCCTCTTTGTGCTGCGCATCATAACCCACGGAGTCTGTCTCAAGTTCAAAGTACATAGTTCTAAATGCTCTTTACTGTGTACCAAACTAATAATATTAAATAACATGTAAGTCTATATATAAAACTTGTCCCTAGAACCTCTACATCTTGGTAAAAAGGTATGGCTTGGCCGTTTAATATTCGTCGAATATTTCCTGACATAACATTTAAGTCATTAAGGAATAGTTAGATATACGAAACGGCCAAGCCGTACCTTTTTACCAAGATGTAGAGGTTCTAGGGACAAGTTTTATATATAGACTTACATGTTATTTAATATTATTAGTTTGGTACACAGTAAAGAGCATTTAGAACTATGTACTTTGAACTTGAGACAGACTCCGTGGGTTATGATGCGCAGCACAAAGAGGAGTTCACCTTCGGGCTTGGCTCTAATTAGAGATCTCATAACTTTTTAACAGTGAAAGCATTATGCACTTGTGAGTCTTTGGCAACCAATTTTACATGAAATGTTTTTGGTGGGATTTCATTTATTTTTGGCAGGCGCCCTAGATTTTTTGATTTTTTTTAGCTGAATGCTAGATGATTGATACTTGGTAAGTTTAATAAATCTGTCAACGACATGTTATCCTGAAAATTACAGCTTTCTACCATGTTCCGTACCGAAGTTATGACTGTTCTAAAATACAAGGAAATGCTGTCAGATTTGCACCCCCTATACGAGGGGTTGGAGATGAAAAGATTCAGATTTCTTAATTTTCCTGTTGTTTATATGCAAATTCTAGCCTACATACCAAATTTCAGTCTTCTAGCACTTCAGGAAGTACCTTTTTTCAGTTGATGATCATCAGTGAGTGAGTACGAAATCGACGTATTTTAGGTAATCAATAAACTGAAACTATAAATGCTAAAAAATTGAAACTTGGTATATTCGGTAAGTCCCCCAACAACATCTTATCCTGAAAATTTCAGCTTTCTAGCGTCATTCGGACCGAAGCTATGACGGTTCGAAAATTCGACGAAACGCTTCGAGAAAAGGTAGGTAGTGCCCCGTTTCCTTTGGCTCGTCTTTGGCGGGGACACTCCCGTGTCCCCAGATCTGTCGACAGTTTACAATATCGCTCTAGTTAGATTACAATCCAACGGCGTTTGCAATCTTACGGTGACATAATATATAAGATTGCACAGCGTAGTTAAAATCTAGATTCGAAAAAAATTGGGTGAATTGGTTGATCGAAGATATTCATTGATATTGTTTAGATATAAGTGATCTTATCTAAAATGGTTTCTATATTTTGGTTTCTTATAAAATGGATAATCACCAAAATATAGTCCATCTAACCATTTTTCATTAATAGAATCTGCGTATTTTAGTAATTGTTATACCAAAACAACTTCTACTTTACATAAAGATTGACTGTTTAGATTTCTATAAATAACTGACCATAGCGAATTATATAGCCTACTAATTTTGAAATAATACGCCAAGAGCAAAAAACTTATTGTTTATTACACAAACCATAGTAAAAAAAAACAACCGAATTGACTTTACGGTTACTACTTATTTGGATAATTGAAATTTAAGATTATACCAAAGAGGTCAATTATTTATTCTTTAATTGTGAAACTGTTTGGTTAGTCTTACGGGTGTTTAAGAGTACAGTACCTACCTTGCTGACCAAACAAAAAAACCGATAGGGAAATAATGCTGTAAAATTTAGTAGAGTTAGGACTTAGATATTTTCGTATGATTAAGAAGATCCGTAGGCGAACCAGATTCAGCGACATAGTCCGAAGAGTCAATATGCTGAAGTGACTTTAAGTAGTGGTGGATTATGTAGTTCGAAGAACCGGGCGTTGGGGTAGCAAGGTGTTTTATAGGAATTTCATCATCATAGATATTTAACCTGATGTTAAGTGATTACCGCGCAAGTAGGTACATTTGCAGCACCAGAGGAACCGCCAATGCGTTGCCGGCTTTTGAGAAATTAGTTTATCTGCCCTGTAAAGAGCCCCATATTGTAATCATTAGGGAACACAGAAGATGGAAGCTGGTTCCATAATTTGCAGGTACGTGGCAGAAATGAACTGGAATAACGGGAGGTGGAAGAAGACCAGGCTTCCAAGTGAGGATGAAATTTGTTTCTGCGACGAAGGGCTCGCCTAGAGAACATCAAATAAGGTACAAGATTAAATAATTCTTCAGAATACTCCTCGTAATAGAGTCGATAGAACACACAAAAAACTAACGTTTTTTTCGGTGTTCTATGGACTCCAGCGTGCATGTCATTTTGGGATTGTAATAGACAGGTAAATGCGCAGAAATAACACTTTACAAAACCTAGGAACGATAGTACCTAAATATTATAAGTCTATGCTTACGAGTATGATAATTGATAATATAGTCTGTAGTCAAATAGGTATTTGTAATTAGTGATGTTCTATTGTTAGTACTCCTTCCCACTACAGTATCAACCTAAGTACGCTAGGCTTCCTAGTATTTCTCCTAAAATGGTTTCCTTACAAGGTCATTCAGGTATTTAAACCAGCATCTTATATGCAAAAAACTTTGCCTACTCTTAATTATGCCTTTGTTATTATGGCCCCTGGTAAACCTACTTCGTACATCATTCATGAACATATTGTCTGACATTTTAATCCTATATTTAAGACTGGTTCTCATGAGCAAAAGTCGGATTATTTCGGTCTACGTTGAGAATTTCGATGTTTATATTTGTGAAGTTTGCTTGTCGAAACGTCGAGCTCGCTTGTATATAAGAGAGTTTTTAAATTTTCAAAAATGTTACATCAAATACGTAACAAGCGTTGTTGTGATCATACTAAAAAATCCCATATTCCGTAAGGAATTAAAACTAAAGCAACGCGAACGAAATCGCGGACATAATCTAGTCTATACCATTTATACTAATATTATAAATAGATGGATGGATGGATGTTAGTAACTCAATCACGCCAGAACGGCTAAACGGATCTGGATGACTCGACTCTTTAATTTTCCGGGATAAAATGTGCTACTTTTTATCCCGGAAAATTAAAGAGTCGAGTCCCTGCGGGAACCGAAAATTCTTAATCCACGCGGATAAATTCGCGGGCATCAGCTAGTAGATAATATGTAGGTATCGCAGCAAAGTCTCGACCTTCGTGACAGAAACTTTTATATCTCTAGTTCTTCTCAGTAGAAGTACAAGAAGTCGAAACATAAGATACACTTGTATGTCCTACATGTTAAATAATAAATAAATTTGAGTATTGAGTTCCATCCTTTAATCACCACGCATCGCCGCATTTCACAATGAATGCATTAGGCCATAGAACTACGCAACTGCTGCTAGGCTGAGCACAGCGCACTGTATGACTGTAGCTAATGGCTCATGTAACGATGTAACCCAGATACACTTCTCTTATTCGATTAAATTGCGTTACGAAGTTATTGAGTGTGACACGAGCTTCATATTTATGAAATGATTTTGCTATTGGATTCGCTGTGCGTGAAAATAGTCCGTAAGAATCTGCTCAATGATCCACAAATACTGCAGTCATTACTAAGGTCTACGTTTTTGCGGCGCTTGCTTTTGAGACTCTGGGGCCTGGGCCCATGGTCATCGGACACGAAGAATTTTTTAATAGGCCCATTCGGCATGGTGCCCATTAACGATCACTTGGACGGCGTGTATTTTTAGGAAATATAATTAGTTTAATTAATAGTTTTTCTTAATTTATGTATTCTTTATATTTTTTTGTATCCAATTATATACCTAATAAAAAATGATTATTATTTTAAAATCTCTCTAGTAAGAAAGTCAGTCAGAAATTATAAATTCCCAAATGGACCCTGCCGGGGATCGAACCCGGACCTCCGCACGTAGACAACAGCGCTCAACACTGCGCCAGAGACGTGGTCAAAGTTAAAAAAAAAACTTAATGGACGCGAACTTAGTCACTAGTCACGCTCGAAGTAGCTAAGCTATATTATTATCAGCCGTAAAACACGGAAAACTGCAAACCGATTCAAAAAATTCAATATTTTGCTCGATTGTCAATAGTTATAAATAAAAATGTATTTTTAGTTGACTGCACATCCACAATACGGCCATTAAATTATTTATCAACAAAGACAGGCTCGAAGGCCATGGCTTATGAATAAAGAAAAGCGAAAGATCCGATCAATAAATTATCATATACCGACAGTATTTTAGTATGCACGAGAGATGCTAAATGATCTTATGGCAAGTAAGAAGTTTTGCATATTATTAAATAGCGACGCGATAAGGAGACAAAGGGCTCTCGATGGAGGCAAAAAGTTCCGGCTTTTTTGTCGCGAAATAATCCATACTTCCTTACCAATGCAATGCCTTACAAAACCGGCTGGCTGAGTTTGTTGTGGGCTCTTCTCAGATTAGTGCGCGTTTGGAACCAGTAGCTTTAGTGTTAAGATACCGTAATTGATAATCACTAAAGTTTCGGACGTCAATAGGTGTACAATGTATCTTGATTGAATAAATAAATATTAATTGATTGATTGAGAGACGAATGGCCTAGCTGTGACAACGCATATCAGTAGATTAGATTGCGATTGTTAAGCAACGTTGATCCAAGTCGGTAACTGGATGGGTAACCGAATTTGGAAGTTCAAATTCGGCCTTTTTGTTTCCTCCGTGCCTCGGAGAGCACGTTAAGCCGTCGGTCCCAGTTATTATCACTCCGCTTTATAATCCCCAGAAAACTCATACCATTATGCGCTTAATGGAATGGGGTCACGACCCTCAGTAATGAGGAATACGACGGAGAGAGAGAGAGAGAAGTTGATTGAAAACATTCCGTACTTTGGTTTTTTTTATTGTAAAGGGTTTATATTCCATTTCATAGGCTTATTTTATTGCAAAGGGTTAAATGATGCATTTTTGTGCAGAAAGTGTGCACGATGCAACGTCATGCATTGTCGTGGGTGCGCCGTCACGAACACAATCAATTGTGATTTCGCCGCGAACATCTCTTTGTGATGAGTGCGGAAGATAGCGGCGATTATGCGTGTCATTGTTGTTTATAACGCGTGGATGTGGCAATTTATTGTACAGGCAATTTATTTTGTCAGGTATGGTGCGAATGTATTGTAGCGTCTTGGAGCTTAGTCTCAACAGCTTAATGGTGAGCCAAAGCTTTATGTTCTTATCCATGTGCTTACCTATGTTTCCGAGTAGATATTAGACTGCCTTTCCTGGGTACTAAAATTCTATATCAATGGCCTTTCCACCAGAAATGTGCTACGCTACTGATGTGTGCCAATCCCACCAATAGGAGCGCTTGATTTTCTTTTTGTTAGGGTTCCGTACCTCAAAAGGAAAAAGCGGAACTCTTATAGGACCACTTTGTTGTCCGTCCGTCTGTGTGTCAAGAACCTTTTTCTCAGGAACACATGGAGGTATCAAGCTGAAATTCAAACCAAATACTCACCTCTACGGCCCGTTGGAGCTGTAAAAAAATCAAGCTTCTAAGCCAACGCAGTCAAAAGATGCAGCCGTTTATGCTGCAAATTTTCGACACTCGCAAGGGAATCAAAACCTACAGGGTACTTCCCGTGAACTCAGAATCTTGAAATTTGGTACGAAGCAACGCCATAAAGCACAGATATATAGGAATAATTGCGAAAAGCATTTAAATTTTTTGTTACATCATATAATAAAAATAATTTTAATAATTTTAAACTTGGTTTAAAATTATTACTCGCATTGACTCGCGCTTGGCCGGTTTTTTTTTTTAATTTATAGACTAGCGCTTGGCTATAATCAGAGTTTGGAAGTAGTGATGCAGCGTATGGTGGAGCGCGCTTGCCTATAAGATGCCTATTCACTGTTGATTTGAAGATACCAACATTAAAAGCGGATCTAGCTTCTAGCGATCTATGCTATGAAAATCAAGCGCTTCTGTTGGTGGATATGACATACATCTTTAGCTTAGCATTCACAGTTAGCTACGTAGCACATCTCTAATCGAAAGGCACCCTTACGCCAAACTCATCAACGGAGTAGGCGGTTAGTTCGTTTTAAATTTTAAGTAGCGCCTTCGTATACGGGAACGCCATAGCTATTAATAATTATTTTTAACTAGATTATACTCGCGGCTTCATCTGCGTAGATTTAGGTTCTTGAAAAGCTGACTAAAAATAAGGAGCTTTGGTTCCCCGGGAATCGGGATGCAACCTATCAAATTTTTTAAACAAATGATGATGGTTAATTATTTGAAAACGTTGACAAACTTGACGGACGGACGCGACGGTCAGACAGACAGACACACACTCTTGCATTTATAATATTATAGATGTCATTTTAACGTCATAAGTTAAAGCGTTTATTTGTTGAATGCCTATTGGACGTTGATAACTTGATATATAATAAGTAAAGTTTTCAGGCAGTCAAGTCATGGGTAGGTATTCATTTCACATATAATATCGACGCGGGATATCCGATGTAGTGACAATCGAATGTGCAAAATTTTGGCATTGGCACAGCATGTTCGTTGGCCCAATTCCGCCATGATGATGGCTTCCACCATGCTACTGATAACATCAGGAAGGTCCCCTGCCATTCTGTTATTTTGTAGAACAAAACACGTTATCACTAACCCCATTACAACACGCCACATTTCAAAGTCTACTCAGTCTATACCAAAGACAATATATAAACCAGTATTATAATTAATCTATGGTCTATACTTTAAAATTATAAATGCGAAAGTTTGGATGGATGGATGGATGTTTGTTACTCAATCACGCCAGAACGGCTGAACGGGTCTGCATGAAATTTGGCACAGAGATAGATTATAGTCTGGAATAGCACATAGGGCTCCTTATGTACATATTCGAATGTGTGCTTGTCTGTGTATTCGCTACCTTTTCGCGCCCTATAATTGGGTATTTGGCAACTTAGTATTCAAATCAATTCTGTTTTAGTTATTATTAAATAGAGGATCTCCCAAAAGTCGTAATATCCACGTCCCCTGTTTAGTTTAATGTTGAATAACTGTTTTAAAACTATCGGTTAAAGCAAAAAAGTACGTCGAACTTTGATGACGTCACTATTCAATATTTCATACAAATCCCATATATAAGCATGCGTTTTGACGTTTGAAAAAAAAGTGCTGATTCTACAACAAGTCAAGATAACAAAATGTTTTTCTTACACAGTTATGAAAATAATTTTTTATCACTTAGCAGAATAGCTTTTTTTATTTTCAGAAATAACAAGTAGGTACTTAGGTATCTAAACAAACCTGTTGTTTAATAAACATTGAAACATTGTTTAATCGAAACACATTTTTTGGAATGGATAAGGCACGCAGGACACCTATAGCTTGTTTAAAATACAGACTTGCTTATCTTTTTTAAATAAATTATCTAAATATTTTTGCTTCCTAAGTAGCTAGACACTAATATAGCTAGTTACATAGTAAGCAATAAGTAGGTACTTAGTATTGGGTTTTTGTGACATATTCTCAGTATTAGCCCGGAGTAAGGAAATTGGAGTCGGTCCTAGGCGCCTGATCTCTCTCCGATCGTATCGGATTTTCTGTCCCATCTGGCTATGAGAGTAAAGGAACAGAGAGTGCACCTGTGTGTGCCGCACACTGGTCTGTGCCGCACACGCACTATAATATCTCCCACGCAGATGGCTAATCTCTCTGGAAATAGGCCGCCGTGGCCGAAATTCGGTCGGGAGGACATTAATTTATTACTTAGGTTCATAGTACGGATATTACTATACTTGCTCTGAGCGCACAGGTTTGTCTGCTTTAGCGGATTAGACGACCAAAAACAATCATTCCACGCGGACGAAGCCGCGGGCATCAGCTATAATGTTCGATATATCTACCTAGGTAGGTAGTATTGTGTGATAGGTATAGTTATACCAGAACTAGTATTTGCCATTTACACCAGAAACTACCAAGTAGGTACCTAGTCGATTTTGGTACAGCAGGGTAGTTACGGTGCGTAAGATACAACAAAATCTAAATATCTAGTCATATCAAATTAGACTGGTATAGCATAATTTTCACGGCACTGCAAAGCCACAACGCGTGCTACAAATATTAAGAAGTGAAGTGATTGAGACAATGGCGAGGCAAAAACACCGCGCTAGCTATTAGACGTGTTTCCTTTACGTACTGCATTTACCCGTAAATGGAATAAACGGTGTAAAACTATGTTCTTTGACTCTATACATACACGCTTATGTATTTAATATTATCTAGCTAAATATTATTTTTCTCTGGGGAGGAGGAAAGTCCTCATCGGACACCTCAGGAGTTTTGGAGGCATGTCCGACTCCATTGGGGATAAGAGTTAAGACCCAGCGGCCTACGGACTAAAATCCTCCTCCCTCTTCTGTGCTCAATCTTTCCGGTAAAGCCTTTTCATTACGTCTGAAAGATGGCTGTCTTCAGGCGTTTTCCTTTTAACAAAATATATAAATGGAAATAGAAAGGGACTGATTGACTGGTTGACTGATCTTTCAACGCACGGCTCAAACCAATGGACGGATGGGGTTGAAATTTGCCATATATGTAGCTAGATGTATATATGTAGCTTTTAGGACATCATCATTCGCTTAGAAAGGGTTTTTGAAAATTTTACCCCTAACGGGGTAAAATAGGGTTTTAAAATTTGTATGAACATCGAAATTAACTTTGGGTGCGGGCAAAAGCTAGTCGAAGTCAACGTACAACTACGCGCGAAAATATGCTAAATTGCGAAGCATTTTGCGGTCAACTTTAGACTATTTAATTGGCCCCCGCGCCGTGGCCCTTGACTGCGATCTCGCCTGGTTGTGAGTGATGATACAGTCTAAGATGGTAGCGACCCTAAAGCAAGGTCCAAGCCTCCCACTAGACAAAAACCATAACAAATATACATAACACCGGATACACTCACGTTTTATGTCGGCCCTTATTCACGCGGTCGCTGCTCGACTCAAGTCGAGTGTGAGTAGAGCAGCGACCGCGTCGCGCGAACAGGCTCATGAATAAGGACCCCGAACGGGTTCGAAACTAGTCGGGCATTTTTCCGACATAAAACGTGAGTGTATCCGGTGTTATGTATATTTATACTGAATATCTCTCACGATAGTTTAAACGTTAAAAAACCATAACAATTAATACACTATTTTGTTATTCATCCATCTGAACCAAGTACCTTTTCATCAAGTCGAACTTTATTCACTTGCGTCTCAATTGTTAACCAAACCAAAGTGGTTACACAACTAAGAAGCATAGTTGATAGCGTATTGCGATTTGCGATGATGCGATCTAACACTTCCTGGATATTAAGATGCCGTTTCATAAAGAAGTTATTACATTATTTACATTAGATTTGTTCGCAATATCATATTGTATCTGTTTATTTGCTTATTTATGGACTATATTATGATACCCGCGACTTCGTTTGCGTGGATTTTGATACCCGCGGGAACTCTTTAGTATTCTGGAATAAAGCGTTCTGGAAGTTTTCTGAAATAAATTTAATAAATGTATAGCACCTCATTCTGGCTTCTAAGTTCAATGAATCTCATTTCTATTCATTCAAATTCATTTTCATATCTCAGTTCAATGAATTTCATAGGTAAACTTACTAAACATAACGTTTTCATTCCATTGCCTAGTGTGTAGTGATTAGCCAGCGAAACAATTCACGTCTTTGCAGACTTGACAAGTGTGTGCGCAAACACAAGTGCACTCTGTATAATTCCTATACCATCATAGCCCGATGGGACAACCCTCCAACCACCCATGGCCCCTCCAACCTCGCGGTTATATGGGCCGAATCGCGGGAGAGCGCCCGTTCGGTACTTGCTCTTGGCGTGTTCCCGGGGCGCATTCTTGACTCCCTACAAATTATTTATCCGCTCCTTGTCCCTTTTGTACACTCTCTCCCCTTGGGGGCTTGACGTCACAGTCACAGCAGAGATCCCCGCCGCTCTCTCGTGGCTCCTTGCCCGGCACACATTCGCGCTATGTGGTACTTCGCCTGTGCCACGCGTGCGCGAACTCCCGCAGCCGGTTGAAGTTTGCCGCCGATGAGACGAGGTCCGTGTAGAAGACAGGTCCCGCTTCCTCGCGCACGATGGGACGGAAAATCCGACACGATTGGAGAGAGATAATGGCGCAGGACCGACGGCTGGACGTGACCTCCGAGACACGGGGGTGAAACACCGCCAACTTCCTAGTTCCGGGCTAGTACTAAGAATTTCTAGTAAGAAAAACCCTTAATCATGGCCCGATTTGGGATCACGGCACCATATTGTAATCAACCTGACCGGGTCCCTAAACATCTACACCTCTCTCTACTTATAAAATTCAATATTTACTTAAAACGGCACGTGATACATCTAGCAGTAAGACCCTCATAGCATTGCTGTATCCATAATAAACCAAGTTCTTTTAAAGTTACGGAAGCCTCGAATTCAATCAAACCAACGACTTACTTTTACACTGATTTAGATGTATAATTCAGTTTACTTAAAACAGGCATTAAGTAACTTGATCGCGAAGAGATAAATCTCTTCGAGATATTTACGAACTAACCCTAGTGGTAGCATCTTCCTTTTCTTTGATACCCGGGACCTCGTCAACCGCAGTCGAACATGCTAACGACTAAGCCAACGAGACGGTTAAACTACAAGTAAAGTAAAGCTCAGCACTCACAGTCTCTCCTCGAGCCCGCTGGCCGTGTCGGGCAGCCGCGCCGAGCGCTGGCTCTCTCTGTCCACGTCCTTGACCTGGCGATGAACATTCGTCACGTTAATCTACGCCGACCACTCTAACTAGGGCTGCTATCTGCTAATCTATACTAATATTATAAAGAGGTAAAGTTTGTGAGTTTGTGACGTTGCAGGGGGTTATCTCTGGATCTACTGAACCTATTTTGAAAATTCTGGTACCAATAGAAAGCCACATTATTTGTGAGTGTCATAGGCTATATTAACCCAAAAAATTTGGGAGTTCCCGTGGGAATTTAAAAAACTTATTTCACGCGGGCATCTGGCTAGTCTACGAGTAAATATAATATAATAGGCGAGTGACTGACTGATCTATCAACGCACAGCTCAAACCACTGGATGGATTGGGCAGAATTTTGGCATACAGATAGCTTAAGCTGAACGTGAGCGTAAAGCTAGTCTATACTAATATTTTAAATGCGAAAGTGTGTCTGTCTGCTTCGCTATCACGGCCCATCTGTTCAATATTCCAACATCGCTATACCAAATTTCATCAAAATCGGTTGAAATCGGGCCGTGAAAGTGTAGCAGTCAGACAGACACACTTTAGCATTTATAATATTCGTAATTGATGCTGTAATTTTATGATCGTCCGAGGGGAGATTTGTGATCATTTGATGTGTTTGGGATAACGAATTTGGCTAGTTTTTAAGCAGTATATGATTTTGTGGAATTAACAATAAATAAATTGAAATTTAAAAATTCTTAAATAATTAATCTGAGAGCGGTTACAAACTAGATCGAACGATTATAATCGGCAACCCTAAGTTAAAATATAGTTACGTTGCTTCAGAGATTTAGCTAACGTTTACCAAATTTTAATAATAGAAAAACGATTTAAGTGTAGGTATATAAAAGTAATTTGAAGCATAATTAACGCCAATGAAATCTTTTAACCAAGAATGGCATCTTGATTTGCGTAGAAGATGAGTTTTTCTTAATTTGTGTACTAAAATGAAGGCACAATAAACTCAAAAAGTTACCTAAGTATACCTACTTATTTAGGTACCTTAATATTAAGGTATTAAGGTTGCCTGGTAGAGATTGCTCAGTAAGCAATAAGATCGTCTTTGCATACCTTGTTTTTAGTTTCATCTATCTTTCTAAGGTACGGATATGAGAAACTAGCAGATGCCCGCGACTTTGTCCGCGTGAAATAAGTTTTTTAAATTCCCACGGGAACTCCCTAATTTTTCGGATTAGTATACCTAATATATATAGCTTATGCCACAAATAATGTGGCTTTCTATTGGTACCAGAATTTTCAAAATCGGTTCAGTGGATCCAGAGATTACTCCCATCAACCTCACAAACTTTACCTCTTTATAAACTAGTATAGACCTACTAGTATGTACCCCTAAAGGTGTAAAATAGGGGTTGAAAGTGTGTATGAAAGTCTATCATTTTTCAAGTTATAGCCATGAAAGTTAGTATTTGGGCTTCTGGTATAAAATAAAGAAATACGTGTTTCACAGTTTTTGAAAATTTTATCCTCAAGGACGTTAAATAGTTTGTCCCTCATGCACGTCGCAACAGAGAAACGGATCGACGTGATCTTTGCATAAGTATAGTTGAGGATCTAGAGAGTGACAAAATATGCTTCTTTTTATCCCGGAAAATTAAAGAGTGCCTGTGGGAATTAAAAATCTTATGCCACGCGAACGAAGTCGCGGGCGTCCTCTAGTGTTTTATAAGTTTCGGACGTCAATAAGCGTACAGTGTACCTAAATGATAAATTGAATAAATAAATATTGATTGATTGAATGATAAATAATGAATATCACTCACGATAGTATAACTTTAAACGTTAAAAACTTAAAATAGCAGCATTTCGATCTCATTTAATTACCTATATTACAAACAAAAAGATGCATAACAAAGAGTAGCAGCATTAACACCGCTTACACCGGATAACGGATGATACAACCGAAATGATTTCGATAATGACATCAGGGTGGCATTGTGCTGAAACAATGCCCGCTGAGATAAGATAGCGCGGGTTGTGCACGTTGTATTTATCACTTTACTACGTGATGCCCGCGGCTTCGTCCGCGTCGCTAGCAAAATTCAGCTCTGTCGGAGTTTTTAGGGTTCCGTAGCCAAATTTGGCAAAAACGGAACCCTTATAGATTCGTCATGTCTGTTTGTCTGTCCGTCTGTATGTCACAGCCACTTTTTTCCGAAACTATAAGAACTATACTGTTGAAACTTGGTAAGTACCTAGATGTATTCTGTGAACCGCATTAAGATTTTCTTACAAAAATAGAAAAAAAAACAATAAATTTTGGGGGTTCCCCATACTTAGAACTGAAACTCAAAAATTTTTTTTTCATCTAACCCATACGTGTGGGGTGTCTATGGATAGGTCTTCAAAAATGATATTGAGGTTTGCGATATCATTTTTTTTCTAAACTGAATAGTTTGCGCGAGAGACACTTCCAAAGTGGTAAAATGTGTGTCCCCCCCCCTGTAACTTCTAAAATAAGAGAATGATAAAACTAAAAAAAATATAATATGATGTACATTACCATGCAAACTTCCACCGAAAATTGGTTTGAACGAGTCCTAGTAAGTAGTTTTTTTTTAATATGTCATAAATCGTAAACCGCAATTTACCTTTCATTCAATCAACTCAAATATTTAAAATAAAAATATTTTTAATAATTTAAAACTTACTACAGGTTTGTACGGAGCCCTCGGTGCGCAAGTCCGACTCGCACTTGGCTGGTTTTTTTTTTGTAATTTGAAACGTCTATTTTTATGACTGGACTACTTATAATTGCCTCCTGTTACCTGCCACTGAAAAGTAATGACCGTACTTCATTTTATTCTTCTATCTTCTTAATATATATAAATCTCGTGTCACAATGTTTGTCCTCAATGGACTCCTAAACCACTTAACCGATTATAATAAAATTCGCACACCATGTGCAGTTCGATCCAACTTGAGAGATAGGATAGTTTAAATCTTAAAAAAACATCAATTCACGCGGACGAAGTCGCGGGCATCATCTAGTCATATTATAGATTGCGTCGCATCCGATTAGCATCTTATTGACTCTTGCACCTACCTATTTTATATACTAGCTGATGCCCGCGACTTCGTCCGCGCAGACAGACAGACACACTTTCGCATTTATAATATTATATTAGTATATGGATACTGGATATTTTGACACTTTCTCTAAATTTTTCTAGTTACTAGATTATGACCGCGACTTCGGATTAATGTTTTCATTATTCCCGCGGGATTTTAATTATTTTACGGGATGAAAACTCCCCGAGTCTACATCAAAATCCTCGTGGATTTATGTTTTTATTATTCCCGCGGGAAATCCTCAATTTTACGGGATCCTGGAGTCTGCATCAAAATCGGTTGAAAACTTGAAAAGATGGGCCGCGAAAGCGTAGCAGACAGGCAGACACTTTCGCATTTATAATATTAAATACTTAGTATGGATTTATTATTAAGTTAAAATAAGAGCTGAAGTTGAAGAGAAGTTGCCTGGTGGGAGGCTTCGGCCGTGGCTAGTTACCACCCTACCGGCAAAGACGTGCCGCCAAGCGATTTAGCGTTCCGGTACGATGCCGTGTAGAAACCGAATAGAGGTATGGGTTTAATGTAACTGCCATGCCCTTAACAGGTTAGCCCGCTACCATCTTAGACTGCATCGTCACTTACCATCAGGTGAGATCGCAGTCAAGGGCTAACTTGTAGTGGATAAAAAAAAAAGAAAAAAAAAAGACTATTGGAAGTATGGATTACCAGTTTTTTAGCTTGAAGTATGTATATAGTTAAAAAAATATAATAAAAATATACTTAATCAGTAGGTGTTACTTGTTAGCAAGTTGTTAACAAGCCGACTATACAAAAACCTAAACTATACTCACCAATTATTTACATTACATGGATGGTTTTACATGATTATTTCATTTCAAGAATTCATAACAATGGAGGGGAATTTTCGTCGCAATCCAGCCATATTTTCGCGATGGAACGAATTTCAATAATTCGCTTTCCTTCAAATACCTTGTTGACAAACGGTTACAAAATTTGCAATGCAACATTACGAGCGAGGAAAACAGTAAAATTACCCAATTCGGGGCTAATTAAAATAGATAAAAATAGCCTATTTGGTATTTTTATCTATCAGTGCGGGTCTTCTGCGGTTCGACGAATGTCAATCCAGGGTCTAATCTGTCGTACGGTGCCTCGAGGCGTAGCCTTCATACCCTATAGCTCCTAAGGCACCTAGGCCGATAGTCCTGGTGTCCTAAACAGTGTCTAAGTTGTCTTCCCTGGCGCAGTGGAAAGCTCTGTGGTCTTACATGAGGAAGTCCCGGTTTCGATCCCCGCCACTGAATTTTCTCTGGTCTGTCTTGTAGGAGGCTTATGCCGTGACTAGTTACCACCCTGCTGGTAAAGACGTGCAGCTAAGCGATTTAGCGTTCTGACTTCCGAGACGATACCGTGTATAGAAACTGATAGGGGTTATGGGTTTAATAATAAAAGTGACGTACCTCTAACAGATTAGGGGCCGTTTCCATACAGATCATCATCATATTTTAACATCAGGTGAGATCGCATTCAAGTAACTTTGCAAGGAACTGTATTTGAACAATGTGGACATTGACCTAGCAAAGAATGTTGAACACATTAACCCCCCTTTTCTTCACCGTAGTCAGATAAACTGTTACAGTAAGGCCCTTTTCACACATTTCCGTACTGACGGTATCTTGACGGTTGAGTAATATAGGAAGACAGCCGCGACCTTGTATACGTATCATACGTAACGTATGAAAAGGTCTATGTCCGTCGGTCCGTCTAAACAGTCGCCGTAAATACGGAAACCGTGTGTGTGAAAAGGGCCTCAATCACAGCATGCCTACCTATCAGTGGCGTGCAGAGTTTTTGAAGCTAGGGTAGGCATTAGTTAGTCAGAATTTCTATTTGTACTAGCTGTTTTGATGAAATATGAGCAATGAGCATTGACGTATTTTCATTTGGGTAAGCAGCGCTTTTATGCCTCTATGAACTGCACGCCACTGCTACCTATCCGCCGGCAACAAAAAGTCGATGCAGTTATGTCATATAGCCCCACTTAACACTTGCAGTGTGTTATTGTGAATTAGGTATGTACCGCTGCCACTTGCCACACTCCGCTCTAGATAATATGGCTTGCTTTGCTCGACTTTTGCTCGTTTTTCAAAATCGAATTGGAAAGGCTTAGAAGCATCGCCATTCTTGTGATATTATCAGAACGTATTTTTGCGAAATCTACCTATATAAAAATTATCTAAATATTATAAATGCGAAAGTTTGGATGGATGTATGGATGGATGTATGGATGTATGGATGTTTGTTACTCAATCGAGCCCCAACAGCTTAACGGATCTGGCTGAAATTTGGCACAGAGATAGATTATAGTCTGGAATAGCACATAGGCTTTAATCCCGGAAAATTAAAGAGTTCCCGCGGGAACCACAAAACCCCGATCCACGCGTACGAAGTCGCGGGCATCAGCTAGTAGTTAGATAAGGCAGGTATAGGTATTCTATAGCTAGACATTCCTTTAGTTTCATATACCTTTGTACTATTATTGTAAGCAGTTCATCACCCTATTAATGAAGGAAAAAGCCATGATATAAATTCTGCTTATTCTAGGAAACGTCTGCGTGGCTGCACTATAGATGAAAAGTAGCTGCCTATCTTCTATTTCAACAAATTATACACGCACTGTACCTACTACCTAAACTCGAGCTAAAAGTAGGTACTTATGAAAGCTTTTCTGCAGTCTAATTTATGTTTTCCATTTGTACTAGGTATATTTTCAGATAAGTACTTAGATAGACTTCTGAAAAGTCTTTGAAATAGAATGAACTAAAATTCTACATCAATGGAAAAGTCTGATAAAAGTAGGTCGTAAGACTAATCTTAACAATTATTTCACATCTTTCTTTGCTGAATCGGGGGCACGACAGTGCACTCTACAAGTCGAACAAATAAATTGAATTGTTTACGTTTGCTTTGTTATTTGATACTAGCTGATACCCGCGACTTCGTCCGCGTGGATTGAGGAGTTTTAGTTCCCGCGGGAACTCTTTAATTTTCCGGGATAAAAAGTACCCTATTATTTAATCCGGACTTCTAACTTTACGTCTGCAAAATTTCAAAGCAATCGGTTCAGTAGTTACGGCGTGAAAGCGGAACAAACATACAAACAAACTCACTTTCCCATTTACAATATTAGTAAGGATACCTACCTACTATATCTGCTAGGCGTAAAACATAAAAAGAAGGATCCTTCTACCTATGCTTCTACGCATTAATCTTAGGTAGGTTACATACTCCTGCCATCGAGATTCATCTCCGACAAGTGAACAATAACACAAATCAACATAAAAGGCTACGTAGCAACATGTACGTACTTATAGGTATGGTGATGATAGGCGCAGCAATTAAACGACAATGCGGATGAATAAAACATGCGCGTGCGCATGAATAATTGAAGCAGCATCTTCGCATTACTCCACCATTACCGCGATGGGAAAGATCGGTTAAGGCAGATGAGTAACATACTATATGCATCTAAGGTATGAGCGGTATAAGGGTATTGCTGCCGACGCGACAAATATGTTGGAAATATCCACTCAAATTAACGCGCTCAATGTTTTAGCTATTTGTGTTTAACCATAATATGAATATCCATATTCCTTCTTTAATTTAATGTTTAACATCTTTGCTTTATTAATATCTGTATACAGGCAATAGTATTAGACAAAGGTTTTTTGTCCTACCGGTACAGTCCAGCCTCGATCCACAGGGCGTAAAGATAAACTATAAAGAAACAGAAAAATTTGGCCAAGTGCAAGTTGGACTTGCAGACGAAGGGTTCCGACTTCCGTACCATCGTACAAGATTTAACAAAAATTCTTTCCAAAAAACCGACTTCCAAAGCCACTGTAAAGTAAAAAATAATTTTGATTTCTACACACTATGTTGAAGTCGGGCGAACCTGACGCGTCAACTATGCCTATCTTTGTTATACTCGCCCGACTTCAACATAGTGTGTAGAAATCAAAATTATTTTTTACTTTACAGTGGCTTTGGAAGTCGGTTTTTTGGAAAGAATTTTTATTTTTAACTTTTTAGTGTACTCTAAATCCCTACGGCTTAGGAGTGCAGTACCATGCAGCATCAGAGTTGAGGAGTTGGAAATTGGGTTTAAGTATGAAGTCGTTGCTTGACACCTACAATATTAATTCACCATAAAAAAATCCTAAACCACTATGTTTAAGGAGTTCTGTACCCTGCAGCATCAGGGTTGATGAGTTGGGACTTGGGTTTAAGTATGAAGTCGTTGCTTGACACCTACAATATTAATTCATCATAAAAAAATCTTAAATCGTTATTTTTAAGGAGTTCTGTACCCTACAGCATCAGGGTTGAGGAGTTGGGACTCAGAGTTGTATCGTATACACGTGACTTGATACCTACTATATGAATTCACCATCAAAACTCCTAACTCCCTAGTTTTGAGACGTAGGTACACCTACAGCATCAGGATTGAGGATTTGGAGTCAGATTTTTTTATGGGACCACCTCGAGAGCTTCCTCTAACCAATGTAAAAAAAAAAATTCAAATCGGTTTAGAAACCACGGAGATATGCACCGACATACATTAAAAAAAAAAAAAAAAAAAGATACGCGCCGAATTGAGAACCTCCTCCTTTTTTGGAAGTCGGTTAACTATTTACTTTTAAATAAGTACAAGTTTATTGTACCCTTTATAACTTCATTTTATTTTCATTAATTGTTGTTATAGCGGCAATAGAAATACACAATCTGTGAAAATTTGAACTGGCTAGCTTGTACAGTTCATGGGATACAGTCCGCCGACAGACACACAGATAGACAGAAAGACAGGCAGATTGACGGACGGACAGCGGAGACTAAGTAATAGGTTCCCGTTGGCACCCTTTGAGTACGGAACCTTAAAACAATTATACCTATCGGAAGATAGGTATAATTTTAACAATCTTTTGTTATTAAGACGTACGTATATCTACATATTTGCTAATTGTTTGATATTTTTATACCACTATAATTAGTTAATACAGGATGTGGAATCTTTTGACATTGAAATAAACAGAACGACGAGCGGTAGCGGGGCGCGCTGCGCTATGCCAACGTCCAGCAACGCAAAGTCGGCGGTCTAAAAAGTCACTAATCACTTAACGGGCCGGCGCAGGGCGAATTGCCCATACAAACGTAATACCAAAATAATTTGTAATTCGAGAATATTTCCACCATATTATGCGCTTATTAAGATTGAACTTGTATTTATCTAGGTCCCTGGATAATTATGTTTTCAAAATACTTTCCCAAAATTAAACGTAAGCACATTGCGTTTCGCATGTTTTTACGACATAAATGACATATTTTCACCTTATTTGTTTCATATTAAAACCGACGATATCTCACGTACTAGTTGATCAGGAACATAGCCTATATTGTCAAGTTACAGAATAATAACACGAAGTTAAAAACACAAAAATTTTTCATTCATCATTTTTGGTATTCACGGAACATGACAAAAATGTATAACAAACTCTGTACGCTCATACTGCTATCGCGCTTGCACGCGATCATGTGTCATCAGCTAAATAGAGATAGCAATATACCGGCAAATTTATATTTGCGGTTCGAATAGAAGTTGCGAGCGCCGCTCCCCGGCCTCGACCCGCCCATGTAAAAATATCAAAGTTACAGTATACACATTACTTAAATTACTTATTACATTCACATTAGGTAAAAATGTAGCTGTTAGTTTTAGGTATGAATTAGATGTACCTACTAAATGATGACCGCTATTTCGTAAGGTGAGGTTTTTGTAAAATCCCATGGCAGATCCAGGATAAAAAGTACCCTTTGTCTTTCCTCAAGATGCAATCTATCTGTGTACCAAATTTCGTCAAAATCGATTTCAACAGATGGAATGAATGGATGAATGGAGGCGTGCTACGCTGGTACAGCCCATCTGTTTTAATATTAAAATACCTGATATTTTGGAAATATCCACTCAAATTGAATAGCTATTTACGCGCTCAATGTTTTAGTTATTCCGTTTAGTTTTTTTAGTTGAACAGGTTGGCCGTTAAATCCTCGCAGACAGGCAGACGGATACTCTTTTGCATTTATAATATTAGTATGGACGGAATAGCGTGACTTAAGATTCATATTTTATGTGATCAATTTAATTATAACTTCTTATTACAATAAAAGTTTTTTGTAAATATTTTGATAGCTAAAAGATGTGACAATGTCATCCTACGGTGCATTTTCATTACCGCGGCCGCGCTGACGGCGCGCGTTTTGTTTGACTCAAGTTTTATTATACGCATCAGACCGATAAGTAATGACTTAATGAATGAACCTTATAAAAAAATCCTGTTGCCCATCTTCTCATCTTCGCTACCTACTATTTTTTGTTGGCTGTCTAAAATTCTCAAAATAGAAATAAGTACCTATTCGAAACTAAAGTGTAAACTCCACTTCTAAATTTTCCATAGGCTACCATCTAGATATGTGTACTTACATTATAAAATATTTTTTTTATAGTAAGTACTAAGTAGGTATCTATAAGAAGGAAACTTCCAGTATCTGCTGTGTACAATACGTACTATGTCTGATATAGGTAGTTTTATATCTGACCGTCTGTCAATGTTTAAAATCGTACCTACGTTAGCTTGAGTAGAGCTGGGGTACCGGGTTATAGGTGAATCGTCCATGACTGGGGTATATTTTTTTTTTATCCCACCATCTCGGAAAGAGTATTTTTACTCTTCGATATCTGAATGCAAAAGCCGTTATTATCCTCTTGAGGATAAAGTCAATTGAATTTAGAACATCGTGTGCACGTTAGTAAATATCACTCGTCTATGAAGTTTATGAATTCAAAACATCATTAAAACCTATTTACTTCTACCTCTATGGTGCCGAATTTCCATACAACCCTTTTTAATTTGTTAAAAACTCACACTCGTAACCTTCTTGGTTTACTTTATTAATTTGCACCCACAGACATAATGCGCGCATCACAGACATAATAAACTGTGGCGCGCACCATTTTCTTTCACGTCATGTCATTTCCTCGCTGAGGTGGGTGGGATGAAAAGTTACGTACGAGTATGTTGCACTCGAGCGAAAAGATTTTTCACCTCGTGCTCTTTTGATTCCCTCGCTGACGCTCAGGATTCTAATTTTTGAACCACTCGCTGCGCTCGTGATTCAATTTTAGAATCCTTCGCTTGCTCGGTCATCAAAATTGAGCACGCGGTTAAAAAACAACTTTTCACCCTTGTATAACAAATAACTATTATTTAACGTCTATCTTATTAGCCCACCTGTTATTCAGCTAAGATGGAAAATGGAAATAATCAAACCTAAGCACCTACGGGCATAAACGGTTTCTTAGCTGGTATCGACCACGGCAGCCAATCTCAACTGAGATTAGTGCTCCATCCATGCTCCATCTGCGCGGTAGATAAGTACTTCACAAGTGTGTGCGCAAATACAAGTGTACTCTCTATTCCCTTATTCTCATAGCCCCATGGGACGGAAAATCCGTCATGACCGTAAGGCGCAGGCCGACGGTATTTCGTGCTCTCCGAGGTAAGGGGGTGAGGCACCGCTAAACTTCGGGCCTAATGAGAATTTCTTGTGAGAAAAATCCAATCCCTATCCAAATAATATTATAAATGCGAAAGTGTGTCTGTCTGTCTGTCTGTCTGCTACGCTTTCATTGTCCATCTGTTCAACCGATTTTGATTAAATTTGGTATAAGGATAGTTTGAATCCCGGGGAAGGACAAAGGGGCACCCACTTTTTATCCGGAAAATTAAAGGATTCCCGCAGGGAATAAAAACTTCAAACCACACGGACGAAGTCGCGGGAATCGTCTAGTACCTACTTAATATTTTATGGCCCGACCCGGAAACCGAACCCAGGACCTCGTCCTCGTCGTCGTCGTGGTCGTCCCGTCCAGGTCATCGTCGTCGTCGTAGTCGAACATGCCAGCTTACTAAACTAACCAGAAGGGTAGGGAACTTGGAACTACTCATAGACAGCCGTGGCCGAAGCCTTCCACTCAGTTCATATTTTTATCTAAGTAATCTTTTATTAAACGACCCAAAAGAAGACCTCGAAAAAGATGGATGCATTGTGTGCAAGAAGATATACTGGAGAAACTTGGAAAGCTCTCTTCGTGGAAGGAGGAGGAGGCCAAGGATATAGCCGGGTGGAGAGAAACCGTAGAGGAGGCCAAGACCCGCAAAGGGTTGTAGCGCTAAAGGAAGGAATTAAGTAGGTAAGTAATTTTAGTTATTAAAAATAAGTCGAATGAGAGCACGTAATTACCAATCTAGGTAGGTACCATCATTGCAGGCAAGAGCCGTGAAAACCATGGATTCAGTCGTTTAAATTGAGATTATATTCATTTATGCTGTCCTTTGCGAAACAAGGCTGTCGAAACAGTACCTACCAGTGATAAGACGATGTTTCAATTATTATTAATCAACTAGCTGATGCCCGCGGCTACGTCCGCGAGGTTTAAGTTGTTTTAAATCTCCGCGGGAACTCTTTAATATTTCGAGATAAAAAATGGCCCATGTCACTCTCCGTCCTCAACTAAGTATACCCCTGCCAAGAATCACGTCGATCCGTTGCTTCGTTGCAGCGTGATTGATGGGCCAACCGACAAACAAACACACTTTCGTATTAATAATATTAGTATGACAGCTGATGACTGCGACTTCGCGTAGATTGAGGGTTTGCCGGGGAAGATAGAGATAAATTGTAGCCTATGTGTTATCACAGACTATATATAATCTATCTCGGCGCCAAATTTCATCCAGATCCGTTCAGCAGTTCGGGCGTGCCGCGAGATTGAGTAATAAATATCCATCCATCCAACCAAACTTTCGTATGTACTATATTATATAGCTTTTATCATATTATCATATTATCTGTCTGTTTGATTTTAAAATATCGTACTTATCATTGTTAACCATTTTCTCATGTTATAAATTAAACACTATAACTTTGTGGCAGAAATAATTGTATTATACTTTTATTAATTTTAAGTACACTTTATAGTTTTTAAGGTTAATTAATTTGGTATGTTCAATCCAAAGAGCAGAGCAGAGACAAGTTCCCAAGAGTAACTTTTACAGTCTTAACGTCACAGACCCAAACTACATACATAAGTGAATATAACACAGAGTAATATACTACATCTCACTAACTAGGTAATAGTCAGTCGGCCGGTTTCTGAATTGTTAATTTCATGTTGAGTCTGTCTCAAAGACTACAGGACTAATTAAGCAAATATTTGTATTACTTTGGTATGGTAAAAACCCCCGCCTGAGTTTTTTGTGGGCTCTTCCAGACCAAGGCGCGTTTGGAACCCCCGTAGCTTTAATTTAGGGGTACCTACCGTAGTTAATTTTCATCATCACGCATCTGTAGATATACATTTCGGAATAAGTAGGTATGTCAGGCATCAGCTGAGATGATTAAATAATTTGAGAGTGTTATGTATAAATAATATTAAAAACACGAATTAACAATGGATGTGGTAACAGGTTACAATAATACTATTGTAAGAATTCGTGAATGTTTTACTGTATTGTTTCGAAGGTGGTTAAATTTTCAGTAGAGGAATGGGAAAGTGTTTTTTTGTCTTCTGCATACCAATAATTACCAAATACCTACATGAGATCATTACTTAAACTCGTCATTTTTTACTTACTAGATGATGCCCGCGACTTCGTCCGCGTGGATTGATGTTAATTCCCGCGGGAAATCTTTGATTTTCCGGGATAAGTAGTAGCCTATGTCCTTCCCCGGGATGTAAACTGTTTATGTATCAAATTTCATCAAAATCGATTGAGTAGTATGGCTATGGATGTACGTCGTAATCGCCTTTATACGGGCTATCACTATACTTAAACAAAGTCCCTTCATCGACTTTGTCTGTTTGATAAACTCGATGTCCCAGAAACTACACTCTTTAATTTTCCCGGATAAAAAGTAGCCTATGTCACTCCAGATCCTCCACTATACCCACGCCAAAAATCACGTCGATCTGTTGCGGCGTGATTGAAGGACAAACCAATAAACCAGCAAACAAACACACTTTCGCATTTATAATATTAGTATGGAGTAGCTGATGCCCGCGACTTCGTCCGCGTGGTTTATGTTTTTGTTATTCCAGCGGGAACTCCTTAATTTTCCGGAATACAAGTAGCCTATGTCACTCTCCAAGTCCTCAACTATACCCATGCCATGAGATTTCTCAAACTCGTATACGAAAGGGCTGTCGCATCATCTAGTAAGTACTTACCTAATTCATACCTATTTTTAAAGCACCGAATACTACCTACTCGTAACTAAGATTACTATACCTAGATTTATGTAAATATTGACTTTAACTTTGATCTGTTTTATTTTTCAGTTTCATTGAAAGTTGCAGCTGCTTGAGAGTTTTAGGTAGGTACTTAAAGTACATAATCACTAACGTCTAAGTTACGTTCACGTCTTTACGTAAAGAAAATCTATGGATTATAGTTATAATAATATATTATACCTCTATGGATAGTTACTTTGCCTATCCCGAGCGAATTACAAGCCAATAGGCATGACGACAGTAACCAACAATCAATAAAATTATGAATTTAATGAAATAGGATTACGGGATTATAAAAAACGTAATTTATTTTTCTATTTCGAGTGTGATTGCTATTTATTTTGATAAAATAAAACTATAAAATACAGCAATCAGCCATATTGGATAAAACACCAAGAAGCGAATGACGTCACAATTGTTTGATTTCGAGCTTTGACAATCACACTATTGCTTACTGAACACTGCACAGAGTGCATTGGTAAAAACAATAGTGACGTCACAAACGACGCCATGACACCGGCAAGCGTTTTGGGGTGAATTTTAAAATTTAAATTTCAAATGCAAATTTTATCTACCAAACCTTATTTTCCTGCTGGAATAAGATATTTTTTCGAAATAGTAGATACTTCCGAACATAATCTGACCATTTTTCAAAATCAGTCATCATGCCTATTGTCTTGATTATTGTTAGCAAGTACCCATTCTCATTGTTTTCAAATGATAATGCGATTTTCTTTCAAACGTTAAGTAACTCTTTGCTAAACTGTTAAGAAACGAAGAGTTTCATCCCCTAATTGTCATAACGTTCCATTTACCCTTCCAATTAAATAGGGGAAGATTGGGGGTTGAAACATAGCTTACACAGGAGCTGACGATTGAGTTGAGACTTGGGTCAAAACTGTTGAAGTTTTAACCTCGGAGTTCGGTCTATCAGATTTACCGTTGAGCTTTATCTGGTAATGGGGTTATTTGAAAATGATATATCTATGATCGTTTCTGTAACAGTTCTGTTACAGATACAGGTATCTGTTAAATTTTACCAACCTACCCTCAAAAAACCTAGGTGTAATATTGAATATGGTCTAGTTCTATGTCTGGGTAAGATTTAGAACTGATTTCGGCTTTTATCTACGACGAATACGACGAAGGACAATAATTAAATAACTCCTAGGTATATAACTTGCTAGAGGTATATAAAAACGCCATAATTTTGTTGCTGTTATGATTTTTACGTGCTCCAAGACGCATCGTCAAGGTTTTCTGTTCTAAATACCTCAAATTGTGTAGTAAAATTATTTAGACTAACCTGAAAAATCGACCAAGAAATAGTTGAGTACCAACTTATTTAAATTAATTCTACCTATTGATTTATGTCATTTTGTGGATGCCGGCATGAAATCATGAATTTTCAGGAATTTCAGTTCAGCTAATAAGATTTCTCAGTATTGTAGTCTTACAATATTACTTACAATTTAAAAACAAAAAGTGTTTTTTAATTCTAGAAATATAACTAAAATATTATTTTGAAAACATACCTTATACTTCATTATCGGAAAATCTATTTGCAGTTTCCGAGACACACAATCACTAAATATTATTAATTATTATTTTAAAAGAAAAATCTGTACTTTAAAATACCTATTATTTTTTTTAAATCAATAAACAATTGTCGGTTTTTCAACGCACGTCAGTGTTGTTCTTCGCGCCGCGGAAGGAACGCTATCGCGCATGCGTGGTCTGCGGCCACACGACAGTGGCTTGATGGCGGCGCTTCAGCTGTCGTAGTGGTTTTACTTCCCCGCCATAGCGGTGCAACGACCCGTACACTCAAACTACTTCCTTCAACTAGACTGCACTGCAGCACGCAGAAATGTACAAAGTTGAAGGTGAGGTGACGCGGACGCACGATGCGGTTCGGATGCTGAAATCGCGATACAGTTGGTTTAACTAATGTTTACAGTTTCATCATTTCGTCTTGAAACATTGTCGATTTCAGATAAAAATTAGTCTTGTGTTTCGGCAAATAAAATTTCTTGCAAAATTTAAATAACGTCTAAGTAGGTAGGTAAGTAGGTACATTATTTTATGCAAGATGTTATTAACCGTTGGACAGAAAAGTTTGAAATCGGTATAATTTTTGTTTGCACTTACCTACTTATTAAAAAAATTCTTTCCAAAAAACCGACTTCCAAAGCCACTAACACTGTTTCACTTCAAAAAAAAAGATACGCGCCGAATTGAGAACCTCCTCCTTTTTTGGAAGTCGGTTAAAAAAACTAAGCTGAACTAAAAAAGCTATCCCTAATAATAAAGGCAAAAGTGTGTCTGTCTGTTATCTTTTCACGGCTCATCCTTATACAACCAATAGAACTAAGGATAGATAAGTTTACAGTACCTATACTTTACCTGTGGATACTAATTTAATGCTTTTGACCGATTTTGACGAGTACAGAGATAAAGGGACACAGTAGGTTCCTTTTTACCCCGGAAAATCAAAGAGTTCCCACGGGAATTTTAAAACACCTAAATCCACGTATTGAGGGACGAGTGGCCTAGTTACGACAATGCATATCAATCGATTGCGATTGTTAAGCAACGTTGACCCAAATCGATAATTGGATGGGTGATCGAATTTGGTCTTATTGTTTTCTACGTGCCTCGGGGAGAATAGCCGTCGGTCCCGGTTATTATCACTAACTTCTGATTATAATAGCTAGTTACCTAAGAGCATTTAAGTCAATGCCTAAGAGTTGTATTAATACTCTTAGTCGAGTCGTATGCGGAAGTGCCTGGGAACACACCACATTATTATCCCAAGAAAACCCCTACCATTATGTGATTATTGGAATGGGGTCACGACCCGCAGCAATGAGGAATACGACGCAGAAAGAGAAATCCACGCAGACCAAGTTGTTACCTTGGTCTGCGTGGAGCTATGTAGAGTCCGTCAAACTTATCCTAGTAACGGTTGCCTGGAAGAGATCACTCACAGTGATAAGGCCGCCTTTACACTGTAATAAGTTGTAAATTCTGTCACGTTTCATTTTACCTCTGTTTTGTTATTTGTTTGTGTGTAATAAAGTGTTTTTACTTACTTTTTCTAATTTCTATGCCTGTTAATTTTTTTTATATCTTCTAGCGACGTTGTCTCCGGGCCCGATAAGTATGTGGGACTATAGATAGTCAGTTAGCTTCAAAGGTAGGTAGATACTTTATAATTATTATTTTTATGCAGGCGCTACTACTAAGTAGACCTACCTATATATCTGCGTAAATAGTTAATAGGCATGATGACTGATTTTGAAAAATGGTCAGATTATGTTCGGAAGTATCTACTATTTCGAAAAAATATCTAATTTCAGCAGAAAAATAAGGTTTGGTAGATAAAATTGGCATTTGAAATTAAAATTTTAAAATTCACGCCAAAACGCTCGGCGGTGTCATGGCGTCGTTTGTGACGTCACAATTGTTTTTACCAATGTACTATATATGCAGCTTTGATTAATATACCTAATCAAAGATATGCAGTGTGCAGTAAACAATAGTGTGATTGTAAAAGCTCGAAAACAAACAATTATGACGTCATTCGCTTCTTGGTGTTTCATCAAATATGGCGGATTGCTGTATTTTATAGTTTTATTCTATCAAAATAAATAGCAATCTCACTCGAAAAAGAAAAATAAATAGGTTTTTATAATCCATGAATCCTAATTCATTAGGTAAATTCATAATTTTATTGATTCTTGGTTACTGTCATCATGCCTATTGTAAGTACCTACTGAAAAGAATATTTTGTTTTTCCAAAATATCTATCATGTTTTTGTAGGAAATTTAATTTTCAGGAGACGGAAAATAACTAATAGGTATATTGTGTAAAAGTAAATACATATATTGAGTTGCACCTGCTATTATAATGATAGCAAAGTTAACTATCAGCGTAAGTGCTACTAGACCCTATGCAAGATTCCAAGATAAACTTCTAAGTAATAACCTGTAAGACCCTAGAAGTCACAATAATTATATCAGTGGCCTTATCGAGATAAAGCATCGAGCTCAATGAGCCCAATGCGATAGAAATTATAGGTAGCTGTAAGTTTACTTGGGTTTAGAAGTGTGGTCTAGGATCGAATCGATAACACAGTCATGTTGGAAGTAATATTAATTATCAAAGGATGACTAAAGATCTTTGATCTCTGCAACCGACAGAGAAAGTACTGATATTAATTTTCTATGACAAATTCTCTTTACGGTTTCAAGCATTTCGAAGCTTCACGGCCACATCACGGCACGGCAAAAAAAAAACGATTTTATTTAAACTCGTGCCTCGTGATAATTAGTAAACAATACACTTTAACACAGGTAACAAATGGGCAGAAGCATGGGATGGGATCGAACCCGGGATCATAGAGTAGGATGCCCGGGATCTTGCACATCAGTTCACAGCACTAGCCACAGCGTCAGGGAGGTCGTTTAAATCTCAAAAGGATTTCTATGACATGGCCAAAATAATTAAGTTTATCAACGATTTACGAAATTTTGTATACAAAAGATAAATTATCACGTAGAACGGACTACGGGTTTTATCGGAAAATCAGAACTCCGGGATTTTTAATATTAAAAACACTAACTTAAACAATATCGCTGCAACTATCTATTTTACTATCATAACCTATCCTATCCTCTATGTTACTTGTCTCTGCTATCAGCTATACCTTGTCCAACGATTTATTTTACTTTTGGCCAAAGACAATATATAAACCAGTATAAGACTGTTCACTTCATACCATAGATTAATTATAAACCAAGTATATATTGTCTTTGCTTCATACATTCAATCAAAGCTCGCTAAATGCGCATTAAAGTCGCCGGTACCTTGTAGTTCTTCGCATTATCTGAGATGGCGTAACTGTGCAAGCTGAAAAATAATAAATAACGAACATAGCTATTGCCATCTAACGAGTAGTAGTTGAATCGATGGTTTATAATTAATCTATGCTTTTGGCATAAGCATTACGCCTCTATATACCTAATCAAAGCGTCAGAACATCATTAACTCCATCTGCCAAAAGTAAAATAAATAATTGGACAGATTTAGTCCATAACTTAATATTAGAACTTTGTATTATTAGAATAAACACCAAAATTAGAAAAGCAAGCGAGAGAGTTACTCGATTAAAGGAACTCGAGTAACGACATAACGAGTCGCCTACTCGAGATTGACTCGCGTGACGGGTCGAAGGGCCGGCCGGCATCGAGATTCGAGTTCGATTGTCACATCTTGATTCTTGTCAATGTCAAACCGGTGTGTCAATTGTCAAACAAAAAATCACAAAATGGCCGATGGCGTGTTTTGTTCTTGTTGTTTTGCGCATTTTGAATTGAACTAAAAAACTCAAATCAAGGGAATTTATTTCTATAAATTTACCTAAATATGTCACGCGATTTCGCTCGCAAAGACTACCGAGATTATCATCGTGACGGTGAACGTGGTCGTGAGTGGCGAGAGCGGAACGATTACCGATACGAGAAAGATCGGTCTTTGGCTAGGAAGCGAAGCCGAAGCCCGCCCCCGAGGGATTTGGAGAAGCGCCGCGTGAGTCGGTCTCCAAGGAAGGGCGAGAAAGACGTGCTGGATGATAACATCCTCAGCGAGATATCCAAACTGCCAGAGCCTAGCGAACTGTGGGACAACCAAAACCAAAACAGCATGCAAGAGAGTGGGTTTCCACCGCCCCCGCCGGTTGCCTCGTTTCCAACAGAAGTATGCTTTGTTTATATATAATTATTAATCTTATCTTAGCAGCTTCGTCTGCATTTACTTATTTAACTATTAAAGTACCGGCAAATATGAACTGTCAATAAAGAGCCATAATATAGAGTTATGGGTTTATGCCAATTGCCATCTAAAAAATTGCTACATAAAAGTACAACTCATTTATGTACTTACCTGCTGCCTGCCTCTTCTGGGTTAACACTCACAATGAATTAATTGCCTTATAGCCTATAGCTGACAGCTGAATTAGCACCAATTAGGATCCTCATACTAATTGTAAATATTTGTGAAAGGTTATCCAATCCATACTAATATTATTAATATTCAACTGATTTTGATGAAAGGGGTTTGAACCTTTTTGTATGGAAGCTGGCATAGCGTCCCGCCGCCATTTTGATTTTTTTTCGAAATCGCGGCGCACGATGAAAGTGGTATGTATGGATAGAGGACACATAGACGAACAAATAATGTTAAGTAACATAGTACCCCAAAGTGTCACGTTACCGAGATATTTGGAGGTAAAGATAGACATATGAGGACAACGACAATCATTAAAAATAGATTTATTACGTGTCTACAGGTGTTAGATTGTATCCAAATAATCGCTCCCAGGTTGATTATTATTATTACTGTTTATTAGAAGAGAGTAGGTACATTACATACTACTCGGAGCACGAGAAAACTACTACTACAATTAATTATTTGCCTACTAAATCGCATCGCATCGCAATGAATCGCTATATTATGTCAAAGTATCTCGCGCGCGCGTGTTGGCTTGTCTTAATGTCTTTCATCCCGCTGCATTATGAAATGAACAATAAAATAAAATTATTAAAAAATACGACTGCTCTGCCGTAGCCTAACTATCTACTAAGTAACGATAATCTTATTCACATTTTTATTAAATGATATTTTTTGTGAATCACTGGATATTGTTATATATTTTTGTAATCTACTCATCATTTTCTAGATGATGATTATATAGTTAATTTTATTTTCGAAAAAATAAATTCATCTTTAGTCTTCAATGCGGGACCATGGTCACCCCATAATTTTTTTTTTAAATTTGACTAGCCTATGTCACCCAGAATAAGCTAGGGATTCTAACGATACCTCATTTATCGAAATCGGTTCAGGCATATAGAAGTTATGGTGGAATATACAAACTCACATACATACATACATGAACCCTGAAAACAATATACTTACTCCTTTTTTCAGGCAGTCGTATAATAATGTCGTTGCAGACTTTAGTATTATTCCTTATTCCGTGATTGTACTTACAGCAATAAATAAATGATTCTTAACATCAATCACATGCCTTTTGTTTTATTTTTAACCAGTAGTTAGGCAGTACAATTATTTTTACTATAGTTGTTATTTTTTGGTACAAGTAGGTACTACATATCTAACTAGCTGCAATACTTACCCACTTAAAAAATGTTTTCAAGCTAAGTGACATGCGACCAACGCGACATGTCGACTGCGATTTATTATGATGCGCTTTAGTACATAAGTAATTTATTATAGTAGTAGTTTTCTCGTACTCCTAGTAGTAAGTAATGTACCTACTCTCTTCTAATAAACAGTAATAATAATAATCAATCTGGGAACGATTATTTGGATACAATTTGACTCCTGTAGACAGGTAATAAGTCTATTTTTAATGATTGTCGTTGTCCTCATATGTCTATCTTTACCTCCAATTATCTTGGGAACGTGACACTTTGGGGTGCTACGTTACTTGACATTATTTGTTCGTCTATGTGTCCTCTATCCATACATACCACTTTCATAGTGCGCCGCGATTTTGAAAAAAAATCAAAATGGCGGCAGGTCGCTATGCCAGAAAGTTTTAATCCCCTTTGGTACAGAGATAGCTTGCATCCCGGGGAAGAACACAGCATGAAAATTAAGGAGTCCATGTGGGCTTTACAAAAACTAAAGCAAGGCAGATGAACGGGCATCATCTAGTATAGAATAAGTAACAACTTAGTTAAGATATTGTAAGTAGATGGTGATAAATATTCATAATCAGCTTACTAAAACTAGAAAGAAGGCATATTTGGCACTCCATAGTATAAAATTCTGAAACTTAAAATGTTTCGAAGCAACGTGAAGTCCGTTTTGACATATAGGTGCGAGACATGGAAGGTCACGCCACACCAGCTCCAAGCCATCTCCGACAACGATGCAAGGAAACTCCAATAGACAAACAGATCAAACGACGCAAATGGAACTGGATCGGCCCCACTCTACATAGAGAGCCAGGCAATATCGCGAGGCAAGCTCTCAACTGGAATCCTCAGGGAAAAAGAAAGCGTGGTCGACCCAAGCAAACTTGGCGGCGTACGGATCTGGCGGAGGTCGCGAGGATAGGGATGACGCGGGTGTAGCTGCTAACGGCTCGAGATGGCGCAACACTGTAGACGCCCTCTGCCCCACTAGGGAGACATAGGACATCAACACAGTATAAAATTTAGTTAAAAACTTTCTATGTTTGCAGAGACCGTACGCAGGGAACTACCAGCCTTCCTACTCGGGCATATATGATGAGTTTCCATCATTGGGGTCTGTCCAAGCACCACCAGCTCCCGACATATCCACGTGGAACCAGATGTCTCTTCCACCTCCGCCCACTCCCCCTGTGTATAACGTTGAAGACCAGATCAAGAAAGAAGGTATACATTGTTTTGACTTAGTTAAACATCTTGTTGACTTTTCAGGCAAATGTTGAGCTGCCTTTCCACATGGAGTGTACAAGGAATCAAAATGGATAATGTTTGTGACTACCAAATAATCACAATATGTAGTCATGTTATTTTCCATGCGTTTTTTTAGCTAAATTATGAAAATGTCCCTTTCATGGGTTTTTACCCCACTGTGTCTTGAGATAGCGGGCTCAGCTAAATCTATTGAAATGAGCTAGCTCCAGGATCCATGAAGATAAACATTTAGTGAGTTTGACACAAAAGTAATTGATTGGAAAGATATTGACTTTACAGGAGCCGTTTTTGGCTGTGTTGTATTGAAATCCAATAATATGATAATAAAAAGTGAAGCTTGATTATAATCATAATGATGCCAAATCTGGGTAAACCTTACCTTAGGACCACTTGCACCAACCTGTTATGTGTTTTATGTGACATTTTTGATATAATCTTGAGAATACTCTATACTCTTGGAATAAACATAAACATGTTTATTCCAAGAGTAGCTGATGCCCATGACTTTGTCCGGGTGGATTGAAGGTGTTTTTGGTTCCTGCGGGAACTCTTTAATTTTCTGGGATAAAAAGTAAGCTATATTTTGTTAATCTATCTCTGTGCCAAATTCATTCAGATGCACAGGCGTGATTGAGTAACAAACATCCATCTAAACATTCGCATTTATAATATTAGTATAAAGTCCTTTTTTCGAAGTTGGTTAAAAAGTTTTAGCTTTTAGCAGTGACACATCATCATCATTAGGCCTACAACAGGTCCAAATGTCTAGCCATCCTTTTCTGCAGGAAACGAGATACTTCTAAGCTTTGCTTAAAACCAAATCAGTGCCAATTTAGATGCTTGAAGATAAAATATTGGTGATTTATATATAAAATACAATATTTTTAAGAGTTGTGTTAATGCATGATATTGTTATGTATGCATGAGTAAATGAAATAGTCAAGTGTTTTTTTTTCTAACAACGGTGAAAGTTTAGCAGTGTGATTATAAAAGGTGGGCATGGTAAACTAACAAATGACATATTTACTATTTTTACTCAAATTATATCAAACCAAGTTTTAGGGTCTGTCTTTATGTAAATGTCTAACATGGAGGGTTTCGCGAGGTTAGAAATCATATTATTTCATGATCCTACTAACTAATCCTACTACACCTACTATCCTACTAAAATATACTATTCAAAATTCAATTCAATTAGTTTATTTGAGAGCAAATTTTTCGGGATTTTATAAGGATTTTGCTGAATCGCTGTGTTATGTTTTGTGCTTGATTTATAATGGGATTTAGAGGCCTATCTTTTCTTATTATACCGAGTTTTCTTTCAGGTTTTCTCTACGGTTAGTTATTTTGTCAGCCCGCAAAAACTGGATGACTATGATCCTTATCCTCGTAATAATCACCACACTTTATGAAATAGATTTTAAGCTTCTTAAAAAAAATAAACTTTCACAAAGTGCTTTGGAATTGTAAAGTGAATCTACCATGGAATGTCCACTGTACCGAGAAGAATTAACTAGTAGCTATGAAGAAGTACAAGATTTCACTCTTTGTTTATTTTTTCGTAACCCATACTGATTATGATAATAAAATCACTGAATGATTTAAATTAAATGGGCTTCATAATTTTTCGTTGTCATAATGAGCGTAACAGTATTTTGAAAATTATCCTAAATTTTTTATATGAAAAAAGGTAGGTTTATGTAATGTAATGGTACGCTCATTATTTTTTTAATTCGGACGTATTTTCACAATTTTCTTTCCCTCGCAGCCGCGATAGAGACAGAAATGCGTCACCAAAAAGCAGCTCTGTCGAAACAACGCGAGGATTACATTAAGAAAACTGTGATACTGAAGAAGGAGCTTGACACTTTGAAAGACCAACGCAACGAGCTGCGAGGCGACGCGAAGAGATCCCCCAGCCCTGACACCAAACGGTTCTTGAAAGAGAACACAAAACTGCAGGTTTGAATTTGTTATACCAATTCAAAAGTCTCAATAAAGCAACGAAAGGATCAAATCCTGCCAGTTGCACTATTGTCGCACCTACACCTAGCAAAGGCTTAACGCTCATCTAGGTAATGGAATATTGTTCATGTTATCACATGCCTAATATTTTGTACAAATGAAATTATTTTCCTATATATCTTACATTCCTAACTGTGCTAGATCGAATCGAATTTTTATTTATTTGATTCTAGCTTTTAGAAGCTTATGTTTTTTGTATACGACTAAGAATTCGGGACTCGTTACCTAACCCCCGCATCACTTGCCTTGCGTCCGTATAGTTGGAGATCCAAAACAAACTGAAAACCATCAACAACGTGGTTGATATGTTGAACGGCATCATCGGCGAGCAAGCGCCCGAGATCGTCGAAATGGACGAGCCCACCGAGCGCAGCTCCAAAAGAAAATCTAGGTACGTGATGCTACAATTTACTTATTCAGTTCGCTTGTCTCGTTCTTGTGCTAGATCTCTATACATGCCCGACATTTTGAAGTTCGTTCATTAACCCATTATACCCGAAACTCTCCTTTTTGCATTCTTCACATGGAGAGGTTTCAGTGTTATGATGTATTTATAAAATTGTTACTTTACCTACTTGGCAAAATAAAATCCAGTAGTTTTATAAAAAAGTGCTTTTATAATGAATGTCGAGCATTTATCTGAAGTTGAGATCCAACTTTAACCATTGAAATTCTTTATTACTAGTATTATAAATTCGAAGCTATTAATGCAAATTTTCCATCGCAAAAGTTGCTCTTATTTTGTTTTCAATTTCACTTCTTTAAGTTATGAATTTTGAAACGATGAACATTTAGCATTAAAAGCAGTAATATACTTAAGGTTTGTTGCTATTTCATGTACAACTTAGTCATACTTATATGTTATATTTATTTTAATACTAATTTATTAAATTAGTTTTTAGTTTCGTAAGTACTTTTATACCTCCCAAAGCAGGCACTACTTATTTGGACAGAGCGGTGATTTGAAATAATTCATCAAATTGGATCCGAAAACTGGACAAAGGTGGCTGAAATACCAGGGATTGTTTATGTCATTCAATTTTTAACAACTTTTAAAGTTCTTAATGTAATGCATTTGTGATAAAAATTGCTGCTTTTACTTTTTTTTAATTAGCTAACTAAGATTTTAGCTTTGCTAATTATATTTTTTATTGAATTTCTTAAGTCGCATTCTAGGCTATGCTGGTATGGTTAACCAATATATTTTTGTTTGAACAATAATCTTGGTTTGGACAATGATAATGCAATGCAATAATTTTATTACACAAGAAATAGGCTCTGTGGTTATGCGGCGGCACAGTTTTATATGTATTATTGTTCTTTATTTCGGAGTAAGTATATTATTTTGTTCATTTAACATTATGTATATTGTAAATTATTTTGAATAAAGCGTGAATATGAAAAATAAACATTTTATCGCAGTTTCATTACCCTTCTTTAAAAGAATTTTCTAATTTTCGGTTTAATTGAAAATAACTATAACTTAAATAGAAACAAATTCACCGATAATGGGGACAAAACAACAATTTATTTTGATAAAAGATTTTTCTATAAATCACCGGATGTTCAACCTGATCCAATTCGAAAAGCGTTTCATTGTAATTTAAGCTGCCAATTGTGCCAGTTTGTTCTTACCAAACAGCACTTTGTGCCAGCAGCACAAAAAAACTTCCTGTGCTGTGTCCCACTGTGGCCGCCGCGCTGGAGGGAAATATTTTGCCGGTTTACGGTGGGTGGCTGGGTGTCGAATATTTTCAATTCGGATTTAATTTTATTTATATTCGGATTTCAAAAGGCAACTAGGGCAAAATGGCGGCAATCATAGAAAACCTCAATAAAATTACCCGTGACTTATTGCGAGCAAAGAAAGTATTACTATAAATTCTGTTGACAGCTTTACAATATTTGTTCCATTTACCATGGAAACCCAAAGAATATGAAGTCTTTCTACTTAAGTGCATAAAAAATCTGAGTTCCCCTGCGGGTTGAATTGCCTTATCTGGTAACAAATAGGCTGGCTCATGTTTGATTCTTTAATCAGCCTGGTTGGTCGACGCTAAAATGCAGCCAGTACCTTTTTACAGTTCTAACCACTACACCGTCACTACACCACCCAAGAGTGATTTGTACAGTAGGTAATTTAAGTTTAGTTTAGTTTGTACATTATAACATATCTCTAAGGCTGCATTTTCGGTGGACAGCGGTGAACGCAAGCGGAATAAAATATGCAGTGTTTTGCGCAGGGACCATACTGTTAAGCAATATTACTCAAATTGACAGTTTCATGTCACGTACCTTGACGTTTCAAAAATAAGAATTATAATTCTAAAACACGAAAGTCTACAATTATGAAACAATGTGGTTTTAAGAGTTGGCAGTATGGCCCCAGTTGTATTTTGGTAATAATAGGTTGTCTGATTGCAGCCAAGCGCTAGTCTATAAATTAAAAAAAAAAAGGCAACTCGCGCCTCCCGCCGCGATTTCCGATCGCCAATGAAAACGCATACAAGATGTTTACGCCGCCCCGCTACCTACAAAAAATGCAGTGCTATACTATGATATACATTTTTGTAAGAACATATGTTTTAATAAATAACAATAGATATTACAATTATTGTCGTAATTTCGTAGGTCACCATCGGCGGGCAAGAAGTTCAACTATGTATACTACGATCCGGAGATGCATTGGTGTCGCGTCTGCAACGAGTTCCCGCCCACCGCTAAGGACTATTTGAACCATCTGCATTCGGCGGCGCATCACAAGTAAGTTTACACCAAGTATAGTTCCACAAACTTATTTGACCCGGTGACAGCGTCGCTAGTAGATATGCAAAATAATATTGAAAAAAACTTAACAGGCATAATAAACATTAGTTCCAGTTTTGGCCACCGGCTCAGATAAGTTGGTGGGACTATACAAAGTTGCGCTCTCCAACTACTGAAAACCATAAAACAAAGAAGATCAAATCAAATCAAATGTTTTTTTATTCAAATAAACTTTTACAAGTACTATTGAATCGTCAAGTGAATCTACCACTGGTTCGGAATGCCGTTCCTACCGAGAAGAACCAGCAAGAAACTCGGTGGTTGCTCTTTTTAAATAATTCATTTAAAATATTTATTATATCAATGTGTACATAAGTAACCGCTGTCCTTAGCATTGCTGGAGCGATCAAATTCATGCTCCTCTATCATTTACATAATCTTCAACAGTATAATAAGCTTTTTTTAGGAGCATACATTTTAAGAAGAAGAAGAAGAAGAAAAAATAGATAATGTTTAACTGCTTACTAAATAGAATAAAAATTACATTGATGACTCAAAATGGGTAAATCTTCACCAAAATTTGACACCCTAGTTTAGTGAAATTACAATCAAAAAATTTACATCTTGCAATCCTAATGACTTCAAAGTAATCATTGTTAACCCAAACTTTAGTGAGTGCCTACCAAAATTTTGACCACATTTTCATTTAATTTTAATTTTAACCACATTTTAACTTTTAACTTAAGAGGCCGGGGAGCGGCGCTCGCAACTTCTATTCGAACCGCAAATATAAATTTGCTGATATATTGCTGTCTCTATTCGGCTGATGACACATTATCGCGTGCAAGCGCGATAGCAATATGAGCGTACAGAGTTTGTTATACATTTTGGTCTTGTTCCGTGAATACCAAAAATGATGAATGAAAATCTGTTGTGTTTTTAACTTCGTGTTGTTATTCTGTAACTTGACAATATAGGCTATGTTCCTGATCAATTAGTACGTGAGATATCGTTGGTTTTAATATGAAACCAATAAGGAGAAAACATGTCATTTATGTCGTAAAAACATGCAAAACGCAATGTGCTTACATTTAATTTTGGGAAAGTATTTTGAAAAAATATTTATCCAGGGACCTAGATAAATACAAGTTCAATCTTAATAAGCGCATAATATGGTGGAAATATTCTCTAATTACAAATAATTTTGGTATTACGTTTGTATGGGCAATTCACTCTCCGCTGGCACCTTAAGTTAGGTAACTACTTTACCCAATGGACTTACAAACCTCTGGACGGATTGGGCTGTTTGCCATGATGCAGATGGCAATTATTACATAGGCATCTGCTAAGAAAGGATTTTTGAATATTCAACATCTAAGGGGTAAAATAGGTCTTTGAAATTTGCATGAAAATCGAACCTAACGTGTGAGAAGCCGCGGGCAAGAGCTAGTCCCTAAAAAATAGTAAATGTGTAGGATGGCCGCACAACACATGGAGGCGCCGTGGCACAGCGTGACGGGCGTCAACGAGGGCTTCCCTAGCTTCCCCTCCGCGCCCACCAAGCGGACCCCTATCAGAGGTAACATCCGTACTACAATATTCATATCCATACTTCCATACTAATATAAATGCGAAAGTGTGTCTGTCTGTCTGTCTGCTACGTTTTCACGGCCCAACCGTTCAACCGATTTTGATGAAATTTGGTACAGGGATAGGTCGTATCCCAGGGATGAACATATTCTACTTTTTATTCCGGAAAATCAAGGAGTTCCCGCGGGAATCAAAAAAACTTAATCCACGCGGACGAAGTCGCAGGTATCATCTAGTTATAAAAGATTAAGTTCGGATCCGGGATAAAAAGCCTATATTCTTCCCCGGGAATGGGGCAACTACTTCTGTATTAATTTCATCAAAATCGATTGAAAACATGGGCTGTTGAGGCGTAGCAAACAGACAGACAGACTTGCGCATTTATAATAATATTAGTATGGATGCGTCTGTATGATACGCTTTCTCGGCACATCTGTTCGACCGATTTTGATGAATTTTGGTACAGAGATACGACATACGACTGGGCATAGACAGCATATTTTTACCTCGGCAAATTAAAGAGTTCGCACGAGAATCAAAAAACCTTGTCATCTATCGGCATAATTTTGTCTAAACTAATACTATATAATGTATTATAAATGCGAAAGTTCGGTTGGATGGATGTGTGTTACTCAATCACGCCAGAATGGCTGAACGGATTTGTGTGAAATTTGGCACAGAGATAGATTACAGTCTAGAATAACACATAGGCGGGAGCCGAAAACCTCAATTAATGGACGAAGTTGCGGGCATCAGCTAGTAAAACATATTTTGGAGATAGGTATGTGGGTACCAGAAGGTGCTACTTGTTATCTCCTAATTAAGGGTGGTGTAATTAATAATTCCCAGATAGTTCACTGAATTTTTTTCCGCGTGTTTATAGCACAAGGCACCGAGATACACTGTCGAAACTTAGTTATTAAGATGTATGTAATGTTGCCTGCAGGGCTGCAGTTCTTCGTGCCGTCCACGGCGTGGTACTGCAAGCTGTGCGACCAGTTTATCGGCGACCTGCACTGTGCGTCTGCGCACCTCAAGTCGCTCACGCACTCCAAGAACTATACTGTGAGCTTTTTTTTTTAAGTGAAATTCCTTTAGAATCGTTTTGTTGTCGAAAATTCGATGAAACGAAAAAGCGACACTAAAAACAGACAAACATATTCATAATAGGATTAAGCCTGCGAGAGAATGAGATAGAATACAAGTTATATTTATCTCATTCTCTCGTAGGCTTTAGCTTGCGAGATAATGAGATGGAATGCAAGTTATATTTATCTTATCATTCTCTCGTAAGCTACTTTTCTTAAGTTTCACTTCTGCTGTGTGTGAATTGCACACACACTTTTTAATGCGAGTTTTGCTCTGAATTTGATGTCACGATGGTCGTTAAGTGGTTTTGACGACTTCCGTTGCGCAGTGTTGTGCGCTGTTGTCTTAACGTGCCGAGGTCCCTGTTCGATCCCCGGCAGGGTCAATTAGGGAATTTATAATTTCTGAATTTGTCCCTGGTCTGGCCTGGTGGTAGGTTTCGGCTGTGGCTAGTTACCACCCTACCGGCATAGACGTTCCGCCAAGCGATTTAGCGTTCCGGTACGATGCCGTGTAGAAACCGAGTAGGGGTATGAATGAAATCAATGTATTGTTGTATTTTATTGTTGTCTTTAATTAACATCAATGTATTGTTGTAGAACTTCGTGGAACAGAACCCTCACTGGGAAACAGACTGGATGTCCGACCGGCAGAAGGCGTTTGAGAAGGCACGGGCCAGCGTCAAGACCAAACCCGCAGAAGAGAAGCCGCAACAGTACACCGCCACCACTATTACGTTCAACAAGGTGACATGTTAACACGTTTTATTCTAAAGCTTCATTTTGAAGTGAAAACTTCCTTAGGCGCGTCGAGCACTTTTTGGTAGGGGGTAAAAATGTGGAAACGCGCGACACCGAAAGATCCTAAGTATAAAATAGTACACTCGTAATTAAACTTTAATCTCTTAATTTGAAGGTTTATATTAATAAGAGCTGTGGAACAGTGACCGACACCTCGCGTTGTTACGAAGACGAAAGGTCTTAAGTATAAATATAGTACATTCCTAATTAAATGATAATGCCTTAGTTTTAAGGTTTATATTTGAATTATTTTTATTATTATTATTATATAAAATTAGAAAAAATAATAATTAAATAATTAAAAAAAATTAAATATTCACTTCTATCGACAGTCCCCATGACTGCCATTTTTTTTCGTATTGAAACGCGGAAAAATAGGGATGACTAGCTGCTGCCCGCGACTTCGTCCGCGTGGATTAAGGTTTTTTTGGTTCCCGCGGGAACTCTTTAATTTTCCGGGATAAAAAGTAACCCCAGGCTATATCTTTGTGCCAAATTTGGTCCAGATGCGTTCAGCCGTTCTAGCGTGATTGAGTAACAAACGTCCAACCATACATCCATACATCCATACATCCATACATCCATACATCCATCCATCCAAACTTTCGCATTTATATATTTTTGATATATATAAATAAATATTAAATGTATGTATTACAGGATGGGTTCCACACAAAGCGCAAGGCGGACAGCCCGCCGCCGGCCGCGGAAGTGAAGAAGAAGAAGGAGAAGAGGAAGAAGAGCAAGCGCAAGCGCAGCAGCAGCTCCAGCTCGTCCAGCAGCTCCAGCGGCTCCGACAGCGAGCCCAAGAAGAAGAAGAAGAGTGAGTCAGCTGCTTTATATCGCAGAACACTTAATAGAATTGAAGGAACTAGAAATTTCATTCACTATAATCCGCCACAGCAGACAAATCTATGTTTTACAGCGTGTAGCTTGCGATATCCACCGCCCAGTAAGCCAGCAATAGGGATGATGACAACTCAATCAAATCAGCAACTCTTTATCAAACTTGAAAACAGTGCGTCTTCTAGTATGGAAGTTGTATGAAATTCACAGTTGTGACGTCATAAAATTTCAACACTTTTTTTGTTTAATTTATATTTTTAAATGGTTATCAAACTTAAAACTAACCGAGGATGTGAGTTTAAGGTCTTTTGGAAGTCCCTCTATTTAATAATCAGTTAGAAATAATTTATTTCTGATATAGGCATCATTCCTATTCGCTCTGGCACAACACCACACCACACAAATCTTCCAAATCATTCTCAACTTACGTTTCACTCCGACACCGGAGCATCTTCAGATGTTGATTCGACAATGCACGATTGTAAACAGTTAAAAATACTTGATCACCGTAACGTTCAGGTACAGAAGAATTACTCCGCCTAGACGTTTTAATAAATAGCAACTCTTGATACAACGTAATAAAATGCAATTCAGCTTGCACAGGGATGCCCTATCAGGAAATAGTTATCTTACCTACTTTATGTCTAACCTGGTTTTGAAGCCCTGTGAAACGCTTCACACAAGTCAAATAACGTCAGACGTATTATTGAAGTGAAACTTCTTTACAATCGTTGTGATTTGAAATTCAACGAAACTAAAAAGCGACACCAAAAAGAGACAAACATATAAGAAATATATAGGATTTAGCCTGCGAGAGAATGAAATAGTATACAAGTTATAGTTATCTCATTCTCTCGTAGGCTACTTTTTTGAAGTTTCAATTCTGCCGTTGTGAATTACACACACACTTTTTTTTACTTTAAAAGATTTATGCATAGCGTTCGCTATTGAAAAATTTGGAAATTAAGGATAGTAATAATATTATCTATACTAATATTATAAACAGGTAAAGATTGTGAGTTTGTGACGTTGTAGGGGGTAATCTCTGGATCTACTGAACCGATTTTGTAAATTCTGGTACCAATAGAAAGCCAAACATTATTTATAAGTGTCATAGGCTATATATTAAAACGAAAAATTAGAGAGTTCCCGTGGGAATTTGAAAAACTTATTCAACGCGGAAAAAGTCGCGGGCATCTGCTAGTTATAGTGTATTTGAAAATTATGGATAATTTAATAATGTATTTTCACTCATGTTTCATGTTTAGAGGACAAGAAGAACAAGTCGGCTGAGAAGCTAACGGAGTGGGTGTCTTCTCTGTCATCGCTGCAGATGAACCGCCTCAACGACAGCGACCGGAAACTGCTCGACAACATCAAGAATAGGTGAGTTACTTCATATGAGTCCGTGAGTCCGTCCGTCTGACGTACCCTCCGTGGCGCAGTGTTGAGCGCTGTTGTCTTAACGTGCGGAGGTCACGGGTGCGATCCCCGGCAGGGTCAGTTTGGGAATTTATAATTTCTGAATTTTCCCTGGTCTGGTCTGGCTATTTACATCCCTACCAGCGAAGACGTGCCGCCAAGCGATTTAGCGTTCCGGTACGATGCCGTGTAGAAACCGAATAGGGGTATGGGTTTAATATTTCTGCCATGCCCCTAACAGGTTAGCCCGCTACCATCTTAGACTGCATCGTCAGTTAACATCAGGTGAGATCGCAATCATGGGCTAACTTGTAGTAAAAAAAAAAAAGAGTAACTAGGTTTTACCCGCAGCTTCCACCACTACAGCCCATTAAAGTCCCACTGATGGGCACAGGCCTCCACTCTCATAGGAGAGAGGGAATTGGATTAGGGAGGGAACTTAAGACCCACCGCAGTCGACCATGCTAACCGCTAGACCAACGAGGCAACCCGTAGGTTCGCTCCTCGCTCTTAAAATAAATCAAAGTTATCTTATCTTTTAAAAGTAAATGCTTGCTAAAATGTATTGACCACTTACAAGTAAACACATTTCCAAGTATTCAGTGTGTGTTCCTTTATTTAAGTTTTCCTATGATTCTCTTAAACAAAAATCTTAATATTCGGCCAGGATCCAGCAGGACAAAGAAGGTAACAAGCGGCGTACAGAGACCCCCGTCATAGATCTCTGCGACACCACCAGGTACTTATGTTCTCTGTCTTTATCTTCCTTCACGATATTTTTTATTTAAGACTCAATTTTTTAAACACCGCCAAAGAAGATTTATTTAAACCGCGCGTAGAGGCGCTTACATTATTCTTATCGACTGCTTAAAACTAAGAGGTTCAATCAATTTCAATCTTGATGCTGCAGTACACACACTAAAAAGTAAAAAAATTAAAATTCTTTTGAAAAAACATGAAATTTGGCAAAAAGCAAGGTTTGGCTGCACAAGTATAGGAAAAAATCCGAAAACCGTTAATCAGGGTTACCGTACTCATTGGGTGTCGAATTGTTTGTCAGGCGCTGCCAGTTTAGCGTCTTATGTAAGCCAGTTATTTCACAGCTGAAACGTGTTGGTATGACATCTTTCTTGTTATTTATTTACGAAAAGAATTTATATTGTGTAGAGTCTTTAAGGTTGTTTTTAAGGAGTATATTGTATTTGTACATATTATTGTTTTCACAATAAATAAATTGAAATTGAATTGAAGTCTTAACCGGTGGTAGAGTCCTAACGTTTCATTAGTGACACAAGTTGTCCTACGTGAAGTAAATAAATCATTTATCATTATCATTTATCATTGTGTGGTACTTGACCTGATATTTTTAATGCTTTTGAAGTGAAAACTTCTTTAGGCGCGTCGTTGAGCACTTTTTGGTAATTTATATTGAAGTGTATAACTTCTTTAGGAGCGTTGAGCACTTTTTGGTAGGGGGTAAAAATGTAGATTCGCGTGACCGTGACCGACATGCTCGCGTGACCGACATGCTCGCGAACATATAAATATACTTCATTCAAAATTAAACTTTAATGCCTCAGAGTTAAGGTTTATGTTTTCATAATTTAAATTAAAAAAAAAAATCGTTTCCACTTCTATCGGCAGTCTCTATAACTGCCAATTTTTTAAATGTTTTTTTTATACGTTGAAGTTTAATTAGTGTAAACGTGTCTGTCACGTGCAGGGAGCGCGAGAGCCGCACACGCGACGAGCGCGACGCGTGCGACCGGGAGCGCAGCAGCCGCGCCCGCAGTCGTGCGCGTGACGAGCGAGACTCGCGGCCCAGGGAGAGCCGGGCTCGCGACGACCGCGACAAGGTCAGTCCCAGGGGACGAGAAGCTTCGTCGATTTCATAGCGGGATGTCTACTATCCTTGGACGAATTAACCACCATATTAGACTAAGTAGACCCTATTATACACCATATTAGACACCATATTAGATTAACTGCACTTCTGGTAACTATCGCTAGAAAGGCTTATTCAGTATTAGGTGGGTGCTACGCTCTTTACTGATGACTATAGTGAAAGTCTGTCAGCATACGGATGGGCTTTCACTAGATATGGCTGCTCAAAGACGTTATGGTTACCAAAAATGACCCATAACTAGAAAGGCTGAATCTTGTACAGTATTAAAGTATGCGCAGGACCTATGTAAACAGTATAAAAACTGACGCTATTCATCGGGCCGTTTTCTAGATATCACCTTTCAAAGACGTGATAGACTTACAAACTGTGAATAATTATTAGCAGTTATTACATCTAGATAATATGAAGCGCAGCAAACTGACCAGTTTCACCATAAATTATGATAGTGTGTTGTCATAGTGATCAACATTTTCTTGCACTAGTGTCAATAATTGGGCAGAAAAATGACAAAGCACTCTCCCCGCGCCCTGCAAAGGTTAATCGAACCTTATTTCATACGTTTCCTATCCCATCCCAGTGTTTATTTCAACCAAGCTACTTCCCAATTAGCCCATTTACTCAATACTAGATGATGTCCGCGACTAATTAGCAATTAAATTAAATAGTTGTAGTAATATTGTTTGTAATGTAATTTTTTCATCCGCAAAATTTAAATCCCAACTATCTCCACGTGTAGTCACGTGATTGTTATGATAACTTGTCAATCTGATCTAGAGGGAGGAGTCTCGAAGGCGGGACGATCGCAGAGACGACAGGCGGGACGAGAGGCGGTCCGAAGCCCGGGAGCGCCGGAGCCCCGCCCGCGGCGAGACCAAGGCGCAGGACAAACGCAAGATGCCGTTTATTGGTGAGTGGAGGTTAATACAGAGTATTACCGCAGTCTAAGTAGTTACGTTCTTTCCTATCAGACGTTCCACGGAGGCGTCTAGACAAAGCACCGCTGTGTGGTGACGGAGGATACTGACAGAATTTTTCTGTGTAATCACAAATTTGTATGCAGTTATGCAATAACTTTAAATCTATACTTCTATACTGATATTATAAATCCGAAAGTTTGGATGGATGTTTGTTACTTAATCACGTCACAACGGCTGAACGGATCTGGATGAAATTTAGCACAGACATAGATTATAGTCTGGAATAGCACATAGGCTACTTTTTATCCCGGAAAGTTAATGAGTTCCCGCGGGAACCAAAAAACCTCAATTCACGCGTACGAATTCGCGGGCATCAGCTAGTAAGGAAATATTTTTTCAAAGGTAATGATATAACTGTAGGTACACACACATTAATAAAATCTAAATTAATACTGAATGATCTTAATTAACTTCAGCATTGTTAAATAAAAATTATTAGTCAAAAAGCCCATCATTATTGCTTAATTTCCACAGAGCACGCGCTTGACAAGTATTTGGTTGTAAGCAGCCAGGTTGCAATCCCTAAAGCCCTTACTCTTTTTGATGGTACCAAGCTGACTAAACCTTGTGTGTAGGAAAGATGCCTGTATTCAAGAGTTTGAGCAAGAACAAGGCAGAGGAAAAGAAAGAAGAAGACAAGAAAAAAGAAGACGACGATTCGAAGAAGAGGCAAGAGATTGACGCAGAGATACAGAAGAAGGTTAGAGATATACCTTTATTGCTTTAAAACTGACTGGATTACAGATTTCAATTAATACACGGTATTTCACTCACTGGTTGGTTATTATGAACATTCCCGAACAGGTTATGTAAATTGTGTAAAATACCTTGCTATAAAAGTGTACAATGTAGCTTTAGATAAATTGATTTACTAAAATGTCTGTTGCATAATTATTTCGGGCATTGTTTTTCATTAGTTACAGTTGTATTTCTTGCAAATGGATGCACTTTTTGGTTTAGATGCGTAGTTATTTGCTACATTTATTGCATTTATTTTAGCAGTTTTTTAAGTTGTAGTTGCATTTGTTGCAAATAGCACTAACGTTTGGTATAGTTGCTTCGTTATTTGCTGCATAATTTTGTCGGTTAGAAAAGTTGCAACTATATGCCCAAAGTTGCACTAAAGTTTGATCTAATTTGCATTACAGCAAGTTTGGGTATTTGTTTCTTGTGCGGCGATAGCCTAGTAGCCTAGTCGCGGGTTCGATTCTGGGGCACGCACGTGTAACTTCTCTGTTAAACGTGCGTTTTAAGCAATTACATATCACGTCCTAATAATAGTGAAGAAAAACATGCCCAAGAGTTCTTCAAAACTATCTCGAAGGTGTGTGAATTCAGCCTATCCGAGCTTGGCCAGCGTGGTGGACTACGGCCAAACTCTCTTACTTTGAGGAGATTCGTGCTTAATAGTGAGTCGGCAATAGGTCGAAATGATGGTGATAGTTTCCACCTTATTTAACGTAAAATTCTGTCTGTAGTTGCAGGCATATTTTGTTACATGTTGCTTGGTTATTTTTTTATTTCAAAATTTTATTTATTTTATTTTTATTTATTTTCACCCAACTTACTTCTATCCTTACAGGTCACCTAATGCGATAGAATAAGCCTTACATTATTTACAATTGAAATAAACGAATTATAAAAATATACTTAATTAACTACAATATCATACCTACTTAAAACCTAACTAACTTAATACAAATGAAGCGGCTTTTGTGAACTCGCTCAGTGAGCAGCTGAACAGGTCCTTATGTCCAGCCACTGCGTTGAGCGTGCGAGTCGCACGTACCAGTGGCGCTCTCTGCAACAAGCACGTGCGAGCGCACGGTTGCGCCAGCAGCGGTGGCCTACGCCTGCGCGAAAAGCTATCGTTCGGCACGCACAATCGTAACTCCTGCAAGATAGCGGGGTTATGAACCTTCCCCCTTAGTACCTTAAATAAATAAGTAGCCAGGGCCACTTCTCTTCTCAGTTCCAGTTTGCTATATCCCACCATGCCCATAACAAACAAAGTGGGATATAGCAAAGGATAGCCCGGATACACCCCATACAACTTTAGGTACAAAAACCTTAAAAATTTATTTTGAATGCGTTCCAACATTACCTTATATTTATTTTGGCTCGGTGACCAGACGACCGCGTTGCATTCCAATTGACTTTTCACCAAAGCTTCGTATAAAGCTCGCAATGCCTTGGTGTTTGTGAATGTGTTGGCTTGCCGTAACACAAAACCTAAATTCCGGTATGCTTTCTTGCAAGCCTGCATTATGTGTTGCCGGAAATTCAGGTCTGCGTTGAAATGGACACCAAGATCCCTAACTTCAGTGACGCGCCGTAGCGCCTGTCCCTCAAGCTGGACATATAATTTTTGTCATAGTCGCTTGGTGACTTACTTTTTTTGTATTGTTTGTGTAACATGTATTTCTTTTCTATGTCTTTTATCAATACAAAACTGTACCAAACCGGGTAAATATATCTGTTATTTTTAGAAAGTTGTTTTTTTACGGGTACACACTCATCAAAAATTTCGTTTATTTTAGAATAGAAACAATTCAAAACAGATTCTGGGTCACTTAGGCTGTAAAGTTCCGTCCAGTCTGCCGTGGCTAGTAGATGATAATATAATTGTGGGAAATCTGCTTTGTTAAAGTTCCATTGTTTAAATGTTACCTGAGTATGCCAGTCTGGAGAAGTTTGTTGAAGTGGATTGATAGCGGCAGAGGCGAGCCCGGCAGGCGAGGTGAGCGAGGCGGGCGAGGCCGACGAGCCAACGACGGGCTCGGCCACAGCGAGCGGTGGGTGATATCCGTCCACCGGCTCCAGAGCCTCATCCGCCAAACACACCGATACGGCGCCACGCCCGCTCAATACCAGGTCCAGCTGTCTGTCATTACAGTTTGGGACCTCATTATACTGAGCGAGTAAATAGGCTCGTGCTTGACGACAATTATGTTGTAAAGCAATGATGAGGTCTAGGTTGGAGCGCGCTTGCCTAGATGTGTATTCACTTTTACCTTGAATGTACATAAGTTATAATATGACGGTCATTTGTTGTGTGGTCAGGTGGCGGAGTTCAAGGAGAAGATCGCGAAGGCTCAGCTGGAGCGGCAACAGGCGGAGCTGCCGCCGCCGCAACTTGTTTTCCCAATGCCTTTCTTGCCGCCCGCGCCCGCGCCCGCGCCGCCCGCCGTCGCGCCGCCGCCGCCGTGAGTATTTTTTTTAATTGACTGGCTTTACGTCTCTGGGTTCCAGCCCTTCTGAGCATGCGCCGTGAGTACTTTTCAGCCAAACATACTCGTAGATATAAGCATAGCGAAGGAATTTAACCCTATTTAATATGAACTTTATTACGTATGTGTCAATCAATCACTCAATCAATATTTATTTATTTAAATTAGATACACTGTATACTTATTGACGTCTAACAACTTGTAAAACATGATGGTGATAATTAGTTACGTTATCTAAGTACTCAGTAAGCGCGACCGAAGTTGCCGGTGCACGTGGGTAACCTGTTTGCTATTTCAGATAACATTGTGTGAGAAAGAGATAGACAGTGTAGCGAGTGAATGCGCGCATACTTCCGTGCTACCGTCCAGCTCCCGCTCGTTTTTGGATGAGAGGCGCGATAATTTTCACCGAAATCAAGCGCGCGAAAAGGGTTGAACAGTTGTTTAGGAAACCCGTTTGTTTGTAAAACCTACTGAATGTATGTTTACAAAGTAAAGTTATTTCAACTAATTTATAAACTATGTTTCTTGATAAATTTTTTTATAATTTTCGTACTCCTAATCTTATTTATTTGCGCCCAAAGTTGTCATCAAGTACCGGTCCTAACCCGATGTGTGTAAAAATTTATAATAAAATACCCGACCACATCAAATCTCTGGAGAATAATACAGCGTTTGTCAACTCTTTAAAAACATTCCTAATTGATAAAGTGTACTATAAATTAAATGATTTTTTTGAAGAAAAATAAGGCAGCCGTCTCTCTACTACCCACTGATTTTTGCTGTGCCCCACCGGGGTTCCAATATTGTATTAAGAACAGCTAATCAATTGACATTATGTAAATTATACTTTATGAACTATATTGGAATGCAAAATAAATGAATATGAACATGAATATGAATTTTGTGTGTAAATCTTTCGAGGCTCGTAACTTTAAAATCAATATTTTTTCAATATTTTATATATCAATAAACCTAGATAATGACGAGACAAATCGAAATAATACTTAGTTTTAAGCGTACAATATCAAATTATGTAGTAATTACGAGTTTACGTTTGTATGAAGAAGGTATCGGCTGGAGTCCCCTTAAAAGCTACGAGGGTTCCAAACGTACCCAGTAGTATGTGCACAACGAGTAAAATTATGTCTACCCGTTTTCTCTATTTGTCTACCGAGCTAACATGGTTACACATGTGACTTGTCTCGTTACGTCAAAAGTAGTGATAAAAGTATTTCTTATCTGTGGTATTTTTCTCTACGAACCCTTACATGCTGACTATTTTTTTCTCGTAATATACCGGATTTTGTGCATGTTAGGGTAAACGAGAAATTAACCGGCAACAACATCTCTCTCTCTCGTCGCGAGATAGCTCGTTGTGCGCATGCTAAGCCGGCTGGTCTGAGAAGAGTCCACAATTCTCAAGTACTCTCTCGTCACGTCTGTCAAGTGTAGACACTTTAATTTCCTTTGTCGCATGAAAATAGCATTGCAGTGCGATTTGTTGCGGCGTGTTTATGTGAATTGTATTTAACGGTCACAGATTTATTTAACTATATTAAAGTAACGAATACTTATTGATAAAACAAGAATGAGGAAACACTAAAAATGATTTTTTTTTGGGTGACCTTTGATAATAAGAAAGTATGTTACCATTTGAATATAACATACTGTTGTGAGAATGGAACGCAACTTTATGATCTACAACTTTATAACAAAGATTGTTCCTAACTCTGTGCTCGCTTTATAACGTGTTTGTGGTAGCTGTCAAATGAGCGGAGGGCTGTCCGTGTTTTTGATAACTTACAAAATGGTTGATAAACAAAGTAAAGTTAATTAAATTAGTAAACAAATGTTTAAATACCAACTAAAACACATACAATACAATACGCCTTTATAAGCTTATCTGTGTAATGTCGATTGTTTTCATATAACATTGTCATTAAGGTCCTCAAATCCTTAAAACATGTTTTCTATTTCAGAGCGAGCACGCCTCAACCGGCCGCACCGGCGCTACCAAAGGATTTCCAAGACGCATTGGACATCATCTTCCCGTCCGCTGAACAGCACGCGGAAATGGCCCAGCAGAACATGTTCTCTGGCATTCCGGGCTTAGACCCCAACTACCCCGGAATACCGGGCCTAATGAACCCCTTCCCCCAACTGAGCCTGCTGGGGCAACCTCCCCCACACATGATGATGGGCTTCGATATGAACTCGCCTCTATTCGGCCCCAGGCCACAGCTCTACGACACTCATGTGCCCCTGGTACCCAACAACAGACAAAACAAAAACAAACAAGCCCAGGACAAGAGAAACAACCAAAACAATAGAAACAACCAAATAAAAAACTACAACAGCCTTCGGAACACCAACAAAAACAATAACCAAAACAAAAACAAAAATAAAAATGCAACACAAAACAACAATGCAACTAAGCAAAATACACCCGCAACTAGTGCAACTAGCAATACACAACAGACGGCAACAACAACTGCTAACACGAATAATGCAACAAATACGACAGACGCGACGGCAACCGCTGTTGCCGCTGCCGCTGTTAGGAAGAAGGAGGAAATGGATGATTTGGCCATGCTTGGTATCGACGCTTCAGACGTGGGTGCTGGGATTTAAAAGTGATTATTTCTATGAAATATCGTTGATTTCTATAAACAATTCAGTTAACAAGGCACTTCAAAAGCAATAACAATTTAAATGAAAAGCTGTAAATAATAATTTCACCAAATCCTACTATCTATACTAATATTATAAATGCGAAAGTTTGGATGGATGGATGGATGTTTGTTACTCAATCACGCCAGCACGGCTCAACAGATCCGGATGAAATTTGGCACAGAGATAGATTATAGTCTGGAATAACACATATGCTACTTATTATCCTGGAAAATGAAAAAGAGTTCCCGCGGGAATCAACAAACTTTAACCCATGCGGACGAAGTTGCGGGCATCAGCTAGTAATATAATAGATGTGAAAGTTTGCATGTTTGTTAATCCATGCTATGAGTGAACCGATTTGGTTGGAAGGAATGGAGATAGCTTGTAACCTGAATTAACACATAGGCTACATTTTATCCCAAAAAATTCTAGAATTCCTGCGGGAACCAAAAAACTTCAATCCACGCGGATGAAGTCGCGGGTATCAGCTAGTGGAAAATAAAACTAACTAATAATTTACCTCAATCACACAGGTTTACTTCTGTGAATGAAGAAAATTGTTATGGAAAGTGCACATTATCAAAAGTAATTTGATATTTTGTGACCACCAAAAATTAAGATAAAATTAGCAGGTGGTAGTGAAGTACATAATTATTATTTATAAGCATTATTGCTGTTTGTAAAGGCTTACTATTCTAAAAACTATAATTTGAGAGTTGAAATCACAGTTTGGGTGGGAGATGGTGTCAATACGATTGTATGTATTTGTTGATGTCGATAAACCTAAATTCTATCAAATATGTTTTGTGACCAGAGACTATTGACTGACTGATTTAATGCATGTTGAATAATATGTTTTTTCATTGAATGTATTATTTTTGATACAATGTTTCCAAGTTATAAAAATAAACAATGCCTAAAGTATGTTCACATAGAATGGCTAACATGAGTTGTCAAAAAAATCGTGTTTCTTGTCTTGCATTGTCAAAGAAAAAAATCTTCCTTTATGTATAAATACGTGTTAAGCGTTGTATGTAAGCTTAGCGTATGTCTTAAGGGTTTTTATAGTACATAAGTATGTGAAATTATTTTCTTAATGAAAAGGAGAGGATGACAAGTATTTACATAATAATATTATGTATCTCACGTTATATATATACTGTGTAAAAACCGGTATAGTCTGTTCACAATTGTAACTTACGCTGTAAGGTTGGCTAGCCTGCGTTACCGTGTTTTCACATAAGTTAATTCTGCAGTTCAAACATAGTCATAGGCAAAATATGTTTTTTCATAATTGGTACTTACACAGTACACTATGCACGGCAAGTTTACAAATTATAGTCCAACAAACTTATCTGATCCGGTGGCCACAATTGGAACTAATTTGTTAGTTATTGTTTTAATTTAATTTTTCATAGCGACTAGCGACGCTGTCACCGGCTCAGATAAGTGTGTCGGACTGTTTAAGACGTCATGGTGATAATTAATAATTATAGGAATTATATCATTAATAAAAGGAAAATATTGGACGTCCTGTTTGAGATATTTATTTGAAGTGAAGTATCTAAGTCATAGAATGTAAACCAAAAAAAAAACTATCAACTTTAAAATCAGAATAAAGAAGACATATTTAAAAATAAGCAATTTGGTTTAAAGCCAGTTCCAACATTAACGACGGACGACGACGACGACGACGAATACTGCGAGAGTTCCAAACGCGCCATGGTCTGAGAAGAGTCCATAACAAACTCAGCCGGGTTTTTTTAATTATCACCATATCACAAACATCGTATATTTAATGGAAAACACGGACATTCATGTTAGGCAACCTTACAGCGGGAGGTAATAACTGTGAACAGACTATACACATGACGCAGAGTGTTTATTGTATAGAAACACTACGCAGAATGTCACTCTGCCGTAACAGTTTATTGGTAGGTACTTAAAAATAAGTATTTTGCATGTGTAATGACTCAACGAGGATCACTTTATATTAGTTTAACTTGACTTGTGTGGAATAAAATTATGAATACAAATGTTTATTTACTATTGTTTTATTAAAAACCCGGCGTAAGTTGCTAGGATTTTATCGTAGAGCCTATAAAAAAAAATTGGCAGTGGCAATAGGGTTATTTTTTTGACAATAAGTTTTTTTGTTTTTAAATTAAAATGATTAAAATATAAAATTAAAGTTTAATTTCGAATCTAATATATTATATAAATGTTCGCGAGCATGTCGGTCACGGTCACGCGAATCTACGTTTTTACCCCCTACCAAAAAGTGCTCAACGCGCCTAAAGAAGTTATACACTTCAATATAAATTACCAAAAAGTGCTCAACGCGCCTAAAGAAATTTTACACTTCAATATACTTAAATTACCAAAAAGTGCTCAACGCGCCTAAATACGTTTTCACTTCTATCGGCAGTCTGTAAATGGTCAGTATCTCTATTAACATCTCTCATCATAATTAGAAACAAGAAGCTTAAATCGCTGTACTCCGCCAAAGCAGACAAATCTATGTGGTACAGCGTGTAGCTTGCAGTTGCACGTGCAAACGTAGGTACGTACGAGAATAATTCCGAAGGTTTGTGAGGTGTGGTGTTGTGCCGGTGCGAATCGTTGGCTTATTAGGCGGTGAATATCGCAAAAATAAAAAAAAACTTTTTTTTATTTATTTCTTACACAAGTTAACAATTAGGCTTACAAAATAATTTTTATCCTACAAATCTGTTTCGACAATTTGACTGTCGGAACCATTGACTTACCAATAAATCGATGGTCGGAATAGTCTCAGTTGTCATTGTAGTTAGGCTTAATAATAATAATAATAATATATAATACTATTTACCTACTGTATTCTTACTCTGAGATCGCAAGCTACACGCTATACCATAATATATAGATATTTTGTCTGCTTTGGCAGAGTTAAGTTTCATAAACTTACCTTGATTATCATGGGGTTCCTCCACCTGCTTCTATCCAATAACTATCTCTCATAATATTTTATCGACGGTCAACATTTTCGAATCACGTATAATATTACAGTCTTGAGATAGTTTTATCGTGTGAAATAATTAGGTATCGTTCCGATCGCGGGGCACGTTCGGGTCAATATGTTTTCGATATATTATCGTCAGGACTGGGCTGCAGATAACGGATGGCACGTAGCTATTATACTTACTTATACAGGATTCACTCATAAGTAACCACTGCGATATCTACTTACTGAACAAATACGGGCGTTTCCTCGTGCTCCTATTAATTTGTCCTATCGATGGGAGCACGAGGAATAGTTCTTCCTCGTGCTCATACTACGAAGTTTAATTATGAAACGGAAAAGTTTTCATATTCTTTTATATAGAAGTACAATCGTAACAAACAGTTCCTAACATTAAAGAACATAATCTTGTAGGATTAAATACTTCTTTAACTTGTCTTTAACTTTTTATTTTGACAGAAATTATGACAATAGGTAGGTATGTCAACATCATTTGACTAGGTAATCTCTGAGAACGTTTTTTTTTTCCAGAATATGTGTTAGGTAGGTATGTAATCTCTGCAACTGAGAATTATATTAATATCAGATATACCTAAATGCGAAAGTATGTTAGTTTGTTGGTTTGTCCTTCAATCACGCCGCAACAAAGCAACGGATCGACGTGATTTTTTGCATGGGTATAGTCGAGGACCTGAAGAGTGACAAAGGCTTTTTGGCTTGGAAAATTAAGGAGTTCCCATGAGAATTAAAAAAACTTATACCACGCGGACGAAGTCACGGGCATCACTTAATAGGTACTAGATAATTGTAGATTGCGTGCAGCGTGAGCGTGACATGGCATAATTTCTATAGTTGTGAACCGTCACAACAGGTAGGTATTCCAAGGGGTAGAAAGCTATGACGTAATAAATGACAAATTAATTTTCTATCGGTACCAAGTTTTAGGGCCTGTTTCACAATCGTCAAGTAAACCATGGGGTATGTTCCGATATACACTGCGATCACTGTAAGCCTGTAAGGTGCGACGTCAATTTAGCAGCATACTGCGAAGCAGTTCCTAGCTATACTGGTTACTGCTTAAAACAAAACGCAGTCATCACTGAGAGCCCTTACCTCGAAAACGCCAGTGCTCACGGTACAAAAATAACGACGATTTATGACGGGTTATATTTCCCTACGGCAGTATACTGTCAGTCCATAACGGAACGAATTTCTCCCTAGTAAGAGCACAGTCTGTCACAGTGAGTCACACTGTACCAAGTCCATTGCGGCGGGTAAATACCTTGTGCCCAGGGTAAACAACTACTATGGTGATCGAACCCTCCAAAAACGCATCCCATATTTGTTAAACAGCTTGCCAGCCTACTTAAGAACAGAGAAAAAAACATCTAGATTTAAAATATTATTAAGAAAGTACCTACTAGAAACATTACCTGCATAACTATTATTAAGTAAGTAAGTATTTAGTATTGTATAGTATTAAGAAGTAAGCATTAAGTAATTATTATGTATAGTATTTAGTATTAAATATAGAAACTGAGACTGTATTCCTACAGTCAAACTGTGAAAACAGTTTTGTAGGATTTAAGTTACTTTGTAAGTCAATTATTGTTAACATGTTTATGAAATAAAAATAAAAAAAAAAAAAAAAAAAAGTCTATCGGAACTTACCCCATAACTGACGAATATTTTGACAGTTATTCCTGTCAAAATTTCAAATTTACTTGTCAGTTGTTAACATGCGTGCCGCTGAAACAGGCTCTTAGCTTTATAATACTCCTTTAGACATTTACTTATATCTACGTATAGCTATTTTGATGGAGTAGAACTCATCTGGCCTAGGAATCGAACCCGCGTGAGACAACTATTAAGTATCTAGTAGATCATATTATCTTATCTCATCAACCTATTGCCGGCTTACTACTTTAAAGCACCAAAAGCAAGAATCTCGTCTCAGAATGAGAAGGTTAGTAGATCATAATATACTCGTAGTTACATACAGGCAAACTGCACCGCTGCGTCAGTGAGGTCATCAAAATAAATTTTATTACCTAAGCCTAGAAGATAACAAAATAATATGTAGGTATAATGATTGTCTTGAACTTGTGTATACTCCCACAAACGTATCAGACCCGGTGGCCAAAATTTTAATATATTTTATGCCTGTTTAGTTTTTGTTTTTATTATTTTTCATACTAGATGATTCCCGCGGGAACTCTTGAATTTTCTGGGATAAAAGTATCCTTTGTCCTTCCCCGGGATACAACCTATCCCTGTACCAAATTTCATCAATATCGGTTGACCAGATGGGCCGTGAAAACGTAGCAGACAGACAGACAGACACACTTTCGCATTTATAATATTAAGTATGGATATGTCACCGTAAGATTGCAAAAACCGTTAGATTGTAATTTAACGCTTTTTTTCTCGATAGATTGTAAACTGTCGAAAGATTGTGAACCGTTCAATGTTCTGAGTGTCAATTTTTGAAATATTCATTGTATGTATTTACGATTTCTTGTATCTTTCTTGTAGGTTAGGTTAGGCCATAGGCCGGGCACTTAGGTTCTTTCGGGTTAATACCTAACAGATTACAATCTACCGAAAAATATAATGCGTTATATTGTAATCTTTCGACAGTTTACAATCTTACGGTGACAGATATATTAGCGACGCTGTCGCCTGACACCGGGGCAGAATATATAAGTTTGTCGGACTATATAATGTGTATTGCAGAGCGACCGCGTAAAGTAACAGCGATGTTACATCACTCGTGAAAACAAGATATCAACACATTCAAGCATCCGGAATAATGAATTAATGTTCACACAAAATTATCATTGGAAGATGTCTGTTCGTATAGATTTATTTTATTACCTGGTCGAGGCAACACGTGACCAGAGTGCTGGTATATATTTCGCTCAGCGAGTGAGCATAGCAATCCAACGCGGCAATGCTGCCAGCATTCTGGGCACGCTGCCCACTGGTAGCGGTCTTTTAGATTAGGTTTTTAGTTTTTAGTTTTAATTTTTTGTTGTCAAATTGTAATTACTATGTTAAATAATCTACCTATATACTGATAAAATATACCTGTATGAAAGTTCGACATTATAAGCTAAGAACTGTATGTTCTAAAGTCAACCGATACTTGTATTGAACTACCAAAATCGTTAGATTTGAATTATAGTTAATACGGTAGGTACCTATAGTTAATTCGTAAGTTAGCGTTTCGCATGTCACAGACTCATCAATATTGACGTCATTACAAATCCATAATATGACAGATATTAAAACAACGTTTAATTTAGAAAAGTAACTTACCTACCTATTAAATTTTGGCATCAAATGAGGCGATAGCATTGCATTTTCAACCGACTTCAAAATAATTTAATATAAAAAATTCTTTTTAAACAACCGACTTCAAACTCCCGCGCCAACTTTACAACAACAAGCACACGCCATACAAAGTACTTATTTTATTGTTGATATTTTAAAGACCGCTCGACCGATTTCGATAAAATTTATATGGGACCACATGGGAAGTATCCCCTTTTAAATAAAAAAAGAATCATCCAAATCGGTCCACCCAGTCAAAAGTTCTGAGGTAACAAACATTAAAAAAAAAATTTTTTTATTTGAAAGGGCATACTTCTCAAGTGGTCCCATATAAATTTATCGAAATCGGTCGAGCGGTTTTTAAAATATCAACAACTAGCTAATGCCCGCGACTTCGTACGCGTGGATCGAGGTTTTGTGGATCCCGCGGGAACTATTTAATTTTCCGGGATAAAAAGTAGCCTATGTGCTATTCCAGACTATATTCTATCTCTGTGCCAAATTTCAGCCAGATCCGTTCAGCTGTTGGCGCGTGATTGAGTAACAAACATCCATACATCCATACATCCATCCATCCAAACTTTCGCATTTATAATATTTATTTGATAAAATAAGTACTTTGTGTAGCGTGTGCTTGTTGTTGTAAAGTTGGCGCGGGAGTTTGAAGTCGGTTGTTTAAAAAGAATTTTTTATTAAATTATCTAAATACAATAGTAAGAAAACAAGTGATTTATTTATCAGGCAGGTAAAAACGGCGATCTGAAAACCTTCTTCTTGGTACTTACATATTATCGCTGCTTAGTTTGTACATCCTCAGGGGCTACTAACCCGGAAACCGGAAATGTCACACTTTCCAGACAAACTCGCGTCAAAGCTCTAGTCTTTCGCAAGTGAATCGTGTAACAGTTAGGTATACTTGTCGACAGAGTAGTTAATACTGTACAGATACTAGAGCGTCATTTAGATTGTATTTAATTTAGAAACCGCCATCATCTCGCCTCAGGCGCACGTGTGTTAATTGGTGCTTGACCATTGTAAGTGTTGTTTTCGTTTAATTTTTTTCCGTCTCAGTTCAATGTTCTATTATTGACCTAATATATTTTGTAGTGACGGCGAAAGTTAATTTTCATGGTAAAAGATCTAGGTATTTTTAGGTAGGTACTTACTAATAAGTATACACCTATAGCAAAAAAAACGGAATTGAACACTTTGTTTTTGCCACATCAGTGTTCTTACCATAGCAATGCCCCTAATTAATAAAGAGCAGTAGTAAAGTACAAGAACATCGGCTTTAACTATGTACTAAGTAAGTACCTATAACAACACGAACTGTCAATTACAACCAGGTGATTCCCCCAACGCTAACCGTGGTATAACTATAGACTATATAGACTAGACTCTAGAGGACAGAGTCTCAGAGATGTAACTCGCTATTAGGTATAGTGGACCTTTCACCACATTCGGAGACCATGGCAGCTTAATCATAACGCCAGAACCTGCGTCTATCAGCTAATTTTAATTCTATGAATTAGAAATTATAATTAGCTTATTTTTAGCCCTTTCCTTATCCTTACTAATCCATACTAATATTATAAATGCGAAAGTGTGTCTGTCTGTCTGCTACGCTTTCACGGCCCATCTGTTCAACCAATTTTGATGAAATTTGGTACAGAGATAGGTTGTATCCCGGGGAAGAACATAGGCTACTTTTTATCCCGGAAAATTAAAGAGTTCCCGCGGGAATCAAAAATCTTAATCCACGCGGACGAAGTCGCGGGCATCGTCTAGTACTTATTATAAACGCGAAAGTTTGTAAGTATGGATGAATGGATGTTTGTTACTCTTTCACGCAAGAACGGCTGAACGGATCTGGATGAAATCTTCGCATAGGGATAGATTATAGTCTGGAATAACACATAGTTAGGCTACTTAATTTTTATCCCAGAAAATTAAAGAGTTCCCGCGGGAACCAAAAAACCTCAAATGGATGTTTGTTACTGAATCACGCCAGAACGTCTGAACTGATGATCTGATCTGGATGAAATTTGGCACAGAGATAGATTATATAGTCTGGAATGACACATACCTACTAAGGCTACTTTTATCTCAGAAAATTAAAAAGTTCCCGCGGGAACTAAAAAACCTCAATCCACGCGGACGAAATCGCGGGCATCCGCTTGTAGGTAAATTTTAGTATAAATTATCGTATTTCAGTAAGCAATGTCGGCGGACAAAGTATTCCATTCTCGGTCGCAAGGCATCCCGTCCGAAGGCGTGAAGGACCAGTACGCTGACGGCAAAGCGGCGCGAGTGTGGAAGAAATACATAGGCGACAGTAATCAGAGAACGAAGAATTACAGGGACTTCCTGTCAGGGCTGCTGAGGAAACATGGCTGCGTCAGGGTGCTGGATGTGGCCTGCGGAACTGGGTAATGGACTTATTGTATACCTAATCGAAATCCATACTTAAAAATGCGAGAGTGTGTCAGACAGGAAGACCCATCCGACAGACCAGCCCAACCCTTCTGGAATGCCCTTCCGGCTTCCGTTTTCGCCTCCTCTTTTAATATAGGTACCTTCAAAGTATAGTGAATATAGGCATCTTCTAGGCAAGCGCGCACCACCTTAGGCTGCATCACGACTTGCAAGCAAGTCTGATTGCAGTCAAGCGCTAGCCTAAGTAGGTATATATTTTAAAAAAAATTGAAGAAAGTAGGGAATTAAAAAACAATGAAATAAGTAAATACCTTGCAGCATACGGTTCACATAACAGCAGTGGCGCTTGTTGGCTATCATTTAGGACTTAAGTAGTAGCTAATTAGGACCTAATTAAGGAGTCCTTTGGCGCTGGCCCGCTCCCGACGCACCAGAGAAGCACATCTATTGCGCAACTTTAACTATAAAGTAGAAATCTATACTGCTGCCAAGAAACATCTGTATATATTCCACACGATCTATCCCCAAACTCATTACAATTAGGTACCTAATTTTATATGAGCTTGACCTAAGTATTACATAATACCTGTAACTTGTTGGTAGTATATTAATTGTGGCTCTGTAAAAGTATTTTCATCCCACCATCTCGGAAAGAGTACTATTTTTACTCTTCGATATCTGAATGCAAAAGCCGTTATATTATCCTCTAGAGGATAAAGTAAATTGAATTTAGAACATCGTGTGCACGTTAGTAAATATCACTCGTCTATGAAGTTTGTGAATTCAAAACATCATTAAAACCTATTTACTTCTACCTCTATGGTGCCGAATTTCCATACAACCGTTTTTAATTTGTTAAAAACTCACACTCGTAATCTTCTTGGTGTGTGACTTTTTTGCATTTAGTCATTTAGTCGCTGAGGTGGGATGAAAAGTTACGTGTTGCACTCGAGTGAAAAGATTTTTCACCTCGTTCTCTTTTGATTCCCTCGCTGACGCTCAGGATTCTAATTTTTAAATTAGAATCCTTCGCTTGCTCGGTCATCAAAATTGAGCACGCGGTTAAAAAACAACTTTTCACTCTTGTATAACAAATAACTATTTTTTTTGACCAAACCAATCAAATCACAGCTTCATTATTTAATTTTATGAAGATATCTGCGTTATCGTTGTTATTACTTGTCACTAACGTGGAGATAAGTGTATGATGAACTCACATCTTGTTTAAATGACAGTGACACAATACTTACACCCCTTACACCCAAAAATTAAGTTAGGTACCTACTTCTATGTAACGTATTATCTTTAGCGTTGTATTAATCCAAATAATCCTGCAGTCTGGACTCAGGCCAAATCTACAAGCTGAGCTGCATAATATATAGGTACATGAGCGAGTGAGTAGAAACGCGACAGGGCGACTCGATACGACGCATCACGCGACGCACCCTTCACGTGGCCTAAGTACGTTGTCGGCGTCGCGTAGATAAGTTTGCCATTATCTATGGCGCCGTATTTGCGATGCATCGCGTCGCGTTCGTCGCTGGTTAGAGTACGTCTGGTGAGAGTACGGGCGCAGAACTGACGGCTAGCTCAGAGCTCACGGGGGTGTAACACCGTCACCCTCTAACCTGGCTCCATAATTTATTGACATAATATAATCCCACTAGGTACCTACCTACAATTAAGTACCTAACTATTTTTGATCCAGGACCTCGTTACCTGCAGTCGAACATGCTTAACTACTAGTCACAAGACCAACGAGGCAGTTAGAACTTTCATGATACTATTACCATTTACTTAACACAGTATAAGGAGTTAAGTAAGTTCTCAAGACTTGCACATGCCCGCGACTTCGTCCGCTTGAAATAAGTTTTTTAAATTGGCACAAATAATGTGGCTTTTGGTACCAGAATTTTTAAAATCGGTTCAGTAGATCCAGAGATAACCCCCTACAACCTCACAAACTTTAACTCTTTATATTATTAGTAGGATACGAGTAGATAGGTACGTTCTTTCCTGCCAGTCGCCGGTTTTTTATTAATATACCTAAAGCGCAATTACGGCTACTTACTGGATTTTAATTATTAATGACATGAAAATACCTATTAATTTCAGAATAGACTCCATGATGCTGTTAGATGAAGGGTTCCAGGTGGTGTCAGTTGACGCCTCAGACAAGATGCTGAAACACGCGCTCAAGGCACGCTGGGAGAAGAGGAAGGACCCGCGCTATGATGACTGGGGTATGTGTATAGTTTCACAGACCTTTCACACCCTGTGACTGCGTCGCTTTAAAATCAAAACAAAATGTAGTTAATCAGACGTAAAAATTAGTTCCAATTTTGGCCACCGGGCCGCATAAGTTTGACGGACTGTACAAGTGCGAGGATCTACGTATACCCGTTCGTTGATGTCCAATAACTTACCTATAAAAGATGATGGTGATAATAACGGTAACTTAAAAACTAAAGCTACGAGCGTCGAGGGTTTGAAAAGAGCCCACAAGAAATCATAGACAGACAGACAGATAGACGCACATACACGCTTTCGCTCTATTATTTGTATGGATATGGAAGTATGGATATTTTACCAAATAAATATTGACTTTGGTTGCAGTGATCGAAGAAGCGAGCTGGCAAACCCTCCCCCAAGACATCCAGGGCTTCCTGCCCAACGCGTCGTTCGACGCGGTCATATGTCTGGGCAACTCGTTCGCGCATCTGCTGGACGAGTACGAGGACCAGCGCACTCAGCGCATGTGCCTGCGCAACTTCGCGACCGTGCTCAAGCCGGGCGGGCTGCTGTTCATCGACCACAGGAACTACGACGCGATGATCGACAGTGGCGCCACACCCGGACACTCCATTTACTATAATGTGAGTATACTCGAGGGATAACTCCGACCGGACGTCCACTAGGTAACTCGTGAGCTCAGCTACGATCGCCATTACCTGCGCGGCACGCAGGCGATCGTAGCGCCGACGACGACGCGTCTGCCCGCATGCTGATGGGCCTTTCACTAGATATAGCCGCTCAAAGACGTGTTATGATTACCAAAAATGAACCATAACTAGAAAGGCTGATTCTTGTACAGTATTAAAGTATGCGCAGTATACCTATGTAAATAGTTTAAAAACTGACGATATTCATCGGGCTTTTCACTAGATATCACCTCTCAAAGACGTGATAGACTTACAAACTGTAAATAATTATTATTAGCAATTACATAATAGTCACGTTGATTGCTAATAAATATTATGGAGGCGTAAAATTAATTGCTATCTTTATATTTATGTTAGTATTTGTGTGTAGTATTTAAATATCTCCTTACGATTAATTTTCCTGTTTCAGAATAAATTTACGATTTAAGTAAAAATTCAAAATAACATATATCATCTTTTAGATCGTCTGTGATAATACTAAAATGAGTGAGCCCTTCACTATCGTCATCAGTGGAGAACCCTAAACCCACCTAATAGTGAATCAGCCTTCCTGGCGATAGTTACCAAAAGTGCAGCTATCTCTTAGTGTAATACGTGTTGAATTATCCGTTTGTTTGACAAAAGATTACGATTTTCTTAGGGGGCCCCGGTACTATGGATAATTACTTAGGTTTGATTTTATTTTTCATAGTTACCTAGTAGCGACGCTGTTTCCGGGTCGACAGTATAATGTACTAACTATATAATCGATGTTCCGGTTATTACAATTTACAGTGTATGTACCCAGTGGACATAAAGACGTCAGTGCTGGTGGTGCGCGGCAAGCCCGAGCTGGTTGCGCTCGACTACTGCATCGACGCCGCCGAGGACGGCCACGAAACAGAGAAGAGGTAGCCCTGAGCGTGGCGAGCGCGAAATTTTTATTCCAAAATTCATTATAAGCTTACGTTGACAGTCACAATCAAACCTGATGCACGTAGTACTCCGAGTATTGCGCTCTCATTCTTCGTTCAGTTAAGTAAAAAAAAAATACGGACTATGTTTCAAAATAGGCAGTGTGCGTGCTTATGACTTGGTAAAATACTCGTATAGTTCTTGCAATTCATGCATTTTTATGCAGATCGCGTGGTACTTGCAGGTATGCATGACTCTTGGAACGGTCAGTCGCACGTGCAATCATGTACACGCTCACATTTAAACGTACACAAATATACAGATAGAACTTTAAACACAACCACGAGCCACGAGCACTCGAGAATTGCAAGAACTATACTAATCATAATAATTGCGTTTGTTTTCAGCGAGTTCCGCCTCTGCTACTACCCGCACAAGCTAGAAAGCTTCACGAGCATGCTCGACGAAGCATTCGACGGGCGCGCCAAACATAAGATCTACGCGGATTTCCAGCCGCTGGAGCGCGTGCGGGACCCAGCCTACTACATACACGTCATGCAGAAGGCGATGGACTGATCCAATTATGGCCTAGACATAAATACCTAGTCGATTTATTAAAGTAAAACTTCTTTGTGCGATGTATGTACATGGCGGGTATGGTAGATCGTTTTCATAGTTTACTCAATATGGTTTATAGTCCGTCGAACTTATCTGGCCCGGTGAAAGCGTCGCTAGTATATATATGAAAAATAAAAACAAAAACTAAATAGAGTATATACATAAAAATTAGTTCAAATTTTGGCCACCGGGTAAGTTTGTGGGACTATACACTTCCATCTGCATTCCAAATGGCCGCCAAACATAAGTTAGTTTAAAGTTTTAGTCCCCCATCATTTATCGAGGTTTTAAAGTACCTTCCAAGTCTGTCCAAGCGAAAGCTGAGCGAAATTGCGGCTTTAAAAAAATGAGTCACGTAGTCCCAAATGTTATCTTTTTTTGTAAGTAAAACGATTGACTGATGACTCTCAGCTAGTGCCAACCCTGTAGTAATAGATCAAAAGCTCTATTTTTTTATTTCCAGGACTAATTTACAAAATTACTAATTATATACCTTGATTTTGTTTTTATGTTATAAATAGGTACCTACCTATCTGCAACAGTGTCAAAGAAATATAATTTTAATTTTAATATTATACTTGGTTAGCATATTATGTTTGTAAGATCTTAAATACTGTGCAGTGACGCAGTGTAAATATAATATGCAGTGAGATGACACATACATGTTTGCTAGTATCAGTATGTAACCCAAATTACCAATCCACTTCTGAGCAAAATAGACTTTATATATTACTAGATGATTCCCGCGACTTCGTTCACGTGGATTAAGATTTTTGATTCCCGCGGGAACTCTTTAATTTTCCGGGATAAAAAGTAGCCTATGTCCTTCCCCGGGATACAACCTACCTCTGTACCAAATTTCATCAAAATCGGTTGAACGGATGAGCCGTGAAAGCGTAGCAGACAGACAGACAGACAGACAGATAGACAGACAGACAGACAGACACACTTTCGCATTTATAATATTAGTATGGATGTTGTTCCTATATGGACTAACAGAAAAGGATAGGTAATATAATAATTTTTACATCTGTATTCAAGTCAATTTTATTCATTCTTAAGAGGCTAGACCTACTGCTTACTTCACCACATAGTCGCAAAAGTTTACTTGAATAACTTTTAAATTCCTAATTTCTGTTGTGTCTACATAAAAATATTTGCCATCAGTTTTATTTGAATGATTTATACACAATGGAATATAATTTTAATGACAGATTTATTAAAATAAACTTCTATACAATGTTTATGATGTTTTAATTTCCTGTTTTAGGGGCATATAACATCTATAATATTATATCTAACGATAGTCTAGAAACATATTTAAAGAATTAATTTAATAATTTGTACCAAGCTCTACTGATGAACATGTGGACAATTTTGTCTACTTTTCACTAGATTGAAATAAACAAATAAAATAAATAAACAACAACAACAAAATGAAATAATTTATTCTAATAAAATGTATGATAGTTGGACAATATGCTGAGAATTAACTTAACACCAATCAACACCGGAGAGCTTACAAATATAGACACCACAGATTAGCTAACATACAGTCTGGACAATAACGAAAACGAACATACAGTGCACCCTAAGTGTTCATTAAGGCATCACCTCATGATCAAAACTTGAAATGTCATGCCATCTATAAATAGAATTAATTTAACTAGAATTAATCTCTTATATTATTGCTAACTTTTAATAGTAATAATTCTGGTCAAAGAAAAGAGTAATTTTTTTATTATTTTAGGCTATATTACTGCAGCAATCGCACAAATTTTGCAGCACCCAAACATTATGTAAAACATAGAAACACATGGTGCAGTCTGACAGGCCAGCTATAAGCCACTGAACATATCCAAGTAACAAGTGTGCCTGAACTGTAAGCTAGCTAGGCAGTGGTGCAAGTTACCTATGAACTACTCTAGCCTAGCCTACGAGCCTACTATGATGTTGTTGATGGGGATATGGATCAGCTTCACGAAGAATCCAATGAAGCCCATGATGCAGAAGCCTATTGCTGTGGCAATGGCGATTTTCTGGAATTCTGGAAAAAAGGAATATCTAAATAAATAAATCAGTTATTTTCTGGAAACAAATAAATATATAAATAAACAAATAAATTATACATATATTTAAACTACTTATTAATTATTAATGAGAAAGACTGTCAGATAGAACAGACAAAGGTCTGTTATATCTATTCAACCAGTTTTGATGAAATTTAGTACAGAGATATTATACATCTGAAATGGATACAGGCTACTTTTTCCGAAACTTTAAAAAACCCTAAATTTTACCCAGACAATTGTTCTCCCGTCACGTAAAAAGAACGCTGAGTCACAGTGCAGGGATGTGTCTGATCATTGATTTAAGAGTAATCTCAGTGCGAGAAGGATGGTTCATCTGACGAACCAATAGGAATGCTGGCAGAGCGTTCCCCCGTCGCCCTCCCTTTTTACCACCAATTTGATTGATAAATCACTCAGTGCGCAGGTAAACGGCCAGCTTTCTTTTAACGTTGTGGGACCTTTTGATAAGGCAAAACAAATTCTGACATGAAAATACAAGTCAAACTGATGGGTCTGAAATTTTCTATAAAGGTTCTGTGTATAAAATAGTCCTTAAAAAATAATTTTAAGGGATTCCACCTGAGAAATGCTGGTGTGCAATCAACTACCTTAATAGTTGAACAAGAACAATCCAGAAAAAGAACATTGAATTACAGGATGCAAGTGGTTCCAAGTATGTACTTACTTGTTTCAAAAGTTTGCATACTGGATGTTAAATTGATGATAGATTTTAAACATTTTGTATGAAAAAAAATTTATGAAAATATCTTCATAATTTAGAAATCTTCCCTGCTATTTTTTTATTTTATCTTCGCTTTGCTATGCTTCACTACTATCAAACTGATAAGTGGTGACTGGTGATGAAGCCTAGAAGATGCTTAATCACAAACACAATATTTCCCTCTCACTTTTAAAGAGCATAATATTGTCTAGTAATTATATATGAAAACAAAACTTTAACTAGCAACTAACAGACTAGGTACCGATTAACACTAGCAAATAGTACCCTACTGATAGTCTTTCTAGTCTTTGAGTAAGAACCTACATAAATAAGAAAAATAGTCCAAAAGTAGTCTAAAATAATTACATTGATATGTTATTCTTACCTTTTCTATCGGGTTTCGTACATCTTCTCACCAATCTGATTGAGTCTTTAGCGAACTGCTTGCCTGGCTCTACGAATTTTGCGATTTGGTCCATTTTCTAAAACATTAAATGAATGAGGTTCCAAACAGTTAGATGCACTATTTCTGTAACTTAAACGCTTTAATTTAGATAATAATACTTACAACAATTTATTGCTTCTCCTAATGAGCACTAGAATAGAATAAATTGGATAATTTTCAGCGTATATTTTTTTAAATTTTCGCAAGTGAGAGTCCGTGTCTCCGTGAACGATGGTAGGACAAAAATTTGACAAGTCAATGCTGCAAACGTCAGCCACGTTTCGACGTCGCACGTCACGTCACCATTTCCGTTCGGATACATTAGTTTAATAAAATTAGACAACGAAACAAAAAAAGAGCTTTAATTTAAATTTTATTTCAAAGCCAAAAACAGATTATTTGAGAGTTCCTTATTTCCATCGTTTATTCCATTCTAGGTTTGAGTTCTAAAGGCCGTCGCAGAGCAAAGGCTAAGTATCCCTATAATCTTGTTCTATCTATTTTATTCTATTCTCTCGAGTCTAGGGTCAAGGCTCAGAAGAGCTGGAATCCAGAGCCGTAAAGCTAGTAAAGAAAAAAAGTGTAATCTGAACGGATATGTTCCGGTATGCACTGCGAGCACTGCAGGGCTACCGCGTAACTTTAGCATCAATCATTGATACATCGCAATCACCTCTGATTGGTTAACACTCTTCCACTATTGGACGAAATCCATTGACGCAGCAAGAATACCATAAATTCAGTCAATCGGAGGTGATTGCGATGTATCAATGATTGATGCAAAAGATACGCGGTCGCCCTACGCCTACTGTATCCGTCACTCGTCAGTGTCAACATCTTTTCTTTATTAAGTCTGTGGTCAACATGGTTTAGTTCACTTTGTTTTGTACTGTCTTTGTGTTTTGTTTGTATGTTCTATTCTCTGTGACTCAACTTTGGTTGGATCGAGAGTCTGAATTCTGATGTTTCTTGGTGATACCATAGTTAAAACAGTTCCCACAAAAAAGGGTAACAAATTCTAATAAAATTTAAGTAATGATATGGATTCTAAAGATTAAATTTATAACAGTGTTAGTTTACTTTAAATTGTTAATTAATTAATAGACCACTATTTTAATTACAATTATTGACAAACGTTACGCACATTTTATATTTGTAAATAACATGCGGCAAAATCCAAATAGGTACTGCCGATATTATTACCGACAGAAGAGTGAAAGAGTCCTTGAGTAAATAGAAACAACAATTTTGTTAAGAGAGGATAAAGAAAAATCCAACAACTAATAATACTAAAGCAGCCAGATCAGCAGTTAATTTATTCATTCAACCATTCTTTCGATTCTTTCGAAGCATAACTAATGGGACAGAAAACTTTTTTAATTTTTGTGTAATAAAGTGCCATATTAAGTGTATTAGTTTCGTTTTCCACTTAATATAATGTAATGTTACTTTTCTCGTGAAAATGTTACTTATTGAGCTATCTCATGTTACATTTGACTATCTGCCACTGGCAACACTGCACTAAACAAATGTCAATGTCAAACGAAACGAAACAAAATACAAATCAGAGACAAGTTAACCAGAGATAGACGAACAAACTTCATAGACATTTTTGAGAAACGAAAAGGCTATACAATTTCACGTTATATCTATAGATAAAAAGCAATATCTACCTATACTTCAATTTCATTCATAATTGATTGTCTGTCTCACACTCTTATGACACTAGAATAGGTATACATTTTTGTGCTCTTTCCCACAATTTCTATAGATGTGAAAGGCATGAATGGGTATCGTAATAGCGTAGTACTGTGGCGTAGTAAATTTAGGGATGGGCCTCGAGACTGTTGTGCAAAATCGGAACTAATAGCAAAAATATAGTGTTGTCCTTTTTGTAAAATATCGATTTTTTTTATCGGTTTTCGACACAATACCGATTTTTACTATAGGTACCAAGCAATAAATATTTATTTTTCTATTCTAAGGTTATAAATAAAACAAAAAGCTTTTAATTTTTTTTTATTAAACCTGTACTATTTTCGTTTGGTGATAAAGTTACGAGGGATAAATGTTTAACCCTCGTAACTTTAATAATAAGCTAGTAAGCTTAAATTCCAGCGCGCCCTGGTCTGAAAGAAGCCCACAACAAACTCAGCCGGGTATTATTTTTGTCATCACCATCTCACAATAATACATAAACTACTCTGAGCAATTCATTCATAGTTATGTTTATCATGTATTAGAGACATCTCTCAGATAATATTACATGTTTTGAGAACTATCCAATAACATGGGTACCTTTGAATGAATTAGGTACTACATTTTTGTCGTTTTCTGACCAATGTTTCATGCTGAACAAAATTCAATGTCTTGTGTGATTCTTGGATGAATCACGCAAGACGCAAAACCCGATTATACTGAGAAGCAGGGACGAGTTATTTTCATTGTCAGAAAATACAATAAGTAAAATAATTAATATAATATTTATAATGCTAAGCCAGGCAACAATAATCCACTAAACAATATTTCATTCTAATAATAGATAAATCATAAACCAAATAGCTTTTAAATTCTGACTGTATATATACAACAAAGTTTCGAAGGTTAGTTAGCCACTATTGTACTCAGAATATAAAAGGTTGGAAAAAAAGATTTTAATTATAATAATTATAACAAGAACAATAGGCACTTTTTGCTTGATGTATGAAACAATAATAGAAAGTATATAACAGTATAAATTGCTCGAGATTCCATGATTCCAGGCTTTTACATTTGGTATTGTCGTGACGTCTAATATTTCATCAATAATTACAATTGCAAATAAAGCTTACTTTCGCTTGAGGAAGCATAGTATTCCATCAATTGTAACTTTTTCAAAGCTTAATTCCAATGTTACACAGTCTCAAATAATTATGCCTGTGAATGGTCACAAGCTTGACCCAAACTGAGATAAATAAAATTATTCTAGCAATGAAAAAGTTAATCCTACTACTACCTACTTAAAAACTGGTAATTGGTACTGCAACTGGTATTGTAAAATATAATCATATATTTTACAATACCAGTTGCATACCTATAAAAATCTACCTATTAAAAGTCATAGATTGGAGCTGATTTTGTAGTGCACAATCTCCTAAAATGACAGCATTAAAAATATTGCTAACCCATAGTATTCCCTGCGGAAAGGGACACAACAAAAAAATCAAAATTCCTAAAGTGTAAAACCAAGAAAAATTGAGGAAGAGTGTTGTCTTTAACTGCCTCGTTGGTCTAGTGGTGCGGCCGACGAGGTCCCGGGTTCGAGTCCTGGGTCGGGATATGATTGGGTTTTTCTGACTAGAAATTTTCAGTACTAGCCCGGAATTAGGAAGTTGGTGGTGTTCCACCCCCGTGCCTCGGAGAGCACGTTAAGCCGTCGGTCCCGGTTGTTATCACTAACATGATAATAGTCGTTAAAACCCGCCAACTTGCATTGGAGCAGCGTGGTGGGTCTAAGCTCTAATTCTCTCTCTCGTATGAGAGTGGAGGCCTGTGCCCAGCAGTGGGACGTTAATGGGCTGTAGTGGTGGTGGTTATACATATAGAATTGGCCACAATATATAACTAAAATAAACCAAAAAAGATCCTAAATTCAAGTGGAATGAATGTGGTTAAAACCTTCTACGTAATACAAATTAGCTTCGACGTCGAACAGATCTATAGCTCGCACCTTTGGTAACCTTGGTGTCAATCAAATTTTCCATTTCCGTTCCCTTTTTTCGTGAATCGATATTATGAATTCTTCTATTGAAGTTAGTGAACCATTGTTTAACTTGCATTCTAATGATAAAGAGCCAAAGAGCGTTCAGAAAGTCTGATTTGTGTTCAACACAATTCAATGTCAATGATGTGTCAAGACCTTTTAATTCACAAATTAAATCTGTGAATATGCAAACCTTACAAATTTTTGCAAAGTTTGTTCAATTGTATACAGTGCCAAATTAGTGCCTGAAATTTAATTGATGGATAGAACAATTTCTTGTTGTTGGGATCATATTCCCCCATTTCAATTAAATAATGAAACGGTTGAATTTCGTTAGACAATAGTGCACTTCTACAATTTTGACATTCTGCAGTCTACACTATGCAGTTTTGCTAATAAATATCTGCAGATTGCACCGGCGATGTAAGACACAGCTTGAGTCTTCAATGCATTTTCAGCAGGAATACATTCTTCAATAAAATTTAAAATTTGTAATCTATACTATGCTCACTAGGTTGAGTATTAAGTACTTTTTCGCTTGTTTATGAATTTACTCAGTGTAGCCAGCATTTTGTCATTATCGCTGGTGATTTACCAGTCGAAATGTCATTAATCAATATTGTTTTGTACAGTTTAACAAATTGATGACAGTCTGGATGTGTGCTACCCCACCTACCATCCAACATGTCCTCTAATTTGGCCAAAAAAAATATCCAGTGGATCCTGGATTAGGCGCGCAAGACTCACTGGTATTGATTTCAATTCTGACCAAAGATGTATGTTGTGAATGAAGTTACGCAAACAAAGAGGCTTACTTTCTTGTGATGCCAACATCGATTCTAGCTTTATCAGACATTCATTCCAAAACTCTGGAAATTGTTGAAAAATTCATTTTTTATTTTTTTATTCACTCTGAAATTCATTTTTTAAACTGCTTTTAGAATGACCAGAACCGTTCAAGCTATCAAACAAGTTATTGATAAATAAAATTATCTCAGAAATGCAAAAGCCATTATCGATGTTTACAGATAATTTAAAATAATCATGTATGTATTGCAAGAATATCTGTACAATTATGTTTTCATCAGCATGGACACGGCGTGGGCCAAATCTCTGCTGAAAATTTTGGCAGCTAATTTGACCTGAAAAGTAAAATTATAAATTGAACCAAGTTTATGTAGATAGGTTTGTTATAAATATAGAAATGTACATTATACACTCAGATATTGCTTGTGAGGGAAATTGTTCCAATAATAAAGAATATCAAAATGCAAGTTCTTATTAAAATTTTGACAAACAATTCCATCTTTTACAAACACAGGGAACAGTGCCAGATAATAATTTCAAAATGTCATCCAAGTTCATGCAAAAAGATTTGTTAATTACAAAACAGATAAGGATTATACAAATGGAATCATGATTGTCATACAGTTAGTATGGCAGCTAGCCCCAGGTGCATCTTAGACTGCATCATCACATACTAGTTGCATATTGAATTAGTGGTTCACCGAAAACTAAGAAGTGTAGGACACCCTTGAAGTACAGGACTACCATTTATTTGTATCTCTATTAGGTGTTTAACCTTGTTCTATTAACATTCACTACAGTCTATTTTTTAATCCCAGAGACTAAAATGACAGCTACAAATGTCAAACGTAAAAATAATGATACCAGCTCTATAATAATAGTGTTGTCTTCATGGTTCTGGTTCAGATAAAAATCGATAATAATTCGCGGGCTTCAGCTAGTATTTTATAAAGATTCGCAATTTATATTTATATTTGACGAAATACGTAGGTAACGTTTAGTTTTCAATATACAGGTTTTTAAATATAATGTCAAATGCATAAAATGGTGAATTTATTACAATTTTTTAATAATATGAAAAACATGAAATGAGAATCAGCTCATACATTTAATTTGAATTGAAATAATATTTCCTACACATTTTGTTGTCTTATACACACCTGACATGAATACCTACCTACAAATATTTATCGGTAAATAAGTATCGACTGCACCACATCACTATTTAAGAGCCATAAAAAACAGGCAACACAGGAAACGTCATTTTTGTCTCCGGGATTAAAAAATAGACTTTATCATAAGGTATTGTCACAGTATAACTACATTCTCATAAGACTACAGTTAGTTGTAGCACCTAGGTCTGTCATGGGTTCATGGCCCGGTTTCCTCTGTTATGACCACAGGGAACGTCAGTTATTGATTTTGAACGAAATTAGTACAATAACAAAGAATGTCAAAATGGTAAGGACTTTAGGCACCAGTTTTCTCCTTTTACTTGTACATAATAGGTACTTGATTATAGATCGAAGACAAATGCACATTAAAAAGCCCTTAGGTGGAAATTATAACTTGCTAGCCATTTAGGTGTTAGAATTTCTGGTCACTATTTAATGAAATTTCTTTGTTAATAATAATTGGAAACAGAATACTAGTAAAATTTCATCAGTCAGCTAGCTGATCAGCAGCTTGGTGTGACGTTAAAACAACATATTTTGTACTTGCCTTAATTTTTTTAGAAATTGTATAGTTTTAACCATAGACTTATTATATTACATCAATGAGTTTTAACATGTTTCGCTTTCAGTTTTACAGCCTCACTACATCTGAAATCCTGTTTATTGTACAACTTTTCCCTGCCCACCAATTCTGATGGTCAACTTCTTATTCTGAAAATTATTGCAGAAACATTTAAGTAAATGGTACATCATAATATTAGCATAGCGTTAGTGTAAATTCATACAGAGGGCCAATGCCCGTACAAATGACAGACCCGGCTACTGTGACCAGTATATAAAAACTTATGGTTGAGAGAGTAGTTCCTATAGGAAACTGTATACTAATTTCACATTAGAATGAAAATTCTGCCAGTTTCCTCCATCATGGCCCTGTCACCCCGCAGTATTGCTATGTCTAGACCCCTCCATCAAAAGACTTATATTTAGACTAAGACTCTTTAGACTAAGCTATTAGCATATAACATAACAAACTCAAGCATCATCATAATATCAACTAATTGCTGGTTCACGAATGAGCACCACTTTACCTCTCAGAATCAGAAGGGGTTTGGCCATAGTCCACCACACTGGCCAAGTACTGATTGGCAGACATCACACATTTTCGGAATAGTATCGATAATTCTCAGGCATTCCTTAAGATGTTTTCCTTCACCATAAAAGCAAGTGATATTTAATTTATTAAAACACACCAAACTCCACTAGGTAATTGCCTAGGGATAGAACTCTCATCTCTACAAACAAAACAAATAGGTCTATTTCATACTATTACTTAACATAAATGAAAAATTGTATCCATTTGTTTATTTTCAAAATTCAAATGTAAAAATTATTCGAATAATGCAGTGGAAAAATAATCGAAACAAGTTTCAAATAGTGTCTAAAGTCTAAAATATTATTCCATTATTGTTTCTCAAGAAGAAGGAGGGAGAAACTAGTCAAAATCAAAATATATTTATTCAATTTAGGTACAATGTACACTAATGTGATGTCCAGTTAGGTACATATAAAATATGATGGTGATAATCAATTACAGTATCTTAAAACTAAAGCTAAAGATCCAATGCATGGGTTTAAAGAAAACCTTATTACAACATTACTAGGATTAATGTATGAGTAACTAGCTGATGCCTGCTACTTCGTCCAAGTGGTTTAAGTTTTTTTGATTCCCACTGGAACTCCTTAATTTTTCGCGATAAAAAGTAGCCTATGTCACTCTCCAGGTCCTCAACTATACCCATGCCAAAAATCTGTCGATCTGTTGCGGCGTGATTGAAGGACAAACCAACAAAAAAACACACTTTCGCATTTATAAGATTAGTATGATGTACAGATCTAAATTTATTTTTATGAGCTTTATTGTTAGCATAAATTGTTACTTACTCAGTGAGGACAAAAACTATAATCGATAGCTGTATTGAAGTAGGTAAGATCCTATGTGCCTGTAAAGTCCACAGCTGAACTTCCTCTCTGGAGAGCGCGTTTTCATAAGGCATCGCCAGCCTTTCTCATCCAAACACTTTCCTGATTCCAGAGGGACATTTTCCGAATGGCGTGGACACTTGGTACTTCCACGCTGTGCTTTAGCTACCGTTATGCCACCGATACCGATCGTGATAATTGTATATGCGGTCTCCACTCCTGTAGGTTTACCTACTGGTACCCGACCCCGAGAGACCATTAGTTAGCGTAGCCAGCCGTTTTCGGCGTTTATGTTTCGAAGTCAGAATCAGGGAATAATTATATTTATATTCCAAGCCGCGGGTGTCGCGGATGAGATAAGCATCTGCATGATACGAGTAATTATAGGCCCATGATCAACACTCACTTGTTCACTCACTAACTAATCCACCGACCAGAAAAAAAAGAACTAATCTATGAAGAAAACATAATAAAAAGGATAAAAAAATGTTGAGACTACGCCATTTTTTTTTGTAAGAAATTGTGGTGTTGTAAGCCTTTGATTTATTGTTCCCTAAATTCAGATTTAATTAAACCTGAGATGAGAAATCATTGACTTACCAATACCTTAGACGCACCATCGAAGCGCAAAAAACGGCACGGTCAAACTGTTCATAAATAGATAATATGAACAGTTCTCACCTCAGTCGCGCATGAGTACACCAAGCGACAACATGCCGTTTTGCTCCGTAAAAAAGTGCAAAAACAATCCGAAAGATGCGAAAAAAACGATGGAGTATCATATTTTAGGTTAGGAAATACTTTATATACATTTACTTTACGGTATACTAGCGAAATAATCACACAATCTTACCTAAATTAATTATTTTGTCATCATAATTACAATATTTCAAATGAGCAGCTATCGCATTCACACGCTTACGGGCCAATAGAGAACGCGATAGAGGCGCGTCTTAGCGAAATGGATACAAAAAATATGGAGTAGTTAATTTTTTATTTTTCTTATATTGAAGTTGTAAACTGGTACAATTAAAGTGCCCATTTTTTTTAATAAATTAATATGGGTATATTTAAAATTGGTAAGTAGTGTAAAAACCGTGTCGAATTCCTTAGATAAGAAATAATTCTTTCAAAATCGATATCTGGCAGTTATGATAATCATCATAGAAAAAGAAACCGTTGTCAATCTCTTAAAGAACGATGCCATATTTTTTTTTCTATTGAACAATTTTTTTTATCGATTTTTGGGTAACTATATCGCAAACTTTAAAAATATTGCAGTTTCTTGTAATAATATTAATTAAAAAATAATATTAATTTATTTACAATATCCGATGCCCACACTTGAACACAATTTCACCATGTACAGTTCGCGCGCTAGTTGAATGCAGAATAAATATATGTGTCACCATACATTTACTGCATTCAACTCGCGCGCGAACTTTATATGATTTGAGCAAGGCCATTATTGAAAAATATATAGACGTATATGTATGTCTACACTATATGTAGACATTAAACATTGAAAAAAAGCATACTTCTAAAAGACAGGTTTATAAGTTAGGTACTCGTAGTTAAATATATTTCAAGGTACTTTTATTCATTTTTTGTCACTAGTTTTTGTATTTATTAAGAACTAGACTAGATTCTCCCTAATTTTCCGGGATAAAACGTAGTCTATATCCTTCCCCAGGATATAAACTACATACCAAATTTCAGCAAAATCAGTTGAAATGATGGGATAGCGTAGCAGACAGACAGACAGATCTTCGAAATCGGTGTACATTTTTTTTATACGCACCGTATTTAGAACCTCCTCCTTTATTGAAAGTCGGTTAAAAAAGTAGCCTATATCCTTCTCCGGGATGTAATCTATCCCTATACCATATTTCATTAAAATTGGTTGAAAAGATGGGCCGTTAAAGGGTAGCAGACAAACAGACAGACAGACAAACACACTTTCGCATTTATAATATTAGTATGGAATTCAATTCGTGAATTTCGTGAGAGGGATTCGAACCCGCGACATGTTACTACTTAATGAAATTTTTATCCTGCCAAGAAGTAACTGTGTTATATTTAGATAAAATACGTAAATAAAATATTTAATACATAATAACACATAAACACACAAATACATAAAGATAATTTTCATAAAATCATCATCACCAATAAAGTATTAAAAAAAATAAAAATATCAAATACAAATTTGTCGACTCCTATATCACTTTACTTCGGAACACAGAAAGTCTTCCGCTGATTCATTGCAAAATGTCGTATGTGTCGAACTTTTATTACAAGATTTAACCCTAAGTATGAATCTATATGGTTGGTTTTTGTGAACCGTTTGGTGTCTCAGTCTGTATTATATATAGCTGCGATTGTATAAGCGATTGTGGACGCTTTTTGAGTATTATTTTGTAGGTAATGTTGTATCCTTAGTTGGTAAATCGATGTGAGAAATCCACTGGAATAAAATTGAGAGTACTCAGTACAGAGAAAGTGTATATTTCCTAATATACACTTATATGGCACCTACACTTTGTCCTATTATTATTATATTATATTATCAAAAAATAGTTATCATCTTATTACGTAATCGTAATTTTGCGCATAAATTTGCAATTTTATTTAAATTATAAATGTAAAGTTTGATTTCAAAAGCTTCTCGGAATCTGGCCGCTCCAGATTTAAAGTAAACACCAATAAATAATACATTTTTTACTTTTCCTACAAAGAGCCTTCAGCAAATTTTATCCCCTAAATTTAGGGTGAAAGCTTTTGTTGGTTACATTGCTTGAGCGGCCATTATAAATAACTATAATGCATATAGTAGTAAAAAATGTATATGTGTGCAAATATTGTGATTGTGTGGAAAGAGCGAGAACAAAAATGTATAGCCATACAAAAAATATGAGATAAAAGACATGTACTTACAATGTACCTCGTCCTATTTTCATAGCCTAGCTTGGACGGCAAGGATACAAATTCCAATCGCTGTAAGTGTAGAAGATTGTTGTTTTCGGTTTTAATTTATGTTTTCTCGAAAAATAACACTTCTTATTATTGTGTGTATGTACAATATTTTACCAAGTAGGGAAGTGTTTAGTGAAAAGTAAAATTATCCAACCGTCAGAATGTACGCCGTGGAGAAAAAATTCGAAATCGAAATGAAGTTGAAAAGGGTATGTATTTTTACTTTCTGTGATTTCATTAACATTATTGCAACAATCCTCTACTTTTATGATAGTTCTACTTTAATTTACATAAAAATCTTTTATAATTTTCAAAAGTAATTTCATTTTATAAAGATAGAAAAAGGATAAAAATTGAAGGGGCGTTACTAAGAGTATTTGATCTTTTACTGGCTAATAATCAAGCTTATATGAAGCTTTGAAACTATGTACTTAAGTTAACGTAAAGATATCACCAAAAAGTGCTACAAGGCTATCTTATTGCCTGTTGTTTCAAACAGGAGATGACAAACATGCAAGAGTTGAAAGCGGCTGCCAAGCGCAGCTCGGCTCTGGCCAGCGATGTGTGCAATGTTCTGGGCGCCTGCGAGCAGCGGCTACAGCAGCTGGAGACAGCTGTGCTGCCTCTGTACGGAGACACTGCCCGGTTGCAGCAGATCCATCAGAGTGAGATGAAATTCAATATATCTAAATTGTTACATACTAGGGCTCCCCATGACTTAAAACTTAATCTGCATGGGTCCAAGTTATTAAACCTTCCGTATGCTGAGTCCTGGCTATCAAATAGTACTTGGATCCAGTGTTGTACAACAGTTTAAAACTCCTGTTAGAATTTTTCTGAAATCTTAGTGAGGTTATTTATTGACTCTAGATGCAAAGCATCAGGTTTTTGGAGTTTTGAGTTGTACAAAAATGTGTCTAGTCAGCCTGTTATCTTTTAATCAGTTTTGATGGCATAGAAATAGCTTGTATCCTGGTTTTATATAAGCTTCTAGGTCATAAGTTACTCTTTATCCAAAAAAGACAAGAATGCCCCTAAGGGCATACTAAATGCATACAGATGAAGTCATCCTCTCCTAAAAAATAAATTAGTATTTTGATATTTTATTGTTTCTAACTCTAGCACATTGCTTGCAGACATGGAGCGCACGGTGACAGCTCTGGACCATGTCATTAACTACTACATGGTATCCAGGGAGCTGTCAGACCTCATACAAGCCGGCCCACACACTGGCTCCACAGAGTCACTCAATATGTATCTGGAGGTATTACTATTTTTATATACTTAATTACAGTTAAATTCTAAAGCATATCAGTCAGTTGCGATTGTTAAGCAAGTTTGACCCAAGGTGGTAACTGGATGGATGACCTAATGTGGAGGTTTAAATTTGGCCTTTTAGTTCCCTCCATGCCTCGGAGAGCATGTTAAGCCGTCGGTCCCAGTTACTATCACTAACGTCTGACATTAATTGTTACAAAAACCTTATCGTTTAAATACTCTTAGTCAAGTCGTATGCAGAATTACAAGGAAACCCACCGCATTATTATCCCAAGAAAACTCCTACCATTATTTTTGATTGATGGAAAGGGGGTATTTTTATGAACACCATAAATACTGGGTACTAATTTTTGGTCATTATAATCAAGATGTTGTTATAACTCCCATAACACAGCCTTTACTTTTTTGGGAGTTAGAGGCCAAATTATAATTTTGAACCTTGTAATTTTGCAAATAAGGATTTTATTTATTTTTTATATGATGTTGGAAAATTTGTACAGCCCAATGAGATATTTCGTACAGTTAGTCAATGAAGAAATTTAGTATGAGATCTAGTAATAGAGTTTACTTGGTCTTTGCTCAGAGTCGAGACCATAGACATAGAATTTTTTCGCTACGCTCAATAGACTGACAAAGCGTGGGAGCGAGAGGTATTTAGTTAATAAACACTGCCGCGAACGAAAAAGAGAAAAGCGAAACAAAAGGCCAGTATGTCATTGTTTACGCGAGTAAGAGGCGATAGCGTCCCGGCCTGTTCCAAGTCGAGGTGAATTTTGTGCATTTAATTAATAGTCTTACGATTAAAACTTAAAATTTTTGTTCGGCCACCATGGTGTCTTGTTCAGTAAATGAATGTGACGTTACAAGACGTAATAACCCGCATAAATACACGTTTCACAGGTAATTACTGAATATTTTTCTGAATTATTCATAATCATTATTTCGTCATTTGTTGTTTGAAAATGAGGCAAAATAACTATTGAAAGCTTAGATAATAGGTTTCCCTTATGACTTTTCATCAAATTACATTGCTAAATGAAGAATTTTTGGATATTTTGTGTAAAACTTAAAAACGTTTGGTTAAGATAGGGATTGACAAAGTGATGACGTCATAAGTATCGATAGTCGATAATCGTGTCTGCTGGTAGGTTTGGCGTGATTGCTCATAAGCTTAGGTGTGTAGAGTAAAATATAAAACACTACTTTCATGTTAAAGAAAAGAACGAAATAGGTAAACATTTTTCTTAATTTTTGTTTTATTTGGCGTGTCTTAGATTTCATATGTACAATATATATATACAGGGTATACTGTCTAGACTGGTAATTCAGTACATTACTGTATTTAAAGTGCTTTTCGGGGAGGCCATTAGCTATGACTTGAGCGCCATATATGGTTATTATTTATTTTTATTAACTTGTCACTTATACATTATATCAGAGTATTATTGTAATTAATCAAATTAAAACTTGGCTTTTTGGCACAGACATAGATTATAATCTGGAATAGCACATAGGCTACTTTTTATCCCGGAAAATTAAAGAGTTCCCGCGGAATCAAAAAACCTTAATCCACGCGGACCAAGTCGCGGGCATCAGCTAGTAAGCTATAAAATAAAAAATTGTAGTCTTAGTATAATTCTATAATAATAAGTTAACAAAAGTGTTAGCGAATATATCGGAGATAGCAAAATTCCTATGACTATGTGATGTGTTATCTGTATGTATAATTCATGTTTATTATTAAAAAGAAATGTCTTTTTCCCAATAAGTTGGTGCTGTTTATCTGTGTGTTTATATGTTTTCTGTGTGTTTAGTGTGCGGTAGATCTGTAATATAATGAAATTATCCATAATTATTGAATAATATTTAAATTGACATTATAGTAATTTTGTTAATAACTTTGTAAAATTAAGTAGCTTATAATCTTAACTTGGACCGGACCTTTATGTAATTTTCATTTTATTTTATACCTACCCGACATGTATTGAATTTAAATTTTAATGTAACAATTTTTGCACACTGTCTCTGACAGTAGATTGTGTACGGGAAATTTCTACCATATACAGCTGTTATCACCCACAATTTAGCAAAATAAATGATTTATGATTAATGATTATGATTTATGAAAAAAAAAAAAAAAAATTTGGACCCATATTTAAATCAGATACATATACCCTATTCGTTAATTATTAAGAGAGACTATTCGAAAACAGACAATAAGTATTTGATGTATCCAGCTAATGATGTTGCATTGTGTTGTAACGCTGAAAAACTTTTTAGAGAAAACATGGTCATCTCATCAATAAATAATTTGTTACCTAGCTGTAGCTTTGTTGCTATTTGTGTATTTGATTTTTTTAAATTAAAAGATAGTTTTATTTTACTTCGTTTAACTAACTCATTAGAGTCCTATGATTTCACCAGTAAGACTATCGATAATACTATGCTAGAGTCAAGACAACCCTATTTCACGCACACATTTACATTTCATTTTTTGTAACACCGTAATCTGTCACTGTTGGTCTTGTACATTCTAAGCCTATGGTCGAGACAAAGTTTAAAGTAAGTAAATTCTTAGTTTAAAGTAGTAAATTGAGTCAAAGTACACTCTATAGATCTTGGCATTATATAGAGGAACTCTGTGGGGTCACAGAATCAGATTTACAAAAGCATGCCGAAAGTGACTAAATTACATATTTTTTTCCTTTCAGGCACTCGACAAATTAGCAGAAGCCCAAAATTATTTCAACAAAAACAATCCTCAAAGTGTTGAATTAGAAAATATTGTAAGTTTGATTAAGCCATTGCCATATATTAGCTGTTACTATTACAAGACATGAAATAACAGGACCAGTGCAAGTATGACTCACACTTTGACTATAAGATAAGGCAGGTTGAAGGAAAATTAAAATTATTTGTTTATGCAAATGTAAATAGTTTATAATGAAAATTAACGATATTTTTCCTTTTTGTAATGAGAATTTGTCAAATTTCATGATTCTACATCAACCGGAAGTACCCTGTAGGCTTTACTAATGAATGTCAAAATATATGGCATAAATGACCATATTTTTGAAGAAGCCATTGGCCATAGAAGCTTGATTTCTTAACAGCTTTCGGTATTTCGTATTGATTTCAAATTAATACCTCCCACCATGTATTCTCAAACTAAAACTGATATTTTTTATTTCATAAAATATTCAAGATAGATAGAAGATTCAAATAAACCCGTTGAGTGAATCTACCACTGGTTCGGAATGTTATTCATAATTGCCATTCTCAAGAAAAAAGGTCTCGACAGACGGACATCACAGATAGGTGGGCAAAGAAATGATCCAATATTTTGTTTTTCATTTGAGGTATAGAAACCCAAACATATTTTTTTTTTACATTACAGAATCAACTTTACAATGCTGGTGTGTTAAAACTGGAAAGTGCATTTGAGGAACTCCTCAGTCGTAACACGCGACCTCTCTCTCCCACCGCCCTGATGGACATGATTGCTTTGGAGGAAGGTAAGGCAATACACGGGAGATTGTAGCTCTTACTAATAACTTGCTGATGAGCTGATGGCATCATCTAGTCCTTTATTACATTTCGGCCCTGGTCAGAAGCGTGCACAGGCTTTGAAGCTTGGGTAGGCAGAAGCTACCTGTTTACTAGCTGTTTTGATGAAAAATGAGCAATGACGTACTTATTGTATGTTGAGTACTAACCCCAAGAAAAATATATATATGGCAATTAGCGATGTATATGGCAAAATATATTGAAAATTTTCCCCTGGAGAGAACTATCAGTCACCTTAGGCAAAGGAAACAAAGATGTTCAATTCCCCTACGAACGTCTGGATTCACGAGTAGGCATTTTACAGCTGCGGCCCCGAAACTGTTTAACAATCTTCCTACAGAGACATCAAATTTAATTCTATGTGCCCAGCACCCTTCATTGAAGAATAAACTAAAATCTAATATAAAGAAAGAAGGTCGGTCAGCTTCATACAAACTGTGACCTGATTGTAAAGTGTCGCGACCATAAATGACCTAAGGTGGGATCGATTGATAATATAGCAGTGTATTAAATCTAATGATTCTTTTTTTTTTTTAAAGCCGGAATTTGCTGGTAAATTCATGTTTGGTTTTGAGGTTAGGATTGAATACGACACCGGCGCCATCATTCAAAAACAAACATAATAGGTAGGTACTCCAGTATATTATGTCTTTCATTTATTTTGGAGTATAAGCCATTTTTGCTTTTTCGATGTTGGTTTTTAGTTAGTTCATTTTCGATGTTTGCCGTAGAAGCATCGATGTTTTTAAGAACAATGGTGCATCCATAGAAAAGGATGTTTATAGGACTGGCAACCCTCGTGATTTCAGATTTTGAATTTGATTTGAGTTTTGACGATACTCTTTGACTGATGACAGCTGTCACTTGACGTTGACGTCTGCGATCCGTTTCATATAATTTTTGCTGTTACACAAAATTATTCACACATGAAACACATTAAACAAGATAAAAACTGTAGATAACTGCATTAGATTACGTGATGAAACGAAACCTAGTGATGAATTATGGTGCACAGATTAAATAATATATCTAAAGGTGTGTTCAGAAACATTAATACGATCCGATATGGTATTTTGCAATTATTTTATTTTTTATTCCGGCTTTAATAAAAAAATATAATGGTTGTACTTAAATGCCCCTTTAATCACCTATATTTTGCCATTGTATTTATCAATGGTCGCTTTCATTTTTGGTCAGGTCATATTTGGCCATCCTTCTTTCTCCTAGAATGCTCAACTGAAGAATTTAAATGCCTTTATGACAAGATCTGCTGAAATAAGTTATAATAATAGTATTATCTAGAACACCTTATCCTGTAATTTTTGTTTTTGTTTTAAATATCGAAGTGCCTATAGTTTAAACTAGTGGGTATCTTACATAACACTGTTGCACTGACTGTTCTTATTTAAAAACTTTATAGTAAACTTGAACTTGTGGAAAAACGTTACTATATTTATAATATAATATGTATATGTATATATGTTTTAAATAATAATTATTATGTTTATTGCTGAGATAGATAATTTAAGCTATAAGTCTAACGTGAGTTACATTAATAACTAAAATAAAATCTTTTTGTTTGTCATTCTTACTAAACAGATATAAACTCTTTTGCAAAAAAAAACGGGCACTTAAGCAAAGAACTATTTTATAGTTACTATTAGTTTGTTTGACAATTTTAGGTATTGTTATCCTCAGAATTTTATAAATTAATTAGGAAGGAATAGTTTTCATCAGTTTTATCATAACATTTTGATTAAATGATTGAGAAATAATGTTTAAGCTCAAAACACTATTATTATACCTGCTCGCTAAATAAAAATGAAACACGTTAATTTCTTTGTTTTTCTTGAATACATTAAAAGGAGATAAAAGTTTAGTATTGAGTGTGACCCCCTCTTGCTGAAATCACAGCTTGCATTCGTCTGGGCATGCTAGCGAGTATATCTTTTATGGTTTCTTGGGGAATACGTTCCCACTCCGCGGTAATTACATTCTTTAGCTCTCTGATGGTCTGCGGAGCCGGCTGCACTGATCTCACTCGTCGCTTCAGAACGTCCCAGACATGCTCTATGGGATTGAGGTCCGGACTTCTAGCTGGCCAGTCCAAACGACGAATTCCGACTTCTAGCATATACGCTTCCACATCGCCAGACCGGTGGGCGCGAGCGTTGTCGTCCATAAAAATTGAGTATTCGCCAAGAGCGGCTAAAGCGGGTTGTGCATAAGGAATTAGAACTTCTGTTATGTATCGGTGTCCAGTCAGTATACCGTTTTCGATGAAGACTAACTCCGTACGATCCATAGAATTTATTCCTGCCCAAAACATAACAGAGCCCCCTCCATAAGGTGTGATTTCCTCAAAACATGCCTCTGCAAAGCGTTCTCCTCGTCTGCGTAGCACTCGCCGAAGTCGGTCTTCACCATGCAGAGATATCCTGGCTTCATCGGAGAACAATACCCTATCACGGTCTTCATGAGTCCATGACACACAATTTCGAGCGAAGCTAAGCCTGGCAACTCGATGTCCACGGAGTAATTTAGGGCCGCGTGCCGGGCGATGACTGTGTATATTAGCAGCGAGAAGCCTCCTCCTGACCGTCCATAGACTAATTTGCACATTTCTTACTTCTTCGAGGCTGTTCTTGAGGTCCACATAAGAAGATTTCCGATTTCTCAAAGCTTGACTAACTAGAAAACGATCATCCCGTGGTTCGGTACATGTCTTTCTGCCAGAACCAGGCCTTCTCTTGACGGAACCGGTCTCTTGAGAGCGCTGCCAGGTCCTTTGAACTGTCGACCGACTCACATTTAGCCTCTGAGCCACGAAGCATTGACTGCAACCTTCTTCAAGCAACGCAATCATTTTGCTCGCTTTTATCAATTTATCTACCATTTTCGAGATTGCTAAACAGCAAAAACAATACTTTTAAATGTCAAGGACATCAGATAATTTAATAAAAATTGACAAAAACTTAATTAGAGTCGATATTAACTATAGGGAATTCGCGCCACAAAATGTAGTTAAAAGTTGTTTTCTTTGAAAACCAGGCTCAGTCAAAAATTTGAATTTGGAATGTACTCTTATAAACATTATGGCACTTTTATAACTGGCCAGTAACATGTTCAAATGCTTAATACCTTTTTTGGTATTTTATTTTTTTCAGCCAGGAAGAAAATCGAAACCGCCCGTTTTTTTTGCAAATGAGTGTATTTTATATAAGTAAGTTGTCATGGTACCTATATTTTGTGAACTTTAGTGATATAACTTCGTCGATCTTTTTGTCAGCCCTAACGCAGACTACGGTCTATTTGGGCTGCAATTTACAAACGCCAGCCTGAGTTTTTAGTCTAGTGCTTTGGTCTGCAAAATTGTGGTGTAATTTTAGATATATTTTTAAAGGCATTAAATAAAATAAAATAAAAATAAAAAATAAATTTCCGTTTGGGTAAGCAGCGCTTTTATGCCTCTATGAACTGCACGCCACTGCCAGTCCCATTAATTATGGATTAATGGATATAATTTAATTCAAAATTATATAGAAAATATAATGTTAAAGAAAGAGATGGATGAAAGACACAGATGGATGGAAGAAAGGCATTCGGCAGTAGTGGCAGGCCAACTTTGGTCAGGTACATTGCTGCTTGGCGACAGGAGGGATTTTTAGCCGGTAGGAGTCCGGCACTATCCGGTCCGGACTGGATGTCCATGAGGATTTTCCCCTCCTAGAACAAAAAAAAGGATGGGTCTAAATAGCCTCCTAATATTGTTCAGACTCGAGTGTGGACAGTGTGAGCGTGAGCGGCAGCAACTCCACCTCGAGCACATCGGTCGAGGCCATGAGAGCGGCGGCGGCGTGGCTGAGCGCGGCCGGCCGCCCGCCCGCCGCGCCGCTCATGGCCATACGCGGCCCCGCGGCGCTCAGCTCGCTCACGGCGTTCAAGGACTTCCTGCGCTCGAGGTCTATGGCTGCCTCACCGCTGATGGTGAGTTTATACACAACTACTCGAAAAAAAAAACAGTGTAATGTTTCAGAGTTCATGTATGTACGTGAGTTTCTTTATTCCACCACTAGCTAATGCCCGCTACGTCCGCGTGGATTGAGGTTTTTTGGTTATTGCTGGAATTGTTTAATTTTCCGGGATAAAAGTAGCCCATATGTTATTCAAGACTATCTCTGTGCTAAATTTCATCCAGATACGTTTTGCTGTTCTGGCGTGATTTAGTAACAAACATTTAATAAAATATTATTTATTTTGTGTTCACTTGTTTCGTTGTTGACTGTGAACTGACAATAATATTATGATTGTATTCCAGAGGGCTAAAAACATGTTGCATCGGACAGACAGTACGCAGCGACGAACTAGCAAGATACAAAAAGTGTATGTTTTTTTGCGAGTAATTGTTTATAGTTAAAAGTATTTATAGTAAAAGATGGGCCGTGAAATCGTAGCAGACAGACAGATACACTTTCGCATGTATAATATTAGTATGGATTGTGAACAATAGAGTTAGTCACATTGTATGTAAGTATAATCTAAACGACAGCCCGCCAACCCGCATTGGAGCAGCGTGGTGGGTCTAAGCTCTAATTCCCTCTCTCCTATGAGAGTGGAGGCCTATGCCCAGCAGTTAATGGGCTGTAGTGGATGGATGGATGGATAATCTAAACAATGATGATGGTGGTGATTGCGATGATAAATTGTGACCAGGTTGGAGAAGCGCGCCATCAACATAATGATGAAGGCGTCACAAACCCTGGAGCAGTCCACGGGGCTGGCGATCGGGCCCAGGCGGTCCGCCAACGACTCTTGTGAGTGTGTTACCGAATCTTATGATTCACTAGCTTTAGCTCCCGGCTTCGCTCACGTTAGCTTCGATTTTCATACAAATTTAAAAGGCCTAAAATTCAACCCCTAAAGGGGTACCCCCTTAGGGGTTGAATTTTCAAAAATCCAGTGGTTTGAGCTGTGCGTTGATAGATCAGTCAGACAGTCAGTCAGCTTTCCCAAGAAGATATTCATAGTGTAGTTTTCATCATTTACATAATCTTCAACGGTATAATAAGCTTTTTTCAAGAGTATACTTTTGAAATGGATTTAATGGATTTCTTAAATTTGCTTGAAGGCAAGTTTAAAATAGGTTGTGGGATTTTATTATGGAACAGAAAGCTCATCATTCTCATGACCTTCTGAGTTTCTTGAGGCGGAGCGATGAAGTCACGAGCCTATTGCGGCCTCTAGTTTACCTATCGTGCACAGATTCGGAGGAGTGCACGGACGCGGTGGACGAGCGCGAGGCGGAGGCGTGCGGCAGCCTGGCCGCGGCCGTGTGTCGCCTCGCGCGGCGCGAGCAGAGGCACGCGCTCGGCCTCGTGCCTCTGCCTCGCTTGCCGGCCCTGCTGTCCGCTATTATGAAGGACTGTCTCAATTTGTTGGGTGAGTACAAGTACACCTATGTATAGTTAACTAATTGATGATATACCAAGGGAAGAGAGATTCAACTTTAAAGAATGACTAACATATTGAAATTCTTTGTCATTGGACCGATTTCGTGAAAAATCTTTATTTGGGGTTTCCTGGGATTATAAAGTAAACTGTTGTAAAAATGTGAAAAGTCCGTGTCTTATTGAAATTCCTTGTTATTTTACCTATTTCGTTCAAAATCAAGATCTGGGGTTCACTGGGATCACAAAAGAAGAAACTTGACAAAACTTTCCGAATCCAACGCCGTGTTTTTGTTGGACCGTTTATTGAATAGTAAAGAAAACTTGCTAAAATTTTAAAAAGTCGGCACAATATTGTAGTATCGTTGTTATTTGACCGATTTCGTTCAAAATCGAAATCTGGGGTCTCCGGGGATCATAAACTGTTGCCAACGTTTCTGATGATACTTTCATAGTCATTAATATAATTGGATTTCTGGGTTTCCCACGTCCCTGGGATCAGAAGCGTGCATCCTTAACCCTATGGTCAATCACGTGTGCAGCGTCGGAAGTGGAGCGCGTGTGTGCGCGCAGCAGGAAAGCGGCGTCGCGGTGCAGCGCGGGCGCCGCGGCGTGCTGGTCGCTTGCCGCGCGCCTGCAGCGGCTGCAGCCGGACCTGCAGCGCGCGCTGCATCCCGCCTCGCCCGCGCCGTACGCCGCTCTGCTCAACACATGCCAGCATCATGTGAGTAGTTCTTTTTGATGTCATAACGTCTTATAAATCGATGAACACCGGCTGCACGCACGAATAAGAGTCCGTTCCGCCTGAGCCTGAGCGTGCAAGTGATAGCGCGCAACAAGCGATAGAGAGGCACGATCGGCCCAAGCGTTGGCTTGTGACACATTTGTCTCTCTTCTCGCGTGACGTCAGAGCTAGCAGTTCCAATAGTTCTGCTACTGGAACGCCGCCACGCGAGCGCGCGAGAGAAATTCTAGTTATCACGTAAAACTATCGTCCGTAAACCGACACAACAGACAACTGTACATTTCTTTGCCTTTTTTATCCACTACAAGTTAGCCCTTGACTGCGATCTCAACTGATGGAAAGTGATGATGCAGTCTAAGATGATAGCGAACTAACCCTGTTAAAGGCATGGTAGTTTAAATATTAAACCCATACCCCTAATCGGTTTCTACGCGGCATCGTATCGGAACGCTAAATCGATTGGCGGAACGTCTTTGCCGGTAGGGTGGTGCCGCTAACCTAATCACAGGCGAAACTTCCCACCAGGCCAGACCAGGAAAAATTCAGAAAAGCCTCGACCCAACAAGTGTTCTTTTACGATTTTTTAAATTTGTGTAACGGCAATACTAAAAATTCTTTTGGAACCATACTGACCACAAAGGATTTCTGTACCTTGCGCAGACAATATAGCGGCATTACTATTTAATTTATACTTTTAATACTTCCACCGAAGGAGTTTGGGTAACATGGGTAACAGTTGTATTGTATTCTACCCCATAGTGTGTGCGGTCGCTAGAGGAGTGGGTGGAAGGCGTGAGAAACGACAACGCTTGCGGCGCGGTGGACGGCACGGTGCACCAACTCGCGGCCGCCGCGCTAGCCTACTGCCACGCGCTCGCCGCTCATATACAGATCATTGGTGAGACCTTACACCCCATAGTGTGTGCGTTAGCTATATTATAGGAGATAGCTACACTTTTGGTAACTATCGCTAGAAAGGCTGATTTCGTATTTGGTGGGTCCTAGGCTCTCCACTGGTGGGAAATCTGCCAGTATACCCGCATGCGGATGGGCCTTTCACTAGATATGGCGGCTCCAAGATGTGTTATGGTTACCAAAACGAACCATAATCAGAAAGGCTGATTCTTGTACCGTATTAATGTATGCACAGTACCTATGTAAACTGTATAAAAACTGACGCTATTCATCGGGCCATTCACTAGATATCACCTCTCTAAAGGGAATAGGTCACCTCGTAAAAAACTTACAAACTTTAAATAATTATTAGCAATTATTAGTCACGTTGATTGCTAGTAAATATTATGAAGGCGTAAAATTAATTGCTATCCTACAGCAATTAATTTTACGTCAACGTGACTATTATTGCTAATAATTATTTTAGGTTTGTAAGTTTTTACGTCTTTGAGAAACGGCAACGCTTATTTTTTAAATGAAAACTTCGTTGATTGGACTTTTGGGGAGATGAGTACGTGATGAAACATGGAATGTATAACATGAAATTACACGCAAGTTGCACTAAGCAACTACTTCTCGCGCATTAAAATTGGCTGATGAAAGAAATTGCCAGCCGATGATCAACCGTTGCGTTCATTCATTGAGTCCGTGTCATTGTTTGCATCAGGCCCCGCGCTGGCGACTGAGGCGTCGTACGCACGCGCCGCGTCTCAAATAACTGGTGTGCAGGACAGAAACGCATTGATGCTGTCGCTGTATATGCGTAAGTTACTCTCTTTTCACTCTGGCTTGCTCTTCACTCTGGCTGTTGCAGCCCGCGAACGCCGCTAAACAAGTGTTGATGGTGTTGCGGTTTTCATGTCCAATGTATTTCAATGTCAATTTTTGAAGTGAAAACTTCTTTAGGCGCGTTGAGCACTTTTTGGTAGGGGGTAAAAATGTGAATACGCGTGATCGACATTCTTCTTAAGACAAAAGGTCTTAAGTATAATAATATTATAGTACATTCGTACTATATTATTACATTATATTATACATTAAACTTTAATGCCTTAGTTTTAAGGTTTATATAAATAAGTGCTGTGTAACCGTGGGCGACACCTCGCGTTGTTACGAAGACAAAAGGTCTTAAATATAAATATATTTAATTCATTCGTAATTAAAATTTAATGTCTTAGTTTTAAGGTTTTTTTTTTTTTATTATTAACATATTATTATTTTTTTGTTTTGTCTTTTTTATTTTGTTTTATTAGAAAAAAAGAATTAAATATTCGTTTTCACTTCTATCGGCAGTCCCTAATTTTTTTGTTTCACAATTAACCATTAGGAGCTCCAGGCGAAGTCAATGGGGATTTGTAAACTTATTTTGTTTCACAATTCCCCATTAGGATCTCTAGGCGAAGTCAATGGGGATTTGTAAACTTTTTGTTTCACAATTCCCCAATTTGAGCTCTAGGCGAAGTCAATGGGGATTTGTGAACTTTTTTTCCACAGTTCCTCATTTAAGATCCCCACCTAAAGGACTGCCATCCATACAATTGTTTTGCAGCGTTTGCATTTTTTTTTACAATTACAAAAGTACATGCACTGTGTCCAAACGAAGTCATACTTTAATCAAGCAGGTTCTTTTTTAGAAATTTTGCATGCTTTACTTCAGGTACATATGGGGAATAATAGTACTTTAGATAGATACATAGATAAATTATTTAGTGCCACAGATAAAAATAAAATAAAATAAAATAAAATAAAATAGATTTTATTATTCCTTACATGTGCCTGTTATCTGTGGCACTTGGAGGGTAGTAGACCATAACCCTCCAAGTGCCACAGATAACATAGAACTAAATATAAAACTAATTATAAACAAAAAACAGAAAACAACGCGTGCGCAAGAGTGATCTTATCAATAAAATTGGACTCCTCCAGACGACCCGTTTCTTAAGGATTTTTAAAAAGGGGCGTTAAAGTGCAACGATATTGTTGAACAAGCAATAATAATATAGCACTTTGTTCGTATGTTTCAGGCAAAGTACTGGCTCAGTTGAATTTGTCCCTGAGGAACAAGAGTGAACAGTACCCAGACGCGCTGAAGGCGATATTCCTTCTCAACAATACGCTGTACTTGCTTCAGGTATATCCATACAAGAATTATTATGTTTTTGACAATTGTAATGCTGTTTTTGTTAACACTTTTTTTTCCGGGAATCGGTAACTAATGGCTTTTTAGCCCTTTACTGCAATCTCACCTGATGGTAAGTGATGATGTAGTCTAAGATGGTAGCGGGCTAACCTGACAAGGGTATGGCAGTAATATTAAACCCATACCCCCTATCGGTTTCTACCCGGCATCGTACAGGAACGCTAAATCCCTTGGCTGCACGTCTTTGCCGGCAGGGTGGTAACTAACCACGGCCGAAGCCTCTCACCAGGCAAGGATGTAAAGGTTTCATCGTGTAATCCACAGAAAATTGATTCTCGTTATGTAAGACCAGCACTGGACTGGTGATGATAAAAAGTTAGGTCAAAAATCGGTTCCCGTTCTTATGTTTTGTATAGGTGGTGGTAGGTTGTTCCATCACTTGGTGGCAATATTAAATATTATTATGGTATTATTGACCTAAAGTCTGTATATATAGGGTCTACAACGCAGCGGGCTATTGGACGTGCTTATGTTAGCCGAGCCGGAGTGTGAGGCGAGCTATCGAGATATGATACAGGACTATAAGAATGCCTATGTGCAGAGGTAAGAAATTAAAAATAAGGCATTTGAACATTCTCACTACTTAATAGTTAATACTTAAAACTGACAACCTCTCTTTTTGAGTTGAGATCTATACTAATATTATAAATGCGAAAGTTGGAACGGATGGATGGATGTTTGTTGTTTATCGTATTCCTATTTGACAGATGGCTACTGATTGTTGAACGTAAAATATGTACGAAATACTTACCTCAGTATTATATATAGTATATACGTCAATTTAAATTTCAGCTGGAACAAACTGTTGTCTCACTTATCACTGGATGAACCGCTGCCAGCTAAACTGCGGGACAAGGATCGACAGATGCTGAAAGATAAATTTTCGGTGAGCCCAAAAGTCACTTATTTTATTGTTTAAACTTAAGCTGTAACTAAGTGTTGGAAAGATATCCCACCACCGTTACACAGCTTAAAACTTTTTTTTTTCTCTTCACTACACCTTTAGTACCATTAGAAATTTGTTTGAGATAATCTGAATGTATAATATTCAAACTCAAATCTTTTTTATTCAAGTAGACGTTAATAAGTGCTTTTGAATCGTCAAGTGAATCTACCACTGGTTCGGATTGCCATTCCTACCGAGATAAACCAGCAAGAAACTCGGCGGTTGCTCTTTTGAAAAAAATAATTTACAATTTCATTATATTATTGTTTAAACTTAAGCTGTAACTAAGTGTTGGAAAGATATCCCACCACCCTTTGTATTGAATTGAATGTATAATATTCAAACTCAAATCTATTTTATTCAAGTAGACTTTGACAAGTGCTTTTGAATTGTCGAGTGAATCTACCACTGGTTCGGTTCCTACCGAGAAGTACCAGTAAGAGAGAAAGTGGTTGCTCTTTTGAAAAAAATAATTTACAATAATACAGCAATGTGTAACTACATAAGTACTCGTAACCGTAGTCCTAAGCATTGCTGGAGCGAGCCAAATCCATTATCATTTACTTAATCTTCAACACTATAAAAAGCTTTTTTGAGGAGCAGACTTTATAATTCTTATAGAGTTTCAACCGCGAGTGGGAGGAGATAACCCGCGCGCAACGCAGCTACAGCGTGCCCGACGCGGAACTGCGCGAGGCGCTGAAGCGAGACAACAAGCAGGCCATACTGCCGCCTTATACTACCATGCACGAGAGGGCGCTAGCGGCACCCTTCGCCAAGCACCCCGACAAATACGTCAAGTATACCCCCCTGCAGGTACTATACCCACCACTAAACCGCTGACAATGCCTGCCCATAGATGATTTATGATAAATGATTTATTTATTTCATGTAGGACAACTTGTGATACGTTAAGACTCTTCCACCGGCTCGGAAAGCTGATTCTACTGACAAGAGCCGGCAAGAAACTCAGCAGTTGCATTTATAAATAGGACGGATGGCTCTATTCTGCAATATAAAAATTGTTTGGATATCAGTTGCTCTGCCCCGCAATAACACTGTGGAAGTAAGCGAAGTAGACAAGCCTAGCCGTTTCAATATCGGTGAACTCTCTAATCTTCCTGACGGCTGACAGCAAAAGCAGCCGAGCTAAGATTTCCCGCTACAATATGAGCGCCCCATTGAAGACACTTCTTACTTCCTTCGGAGATACAACCCTTTGTGTCTTGGCCTTCTCTACCATTTCTCTCCCATTGCCCATACATACTGTCCCACGATATACTTCGAAAATCAAAAGCGTGCGCCCAATCCGTCATAATTCTGACGGTCTGCGGCATATAACACAATGTTTGAGCAGAGCGCCGCGGCAGAGTTTTGTCGGACAGTTTCTGATCATCTTACTCTTACTAATATTAAAAATGGTACATACCCCTAACCGGTTTACCCGCTACCATCTTGGACTGCATCATCACTTACTATCAGGTGAGATCGCAGTCAAGGGCTCTTGTAGTGGATAAAAAAAACTGTCAGTCTGCGGTATCGACGCGACGGTTTTTTTTTCCAACAGACAAAGTTCTGATTGTTGTCCCGATTACAATTGTGACGTCATTCGCTTTTTGGTGTTTAATCCAATATGGCGTATTGCTGTATTTTATAGTTTTCTTTTATCAAAATAAATAGCAATCTCACTCGAAATAATAAAAAAAAACGTTTTTTACAATCCATGAAACCTATTTCATTAGATAAATTCATAATTTCATTGATTCTTGGTTACTGTCATCACGCCTATTATGGCCCGACCCGGTACCTCTTCGGCCGCAGTCGAACATGCCAACCACTAGATCAACGAGGCAGTCAATGCTTGATAAATGCCATAATATGACGTCATAATCTGCCTACCGCATTCGTTGCCACACTTTATACCTTCCTCTAATCAAAATTTCGCCTCAATTTAGATTCTGACAACTTTTTTCGTTATTTTTTTTTTACAGATCGCCGCTCAGCTGGACGGCTATTTTGATGAAGCTGCTTAAAATTACCTACACGATTATTAGGTTGCGCTTTACTTATTTGTATAGGAGGAAAATATATTTATTGTCACTATAGTATAGTTGTTAAACCAACTATAGCTGCAATTGTTAAGGTGCATAAACAAGTATTAGATATGTTATTACGAAATAAAAGACATTTTTTTATAACAAATGAGTATTTATTTACTCTTATACCTAGTTGTTTGAATTATTCTTCTTTTTATTCTTTCTCTTGGGCCACTGGAACAAAAACTAAAGGTTAACATGAGTATGAGTGAGATATAGTGGACCGAGCATTGCTGTAAAGTTCCAGAAGCTAGTTTAGCTATGTCAAGTATACTTCGTTCATCTTTGTATAACAAATGATTTTTTATTTCACGAAGGACAACTTGAACCACTTATGACATGTAAAGACTCTACCAGCGATTCGGAACGTTGATTCTACTGAAAAAGGCCGGCAAGAAGGTCAGCAGTTTTTCTTTTCATAAAAAGAAAAATGTTACATTATTTGAATAATATCCACCAGAGCGGAGATGTGCGGAAATGTCCGAAGCGGAGACGAGAAGAGACGTTTTTCAGCTAGGGTGTATCTCCCGAAGCTGTGCGGAGATGCGTACTGGCTAGATGGAGCGGAGATGTCTGCGGCTGGCGGGTTGTGCGACGCGGGGGGAACTGGCGACGCCGCTCACTGCACGCAGCTCACATCTCTCGTCTCCGCTACGCGCCGTCGTCAGCTTGCGAGGGACAGCTCACATCTCCGCTATGTACCGCCGCCCAGCTCAGCCACAGCTCATCAACACATCTCCGCATCGATCGCGCCTTACAAAAATGATACATCTCCGTTCAGTGGTATCCACTGAAGCTGAGCGGAGACGAGATGTGCGAATAACGAAACTCTATTGGTTGTTTAAATCACATCTCCTCTCCTCTCGTCTCGTCTCCGCATTGGTGGAGTCCGGGCCTTACACTGACTTGTGGATTACTGGATGCGAAGCGGGTTGCTTCCATTCAACTTTGCCATTAAGAAAATCGGTGTCAAACCACATTTGACTGACAGTTCTTTACGGACTAGTGGTATCCTTTTCCGCAAGGAATGATGTGAAAAAGATAGAGTTGTCTTCAAACTTGGTACAGGTTTTTGTATAGACACATTGACACATTACAGCAAGGTTAGGTCCACTATACCTACTTTAGCACATACTGGGTATGTTCTGATATACACTGCTAGCACTGTTCAGTGCTCTTAAGGGGGAGAAATATATGACGTCATAAATCGTCGCCATTTGTAAGCACTGGCATTTTCGAGCTAAGGTGCTCTCAGTGCTCATTAATAATTCGGTTATAATGTAATATAATGTATTAAGACATGAAAGCTATCAATAAATAAATGACTATTATGCATTAGTTTACTTGAAAAACAATATTTTCCTTTAATATAAAGTATACTTAATTTTATTATGCGATTAATTCAATTGACAATTGACTTTCATATTAAATTTTTAAATTTAACTACATTCAAACAATATTGTTTTAGTTGAATAGATAACTTGTACATTTATAATATTATAATTATTTCACGTCAAAACAGCGCCAGGATATATAGATGACAGTATACTGGACTGCGTTTCGTTTTGAATAGTAAACAGCATAGCTAACTATAAAAGAACGGCTTCGCAGTATACTAAATTGACGTCACACCTTACAGTGCTCGCAGTGCATATCGGAACATATCCACTATCTCTCGAAATTATCTGTGGACCTTATGACGTCATTAGGTTACCAGGTTTGTGACGTCATTTATGTGCGACGGAGGAAAACGGGCAAAAGTTATTAACACGTGTACACAAATAATTTCAATGGATAGCATATTATATATCTATTACAGAATTGAAATTATATCACCATTGAATCATTCCAGAAAATAAAATTAAAACCAAAAGAATAAAAAATTAAACATCTGTCCACTGTCCAGTAATTAAAATTAAAAGTTCTAACATGGAATAGTTTTAAAGCATTCATATTTGATACGGCAATCTTTGTACTCGTCGTCTTTTTCTTTCCCTTTAAAAGAGTTTTATTCCCTTCTATCTATAGGAAAAGCTTGGTAGTTGCAACGGGTGGTATTTGAATCGTCGACCTTTCGGGTTGCAGCTCTTGACCGGTGGGCTTTTGGGGCTAACTACGGGTATATATGTCTAGAATACAGAGATTGCTGACCTAAGGCTGTGTTTCCACTGAATAAGTAGAAAGAAAGAGAGACCTTCAGGAGTACGCCAATTTGTATTAGTTGTAAATTTTGTCACGATTTGTGTTATCTTTGTTCTGTTATCTGTTTGTGTGTAGTAAAGTGTTTTTACTTACTAAGTCCCGACTCCTTCACACTTTTTCCGGCTTCAGTAGAAACACACCCTTAAATTCTAAAAAATCGATTCAGTAGATTGTTTCAGACATACGACAAGACAGACAGACAAGCTTTTGCCTGCGGTTTTATCCGATTTATTTTCGAGTGTATCTTAGAGCTGAACGACGAAATACTTTGTTTTTTGTTCATCATATTTAAGTCTAAACACTCCTTACTGCCAATTCATTGAAAGTACGTTTTTCTAAATGTTTTAAAAGTTATCTTTGGTTGAGACTCTACTTTATGACAAGAAAATACAGCATACACACTTGTATATTTGTAATACAATCGTAAAAGTCTAAAAAATATTAAAAATCGCCAAAGATTTTTTATTGAATGTCGAAATTTTTTGCAAATTTGATATATTTTTAGACTTTTTTACCGACTGTACAGTTCAGTAGTTTTCGAGACAATCGGTTCAGTATCATTTTGAAAATCTGATACATAATAATATTATATAGAAACCAATATACATATTTCCAATAGAAAATTAAATACATTCATATAATATATTATGTATTAAACAATTAGGGCCCCATCTGTCCTTACTAACTAGAGTTCTTCTCTGACTGGTTATTAATAAACGGGTTAAAATTAAACTAAATCCATAGTCAGTATATACATATATATCCAAAGAGCGAATTTATAAGCTGGCGGTTCATAAATTCGTTGGGAACTCTGACTTTCAAGAATAAAAGTGGGGGCACTGTATAACGTTATCCCTAAACTAACATGACAGCTCTAAATAGCTAGTGCCTTTTCTGCAGAAAATATGAAAGGGATACAGATATATAGATGGCGTACAATAGAATTGGTCCCTATGTCTCCAGGATGCAAACTCTCTGTGTGCGAAACTTCGCAGAGATCGGTTCAGCGGGCAAGTCATGAACAGTAGTTGAAAAACAGACGAACATATTCTTGTGAGTGTGTCGCCGTCCAAGAAAACAAAGTGCCATGTTTTATAGATAATAATAATGTTCTTCCGACCGAGTTCGGAAATGGCGTTCTATCTCCAGAGGTATTAGCTATCTGCGCAAGAGACACACAAGTGTGTACGCATAAACAGGCGCACTCTCTGTTCCTTTACTCTTATAGCCCGATGGGACGGAAAATTCGACACGACCGGAGTGAGATCAGGCGCAGGACCGACAGCTTCGCATGCTCTCCGAGGCATGGAGGTGAAACACCACCAATTTCCTAACTCCGGTTCCAATTTCCTTACTGAGAATTTCTTGTCAGAAAAACCCAATACTTGTTATGGCCCGACCCGGGACCTCGCCGGCCGCATTCGAAGTCGAACATACCAACCACTATACCAACGAGGCAGGTATATATGTAGTTAGACGTCTTATAGGTAGTATCATGTATCTTAAAACACCAGCAACTTCTCTGTATATAGCTGACTATGAATTAGTGTCATTTTATAGGCGTTTATTAATTCGATGACATTCAAAACACTATTTTACTACAAAACCATATATGTACTACAACGCTCAGCCCGCGGTGTCGCAAGTCTTAACAAAATATATTTTTTCCCTATATTGGGGGTAGTAATGAAAACGAATGCTTCAGACAAAGTTGGAGCCCTAATTGTGTGCTTTTACATTACTTTTTGGCTTGCACAGCGTTCTTTGTCACTGCAATTAAAAAATAATAATTAATTTTTCGCGGCGCGTTTCAGCCGCGGTTGCAAACCTTTGAACGCGCGCCGTTCTTGCTGTCTTGGTTATCTTCTACGCGTTGCTAAACAATAATAAATAAAGTTCGCAAGATACTTCGGATATTGTGGGATTAGTAATACAAAACAATCAACCTGGATTCGTTGGTCGCCATCGAGCTTTGAATTGAGAAAGTCCATAAATAGTGGTTACTCACAAACAAGATAAAGTGTTGATCCAAAAAATTAACTAACCATATTGCAGGCTGTTGTGCACTTCGATGGGATGGATTGTTTTGTTTTTTTTTTTGCGTTAAAACCCTCTAATATTATAGAAAAACAAACAGACAAATTTTATCTATTTTGTACAAGTGTTCCCACACCACAAATCAACAAACAAATAATTGTATATTAAAAAAATATTATTATTAAATTAAAGCATCTGTCAGCATAAAAAATCATTATACTAGCTGATACCTGCGACTTCACCCGCGTGGATTTAGGTTCATATCTTTATCAAAAGCTATGATCGGTTCAGTCTTTAAAAGGTAACATAGACGGACATACATTCGCATTTATACAATTAAGTGTAGACGTATTAACTTGTGGTAAAGGGACCCTTCATAAACACCCTAATAAAACAGACATACAGACATATTATATTCTGAGAACAATACTATATGAACAATATCCCACATCTCAAAATGTATATTTTCCCCTGACCAATGCCCGCGATTCCACCCGCGTTTGTTATATTTCGTGACAAGCATTTGTCTTTCAGCAGTCCCTATTACTGCAGTTCGGACCTCTTCCATGAATATTAATAACTAGATGATGCTCGCGACTTCGTCTGCGTGTATTAGGATTTTTGAATCCCGCGGGAACTCAAATTTTCCGGGATACAACCTACCACTGTACCAAATTTCATCAAAATCGGTTGAACGGATGAGCCGTCAAATTGTAGCAGACAGACAAACAGACGGACAGACACTTTCGCATTTATAATACATATTAAGTATGGATGCGGTGGCCTCCCAGAATCTTTCATGTTTTACCACACAAACTTTAGGCGCGGTTTAAGCAGATGTCAAACACGTTTATCTTTTCCAAAGGACATGTTTAACGACTTTTTAAATGCGCCTAAAGATTTTGTGTTATACCGTTTTCAAATTTCAGTGTCAATAACTAGGACCGACGACTTGACGTGCGCGAGGCACAAAGTTTTGCTAGCGTACTTTGTATTAATTATCGTCGTCTTCAACCGATGGACGTTCACAGCTGTACATTGGACTCTTGTAGAGACTTCCACACCCCGACTGTACAGGCCACTAAATAATGTTTGACACAGTTAGACTGACGAATCCTACATTCGAGGATTTGTGAGTCTTTACATTGTGATCTGTTGTAGTTGTCAGGATTTTACAATCCAGAATCATAACCGACATTGTATTCATACGCATAGCGTAGATTCCACCAATCAGATCGCTGCAAATTTACGTGGTACAACATTATTTAAAAAAACTAGCTTTTGCCCGCAACTGCATCTGCGTGGACTACACTCCAAACCCTCAGTTTACCCCCTGAGAGGTTGAATTTCCAAAAATCCTTTCTTAGCGGATGTCTACGTCATCATAGAATATAACTGCAAGCCAAATTTCAGCTCGATTCGTCTAGGGGTTTGAGCTGTGCTTTGATATATCTGTCAGTCAATCAGTCAGTCACCTTTTCCTTTTATAGGTATATTCAGATATGATTGGGTGGGACCTACGCTATGCGTTCAGATGCACTGTGAGATTGTGTGTATAGTATCGTAAGAGTACAGTAGTGTCAAATTCCTCGTCTTATATCACCTAATCTATAATTCGTATGTGTCGGGACTTCAGGCAAGTAAACGTCGTACTCAAGTGGTATAAAACAATTTTCAAAGTCAACCAATATTAAACTACAAGTTCAAAGTCGGGAAAGATCAGAAAGCTATGGACTTAACCAGAAGAAAAAAGATCTGTTCGGGAAAGGACACTTGCTAGGTGGCAGGAGGTGGGGCAAGTCCACAAATGGGAGATGGGCGCACAGACTCATAGGGGGAGAAAACACGGAACACTGACTTTCCATATGACACAGTGCTTCACGGGTTATGGGGTTTATATGCAATACACAGAGCGCGTAAGGAAAAGGGATAGTAGTAAATGTATGGACTGCATACATCCAATCGATGAGGCCGAGCACACGTTGTTACATTGCCCTCAGTTAGAGGAAAAAGAAAGAAGGTGATAGATGACCTAGGAGGCAAATTCAGAGTGGAGTGGAGTGGAGAGGAGAGCCTCATATGTACAACGCTGGAGACAAAAAGAAACTGGGTTGTAGTCCAAGAATTTATAGAAGATATAATGAAAAAAAAGGAGAAGGATGAAAGGGACGGATGAGGCAGGCTGAGGCAGTAATGGTAGGCCTTCAAGGCGGGGACATCACTGCTTGGAGAAAGGAGGGGGTTTTTTGCCGTTAGGAGTCGGGCACTATTCGATTCAGAGTCGTATGCCCATGAGGATTTTCACCTTCTACACGAAAAAGAAGGGTCAATATTAAGGGTATTTATAATTTCTGAATTTACCTTGGTCTGGTCCGGTGGGAGACTGCAGCCGTGGCTAGTTACCACCCTACCGGCAAAGACGTGCCACCAAGCGATTTAGCGTTCCAGTACGATATCGTGTAAAAACCGATTAGGGGTATGGGTTAATTATAACTGCCATAACCCTATCAGGTTAACCCGCCACCATCTTAGACTGCATCATCACTTACAATCAGGTAAAAGCGCAGTCAAAGACTAACTTGTAGTGGATAAAAAAGGCGTTTTTTTTATTCCTTAGGACTGTGGAAAGTCAGTCAGAACGTTTTTTCTGAAGAATTTTTTCGTTTTTAGTTCCTCAGTAACAGTATTACTAGTCGAGTCATTTTACCAATACCCCGCCAATTTATTGCGAAACTTTTGATAGATTTGTTGGAATTACTTAATTAACGTATAACTTAGGTACCTTCAAGGCAAGAGGGAATAGGCATCTTCTAGGCAAGCGCGTTCCAACCTAGACCTCATCATTGCTCTGCACTAAGCATGATTGCCGTCAAGCGCAAGCCTATCACGCAATAAAAAAAGATTACTGAAGCGAAATTAATTAATCAGATTTGGTCCTGTTAAAAAAGTGTCTACCGATTGCAATGAGATTATTGATTTTAACAAGAATCATTTACTGAAAACTTCGAAATATCGACCTACTTCTTCTTCTCGAGTCATTTAATTTATTGATGTTCAAAAATTGTACCATTTTTTTTTTTTTTTTTATATGTATAGCTAGCAAACGAGAAGGCGGGTCACCTGATGGTAAGTGATTACCGCCGCCCATGAACATTTGCAGCACCAGAGGAACCGCCAATGCGTTGCTGGCTTTTGAGAAATTTGTTTATCCTCCCTTTGAAGAGCCCATATTATAATCATGAGGGAACACAGACGATGGAAGCTGGTTCCACAATTTGCGGGTACGTGGCAGAAATGACCTGGAATAACGGGTGGTGGAAGAGGGCCAGGCATCCAGGTGGTGAGGATGGAATTTGTTTCTGCGACGTAGGGTACGACTGGAGAACACGGAAGGTGGTATTAGATTGAATAACTCCTCAGAACACTCCCCATTGTAGAGACGATAGAACATACAAAGAGAACTAACGTCTCTTCGGTGCTCTAGGGACTCCAGCATGCAAGTAATATTGGGATTATCTACGAGTCGAACTGCCCGCCTTTGAATCCGGTCAAATGGAAGGAGCTGGTACTGGGGTGCTCCGGCCCAGAGGTGAGAGCAGTACTCCATGTGGGGCCGAACTTGCGCTTGAAATTTGAATGAAGATAGATACTTTGACTCACAGGTCACGGTTATGTATACTAAAAACTAGCTGATGCCCGCGACTTCGTCCGCGTGAATTGAGGTATTTTGATTCCCGCAGGAACTCTTTAATTTTTCGGGATAAAAAGTAACCTATGGGTTATTCCAGACTAAAATCTATCTCTGTGCCATACTTCATCCAGATCCGTTCAGCCGTTTTGGCGTGATTGATTAACAAACATCTAACCATCCATCCATCCATCAAAACTTTCGCATTTATAACGTATCCTAGCTAATGCCCGAGACTTCGTCAGCGTGGAATTAAGTTTTTTGGTTCCCGCGGGAACTCTTATTTTCCGGGTTAAAACGTAACCTACGTGTTATGCCAGACTATAATCTATCTCTGTACCAAATTTCACCCAGATCCGTTCAACCATTCTGGCGCGATTGATCTAACCGTCCATCCATCCAAACTGTGGCATTTATAATATTAGTATAAATTAATATGTAGTTTGTCAGTAAGGTTACTTCCGATATTATGCGATAAGCCCACCATTTTTATCCTATTATCTGTTTCTTTTCAAGAGTCTCAGAGTGTTGAGATTTTGATCTATCAAAGGTTCGCAATACAAGGGCAGTATATTCAACTGTGCACGTCGTACGAGTGTAGTGTAGTGAGGTGTCAGTTCGCTGTGCGGTGTCGCGAGCGTGGTGGACTCAGGGCGTACCTGCAGGGCCTTGGGTGGTGTTTTGTTGCGTCGCGCCGCGCGGCGCGGCTCCCGGGGCAACAGGTGTGGGTGCGGTGTGAACGCACATGGGAGGATCTTACGGAACCTACGGCAACGAGAAAATATTAAAAAAAAAGTGTGGTATCTTGGGACACCAGATAGTAACGAAGTTGCTTATTACATAAATATTAATTTGTTGTTACGAAGACCCACCACTACAGCCCATTAACGTCCCACTGCTCGGCACAGGCCTCCACTCTCATAGAAAGAGGAAATTAGAGCTAAGACCCACCACGCTGCTCCAATGCGGGCTGGCGGGTTACGAAGACAAAAGGTCTTAAATATAAATATACTACATTCAAAATTAAACTTTAATGCTTAAGTGTTAAGGTTTAATTTCGAAAAAACTATACATAAAAATCTTGACATGCTGGCGTTGTTACGAAGACAAAAGGTCTTAAATATAAATATACTACATTCGAAATTAAGTTTTAATGCTTTAGCGTTAAGGTTTAATTTCGAATAAAATATCCATAATTTAATATAAAAAATACTTTTTAAACAACCGACTTCAAACTCCCGCGCCAACTTTTATTGTTCATATTTTAAAAACCGCTGAACCGATTTCGATAAAATTTATATGGGACCACATGGGAAGTATGCTCTTTCAAATAAAAAAAGAATCATCCAAATCGGTCCACCCAGTCAAAAGTTCTGAGGTAACAAACATAAAAAAAAAAAAAAATACAGTCGAATTGAGAACCTCCTCCTTTTTTTGAAGTCGGTTGATAAAAATCTTACTCCACACATTTTCGTTACGGACGTTTTTTGCCGGCTAGGGTACCCCTCCGCATCGTCCCATAAGGAAATTCGTTCCAAAAACTGATGATGACATATGGCACCCCCGGGGGGTGGGGGGTGTTACTACCAGTAGTGCCCAGGTTTTGAAGGCACAGTGTGTATCCCGCACTTAAAGCCCGCGATATTCACCACACCACACAAATCTTCAAATCTTTGGTGCACGCCACTGGTTACAACCATAGCTAGAAGCAGTATTTTAAAATTACGCTTTTATGCCACGTACCTTGACGTCCCTAAAATAAGGATTATAATTCTACAACTCGAACGTCAACAATATTAAAACAATACGGCTTTAAGCGTTGTTACGGCTAGTCTAAACAACTTTTTGGTTGGTCTTAAGTACCGACTTGTGGAATCTTTCTGTTGGCCTAAGTTTTCTTTGTAAACAGGGTAATTCTGACTAATTCTCGCCGGCTAATCCGGTAAAACCGAATGCAGCCGACGAATTCAATCACCGGCCAAATATTAACAGGCAAAATTATTTATTTTTGAATTAATTTGAAGTGTCCGTTGAATTCTAATATTTGGAATAAAGGTTAAAAATTAAGCTAAGAATTAATGTATATTTCAAACCTATGTTGATTCTTAGGCGAATTCGGGCAATGTCCTGAGATGCTCCCCATATGATCATTGACTCAATTATCAATACCTATATTGATAGATAACATGAAAAAACACAGCATCAAAGAGATAATTTTATACTCACTTATGAAATGGTAACAAAACTGGAACCAGGGTGGGGGGTGTCTTCAAGCTCTTGGATTCATCAGGATCTTCCAGTTTTGTGCAGTCGAAGTCTAGTGTGAAGCTAGCTTTATTTGTCGGTTTAGCGGCGTACAGTAAAGCATTCGCTCCGTGACTTGGCTGAAAAGTAAGAGAATATTTTATTTATTTACTATTTTACCACAGAACTACGAGAAACCTTTAACGTTGGCATCCTTACGTAAGCGTTCCGTACCACCACACAATATATTATATATTTTTTTAAGTAAATGACAAGAAAGATGTCGTAACAACACTTAATCAGCTGTGAAATAACTGGCTTACATTTATATGACGCTAAACTGGTAGCGCCTGACAAACAATTCGACACCCTATGAGTGCGGAACCCTGGAACGATTTTCGATTTTTTTCTTATACTTGTGCTGTGAGACCTTGCTTGTTGCCAAATTTCATGATTCTAGGTCAACGGGAAGTACCCTATAGGTTTTGATTTATCATGGCGAGTGTCAAAATATGTGCCATAAACTGTCGTATCTTTTGACTGCGTTGCTTTAGAAGCTTGATTGAAGAAATAGGTGGTTGCCAGACAGACAGACTGATGGACAACGGAGTGATCCAATTGGTGACGTCACTCATCGCGTCACAAGGCGCGGCGTGCTCACCTGGTGCCTCAGCAGGTAGTGTCCCGGCATCAGCCCCTGCAGCTGGCCGAGCGCGGCGTGCAGCGAGCCGGTGACGTCACTCATCGCGTCACAAGGCGCGGCGTGCTCACCTGGTGCCTCAGCAGGTAGTGTCCCGGCATCAGCCCCTGCAGCTGGCCGAGCGCGGCGTGCAGCGAGCCGGTGACGTCACTCATCGCGTCACAAGGCGCGGCGTGCTCACCTGGTGCCTCAGCAGGTAGTGTCCCGGCATCAGCCCCTGCAGCTGGCCGAGCGCGGCGTGCAGCGAGCCGGTGACGTCACTCATCGCGTCACAAGGCGCGGCGTGCTCACCTGGTGCCTCAGCAGGTAGTGTCCCGGCATCAGCCCCTGCAGCTGGCCGAGCGCGGTGTGCAGCGAGCCGGTGACGTCACTCATCGCGTCACAAGGCGCGGCGTGCTCACCTGGTGCCTCAGCAGGTAGTGTCCCGGCATCAGCCCCTGCAGCTGGCCGAGCGCCGCGTGCAGCGAGCCGGTGACGTCACTCATCGCGTCACAAGGCGCGGCGTGCTCACCTGGTGCCTCAGCAGGTAGTGTCCCGGCATCAGCCCCTGCAGCTGGCCGAGCGCGGCGTGCAGCGAGCCGGTGACGTCACTCATCGCGTCACAAGGCGCGGCGTGCTCACCTGGTGCCTCAGCAGGTAGTGTCCCGGCATCAGCCCCTGCAGCTGGCCGAGCGCGGCGTGCAGCGAGCCGGTGACGTCACTCATCGCGTCACAAGGCGCGGCGTGCTCACCTGGTGCCTCAGCAGGTAGTGTCCCGGCATCAGCCCCTGCAGCTGGCCGAGCGCGGCGTGCAGCGAGCCGGTGACGTCACTCATCGCGTCACAAGGCGCGGCGTGCTCACCTGGTGCCTCAGCAGGTAGTGTCCCGGCATCAGCCCCTGCAGCTGGCCGAGCGCGGCGTGCAGCGAGCCGGTGACGTCACTCATCGCGTCACAAGGCGCGGCGTGCTCACCTGGTGCCTCAGCAGGTAGTGTCCCGGCATCAGCCCCTGCAGCTGGCCGAGCGCGGTGTGCAGCGAGCCGGTGACGTCACTCATCGCGTCACAAGGCGCGGCGTGCTCACCTGGTGCCTCAGCAGGTAGTGTCCCGGCATCAGCCCCTGCAGCTGGCCGAGCGCCGCGTGCAGCGAGCCGGTGACGTCACTCATCGCGTCACAAGGCGCGGCGTGCTCACCTGGTGCCTCAGCAGGTAGTGTCCCGGCATCAGCCCCTGCAGCTGGCCGAGCGCGGTGTGCAGCGAGCCGGTGACGTCACTCATCGCGTCACAAGGCGCGGCGTGCTCACCTGGTGCCTCAGCAGGTAGTGTCCCGGCATCAGCCCCTGCAGCTGGCCGAGCGCCGCGTGCAGCGAGCCGGTGACGTCACTCATCGCGTCACAAGGCGCGGCGTGCTCACCTGGTGCCTCAGCAGGTAGTGTCCCGGCATCAGCCCCTGCAGCTGGCCGAGCGCCGCGTGCAGCGAGCCGGTGACGTCACTCATCGCGTCACAAGGCGCGGCGTGCTCACCTGGTGCCTCAGCAGGTAGTGTCCCGGCATCAGCCCCTGCAGCTGGCCGAGCGCGGTGTGCAGCGAGCCGGTGACGTCACTCATCGCGTCACAAGGCGCGGCGTGCTCACCTGGTGCCTCAGCAGGTAGTGTCCCGGCATCAGCCCCTGCAGCTGGCCGAGCGCCGCGTGCAGCGAGCCGGTGACGTCACTCATCGCGTCACAAGGCGCGGCGTGCTCACCTGGTGCCTCAGCAGGTAGTGTCCCGGCATCAGCCCCTGCAGCTGGCCGAGCGCGGTGTGCAGCGAGCCGGTGACGTCACTCATCGCGTCACAAGGCGCGGCGTGCTCACCTGGTGCCTCAGCAGGTAGTGTCCCGGCATCAGCCCCTGCAGCTGGCCGAGCGCCGCGTGCAGCGAGCCGGTGACGTCACTCATCGCGTCACAAGGCGCGGCGTGCTCACCTGGTGCCTCAGCAGGTAGTGTCCCGGCATCAGCCCCTGCAGCTGGCCGAGCGCGGTGTGCAGCGAGCCGGTGACGTCACTCATCGCGTCACAAGGCGCGGCGTGCTCACCTGGTGCCTCAGCAGGTAGTGTCCCGGCATCAGCCCCTGCAGCTGGCCGAGCGCCGCGTGCAGCGAGCCGGTGACGTCACTCATCGCGTCACAAGGCGCGGCGTGCTCACCTGGTGCCTCAGCAGGTAGTGTCCCGGCATCAGCCCCTGCAGCTGGCCGAGCGCCGCGTGCAGCGAGCCGGTGACGTCACTCATCGCGTCACAAGGCGCGGCGTGCTCACCTGGTGCCTCAGCAGGTAGTGTCCCGGCATCAGCCCCTGCAGCTGGCCGAGCGCGGTGTGCAGCGAGCCGGTGACGTCACTCATCGCGTCACAAGGCGCGGCGTGCTCACCTGGTGCCTCAGCAGGTAGTGTCCCGGCATCAGCCCCTGCAGCTGGCCGAGCGCCGCGTGCAGCGAGCCGGTGACGTCACTCATCGCGTCACAAGGCGCGGCGTGCTCACCTGGTGCCTCAGCAGGTAGTGTCCCGGCATCAGCCCCTGCAGCTGGCCGAGCGCGGTGTGCAGCGAGCCGGTGACGTCACTCATCGCGTCACAAGGCGCGGCGTGCTCACCTGGTGCCTCAGCAGGTAGTGTCCCGGCATCAGCCCCTGCAGCTGGCCGAGCGCCGCGTGCAGCGAGCCGGTGACGTCACTCATCGCGTCACAAGGCGCGGCGTGCTCACCTGGTGCCTCAGCAGGTAGTGTCCCGGCATCAGCCCCTGCAGCTGGCCGAGCGCGGCGTGCAGCGAGCCGGTGACGTCACTCATCGCGTCACAAGGCGCGGCGTGCTCACCTGGTGCCTCAGCAGGTAGTGTCCCGGCATCAGCCCCTGCAGCTGGCCGAGCGCGGCGTGCAGCGAGCCGGTGACGTCACTCATCGCGTCACAAGGCGCGGCGTGCTCACCTGGTGCCTCAGCAGGTAGTGTCCCGGCATCAGCCCCTGCAGCTGGCCGAGCGCGGCGTGCAGCGAGCCGGTGACGTCACTCATCGCGTCACAAGGCGCGGCGTGCTCACCTGGTGCCTCAGCAGGTAGTGTCCCGGCATCAGCCCCTGCAGCTGGCCGAGCGCGGTGTGCAGCGAGCCGGTGACGTCACTCATCGCGTCACAAGGCGCGGCGTGCTCACCTGGTGCCTCAGCAGGTAGTGTCCCGGCATCAGCCCCTGCAGCTGGCCGAGCGCGGCGTGCAGCGAGCCGGTGACGTCACTCATCGCGTCACAAGGCGCGGCGTGCTCACCTGGTGCCTCAGCAGGTAGTGTCCCGGCATCAGCCCCTGCAGCTGGCCGAGCGCGGCGTGCAGCGAGCCGGTGACGTCACTCATCGCGTCACAAGGCGCGGCGTGCTCACCTGGTGCCTCAGCAGGTAGTGTCCCGGCATCAGCCCCTGCAGCTGGCCGAGCGCGGTGTGCAGCGAGCCGGTGACGTCACTCATCGCGTCACAAGGCGCGGCGTGCTCACCTGGTGCCTCAGCAGGTAGTGTCCCGGCATCAGCCCCTGCAGCTGGCCGAGCGCGGCGTGCAGCGAGCCGGTGACGTCACTCATCGCGTCACAAGGCGCGGCGTGCTCACCTGGTGCCTCAGCAGGTAGTGTCCCGGCATCAGCCCCTGCAGCTGGCCGAGCGCGGCGTGCAGCGAGCCGGTGACGTCACTCATCGCGTCACAAGGCGCGGCGTGCTCACCTGGTGCCTCAGCAGGTAGTGTCCCGGCATCAGCCCCTGCAGCTGGCCGAGCGCGGCGTGCAGCGAGCCGGTGACGTCACTCATCGCGTCACAAGGCGCGGCGTGCTCACCTGGTGCCTCAGCAGGTAGTGTCCCGGCATCAGCCCCTGCAGCTGGCCGAGCGCGGCGTGCAGCGAGCCGGTGACGTCACTCATCGCGTCACAAGGCGCGGCGTGCTCACCTGGTGCCTCAGCAGGTAGTGTCCCGGCATCAGCCCCTGCAGCTGGCCGAGCGCGGCGTGCAGCGAGCCGGTGACGTCACTCATCGCGTCACCGTGCCAGCTCCTCAGCTGCTTGCCGCTCACGCTCTCGAATGTGGCCACTTCGCCCGTGTCTCCGTCGACACGCACTGAAATGTGAAAAGGTAAAATATCCTAAATTAGCAACTCTTCCCGTTTTCGTGTAACATTTACGCAGCACACGTCACGGAAGCTCTGATATGAGACGATTTTTTCCGACTTCATTCACATTATTGCAATTTTCATAGGGATCTCAATTTTTTTTTGAAAATAAAATATATCTTTTGTTACTCGTTGATAAAGTAGCTTCCTATAGGTGAAATAAATTTTTAAATCGGTTGAGTAGTTTTTGAGTTTATCCATAACAAACAAACAATCAAATCTTTTCTATTTCCTCTCGGTTCGGTGTATCATGCTTGCTTGAAGCTTGCTTGCTTGCTTCATATGTAGCAAGGACGTCAAGCTTAAAGACCAAGAGATAACTGCACTTTTGATAACGATCTCCAGAAAAGCTGATTCAGTATTAGGTGGGTGTAGGGTTCTCCACTGATAACGATAGTGAAAGTCTGCCCGCATTCGGATGGGCCCATTCACTAGATATGGCGGTTTATGTAAACAGTATAAGAACTGACGCTATTAATCGGGCCTTTCACTAGATATCATCTCTCAAAAACGTTATGAACATACATACTGTAAAAAATATTAGCAATTATTGTCGTCACGTTGATTGCTATTAAAAAATATGAAGGCGTAAGAATTTACTTAACAATCGCAACGAATCAGCTTTTCTGGAGATCGTTACCAAAAGTGCAGCTATTATACTATATATCTCCTATAATATTACATTACTTCGTGCATATTCTGTTTAATATTTATAGCGAACTAGCTGATGCCCGCGACTTCATCCGCGTGGTTTGCTTTTTTTCATACCCGCGGGAACTCCTTACTTTCCGGGATAAAAAGTCTATCACTCTACAGGTAACTATACCTATGCCGAAAATCACGTAGATCCGTTGCTCCGTTGCAGCGTAATTGAAGGAAAAACCTACAAACTAACAAACAAACACAGTTTCGCATTTATGATATTAGTATAGATAAAGCTTTTTGTTCCTTGGCTATCTAGCTCAAGCCATACCCCCTACAGGTCTAGATGCAAGTTATAAGTCTAATTTAGGATGATAATTTTGTCAGATGAGAGGTGTATAGAAGTAGTGAAGGACCAGAGTATAGTCCCACAACTTATCTGACCCGCTGGCCAAAATAGGAACTAATTTTTATGCTTGTTTCATTTTTGTTTTTAATTTATTTTTCAGAGATATCAACCGGGTCAGATAAGTTGATCAGATACATCTACCGGAACTTTGAAAAAACCGATCGAACTACTGTCAAGTGTCAGAGAGTCAGTTGTCAAACTATTTGTAGTAACAGTGCTAAAACGTGCCGAGAGAAGGCGTTATAGTATTTTGTATAGGAAAACCTTGCTGGTTTTCTGATTGTTACTTATGCTGGAAGGTTAATGTTAGTTCCTTAATTTTTTTAAGCAGCAGTAATATTTCGTGGCTTTTTTCCTTATATTTAGATATTTTTTTTACAAAGGGCATCCGTCAAAAAAAAATGAAAAAACTAGAAGTTTAATTCGCTATAATCTGCCACAGAAGGCTAATCTATGTGGTACAGTGCGTATCTCGAACCTGATACACACTGTACCATTGTCATGGACTTCCGCAAAGTAACGCCTGCTTCTATCCAATATCTGTCAAAATTATCATCTAAATTAGACAAACTATAATGCGCAGTTTACTTCACTCACCATTCATCAGGGTAGCGTTTCTGCGCAAGTACAGCGAGAGAGCCAAACTGCGTATCGTGCCACGCGACTGCGCACGGCCGCCCAACTCTAGCTGGTACTCAGGTATCGGCTCTAGTATAACTTCGCCGTTTTTATCCTGAGGGAATTCGCACGCTTTCACAACTTGACAATAGGAGTCGCTATGTCTAAAAATTTTTTTTTTTATCCACTACAAGTTACCCTTGACTGCGATCTCACCTGATGGTAAGTGATGATGCAGTCTAAGATGGTAGCGGGCTAACCTGTTAGGGGCATGGCAGTTATATTAAACCCATACCCCTATTCGGTTTCTACACGGCATCGTACTGGAACGTTAAATCGCTTGGCGGCACGTCTTTGCCGGTAGGGTGGTAACTAGCCACGGCCGAAGCTTCCCACCAGGCCAGACCAGGGAAAATTCAGAAATTATAAATACCCAAATTGACCCTGCCGGGGATCGAACCCAGGACCTCTGCACGTTAAGGCAACAGCGCTACACACTGCACCACGGAGGTCGTCAAAATAAATTATTTCTTACTAATTATTAAGCAGAGGGTCCTCCAAAAGACTTTAAATTCACATCCTCGATTAATTTTAAGTTTTCTGCCCGTTCTGCAGGGAGTGTTATGAAAGGGATAGCAATTTAATGCTGTCATTTTAGTTAATTTCGAGAATGTAAACAACAGAATTACCCTCGGTAAATAAACTTAAAAGACAGCTCAAAATCTATTTATGTCCCTTTCTGTAGGGAGTGTTATGAAAGGGATAGCATTTAATGCTGACATTTTAGTTTAGTTTCGAGATTGTAAGCAACAGAATTAGCCTCATTAATAAATAATTAATAGTGGTATCTTCAAATCAAGAGTGAATAGGCATCTTCTAGGCAAGCGCGCTCCACCTTGGGCTGCATCACTACTTCCAGCAAGTCTGATTGCAGCCAAGCGCTAGTCTATAAAATAAAAAAAAATTTAGTGCTTTAAAAGGTTTTTTCGTGTACAAAAAGTGGCTTACCCGCACTTTGTGGGCGCAATGCACTATGACATTGAAATTTTCATTTGTAGTCTTATTCCTCATTTGCCACTTCCTGAACGATCTCGGAGGAGGCCTTTCAAATATTGTATCTGTAATTTGTGTGATATCAGAACGAGGCCAAGGCTCAGATGGGCTGGAACCCAGAGCCTTAATGCCAGTTAATAATTTAAAAAAAAAAAACGGGGCCATATGCGTGTATATTTTCAACTAGCTGATGCCCGCGACTTCGTCCGCATGGATTGAGTTTTTTTTGTTTCTGCGGGAACTCTTTAATTTCCCGGGATAAAAAGTAGCTTAAATGTGTTATTTCAAACTATTATCTATCTCTGTGCCAAATTTCATCCAAATCCGTTCATCCGTTCTGGTGTGATTGAGTAACAAACATCCATCCATCCATCCAAACTTTCGCAATATTACTAGATGATTCCCGCGACTTCTTCCGCGTGGATTAAGATTTTTTGATTCCCGCGGGAACCCTTTAATTTTTCGGGATAAATAGTAGCCTATGTCCTTCCCCGGGATACAATCTACCCCTGTAAAAAATTTCATCAAAATCGGTTGAGCGGATGGGCCGTGAAAGCGTAGCAGACAGACAGACAGACACACTTTCGCATTTATAATATTAGCATGGATTATAGTATGGATAGTATAGATTCACTATTTACAAGCAAAGAAAATGGTTGCTAACTTAGCAATGGTGACAATGGTGGACCATCAAGAAAGCTTAAGTTGCGGCTTCAGGACAATTTTGCTAAGGAAAGTCGTATTGGTAATTACAAGTTACGAAATATCGCAGCTAAAGAACATGTCGCTTCACTATTGTCAAAAAAACAAAGCGTCCATGTAGTATTGAAATTTTTTGTCTACGGTTGCCTGTCAATAATAATGGAACTTCATAGGCCTGCCTATGTCAAAATGTCAAAAGTAAAATAAATCATTGGACCGGAGTATAATGTACCTTTACAAGTGCAGCTGTAGAAGTCATCGCTATCGTCTTCCAGTCTTTTTGAACTCCTTCTCTTTCTAGAATTTTTGTCTGTTGAGTTCACTTCACCATTCTGTTCTTTCTGTTTTTCATCATTATGACTTTGAGTATCACCATTATTACTCTGAGTTTCACCATTATTACTCTGAGTTTCATCATTATTAGTCTGAGTTTCATCATTATTACTCTGAGTTTCATCATTATTACTCTGAGTTTCATCATTATTACTCTGAGTTTCATCATTATTACTCTGAGTTTCATCATTATTACTCTGAGTTTCACCATTATTGCTGTTAGTTTCATCAATATTGCTGTTAGAGTCATCATTATGTTTGCCAGCTTGTCGCCCTTCTGTTTCGTCATTTTGTGTTTTTTCTTCTTGTTCTGAATCATCTTCTGAGCCAAAGAGATTCTGCATGTCTTCTGTAGTATCAAAGAAAATACGAGTGTACAAACACTTTTTTTTTAATTTGACGACCTCCGATTTTGTAATTAATTATCTGAATTTTCTCTGGTGGGAGGCTTCGGCCGTGGCCGTACCATAATTTAGCGTTCCGGTACGATGCCGCGTAGAACCCGATTAGGAGTATGGGTTTAACATACCCCGAACAGGTTTGCCCGCTACCATCTCAGACAGCATCATCACTTACCATCGGGTGACATTGCAATTTGCAGCCAAGGGTTGTAGTGTCGTAAATTAAAAAAAAAAGTAAAATATAAATCTTGGCCGTCATCTAGTATAAAAAGTACCCGCAAATTGTGGAACCAGCTTCCGTCTTCTGTGTTCCCTCATGCTTATAATATGGGGCTCTTCAAAGGGCGGATAAACAAATATCTCAAAAGCCAGCAACGCATTGGCGGTTCCTCTGGTGCTGCAAATGTTCATGGGCGGCGGTAATCACTTACCATCAGGTGACTCGCCTGCTCGTTTGCTCGCTAAATACATATTAAAAAAAGTTACTTACCGTCTATACAGAGGCTATTATCATTTTCGTCGGAGTCTATGTCCATTGTATCGGTTATACTATTATTCGCGTCATCATTTACAGATACATTTTTTTCTGTGCTGTCATTTGGATCTTTGTAATTTAATTTCGACTTCTCCGATGGTCTAAAATACAGGTAGAATTGATTAGGAAGAAGGAGAAATTATGTGAGTTTATGAAGAGATAAGAGATAACGTTTATAGTATTTTGGGTTCTGAAGATGGGCATCAAAAAACTTAATCAACGCAGATGAAGTTGCAGGCATCATCTAGTATATTGTATAAAGAAAACTTTTATACCAAAAAATAGTGCAAGGTGACATCTACTATTAGCAGGAGTTTAATATGAAATCTTTCTAAATAATTATTTATTAGAATATTATAAATGCGAAAGTGTCTTTGTGGTTTCTCCTTTACGCACACTGCAACATAGCAATGTAAAACCATAATTCAAGAATGCATTTTCTTCTACTAGTTTTTTTTTTAAATGTTGAATTTTTACTAGAAAATGGCAAACAAGTAGAACTGTAAATAAAACTCACGGTATAAGGCTATGCTGCAGTAGATATCTGAACGCCCTGTAGGTCCTCGTTAGCACTGACTCCTTGTGAATGGAGAACTCGCTTCCCAACACCACTATGTTGGTTGTTTCACCGTCTGACAAATCATGTTTTATTTATTTATTTGGTACATTTCTGGAGATAGGTTTATTACATTGCGAGCTAGAATGCGGCTGCTCTCAGAGCATTAGAAGGGACGTTACCATATCAGCTCTAGGTGAAGGAATGCAAACGTATCTTGAACTCACTAACTGAGAGGCAAAATTCACAATTGCCTGGGTTCCTGGACACCAAGGAAACGAAGGAAATGAAATAGCAGATGAATTAGCAAGAATGGGAGCAAGCACTCCATTCTGTGGCCCCAAACCTTGCTTACCCATCCAATACTCAACCACTAAGAAAATGTTCGAAGGAATTATAGAAAGAGAATCGAATTCAAGATTCTCTACAACTCTACACAATATAGGCAATCGAAGTTGTTCTTGAAATCATTCGATAAAAAGAAGACAAAACAACTTATGTCGCAAAGTAGAAACAACATAGCACTTATAGCAGGCATAACAACGGGACACTGTCTGCTAAATAGACATCTCACAATAATGAGAATAGAAGATGACCCATCATGTCCAGAGTGCGGCGAGGAAGAGACCAGCTTTCACTTCATAGCTGAGTGCCCCATGTACTCATTGGTAAGGTGGGAATTAATAGGCAAGGACAGGATCAGTGAAGAAGACCTAAGACATCACTCCGTAGGGGATATCGTAAGGTTCACTAAAGCTACAGGTAGGTGAACGACAAACGCGGTAACTGATCCACATGACTATTCACGTAGTCTACGTTGTCGCGTAGATAAGTTTGTCATTTTCTATGGAGTCGCATGGCGTAGCGTCGCTTTCGTCGCTCACCTAGGACAGCGGGTGAATGTCGAAATGACGCGATTCGACTCATTAGATAATGACAAACGCGATCACCCGACAACGTAGGCTACGTGAATAGTCAGCTTACAGTTTGATACTGACCCATCGCGTCGCGTCGTATCATTTCGCGTTATCGCGTTTGTCGCTCACGTAGTACAATGGAGGTAGCTTGATTTTTTGAAGTGAAACTTGTTTAGAATCGTTGCGATTTGAAAAATCGATGAAACGAAAAAGCGACACAACAAACAGACAAACATATTCTTAGTAGGATTTAGCCTGCAAGAGAATGAAATAGAACACAAGTTATATATTTTGTTTTATCATTGTCTTGTTGGCTACTTTTGTGAAGTTTCACTTCTGCCGTGTGTGAATTGCACAAACACACTTTTTTTCTATAACTGCAATCGTATGGCTGATTTTTTAAACTGGCCGTGAATTAAAACCCAAACTATGGTCTTTGTTTTACTATGGAGCTCCGAACAGTCAACTTTCACTCACCAGGTCCGATAACAGGGCAAACCGCCACGCTGATGTCCCAGGTTCGATCGTGCTGTACGAGGCACTTCAGCGCGCTCTCACTCGCCACGTAGTGTGCGTCGTTGTCCAGAGCGTACTGAGCTAGTTCCCTTTGCACTTCGGTTAAAGGCAGGATTGATACGGATTTCTCGTCTATAACAGATTGTAAAAAAGTGCAATTTCTCGTCTACAATTAGAGTGTAATTTTACAATTTACATATCATATTAGAAGTAATAAAAAAAAATGCTGTCGGGATTCTATTTTCAAAAATGGGCCGGCAAAAATCTTTTAATAAAACATTACTTAATTAAGGCCGCCATCTTTTAAAGTGGTGTTTTGAAGTACCAAGGACTTTCATGACTTATACTTCTGATCTGACCACCGGGTCAGATAAGTTTGACGGACTATTCATGTCTGCCCGTTTTCCTTCAAACATAATCTTTTTTTTGCTATTTCTACTCTATCTGAGATCAATTTAAACAACTTGTTTGATGTTTTTGAGTGCGTCGAGAGTCTAGAAGAATCTAGAAGTTACTTACTGGGCAGTATAAATCTGCATGGATGCTTGGTGCATGGCTCGGGAACACTGCAAGCGCGTATGATGCTCAACTTCTGCGTGAGCGGCCGGCACTCTATTTGAGGCAGACATTTTATGTTCACCTGGAAATTGTACACACAATTTGACCATTACCTCTTCCATAAAACATAAAAACGTTTAAACTATCGTGAGTGATATATAGAGTTTTAAGATACTGTCGTTAATTGTCACCATCACGTATTATTCTTTGTATACTTGAGACTTCATAAAGTGTACTGTGTATGTATCAATTTTGAATAAACATTCTTTGACTTTGAATTTGGCAAGAATAAATCAAAGAAAGCTCACCCTTTTCAAATCCTTATCCAAAACCATTTCACAAGTACCGTTACTTGTCTCCAACGGTATCTGAGCCGCCATATCATACGTTTTAGGATAGGAGCTCATCTCACAGGCTCTCATCTTGAACTTGGCTTCGTACACAGTTTCCACGTGGGGCTTTGGGTGCAGCGCTCGTACACAGTGGCTGTTGGTCCAGAGGGTTTTGGCCCATTTTATGTATTCCTTTTGCTCATTCTCGTATGTTTCTTTTAATTCCTGTGAAGAATATAAAACAATGAAAAATAAGCTTCCCCCATACTATTAATGTTTTTAATGGCCTACCTTTTCATCCAATTTTGATTAAATTTGGTACTAGTATCCTGGTGAAGGAAATAGGCTACTTTTTATCCCAAAAATTAAGAAGGAAAAAGTTTGAGTCAAGCTGACAAAGTCACGGGCATCATCTAGTGTAATAAGAAATCAAAAATACCAGAAACCCTGCTTGCAAATTGAAAAACAATGAGTTAACTACACTGACAGGAAAATGATTCAAAATGAGTCTAGCATTGCTATATTTAATTATAAAAATATGACAGTACATCAACAATCTCCAGATTATTTTAATTGAACACTTGATCAACTTGCTAGTGTCATTCTGTAAAATTATTGTGTGGCCTTAGGGTGTGTCAAACCTACCAATATCCTACATCAGCACCAATTGGCGGCTTTTGCTGCGCCAGGGAAGCATATCCCGGAGGTAAGGAAATGTGTGGCAGAACTGGTAAAAAAAAAGTCTTCTCTTTCTTTACCAATAGGAGCCGCTTGATCTAACATCTAGCAATCACAGGTATGAAAATCAAGAGCTTCTATTGGTGGGTTTGAAACACATCCTTAGCTTAGCAACATAGCATTAACATAGCACATCTCTGGTGGAATGGCATCCTTACAGGCAACTGGACTCACCTCAAAAAGTCTACGATCCCCGTTACTGGGTCGTGGTATGAACTCTTCCGGCAGAATATTAGGGTTGCCCGCACACAGCACTTTTAAGCACTGGTACTGCTGACGCCCATCTATCGCTGACAGCTTGGGGTATGGCGGAGGACATTGAGCAAGGCACGGCACATACTGACGGTGGAACTTTTCAAACTGAAACTGAAGATATTATGCATAAATAAATTTGAGAACAAAAAAATGCTTTAGGCTGAATAATAATTGCTTTAGGATGAATAAACATTTCTTTAAGCTTTTTAATTTTAAGGGCCGATTGCACTATTAATGGTAATGGTTAACCTTAAATTTACTCAACTAAGTTTTTTTCGATTGCAAAAGGCAGGCTTTTTGTACTTTTAATCTAAATTTGACTCATCTGATCTCAATTTGTGAATGTAAGAACTTTTTGCCCCTCACTTTGCTAGCTTTTAAATGGTGACATTTAATGATAACCATTATCAGTCATGCTGCAATTCTGATCCTAAGCATCTGATTTAATTAATTCATAATATTACATAAGCATGTGTCAACAACAGTTTTTTTGGAACATTCCTAACATTTAGGTCTTAAATTAGTTCCAGAAATTGTCTGTGTAAGTAGAAACTAAAATGTATAGAATGACATATATAAAACAAGTTATAATAAACTTCAAATCCATTTAAGGTTTTTCAAAAAACATATTTAAGTAAGTATTTTAAGACTGGCACCCCTTAACATTTTTATTTCAAGCAATATCAGTGCTTACATTTTGTTTTTTGGTAAATATCTCATCCCAGTCGATGCTGACACCTTCCTCATCTGAGTCGCTGGATATGATGGGGTCACGGAACTTGTTGCGGAGGATCTTCTCAGTTACACTGTGAGCCATATCATCTTCCTTGAGGAAGTATATGTCTGGTTGGGAGTAACACCTGTAACAGATCAGTATGTCAGTTAATTCAAAACTAGCTTGAGTATTTGGTTTATGCAAGGGCATTTGGAATGAATGCCATTCCTACCTAGAAGAACCAGCAAGAAACTTGGTGGTTGCTCTTTTGAAAAAATTAATATACAATTTCATCAATGTGTAGATACATAACTCACCGCTGCCCTGAGCGGTGCTGTAGTGAGTCAAATTCATTTTCTTTTATCATTGACAATATCACTTGGCAAAGCTATAGAACTGCTGTTTTTTTAGTTTAACTTCCATTAGGTATGTCAAGTTTAAATTATTGTCTAAATATATAAAAAATTTTGGCCTGTTTATTTTTAATTTTTTCTGTTTTATGTAACTTTTTGTATTCTCTTTTTTTAATTATTAATCTAAGTACTTTTAACTTCTTTAGCATGTTGAGTTAGCCTTTAAGTGTGTAATCAATGATAGTCATAAGATTAAATATAACTAAGTTGTAATAGAATAAGGCGAAAGATCATCGCGATCATTGTATTACCGTTGGCTTCCTATTAAATAAAATAAGTCCCGTCTCAAATCGAACAAACAAAACCTCCAGACCAGTGGTGTTGAGGTCCTCGCCCTAGTGTAGAATGTAGATCCCATAACAAAAGATACATAGGTATACGACAAGACTTTAGGTCAATCAATGCAGTAGTTCAATAGTAATTAGTTTCTCACTTCTGTGATATGAGATTTACTATCGAAAATGTAGACATACAGCAAGAATCAAAACAAATGCAATCACATTCCCGAGAGGTTAGGAACGTAGTACTTAGGATGCCACCAGTAAAGCCGCTAGCATCGATGATCAGATACGCTAACTGCATCTCATATTCCAACACTATGGCAGCCGGCTGCGACGGCTAACAGCGAAGAAAGTTGAATCTTACCAATCGAATTGTCGAATGTGCTCCATTGTTGAATTAAACTATACTTGCAGAAACCACTAGTTTACGCTTATTTTTATTACAATTATCTATGAGTTTTAAAGCAGTTTTATTGTTAAAAATTCTTCGATAAATTCTTTAAAAGCCCTTGAAAACATGCACAAATTTCCCCAAGGCCCAAACAATCAATAGAAAATGTTTATTTTTGGAAAATTGGGAAATTATTTGTTATTTGACTTTGACACATAGCTTTGACATTAGCGGCCTTTACTCTATGTCTATGGTGGCCATGTGTCTATGTCTCGTCTGCGTTCAAAGTAAAAGTCAAAAGAAGATGATATTGTCAAGCACAAAGCACAAGATCTGAATGCATGTAATTTTGTGTGACGGTCTTCGCAGTCCGCATATATAAGCCAATAGATGGCACTACTGGTAGCACACGAAGAATCGCGATTACGAAGTTCTTTCCGAATTGCACTAACTGCCAAAAATTAATGGTTGCACTTGCACCAGTGGTCCCCGAGCACAACACCCGCTCGGAGGAAAATTTTCCTTTTAGTACGGTCGAGCCATAGGTATCACCTGCTCCCATACAGTGCAAGGCGACCCGACATGATCTTATAGCCACCGCCAACGATCACAATATAAAGCCGATGAGATCAACAAACCGACGTTAAGCCATAACACTACCATCGCACATCACAAATACAATAATAAAATCTTTGTCATTGTATAATTCGGGACAAAATCGATAAAATATATTGTAGTTACAATTTATTAATGCAATGTACTCAGTAATTATTATACTTATCTAATTTAGTACCTACATTAAGTTAATCTACATAACAGCTCTTTATCACACTTACGAATACGTCCTACTTTACTGTCCGCTTTCATGCTGCCCATCTCATCCCTCGTCCAATTGGACAATGGGCGACGAAATGAAAGCCAGTGGAGTGGCCCTTAATTATTAATTAATTATTGGGTTCTGTCGGTTGCAGGCCCGGCCACTGGACAATGGCCGGCCCTAAGGGTGCTTTCCCACTGAACTGATCGGTTGAACTGATAGGCCGCGAAAGCGTAGTAGACAGACAGACACATTTTCGCATTTATGGATAAAATATCACGAACTTAGGAAAACATAATGACTAGTGAGGAAATTCATTCCCGACAGTTCTTCAAAATGTTCTCAAAGGTGACGTGTAAAGTCTGCAAATAGGCCGTCGTGGTGAGCTATGGCTTACCACTACTTACGACTATTGACACGTTAGTGATAATAACCGGGACCGACGGCTTAACGTGATCTCCGAGGCACGGCGGTGAAACACCACCAACTTCCTAACTCCGGACTAGTACTCAGAATTTCTAGTCAGAAAAACTCCATACTTAATTATGGCCCGACCCGGGACTCGTACCCGGGACCTTGTCGGCCGCAGTCAAACATGCTGAGCACTAGACCAACGAGGCAGTTCAACATATTCATATTATCCTAAATCCTAACATCACAGTCAAAATTGAGTGGGTCACATCACACGCGGCGGAAGCATTTCACAGCTCAGTTAACTACGTAATACGCGCCTCAACTTGTTGAGCGGGAGCGGGGATATAACCTGTCAAATTACATGCGCGGGAAACTCCGGACAGGTGTTTGTGGGCGCTTTTCCTCCTAATAATAATATTAATATTATCATGAATCATAACTACTTACTCAAATCACTCGACTCTTGATATCATATTGTCAGATGATCCTCTATGTGTTGTTACTTGTTATCTTGACCCTGTATTGTAATTTTTAAGCATCTTATTTATTTGTTTTCTTTCTATCTAGTTTTTTAATTTTAAATATATTTATTGATAGCTATTTTCATTGATTTTTCGTAGTTTTGCTTTAGTAATCTTAATAATTGCCTAATGTAAACTTATGTTATTTATGTACGACTTTTCAAGTGCACGATGTAACAACTGTTAGACGAAAATTCAAAAGGGATTGCATATGGTATCACTTCTATGGTTTTGTAGAGTGGCAACACTGGTCTGGGACGCAATGACTATGAAAGTATTATATTTATAATTTGGATGTGTTTCTGCGTGTAAAGTGCTGAATGCAAGTATATTAAATGGTTATCTAGTGTTTGGACTTGTTAGATTCAGAAGTGGGATTGTCCAATACAAAATAGATGAAAATGTACCATTACATAAAACCCATGAGTTACGCACGATTTACATTAAATGCGCTGCTCAACCTGCTGAACCTTTTGAAGTCAAGGTAAAAAAGCTTGATAGATAGGTGCCCCACGACCTTAACGATCGCCAGCGCAACGTTGGACTTATTACTACCTACCTATAATTTGAATTGCATGTTTACCTAGACGTGCCTAGGCCATTGAACATTTAGTATACCTACTACTTGTAATTCTGTTGGTGGTTCAAATAAATTAAATAAATAAATCCCTGATCTTCACTCATTGAGAACGCGGAATAAAGATTGTGAATTTCAATTTAGTACAGCCTACTGCTCTACTTATTCGAATCGTAACAAGGCCGGTTTTGCACCTCAGTCCTCATGATTAGGTAGGTAATAGGTACTACACTTTTGGAATTGTATTATTATACTAGTATTGTAGTATTATATTTCTATAATTCAACTGCGAGTTATAGATGGAACTACCGGTCACCCGCGACTTCGTTCGCGTACGATTTCTGATTTCCTATGAGATTATGAAATTATTCCGCTGCAAGAGGCCCATATAAGTAGGTATAGAGGCTAGGAGGCTTATACAGGATTTTATTACTTAAAAAAAGAACCTAGTTAAATGGCAATTTTCATGTCTCCAACTTCAAAAAAGTTCCAACCCCCATTTCACTCCTTAAGGAGTGATTTTTCTCAAAACTGTTTCTTAGGTGATGCTTACGCCATAGGAGGAACCTACCTTCCAAATTTCAAGTTTGTATACTTTATAGTTACAGATACATTATACCTACTCGTATATCGTGATTAATCAGTGAGTGGATACTATTTCGCTTTTTTATAAGTCACAGAGTATATTCCACAGAGTACATTGAATATAGGGTTTATTCCTAATTCTATCTACAGATTACCTTATACGCATTAGGTACGTTTTATGTATAATTTGTAATATTTAACATTCGTCATTGGCGAGCTATTTCCTTTATTTCTGATTATACCACGTGCACCGAGCATACTCTAAATCACTCTTAATCGACTAACTACGGAACCCTTAATACAGATACCTTTAATGTAATGGAATCAGATTCAAATTCAATATTGGCAGCGACTCTGTGGAATGGAGTGGGTGTGATTGAACAGGGCTTATTTACCCTGAGCCCCTGATTAGCCGCGGATTTGAATCGCGATGAATCCAATATTTACTGTGCTTATCTGCTGGAGGGCGGGCGGGTTTTGTTAATTTCTTTATTGTATCCAAAGTATGAAAGAATGAATGAAACGATTTATTTCACGTATAGGACAACTTGTGTCACTTATGATATACCTACCTATCATGACTCTAAACATGGTTCGGAAAATAAACGTAGACATCCGCTAAGAAAGGATTTTTGAAAGTTCAATCCTCAACCACCAAGGGGGAAATATAGGGGTTTGAAATTTATGTAGTTACTAGTGTATGGAGGGTAGGTCTAGTGATAAAATAACGGTCAGCTCTCGATCTTGTCTCTGGTTTCTCGTTATCGCGGGCGCTGCGCAACGCGTATGGATGCGGTGTCGTGTTGGATACACGAGCAAATGCCTCAAATTGATGCCAGCCTGGTATATTCCATAAATATACACCCTTTGACGACCTCTACGGCGCAGTGTTGAGCGCTGCTGTCTTAACGTAGGGGGTTCCGGGTTCGATTCCCGGCAGGGTCAATTTGGAAATTTATAATTTCTGAATTTTCTTTGGTCTGGTGGGAGGCTTGGCCGTGGCTATAGTTACCACCCTACCGGCAAAGACGTACCGCCAAGCGATTTAGCGTTCCGGTGCGATGCCGTGCAGAAACCGACTAGGGGTATGTGTTTATCTAACTGCCATACCCCTGACAGGTTAGCCCGTTATTATCTTAGACTGCATCATCACTTATCTACTATCAGCTGAGATTACAGTCAAGGGCTAACTTGTAGTGAATTAAAAAAAAACATTTTTTCATATTATATTGGACTAGCGGACGCCCGCGACTTCGTTCGCGTGGCATAAGTTTTATAACTCCCACAGGCATTCCTTAATTTTCCGGGATAAAAGAACCCATGCAAAAAAAAAAACAACACGTCGATCCGTTGCTCGGTTGCAGCGTGATTGAAGGACTATTTAACGTCCTTTGGGAAAGAATTTTCAAAAACTGTGAATTGCTGTGAAAGCTATAATTTGAAAAACGGCGGCCTTTTACACCAACTTAATAATAATAAAAAATAATTACGAGACAGTACGAAACAAAGAAATACGTCACAGAACAAAAATTAAAGATGCGGTCGATATGGCTTGTCGTCTGAAATGGAAATGGGCAGGACACATATCCAGGACATCAGACGGGCGTTGGGGTGAGCGCGTACTTCATTGGTGGCCGCGCCACACAAAGAGGAAAAGAGGGGGTGACGACATCACTGAAACTATCGGCTTCACTTGGACCCGATTAACAAGGGACAGAGCAAAATAGAATGAGTTGGAGGAGGCCTACGCCCGCAAGTGGGTGTCCCAGACAACCACCTTAGATAATAATTAGATATAGAAATATTGTTAAAAAAAAAAAAAAAAACTAAATCTTAAGTAATTACCTATTTATACCTAGCGTTAAGTAATATTTAAGTAATGTAATTAGATGTTTGGGAAATAAAGGCTTATTTATTATTTATTATCCATACTAATATTATAAATGCGAAAGTGTGTCTGTCCGACTGTCTGTCTGTCTGTCTGTCTGCTACGCTTTCACGGCCGAACTACTCAACCGATTTTGATGAAATTTGGTACAGGGATAGATTGTATCCCGGGGAAGGACATAGGCTACTTTTTATCCCGGAAAATTCAAAGGTTCCCGCGGGAATCAATAAATTTATGTGTTCAATCGATTTTAATGAAATTTGGTACAGGGGTAGGTTGTATCCCGGGGAAGGACAAAGGCTATTTTTTATCCCGGAAAATTCAAGAGTTCCCGCGGGAATCGAAAAAACTTGGTCCACGCGGACGAAGTCGCGGGCATCATCTAGTTTATTATAAATGCAAGAAGATACACACTGTACATAGATTTGCCTATTGTAGTGTTATAGCGAATTAAACTTTTAGTTCTTTCATTAACATTTTTTCATTAAAAATACCTGCTTAAAAGACGGAAACGGAAATAGGGTTCATATTCATATTTTCTAAAGATAATATGAATATGAAACGCATAATATTTCCTAAAGCAGGAAATATTATGCGGTGAAGCATAGGCGGTCTAATTAAACGTATGCATTTTATATACAGTATTTTAACACCACCTGGCCGCGGCGAACCTTTGCAAATTAAACCCGGGTTTAAATGCGCTCTTTCAGCCTCCCTACTTTACTTATACTCGCTTCATACACTTGAGAGGTTTGAGCGGCTTTAAGATTTTAGATTCATGGACCTACCTAGGAACATGAATCTAAAATTACCTGGTAAGTATTCTGTACCATATTTTTCCAAATAAATATTAACTTACTACTTTACTTTTATTTACTTTTAGGTAAAATTGTAAACCCCTAGGTATAGGTAAATTATACCGCGACTAAGTATGATCCGCGCGTTTTTGATTCTCACAACTATTTAATTTTTCGGCATAAAAATGTAAAACCTAAATAATAAAAAAAAACCGAAGGCTTGCACGTAAATAATATCGCTGTTCATATTATGTCCAAGTTATAAGCTCACTAGATGATGCCCGCGACTTCGTCCGCGTGGATTAAGTTTTTTAAAATTCCCGCGGGAACTCCTTGATTTTCCGGTATAATAAGTAGCCAATATCCTTCCCCGGGATACAAACTATTCCTGTATACCAAATTTCATCAGTATCGGTTGATCAGATCGGCCGTGAAAGCATAGCAGACAAACACACTTTCGCATTTATAATATTAAAAGTATGGATTCTAACTTGCAGAGGTGAATATTATTTTGTTGGGGAATTTCCCCCGAAATTACGATAATGTAACAAGAGCCTAAGAAGCTTTACTTACCTGCAAGTATTTTCGTTCATCTTACAGACACACAAGCGGTTGAAAAGTTTGCTCGATGGAAAAAAATCTTCGAGAAAACTGACTTAGTCTATGATTTCTCTGGCTACTAACTACTACAATTCTACATCAATGGGTAACCGGGCTAAAAAAAAATGTATTCGTACAGAATAAAAATAGATACTCGCATTGTATTCTAGGCTAAAGCGAAATATTATCGGCGAAATATGTCGTTCAAAGCATTCGACGTTCGATATACGAGATAAGCCTATCAGGCACGGCTTTCCCAATTGTCCTACACAAAAAATTATATTCCGATATTATGTAACGCCGCGAGCAGTTTTATTTTGATTTTTTTTTGGTATCGTATTAAAAGATAAATCTGTGGTAAAAAATAGCGAGAAAAAAAAACTTGAGAGGTGTCAAGGGACACCCGAATCGAACGAAGTACTTACCAAAAGTTGTAACGACACTTTTTGAAGTTGTAAGGCGTGCGGCGTGCGCGTGTTTCTCTGTGTAAATTTTATTACAATTCCTTCACTAATTAGTCGAAAGGAACTTCGTTCCATCCGAACGAATGACTAGCCTATGTAACTATTGAAAACATAATTCTTTAAAATTATTTCGCCTTTTTATTTTCAACAAATTGAAGTCAACAACACAAGTAGTCATAGCAACCAAAATCATCTTTTCATAGAAAGTGTCGTTACAACTTTTGGTCTTATTTTTTTCCGTCTAGCCCCCTTTCGTAACGCGCGATAAAGAACTTCGTTCCAACTACCAAACGGCCGTCTATACCGTCTCATATTTTTTGACTGCCTCGTTGGTCTAGTGCTAAGCATGTTCGACTGGGACCCACGAGGCCCGGGTTCGAGTCCCGGGTCGGCCATAACAAGTATTGGGTTTCTATGACGAGAAAATCTCTAGTAGTAGCCCGGAGTTAGGGAGTTGGCGGTTCTGACAGTAAATTATAATATCAGTAGGTACTAGCGCGGAGTTAGGAAGTTGGCGGTGCTTCATTTAGCTAGATATCCATGGTATATCAGTATCATGGTATCATGGTATATCAGTCAGAAGGTCATTCGTGGGAATGAACATTCTTTTCTATAACTAAATTCCACTACCTACCTATTTTAAACTTGCCTATACACAAATTTAAGAAATCCATTGAAAGTATGCTCCTAAAAAAGCGTATTATACTGTTGAAGATTATGTAGGTAAATGATAGAGGAGCATGGATTTGATCGCTCCAGCAATGCTAAGGACATTGATATAATAAAATTATTGCAAATGAATTATTTAAAAAACCGGCCAAGTGCGAGTCGGACTCGCGCACCGAGGGTTCCGTACTCAAGAAGTAGGTATAATTACCTTTGTTAAGGCCCGATATACAATCAGGCGGCAACCAACTGTAGGTATAAAACTCGCCACACTACAGCATATATCTGTACGCATATATAGCACTACGCTCTACGCTCGATTTTACAGCCAACTAACCAATTTTGTTACTTGAAATATTTGATTATTATTTATTTACTACATTACATACCTAATATCTATGCCTCCGCGCCACATTATTACAGTAAATACTAGCGGACGCGCCCCTGCTTCGCTCGGGTGAAATTTTTAAAAATTCCTTGGGGGTGAAATATCCAAAAATCCTGTAACACGTGTTTCTTTATATTTAATCGAAAGCCCAAATACCAATTTTCATGAATGTAAACCGAAAAATAAAGAACTTTCATACAAACTTTCCTCCTATATTTCACCCCTTTGCGGGTCGAATTTTCAAAAATAGTAACACACGTACTTCTTCATATTTAACCGAAAGCCCAAATGCCAAGTTTCATGGCTACCTAAAACTTGAAAAATGAAGGACTTTCATACAAGCTTTCAACCACTATTTTACCCCTTTGGGGGTGGAATTCCCAAAAACAGTACACATACGTACACCCACAGTACCCACTACAGCCCATTAACGTCCCACTGCTGGGCACAGGCCTCCACTCTCATAGGAGAGAGGTAATTAGAGCTTTGACCCACCACGCTGCTCCAATGTGGGTTGGCGGGCTTTAACGACTATTATCATGTTAGTCATAATAACCGGGACCGACGGCTTAACGTGCTCTCCGAGGCACGGGGGTGAAACACCGCCAACTTCCTAATTCCGGGCTAGTGCTGAGAATTTCTAGTCAGAAAAACCCAACACTTATTATGGCCCGACCCGGTACTCGAACCCGGTACCTCGTCAGCCGCAGTCGACAATGCTAACCACTAGACGAACCAGGCAGTCATGTACACACACGTACTTCTTTATTTTTTACCAAAAGCTCAAACCCCAAGTTTCATGGATATAACTTGAAAGATGACGGACTTTCATACAAACTTTCACCCCTATTTCAACCCCTTAGGGGTGGAATTTTGAAAAATCCTTCCTTAGTGAGCGCCTACATCATAGAAGGAACCTACTGTCAAAATTTCAAGTTTCTAACCCCAGCGGTTTAGGCTGTGCGTTGATAGCCAGTCAGGACAAACGATTTTATATATAGTATAGAATAGATAGAAAAAAGATTGACATCCTACCTACTTACTAATATAGATAGATTAGGTAGGTATGTATGCGCCCGATCATTCACAAACGCTAGGTACAGTGTTCTTCTATGTACCTATAGTACGCGCGCGAGTTGAATGCAGAGCTAATATTGTACGGTGACACACGATGCATTCAACTCGCGCGCATACTATACATGTCAAATGTAAAACTAAATGGTACGGAACCCTTCGTGTCCGACTCGCACATGACAGGTTTTCATTGTGGTGTATTTTTTTTTATTTGGTGTATTTTTATGTGGTTTACCTACAATAAAAGTGTAATTTCATTCATTCTCATTCATACGATTCATGTGATACCTACTGCCCGCTGACAGACAGACGGACAGAGAGCGCAGGCTTAGTAATAGGGTCCCGGTGGCACACTCTGGGTACGGTACCCTAAAAAAGAATAATCGTAAAATATAAAAATAGAAAAGTCCGCCGGAGTGACCGCGGCACGGCCAGGGTTGCCAAATTTGGTTTTGAAATCTACCGAACAAGGCCGAGACCGTTGATAGGAACAAACACAACTGATAATAATTATTTTACACAATACTAGCAGATGCCCGCGACTTCGTCCGCATGAAATAAGTTTTTTAAATTCCCACGGGAACTCCCAAATTTTTCGGGTTAATATATAGCCTATGACACTCACAAACTTTACCTCTTTATAATATTAGTATAGATTTATTTTATAAAATTACACATATTATGGCAGTAGGCATTAAAAGTTACAGGTATGCATAATTTAGGCTTCACCATGTCTACGCTTCATTTGAAATCAAAAATCACAAATGACTGACCTTCGCTCACGTTTCGACACGATTCGAAAGAAAGAAATGGAAAACGCCACGATCTGCGCGTGTACGAACCGGCAACGTCACTTAATATATTGCGGCAAATCTTATACTTCATTATGTATGAAACTGAATAAACCGAACCACTCATACTTCGGCATTTTTGTTATACTTGCTAAAATACCGAACACCTGGCAACCCTGGGCGCACCACTGGCGACGACGCGCTAAGTAGGTAAGTTGGTAACTTAGCGCGTCGCTGCCAGCGTCGCCGAATCAGAGATCCCGCCCCGCGCCCCCGCGCCCCCGTGGCTCTCGTACACAATTCATATTTGCATTTTTCGATACAGTCCATTAGTAAATAATCAAAGCTGTCTCTAGGCATCCATACTAATATTATAAATGCGAAAGTGTGTCTGCCTGTCTGCCACGCTTTCACGGCCCATCTACTCAACCGATTTTGATGAAATTTCGTAAAAGGTTAGGTTGTATGTATAGGTGTAAGGACATAAGCTAGGTACCTACTTTTTACCCTGGAAAATTAAAGAGTTCCTGCGGTAATCAAAAAACCGTAATCCACGTGGACGAAATCGCGGGCATCATCTACTACGGAAATAATTGAAAAACTTATCCGGGTCACACACAGTTTTTCACGTAAAATTGTATAATACACGCCATCTAAATACCTGTTTCTTTTATGAAAACCTAAAACCGTTTACCTATACCTACTTCTTTTTTGCGTTTCAAATATTATATAATAAACTAGATGATGCCCGCGACTTCGTCCGCGTGGTTTAAGTTTTTTGTTATTCCCGAGGGAACTGCTTAATTTTCCGGGATAAAAAGTAGTAGTGATGGGCCGAACATGGGTTTCACCGAATACGAACATTCGGCCGAATATTCGGTAAAACTTTTACCGAACCGAATATTCGGCCGAATATTCGGTACATTTGATTCCGTTCCGTCGCACAAATGCAGGTCTAAACTTGTTTACGCTAAGCGCGCGGATTGCCGCCAGACCCGCGGCAAGAAGAAGGATTGGAAAGGCGAGTCGGACAATTTGAAGATGAAAAGAATTACACTATTGCTACACTGCTCGACCCAAGGTACAAGATGAATTTTTTCACTCCAGAAAATGTTCCGTGGTTGAGACGCCAATTCCTTGCAGAATACGTTAGAAGAAGCGCAGATATGGATAGCACGAGTAACAGTGAAAATGAGAGTGAACCGCCAGCTCCGTTACCGTACAGTGGTCTTCAATCACAGGAAGGTACTCATAAAGCCCTCTGGACGTGCTATGAAGAATTAGCATCAGCAAAGCAGCCTGAGATCGAAGAACCAAAAAGCCCAATAGCTATACAAATACAGATACATTGCAGATAGCTTGCTGTCACGGGATATGTGCCCTTACAAGTGGTGGTCCAAAAATAAATTCCGATTTCCTCTTATGAGCAACATGGCTAAAATTTTTCTTTCAGCTCCAGGAAGCTCCGTTTACAGTGAACGTTTGTTTTCCGAATCAGGCAACGTTTATGAGCAAAAACGAAACAAACTATTGCCAAATAAAGCTGAGCATCTTGTTTTTTTACACCACAACTTGCCACTTGTGAATTTTAAATACTAAATTACACCAGGCTTATTTTCTAATTATGTAACAAAACATTTGTGTTTACGTTTCTTTTTATTGTAGTTTCCATTACCGTTTAAGAACTATATTTTTTCTGTTTATAGATAAACAAAACACTTTCGTGTAAGTCAATGAAGATGTGAATTGTGATTTTTTAGGAATAATCTTCCTATATTATTATTTTACATACTTAAGTAATTAATGACATTTTGAATTATCTTAAATAATTATATGAGATGTCAATTGTCATGTCTTATATCTCAGTAGACTATAATTAAGTTCCTAACTCTTAATGTGTAGATTAAGTGATTGATCTCTTAAATTACAACCTGAAAAGTACAAACAAATTACTTATTTTCTTTATAAAGAACTATATTGGTTGAATAGGATAGGTTTAAAAGTTTAATATCAATAAATATATTTTGCGAAGCTATGCTGAGTAGAAACTAGAAAAAAATATTATTCATAATCTACTAAGGTGTTGTGATTTGATTAAGCTATTCTCTAACACAATAAAGACTGATCGAAATAAATATCTTGTTTATTTTCCTTCAATTAAGACCTGATTATAATATATTATTCTAAAGAGTTTAGTGTTTACACAGCAGCCTAATCCCAAAACAGCTAGATACCTATATTTTGCATTAAGTTATTATCTTTTTACCAACGTACTTTAATTGAAAATAAAGCTTCAGTGACGACAAAAACAGAAAGCTATACTCTAAAATACTTACCTCATTACACTGTTCACTCAAATCATGATAATACACGGGTCAATAACAGTAAAAACTTTGAGTATCACTTTGCCGAATATTAGGTGATTCAGCCGAATATTCGGCCGAATATGAATATTCGGTAAAGCTGCCGAATATGCCGAATACCGAATATAAAACGAATATTCGGCCCATCTCTAAAAAGTAGATTATGTCACTCTCCAGGTCTTCAACTATACCCATGCCAAAAATCACGTCGATCCGTTGCGCCGTTGAAGCGTGATTGAAGGACAAACCAACAAACCAACTGACTTTCGCATTTATAATATTAGTATGATGATAAATGAAATCATACTAATATTATAAATGCGAAAGTCAGTTGGTTTGTTGGTTTGTTGGTTTGTCCTTCAATCACGCCGCAACGGAGCAACGGATCGACGTGATTTTTGGTATTGGTATAGTTGAGGACCTGGAGAGTGACATAGGCTACGTTTTATCACGGAAAATTAAGGAGTTCCTGCGGGAATCAAAAAAGCTAAAACCACGCGGACGAACTTGCCGGCATTAGCTAGTCTTACTAATCAAATAATATAATAATATAATATATAATAATAATCAAATAAATATTATAAATGCGAAAGTTTGGATGTATGGATGGATGTTTGTTAATCACGCCCGAACGGCTGAACGGATCTGGATGAAACTTGTCACAGAGATAGATTATAGTCTGGAATAACACATAGGCTACTTTTTATCCCGGAAAACTAAGGAGTTCCCGCGGGAACCAAAAACCTCAATCCACGCGGACGAAGTCGCGGGCATCAGCTAGTAATAATATTATAATTACTATGAATGTGAAAGGAATTTTTCAAGAATTGAATTTGAAGAGTTCAACCGATTTAGCTGATATTTGAAATATGAACACATGACCAACTTCACGGGTGAACTCATGGTGGAGAACTCCTCAAATACTCATCGTAACTCCTTCGTGTTTGAGCTCATTGGATTTGTCTTATCGTGTAGGTACTAAAGACCAAGAATGTACTTGGCGTCCAGGGTATCATGATGGAATCGGGAGGACGTCACAGGACCTCTTCAAATACTCATCTTAACTCCTTCGTGTTTGGGCTCATTGGATTTGCCTTGTCTTGCTTTGGTTCAGAAATATTTATGAAACATTTCGTAAACCTCGATCTTTTACGAAAACTGGTTTAGAAATCTCGTAGAAATCGGTATACCTACCTACTTGCTTTGAAAAAAGAAAAAACTCGTCGAATTCAGGATCTCCTACTTTTTTGAAGTCGGTCAAAAATAGTTGTTAAATTGTATATAGCTTTTCCAAATAAATTTTGGTGTTGTAATTACTTTTATTTCGGTTCCAAATAAAAATATCAATTTTTTCCATCCGCAGTATACAAACACTGCACTCGCGAAATCGTAATAAAATTTTTGACAAAAAGTGATACACCCGTCCGTTCACGAGCGCGTTTCAGCGCAAACTGAGGCGAAAAATCAAGTCCTCGGATATTTTCCTTAGAAAAAGTATGAAAAAAATATGGTGGGACGCATAAATGACTACGTACTTCACTTGGACGCACAATGTGGCATAGTATAGATAGAGGACTATATATGCCATCTTTTTTTTTAAATTACTAATTAAAATATGCAGCGGATACATAAATGAGGGTTCCTGAACAGACCCCATTTTTCGTCATTTTAAGCGATTCATGCGTTCGATATTACGTATTTATGCAGAAAATTTGTATGGAGTGTGCATTTTTTATATGGTCAAACGAACGCTGAATACATGACCTTTAATTTGATACCATGATATCCCCACAGCTAGAATTCCTATTTCTTTAAAGTGTACCTGGAAAAGTATGAAATTTGTATAAGGCGCCTTAATGAACCGCAAAACTAACTTTGTTTGTAGAGGTTTACTGTTAATATCAAAAAATTACGTTTGTTGTATGGGAGCCCCCCTTTAATATTTACTTTATTGATATTTAATTATTTATTTTGAAAGGTAATATACAAGTTAATATTCTGGGAAAATTTGAACCGTCTACCTGTTACCGTTTTTAATATTGAGCAAAAAAATACGAAAAAAACACGTTTATTGTATGGGGACCCCCCTTAATATATATATTTTTTTTAAATTTTTAGTATTTGTTGTTATAGCGGCAACGGAAATACATCATTTGTGAAAATTTCAGCTTTCTAGCTATCACGGTCTATGAGATACAGCCTGGAGACAGACAGACAGACAGACAGACAGACAGACAGCGGAGTCTTAGTAATAGGGTCCCGTTTTTACCCTTTGGGTACGGAACCCTAAAAAGAGCAACCACCGAGTTTCTTGCTATAGTTCTGCTCGGTAGGAATGGTATTCCGAACCAGTGGTAAATTCACTTGACGATTCAAAAGTACTTGTAAAAGTTTATTTGAATAAGAAAACATTTGATCTTGATTTTGATATAGTGTCGTCGGTACATTAATACTATGAACGTTGCACGCCGACAAAAAATTGCTGGCAACTTCTAGTTGCCTGTGCCCGCGGAGTTTAAGCGATTAAAAGAGATATGCAAAAGTGGCGCCTCCCCAGTAAGCTTTTTATTTTACTGGTCAAGCTTTAACTGAAGATAAAAGTACATCTCATTGGACATAGTGGGTATTTGCCTCTTAAATTAAAACTTTCCAGCGTGTAGGTAACTAGGTACAATTGTTCAAGCACAATTGAAGTCCGTGCAGGCCTGTAAAAAGACAAGTGCGGTGTACGCAGTGCCCGTCCGCCGCTCGGACATTTCGACAGATCCCTGATTGGGTTCCCGTGCTCTGGCGTAACAAGAACGGCAAGAAAGGAGCCGCCAGTTAGTTGAGCGGCTTTGTAAAGAGAATTGTACCCAACGCTTCCATTATTCAATGCCTAGGTTCTGTAATGGAGTTCTGAATTGCAAAGGCGCGGCGCAAAAACGCGCGCGAGAAAATCCAAGTTTTTTATCCCGGAAAATCAAAGAGTTCCCACCACAAAAATCCAAGCAGACGAAGTTGCGAGCATTATCTATTATAATATAATAGTTTTTAACATACTGTAAGTACCTTATAAACACAAATCCAATGAGCCCAAATAAGACTGAGTTATGTTGAGAATTTCCCAGCTTCATCATTGGCACCTCCATAGTACTATATTTTTTTTTATTCCTCTACAAGTTAGGTCTTGACTGCGATCTCACCTGATGGTAAGTGATGATGTAGTTTAAGATGGTAGCGCGCTAACCTGTTAGGGGTATGGCAGTTATATTCAATCCATACTCCTAGTTGGTTTCTACACGGCATCGTACCGGAACGCTAAATCGCTTGGCGGTACGTCTTTGTCGGTAGGGTGGTAATTAGCCACGACCGAAGCCTCCCACCAGATCAGACCAGAGAAAATTCTGAAATTACTTATATAAATTCCTAAATTTATCCTGCCGGGAATCGAACCCGGGTCCTCCCACTTTAAGACAACAGCGTTCAACACTGCGCCAGGGAGATGTCGAAATATTATGATATTATTTTCATCGCCGGCATCTTTGGGAGTCCGCCATTGGGATTTAGAATGACGTAACTGTATTTTAAACGTGTACCTACATCCCAGCTCAATCGGTTGGGAAAAACTGTTTTCAAAATTTCACCTAAACAAGGACACACACATTGCAAGTTCAATAGAAGCTTATAAAAAAGCGTATTCACTAATAAAATGCCTGCCTAAATGAAAAGTTAATAAAAAATAAAAAAAACAAACAAAAAAACGAAATTGAATACAAAGAAAATGAAATAAGAAGCAGAGGAGGAACGAAATGTCAGTAAAATTATTGTTATTGGCGGGAGCTGATATTTTCGCAATAATCGAATTTGCGGCAAAACTTTAGGGACCAGAAGTGAGACGCAAAATATGTAAATATAGTCCTGATAAGATAGTTCGGGAGCTACACCCAAAATTATAATACCTAACCATAGATTAATTATAAATTATATATTGTCTTTGACCTAACTCATGTTTAAGATGATCGAAATAGTCGGTTCATTTGTCCGATCATCTGTTCGTGACAGCCCGTCCCTTATAGGACTTCCAATTTGCACATAATTAATTCTAATTCACAAAAATAATACTATGCACAATTATTTAATGTCCTAAAGTAAGTAAATTAAATTATTCGAGTAAAGTATCTAAGCAATGCCGCACGCACAGATTTTTGTCATGTTTTTTTTTGTCAAAGTTTTACAATTGTGACGCTCTTAGGACGCGAGTTTGGGGCAAACAACTAGTTGCTTTAATGATCTATTAGCCTGAAAAAGATATATTAGAACGTTGTCTCGCTCAGGTAGGTTCCTATAGATAAAGAGAGACAGAGTAACTCTTAATTATTTTAGTCAGTGTTTAACACTATGACAGACAAGTGCGGATTCTGTGGTTGAATATGTTGGACAGACGGTGAGAAGCCTCGGTGGTTCAGTCAGATAGGAGCCGCGTCGTTAGTAAGATGTTGCAGGTACGAGTACCACTCAGCAAATTTGTATAAAAAATAATAGAATAGTAAAAACTCGTGCGAAAGGAACCAACGTTCTTAGTTCAACGAAACCACACTTAATTTACCAGCTCTCAGACTATAAAGCAATCTTCCCTGCCGCTGTATCAAAGGGCGAAGGGTCAGTGGCCGTAAAAAGTAAGGTTGCGGCCCTCGAGAAGTAGGCTTTGATTTCCGCCATGTCACGTAGTTTATTTTATTTGCGATCCCGTTTTATAGTTTTGAGAAAACTACTTCTCTATCTATCTACTCAGTGAATTTTAGTCACGTAGGTCGTAAAATCAAATTTAAAAAAATAGAACGGGATAATCGGACGAGATAGACAGACATAAGATAGATTAATCGACCTGCATTACATTTCATAATATAAGTAGAGATTTCCAAACTTATTTTGCTTTCAAAAGTCTTATACCTAATTTAAAAAAAAAGTGTAACCTTAGGAATTCAAAAATGGTGTCGATAAAATTCGAAAAATCCCAAAGAAGTAGGAACCCAAATATGCGAAAAAACGATTCCATAGCTATGGGTTTTTTTGTATTTAAGTTAAAATATGATGAAAATCAAGTATGTACATTGTACACTCTACTAATAATTTCTACATACCCACTTATTTTTGAAATCTTAAAAATTTAAAACGGTTCTTAACTGAATAGGATTATCGGAAGGATCTATTTTAACTCTATGATGAATTCGCTACACTGTACATATGCGTCGAATAGAATTTCACCCTCCGGCGTCGTAAATATGTGTCGGAGTGGAGAGGTGTGGAAAAACTAGAGATGAAAGTGGAGCGAGCTCCTCGGGGGCCCATTAATGAATTGGGCCTCACTAGCGCTATTTATAGCAGCCTCCCCGCGATAAATACTGATCCTTTTTGTGTCCACGCTCAGTGATCACTTGCGGACTGCGGTTTATTGTTCCTCTATCTGCGACGCCATTTTAAGTTTCACCTTTTTACCCTACGGCAAAGCCAAAATATGTATTTATTTTATGTTGCATAAATAATGAATGGGGCCTCACTAGCGCTATTCATAGCAGCCTCCCCGCGATAAATACTGATCCTTTTTGTGTCCACGCTCAGTGATCACTTGCGGACTGCGGTTTATTGTTCCTCTATATACGATGCTATTTTAAGTTTCACCTTTTTACCCTACGGCAAAGCCAAAAGTATGTATTTATTGTATGTTGCATAAATAATGAATGGGGCCTCACTAGCGCTATTTATAGCAGCCTCCCCGCGATAAATATTGATCCTTTTGTGTCCACGCTCAGTGATTACTTGCGGACTGCGGTTTATTGTTCCTCTATCTGCGATGCCATTTTAAGTTTCACCTTTTTACCCTACGGCAAAACCGAAAGTATGTATTTATTGTATGTTGCATAAATAATGAATGGGGCCTCACTAGCGCTATTTATAGTAGCCTCCCCGCGATAAATACTGATCCTTTTTGTGTCCACGCTCAGTGGTCACTTGCGGGCTGCGCTTTATTGTTTCTCCTGCGATGCCATTTTAAGTTTCACCTTTTTAGCCTAGGGCAAAGCCTGAAGGAAGGGTAACGATTTTAGCAGCATATTATGTATGCAGTATGCACGTATGTTTGTATTTATATGAGTGTATGTATTGTGTATTTCCAACAGTGAAAAGGCATTATTCAGGCAAGCGCGCTTCATTATTATAAGTATTATTTATGTGTATCTATATGTTAGCATTGTTGTCGTTAAGCGCAAGCCTATACTGCAATAATAAAAAATAAACTACTCAGCCGATAGTTTATGGTTTTGACTTCTATGGCTGAATTTTCATTTTAGCGTCCATAAATAAAATCATGACAAAATCCACATAAAATTAGGAGTTCCCGGGAATCATAAATCTTCAATCCAAGACGAAGTTGCGGGCGTCACCCAGTATAAAAACAATAGCACTGTAAGGCTGAAGCTAGGAATGATTGTGACAATAATTCAGAGGAACTCATACCATTAGCCTGTAGACTGTAGACTGTAGAAGGTATAAATTAGCGATATAACCCATTCCAAGTGTTGCGCAAGGCGCCGAGCCAAGCATTGTTGCCGTTTTTACAGGGACATTGTTCTTCGCAAAAACAGCAAATCCATTAATATGCCGAGCGGCGTTTCATTAGTAACTCACAAAGTGAATTTTAATGCAACTCCTCTGTTTCCGAGCGGAAGGGAGACCCAAGTTTGGCCAAGTTTTTTCCGCGTCGCTTAGTTGAGAAATAACTCGTTAGGAAATGTGAACTTGCGGAGCTAAGAAATGCATTGCCGTTTTGATTAAAAGCTCGCAACAAATCCACGCCCTTTTACCATATTTTACATAATCTTCAATTATATTTAGTTTAGTTTTGAATACGAGTGTCTTCAGAGTCGGATGGCTGGCTAAAAGCTTGTTTAAAAAAAAGTTTTTCTAACTTGTTTTAAAAAAAATTTTTTACTAGATGATATTCGAACTGCGAACTCGTCGATTTTTTACGAATTCCTTGATTTTCCAGGATAAAAATAAGGATATTTCCTTTCTTAGGATGCAACTTTTTCTTTACCGAATTTCGTCTAAATCGATTGAACAAACAGACACACTTTCGCATCATACTTCGCAGTACTTCCATAATACATATTGTATTAGAATACAACTATTTAACTACGATTTCTATTACTAACAATACAACATAGAACAAAACATTGAAATGAAGAGCATATGTAGCCAATTAGCGTGGTTTCCCATTTAATACTGTATTTAGGTTATATTCGCCTTGAAGCCCTTACTAGACCGGGCTTCAATAGCCTACAATTCTTTGAGACTCTCCATATTATTATTCTCTCGGCCGCCATTGTGTGGGCAAATGTGGGCGGCATTACATTAATTAGGCTTTACGACGGGTTTTTTCGACCATGGGCGACATTTTTGTTCTCATTTGTTGAATAGATATGTTGTATATTTTGAGTTGTTCCATAGAATTTGTACACTTTATGAGCTGATTCAGTAGCTGATGCCGCGACTTCGTCCGCGTGGATTGAGGTTTTTGATTACCGTGGGAACTCCTCAAGTTCTCAGTTTTCTGGGATAAAAAGTAGCCTACGGGTTATTCCAGACTATAATCTATCTCTGTACCAAATTTCATCCAGATTCATTCAGCCGTTCTGGCGTGATTAAGTAACAAACAATCAATCCATACATCCATCCATCCAAACTTTCGCATTTATAATATTAGTATAGACTATAGATATAGAATAACGTAAATTTGATCGACGAGTTTCGTCCGATATTATAAGTCCAACATTATGTAAACAGTAATTAGGGCAGCAAGGCGTATTTACGTATTCGACCACTAACCATTACAATCACAGTGATATCGAAATATATACGTTTTTAGGGATCTGCGCCAAACGGAGAAGACCCTCAGGTCTGCTCCGTTTGACCCGTGAGGGCCAAGTGGGGGTCAGGGCTTCGACGCTTGGCCTCCCTCCTTACACGGACGGGCGCGGGGCAACACTGTGCCCCGGTGAATAATTTTAAACTTTAGGTGCGATTGTGTAAGAATTACCGATCAAATCGTCAAAGTTCGCCGTCAAAGTAAAATTAAGCATAACAGTATTAATTTAGAGCCCAATTTCGTGTATCCATTATCATACGTTTAGGGTATCGTACATACCTAAACGTATGAGAATGATGAAGAATGAACTTTGACGATTTGATCGGCAACTTTTAGACAATCGGGGGGCCTTGGAGGCTACATGCCCCTATAGATCTGATATAGTCACCGAAGTAAGGTCTGTACCGCGGGTGACAATCATCACTACCGCCTGCAGGACCCGTGTCGATATCCTTGTTAGGAATGGACGGAAAATCCGACACGACCGAGCTAGTACTGAGAATTTATTATCAGAAAACACATGCTAACAAAGTCGAACATGCTAACCACTACACCAACGGACTATGAGAGTAAAGGAACAGAGAGTGCACCTGTCTATGCGCACACACTTGTGCACTATAATATCTCCCGCGCAGATGGCTAATCTCTTGTGAGATAGGCCGCCGCCGTGGCCGAAATTCAGTCGGGAGGACATTAGATATTATTAGGTATGGAGGCGCGTGAGCACCGCTATACCTGCTGTGAGGGCTTATATTGTGCCCTGGCCATGCAGGTACGCCGTCAGCCCGGTCATGAGCGCCTCGATCACAACCCGGGCTATGGCCATGATGTCCGAGTCGGTCTGCGCTGCTCGCTGGGCCGATTGGCTTGCAGGGCAAGCGTTCGTGTAAGTTTGGGGTTGTGGGTTTGTTGGCCGGGCGTGAAGCGCGGCACATCAATTTGCGTCGGGCTTGGGCAGCCTGACACGTGCAAGGTTGCTCGATCGTAGTCAGTATAGACGTGTAGGGAAACTCCCTCAGCAATCAAACGGCTATTGCAATTCTCCACAATTATATTCACTTTCTAAGAAAATCACAGCCAGCCCAATACCAGAATCCCAGCGTTCGGTTATCCCTTCCCGCCGTACAGACATATCATGCCTTGACAGCTGACGCATGCCCCAGCACACCAACCCTTTTATTTATTTTTAAAACAAAAACACGACCCGGATTCCAAGTTGTTAATTTTACTTTTAATCAATAATCAAATGAATAACAAATAACTCGAAACCCAACAGACGTCTCGGTCTGCAGTCTGCACGGTCTGTAGTAAAACAAAGTTTTAAAGTTTTTGGCAAATGGCTGCGGAGCACTACGTTATTCGTTAACTAAGACACCCTTGACCAGTTTTCAATTTTAAACAGTAATAATACTTTACTCTCATTACGGATCCGTATGAAATAAGTACTCTACGTGGAATTATTAATGCAAATTCTGCAATGATACGGTGCGCGCAGCATTGTAGGCCAAGGGCCTATAGTAAATTTTGAGGAGGTGCTTTATAAAACCCATAAGTTGTTAACCGAGAGCCTATAGTAAATTGTGAGGAGGTACTTTATAAAACCCATAAGTTGTTAACCGAGAGCCTATAGTAAATTGTGAGGAGGTACTTTATAAAACCCATATGTTGGTATCCGAGAGACTATAATAAATTTTGAGGAGGTGCTATAAAAAACTTATGGTAATTCTTAGACGTCACTTGATTATAGAAAACTAGACCTAATTTAGATCTACTAGATGAACCACAAAATTTTTGAATTTGGACACAGCTATCAAGAAGGTATTTCTGGTCACCTTAATCACCTGCTACGGCAACGATACCTCACAATAATATTATTAGTATTAAAATGTCCCAAGGGCTCTCGGTTTATTGGAAATTGTCGTCACCAAAAATATCGGTCGAACTCATTTCCATTAATATTCCAATTAATGAAATATTGTTCCGGCCACTTCACCACTCCGATGATATTTAAAATGAAAAGGAAGTTCCGAGGATCTTTACAGCGATATCCATACATTTAAATGCTTAATTAGGTACCCTTTTAAAAATAAATTTAAGGTTGCTATGCAATTCTTTGGTAAAAAAATATATCATTTCATTGTTTCAACAAAAATAAAGAAATAGACTTGACGACTTGAACGATATCACAGGCAACCTGTCACTCTTTTGACGACCTCCGTGGCGCATTGTTGAGGGCTGTTGTCTTAACGTGCGGAGGTCCCGGGTTCGATTCCCGGCAGGGTTTCGAAATTAATTATAACTTCTGAATTTTCCCTGGTCTGGTGGGAGGCTTCAGCCGTGGATAGTTACCGGCAAAGGCGTGCTGCCAAGCGAGCGTTCCGGTGCGATGCCGTGTAGAAACCGATTAGGGGTATGTGTTTAATATAACTGCCATGCCCCTAACAGGTTAGCCCGCTGCCATCTTAGACTGCATCATCACTTACCATCAGGTGAGATTGCAGTCAAGGGCTACCTTGTGCTGGATGAAATAAATAAATAATATATAGGTACCTTAAAAACGAACCAACACACTTTCCCATTACAATATTGGCAGGGTAGGATACAGTTCCTTAAAATAAACAGTGATATTTTTCTCACGTCCGGTTCGCGCTCGAGTCTCTGCCAAAATAGAAACACGTTGGATCCGCTGCCATCACTTTGATTCGTGTCTGAAAACTGCCTCGCATTATACAATACCGATGTACCGTCGACGTCAAAAGTCTATACATAGCTTTGAGGCTAAAATCGTGTACATGAATCTGTGAATCACTCACTCACACTAAACATGGAATATCCATACTTAATATTGAGTTTTAATTAATAAAATTAGGTTATACCTATTAATACAACTTTCTTCAATCCTATTTAATACAACTTTCTTATTGCCATAAATGGTTAATAATTGGGCTAATTCTGTAGTGCATGCAATCTCTATACTAAACTAAAATGACAGCATTAAAAATATTGCCAACCCTTTCTTTACTCCCTTCGGAAAGGGACAGAACTAGATTTAAAGCTGTCATTTTAGTTTAGAGATTGTGTTATACAGGATTGGCCACATTATCAACTTATAAGAACCTATGGCGTACAAAAATCATTCAAGTATATTTTACTGGCGTCACTGGAGATCGACATCAGAAACTTAGGCCATACAAAATAGAGAAAACGATATATTCGCTGTAACATTAGAAACTAGATTGAAATTATCATAGATTTAGTTTCGTCCTGTAATCATAAATGGGATGCAATTTCCTCACGTAATAAATACGAATGCGATCCGCCACGCTGCCGCATAAAGATTCAATATTTGGAGAGCAGCTAGCTCGCGCACCAGACGTGAGCTGAATGCCCGCTTAGCTCACAGCTTACACCCTGCATATATGTAGCTTAACAGAAAATATTTCATCGTATCTGATCGAATCTAACTCTCTCTGTGCGTCGTATTCCTCCTTACTGAGGGTCGTGACCCCTTCCCATTAATCAAATAATGGTAGGAGTTTTCTTGGGATAGTAATGCGATGGGTTGCCACGTTCTTTTGCATACGACTCGACTAAAGTTTTTTCTAACGATTATCATCCGATGTTAGTGATAATAACCGGGACCTATGGCTTAAACGAAAAGGCCAAATTTGAAACCCAAATTCGCGTAGTCACAGATGGTCCTGGACCACTGTTTCGCATCAGCTAACTCAAGTTACTCCGTATATCAGATTCCACAATGCTACATCTGGTGTTACAAGAGTTCTGTAAGTTCTACTCTGTAAGTATGGGAGTAAGCGACAGGACACACACAGTGGCGTTGATGAGTTATTTGCCTCCTCTCGTACGGTACAGCCTGCCAGCTCTCTTGGGGTAGTAACTAGCAGCTTAATAAGTCGGCCTTACTGTCTCGAATTTGGAATCGTGATATTGTTATAAGAAGAAGCAGCCGAAACCCAAAAAAATCAGGGGCCATACTACCAACGCTTAAAGCAACACTTAAGCAGTATTACTCAAAATGTCAGTTTGATGTCACGTACCTTGACATTCCTAAAATAAGGATCATAATTCTAAAACACAAAAGTCAACAATAAAGAAACAATATTATGGTTAAAGTGTCGCCAATATGACGACATCTCCTTGCAGCCTTTTAAAGGTCGCTCAAACATAAATGCCCGCGAAAAACTTTTGTGTTATTAGGAGTTAGGAGCGTCGTCCTCAAAGCGCCAACTTCTCAACTCACGCCCCCGATTATGTAAGAAAATCGAAATCGGTTAAACGCATAAGTCCTATAGTTAGTCCGACAAACTTATCAACGGCCGGTTTCTGAATTGAGAATTTCATGTTGAGTCTGTTTCAAAGACTACTTAAGGACTAATTAAGCAAATTTTTGTTTCTGAATTGATATTATGTAAGGTTAATTTATTATGAATTCAGAAACCGGCCCAATATCAATTCAGAAACAAAAATTTGCTTCATTAGTCCTTAAGTAGTCTTTGAGACAGACTCAACATGAAATTCTCAATTCAGAAACCGGCCTTTAACTTATCGAAATTGAAACTATTTTTTGTGCCTGTCTAGTTTTCGTTTTTATTTTATTTTTCAAGATTTCTAGTTAAGCTTTCACTGGGTCAGTTAAGTTTGTGGGACAAATACGGGTTCTTAAATAATTACGATTTTCTCAGAAAATTGTGCCTCTGATTGCTATTGATTATGCCTTCACATGAAACCACCACCGCCATATGAAGGCAAATGAGCTAACCCACTAGACTAATCTATTTGTAAAAACCGGCCAAGTGCGAGTCGGACTCGCGCACCGAGGGTTCCGTACTCAAGAAGTAGGTATAATTACCTTTGTTAATGAACCGCAAAACTAACTTTGTTTGTAGAGGTTTACTGTTAATATCAAAAAATTACGTTTGTTGTATGGGAGCCCCCCTTTAATATTTACTTTATTGATATTTATTTATTTATTTTGAAAGGTAATATACAAGTTAATATTCTGTGAAAATTTGAACCGTCTACCTGTTACCGTTTTTAATATTGAGCAAAAAAATACGAAAAAAACACGTTTATTGTATGGGGACCCCCCTTAATATATATATTTTTTTAATTTTTAGTATTTGTTGTTATAGCGGCAACGGAAATACATCATTTGTGAAAATTTCAGCTTTCTAGCTATCACGGTCTATGAGATACAGCCTGGAGACAGACAGACAGACAGCGGAGTCTTAGTAATAGGGTCCCGTTTTTACCCTTTGGGTACGGAACCCTAATAAAAAAAACCGGGCAAGTGCGAGTCGGACTCGCGCACGAAGGGTTCCGTACCATTATTAATAAATAATTACCTTTGTTAATGAACCGCAAGACTAACTTTGTTTGTAGAGGTTTATTGTTAATATCAAAAAAACTATGCTAGTTAGAGCATTGGCTATAGTTTTCCTGTAAAATATACGTAAATTACTATTGACCATAATTATTTCAAATTTTTCGATTGGTAAACTCCGGAGATAAGGGGGGGGGAACGGTATTTTTTTTGACATTTTCCCCGATAAATCAAAAACTATCATAACTAAAAATAATTAAAAATCTGTTTTAGAATGTACAAAGTAAACCCTTTCATATGATACCCCACACAGTACAGTTATCTCACTTTTAAATTTCAACCCTCAGATTTTCCTCCCTTTTTAAATAAGAACAAAAATAATTTCCAATTTTTTTTAATTCCAGTGTCTTTGGGCCACTAATATACACAACTATTCCAAATTTCATGTCGATAGCTTCGGTAGTTACTGAAATAATCGAGTGTGACGGACGGACAGACGGACAGACGGACAGACGGACAGACGGACAGACAGACGGAGAAAGTCGCACCATAAGGGTTCCATTTTACCATTTTGGTACGGAACCCTAAAAAGACGTGTGGCACTCGGAGACTGCCGCGGTAAAGCTATTGCATAGCATTTTTTATCAACTTGCTATGACTACTTGTGTTGTTGACTTCAAGTTGTTGAAAATATAAAGGCGAAATTTTATTTTCAACTACTTGAAGTCAACAACCCAAGTAGTCATAGCAACCAAAGTGTTAGGTTTTTTTTCGTTACGGAATTTCTGGATTCGGTCTCCACGCTCAAGGCCCGCGATAGAAGCTATGCAATAGCTAAAAAAAATATTGAATATAAAATTTATTGCTGCTAATTGCTATGCATCGAAAGAGATAGATATTAAAATTCTACATCAATGGCAGCTATAGGATATGCTAAAGTTAATAAAGGGGACTAGCCCAATGGGTATCGCGCAAGGGAGTCTCCGGCGCATGTTCTTTGAGAGTTCCCGGAGATTAATGCTCAGAGGATGGCCACCGAAGGAGTTTTAGCGGGTAGAACTCCCACATCACCCGCACTCTCCTAGGAGAGCATATGAAGAAGATTTCCCCCTCGGTTAATACATAAATTATTATTCTTCCTAAAGAGCTGATCGGCCTGGTAAAAAGCGAGTCATTTTTATCATATTCTGAACTCTCTGCGTCCTACATACATACATAATTATACTGTGCATTTTTAAGTAGAGAACCTTCTTTGTCCTTAGAATAATGAATATAGAGCCGATGAGTTACTAGCAAATTGCATTTGAAATTTTAATCCCTGTTAATCAGGATATATTGTTATACTGTTAATCAGATTTTTCGATTGGTCTGTGGCAGCTGTCACGGTTGTAAAAACAGCTGACCCAATATTAATTTTAATTTTATTGTTTTAATTAGAACAAATACAAATACTTTTGTATTTTTTAGATCTTAGAATCAATGTGAAAATATATTATTGTAAATTATTAGTCTAGTATAGACGAAACTTAAAAATTCCAACTGGGAAGTTGTGACAGCAATTGACGGACGGCGTGATTCATATATCAACGGCTAAAACCGGGGGAGTATTGCTTTTATTTCTTTTTAGAGAATAAACACATACATATTATTATCTCGTTATCTAATCTATCACTCCCTACACGCTATTCGTACACTCTCGATAACTTCGAGACACGTCCCTCCTCACACAAAGGCAAAGACTTTTCTCACTTTACTTGACTGATCCGTGGAAGTAAAGTTGCAGAATGACCTAGATTGCCGCAGACAAACCTAACACTACACTGTACTAAACATCATAAACCCCTAAATGTAACATTTATGCATATAAATCCTTTAATAAGCTTTTGTTGTAACTTAAGTAAATACATATTATTAATCTCAAACTATTTAGGTATATCAAATAATAATCAAGTATTACACCACTCTTTATTTATTTACTTATCTATTTAATACTATACTATCCTTCTGTCTGCTTAGGCTCTTCTCTATACCTACTCTCAAAAAACTTTTACCTTCCTTCACTAACATATATCACTTGCTGTGTTTCAGGTGTAAGTACTGCAGAATGGCTCCTACAATGCAAACCAGACGGGCAGCAGCCCTAGAGGAGCAACAGAAGCTGAAAAATGCCCTGCACGAACTAAAGACGCTGAAACAACTGAATGAACAACTACTGAAAGAACAGGATGATAGTGAAGCTGAATTGAGAGTAATTATTGCCAGGAACACTCAGTTGAAGGCTGAACTGGCTAGCCTGCACAGCGCTCACACCCAGGTGTTGGAGGAGCGAGGCCAGCTACAGGTGGCAGTCAGCTCATTCGACCAGTGTATACGGACATATGAAGAGGCATTAGGAAAGATTTCAATGTTAGAGGATGAACTGAGTAGATCACAAAAAATAATTTGTGACCTTCAGTCACAAATTCAAAGTTGTGAAATACAACAAACCAATAACCTATATGACGAGCTGCTCACTTCATCCTCAACGGCACCAGCTGTTGTGACCATTGACCTCACCTGTGACAGCCCTTGTGTTAATAAAAGGCCGCCCTCAGTACCAGTTTACTTAAATAGCCATAAAAAAATTAAAAAATATATAAAACTTGGCAAATTTATATCAAAAACAAAAAAATTAATAAAAACTCAAAAAATAGGTGCTAAAAACATTTCATTGAGAAAGGAACGTTCAGATTTGTTAATACAGCTGGATACATGTTGTACTTCTCTGCAGGAAATAAGAGAACAATATGAGCATGATGTTGACAGCCTGAATAATACAATTTTACAATTGGAAAACTCTTTAAAAACCGTTACATCCCAATATGAGCTGTCACAGAAGCAGATCAGTGAGCAAATACTGGTTGCCAATGAACTGTTAGCTTTAGGTAATTATAATATAGACCGTTTTGACTCTTTGGTTAATAAGTGCCAGTGTGTGAATGAGGACAATACAGATGCTTCTGGGGAGGCTCAGTGTTTGAGTAAGGACCCATTAGTTCTATCAGCAGAGGTTCAGTGTTCAAAAAAAGACGATTTAGTTGTATCAGCGGACGTTCAGTGCATGGAACAAAGAAAAGGATGTGAACATAATGACATGTTACATTCCCAACAGCGGAAAACATTCATAGTTTCAGATGAACTGGGAAAGGACTTTGGTTACCTACTTAGTAATAAGTTACATCAAAATGTCTCTAACAAGTGTTACCCTAGGGCCCCATATGAATATATAGTGGAAAATATCAAAAGTTGTTGCTTGGATAGTTATAGTACAGTTGTTTTGTTGATTGGTAACAGCCTGTCCATAACCAAAAAAGAAATTCTCAGAAGTTTTGAGTATTTATTAAGTATACAACAAAAAACAGGTTGTAAATTTATACTTTGTGCTTTTCCCTTTTCTCACTCGTTGACCCAAGCACAAAATATGCGCATTTACAAACTTAACAGGCTTTTGCACAATTTAACTTATAGTCACAGAGACTATTTTCATATTTTTGACACAAATAAGTTTGTTAGTAAATTTACACTGACAAGAGATACTTTGTATCTGCCCTATAGATCTAAAAAACAGATAGCTACATTTGTAGCTTGTAATATACAAGACCCAGCTATTTTTAGCTGTAATGTAATTGGCAACTGTACATGTTGTACTGAGAATATTGATATTAGTAACTTTACTAATTCCAGTTTTTTGACACCGGATGTAAATTGTATGAATCTGAGTAGTAGTATTTTAACTCCAGATACAAACAATTGTAATAAAATTGTTGGAAAACATATTTTAAACTAAGTAATAAGACAACAGATAAGCCTTGTAATATTAAAATTGTACACCAAAATATACAAGGCTTACCTGGCAAAGAACATGAGATTGAGCTTTTCGTTAGAAATTTTGATATTGACATTTTATGCCTTACTGAGCATTGGCTCAATAGCCATCAATTATTACTCAATCTTAAGAATTACTCTCTGTCAAGTGCGTTCTCCAGAAAGAAAGCTATACGCGGAGGGTCTTTAATAATAACTCGTAACAATAACAATTGTAAAGAAAGAAAAGACATTGTTAACCTTTCCGTTGAACGCACTATTGAGCTGTCCTGTGTTGAGCTGGAGCGATACATCATAGTTTGTGTGTACCGACCTCCTTCAGGTGACCTTGTACTGTTTGAGGATGTAATGGAGGAGGCCCTAAGGCGGATATGCAGGTCATCCAAAAAAATTTTTATCTGTGGAGACTTTAATATAGATATTTTGCATCTCACTTCTCCAGCTGAGAAATTACTTAACTTATTTAAAAGTTTCAATTTAGAAAACATATTTATTGAACCTACAAGAATAACTGCAAGTTCAGCTACTTGTATTGACAATATTTTCAGCGACTGTAAAATTGTCAACAAATCTGTTATTACTCATCTAAGATCTGATCACTGCGGGCAAATGATATCTATTCCTAGCTCTAAACAAAATACAACTAAAATAATAAAGTATAGGCCAGTTACCACTAAAAAAGTACAGAAATTTAAACAAGAAATTTTAAATACTTTACCTACGCTCGATTTTACACAGGGTGGTCCGGATGAACTCTATAACACCTTCTTTAATCTGCTAAATTCTCAATTTAATTCCATCTTTAAAATAGTAGAAAAAAAATTGTTCAAGAACCTTAAATTTAGTGACTGGGCTACTGTTGGCATTTATAAAAGTAGAAACAAGTTGTTTGATTTATATGCCGAAAAGCAATATAATTACACCCCCACATTTGTTAAATACGTCAGAATGTATTCAAAATTATTTAGAAATGTGTGCATACAAGCAAAGTCACTTCATATAAAACAAAAAATTATTAATTCAGATAACAAAATTAAAGCAGTTTGGGAAATAATCACGGATGAAATTGGGAAACATAAAGTGGACGACAATAAACTGGAGCTAAAAATTAACGACCGTATCATTGACTGCAAAACGGAAATCGCGAACACATTTGAGAACTTTTTCCGAAATATTCCAGTCACCACTACTAGTTCCCTTAACTCCTCGCCAACAGAAGCCCATAAACTTCTCAAGGATAATGTCACCGAGTGCAGTGTGCTGTTTAAGTTTAGACATGTGACCCCATATGATATTATAAAAGTATTTAAATCTTTGCAACTTAAAAAACCGGAGACCTATCCGTAAAAATAATCGGCAATATTATTGATGTTATTGCACCCTATCTTGCTCTAGTTTTTAATGAGTCTGTAGATTCAGGATCCTTTCCAGACCTTATGAAATGTAGTAAACTGATTCCACTTTTTAAATCAGGTAGCAAAAGCGATCCAAATAATTACAGACCAATTTCAATTTTGCCCACTCTCAGCAAGATATTTGAAAAAATTATGCTCAACCAACTGCTCCAGCACTTTAATTCAAATAAACTTCTTCACTCTGAGCAGTATGGTTTTACTAAAGGTCGATCAACAATTGATGCGGGCGCAATGCTGTTAAAACATATAAACTTAAATGCTATTCCATGGGGTGACATCAACTCTTTGACGGATGTTGAAGATATGGTATCTCAATTTAATGCTTATACTCTGTCCTTATTTGACATCCATGCGCCTTTAAAAAAGATGAAGGTGACAGAGCAATCATGCCCTTGGATAACTTACACCATTAAGAAAATGATAGCACTGCGGAATCAGAGTCATTCTCGATATAAAGCGTCAAAAAATGAATCACATAAACAGTATTATAAGGATTTTAAGAAACTTGTATGGGAGGCAATGGAAGCAGAAAAAAGTGCTTATTTTAAGACTTACATAAATCAGTGCATAAATAAGCCACCTTTGTTGTAGAAACATTTAAAAAAAAATATAGGAGTTAACAAGAAGCAAGAGTATGACATACCATCAACTTTATGTGACCCTGAGAAGTTAAACACACACTTTTTGAACATTCCACATAGTGTGAGGTCCTCATTATCTAATCTTACATACTTTGAATTCAATAGGTTTGGGCCCAATACTTTTAACCTAAAAACTGTAACTGAAGCGGAGGTAATTAAAATTCTTAAAGGGTTAAAATCAAATGCGCAAGGCCTTGACGAAATTACATTACAAATGCTGTATTGGACTCTACCACAGAGCCTAGGCACTTTAACAGCTATTATAAATATGTCTATAACAACAGGCACCTTCCCAAATGTATGGAAAACTGCTATAGTCAAACCTCTTCCAAAAGTAAATAATCCAACCAGTATGAAAGATCTTAGGCCTATTAGCATATTACCATGTATATCTAAAGTTCTAGAAAAGGTTGTATGTGCACAAATGACCTCTTACGTAGAGCAGAGCAAAATATTGCCTGTTCACCAGTCTGGCTTCAGGAAGAGTCACAGTACAGCAACGGCAATCATGGACGTAATTGATAATATTTTAACAGCGCAGGACCAAGGCATGGGAACCATTCTGGTACTGCTGGATTTTTCCCGTGCCTTTGATTCAATTGATACTTCGCTACTGTTGTCTAAGTTGTCGTTCTATGGATTTGGCATTTCAACTATTAAATGGTTTAATAGCTTTCTCAGTAACCGGGCTCAATTTGTCCAAATAGACCAAGGTGATGGTACCCATTTGATATCCTCAACGTCCCCGGTTCTTCGAGGAGTGCCACAAGGATCGGCGCTCAGTCCGCTGCTGTTTGCAATTTACACAGCGGATATAATCCAGTGTTTCTCCAACTGCAAATATCACCTTTACGCTGATGATGTGCAGTTATACTTCTCATTTAAGCCTCAGGATGCTATAGATGCTGAAACAAAAATCAATGATGACTTGAATAGAATAGCTAAGTGGTCAGAAAAGAATTCACTTCTATTGAATCCTTTGAAATCTAAATGCATGTTGTTAGGAACTTCTAAAATGACAAAAACTATTCAAAGTTTTGATCCACAAGTCAGAATTGGAAGTAATTCAGTCGAAAGAGTCTCGGAGGCAAGGAATTTGGGGGTAATCTTTGATACAAATTTACACTTTGAGTCACATATTAAAAATATTATTAAGAACTGCTTCTACAGGTTGAAAGTCCTATATAAGATAAGATCTTACCTGACTGTAGAAGTTCGAATACGGTTATGTGATTCACTGATTCTATCTAAGCTGAACTATGCAGACACAGCGTATGGGCCGTGCTTGTTGGAAAGAACCAAAAAGTTAATACAAAGGGTTCAAAATGCTTGCGCTCGGTTCTGTTTTCCTGTTCCTCCTCGGTCACATATCAGTCCATATCTGAATCAGGCAAATTTGTTAAATATGTCAGCCCGTAGGAGCTTGCATCTGGCAACTTTGTTATTTGGTGTTATCTCTACTGGTAAACCGGAGTATCTATTCACTAAGATAAAGTGGGCAAGGCAGCACAGTAGATATGCGCCGAGAGGTTTGGCATGTCAAATGGCTGTGCCAAGGCATAGGACCGCCGCATTCCGAGGCAGTTTTAGGCTTGCTTTTTCTAGGATTTGGAATGTGATCCCACCGCCTGTGCAAGGCCTAAAATCAGTAAGCACCTTTAAATCTAAGGTCAAAAAGATATTGCTAGATAAACAAAAGCAGGGTTAAAATAAAAAAATAAAAGCACTTACCTATGCGAAATTTGCATCGCGATGCATCCAAATACCTGGAGAGGCAGCTTAAATAATTAATTAGTGCTGTGTTTCCTGTTGTTCTGATTAATCAGGTTCTTTATTGCGTGTAATTTAGGATTATTTAGCAAAAATATCTACAGGTCATTTGATTTTATAATTGTACAAATTCCAGAACGAGAACTCAGATATTTAACTCACCAACCAGAAAAAAAGATTTAACTAATTTAACGGCTCTGGATTCTAGTTCTTCTGAGCCTCCAGAACAAAGAATAGTGATCTACAGCACAGATCGGATAGCAATTGGACACTGCCAAAATTAGGCCACAGACGAATTATAATGGTCTGTGAGAAATTTCGTTTTATTATTTGAAGTTACTATCTACTAGGTCAACCTGGCTTGTCTCTGTATTGTACTTTGACTTAATGCGAGACCACACAATAGTGGATAGTACAGTATAGTATAGCAATTATTTTAAAATAGGTATATGTAAGTTTAGTGAATTGTAATGTTATGTAATTAGTTTAAAGTACGGGATAGTTTAGTTAAGTAGAGTTTAAGTCTTAATGGCGATAAATATGTTACCAGCGACGTCGGGTTAGCGGGCGGCCCGGGCGGGCCCGGGGCGTCGAAAATTTCTTAGGGGTCGCCTGAAAATCAGCGCTGTTATGGCGTATCTACAACATAACAGCATCACGCTGAGGCGATGCCCCTTTTGGAATTATCTTTGTCACAGTGTAGTTTCTAAGTTGTGTCCTAGTAATTTTGTGTTTTGTATTGTACTTTAGCTGTGTCATTGATAGTTCCGAATAAAGATTTATTTATTTATTTATTTATTTATATATTCGATGCGTGGGAGAAATCACAGAATGCTATTGGTATTTTTTGTGATTTGTCCAAGGCATTCGATTGCGTTGAGCACGAGACGCTTTTAGTTAAGTTGAGCTACTATGGAGTAAAAGACACTGCGCTTGGCCTCATTGGATCCTACCTCAGTAATCGCATTCAAACAGTATGTATCAACGACGTGAAGTCATCCGGATCAGCCTCACTAATGGGTGTTCCTCAAGGCTCTATTTTGGGTCCCTTCATGTTCCTGGTGTACATCAATGACTTGCCATATTTTGTCCGTAATACTTGCGATATTGTACTATTTGCTGATGATACGTCCTTGATTTTTAAAGTCGATAGACATAAGGACAACTTTGACGACGTAAATACTGCAATATCTCAAGTCACTAACTGGTTTACGGTAAACAATCTACTTTTAAATACAAAAAAAACTAAATGTGTTGAGTTCGCATTGCCGAATGCCAAATCCACAAGTGATATAAAACTAATGGTAAATAATGATATGTTGAAAATAGAAGATACTACTGTGTTCCTGGGGGTGACCTTAGACGCAAAGCTTCAATGGGGCACCCATATATCAACACTTTCTGGCAAGCTTAGTTCTGCTGCTTACGCTGTCAGAAAGATTCGACAGATAACTGACATCGAAACTGCCAGGATTGTATATTTTGCTTATTTTCATAGCATTATGTCTTACGGAATCTTACTGTGGGGTAAAGCGGCAGATATTCAAAAAATCTTTGTATTACAAAAAAGGGCAATACGTGCAATTTATAATTTAAAACCGCGTGATTCCCTTAGAGAGAAATTTAAAGAAATTGGTATTCTAACTGTCGCCTCGCAATATATTTACAGTAATATAATTTTTGTAAAACAGCACATCCATAATTACAAAAAAAATTGCGATCTGCACGATAGGCAAACTAGAGGCCGTAATAGGCTCGTGACTCCATCGCTCCGCCTCCAAAAAGTCAGAAGGTCATTCGTGGGAATGAGCATTCTTTTCTATAACAAAATTCCACAACCTATTTTAAACTGCCTATACACAAATTTAAGAAATCCATTAAATGTATGCTCCTAAAAAAAGCTTATTATACTGTTGAAGACTATGTGAATGATAGAGGAGCATGGATTTGATCGCTCCGGCAATGCTAAGGACAGCGGTTACTTATGTACACATTGATGTAATAAAATTATTGTAAATGAATTATTTAAAAAGAGCAACCACCGAGTTTCTTGCTGGTTCTTCTCGGTAGGAATGGCATTCCGAACCAGTGGTAGATTCACTTGACGATTCAAAAGTACTTGTAAAAGATTATTTGAATAAAAAAAAAAAAAAACAAAAAAAAAAAACATATTAAAAAAATATTTAAATACTATTTGACCCGCCCTGCCTTCACAGAATTTTCTTATTTATTTAGTTTGTTACATATAGGCAACATATAATATACACGATTGCAATAACACAGAAGAAGTAAAAACTACAAGAAAAAGTGCTAAAGCGGTCTTAATTCTAAAGTAATCTCTTACGGACAACCTTTGGCGATATTAATCCATACGAAAGTGCGTCTGTCTGTCTGTCTGCTACGTTTTTACGACCCATCTATTCAACCGATTTTGACGAAATTTGGTATAGCGGTAGGTATTACATCCCGGGTAAGGATATAGGCTATAAGCTTTTTATCCTTCATTCTAAGCTTTCTTTTGTAAATTTTGAACTGTAATAATTGATGTTTTCTTCTCATTTACACGCCAAGGCTATTATCGCGGCTTAAAGAAACCTTATTATGATTACCTACACCAGATAGATAGATAGATAGATAAATGCTTTATTGCCACACAAAACATTAAAAAGAAACAAAAAAAGTTAACAAACAAAAAGAATTAACATGGTGACATCAGGTGGCGTCACATAAAAATATCTTTAGACCACATTGCATGGCTTGACAGCAGTTGGCTGGCAAACCAATTCACAGCAACACGGTCTTTCCCTCCGTCTCGCTTCGTACCACCAAACAGATCGATAAATCTTACTAATATTGTAATGCGAAAATTTGGATGGATGGATGTATGGATGTTTGTCACTCATTCACGCGCCAACGGCTAACGGATCTGGCTGAAATTTGGCACAGAGATAGATTATAATCTGGAATAGCACATAAGCTACTTTTTATCCCGCGAATGCGACTTCGTCTGCGTGGTTTGAGGTTTTTTTGTTCCCGCGGGAACTCTTTAATTTTCCGGGATAGAAAGTAGTCTATGTGCTATTCCAGACTATAATAATATATCCCTGTGCCAAATTTCAGCCAGATCCGTTCAGCCGTTGGGGCGTGATTGAGTAGCAAACATCCATACATCCATCCAAACATCCATCCATACATCCATACATCCATCCAAACTTTCGCATTTATAATATTAAGTATATAAAGTAAGATTAAATCACAACGAAGTCTAGGCCACGCGTACTTCAACTAACTTACATAAATACGCCATTAATCGAGTCAGTATGTTCAAAAGAATATTGAATGGAGGCGCGACTCGAGAGTCGAGAGAGCACAGTTTATGAGCAAAGTTCCAAGTGTGAACGACTCTTCACACTGAACTCAAACAGTGAGTCTGAGCTGAGAACGCCAAGTGATTCAGTGAATCGATCTGTAGTGATACCTACTTTGCTGTGAAATTAAATTGATCTCTTCATTGCTTTTTATCCTTCTTTCTAAGCTTTCTTCTGTAACTTTGGTTTAAACTGTGATTGATATTTTGAAGTGAAAATATGAATCACATCGTTAGCCGCGTTGAGCAGTTTTTGGTAGAGGGTAAACTTGTGGATTCGCGTCACCGACACCTCGCTCCGACATGCTCGCGTTGTTACGAAGACAAAAGGTCTTATATACTACATTCGTTATTACACATTAATGCCGCCTTAGTTTAAAGGATTATACAATACTAGCTGATGCCCGCGACTACGTCCGCGTGGATTGAGATTTTTTGATTCCCGCGAGAACTCTTCAAATTTCCGGGATAAAAATGTGCTATTCCAGACTATAATCTATCTCTGTGCCAAATTTCAGCCAGATCCGTTCAGCTGTTGGGGCGTGATTCAGTAACAAACATCCATACATCCATCCAAACTTTCGCATTTATAATATTAAGTAAGATATTTTTTTTTAATTAAAAAAAAATAATTTGATGTCACGTTCCTAAACTATGGATTATAATTATCCTAAAACACGAAAGTCAACAATAATGAAACAATAAGGTGTAACGCGTTGGTAGTATAGGTCCCTATACCTCCCTCTAAACAGATGAACCAAAATCCTACATAATATACACTACCTACATCATATTATACAGCCGATTTTACGTAAAAATGGACTACATTGCATGGATTACCATAAAAATGTAATAGCTTAGTACAACGTAGATTTTTTACCATAATTATTAATTACTAGCGGCCCGCCCCGGCTTCGCACGGGTGCAATTCAGATTTGTAATTTTATCGTGAAAAAAAAAACAAAGTAAAAAATTTACAGATGAGGTGTTTACATTGTTAATGTTACATAATTTCTATTATATTATAAGCACCCGTCGATATCCGTTTGTAATCCCCAGGTGGCACGCGATTGCGACACGTAGGTATTCTCTCTGACTTGCAAGCATAGACTTATTATATTACTATGCTTGCAAGACGATTTTCATTTTGACTCTCCAATACGACGTATTTTCACTGCCCTCGCCTGGGAACTATGTTTAGAAAGTTGAGACCATGATCTTTTAGGCTTTTCGCAGTCTGTCTACAGCAGTTAGATAGTAAAATGTTAAAAAAAAATGTTGGTAAGTTTTCTTGTATTTATTATGTTTGTCTTGACAAATATGAAATAAAAGTGTCTTGACAAATATGACATAAGTTAATAGACCAATAGAGGTTTAGCGTAAAATGTTAAATTAGGTGAATATTTCCGACTTAATTCACATTATTGCAATTTTCGAAGGGATCTCTAATTTATTTTAAAATAAAATGTAGGTAGCCTATGTTACTCGCTGATAAATTAGCTTTCTATAGGTGAAAGAATTTTTAAAATCGGTCGAGTAGTTTTTGAGTTTATTCATTACAAACAAACAAATAAACAAACAAATTTTTCCTCTTTATAATATTAGTTTAGATTATATTATACTAGATGATGCCCGCGACTTTGTCCACGTGGTATAAGTTTTGTTTGATTTCTGCGGGAAATCCTTAATTTTCCGGGATAATAATTTAATATAAAAAAATATTTTTAAACAACAGCCTTCAAACTCCCGCGCCAACTTTACAACAACAAGCACGCGCTATACAAAGTACTTATTTTATTGTTGATATTTTAAAAACCGCTTGACCGATTTCGATAAAATTTATATGGGACCACATGGGAAGTATGCCCTTTCAAATAAAAAAAGAATCATCCAAATCGGTCCACCCACTCAAAAGTTCTGAGGTAACAAACATTAAAAAAAAATACAGTCGAATTGAGAACCTCCTACTTTTTTTGAAGTCGGTTGAAAAGTAGCATGATTAAGTATGTCACTCTCCAAGTCCTCAACTATGCCCATGACCAAAATCACGTCGTTCCGTTTCTCCGTTGCAGCGTGATTAAAGGGCAAACCAATAAACAACCACACTTTCGCATTTAATATATTAAGTATCATTCTAATTTTAAAGTATTCAACATTTCAATGCCCTGAAAGGGGCCTCATGTCTCTGTTACTATATTATAACCATTGTACATAAAAGCAATTTATAAGTCAAAAAGTGATAACAATATAAAATTTTACTATCAGTTTAAGCAGTGTTGTGTTAGACGAGACGTACTCAGTTTCATAAAGTACAACCTTCTTGGTACAATAATTGTTCCTGATGCAACTTCATTAAAACCTTTATTAAAACAGCAAATATTAAAAACTCTACGTCGCTTAATGGTTTCTTCCATTAGCAATTATTTTCATTTGTCATTACCAAAGATTTGAGTCGCCCGCCGATTAATAACACTCACAAATCCGCAAATTGGATTGTCGATTTGGCATCGCGTCGAGCCGGCCGCTTTTCCACGGATAACGCACGACACGTTATGGGATCACGACAATAATTTAGCGCACACTACCACAAATAATAACCCAATCCTAAACTCATCATACTAAACTCAATATTACTGGCTAAGCAACTTGATGGTACTTCTAGAGACATTGGACCCGAAACATGTAATTTGCATCACAGAATTACAAAGAACGACAATTTTCAGCAACTGTGAGTGACTTGCACAATCTGACTCTGCCTGAACAGATTTAGTAAAAAAATTTGATGCAGCCACTTTTTTACACGTTTATTCTGGGCTGACATGAAAAGGATAGCTGATGTAGAAAAACTTAAACACAAATAACAGGCTTGTGCAACTGGGCCTAGCACTGAAAAAATTGGAAAACTCATATTAATATGTTCAGTATTAAAATTAATCAAAATTAAAGTAGCGATTTGATTTAGGGTTAATTTTTACAAGGTACAGATATTTTGCATTCGAGACCAGTTTCATCTAGTAAAACCAAAGCGTTGATGCATTCTTATTTCTTTATAATTTTATAGTTACAAAAATCAAAAACTAAATAACATATATTCTTTTTAACGTAGAACCCAATCACGCTCGTGTGTCAGTGCTCGAAATCGTTCAAGCATTAAGTCGTGTCGTGCGTTGTTCCGTGGAAACACGCCCTAATGATCCCCTAATTGAGGGATCATTGCGCGTCGCGGAGGCAATTATTGCTGCCTCATTTCACATGCACGCCGCGCGCTCTAATGCGAGCGATGGAGTATGTAATATCGTTTTAATTAGACGCATTTTACATACAATTGCTGTAACAATACAATATAGCTTAAAGCTAGCCTAAGCTAATTGCTAAACAAATCATGCCCGCGTGGAATGGTGGCAAGCATACAAATAATAAGCAGATTCCTAGTCCCATGGCCAGAAGAACGCTGACTGAATGTCCGCGTTGGACAGCCAGGTTGATTCTTTGCGCAAAAAATGAGCCAAATGAGGCAATTGACCCCAGTGAAATATGTGTGTTTGTTTTGTTTGTTTTAAATTCTTTATTGCACATAAGTAGATTACAAATATGTCGCAATATTATAATATTTAAAGAGGTAATTTTTAAATCAACCCAAAGAAGGAACGAATAACGAACGAGTTTAAGGTATATTAAGACTTTAATCAATACATTTAGGAAACAGAAGTGGAGTAAAGTGAAACTAAGCAAATATAACAAACCACAATTTATTCTAGTGAACGATTACAACATATCACACATAAAATAATCAAAAAGGAACACACTTAAATCTGAACACAATTATGACTCATTAAGAGTTTCACAATAACGCAGTTTACAGCTCGGAAGGTGACAAAAGAATGACCACGCGGTAATACAGAGAGCGCTTTTTATACACGTTCCTGCCCGCTTTTATAGGTTTTAGTCGGGTACCTACACTACTCACAATAATTTTGCTAACTCGGCCTATCCTGATTGTGCGCCGCCCTCGGCTGCACCGGAAACAATTTCATCAGAAGCAGGAAGGGCTGGTGTGCGTATGCCATCTTCATTAGCTCCCCCTCTTGCGGTGTCTCCTGAACTAGTGAGGGCACCCAAAGATTCACCCGCATCGTCACAGTTACTGTCATCAGAACCTGCATAAGACACAAATGGTTGATTATTCATGACGATGCACGCTAATGCCTATTCTGACAATCATCACGCATACGAGGCCCTCATTCAAAATAACAACTTTCGCTACACAAAATAAAACGCTTCACATTCAAAAGTATGCATACTTCTCCAGACTTTACATCTCAATCAATCTCATACCAGAACTTGCAAGTTCACACACACACCACGTTAAAAACGTGCCAGGACAGAGCCTGATGCGCATTCAGAGAACGCGACTTCCCAGGACAAAACCTGCCAGGACACAGCCTGATGCGCATTCAGAGAACGCGACTTTCCAGGACAAAACCTGCCAGGACACAGCCTGATGCGCATTCAGAGAACGCGACTTTCCAGGACAAAACCTGCCAGGACACAGCCTGATGCGCATTCAGAGAACGCGACTTTCCAGGACAAAACCTGCCAGGACACAGCCTGATGCGCATTCAGAGAACGCGACTTTCCAGGACACAGCCTGCCAGGACACAGCCTGATGCGCATCTAAGAGACGCGACTTTCGAAGCCAGCCTTCGACATAACCTTCTTCTCAATCTGCCCACTACATACGACGCTGTCTGCTGTCATCCACTAGCCTAACAGAGCCTAAAGTAACCTAACCTAACATGTAAGCTTACATTTTGACCTAACAACTGAACTAATAAGTAGCCTAACGTTTGACCTAACAACTGACCTAACGTCTGATTTCCGACTAACCTAACTTTACTAGAGAAAGCATGTAACTAAATTGGATGACAACAAGCAGAGCCATAGGCAATGTTTATGCAAATTAAGTTGAAAGTGTCTGTCACCGAAGAACGTGCCGCGTAGTCCGAAGCACGACTTCGAGGTACCACTCCAAGGCACCGCTCCAGGACCCCGCTCCAAGGCACCACTCCAGGGCACACCTCCAGGGCCCCGATCCAGGGCACCACTCCATGGCGCCAAACATGTAACAGAAATTAAAACCAAATCGTTATCACGAAACGACGTGATCATCGTGGCTATCCATACATAGCAGGTAGTCAACGCATAGTCAATTACCTTCACAAGCTCTCTGACTTAAAAGTTCATTACCAGCACAGTTACCAGTACCAGCACAGGTACCAACAAAATTATTTGACTGCTTCAGCAGAGCTCATACATACAAAGCCGATAGAACTCACAGAACCTGTGGAGCTCTCAATAGAGCTGGTAGAGCTCCTAGATACAGTAGCGCTGGTAGAGTACCAAGACACAGTAGAACTCGTACAGAAACAAGAGACAGTAGAGCTGGTAGAGCATAACGAGTCAGTTGAGCTCATAGAGCAACAAGAGTCGGTAGAGCTGGTAGAGCCCTCACTAAAGGTCGCTCAACCATAGTACAAACCACCACGTCATGTCATGTCATGTCATTGTACCATGTCGAAACAACTTTGAACATTCAAAACATCAAACATCATCATCGATGAACACAGAAAATGAAGAAAGTTTACTCATACCAGTTATGTTCAACCATATCAAGTAGGCTAACGAGCAGCCTCGCGCACTATACAAGCGCGCAGCCCTGCGCGACCAGTAGACGCGCAGTGTCACGCCTCACAGTGTGGCATGCGAGCGCGCAGCATCGCACCCTAGGCGAGCGCACAGTCATGCGCAACCAGGAGCGCACAGCATCGCGCACTAGGTGGGCGCGCATCCCTGCGCGACCAGTGGACACGCAGTGTCATGCCTTAAGCGCGGCAGGCGAGTGCGCAGCAACGCGCACTAGACAAGCGCACAGCCCTGCGCGACCAGCAGACGCGTAGTGACGCATTTCACACACGCGGCATGCGGGCGCGCAGCCCGGCGCGACCAGAACGCCTCACACGTGGTGAGCGCCGAAGACGAAAGGAACATAGAACAGAAAACGAACCTGTGACCTGTAGGTCACAGCACACACGTCATGTCCATCACAGGTTCAGAGTACCTATACGAGCAATTCATAGCATCGACGATCAATTGTCCTAACCAGCTGCCACTGTGCCTCATACATTCACAACTGAATTTTAACTTCATTGCACTTTATGTAATCCTTGTTTAGTGCGGATTACAACCATTTTGTTTATAAAAGCCTCGTATGTAAAATTACTAACGAGAAAAGATTCTGACAGGTAGGTATGTAGACTCGTAATCGATTTGTATGAAATCAAACTTTAACTATCCATGAGGGTAGATAAACAATACTTCTCTAATCAAAATAGAATGCAACATTCAACAACAAATTACGTAACCTGGTTCGGTAATATTAAAGAAAATAACCTGTAAAACTCAAGTTAATTTTAACGTTTATCAGAACTATAAATATATTTGCTCGTCCATACCTGACCTCAACAATTTTTATTAAAATCGAGAAGGTATTCGCAAAATGTATTCACGTTAACTATTCAAAAACGCATTGATATCTCAGGAACACACAACCAACTTACTTACACTTTTTCTATGGAACAAGTCATGTTAAATAAAACAATGAAATCGTAAAGTAGGTAGGTAACAATATTTACGAATCTTAATTCAATTCAATTCCCAGATGTTGGCTTTTAGCTATGTTTACGTATGAAACTTTAGAATTGCGGTTGGTTTGTGTCCGATCGTAACTAGGTAATGATGAGTTTTAAATAACAACAGCATGTTTTAGCAAAACATTACTTTATGACTCAAAACTCAGCAAACTTAGAGGTTTCAAGTTATGTATTCAAACTTAGGGTATGAGTCACCTCTTTTTCACAAAAATATTTTTGTACCCGGTCGGTACCCACAAATGTTCTACTTTTGAACAAGATGTTTCGGCTAGACCCTTTAAACTGTTCACAAACTAGCATTCAGGGCGGTTTAGGGACTCAAATTTATGCGTTATGCCAATAACAACCACTGAGCCAACACAGCTTGTTAATTTAGTGGGAAATTATCATAAAATGGAAATCGCGTAAATACAATTGGGGTCTAAACCTTTTCTTAACACAATTAACAGTCAATTCAGTAACATGAATTACTGTTCATTTACTTTGTGGCTACGCTTGGTGGGTATTACATCCTTAAGCAAATAAATTAAATGGTCTTACCGATGTCGCATATTACGTCATATCACCAGAGGCTCGATGGTGTCATCACCTCACCACCATTCCAGGCAAATGCCAGGCGTAACACGGAAAAGCGCGCAGCACCGCGGCTCCGAGGCACGCAGCAAGGCACGACAGCGTGTCGCGCAGACTGAATTGCCCTCGTGAACGCTGCCCAGAGCGCCCACGTGGCATGCACAGTTGCACACCCAAGCGCACTCGTGAGGCGCCTCAAGCACACGAGCTGTGCAACACCACAGCTCGGCCACGCTCCGCGAGCCAGCGATAACAATCACATGAAAACAAAACACAACTTTAGCACACAAATAAACACTGCACATTACGCGAGTCACCCTTCGAGAGATATCTTGATTGGTCACGTGATCAACTTTAAGGCACTTTAAATTTGGGTATGTTCCTTTTTGATTCATCTCGTATGTGGGCCTATTTAGCGGTCCTTTATCCCACTTCTGAATTTAGGAAACAGAAGTGGAGTAAAGTGAAACTAAGCAAATATAACAAACCACAATTTATTCTAGTGAACGATTACAACATATCACACATAAAATAATCAAAAAGGAACACACTTAAATCTGAACACAATTATGACTCATTAAGAGTTTCACAATAACGCAGTTTACAGCTCGGAAGGTGACAAAAGAATGACCACGCGGTAATACAGAGAGCGCTTTTTATACACGTTCCTGCCCGCTTTTATAGGTTTTAGTCGGGTACCTACACTACTCACAATAATTTTGCTAACTATACTAATAATATCATAAATGCGAAAGTATGCCTGTGTGTGGTCAGTCTGTTATGCTTTCATGGTCCATGTGCTCAATCGACCTTAACGAAATATGGTACAGTAATAGGTTGTATCCCGGGTAAGAACAATATGATAAATCAAGAAAAATTAAGAATTAAAATTTAAAAAATAACTAAATTCACGCGGATGAAGTCGCGACTCACGGGGCATTATCTAGTATTTTAGGTAATTATGCAATGCACACAGCGCAAAAGGCAAGTCTCATAATATTTCCGCAGCGGAACTCCACGCAGCCATAAAACGCGCTCTGAGCATAACATACGGTACGTCGGGGCGTAATTCCGCGCTTTCAACTTTTTTAGTTCCCGATTATTTATAGCTGTTTGAGGAAAATGGAAAACAATAATAGGTTTCACGCGGCACACCTGCAAGTTGCTTTTTTAATTCTTTTTAACTCTGGATGGTTATGTTGGCAATAATTTATTTTATTTTAATTAAGTGTCAGGATTTAATGTTTTTTGCTTAAAGTTTTCGACTAAAATTTACGCGACTTCTTCCGCGTTTTTTGATTCCCGCGGGACCCTGGGATGTAAAATATATTTGTACCAAATTTCATGAAAATCGGTTGAGTAGTTGGGCCGTGAAAGCGTAGCAGACAGACAGACACACTTTCGCATTTAGTTTTAGTATGGAATGCCCGTGACTTCCTCCGCGTGGAATTAGTTTTTTTAGTTCCCACGGGAACTCCTTAATTTTTCGGGATAAAAAGTGGTCTATGTCACTGTCTTAATAGGCCCTTAACTCTCTGCACATGCAAAAAATCACGTCGATCCGTTGCTCTGTTGCAGCGTGATTGAAGGACAAACCAACAAACAAACACACTTTGGCATTTATATTATTAGTATGATGATATCAAAATCAAAAATCAAAAATGATCAAAGATGTGAAAGTTTGCATGTTTGTTACTCCTTCACGCCGCAATGACGGAACCGATTCGACTGAAATTTGGACCTGAATTAACAAATAATAAACCTGAATTAACGCGTAGCCTTCTTATTATCCCGGATAATTTAAGAGTTTCCGCGTGAGAGCCAAAAACCTCAATCCAAGTGGACGGAGTCGCAGGCATTATCTAGTACCTAGTAATAATAGTAACGACTGCATTATTGTAGTTGTTATTTTTTACTAGAGCGTTTTCTAATGCAAGCCATAAAATGACATGACGACCTCCGTGGCGCAGTGTGTAGCGCTGTTGCCTTAAGGTGCGGAGGTCCCGGGTTCGATCCCCGGCAGGGTCAATTTGGGAATTTATAATTTCTGAATTTTCCCTGGTCTGGTCTGGTGGGAGGCTTCGGCCGTTGCTAGTTACCACCCTACCGGCAAAGACGTGCCGCCAAGCGGTTTAGCGTTCTTTCGCATTTATAATATTAGTATGGATTAGTATGGATGGTATGGATTACTTGGTGCTTTCCTCTCTCCACTTTCCCTACCCAAAAGCAGCACTTGCACTACGCATAGACATTAGCGGCGTCAAAAACGCAAGAACGCAAAGCTTGGGACATAATAAAAAAAGCATAGTGTAACTCATTTCACACGTCTTGTTTCGAGTTTCGACGTCTTCGCTATAGTCTATGGTCTTCGCTGAATTAGCAGCGTAATGGCCGTTCATTTTGAACAATATAATATAATATAATATAAAACCATAATGTACCTTGGAAGGTCTCAATAAGAACATTCCAAGATTTATAACTAAATTGTGCTTGTGCCTAGTTAATCGATTAACATAAACAGTGGTGTTGAGAAGAAGAAAAGATACCTACTTGGGGCACTCTTGCTGGCTGGCCGAACCTCGTGTAACGCTCCAGAATCATCCAAGTAAGTGCTGCTTCCTGTCTCGATTTCTTCCTTCTATTTTATTATTTGAGCACCATTTGTTTATAATTTCTAAACACTACAGTCCACTCATTCGATATAAAATTTTACATAAAATAACCTAAGTACATCGTAATTTGGCGCAAGCATAATTTTTTGGTTCCTTCTTCAACGGATATTTCCAGCGTATTTCATTTGTTAGAATACTTCTATAGGTTCTAATAAGTGGGATATTATAATATTTACATATAATATTCATTGCGAATATATTATATGTATTTCAATTGTAAAGAAAAAACGTGACATTGCGTCATCATTTTTTCACTGTTTAAATACTGGCATAAACGGCTTAAAGCATTGAGCCTAGCTATTTCCCCAGTTAGGCATACTTATAATATACACATGTTTATGTATATTTGATAAATATAGTAGTATATGTATATTCATATAATATTAACATTAAAATATATCTTGAATATTATCTCATAATACCTTCGTATTTAGCTATACTTCAAAAGTTACATAACTCTTAAGTTCTAGGGCATAAGTTCGAGATTCGTTTGAATAGGTCTCGGGTCGATCACCCGATCGATAAGTACAAACCGACCGCGTGATCATTGAGCGCCTTCTATGCACTCGCTCACCGATTACGTAACCTACTCAATTCATTTGACTTTGTTTGCCTATTATTTAGCGCATTTGAATACCTATTCGTTTTTGTGATTTCGTTAACTTGTTAATTACCTACGTGTTATCAAAATGCCTAAAGTAAATTCTAAATCTAGTGAAGGTGATAAAGATATTCAAGATTCTAGACTTTCTATCTTACTTGCTAAACGTGAAGCTACCTATATTTAGAATTATGCAAAGTATCTATGAATTAACTCGTGAAGCTGACATTCATACTGATGTCGAAAAAAGGGAACATTTTCTTGATGAATTTTCACATATTGATTCACTTGAAATATTAAGTTTTAGGTATAAATACCTAACTTACAGATGTTTTTTTTGTTGGATATTTTTGTGTAAGTTTTGGATCATCCAATACTAAAACCCAGCCAAGTTTTATCGACTGAGGATTTAATGCGGGGTCTCCATTCCTTATTCATAGTCGTAGAATATGGTGACTGATGGGTCAAAGCACGTTAAGCGAGACGAGAAAAAAAATTAGGCCTATTTTTTCGAAGTTCAACTACGTAGGTACATACGTGCGAACACTATAGGTACCTACAGCTGCTGCTAGGCTGTTTGAACGGCAGAATGAACTACTTTTAATGAAAATCTGATTTTCTATTTCTAACGGCCGGTTTCTGAATTGAGAATTTCATGTTGAGTCTGTCTCAAAGACTACTTATGGACTAATTAAGCAAATTTTTGTTTCTGAATTGATATTGTGTAAGGTATGAGAGTTAGAACTTGGCTGATTTTGCTTGAATGCTTAATTCAGAAACCGGCCCAATATCAATTCAGAAACAAAAATTAGCTTATTTAGTCCTTATGTAGTCTTTGAGACAGACTCAACATGAAATTCTCAATTCAGAAACCGGCCGTAAGCCTGCTATCTAGAGTACTAGCTGATGCCCACGATTTTGTCCGCGTGGAATATGTTTTTTTGATTCCCTACGGGAATCCTTAATTTTCCGGGATAAAAAGTAGCCTATGTCACTCTCCATGTCCTCAACTATACCCATGAGAATAATCACGTCGATTTTCCATTGTAGCCTGATTGAAGGACAAACCAACAAACAAACACACTTTCGCTTTTATAATATTATAAATCTGATAGTCTATTATCTGATGCGATCTGTCCTCTATGTTTTCAGACATTGACCAACAAGGTCTAAATAACTATATGGCACCGCGACTGATGCTGACACTCGCGTGCTGCTTACAAATTGCCATGAAGACCACCAGCTCCACAGTGCAAGTGTGTCCAGAGGCCATACGAGCGTACCTCGCGTCGTGTGGCACAGAACACAAAATTGTCGAGATTATGAACATGGAGAAGGAAATTTTCAGGCGAATAGGTAATCCACACTTCCATACTATATTATTTTATTATTTAATTGATCATTCCCGCGACTTCGTCCGCGTATATTAAGTTTTTAAGTTATTTTCAAGTCCCGCGGGAACTTCTCAATTTTCCGGGATAAAAAGTAGCCGATGTTCTTCCCCGGGATATAACCTATCCCTGTACCAAATCTCATGTCAAAATCGGTTGAATAGAAAGAAAGAAAGAAAGAAAAATCATTTATTCACCTTGTGCCTCGTACATAAAATCTAACTTTAAAATTAGGCTATGGCGACTCAGCATTAATGCTGCAGGTTTTGAAAACAAAACCTGAGCGCTGGTATTCTGCCGGAACCCAAACGAGTGACACGCACGAGCTCGACAGTCTTCGCAGCCGTCTGCAGTAACGGGATAAGTGTGCTAAAATGGAGTCAAATAAAATATGTAATTTGCGCAATGAGTGTACTTATTGTGTAAAACTAAATATTAGAGATATAGCGATTTAAAGATAAAATAAAAATAAAATAAAATAAAATAGATTAATATGTATAATAAAATATAATAGGCATATTATGTGAGTACATAAAGCAGCTTCAAACCACCAAGCTAAATAACCTGGACCTAGTTGAAGTTTGTTGTTTTTGATCGTCTAAAAGTTTCTTTTTTAATGTGCTCTTAAACGCGGGAACTGAGCTTAGATTCCTCAGCGGAGGAGGAATATTATTCCAGCATTTAGTAGCCAGATATCGAAAACTTCCACGAAAAGCTGCTGATTTATGGCGTGGCCAAGTCAGCCTATTTAGTGGCCCTCGAGCATTAAAAGCTGGCGTATGCCAAGATAACCTATTATAAAGATAATCTGGCGTTTTGTTCTTGATAATACCAAACAAAAGTGTGCTGAAATGCAGTTTAATACGCGACTTCATATTGAGTATATTAGCATCATTTAAATAGGGAGTCACATGGGTACGGGGAGGAATATAGTAGCAGAATCTAGCACACGCGTTCTGGACTCTTTGAATAAGTCGCATGGAACGTTGGAGTAAGCATGGACTTATGGTCCATAAACACCAATGCAATAATTCAGCTTAGATAATATAAGTGTCTCGCACAACTTAGTTCTCAGATCGGTATCGATGTAATTTTTTAGGTTGTATAAAATTCTAAGTCGATAGAAACAGTTACGGGCCACTTCTTGTACATAATTTTCAAAATGAAGTTTCGCATCTATAGTAAGTCCCAAATTTCGTGCTTCGTAAACTCGTTCTATGGCAGCTCCATTTATATTTATTTTGACCGTATCAAAGCCAACGTCTAAGACTTGCTTTTTGGTTCCCAGAATCAGAAATTTCGATTTCGAAGGATTTAAAACTAATGAGTTTTTCGATGACCATTGACCAATTCGCTCTAAGTCATTGTTAATTAATAGGTGGGCCGTGAAAGCGTAGCAGACAGACAGATAGGCAGACAGACACATAGCGGTAGCGGGCTAACCAGTTAGGGGCACGGAAACGTACCGGAATGCTAAATCACTTGGCGGCACGTCTTTGTCGGTAGGGTGGTGGCCGTGGTTATCAGGCCAGACCAGGGAAAATTCAGAAATCATAAATTCCTAAATCGACCGTGCCGGGGATCGAACCCGGGACCTCCACACGTTAAGACAACAGCGCTCATCACTGCGCCACGGAGGTCGTCAAATCAGGTCGAATCTGGCTTGAAGTGATGTTACTTTTCTGTCTTCATAATACATCTATACTTCTATACAAATATTATAAATGCGAAAGTTTGGATGGATGTATGGATGTTTGTTACTCAATCACGGCCGAACGGCTGAACGGATTTGGATGAAATTTGGCACCGAGATAGATTATAGTCTAAGTAGGTAACGCATATACAACTTTTTATCCCGAAAAATTAAGGAGTTCCCGCGGGAACAAAAAAAACACAATCCACGCGGACGTATTCGCGGGCATCAGCTAGTATTACCCAATTTAGAATTGTGTTCGCAGGTTACCGCGTGCCGCTATACAACAGTGTTGAGATGGCGGAGCTTATGGCTGACCATTTGAATGTGGACCGAAACGCGCTGGAGCTGATCGGTTTGTTCGTTCAGCTGGCGGAACTGCGACGTCACAACATAGAGGAAGAAGTGCGCCGGATCGCCGGCCTGCACCAGATGCCATACAGTGAGTCTGTTTTTCAATAGGGATGGTGCCTGTATCAACAAGTATAAATTACAAATTTTAAACAACCCCCGACATAATATGGAAGTAACAGATTAAGAAAAAAGCTGATGACCTTCAGACGGATGAAACGATTTTCATGAAGCTCGGCTAAGAACACTCGGGTCAAAATTATCTATGACACAAAAAAAACTAAACGAAAATCGGTCCATCCGTTTGGGCGCTACGATACCACAGACAGATACACAAACAGACACGTTAAATTTATAACACCCCTCTCTTTTTGCGTCGGGGGTTAAAAATAAATTATTTCTAACTGATTATTGAATAGAGAGACTTCCAAAAGACCTAAAATTCACTTCCTCGGTTTGTTTAAAGTTTGGTAACCATTTTAAAATATAGATTAAAGAAAAAAACCGGCCAAGTGCGAGTCGGACTCGCGCACCGAGGGTTCCGTACAAACCTGTAGTAAGTTTTAAATTAAATGTTTTTTTTAAATATTTGAGTTGATTGAATGAAAGGTAAATTGCGATTTACGATTAATGACGTATTAAAAAAAAACTACTTACTTGATCTCGTTCAAACCAATTTTCGGTGGTAGTTTGCATGGTACTGTACAACATATATTTTTTTTAGTTTTATCATTCTCTTATTTTAGAAGTTACGGGGGGGGGGACACACATTTTACCACTTTGGAAGTGTCTCTCGCGCAAACTATTCAGTTTAGAAAAAAATGATATTACAAACCTCAATACCATTTTTGAAGACCTATCCATAGATACCCCACACCTATGGGTTAGATGAAAAAAAAATTTTTGAGTTTCAGTTCTAAGTATGGGGAACCCCAAAATTTATTGTTTTTTTTCTATTTTTGTAAGAAAATCTTAATGCGGTTTACAGAATACATCTACTTACCAAGTTTCAACAGTATAGCTCTTATAGTTTCGGAAAAAAGTGGCTGTGACATACGGACGGACAGACAGACAGACATGACGAATCTATAAGGGTTCCGTTTTTGCCAAATTTGGCTACGGAACCCTAAAAAGTGCGTCGAAATTTGATGGCGTCACAATTACTGTGAATTACGTACAACTTCCATACTAGAAGTGCGTTTTTAAGTTTGATAAAGAGTCGCTGATTTGATTGAGTTGTCATCATCCCTTTTTACCCTCGACGAAGCGGAGACGGTATAATATGTGTTTGCCCTAAGAGGTTGTGTGTTTGTTTGTTTGTTTGTTTGTTTGTTTGTTTGTTTGTTTGTTTGTTTGTTTGTTTGTTTGTTTGTTTGTTTGTTTGTTTGTTTGTTTGTGCACTTTTTTGTCACCATTTTTCTCAAAAAGTACTGGGCCGATTGAGATGCGGTTTTTTGCATTAGATACGTATAGCTTGTGAGAAGGTTTTTAGATATATTTTAGGACCATAGACAACCAAGATGAGCTGTAGTCTATGATTTTAATATTTCAACATGTTACCATTTTTCACAAAAACTACTGGGCCGATTGAGATGCGGTTTTTTGCATTAGATGTGTATAGCTTGTGAGAAGGTTCTTAAATATATTTTAGGACCATAGACAACAAAGCTGAGCTGTAGTCTATGATCTTAATTTTTCAACCACTGTTACCATTTTTCACAAAAAGTACTGGGCCGATTGAGATGCGGTTTATTGCATTTAGGACTTCGTGCGATTACAAAACAGGAAACTGGTACCAAAATTTTAAAAAATCAGCGCCATTTTGAAATTCTTTGTTAATTGACCGATTTCGTTCAAAATCTATATTTAGGGCTCCCTGGGGTCACAAAACAGGAAACTGGTACCAAAATTTAAAAAAATCAGCGCCATTTTGAAATTCTTTGTTAATTGATCGATTTCGTTTAAAATCGATATTTAGGACTCCCTGGGGTTACAAAACAGGAAACTGTTACCAAACTTTAAAAAACAGCGCCATTTTGAAATTCTTTGTTAATTAACCGATTTTGTTCAAAATCGATATTTAGGGCTTCGTGGGATTACAAAACAGGAAACTGGAACCAAAATTTTAAAAAAATCAGCGCCATTTTGAAATTCTTTGTTAATTGACCGATTTCGTTCAAAATCGATATTTAGGGCTCCCTGGGGTCGCAAAACAGGAAACTGGTACCAAAATTTTAAAAAATCAGCGCCATTTTGAAATTCTGTGTTAATTGACCGATTTCGTTCAAAATCGATATTTAGGGCTCCCTGAGGTCACAAAACAGGAAACTGTTACCAAAATTTTAGAAAATCAGCGCCATTTTGAAATTCTTTGTTAATTGACCAAGTTCGTTCAAAATCGATATTTAGGACTCCCTGGGGTTACGAAACAGGAAACTGTTACCAAAGTTTTAAAAAATCAGCGCCATTTTTATTTATTTTGTTATCACCATAATAAATGAATTCAGTTTAGTACAGTAAAATCTGTACTACTTGTAAGTCTAACCACAACCCGTGAGCTGCTTTAGCAGCTCGCGCACAGGGCGAAATACTAGTTAGATATATATAGCTTGAGAGAAGGTTCTTAGATATATTTTAGGACCATAGACAACCAAGCTGAGCTGTAGTCTATGATTTTAATATTTCGATATGTTACCATTTTTTACAAAAAGTACTGGGCCGATTGAAATGCGGTTTTTTTCATTAGATGTGTATAGCTTGTGAGAAGGTTCTTAGATATATTTTAGGACCATAGACAACAAAGCTGAGCTGTAGTCTATGATTTAATTTTTTCAATATGTTACCATTTTTCTCAAAAACTACTGTGCTGATTTAGATGCGGGCTTTTTGTTTTAGATATATTTAGCTTGTACCTAGATGCCGCCCAGGGTATCATGATGGAGCCAGGAGGCGATCATGGGAACTCCTTAAATTCTCATCGTATACCCGTCGCGTTTGGACTCTTTTGATTTGTCCATTTGAAAAGGGTTTGGCCATAGTCCACCACACTGGTCAAAAAAACTATTGAGCTGCCAAAGATGCAGTTTTGTGTTTTAGATATTATGTAATATATACGTTTGCTACGTTATAATTGTTGTTTCAAAGTTATAAAGGTCAAAGGTATAATGGAGCTCTGCAGTTCGTCGTGGGTTTTTTTTAAATTTTAAATTTTATTACTTGTCTGTATAGGTACTGCTACAGCATCATCGAAGTGTTTGGTTTTTGTTAAGCCACTGGGAAATGCATTTACCATAGATATTACCTCTATGGCATTTACGCATCCCACCCCTATTGAATGGGTATAGGTATGTGGGACTCGCTGGCAAGCCAGAATACCCACTAAATCCCAGTGGCGTGTATTCTGTCATAGAGACCCGGTGCTCCGGGTAATTATGGTGAGTATCTTTAATAGTCATCGGAATCAGACGGTGAGTCTTTTTTCTTCGATTGTGTTCAGGTACCGCTACAACATCACCGACGACCTCTGTGGCGCAGTGTTGAGCGCTGTTGTCTTAACGTGCGGAGGTCTTGGGTTCCCCGGCAGGGTCAATTTAGAGATTTATAATTTCTGAATTTTCCCCGGTCTGGCCTGGTGGGAGGCTTCGGCCGTGGCTAGTTACCACCCTACCGGCAAAGACGTGCGGCCAAGCGTTTTAGCGTTCCGGTACGATGCCGTGTAGAAACCGAATAGGGGTATGGGTTTAATATAACTGCCATGCCCCTAACAGGTTAATCCGCTACCATCTTAGACTGCATCATCACTTACCATCAGGTGAGATCGCAGTCAAGGGCTTACTTGTAGTGGATAAAAAAAAAACGAGGATGAGCGTAGAAGATCCGCCTAGATTGAGATCCCTCGGGGGCCTCCCTTGATGACCAGTGTCATACTAATTTTGACAGCTTCTTGTAACGTTCAGAATAGCCGTTCTACAAATTTAGAACTTGATGACATAGATGCAGGGAAAAATTGTTTCGAAGCGAAGTTTAATTCCCACGGGAACTCCTTAGTTTTCCGGGATATAAAGTATCACGTCGATCCGTTGCATCGTGATTGAAGGACAAAACAATAAATAAATAACTACGCTTTCGCATTTATTCCTAAATAGCTGGTGCCCGCGACTGGACTGGAAAATAAGGAAATTTCCGTGAAAATTGAAAAACAAGTGTACAATTACAACTAGCATCAGCTAGTATTATATACTTACGCTGTGCTATTTCTACGGTAGGTACAGGTACCCCGCGGGCGCGGACTGCGGACAGTACACCTCGCCGATGGTAGCGTGGCAAGCAACCAGCGGCGAGGTGTACTGTCCGCAGTCAAGCGAGCCTGCCTCCAGGCGTCAAACAACGTACCACTACGCCTCGCACGCATGCTACGAGTTACTGCCAGGCTGGCAGTACAGTACAGCCAGTACAGACGTCACGAATTACCATGATGTAGCTGTTACTGTGCCAGCCAGTGCCAGTGTACCAGCTGCGTCATGGTACTCCATGACGTCATACTTGTTCGGGTCGCCCCCCCAAGACCCCAACCCCGAAGCCTAAACACCGTCCCAACATTCTCAGAAGGGAGAGGTTCGCCGCACATGCTGGACATAGTGAGCCCCAACCTAGCACCTCCAATTCCAAACTGTTTTAGGTACTTACAGTTTAAAGTTAAGCTTTTTTGTATTCACTCCATAGTCATTTTTGGACAAACTATGACATAGTTCAATCCACGACGACGCGTCCCACAATTTTTTTGTCTTATCAAGAAAATTGCTTTACAATGTTTATATACGTACCTACTGAACCTATATAACGTTGATACGTAAAAGTAAAATATAAGTTTGGGGCACTACTTCATGGATTCAACGATCTAAATATGATAAATAGATATAGATATTACGGCTTGAATAATGATTTCAAATTTGATAAATAGATATAGATATTACGGCTTGAATAATGATTTCAAATTTGAAAAATGATGAAGTTAAATAGGTACAATTTTTTTTCTAAAATAAAAATAAAGGTAAAAGTCTTAAAAAATTTAGATACCTAAATGAGTTAAAAGTGGACCTACCTATTAAGTATGTAAAGCCAGTATTTTTATTTTAGAAAACCAGGTACTTAGGTAAGTTAGTACTTACTCGTAATATTTTTTTTCTGTATCTACGAGTATTATAAAAACCCGAACTTTGTTAAATTTTATAATTGTATCGCCATTTTTTGTAGTACTAAAACAAAAACGATAAGATAAATTCGATGAACAAATACCGAATTTAAACAAAGTAAGTAGTTATGGCTTGATTGATCATTGAGAAATAATCTTTTCTAAGTTATTGTATTATTAGTATTTACTGATAAAATATATTCGGTATTTGTTTAAAAAAACCTACGATTGAATATTTTAATAATTGCGAAGTAACAATAAATTATTGTTATTGTAAAGATTATCGCGGCCAAAGTAATGTCTTGCTTGATCTACTAACTAGTTATTGTTATTAAGTAGGTACTCATTCCTATCTAAAATATTAATATTTTGATATTTTTAATTTTAAATATATATAAAGGTACCTACTTAAAAAAAATTACCAAATTTTTGCATTAGGCAGGTAGGTAAGTATTAAATAAATATGAGCTCGATCATTAATAATCATTCCAAAAACGGTATCCATCAGAATGGCGGGTGTAGGTTTTCCGATTACATTCAAACTTTACTGAATAAATGTACGATAAATGTACGTAATTGTACTAAATTATGGATAAATGTACTTTATCGTGTATTGAGAAAACATGAAATTAAAGTGAGCAGCCATCCTGACGTCAGAATGGCGGGTGTACTCTTACATCTTCTGCAAAAATAAACTTTTTTAAAATTAGACATTACCAAATAAATGTACGTTAAATGTACTTATGGAAACACCATATCAAAATTAATAAAACTTTATGCGAGCTCTGATATTGTGAAACACATGTGAGCAGCCATCCTGAAGTCAGGACGCGCGGCGGGTGTAAGTATTTCGATTCCATCCAAACTATACTGAATCAATGTTACTAATATTAGGTCTTTACCTATGAAATTGCCTTTCTTCAGTATTGGTCATTTCAAATAAAAAATTTGCAATGGCTCTGTATTCTAAATTCAAATTAATTTTGCCTTAAAACCATGACATTCTTTTTTCAAAATCAGTCTTTTGTTTTTTGATAAGCGTTGTTTTTTCATTACATTTCAACATTTTTCGTCATAATAGATACTTATAAAATTCGTGTAATTATGGAATATGAGTTCCGTCGTGGCACCAACGTGACACAAACGGCACGTTACATCAAAAACGTTTACGGAGAAAACTGTACAAACGAACGCACAACCCGTTATTGGTTTTCCCGGTTCCGTTCTGGAAATTTTGACTTTAAAAATGAAGCTCGTGGTCGTCCGGAGACTTTGGTCAACAATAATGAATTAAAAGCGATTGTGGAAGCTGACGAAACTCAATCTAAGGATCAATATTGTTATGATGTAAGCATCATAACAATATTGATCCATTTGCGACAAATTGGCAAGGTAAAATAGCTTGATAGGTGGGTGCCCCACGACCTTAACGATCGCCAGCGCAACGCACGCGTCGAGACCTGCTTTGCGCTGCTCAACAGGCAAAGAAATGAAGGAATTTTGAAACGAATTGTTACGTGCGACGAAAAATTTCGAAAGCGCTCAGCAAGTTGGTTAGATCCTGGTTCAGCACCAAAGAAATGCCCTAAACCAAAAATGACCCCTAAAAAGGTGATGGTCACTGTTTGGTGGTCTAGTGCGGGTGTGATTCACCACAGCTTTTTACAAAACGGCATGAGCATTACTGCAGATGTGAAGAACTGGAGAAGCTTGCACATCTGCAACCAGCTTTGGTCAATCGGTCGTCCCCACTGCTCCTTCACGACAACGCGCGACCCCATACTGCGCAACAGACAGTCTCCAAGCTGCAAGAGCTGGGGTTGGAAGCTCTCCCTCATCCGCCATACTCACCAGACCTTGCACCTACCGACTATTACTTTTTCCAAAATTTAGACAACTTTTTAGTGGGTAAAAAATTCAATTCCCGAGAGGCATCCAAAATGCCTTTGAAGAGTTTGTTGCCTCCCGTCCAGCTGATTTTTACAAGAAGGGCATCAATAAACTGCCAATGCGTTGGCAAAGATGCGTCGATTGCATGGGTGATTACTTCGAATAACAGAAACAAAAAAGTTTGAAAAAATAAGTAGTTTCACTTATTCCATACAAAACGGCAATTTCATAGGTAAAGACCTATTATTATAAATGCGAAAGTTTGGATGGATGGATGGATGTATGGATGTTTGTTACTCAATCACGCGCCAACGGCTGAACGGATCTGACTGAAACTTGGCACAAAGATAGATTATAGTCTGGAATAGCACATAGGCTACTTTTTATCCCGGATAATTAGAGAGTTCCAGCAGGAACCAAAAAACCTCAAACCACGCAGACGAAATCGCGGGCATTCGCTGTTGTACGATAAATGTACGTAATTGTACTAAATTATGGGTAAATGTACACGACAGTATGTTTGTTTTTTGTACCAAATAATCTTGGTATACTTAGGTATACATAAAACAAAATTGTCTAATTCTGTAGGTAGCTACACAGATTTTTTTGGAGGGCACTCTATAATCGATAGCAGATGCCAAAACTGTTATTTTGGCCTGTCTGTCTGTATCACGCCGAAACTACTGAATGAATTCAATTAAAACTTGGCACGATTTGAGTTCTGTATGAAACGTCTTTAATTTATTAAGTCGATAGAAATAAGGACACCTTTGACGACGTAAATACTGCAATTTCTCAAGACACGAACTGATTCAAAATGCAAACCATAACTTTTAAATTAAAAAAAAAACTAAATGTGAAGAGTTGGAATGCCGAATTCCAAATCCACAAGTGATATAAAACTAATGGTACCTAAATAATGATATGCTGAAAATAAGAGAGACTAACTGTATTCCTGGGGGTGACCTTATAGATGCAAAGCTTCAATGGGGCACCCATATAATTAGCAACACTTACTGGCAAACAGCTCTGCTGCTTACGCTGTCAGAAATTATATTCTGAAATTATATATTTTTTATATTAAGAAATAATATAGTTTTTCTGTCAGAAATTACATATTACTTAATCGAATTATTTGTGACAGCATAACCGGACTACACACACAATGCTTGCAGTTTCGAAATTTTGTAGCCTGTATAGTCCGTCAAACTTATCTGACGTCAGCGTCGCTAGAATCTATCTATTAAAAATGAAAAACAAATAAACTTAACAGGCATAAAAATTTGTTCCAATTTGGGCCACCGGGCCAGATAAGTTTGTTAGTTTATGGTATATGATTTACTAGCTGATGCCCGCGACTACGTCCGCGTGGATTGAGGTTTTTTGGTTCCCGCGGGAACTCTAAATTTTCAGGGTAAAAAGTAGCCTATGTCCTTCCCCGGGAGACAACCTACTCTTGTACAAAATTTCATCAAAATCGATTGAACGAATGAGCCGTGAAAGCGTAGCAGGCAGACAGACAGACACACTTTCGTATTTATAATATTAGTATGGATTTAGTATTTCGTTAGTTATTGTTATTTAAGTACTAGCTGATGTCCGCGACTTCGTCCGCGTAGTTTAAGTTTTTTGTTATTCCCGCGGGAACTCCCTAATTTTCCGGGATAAAAAGTAGCCTATGTCACTCTCCAGGTCCTCACCTATACAATAAAAAAAGAATTAGCGAAATTGGTCCAGCCGTTCACGTTTGATGCCGTGACCAAGGGAAACAGCGATGGATTTAGTATTTCGTTAGTTATTGTTATTTAAGTACTAGCTGATGTCCGCGACTTCGTCCGCGTAGTTTAAGTTTTTTGTTATTCCCGCGGGAACTCCTTAATTTTCCGGGATAAAAAGTAGCCTATGTCACTCTCCAGGTCCTCACCTATACAATAAAAAAAGAATTAGCGAAATTGGTCCAGCCGTTCACGCTTGATGCCGTGACCAAGGGAAACAGGGATTCATTTTTATATACATATATTATATTATATAGAAGATAGTTTATTAGGTACAGTATCAACTAATATTTTTCCATAAAATATTAGTTGATACTGTACACTAATTCTGTTATCTCTAAACGATTCGATTAAATTAATTATTACACTTAGCGGAACTAGACTTTGATTTGCAATTTTCAAACGCAACAAAATCAGCAGTCTTTCCAGTGAAAGCTGAGACTTTTTTTTTAACCACTACAAGTTAGCCCTTGACTGCGATCTCACCTGATGGTGAGTGAAGATGCAGTCTAAGATGGTAGCGGGCTAACCTGTTAGGGGCATGACAGTTATATTAAACCCACACCCCTATTCGGTTTCTACATGGCATCGTGCCGGAACGCTAAATCGCTTGGCGGCACGTCTTTGCCGGTAGGTCGGTCACTAGCCACGGCCGAAGCCTCCCACCTGGCAAACTGGATTATTTAACGTTTTTAGATACGGACAACATTCAGCCAATACAAAACGAACAAGTGTGTTGCGCAAGATTGAAATTCTTAGTTCACAAATGGGGATACCAGTATATAATATAAAGTACTCTAGATGCGGGGATACGGGAACACTTGTAGTGTTGGTGACAGAGTGGCCTCACTTTGTATTTCAGATTGGTAGCTACATCTGGAAATTACGATGGATGCGTGAGCATAATTTGTAACTCAAATCATTCAATTTCCCTATAGCAGCTGAGGACTTGTGCACTTTTGCAATATTCTGGTTGAAGACTATTTTTTTTCCTCGCCAAATGTGGCATTTTTTAATTTTGATACGATGTTTCCATGAGTACATTTAACGTACATTTATTGGGTAATGTCTAATTTTAAAAAAGTTTATTTTTGCAGAAGATGTAAGAGTACACCCGCCATTCTGACGTCAGGATGGCTGCTCACTTTAATTTCATGTTTTCTCAATACACGATAAAGTACATTTATCCATAATTTAGTACAATTACGTACATTTATCGTACATTTATTCAGTAAAGTTTGAATGTAATCGGAAAACCTACACCCGCCATTCTGATGGATACCAAAAACGTTTACTGAAAATCAAAAGATTATTTGTACTTTGTAGGTGTGATTATAATAGGTTTAACTGGTTTGATCATTTACAATCGTCACAAAAACAATAGATACAATTTAGCGTTAAACTGCAAACCAAAAGATTAAAGGTTTATTTAAGTGAACAGTTAGAGATAAGTACAAATATACAAATGATTGGTTATTACTTAATCTGAGGAACGAATTTTCGCACTTTAGCGGATTTAGCCAGTGAATAAGTGAAATAAAACATCTTGTTTACTTCACACAAAAATTACTTATATTGATAGGTATGTCACAAGCAAGTCACAAATTTTCTTTTTCGATATTCGAATTAAATATTTAAAATTAAATATTCGAATGAGGTTTTAACTAGCATACAAAATAAAACCTCAACAATAAGTTAAATTAGATTAACTAGATAATCTTAAACTACTTGGTGTAATAGTTACCTAATATGTAGGTAGGTATGTACTTATTTACTATGTGGCGGCGGTAACCTCTAACCATCATTTACCTATATCTGTTTTGTTTTTCTTTGTTAAATTTATTTAGATATAAGATTTTCATTATTTAAGTAAAGAACTATAGAAGGTTAAATAATATGGTCTCATGCCAAAAATCTCATGTTTGGTAGGTAAATTTTAGATACCTACTATATTTTGTTTATTATTATTACCTATTAAGTTATTAAGTAAGTACCTAACTCTAAAGTCTCAATTATATAAATTACTAGCGGCCCATCCCGGCTTCGCACGGGTAGACATAAATAGGTACAGATATTTCATAATGGTGCACCCCCTTCTCCCGCACTGCCCCCCTCTCACGAAGAGTTAGTAAACTCGATGCGCTGCGTGGCGGCCGCCGCCGGCATGTATTTTTATTTTAATTTCATGATATCTTTTGAATGGAATGTCCGATTTCAATAATTCAAAAAGTAATCATCAGGTATTGAGATAGTCTTGAATATTAAATTATTTATTTGGATAAAAATTTATAAATGGTATGGATTACACGGTGTGATTTTGATCGGCATTTCTATCAATTTGTTAAATGTAAAAAAGTAGTTATAGTGACGTAACTACAATAGTTAGACACATGGTCTCGCGAAGTTTTTTGTAGATATTGATATATTCTATAATATTGTTGAACATTTTTTTGTCCTATCATTAATACTCTTCGCAGCGTATGCGATGAAAGACATTTTATGGCAAAATTTTTTACACCTTCGGTTGGTTTTAATAGGAATTTCTAAAGATTTATATAGTAATCTAGTACTAAATATAGCCTATGTTACTCAGTGATAATGTAGCTTTCTAATGAAAAAAGAATTATTAAAATCGGTCTAGTACTTTTTGAGTTTATTCGTTACATACAAAAATACAAAAATACAAATCTTTCCTCTTTATAATATTAGTGTAGATTTAATGTAAGTATTTTTATTTGCTGCATCCAAAAATGAATGAACATACCTACTCCCCAAAATGATTGGTTGTTGATTTTGTTCTCTGAAACGTACGAAATAAGTAACCAGCGATATTTCACTCTCACTACTTCCCTATGTACTTTATTTCAGTATTTCACAGCGTCGCGTCGAGTGTCGGAGCTAAGTAAATAGTAATTAGGGAGTGTAAATGCAATTAGTCGGCTGACAATGGTATCTACGCGATGAGACCTAGGATTTATTAATTGAATTGCATTCCCCGGGACCCGCCTGTACTGAGACGCGATGACGTCATGAAATATTCAATTTCTGTTTTACCTAATGCCACCATCGTACGTACGCTTACGTTCCCCGAAATATTCCTAGAACGTATACAATTGTGTTCCGTTAAAGGAATTTTTTGACGGTATTTCCATTTAATTTTCCTGGATAACAAGTACCTAGCCTATATCCTTTCCCGGGTTGCAACCTATCTCTTTATGGAAATCGTCAGAATCGGTTGAAAAGATGGGACGTTATAGCTTAGCAGACAGAAAGACACACTTCCTAATTAATAATTATATTTATACTAGCTGATGCCCGCGACTTCGTCCGTGCGGATTGAGGTTTTTTGGTTCCCGCGGGAACTCTTCAATTTTCTGGGATAAAAAGTAGCCTATGTCCTTCCCCGTGATAAAACCTATCCCTGTAGGTACCAAATTTCATCTAAATCGGTTAAACGGATACATTTTTTTTGATTCCCGTGGGCACTCTTCAATTTTCCGGGATAAAAAGTAGCCTATGTGCTTCCCCGGGATACAACATATCCCTGTACCAAATTTCATCAAAATCAGTTGAACAGATGGGCCGTGAAAGCGCAGCAGACAGACAGACAGACACACTTTCGCATTAGTATGGAAGCATGGATTTATTTATTTATTAATAGGACATACCTACTCAATAAAACTTTACAGTTTCCCAATACGTCTTATCAGGCTACAATATTAAATAATATAAATTACTAAAATTACACATACATGACAAACAAAAGCACTAAAAATACAAAAACAATAAAAACAACAATAATATATATATCTCTCTCTCTCTATATTATTATTAGTATAGTATATTATGATATTAGTATGATTCAAGTCTATCGCATTAGTAGTAACTGAAATATGCAAGTGTGACAGACAGACGGACATAGCCCTTAGGGGTCCTTTTTAACCTAACATTATAGTACGGAACCCTATAATTCAATCATGTCGAGTTGGCATTCGATTTTTAACCCATAGAAAATATAATTTATAACTAAACCTAAGTAATTTGCATTTCTAACGTTCGAAGCTTGAATTTTTTATTTGCCCAAAAATTTGTGGTAAGAAGTAAAAATCTAAGTAGGTAATTATTTAGGTTATTATAACGTGTTAGGTATTTTTAAGCTGTCAATGATGTTATTAAAATATCATTGACAGTGCAAGATAACATACAATTATTAATGTGGGTAGTAGGAAGATTTAATACCAAGTACCGTCTACTTCATTTCTTGTTGCACAAATTGTGCAATCGGCGTCAGTGCACACATCATTATTTATTACGGTGTTAGATCGAGCATTTAAATTCATAAGTGTTAATAATTATTGTACATTTTTAGTTCCTTATAATTAGTTATTTCTCATCATACACATTATGGAGAACATTGCAGTGGCAGGGCCATCCGAGGAATACGTACCGGCGAACGAACCGGCGTGGTTATTCATATTGCTTCAGGATAGCTTGCGAGAAGGTATTTTTTTAAATTTATCTTTTACTAGATGATGCCTGCAACTTACTCCATAACTTTCCGCCATAAAACCTGTCCTTTACAAGGACAAAACCTGTTACTATACCAAATTTCATCTCGATCGGTTGAAAAGATGAGTCGTTAAAACACAAACAGACGGGCAGACTGATAAACTTCCGCATTTATAATATTAGTATGGATTTTATACATAGGTAACTATTACCTAGGTACTTTTAGGGTTCCGTACCAAAATGGTAAAATGGAACCCTTATGGTGCGACTTTCTCCGTCTGTCTGTCCGTTTGTCCGTCCGTCACACTCGATTATTTCAGTAACTACCGAAGCTATCGACATGAAATTTGGAATAGTAGTGTGTATTAGTGGCCCAAAGACACTGGAATTAAAAAAAATTGGAAATTATTTTTGTTCTTATTTAAAAAGGGGGGAAAATCTGAGGGTTGAAATTTAAAAGTGAGATAACTGTACTGTGTGGGGTATCATTTATGAAAGGGTTTACTTTGTACATTCTAAAACAGATTTTTAATTATTTTTAGTTATGATAGTTTTTGATTTATCGGGCAAAATGTCTAAAAAAATACCGTTCCCCCCCCCTTATCTCCGGAGTTTACCAATCGAAAAATTTGAAATAATTAGAGCTGTAGCGAACCGTATGTATTCGGTACTGAGTAACGGGTGCGCCATCCAGTACCGAGTAACGAAACGTTACTCACGAATGCATTTCGTTACTCGCATGCATTTTGTTACTCGCATTTTTCGTTGTATGGGTGAATTTAAAAACTTACGTTACAAAGAACCTATTTGTGGCATCTTATGAGGTATCAGAAGTAACGAGTAACGTAACGATACGATAGTAACGAGTACTAATTGTTATAGTAACGAATACATACGGGTACGCTTTTTTTCGTTACTTTTACACCTCTAGAAATAATTATGGTCAATAGGAATTTACGTATACTTTACAGGAAATTTATGGCCAATGCTCTAACTAGCATAGTTTTTTTGATATTAACAATAAACCTCTACAAACAAAGTTAGTCTTGCGGTTCATTAACAAAGGTAATTATTTATTAATGGATAATGGTACGGAACCCTTCGTGCGCGAGTCCGACTCGCACTTGCCCGGTTTTTTTATTTTATTTGTTGAGATATTTTAATGATTCATTCATTTAATATTTTTGTCATATTTTACCTTAATTTTTTAAAGTAATTAATAATATTCTAAGTCTATACGTAATTAACTATATTATTACATACCCAGGCGGAATGATTGAAGCTCAGATTATAAATAAAAAGGAATAGATTGAAGATTGTGTACCTATTATTTACACTAGTTTGGATTTGTAAAAATTGGATGAAAGTAAGTACTTAATTAAAATCTATTTATTGCTTTTCTATAGTGCTTTTGAAGTCGGTTAACTTTTTTAAAACTTTTTGACATGAATGTTGGGCATTAAAAATGTTAAAATTGTGGACTTATTTTACTAACGTCATATAGTCTGAAAAGCGGGACAGCGCTATGGCGGGGACAAGGACAGGCTTATACAGGTGAGGGGCACGCCCTACAAGTCGGACGCCTAACTTTTTTCTATGAAAGAGCCCATCTAGTACCTACATATAATTATATCGATGGATTAAATAAAACGTTTTCGTTTTTCTTATGTGTTTTGTTAGCGGACGATGCACTGGTGATGAGTAGCTCGTTGGGCGAGACAGGCAGAGCCATAGTGTGGACCATGTGTGAGAAGTTCCACTGCGACAAGCTCGGCCTGCTAGGGCAGGCGTGCCGTGTGTTCGAGCGGTACTTGGCCAATCTGGTTCGCTTCGGCTTCAATGGTGAGATACTTATTAATAGTCGTAGAATATGGTGATGTGCTCAACTTTAGTTAATGTGCCGCGCAGTAGACAGTTCATAATTTCGACTTTTTGAGGTTAGTTTTCCCGAAATTCATAACCTACCTAGGCCACGCCCTCCCCCTTCCCCTCCCCGGCCCCGGTCTGTTATTTTTTTTAACCGCACAGAAAGACGACCACCCAAAAATCCTTATTGTGATAGAAAGCTGTGATGGGACTAGAGCGGTTGAATAAGTGCTACAATTATTGTCAAAAGGTTAGGTTAGGTTAGGGTTGAACAATGGGGTAAATATGTTACGGGTAAGGTTGGAAGTTGGAATAAACTTAGGTTTACCCGGGTTTACTTAGTTTTACCCATACTGGTTTGGGTACTGTCCAAATGAGATAAGGCTATCAAATAATATTATAATTTAAGTTGACGGAGTCAACATCATGCAAGAGCGAGCGAAGCGAGCTCGGGACTGGGGGCACTCCGACTCGGATAGTTTAGGTGACGGAGAGGATGGCGGGGCCTGAAAGACCCCGCCATCCTCTTCGTGGTTATTTCCTTTTTATACCACCCAGAAATAAGGGCTCAGTCGACCGCGCCTTGGAGGGGGTGAGAGGGAGAGGGTAAAAGCTAAGCGGTTTTACCTAGGTGAGTTAGTAAATGAGTGGGTCAATCCCAAATTAAAACTTATTTTCATTATTATTTGGACATTACCTAACCCAGTATGGGATGGTATGGGTAATACAAAGTAAACCCGGGTAAACGTAAGTTTATTCCAACTTCCAACCTTACCCGTCACATATTATATACCGAACTTAAGCAAAAAAACATATTTGAGGAAGGTCCCCCACCGACTACTAAGCACTCGACACCTAATTAAGCAGAGCTAACCCAAATTTCGGTAAAAATAACCTCAAAATTTTGAAATTTTAAAAAATTAATAATATTGAAATCTATTCGACGTGTTTGGCTTACAGGGGGGGTAGACTCCCTCCCACCCCCTTTCCCCTCCCCTTTCCCCCCTCCCCTTCCCCCTCCCTCGCGGCACATATACTAAAGGACAACCTGGTGATGGGTCAAAACATGTTGGGCGAAACGAAAAAAAAAATTAGGCCTATTTTTTCGAAGTTCAACTAGATAGTTTAGTTGAATTTCGTACTTACCTCCTTAAACTTTGTTTTATAGGTAATCTAAAACTAGCTGATGCCCGCGATTTCGTCCGCTTGGTTTAAGTTTTTTTCCCCGCAGTTACTCCTTAATTTTCCGGTATAAAAAGTAGCCTATGTCACTCTCCAGGTCCTCAACTATACCCATGCCAAAAATTACGTCGATCCGTTGCTCCGTTGCGGCGTGATTGAAGGACAAACCAACAAACCAACAAACAAACACACTTTCGCGTTTATAATATTACTTGCAGATGCCCGCGACTTCGTCCGCGTGGTTTAAGTTTTTTTCCCCGTAGGTACTCCTTAATTTTCCGGTATAAAAAGTAGCCTATGTCACTCTCCAGGTCCTCAACTGTATACTCATGCAAAAAATCAAGTTATAATATTATGTATTATAGTATGGATTCGGAAATGTGACGTCATTAAAGTTCGACGCACTTTTTTACTCTAATTGATTGTTTAAAATAGTTATTCAATAGAAAACTATCAGGGGACGTAGATATTACGACTTTTGAGAGATCCTCTATTCAATAATCACTAGAAAATAATTTATTCCAATAGTAGGTAGTAAAATACCCAATTGTGAGACGGGCCGCCTGCGCACCGGCACAGAGAAGCTTCATACAAACGGCTCGCGGCGACTTCACCCATACATAGCTCAACGATGTGTGCGTGAGCTCTCACCGACACATTCACCGCCACTCCGTCTGGGTCCGCGACGCCTCGGTCTGGGTCCGAACGTAAGGGCTGACGGTCGTGCGTTTAATGAAAATAATTAGAGGAATAATTTCGTGTCTGAACAAGTTTACTGATTTTGTATTAAAAATAAAACTAATTGCGATAATAAATGACGGTCCCATCTATTAAAAAAATTGTGGAATGTAAAACTTATAAAAAACTTGGGTTAGTAAATTAATAAGTTGATAGGGTGGAAAAAGTGACACACGAGTGACCTATCTACGCTCGCGTTAAAAAACCTAGTAGGTAGTTTCCTAGGCTAGGCTATCTACTTACTTATGTACTAAGCTACTTACATATAATATTGAATTAGACGAAACATCATTATGAAATGATTATGAGAGTAATAAATGGTAGGTACCTACTTCCTACATAGTAAGATTTACATTATAATTTACTTTTTAAGTAAGATTTTATAGTAGGTAGCAGTTTTCGTCAGAACCGCGGGTGGTAGGTAGATGAAATTAAAATAAGTACTGTAGGCGGGCAGCCCTATCGCGTGTGTACGTACCGCGCAGTTGTAGGTACTTAATTCAAGGACACGGCCGAGTTACAATACTGTATGATAATATTACCATGGCAATAGTTCATTCCGTGTCCAAATTTTTCTCTTTATTCTTTGACTTCTTTCAGTTTCAAGATTTTTTACTTCAAACATTAACATATCAGCAACAATTTCTATACCTCGCAGCAGCAGATCAGTAATGGTCATCTTATTGCAGAGACAATATGTGGTTACTAGGACGCTGAAATTATGACGTGTGAAAACCAAATTCCGAGTGGGCTCCTATACGATTCAGCTTACATGAGCGGACTCGGTCCATGACAACTCGCATAGTGTAAACCCGTCTTAACCCGCGCCCCCACTCCCGCGCATCTTGGCGGGAGAATTAAAATATCGCGCGAACATACGTGCGAACACTAGGTACCTACCTACTGCTGCTAGTCTGTTTGAACGGCAGAATGAACTATTTTTAATGAAAATCTGATCTTCTATTTCTAAGCCTGCTGTCTGTATAGAGTATAGTCTATTATCTGATGCGATCTGTCCTCTTTGTTTTCAGACATTGACCAACAAGGTCTAAATAACTATATGGCACCGCGACTGATGCTGACACTCGCGTGCTGCTTACAAATTGCCATGAAGACCACCAGCTCCACAGTGCAAGTGTGTCCAGAGGCCATACGAGCGTACCTCGCGTCGTGTGGCACAGAACACAAAATTGTCGAGATTATGAACATGGAGAAGGAAATTTTCAGGCGAATAGGTAATCCACACTTCCATACTATATTATTTTATTATTTAATTGATCATTCCCGCGACTTAGTCCGCGTATATTAAGTTTTTAAGTTATTTTCAAGTCCCGCGGGAACTTCTCAATTTTCCGGGATAAAAAGTAGCCGATGTTCTTCCCCGGGATATAACCTATCCCTGTACCAAATTTCATGTCAAAATCGGTCGAATATGTGGGCCGTGAAAGCGTAGCAGACAGACAGACAGACACACTTTCGCATTTATAATTTTAGTTTAGAAGTATACTGTATGGATGTAATAAGAAGACTGAAAAGTAACATCACTTCGAGCCAGATACGACCTGATTTGACGACCTCCGTGGCGCAGTGATGAGCGCTGTTGTCTTAACGTGCGGAGGTCCCGGATTCGATCCCCGGCAGGGTCAATTTAGGAATTTATGATTTCTGAATTTTCCCTGGTCTGGCCTGGTGGGAGGCTTCGGCCGTGGTTAGTGTCCACCCTACCGGCAAAGACGTGCCGCCACGCGATTCAGCGTTCCGATAAGAACGCCCGAACGGCAGAACGGATTTGGATGAAATTTGGCACAGAGATAGATTATAGTCTGAATAATACATATGCAACTTTTTATCCCGAAAAATTAAGGAGTTCCCGCGGGAACAAAAAAAACACAATCCACGCGGACGTATTCGCGGGCATCAGCTAGTATTACCCAATTTAGAATTGTGTTCGCAGGTTACCGCGTGCCGCTATACAACAGTGTTGAGATGGCGGAGCTTTTGGCTGACCATTTGAATGTGGACCGAAACGCGCTGGAGCTGATCGGTTTGTTCGTTCAGCTGGCGGAACTGCGACGTCACAACATAGAGGAAGAAGTGCGCCGGATCGCCGGCCTGCACCAGATGCCATACAGTGAGTCTGTTTTTCAATAGGGATGGTGCCTGTATCAACAAGTATAAATTACAAATTTTAAACAACCCCCGACATAATATGGAAGTAACAGATTAAGAAAAAAGCTGATGACCTTCAGACGGATGAAACGATTTTCATGAAGCTCGGCTAAGAACACTCGGGTCAAAATTATCTATGACACAAAAAAAACTAAACGAAAATCGGTCCATCCGTTTGGGCGCTACGATACCACAGACAGATACACAAACAGACACGTTAAACTTATAACACCCCTCTCTTTTTGCGTCGGGGGTTAAAAATAAATTATTTCTAACTGATTATTGAATAGAGAGACTTCCAAAAGACCTAAAATTCACTTCCTCGGTTTGTTTAAAGTTTGGTAACCATATTAAAATAATGATCAAAGAAAAAAAAACTTGAGAGGTGTCAAGGGACAACCAGTTGGAACGAAGTTCCTTTCGTTAGTGAAGGAATTGTAATAAAATTTACAAAAAGCTCTGTATTTTGCTTATGTTCGTAGTCTTCTTGAATATTCATGTCACATATGGTCACCCTATTACATTATTCATACTCAAAGACTCGAGTCAAAACAAAAGCAAATTTGAAAAAAAAAAAATGACTTTTAAAGAATTCAAAACATTTAACAGTTACAAAGAAGCCTGTACTCATTACAAAATAGACTCCCTGGAACTAAGAAGAACCCAAAGTGACATGCTGCTGTTAAAATCTATCTTGACTGGCCAAATTTACTGTCCTGGCCTGCTGTCAGCTTTCTCACTAAACGCTTGCTCTTTTAGGCCCCGAAAACCCAAGCTACTATGTGTGCCAAAATCAAACACAAACTACGCCCAAAACTCTGTAATTATACGCTTATCGCGAACCTACAATAAAGTTCGATCTTGACCTTTTCCATCTATCTAAAACGCAATTGAAAAATGCAATCATTAACATTAAACTGTATCGGAAATAGTGTTTCCCATTATTAGTATTTTTATTTTCCCATAACACACATATTATATACCCGCACGCACACACACACACAAACACACACACACACACACACACACACACACGCTCACAAGCACGCACACCCTCACGCACTTGCACTTGTTTAACTTTTAGTACCTACTTATTTATTTAAAAAAAATAATAATTTTGTAATCTTTTTTGCCTTATTTTATTTTTAAGAGATTTTCTGTATATTATTGTAAAAACGCTGTTGATTACAGGAAAATAAACAAAAAAATAAAAAAATAAAAATAAAAATCTCAGGGTCGGTTTTGCGAAGAATACAAAATATAAAAAATACAAAAAAAAAAAAAAAAAATGAAAAAACAAATATAAAAAAAACAAAAACTGCTATTTCGTGCATGCAAAAAATCAGGTCGATTAATTTCTCTGTTGCAGCGTGATTGCAGCGACAAATGTATTCCACGCGGACTAAGTCGTGGGTATCAGCGAGTACCTATTACTATACTTACGCTGTGCTATTACTACGGTACAGGTGCCCCGCGGGTGCGGACAGTGCACCTCGCCGCTGGTTGCGTCGCTGCAGCCGTCAAGCAAGCCTGCCTCCAGGCGTCAAACAACGTAGCAATACGCCTCGCAAGCATGCTACGAGTTACTGCCAGCTACGTCATGGTACTCCGTGACGTCATTCTTGATCGGGTCGCCCCCCCCAAGCCCTCAACCCCGAAGCCTAATCACCGTCCCAACATTCTCAGAAGGGAGAGGTTCGCCGCACATGCTGGACATAGTAAGCCCCAACCTAGCACCTACAATTCCTAACTGTTTTAGGCACATTTTAAAGTTAAACTTTTTTGTATTCGCTCCATAGTCCTTTTTGGTTTACAAACTATCAGATAGTTCAATGCACGTTTCCACGACGCGACGCGTCAAACAATTTTTTTGTCTTATCAAGAAAATTGCTTTATGTTTATATACTTACCTACTTACTAAACGTACCTATACGTAAAAATAAAATAATATAAGTTTGGGAAACTACTTCATAGATTCAATGATCTAAATAGGTAATTATGATAAAATATTACGGCTTGATTAATGATTTAAAAATTGAAAAACCGGCCAAGTGCGAGTCGGACTCGCGCACCGAGGGTTCCGTACTCAAGAAGTAGGTATAATTACCTTTGTTAATGAACCGCAAAACTAACTTTGTTTGTAGAGGTTTACTGTTAATATCAAAAAATTACGTTTGTTGTATGGGAGCCCCCCTTTAATATTTACTTTATTGATATTTAATTATTTATTTTGAAAGGTAATATACAAGTTAATATTCTGTGAAAATTTGAACCGTCTACCTGTTACCGTTTTTAATATTGAGCAAAAAAATACGAAAAAAACACGTTTATTGTATGGGGACCCCCCTTAATATATATATTTTTTTAATTTTTAGTATTTGTTGTTATAGCGGCAACGGAAATACATCATTTGTGTAAATTTCAGCTTTCTAGCTATCACGGTCTATGAGATACAGCCTGGAGACAGACAGACAGACAGACAGACAGACAGACAGACAGACAGACAGACAAACAGACAGACAGACAGCGGAGTCTTAGTAATAGGGTCTCGTTTTTACCCTTTGGGTACGGAACCCTAAAAATGATGAAGTTAAGTAAAAGTCTTAAAAATTTAGAATAGGTATCTAAATTTTTTAAGACTTACTTAACTTCATCATTTTTCAATGAGTTAAAAGTGGACCTACCTATTAACAATGTAAAGCCAGTATTTTTATTTTAGAAAACTAGGTACTTATGTGAGTTAGTACCTACTTGTAATAATTTTTTCCTAAATCTATCGCAATCTTTTTTTTGGTAAACAAAAACGATAAGATAAATTCGATGAACAAATACCGAATTTAAACAAAGTAAGTAGTTATGGCTTGATTGATCATTGAGAAATAATATTTTCTAAGTTATTGTATTAATAGTATTTACTGATAAAATATATTGTGTATTTGTTTAAAAAAAGCTACGGTTGAATATTTTAATAATTGCGAAGTAACAATAAATTATTGTTATTGTAAAGATTATCGCGGTAAAAGTAATGTCTTGCTTGATCTACTAACTAGTTATTGTTATTAAGTAGGTACTCATTCCTATCAAAAATATTAATATTTTGATATTTTTCATTTAAAATATATACATAATATGAAGGTACTTACTAAAATTTTTTCAAAAATTTTGCATTAGGCAGGTAAGTATATATGGATCGATCATTTATAATCATTCCAAAAACGTTTACTGAAAATCAAAAGATTATTTGTACTTTGTAGTTGTGATTATTATAGGTTTAACTATTATGGTTTGATCATTTACAATCATTACAAAAACAAGATAGGTACAATTTAGCGTTAAACTGAAAACCAAAAGATTATATTATAAAGGTGTGATTAGGTATATTATATTTGTGAAAATATTATACGAATGATTGGTTATTACTTTATCTGAGGAACGAATTTTCGCACTTTAGCGGATTTAGCCAGTGAATAAGTTAATTTAGATTAACTAGATAATCTTAAACTCACTTGTTGTAATAATTACCTAATATGTAGGTAGGTATGTACTTATTTACTTTGAGGCGGCGGTAACGTCTTTAACCAACATTTATATTTATTTTGTGTTTTTTTTGTAAAAATATTTATTTTGATATAAGATTTTCATTATTTAATTATAGAAGGGTAAATAATATGGTCTCTGAATGCCAAAAATCCCATGTTTGGTAGGTAAATTTTATTTACCTACTGGTAGAAAATATTGATTCGTTTGTGTATTTTAGATACTATATTTTGTTCATGAACAATTACCTATTAAGTTATTAATTAAGTAACTCTAGACTCTCAATTATATACCTACCTAAATTATTTGTAAGTATTTTTATTTGCTTCATCTAAAAATGAATTAACATACCTACTCCCCAAAATGATTGGTTGTTGATTTTGTTCTCTGAAACGTACGAAATAAGTAACCAGCGATATTTCACTCTCACTACTTCCCTATGTACTTTATTTCAGTATTTCTCAGCGTCGCGTCGAGTGTTGGAGCTAAGTAAATACTAGATAATTAGGGAGTGTAAATGCAATTAGTCGGCTGACAATGGTATCTACGCGATGAGACCTAGGATTCATTAATTGAATTGCATTCCCCGGGACCCGCCTGTACCGAGACGCGATGACGTCATGAAATATTCAATTTCTGTTTTACCTAATGCCACCATCGTACGTACGCTTACGTTCCCCGAAATATTCCTAGAACGTATACAATTGTGTTCCGTTAAAGGAAGTTTTTGACGGTATTTCCATTTAATTTTCCGGGATAAGAAGTAACCTATATCATTTCCCGGGTTGCAACCTATCTCTTTAGGGAATTCGTCAGAATCGGCTGAAAAGATTCGGCAGAAGAGGCTGACTGCCTCGTTAGTCTAGTGGTTAGCATGTTTGACTGCGGCTGACGAGGTCCCGGGTTCGAGTCCCGGGTCGGGCCATAATAAGTGTTGGGGATTTCTGACTAGAAATACTCAGCACTAGCCCGGAGTTAGGAAGTTGGCGGTGTTTCACTCCCGTGCCTCGGAGAGCACGTTAGGCCGTCGGTCCCGGTTATTATCATTAACATGATCATCATCATCATCATCACTACAGCCTATTAACGTCCCACTGCTGGGCACAGGCCTCCACTCTCATAGGAGAGCGGAAATCAGAGCTTAGACCCACCACGCTGCTCCAATTCGGGTTGGCGGGCTTTAACGACTACTATCATGTTAGTGATAATAACCGGGACCGACGGCTTAACGTGCTCTCCGAGGCACGGGGGTGAAACACCGCCAACTTCCAACTCCAGGCTGGTACTGAGAATTTCTTAATTGAAAAACCCAATACCTAGCTTTTATGCCCGACCGGGAATCGAACCTAGGACCTCGTGATCCGCAGTCGACTAGTTAACTAATTAACATTAACATGATAATAGTCGTTAAATCCCGCCAACCCGCATTGGAGCAGCGTGGTGGGTCTAACTCTAAGCTCTAATTCCCTCTCTCCTATTAGAGTGGAGGCCTGTGCCCAGCAGTGGGACGTTAATGGGCTGTAGTGGTAGTGGTGGCTGAAAAGATGGGCCTTTATAGCTTAGCAGACAGAAAGACACACTTTCGAATTAATCTATAAATATATAAAATTCAAAGTCCTGACTGACTGACTGACTGACTGACTTATATATCAACGCACAGCCTAAACCACTGGGGTTAGAAACTTGAAATTTTGGGTTGAGGTTCCTTTTGTGACCTAGTTGCTCACTAAGGAAGGATTTTTCAAAATTCCACCCCTAAGGGGGTGCAATAGGGAGTGAAAGTTTGTATGAAAGTCCGTCATTTTTCAAGTTATACCCTTCATGGGTATAACTTGAAAAATGACGTACTTGGTATATGAGCTACCAGTTAAAAATAAAGAAACACGTGTTTCACAGTTTTTTGGAAATTCTACACCCGTAGGGGTGAAATAGGGGATTAAACTTTGTATTCAAGTCTTTTCTCAAGATATTTTTCAAGTTATATCAACGAAACTTGGTATTTTGCCTTTAAGTTAAAAATAAAGAATACCTCTAGGTATTAAGTTCGCCTTTGTACATTTGTTTTACTTTTGTGCAATAAAGAATTTAAAACAAAACAAAGAAGTACGCGTGTCACAGTTTTTCAAAATTTTACCCCCAAAGGGGTAAATTGGAGTTGAAATTTTGTATGAAAGTCCTTCATTTCTTATTTTATAGCCATGAAACTTAGCATTTAAGCTTTCAGTTAGATATGAAGAAGTAATTATTTCACCATTTTTGAAAATTCAACCCCCAAAGGGGTGGAATAGGGGTTGAAAATTTGTATGAAAATCCATCATTTCTCAAGTTATAGCCATGAAACTTAGCATTTGGGCATTTGGTTAAATGAGGAAGGATTTTTCAAAATTCCACCCCTAAGGGGGTGAAATAGGGGGTTAAGTTTGTATGAAAGTCCGTCATTTCGCAAGTTATATCCATGAAACTTGGTATATGAGCTACCAGTTAAAAATGAAGAAACACGTGTTTATACTTACGATATTTTTTGAAAATTCGACCCCAAAGGGGTGAAATAGGGGATGAAAGTTTGTATGGCAGTGCTTCATTTATCAAGTTATAGCAACGAAACTTGGTATTTTGGATTTCGGTAAAAAATAAATATGTAGGTACATATGTGTCATAATTTTTCAAAATTCCACCCCCAATGGGAGGAAAAAGGGGTTGTAACTGAAATGAAAGTCCTAAATTTCTCAAGTTATAGCTATGAAACTTAGCATTTGGGCTTTTGGTTAAATATTATGAAGAAAATAAAAATTTTTGAAACTTCCTATAGGGTGAAATAGGGGAAGAAAGTTTGTATGAACTTTTTTCAAATTATATCAACGAAACTTGGTATTTTGGCTTTCGGTAACAAATAAAGAAGGCATGATTTGCAGTTGAGTTTTTCAAAATTCCACCCCCAAAGGGTTGAAAGTTTTTATGAAATTTCTTCATTTTTCCAGTTATAGCCATGAAATTTAGCACTTGGACTTCCAGTTAATGTGAAGAAGTACGTTATTCACCATTTTTAAAAATTCGACCCCCAGAGGGGAGAATTAAGGGATGAAAGTTTGCACGATATTTTTCAAAACCTGGTATTTTGGCTTTCGGTAAAAATTAAATAGTACGTTTATCACAGTTTTTTAACATTTCACCCCCATAAATTTTCAAGTTAAAGCCATGAAACTTGGAAGGAGTGCCTATGGGGAAAACAAACTTAAACAACGCGGATGAAGTCGCGGGCATAAGCTAGTATAATTATAATAATACTATCTGATGCCCGCGACATCGTCCGTGTGGATTGAGGTTTTTTGGTTCCCGCGGGAACTCTTCAATTTTCCGGGATAAAAGTACTTAGCTTAGGTGTATGTTATTCCAGACTATAATTTTTCTCTGTACCCAAATCCGTTCACCCGTTCTAGCTTGATTGAGTTACACACATCCATCCAAACTTTAGCATTTAAAATTCCGTGGTCCCTTAGCACATCTGAGCTCTGATGGAAAAACGGTCCACACTTCAACTCGTATTGAAATTGCTTTTTCTTCTATTGCATGTAATCTAAGAAAACTAAATAAGCCATGTCTATTCAGACTCGATCCGCCTCGTGGGGCGCATTCCAAGGGCCAGCAAAATGGGCCGTGGTCAAAAACCGAGCGATTCAATTCCCGATACAAAACGTTTTATTCGTCCGCCAAAATAAGACGGCTAGTTGTTAGGCGGCGCAATTTTGTGGACGGCGCTGGATCGAAAGAAGTCTTTGTCTATAACGCCCCTACTATAGTTATTTTAAAGAAATGAAACGGTTATTTAATGCAGGACAACTTTTACATACTACTTGAGACATATATTTTAAAAATATAATAATTTTCTATAAAAAAAAGTGTGTGTGCACACACGGCAGAAGTCAAACTTCAGAAAAGTAGTCTACAAGAGAATGAGATAAATAAGTATAACTTGTATTCTATCTCTTTCTCTCGCAGGCTAAATCCTATTTTGAATATGTTTGTCTCTTTTTGGTGTCACTTTTCGTTTTATCGAATTTTCAAATCACAACGATTTTAAAGAAGTTTCACTTCAAGAGAACTCCAATTTGGGAATTTATAATTTCAGAATTTTGTCTGTTTTGGTGTAATGAGTGGCTTCGGCCTTGGCTAGTAACCACGGCAAAGATATAGACGTGCCGCCAAGCGATTGTTCGATAACTTGTAGTCGACAATGATATTTTTTGTTCCTACGAGTTACGTCAAAGAAAGCGCTTGTCTGATCTTTCCCTGAAAAACACTGCTTACAATAATTTTGTTTCTAAAAGAAGGCGCGAAATGAATTTGACTGGAATAATTATTAACTATGCATTTTGCGAGTTCGTTGCGAGAACAGATAGTAATCATTTCGGTAAATTTACAGGAAATAGGGACCCGCTGGGGGCTCGATACTGCCACAAAAAACATTTGGCCTGATTGGCTCGCATGAGCTTAAACTATACAGGGAGTGAAGCTGAAATGTACGCGTTTCTTTGGAGGAGGCAATAAATAATCTAACACTAATAATATCACTTTAATGCGTTAGTGTAAGTACCTACTACGTGTAGTTAAAAGTAAAACATCATTGAAAGAAAGAAAGAAAGAAAAAACATTTATTGACAGAATTGTGCCACACAAAACAATACCTTAAGGTAAATGTGACCATGGCGCTACCAATACCTGAGCATCATGATCAAGTCATAGAAGCACCATGATAACGCTTGTCGAGTGTGGCACATCCTGAAAAAAGGCATCAGCTCAGCATAATGCTAAATGCCTTGCAATGAATTACAAAGGTATTCAGCGCTGATTTTCAGCTGGAGCCCTCCTCCAGGTGACACCACGGCTACATAATTATATTTATTAAAACTTAACAATTTCTAGCTAAGGCTTTACTGGTAAATTTTACATATATATAATGCACATATTATACTACTTAAATAATGAGACTAGTTAAACATAAAAATAAAAACCCAAACACCAGATACTTCATTATTTATACTATATATTATAATAGCTATAATAAAATAGACCATATAATATACAGCTCAAGCTAGAGAAACGAAAACTCCGCCACATGATCCTGGTATTCTAATTGTTTACTGAGAAGAAATTTTTTAAGTTGTAGTTTAAATGAATACTTATTTTTGAGTTCTTTTATCGGAGGTGGTATATTATTCCAGCATTTAGTGGCGGAGTATGTAAAAGACCCATGAAATGCAGCAGTACGATGAAGTGGCACACGAAGTCGATTCCTACGCACGCCGCACGCTTCTAAGTCGATCCGCTTCACCATCGCCTACCCAGTTAAGTTTATTAATGAGGTATAAAGGTTTCCCCATTTTAAACATTCCGAAAAGTAGACCAGAAAGATGTAATTTTCTCCTAGACCTCATTTTCAACAACTGATGGCTGTTTAGAAAAGGAGTAATGTGGTTTCTCGGAGGTATGTCGAAACAAAAACGAGCACAGGCGTTTTGCACGCGTTGAATAATGCGCTTTGTTCTGCACAAGAGACGAGGCCCAAATACGACATCCGCGTAATTCAACTTAGATGGTACTAATGCTTCTACCAGCTTAATGCGTAATTCTTGGGAGAGGTATTTCCTCACTTTATAGAGTATTTTCAATCGGTAGAAGCTATTACGAACATTTTCCGCTACATGGGCCTCAAATCTCAGGTCTGAGTCCATAAGTAGACCCAGATTTCGCGCCTGAAATACTCTGGTTAGATCATTACCTCTAATATTTACCCTTACACTGTGTAGCAGATTTACTTCGACTTTGTTTAAATTTTTAGGAGTGCCAAACAATATAAACTTAGACTTAACCGGGTTAAGCACAAGCGAGTTACGCTCTGACCAATCTGCAATGCGGCTAAGATCATCGTTCACCAAATTTACGGCATGCTGATATTCCTCGGGCTTAAATGCGTAATACAGCTGTAGGTCGTCAGCATATAAATGGTATCTACAGTTTTTAATTTGGTGGATGATATCAGCAGAATATACAATAAAAAGTAACGGTCCCAGTACCGAACCCTGTGGAACCCCCCTGGCCACTGAAGCAGTCGCAGACTTATACTTCTGTCCGTCCTCATGCACAATTTCCACAAATTGAGTGCGGTTTGACAAATAACTATTGAACCATTTCACAGTATCAACATCAAAACCATAATACGTTAACTTTGATAGTAAGAGTGGTATGTTGATACTGTCAAATGCTCTAATCATCATGTCATTGGTGTAATCCATAAATTAAACTGTGTAGGTAACTGGATGATTTTGTGACTACAATGAATATTTTTTTATGAAGAAGTCACGCGATGATGATGCAGATGATGATTGAATATTTCCTACGGAATCCTAAAATCTGGATATGTTGCGGCTTTCTAATTAATCAACAAACATCTCATATTCACATATTCATACAAATAAATCATTTCTTTCTTTCGACTAAATCATATTTAAATTGAATGAAACCTTTGGGCTGAAATCCTTACCCTTCGTATTGATAGGAGTTCATAAATCTGCAGATTGGATTGTGGATTTGGCGTCGCGTCGAGTCTAATGATCCCCTAATTGAGGGATCATCGCCCAGAGCGCGGGACAATTACTGCTGCTTCATTTCATATTCACAACGCATGTTCTGTTGTTATGATACTTTAAACCACTGAAAGAGGAATCTGCTTGTCGTTAAACCGTAAATCAGTGGTAGATTCATTCGACACTCAAAAGATCTTGTAAAAGTTTATTTGAATAAAAACCATTTGAATTTGAATTTATACGTCGGTTGTTGCCGCGAAGTATGGGCTGAATCAATCGTGTATATCACCGTAAGATTGTGAAAACCGTTAGATTGTAATCTAACTCGCGAAATTGCAAACTGTCGAAAGATTGCAATTTAACGCATTATTTTTCGGTGGATAGTAATCTGTTACCTGATTATATTTTATGTCGAACCCTAACCTAACCTACAAGAAAGATACAAGAAAACGTAAATACAATGAACATTTAAAAAATTTGTAAATACAATGACACTCAGAACATTGAACGGTTCACAATCTGTCGATAGTTTACAATCTATCGAGTAAAAAAGCGTTAGATTGCAATCTGACGGTTTTTGCAATTTTACGGTGACATATACATTTTCCTTGGTAGATCATTGGGTAATAAGTATAACTGCATAACTCCTAACAGGTTAGCTCGCGCTATCATTTTTAGACTGCACTTATTGCTATGTGAGATCACAACCATTGGCTAAACAAAGTGGCACGGATTCCTACAAACTGGACTAATCCATACTATATATAAATGCGATAGTGTGTCTGTCTGTCTGTCTGCTACGCTTTCACGGCCCAACTATTCAACCGATTTTGATGAATTTGGTACAGAGATAGGTTACATCCCCGGGAAGGACATAGGCTACTTTTTATCCCGGAAAATTGAAGAAATCCCGCGGGAATCAAGAAAATGTATCTGTTCAACCGATTTTGATCAAATTTGGTACAGGAATAGGTTGTATCCCGGGGAAGGACAGAGGCTTTTTATCCCGGAAAATGGAAGAGTTCCCGCGGGACTCAAAAAACATCAATCCACGCGGACGAAGTCGCGGGAATAATCTAGTACCTAATATTCATAATCATAATATGAACAGGATAACGGACACAGAGAGTTAGGCCACGCTATCTCCGCTCCTAATTCAATTAGGCTTAGTTTCAATCGTAGGTCGTGACGTGATGCGAATGGGACCATGACGGGACTTCGCCGAGACTTAAGGGCGAAAACACACTACGGACAAAACAAATAAAGTCAACGCGCACTCTTTTCAAGTACAAGAGCTGCAAACTACTGCGACAGAACAAAACGTGTTTCCCATAAGAAGTTTCAAATTCAAAATTGGAATTTTACCTACTGTTGTCGTTTATAACTGGTTCCAGATGACATAAATAAAAAAATCATATCCATCCCTAATTTTATGTTTCTATCACAATCCACCTATCTCATGAGTCATAATTAATTACTAACAAAATAAATAATTAAATTTTTTGTAGTCACTTTTTATTATATTACTGAAATCAATTGATGCCCGCGACTTCGTCCGCGTGGATTGAGGTTATTCGGTCCTTTAATTTTCCCAAAAAACTGTAGCCAATTATTATTCCAGAATCTCTGTGCCAAATTTCGTAAAGATCCGTTCAGCCTTTCCGGCGTGATTGAGTAACAAACATCCATCCATCCATCAAAACTTTCGCTTAATTTATAATAATAATAATAATAATAATAACCGCCGTGTGACACCGGCAGAATAGAATAGTGCCACCCCTTCCTATCCCGTGGGTGACCGTAAGAGGCGGCTAAGGGAACCGGGGAACCTTTTACTATCTTGTTCTGTTCCCCGAAAGCTGGTTAGCTGGCCATTAAAACAGCCTCCTCAGGGACCTGAGTGGACCCCGAGTGATGTAACCACCACTCACCCACCCCCCTTTTATGATGATGGACACAAACGAGAATGCGCACATAGGGTCGCTGCCTGGGGGGCGCCAGGGCGCGTCTGGGGCTGGCGCTGGACGTGACAGCATGCGGACCGCCAGCCACACCCGTCGACCGCCACTACCATCGGGTCGGTCGACCAATCCATCATCCCCATCAGAGGGCTTGGCCCCGATAGGATCCATTAGGACCCAATCTTCGGGGCCCGCCGCTGGTGGTGTACGCCGCATGAGATGGACGTCTCAAATGAACGAGAATGTCATGCGTGCGTACTACAGGGCGACAGGAGGGGAAACCGGACGGACTGGCTACCGAGCGGCAATGTACCGCGAGTTCCTGCTGCTTGAGCCGACTTTAACTGTCTCGGAACAAAACCTGGCAGATCGGGCTCGGTATATTCAGCGTTCGAACATCTTTAACGCTACCGAGCTCGAACGGTTACGACGTGAGGCTGTTCCCGAGGCGACAACTCCAACAACAGAGCAAATCGTCTCTCCTGCGGTGCCTAGCCGCGAGGATATAGTTACCACCTTCCACGATTTGCCTGTTGAGGAAAGCGCCGAGGAAACAGTTTCCTTTGATTTAGAGCGGATGGGAAGGATTTTAGAGGAGGCCATTTCTGAGATTCGGAGCGCTCCTCTAGAGAATCGTCCGCGGCTCTCCCGCCTCACACTGAATGTAGCGACGCGGGATGTCATTGAGGCCATCAACCAAATGCTGCCTCAACATCTGGCGAACAGCACTGGTTTGGATGATACGGCTTCTATTCTCTTCGGTGCGGCTTTAGCCGTGCACCGATTTATCGGAGCCAAGACTCCGGGTCCGGGACGCGCTGCTGTTGCAAGACGCAGCACGAAACCGGCCTGGAAGAGGAGAATAGAGCGCCGTATCAACCTTGCCAGAGGCCTCATTGGCAGACTGCAAAGCTTCAGGTCGGGCAATACAAGGCCAAAGATTGTGCGCTCCGTTAGAATTGCCTTCAACGGGCTTGGGGTTAGGCTGTATCAGCCCGACATAGCCCAAAAGCTAACGGAGCGCATCGACGACCTGAAGCAGAAAATCGCTGCATGGGGGAACCGCATACGACGATACTCGGAAAGAGTTGAGCGCTTTCAGCAAAATCGTCTCTTCTCGAGTGATCAGAAAAGGTTCTATAAAAAATTGGAGTGTCCATCAGTCTGTTCTGCCTCTCAACGGCCGAGCCCGGCTGACCTCGTCGCTTTTTGGCGGAGTGTGTGGTCGCGAGAGGTTGAGCATGAAGAGGGCCCTTGGATTGCGGCGGTAGAGGAAGCATGTGCCGTAATTGAACCGATGAACCCGGTAGCCATCTCTACGGAGGATGTGGTTGGTGCAGTAAGGCGGGCCCCGAACTGGAAAAGTCCGGGCCCCGATGGGCTGCATCACTATTGGCTTAAGGGTTTCTCGGTTTGCCATGCGACCTTGGCTCGACAATTCCAAGAAGCTCTCGAGCAGAGGATGCTCCCGAACCTTTTCACTACTGGGATCACTCACCTAGCTCCAAAGTCCACGGATGCCGCTGATCCGGCAAAATACCGCCCCATTACGTGTCTTACGACCATCTATAAGACACTAACATCCGTTCTGAGCCTCAAGATATCTCGTCATGTAGACGAAAATAACATCATGTCTGAGGCTCAGAACGGATGTCGGGGAGGTAGCCGTGGTACTAAGGAGCTCCTTCTCATCGACTCCGTTGCGGGGCAATTGGTCAAACGCAACCGCCGGAACTTCTCCGCTGCCTGGATTGATTATAAAAAGGCATTCGACTCGGTGCCCCATTCATGGCTCTTAAGGGTCCTTGAACTGTACAAAGTTGATGGTATAGTTCGAGACTTCCTCAGACAATGCATGGGGCAATGGAGTACGATCCTTTGTCTCCACGGCGAGCGGTTGGCGGCTGCCGGTGACCGGATAAGGATACGGCGAGGGATCTTCCAGGGTGACTGTCTGAGCCCACTTTGGTTTTGCCTGTCTCTGAACCCACTCAGCTCATTGCTGGAGAGTTCAGGGATGGGCTTTCAGTTTCGGAGGGGAGGGACAAGAGTGCCTCACCTTTTCTACATGGATGACCTCAAACTGCTGGCACCCAATGCTACCCGCCTGCAAGAATTGCTGAATGTCACCACTGAGTTCAGCAATTCTATCAGGATGGAGCTTGGGATGGACAAGTGTGCGGTCTTGCATGTGGTGAGGGGGCAGGTTACTCATTCGGCTGAGGTTAATCTCGAGCCATCGAGCATTAGGACCCTCTCCGAAGCTGAATCATACCGGTATCTGGGTATGTCGCAATTGATAGGAGTGAATGAGGCGGACATGAAACAGTCTGTTTGCGAGGCCTTCTTTGTCCGTCTGACAAAAATCTGTAAAAGCTTTTTGTCAGGCGCCAATAAGGTTCGAGCCTATAACGGCTGGGTTATGCCCGTTCTCATGTACACCTTTGGCGTACTCAGGTGGACTCAGACCGAACTTGACGCCCTGGATAGAAAAGTCCGCACGGCTATGACTCTCTATCGCATGCATCACCCGAAATCGTCTGTGATGAGATTGTATATCCCCCGGAAATGTGGTGGTCGAGGCGTATTAAGCGTCAAGACCATGCATAACCGGGAGATAGCCAATCTCAGAACATACTTCGAGACGAAGAGGGAGTCACCCATGCATAGAGAGGTCATAGAATGTGATAAAGGACTCACTCCTCTATCCTTAGCCAAAATCGAGTGGCAGGCGCCGGTGGTACTTAGCACCTCTGACCGGGAGACCATATGGAAGGAGAAGGAGTTGCACGGACGCTTTTTTAAAGCTCTTAATGAGCCACACGTCGATAAAAAAGCGTCCGTGCAATGGCTGCGCTTCGGTGACCTCTTTGGGGAAACCGAGGGTTTTGTCTGTGCGATACAGGATCAGGTGGTTAAGACGCGGAACTACCGAAAGTACATTCTGAAGGATGGCACTCACGACATCTGTCGAGCCTGTCGCCATCCCGGCGAGTCACTCAGACATGTGCTCTCGGGATGTTCGGCGCTTGCTAATACTGAGTATCTGCACAGACACAACCAAGCGGCCAAGATCCTTCACCAGGAGCTTGCTCTGAAGTACGGTCTCCTGGATGAGAGGTTGCCGTACTACAAGTACACACCGGTGCCTGTACTCGAGCGTGACGGAGTCCGGCTCTATTGGGACCGCTCCATCATCACGGACAGGACTATTCTAGCGAATAAGCCTGACATCGTGCTGTTGGACCGGGCACAGTCGCGGGTGTTTTTGGTGGACATCACCATTCCATATGACGAGAACCTTGTGAGAGCTGAGACGGAGAAAAAACGAAAGTATCTCGATCTGGCTCACGAGGTTTCCGCCATGTGGCATGTGGAGTCCACTGAAACCATCCCAATCGTAATATCTGCGAATGGGTTAGTCCCAGTCAGCCTTGCTCACCATCTGAGGCGACTGGGGTTCCGTGGCTGTTCGCTCGCAGCCAGGATGCAGAAAGCGGTGTTGCTAGACTCGGCTAGGATAGTCCGCCGGTTTCTCAGCCTGTCCCCCTGACCCCCGGCCGTCTGGTCTCCCCTGCCGGGGTGTAATCCTCCGCCCGCTGCAACTATTTATTTGTGTATTTGTGTATGTAAGTTTATTCCTTTATTTTAATTTACGTAAGTTTATTATAACTCTTTTGGCCATATATGTATTTATTTTGTATGCGGGCGTGAGAGCTTAATTTATACCGATAATAATAATAATAATATAATTTTAATGCAGGAAACTGTCCCATATTTTGTTAGTTACAATCCCTTATCCTATGTTAGTTAATACAAAAATACTTAACCTACACTAGATATACCTATACCTAACATAACTACAAGGCCCTTTGGGGCCTCCTAGCGCGACTGTGTGCACCGTTCCAGCACCTCCAGAGAGGGCTGTCCAGCTTGCCCGCCAATGTGCCAAGGAGGGTGTTGGAGCTACTCAATAGCCCAACTCATTTGGAGTACTCATTATGGACGCGGCACGCTTGCGTATGATCGCGTAGAAGTCATCCACCCGAGCCCCCGCAAATATTGCCGACGCGCTGCAGTGTCGAGGCTTCCTCAGCACCGCCCTCAGCACATTGTTGTACTGTACACGCAGGGCACCGTAGGTCCGCTGCGTGTAGTCTGCCCATAGACTGCACGTGTAAAATGATTGGCAATAAGCTTTAAACAAAGTTAACTTGACTTGTGTCTAGCAACGTGCAAATCTACGGGCCAACATATTGCCTCTAACCGACAGGGCCCTGCGCTCTCGTTCTATGTCACTGCCATCATCCAGGCGCTCGGTTACAATGTGACCGAGGTACTTGAACTCAGCCACGTGTTTCAGGGGAGTCCCACATAGCTGAATACATGGTTTAAAATTTAGTGGTTTGTTCTTTCCCCTGAAAATCAAAACTTCATTTTTTTTGGAGTTGTAGCTGAGTCCATTCTCCGCCGCATAGTCCTCACAGATTTTTAACAGCCTTCTAAGACCACTGACCGAGGGGCTCAACAGAACCATATCGTCCGCGTAGCTAAAATTGTTCATAGCTACGCCATCTATTGAGCAACCGACACCTGCTCTGCTAAGCCTCTCTATCAGCTGGTTTACAAAGAGGTTGAACAGCCTAGGTGATGTCAGCCCCCCCTGCCTCACTCCACACTCCAGTTTGTATGGGTCACTGAGCGCGTTACCCCATCTAACCAAATTAGCCTGGTTACCATACCAGTACTTGAATAATGAAATTAGTTCTGGTCTTAGGCTACTTTCCTTTTTAAGCTTCTGCCATAAAATTTTGTATGATACGAGATCAAAAGCTTTGGACAAATCCAAAAAACACGCATATACCTGGGTTTTTCTATCCGTGTAGTACCGAACAGTCCGCTTGAGACACAATATTGCGCTCTCAGTTGATAGTTCTGGTCTGAAACCGAACTGAGCGTCATGTATTTTTACTGACGTACTTAATTGTGTATCAAGCAGGCTATCCAGAACCTTAGCTGTGATCGTCGCCAGGGATATATTATAATAATTGTATAAATTCTTCTGTATATTTGTGTTCCTTAATTTTTTTTGTGTGTTGTGGTGTACAAATAAAGTGTAATAATAATAATAATAATGATAATTGTATAATTTTTTTAAATCTATGATGGCATCCATTTATTCACATTTGAGTATCAAATCCCTCATTACAGATCCCGTTTGAGTTTGAGGGTAGTTGTGATTTCCCCAGCGCCTCGGCCTGGCGCACGGTGTCGGGCAGCGCGTCGTCGGCGATGTCGGGCACGAGGAACGTGGACAGGCCCGCCGCCAGCGCCGCCACGCCGAAAACGAACGACGGCAGGCCCGGCCAGTATACCATCTGAAAATTACCATAACTAACATTAGCTTATATTGAAGCGAAACTTCTTTAGAATCGTTGTGATTTGAAAATTCGATGAAACTAAAAAGCGACACCAAAAAAAAACAGACATATTCATAATAGGATTTAGCCTGCGAGAGAATGAGATAAAATACAAGTTATATATTTTATCTCATTCTCTCGTAGGCTACTTTTCTAAAGTTTCACTTCTGTCGAGTGTGAATTGCACGCACATACTTTTTTTTAACTATACTCTTGGTAGCTAGAAGAAAGGTAAAGGAAAATTTCAGATTTTTCTGAATATTAACAAAAAAACAAATGCAAGCATATTATAAGCACATAGAAATGAGGACAAAATTTTATTTTAAGGCCAACCCTAACTTCTGCGAAACAATGTCAATAGCACAGAAAATATTTACGGTAAAGGTATTTTCATATCAGTTTTTGTGAGCATGCAGCGGCTCGCTTGTACCGTAGATACAAGATCGTAAAGCGTGCGTCGAATTCCAACCGTTCGTTACGAGTATATAGCTAGACTAGATGATTCCCGTGACTTCGTCCGCGTGGACCAAGTTTTTCGATTCTCGCGGTAACTCTTGAATTTTCCGGGATAAAAAGCAGTCTTAGTAAAGTCAGTCCTTCCCCGGGATACAACCTACCCCTGTACCAAATTCCATTAAAATTGGTTGAACAGATAATTATTTTGATTTCCGCGGGAACCTTTGAATTTTCTTTGAACCTTTGAATAAAAAGTAGCCTATGGGCTACTATTTATCCGGAAAGGTTGTATACCGGTGAAGGACATATCCTTCACCGGTATACAACCGGTGCCCTGTACCAAATTTTATCAAAATCGGTTGAACAGATGGGCCGTGAAAGCGTAGCAGACAGACAGACAGACAAGCACACTTTTGCATTTATAATATTAGTATGGATTCATGTTACACTGTACTTGAGTTGAAGCCCTGTACCACACAGACGCGATCAGAAATCTATTGTAAAATTTTCGTCAGTTAGCTAGCCATGGTAGGCCCAGTCGGTGCACGATGTAGCGTTGGATTTAGTATGTCGGGAAGCAATATTACCAATAACGGTGTCTGCGGCGCGACGATGGATCCGACGCGGCCGAGCGAGGAGCACAGCGCGTGCATGGAGTTTCTGGTGTAGGTCGGGAACAGCTCCAGTGTATACAAGTACGTGACGGCGAAGTAGAACGAGCACATCATTTTGCCAGCTATGTTCATCGCCACAGACAGCCATGGTAGGTCTGAAATTAATAAAAAGAAAGAAGGCCTGCTTTGTTGACTTGGTTCATGTGGATCAGACGGAGAAGATAAGAAGAGTTAAAGTATTGTCTTAAATACACCTAGAGTACTTGCACGAACTGAATGCATTCGGGCCTTGAGTTAAAGTATATTTCTTACTTAATTACTTGAGTTTATTTCAATAGCTTGTCTATAAAAGTGGAAGAGGGAACGAGGTTTTCACCGCTTTACCTCAAGGATCAAATGCATTCAGTTCACGCGAGTACTATACTAATGAAAATTACTCACTCGATGGTAGAAAAGGTTGCGACATGCATAAAACAGCGCCAGCGAAAAATGAGAGCATCAATGGAACCTTCCTCTTAAAATGTATCATTATGTAAGTAGTCGCCAAAGATGCAGGCACGTCACTCAGCATCATCAGCGCAAAGTTCACATACTTGTTCCCTTGCAGGGATACCGAATTAATCATCAGCCCATAGTTCACGAAGGTAGACGTCGTCCACCAAATCAAGCATACAAAGAAACGTTTCCTCAACGTTTTGGATTTAAAAGTATCTTTCAGCAGTTCCGAAAACTTAACATCTTCACTCACTTCACATGTCAAGTTGTCTAAAGTGTTCTTGTCGATATTAATCTTGTTCTTCTTTGCTGCTTTCTCAAGTATTTTCACAGCTTCATCTTTCCTTCCTTTAGTTAGCAACCACCTTGGACTCTCATCAAGCAGATACTTGTAAAAGAACAATAAGAATGCTGGTGCGTAAATGGTTCTGAGGTACCACCTCCAGTCTGGTGTCAACCAAGCTACAAAAGCTAAAGTAACTCCTCCGAAGGCATAGCCGAAGGCGCATAACATGTAATATACTAGCTTCTTTTTTGTGGCTACTATTTCTAAGGCTGCAACAAATGAGAAACTAATATTGTAAGCATTTTTTTTAGGGTTCCGTACCAAAATGGTAAAATGGAACCCTTATGATGCGACTTTCTCCGTCTGTCTGTCCGTCTGTCCGTCCGTCACACTCGATTATTTCAGTAACTACCGAAGCTATCGACATGAAATTTGGAATAGTTGTGTATATTAGTGGCCCAAAAACACTGAAATTAAAAAAAATTGGAAATTATTTTTGTTCTTATTTAAAAAGGGGGGAAAATCTGAGGGTTGAAATTTAAAAGTGAGATAACTGTACTGTGTGGGGTATCATATGGAATGGTATACTTTGTACATTCTAAAACAGATTTTTAATTATTTTTAGTTATGATAGTTTTTGATTTATCGGGGAAAATCTCTAAAAAAATACCGTTCCCCCCCCCCTTATCTCCGGAGTTTACCAATCGAAAAATTTGAAATAATTATGGTCAATAGGAATTTACGTATACTTTACAGGAAAACTATAGCCAATGCTCTAACTAGCATAGTTTTTTTTGATATTAACAATAAACCTCTACAAACAAAGTTAGTCTTGCGGTTCATTAACAAAGGTAATTATTTATTAATAATGGTACGGAACCCTTCGTGCGCGAGTCCGACTCGCACTTGCCCGGTTTTTTTAATAAACCATCATACTAATGTTATAAATGCGAAAGTATTTGTTTGTTGGTTTTTCCTTCAATCACACCGCAACGGAGCAACGGATACGTGATTTTTGGCATGGGGATAGTTGAGGACCTGGAGACTGACATAGGCTTTTTATACTGGAAAATTAAGGAGTTTCCGCGGGAATTAAAAAACTTAAACCACGCAGACGAAGTCGTGGGCATCAGCTAGTTAGGTATAAATGAGTAATGACTCCTTACTGAATTTCAGCTACGTCGGTAACCAATTTCAATGGAGATTAGCCATCTATCACATGAGTAATATTAAGTAGGTTACCATGGGTACACTCACTACTCTCGTAGTCCCATGGCACGACAATCTGACATAACCAGAGAGATTAAAGGCAGGGTCAACGGCATTACGTGTTCTGCTGTGATAGATCTTGTAACCTACCTTTTTACTAGGTATCTAACTATTTCCCTTTTAGTGACAAGACTGCCCTTGCGCACGCGTTGTTTTCTGTTTATAATTTAGGTCTATGTTATGTGTGGCAATAAAGAATTTATATCTTATCTATTTCACTCACTCCATACATACATCGGCGAGCAAGTATCTCCTATGGCAGCCTCCAGGAACTCTATCGCGATGTAGAACCAGTACCAGGAAGAGAAACTCTTTACTGTGCCGAGGACAGCTCCAGTGACGCCTGTTATCACTATCGCTGTTTTTCTACCTAACCTGTAAAGTTGACTAATAAATTATTTATTTTGGGGTTGCTACCTATTTAAGTATTTAGTCACCTATTTTTTTGTCCACTACAAGTTAGCCCTTGGCTGCGATCTCATCTGATGGTAAGTGATGATGCAGTCTAAGATGGTAGCGGGCTAACCTGTTAGGGCAGGCCCCTAAATTATGGCAGTTATATTAAACCCATTCCCCTATTCGGTTTCTACACGGCAACGAACCGGAAGGTTAAATCGCTTGGCGGCGGTCTTGGCCGGTAGGATAGTAACTAGCCACGGCCGAAGCATCCCACCAGGTTTGTCAATCAGCACTAGGTAAATAGAAGAGGTATGTTACCTATTATTGTGGCATACGTGCATCATCATAGTGTAGTGATATTTTCAAACTAGGTGGTAAACCTCAGCGGTCAGTCGGAGAAAAGTTTTGGAATCATTTTATTTATTTCCTGACACGTCTTGGTCGGGTCAACTTCCTTATAATATCGTAATTCGTGTGTTCTTGCGGCATACCTTATTCGGTGGATTTTAATTTCGGTGGATAGGTCTTTTTCATTTCGGTGGCTAGTTTTTTCATATCGGTGAACGAATTTTTCATTTCAGTGGCGTCACAAATTTAAACACGATTTCTCATTAGTTTATTAGGTATATTTTGATGGCATTAGATAAGAGCATGAAGAATATCAAGACGTACAATAAAATACTGTGTAAATTTGAGAAATCTTTATAATACGAAATTTCACCGAAATGAAACAAAAAAACGCCTTTGTTGAAATTGACCCTATTGGACTTTAAAAAAAAACACTGGCGAATTTAACTCACTGGCAGTATTGCATCTGTTTACCCAAAACTCAGAAATTGTACAAACCGATCGGACATGGGTCCTACGAGCAGTAAACCGCACATGTACCCGAAGCTGTTCATCGTTCCCACCAGGGTGCGCTTCCAGTCATGGCAGGCCAGCTCGAACTGAAAACAGACGTCCAATCGTCTAAGCAAATCGTAATCATTTGACAGCTTAAAATTAAAGCTACGAGGGTTCCAAACGTGCCCTGGTCATTTTAAAGTGAAAACTTCTTTAGGTGCGTTGAGCACTTTTTGGTAGCGGGTAAAAATGTGGAATACGCGAGCGGAGAGACCGACCGCGAGACCGACACCGTTATTCTTAAGACAAAAAGTCTTAAGTATAAATAGTACATTCGGAATTAAACTTTAATGCCTTAGTTTTAAGGTTTATATTAATAAGTGCTGTGGAACCGAGACCGACACCTAGCGCGTTGTTACGAAGGCAAAAGGTCTTAAATATAAATATAGTATATTCGTAATTAAACTTTAAAATGCCTTAGTTTTAAAGTTTATATTGGAAATATATTTAAATAAATATAAATATAATAATATTTTTATTATTTTTTTTACTTTTTTAATAAAAAAAATTATCTATTCGTTGTTACTTCTATCGGCAGTCCCTATTACTGCCAATTGTTTAACTATCACGAAATATAATAACGAATATTATGTTAATAGTTCCTTACATAGGCCACAAAACTATTGGGCTTGTCGTACACCCACTCCGAACAGCTATGCGTTGAGTTTGACGCGCTGCAGTAGGTGCCATCTTTCATAATATCGTCTTTGCATCTGAAATAACGGAACACAAAACAAAATAAAAGTAAAAGGTTAATTTAAAATATTTTTTAATTTTTTTTTAGCGTAGTAGTACCTACCTATCCACTAGTATACAATATATTAGGTAGTTACTACTATATTACCTATTCTGTGATATAAGGTACTACATTCATACTTATGACCTAAGAACTTTTTCTTCTTTCATTTGTCACCCCACTCGATACGATAGCAAAAAAAATTACAGACCCCAACTTTTTGTCATATTGATTTTGTTCTTTCTGTCATATATAGATTTTGTTCCTGATATAAAGAGCTAAAAAGAAAGATAAGTCAAATTTGTCTTAGTCAAATTTGTCGTAGTTGAAAGGTAAGTCAAATATTTGGCTTAGTTCTTTGGATATAAGGTTTAGTTTTTCACATGTTCGTATCATTTATTTCGAATCGATCACAGAAAGTCTTTGTAGGTACCTATATATTATGATGTAATGTAGGTAGGTAAGGTAGGTATAATGAAAAGAAAAGCAATGGAAATTATAATAATTAGATTAATCTACAATACTCAATTTCAGTCATACTATTGTGTATCGATTCCATAGTTAAATCCGGGGACAAATCTTATGCACGCAATATACCTACATTAATAGGTATCTGTTTGATGTCACTTTCGCATTGTTAAAGTCACGATCGAGTTTGGTTCGGCATCTTTATTGGGTTATTCTACTTTTCACCATTGAAGAACCCCATCAATGGGAATTTAAAATTACTTCGTGATTCTCACATATTATTATGTTGTTTGAATTTTATTTTATATCTCTAAACAGATGGGTATTGTCACTGGGGATTTGTAAACTTTTTCCATAATTCCCCATTAGGAGCTCTAGGCGAAGTCAATGGGGATTTCTTAACTATTTTCCACAAGTTGATAGAGACCTTCAATGGAAAAAGGTGGAATAACCCATTTATTAACCGACTTCCAAAAAAGGAAGAAGTTCTCAATTCGGAGCGTATTTTTTTTTTTTTTTTAATTTTAATAAAAAAAATTTAAACCCATATAAGGCGTAATATCGCCAGAACTCATGAACGAAAGCTAGGTACTTATTCAGTATCCCTGTTCCAAAAATGCTGCTCATTAATATAATTTACTAGCTGATGCCCGCGACTTCATCCGCGTGGTTTAAGTTTTGGATTCCTGCGGGAACTCCTTAATTTTCCGGTATAAAAAGTAGCCTATGTCACTCTCCAGGTCCTCAACTATACCCATGCTAAAAATCACGTCGATCCGTTGCTCCGTAGCGGCGTGATTGAATGACAAACCAACAAACAAACACACTTTCGCATTTATAACATTAGCATGATTATTATTATATACTCTTTATTTGTACCACCATAAAAATAAAATAAAAACAAAAAACAAAAAAACACAAACATGATACAAAAGGGGGGCTTATCGCTTACTAGCGATCTCTGGCAGAAAACTTTAATCATTGACCAATTGTGATATTTTTGTGCATGAACTGCTTTAATTTAATTCAGTAGAACCTGCTTTCCGAACCGGAAGAATCAGTGGCAAAATAAGACGAATTTTAAGAGACATCTCTAAGTACTATAGCATAATGGATTTTGGCAATTGGCGAAAGAGTGTTATCGTTTCAGCTCTCTCAATCCATACTAAAATTATAAATGCGAAAGTGTGTCGGCCTGTCTTTCTATCTGTCTGCTACGCTATAACACTTTTTCAACCGATTTTGATGAAAATTAGCAAAGAGATCATCAGTTGCATCCCGGCGAAGGACATGGGCATACCGGATAATTAAGGAGTTCCACCGGGAATCAGAAAAACGTAAATCACGCGGATTAAGTTTGGACATCATCTAGTTTATAAATTAATATTAGTTTATTTAGTACCTATGGATTTTGACTTTTGCATTACTAAGTTGGTAAATACCTGTAAGGCACATCTTCTGCAGCAAATATGTAATTACAACTGTACATAGTATTGCTAGTGTATGCCAAGAACGCCAGAACCATCTTTTCCAGATGGTATCGCTTGAAAATACCGTATTTATCCAACACCTCGTCCAAGTCCACTTTCTTGTCACTTACAACATTTGATACACTCATTTTTAATAGGAATTTTGCTAACCAAAACTATTAAAATTTAACATTAATAATTAATTTAATGTCATTATTTATATATCACTTCACAAACGTTTGCAATAGTGCAAGTGTTTTAATTATCCATTTAAACTTTTTTATTTATAGGTTTTATTAATAGATATATGATTTCCGAGTAAAACTAGAAAGACGATAAGTTAATGGGCCAAGGTTTAAAAAAATAGATTTTACTTTAAACAATATTGATTTGCTTTTTGTTTAGTTTCTTATTAAGATATTATCTACCATTGATACGTCTTAGCTTGAAGTGTAATGCTTGCATAATGCAATTTGATTGGTTAAAGTCACAAACAAGCTGAACCAGTTGGATGTAAGTTATAGGGTGAAAACACACTACGGACACGACAGGAGAAATCTTCTGTGAGAAACTGCTTGCGTCGTGTGCGAAACAGGTTACGTCGTATCGATGTAGTTTGTACAGCTCTGTATTATTTTGATACCTCAGAATCATAGAGGTATGATTTATTATATACCTACTGCTCAGAACTAGCTGATGCTCGCGACTTCGTCTGCGTGGATGAGGTTGGTTGGTTCCCGCAGGAACTCTTTAATTTTCCGGGATAAAAACTTATGTGCTATTTCAGACTATAAAATCTATCTCTGTGGCAAATTTCTTTCAGATCTGTTCAGCCGTTTTAGCGTGATTGAGTAATAAACATCCCTCCATCCATCCATCCAAACTTTCGCATTTCGTGTGTAGCTCAGGAAGAAGCCAAGCTGCAGGTTTGAAAAACCAAAATGCAAGCATGCATGCATGGCAAGTAAAATCATTTCAGTAGATGATAAAACGAAGAACTTGGACCACTATCACGGAAGCTCAGCCTACGCAATGCTGCGCCAACGAGGTCGTCAAACCGTGATAGTCTCCGATATGATCTAATAAAGGCCCTATATGTTCACCTCGACTTTTATTGCTTCTCTGGTCCTTGAACCGCTAGTCTCAGAGCTCACATCTAAATATGCATAAGGAAAAGGTGACTGGCTGACTGACTGACGGTTTTACGTGCTCTCCGAGGCACGGGGGTGAAACACTGCCATCTTCCTTACTCCGGGCTAGAACTGAGAATTTCTTGTCAGAAAAACCCAATACTTGCTGTGGCCCGACCCGGGAATCGAACCCGGGACCTCGTCGGCCGCAGTCGAACATGCTAACCATTAGACCAGTGGTTCTCAAAATTTTTTGGTGACGGAACCCTTTTGGGAAGCAAACTACTTGATGGAACCCTACAATAAAACAATAGTTTTTAAAAGTGTATTCTTTATTAACAAGCTTATTAAAAGTACAATGTAACAGTTAGGTACTAATTATTACTTACTTTACCACATGGCAAATCTAACTAATGGGAGGTATGAAACTGTTTTTTTATTTTTCATCAATTGGTTGATATCAGGTTTGATAGAAGACAGTTGAAGTCTCATATCATGTTCGGCGTCCAGTCTATTCCGATATTTTGTTTTCGTGGCTGCATAGGTTGAGAATCCTGTTTCGCACAAATATGTTGTTGGGAACGGGAGAAGAATATTCAGAGCCATTTTGCCAAGCATTGGATATTCATCACGGATTTTGCACCAAAAATCGTTGAGAGGCGTCGTTTTGAAGAGTGACTCCATACTTGTGTCTGATGACATTTATAAAAGAGATTCATATATCTCGTTTGACATACTTTCGGGCTTTGTACGTGTAACTAGTTCTTGTTTGACGTAGCTTGCCAGATCATGGATTCGCCGTGAAACAGTATCGTTTGATAGCGGCACAGTAGAAAGATGCTTTGCAGATTTTTCATCGAGCATACATTTTGTTATGTCTAATACACGTCATGGCTTTATTAAATTCTCAGCGATAGTGTGCGCTTCACCTGCTTGTGCAATGCGATAGCTAACTAAATATGATGCCTCCGTGGCCTTTTCGTTGATAGTTTGTGTTACATGCATCATATTTTTTTGACTGTCCAATAACTGATCTTTTTTACGAACAAAAAATTCTTTATTCTTGTCTTTAGACTCGGGATGTACAGTTTCTAAATGTCGGCGCAATTTGGCAGGTGCCATGGAACTATTAGGAAGCAGTTTACTACATAGCATGCAAAAAGGTGAGCCGTTAGAATCAACAAATCCGAAACTGATATATGATTCATCATACTTCCTTTTTTTCATCTTTGAAACCGTCGAGCTTGACGTCGTGGCATCATCGTTTGGATCGGTGATTGCTATATTCTCCGCGCGTACTGCTTTTGAACATTCAGCGTCATTAGAAGATGTTGTTGCAACACGTTTAACACCTTTAAGCCAACGTTCCATTCTTCTTTATTTATAATGTTACGCGTTTGGATGGTGGGGTCTAAATAATGCACAATCGTTACTGACGAGGCGCGACGCGCGATCGTCGCTTTTATACTTAGTCCTAGACTCGATCTCGAATATTCTCGAAAATACTCGAGTCGGCGCCTTTGATACACAAAAAGCAAAAATAAAAAGAGATATAAACAATAAACAATAATAAACAAAAATAAACTTTGAGTTGTAAACAATCTCGACTTTATTTTTTGAACTTAGAGTCGAAAGTCGCTTGTTGACAACTATAGCGTCTAATTCAGAGGCGGCTTTTATCAAAGGAACTGCGCGCGCCCAAGTATACAAGCACTTAAACTGTGATACAAGTATACATGTTGATACCAAACTTATGAGATATTGTACCAGCTATTCTAGGTAACACATGTTTCTACAAATACAAATAAATAAATAAATAAATATACCTACGCGCGGCCGCGGAGTCAAAACGTTCGACCAGAGAGAGGTGTTTTGATTTTTTTTCTAAATTCTTGCGGAACCCCTACAGAGGTATCGCGGAACCCTAGGGTTCCGCGGAACACACTTAGAGTATAGCTGCATTAGACCAACGAGGCAGTTATACATACAAACAGCTATTACGACGTACGATTCACTACGTGAGGATTTTTGAAACTTTAACCCCTAAGGGGATTAAATAGAGGTTTGGAATTTATTCTGCCTCGTTGCTCTAGTGGTTAGCATAGTCGACTGCGGATCACGAGGTCCTGGGTTCGATTCCCGGTCGGGCATAAAAAGTTAGGTATTGGGTTTTTCAATTAAGAAATTCTCAGTGTCAGCCCGGAGTTGAAAGTTGGCGGTGTTTCACCCCCGTGCCTCGGAGAGCACGTTAAGCCGTCGGTCCCGGTTATTATCACTAACATGATAATAATCGTTAAAGCCCGCCAACCCGCATTGGAGCAGCGTGTTGGGTCTAAGCTCTAATTCCCGCTCTCCTATGAGAGTGGAGGCCTGTGCCCAGCAGTGGGACGTTAATAGGCTGTAGTGATGATGATGTTGATGAGATTCATATAGGCTATTTACAAAGGATGCATTTATCAAGAGTATATTATGATCACATACTTTTTTTTTGAGGATTTAGGGTTAGCTGTACCACAGAAATTATCGTTAAACTTTTCCACCAAAGAACACGCAAACACGCACAAGTCAGTATTCTTACATTACCTTACCTTAACCACCAGTGCTGCAATCAAGCCCTAGTTAGTATACACAATGTTTTATAACACCTGTACCTAACAATGAAAAGGCAATTTTAACTACCAGACCTTAGTTTTTGGTTGCATTATTAAAATTGCAGGCTCTGTGAATATTCTTATTGCTATAATTATCTGTCCAACCATTCATTTTACTTTTGACATACGCAAGCCTATGAAGTTTAATGATTATTGACAGGCAACCATCGACATAAAATGTAATACTTCATAGATGCAGACTTTCAAAAATAGTGAAGCGACGTTCCCTTTCATACGATATTTCGTAACTCGTACACTGATCTAGTAATTTCAGCACGAAGCTTCAACACAAGCTGTCTTGATTGTCTTTAAAGAACCACACATTTTTAGCGATGGATGGTTTTTATGACCTGCCTTGTTGATGTACATTTACTGTATTGTTTTGCAATGATTTATTTTGATACATTTACTTAGTCGCTCATACTAATATTATAAATGAAAAAGTGTTTGTTTGTTGGTTTGTTGGTTTGTCCTTCAATCACGCCGCAACGGATCAACGGATTGACGTGATTTTTGGCATGGGTGTAGTTGAGGACCTGGAAAGTGACATAGGCTACTTTTTATCCCGGAAAATTAAGGAGTTCCCGGGGGAAATTAAAAAAACTTAAACCACGCGGATGAAGTCGCGGGCATCAGCTAGTAATTAGTATGTTTATAAAAAAATAAAAAATGTAAATTCTAAAATTCTGCCACTAGCCCATAACCTACACGCCGATACCTGCCGTAACGTTTTATGAGTGGAAACATAAAGTGAAACTCGAATGGAGAGTTTTAACGCTTTCTTTTGTATATTTTAACGTGTCTATACCGTTCAGATAGACATTTTACGGTTCATATTGCTGTAAAGGAGTTTATATTTACGTATTCTGAGTCAACAATTTCATTATAAAGGCTTTATATTTCTATAAAAAATGGAAATACTATCGCACGTTACATAATAATAATAATAATGTCCTCCCGACCGAATTTCGGGCACGGCGGCCTATCTCCAGAGAGATTAACCATCTGCGCGGGAGATATTATAGCGCACAAGTGTGTGCGCATACACAGGTGCACTCTCTGTTCCTTTACTCTCATAGCCCGATGGGAGGGAAAATCCGACACGACCGGAGAGAGATCAAGCGCAGGACCGACGGCTTTACGTGCTCTCCGAGGCACGGGGGTGAAACACCGCCAACTTCCTTACTTCGGGCTAGTACTGAGAATTTCTTGTCAGAAAAACCCAATACTTGCTATGGCCCGACCCGGGAATCGAACCCGGGACCTCGTCGGCCGCAGTCGAACATGCTAACCACTAGACCAACGAGGCAGTCAAGTTACTTAGTACACAGATAACGAAAATATTTCGACAAACATATTACCATCGTACGATTGCAGTCAAGTGAATTAAAGAACAAATTATCAAGCGCAACCGCCTATTTCCTTTCTGGGTCTTTTCGGTGGGAAGGACATTCCGAACCAGTGGTAGATTCACTTACGATTCAAAATCACATGCAAAAGTTTACAAAAAGTTTATGCCCACGACTGCGACCGCGTGGAATGAGGTTTTTAATAAAAAGTAGTCTATGTATTATTCCAGACTATAATCTATCTCTGGGCCGAGTTTTATCTACATCCGTTCAGCCGTTTTGGCGTGATTGACTTTCGCATTTATAGTATTAGTATAGATACTATGTTTGTAATAAGAAGTATCGCACGTTTTTTACAGAAGAAAGTAAAAGTAACTGTGGAACAGCATCTGGTCTGACGGGAACTTAGGCACACTTATTAGAAGCAACCCCGAAGGGACGGTGGACGCACGTGAGGGGCAAATAACTCATCTCTTTGGTACGTGCCCTTACTTGGGACAAGATTAATAAACATATACCTATCTTTAGTAACATAGCTGACATTTGAGGATATTATTTGCTACTTATTTATCACTAGTTTTCAAATGCCCTCGACTTCGTCCGCACGGAATAAGCTTTTTTAATTCTCACGGGGACTTCTTAATTTTCCGGGATAAAAAGTAAGTAAGCATACGTCACTCTACAGGTCCTCAACTATATCTTTGCCAAAAAAATACGTCGATCCGTTGCTCTATTGTGGCATGATTTAAGGACATACCAACATACAAACGAGCCATCACCACCGCCACCACTACAGCATATTGACGTCCCACAGCTGGGCACAGGCCTCCACTCTCAAAGGAGAGAGAGCGGGCTGACGGGCTTTAACGACTATTATCATGCTAGTAATAATAACTGGGACCAACGGCTTAACGTGCTCTCCGAGACACAAAGGTGAAACACCACCAATTTCCTAACTCCGGGCAAGTACTGAGAACTTCTAGTCAGAAAAACCCAATACTTAATAAGTCGAAGATGCTAACCACTAGATTAACGAGGCAGTAAACAAACAAACACACTTTCTCTTAATAATACTCTCTTCTTTTAATATTATACTATCTATAATATTAGTATATTTTGATTTATACGTGAAGGAAACGGATGCCAGTGGGATACCAAAATAAAGTGTACACTTGTAAACTGCAACTTGTAACAGTGCAATTTCACGTCGCAGATTGCACTGAAACTATCTCATTTAAGCTGAACTAAAGTAAGGTCCGCTGTAGTCGGGACATTCCTTCTGAATTACCTCGACTACCAGATACTTTGAAGGCTTGGGCCAACACAAAGCGCAACTTACAAATAAGTAAATGTAGTGTTTTTCAATAGGGTTCCAACATATCTACATCCATGGTTCCAATTTACCAACTTACGCAAATATGTGACGCTTTTTTATCCACTACAAGTAAGCCCTTGACTGCGTTCTCACCTGATGGCAAGTGATGATGCAGTCTAAGATGGTAACGGACTAACATATTAGGGGCATGGCAGTTATATTGAACCCATACCCTTAATCGGTTTCTACCCGACATCGTATCAGAACGCTTAATCGCTTGGCGGCACTTCTTTGCCGGTAACTAGCCACGGCCGAAGCCTCCCATCAGACCAGACCAGGGAATATTCAGAAATTATAGATTTCCAAATTGACCCTGCCGGGGATGGAACTCGGGACCTCCGCACGTTAAGACAACAGCGCTTAACACTGCGCCACGGAGGTCGTCAACGATTAAGTTTTTTACAACTTGACGTATGCTAAAGTTCTCATTTTGTTTCGAGAAGGCATGACGTGGCTCATATTTTGTTATTTTTTTAAAAAAATAATTCACAGGCTGCAATCAGACCTGCTGCAGCCCAAGATGGCTCGCTTGCCTAGAAGATGCCTATTCGCTCTTGATCTTGGTAAGTACACTTTTAACTAGACCTTTTAATTGCTTACATAAGGCATGATTGTGGTCAAGAGCAAGCAAAAAAAAAACGCCGAATGGAGAACCTCCTCCTTTTTTAGAAGGCGATTAAAAATACTTCTGATCGCACAGCTGTTCACACCGCACGTCGCCGCTTTCGCAACGTCGTCGCGTTTTGCCTGCCCCTTACCTTAAGGTGATGTACCTAGTCGGACCTAGGACCTAGTGAATTACCCGGACTCTGAGATATTTTCAGAAAATTGGAGTGAAAATATAGTTGACAACTGCTTTAGAGCAGCTGCAGTACAAACAATGAATTTAATACATTGCATTTTATTAATGAACTAGCTGATGCCCGCGACTTCGTTCGCGTGGATTAAGTTTTTTAATTCCCGCGGGAACTCCTTAATTTCCGGGATAAAAGTAGCCTGTGTCCACTCCTCCTCCTCCAGGTCCTTAAATATAACCATGCCAAAAATCACGTCGATCCTTTGCTCCATTGCGGCGTGATTGAAGGACAAACCAACAAACCAACACACCAACCAACAAACACACTTGCAAATTCATAATAATTAATGTTAGTATGAAAAGTATGATGATGATGCCCGTTAGTTTGACTGTGTGGATTTGTTTTTTTTAAATCTCGATTCCTGTGTTTTTATTCCCAACTAGCTGATACCCGCGACTTCGTCCGCGTGGATTAAGTTTTTTTAATTCCCGGGGAGCTCCATAATTTTCCGGGATAAAAAGTAGCTCCTTCCCCGGGATATAACCAAACGCTATACCAAATTTCATCAGAATCGGTTGAATAGATGGGCCGTGACAGCGTAGCAGACAGACAGACCAAAAGGAGGCTGTGGACAGACACACTTTCGCATTTATAATATTATAGCTGATGCCCGCGACTTCGTACGCGTGGATCGAGGTTTTGTTGTTCCCGCGGGAACTCTTGAATTTTCCGGGATAAAAAGTAGCCTATGTGTTAGTCCAGACTATAATCTATCTCGGTGCCAAGTTTCATCCAGATCCATTCAGCCGTTCTGTCGTGATTGAGTAACAAACATCCATTTGAGGTTTTTTGGTACCCGCGGGAACTCCTTAATTTTCCGGGATAAAAAGTAGCCTATGTGCTATTCCAGACTATATTCTATCTATGTGCCAAATTTCAGCCAGATCCGTTCGGCTGTTGGCACGTAATTGAGTAACAAACATCCATACATCCATACATCCATACATCCATACATCCATACATCCATCCAAACTTTCGCATTTATAATATTTATTTGATTTGATACTCTTTAAATTTACGATCTGGTAGATCTGTTATATTGCTCGGTATTTTGTTATAAAACCGAACACCCTGTCCGATAAATGATTTACTGGTTTTTGTAAGTCTTATATAATTCGTGCTAAGTTTATTTTTATTTCTGGTATTAATTGTGTGGATATCAGATTTTTTCTTATAAAGGTGTAAATTTTGTCGGACGTACATTATATTTTCGAGTATATACAAACATGGCAAGGTTAAAACATTTATTTCTTTAAAGAAATCCCGCAGAGAATCTCTTGGTTCCATGCAATAAACACACGGCTCTAATAGCTTTTTTTTTAAAATAAATATCGTTTTAGGATCTGAGGCAGACCCCCACAATAACACTCCGTACGACATAAAACTGTGAAAATATCGGCCGCCGGCATGTATTTTTATTTTAATTTCATGATATCTTTTGAATGGAATGTCCGATTTCAATAATTCAAAAAGTAATCATCAGGTCAAGACAGTCTTGAATATTAAATTATTTATTTGGATAAAAATTTATAAATGGTATGGGTAACACGGTCTGATTTTGATCGGCATTTCTATCAATTTGTTAAATGTAAAAAAGTAGTTATAGTGACGTAACTACAATAGTTAGACACATGGTCTCGCGAAGTTTTTTGTAGATATTGATATATTCTATAATATTGTCGAACATTTTTTTGTCCTATCATTAATACTCTTCGCAGCGTATGCGATGAAAGACATTTTATGGCTATTTTTTTTACACCTTCGGTTGGTTTTAATAGGAATTTCTAAAAATTTTTATAGTAATCTAGTACCAAATATAGCCTATGTTACTCAGTGATAATGTAGCTTTCTAATGAAAAAAGAATTATTAAAATCGGTCCAGTACTTTTTGAGTTTATTCGTTACATACAAAAATACAAAAATACAAATCTTTCCTCTTTATAATATTAGTGTAGATTTGTAAAAGCGCCTTTGCAAAAGAAAATCCATTGTACTTTTTTTTTATTCCACTACAAGTTAGCCCTTGACTGCGATCCTGATGGTAAGTGATGATGCAGTCTAAGATGGTAGCGGGCTAACCTGAATGGCAGTTACATAAACCCATATCCCTACTATGTTTATAGGTACACGGCATCGTACCGGAACGCTTAATCGCTTGGCGGTACGCCTATGGCGATAGGGTGGTAACTACTAAGTAGCTACGGCCAAAGCCTCCCACTAGAATATCCATACTAATATCATAAATGCGACTGTGTGTCTGTCTGTCTGCTATGCTTTCACGGCCCATCTGTTCAACCGATTTGAATGAAATTTGATACAAGGATAGGTTGTTTCCCGGGCAAGAAAGGCTTTTTATCCCTGAAAATTAAAGAGCTCCCGCGGGAATCAAAAAACCTTAACCCACGCGAACGTAGTCGCGGCCATCATCTAGGATTATTATAAATGCGAAAGTGTGCCTGTTTGTCTGTCTGTCTGTCGGTAAACGATAGCATAATTTAACTGTTACTATTTAATGGCTCAGTATAAAAGTAAAGCTGAAATTACTACCCATTTTACATGCTCATGCAAAAACAAAAATTTGGAATTCAATATTGCCCGTGTTCGGCCGCCATGTGGCGGTGAGACACATGAAACGCGCGTAAACTAGCCAGGAATAACATTATTTATGTACAGGAGACTGCTTTTAGGGTTCCGTGGCTGAACAAGGAACTTTCATAATTTCGCTGAGTCCGTCGATCCAGACTGTCCAGACACTGTGACACAAACAGACGGCTGTCTGTGTTTCACTGTTAAGGTAGACGTAACTCCTCAACATGCAAAGCCAGAACCCAAATTTCTGGTTGAATAGGCCGTTACGGAGTTTATTAATCCGTTTTATTAAAACTACTGTTTACTAAATAACATGGCCCATTCTGTTTTACACAATCTCTAAACTAATTTAAAATTATATGTAGTGCTGCCTCTTATAACAGGGAGTATTCTGAAAGGGATAGCAACAAAAATAGAGCTGTCATTTCAGTTCAGTTTAGAGATGACGGTTACATTATGGAACCCTACCTTAAACGTGTTTCAATACACACTTGACCAGATATTGCGTTGTTTTATATCCGAAAAAACATTCCAGCATGATATTTCAAAATAAAGTTATTTTTAAAATATTCAGGTTCATATCAGGTTTGTTAAAATTGGGTACGAAAATTAAATGCATTTATTGTCTATACTAATACTTAATATTATAAATGCGAATATTTGGATGGATGGATGAATGGATGTATGGATGGATGTTTGTTACCCGATCACGCCCCAAGGGCTGAACGGATCTGCATGAAATTTGGCACAGGGATAGATTATAGCCTTGAGTAACAGATAGGCTACTTTTTATCCCGGAAAATTAAAGACTTCCCGAAACCGAAAAACTTCAATCCAAGCGGACGAAGGCGCGGGCATTAACTAGTTTAGAATAAAAGAAAAGATGGCATTTCGGAGTTCCATCACACAAATACATTAGGGTCCCAAAGTGCTGCAATTGCAGCCTCACACTGGAGAGCGCAGCATTGGCAGACCTCCCACCAGGTGGATGGACAACGTCACGACATAAAGTCGCATGGAGTCGTTGGCTCCAGGCTGCGCAAGACCGTGACATGTGGAAAATCTTTAAAAGAAGCCTGTATGACCAGCAGTGGATGTCTACGGTCTATCGCAAGTGCTTTTGAATCATTTTGTGAATCTGCCTCTACATTTTTCATTCACCTTTTATTTTCATAATCATAAATTTTATTGCTAAGAGTAGAGAATAGACCTGACTTAGGATCATGGCCAAAAATTTATTAGAGCATTCATAAGACAGTTTTTCAAATTAATATAATTTTAATACAAAGGCACCAAGAATTCGAGCCTAACTTTGAACTATCATAAAAATCAAAACATTCTTTAGTTATAATTATTAGCAAAAATATTTCAATAAAAGCCAAACAAGTTGCTGCCTTTATTAAATTCCTTTGATCCGGCAAAAATGGCTCCCAAACTCGAATCACCTCCACGTTTTAATTAAACAAAATTCATCCCTTTGAATATTCGTAACGCCAAATATGCCGGCGATTTATTGGGAAGCTTTAAAAAGTGTTTGTCGGATTTCTGACTTCTGCATATTTAGGATTCACAGCGTTCCGTTGAAATGATTTCGGCGTTCCAGACTGTAAGACGGTAATAAGATAAGGGATGCAAATTCTTAAGTTTTTTTATAAACTACAAGTTAGCTCTTGACTGCGATCTCACCTGATGGTAAGTGATGATGCAGTCTAAGATGGTAGCGGGCTAACCTGTTAGGGGTATGGCAGTTATATTAAACCCATACCCCTAATCGGTTTTCTACACGGCACCATACAACGCTTAATCGCTTGGCGGCACGTCTTTGCCGGTAGGGCGGTAACTAGCAGGGCAGCAGCCACGGCCAAAGCCACCCACCAGGCCAGACCAAAGAAATTTCAGAAATTATAATTTCCCAAATATATTCTGCTTGGGATCAAACCCGGTTTGACTCAACCAGACCGGAAAATCACCTATTTTTGGAAGATAGTTGACAACAAACTTCCTACAACTTTCCTACTTTTTGGACGACCTCCATGGCGCAGTGTTGAGTCAGTCCGGTCATTGTCAATTTTGTTTTAATTTATTGTACTGTAAGAAGGCAGGTAAGTGACGATTCAGTCTAAGATGGCAGCTATGTTAAACCTCAATCCTTTTTTGGCTACACGGCACGAAACGGAAAGCTAAATTGCTTGGCGCCACGTCCTTGCTATAGTAGCAACGTACTATTACCTATTCTGTGCTAGTAGGTTACAGCTGGAGCCTCTCACCATACGAGATCAGGAAAATTTAGATAGTATAAATTTCCAAATTACCCCTCCCCGAAACTTGTCTTAAAAACTTATTATACGTAGTACTTTGTAGAACAGTGTAACGATGATAAATTCCAAATTAGTAATGGAGAAACGGGCCAAAAATTTAATTAGATCTTGTTTCAGATTAATTTCGCCATTTTTCTACTTAAGTAAAACTTTCTTCGACTAAGTAACTAGATGCTATTCAGGCTAACAAGAAAATTAGTCCAAATTTCGTAAATCTTAAAAAACAGTGTTACGGATGTTCCTTTCAGCGGAATTAGTGAAACGGTTTCGGTGTAAGAATAGGATAAGTAACTCAAAGTTGCGAGCACACTTCGTGAGCGCGATAGCATAATTGAATCAAGGAGTCGCGCGAACTTTCACAAGGACCAGCCTGACGTAGGCAACGCTTGCAAATTACATTTGTCTACTATCTCTACGTACCTGAAGGTGCGTTTCCAACAGAGATGTGCGAGATAAATTTTTAATAGTACATTTTGGCAAGATAAAATGCGGTGGCTTGGGCTGGAAATCGTACGCGGCGAAAAGCGTTCGATTCTGTCTCTCTCTCTCTTATATAGATGGAGAGAGATATACCTACCTCTATGTTATTATTATAGCTGTATTTGAATACTTCCAAGTAGCTTTCAAGTTCAACAGCTCAGCTGGAAAAAAGTCGCGTCGTAGGTTCCCTCCTCTATAAGAATCTTAATTCGCTATATAATTTTGACGACCTCCCTGTCTGTTGAACGCTGTTGTCTTAACGAGTTAGGTCCCGAGTTCAATCCCCGGCAGGGTCCATTTCGGTAGATATTAATATTCACAAAGACCTCTCTCTGCTTATATTAGCCCTATCCCACCATGGTGAGTGAGGCTAGATGGAAAAAAAACCGTGGATCTTTTGTCGCACCGGTCAGCTACCTCGCGCTGCTATAGTGGAAACGCACCTTAAACTGGATTTACGCTACACCGTGCCCTGGGATGTTGGCAAACAGAATATAAAAAAAGTACAATGTCACAAACTGTGACATTGTACTTTTTTTTTATTCCACTACAAGTTAGCCCTTGACTGCGATCCTGATGGTAAGTGATGATGCAGTCTAAGATGGTAGCGGGCTAACCTGAATGGCAGTTACATAAACCCATATCCCTACTATGTTTATGCACGGCATCGTACCGGAACGCTTAATCGCTTGGCGGTACGCCTATGGCGATAGGGTGGTAACTACTAACTAGCTACGGCCTAAGCCTCCCACTAGAATATCCATACTAATATCATAAATGCGACAGTGTGTCTGTCTGTCTGCTATGCTTTCACGGCCCATCTGTTCAACCGATTTGAATGAAATTTGATGCATGGATAGGTTGTTTCCCGGGGAAGAAAGGCTTTTTATCCCTGAAAATTAAAGAGCTCCCGCGGGAATCAAAAAACCTTAACCCACGCGAACGTAGTCGCGGCCATCATCTAGGATTATTATAAATGCGAAAGTGTGCCTGTTTGTCTGTCGGTAAACGATAGCATAATTTAACTGTTACTATTTAATGGCTCAGTATAAAAGTAAAGCTGAAATTACTACCCATTTTACATGCGCATGCAAAAACAAAAATTTGGAATTCAATATTGCCCGTGTTTTTTTGCCATGTGGCGGTGAGATACATGAAACGCGCGTAAACTAGCCAGGAATAACATTATTTATGTACAGGAGACTGCTTTTAGGGTTCCGTGGCTGAACAAGGAACTTTCATAATTTCGCTGAGTCCGTCGATCCAGACTGTCCAGACACTGTGACACAAACAGACGGCTGTCTGTGTTTCACTTTTAAGGTAGACGTAACTCCTCAATATGCAAAGCCAGAACCCAAATTTCTGGTTGAATAGGCCATTACGGAGTTTATTAATCCGTTTTATTAAAACTACTGTTTACGAAATAACATGGCCCATTCTGTTTTACACAATCTCTAAACTAATTTAATATTATATCTAGTGCTGCCTCTTATAACAGGGAGTATTCTGAAAGGGATAGCAACAAAAATAGAGCTGTCATTTCAGTTCAGTTTAGAGATGACGGTTACATTATGGAACCCTACCTTATACGTGTTTCAATACGCACTTGACCAGATATTGCGTTGTTTTATATTCGAAAAAACATTCCAGGTTTACAGCATGATATTTCAAAATAAAGTAATTTTTAAAATATTCAGGTTCATATTAGGTTTGTTAAAATTGGGTATGAAAATTAAATGCATTTATTGTCTATACTAATACTTAATATTATAAATGCGAATATTTGGATGGATGGATGAATGGATGTATGGATGGATGTTTGTTACCCGATCACGCCCCAAGGGCTGAACGGATCTGCATGAAATTTGGCACAGGGATAGATTATAGCCTTGAGTAACAGATAGGCTACTTTTTATCCCGGAAAATTAAAGAGTTCCCGAAACTGAAAAACTTCAATCCAAGCGGACGAAGGCGCGGGCATTAACTAGTTTAGAATAAAAGAAAAGATGGCATTTCGGAGTTCCATCACACAAATACATTAGGGTCCCAAAGTGCTGCAATTGCAGCCTCACACTGGAGAGCGCAGCATTGGCAGACCTCCCACCAGGTGGATGGACAACGTCACGACATAAAGTCGCATGGAGTCGTTGGCTCCAGGCTGCGCAAGACCGTGACATGTGGAAAATCTTTAAAAGAAGCCTGTATGTCCAGCAGTGGATGTCTACGGTCTATCGCAAGTGCTTTTGAATCATTTTGTGAATCTGCCTCTACATTCTTCATTCACCTTCTATTTTCATAATCATAAATTTTATTGCTAAGAGTAGAGAATAGACCTGACTTAGGATCATGGCCAAAAATTTATTAGAGCATTCATAAGACAGTTTTTCAAATTAAAATAATTTTAATACAAAGGCACCAAGAATTCGAGCCTAACTTTGAACTATCTTAGCAATCAAAACATTCTTTAGTTATAATTATTAGCAAAAATATTTCAATAAAAGCCAAACAAGTTGCTGCCTTTATTAAATTCCTTTGATCCGGCAAAAATGGCTCCCGAACTCGAATCACCTCGACGTTTTAATTAAACAAAATTCATCCCTTTGAATATTCGTAACGCCAAATATGCCGGCGATTTATTGGGAAGCTTTTAAAAGTGTTTGTCGGATTTCTGACTTCTGCATATTTAGGATTCACAGCGTTCCGTTGAAATGATTTCGGCGTTCCAGACTGTAAGACGGTAATAAGACAAGGGATGCCAATTCTTAAGTTTTTTTATAAACTACAAGCTAGCTCTTGACTGCGATCTCACCTGATGGTAAGTGATGATGCAGTCTAAGATGGTAGCGGGCTAACCTGTTAGGGGTATGGCAGTTATATTAAACCCATTCCCCTAATCGGATTTCTACACGGCACCATACAACGCTTAATCGCTTGGCGGCACGTCTTTGCCGGTAGGGCGGTAACTAGCAGGGCAGCAGCCACGGCCAAAGCCACCCACCAGGCCAGACCAAAGAAATTTCAGAAATTATAATTTCCCAAATATATTTTGCTTGGGATGAAACCCGGTTTGACTCAACCAGAACGGAAAATCACCTATTTTTGGAAGATAGTTGACAACAAACTTCCTACAACTTTCCTACTTTTTGGACGACCTCCATGGCGCAGTGTTGAGTCAGTCCGGTCGTTGTCAATTTTGTTTTAATTTATTGTACTGTAAGAAGGCAGGTAAGTGACGATGAAGTCTAAGATGGCAGCTATGTTAAACCTCATTCCTTTTTTGGCTACACGGCATTGTACTAAACGGAAAGCTAAATTGCTTGGCGCCACGTCCTTGCTATAGTAGCAACGTACTATTACCTATTCTGTGCTAGTAGGTTACAGCTGGAGCCTCTCACCATACGAGATCAGGAAAATTTAAATAGTATAAATTTCCAAATTACCCCTCCCCGAAACTTGTCTTAAAAACTTATTATACGTAGTACTTTGTAGAACAGTGTAACGATGATAAATTCCAAATTAGTAATGGAGAAACGGGCCAAAAATTTAATTAGATCTTGTTTCAGATTAATTTCGCCATTTTTCTACATAAGTAAAACTTTCTTCGACTAAGTAACTAGATGCTATTCAGGCTAACAAGAAAATTAGTCCAAATTACGTTAATCTTAAAAAACAGTGTTACGGATGTTCCTTTCAGCGGAATTAGTGAAACGGTTTCGGTGTAAGAATAGGATAAGTAAGTCAAAGTTGCGAGCACACTTCGTGAGCGCGATAGCATAATTGAATCAAGGAGTCGCGCGAACTTTCACAAGGACCAGCCTGACGTAGGCAACGCTTGCAAATTACATTTGTCTACTATCTCTACGTACCTGAAGGTGCGTTTCCAACAGAGATGTGCGAGAGAAATTTTTAATAGTACATTTTGGCAAGATAAAATGCGGTGGCTTGGCCTGGAAATCGTACGCGACGAATAGCGTTCGATTCTGTCTCTCTCTCTCTTATATAGATGGAGAGAGACAGACCTACCTGTACATGTAATTATTATAGCTGTATTTGAATACTTCCAAGTATCTTTCAAGTTCAACAGCTCAGCTGGAAAAAAGTCGCGTCGTAGGTTCCCTCCTCTATAAGAAGCTTAATTCGCTATATAAATTTGACGACCTCCCTGTCTGTTGAACGCTGTTGTCTTGACGAATAAGGTCCCGAGTTCAATCCCCGGCAGGGTCCATTTCGGTAGATATTAATATTCACAAAGACCTCTCTCTGCGTATATTAGCCATATTCCACCATGGTGAGTGAGGCTAGATGGAAAAAAACCGTGGATCTTTTGTCGCACCGGTCAGCTACCTCGCACTGCTCTAGTGGAAACGCACCTTAAACTGGATTTACGCTACACCGTGCCCTGGGATGTTGGCAAACAGAATATAAAAACTGTGACGCCAGTGGAAAGGCTGTGCACTAGGGATGCTTTTTGGCTGTAAAACCGACAGAATTGTTCAACTGACGTGTTTTCAGTACTGAAAACTGCCTCACAGGTCTAGAGGTTACACTGGGGCCAATTCCCTACGGAAAGGAGCAACACTAGGCTTAGAGCGGTCATTTTAGTTTATAGATTGTACACATTTGAGAACTTACAATTGTACACATTTGGCCCCATTGTTCAAGGGCGGATGAAGAGGTCCTTAGTGTAATTTCCGGGTGGGATCATAATTAAGGATTTGGTTTTTCTGACAAAGCAATCCTGAATATTAGCCGGGAGTTAGGAAGTTCGCGGTGTTTTATCCCCGTGCTTTGGATAGCACGTAAAGCCGTTGGTCCTGCGCCTTATCTTTCTCCGGTACCGTGTCCTATTTTCCGTCCCATTGAGCTATGAGACTAAGAGAATTGCAAATATTTTACTACTTCACTATAACTACTATTTATTGATAAGCTTGCCAAAGATATCTAGGGCATCAATTTGCAGGCGTGCAAGGGAGTTTTGCGGACGTAGGAACAAAGCTTTACCCACAGAATATGTAATAGTACCTACACTTCTATTTAACTAAGGATCCGATTGTATTCCATTCGCGTACGTAATTTACATCTATGCCCATAATTTTACTTAAAAAAGGGAGATAAGAAGATATCAAGTACAATTGCTAACAGACGAAACCTAGCAAGCGGAATTATGCAAAGAAGATGGCCGACAAATGTAATTTGCGATCTACCCTCGCCGCCGAAAGTTCTCGCGACTACGTAATTGAATTACGGCCGTGCTTAGATGTGTTAAAAGTTTATCCCACTTATCTCTTTCTTGGCCTGAACAAAATTAAATAAATGCGTTACAACTTAACCTGAGTACAACATGTGAAATTTTTTTCTCTGATGGTACCTATAGCAGAAAGGTTGACTGGTTTTGAACTCTTGGAAGCGTGAAAGCCGAGCAGACAGATGGACACCCTTTCGCATTTTTTATATTAGTATGGATATTCCTCGTGTCGGTGGTCATTAAAATGAATAAACACTTCATAAATTGAAATATTTTTGAATAAAACACCAGAATCTTCAAAAATGAGGTAATTAGGCGTTTAATTCATTCAACTTACTGTATTGTGCTCTTGTTTCCTTCTAACATGGCATGGTATTTTTTTGTTCTAGATGTAGGTATAACCACAGTCTAAGGAAATACGTTATTTTCTACCAGTCTTTCGATGGAGGCGTCTAGACAGGGCAACGCTACGGGGTGACAGGGAGCTGACAGAGGAAACTGGCAGAAATCTCAATACAAATCTGTACCCATACCTCAACTATACCCATGGAAAAATCACGTCGATCCGTGGCTCTGTTGCGTCGTGATTGAAGGATAAACCAACAAACAAACACACTTTCACATTAATAATATTACTATGATTTTAGGAACGTCAAGACACGTGATATCAAAGTGTCATTTTAAGTAATATTGCTTAATTATCAGCTTTAAGCGTTGGCCACGTTATAGTATGGCCACAGGTCCTCAATATAAAAGTACACGCGATGTAAACGTAGGCAGACTGATTTTATGCCTAAAGTCCACGCGTGAGCTCCTAGGAATCGGGGGCTGAGGCACAATATACGCTTACTCTGAGTTTTTACATTGCAAATACGATTCATCGACGTGAAAGCTCACCACGCCAAGCGTCAAAGTAAAATGGCTGGCTGTGAATAAATACACGAAATGGTGAAATGAGCTCTAAACCAATGCAATTAAGGTTCATTTTACTTTGACGCTTGGCGTGGTGAGCTCTCACGTCGATCAATCGTATTTGCAATGTAAAAACTCAGAGTAAGCGTACTGATATTATGTCTACAGTCCATGCGTGAGTTCCTAGCATCGGGGGCTAAGGTAGGCGGCAGCTGTGCGCCGCGACCGACCTTCGCACCATATCCAGCGAGTAATTTTGCGATAGCAGTGTTATCCATACTTAATATTATAAATGCGGAAGTGTGTCTGTCTGTCTGTCCGTCTGTCTGTCTGTCTGCTACACTTTCACGGCCCAACTACTCAACCGATTTGGATGAAATTTGGTACATGGATAGGTTGCATCCCGGGGAAGGACATAGGACTTTTTATCCCGGAAAATTGAAGAGTTCCCGCGGGAATCTAAAAACATCAATCCACGCGGACGAAGTCGTGGGCATCATCTAGTTTTATACTAAACACAACTCTAGCCTATGACTCTAGCTCATTACGTGAACATAATAATGCTTAATTTATGCTTAATTTATTCTGTTTTTAATAATTAATCAATTTTTTTAACCTAAGTTACGCTGTTTTAGTTTTAAATTAGTATTTAGTACCCAAATAATATGCATACCATGTCCACATCGAGCAGACTCAGTTATAAATATATCTGTAAATTATATCAAATTTTTAAAGTTGCTTCTATAATTGTAGTCAGTTTTGTGGACTATTAAAAAAAAACATTCCATAGGATTCCTCGGAGCTGACTGTATACACTTTTGCACATAAGCATAATTCCAGCATCGATTTTCGTGGGCCCTTGGAAATCGAACCTCCTACTTTGAAGACCGCAGTTATCTACCACTGCGCCTGAGATATAGAGGCGCCTGTAACTCGTAGGTAGTATTTATTACGAGTTACAGGAAGTGACAGATTTGGAAATGAAGGAAACTCAAACGCTGCCAAGGAAACAGACATGCCTGCCTTCATAGAGGAAATTCGATAAGCGTCATCATTGACACGTCCTGGCAATAAATGACTTCCTGTTCCGGTTTTTTGCGGCTTCTTCGTCATACGTGGCATCTGTTCTATACTAATACTATAAATGAGAAAGTTTAAATGGATGGATGTTTGTTACTCAATCACGCCGGATGGATTTGGACTTTTGGCACAGAGATAGATTATAGTCTGGAATAACAAATAGGTTTCTTTTCATCCCGGAAAATTAAAGAGTTCCCGCGGGAACCAATAAACCTTAATCCATACGGACGAAGTCGCGGGCATAGATATATAGATAGAGATAGTCAGCTAGTATTATAAATGCAAAAGTTTGGATGGATGGATGTTTGTTACTCAATCAAGTCGGTGTCACACCCAAATAGGTACGTGAATGGTTATCCTTGATTTATAATAGCTCATTGAATTCTTCTTATATGTTTGAGTAACCTCATGCCCACATAGTATTATAATACACACATACTATTATTGGCAATGTTGCCGTCATCCACACTCATAAGCATTGATGTAGAATTTTAGTGTCATAAATCATAATAGATACATACCTAGGTAGGAGCTGGTTGATTCACTTAACGATTCAAAAGCAACTTTAAAAGCTGAATTGAACAAAAAATCTTTTGAATATGACTCTATTTTTAACCGACTTCCAAAAAAGGAAGAGGTTCTCAATTCGGCGCGTATTTTTTTTAATATATAGGCTAGCGCTTGGCTGCAATCGCTCCTGCTCACAAGTGGTGATGCGCCAAAGGTAAGCGCGATTGCTTAGAAGATGCATATTCACTCTTGATTTGAAAGTAAATATATTAAAATTGATAAAATTATAAATTCCCAAATTGACCCTGCCGGGAATCGAGCCCAGGACCACCCACGTTAAGACAGCAACGCACAACACCACGCCAGGGAGGTCGTCCTTCTATCATATAACTATTCATTTCTATGTATTTCTATATCTAGTTAAATACATTTTTCTGATATATAAAAAAAAGTCGGGTTCGTTCGAACACATAACTCTAGATCGGCTGGACGGATCTGGATGAAATTTGGCACAGAGACAGACTATCATAGTCTGATATAGCACATAGGCGGAAAATTAAAGAGTTCCCGCGGGAACTAAAAACCCTCAATCCACGCGGATGAAGTCGCGGGCATCAGCAAGTGTTATATGTATTTTACATTTTCATATATATATGAAAATGGCGCCACAATGGTGTCCAGTAGCATATAATAAAGCATAACATAATAATCTCAGACGAAAAATATTTAATTTAAATAAATTACACGGTCAATTGACCAACATAAGGCAGCTATAGTCTACTACTATAGTGTTTATATGGCTGTTCGTTTCATGCTTGGGCTGCCGCATTGTAACTTGGTCACCTTCGACTGATTGGAACCAAACTATTCTTACATTTTGATCATTTAAACTGCATTGTATAACAAGTTAAGACGTATCGGTAGTAATAAAAATAAACTAAAATAAAAACAAGTGATAAGGAACTTCGTTCCAATAATGTCGTTCAAAATAAAATTTAAATGAGATCTAATTAGTTTAGACCTCGACACATTTAGTCCTAGCTTGTAAAATAGATAAAAAAAAAGTACTAACAAATATTTATATTACCATACTTGTCGTTAAATATTTATAGTACGTTTAGATGTTGTGTAAAATTGATATAAAAAGTGGTATTTTTCCGTATATTTTTGAATAGTATAATTTAAACTCTCAAAATGAGTGTTACCAAAGTTGTAAGTGATAAGAAGGTGGATTTGGACGAGGTATTGGATAAATACGGCATTTTTAAGCGATATCATGTGGAAAAGATCGTTTTGGCGTTCCTTGCATTCGCGTCCAATTCTATGTACTGTTCCAATTACGTATTTGCTGCGGAAGACGTGCGTTACAGGTATTTTCATGTATATTATAAAGATCAAAAAATTGAAATCAAATACTTTTTATTCAAGTACATTTTTGACAATTAGTATTAGGTCCAATGACGCCTCGTTGGTCGTTAAAGCCCGCCAGCTCGCATTGGAACAGCGTGGTGGGTCTAAGCTCTAATTCCCTCTCTCCTATGAGAGTGGAGGCCTGTGCCCAGCTGTGGGACGTTAATGGTCTGTAGTAGCGGTGGTGGTGATGTAGTTTAAAGAAATAATATTATACCTTATGTCAGTCTCGTCGTGACTACGAATGTTGTAACTGCTTTTGACGATCTCCCTGGCGCATTAGTGAGCATTACAAGTAGGAGGTCCTGGTTTCGGTCACCGGCAGGGTCAATTTTGGATGATTTTTTAAAATTCTCTGGTCTGGTTTGGTGGTAGGCTTTGGCTGTGGCTAGTTACCACCCTACCGGCAAAGACGTGCCGCCAAGCGAGTAAGCGTTCCAGTACGAAGCCGTGTAGAAACCGAATAGGGGCATGGGTTTTAATATAACTGCCATGCCCCTAACAGGTTTGCCCGCTACCATCTTAGACTGCATCTTCACTTACTATCAGGTGAGATCGCAGTCAAGGGCTAACTTGTAGTGGTTAAAAAAAAAACTCCCTGGCGCAGTAGTGAGCATTACAAGTAGGAAGTCCTGGTTTCGGTCACCGGCAGGGCCAATTTTGGATAATTTTTGAAAATTCTCTAGTCTGGTTTGGTGGGAGGCTTTGGCTGTGGCTAGTTACCACCCGACTGGCAATGTGATACCGCCAAGCCATTTTGCGTTACGGTACGATGCAGTGTAGAAAGCGATTGGGGATATGAGTTTAATACAACTGCTGTACCCCTAAAAGGTTAGCGCGCTACCATCTCAGACTGCATCATCACGTACCCTCCAGTGAGATTGCAGTCAAGGGCTGTAACATGTAGTGGCGAAAAAATAAATAAAATAAGTATCCGAATTAAACATATTCTATGCTTGTCTTCCAGCTGTTTCTGTTTAATATTCTACAAGATCAGTTCAGCTGTTGAACTGTGAAAGTTGACAGACAAACAGACTTTCGCATTTATAATATTAGTATGGATTCTGTTGCGCCATGATCGCGGCCTATCAATACAAATAAATCTAATGATTATACATTCGTGACTGCAAGAAGTCTTTAGGAGACCACAGAAAAATATAAACAAAATTTAATAACCGGTTTTTTAATCAAGTTTGTGGTTTATACCAATGTGACAACATATCTTTCTATGTATATTATATCTGCGGTCGACCAACCTTTTCAAACGAGTAAAATAGTAATTGTAATGCATATTTCGAATGCTGACGATAAAGGTTCAAAATCCATCCATACTAATATTATAAATGCGAAAGTGTGCCTGTCTGTCTGGTCTGTCTGCTACGCTTTCACAGCCCAACTACTCAACCGATTTTGATGAAATTTGGTACAGAGATAGGTTATATCCCAGGGAAGGACATAGGCTACTTTTTATCCCGGAAAATTGAAGACTTCCCGCGGGAATCAAAAAAATGTATCTGTTCAACCGATTTTGATGAAATTTAGTACAAGGACAGATTGTATCCCGGGGAAGGACAGGCTACATTTTATCCCGGAAAATTGATGAGTTCCCACGAGAAACAAATAACATAAATCCACGCGGACGAAGTCGCGGGAATCGTCTAGTTTAATATACATCTATAGATAGTGTATGGTTCATAACTTTTTATTTTAATTTGGGTGTTCCATGAATCTTACTAATATTATAAATGCGAAAGTTTGGATGGATGGATGTATGGATGGATGTATGGAAGTATGGATGTCTGTCACGCGCCAACGGCTGAACGGATCTAGCTGAAATTTGGCACAGAGATAGATTATAGCCTGGAAAAGCCCAGTGGAAAGTACTAGGGGTGAAGAGGCTTTTTAGGATCTATCTTCTCGTCTCACAGAGGCTTTTTTTAAGAATCTATCTTCTCTTCTCACAGAGTCCACAGGTGACAGGGAGCTGTCAGTTACCTCGGCCAACATATAAGTTTAGCTATTCAGAGGGGTAAAGCGGCCAGCGTTCTGGCCACATTGCCTTATTGCAGCGGCTTAGATGATATTTTTAATGTATATGTTGCATAAACAGAGAGATCTGAGAGTCAAAGTATCTGAAAGAACTGGATTCTCAGAGTTCGCCACCTTTCCTCGCTCTATATTGATACGCACTTGTCGATGCCAAATATTCCATCCCAATGTCATTGCTAAAGTTTTGAGTTACCTTTAGCAACTTCACCAGGTGTGGTCGTTTAGATGCATTATTATTATATTATTTAATTTTAATGATTATTTATTATAGTTTTAAAAAATAATTCCCAAACGTTCTTTTTATATTGCCCATCAGTCACCTCTTTCGTTTTACACATCGATGCAGTTATATATTTATTTTGGTTTCTGTTATTCCAGGTGCAAGGACGACATGGAAGATGCGTCATACTGCAGCGCGTCGAACTCCTCACACTTTTGTTCGCAGTGGCTGTACGATAAACCGAATAGTTTTGTCGCCTATGTAAGGAACTATTTAATGTTATCATTGTCCACGATGATGGTATATATATATGTGTCCTTAATCATTACAACATTTAAAAAAAGTGTGTGTGCAATTCACACACGGCACAAAAGTCGCCTACGAGAGAATGAGATAAATAAATATAACTTGTATTCTATCTCATTCTCTCGCAGGCTAAATCCTATTTTGAATATGTTTGTCTCTTTTTGGTGTCGCTTTTTCGTTTTATCGAATTTTCAAATCACAACGATTCTAAAGAAGTTTCACTTCAAAAAACAAGCTTTAGTCGTCCGCCATATTGAATTTAGTGTGACGTATTTTTATACTTCCTATTCTCTACAGCAAACCCGTTTAATTTCAATACCCAATATCATATTGTGCCATATTGGATTTACAATGACGTCACTTAGCTAACCATGCATTGTTATTCAAACTGAACGTGCATGCAAAATTTCAGCTCAATCGGTTGGCAACTGTTTTAAAATGGGAAATTAATAATCAAGCGACTAAAAAATTAACTGGCGACATACTAAAGCGAGCGGCGTTAAAACAAGTTAGCGGAAATTTTTTAACTGGCGATAATTATAAATCCCAAAAAATAAGTATAATGCGCTACAAAAAGAGACCAACGATTAATCTAAGCTACCAATTACAATTTTAAGTGACCGAATTAAATACTAAAAAATACTGAGTTAGCGTATGTAATACTAAGTGAGTAACTTTATAACCAGTTTAAGTAAATACATTGAGTGCTTCAAAAATATACCTTTTAGGATATTTCTGTTTCAGTTCGAGCTGGCCTGCCATGACTGGAAGCGCACCCTGGTGGGAACTATGCACAGCTTCGGTTACATGTGCGGTTTGCTGCTCGTAGGACCCATGTCCGACCGGTATGCATACTACTCATAGTACATTTTTTGAGTTAATTTCGCAAATCCTTTCTAATGCTATAAATGCCCATCTTTTCAACCGATTTTGATGAAATAAGATACTTTTTATCCCAGCAAAATTCGGAGTTTACGTGCGAATAAAAACAGTTTATTTCACGCTGACGAAGTAGCTGTAGCTGTAGACAGCTAGAAGCTGATGCCCGAAACTTCGTAAATACTTTATTAAAGTATTGGGTTTCCACGACGAGCTGAGCGAGCTCTGTACTGACTCTGACTCTGAATAACTCGCAGAAGAAAACTGCATACAAACACTTTCGCCAACAAAGAGTTACGCGGAAAGGACTGAGCGAGCAAGAAGAGTTCATAAAGAGTCCCTAGACCAATGAATTCTTAGTATATTATCTAAGCCCTAGACCTAATAGTGGACGTGTAAGTCTAATGCCTATATTTTTGTCTATGCTGTCCGTCCCGCTTAGCCATTTCACGCTCATTACCCATTTCGCAATGGAAACCCTCCTTTTTTAGTTCTAGAGAAATATGTAAGAGCATTATAATTATAACCACAATATTTTGTAAATAAATCTACCATATTGATTATATTGCCAGTTTTTATATGCAAAGCTTTATTGGTTTTTAATGTTGAAAACGTGCTTGCAACGTTCAGTAAAACATAGTTGTTTACAGTAATAAATAATTTACCTACTCGAGTTATTGATATTGATAACTGGCTTATGCCCACGACTTCGTCCGCGTGGACTACACAAATTTCAAACCCCCATTTAACCCCCTTAGGGTTTGAATATTCAAAAATATTTCTTAGCAGATGTCTAAGTACGTCATAGTAGCTATCTCCATGCCCAAAACAATTTCAGCTGGATTCGTCCAGTGGTTTGAACTGTGCGTTGATAGATCAGTCATTCAGTCACCTTTTCGTTTTAAATATTTATATTATAAGAAGTCGCAGGCAAAATCTAGTTCATAAATAAGATTTAATTTATTCAGTGCTATGTAACAGCCTGGGTACATAAAACTACCTGTAGGTAATTTTTGTACAGCGAATATTGTGGTAAGCATTAGTCGCTAAGTTACTTTTGAGCTTAACATACGACATAATGTTTCACAGTTTATTGTGCCTCGGGGTTGAAACTGTTTTGTTTTAGATGTTGGAATTTCTGTCTGTTTATTACGATGTAAGCTTTAATACACCTAATCTTGTATGAAAAATTTTATAAGAAGAAAATTGGGCTAGGTTTATATACAAGGGCTAGGTTCCTGAACATGCTCTGTTCCAATTAATTTTATTTAAATATACATTAATATGCTAAAAACCGGCCAAGAGCGAGTCGGACTCGCGCACCGAGGATTCCGTACAAACCTGTAGTATGTTTAAAATTATTTTTATTATAATTGATGTAACTAAAAATTTATGCTTTTCGCAATTTTTCCTTTATCTGTGCTATAGACGTCACTTCGTACCAAATTTCAAGATTCTGAGTTCACGGGGCGTACCCTGAAGGTTTTGATTCCCTTGCGAGTGTCGAAAATTTGCACCATAAACGGCTGTATCTTAGAAGTTTGATTTTTTCACAGCTCTAAGAGACAGAAGACCTGAGTACTTGATATGGATTTCAGCTTGATACCTTTATGCGTTCCTGAGAATAATGGTCTTGAGGGAACGGAACCCTAAAAATAAATAGGGATGATCTAATTTGACAACTTCTTTAACGTCTGATTACGTTAAAGATAACGTAATTACGTTATTTACGTATTTAGCGGCAGTAAGAACTGCCGCTTGACCAATGGTGATGGGAGTATTGAAAGACAACAAGTTTATGGATATTATATTATTCCCATTTCCTATCATTATTAGTTGAATGGCAGATAAGGTTACGTGATTAGGATGTTATAAAAAATTGATCATTTGTAAATGAGCATAAAATGATTATACGATATATGCAAAACATTCAAAATACTATGTTTATTCAAAATTGGTACTTACACAGTACACTTTAAGAACGTCAAGTCTTGCGTTATGTGCACAAACTACAAGTGATAATTAACGATGATATCTTAAAACTAAAGCTATGAGAGTTCCAAACGCACCCTGCTTTGAGAAGAGAACATAACAAGCTCAGCCGAGTTTTTTATTATCACCATCTCACTCAAAAAACCCGGCTGAGTTTGTTGTGGGCTCTTCTCAGACCAGGGCGCGTTTGGAACCCTCGTAGATTTAGTTTTAAGATACCGTTACTGATTATCACCATAATATTTTATAAATAAGTGGACGTCTATAAGTGTAGTATATCTACCTTAATTGAATAAAACATTATTTGATTTGATTTGACAAACATCGTAATAGTAGTAGTGTCTATTTGCTCTTAATGACTTTGCTCTGCTTTTGTAGATTAGGAAGAAAAACTGCGATCGTGATAACAGGTGTGTCTGGAGCCGTGTTCGGAACGTTGAGGAGTTTCTCCACGTGGTACTGGTTCTACATCGCGATGGAGTTCCTGGAGGCTGCCATAGGAGATATTTGCTCGCCTATGTATGTATTGAGTGAGTGAGTTAGTTATTTACCCTCTATTTCACACCTTTCCTCATCATAATCATTATCATTTCAACTCATTGCCGGCTCACTTCCGTTTAGCCCTAGTCCACCAAGCTGGTCAAGTGTGGATTGACAAACTTCACCCTTGAGAACATCATGAAGAACTCTCGGGCGTGCAGTTTTCCTCACTATGTTTTCCTTCACCGTTTGTAGCAAGTGATATTTAATACCTTAAAACGCACATAGCTCCAAAAAGTTAGAGGTGCATGTCCGGGGATTGAACCCCCAACCTTTCATATAAGACGTCGGACGTATAAAGGACTAGGCTATCACTGACTTAATATCATCACCGCCATACACTATGTATGAAATGCCTGACCACATCAGGAAAGATGGGGGTGATATTTTGTGCCACGGATAGCACGTAAATATTAATTGGGATGATACCTATGCCAAAAAATAATATTTCTTACTGATTATTGAATAGAAAATCTTCCAAAAGACCTTAAATTCATATCCTCAGTAACTTTTAAGTTTGACAACCGTTTTAATCTATCAGTGTGGAAAAATTTAAGAACATTTAAATATAATTAATACTACTGATAGATTAATAATATTCATTGCGATTTGAGATAACTGCAACATGGTCCGACATATCGCCTGACGATAATTTACTTAGGAGAACATCATTATTTACTTTTCCTTATTATACTCCTTATAATGATATTTTCCCATTTATTTCAGCTTTAGAAATAGTATCCACAAAGAAGAAGCTAGTATACTTAATGATAACCAGTTTCGGCTACACCTTCGGAGGAATTGCCGTGGCTTTGCTCGCTTGGTTGACACCTGATTGGAGATGGTTTCTGAGAGCTATTTACGCACCAGCATTCTTCTTCTTCTTTTACAAGTACCTGCTTGATGAGAGTCCAAGATGGTTGCTAACTAAAGGAAGGAAAGAAGAAGCTGTGAATATACTTGAGAAAGCAGCAAAGAAGAACAAGATTACTATCGACAAGAACACTTTAGACAACTTGACATGTGAAATAAGTGAAGATGTTAAGTTTTCGGAACTGCTGAATGATACCTTGAAATCCAAAACGTTGAGGAAACGTTTCTTTGTATGCTTGATTTGGTGGATGACGTCTACCTTCGTGAGCTATGGGCTGATGATTAATTCGGTATCCCTGCAAGGGAACAAGTATGTGAACTTTGGGTTGACGATGACGGTTGAACTGCCTGCAGCCGTAGCGGTAACTTATATACTGATACACTGCAAGAGAAAGATTCCTTTGATGCTCTCATTTTTCGCTGGCGCTGTTTTATGCATGTCACAACCTTTTCTACCGATAAGTGAGTTCTTTTCATTAGTGCGAAACGTAACTCATGATAGTAAACAATTAGGATTCCGTAATAACGTTTTTCTGTGTAATTGATTCAAACGACTGAATTGACTTTTCGAGGAAAAGTGATAATACAAAAATCACTGATAATACAAATATTTACTGTTATGATTCTAAAAAGACTTTTTATGTAGGAAAAAACCAGCTAGCTAGCAATTAACTAACAACTTCGTGTTAAATGATTAGGCCTATCTATAAGTAATTATTTTCACGCCGCTGGTATTTTCCTATGATCATTCTACTTAGAGAAAAGAGGATTTTTTAAAACAAAGACAAAGTAAGTTTTCTGTAATTTTCGACGTGATTACGACTTCATAAATCGATGAACACCGGCTGCACGCACGAAAAAGTGTCACGTTACGCCTAAGCCTGAGCGCGTAAGCGAGAGCGCGGAACAAGCGATAGAGAGGCACGATCGCGTGACGTCAGAGCTAGCAGTTCAAATAGTTCTGCTACTGGAACGCTGCCACGCGAGTTTCTTCGAGAACTCCTAGTTATCACTTAAAACTATCGTCCGAAAACCAACTTTACAGGCAACCATAAATTTTTTTTCTTAATTTCAGACCATCCATGGTTGTCTCTGGTGGTGTACCTGGCCGGCAAGCTGATGTGCTCGTTCTATTTCTCCATCACGTACCTCTACACACTGGAGCTGTTCCCGACCTACACCAGAAACTCCATGCACGCGCTGTGCTCCTCGCTCGGCCGCGTCGGATCCATCGTCGCGCCGCAGACACCGTTACTGGTAATATTGCTTCCCGACATACTAAATCCAACGCTACATCGTGCACCGACTGGGCCTACCATGGCTAGCTAACTGACGAAAGTTTTACAATCGATTTCTGATCGCGTCTGTGTGGTACAGGGCTTCAAATCAAGCACAGTGTAACATGAATCTACCTTTATACTATATGTAACGAACGATTGGAATTCGACGCACACTTTACGATCTTTTATCTACGGTAAAAGCGAGCCGCTGCATGCTCACAAAAACTGATATGAAAATACTTTTACCGTAAATATTTTTTGTGCTATCTAGGTACATTATTTCACAGAAGTTAGTTTTTGCCCTTCGAATATTTTGATCTCATTTTTAATATGCTAATAATCTACTTGAATTAGTTATTTAATAAAAATCTGAAAATTTCCTTTACCTTTCTTCTAGATACCACTAAAATAAAATCTTAATATCCAAGGTTATGTTATCTATGGTAACTTTCAGATGGTATACTGGCCGGGTCTGCCGTCGTTCGTTTTCGGCGTGGCGGCGCTGGTGGCGGGCCTGTCCACGTTCCTCGTGCCCGACATCGCCGACGACGCGCTGCCCGACACCGTGCGCCAGGCCGAGGCGCTGGGGAAATCACAACTACCCTCAAAGTCAAACGGGACCTATAATGAGGGATTTGATATTCAAATGTGAAACATTTATGTTAACGTAGACTTATAAAAAATTATATTAGTGTGGTTAAGTAATGATTGTGATAGGACGTGCGATTATGTTGTTTATTTATTTTATCAATGCCTAATTAAGTCTTTAGAAAAAAATGTCTCAAGTCACGTTCATTTAAGATAAAATTGACGATCGATCGAGATTTTTCTCTTCAATTAAATATAGTAGACTATATATTACGTCCATGTACTGAATTAGTATTAGTACCTAATAATAATTATTAAGACAATGATACCTTCCTTCCTAGAGAGTCTGTCAGAGTTTTAATTTTACCGTGGGAACGAATAACAATTATGAATTTGATTGTTTGTTAATAAAATAAAATATCTAGGTGTGACTTAATTTTGTTTTTATTTTAGCCCATGATTTTATTTGAATTTTGCTAATGAAGCCTTTTTTCCTACTTGCTCGAAAAAAAACAACACGTACATTGGCTCTTTTTAGACCGCAATACCTATACAATTAGGAAAGCAGATCATTTCCCATGCAACCTATTGTTTTAGCGGTAGTTAAGGTAAGTCATCACCATCTATCGGCCATGTAAAGTAAAGTAAAGTAAAGTAAAATATACTTTATTGTACACAAAGAAATTAAATGAAAAAAAAAAACAAACATATTATTGGATACGGCACAACAGGCGGCCTTATCGCCTTAACAGCGATCTCTTCCAGGCAACCTTAGGGCAGAGGAAACTTTTAAAAGAAAGCGGGAGGGGTGTACTGAAACATAATATTAATAAATTAATATTGTATATATATAAACAATGTAAAAATATATATATAGGATAAATACACAGTATAGAAGTAAAGAAGTAATAGAAAATAGACGACAGATGAATATATAGATTATAATGATAGATAATGTTGTTTCAATTTAGTTTTGAAGATAGGAAGAGATTGGGATAGCTTAATATCCGAAGGGAGAACGTTCCAAAGCCGTATAGCAGTTACTGTAAAAGAATTTTGATAGAAGGAAGTTGAGTGACTAGGAGTACTTAATAAAAGATTATTTTGAGAACGAAGGGAAAAAGAGTGTAAATTACATATATACTTAAATCTATCTTTTAAGTAGTGAGGTGTGATGGGATTGAACATAATGCAGTACAGAAGGTGAAGAATGTGAGTATTCCTGCGAAGGCGAATCGGGAGCCACTTGAGCTTACGGCGGAACTCGGAAACGTGGTCATACTTTCGCAAGCCAAATATGAACCTTATGCAGTAATTTTGAAGCCGCTCAAGTTTATTTAGTTGCTCCTCAGTGAGATCAAGATAACACGTGTCCGCATAGTCAAGGATCGGTAGAAGAAGAGACTGAGCCAGCGCTATTTTAGTAGGAATGGGAAGGACATTACGCAATCTACGTAGAGAACCAATTGCACCAAAACATCTTTCTACTTAGCTCACTCATTTGCGGCATCCAAGATAATGTTTGGTCAAAGATAATGCCTAAATTTTTCACTTTGTCACTGTAGGGGATAAGAGTCCCATCGAATATGACTGGTGGAAGCTGCGACAAAGTTATGCGTGAAATTAATTTTGAACTCCCAATGATTATAACTTGTGTCTTCTTTGGATTAACTTGAAGCCCAAACGAGTTACTCCAATTAGAAATGCGTAAAAGATTTTCATTGACCAACCTAATTGTATCAGGTAGATCCACCACCTTACATTGGGAGTAGATTTGTAAATCGTCTGCATACAGGTGGTAGGGAGAAGTAATGTGGGAGCAAATCGAGTTGATGAAGATAGAGAACAATAGAGGAGACAACACGCCACCTTGCGGGACACCAGCCTTAACAGTCGACCATTCAGAAAATGAATCTTGAACTCGTACATGCTGCCGGCGCCCATGCAAGTAACTATGAAACCAGTCAATTACCCCAGGAGATATGTTAAGAGAACTTAGCACGGCGAGCAGAACATCAAAGTCCACAGTATTGAAAGCATTGCTAAAGTCAAGCAACGTCAATACTGTAACTTGTTGATTATCCATACCCAGCCGTATGTCATCGCTGATTTTAACTAAAGCAGTAGTCGTACTATGACCAGGACGGAAACCAGACTGGAAAGGGTTTAGTAAGTTATGATTAGAGAAAAATTTACTAAGCTGTTGATGCACAAGACGTTCGAGTGCTTTAGATAAAAAGGGAAGGATGGATATGGGTCGGTAATCCGCATACGTCGGATTAGATTTCTTAGGGAGAGGAATTATTTGTGCTTCTTTCCAGTATGAGGGGAAATCACTGGAGTTAATGGAATAATTAAAGATGTTAGTAATGATAGGAGCTAAGATATCAAGGATAGGGATGATCATTTTACGACTAATGCAATCAGATCCAATTGCATCAGATGTGATGGCTTTAATATTCTTCATAACATCACTGATGGTAAATTGACTAAAGAAAAAAGAAGGAAAGTCTGTATGTCATGTACTTCTGTTTATTATTTCTACAAACACAATAAATAATTCTGTTTATTGTTTACTCGTAAATTAGTGAAAATAACTACACAAGTCTCGGCCGAAATAGCAATTCGCGGCCTCGTGTTCATAAAAAAGCCTCGGCTGGCGCCTCGTTCTTTCAAAATCACTTGGTAAGTTCTCAGCTTCGCCTCGTCCTTCCAATATTACTCAGCCGTGAACTGCTTTATTTCCGGCCTGGGTAGTCATGTACTATTAGTGAAAGCCAATTTCTCAGATAATTAAAATGATTTAATTCGTAATGTAATTTTATTTTGTACTTAGTAGGCTAGGTGATCCCCGTAGCAGATAGACTAACAAATCAGCAGACAGACAGACTTTCGCATATTATTTTAATAATATTGGTATGGAAGTATGGATTCATCTGTCAGTTATAGCTCAGATAAAAAAAGTTATATCAGAAGTTTTTTAAGGAATGGCAAGTAATTGAGTACGTCTACACACTCGAAAACAAGTCCATAGGTTCTTTGTCTCAGTTGGCACATCTTCACCACTCGCTGCGGATGTGTAATTGCGACATGGTTGCGCGCCAAACCCCATTTTTACCTTACGAGACGAATACGACACGGCCAGAGAGGCCACATCCAGCGGCGTTCAAAACTCACAGATTAGTTCCATTGGTCGGCACGCTGTGGTCACTGCATGCCAACGGTGTTTGGGGACACATAGTATATGTGTAGTCCTAGTAATCTATGGTGGTGTCTAAGCAGTCTAATTTAGCGGACGTCCGCTAGTAAAGTAAATTGAGAAATAAGCTTAATTCAAATGTCCTATTAACCCTGCGGTATAAAGTCCTGGCAGAAGAGCAACCTTGATTTAAAGCAACATTTGTCGTAACCTGTGACCGGTAATAAAAATAATAAGAGTAATGCATATTAAAAAAATTTCGGCTTTCTAGCTATCATGGTCTATGAGATACAGCCTGGAGACAGACAGACAGACAGACAGACAGACAGACAGACAGCGGAGTCTTAGTAATAGGGTCCCGTTTTTACCCTTTGGGTACGGAACCCTAAAAAGACAAGTTAGAAATACTAATCTGGTGTGAGCATACAAAATAAATAGTCTCGCATCGTTTCCGTATCGCAAGAATTGAAGAAGATTTAGCGATCGTAAGCTATTTTCAATTTGGCCCCGTTTGCACCTGCGGGCCTGCTTGCAATATTAATCTGCGCCGCATCGCATCCACCACACGGGGATTTGGGTTTAAATCGTTCGAAATTGTTATCGTGCTTACTAAAATATGGGAAGTTCGAACCAGCAAAACGAGCATTTAAATATCTATGATAATAAAACGCCCCGGCATCGCATGTGTGAAATTTTTGAAAATCAGCGACTGGGTGGAATCCTAATATATTATGTACATTTTCTTCATTAAATTGTGGCTTAGTTACCAAATTTTCATGGATTTGACATGAAAAATTGTTCATAAATGAGCGTTTTCGTAAAAAAATACCCCAGCGGCTGAGATGGTAATATAATATTATTAAGTCCAAGGCAAGCATCCTTCGTTTTGGTTAATCAGTGGAATAGTCTGTGAAGATGTGAATTGTTGTATTAAAATTCCGGCCCATCTTTTCCCAAACAGTTTGCCCAACCAATTCTGATGAAATTGGTATAGGGGTAAGTTACATCCCGGGAACGGACATATGACTTTTTATCCCGGAAAATTAAAGAGTTCCGCCCGGAATCAAAAACTTAAACCACGCGGACGAAGCATCGTCTAGTTTAGAATAATTAAGCATATACCTGCAGTAATTAAAAGACATCTGCAGTCTGCACTACAGTGTTTAAAAATTATGCACATTATTATAAACCTAAATAACTCAACATTTACCGCAGCAAATACCACTTACATTTTATTACCTTTGGCTGCATACAAATTTATCATCCTTATCGTTGAAATAAAGATTAAAGTTGTAAAGAATACAATAAATTTTAATCTGCATACAGTTAAGTTGCCAGCATAAAGACTAAATTATTTTTGCTATTATAAAAATTATCATATTATGCTAATACTGATTCTAGCTAATTGAAAAGCAATTGGCTGGCTAGGCTTGTCATAGAAAATAGGACCGTTGGTTAAAAAAAACCGGCCAAGTGCGAGTCGGACTCGCGCACCGAGGGTTCCGTACTCAAGAAGTAGGTATAATTACCTTTGTTAATGAACCGCAAAACTAACTTTGTTTGTAGAGGTTTACTGTTAATATCAAAAAATTACGTTTGTTGTATGGGAGCCCCCCTTTAATATTTTCTTTATTGATATTTAATTATTTATTTTGAAAGGTAATATACAAGTTAATATTCTGTGAAAATTTGAACCGTCTACCTGTTACCGTTTTTAATATTGAGCAAAAAAATACGTTTATTGTATGGGGACCCCCCTTAATATATATATTTTTTTAATTTTTAGTATTTGTTGTTATAGCGGCAACGGAAATACATCATTTGTGAAAATTTCAGCTTTCTAGCTATCACGGTCTATGAGATACAGCCTGGAGACAGACAGACAGACAGACAGACAGACAGACAGATAGACAGCGGAGTCTTAGTAATAGGGTCCCGTTTTTACCCTTTGGGTACGGAACCCTAAAAACTTACATAATATGTAGGTGCTATAGAGGGTGGAATTTGATCCGGTCCTATGGAGTCAGTCTACTGAGCTTTAGTTTATAAATACCAGAGAACAGGTCCTTACACCCTGTTCTATAACCTAATCTGTCCTTGTACCACGCGCTATGTGGCCTGGCGAAAAGTTCAGTTTATAATATTACCCACCGTTGAAATCAACGGTGGGTTCAAATCCACCCTTGGATCGTAGACTTGAGACATGATATCCGAATTCTTGTGGATTTTTATAATTTCAGCCTCAATATTTCTGATATAGACGTCGTACGCAAGAGGTAGAGGAAGTTGATATCTCATATTAGTGGGTATATGTTGTACAAAATGTCCTCCAACACACTAGTGACAGATTTTTTAAGCTATTGCATAGCTTCTATCGCGGGCCTTGAGCGTGGAGACCGAATCCAGAAATTCCATAACGAAAAAAAACCTAACACTTTGGTTGCTATGACTACTTGTGTTGTTGACTTCAAGTTGTTGAAAATAAAAAGACTATTTTTATGAAAAGATGATTTTGGTTTTCAACAACTTGAAGTCAATAACACAAGTAATCATAGCAAGTTGATAAAAAATGCTATGCAATAGCTTTACCGTGGCAGTCTCCGAGTGCCACACGTCTTTTTTTTTCAAAAGAGCAACCAACAGTGGAAGATTCACTCGAGTATTAAAAAAGCACTTGCACAAACACACTACTAGATTTTTTTTAATTTGATTTAATTGAAACGGCTTAACACGCTGCTGACCGAAAAGGCATTTCCAAATAGGCAATTAATAGAGATAGAAAAGTATCTTCTTAGACTCTCCTAAAGACTTCGAAATTGATGATGGCAAATTTTCTTTAGAAGCACTATTAAATTGATTGAAAATATATGAAAGTTCAATTCATATCTTAAAAACCGACACCACTGTTTAACTATCTAGGATACCTACATTACCCGAGAGTGCGATATCACAGAATTTATCTTGATAAAAATGTAACGCAAATACTAAAATGTCTCGATATATTTCTAGATCTTATCTTTTTTATTTTTGAAATTTAGTTTTTTATTAGCGGTCATTTAGTGCTTACTAATTTTTATTATAATATAAAGTTTACGCATCATATACAACAGCATGCAAGATTTTCGCTTTCAAAGCTACAAATAGACGGAAACGGAAAGTTACGGAACTGAATTTAACGGGTTTTTTCTGTTGCTCTATAAAATTCAATAATTCAAAGTGCATGCGTACTAAGTGAATAAATAAATATCCTACCCAGTGGAGTTTTTTTATTAAATTGATGTTGGTAAAATGATTATATTGTGTAATACAATATCAATAAGTATCAGACATAACATTATGTAATTACTTTTGTTAGATTAGCATAATTAGAACAATTAATTCCTTGTTCAAATTTCTATTCAAATGGATGCTAAGGATATCATAAATGCCAAGAAGGTGGATTTAGACAACGTATTGGATCAGTTCGGGATTTTTAAACGATACCATTTTGAAGTGATTATTTTGATCTTTATATCATTGCTTTTTAACGGGATGTATTCCATGAATTATGTCTTTGCTGCAGAACAAGTGTCTTACAGGTACTTAACGTTTTTTTATTTATTTATCTAAAAATTTCTTAATTACGATACCAAACGATTTTACCAGTCTTAGCCTACTCAACAAAAATAAAAGCAATTATGTTATGTTAAAACGATATTACTGTTGGATATTACATCTGGTGCAGTTACCAATCTATTCTTCTAGCTGATGCCCGCGACTTCATCAGCGTGGATTGAGGTTTTTTGTTTCCGCGGGAACTTTCTAATTTTCCGGGATTAACAGTAGCCTATGTGTTATTCCAGACTATAATCTATGCCTGTGAAAAATTTCTCCCAGATCCGTTCTGTCGTTCTGGCGTGATTGAGTTAAAAACATCCATCCATCCATCCATACATCTATCCAAACTTTCGCATTCATAATATTAGTATAGATTTTCAATTATTTCAGATGCAAAGATGATCCTGCAGGTGATTACTGTAATCCATCAAATTCTACACAAATGTGTTTAGAATGGGTATACGATGATCCTGATAGTTTTGTCGCGTATGTAAGTAAATTCTTTTGTTTCTATAAATGTTCTAATTTCAAACTCAATCTGATTTTATTTGGCCATCGACTGCCCTGTATTAAGCGTTTCTTAAGCGCTATGAGATTACTCGCTTTTCCCCCTGTAATTAAATGATTCTTGCAAAGAATGGAAATGCAAAACTTGTTGACAACATAATTCCATGACATACCCATTTGGTATTATGATTCACATATTTCATTTAACTAAACGTAGATCAAGGATATGATCAAATTATTATGAAGTCCTTGACTTATATATAATATGTACTATATTTTTTTTAATACTCATTGCAGTTTCAATTGGCCTGTCAAGAATCAAAGAGAACATTTGTTGGGACAATGCATAGTATTGGATATATGTGTGGCTTGCTGCTTGTTGGACCCATATCCGATCGGTACGAAATAATATTATTTGAATGAGGGAAAAATATTGTTATAAGATATTTAAAGTATTTAATGTATTTGAACCATTGTCTTTATTTTAAGGTTTGGAAGAAAGCCTATCGCAGTAATTACAGGTGTATTAGGAGCAGTATTTGGTACTCTAAGAAGTTTTTCTCCATCGTATTGGTTTTACATAACAATGGAGTTTCTCGAAGGTGCAATTGGAGACAATTGTTCGCCATTATTTATATTGAGTAAGTTTTTTTTTATTCCATTACAAGTTAGCCCTTGACTGCGATGGTAAGTGATGACGCAGTTCTGTTAGAGGTTATATTAAACCGAAGATCATATATCTCTTTCTACACGGCACCGTACCGGAACGCTAAATCGCTTTTAGTCATAGAATTGCCTGAACTATTTTATAAAAATTGCAATTTAAATTTTATTTGAGTTTTTGTTTCAGTATTAGAAACAACATCAGCGAGAAAAAAGCTTTTAGCCTTGATGTTGATCAATGTCGGTTTTGTCTTCGGTGGAGTCATTTTAGCGTTTGTGGCTTGGATAACACCTGATTGGAGATGGTTTTTAAGAGCCCTTTATTTACCCGGATTTATATTCCTCGCTTACAAGTGTTTCTTAGATGAAAGTCCGAGATGGCTGTTGACAAAAGGAAGGAAAGAAAAAGCTATTACTAATATCAATAACGCAGCAAGAAAGAATAAATTTGTCATTGACAAAAACTCTTTAGAAAGTTTATCATGTGAAGTTGAGGAAGACCTCTCTCTAGCAGAGTTGTTGAAAGAAACATTCAAGTCTAAAAAGCTAAGAAATCGGTTCTTCGTATGCTGTATTTGGTGGATAACCTCTACTTTTGTAAATTATGGGTTAATGATTAATTCAGTGTCTTTACAAGGAAATAAATATATGAACTATATGTTGGTTGCGTTAGTTGACTTACCAGGAGGTTTTCTGGTTACCTATATAATGAGTAATTACAAGAGAAAGGTTCCTTTGATGCTTTCTTTTTTCATGGGCGCTGTTTTGTGTATTTCGCAGCCGTTTCTGTCAACGAGTGAGTACCTAATGATATTTTTAAAATGAAAATATTTCTAACTAGATGATGCCCGCGACTTCGTGGATTAAGGTTTTTTAATTCCCGCGGGAACTCTTTAATTTTCCGAAAACCCTAGCTTTTGTCCTTCCTCGGGATGTAACCTACCACTATACAGAATTTTAACCAAATCAGTTGAGCAGATGGGCCGTGAAAGCGTTTCAGACAGACAGACACACGTTTGCATTTATAATTTTAAGTATGGATAATATTATAGGTATGTGTAAAATATAGCTTTTTTGGTCTCTTTGTTTCACACTGTGATCTTATCTTCCAGATTTGCCATGGCTCTCGCTGGTTTTCTACATGGCGGGGAAGTTGATGTGTTGGTTCTATTTGTACATAACTTACGTTTACACCGTCGAGCTCTTCCCGACATATACCAGAAATTCGATACAAGCGTTGTGCTCAGCTATCGGTCGTTTGGGATCCATAGTAGCGCCACAAACACCGCTTCTGGTATACTTAATAATATTTTTATTGGTTTACCTAGCCAGAATTGTAGCACAAATAGTAGGTAACTTTCAAACGGGGTTATCAAGGAAGACTTTATAAGTGCTAGATTATACTAGAAGTGCTATAAGATTCCATACAATTTTTGTGATTAAATTAGGTTAATAACCACTCGAATTTTTTAATTTTTTTTCGTGCAACTCAGCATAAGCCTTGAGTTTTTTTTAAATTTATTGTTCAAGATAAAAATACAAAAATAATTTATTTATGTAACACTAGCCATCCTCTAAAAAACTTTAACGTTTACGCTGTCTTGTTTAGTTGTTCTTGTGTTACTTTCCAGACCGTGTACTGGCCGGGTCTGCCGTCGTTCGTTTTCGGCGTGGCGGCGCTGGCGGCGGGCCTGTCCACGTTCCTCGTGCCCGACATCGCCGACGACGCGCTGCCCGACACCGTGCGCCAGGCCGAGGCGCTGGGGAAATCACAACTACCCTCAAACTCAAACGGGATCTGTAACGAGAGATTTGAGGCTCAGAAAGAATAATATTAAATATTTTGTATTGTAAAAAAGTTAGTTTGTGGTTTAACTACGATTTAATTAATTGATAATAATAATACGTATTTTTGCGATAATTCGCTAAAGTAGACGAAAATATTTCGAAAGGTTCGATTTTTGTATTATATAATACATGTAGGTACTACTTATAATTGCAAATTAGAAATATTAGTATATCAACATTTTTTATTAATAACTAGCTGATGCCCTCCTGTCCGTACTTAGTGTATCTTTAAAATCACCGTGTATTTGGTATTTCATTAATCCCATTGCTACGACTATAATAAATTTCCAGTAAAGCTTCCTTTTCCTGTAAATGTCACTTAAGCCGAGGTCGGTCCCACAAGAGACCTTTGGAGGCTCTTGCAGGGTGTAGGTGTTTCATTTGAACACAGATTTAATTTAATTAAGAAAAATAATTCAATTAGGCATTGAAATTAAAATTAAATTAAAAATTGTTTATTTTCATAGCAACATTATTTTACACATAAAAGGTTGCAGCCTTCTTTTGAGAGTTTAAATTACCCCTGTGGTAGAAGACTCCGCTCTTCCTCAACAATAATAATAAAAATAAACAACATAAAATAATCAAATAACAGAACAAATAAAAGAAAAATGTGGGTACAAGGAAATTAAATTTAAATTAACAAAGTAAACGACTGTTAGTGACAGCTGTAAAATTATGTTTGTAATGCTGTTTGTGTATTAGCATATGTACAAGATGTGAATTGTATGTATGTGTGTGCGTGTGTGAGTGTGTGTGTGTGTGTAGTGTAGTGTGTAAGTTTGTGTAGTGTGTGATCGCGAGTATGTGTATAATCGCTGAGCTGCGATTATGAGTGTTAAATAAGTATTAGTAAGCCATATTATTAATCTGTATAATATAAAAATAAGTCGGATTTTCCTTCCTGACGCTATAACTCCAGAACGCACGAACCGATTTCCACGGTTTTGCATTCGTTGGAAAGGTCTCGGGCTCCGTGAGGTTTATAGCAAAGAAAATTTCATGAGCGGGAACGGGAACGGAAAACCGAATTTCACGCGGGCGGAGCCGCGGGCAAAAGCTAGTTAATCATAATTATAGGTAAGTAGGTAGGTAAATCAATTTTTTTTTATGCCTCACAAAACATTATAACCCAATCCAGATGCTATTAGGATAATTAATCTATTTTTAACTCTTTTCGTCTTATAATAACTGTCACTCGATAGAAGAGGATAGAATGCTAACTGTAATCTTAATGGCATCGGTAGCCTATTAATGTAAAACCGGCATCAATCATTGTAACATCTTAATTGTTTTGTCAATCCCGGAAAATAAAGCATTCCCGCGGGAATAAAAAAACTGACGAAATCGGGGCCATCATCATCATCACTATAGCCTATTAACGTCCCACTGCTGGGCACAGGCCTCCACTCTCATAGGAGAGCGGGAAATAGAGCTTAGACCCGCCACGCTGCTCCAATGCGGGTTGGCGGGCTTTTACGACTATTATCATGTTAGTGATAATAACCGGGACCGACGGCTTAACGTGCTCTCCGAGGCACGGGGGTGAAACACCGCCAAATTCCAACTCCGGGCTGGCACTGAGAATTTCTTAATTGAAAAACCCAATACCTAACTTTTATGCCCGACCGGGAATTGAACCCAGGACCTCGTGATCCGCAGTCAACTATGCTAACCACTAGACCAACGAGGCAGTCGGGGCCATAATCTAGAAATAATACATTTAAGCAATCTTTTGAACAGTGCTTCGAAACAATGATCGATGAGGCGTTATGATCAGACACTTCGATTCCAGCCACGTCGCGGCAATCAGCTAAGACCGCGGGACGTGATGTCTGTGTTGCCTATAAGGCAATTTTTTTTGTTCAGCCTCTAGATATTTTATATACTTATTGCCTGTTCAAATATTTTATGCAACTTCAGCTGGAAATAAAATAGGCTAACGCGTACAGACGGAGTTGAGTGAAGGTGAATTTAAAACAACCTATATGATGTCCGCGACTTTGTCCGCGTTGATTAAGGTTTTGAGTCCCACGAGAACTCTTTTATTGTTAGCCTATGTTCTTCCCCGGGATACAAGCTATCCCTATACCAAATAATTTCATAAAATCGGTTGAATAGATGGGCCATGGAAGCGTAGCAGAGGGACAGACAGACAGACAGACAGACACACTTTCGTATTTATAACTAGATGATGCCCGCGACTTCGTCCGCGTGGATTAGGATTTTTTGATACCTGCGGGAACTCTTCAATTTTCCGGGATAAAAAGTAGCCTATGTCCATCCCCGGGATACAACCTATCCCTGTACCAAATTTCATCAAAATCGGTTGAGTAATTGGGCCGTGAAAGCGTAGCAGACAGACAGACACACTTTCGCATTTATCATATCATACTCATACTAATACTAATTACTAATTACTAATTTACTAATATAATATTATAAATGCGAAAGTCACTTTGTTTGTTGGTTTGTTGGTTTGTCCTTCAATCACACCGCATCGGAGCAACGGATTGACGTGATTTTTGGCATGGGTATAGTTGAGGACCTGGAGAGTGACATAGGCTACTTTTTATCCCGGAAAATTAAGGAGTTCCCGCGGGAATAACAAAAAAACTTAAACCACGCGGACGAAGTCGCGGGCATCAGCTAGTAATATTATAGTATGGATATTAGTAGGGTTTTACAAGTTCAAATAAAAAAGTTGGTGTTGAAATCGGATAGGGAGGGGATATAGTGTTAGTGGTTCCCTCGTGGAGTAATAACGCTAAGGAAGCGGCGCATCGGGACCAAATCACGGCGTTTGATCTCTACTCGATACGTGACGCGAATATCGCATGCGATATTGATCCCGATAATGATACGGCGTTAAGAATACGACCCCTTGCTACTTGAGCTTTGAGGGCCAAAGGAGGTGATGATAGATCTTTTTGGAGTAACGTAGTAAGCCCCTAAGAGCCCCAAAAATGCTTCCATTTTTACAACTAGAAAATGGACCGTAGGTATTTTAAAAATATGGAATTCTCAGATATCCTTTGTTAAGTTTCAATTTTAGAATTGATTTCATTTTTATTTAACTTTTTTTACAACTACCGCGGGATTAAAAGAAGCCTAAGTCCTTCTCCGAGACTCAATCTCTGTCTGTAACAAAGTACATCAAAATTGGTTGTAAAGACGCCATAAAGACGGCCGTGAAAAAGTATCAAACCAATAAATAAAAAACAAACTCACATTCGCATTAGGTAGGTACTTAAGAATTAATTCTATGAGAACTAAATCCTTAAGATTGAATTCCTGTTATTTAACGTAAACGACGAATCCATACTTCCATACTAATATTATAAATGAGAAAGTGTGACTCTGTCTGTCTGTTACGCTTTCACGGTCCACCTGTTTAACTGATTTTGACGAAATTTGGTACAGGGATAGGTTGTAGTTATACATAGGCTACTTTTTATCCAGGAAAATTAAAGAGTTCCCGTGGGAATCAAAAATCCACGCGGACGAAGTCGCGGACATCATCTAGTTGTTTATATTAACGTATGAAATAATATCGAGTTTGTGAACTACAAAACCCAAAAGGCCAAAACTCGCATCCAAAACTGAGGGGCGAGTTTGTGAGGGCGGGCCGGTGTTTCCGGACGTGACGTCAGCGGGCAGACGTATCACGCGGTTTCCGCCCGGCGCTTCCGCCTCGGATGCGCCTCGCCCGTGTGTTTTCAGCGAAACGGCGGGAAAATGCGCTTTGTGCCACTTTTCTATTAGCGAAAGTCCCAATTTCTATTTATTTTGATCCCAGTCAGCTCCTATTAAAAGGCAAACCATGGTTATCCACATAATTATACTTTTAAATTATAATTAGCTATTCACACACCCACGGTCGCCATTGCATTCCACCGCGATCTATTTCATAGAGTTCTTAGACTAGTGTTGCCAGCCCTACACCAGAGTCGACTACCCTAGAGACTATGATGCCATCTACAACTTGCTATTTACTATTTGGGAATTTATTATTTCTGAATTTTCCCTGGTCTGGCCTGGTGGTAGGCTTCGGCCGTGGCTAGTTACCACCGATGCTGAAGCCTCCCACCAGGCCAGACCAGGGAAAATTCAGAAATTATAAATTCCCAAATTGAGCCCTCCGGGGATCGAACCCGGGACCTCCGCGGGTTAAGACAGCAGCGCTCAACACTGCGCCACGGAGATCGTCAAAACGAGTACGTGACATTTAACTGTCATTTTGAAATAATACTGCTCTAAGCGATGGTAGTAACCTCCCTGGGAGGCGCTAGTTAGCATATTACAAGAAATTGTAATAATTGCACGGAGTTAGCCGCCTCTGGCGCAGACGCCAATTTGCATCGCTAACAAATGAGCCACAGTTTTTGTAAATACGAGCTTACAGACGCTGACTTAATTAAACGTTTGTTAAAATTATGCGTATTTATTAGCCTAAAAACGTCGTTAAAAAGCAATCAAAACAGTAAAAGAACTAAATTGACCCCGCTTTTGCGGTTTCTTGCCAATGATAAGATATGGTATTAAAATGTGGTAGATTTACGACAAACCGGCTTGGCGGCTCTGTTCAGTAGAATTGCTTTCCGAACCGATAGTAGAGTCGAAACAAGACTTATCAAGAGACGCCTGTATTATGGAGAAAATACGAGTAAACTTACTTGAGATTAGAAATAGAGGTTGAATGTACAGTTTGAAATGGACAGATAGAAATAGAATGACTATAAAAATAGCACGGTATTCGAAAAACTGAGGCCCAAGTCCCCCAACGCTAACGTGGAAACAATGACAAGAAATAATAAAACAATTTCAATGGTTTTTACATTAATTTAAACGTACAGTCCATGTTAAAAACTTGTTCTTAGAGGGTTTTATCGATCTAAATATAATTATTAAAGGGAAAGGTAACTAACTGATTGACCGACTGACTGATGTATCAACGCACAGCTCAAACCACATGAAGGATCGAGCTGAAATTTAACATATAGATACCTTGCTTTTATGACGTGGGCCATAGATTAATTATAATATCAAGTATAGATTGCTAACTCCCTTATAATTTTTTTCTAGGTTAATACTATCGTTAGATGGCGCTACCAGACTCGCTCTTTAAATGATTATAGTAAAATTGGTGAAATATCGTATTTTCTTGGTTCAATTTCTATTAATCATTTATATAAAATTATCAAAATACAAAAATTTGATAAAATCACCTAAGCAAATAGCAAATTTACATTCAACTAATTTTAACAAACAGCTTGCACAGTTACGCCATCTCAGATTGTGCGAAGAACTACAAGGTACCGGCGACTTTAATGCGCATTTAGCGAGCTTTGATTGAATGTATGAAGTGAACAGTCTTTTACTGGTTTATATTTTCTTTGACGTGGGCGGATGCTTACTGCTATTATTTTTCCTACTACTATTTTGGAAACCCCTTAGGGGTAAAATAGGGGTTTGAAATGTATGTTAAAATCTAACTTAACGAGAGCGAAGCTGCGGGCAAAAGCTAGTAAAATATAAATAGCTATTTATTTTGTACTAGGTGATTCCCGCGACTACGACTGTCTGGATTAATTTTTTTAGATTTCTGGGGGAACTCCTTAATTTTCCGGCATAAGAAGTAGCCTATGTTCTTCTCCGGCATGTAACTACCGCGATACCTAATTTCAGACACACGCATTAATAATATTAGTATTCAACTCAAAACGATATCTAACCGGCTATATAAAGATCTTTAAATGCATTGCTTTGGAGTCGAGATGATAAAATCAAAGACGTCATAGCAATTCCGATAAGTTGATTGAGTTGACGTTCTTTGAATTCTAATTACAGCTTTTTGCAATGAGGTCACTTTGAAAACGACAGTTGTGGGAGCATTTAAACATTTCATTTGCTAGTTTCAAGAGGTTTCTTGTAATACCTACTTTGCCTATTCAATTCGTAGCGCAAGGAACTTCCAATCTGTTATGATTGCGCTTTGATCAGACGTATTGAATGAAACGTTAATATTATCGAGATTTCTATTCAAAATAATTCATAAAAATGACATTTTACTTTTATTTATTCTTTGATGTGAAAATGATTTTTTTACGAGAAAAAACTTTTGTTCGTTGCCTTTTGATGACGTCACAATTATTCAGTATTTCATACAAAATCCTAGTGTGCGTTTAGAAGTTGATAACAAGGACTTGATTTTACTATTTGTCGAATACCCTGCAATTGTATAGCTCCTTATTGAGGTTTTGAGATAGCACAAAATTGGGTACCCAGGTGGTGCAATTTTTTTCTGCGACGTATATAGAAAGAAAATAAGAGCTTGGTATTAATAAGTCTAAAACACTCCCCATTGTAATCGAATATAGTGTATTATCTATGGTAGTCGAAATAGAACACACAAAGAGATCTGACGTCTCTTCGGTACTTCGGTACTCTAGAGATTTCAACGTACAATAATTCAATTTGAGATTGTCCACGAGTCGAACTTCGCTTCTGTATCCGGTCTGTGTCTGGAGTAAGATTGAATTGAATCATGACTATAATCAACTCTAAAGTTCTTTAAAATCTAGCAATAGAATTTTCATATGTATGGGGTATCGATAGAATCCTTACATTATATCCCATGTAACAATGGCTTAATAGTTTTTTTGAAAAAAAAAGTTTGTAAGGGCAGTCGTGTTTTTGTTTTACATTAAACCTTTTCATTGAGTGTGTGTATTTACGTGCCATGAGGCGGAACACGCTTCCGTTCTTTTGAAGAATTGACAAATCCAGCTAAGTATTTGGTATACATATATACAAATATATTTGGTATTACTACAGAAATATTACGCTGAAGTACCTAGGGACCCAGGGCATTATTAATAACGAAAAGCACAATCATTATTTTTAATAGAAAAAGGCCATGTATCTTAAACAATAAAAAATACCACGCTGAGATAGTAATTTCTTATCCTTCAGACTAACTGGACCAATAAAATAATATTTAAATAAATTTTCAAACCTTGTAAGAGTTAAATAGGTTCCACTTTGATCTTAATCAGTTCACCTGAACTTGAGGTTACAGCTAGAATTATTTTACAAGCAAAATAGCTTACCTCCTACATTTTGGGCAGATGTAGTGTATAAATATTGAGTGTGCGTAGTCACGTGCCATGAGGCGGGCTGAGCCTCACGTCGCGCGACGTCGCGCCAACTTTGCTGATTATCGCCGCGTGGTCGGAATCTGGAACTGGCTAATCATAACGCGCCTCTTCAGCTCTATCGGGGAGATTGAAGCAAAATTTACAAACATATAACATATTATTGTATTGCGGCATTAAATAGAGTGGAAATAATATTTGATCTTGTGACGTGGTAGGCCGTCACAGAATAAACTTAGGTTGGTAAAGGTATATGGAGTAAAGAAAACCCGGGCGTAGGTTCGAGAGCCGTATATTAATCTTCTCCACCTATTCACACTGTGGTTTAAATATAAGAGAGGTGGGCACTGGCCTGAACGGTTGGCTGAAGCTCCAGGGTCCAGCTCCAGGGCTCCCGATGCAGCAGATGCGTAGTTCGCAACCGGACGCAGTAGGGCGTCGCTGACTGAGCGGCGTGAGGATATTAAGCCTCAAGTTTGTAGCCTGCCTCCGTAGGAAGGCACACGAAGTGAGAAGGACGAGCGTCGTCTAAGTTTCCCCTCAAAAGCCGTTCCAGGCCAGGATGTAGGTAGCCCGTCCTTGAAACCTGGAACCCCAGAGCGGAAGGCGTTAAGGACGTGGGATGGAACCCCGTCCGCCCTAGAAACGCTTGTCCAAGCCCAGCGACTGTGACAAAGCACTACAGCGGCACAGGACAGCCTACAGTTAAGATAAGCTCCTTAAGCTAGCACTAGAAATTATTTCTAGGTCCTAAGCTATTACAATAGAATAATTATGGTATAATAAGGAATACGGAATAAGGACCACGTAGTATGTCTGTAACTAGTAACCAGTTTGCAGTTTCATGGGTCAACTTTTATACTGAAATCAAAATGACTGAACAAGTTTTGAGTCGGAACACGCATAAGGTAATGTTCCATATACAAACATTTCATTGAATATTTCCACGTGGATTATAAGATTGTTTTGCTTCCCGCGGGAATTCTTTAATTTACTTTATGGTTTTAATTATTTAGTAGATATAGTTACGAAGCCGTGGCGTCACCTGGAGAAGGGCTCCAGCTGAAATTAGCGCTGAATGCTCTTGTAACTTATTGCAAGGCATTTTGCATTATGTTGAGCTCATGTCTTCTTTCAGGTTTGCCACACACGACAAGCATTACCAGGGTGCCTCTAGGACTTGTCCACGAGTTTAATGCTCAAGTACTGGAGACGCCATGGTAACATTTACCTTAACTTATTGTAATGTATGGTACAATGGTAAGAATTAATAGTTTTTCTTTCTGTCTTTTCTTTAATTTATGGTTGCCTCGAAGAGATCGTTATTTAGGCGAGAAGGCCATGCCCATTAGATTAATATTTTTGTTGCATTTTTTATGGTGTACAATAAAGCATACATTACTTTTACTTTGCCGGGATACAATGATGTATATTTTGTTCTTCACCGGGATGTTATCTTTATACGTACCAAATTTCGTCAAAATCGGCTGAAAAGATGAAAGTATAGGGGGAAGTGTAGCAGACACACAAACATTTCGCATTTTTATAATGATACATTTAAGTATGGATGAAACGGTGATACCCTAGTGGTTAGGACCTCAGCTTCCTCGTTTTCTGGGTGCCAGTATTTGATTTCCATGCACGAAACCTCTTACTTTTCGAAGTTATGACGTCACGGAGGCTGCCGGGAAGGATACATACGTAGGATAGGTAGGAAGAATTTTTATCTCGAAAGATTACGTTGTCCCCAAGGTAATATACAGATCCCAAATCCACGTGGCAGTAGTCGCGAGCATCATCTAGTCTCAAATAAGCCTGGAGTTTGTAGAACAGCTGTGAAACATTAACAGCATACAAGTTTGTTATCCGACGGCGTAGGACCGCTTAAACTTTTTGTATATTAATGCAGTGAGCGTCGCCGACATAAACCTCTCTAAGTCACCCCGCTCTCCGCCCTCCGCCCTCCGCCCTGGGGGTAACTTTTCAAATTAGCGTTAACCGTGCTTTAATCTGTTACTATAGAATTTATCACTTCATGATTTGACTATGGTTTGTGGACTTTTGGGTGATGCGTATTGGTTCCTGCATTTATAGTAACTTAGAAAAAGGGCGGTAGGCATGTATCGCATGATGCGCATTTTACAGATAGATATGTTTAGGTTATTTACATTATTGCAAACTAGATGATACTAGATGATTTTTCCGAGATAATAAGTATGTCAATTCCCGAAATGCAACATATTGTTATAAAATTCGTCATTATCGGTTGGCCACATGGGCCGTGAAAGCGTAGCAGAGTGAGGCACCTTCGCATTATTAGTGCCCAAGATACAACCTGGTGTGCAGATGGTACCATCGGATTAAAAAACAATGATCAATTTGGTTTACAGTAAATAATATTTTTTTCATTTTTCATTTTCGTTGTAGCGGTCTTCGCAGTCTGCACATAATCCAATAGATGGCATTACTAGTACGATGCACGCGACCACGAACAGCCCAACTCTCGCTTACGAAGTTTTCTCAGAATTACGCTATATACGACCTCCAAAGATCGCCTTATCACCTGCTCGCGTACATCGTTTTTCGTTTAATTTGAACTAATTTTTATGCCTGTATACTAGGGATGACGACGCTGTCACCGGGGTAGATAAGTTTGACGGACTATAAATAGTTAGAAATAGATGTTTGACATTCGATAGGACGTGGGAGAACCCACCGCATTATTATCCCAAGAAAACTCCTACCACTATGTGATTAATGAAATGGGGTCACGACACTCAGTAATGAGGAACACGACGCAGAGAGAAAGACGTTACACAAACTATTTCGATTACGATTTTCTTACACAATCGGGGGCCAGAAAGTATTTACAGAACAATCTGCCTCGTTAATGTGTCTCCTCATAAACGGATGTTAATGTTGGTTTGGGGTCAGCCCGACTGCGCCTCTGAATACTGACGAGCGTTAATGACTCTTGTTTTTTTTGTTTGCCGAGTTTGGCTCTAACGGCCGGTTTCTGAATTGAGAATATCATGTGAGTCTGTCTCAAAGACTACTTAAGGCCTAATTAAGCAAATGTTTGTTTCTGAATTGATATTGGGCCGGTTTCTGAATTAAGCATTCAAGCAAAAACAGCAAGCTCCAACTCTCAAACCTCACACAATATCACTTCAGAAACAAAAATTTGCCTAATTAGTCCTTAAGTAGTCTTTGAGACAGACTCAACATGAAATTCTCAATTCAGAAACCGGCCGTAAGTCGTCCGTCGCAATTTTTTCTTTTTTCAACAAAGCTGATACTTGCGGTACGATTTAGCACTAACTTCTTCAGTATGAGGCTTGCAACGCCTCGTATATTATTTACGCTATAGAATGTTCATAAAAGTTTAATATTTTACTGAAAACCTACCTGGCGCCATGATGAGCAATGTGGTCTTATAAATGGGAGATCGTGGGTTCGATGTCGATCCTCGGCAAGTTCTAATATATACCTAATTTTTGAATTTTCTCTGGTCTGGTCTGGCGGCAGGCTTCGGCCTTGGCTAGTAAATTAGAAAGACGTGATATCTTACTATGTTAAGTAGGTAGTTACCAGCAATATTGTAGCGATCTCAAAGATATGTGAAGTCTGCCAATCCACACTTGGTCAGCGTAGTGGACTATGGCCAAACCTGTCTCATTCTGAGAAGAGACTAAGTCGAGCTCAGTAGTGAGCAATGTGTTGAAGTAGGTAGGTATTATTTATTATAATTATGGATATAATATGGAAGTGTGTATGTTTATTGGTTTGTTGGTTTGTCCTTCAATCACGCCGCATCGGAGCAACGGATCAACGTGATTTTTGGCATGGGTATAGTTGAATTAAAACTACTTTAAGACCTAATTTGTACCCATATTCTTGCAAATAAATATTATTTATTATTTATTATTATTTATTATTTATTTATTTGAGGACCTGGAAAGTGACATAGGCTTTTTATCCCGGAAAATTAAGGTGCTCCCACGGGAATGAAAAAAACTTAAATCACGCCGACAAAGTCGCAGGCATTAAGTAGTATATTAATATTCTCTGTTATTGTAAGGTTTTTGTATCAACAGCTCTAATCAGCTAATCTATTAAAAATAAATAAATGGGTAGGTACAGTCTTTCTTCTTCCTACAGAAATAAAATTAATCTTAAATTCTCAGAAACAACTTGTTTTTAGGCCAAATTATTTTCATAAACCTTTTTCATACAAACAAGACATACTTTTTTTGGGTGGAAAATAACAGCTTACGTTTGCAGATTTATGTTCGTACAGTGTTAGTAAGAGAATAAACATTTCACCAACGATGATAATATTAGTTTAGATAAATGACACTATAAAAAATTGTTCTATAGCAATCTTTTATAATACAATTTTACCTGCAATGTTAGTCTGTGACACCATCCAAAATGTATGTGTACTGTCTATGGGGGCAGCTTTTGCCTTAAGTTGTCTGTGCAAACTGCATATACATGTACCTACAATATGGTCTCTGGGTAAATATAACTTAAGCCTGGAGGAAGATATCTTCCGGGATTGTTAAGACGGTCGAGACATATCACTTGCTGGTGTACAATTCCCACCAAAGCTGAGCGGAAAGAAGGATTTACAAGACATCTTCTCTACTCTTTGCTTCTCTCCACTTTGGTGCGGCGAGCAGGCGGGCGGAGCGCAGCGGAGAAATGAAAAAAGTGGTGTCTGCGCTTCTTAACTAAAACTGTGTCGCTATAGCCAGTTTTATGTTTATCAAATTTTCGCTCCGCATTGGAAGAAATTACCTATTCGCTACGCCGCACCGTTCGTCTCCGCATATCACCTCTTTTCTCCGCTCTTCCTTTCGAATTCTATCAACGCTAGCGAGACGTGATATCTCATACTGACCCTATAGATAAAATCAGGGGTGCCGAAACCCTGCAATGATCAGATAGCATCATGCTTTACGGACGAGGGACTGAGTGCTGAATTAGAATTTTTATGTAGGGTCGTGACCTTTGCATTTTTGAATAAGTTGGACACCCCTTGAGTATTTAAGTGTCTATAAGCGTAGATTAGTTAAGCATAGTAGGTAAATGTTAGGTAAGGTTATAATTTGTAAAGTGATCCAATCTGACTCTATTACAAAAAAAACGGCCAAGTGCGAGTCGGACTCGCGCACCCAGGGGATACATTATTAAAGATATTTTTATTATATGATGTATCTAAAAATGTATGCTTTTCGCAATTATTCCTTTATTTGTGCTATAATATGTTGCTTTGTACCCAATTTCAAGATTCTGAGTGCCCGGGAAGTACCCTGTAGGTTTTGGTTCCCTTGTGAGTGTCGAAAATTTGCAGCATAAACGGCTGTATCTTTTGATTGCGTTGGCTTAGAAGCTTGAATTTTTCACAGCTCCAAGGGACAGTAGACCTGAGTATTTAATATTAATTTCAGCTTGATACCTCCATGCGTTCCTGAGAAAAAGGGTCTTGACACGCAGGCGGGCGGACAACAAAGTGATCCTATAAGGGTTCCGTTTTTTCCTTTTGAGGTACGGAACCCTAAAAACGAGCAAACAAGCAGGCGGGTCAACTAGCAGTTAGCTTATTATTTCTTCTGTGGTTTAGCGAATATCTCTAGTCATGAACATTTGTAGCATCAGAGGAACCGCAAAAGTATTGCTGGCTTTTGAGGAATTTGTTTATTTGAATATGAATAGCCCTACCTTGTAGTTTTGAGGGAACGTATTACACAACTGCTGAAATCTAGTCAAGTAATTTGCAGGTACGTAGCAGATTACATAAAGGTAACTTAACGTAGCAGATAAATAGTTATTTGTTATACAAGAGTGAAAAGTTGTTTTTTAACCGCGTGCTCAATTTTGATGACCGAGCAAGAGATGGATTCTAAAATTGAATCACGAGCGCAGCGAGTGGTTCAAAAATTAGAATCCTGAGCGTTAGCGAGGGAACCAAAAGAGCACGAGGTGAAAAATCTTTTCACTCGAGTGCAACACGTAACTTTTCATCCCACCTCAGCGAGGAAATGAAATACTTCTCGCGTGATTGTTGAGGGAGAAAGCTCATTTCCGCATTTTTAACAGTTTCAGTCAATTCTGTTGGCGTCAAATTAACTTCTTCGTCACTAGAATCACTCATTTTAGGTTTTTAACTTATTTTCAATTTTCTTGTTTTTAATCGAAGGTTTTAATTTTAAACAATATGACGTAAAAGAAAATGGTGCGCGCAAAGCAAATAAAAAAATCACAAAAAAGTATACCAAAAAGGTTATGAGTGTGAGGTTTTAACAAATTAAAAACGGTTGTTTGGAAATTCGGCACCATAGAGGTAGAAGTAAATAGGTTTTAATGATGTTTTGAATTCACAAACTTCATAGACGAGTGATATTTACTAACGTGCACACGATGTTCTGAATTCAATTGACTTTATCCTCAAGAGGATAATAATGGCTTTTGCAATCAGATATCGAAGCTTAAAAATACTCTTTCCGAGATGGTGGGATGAAAAAAAATCATACTATTGAAAGAAAGAGAGAACGAAAGATAAGAAATTTGGTAGGGTCTGGATGTCGTTACCACTGCCATGTGGACACTTTGTGTATGAAACTACGACCAATGATCATGCCTACGACGAGCCTTGAATGCCTATACGAAAATAAACTCGCAACTTTATATTCCAAAAAGATGTCACCCATTCAAAATTATAGCGCATAGGTTGGATGAAGTCGGTCCAAAGAGTCAGTTACGGAGAAATAGCGTGCCCCGCGCAGTAATAACGCTAAGAAGCGAGCATCGGGAGAGAATCACGCCGCTTGATCTCAACTAGGTACGTGACAAGAATATCGCATGCGATATTGATCCCGATAATGTCACGGCCTTTCAGAATGTGACCCTTTCTGGCATGTTTGGGATACAGTCCGCTGTTGGACGGAAAAGTCAATTTTCGGTTTGCATATTTTAAAGTGGGGTTTCCATCGCTCCGTACGGACTCCTCTTAACTCGCAGAGGAACTCTGCATACAAGCGTTTTTACCAACTCTTTGTTACATAGATGACGTATGTACTCTCACTCATTGTTAGTGAAAGTGTGAACCTATTTTGCCTACCCTTACCATTGTAGTAGAAGTAGACCTTTACCATTTTGTATAGTGGAATCCCCGCTTAGCGTAGTTTATAGCGACGTCCAACACGATGGACAGATTGATAACAACGTCCGGGCACAGTATTGGTATATACAGATACCAATACTGTGGTCCGGGCGACCGAATTTCGGTCAGGGCGGACGAATCTCCACAGGGAATAGTCACCTGCGCCGTACAAGAGTGAGATCAAATTAACCAGGTGCATTTAGAAGATATGGTGGAATATAGAAACTCACATACATGCACACAAACATGAACTCTGAAAACGTTTTTTAAAAAAATTTTTTTTGGGCAGTCGTGTAAAAACGTCGTTCCCCTCCGACGCGGACGTTTTTCGTAGACGTTTTGCCGTGTCTCTGGTGTGTTTTCGGTCTTAATCTAGCGGTGAACCGATTAAGACCTAAGACACAAGGCTGTGCGTTGATAGACAGATTAGTATGGATGGATGTACCGCACCTCAGTCACGTATCGTATTGACATCGCGTCGCCAACTTCTGATTATCGCGCCAACGCTAGTGTAGCACCTTAGCAGGCTCGAGTTCCTGCTATGCTGGTGTTGTTTCCTTTGAGAATATTATGGAGAAACTAGCTAATGCCCGCCGACTTCGTCCGCGTGGATTGAGGTTTTTCGGCTCCCGTGGTGATTTTCTGGGATAAAAATTACGTGTTATTCCAGACTATAATCTATATCTGTGCCAAATTTCATTTGATTGAGTAACAAAAATCCATGTTTTTAAGTCCTTGGTCAATGTTTCTAAATACAGTTTTATTTATTTATTTATACATACATCCTTACATCCATCCATCCAAACTTTTGCATTAGTACAAGTATATAGATTAGTAAGATAAGATAGTTATGATGCTCGCGACTTCTTCTTCGTAAATTCTTGCCTGGGAGCTCCTTGATTTACCGGGATAATCCGATGTCCTTCTTTTTTCTTTCTTGCTGACCTGTCCGTCTGCGTGTTGATGGGCCATCTTTCAACCGATTTTGATGATTTCTTTTTATAAAGATAGGGTGTATGCCGGGGAAGGACATACAAAGGCTACTTTTTATAACAGAAAAATTTAAGGAGTTCCCGCGGGAATCAAAAAATCTAATCAACTCGGACGACATCGCGGGCATCGTCTAGGAAATAAATAAAGAGTCAAGATAGAGAAAAACACGTGCGTGGATAAAATATTATGTATAAATAACAATGAAAAATTGGACTACAACCTGGGTATAATAGCTAGTACTATAGAAATTATTCAGTAATGCGAGGCGAAACATGCATCTCGTTAAGGCTTACCGCATCCGGGTATTATCAATGTTATTTTACCCGCTGGCTATTTAAAAAGTAAAAAGTTCTGTTTATAAAACGCATGAGGTAGGATTACTTATTATATATTATTTTATTATTTTATTTTGAAGCCATTTAAGTTGCTCAAAGCTTTGGTCATTACATTATTTTAGTCAGTCAGTTTTTTTCAAAACTGGGGCCATAGTTATATACTATCAACGCATAAAGCCATATTGTTTCATTATTGTTGACTTTCGTGTTTAAGCATTGTAATCCTTATTTTAGGAACGTCAAGGTACGTGACATCAAACTGTCATTCTGAGGTATTGATATATGCGTTGGCAGTATTGCCCCTGTAGGTATGTCGTCGGACGTGTTTTTTAATCCACTACAAGTTAGCCCTTGACTGCGATCTCACCTGATGGTAAGTGACGATGCAGTCTAAGATGGTAGCAGTCTAACCTGTAAGGGATATGACAGTTATGACATATTAAACCCATACCCCTAGTCGGTCTCTACACGGCATCGTACCGGAACACTTAATCGCTTTGGCGGTACGTATTTGCCGGTAAGGTTGTAACTAGCCACGGCCGAAGCCTCCCACCAAACCAGACCAGAGAAAATTCAGAAATTATAAAACCCCAAATTGACCCTGCCGAGAATCGAACCCGCGACCTCCCACGTTAGACTATACAACAGCGCTCAACACTGCACCAGGGAGGTACCTTAACCTAGTCATAAACCTCAACTGGACGACGATCTTCTGCATGGATCTCCACAGGACATAGTCTTGTGATGTTAATCATTTGAAAATATCATTAGGTAAATCAATTTAACGGTACTTCAAAGTGTATAAAGCTGGATTTAGATACTTACTAAAGGCACTATTCAGTATGTTTGCGTTGGCCGTAAGTTAAAACTTATATGGGCGTCAGCCAAAACACTCCGGCAATGGATCGCGCAGTAATCCAATCAGTGGGAACTAATAATTGTCATTCTGCGGAATTCAACCCTGCCTCGAACAGTCTTAGCAATTAAGCTAATGACATTTATTGAAATACTTCACGGAGGCGGGAAAGTTGGCGAATAATATGAATGAGATTAAGCAATCAGGGAGTTCATCGATTTAATTAAATTCCCGAACGTTCATCAATCAAATTTCCCACTTTAGTGTAATATGTGATGGGTAAATTGCGGTCCACTGATCATCAAAAATCATTTAAGATATTGCGTTTAATTACCTGACATGGAAATACCGATTGTTAAAAAAAATATATTTAATTCCTTGGTCAAAATATATGTCCCCCAAAATAAACTCAATACTATGTCGGTTGTTTTTACCGTTAATATGTTAATCATCTCAAGTATTTAGACAAAAATTTTACTTTACACCATTTAATTTAGACGTATATCTTACGAGACATCATACAAATAAGTAACGCGGGGAGACAGGCGCGGGTGGTAGTAGCGAGCACAATGTCAACACACGATGGTCGATAATAATAAAATAATATCGCAGTATACTAATGGAAGACCTGGGGCCTTACTATGAGCTCTTAAAGCAGGACAGATATTGATCTGCATTTAACATCAAGGCACTGAACTGATAGACTGACTGGTAGACACTGCATTGAACTGTGCTGCAGTTCCATTTCTGTCCTGCTTTAAGAGCTCATAGTAAGGCCCCTGATGTGCTGCCCAGTACCCACTGGCTATATTGGGTATGGACTGTGAACATTATACTAAAATTCTACATGAATTCTATGAATGATGTTTAGTGCCCGTGCGAAGCCGGGGCGAGTCCCTAGTATCAAATAAATATTATAAATGCGAAAGTTTGGATGGATGGATGTATGGATGTTTGTTACTCAATCACGCGCCAACGGCTGAACGGATCTGGCTGAAATTTGGCACAGAGATAGAATATAGTCTGGAATAGCACATAGGCTACTTTTTATCCCGGAAAATTAAGGAGTTCCCGCGGGAACCAAAACACCTCAATCCACGCGGACGTAGTCGCGGGCATAAGCTAGTTATAATTTAAAGCAGATAGCGTTCAGTCTCAAAATGCCAAAATATTTAGATGGGATATGTAATGGTTATGGAATATATTTTCGCAGAGTATTATTAAAACAAATTCTTTGAACTTCCGAATTTCCTGGGAAAATAATATTTAAATGTACGTTATTAGTGTTTTATTATGTTGAGACTGCCTTGTTGGTCTAGTGGTTAGCATGTTCGACTGCGGCCGACGATGTCCCGGGTTCGATTCCGGGTCGGGCCACAGCAAGTAATGGGTTTTTCTGACAATAAATTCTCAGAACTAGCCCGGAGTAAGGAAGTTGGCGGTGTTTCACCTCCGTGCCTCGGAGAGCACGTAAAGCCGTCGGTCCTGCGCCTGATCTCTCTCCGGTCGTGTCGGATTTTCCGTCCCATCGGGCTATGAGAGTAAAGGAACAGAGAGAGCACCTGTGTATGCGCACACACTTGTGCACTATAATATCTCCCGCGCAGATGGCTAAACTCTCTGGATTAGATAGGCCGCCGTGGCCGAAATTCGGTAGGGAAGACATTATTATTATGTTGAGAAATTGTAAAAGGGTATTTATTTTGTAGCTGGGTTTATACAGTTATTGAGCATATATAGCTTAAAATAATATGGGCCAATTAATTAATTAGGTATACCTGTTAAATTACGAGCACCAATAAGCCGATTAAATTCACAGCTCAAGTAATTTGCTCCTAAAATTAATAAGTTATACAGAAGGATAATAATTAATCCATATTAGTGCGAAAGTCTGTCTGTCTGTCTGCTACGCTTTCACGGTCCAACTTTTCAACCGTTTTTGACGAAATTTGGTACGCGGATAGGTTGTATCCCGGGGAAGGACTCAGGCCGGAATTATCCCGGAAAATTAAGGAGTTCCCGCGGGAATCAAAAAGCTTAATCCATATAGTAAGGATTGTAATTGTAAAACACGAAAGTCAACAACAATGAAACAATATGGCTCTAAGCGTTGGCAGTGATGTTACAGTGGATTCCTTAGCGTGTTTGTTTTCGAGACAGACAGACACACTTTCGCAGTTATAATATTAGTATGGATTTTAGGAACGTCAAGGTACGTGACATCAAACTGTCATTTTGAGTAATATTTTAAGTGTTGGCAGTATGGCCTCTGGAATATAGGTGAGAGTTTCAGTAGCCATTTAACACTTAATATTGATACACGAGGGTCCCCGCAGCCCCGTTCAGTGACGACATTTATGGCGGAGTGCTGCCCCGGACGTAAATATGAATTATGGGCCCGCCATTTTAAATATAAAATATGGACGGCCGCGGGAAACTTATGCTAAGCTGGAGCTTAAAAAACATTGCAGGATATTTTGTACCGCCTTTATACGACTGTAACTTAAAGGAAGTCTCAGGTTTGAATCACTGATGGGTCAACTTTGAAAAATCTCTTTCCCAATCATCCAGTACTAGCTGATGCCCGCGAATGCGTCCGCGTAGATTGAAGTTTTTTGATTCCCGCGGGAACTCCTTAGTTTTCCGGGATAAAAAGTAGCCTATTTGTTATTCCAGACTATAATCTATCTCTGTGCCAAATTTTATCCAGATCCGTTCAGCCGTTCGGGCGTGATTGAGTAACAAACATCCATCCATACATCCATGCATACATCCATACATCCATACATCCATCCATCCAAACTTTCGCATTTATTATATTATATTTATTATCCAGTATGAGATAGGTGTTGGATGGATATAGTGTAGGTGGCGTAGAAGTCATCTATAGACCTATAAGGGGATGCATGAAAATGTATAAGGTCTATATTATAGGAACTAGGACATAAGACCCACTTTTGTCGGTGAGAACTTAAAATGAGAGAATTAAATTGAACAGTAGACTCCTAATTAAGCTATTACATATTATTCTAGTAGATTCCAACCGAATACGGAATCACTTTACAATTTTCTCTCCGTGGTCGAATTTCGGCCACGGCGGCCTATCTCCAGAGAGATTAGCCATCTGCCAACTTCTAACAACGGGCTAGTACTGACAATTTCTTGTCAGAAAAACCCAATACTTATTTGTTATGGTCCGACCCGGGACTCGAAACTGGGACCTCGTTGGCCGCCATCGATCATGCTAGCCACTAGACCAACGAGCCAGTAAAACTGACAGTTTTCGGTAGCACTATTGACCCAGTCATTTGGTCCTCAAAAAGGGGGTTACCTGAAAAGTTTCTCGGGAGTTACGAAAATTAGTGTAATTCGACGTGCTCTTTCAGAATTTTTTCTATGCCACCTCGTATCTTTGCCGCTCGCGCCGCCATATTGGAAAAATGGCGCCCAAAAATAGTTTTTTGACAATAAATCCTTTCGGACTAATTTTACGGTGAAAATATGTAATAAATTAAAGTAGAGATAATTTCCTACATTTTATGTGGTGACGTTTTTTTCCAACCGACATCAAAAAAAGGAGGAGGTTCTCAATTCGACTGTATTTTTTTTTTTTTTTTTTAATGTTTGTTACCTCAGAACTTTTGACTGGGGGGACCGATTTGGATGATTCTTTTCTTATTTGAAAGGGCATACTTCCCATGTGGTATCATATAAATTTTATCGAAATCGGTCGAGCGGTTTTTAAAATATCAACAATAAAATAAGTACTTTGTATAGCGTGTGCTTGTTGTTGTAAAGTTGGCCGGGAGTTTGAAGTCGGTTGTTTGAAAAGAATTTTTTATATTCAATTATTGTAGAATCAATAGTTTTACCGTACGAGCGCCGCAAACCAAAACCTAAATTCACCTTCCACAGTTCTAATAAATTTGTATTGTGGGTGTCTTACTCGTACAAGGAGAAAAAGATAGCATCACTAGATTTAGCCATGTCAATCTAATTTAGTTTAAAGATCTTGTACATTACTGGACTGTATTATTTAAAAGAGCCGCGTAGTATTTTGTAAACATTTCTCTTAAGTCTTAACCCTATATTTATTTTTTAAACGGTCATTATAAAGACATTACAAGAAAACTTGGACTCTATATCCTACAAGTTTAGAGAGAAGATTAGCGTAAATTTATATAAAAATAATTAGTGGCACAGCGTTTAATGAGACTGGCCTCTTATCGCAGCTGCTAACCCTACTGCTTTTCATACGGTATAAGGTTTATTTTGTATGTTTTCTACTTTAGGGTTGCCGCGGTCTTATGGACCTAAATTTGTTTTTTTATGGTGCTAGGGTAAATGGTGAAAGTGGATTTTGTGAAAAGGGTTGTTTATTAAACTTTTCCTTGTATTTTTACTTCGTTAATTAATTGCAGGATGGGCACAACAATTTTCTAAATGGAAAAACGCTTAATAGAAAGACTCCTTTCTTTAAAAGATGGTTTTATGCTTTGTAAAAAATATTATCAAAAAATCGATTATAGGTTTCAATTTTTTCTTGTTTAGGCTTAGGTACTTACTATTCACAGACTGAATGGTACCTAGTTATTTTGTCGGTTTTCCACGAACCAATGTCGATAAGACTTACATGGATATCGTATAGAGAAAAACAGTGACTTTAGGGTATAAAAGTTAGATTGGACATGTGAAAAAAAATAGAACGAATTAAGTAACCAAATTGTACAAGTGTGTGTGCTCACTTTTTTTATTCAAATAAACTTGTTAATAGTTATTTGTAATACAAGAGTGAAAAGTTGTTTTTTAACCGCGTGCTCAATTTTGATGACCGAGCAAGCGAAGGATTCTAAAATTGAATCACGAGCGCAGCGAGTGGTTCAAAAATTAGAATCCTGAGCGTCAGCGAGGGAATCAAAAGAGCACGAGGTGAAAAATCTTTTCACTTGAGTGCAACACGTAACTTTTCATCCACCTCAGCGAGGAAATGACATGACGTGAAAGAAAATGGTGCGCGCAAAGCAAATTAAAAAAGTACACCAAGAAGGTTACAAGTGTGAGTTTTTAACAAATTAAAAAAGGTTGTATGGAAATTCGGCGCCATAGAGGTAGAAGTAAATAGGTTTTAATGATGTTTTGAATTCACAAACTTCATTCGACACTTCACCGAAATGTGTCCACTGTGGCGAATCTCACCCGGCCAATTATAGAGGATGCATAGTTGCCAAAGAAATGCAATCCCTTAAGAACAAAGCTACCAAAAAGCCCCCAGCTGATGTCAATTACTCACAGGTACCTCGTGAAACAGGTAAGCCCAAATCATCCTATAATAAGCAACATGCAGAAACTATGAAAAACTCTAAGACTGTTACATATGCTCAAATAACAGCTAATAAAAGCACAAAGGGCAATGGAAATTCAAATAGCCCCTTCAAAGAGAAACTAGACGCAATTCTCAAACTTATGACTTCATTTGATGAACGATTAAGTAAACTAGAAAGTAGCAACAACAAAGCTACCAAAAAAGCAAGAAAATAATTAATAATGGGATTAAAAATTATAGCTTGGAACTCAAATGGACTACTTCAACACCAGCATGAGTTACAAGTAGTCCTTGATACCGAAAGCATTGATGTGTGTTTAATATCAGAAACACACTTCACAAAAGAATCTTTCATCCGATTAAGAGGATACAAGGTTTACCATGCACTACATCCTAATAACTCTGCAAGAGGAGGTAGTGCAGTAATAATAAAAGAACATCTAAATCATTACGAACAAAGCAAGTACGAAGAATTAGAAGTACAAGCAGTGGCAATATGTGTCGAAACAGAACGTTTTCCCTTAATCATTGCAGCTGTATATTTTCCACCGCGATATGCGCTAAAGAAGGATTATTATACAGATTTTTTAAAACTATTTGGCAACAGATTTATCATTGGAGGTGATTTCAATGCCAAGAATACCTATTGGGGCTCGAGACTTACCACAACAAAAGGTAAAGAACTCTTGAGTGCTATCCAAAATATTAATTGCGATATAGTAAGCACAGGAACGCCAACATACTGGCCTACAGACCCCAAAAAGATACCAGATCTCATAGATTTTTATATATATAAAAATATATCACCAAGGTATCTAAATATTGAACAGAAATACGACATGAACTCTGATCATTCTCCTATCATGTTAACAATTAGCGAAAACATAGCATATAAAGAGACCAATGCTACACTAGTTAATAAAAATACTGACTGGGATAGCTTTAAGATCGACTTGAATAATAGGATAAACTTACAAGTTCCTCTAAAAACACCTGAGCAACTTAACTATGAACTAGAACAATTCATAATTGATATACAGCAATCAGCTTGGCAAAACACGCCAACTTCTAAGAAGTGGCGAAAGGGGGCAACATACCCCAGTAAAATCATCAAGCTCATTAAAGAAAAAAGACAACAGAGGAAAAAATGGCATCATTCAAGATCTCCACAAGATAAAAGACTTCTAAACAAACTAACCAAACAAATTAAGAGAGCAATACAAAAATTTAATGAAGCCACCTTAAAAAATCATCTTCAAAGCTTGACCGCAGATCGTGATTCTAACTATGCCCTCTGGAAAGTCACAAAAAATATGAAAAGACCTATTACACAAATTCCTCCAATCAGGGATGTTAACGGCAAATGGGCAATTAACAATACACAAAAAGCTAAATTATTTGCAAATCATCTTCAAAGTATATTCCAACCAAACGATGGTCACGCACATCAAAATGACCTCCAGCAAACTCAACCAATAGGGGAAGACATCGATATAAAACTCGTCACACCAAAAGAAGTATTACGAGAAATTAAATATAACCTGAGTCAAAAGAAATCACCGGGCTACGACCTTATCACCGGAGAAGTTTTAAATAATCTACCACGCAAAGCCCTTGTGAAGCTTACTAATTTAATCAATGCAGCATTTCGACTTAAGTATGTACCTGATTTATGGAAAATTGCTGAAGTTATTATGATATCCAAGCCAGGGAAACCTCCCCAAGAAACAACGTCGTACAGGCCAATCTCACTGCTACCCATAATGTCCAAACTATTTGAAAAGCTATTGCTTAAGAGAATTAAACCCATAATAGATGATAAAAATCTCGTACCAAACCACCAATTTGGATTCAGAGAAAAGCATTCTACAATTGACCAGGTTCATAGAATAGTTAACATAATTGAGCAAACATTGGAAGAAAAAAAGGTTTGCACTACTGTATTTTTAGATGTAGCGCAAGCCTTCGACAAAGTATGGCACGAAGGACTTATATATAAGCTGAATATGATATTGCCCAAAGCATTTTCAGAAATTTTGAAATCATATATCACTAATAGAATGTTCAGAATTCGTCAAGAAGATGCATATTCGGAATTGAAGGAAATAAAAGCTGGGGTTCCACAAGGAAGTGTACTTGGTCCGGTCCTGTACCTCTTGTACACCAGTGATATCCCGGTGTCAGAAAACAATGTGATTGCTACTTTCGCTGACGATACTGCCATAATAGGAATTGGAAAAAGTCACGATGAAGCAGTCACAAAAGTCCAAGCTTCCATTAATAAAGTCTACGACTGGACGACCAGGTGGCGAATTAAGTTGAACGAATCAAAATCGGTCCATATTGATTTCACAAATAAAACACCGAAATATCACCCGATTTACATTAATGGGCAACAGATAACGTATGCTAATACAGCTAAATACCTCGGTATGACTCTGGATACAAAGCTGAGGTGGAAAACGCATGTTAAAAAGAAACGAGAACAGCTAGAAATACGTTATAAAAATATGTATTGGCTACTTGGCAGAAAATCTTGTTTGTCAATACACAATAAAATTCTATTATATAAACAAGTCCTAATGCCTATTTGGACTTATGGCATACAGCTGTGGGGCTGCACTAAAAAACCAATATACAAATAATACAAAGGTTTCAAAACAAAGTACTTCGCAACATCGTGAATGCACCTTGGTACATTAGAAATGACGTAATTCATCGGGACCTGAAAATTGAATACGTCGACAAAGTCATCACCAAATTTGCAGAAGTCCATGACCATCGGCTTCATCATCACGTGAACGTTGAGGCAATCCAGTTGCTCGACGTTACGCAATTAGTGAGAAGACTAAAAAGGACAAAACCCTTTGAGTTAGTGCATAGTGACTAGTGATAGTGTAGTGAAGTGCTGCCTAAAAGAACACATGAACAAAGTGTCTATTTGCAACAAGAAAGACTAAGATACGTCACTGGATAATTTCTTAGTACATAAGTTGATTATAAGCTTAGGTTAAAGAAAAATTACTTATTAGTCAAATAGTTTGGCTAGATTGTAATTTTATTGAGCACCCTTCATTGGTACTCAATAGTAGAAAAAAAAAAAAAAACAAACTTCATAGACGAGTGATATTTACTAACGTGCACACGATGTTCTAAATTCAATTTACTTTATCCTCAAGAGGATAATAACGGCTTCTGCATTCAGATATCGAAGATTAAAAATACTCTTTCCGAGATAGTGGGATGAAAAAGTACTTTTGAATCGTCGAGTGAATCTACCACTGGTTCAGAATGCCATTTCTTCCAAGAATAACCAGCATGTAACATGGTGGTGGCTCTTTTGAAAAAAAAAACATTCATAATTACATCAATGTGAAGATACATAAGTACTAAAATAGCCGCAGTCCTATGCAATGTTTTTTTTTAAATGTATAGGCTAGCGCTTGGCTGCAATCAGACCTGCCTGCAAGTGGTGATGCAGCCTAAGGTGGAGCGCGCTTGCCTAGAAGATGCCTATTCGTTCTTGATTTGAAGCATTGCTGGAGCGAGAACTATGTTAGAACTCAAATGAACTTCCAAGTCATTGTGCGTATATAACGTAAGGTAGAATGAGAATACGAATATAAGGTTTATCCAAAGAAAATACCAAGTATAAATACGTGGGCAGTAAAGGAGGACTAGATTTATGGAGTACACAATAATATGCCAATTTTTATTCCACCGTTGCATCCGTGAGGTGATCGTGCTTATTTTCTCGGAGGTGGAATATAAAAACACTTTTATGTAAAGAGCTTTCGTTCGTCTGTACATCTGTTTAATCATAAGTTCTATTTAATCAATACTAATCCATACTAATATTAAAATGTATGTGTCGCTCAGTTGTCTGTTACATTTTCAAGTAAGATCCGTTTAATTCATAAACAAAGTTTAAATCGACAACACACAAAGGCTACTTTTATCCCGGAAAATCAAATTTTATTTTCTACGGATTCATATCCCAAAAAATCCCACGCACAGCGGACGCCTGCATCCAAGTGCGGAAAATAATCCCAGGATACAAAGAAGAAGAAGATATTTCAGAAAGGAAATTTTATTTTCTAGGGAGATAAATCACAATCCAAGTCGTGGATATTTTACGGGTAATGCTAGAAGATGTATTAAACCTAGGTTTACACGGGTTTATTCTTAGTATTACCCAAACGTTTTGGGTAAAGTTCGAATAACAAGTAAAATAAATGTTAATTCGGAATTCACCCATACTCACCTAGGCCTGCCTGAAATGCCGAAACAAAGTGGCAGAACGACGTAATTTTTTTGATTCTGGAACGTGGGGTTAAGGACCTGGAAAATGGCAAAGTTTTCATCCCGGAAAATCAGGGTGTTTAAATCAACGTACATAAGAGTGGCATTATCATATTCAATTATACCTTTACAGCGGCGTTTGGATGGCGCGCCGATGGCATCCGAATAGCGGTTTTCCATTCGATATAAACCGTATTTATTTATGTAAATGTTGCTAGTCGGGGCGTATATAGTAGGGAGGCAGCTATGGTTGACTTTGTTATTTTTTGAAAACTTCTTTAGCCGCGTTGAGCACTTGTTGGTAGGGGGTAAACTTATGAATTCGCGTGACCGTGACCGACATGATCGCGAACAACGACTCGCGAACAGCGACATGGTCGCGTTGTTACGAAGACAAAAGGTCTTACATGTAAGTCAAAGTCAAAGTCAAATAACGTTTATTCAATTTAGGTAGGTATACTACACTTATTTATTTACTCTTACATAATTTATTAATCAAATTTTTCTAATTTATTTAATAATAATAATTGACATTGAAAATGAAAAAGATGAAAATGATTTATTTCAACATACATATATTGACACATTTTAAATTGTTGAACTCAAGGGAATTAGGTTGGATATATATATTATATTACTATGATAAATAATTGATTTAAAAAATATAATTTCATTTAAGGATATACATGTACCTGTATTTTTGCACACTGCCACTAGCAGTAAATTGTGAACGGGACTAATTACAAGTAATAAAATTAAAAATTTAAAAAAAACCCACGACGAACTGCAGAGCTCCATTATACCTTTGACCTTTATAACTTTGAAACAACAATTAGGACTTAGCAAACGTATATATTACATAATATCTAAAACACAAAACTGCATCTTTGACAGCTCAGTAGTTTTTTTGACCAGTGTGGTGGACTATGGCCAACCCTTTTTTTTTCGAGGCGCGCTTGTCACGACAAATCAAAAGAGTCTAAACGCGACGGGTATACGATGAGAATTTAAGGAGTTCCCATGATCGCCTCCTGACTCCATCATGATACCCTGGGCAGCATCTAGGTACAAGCTAAATATATCTAAAACAAAAAGCCCGCATCTAAATCAGCACAGTAGTTTTTGAGAAAAATGGTAACATATTGAAAAAATAAAATCATAGACTACAGCTCAGCTTTGTTGTCTATGGTCCTAAAATATATCTAAGAACCTTCTCACAAGCTATACACATCTAATGAAAAAACCGCATTTCAATCGGCCCAGTACTTTTTGTAAAAAATGGTAACATATCGAAATATTAAAATCATAGACTACAGCTCAGCTTGGTTGTGTATGGTCCTAAAATATATCTAAGAACCTTCTCTCAAGCTGTATATATCTAGCTAGTATTTCGCCCTGTGCGCGAGCTGCTAAAGCAGCTCACGGGTTGTGGTTAGACTTACAAGTAGTACAGATTTTAGTGTACTAAACTGAATTCATTTATTATGGTGATAACAAAATAAATAAAAATGGCGCTGATTTTTTAAAACTTTGGTAACAGTTTCCTGTTTCGTAACCCCAGGGAGTCCTAAATATCGATTTTGAACGAAATTTGTCAATTAACAAAGAATTTCAAAATGGCGCTGATTTTCTAAAATTTTGGTAACAGTTTCCTGTTTTGTGAACCCAGGGAGCCCTAAATATCGATTTTGAACGAAATCGGTCAATTAACACAGAATTTCAAAATGGTGCTGATTTTTTAAAATTTTGGTACCAGTTTCCTGTTTTGTGACCCCAGGGAGCCCTAAATATCGATTTTGAACGAAATCGGTCAATTAACAAAGAATTTCAAAATGGCGCTGATTTTTTTAAAATTTTGGTACCAGTTTCCTGTTTTGTAATCCCACGAAGTCCTAAATATCGATTTTGAACGAAATCGGTCAATTAACAAAGAATTTCAAAATGGCGCTGTTTTTTTAAAGTTTGGTAACAGTTTCCTGTTTTGTAACCCCAGGGAGTCCTAAATATCGATTTTGAACGAAATCGATCAATTAACAAAGAATTTCAAAATGGCGCTGATTTTTTTAAATTTTGGTACCAGTTTCCTGTTTTGTGACCCCAGGGAGCCCCAAATATAGATTTTGAATGAAATCGGTCAATTAACAAAGAATTTCAAAATGGCGCTGATTTTTTAAAATTTTGGTACTTACCAGTTTCCTGTTTTGTAATCGCACGAAGTCCTAAATGCAATAAACCGCATCCCAATCGGCCCAGTACTTTTTGTGAAAAATGGTAACAGTGGTTGAAAAATTAAGATCATAGACTACAGCTCAGCTTTGTTGTCTATGGTCCTAAAATATATATAAGAACCTTCTCACAAGCATACACATCTAATGCAAAAAACCGCATCTCAATCGGCCCAGTACTTTTTGTGAAAAATGGTAACATATTGAAAAAATAAAATCATAGACTACAGCTCAGCTTTGTTGTCTATGGTCCTAAAATATATCTAAGAACCTTCTCACAAGCTAAACATATCTAATGCAAAAAAACCGCATCTCAATCGGCCCAGTACTTTTTGTGAAAATTTTTAACACATAGAAAAATTAAAATCATAGACTACAGCTCAGCTTAGTTGTCTATGGTCCTAAAATATGTCTAAGAACCTTCTCTCAAGCTATATATATCTAATGCTATAAACCGCATCTCAATCGGCCCAGTACTTTTTGTGAAAAATGGTATCAGTGGTTGAAAAATTAAGATCATAGACTACAGCTCAGCTTTGTTGTCTATGGTCCTAAAATATATCTAAGAACCTTCTCACAAGCTATACACATCTAATGCAAAAAACCGCATCTCAATCGGCCCAGTAGTTTTTGTGAAAAATGGTAACATGTTGAAATATTAAAATCATAGACTACAGCTCAGCTTGGTTGTCTATGGTCCTAAAATATATCTAAAAACCTTCTCACAAGCTATACGTATCTAATGCAAAAAACCGCATCTCAATCGGCCCAGTACTTTTTGAGAAAAATGGTAACAAAAAAGTGCACAAACAAACAAACAAACAAACACACAACCTCTTAGGGCAAACACATATACCGTCTCCGCTTCGTCGAGGGTAATAAGATAACAACTGTTGTTACCCACAATTTGCCAAAATAAAAATTATGAATTATGAATTATGAATTGACGTCGAGTAAATATACTAAATTCGAAATCAATCTTTAATTTTTTTAAATACAAAAAATATTTAAATATTCGATTTCACTTCTATCGGCATCTTTTTTTTTTTATAGAATTGGGATTTGACGAAAATCATGCATAATACAAAGCGATTATGAGGTCTAGGTTGGAGCGCGCTTGCCTAGAAAATGCCTATTCTTGCCTTGAAGGTACTATTTATATCATTACTAGCTGATGCCCGCGACTTTGTCAGCGTGGTTTGTTTGTTTATAGAGAAAAAAACATTAAGTACTATTTTACTACTTTTGATGTACGTTGAAGTTTTGCTAGGACGGTCAATAACCTTAGGTGGCTCCACGGGCGATAACGCAGCATTGGTGCAGCGTGGCGAAATTGGATCCACACGCGCACCGCCGCGACGCGTATTAAGGGTCCTACCCTTGGCCGACATCTAGGCGTAGCTGTCAGCCGCTGTCAATTGTTTCTATACACATACAACCACAGTCTACGCAGGCACACATAGAAGGATTCAGCCCCTACCACGGGAGCACACAATATGCGATCAACTATCTCACTATGGCACAAATAATATTATTTATTGATTGATAGCTAGATGATACTTACGGCTTCGTCTGCGTTCGTTAATTTTTTTTATTTCTGCGGGAATTTCTCAATTTTTCGGGATAAAGGTAACTTATGTCCTTCCTCGGGATGTAACCTTACTCTATACCAACTTGGTTGAAATAATAGGCCGTTCAATTACACGTCTTTGGCATTTTTAATATCATAGTATGGATTGTAGAGGTGCTTCTTGATAATATACCAACCGGCTGATTCCTGCTAACTGATTTATAACTATGAGTAGGTATAGGTAAAGATAGGTGTTTATTTGATAAAGGTTGTATGCTTAGGTAGAAAAATAAATTAAATTAATAATGGCGCTTAGTATTAGTAGTAGTTCTGCATGAATAGTATAAAAACGGTGTAAGACAGCACTAGGAGATTCCATTTCCATCTGAGATGTGCGATGTAGATGAAGTGGTTTGAGAAGTAACTAGTCAGCTTCTGTGTTCCATACTTCAACTAGTATAATGTGTAATGTATGGAACATTATGGACGTAAGTAAGCTGCGTGACTGTCATGCTGTCATTCCCTCTCTCGTAATAAATACTTAGAAGGACGTGTTTCCTTTCCTCATTATGTGAAAAACTTCGTTGCTTAGTTGAACCCCTTTCCCCTAGAGCTAAGCTATGAAAATCAATTGATGCTGGTGGGTTTGAGACATATCCGTAACAACTAACGTAGCATCAACTGATGATTTTCCTAATGTTGCATGGAAACTATCCACTAACAGCCCACTAAATCAGAGTAATACTTGATACATTATGTATGTACATATATTTATGTAGCTCCCTATATATTGTGTATTATTTTCTAGGTACATTATTGCAATTTTTTTTCTTTTTATAAACTGCTGAGTTATTGTCATCTCTCCTCAGTAGAATCTCCTTTTCAAGCTGGGTAAAGTCCCGTTGATTCATCATAAATGACACAACTCATCCTAAAAAACCTATTTCCATTATTTATTTAGTTTTTGATGTGAAACTTTTATAGCACTTTCAAATGGAAAATAAAACCGCAATTTATTACTACAATATAAAGTTTATTAGTATAAAGTACCTAATATAATTGATATAAATAAAAATTATCCTTGTCACATTTTGACAAACCGAAGTTTTATGACAGCAAAAAAACGTTTATAATATCATGTAGGTACTGACTATGAGATAGCTGCACTTTTGGTAACTATCGCCAGGAAGGCTGATTCAGTATTAGGTGGGTGTAGGGCTCTCCACTGATGACGATAGTGAAGGTCTGCCTGCATGCAGATCAGCCTTGCACTAGATATGGCCGCTCAAACACGTACTATGGTTACCAAAAATAAACCATAACTAGGAAGGCTGATTCTTGTACAGTATTAAAGTATGCGCAGTACCTATGTAAACAGTATAAAAACTGACGCTATTCATCGGGCCGTTCACTAGACATGGCCGCTCAAAGATGTGTTAGCCTTCCTAGTCATTGTTAATTTTAGGCAACCATAAGACGTCTTTGAGAGGCGATAAGTAGTCAGACCCCATCAGCATGCGGGCAGTCCTTCACTATCGTCATAAGAGGAGAGCCTACACCTACCTAATACTGAATCAGCCTTCCTGGCGATAGTTACCAATTGTGCAGCTAGTTTGAAATAAATAAAAGGTACTCTTTTATTTATTTCAAACCTTTATAATTGTAATTTTACCCATCAACTAAACCGACAGATATAATTTGGAAACAACAACAAAAAATGAGGTTTTTTGGTTCCCTTAATTTTCCGGGATAAAAAGTAGCTGTTTTATTAAGTAGTAAATAGTATGTGTTATTCCAGACTATAATCTATCTCTGTGCCAAATTTCATCCAGATCCGTTCAGCCGTTCAGGCGTGAAAGAGTAACAAACATACATTCATACATGCATACATCCACTCATCCATACTCACAAGCTTTCGCGTTTATAATATTAGTAAGGATAAGGATTTATACCTAGTTTTGTAATTTACCTACCTTTTAGTTATTTTTGCCGAATGCTTTTTACCTTGCTGTTCAGAGCTCTCCAATTTATATTCTACTAGCTGATACCCGCGACTTCGTCCGCGTGGATTGAGGAGTTTTAGCTCCCGCGGGAACTCTTTAATTTTCCGGGATAAAAAGTACCCTATTATTTAATCCGGACTTCTAACTTTACGTCTGCAAAATTTCAAAGCAATCGGTTCAGTAGTTACGGCGTGAAAGCGGAACAAACATACAAACAAACTCACTTTCCCATTTATAATATTAGTAAGGAAGTAAGGAAGTAAGGATAAGGATAAGGATAACTTGATCATCGTTTAGAATTTCAAAGCTGCAATACGTAAATAACCAAAATGTTTAGATAGGAAAGATGAATGTCTTTTGTTGGTATAGTCTACTAATTAAATAAATTAATATTTTTTTACTAGTGTACAGACTATGGTGAGAGTAGGTACATGATGGTAATGGTACTCTGATGCTATGATAATTAGCGGAAAAGTGTTGTAGGTACAATGAAATGAAAATTTAGTTGATTAGTATTGAGAAACGAATAATTGCATTTTGCGATAAAGCGCGAAACTTGTACAGAAATTATGTAGGTAACTAATGCATTTATTTGCTTCTTCTCTGCAATCTGCATGTGATATTATGTGGAAGTGATATGGGATGACAGCTTTCAAGATTTCAAGAAATAAGAGTATACTTTTTGTTTGTTTTTTTCCAATGCAACGGCTTATTTTCTTTTTTATAATAGGCAAACCTTCTTTTATGTTTTCCCATCTGCAAAAATAATGAATCACAATAAATCATTCTAGATCATGTCTAGATAATTTAAAAAATACATGGACTGATGAACTTTGCTGAGCTTTGATAAAAGCCTCAGGTATGTTTACGTCATTATGTCAAAAAATTAAAGTGTCGGTACATGGGTTTTACTGGCGTTGCACTCTCCATTATATTATGCGCTGGCTGTAAAAGTACGTGGTGACGTGTCTGTAAAAGTTTTACTTCAACAAACGTCAAATATGAAATCACACAATGATACAAAACCCAACAATCAGCGCAACAATACGAAAATCACCGCGGCCGACGCCATATTAATTTTTTTTTTTGAAGGGATCTTTTATTTCAAATATTAGATACAAATAATCACACTGACTAATACTGTAGGTAACTAATAAAACAAATTATACTTACTTTTTTACAATAGTCACACACTGCAGAAGTAAATTGTTTTTGTACTCGACAGAAAGCAAGATTATCACTTCAGATCAGACGAAGCTATTTTGACAGCCTACGTGCGACTGAAAACTGCGAAGCAAGTTCTGCGCGTTCAGTAAAATATTGCATGAAGCTAGGCGGCGTGCGCACGTTTCTTTGTTTTATAAATACAAAACAATAGAGAGGATTGGAAAAATTGTGCCTTTATGAGGACTTTTGTTTTGTTTAAGTTATGTTTCATTCTATCTATCTATATAGGTACTTATGATAAATCTTTGGAGTAATGTTTATTATGTATACAGACCCCAAAAATATTTATATAGAACTAGATGATTCCCGCGACTTCGTCTGCGTGGATTCATATTTTTGGATTCCCGCGGGAACTCTTCAATTTTCCGGGATAAAAAGTAGCCTATGTCCTTCCCCGGGATACAACCTATCCTTGTACCAAATTTCATCAAAATCGGTTGAACAGATACATTTTTTTGATTCCCGCGGGAAGTCTTCAATTTTCCGGGATGAAAAGTAGCCTATGTCCTTCCCTGGGATGTAACCTATCTCTGTACCAAATTTCATCAAAATCGGTTGAGTAGTTGGGCCGTGAAAGAGTAGCAGACAGACAGACAGACACACTTTCGCATTTATAATATTAGTATGTATATGGATATTTTTATATACTTAGGTACTGCTACAAAGTTAGCCCTAGTTTCCGATCTCACCTGATGGTAAGTGATGATGCAGTCTTAGATTGTAGCGGGTTACTACACGGCATGTTATCTCAATGCTAAATCATTTGGCGGTACATCTTTCCCGGTAGGGTGGCAACTAACGACGGCCGAAGCCTCCCACTAGACCAGGCCAGGGTGAATTCAGATATTATAAATTCCTAAATTGACCCTGCTAGGAAACTAACCTGGGTCCTCCCACTAGAAGACTATAGCGCTAACCACTGCGTCATGGAAGTCATCGAAAATTTGATGAAATAGTCAACTTTATCATGGAGTGATTAACATTTGACGACGACATAAACTCAAACTAATAATATATTTATTAAAAACTAGCTGATGCCCGTGACTTCGTCCTCGTGGATCACGGTTTTCGGTTCCCGCGGAAACTTTTTAATTTTCAGGGATATAAAGTACCCTATGTATTGTTCTAGACTATAATCTATCCCTGTGTCAAATTTCATCCAGATCGGTTCAGCCGTTCTGGCGTGATTAATTACCTAACAAAAATTCAAATTCAAAATCATTTGAATTTGAATTTCAATCCATCCATCCATCCATACATCCATCCAAAGTTTCGCATTTATAATATTAAGTATAGATAAGTAGGTACCTACACAGTACACCTGAACGTCACGTTTACAAAGTATAAGACGTGATGGACAACGGTATCAAAGCTACGAGGCATAGAGGTAGTATAAGGTAAAGAGTACTACTATCGCACCGCACTCCTTGTGCGCGGCGTAGGCAAGTGAACTATAGCTACTAATATTCATAGACATGTAAAAAATAGGGATGGGCAATAGTGCGCTGCAAGTGCGAAGTCGATAAAATACATCTGAACGGTACGGTACCTATTGTTTGTGTTTGTTTGTACCCTATCATACTAATATTGTTAATGTGAAAGTGTGTTTGTTTGTTGGTTTGTTCAATCACGCCTCAATAGAGCAACGCAAGACGTGATTTTTTGAATGGGTATAGTTGAGGACGTGGAGAGTGATATTTATCCCGGAAAATTAAAGCGGTTCCGTGGGAATTAAAAAAACTTATTCCACGCGGATTAAGCCGATATGTTTTTTAATGATCGATCGTATATCCATACTAATATTATAAATGCGAAAGTGTGTCTTTCTGTCCGTCCGTTAGTCTGAAGCCCGCGACTTCGTTCGCGTGGATTATTTTTTTATTCCCGTGGGAACTCTACAATTTTCCGGGATAAAAAGCCTATGTCCTTCCCCGGTGTGTAACCTATCTCGATATCAAATTTAATCAAAATCGCTTAAGTAGTTGGGCGTAACTGACAGACAGACACACATTCGCATTTATAATATTAGTATGGATTGATATATATCCGATGTATATTGAATGTGTATGTATAATGAATGAACCTGTGTTTTAATGTGCTATTATAAAATAAAAGTATAAGTTTGATTCTTTTACTATAAAAGTATCGAAAATAAATTCTTTGAATTTAATAAACATTCTTTTATAACATACGTTAATATTTATCTTTAGTTTCTGTCCATAATTATGTTACAAAAAAATATGGCGCTGGCCTTTTTCAATTTTGGTAACAGATACCTCTTTTGTGATCTCAGGGAACCCTAAATATCGGTTTTGAACGAAATCGGCCCAATAACAAAGAACTTCAATATGGTGCTGGCCTTTTTTAATTTTGGTAACAGATACCTCTTTTGTGATCTCAGGGAACCCTGATTTTGAACGAAATCGGCCCAATAACAAAGAACTTCAATATGGTGCTGGCCTTTTTTAATTTTGGTAACAGATACCTCTTTTGTGATCTCAGGGAACCCTGATTTTGAACGAAATCGGCCCAATAACAAAGAATTTCAATATGGCGCTGGCCTTTTTTAATTTTGGTAACAGTTCCCTCTTTTAAGATCTCAGGGAACCCCAAATATCGATTTTGAACGAAATCGGCCTAATAACAAAAAATTTGAATATGCGCCTGTCTTTGTACATTTTCCTCTTTTGTGATCTCAGGGAACCCCAAAATATATCGATTTTGAAGAAAATTTTCCCAACTAACAAAGAATTTCAATCTGGCGCTGACTTTTAAGATTTATGATCTCATGGAACTCTAAATCGAAATTGAATCGTAATTTGAACGAAATCGGATCAATAATAACGAATTTCAAAACCTATGGCGCTAACTTTTTTTAAATTTTGTTATCAATTTTCTCTGTTGAGATCCCAGGGAACGCCGATATCTGTGACGGCGCCCGAGTCGAATGTATCACATCACTATTCGATTCGGTGAACAGTCGGCTATCGTAGCGGGGTTGCGGGGCGGTGCAAGTGGTATTATGTTACCTTGCGTCCCACGTCTGTATCACCCCCGCGACACGTATTTCTATTTTACATGAAAGTTTAAAAAATACGACCAACCGGTGAAATGTGATGTTGGAATTATGTTTATTATGATAACGAGAATCATGTTTGCATGTTTCTATGACACATTTAACCATTTTTTCCAGTTTAAAAACGGAATTTCGGTCCCGAGTTCGCGATGGGCGCTCTCAGCCCTAGCGTTCCTTTGACTAAAGGGCTTGCTGACGGAACGATGCTATGATCCTACCGGTGCCTACTGTTCTTGCTTAGAAGCACGCACTCTATAGGCTATACTACCTCTGTGCTACGAGGGTTCCAAACGCGCCCTGTAGGTATCATTCACCTTTACACTGTAATAGGACTTTTCAATAGTTGACGTTTTACAAAAACTTTGAACTTGTTGGCATCTCAAATATTTCTTTTGGGAGTTATTATAAAAACGCATACTGTTACCGACAAATGAATACCTAACTAATTTTACAGAGTCTACAAGCACTAAAAATTCATATATTTTCTTGAATGGTTACTTTTTTTCATTCTTGAATTTATTGATGTTTTTATGCACATTTTTTTTAAATCCACTACAAGTTAGCCCTTGACTGCGATCTCACCTGATGGTAAGTGATGATGCAGTCTAAGATGGTAGCAGGCTGACCTGTTAGGGGCATGACAGTTATATTAAACCCATACCCCTATTCGGTTTCTACACGGCATTGTACCGGAACGCTAAATCGCTTGGCGGTACGTCTTTGCCGGTAGGGTGGTAACTAGCCACGGCCGAAGCCTCCCACCAGGCCAGACCAGGGAAATTCAGAAATTATAAATTTACAAACCCTGCCGGAGATCGAACCCGGGACCTCCGCACGTTAAGGCTGCGCAAAGCACTGCGCCGCACGGAGGTCGTCAGACCTACTACACACATATTATTATACTTAATCCATAATATCCATAATCCATACTAATATTATAAACGTAAAAGTGTGTCTGTTGGTTGCTTGTTTGTTTGGTTGTATGCTTTCACGACTCATCCGTTCAACCGATTTTGATGAAATTTGGTACAGGAGTAGGTTGTATTCCGGGGACGGACATAGGTTATTTTATCCCGGAAAATGAGAGTTTCTGCGGAAATCAAAAACCTTAATCCACGCGGACGAAGTCGCTAGCATCATTCAGTCCATACTAATATTATAAATGCGAAAGTGTGTCTGTCTGTCTGTCTGCTACGCTTTCACGGCCCATCTGTTCAGCCGATTTTGATGTAATTTGGTACAGGGATAGGTTATAGTCTGGAATAACACATAGGGTACCCGGGGAAGGATAAAGGGTACTTTTTATCCTGGAAAATTAAAGAGTTCCCGCGGGAATCAAAAATCCACGCGGACGAAGTCGCGGGCATCATCCAGTTTTCAATTATGTATTGGTCGTGGACCGTCATAATTTCAACTTCTTTGAATTTAGTTTTGTATATGGCACGAACAGCCCTTTTCTGCGAGACCAAAACAGAATGAACATCAGCATTAGGTACCCCATAGACCCGAAATTGATATTTCGCCAGTTTCCCCCTTCGGACGACTGTTATAAAAGAAAAATATCTACTTAGACTGAGCTATAAGAACCAAAATACCCATTCAAAGTTAGTTTTGGTGGAGTTCGTGCACAAAACAGGCAAAATAAGACAGAGAATAAAATACCGTTTTGGGCTCAGTGAATAATAAAATAACCACCAATTAAATTTTCAAAATAAATATTTTATATACAGAAATCGTCCAGTTACATTTTTTTTATACGTATAAATATCGATGATTAGTTTTGTTCAATGGTAGTGGATGCATTGACGTTTGTGTACGGATACTAACAGTGACAAACGTCAGTTCAGGAGCAACGGGACGCAACCTCACGCCTTGAGAGCCCGCAGGCGTATGGGAAATGCCTGCCGTATTTCATGAATATATAACGAAATTTTGTGATGCGCGCGCCCGTACTAAATTTGTATGAAAAATTCGTGCTGTAAAAATGAGGGATGTTTGGAACCAGATTGTAAAAAAACTATAAGTTTTATTGAAAATATTATTTATTTAAAGTGTTTTTTGATCTTTTACGATCAATTTAAAATAACTTTTGTCTAAATAATGTCTCAAATTAAATCACAATAGTCGGAACGCGATAAGACCTTTTTTGAGATTTCCATGAATTTCCCAATAATTTTCTGCCGTTACTATACGATTTTTTGACCACTTTTTTTAATTACATCATACTATATCTCAATTAGTAGCGAATGGTATTCATTCGATGATGAAATTTTAATTTTTGCTATACTAAAATGTCGGAACAGAAAAGGATGTTTCCCCCTATTACAGTACATCCGTCCTTAACAATTTGTGACGGCGATGGTGTATTTTCCGCAGTAAGCGGCTGACTTGTAGTTTTATGAAAAAGTCAAGTACAAGTTTCAGTACAAGGGTAAAGTAAAGGAAAAGTAATAATGTTGTATTTTTTTATTATCTTTTGTATCACCTTTGTAATATTATGTGTACCATGCAATAAATAATTTCTGATTCTGATTCTGATTCTGAGTAAAATTTACTTTATTGTACACTGAAAGAAATGGATATGGCACAACAGGCGGCCTTAGGGTAGAAAACACTTTTAAAAGAAAGCGAGAGGGGTGTACTGAGGAAAATGAATAGATAAATACATAAAAACACAGAATAAAAAGTATTAGCAATAGGTAATAGATGACAGATGAATAAATCTATTATAATAATAGGTAGATAATGCTGTTTTCATTTAGTTTTGAATATGGGACGCGATTGAAATTGTTTGATATCCAAGGGGAGAACGTTCCAAAGCCGAATAGCGGGTAACGTGACAGAATTTTTGTAGATGGAAGTTGAGTGTCTAGGAGTACTTACTTAAGGCCTAATGGTCTTACACACTTTAAGCGTGAAAGGTTTATATAACACACAAGGGAATGCTATTTTGGTACAATTATTAACAGGCGGTTTCTGTCAACACAAACATTTGCGTAGGACGGTTCTGCAAGCGCCGGATAATCCTCAAAATGCAAATTTGCACGGAACCAAATCAACGCGGCCAGTTTTCTAGTTTAGCGTTGCTTAAACTGACTTTTCTGGCTTCTGTGTCTATTTATTTTGCTTGGAAAGTGTATTTTCTTTAATTTCGCAATTATTCTTGTCTTTTTGAAGATTTTTTATGTTACAGACGAGGTATACTTACCCTTGTTCCGTTAAAAGCAATTAGTAAGTTTGTCATGTTATTATGTTGATTCTTATCTACTAATTAAGACCAATATTTGTACGTTTAGCAGAATGAACAGGGGCGGCCTTAGACATTGCGAGGCTCTGGGCAGTACTTAGATATTTGCGAGGATCTAGATTTAAATACACATTAGTATTTAGTACCTAATGACTTTTCTACTTAGGGTGTAGCGCAAGAGCGCTAGCCCTGTAAGAGCGAGGCCCCAGGCAGTTGCCCTGCTTGCCACCCCCTGCCACAGAGAACTCAGACCACCACTGAGAATGAAATAGTGGTTCTAAAAAACATGTACTAACTCATATCTATTACTTATTTATTAGCACGAAAGAAACGTAAAGGCCAAATTCAGACTACCAAATTCGGTCACCCATCCAGTTGTCCGACTTGGACCAACGTTGCTTAACAATAGCAATACGCTGATATACGATGTAGCAACTAGACCACTCGTCCCTTAAGTTTTTGCGATAAAGTAATAATGTTTTAATATTATCGCAAAAGCTTGAGGTAAACATCAGGAGCTTGACTCAGACTGCGGTAATTTTTTCCCACATAATATATTGGTACTTGAAAGCCGCAGCAGTCATATTAATAAAACATGAAGGCGGAGCCACGAACGTCGGTGGTCACCTTAGAATAACGAATTTGAAACGTACAGTGGGCTTAGTATGAGATTTAACTCCTCACTAACGTTGAAAGATTCGAACATCGATACACAAAAAGTATAATTTACTTAATTCAATTCAAATGTATTTATTGCGAACTTGGGTTTTTGTTAGATGTTACACAAATGTACTACAGCCAAATTCCGCGTGCCAGCATGCAATATACCACAACTACTTATGGAATATGTTAAGTATATAGTAAAATTATGTCAAATTCAATGTCACTTTCAAATGTGTGAATACAAATTAAATAAATTAAAATGAAATAAACAGAATAAAATGAAACTTAAAAATCTTTGAATAAAAAAATTTAGTAGCAATGATTTTAATGTTGCAACTTTGTGGTTCAGAGTGCTGGCTATTGATGTATGGACCAACGAAATGCTTTACCCTGGCATTTATTAATTGAGAAAATTCTCGCGTGGTAATATTATAAATTGTGGCAACATGATGTTAAAAAATGACAATTTTCTTTTTTGTATTTGAGCTTTAAAGCAAGGCATTTAAAGTCCATTTCCCTTTGATGCCAAAATATTTCGACGCTCGAACGTACATCAATCTGAGTTTCTATCTATCAACGTATCAATCTCATACTAAGCATACTGGCCACTGCAGTTGGTTTATTGAATTGGACCAAAGTGACGTTCACGAAATGTCACGTGGCGCTGACTGATCAGAAATAAATAAAATTTTTACCTTTTGGAGGTACGACTACTATAGAACTTGTAGATAAATTTAGATCGTTTTCGCTAAATGTCGTCAGAACTGTACGTACAGTTCGCGCGTGAGTTGAATGCAGAGTTAATGTATGTGTCACCATACACTTACTCTGCATTCAACTCGGGCGCGAACTATACTCCAACATACTCGTATTTATTTTTATAAAAACGCCTCAAGTAGTTCGAAATAAGTCAAGTAACAATGTAAGTATTATAATACTAGACGACGCCCGCGACTGCGTCCGCGTGGATTGAGGTTTTGGTTTCCGTGGGAACTCTTTAATTTTTCGGGAAAAATAGTAGCCTTTGTTCTTATCCGGGATTCAACCTATCTCAGAACAAATTTTTATCAAAATCGGTGAAACAGAAGGACCGTAAAAGCGTAGCAGACAGGCAGACAGACGCATTGAAAGTATAAGTGTGGATGCTATTAGTTCTTATCTCTATATTAGACTTCACTAACTAACTTGAAATAATAGATATGGGGCTACCTATATAAATACGCGGGCGACAACTGCAAACCAGCTAACAATATGCATTATGCATACGGCGAAATGCACAAGTGAAACATACAAAAAAACCGGGCAAGTGCGAGTCGGACTCACGCACGAAGGGTTCCGTACCATTATTAATAAATAATTACCTTTGTTAATGAACCGCAAGACTAACGTTGTTTGTAGAGGTTTATTGTTAATATTAAAAAAAATTATGCTAGTTAGAGCATTGGCTATAGTTTTCCCGTAAAATATACGTAAATTACTATTGACCATAATTATTTCAAATTTTTCGATTGGTAAACTCCGGAGATAAGGGGGGGGGGAACGGTATTTTTTTAGACATTTTCTCCGATAAATCAAAAACTATCATAACTAAAAATAATCAAAAATCTGTTTTAGAATGTACAAAGTAAACCCTTTCATATGATACCCCACACAGTACAGTTATCTCACTTTTAAATTTCAACCCTCAGATTTTACCCGCTTTTTAAATAAGAACAAAAATAATTTCCATTTTTTTTAATTTCAGTGTCTTTGGGCCACTAATATACACAACTATTCCAAATTTCATGTCGATAGCTTCGGTAGTTACTGAAATAATCGAGTGTGACGGACGGACAGACGGACAGACGGACAGACGGACAGACAGACGGAGAAAGTCGCACCATAAGGGTTCCATTTTACCATTTTGGTACGGAACCCTAAAAATCATCACTCAGAATTTAAGTAATATCATTTTAGCAACGTTTTTATGTACCTTTAGCACCTTATAAGTATACTAGCGGCCCGCCCCGGCTTCGCACGGGTGCAATGCTGATATTAAATAGCCCCCCGACCGGTACCGCCGCAACCGCTATGTCCCTGCATTTAAATCAAATCAAATCAAATAAATATTATAAATGCGAAAGTTTGGATGGATGGATGTATGGATGGATTAATCACGGAAAATTAAGGAGTTCCCGCGGGAACCAAAAAACCTCAATCCACACGGACGTAGTCGCGGGCATCAGCTAGTCTGTAATATCTTCGAAAATATTCATTTAGTTTTCCGGGATAAAAAGTAGCCTATGTGTTATTCCAGACTATAATCTATCTCTGTGCAAAATTTCATCCAGATCCGTTCAGCCGTTCGGGCGTGATTGAGTAACAAACATCCATCCATACATCCATCCATCCAAACTTTCGCATTTATAATATTTATTTGATTGATTGATTATTTGATTTGATGATTGATTTGATTGATTTGATATTTGATTGATTATTTGATTTGATTTATTTGATATTAAATGCACAATGTAGGTATTTAAGGTACCTACTTAATTGGATAAGGAATAATGCTGTATTGTTTAAAATCGCTTCATAAGTGTGATGTGGGTACTTAGAATGTAATTCAGTCCGGAATAAACAACCGTTGAGTAAACATCGTCTGCGTCTTATTGTCTGCCTAAAACCCTAGGATACCACAGTGGCTAACGAGGATTGGTGTTATAACCAGTAATAGTTAGTAAATTCGGCTGCATCTTTTGATTGTGTTGGCTTAGAAGTTTGATTTTTTCACAGCTCCGAGGAACAGTAGACTTGAGTATTTGATATGAATTTCAGCTTGATAACTCCATGCGTTCCTGAGAAAAAGGGTCTTGACACACAGACGGACGGACAACAAAGTGAGCCTATAAGGGTTGTTTTTCCTTTTGAGGTACGGAACCCTTATTATTAAAAATATTTTTATTAAATGATATAACTAAAAATTTATGCTTTTCGCAATTTTTCCTTTATCTGTGCTATTAGACGTTGCTTCGTGCCAAATTTCAAGATTCTGAGTTCACGGAAAGTATAGGTTTGAGTATGTGATATGAATTTCAGCTTGATACCTCCATGCGTTCCTGAGAAAAAGGGTCTTGACACACAGACGGACGGACAACGAAGTGATCCTATAAGGGTTCCGTTTTTTCCTTTTGAGGTCCGGAACCCTAAAAAAACCTCATCCAAATCCGTTGCGTAGTTTAAAAGATCTAAGCACACATAGGGACAGACAGCGGGAAGAGACTTTGTTTTATACTACATACTAGCTTATGCCCGCGACTACGTCCGCGTGGATTGAGGTTTTTTGGTTCCCGCGGGAACTCCTTAATTTTCCGGGATAAAAAGTAGCCTATTTGTTATATTCCAGACTATATTCTATCTCTGTGCCAAATTTCAGCCAGATCCGTTCAGCCGTTGGCGCGTGATTGAGTAACAAACATCCATACATCCATACATCCATACATCCATCCATCCAAACTTTCGCATTTATAATATTTATATTTGATTGATTACTCGTATATGTAGTGAAATTGGCCGTCGCCCCAAATTTGGGAGTATGCGTACGTTAAATGTACGTACGTGAGTCAGAGTACAAAATTATCAAGGGGGGATTAACATAGTGCCTATTTCGGAGATGATCATTACACCGGGTAGCATAGCAGACAATCAGACAGATAGAAAGACAAACTCACACGCTTTCGCATTTATAATATAGTATGGATCTCGTATAAGATCACGTATCGCTCCAATAATACACCGCCCAAGAGTTTGCCAACAAAATAGAAGTAGCAATAAAGTTCAGTTTCACGCCCGGGCGGGCGGGGTATTTTTCTGGACGGCGGTGATCAGGCAATATCTTTTTAATTAACACTGGACTAACATTTGCTCAGCTCTTGCGTCGTGATGAAGCGAGATAGACCATAATATAAGTGGTTCTACTTTGGTATGTATAAACATTGTGGATACAACCTAGAGTTCTTAATAACTACTATAGCCGGAGCCTTCTCAAGTGCTACCCGGATTCTGGGATAACCTAGATAAGAAACAACAACAGAAAACAGTTATGGTTTTTTTATTTTTTATTCCACGTTAGCCCTTGACAGTGATCTCACCTGATAGTTATCATGTATGGATACAATAAGGAAGCATTGTTATAATTTACTCTAACGGCTCTGATAGTTCGTTAGTTTAAGATGATTTATGAGATGGTGATAATTTTAAAATGACCGATTGAGTTTGTTGTGGGGTCTTCTCATACCAGGGTGCATTAGGAACCCTCGTAGCTTTTGTTTTAAGATACCGTAATTGATTATCTCCGTTTGGTTTTATTCGCCACTGAACGTCAAAAAGAGTACAGCGTAGGTACCTAATCCTTACTAATATTATAAATGGGAAAGTGAGTTTGTTTGTATGTTTGTTCCGCTTTCACGCCGTAACTACTGAACCGATTGCTTTGAAATTTTGCAGACGTAAAGTTAGAAGTCCGGATTAAATAATAGAGTACTTTTTATCCCGGAAAATTAAAGAGTTCCCGCGGGAACTAAAACTCCTCAATCCACGCGGACGAAGTCGCGGGTATCAGCTAGTTTTTAATAAATAAATAATAATGATTGATTGATTTAAAATAATTTCATACAATCCAACGGTCCGTCCGCATACATTTTGAAAGTCAACTATAGGAGCACTATACATTCGGTTATCAAAAAAAGATGCGCGCCGAATTGGGAACCTTCTCCCTTTTTGGAAGTCGGGTAGAAACATCTCGCTGCTGTACAGAGGCATATAGGCAAAAAACACGTACATTGTAGTACACTACACTTTTCCATTTCACGACTGTCATGAGCTGGCACCTATTCCGATTAAAACTCGCATTAACAAGAGAATATAATTAAAATTATTAAAAATAAGACTGCTGTGATGTAGACACACATACGTACACGAACCCTGAAAACACAACATTCCTTTTTTGGGCAGTCGTGTAGTAAAAATCCTCCTCGAATGGAAGTACGGCTACTACTGCTACTACGTAACGATACCACAGTCACACCTTTGGAATCTTATTCAAATTTTTATTAAATGATATTTTTTGTGAATCACTGGATATTGAACTATAGTTAGTGTTAGGTATATATTTTTGGAATCTACTAATCATTTTCTAGATGATGATTATTTAGTTAATCTTATTTTCGAATATTTTTTTTCCACTTCGGTCTTTAATGCGGGACCATGGTCACCCCATCAATTTTAATTTTTAATTTTACTAGCCTACGTCACCCGGAATAAGCTAGGGATTCTAACGATACCTCATTTATCAAAATTGGTTCAGGCGTATAGAAGTTATGGTGGAATATACAAACTCAAATACATACATACATACATACATACATGAACCCTAAAAACAATATACTCCTTTTTTTAGGCAGTCGTATAAAAAGGTCTCTGACGTCTTGTCAGATGATAAATGAGTGCGAAACATAAAAAAACAGAGGTATATTATTTTGTAAAATAAAACTGGTTACCTCCTTAAGTTGTCATGCAACAACCGATTTTTAAAAAAAGTTTATTACGAATCGAATTATCAAGTGATACTTCGTTTAATAGGAATTAGAAATTATAGCTTTAAGGTTAGGTTAAACTTCGGTTTTTAGACATTTTTTAGGTAAAGTAGAATTTCGGCCACGGTGGCCTACCTCCGGAGAAATCAGCCATCGGGGCGGGAGATATTAAAGTGTACAAGTGTGTGCGCATACACTGGTGCAATCTCTGTTCCTTTACTCTCATAGCCCGATGGGACGTAAAATCTGACACGACCGGAGGGAGATCAGGCGCAGGACCGGTGGCTTAGGACCGGAATTAGGTTAGGACTTGGTGTTTTCCGAGGCGCGGGGGTGAAACACCGCCAACTTCCTAAGAATTTCACAGAAAAACCCAATAGGTACTTGTTATGGCCCTACCCGGGACCTCGTTGGCCACAGTCGAACATGCCAACGATTAGCAAAAATTTATAAATAGGTAGGTATGATGACGTGAAAGTTTTTGTCAATTAATATGACTATGGAACCATATGCGTATTTTGTTTTATTACACACAAAAATTTGGCTCACACTTTGGTAAAGTTGAGCCAAAGCTTTGTGTGCCAAAGTTTTAAGGCATTTTTTAAGGGTGCCTAAGTTTTAAAGCATTTTAATTACATTTTCAGAATTTTTCGTGGTCAGACGTCAAAATTTAGTAATTAATGATTATAATTAATTACACCAAACCTTTGAGACCGAATCTTTCGCAATGGGTAGGTTATTAATCCCCTATTTAAAAGGGTAGGTTCATTTGGACACAGTTCATGGACGAATTTTAATGTTATGAAACTATAGGTATAACTTTAGACCGCGGCTTCACTCACGTTAAAATAGGTTCGATTTTCATGCAAATTTCAAAGCCCTATTTTACCCCCTTAGGGGTTTAATTTTCAAAATCCTTTCTAAGCGGATGCATCATAATAGCTATAGATATGCCAACTTTCAGCTTGATCCGTTCAGTAGTTTGAGGTGTGTGTTGATAGATCAGTCAGTCAGTCAGTCACCGTTTTTAACCGACTTCCAAAAAAGGAGGAGGTTCTCAATTCAGCGCGTATCTTTTTTTTTTTTTTTTTTTTTAATGTATGTCGGTGCATATCTCCGTGGTTTCTAAACCGATTTGAAAATTTTTTTTTACATTGGTTAGAGGAAGCTCACGAGGTGGTCCCATAAAAAAATCTGACTCCAAATCCTCAATCCTGATGCTGTAGGTGTACCTACGTCTCAAAACTAGGGAGTTAGGAGTTTTGATGGTGAATTCATATAGTAGGTATCAAGTCACGTGTATACGATACAACTCTGAGTCCCAACTCCTCAACCCTGATGCTGTAGGGTACAGAACTCCTTAAAAATAACGATTTAAGATTTTTTTATGATGAATTAATATTGTAGGTGTCAAGCAACGATTTCATACTTAAACCCAAGTCCCAACTCCTGAACCCTGATGCTGCAGGGTACAGAACTCCTTAAACATAGTGGTTTAGGATTTTTTTATGGTGAATTAATATTGTAGGTGTCAAGCAACGACTTCATACTTAAACCCAATTTCCAACTCCTCAACTCTGATGCTGCAGGGTACTGCACTCCTAAGCCGTAGGGATTTAGAGTACACTAAAAAGTTAAAAATAAAAATTCTTTCCAAAAAACCGACTTCCAAAGCCACTGTAAAGTAAAAAATAATTTTGATTTCTACACACTATGTTGAAGTCGGGCGAGTATAACAAAGATAGGCATAGTTGACGCGTCAGGTTCGCCCGACTTCAACATAGTGTGTAGAAATCAAAATTATTTTTTACTTTACAGTGGCTTTGGAAGTCGGTTTTTTGGAAAGAATTTTTTAGTATCTCCATTAAGGTGATAGGTTGCATCCCGGGGAAGGGCATAAAGGCTTAGGAACAAACAAATTCATGCGGACGAAGTCGCGGGCATCTATCTAGTTACGTGGTTAGTTACAAATTTATTATTATCCATACTAATATTATAAATGTGAAAGTGTGTCTGTCTGTCCGTCTGTCTTTCTGTCTGTCTGTCTGTCTGTCTGCCTGCTACGCTTTCACGGCCCATCTATTCAACCGATTTTGATGAAATTTGGTATAGCGATTTATTACATCTCGGGAAAGGATACGGGCTTTTTATACCTGAAAATTAAGGAGTTTCCACGGGAATCTAAAAAAAATATCCGAGTCGTCATCGGGCATCATCTAGTTTATTATAATTTGGAAACATACATAATTACATACCTCTCCTTAGTACAGAATAAGGGTACTCATGTGTCGTTAGCATGTATATTACGCCGACTGATAAGGTCACCTGCATGGCAATTATAATTGCAAGTCCGGGTAGCCTTATACGGAGATCTAATATATTTTGCGACGTAAATTATCATTAAAAAATTCTTCTTTTAAGATACCTTGTTTATTTAAATTGTATAGGTAAAGTTTTGCAGTATTATTATATATTTTGACGACCTCCGTGGCGCAGTGTGTAGCGCTGTTGTCTTGCGGAGGTCCCGGGTTCGATCCCCGGCAGGGTCAATTTGGGAATTTATAATTTCTGAATTTTCCCTGGTCTGGCCTGGTTGGAGGCTTCGGCCGTGGCTAGTTACCACCCTACCGGCAAAGACGTTCCGCCAAGCGATTTAGCGTTCTTGTACGATGCTGTGTAGAAACCGAATAGGGGTATGGGTTTAATATAACTGCCATGCCCCTAACAGGTTAGCCCGCTACCATCTTAGACTGCATCATCACTTACCATGTGTGATCGCAGTTAAGGGCTAACTGGTAGTTGATAAAAAAATATATATATATGCGTCACTGATGCTTGCTGAAGCCCGTTACATAATATGATTTATGAGGAAGGGCAGCATAAGCAAACACAGTATATAAACCAGTATAATTAATCTATGGCATAAGTGATGAGTAGGATGGGGGGGGGGGGGGGGGACTTCCAACGGTATTCTGAATAAATTTGTGGAACTATTTGAAAATCTCTTGCACTTGCACTCCCAGTATTGCACAGATGGTAGATTTTTTTTTATCCACTACAAGTTAGCCCTTGACTGCGATCTCACCTGATGGTAAGTGATGATGCAGTCTAAGATGGTAGCGGGCTAACCTGTACTACTGTGATACTTGTACTATGTTAATTAACGCTACTGATATATTTCTAAGTTTTCTTTTTAACCAACATAACTAACATTAGGTTATAGTTATGTAATTCCGCGTAGTATGGGTATATTGTCTGTAAATAAAGATTATTTTATTGCTAGCTGATGCCCGCGACTTCGTGCCGATGGGATAATTTAAAAAGTAGCCTATGTCACTTTCCAGGTCCTCAACTATACCCATGCCAAAATCACGTCGATCCATTGCTCCGTTGCGGCGTAAGTGACGGTCAAACAAACACACTTTCGCATTTATAATATTAGGTATCATATTTATTAGTAATAGATTTCGCAAGCTTTAAGATTTATCTTTTCTATAAAAAAAACGCCATTAAGGTCAATAAATTATAATATGCTTACATTAATACCTACTATACAGATAAATAATTACCAGTAGCATTGCTGTTCGTGTACCTACGCGGTCGTATAGCAGTCAAACCGGTAATATAGCAATCTAATTTTGATGATCGTGAACTTAGAATTACCTAAACTAGCGGCACGCTGTGATGGCCGGTTTGACACATTACAATAGTGATGTGGAATGTCAATTTATTCTCGAACAAAAAACAATTAAGTTTTGTTTTTGTACCTGATTAAATAGGTTTAATAAAACAAAAATGTAAATGTTTATTTAATTTATTTGAACGAACTGAATATTTGAATGAAAATGAATATACATACTTTATATGCACACAAGAAACATATGAATACAAAAGATACCAAAAAAGGTGCCACAAAAGGCCATAATTAATCAGATTCGTCCATACTACTATTTTCACTGTCGTCACTGCTATCATCACCTGCATTAATAATTATATGTTCGTTTTCTATAATATTATCTATTTTCACATCTCTTTCATAATCTTCCCTTATTAATTTAACAGTTTTATTAATGTAACAGCACAAAAACATAAACGGAGCACATTCACGGATGGAATTACATTCAGACGCAAAAAAGCGATTTCAGAGGTTTGTCCACATAGTGAAAATTGTTCATATTCACAAGTACATTCACCCCTTAAATGGTGCAAACTGATTTTTCTACACTTGTATACATTTTAGAAATCAATTTAATAAATAAATTTTGAGTCCTAAACCTAAAACTACATTCGATAAAATTTATGAATCTCTGCACATCACTATCGTCAATAAAGTAATACAATTATTTCCTTCAAAGTCGTTATCAATTAATACGGAACTTCATGAGCGGACAAACGTCAAACCGGCCATCATAGCGTGCCGCTAGTGTAGTAGGTACTGACATTACTTAGTAGGTACTGACGGGAAACAGTGTACTTAATACCATAGTGACAGTATTTTAATAAGTTATACGTTTTTTATTAATCTCAATTATTAGTATTTTATAAAAGTGCTAAAGTGCTGATTTATCGAGTAATTTTTGAATGCTTAGGGTACTACTAATGAAACAAAGTAAAATCACAGTGACAGTATTTTACTAAGTTATGCGTATTTTATTATTCTCAATTAATATTTTATAAAAGCCCCGCTAGTATTATTTTAAATGCTTTTTTGCTGGAACAACGCAATCATAAAAGAATAATTATGAATATTCAGTTGCTACGTCAAGTAAGTACCTACCTACTTACCTTTATTAATTGAGTGGACAATTTATATATTTAAGAAATTGATCTTAGTTTAACGACATAATCTACACTAATATTATAAATGCGAAAGTTTGAATGGGTAGATGTTTGTTTACTCAATCACGCTAGAACGGCTGAACGGATCTGGATGAAATTTGGCACAGAGATAGATTATAGTCTGGAATAACACATAGGCTACTTTTTACCCTGGAAAACTAAAAAGTTCCCGAGGAAACCAAAAACCTCAATCCGCGCGGACGAAATCGCGGGGGTCAGCTAACTAGCCCATACCAATATTATAAATGCGAAAGTGTGTATGTCTGTCTGCTGCAACCGATTTTCCGCATTCATTAGTTTAACCATTAAAGTGAAAATAAAACTCATGTTGTATAGTTTTTTTTTAATATCAGCTGTTCGTGGTCAGTTCATCACTTCTCGCAGCCATATCTACAGGAGGTGTTCTGGGTTTGCCCAGCATTCTGGTACAACAGTTGAAAAGGGACGACAACAGTCATATTCAAATTGACTTGGACACAGAATCATGGATGGGTAATATTTTATTCATCCTCTTAAGGTCTTTTGACGACCACTTGTGTGGTGTAATGAGTCATGCAGCTCACTGGTTTACCATTTATTAGGGCATTCCGAACCAGTGGTAGATTCACTCGAAGATTCAAAAGCACTTGTAAAAGTTTACTAGGTTTAATTTTTTTTTTATTGCGAGATAGGCTTGCGCTTGACGACAATCATGCTTAGTGCAAAGCAATGATGAGGTCTAGGTTGGAACGCGCTTGCCTTGAAGGTACTTAAGTTATACGTGGCAGGAAACATGTGCGCTGGGAGGATGTTCCACACCCTAGCGGTTCGTATCAGAAACGTATAGAGCAAAAACGCTTCACTATAATAAGCTGCCATATTTCTTACAAAAAGCAGATGCACTTTAGACAGTATTAATTCCCAATTTGTCCGAATGGTGAGATCGAAACGTCAGACGCATAATTACTATGATATTTACCTCAATGTTATTGTAGTTTTGTTTTCTGTAGCATACACCCAGTATATATGTCGATTGTAAAAACCGTTAGATTATAATCTAACTCGCGAAATTGTAAACTGTCGAATGATTACAATATAACGGATTATTTTTCGGTAGATTGTAATCTGTTAGGTTTATTAACCCGAAGGCCGGGCACTACTTCATTATTTATGTCGAACCCTAACCTAACCTACAAGAAAGAGACAAGAAAACGTAAATACAATGAATATTTCAAAAATTGACACTTAAAACATTGAACGGTTCACAATCTTTCGACTGTTTACAATCTATCGAAAAAAAAAGCGTTACATTACAATCTCACGGTTTTTACAATCTTACGGTGACATATAGATTAAATAGTAACAGATTCAGGTGATAATCAATAAACTCTTGATATAAATTTATTTATGTTTAACCATGTTATTTATGAGATACTTATATACATGTAGTGTTTGCTTTCATATGATTTTACATACATTGGCATGTATCTATGAATTTATGTAACTTATGATTATCCTATGTAAAAATCGCTAGCGAACCTTATGAATGAAAATAAAAATAAAATCAAAATAATCTATCGGTTGCAGCTTCCGTTCACGGCTTTGCTGGAGCTCCGAGCATCTTAGTCCCATACCTGATGCAGCACTGGGGCAGGCGGCTTGGATTCCGGGTCTGCTGCCTGACCGTGCTGATCGGCTGGGTCATGCTGTGCTTCGCCAATAGCACCCTCGTTATAATCATCGCAGAAATCTTCCAAGGCGCTGGCGTCAAGAGCTTGCTCTTAGTCTGCATGATGACTATCAGCGAAATGGTCGAACCAAGAATCAGAAACCAATCTATAGTATTGTACGGCGTGTTCCAAACATTTCTCGTATTCTTCGTTCATACAGCGGGAAACTTCATACACTGGAAAACAATAAGCCTAATTATGAGCTTTCCGCTCGCGTTGACCATTATTTTTAGTTTTATTTGGCCAGAATCGCCGGCTTGGCTAGCTTACAAAGGTAGGTTCGAGGAGAGCAAAAAATCTTTCATATGGCTACGGGGCAAAAATAAAGAGTCGCTTGAAGAGATGAATGCTCTCTTTACTGCTCAAAGGGAGTTTTTGCGCGCTGAAATGTCCACAAAAACCGCAAAACGCAGGGAACCACTAATGAGAACTGTATGGCAAAAAATAACAAGCAGAGATTTTTACTTGCCGATTTTTCATATGTTCGTGCTACATACCTGTTACTATTGGAGCGGCAACTTATTGATAGTCGTGTATGCGATCAATATAATCGGTAAAGTTGTAGAAAATAGTGAAGCTGCTTTTATTGGCATGATTATAATAGACATTGCTTTTGTAATCGGTAATTCAATTTGTCCTATTTTACTCAAATATTTTGGTAACAAACCTATTCTTTTAATAGGCGGTGCGTTCTCCGTACTATTTTTGTTAGGATCATCTACTGTTCTATACTTACAAGAAATACGTATCGTTGCGGACGACTCAACTCTTTGCTTGTATTTTTTAGTAGGATTCATGGTCTGTTCTTCTACAGCTCTTTATATGATACCCTTTGGAATTTCAACAGAAATAATTCCATTACGACACCGAGGGGTGGCAGGATCAATTTATATCATGTTCATGAGTTTATCATACACTAGTTCCCTTAAATCTGTTCCATACATAATCATGCATGTAGGGATACACGGAATTTTTATACTCTATTCGATTATTTTAATCTTTTGCCTGTTATGGATTTGGAAATTTATACCGGAAACAAGAAACAAAACATTGCAATGTATAGAAGAATATTTTGTAACAAACTCAAAATTGCCAGATATGATAATTAATGAAGAAACCAATGAAAATGACAATTTAAACAATGTTAATTAAAGATTTACAATCCAGGGATTTTTGTTTTCTTTACAAATACTGCCCAACTAAGTACCTAATAAAAATATAGATTTTGTTAACACGTTCGCTGCGAGACCAAAACTGGCGATTTTTTATATAGTGCGCTAACTGGCCGATTGGCCTGGTACTCAAAGTTTACGCTGCGGCGATATGGGGCTCATTGACCTAGTAAGGTATCGACAGATATAAATGACTATAACTATGCGAAAATGTAAAAATTTGGATACCTACCAATCAATATCGATGGTCGATGAGTTGTTGGTTATAGTGCTTGCTTCGCCCCGGGTTTCTACTATTTACTTGAGATATATATACAAGAATACATGTAAGGCCTTGAAACCCGATGCCGCACTGAATTATAGGTTTATTTCAGGAAGTATTAGTGATGGGAAGTAAGTTATCGACATATTATTTTTACGTCATTTATTAAAGAAACAAAGAAATTGTTTTATACTTAAAAACAAGACAGACAGCTTTTATACTTAAAACATTATTTTTTACATTATATGTGAAAAATTCATTAATTTTACATGTGAGTTTTATAGAAACATGGCAGGCAGTATCCTTTCTTACATTCTAAGCAGAAAGATTTTATTTTCTTTACTTTTTTATTTGCTTCTCGGCTGCTGAGTGTACCACGCAGCTTTTGGTAGCATCCAGCACAAATTCTCCTCTTCTCGCCTTTTTTTTCGAAGGTGTGTTTTTTCTTCAAGGGAACATCATTTTGACAATCTGAAAGTAAATAAAATAAATTATGGAATGATTTTGTACAAATAATTCTCGCCTTAGGCCCGGTTTCCACCAAAGCGGAACGGAGCGGAGCTGTGTCTGAGTAACCAATTAGATTTCGTCATTTTGACATCTCCGAAACTGAGGTGAGAGGAGATGTCGAAATGACGAATTCTGATTGGTTATTCTAACACAGCTCCGCTCCGCACCTCTTTGGCGGAAACTGGGCCTTACCAACCAATTAACTATAAGGCTTGTGTTGCGGAAACTAGATTTACATTGCGGGATCTACATCCATACTAATATTATAAATGCGAAAGTATCTGTCTGTCTGTCTGATACCTCTTCACGTCTAAACCAATGGACCGATTTTGATGAAATTTGGTATGGAGATAGTTTGAGTTCCGGGGAAGAACATAGAGTAGTTATTTATAAATATACGCGGACGGAGTCGCGGGCAGAAGCTAGTTCTGTTTATAAATAGATTAATTAAAAAAATAGCCTTTAGTCTACTACCCTTGTTATCCAAATACAAATAGATTTAAAATATTATCATATAAATGCATAAAAAAATATTCAAAATTTCATGTAAATTGGCGGTCTATCATACCTCTCGGGGTCAGGAGGTTAAAATAAATTAAATAAAGAGCAATTTTAATTAGTTATGTTACCCTCACAGTTGCATTTGCCTCGGTTGACTTTACGTGTATTTATTTAAATAATAAACTTACCTGGGTTAGATTCCGTTATTGGCGTTTTCGTATATGCTGCTATGATTGCTTCGACGAAATCTTTCTTTGATATTGGATTTGGCTGCCGAATATTATACACCACCCAGCTATTGACCAATGCTGTCCCAAATAGCAATTCAAGCATGACTTTCCGAAACCACTTGATTCCTCTCTTTAGGGTTGTATAGTAGGACGACATCTGGTCACTGAAGTCTATACCCTTTTTATTGTCATTGTAGGTTATGACGCACTGTGGTTTTTTAATTGCTTCTCCGGTAATACGTCTTATCTTGCCAGTGTCCTTTATCGCCAAATCATGATCCCGACATGTAGAAATCATATTTACTGGTCTCTTATCCACCCATTTTATAATTCGAACCCCATTCTCATTCATTACACCAGTTATTTCGCCTTTTTTCAGTTTTGAGGCTATTATACGTTTTGGGAGACCTTTCCGATTTGGGCGCAAAGTACCACAAAGGAATGTTTTTTTGCATATAAGCTCCTCTGCAAGATCTATTGAATTATAGAAATTATCAGTCACTACGGTTCTTCCTTCATTTTCAAGGCCCCTTATTAATCTCATAACAGTCTCTTTTCCGTGATTTAATTCTCTACCATTATCACCCTTGCCAGTATAAACATTCACATTGAAAGTATACCCGTCCGGCGTACATAATTTGTACAGCTTCACTCCGTATTTATGGGACTTGGCTTTTAAATACTGTCGAAATTTTAACCGTCCCCGCCATGGGATCATAGTTTCGTCGATTACTAAATACTTTCCGGGTGTTAAGACCGTTTGAAATCTCTGAAGCAGCATAGAAAACACATCTTTAATTTTAGAAAGTTTATTTTTGTCATCCGGATCCTCTTGACTAAAGTGCCAAAATTTCAAAATTAGCAGAAATCGGTCTCTCTTTATAGCTGACACTACATACTGATTTCGGTAAATACTCTTTCTCGACCAGTAATCATTTATGTGTGGTAGTTTTACTAAACCCATCACCATAATCACGCCCAAAAATTTTTTCATTTCATCTAGATTTGTAGGAATCCAAGCTCGAACTCGTGATTTGGGCTTAAGTTGGCTACCGGCTAAGATTTTTTGGGCATAATTATTTGTTTCTACGACCATCTTGGCAATAATATCATTTGTGACAAATAAATTGTAATAATCTTCAGGTGTGACCGCATCATCTGGAATGTTTATTTTACAATTTTCAGAGAATTCTTCGAAATTAGGAATCGTATCATCAATATCTTGCCACTCATCTTCGTCATTAGCATTTGCTACTGAAGGAATTACGTTGGGTTGCATTTCTTCGATATTTTCGGAATCATCTTCACTCAAAACCGAGTAATCGCTGCCGGCTGAAGTGCTACTGGTATCTGATTGAAGACTAATAAGATCGGGGTTAAAATCTTCATCCGTGTCCGAGTGGTCTTCATTGGTAGGTTCTATGTCACCCAGTTTCCCTATAACACGAGCGGTCCTTTCAAGATTTATGGAGTGGGCTGAAGAGGCTGCATTCATATTATTAGAGCTGGTTTCCAAAAACGATTGGTTTTGTTGGTCTTCAAAAGCTGGTCCAGCTAATAATTCATCAATTGCATCATTGTTTAACGGGCACTGTAGAGATTTTGCACACGATATATCACTTACGGAACTACACCTGCTTGTCAACGTCGACGTGTTTTTGGTATTATAGACTGCCGCCGAACGGAAAACGGATAGAGGTTGTGGGGTGTTTATTGGTAACTCATTCATGTTTTGAATCGGGGTAACAGGTAACGGTTCAGCATTCTTTAAAACTTGAAGGATATTACCAGTACTAGGGCTAATGTAAATTGAGTCTTTGTCATCTTCGTTCAACAGTTGTACTTTCCGGGCTCTAGGAGTATTTTCTAAATCAGATTGCAATGACGGCTTGAAATTAAATGGAGAAAATCGGCCGGTATCAGGCTCTGGAACATTAGACTTGCGTTTTTTAGGAGCGGTAATCGTGATTGTGCTCGCTGTTCCTCTACTCACGTGGTTCCGCTGTAGCTGTGGGTCAGTTTCCGCCTCCTCACTTGGTCCAGGGTTGGCGATATTTATTTCTGAGCAATTTTGCTGCGAGTCATTATTTTTTAAATTATTTTTTAAAAACACTTTTCTCCATTTCGATTTGTCCATATCAGAATTTTCACTTTCACTGTTCCTATCACGGTGGAACGATAATTCCAGCATTCTTCTACACCGTTTATTTGGCTGAGACATAATAATTACCAATAACTATAAAAAAACGTAAACAAACACTCGAATAATGCTCTATCGTATTTACGTCGATTCCCGCTAACAACGTCACGACACTAATTGGAAGTGAACAATTGTATCACCTACAACAGTGCGGGAAGGGGTGGAGCGACCTAGTGATCTATGATGGGCATTTCGGCCTATTACCCGCAAGGAAACGAAAAAAATATTAGTCAGTGCGTTATCAGGCCGAAAAACCTTAGGACAGTTGTTATGCTTTATTGAGTAGCCCTTGACGTCCTAAATTCAAACCTATAGTTGTCTCTTTTGTACATATAGAAATACTCATTATACACGCCCCGCACCAGAGGAAGTTCACCGCTTTTCCTCTCCGCACAGAGCGGGAGTACATGCATCGGGCATTTAAGCCTTATATCGCAGCGAACGTGTTAAAAGAGATTTAAATAGCAAACGTCCCCGGCCATAACAAAATTCCTTTTTATGATTTCGTCGCAATAAAATTGAGGATGAAGATGTCTGAAATTAATTAGTTAATGTTGGGCGTAGCAATGCGATGAAAGCGCAGGATACCCAGATCCGTCCGAAAAAATAGCCTTTCAAAGATTAGAATTTATCAAATGATGATGGATGATGATGGATATAATTATGATGATGATGATGGATATAATTATCTTATGATTGAAATAATAACAATTATTTCAATCATAGGATAATTATATCCATCATCATCATCCATCTATCCATCCATCCATCAAAACTTTCGCATTTATAATATTTTTATAGATAGGACCGAAGCCGCGGCGCAGCATATCGCATATTCTTGGATTACACCAAGTCAGCGGATTCCGACTGATGTTCCCATGAAACCGCGATAGTACCGTGTGACGTGTGCTTGAACGACCTATGTGGCGCAGTGTTGAGCGCTGATGTCTTAACGTGGGAGGTCCCGGGTTGGATAGAAACCGATTAGGGGTATGGGTTTAATATAACTGCTATACCCCTAACAGGTTAGCCCGCTACCAACTTGTACTGCATCATCACTTACAATCAGGTGTGATCGCAGTTTAGGGCTACGAGTAACTTGTAGTGGAAAAAAGTGTTGTTGTAAATAAAACAAGTGATCGATGTTACGCCGCCTCGCTTGTGTTTACGCCTGGGTCTGCCTGCGTAACAGGACTGTAAATTGTAATCATTCTTCATGACGATAATAAGCATCCACTGTTATCATACTAATATTATAAATGCGAAAGTGTGTTTGTTTGTTGGTTTGTTGGTTTGTCTTTCAATCACGCCGCAACGGAGCTACGGATCGACGTGATTTTTGGCATGGGTATACTTGAGGACCTGGAGAGTGACATAGGCTACTTTTTACCCTGGAAAATTAAGGAGTTCCCGGGGGAATTAAAAAAACTTAAACCACGCGGACGAGGTCGCGGGTATCAGCTAGTATTTAATCAATATGAAATTACGGCGAATACACGTCACATGGTCACATGTCAGAGCATTGTAAATGAGGTCTCTAATTACAGAACTTATAATTCTAAGGGCTTATAATTCTAGAGGGCTTGCTATACTCGCTAGACCTTTCATCGAGAACGCAGCGGGCCGGGAAATTAGAGCCTAGAATAATAATCGTAGCTGTAGTCATATAAAAATACCTATGACGACGCGTTCTCGGGTAGATCTATCGTTGTATTGATGCTTCCAATTTCAGTGTCACTGCCATTAGAAATATTTGCCGAATTTCGTAACCAAATCTGGGACTCATCCTAATTCTATAATGAATCATGTGTGTAAGAATTTTGTAATCGCTCATTGGATATGCATATTACTATATATTAATATACTATATAGACTAGGGGCCATACTGCCAACGCTTAAAGCAATACTCAAGCAATATTACTCAAAATGACAGTTTCATGTCACGTACCTTAACGTTCCTATAAAAAAACCGGCCAAGTGCGAGTCGGACTCGCGCACCGAGGGTTCCGTACAAACATGTAGTAAGTTTTAAATTATTAAAAAAACTACTTACTAGATCTCGTTCAAACCAATTTTCGGTGGAAGTTTGCATGGTAATGTACATCATATATTTTTTTTAGTTTTATCATTCTCTTATTTTAGAAGTTACGGGGGGGGGGGGGGGACACACATTTTACCACTTTGGAAGTGTCTCTCGCGCAAACTATTCAGTTTAGAAAAAAATGATATTACACACCTCAATATCATTTTTGAAGACCTATCCATAGATACCCCACACGTATGGGTTAGATGAAAAAATAATTTTTGAGTTTCAGTTCTTAGTATGGGGAACCCCCAAAATTTATTGTTTTTTTCTATTTTTGTAAGAAAATCTTAATGCGGTTTACAGAATACATCTACTTACCAAGTTTCAACAGTATAGTTCTTATAGTTTCGAAAAAAAGTGGCTGTGACATACGGACGGACAGACAGACAGACAAACATGACGAATCTATAAGGGTTCCGTTTTTGCCAAATTAGGCTACGGAACCCTAAAAAGGATTATAATTGTAAAACACGAAAGTCAACAATAATGAAACAATATGGCTTTAAACGTTGGCAGTATGGCCCCAGGGCCCCGATTGTGTAAATCGTTTTTAAATGGATAGGTAATTCGACCTGTCTAAGAAGCAAATGTCAAAAAGCAAAAGCATGTATGAACTCCTTAAACAGTTCGAGTAATACGTTTGTTTTAAGCTGTTAAATGACTACGATTTGCTTCGATAATTGACCCTCGCATATTAAATTATAATGGAGAATGATCGCGCCTCATCAAGGACAACAAACAAATAGAAGAAGAAAAAAAATACTAATTATTGTTAACTACCTGATGCCCGCGACTTCGTCTTGTGGATTGACATTTTTTAATTCCAGCGGGAACTCTTCAATTTTCCGGGATAAATAGTAGCCTACGTCATTCCCCGGCATGTAAACTATCTCTGTTCCAAATTAAAAATTAAATTGAACGCATTTGTTTTTATATAAAAACATTCCGTGGAAGTTAAGGAGCATACGACAAAAATTGCCGAATTGGTCGAGCCGTTCTCGAGTTTTGCGCTGAGCAACATTCATTTTATATATATTGATATATGATATATAGACTAGCTGATGCCCGCGACTACGTCCGCGTGGATTGAGGTTTTTTGGTTCCCGCGAGATCTCCTTAGTTTTCCGCGATAAAAAGTATAGTATGTGTTATTCCAGACTATAATCTACCTCTGTGCCAAATTTCATCCAGATCCCGTTCGGGTGTGATTGAGTAACAAACATCTATCCATACATCCATCCAAACTTTCGCATTTATAATATTTATTTTATTTGATTTACTTATTTCTGGAATCCCTAAGTTGTTTAAGTTAGCTGTTCATGTGTAACAAATATTGTAGAAGCTAATTAAGTGAATCTAGATACAGGCTCAGTGTAACAATGGCTTTGATTGGTAGATTACTAGGTGCGGTTGAACGAGCGATGTCTCGTTTTGGGCTAGATTGCTGCAAGCTTAAGGTCTGGCCCTACTACATATTATTATGTATGGAGCGGCGCGGCTCGTAGCGGCAAATCGTACTAATGTAATGAATGCGAAAGTGTGTTTCGACGTGATTTTTGGCATGGTTATAGTTGATGACCTCGGCTACTTTTATCCCGGAAAATTAAGGCGTTCCCGCGGGAACTAAGAAAACTTAAACTATGCGGATGAAGTCGCGGGCATCAGCTAGTATTCTATGTATGAGTTTGTATGGAGCTGGACCCACTTAAGCAACGCGCGTATCGGGCCACGTCGCGCCCGATATACGAACTCATACAATAGTAGATTATTAACCAAGGGGATAAAGCAGTGTCTTCTATCGCGGGTGACGATTTAAATCGCGAGCGTAACGAAGGACTCGAGGTTTACTCCCGAGCGTAGCGAGGGTGTTAAAAACTTAAATCAAGAGCGAAGCGAGGGATTTAAGACTAGTCCTGAGTGTAGCGAGGGATTTAAGTTCACCCAAGACTAAGACAGCTTTATCACCGAGGAAAATACTCTACTTTTCGTACCATTTGCGAAAAAAATTAACACAATAATAATATGAGCTATGCATTTATTAAAAATAATGACAATTAAAAGTAAAAGTTAACATTCGAAACATTGGTCCAATTATTGATACAGAGAGTTACATTTTTGTTTGGTACATTTATTGTTGATGAGTTGATTTGAGTATTTCTCTGTTCTTGCGTCTGAGGAACTGTTTAGAACATTAACTTATTTATAAAAATAAATTAAAATAAACTTAACGTTTATGTATTTGAAAAAAAACAAAAACGCGGCAAATTCCTAGACTAATATTTTTTTGTCGGAAAAGCAAAGGCATCAAGCTCATACGGCCTCGTCGGTTTTCGTAATTTTATATAATAATCATAACTGCATAATAAATGCGTATTCCTTTTTCAAAAAGATGTGTAAATACAGATGTTGTTCAGTATAAATTTCGGTAAGTATTCCAAATTTAAATCACATTCTCCCCCTAGAGGATGAATGAAATTCAGTACAATTTTCTTTCCCTGTTTTTAACAGATTAAAAATGACTATTGTTATGTTCGCATTTTGTGGCATAGAATGTCACTTTTTTGAGCAAGTGGTACGAAAATAATATTTGCCGCTACGTGCCGCGCCGCTCCGTGCATCTAAAGTGGGGCTAGACCTTTAGACCGTATTGTTGCTTTCAATATGAACCCTTGTTACAACCGCACGGTGATAATGCATGTCGAGTTTGTATTGTTTATCGTGCAATCCGGTAATAGGGTTCGGACCAAAGACAATAATATATAAATTATAATTAATCTATGGTTCTGACAAACGAATTGATTCACTAATAAGGAGTAATCACTGGAGACATGAAAATTAGTATTCTGTGCTAGAGAGATGAGATAAGAGATGTACTTGAGAGGCGTGCTAGGTGGGAGGCTTCGGCCGTGGCTAGTTAAACCACCCTACTGGCACATACGTGCCGCCAAGCGATTTAGCGTTCAGTACAATTGAATTGAATTTTGAAATGATTCCGTTTGGAGCGTTGACTGTTCAATCAATTACGAAATTGAGCTCTAAATCAATTTGTTTAAGGTTCAAAGTAATTGATACTAATGTGATCGAACGTTCAGTACAATCGAATCAATCGATCAATCGAATTTGCAATGTAGAAACTTAGACTAAACGTACTTGAGAGTGGCATAGGCTACTTTTTATACCGGAAAAGGAAGAAGATTCCGCGGGAATAAAAAAATTGATCCATGCGGACGAATTCGCGGGCGTCAATCAGTCCATAATAGGATGCCGGTCATCAGTGGACACTTATCTTATTAGTGTCTCGAGTACTATCGGAAACAAACGATTTTAGTGTTAGGCCCGTAATGTAGTGATTCCATATTGAACAATATTGCTGATGCAGTCTTATATGTTAGCGGGCTAAACTCCTTGAAGAATATATGCCAGTTATGTTAAACCTTAATCTGCTTCTACTCTTCTCCTTCTTAATGCTATAAGTTACTAGCTGATTCCCGCGACTACGTCCGCGTGGATGGAGGTTTTTTGGTTCCCGCGGGAACTCCTTAGTTTTCCGGGATAAAAAGTAGCCTGTGTGTTATTCCAGACTATAATCTATCTCTGTGCCAAATTTCATCTAGATCTGTTCAGCCGTGCGGGAGTGATTGAGTAACAAACATCCATCCATACATCCATCCATCCAAACTTTCGCATTTATAATATTTATTTGATAACGCCTGACGGCACTACCTTGCCGTTAAGGTGGAACAAGCCACGGCCGAAGTTTCCCACTAAAAAGAAAAGTCAGAAATTATAAATTCCCAAATTGACCCAGCCGGGGATCAAATCAGGGACCTCCACTTATTATACCGCACACAACATAACATTTTATTCAATTACAAGTCGAATAAAAAGAAATTCTTATCGTAGGACTGTCCAATATTTCTTCAACATATGGCCACCCTACTTTAGCTGATCTTGCAGAAGAACAGTTCACTTAAATTGAACAATTGTTGTGGAGTTCTTTGACAGGACAACTTGAAAGTCACTGTTCAAATTTCCAATCAGACCAACTGTTTGAAGTGAATGTAGAAAATGTTTGTTGAGGGACAACCATCGAAACTCAAAATTTTACGTGATCTTTTAATTATTTAGTTTAAATAGTGTTAGGATGTTAAATTAAAAGTAATTTAAAGATTTAGGAGATAAGTGATCAAGTTGAGAAGAGCTAAAAATCGTCGTTGCAAAGTTTTGATTTCATCGTTTTGAACTGATCTAGTATATATAAAAACAGCTTATTTGTTACAAAAAATAATACTACCATACTAACCCAAAAGCAGCAAAGATGAACTTTTTACCTTAAAACCTCATTGTGCCGTTTTGATGCTTCTTACTGGACCATTATATACATTATAAAATTATGTATAGTGAAGTCTCGTTAGCCATATCACAGTCCGTTCACTCTGGTAATATGAAAAAACTGATGAATTAAATAAAAAAATGGAAAGGAAGAAATAAACTATAGTCTATAGTATAGTAAGTATAGTATATAAATAGTAGTATAGTCTATAGTAAAATGGCTGTCACATCGAATGATAATAGCATCCATTTGGATGACGTGCTGAAAACCTTCGGTCCGTTCAACCGGTACAACTTGAAGGCTATTTTATTGATCAGTTTTGCCTTTTTCACCAATGGTATGCACTGTATCAATTACATCATCGTTGCTGAGGAGACACCGTACAGGTATGTACCCCGTTTTTTTAGTCTAAATGTATTCACATGTTACCTCTTACCACTGAACAAAAAAAATGCAAATCGGTTATGAAACCTCGGACAAATCGGTGTACATACGAGTACATTTAAAAAAAACTACCATCGCATTAAAGCATTAAAGTATTTCAAAATGACAGCTTTATGTCATGTACAATTTAAAAAGCCGTCTTTCAATGGGTTGTAGCCTCCAAATTTAGTCGAAATCGTTTAAAAAAGATCGTTAATGCGTAGCAGACAGACTTAAAGACACCATTTCGCATATTTTGTAACATTACTTTGGACTTTAATTTGGATTTTACATAAAGCAGTATTATTTCAAAAAATGCCGCTTTAGTAACGTACCTTGATGTCACTGAAATAAGGATCATAATTTAAAAACACGAACGTCAACAATATTAAATTAATACAACTTTATGCGATGGTAGTACGAACTGAGATGGCGTGCGGTGGTTTATATAACTTTTAATTTATATTTTTGATTTACAGATGTAAGATAGACACTTGCGAGTCCCTGAGCACAGTTTTCCGACCGCCATGGTATAATTTCACAGTCCCTGAAGACTCTCGAGGTTGTGTTCGACATAACGCAGTGAACGAAGAGTGTTCAGAATTCAGCTTCAATACCTCACTTGTTGAAACTTGCGATGGCTGGGTCTACGAGAAACATGACAGTTTTGTTGCTGAGGTAGTTTTTTTAATTATTATTTTATTATACCTGCCTCAACTTCGTACGTCTTAGACGCTTACCTATTTTATACTAGACTAGCGAATGCCCGCGACTTCGTCTGTGTGGTTTGAGGTTTTTTGGTTCCCGCGGGAACTTCTTAATTTTTCGAGATAAAAAGTAACCTATGTGCTATTCCAGACTATAATCTATCTCTGTGCCAAATTTCAGCCAGATCCGTTCAGCCGTTGGGGCGTGATTGAGTAACAAACATCCATATATCCAAACATCCATCCATTCCAAACTTTCGCATTTATAATATTAGTAAGATGATACCCGCGACGTCGTCCGCGTGGATTGTTTTTCTTTTATTCCCGCGGGAATTCTCCAATTTTCCGGGATAAAAAGTAGCCAACTGCGCCAGGGAGGTGAGCGCTGAGGTCCCTGTTTCGATCACCTAGGTCAATTAGTAATTTATTATTTCCAAATTTTCTCTGTCTCGGTCTGTTCTGGTGGGAAGCATTGGCCGTGTCTAGCTACCACTCCACCGACAAAGACGTGTCGCCAAGTTATTTAGTGTTCCGGTCGTCGTCAATCGATGGACGTCCACTGCTGGACATAGGTCTCTTGTAGGGTCCTCCACAAGCCACGGTCTTGCGCCGCCTGGATCCAGCGACTCCCTGCGACAGTGTTCCGGTAGGCCTGGTAAAACTGATTATAATAGTGGTATGGGTTATAATTTCAACCGTTACCTTTACACATTCGCCCGCTACCATATTAGACTGCATCTTTATCTTAGATCTTAGATCGCAGTCAAGGTTTAGGTACTTGTAGTGAATAAGGATTTTTCTTTCTTTTCTTTATAATTAAATAAAATATGTATGTTTGTATGGTTTTACTTTTCAGTTTAATTTAGCATGTCAGGATTGGAAACGAACTTTTGTCGGAACGATCCACAGCATTGGGTTGATGGGTGGACTGTTTTTCCAAGGGCAATTATCTGACAAGTACGTAAGTAAGAATTTAAATCATGGCAGGGAATTAAAGTACATTTTTCTACTTTTTTTTTTTTTTTTGTACTAGCTCCGCTAACGTAATTAGCGCCTATGGTAAGCTGATTTTCATTCATACCAGTTCTCGCATATATTCCTCTCGCACTTTCGTTCCTCATACTTTATCTTTCTTGCATTCGTCTCCTTACTGTCTTTATGGGTGGGATTCCCATTCACTACTCTATTCTTCTAATCTATTTTAATTTATTTATTTCTTCTTATGTTAGCGAAAAATAACTACAGGTCTTGTTTATATTCTTATTTCTCTTTCTTCTTATTCTAATACATGTATTAATTGCTAAATCTTATTTCTACTGTATTACATTTATTTATACACCATCTTATACGTTTATTTATACAACTTCTTATACTACATATTCTGTTACTCTGTTGGTAGCTACTATTTTGTTTCTATTTGTACATTCTTTTTTCTATGTTTACATCTAAATATAATCAATATTTTATGAAACATAGCTTTATTAATCTGTCTTGTTTCGTGCTATTACTATCTTTGCTACTGTTTCACAGTAATCAAGGAGCTTCTGTCTATTTTTGCTGCTCATTACTTCCCCTATACTTTCCCTGGTAAGCTTTACATCCTTACATCTACTTTATGTTTAAATGTGCTTGACTAAAGTGGTCAAGCTGAGTTTTTTTTGCTGGTTCTTTTCAGTACAATCTTCTTTCCGTACTGGTGAGTGGTGTTAATGGTAGGGGAGCCCAAGAGGGGATTTTTGGATTTAGTCCAGCGCGGCAGATTAATATAAATGGGGATTCTTTTTACCCTGTAAAGTACCTTCCCGACGCAGCGCTTACCTGAATGCTCATCGACGCCACTTCTCCAGATGCTTGCAACTCCGCTCAGCTGAATGCTGACGACCTCCAGACTCGAAGGGGAGTGATGTGGTGGTCTTCGCAGTCCGGACATAATCCGATAGATGGCATTACTAGTACGATGCACGCGACCACGAAGAGCCCAACTCACGTTTACGAAGTTTCCTCAGAATTACGCTATATAGGTATACGACCTCCAAAGATGAACGGCCGGACCAGTGGTCCCCGAGCACAACACCCGCTCGAAAGAATGATCATCCTTTGTTACGGTCGAGCCATATATCATCTGCTCCCGTACAAAATTAAAGCATAATAATTATAAGCACAATGATGGTCGACCATATTGAAAATTAATTACTAGACAGACACGCCACCGGAAATTGTATCTTGGTGTTGCCCATAGATTGGCATTTATAATAATTTTTGTCCTTTTTTAATTTATGTTTAGGGTTGTTAACACATGGTATCACCGAATTTTCGATTTCTACTACCGTTTGACCATCAGCTAAGATCCTCCGACGCAAAAAGAGGCGTGTTATAAGTTTAACGTGTGTATCTAACTGTGTAACTCCGTATCTGTGCATCTGTCTGTAGCATGTTAGCTCCTAAATGAACGAACCGATTTTGATTTAGTTTTTTTGTTTGAAAGGTGACTTGATCGAGAGCGTTCATAACTATGATTTTTAAGAAAATCGGTTTAGCCGTTCGAAGATAATCAGCTGTTTTTCTAGTCGATGAAATTGTTACTTACTGGATGGATTTTACTATTGGATACTTATTATACTACATGATACTAATCGGATGTTTTTTTTTTTAATTACAGAAAAGGCTTGCGCTTGACGGTAATCATGCTGATTACAAAGCAATGTTGAGATCTTGGTTGGAGTGCGCTTGGCTAGAAAATGTCTATTAACTCTTGCCTTTAAATTTCTAATCTATACTTTTTTTGTTTTTAATTTTTTTTAAGATTTTTTATTTATTTATTTAGCCGCTGCAATAAGGCAATGTGCCCAGAACGCTGGCTGTGTTACCCCGCTGAATAGCCAAACTTATAATACGTTGGCCGAGGCAACTGCCAGCCCTTCGGTCACCTGTGGACTCTGCGAGACGAGATTATTAAACTTGTCTTAATTTAATTGTTTAGGATCGGCCGAAAAGCTGCGGTTATTATATCGGGCGTAGCGGCCTCTTTTTTTGGTGTTGGCAAGAGCTATGCCAATTCGTATGCATCGTTTGTTATACTGGAGTGGTTCGAGGCTACGTTCGGCGATAATTGTTCACCAGCGTTTATAATGGGTAAGTTTTTTTTTTAAATTCTTTATTTAGCCCAAAGCGTAATGCACACTGGCCATAGTAAAGAATTTCCAGAGATTGTATAGTAATTATTGAATTTACTATCAAGATGCCCGCGACTTCAACCAAAAAATTTTGACAGATATTAGATTTTTTTTGTTTTCAGAAAAAAAAACATTTTCATCGTTATGTTATTTATCGTAAAATTCATCGCCCGTCGTACTTAATCTAAAACTAGCTTATGCCTGCGACTTCGTCTGCGTGGAATTAGTTTTTTTTAATTTCCACGGGAACTCCTCAATTTTCCAGGATAAAAGTAGCCTCTGTCACTCTCCAGGTCCTCAACTAAACCCATGCAAAAAATCACATCACTACGTTGCTCTATTGCGACGTGATTGAATGACTATAATAGTAGGATTGAAGGATTATAATATGAAGTATGATAATTACTTATAGAAGAAAAAAAACAAATTAAACTTGCCGGGGATCAAATCTGAGTCCTCATGCTTATTAAACAGCAGCGCTTACCACTGACCTGCGCCAGGGAGGTTTTCAATATTTTATTATTAATTACGATATAATTACCTATGCATATGGCGCTATGATAGGAAATTACAAGCATTTTTATGTAAGTTAAATATTATGCCCCTGATTTTATTTAAAATGAAAAGTCTGCGAGAACTTTATTCACCAAAAAAAACGTTTATTGTAGGTATTTTTTATTTACAAATATATAACTATTTAATTTAGGTACCTATTGTCAATTTACAGGAGTGGAACTGATGCACGGAGACTACAGACTTCATCAGCAAATATTTTTCTGCGTCGTCGCCGCTCTGGGCTCTGTCTCGTTCGCCGTGGCAGCTTATTTAGTTCCGTACTGGAGACACTTCGTCCGGGTGATTTATGCACCGTCTCTTCTTTTCATATTATACTACTTTATCTTAGACGAGAGCGTGCGATGGCTGCTGAGCAAAGGAAAAAGGGAGGATGCAACGGCGTTATTATTAAAAATGGCTAAGGCAAACAGAATTGCATTAGATGAAAAAGTTGTCATCAATATAAAATATGAAGAAAATGGGACCGAGAATTCCGCCTTGAGGGAGACATTCCGATCTAAGATTGTCATTAAAAGATTTTTAATATGCTTAGTATGGTGGACGTCTTGTACTTTTATTGCCTTTGGTTTGATTGTAAATATTGGAGTTCTGGCTGGTAACAAGTATTTGAATATTGGAATCATGTCGTTGTTTGATATACCGGCGAGTATTGCCATGGTTTTCGTTTTGAAACGTTTTCAAAGGAAAAAGCCCTTACTCGTATCCTTTATATCCGCTGGATGTGTGTGTATTATTCAGCCGTTTGTACCTAAAGGTTAGTAAAATCGTTCTTAATATACTTAATTATAAACAACCTTCCATAATTAATACTTTTATAATACAGGTAAAACGACTTGTTTGGTTACGGTAGTGTTAATAGAGGAATCAGAATAGAACATGATATACTTACACAATGTGTTAGGTATATCAACTATGACACAGAGGCGATATTTGTTCGTATATAATATATAATAGGTATGTCACCGTAAAATTGTAAATTGTGTGTCCGGGTGTCCAAAGGGAATCAAAAAACCTCAACAAAGGTTTTTTGATTCCCCTTGGACACCCGGACACACAATTTACTAAATAATTTACATAATTTTAAAGAATTATGTTAAAAACCTCAACAAAGGTTTTTTGATTCCCCTTGGACACCCGGACCATAGAAAACATAATTCTTTAAAATTATTTCGCCTTTATATTTTCAACAACTTGAAGTCAACTACACAAGTAGTCATAGCAACCAAAATCATCTTTTCATAAAAATAGTCTTTTTATTTTCAACAAATTGAAGTCAACAACACAAGTAGTCATAGATACCAAAGTGTTAGGTTATTTTTCGTTACGGAATTTCTGGATTCGGTCTCCACGCTCAAGGCCCGCGATAGAAGCTATGCAATAGCTTAACAGCTATGCAATAGCTTAACAGCTATGCAATAGCTTAACAGCTATGCAATAGCTTAACAGCTATGCAATAGCTTAACAGCTATGCAATAGCTTAAAAATATGTTTGACTCACTCAACTCTCATAAATAAAACGATAATTTATCTTTACTTGATTTACAGAATACGTATGGCTGTCGACCGGAATCTATTTCGTAGGCCGATTTTTATCCACGTTCACCTTCGCCACCGTGTATATTTACACGTCGGAATTATTTCCAACATATTCCAGGAATTCCATGCACGCTTTGTGCTCGGCTATTGGGAGGATAGGATCTATCTTAGCTCCGATGACTCCATTATTGGTAATTAATCATAGATTTTTTGAATCCCATGTTACTAACATTAATCTATACTAATACTAGATGATGCCCGCGACTTTGTTCGCGTGGTTTGATGTTTTTTGAAACTACGTCCTTCCCCGGGGTACAACATATCCCTGTGCCAAATTTCATCACAATCGGTTGAACAGATAATTTTTTTTGATTCCCGCGGGAACTCTTCAATTTTCCGGGATAAAAAGTAGTCTTTGTCCTTCCCCGGGATTTTCATCAAAATCAAAATCGGTTGAGTAGTTAGGCCGTGAAAGCGTAGCAGACAGACAGACAGACAGACACACTTTCGCATTTATAATAATATATTAATATTTATAATAATAATATATTTAGGTATAAATATTAGTATGGATTATAAATGCGAAAGTATGGATGGATGTATGGATATATGGATGTTTGTTACTCAATCACGCCTGAACGGCTGAACTGGATTTGGCACAGAGATAGATTATAGTCTGGAAAAATACATAGGCTCCTTTTTTATCCCTGATAATTAAACGCGGATAAAGTCGCGGACATAAACTAGAAATATATACAGAAAGTTACAACATTTCTTGTATATACTATCTGTACTAATATTATACATGCGGAAGTTTGGATGGATTGATGAATAAATGGATGGATGGATGTTTGTTACTCAATCAATCCACCCCAGAACGTCTGAACAGATCTGGATGAAATTTGGCACAGCGATATATTATAATAGTCTGGAACACTTAAGCTACATTTTATCCCAGAAAATTAAAGAGGTCTCGCGGGTAACAAAAAACCTGTATCCACGCGGACGAAGCCGCGGGCATCAGCAAGTCATTAATAAAATTCCTTTATAGTGCCATGTTTATCAAGCGCGCGACAAGTTTTTTGGTAGTTATGACTTATGATAAATTGAGAAACCTGGGCGAATCGCTACTTAAAAAAATCTTTTTAATTGCAGACTCAGTACATGGAAAGTCTACCAACATTGCTATTCGGCAGTATATCTATCATAGCTGGTTTAACGACAATGCTAGTACCAGACCTGGCGAATGAACCACTGCCTGATAATGTACGACAAGCTGAGAAAATTGGTACTCATCATTTGACAGATATGTCTGACAAAGAAATGAAGATAATAGAGAAAGAAAAAAGAGATAAACATATTATAGAAAGGAATCGATTGTGATATTTCTATATTTCTGTTTTTTTTTTTTGAGAAAGCTGATGATAAAGATTCAAGTTTTATTTTAAGAAGGTTTTCATTTTATCTTAAGAACATGATAGAAGTACCTCCGAAGTAATTTTCTTGTGAAATGTGTACCATTTAATGTCTATCCATGCCATGAGTTGTAAATATTGTAAATCTTAACATATTAATATAAGGCATGCCCTGGGGGCATAATTCCATCGCTTAAAGCCGTATTGTTTTTAATATTCTTGACGTCTGTGTTGTAGAATTAATATGAGCTACTAGTCACTTACTGGAATAGTTCCAATTACTATGTAATTGTATAAATTGGTCCTACAGACATTAATATTTTAGAGTTTTTTGTTTTTAAATATTAGTATAACAAACAATGTTGGTTTGTTGTTGTCCTTTAATCATGCGGCAACGGAGCAACGGATCGACGTGATTTTTGGCATGGGTATAGAATGGGCGGGGCACATAGTTAGAAGAACCGATAGACGTTGGGGTCCCAAAGTGCTGGAGTGGCGACCACGCACGGGAAAGCAAAGCGTTGGCAGACCCCCTACTCGCTGGACAGACGACATTAGGAGAGTCGCAGGGAGCCGCTGGGTACGGGCGGCGCAAGACCGAGGCGTGTGGAAATCCTTGCAAGAGGCCTATGTCCAGCAGTGGACGTCTATCGGTTGAGGACGATGATGATGATGATGATAGTTGAGGACCTGGAGAGTGACATAGGCTACTTTTTATCCCGGAAAATTAAGGAGTTCCCGTGGGAATTAAAAAAACATATTCCACGCGGATAAAGTCGCGGACATCAGCTAGTGAAAAATAAAAACTAAGTAGTTACTACTTTTGCTGTTTGTTATTCAATATAATCTTCGCATACAGAGAAAGAAAGTCTCTAAATCAATTACTCTCTCACTCACTCACTTACTGACTCATCAACACCCAGCTTAGCCTTTTGATTTAAGAAAATTAAATTTTACGAACAATTACTTTGAAATTCTTGAATCTGTGCGATATCACAGAATATACATATACATACTTGGTTAGTAGAACACGACGTACTATTATCTATGCTGAGGTAGAACTGGGAACACAATGCCACTTATTTCTTATTTGCAAGGAATAAGATCAGAATTTTCAAAAATCGCCATGGGAGCAAAGGCGACGGCGGTAACTAGTATATCTATCTACCAGTGTCTCTATACCAAAACTTAGGACATCTTTTCTTACGAATAAAGACCTAAGAACCGAACGAATAAATCTATCTATCGCCCCTGTTATTATCTTCAACAGTTATCGGCTTACTTTGATGAGAAACAAGATGGCCGACCATTAATTTTAAACGTCGATCTCTGTTAATAACTAATGACACCTTTGAGATTACCAGCTGGGCGATATTTAAAAAGCTTCATTTTACTGATTACTGAAGCAGATAATTAATTTGCCAGTAATGTTCTTAATTATTATATGGCTTTACTATCTTTTGCCTGTTACTTCGCTCACGTTAAGTCCGATTTTGATTGGTAAATTTCAGACCACTATTTTCCCCTTTTGAAATTGAATTTTCGTAAATTCATTCTTAGCGGATGCCTACGTCATTATAGCTATTGTTGACGTTCGTGTTTTAGAATTATAATCCTTATTTTATGCACATCAAAGTACGTGACCTGAAACTGTCATTTTGAAATAATACTGCTTTATGTGATGGTAGTAACCCTGCAGTATGCCAAAAGCTGCGCGTTGAAAGATCAGTCAGTCAGTATTTAGGAGATAATACTGAACCACTACAAGCCCGTGACTTCATCCGCGTGGATTGTTTTAAAAGTTCCCACGGGAATAACTAGAAGCAAAAATGGACGAAATCGCGGGCATTGATGTAAACAATAGGAATGCAACATTAATAACACTTCTGCTAATAGAAAACGTCACGAGCTGTGCAGTGTTCATTTCACACGCCATTAAATACTGAACCGAACGACTCCTACTCGATATTATTTTTAGTTCCTCCATCGAATTGCTTAATTACTGACGAAAAATTAGCTCCGTTGATTGCTTGGCGACATGAAAAATTACTTATTAGGGAAGTTCGTAAAGTTTTAATTTGATTTAATATCTGGATAAGTAGGGGGCCTCGCCTAAATTCGTATTATTTAAATATTGTTGATGTCCGTGTTTTAGAACTATAATACTTATTTTAGCGATCAAGATACGCCACATAAAGCTGTAATTTTTGAAATAATACTGCTTTAAGCGATGGCGGTATGGCGTTTTGACGAAATTTGGTACAGAGATAAGCTCCATCCCTGGGTAGGTCTAAGACTAATCCAAGAGCTCGCATAGGAATTAAAAGAAAACCTAAATCACGTACGACGTAGCAGAAAAATCCGTAGTCCGAATATGCTAGTCACTAGAACAACGCATCGTTTACTTTGGGTTCCGTTGAGGGTTTGAGGGTTCCGTACAAACATGTAGTAAGTTTTAAATTATTAAAAAACACGTTTATTGTATGGGGACCCCCCTTAATATATATATATTTTTAATTTTTAGTATTTGTTGTTATAGCGGCAACGGAAATACATCATTTGTGAAAATTTCAGCTTTCTAGCTATCACGGTCTATGAGATACAGCCTGGAGACAGACAGACAGACAGACAGACAGACAGACAGACAGACAGCGGAGTCTTAGTAATAGGGTCCCGTTTTTACCCTTTGGGTACGGAACCCTAAAAACGGCTAACTTTGGGGTAACTCATGTTATTTAATAAACAGTTCAAAGTCAAACCAAATTATTTTGAAACGCGTTACCGATATGGTTACGGGCTCTTACTGTAATTTAATAAACTACAGTGAATTTAATGGGTATGGCAGAGATGTCACAATTATTAGAGCGTCAGAATGAGGGTATCCGTAGTATAATAATCCATACTAAATTTTATAATTTTATTACAGTGCTTCACACACGAGGATAGTTTCTAAACTTACTTAAACATACATATCAAAAATTCCGGAACCGGCAGGATTTGAACCTGCGTCTCTCTGGGAATCGCGCCCTGAGCGCCTTTGACCACTAGGCCACGGTTCACTTACCTACCAGTGCCGAAATTTGAGATATGCATCTGTAATCCAGTCTTCTAACGCGACTGTTTATGCCATCCAGTAGCGATACATTGCAGTATCGAAACTACTCCATACTTATGTTATAAATGCGAAAGTGTTTCTGTCTGTCTGTAAATTTGTCTATCTGCTACGCTTTCACGGCCCGTCTGTTCAACCGATTTGGATAAAATTTGGTACGGGGATTGGTTGTATCCCGGGGAAGGACATAGGCTACTTTTTATCCCGGAAAATTAAGTAGTTAGTTCCCGCGGGAATCGAAAAATCTCAATCAACGCGGACGAAGTCGCGGGCATCATCTAGTATAGTATATGTATTCATGATATTTTTATTAAGAAGCTACGACATTGTAAATAACATTATTTAATTTTTGTGTGGCTAGGTACTTGGGTAATTTATTAATTTTTGTTAATAATAAGCCTACGACGTATTTTGTAGGCTTATTTTAATTAATTGTATTATACTATACCGATCTGACTTTCGTTAGCGCTTTTATGAGTTTGAATGGAAGAATAAATATACAAATCTAGCTCGAAGAGTCGTTACGCTGAAGTGGCAATGACCCTGATAAATAGTTCAAACAACCGATAGGCGGTCAGGCCCCAAACTGCTTGATTGGCGGCCTCGTACCAAACATTGGAAGACCCCTAATAAGTAGAAAGAGGATCTCAAACCAGTAGCTGAGCTGATGGTAGCCCACCACTACCACCACTACAGCCCATTAACGTCCCACTGCTGGGCACAGGCCTCCACTCTCATAGGATAAAGGGAATTAGAGCTTAGACCCACCACGCTGCTCCAATGCGGGTTGGCGGGCTTTAACGACTATTATCATTTTAGTGATAATAACCGGGACCGACGGCTTAACGTGCTCTCCGAGACACGGGGGTGAACCACCGCCAACTTCCTAACTCCGGGCTAGTGCTGAGAATTTCTAGTCTGAAAAACCCAACACTTATTATGGCCCGACCCGGGACTCGAACCCGGGACCCGTTAGCAATACGGCCGCAACTAAACTAGCACTAATTACCAGTGGTTTGTTTTATTAAGATAGAGGTTAGTAATATAATAACTTAAAGTACGAAATATGAAATTTCTAGATTTTCTATATATGTCACCGTAAAATTGCAATAACCGTCAGATTGCAATCTAACGTTTTTTATTTCGTTAGATTGTAAACTGTCGACAGATTTTGAACCGTTCATTGTTCTGAGTGTAAATTTTAGAAATATTCATTGTATTTACGTTTTCTTGTCTCTTTCTTGTAGGTTAGGCTAGGGTTCGACATAAAAAATTAATCAGTGCTAGGTTAGGTTTTATCGGGGTAATATACCTAACGGATTACAATCCGCCGAAAAATAATGCGTTAAATTGTAATCTTTCTACAGTTTACAGTCTCGCTAGATAGATTACAATCAAACGGTTTTCACAATCTTACGGTGACATATATATTGTGGGCAATTCTGTTTAACACAATCTCTAAACTAAACTAAAATGACAGCTCTAAATCTAGTACTGCCCCTTTCCACAAGGAGTGTTATAAAAGTAATACAAATATACTTAAACTAGTATGGCGCGTAGATGCGCGGCCCGCTGAAGCGGACCGCGTAGCAGACCGCGAGGCCCACTGTCTACTTACTTCCTCTCCTCCTATCCTAGTGTTTACTGCTTACGTGTTCTGAAGTAAACAACACACTGCTATGCTAGCGAGCACAGTGGAAGCGCCAGCGTGCCAAGCGTTCGACAGCTGTAAAAAAAAATCTCATAAGAAAACATAAAACAGAGACCCCCCCTAAAAATCTTAAAGGGCCTTTAAATGTAAAAAAACTTTCCAGACATGCATGCAGTGTAAGAGACCGTTGAAGTAAAAACTCAAGGAAACCTTCCTAAGTTGATTAGTATCAATATCATACCGCTGACGATCGGGTACCTTTGGGTGCCATGTAATTTCGCCATCTTGGCTTTCCTAACGGCAAACCGACAATTCTCAAATCTTGTAAAAAAACCATATCAAAGTCATGCATATTTCCTACTTCCACTCTTCCACCTAGTATACTTTCTGAAATAGACACCTATTAAATTTTGGCCATGCTCCTCACCCATCTTTCAAACCCTCGATCATCATCGCTCTCCATATATTTTTTTCTCCGAAAAATTATGGAGAGTTCTTCTTTAAGAACAAATTTTGAAAAGGAACCGCATCAAAGTATTGCATAGTTCATCACTAAATTGTAGCCTCTTCAATATTCGCCATACATTTTCTATGGAAAAATAAATTCAGCCATCTTGAATTTTTTTCCTGTTCATCAAGTAAACCTTCATGTCCTGATCATCTTTTGCCAAGAAACCACTCTTCCATCTTCTATACTCTCCGATATAGACACTGATGAAATTTGTATGGCGGCCATCTTAAATCCGCCATTTTGAAATTTTTTTCAGCTCACTGTCAATTGGATAAAGTTTCGAATGACATTTGGTCGAGCACCCCCCATCTTTCTTCAATGCCCTGGCTGTGCTGTTCACCCGTCTTCGAAATCCTCAATCATCAGCTCTCTCCGTATTTTTCCTCTTCATGAATTTTTCCCCTCTATACGAAATGGTCAGTGAAAAAAATTTTTTTCATACAAAATTGTTCAGGAGAGGTGATCAATCAATGAATCAGCACGAGCAGCTATATATATATTAATAGAGCTGTCATTTTAGTTTAGTTTAGAGATGGTGTACAACAGAATTGGAATTACTATAGTGTTTTATGAGGTTTGATCCTCTAGTACACTGCTATCTCATTGGTAACGAATTCCAACTAAATCCTATTACTTATCATCAATCCAGTACAACTTCCTAGAATTTACTGAAACATCCGATACTGTTGGTATGTTGGTACCAAGAAATGTAATTATCTCAGAGTTACATGAGAAGTGGCTTTTTAGGGTTCCATACCAAATAGTCACAAAAAACCCCTCATGGTGCAACTTCGTTCATAATATATATATATTTGTATGTTTGGTGTGCTCTAATTTCAGAGTAAAAACTTCAGTGAAAATTAAAGAATTAAAAAATTACCTATTAGTATTTTCAATCCAAGGTTTTTAACTTAAGTCCAAGCTTTTTTTTCCTTTTGTGAGCCCTTGACTGCCATCTCATTTAGTTAAGCGGGCTATGTACGCGCGTTTCATATTCCATAGTACCTAGTATAGTTTTTCGTGTAACCCATTTTCATTTAAGTTTATTTTGTTCTTTTGTGTTTAACATTTCAATTATACATTATTTACTGTGCATAGGTTCTTATTTCTCTCTTCAACCTATTACACTGGCGCTCCAACTAGTGGCCCGAAAAACTGTTGCGTAACTAAATACTTACTGTGTGTGAACTGTGAACTGTGCGCGTCGCGTCCTAACCGGCTTTTTTCAAAATGCCTCGCGTCACCGCTAGTGCAAGTGAGACTCAGAATGAGGGAATGGAGGAGCGTATCGCGTCTTTGTTGGCTTCCTTCGCTCAGGCTCAAGCTGATGCCAACCGAATGTTGGTGGAAACTTTTTTGGCCTCGCGCGCCAACCAGACTGATCTTCCTACTTCCCCGTCGCCGACCTTGTCCACATCTGTGCAGCCTTCCGGCAACTTTGCCAAGTGCTCAGCAAGATTTAGTGGCGCAGGATCAGCTGATAATCCAGAGATATTGGAGGCATTCCTAGACTCTGTTAAAATATACAAAAAGTGTGTCAATGTGAGCGACGAACACGCGCTCAAAGGCCTACCGATGCTTCTAAAAGGCGATGCCGCGGTATGGTTTCGTGGCGTCAAGGCAACCATCAGCTCATGGGATGACGCGGTATCAAAACTCCGCAGTATGTACGGCGTATCTCGTCCGCCGCATAAAATATTTCGAGATATTTTCGCGGCCGACCAAAGTGAGGAACGCGCGGAAGTTTTCATTGCCCGTCTTCGCGCCCATATCGCTAGATTGCCATATAAAGTTGAAGAAGAGATGCAAATAAACATGATCTACGGCTTGTTAAGAAAAAACATTCGAGATCGTCTAACGAGAAATAAAGTATCCACCTTAGACGAGTTATATGAGAAAACCAGAGCAATTAAGGAGTCTTTGTCCGAAATTCAGCCTCGCGACGGAAATGTACCTACGTCCAACGTCAGCTGCTCGGCGCGAAACGGCGCGAGCGCGGACGCCTTCGCTCGCCGCGTTGAGCAAGTGTCATCGACCGCTACGTGCGTACCTACGCGCGATGCGCCAACGTCGACGAAACGTCTCAACGGCAGCGCGTCTTCTTCGACGCCGGCAACGAATACGGACTCGCGTGCGGTAAACGTAACTACTAGCACGAAAGGTAAAAGTTTCTGTGTTTATTGTAAACGTGGCGGACACGAAATTCAGACTTGCGTTCGATTGAAACAAAAGAGTGAATCGGTTTCTAATAATAATTCTCCGCTGTCTTGTTACCGGTGCAAATCACATGGTTTTATCCGTCCAGACTGTGACAAGTGCAACTCGTTTAGTTCGTGCGATATTTATAGTGATAATCATAGCGATAATCCTATTAACCATAATAATCGTAAAAGTGATAAACCGCGTAGTGTGCGTAGACCTAAGAATACTTTACCTACTGGTTGTCATAGATCAATTTTGTTAAAGAATAACAATACCTTTTGTACCTACGAATGTTTGTCTCTCAGAGGCAATGTTTCTTGTAATAATTGTAGTGTAACTCAGGGTTCGCAGTTGGACTCGGTAGTTGCATCTACCATTTCGGCTTCGGGTGAACGGGTAACGGGTACCAGTGATCGTCCTATTCTCGATATCGTGATTTTTTGTTGCCGTGGTACCGGTTTAATTGACACTGCCGCAAAGCGTAGCATTGCTGGCTTTAGGCTTTACAATTGGTTGCAAAATAAACGTCACCCTTTCCGAAATAGTAAAATGACAGTAAGACTCGCGGATGGAGTCGTGCGTACCCTTGAGGTCAAACTCGCGGACGTACAGGTTAAGTTAGCCCAGAGTGACCTAGTGTAATTACTTTTGTCATTTTTCCTCATTCACGTACCAGTGATACACTTCTTGGCATTGATTTCATACGTAAGGCGCGACTAGCTTTTAACATAGATTCGAACAGCTGGTTCACGGCCGATCGTCCTCACGCTGTTTATCCGCTTCGGTGTGAGTCCTCTCGCAATGTCGTGGAGTGTGCTTCCGCGAATGTGCTTAGAGTAGACGAAGGTCATAAGCTGTCACCCGCTGAGCGTACTGAACTCGCATGCCCGATTGACCAGTATCAGGATGTCTTCAAAGAAGGTATTTCGCCTGATCCGGTTAAGGTACGTGCCATACAAAACATTAAACCACCAACAACTGTGAAGCATATTAAGAGCTTCTTACAGACTTGTTCGCGGTTTTGTAAGTTCGTTCCAGGTTTCGCGAAAATCGCACAACCCTTAACGGTGCTTACTAGAAAATACCAAGCATGGATGTGGGGAGAAGCCCAGGACCAAGCTTTTAAAGAACTCAAGCGCTTACTTACCTCTTCTCCGATTCTTATCCAACCAGATTACAGCCGTCCCTTCGTGTTGAGGACTGATGTCAGCAACGATGCTCTCAGCGCTGCTTTACTCCAGGGGGAGTCAGCTCACGAAGAGCGCCCTATAGCTTATGCCAGTCGTCTTCTCACAGCAGCCGAACGTAACTACTCGACCACAGAGAGGGAGGCCCTTACGGTGGTGTGGGCCTCGAGAAGTTTCGTGGCTACATTGATGGACACTCGGTACGCGTTCGTAGTGATCACCAGCCTTTGAAGTGGCTTCTTACCCTTAAGTCACCTACAGGTAGGCTGGTTCGCTGGGCAATGAAGCTGCAGGCATTTGATCTTCAAGTGGAGTATACGCCCGGTAAGTTCAACGTACTCTCTGATACGCTCAGTCGGCCGCTCTGTGACGAACAGACGCAGGAGGCTTGCGATGTCTGTACGGTTAATGTAGAGACGCCTCGTTGGAATGCAGAGTCCGTACGAGAGTCACAGTTAGCTGATCCGGGAGTGGCTAAAATATTTCAAGGATTGGAAGGTAAGAAAGAAATTTCCTGCCAGACTTACATAAAGTGTCAGCGTTATAAGCCTTCTAATCAAAAGTTCGCTGGCTTATTGCAATCACCTGTGCCATCTGATTGGTTTGAAGCATTAGTAGAGCGTGATAGTGATCGGCCTGAACCAATTCGTCCTAAAAGACGTGGTAGACCGCGAAACTCTGCCTAACCTTTATTGTTTAACCTGTTGTGAGGACACAATAACAGGTCAAAAGGGGGAGTGTATAGTAGGCATAGCTAAACTGCACGTCCTCGTCGACCGTTTCCATGGTAACGGTCGTACGATTCTCCGCGCGCACGTCTCACTCCGCTACCCGCTCTCCCAACGCGTGGCGCACGCGCCCCCGCGCCGACAGTCCTCTGCGAGCCTAGCGGCTATGTACGCGCGTTTCATATTCCTAAGTACCTAGTATAGTTTTTCGTGTAACCCATTTTCATTTAAGTTTATTTTGTTCTTTTGTGTTTAACATTTCAATTATACATTATTTACTGTGCATAGGTTCTTATTTCTCTCTTCAACCTATTACAATTTAAATAAGAAGAGCAAGACAAGACACAAACAAGCAAACTGTTTCAACAAACTAATTTGTCCTCAAATAAGTTGAATAACGTATGGTTACCCAATAAACAAGAGTTCACCGAAGCTCTTAAATGGAATAGTTTGCGTAAACAAGGTTAAGCGTTGCGCTAAATCATGTGTAGCCTGCAAAGTGCTTTGTCGTTGAAAATTACCGAACGACGATAATAGTAGACTAAGGTGGCCAAAGAGCATTTAGTAAATTAATTTAATAACTTGAAAGTCCCGGATCGCTGTACAGCAAGCGTACAGTTCAGTAACAACCATGCTGCCGCACCTGTTTAGATTTAGTAATTATTCCTTGAAAATAGGGACCCTCATTTTGTCCAGACTTGTATCTATGACATTGACATTGTTTAGATTTCGTAATTATTCCTTGAAAATCAGGACCCTCATTTTGTCCAGACTTGTATCTATGACATTGACATCCATGTATGTCACGGTCTACTTTTGTGGCACGGCATAGCGAAATGTTGAAAAACAATGCACAAAAGTTCATGATACCTCTGAGTCGACATAAAATTTTAGTAATACCCACAGCATAATTATTTCTGATTTTAAATATGCAATACACATTACACCATAGCACGTGCTATCCATAGATCAAATAATTGTCAAAGACATTAGACCACACTGCTAGTAGGTTAAAAATAAACACAAAGATAACCATGAATAGATTTTAATTTCTGTTCATTCCAGTTTGTTGTGTATGTTAGAATCACATTCTATCCAGAAGAAACTGCAAGAAACTGGTATAGTTGCTCTTTAAAAATTATTGAACAGCCAATGATATTAAAACATAATATTATATAAAAACGATGAACTATTAAAGTTGATTTTACAATTATATTGATTTTAATAAATTTCACTACAAGATCTGTCTCAAAATATTCCAAAAGCCAATTGTTTAGAAATCGATAATGATAACCTAACATAACCTCTTAAAATAGATAATTTATACTTATCTCAGCAAAATGCAGTAATCCACCCTAATCTTCACCAATACAATCAATAATAATATACACTTTATCCACTTGTAATAACTCCTCAAAATTTTAATACTGACTGAACTCCCGACGCCATTTTCTCTCACCTTTATACTATTTTTCTGTTACCGACCCACCAACATTCTCCTGAATTTTTGTGATTGGCTGTCATGATTACAGCCTATAATATATTGAAAAGCTACGATTGGTGATTAAATTACTTAGCATCAATCAAAATAAACTCTGCATCCTGCAACACTCAATGTTGCCAAAATATAACCTCCAAAGTAAAATGAACAATTAATTGCAAGAAACCTAAATTGAACATGAAATGCAATGCAAAATCACCTATGAATCACAACTCAGCATCGCAACAACACTGCGAATAGCGTTCATTCCTCACAAATATAAACATTTTTCAATTTCTGTTTCAATTTAATCATAGGGCATAGTTCTTTTGGCAGGAAAGGAAGTTACTATCAACCACAGCTTGTTTACGGCTATCACCTCACGGCGGCAACTAAAATGGCCAGTGTATATTCTGTGCTGTCACGCTCATTTGCCGAGTTTTTAGCTTTATTGCGCATCAAAAAGATTCTATTCTTCGTTTTCAAATTTTCAGGAACGCTCCACTATATTCGTGCCCACAGTTTGAAGAGCTTGTTGAATATAGTGCTTGACTTCAAATTCAAATTCAAATGATTTTTATTCAAATAAACTTTTACAAGTACTTTTGAACCGTCGAGTTTATCTACCACTGGTTCGGAATGCCATTCCTACCGAGAAGAACCAGCAAGAAACTCGGCGGTTGGTCTTTTGAAAAAATAAAATTCATTAATTTGTAGAATACATACACAACAGCTGTCCTTAGTAGCATTGCTAAAGCGAGTCAAATCCATGCTCCTTCGTCATTTACGTAATCTTCAACAGTATAATAAGCTTTTTTCAGCAGCATACTTTTAATGGACTCCTTATACTTGTGTAAAGGCAAGTTTAAGATAGGTTGTGGAATTTTGTTATAAAAGACAATTTGGAATTTGATGAATGTTCTTTGAAAAAGTTGATCATTTTAATTATTGTAGTTTTTTTGCGAATCCCCAACTGTATGATTGTTAAACTATGACTCAGAGGTCCAGACTCCAGGTGGTGGCGACGAACTTCCTCCAACTGGCATTCATTACGGGGGATTTTAGGGCTTATTGTACGCGCAAATTAATAACAGAGTTCTCCTTTTTGTCACAGACTAGATGAAAACAATTGATAGAAATATGATCAATATGAGGCTCGTTTAGAAATGCCTAAATTGCCTAATATAAGTACCTGTAAGTCGTACGTTATACCTCTATTTGCATGAATTTTAAGTCAATCTATACTATCTTTACTATAATATTATAAATGCGAAAGTTTGGATGGATGTATGGATGGATGTTTGTTACTCAATCACGCCAGAACGGCTGAACGGTTCTGGATGAAATCTGGTACAGCATGTTTCTGTTGTGCAACACTGAAATACTTGTTTTTTCAAGATGCACCATCTAAAAGGCATTATATTAAAAACAATACAATAAGGTAAGGTGCGTCCTTGTGTATTGTGGTATTTCGTATAAAAATTACAAATCACATAAAATGGCTTTGGAGGTTACTCTCTATACGTCAGACGAGAAAAATACCTGCACATTGTAATTTGTATTACGCAGTCTCACTGTGTGAGAATCATATAATATCACAAGATATGCTGAAATATGTTTCTTAAAATCTATTGAGGAAGCTAATAAAAGATCTAATTTGAAGAGCTCCCTCTATATTGTTTCGCTGTACTCTGTGTTTGCATCTTATTAGGTCCAAAATTCAGATTTATGCTGCGGATTTATTGCTTGTTATTTACGGGTCCATTACTTTTATGACGTTTCGTGTTATGTACCAAATTGTTTGTTTCCGGGTGTTTAATATATTATTTACGCGTTTAATTATGATTGATCCTGACAGTTTTATGAATATACTTTGTAGAGCCGTCTTTGAGGTTTTGGTACCTGAAAGGTAAGTACAATTAAATATTCCGTAGTTTCAGCGCAGCTCGCATGTCGGCGTTCGCGAGCATGTCGCTGTTCGCGAGCATGTTAGTCACGGTCACGCGAATATACATTTTTACCCCCTACCAAAAAGTGCTCAACCCGGCTAAAGAAGTTTTCCCTTCTATAAAATAAAAACAAAACCTATATAGCTAAACTATAGGTACGTAAAAATTAGTTTCAATTTTGGTCACCGGGTCAGACAAGTTTGGTTTTTAGGCTTAGATAGAGCTACTAAATCATTCAAGTTAAATATTTTAGGCCGACTTGCACAACACCGGCTAAACCGATTGAGTAAAATTTTGTGATGCTGTCACTTTTTGATTATTTTATTCCGGGTTTGACATGGAAGGGACTGGTAGGATAGAACATTTAAAGCCCTTGTGCAAGTGGCCCTTAATCAAATCAGTAACTTTTTTTGAACACCTCGTATGAAATGGCTCATTTTAGTCTCTTGATGAACAATCTACTATTTTCACCTCTCATGCTCTAAAAAGATGTCATTATAGCTTAGCGTATGCGGACTTAAGTTAGCATTTAGGGTCTAGGGATTAAAGCTTTTATTTTTTTATTTTTGCCGTACTATCCTCATATCGGTATGCGTGATCAGGATCATTCGGTTATCCAAAATTTTTAGTCTATGGTTATTATAACAACAGCCAAAAAATTTATGTCACTTAGTTGAATGCCAATGTTACCCATCGTATCCTACCATTATCCTACATATATAATTTGTCTATGGTACAACTGTATTTTTTTAAATTCCTTCTTGATAACGTTACGGAGAAAAATAAAGTTGGTATTGCGGTTTTATGTATTAATTAGATCTTTTTATTTAAAGACTTTTATTAAACCAGTATTTTCAAACGAGTAGAATGGCTTTTAGTCCCGTGGTAATTACTCTACTTTTCACTTCGATTGCGAGAAAATAAAATAAATAACAATTCTTAATTATTTCTTTGCCTTTCTGTTATCTATATATGTATATAAAATTCAAAGTCCTGACTGACTGACTGACTTATATATCAACGCACAGCCTAAACCGCTGGTCCTAGAGACATGAAATTTGGAGGGTGTGTTCTTTGTAAAGAGTAGGTATCCACTAAGAAAGGATTTTTCGAAATTCCATCCCCAAAGGGGTAAAATAGGGGTTGAAAGTTTGTATGAAAGTCCGTCATTTTTCAAGTTATATCCATGAAATTTGGTATTTGAGCTACCGGTTCAAAATGAAGAAATACGTGTTTCGCCATTTTTGAAAATTCTACCCCCAAAGGGCTGAAATAGGGGGTGAAAGTTTGTATGAAAGTCTTTTATTTTACAAGTTATTTTTCAAGTTATATCTACGAAACTTGGTATTTTGGTTTTCGGTAAAAAAATAAGAAGGACGTGTGTAACAATTTTTAAAAATTCCACCCCCAAAGGGATTAAATAGGGGTTGAAAGTTTTATGAAATTCCGTCGTTTTTCAAGCTATAGCCATTAAACTTGGTATTTGGGGTTCCGGTTAAAAAGGATGAAATACGGATTTCACAATTTATAACATTTCTATCCCCAAGAAAGTCAAATAGGGAGTTTGTCCGTCAATCACACCGCAACAGAGCAACGGATCGGCGTGATTTTTTGCATGGGTATTGGGTATAGTTGAATACCTGGAGAGTGACATAGGCTTCTTTTCATACCGGAAAAGTAAGGAGTGCCTGTGGGAATTAAAAAACTTATGTCACGCGGACGAAGTCGCGGGCGTCCGCTAGTGTTTTCATATTAGGAGTAAGATCTTTATTTTTACTTGACGATATTAACAAATACCTAAATAGTCACATTCACTTTACCTGCCTTCACCTTGTATTATGTATTGTGTTTTGAAATGGATTAATTATCATCCATAAAACATTAATTTAAATAAATGTAATAATTACAACAAAAAAATCTATGATTTCGCGGCAATCTGCAATAGGGGAGAAGTGGCATGAAGGAGCCAAGTTTTGAAAGAGCCACTTACTTTATTTTGGTACTTTATGAACCAATTTGGTTGGTAATTTTATTTTTAAGTGTCAGCACTGATTGATCCTGTCACCTACAAAAAAAATTACTTTAATCCCTAGACCCTAAATGCTAACTTTAGTCCGCCTACGTTGAGCTATAATGACACCGTTTTGGAGTATCAGAGGTGAAAAGTAATTTATTTAACTAGCGCAGGTAGGTTTAACTAATATCGCCTCAATTTTATTAACGTTTCGCCACAACGAAGTCAAATCTCTATCAAATTAAGCAAAATAATATGAATAGATTACATAAGGGCTAGTGGAATGGTGACAGTAAATAATGTCTAGTATTCATTAGGACTTCCTTCGGGCGACAAAATCATTTCAGCGACGGTGAGATGAAATGAAGAGGAATTATGTTAAGAGACCCAGGTTAACTTATCAAATTAGATTACGGCGGTACATGGGTGGTACATTATTACCTGGCTAGCTGATGTCCGCGAATTCGGCCGCGTGGTTTGAGATTTTTGGTTCCCGCGGTAACTCATTTATATTCCGAGATTAAAAGTAGCCTAATATGTTTTTCTATCTTTTAGACTATTATCTATCTCTGCGTGAAATTTCATCTAGATCCATTCAGCCATTCTGGGGTGATTGAGTAACAAAGATCCATTCATCCATCCAAACTTTCGCATTTATAATATTATCAGTATGTATTAGTATTAATGTAGATATAAATATTTATACCAATTTATAAATAAGTAGGTAATGTGTGTGTATTGGTTTGTCCTTCAATCAAGCCGTAACAGAACAATGAATCAACGTGATTTTGGCATGGGTTTGAGGACCTAGAGAATGACATAGACAACTGTAAAAATAACATCTTATTGTAAGTGTATTCTCAAATAAATAAAAGTGAAATGAATTGAATATAAAAGGTAGTTGGCTACACATATTAAAATAATTTAACAATATTATATTATTATGTCTGTCTCTTCCATCTCGGGACATTATTATTATTATTATTAATCTTATAAAATTAACATAAAATTGTGTTAGAAACAGCGCCACAAAAACCACAGTCGGTTTTATTGTGCACCGTGTAATACATAATAGGTAAGACATAAAACAATAATTAATTATATCTAAGGAAATAAGAATACTGTTCAACATACAAAATTAAAAATATAGTGGGTAGGTAATAAAAATTTTAACTCGGCGCTCTAGCTCATCGCGCCAATATATGGGCCAATAGATGTCAGCTGATCTTTTCAAGACGTAAAAAGTTATAATAATACCTACTAGATAGTATCTAATTTAATCATCATGCTCAATTTTTGCTTATTATCATTATAGTTCTAGAAACGCAGAGGTCTCAATTAAATTAATTCTCTATCCTAACATTGTTGAAAAGCGCGATTGCTTTCCTCACTGCGTACCTCGTAGAGTTAGTAAAAAAATCTATTAAACTAAAGACAAACAGATGCTTTCGCAGTAGGTACTCCTTTCGCTACAGTAATTATTTTAAAAGCGTTCGCCGCATATCCTCGCATCAACGCTTTGACGCTTTCAAAACACGCGAAAATTTAAACGAGGCACAAACTAAGTTCAGATTTAAAAATGGTTTCTTTCAACCATTTCATTCAAACAAAGATGCTCTGTGCAGTAATGGTGCAACATTTTTTTAGGCGTACCTTTTGAAATACGCTTCATTAATAAATAACAGTTTCACCGTGTTTTCGCACGTTTTTGAAATGGCATTGCTTACAATCGGCCTTTTCTTTCAATTCATATTCGCGAGAATGGTCATAAAGTTCTTTGTAAACTTTTGTTACCGCTAGATCTTGGACACAGAAATCTTTTAAGACGGAATTATATAAAACCGGCCGGTAATTTAAAAGTTGTGGATAAGCTCAGACGTGGTCATCTAGTGTTACATTATGTAGGATATTTATTAACTCGAGTAGTAATTGACACAATATTCAATTAACAATGAAACATGAACTGATAAAAATTATAATATAATTATATTGTGTCCGTATACTCCAGGTAAAATAAATGCGAAAGTGTTTTTGGTTGTCCTTCAATCACGCTGCAACGGAGCCATAGATCGACGTGATTTTTGGCATGGGTAATGTTGAGGACCTGGAGAGTGACATAGGTTACTATTTACCTATTCCAGGAGTTCTGCGGGAATAAACAAAACTTAAACCATGCGGACACAGTCATCGGCATGCATCAGCATCAGCTAGTCAATTCTAAAAACGTTCAGTCTTACTCTGTCCATCATAAAAACTGTAGGGTAGATAGGTGCTTTTGAAAGCCCTGTGGCAGTCTGTGCCTAATCGTCGCCTGTCATCTACTACCACTCGTATCTAATCGCCAACCACTAAAACTCTGTTTAAGTTAAGTGAGTTGTTAAGGACAGACTCACTCTCATTATAACTTCGTCAAAATTTCATAGTAAACTATGTAGTATAGATGTGTAGTGTTCAACTGATTGACAAAACTGAGATAGATCCTATCCCGGGGAAGGACATTTGCAACTTTGTATATCACGAAATAACAGAAAACTCTTTATTTATTTACCTACGCAAACGAAACTGCGGGCATTGTCTAGTTCTATGTAAGTAGATTCTTTTTGATACATTGAAATTGGTATCACGAAAACAGCTCTCATAATTTACAACAAAAATAAAAGTCTGGACTCCTTACTGACTCTCTCTCTCCCTCCACTCTCTCTTGGTCCAACCGAGAGAGCTGAAATTATTTTGCACAAAGGTTCTCTTTATAGATATAGGCCGGATTTCCCAATATTCCCTGGAAGCGGAGATTCGCATGGTCACTGATGTGATTTTATATACCTACATAATATATTGTCATGAGGGCATGTGAGTGATAAAGTGTCAGTCGTCATCAAGTGCTCGTATCATTCACAACATGGTAACAGCGGTGGGATCTGAACCCACGCCCTTTACGGACTGGTGTCACTATAGTTTTTAGGGTTCCGTACCAAAATGGTAAAATGGAACCCTTATGGTGCGACTTTCTCCGTCTGTCTGTCCGTCTGTCCGTCTGTCCGTCTGTCCGTCCGTCACACTCGATTATTTCAGTAACTACCGAAGCTATCGACATGAAATTTGGAATAATTGTGTATATTAGCGGCCCAAAGACAATGGAATTAAAAAAAATGGAAATTATTTTTGTTCTTATTTAAAAAGGGGGGAAAATCTGAGGGTTGAAATTTAAAAGTGAGATAACTGTACTATGTGGGGTATCATATGAAAGGGTTTACTTTGTACATTCTAAAACAGATTTTTAATTATTTTTAGTTATGATAGTTTTTGATTTATCGGGGAAAATGTCTAAAAAAATACCGTTCCCCCCCCCCCCCTTATCTCCGGAGTTTACCAATCGAAAAATTTGAAATAATTATGGTCAATAGGAATTTACGTATATTTTACAGGAAAACTATAGCCAATGCTCTAACTAGCATAGTTTTTTTGATATTAACAATAAACCTCTACAAACAAAATTAGTCTTGCGGTTCATTAACAAAGGTAATTATTTATTAATAATGGTACGGAACCCTTCGTGCGCGAGTCCGACTCGCACTTGCCCGGTTTTTTTTAATAATGTTATCAGTAAATTTTAGGAGATACGATGGAATTGATAAACGGTCTTCTTATAGCTTGCCCAAATCTTAATTTATTCTGTAGTTCGGCAAAAATACATTGACAGTAGGTACCTAGGTACTTTTTATTTGGAAGTCTGAGAGATTGTATGATTGTTTATAACATCTTTACGCGTAAGTCACAGTGATAAATCTAGGATAACCTTGGAGATGCACATCAAGAAACTTTTCATCTGAAAAATAAAATGAATGGGCTTTAACAAAATCTAAAATCACGAGGCAAAATTCGTTTGCCTCGTGAAAGCCATTTTTACAAAAAAAAAATGGAACATAAATATGTATCTTTATTATAACTTTTTCAGGCCGAAGTAATTATTTTAAAAGCATTCTCTTCATAACCTTTCACTGTTGTGCTTTGACGCTTTTAAAGCTGGCTGGAGTAAATTTAAAAATGAATGTTGCACCAGCTGCCGGGCTTTTAAAGGGTTTTGCATCTATTAGATTAAAAGATTGTGTCTGCGTCGTTTATATTTTAGACTGGCGTACCTGCATGACTATTTGACTAACTAGAGATTTTTTGTCAACTGCAAGTTAGCCTTTGACTGTGATCTCACCTGATGGTAAGTGATGAAACAGTCTAAGATGGTAGCGGGCTAACCTGTTAGGAGTATGGTAGTTATATCAAACCCATACAACCAATCGGTTTCCACACGGCATTTACCGGAACGCTAAATCGCTTGGCGTCACGCCTTTGACGGTAGGGTGGTCAGTAACTAGACACGCCCAAATAATAATAATAATAACTTTTTATTTCAGGCTTCAACACCCATAACTTGTTAGTAACAATCACTTAACCTATGTTAGTAAAAAAAACAACATAAAATACCTAAACTAACCTACCCTACTCTCAAACCTAAGCCTCGACACATTTACAGGTCTCTTTGAGGCCTCCTCATGAGAATGTGTGCACCATTCCAGCGCCTCCAGAGAGGGCTGTCCAGCTTAGTAGCCAACGTACTGAGGAGGGTGTTGGTGCTGCTCACTAGCCTGCACATCATAGACGCAGCACGCTTGCGCACGATCGCGTAGAAATCATCCACGCGAGCGTCCGCGAACATGGCCGACGCGCTGCAGTGTCGAGGCCTCCTCAGCACCGCCCTCAGCACATTGTTATATTGAACACGCAGAGCACTGTAGCTCCGCTGCGTATAGTCTATCCACAGACTGCACGTGTAGAAAGATTGGCAGTACGCTCTAAACAAAAAGTCAAAGCCTTCAACCAGGCCATACCAGAGAAAATTAAGAAATTAAAAATTCCCAAATTGGCTCTGCCGAGGATCGAACCCGGGACCTCCGTCGTTAAGAAAACAGCGCCCAACACCGCGCCAGGGAGGTCATCAAATTAGATTTCAAACACAAGGCTAACCTTTTTTGTTTTATAACTGCACCCACATATTTTTTGATTTATTTAGGTATTTTATTAATTTAGCGACGAAAACAGTTTAATAGAGTATTAAACTGTTTTGTTAAATTAATGTCATTTTAAGTTAACTCTCGCACTGTGTGAGTAACTACAGTTCTTTAGAAAATAAAGCGCGTAAAGTGATACCTACCATTAATAAACAGTTAATAGAATCAATACTTACCTTGTTTATGCCAAGCTAATAATAATAATAATCTTTATTTCAAGCAAATGGGGCTCAACTTGTTAGTATTACAATTGACTTAAAAACTAATGTTAGTAATTATTATAGATTATTAAAGCATATATATATATATATTTATCATAACTGTGGCCTCACCAGCACCTGAATAAGGTGTTCAAGCATCGGTGAGTCCATCTTCCTCGCAAACATATTCAGGATGCCGTTGGTACCTGAGCGCAGCCTTGTCAGCAGTGACGACGACTTCTTCCGCATTATAGCATAGAAGTCATCAGTTCGCTCATTCGCAAACATACCTGACGCTGAACAAAACCGCGGCAAGCCCAACAGCATCCTGAAGCCATTGTTATATTGAACTCTTAGTGAATCCATGGCCTTTTTCGCATAGTTGACCCACAGGCTTCCCGAGTAAAATTTTTGGCAGTATGCTTTGAATAAAGTAATTTTTGCATCTTTAAGGACACATCGGGCGAACCTGCGGGCCAACATATTACACCTTACTGCCAAGGCCCTTCTTTCTCGCTCAATATCAACATGATCTTTAAGGTCCTCCGTAACGTAGTGACCCAAGTATTTGTATTGTGATAATGTTAATAATTAAAATAAGTATTTGTATTGTCTAATGTTTTACTGATATTTATTATTAATAAAAAATTATAAATAGTATAGGTACGGTAGGTAGGTAAACATGTTGAACTTAGGCTTCTGATTAATTATTAAGTATAAATGACTGGTTGATGCCCGCGACTTCATCCGCTTGGATTGAGATTTTTTGGTTCCTTAAATATACCTACTAACAAAAGATAAAAATAAAAACCTAATCAAAAAGACCACCCCTGGTTGCCCCTGGACCAAAGGTACCCATCAAACTTGCAGCATCGCCACGCTGAATGGCGATGGATAACCTTTGAACCAGGTAGGAACCAGAACGTGGGTCACAGCCCCTTTCCCTCAAACGACGGCCGATCTCTTTTATGAAAGTTTTTGCTTCCCCACCCCAGCATCCCATCGTCTCCACCGCAAGTGGGACAAATAAATATTGGCCCAAGAGTGGTGCATATTTGGCTCTCTTCCTCGTGGCAGCGGATTCTGCAGCGGCACCAGCTAACCGGGACGTCCGGCTAAGGTGGCTTGGTGCCAAAGTACAGGCGCAAGTCGCGTCCCACAACAGGCTTTTCCCTTTTTGCCAAGGGACAAGAGTCAACCCATCTGGACGCTTACCGTCCGTGCGGCTCAAACCAGATGGTTCGATCGCGCAGGGCACGTTGGCCGAAATGAGTGCTTTACGGACGATATCGTTCAGGGCGTGATGACGTGGGAATCTACCTGAGCAACGACAGCAACTCAAAGCATGACGACCGTTAGCTTCCACCATGGAACCGCAAATGCATCGATGTGGTTCGCAAACATTACAGCCCAATCGGTAAGCCACTGCCACACGAAGAGAATCGCTGTCGAGGAGAGTGCCCAGGTTCGGTGAAGGTAAAGCCTGTAACCAAGCACCAGACTCCGGCTTCGAAACAGCCCTTAGTCTTACCAGATCAGCACCCGCTGATGGTCCACAAGATGTTTTAATGTGGCCTCTGAGGAAATGTTGTCCCACTGGTGCTGGACGTGTAAAGCCTGAGGAGTGGGCGCGCCTGGGTTGAGGGTCGACCAGGCCTCCAATGCATCGGAAACAAAGGGAATACGTACTGGATCACCATTAACAGAAAGTATGCTAGCGACCAGTCTCGTAACTCCATGCGCCGACGCAAGGAAGGACGGAAGGCTCAAATCCCGCACGCGCCTCACTCCCAGGCCCCCTATAGGCCCCTTTATTTTATTTTATTTAAATTTTTATGCTCGCGTCGATTCTAGGAGGTATGTTCGTGCGATACGTACCTATTTAGGATGGAGTTTGCGGTAAAATTATTTTTATTGCAGAACCTTTTCAACTGTTCCATTTTGTTATTTTTGTATAACTTTTCATGTATTGAAATATTTTTATATGGATTTATATAGCTTGCTAGCTTGCTAGTTTTAAGTTCTATTGTATTTTTTTCAATAATGTACCTAATATAAGACTGTTTGCTTTATGCGATGGTAGTAACCCGCCAGTCATATGCCGTCGACAATGACATATAGTTAGATATAAAATCTTATCAACTCAAACTCAGGTAAGATCAAGGAAACTACCCCACGATAATCCCAACAAAACCACTACTGTGATTCATAGGAATGGGTCCCGAACCTCAGAAATTAGGCTCACAATACAGGAGGAATGTTCTTTACATAATTACGCGTAAATGCCTTCCATGACCTTCACAAAGCCGTGTACATTTCCATGAGATGTGTGTTTAGGATGGTGGAGACAGAATGGCGATTTATAATAAGCCCTGGGCCAAACAAGATGCGATGCGAGCTGACGGCAATTACTGCTCGACGTCACTTAAAACGTGCGGAATTTCAGCCAGGGCGGCCAAGTATCAACGTGCAGACATCTTTACTATTCTTTACAATAGTTACTATTCAGAACGCCAATGTGTACACTACAATACTTTTACCCAACGATTAGATGTGGAGGTAAAATTTGATCTAAAATTAGCAAACAGACTTGTGCAACTCATTTAATTGACGTCCAAAGTTTAACGGTAAATCCAATTTCCACTTTACCGTATAGCAACGCTCTAACATAGGCGTTCTGTTTGTTTAAATCTTTATTATCATAATAGCACATACCCTTTCAGCTTTTACATTATTTTCCTTGGAGATCTCGACATGATATTATAGTCTTTTTTTGGGTTTTTGTAAAATTTGAGTGTTTTTTTTTGTATTCGCGTTTTTATGTTTAACCAAAAAGGGTCGCGACATCAGTAAGTTGTATATATGTATGTAAGGCTATCTGCTTCTCTTTATCTTGTTCTATTATTCTTTATCTAGTTAAATATTATAAATGCGAAAGTGTGTTTATTTGTTTGTATATCCTTCAATCACGCCGCAACGGAGCAACGGTTCTCAATTTTTTTTAACTCTACATTAGATAATGTTAGGTTGACTCATTTAAATTTCATCAGTAATCTGACGAATACTTCAGAAGTTAGAACTACTTCAAGTGTAGTAGAAAATCAATCACGATCAGTATAAATTCAAATGTTTTTATTCAAAAAGGTATAAACTTTTACAAGTGCCTTACATCGTCAAGTGAATCTGCCACTAGTTTGTAATGCCATTCCTCCCAAGAAGAATCAAAAGAAAGACCACCCGTGTGAAGCCAGTTCGGATCAACTAGTTTGTAATTAAATTTAGTAGTCGATATAAGCGACTTTAAGTACAAACGAACGAGGCCGTTAAAATACGGCAGCAACAAAGTTAATTACCATCACTTCGTGTTACAGTCTCGCCGCGCAACCTGACGCGGCACTGTTAATTACGCGCAGCTATTCATCTGTCCACAACTTTATCACCTCACTATGTATTACTTTCGTGTCGGGTTTTCCATCCCCTCTTGGATTATATAATTTCTTGGTTCAGCCATAGTTCACCGCGCTGGCTAATTACGGATGTGAGCACATTATGAATAACTTTCGGAGATGCAGCTGGTTTCCTCACGATGTTTTTCTTCACCTCAGTGACTTAAAACTCAGCTCAAAAAAGTTAGAATTTTTTAAACATTAAAATTAGCTTATCAGTGAATAGGTACTTTACAGGCGAATGTGTGAACTTGATTTAAGTAGACGAAGCGACGCCACGAGAAGCGACGCGATACGATGCCATAGAAAATTACGACGTCTACGCGACAACCGCGTGAAGACCACGTGAAGGGTCTACTGTTTGATACTGTCGTGTGGCCTTTACACAAATTGAAGAAATCCATTAAAAGTATGCTCCTGAAAAAAACTTACTATACTGTTAAAATTATGTACATGATCATGAATCATAAAAGGGAATGAATTTGACTCGCTCCAGGAATGCTTAGGACTTATACTTGTGTATCAACACATTGATTAATTGTAAATGAATGTTTAAAAAAGAGCAACCACTGAGTTTCTTGCTAGTTCTTCTCGGTAGGAATGTCATTCCGAACCGGTGGTAGATTCACTCGACGGATCAAGAGCACTTTTAATAAGTTTTAAAGAACGGGTAACGTATACCTAAATGACAAGGCCATCACCGTAAATGAGGCAATCTTCTAGAAATAAATCGTATGAAAACAAAATCCACGGAACAAGTAGGTAAAGCAGGCAAGAGAGCCTTTCGTGTAGATATGACCCTTGTCACTTCACTGTCAATAAATATTCTTCCCCGCTGCAAACATCAGCTCCGGAATACGTGCTATACGGCCGGTTTCTGAATTGAGAATTTCATGTTGAGTCTGAGTCTGTCTCAAAGACTAAATAAGGACTAATTAAGCAAATTTTGGTTTCTGAATTGAAATTGGGCCGGTTTCTGAATTAAGCATTCAAGCAAAAACAGAAAGCTCCAACTCTCAAACCTTACACAATATCATTCTGAAACAAAAATGACATGTCCTAGTTCAGTATGGAGGGTGGTTTTTTATTCTGAGTGTTAATGAACCAGAACCAAACTGCCATCACGTGAAAGAGAAAAAAATATAACATTAAACTCCATTTAAATAATAATTTTTGAAAACCCCGTTTTTTTAAAAATTTATTTTGAAAAATATCGTTTGTAGAACATATTTTTCGATGGATGGCAACACAAAAACTTTTTCTACAGTGCGTTCCACTAAGCGCCCACAACAATCAAAATGCTCCTTTAGTCGTTCCACATAACGACCGCGGTCTTTGTGGTCGCGGCGAAAACGTCACTTATAACGTCATGACTTACGCTCACGCGAAGCTCGCGACACCACATCTAAAAAGGTGGGTCGTCGTGATCGTTGAGAAAATTAGCGGCATTTTCAAAACTCAAAGCATCAAAGATGGCGACCGTGAAACTTACGTTATTTCATGCGGAAAGAGACATTTTAGTAGAAGTGAATGTTTCTGCAGCTGATGCTCAATGTGCCTCCACAGGTAAATATAACTAACTATGTAAAACAAGTTTAGAAAAATTAATTGCAGTTTATAATTAGTATACCTACATGTATACATTTTTCCTTGATTGCCAATAATATAAACTAACTTTAGAAATGAAAATTAAGTTAGCCTTCTTTAAGTTATTTTATTGAAAAAATTAAATTTTAATTTTTTTCATTAAAAATCGATTTAAACAATATTTAATTCATAAACAATAATTATTATTTCAGTTTATTTTCAAGGCTTATACAGATTATAACCTAACCTCTTAAATCTTTTACTTTCTTTTTACTAACTCGCCGTTTGTATTATTTACCTCCACGCTCAAAACGCTCTATAATCGGAAAAACTGCGGTCGTGATAGTGATCGTTGTGAACGCACCCTAGATATATAGATCTTTCAAATCTGGCATCTGTTACTGTCACTTTAATGTCATACAAAACTGACATTGGTATTTGACAATCATTCTATGACATACGTGGCAAAGACAATCATTTTTTTTTTTTTACCGTTGGTAAGATTCAGGCAAAGATCTAAAAAAGCCACAAAATAAAATAATATTTTTCTCCAAAATGGGGTTCTTTAAAAATGTGTAAATTATTCTATAAGCCATATTTTAGGATCTCTATTCACGTGTATTAAAATCATCTTGGTTCATCTTCAAGGCCCAATCTTGGACAAGTCCTTTGGTTAATTAGTCCTTAAGTAGTCTTTGAGACAGACTCAACATAAAATTCTCAATTCAGAAACCGGCCGTTAGGCATTAAAGTATATAATTTCGAATGTAGTATGTCCGCGAGCAAGTCGTTATAGGTAGTGCTAGTTTTAAATAACGTGTTATAATAGGTATATGCTATTCGTTATAACGCCCACCTCTACTCCCTTGTTAAGACAGCAGCACTCAACACCCCGCCAGGGAGATGGTCACACGTCCTAATACAGAAAACCAAATTTTTTTTTCTACTTCTTTTGTTTGGTTATCTCGATTCAGTGTACCTACTTACTTGGAGTTCCATAATGTTACCAATGCTAATAATATTCGGACTGTTCTGCTAGCATTAAGCTAGGAATTTAATATTCACAATTAAATGCGTACAGCTGTCGTCATTTATCAAATGCACTTTAACCTGTGCCTTTATTGGGTCCATCCGACGGGTCCGAAATGACGGGAACGATTTATGACCATAATACTAGAGATTTAGTGACGTAATTGTATTTGATTGCGTTATATTACAGCAGTAAATTTAGACTTCACAGCTGTATGGCACTGGCTTAACGTTGAAGGAAAATCAGCCTTAAGAAAACCATCTTAGATATCCATAAAGTTTTGAAAGATGAGTGAAATCTGTCTCATGTCTGATTAGGAAAGGAAACACAGACAAACATTTAACATACCACCACCACCACCACTACAGCCCATTAACGTCCCACTGCTGGGCACAGGCCTCCACTCTCATGAGAGAGAGGGAATTAGGAAGGGAGTTAGGAAGTTGGCGGTGTTTCACCCCCGTGCCTCGGAGAGCACGTTAAGCCGTCGGTCCCGGTTATTATCACTAACATGATAATAGTCGTTAAAGCCCGCCAACCCGCATTGGAGCAGCGTGATGGGTCTAAGCTATTTAACATACAATCTATATAAATAAAAATGAATGTTGCTAAGCGCAAAACTCGTGAACGGCTCGACCAATTCGGCTATTTTTTTTTCGTATGTTCCTTAATTTCTACGGAATGTTTTTTTTTTTTTTAAATGCGTTTAATTTAAGTTTTAATTTGGTACAGAGATAGTTTACATGCCGGGGAATGACATAAGCTACTTTTTATCCCGGAAAATTGAAGAGTTCCAAACGGGAATCAAAAAACCGCCATCCACGCGGACGAAGTCGCGGTCATCATCAACTTCCGAACGACTGCACCAAATTGGATAATTCTTTTTTTTTTTTTTGTGTTCGTTATAGTCAGGAGAAGGTTTGTATAAAAAAATAAGAGTTCCCGCGGGAACCAAAATCCTCAAATGGATGTTTGTTACTCAATCGCGCCAGAACGGCTAAGCGGATCTGGATGAAATTTGGCACAAAGATAGATCTGAAACAACAAATAGGTTACTTTTTATCCCGGAAAATTAAAGAGTTCCCGCAGGAACTAATAAAAAGACGTGTGGCACTCGGAGACTGCCGCGGTAAAGCTATTGCATAGCATTTTTTATCAACTTGCTATGACTACTTGTGTTGTTTTCTCAAGTTGTTGAAAATATAAAGGCGAAATAATTTTAAAGAATTATGTTTTCAATAGTCCGGGTGTCTTTATAAAAATAGTCTTTTTATTTTCAACAACTTGAGTCAACAACACAAGTAGTCATAGAAACCAAAGTGTTAGATTTTTTTTCGTTACGGAATTTCTGGATTCGGTCTCCACGCTCAAGGCCCGCGATAGAAGCTATGCAATAGCTTAAAAACCTCAATCCACGCGGATGAAGTCGCGGGCATCAGCTAGTTGTACATAAGAATATGTTTGCCTGTGACACCACCCAGAATGGGTGTACAGCTCAGCTTTGTTACATACGTTGTTTGTTGTTGAATACTATTTAAATTGACATTATAGTAATTAAGTTAATAACTTTGTAAAATTAAGTAGCTTATAATTTTAACTTGGACCGGACCATCATGTAATTTTTTATTTTATTTTATACCCAACACGTATTGAATTTAAATTTTATATTCTTATATTATAATAAAGTCATTCTAGATAGTTTTAAATTTAATTTAATGTAACATAAATTTTTGCACACTGTCTCTGACAGTAGATTGTGTACGGGAAATTTCTACCTTATACAGCTGTTATCACCCACAATTTTGCAAAATAAATTATTTATGAAGATACCGTTACCGTTACTGTTAACCGATGGAAGATGTCGTTATTATGAAACACGTGATCCTTGGACAGCTTTAGGCTTATCTAATAGGTACAATTCTGGCACTTACTTACTTTAGGAAGTGATTATTAATCGCAGTCAACGAGGAGACTTTTTTTTTCATATAAATAGCAAACAAACTAGAAGGCGGATAGCCTGATGTTAAATGATTACCACCGCCTATGATCATTTGGAGGACGATATAAGGAACTTGATTGGTAGTATGTGGACATGTTTAGCAAAAAATAGAAACGTGCACATAGGCTTAAGAGTTCCCTCGGGAAAAACCTCATCCCACGGGGACGAAGTCGCGGACATCATCTAGTAAATACTAAAAAATTAAATCATAAACGCTATCCAACCACATTATTGGGCATAAAAACGTCCACAACATCGATTAAAAGAATTACTTTATTCATTAAATCCCATAAGCATAAAACAATTATCATGCTTCCTTTATATTAGACAAATAATTGAAACTAAATACTGTGTTTTTATTTTCCGCATACTCAAAAGTAAAGGAACGGAAGGAAAGAAGACCAAAACTTTCATTTTCTATCCCGATTTTTACGGGATATAAAATTGTCCTATAGTGATATAATGTTTACGGCTTAGGTTAACCAAGAGTACTAGCTATTAGTAGAGTAGGTATTAGCTGAGTGCCAAGTTGCATTCAGATCCGTCCATTAGTTTCAACGAGATGCCGGAACAGATTGACAGCCAAATATTTTTCGAAAAATTGTTTTGAGGTCTTTAGTTATAATCGTGACGGAGGATTGTTAAAATTTTAATGTACAGGAATCGTCTAGTTACAGTTTTAATATATGTAAATATAGACTTTTGCAATATTAGTAACTAGCTGATGCCCGCGACTTAGTACGCGTGGATCGAGGTTTGGTTGTTCCCGCGGGAACTCTTGAATTTTCCGGGATAAAAAGTAGCCTATGTGTTAGTCCAGACTATAATCTATCTCTGTGCCAAATTTCATCCAGATACATTCAGCCGTTCTGGCGTGATTGAGTAACAAACATCCATTTGAGGTTTTTTGGTTCCCGCGGGAACTCCTTAATTTTCCGGGATAAAAAGTAGCCTATGTGCTATTCCAGACTGTATTCTATCTCTGTGCCAAATTTCAGCCAGATCCGTTCAGCCGTTGGCGCGTGATTGAGTAACAAACATCCATACATCCATACATCCATACATCCATCCAAACTTACGCATTTATAATATTTATTTGATTTAGTTATTAATTTTATAGATTCTAGTAGCTTTCAAGTACATGCATTGTTTTTTAGAAGATCTGATGTACGAGTATGAAGCGAAATCCCAAATGAAATGAAGCAAAAATAAATGAAAAAGCCATTTTCTTATTAATTTTCCTTAGAAAATTTTGGTACGTACTCTAACCAAAAATGGTCAGAATCAGTTCAGTTCATTGGTATTTTATTTTATTACTACTTGATCAAGTGCGCAGTCCCAGTCGAGTTCTCGATAGATGCAAACTATCCATAAATGTCGCAATAAAACATTATTGGAATGGTTTCATTCATGGCGACTGCGACTCAGTTATGGTCGCCGCAAATGGTAAATAATTGCAATCGAATGCGAATAAATTCGGGATTCAGTTAAATTGAAACTTTTAGGAATTATTTCCATTCAGGGAATCAATGGGATGCCAGTGATTGAATTAAAATTGGATTCCGTTTGGAGTGTTTTGTTTTGTCGGTCGTGGTAGGTAGGGGCGGGCGTTTTCTTCTAACAATGTCCTCTAATGAGAATAAACAACATTAAACCAAATTAATTAAGTATTTATCGATCCAGTATTTGTACTACCTACACCTAGATTGAGAAATTGGTTGTATCGATCATTTTGTCCATAATTATGAATCAGTTGGAGTGCCGTTACGGTACTAGCATAGGAGTGGTATAGGTTAAAGATTTAATATTTCAAAAATTCACTCATTTTCAAATTACTTGCAGTCAGCTCAAAAAATTAAAAAACAATAGAATAAGCATAATATTAGGTATGTCACAATATATAACATCCAAAATGCATAGGTATTATGTGATATCAGATTATCTCTTTTGGATGTGGTGTTCGAACGGGATAAAACGCGAAAAGTTCGCGACGAAGGGGGAAAAAGGTTTTGTTTTGTCTTTGTGACTTCGCAAGATTGCAAGTTCGAAGTCTCTATCGACCGAATGTTTATGCAACTCTATGCAATCGGTCAATGCAAAACAAAATGTTTTTCTCCGTTCAAACTGTTGGTAGACTGTCCCGATTTATCATAATCATCACAAGTGACAAAAGTTGTCCTACATGCAATAATAGTTATTTGTTATACAAGAGTGAAAAGTTGTTTTTTAACCGCGTGCTCAATTTTGATGACCGAGCAAGCGAAGGATTCTAAAAATTAGAATCCCGAGCGGTAGCGAGGGAATCAAAAGAGCACGAGGTGAAAAATCTTTTCACTCGAGTGCAACACGTAACTTTTCATCCCACCTCAGCGAGGAAATGACTAAATGCAAAAAAAAACACAAAATGGTGCGCGCAAAGCAAATTAAAAAGTACACCAAGAAGGTTACGAGTGTGAGTTTTTAACAAATTAAAAACGGTTGTATGGAAATTCGGCACCATAGAGGTAGAAGTAAATAGGTTTTAATGATGTTTTGAATTCACAAACTTCATAGACGAGTGATATTTACTAACGTGCACACGATGTTCTTAATTCAATTTACTTTATACTCAAGAGGGTGATAAAGGCTTTTGCATTCAGCATAACGAAGAGTAAAAATACTCTTTCCAAGATGGTGGGATGAAAACAATTCTATTGCATTTTATTCCGATGACTTCAGTTATTTTTAGCTCTATACATTTCGCTTTGCTTCTTATTCAGGTGTTTCAAATTAGATCGGTCCGTACAGGCAAACATCAAGGTCGTCTAACTGTATGTTAGCCTTTGACAAAACTTTGTCAGGTATTTACGGTTTTGTGGTCTGGTTATCCTTTCACCGCAACTTTGAGTGGAAGGTCTGATAGCAAGATGCATTGCATTCTATAGCCTCAAAGAGGGTCCTCTGAAGTCAATAAACGGAGGACAGAGAGCGAATACTGGCGAGGCATTCGATTAGAGCGAAGTGGCTATTACATACAGATACCTACCACAGTTAGTGCCGAGCTGGAGGCAAGATGATACTCCATATTATATGGTGACACATGAAAACACAGTTGATATTTTGTCTGTTTGTCTTATTCATATAATAATAAATTATCATAGTTTTTTCCCTAAATCGATACTATCTATGTATACTTAAATTACCTAATACTATTAAATATTATAAATCCGAAAGTTTGGATGGATGTACGGATGGATGTTAGTTACTCAATCACGTCACAACGGGTAAACGGATCTGGATGAAATTTGGCACAGAGATAGATTATAGTCTGGAATAGCACATAGGTTACTTTTTATCCCGGAAAATCAAAGAGTTCCCGCAGGCATCATCTAGTATAATAATAAATTATTATATAATTATCTTAGTTGTTCTTTTTTTCTAAATCGAGACTGTCTAAGTATATTTAAATTAAAAATTATACGAAAGTGTGTCTGTCCGTCCCTGCGTCTGTCTATCCCCCTGTCAGCTCCGCTTTTACTACCCATCTGTTCGATTGGTTTTCTTTTCAACAAATGTGGTACAGGGGACATACCATCGCTTAATTCCGTATTGTTTTAATATTGTTATGTTCATGTTTTAGAATTATAATCCTCATGACGTCAAGGTACGTGACATAAACTGTCATCATTCTAATATTATAAATGCGAAGGTGTGTTTGTTTGTTGGTTTGTCTTTCAATCACGCCGCAACGGAGCAACGGATCGACGTGATTTTTGGCATGGGTATAGTTGAGGACCTGTAGATTGACATAGGCTTAAACCACGCGGACGTAGTCGCGGGCATCAGCTAGTTTTGATATGAAACATAAAAACAAAATACAAGATGTTTTCTTAATTAAATAAATGAAATTATTCCAAGCGTTAGCGAAAGAGGCTGCTACCTAAATGCAAGCAGCATTTAATATAACTGCCACCTACGTTAACTGTTAAAAATCAATCGCATATTGGAATCATACCAATATTATAAATGCGAAAGTCAGTTTGTTTGTTGGTTTCTCCTTCAATCACGCCGCAACGGAGCAACGGATTGACGTGATTTTTGGCATGGGTATAATTGAGGACCTGGAGAGTGACATAGGCTACCTTTTATCCCGGAAAATTGAGAAGTTCCCGCGGGAATCGTACGAAGTCGCGGACATCAGCTAGTAGTGGAATAAGTAAGTAGGTAGATAAACAGCTAATATATGAAACATGGTAACTTTACAAGAGTTGTTGCTGGCAGGTCCAGGAGCGCGTTGGACCCTTGTCACTCCACCGCCAATCAATAGCTCGACCGCGCCGACCGCCAATATTTACTCTAAACACTTAATATTATGCTTTACTAGCTCACTCACCTTATTCCGCATACGACGAGTAAAATCAGTGGTACTTATTCCCGGCATCGTACCGTCTTTGCCGGTAGGGTGGTAACTAGCCACGGGCGAAGCCTCCCACCAGGCCGGACCAGGGAAAATTCAGAAATTATAAATTCCTAAATTGACCCTGCCGGGGATCGAAACCGGGACCTCCGCAAGGTAAGACAACCACTGCGCCATGGAGGTCGTAATCCCTCCCGGCAGTCTAAGTAGATTTTTTCCCCTTATATCCCTACTATTAGGGATGCCTTGGTAGGAATAGATACCAGGCGGTCTTAACCACCAAAATCCATCAAAACCATACTCCTGCGAAAAGTTTTACTGTTGAAGATAATGTAAATGATAAAACAGCATGTATTTGACTCGAACCAGCAATGCTCAGGACTGCGGTTACTTTAAATGTATTTACACATTGATGTACCTAATTGTATTTTTTTTTTAAAAGAGCAAGAGTATCCACGCATTTCGATAAAATATACAAAATTATCTCGCTAACTCTTTTAAAATAAATGATGACACGAAATCCTTTTAAAACTTAAAATCCCGCTGAAGTCGGTTTGAATTAACTCAGGCGTCTGTTTTTAAAGCGTCAAAGCGTAACACCGAGAGGTTATGTGGAACGAGTTTATAAAGCATGTTTTAAAGTAATTATTTCAGCGCGACGCGATATGTGAAAAGAACACTTAAGAATATTATGTTTTGGTTTAATGCCTGACGGTTTCTTTTTTATAAACTAGCCCTTGACCGCAAGCTCACCTGATTGTAAGTGATGATGCTGTTTGAGATGGTAGCGGGCTAACCTTTTGGGGGTATGGCAGATACAGGATACTTATCCATACCCCCAATCAGTTTCTACACGGCATCGTACCAGAACGCTCAATCGCTTGGTACGTTTTTGCCGGTCGGGTGGCAACAAGCCACGGCCGAAGCCTCCCACTTTTTTTCCTCTCCCAGTTTTTTATAATTGATTTGATGATGCCCGAGACTTCGTACCTATATACCTAGCTAGCTTATGAACCAGGTATTTAAGTAAACAGGGTGGAAAAAAGGATCGGGCCAAAACATTCGTATATTTTTTTAAATAAGAATACCTGCATCCAAACATTTTTTAAAGCTTTCTTGAGCCGGGAATCGAACCACTTAAAAATTCAAAATAATGACTAATGATGAATTCATCTATTTTATTGATCCATTCGAAACGTTGTATTTTTATAAATGCGGAAGTGTGTCTGTCTGTCTATCTGTTTGTCTGCTATACTTTCACGGACCATCTATACAACCGATTTAGATAAAATTTGGTATATCAGTATGTTAAAACCCGGGGACTGGTATAAAGTACTTTTTATCCCGGAAAATTAAGGCTTTCCCGGAAAGGAAAATTTAAGTTAATCCACAAGGACGAAGTCGAAGGCATCATCAAAATATTAATTTTTTTGCGAGATAGGCTTACGCTTGATGAAAAATATCATGCTTAGTGCAAAGCAATTATGAGGTCTAGATTGGAACGCACTTGCGTAGAAGATGCTTATTCACTCTTGCCTAAAATAAGCTATAATTAATTTACCTTGAAGGTAAATGAATCTGAATCTAAGGAAGACCTACTATACATATTATGATAGACACACACGTAGCCAGTGAGCGCCATTTGCATGTGCACTTACACTGCATTTAATTGAATTTCACCGGATCTTCGGAGTACTCACAGCGAATGGGTATTATACCTAGGTGAGTGCTGCTCTATCGAATCCAATCGAATCACTCTATTGAATTGAATCACTGACAATTTTACTCACTCCGCAGATTTTGTAGCGTTATGGAATAGATCATCCACAGTGCCTACCATTTCAGAAAAATTCTTTCCAAAAAACCGACTTCCAAAGTTTCCGACGCTTTTTGGGAAGAATTTTTATTTTTAACATTTTAGTGTCAGGGTTGAGGATTTGGAGTCAGAATTTTTTATGGGACCACCTCGAGAGCTTCCTCTAACGACTGATAGAAAAAAGTTCAAATCGGTTCAGAAACTCTAGTATGTATTATCTAGTACTATCTAGTATGTATTCATAGTCGCGCTTGGCCAGTTAACACAATAATCTAAACACACATAAAATTAAAAGGTTCTACTCTACGCTTCTGATTCGAACCGCCGCCGCATATAGCTTAAGTACCTTCAAGGCAAGAGTGAATAGGCATCTTCTAGGCAAGTGCAATCCAACCTAGACTTCATCATTGCTTTGTATGAAACATAATTGTCGTCAAACACACGCCTATTCTTGAAAAAAAAAGAAACATTAGAGAGAGTATTATGATATGCCAAACACTTTTACAAAGGTGCAATATTTGCTGAGTCGCTAAGAAAACGTTGGCGCAGGTAACGTGAGGCTGAGGAGGGCTGACAGCGGGCTGAGGGCGCACGATCCATCTTACAGAAAGGTGCTTAGTAATACACTTTCTTTGCACTCCCCAAAATACATTTCTGCCGCGTACGGGTTGGGTACCTCTTGATGCTTATCGCACCTTATTTTTAACCCCCGACGCAACAAGAAGAGTGAAGTTTATCTTGTGGTAGCTCCCAAATGGATGAACCGATTGATTTATAATATAATAATGAAATAATGATATTATCTAACTTCTAACATAGCAATTTTGCACTCCTTGCATGGCAATACACTGTGACTTTAATTTTTAGGGTTCCGTACCAAAATGGTAAAATGGAACCCTTATGGTGCGACTTTCTCCGTCTGTCTGTCCGTCTGTCCGTCCGTCACACTCGATTATTTCAGTAACTACCGAAGCTATCGACATGAAATTTGGAATAGTTGTGTATGTTAGTGGCCCAAAGACACTGGAATTAAAAAAAATTGGAAATTATTTTTGTTCTTATTTAAAAAGGGGGGAAAATCTGAGGGTTGAAATTTAAAAGTGAGATAACTGTACTGTGTGGGGTATCATATGAAAGGGTTTACTTTGTATATTCTAAAACAGATTTTTAATTATTTTTAGTTACGATAGTTTTTGATTTATCGGGGAAAATGTCTAAAAAAATACCGTTCCCCCCCCCCCTTATCTCCGGAGTTTACCAATCGAAAAATTTGAAATAATTATGGTCAATAGGAATTTACGTATATTTTACAGGAAAACTATAGCCAATGCTCTAACTAGCATAGTTTTTTTGATATTAACAATAAACCTCTACAAACAAAGTTAGTCTTGCGGTTCATTAACAAAGGTAATTATTTATTAATAATGGTACGGAACCCTTCGTGTGCGAGTCCGACTCGCACCTGCCCGGTTTTTTATAAAACCATCCTGTACAACGTGTATTACGCAAATAAAATATTCATATTCTTATTCTTTAGTATTTTTTTGTTCGAAATGAGAGAGTGATTTTTTTTTAAAATCGGTTCAGCCGTTTGAAGATTATCAGCTCTTATTAGATGATAAAGGTATGTGAGCAACTTCCACAGGTCTGATCGAATCGAAATTGGTATCCTTCTAAAAACTACTGAACCGATTTTAATGTGGTTTTTAGGAATTAATAGACATAAATACTTTCTGAAAAGGTTTTTAGATATCATGTTTTACGAGGATGCGGTGCAGTTCATAGTGGAATTTTTAATTTTTACCACCTTAGATTGAATCATCACTTACCACCAGGTGAGATCGCAGTAAAATGCTTACTCATACTCATACTCATATAACAAAAAGTTATATGAGTAAAGTTAAGTCTATTTTGACAGAATATATACAAAACAAACCACGTAGACCATCTTGGCCACCACGGACTTACCTGCTCCGCGGGCGCCGGCCGCTTATCACGCCATGCCACACTTAACGACATCCTAAGAAGGGCGCTCGACAGTGATGACGTTCCCGCCGCACTGGAGCCCCAGATCGTGCGCCACGATGGCAAGCGCCCCGACGGGATGTCGTTGATCCCTAATTGGAGGATGGACCGTGCGCTGGTATGGAACGCAACGTGTGCCGATACATTGGCGGCGTGCTACTTGCGAGTACAATCTACCAGCGTACAAGCCGGGGCGGCGGTGGACGCACGAGAGCGCCAAAAGATAAATAAGTACAGTTGTCTTGGCGCGCACTATGAATCTGGCCGTCCCGTTTGGCGTCGAGACGCAGGGCCCGTGGGGCAAGGGTGCTAAAAATCTCCGCAAGCAGCTTAGTAAACGCCTCAGGGAGGCAACAGGCGACCCTCGGGCGGGCAGCTTCCTCGCGCAACGAATTTCTATAGCTATTTAGCGCGGGAATGCTGCCTGCATGTTGGGCACCTTACCTAGGGCACAAAATTTTGATAATTAATTAAATTCTTAGTTTTAGTTAGGTATCTTAATTTAATTGCATTCACTGTATTCTGTTTGTTAAACTTACTTGTTAATTTGTCTTTGTAATGATAATGCTCTTATGTGTACTACATGGAATAAATAAATTCTGTAGATCCTTACAAAACAAAGGAACTTATTGGTTTTCCATTACAAGGTGTAATGAGCTAGAAATTCAGGCGTCCCTTAGAAGCGGGGCCCGCTTAGGGCCTATCCCTGACCTCAGCAACTTGAGGCCCCGATGTGTACTAACACTACCCTTTTAGGAGCTCACTTAAAAATATTTTTAAGTGAGCTCCTAAAAGGGTACGAACAGCTATTCATTTTTACGTATCTTATACATAAAAATGAATTGCTGTTCGTTCGTATTGGTAAAACTCAGAAATGGCTTGACTGATTTGGAGGGAAATTTTTGTTCGTTTTTTAGTGGGTCCAGAGATGGTAGGGATGTCTTCTACGGTACGTGGGGTTACGGGCTCCGAGGCCTGGCCTCCTTACCCGGGTGGGGCGCGGGGTATCTTTGTACCCCGGCGATTGTCTTTTAGCCGTGAGGTTGGCTATAGGGCCTGCCTAACTGAGGGCTTTGGGCCCCTAGGCCGGGTATCGTGGCCAGTTTCCAGGGATGGTTTATATTCATAATTGGACCTGGTAGAAGGCGCTACAATGGTGTTTTAAGTTCAGACCAGGACAACGTCTGCTGGGCCCACTAATACCTAATACTGTTGGCTGTAGAATTGTATCTTTAGGTATATATGGTATATATACAAAAATCCTTACAAAAACTATCTCTAATTCTTAAAAAAAAATCTTGAACTTAAATAAAATAACCAAATATATCCAAATATATAAACAAAAATTAATTCCCGTGTCAACCGTGGATGTTGTCCTATGCATTAAGATAAAGCGTGATAAAAAAAAAAAAAACTAAATAAATAAATGCAGAGTTTTGTTATAAAATAAATTAATCCGCTAACTTTTGGAGAATATTTTTGTTATTTGTAGGCAATAGTGATTTTTTTACACTTGCTTTCAGTTGTTTCTTTTTAATAAAGTAAATAAAATTCCAACCCATTATACATTATCTCTCAGATAATAGATATAATAATAAATATAATAATAATAAGCTTAGATAATAAGCTCTGAGTACCTACTAGAGCACAGCCTCAAAGTCTTAGAAGCTATATCAGCTAAGTATACATATATCATAGACCAGCTGATGCCCACGGCTTCGTCCGCGTGAATTGAGGTTTTTATGGTTCCCGCAGAAATGAGGTTTTATGGAATTCTTTAATTTTCCGGAATTAAAAGTAGCCTACGAGTCTAGACTATAAACTATATAATCTCTATGCTAAATTTCATCCAGATCTGTTTTGCCGTTCTGTCCCATGCCATCTATCCGTCCCTCCAAACTTTCGCATTTTTAATATTAGAATAATATGGTCAGGGAAAAAGTTTCTTCGTATTTTATATACAAAATCAAGACTTTTTTTCAAAGTTTAATTATATTATGTGCTATTTTGTTTGATAAATTTTTGCCATATTGTATAATATTTCGTATGCAAACTTCATATTTATTTCGTATGCAAGCTTCATATTTTGTATGCAAACTACATATTTCGTATGCAAACTACATATTTCGTATGCAAACTTCATATTGGGTATGCAAACTACATATTTCGTATGCAAACTACATATTTCGTATGCAAATTACATATTTCGTATGCAAACTACATATTTCGTATGCAAACTTCATATTGGGTATGCAAACTACATATTTCGTATGCAAACTACATATTTCGTATGCAAACTTCATATTTCGTATGCAAACTACATATTTCGTATGCAAACTTCATTTTTTGTACGCAAAATTCATCTTTCGTGTGCAAACTTCATATTTCGTATGCAAACTTCATCTTTCGTATACAATTATTCTTTATTCTTTATTTAATAATCATTACGTGCGGTCCCGTGAGTTAAACAAAACTGATGACCAACTCCACTGAAGTAAACATAGAAATAGATGGTAGCAGGTTCGATTATGTAAGGGAGTATGTTTATTTGGGGCAAATTATTTCTCCCCACGACCTGATGTCAAAGGAAGTAGACAAAATAATAGCTTGTAGATGGAAGAGATATTGGTCCCTAAACCTAAAAGAGACCATGAAGAGTAAAGAATTAAACATCAGTATTAAAAAGAAAACCTACAATACTTGTATTCTTCCCTGTATAACTTACGGCTGTGAAACCTGGTCCCTTACGGAAAAACATCGTGAGAAACTTGCAAGATGTTAACGTGCAATGGAGAGGAGTATGTTGGGAATAAAACTCAGAGAAAAAACAAAAAGCACAGAAATAAGAAAGAAAACAAAAGTGACTGACATACTTACTCGTATTGGCCATCTGAAATGGGGCTGGACAGGGCATATGTTACGTTGCAAATTAAATAAATGGAGCAAGCAAACCACTCTATGGTACCGAAGGGAGGGGGCCAGGAGACAGGGACGACCAACCAGAAGATGGGAGGACGACATTCGTCGGACATTGGGTCCTTTTTGGACAAGGGTTGCAGCAGATCGAGCCCAATGGCGAGAGTTGGAGGAGGCCTATGCCACCAGACACGCCGAACTCAGAGACATAATTTAGAATAACTAATTTTTATATTAAAAAAAAAAAAACTTCCATGTATTAGATAATATGTTAGGTTCGGAAATAAAAGACTATTTTATTTTATTTATTTATTTACATGCGGCCCCGTCAGGGCATTGTAATGCTGCAAATGCAATTGCAGGTTACACTTAGTTTTAGTTATTTTAATTTTAACATTATTACAAATTAGCATTAACAATACAATAATAAAATTTGAAGATATACATAATGTTAATTAATATTTTAAGTACGAATTCAATAAGTTTATTATAAATTATGTCAGGTTAATTACAAACAAAACGCTACTGTCATGCAATTGAGGCCTTGTGTACGGTTAGTTTTGGAATTCAAGTAACTCGTCTATCTCATAGAAACAATTAAGCATAAGCCACTGCTTGAGTTTCCGCTTAAAGGTCGTATAATTAGTCTCGTCAGTTATAAATTTCGGGATTTTATTATAAATGTTTACAGTTCTGTTAAATGGGCCGCGGCTAGATATTTTCAGTTTGTAGCTGGGGTATACCAATTTGCTTTTGCAACGCGTGCTTCTTTCATTTTTCTTTGTGTTCTCCACAATTTTATATAAATAGAATACAAACTTCATATTTCGTATGCAAACTTCATATTTCGTATGCAGACTTCATATTTCGTATGCAAATTACACATTTCGTATGTGAACTTCATATTTTGTATGCGAACTACATATTTCGTATGCAAACTACATATTTCGTATGCAAACTTCATTTTTTGTATGCAAACTTCATGTTTCGTATGCAAACTTCATATTTCGTTTGCAAACTTCATCTTTCGTATACAAACATCATATTTCGTATGCAAACTAAATATTTCGTATGCAAATTACATATTTCATATGCAAACTTCATATTTCGTATGCAAACTTCATATTTCGTATGCAAACTTCATCTTTCGTATGCAAATTTCATATAGCGTATGCAAACTACATATTTCGTATGCAAACTTCATCTTCCGTATGCAAACTTCATCTTTCGTATGCAAACTACATATTTCGTATGCAAACTTCATATTTCGTATGCAAACTACATATTTCGTATGCAAACTTCATATTTCGTATGCAAACTTCATATTTCGTATGCAAACTTCATCTTTCGTATGCAAATTTCATATAGCGTATGCAAAATCCATCTTTAGTATGCAAACTACATATTTCGTATGCAAATTACATATGTCGAATGCAAACTTCATCTTCCGTATGCAAACTTCATCTTTCGTATGCAAACTTCATATTTCGTATGCAAACTTCATCTTCCGTATGCAAACTTCATCTTTCGTATGCAAACTTCATATTTCGTATTCAAACTTCATTTTTCGTATGCAAACTTCATATTTCATATGCAAACTTCATATTTCGTATATGCATACTACATATTTCGTATGCAAACTTCATCTTCCGTATGCAAACTATATATTTCGTATGCAAACTTCATATTTCGTATGCAAACTACACATTTCATATGTAAACTTCGTCTTTCGTATGCAAACTTCATATTTCGTATGCAAACTACATATTTCGTATGCAAACTAGGCCAACCACCTACCGGAAAAGACGTACCACCAAGCGATTTATCGTTCCGGTACGATGCCGTGTAGAAACCGAATAGGGGTATGGGTTTCATATAACTGCTATGTCCCTAACAGGTTAGCCCGCTACCATCTTAGACTGCATCATCACTTACCATCAGGTGAGAACGCAGTCATGGGCTAACTTGTAGTAAATAAAAAATAAAAAAAAGCAACATAATATAATGACATAATCCCGTTGCTGTAGCTTTAGTTTAACTTAACAAAAATACCCTAACAGATTATTACCATCATGTTTTATAACTTATCGGAGTCAATTGTCATAATAGCTTAGCGTATGGCGGACTAAAGTTAGCATTTAGGGTCTAGGTATTAATTTTATTTTATATTTTTTTTATAATCGCCGTACTATATGCGTTCTATCCTCTTTACGGTATGAGTGATATCCTCATTCGGTTATGCAAAATTTTTAGTCTATGGTTACTATCAACAGCCAAAAAATGTATGTCACTTAGTTGAATGTCAAGGTTACCCATCGTATCCTACCCTTTACCATTATCCTACAGATCTATGTCTATGGTACTACTGTTTTATTTAAAATTCCTTCTTGATAACTATACGGAGAAAAGTAAAGTTGGTATTGCAGTTTGCCGCGAAGTCATAGATTTTTTTTCTGTAATTATTACATTTATTTAAATGAATGTTTTAGGGATGATAATTAATCCGTTTCAAAACACAATAAATAATACAAACAAGGTGAAGGCAGGTAAAGTGAATGTGTCTATTTATTTGTTAATATCATCAAGTAAAAATAAAGATATTACTTCTAATATGAAAATATAAAAGAAAGGCATAGAAATACCTAATTAAAAATCGTTATTTATTTTATTTTCTCGCAATCGAAGTAAAAAGTAGAGTGTTTACCACGGGACTAAAAGCCATTTCACTCGTTTCCATAGCACCTCGTTTGAAATGGCTCATTTTAGTCCCTTGATGAAAAATATACTATTGAATATATTTTTAATGAAGCCACAAGCTCTTGGTTACGGCATTTGTCTTCGAGCTTCTTTAATGAGGATTCCGTTCTAGAAGATACTGCTCCAGATAACACTTCTGTAGCAAAGTTCGTTATCTGCCCTTTCAAGCTACTTAAACTATGGTTCAGATTTCAGTTTAATACACGAAATTAAGTCCACATAATATTATCACAGGCATATATGGCATCGAAATATTATAGAAATACCGATGTAAACAGTAAATTATGTTGACGGCTTCTGACAGATTTTCTCTTGGTCGCAATTTTTTATAATTAATTTTGTTTACTTCAAACGCCACCAAAAAAATATTATTAAGTCCTAATCAAGTGAATTGCTGTTCTGTTGAGGAGTTTTGTCCTCTATCTCTAACAATATTTATCAAATTTTCACCAAAATTGGGCAAAACTTACCTGATGATACATACCTTCTAATAAAGAAAGATTTATTCAAAACAGTTCAGATTTGACTGATTTTTGGAGTAAAATCAACAAAAAACCCTATCAACTAAAATACTAATGATACTATACTATGATAAAAACTATTCTATATATTGACCCAGAGTATCAGTTACCACTACACCAAATTTCATTTAAATGCGTTTCATTAGTTTTTGCGCGATGCGCGGACATACAGACAGACTGACAGACAGATAAAAATTAAATAAAAATGTTTTTGGCTCAGTATCGATAGTAAAGCTGTAAGGGGGGTGGTTAGGGCGGAATGGAAATTACCCGGATTCGAAAGTAATCATTGTAGTATAATTAATGTGGGTATTTTAATAATTTAGTTTCTTTTTATAGTGTTCTGTCATTTTGATCAGTCTGGAATAAACCGTTGTTGCGACTCGGCGTTTAATTCAATATTTTACAGTGGCGCAGTCGTTTATAAGTTTTTTTTAGCTAGTTAAATGTCTTCCAAGATGTCCGTAGGAAAGTTAGGCGAGTTTAATCTCAGTTCGGGTACATGGAGCACCTACATCGATCGAATGGAACAATATTTTCTCGCAAATGACGTGAAGGTTAACCTACAAGTGCCTACGTTGCTCGCGTGCGTGGGTGACGCAACGTACGAGCTGATGGTGGATTTGTGCTCTCCCAAAAAGCCCGGGGAAATGAAATTCAGCGAGTTAGTGCATCTGGTGAAAAAACACATACAACCGACGCCATCGATTCTCGCTGAAAGATATAAATTCCGGAAACGGACGCAGGCTCACACCGAAACGGTAGCTCAGTTTGCGGCAGCTTTGAAACACTTAGCCAGGGATTGTGATTTCAAAGAAAACCTTGAAGAGAACTTGAGAGACCAATTTGTGTGTGGCCTACACAGTGAACCTACGCGACAAAGATTATTTTGTGAAGACAACGTGACCTTCTCGTCGGCCTTCAAAAAGGCCGTGGCATTGGAGGCGGCCGCCAATGACGCTGCGGCAGTCGAGCAACGGACGGCGGACGGCGCGGTGCATGCGGTGCACGCGCAGGGCGCGCGGCCAGCGAGCGCCGCCGAGCGCGCGGGCGCGGGGCCGCGCCAGCGTAGCCAAGGCTCGGGCGGTAGGGGCCGGTCGGACGGTGGCAACAGGGATCGACGGACGGTGACGAGCGGAGGGTGTTTTTGCTGTGGAAGCCGGGACCATACCCGGGCGGTGTGCCGGTTTCAAAACTATTCTTGCCGCGTGTGTTTAAGACCGGGCCATTTGCAGCGCGTTTGTCCTAGGGCAGGACGGAAAGCGGAGGGCCAGGTCCTTCGGCTAGACACAACGCGACAGGTGGAAGAGATACAACGAAGTGACAACAGTGACAGCGAACGTGAGAGCTCGACTAGATATTATGATGACGAGGGAGTCGGAGGCCCCGGCGGGCTGTATATGGTGCAGCTGACGGGATCTGATCCGGTGGTGGCCGAGGTGACCGTGGCGAATAGACGGCTGGCCATGCATGTAGATACCGGTTCGCCTATATCATGCATAGGCGACAAAATGTATGCAGAGATGTTCCCAGAGTACAAACTGCAAGATAACAGCTATAAATTAAAAGGTTACGATGGAAGTAATATTCAATGTGTCGGTTACATTACAGTGCCTGTTAAGTATGGCCTTATCAGTGAAAATCTTAAATTGTATATCATTTTAAAAGGTGCGGTGCCGTTGTTAGGCAGAGAGTGGTTAAAAAAATTGTGTATTAGTGTTACGGTGGCTAAATCTGTGCTCGCTATTGATAAACATAATAATGGTGGCGAATTTGATAAAGACAAGTTTATAAGTAAGTACCCGGGAGTGTTCAGTGGCAAGCTGGGCCAGCTGCGCAGTCGGCGCGCTACGCTGCGCTTGCGGGAGGGGGCGGCGCCGGTGTTCCGGCGCGCGCGTCCGCTCCCGCTCGCGCTGCGATCGGACGTCGACGCGGAGCTACAACGCATGGAAGCTGCAGGTATTATAGAACCTGTACCATCCTCGGACTGGGCCTCGTGTTTAGTGGTCGTTTTAAAGAGTAATGGTTCCTTAAGGATATGCGGTGATTACAAAAGCACAGTAAATCCGATGTTAGAGATAGATAAATACCCGCTGCCTAGATCCGAGGTATTGTTTAATAATTTGAACGGGGGCAAGAGATTTACTAAAATTGATTTATCGGAAGCTTATAGCCAGGTAACCTTGGATGACTCAAAGAAATATACCGTCGTTAATACTCACCGAGGGTTGTATGTTTACAATAGGCTAGTTTACGGTTTATCGTCAGCTCCGTCGATATTTCAACGTCTTATGGAGCAAGTGGTAGCTGGAATTCCAAACGTTTCGGTATTTTTAGATGACATTCTTATAACCGGTAAAACGGAAGAGGAACATGTAAATAACTTACATGCGGTTTTTAAACGGTTAGCTGATGAAGGTCTCACCGTTCGACAAGAAAAATGTTTTTTCTTTGAAAAGGAGGTCAGCTATTTGGGATTTATTATATCAGAGCACGGGGTTAGGACGGACAATAAAAAGATAGAAGCTGTGGTCAAGGCGCCGAAGCCAAATAGCGTGTCAGAGTTAAAATCCTTTCTCGGAATGGTCAACTTTTATTCGAAATTTATTAAAAATATATCTATGTTATTAGCACCTCTATATTTATTATTAAAAAAAGGCGTTGAATGGAAGTGGAACGAGGACCACGACAAGGCGTTCCAGGCTATAAAGGTAGCTTTAACTAGCTGCCCGGTTTTAATGCATTACGATGAGCGGTTACCTCTTATTTTGTCGTGTGACGCGAGCGCGCGGGGCGTTGGCGCCGTGTTAGCGCAGCGCGGGGAGGAGGGCGAGCGGCCGGTCTCTTACGCGTCTCGCACGCTTAGCTCTGCAGAGGCTAATTATAGTCAAATCCAACGCGAGGCGTTGGCGATAATATTTGCGGTAAAAAAATTTCATACATATCTTTATGGCCGTAAGTTTATCTTGCGCACTGACCATCAGCCATTGATAGCCATTTTTGGGTCAAAAAAAGATATTCCGCACATGGCGTCAGGGCGGTTAATTCGATGGGCTATTTTATTGTCCGGGTACCAGTATGACATTGAATATGTTCAATCCAAGGCGAATAGCGCGGATGCTCTGTCTAGATTACCCATAAAATCCAAAGAAGGTACTAGCGACGCTGATACTTTTATCAAATTTATCGAAAATAAATTTCCGATTGATTCAAATCAGATTAAAGTTGAATCGGCTAAAGATAAATATTTATCTAAAGTGTTAGAGTTTGTTAAGACGGGCTGGCCTAAATCAGGTTGTAAAGAAACAGATCGAGAAATGGTCGCGTACTGGCGGCGCCGCGATGAGCTATATGTCGAGAACGGATGTTTGATGTGGGGCTGTCGCGTGGTGGTGCCCCTCGCGCTTCGGACCGCGGTGTTGGCCGAGCTGCATGGCTCGCATTTAGGAATGGTTAAGTGTAAAGGTCTCGCTCGAAGTTTTGTGTTCTGGCCGGGTCTAGATGATGACATAGAACGAATGTGTTCAGCGTGTCGGACGTGTGGAGACGTAGCGGATTTGCCACCAAAATCGCCAGTGGTGCCATGGTCGTGGCCATCGAGTCCATTTGAACGGGTTCATATAGATTTTTTTGAATTTAAAAATGCTTCATACCTAATTTTAGTGGACGCACACTCAAAATGGATAGAAGTGGTGCCCATGTCCACCACGACGGCGACAAATACGATTTTAAAATTAAGAGAAATATTTGGTCGTTTTGGGCTTTGCAGGATCCTGGTCAGTGACAATGGCCAACCGTTTTCTAGCGTCGAATTTTCTTCGTTTTTAAAAAAAAACGGTATCAAACATATTACGTCAGCTCCTTATCACCCGTCATCCAACGGGGAGGCTGAAAACGCTGTTCGAACCGTTAAGCGGGCTCTAAAGAAAGCAGAGGTTGAAAAAATTAATTTGAGTAGTTTTTTACAAAGATTTCTTCTTGATTATCGGAATAGTATCCACGGTACAACGGGGGAAACACCTGCAAGATTAATGTTGGGACGTCACCTTAGATCGCGGTTTGATCTGCTAAAATCTGGAATCGTGGAATCCGTGTCGGATCGGTTGCAGAAAAGAGCGCTAGCCAAAGGCGGAACTGATAGGTCTTGGGTAGAAGGGGACACAGTATGGGCTAAAGATTTTCGAAAGAATAGAAAATGGTGTGTAGCGAAAGTTATAAATAGGAAAGGACGAAATATGTACGAGGTTGAGACCGAGGATGGGTTACGTTGGACACGACATTCAGATCAACTGCGTTCTAGCTTAGTGGTGGCTAGTCGGGACTCGACGACGTCATGTGACTTTCATGGTCAGCCTACGGTATCGGCCCAGGCAGCCTTAGCGGACTATACATGTCGTTATGATAAACATAATGCCCAGGACGTCGATGACACGTGCGAGTCTCGAACTGGAACATCCCCGGTACAGAATAAACGGGACCGAAGGCGACCAGTTCGTTTCGGTTATGATGATTCTGTTTAAATGTTATAGTAATATTGTTATTATATGAAGTCTAAGCATAATATTAGTAATAATATGTATTTCTATTTGCCACAACTTATTACAAGTATAATCGTGCTGTAAGTTGTTAACCATTACTTTAATTATTGTAATTGGTTTATGAGACTATAAACATACGTATAGACTAACATAATAAATAAGGACTTACTAATAATAAAGGGGGGGATAATGTAGTATAATTAATGTGGGTATTTTAATAATTTAGTTTCTTTTTATAGTGTTCTGTCATTTTGATCAGTCTGGAATAAACCGTTGTTGCGACTCGGCGTTTAATTCAATATTTTACAATCATCCACTTACAAAATTACAGAATGGTAAAATGTACCTATCTAGGGAGATGGAATAAATACAAGTTCTTTGTTTCAGGCAAACTTTACTGTTGGTATATATATATAGTACACCTTATTGTTAAATCTTAATAAGTAACTTAAGGCTACTTAATTAAACACCCTAGATACACAGATACATAAGTAAATTGAAGTTTCTCGGGGACGCTTGAGGTCCAGATAGATTATTATAAAAAAAAACCTTGAATTTACTATTTTAAAGTTTCATTAAAATGTTTATTTAGCTCAGCGGAAAAGGTGGTTCACGGAATCTGACTCACTATTTTGAGAACACTGAATTTAAAACCACTATATGTTCGGCAAGGAAAAAAAGGAAGATGTCCTTACTTGCTGAATGTGAATTTTGGGTCACCTGAATACATGGATCAGAAACGTGGTCTACCTCCAGGGAACGGCCTCGTCAGTTCACCATCCCAAATCCTTGGAATGCATTCATCACCGGAGAAAGGCATCGACGAGAATTCCCAATCTCGGAAATATATCGAGGATATCAAAATATAAAAAAATGAATCGTCTCAGTAGTAAATTAACAAAAGGAAACATAAAACGAAAATAAAACCCTGAAACAAAAGAGAAACGAGTTTAACAAAAGGCATTTTGACACTATCCACGTGTACAATTATCCACTTCACACAACTTACCAAGGACATCCTGTAAATTGAACATTCCAGGAAAGTCCACCCATCCCAACCTTCTTCAGAATAATACGGGATAATATGGGAACTGAAAAAAACAAACAAGACTAATTAATTATAATTTTTCCTTAGCTACGTACGCCATCTTGAGAAAGATGTGATGTCATACGTGAAATCGAATATCGAATTTCCTATCACTCACCAAAATTGATGTGGGAAAATAGGCAATTGTTAAGATGACTAAAACAACAGCATTATTGTTAATTTTCCAGGCGAAGCCATGGAGAAAACGGAATCAGAGAGATATTCCGACAAACGGCTATCACATGTTTTCGCTCGACGGGGATCTGATCTCTGAAAATTCGGTGTTGCCATAGACCCACAGCGAGTGTGGCCGCATTCTGAAATGCTCCACCATAGACTAACGTGAATTCCAATAATTAAAAAACTCGAAAAATATATAATAAAACAATGTTTTAATAATAAAAAAAATATTAATAAAGAGAAAAAAAAATAATATCATCGTGTTCTTATGACCAAAGACAACAAGCGCCATCTATGGGAAATCCTGCGCATCGACTCAACACGTTGTGAGCCTTGACACTAGATGTCGCTAAAGTACTTTCAACAATATTAAGGAATACCATATAATCCAAGTGATATTAAAATCACTACGTGACAATACTTCCCCTCCTACGAAAAGGTTCAACTGGTTGAACCGCGCTGCCCTCAGCGTCATCCAACAAGTAACACAATGCCTGAAACGAAAAAAACAAAAAAAAACAACAGAATGCAAAAAAAAACTGAAAGACAAAATAATGTCAAAACAATGTTACAATAATGTTAAAACAATGTTATAACAATGTTAAAAAAATGATAAATCAATGTTAGAACAATGACAAAACAATGATAAGTCAACATGAAAGAAAACTAAAAAATACTACAAAATTCTATCAAAATTGTGTTGCAAAAACAAAATGGAATGAATCCCTTAGCATCGTTTTACAGCTGCCTGTGAAAACGTCTCTAGGCCTACGGTGACTCATATCCTCTCCGGACTCTGTTTCTAACCGCCAAAAAAAAACCTGTCTAAAGACGAGGTACAAAATTCGTGTGCAACTGCGCATATTAGCGACACATTGCTATCACGATCGGAAAGCTAACCGCCTATCGGAAAGACTTACCGCCAGAAAAAAGCACTTGTCGAACGACACTAACCACCAAAAAAAACCTGTCTAAAGACGAGATACAAAATTCGTGTGCAACTGCGCATATTAGCGACACATTGCTATCACGATCGGAAAGCTAACCGCCTATCGGAAAGACTTACCGCCAAAAAAGGCCCTTGTCGAACGACAAAGTACATAATTTGTGAGAAGTCATACGTATAATCTCTAGTAGTTTTCTAGAAATTACAGAAAACATATAAAATTTTTAGCAATATTGCTTTCATGTTAACTATGACAGGTATATTTCCGAAATTATTAGTGCTATCAAAATATTTTATTAAATTAGAATAAAATTAAATCATTTACATTTTACACACTACTAAAACTAAAAACTAAAAACTAAAAACCTAATCTAAAAGACCGCTACCAGTGGGCAGCGTGCCCAGAATGCTGGCAGCATTGCCGCGTTGAACAGCTATGCTCACTCGCTGAGCGAAATATATACCAGCACTCTGGTCACGTGTTGCCTCGACCAGGCGCGCAGAAAGTTCCTTATAGATTCCGCGCGCCCCAGCCCCCCAAGGCCCTAGCGTCTCGACCCCAAAAGGCGCAAACATATAGCCACTATCCAGTGTGCTATATTTACGCACCTTGAGGCCCTCCGCTGTTTCCGCCGCCGCACCAGCCCTAACAGCAGTGCCTGGAAGGTGGGACGGTGCCAAGGTGTCGACACACGTGGCATCCCACACCAAGGGCCGCCCCAAACTCCAAGGAACCAGGGTCATACGTATAATTAACGACAACTTACTACACAATCGGAAAGAAAACAAAGCGAAACGGAATCGGAACAAAATAACGAAATAACTTCCTGGGCAAAGAATCACAAAACAAAAATCAAAACTACAATCAAAATAACCAAAATTAATTCATTAACCCAGAAGTAAACAAAACAAAAATTCCCAACAGTATAATATTTGCATCACGTCCCCAATAACCCCCCCAGTTAGCCTTTCCCACCACATTCATCATCATTTATTCTAGTCCATACTTCACCTACATTCATCTTACAATCATCTTACATTCATCATCATCTGAACTATGGTAATGTAACTGCCAAATCAGTACATCACTACTCTATCAAAATCCTAATTGAATATTGTTTAAAAACGGAATATTCAAACAGTCTAGACTAACTTGGTGATGCTAAATATTTACTTCTCAACCAAGCACAGTGAGTGCTGGTGGTTCAAAACAAATGGGTACCTCAAAATTGAGTTTACCTTTCAAAAGAAAATTAAATTTAACACAAGTATGTTTCATGTTGAATTATCAAAGTTATAGCAAAAATGTTAAGTCAGTCCCGTCGTCAGTGGTATTCCCGTTATACAAATTTCCGAAACGTTAAGCAAAATTTGTTTCAACCTAAAAGTATAAGTCGAAACGCCAAAATTATTCAGAATACAAAAAAAGTTATCAGAAGTGTTATGCAAAATCAGTTTTAAGCCCTAAGTATAGGTAAAACTATAAAATTAAAGCAAAACTCAAAATAATATAAAATAAAAAAAAAAACTTAAAAATCAAGTTAGAATAGTATAAAAAAAAAGTATGTCCAGTGTGGCAGAACCTTTATGTTAATTCAAGGTAATAAACTAAATTAATAGTTCAACAAGATCACATTGAGATAGCATAGTATTATATGGATTATGAAAAAAATCTAAGATGACTATGTTACTACTTGGACTGCTACGCTTGCTGAAATATCAATTCACATTCTTCAATACAAGTTGTTTAATACATAAAATAGTTATACAGTAAATTAACTTGTAGATGCTAAAAGTATAATCTTCTATTGTTACTGACAGGATAATACCTAACAATATACTAACTGAATCAAATTTGGCAGAACGAATGTACATCTCATAACACAATTCGTCCTTCAAAAGTGAATGAAACTGGACAAAAGTCTGTTCCATTGTGATAAATCAAAATATATATAACAAAATATCAAGTTTGTGTACCTGTTTATGTTTAAACCTTTTACAATTAGGTTAAACACAAACACAAAAGAAGTTATTTAAACTATTAAATGTACACAAAACAAAATAAACAACAAAAAAATTTTTAAGTCTATCTTAACCTATTTCCCATCAATTTATGTTCCCTATTACAAAATAAAGTTAATAATACATGCAAATATTATTACTATAATAAACAGAATACACAAAAAAAAAATTCAAATTTAAATATAGTATTGTAAGGTGCGGTATCACCTTTATGAGTACACAGTGTGTTACAACCTTTACAATTATAGAAGTAACTAGTCAACAAAGTTGCAATGAACTCTGACTAGCATATTAATTCTCAAAAAAACTAAAGAAATTGTGCAATGATTTGCTGACTGTCACTTTACACTTTTAACACAAAACCTGTTTCAAAATAGCACTTTAAACTACAAGCATTCAATTAAACTTATCATGTTTTGTGTAATATACTTACTGTCATAACATTAAACACAACTCTTAAACAAAGTTTATCATAAGTATTGAAATACAAAGTCACCGTTAAAAGGAAATGTTCCAAAACATCATAATTAAACAAATTGTAAACCCATAAATTATATTATACTATATATAGCTCAATTACCACTCACTCACTCATTGACAGAATTGTTTCTCCTAGAAAGAGACAGTAAACGATACAATGATGTACGGGAGATGTGTTCGGGTGCGGGATAAGGGAAAGGAAAAACTATTGACATTTCGGAAAACAAGATGGCGGCCGACGTGATTCTCGCAACTCTTTTGTTTTCCAACCGATTTCGTTAAAACTCGCAACTATTGAAGAAATTAGTAAACGATCTATAGAAAAAGTGGAAAAAGTTGGAAAAACAAGATGGCGGCCGAGCCGTAGTGTTTTGAAATTTTTGATTTTTCGACCCCGAACCGCGGTGCCACAGATCCGAAACGGCGTGGTCGAGCATAATATTTTTTCCTTTTTTCGTCTACAATTATCCTGTATTTTGACAGAATGGGAGTAGTTTTCAAAAATTCAAGATGGCGGCTGTCGTGGCTGCCGTTCGGTTTGAGGTACGAAAAAACGCAATTTTAAAATTCAAATTTCTCACAGTTGGCAACGTCGGATCGTTTCGACTTCTAAGGGGCGATTGTGTGTACTGACTCGAGGTATGGATTGGGGAAAAAAATTACCCCATTTCTCGGGAAGTTTTCAAGATTTACCCCTAAAATAAAAAAATCGAAATACGTATTTTTTGCAAAGTTCGAGTACGAGCAACCACGTGTCCCACTTGTACGAATGACATTTGGGTATTTTCGTCGCCGAGGTCTGGCAACACTGGAATTTATCAAAGAAAAAGTGATTTTCGACATGGTCTCTTTTCAGGAGCAATCATTTCGGCTGGGTGCGAGCGAGATGAAAAATTGAAACGTCATCAGGAGCGGTATATCCTGTAGTTTACGGGAAAATTATGAAACTAAGTAAAATGTTTATGTGAAACGTGGTGGCGGCCATTTTGTATTCTTTTTGTGTTTTTGAAAATTTCGATCACGATTTTGAGGCAGTTGGCAACATTTGGGAAAGTTGAAATGTATGGATCGATTGTGTGTCTCGACCGGCAGTATCGAGTTATCTAAACAGTGTTGCCACATTTGGGGAAGTTTTCGAGATTTTCCCCAAAATCTTCCTCCTGTAAAATTTTGTATGAAAAATTTTTTTTCCACTGATGGCTTCTTATAGAAGTCAGAAAATTTAACTTGAAGAAAAATATGGAGACACCTGCTGATTGAGGATTTCGGAGACGGGTTAAGAGCACGGCCAAGGTATTGAAGATAGGTGGGGGGTGCTCGACCAAATGTCATTCGAAACTTCATCCAATAGACAATGAGCAAAAAAAAAATTCAAAATGGCGTATTTAAGATGGCTGCCATACAAATTTATTTGGTGTCTATCTCAGAAACTATAAAAGATGGAAGTGTGGTTTCTTGGCAAAAGATGATCAGGACCTGAAGGTCTACTTGATGAACAGGAAAAAAATTCATGATGGCAGTTTTTTTTTTTTTTCGTAGAAAATATATGGCAAATATTGAGGAGACTACAAGTGTAGAACTATGCAAGATTTTGAAACGGAAAGAGCCAGAAAACAATACAATGATGTACGAGAGATGTGTTCGAGTGCGGGATTCGAGTAAGGAAAAATTATGACATTTCGGAAAAACAAGATGGCGGCCGACGTGATCCTTGCAACTCTTTTGTTTCCCAACCGATTTCGTTAAAACTCGCAACTGTTGAAGAAATTAGTAAACAATCAATAAAAAAAGTGGAAAAAATTGGAAAAACAAGATGGCGGCCGAGCTGTAGTGATTTCAAATTTTTGATTTTTCCGTTTTTGAGGCAGTTAGCTGAAATAACATATAGAGGTAGGAAAATTAAAATCAATGATCGTTGGGTAGTTTCATACAAAGCCGCCTCACTCCTTAAGTACACCTATCAAATTAATGTCGAAGTGTCCAAAGCTACTGCCGTTGTATTAACCTATTTAAATATATTATTAAAAAAGGCGCTGATCATTCTCGCGTCGCAGTTACCCGAAGATAGTGAAATAGGTTACGCGAGCTGCTTTAGCAGCTCGCGCACAGAGCGAAACACTAGTTATACTATATATAGCTTAATTACCACTCACTTACTCATTGACAGAATTGTTTCTCCTAGAAAGAGACAGAAAACGATATAATGATGTACGGGAGATGTGTTCGGGTGCTGGATGAGGGTAAGGAAAAACTATTGACATTTCGGAAAACAAGATGGCGGCCGACGTGATTCTCGCAACTCTTTTGTTTTCCAACCGATTTCGTTAAAACTCGCAACTATTGAAGAAATTAGTAAACGATCTATAGAAAAAGTGGAAAAAGTTGGAAAAACAAGATGGCGGCCGAGCCGTAGTGTTTTGAAATTTTTGATTTTTCGACCCCGAACCGCGGCGCCACAGATCCGAAACGGCGTGGTCGAGCATAATATTTTTTCCTTTTTTCGCCTACAATTATCCTGTATTTTGACAGAATGGGAGTAGTTTTCAAAAATTCAAGATGGCGGCTGTCGTAGCTGCCATTCGGTTTGAGGTACGAAAAAACGCAATTTTAAAATTCAAATTTCTCACAGTTGGCAACATCGGAGCGTTTCGACTTCTAGGGGGCGATTGCGTGTACTGACTCGAGGTATGGATTGGGGAAAAAAATTACCCCATTTCTCGGGAAGTTTTCAAGATTTACCCCAAAAATAAAAAATCGAAATACGTATTTTTTGCAAAGTTCGAGTACGAGCAACCACGTGTCCCACTTGTACAAATGACATTTGGGTAATTTTCGTTGCCGAGGTCTGGCAACACTGGAATTTATCAAAGAAAAAGTGATTTTCGACATGGTCTCTTTTCAGGAGCAATCATTTCGGCTGGGTGCGAGCGAGATGAAAAATTGAAACGTCATCAGGAGCGGTATATCCTGTAGTTTACGGGAAAATTATGAAACTAAGTAAAATGTTTATGTGAAACGAGGTGGCGGCCATTTTGTATTCTTTTTGTGTTTTTGAAAATTTCGATCACGATTTTGAGGCAGTTGGCAACATTTGGGAAAGTTGAAATGTATGGATCGATTGTGTATCTCGACCGGCAGTTTCGAGGTATCTAAACAGTGTTGCCACATTTGGGGAAGTTTTCGAGATTTTCCCCAAAATCTTCCTCCTGTAAAATTTTGTATGAAAAATTTTTTTTTCACTGATGGCTTCTTATAGAAGTCAGAAAATTTAACTTGAAGAAAAATATGGAGACACCTGATGATTGAGGATTTCGGAGACGGGTTAAGAGCACGGCCAAGGTATTGAAGATAGGTGGGGGGTGCTCGACCAAATGTCATTCGAAACTTCATCCAATAGACAATGAGCAAAAAAAATTCAAAATGGCGGATTTAACATGGCTGCCATACAAATTTATTTGGTGTCTATCTCAGAAAGTATAAAAGATGGAAGTGTGGTTTCTTGGCAAAAGATGATCAGGACCTGAAGGTCTACTTGATGAACAGGAAAAAAAATTCAAGATGGCGGTTTTTTTTTTTCATAGAAAATATAATATGGCAAATATTGAAGAGACTACAAGTGTAGAACTATGCAAGATTTTGAAACGGAAAGAGACAGAAAACATACAATGATTTACGAGAGATATGTTCGAGTGCGGGATTCGAGTAAGGAAAAATTATTACATTTCGGAAAAACAAGATGGCGGCCGACGTGATTCTTGCAACTCTTTTGTTTTCCAACCGATTTTGTTAAAACTCGCAACTGTTGAAGTAATTAGTAAACAATCAATAAAAAAGGTGGAAAAAGTTGGAAAAACAAGATGGCGGCCGAGCTGTAGCATTTTGAAATTTTTGATTTTTCGACCCCGAACCGCGGCGCCACAGATCCGAAACGGCGTGGTCGAGCATAATATTTTTTTCTTTTTTCGCCTACAATTATCCTGTATTTTGACAGAATGGGAGTGGTTTTTAAAAATTCAAGATGGCGGCTGTCGTGGCTGCCGTTCGGTTTGAGGTACGCAAAAACGCAATTTTAAAATTCAATTTTCTCACATTCGGCAACGTCGGAGCGTTTCAACTTCTTCGGGGCGATTGTTTCTTGAGACACAACAGACTTGAGGTATGGATTGGGAAAAAAATTTACCCCATTTCTCGGAAAGTTTTCAAGATTTTCCCAAACATAAAAAAATCGAAATACGTATTTTTTGTAAAATTCGAGTACGAGCAACCACGTGTCTCACTTGTACGAATGACATTTGGATATTTTCGTCGCCAAGGTCTAGCAAAACTGGAATTTATCAAAGTAAAAGTGATTTTCGACATGGTCTTTTTTCAGGGGCGATCATATCGGCTGGGTGCGAGCGAGATGAAAAATTGAAACGTTATCAGGAGCGGTATGTCCTGTAGTTTACGGGAAAATTATAAAACTATGTAAAATGTTTCTGTTAAACGAGGTGGCGGCCTTTTTTGTATTCTTTTTGTGTTTTTGAAAATTTCGATCACGATTTTGAGGCAGTTGGCAACATTTGGGAAAGTTGACATGTATGGATTGATTGTGTAACTGGACTGGCAGTATCGAGATATCTAAATAGTGTTGCCACATTTGGGGTAGTTTTCGAGATTTTCTTAAAAATTTCCTCCTGTAAAATTTTGTATGAAAAATTTTTCTTTCACTGATGGCTTCGTATTGAAGTCAGAAAATATAACTTGAAGATAAATATAGAGACAGCTGATGATTGAGGATTTCGGAGACGGGCAAAGAGCACGGCCAAGATATTGAAGATAGGTGCTTGAACAAAATAATGTCACTCGAACCTCACCCAATTGATGGTGAGTTTCAAAAAAAACTCCAAAATGGTGGATTCAAGATGGCCGCCATACATATTTCGTCAGTGTCTATTTCGGAGAGTATAAGAGATGGAAGTGTGGTTTCGTGGCAAGAGATGATCAGGACGAGGAGGTCTATTTAGCTAAATGTGAAAAAATCAAGATGGCGGATTTTTTTTCCATACCAAATTATAAAGGAAAAGACTGGGTACTTATGGTTCCTTTTCATACTTTGTTTTAATTAAAGTGCTCTCATTCTAACGAATCTTTGGGAGCACAAATGTGAAGCGAGTTGACGATTAAGGATTTCGGAAACGGATGAAGAGCACGGCCGGAAGAAAGATGGGGTTCGACCAAATGCATGAAAATAAAAAAACATAAAATTACCTACCAACCGCCTACCAACATACCCGCATACCGACATACCCACTTACCGACATACCCGCCTACCAACATACTCGTCTAACAACATAACCACTTACCTACATACCCGCCTATCACCATACCCGCCTACAATCATACCCGCCTACCACCATACCCGCCTACCAACATACCCGCCTACCAACATACCCGCCTACCAACATACCCGCCTACCAACATACCCGCCTACCAACATACCCGCCTACCAACATACCCGTACGTACACCCCAAATCGCACACATCTTGCAATTGTACTGTCGTCGATTTTACATTATTATTACGAGCGCTCCCTGGGATTACAAAACAGGAAACTGTTACCAAAATTTTAAAAAATCAGCGCCATTTTGTAAATCTTTGTTAATTGACCGATTTCATTCAAAATCCATATTTAGGACTCCCTAGGATTACAAAACAGGAAACTGTTACCAAAATTTTAAAAATCTGCGCCATTTTGTAAATCTTTTTTAATTGACCGATTTCGTTCAAAATCGATATTTAGGACTCCCTGGGGTTACAAAATAGGAAACTGTTACCAAAATTTTTAAAAATCAGCGCCATTTTGAAATTACGTGTTAATTTAATGATTTCGTTCAAAATCGATATCTGAGGATCCTTGGGATTACAAAACAGGAAACAGTTATCAAAATTTAAAAAACCAGCGCCATTTTGATATTCTTTGTAAATTGACCGATTTCGTTCAAATTCGATATTTAGGACTCCCTGGGGCTACAAAACAGGAAACTGGTAGGTACCAAAATTTAAAAAAAACAGCGCCATTTTGAAATTCTTTGTTAATTAACCAATTAACTTAAACCCCGAAATTTACAGGAACCTTTGATTTTAACGTACTCTTTAAGAAAGAAAAAAAGAATTGAACGTACGGCGTATCGTATTGCGTAAAAAACGCAATTTTTAACTTCAAATTTCTCACAGTTGGCAGCGTCAGAGCATTTCGACTTCTATGGGGCGATGGTGTGTAGGTACAGACTCGAGGTATGGATTGGGAAAACAAATACCCCATTTCTCGGGAAATTTTCAAGATTTACCCCAAAAATAAAAAAATCGAAATACGTATTTTTTGCAAAACTCGAGTACAAGCAACTACGTACTCTTGTACGAATGATGTTTAGGTATTTTTGTCGCCGAGGTCTTGCAGCACTGGAATTTATCAAATTAAAAGTGATTTTCAACATGGTCTTTTTTCAGGGGCAATCATATTTCGCCTGGGTGAAAAATTGAAAGTTCACGGGAAAATTATAAAACTAGCTTTAGTTTTAAAAGTTTTAAGATTCCGTAACCGATTATCACCATCGTGTTTTTTTAAGTAAGTAATTTTTAACGTCAATAAGTGTACCTACAGTGTACCTATATTGAATAAATGATATTGACTTGACTTGACTTGACTTGACTATTGATACGGCATCTCAGAAAGGGTCACTTAAATGAAATCATATGGTTACAATTACAAAATTAAACCGTTTATTCTGACATTATAATTAGCTGGTAGGTTTTTACAAATTACTCTCGATAATCTATCTTTATGAAATTCGTATGGATTTATAATGTTATATCACTTTTATAATCTTTCTAATAGATATGCATAACAATAATATCTCTATAAATCAATTAAATATCAGTTTTAAAAATATTCAACAGAATCACGCACCGATTTACAGTATCCCCCGTTCTAAACTGAATTAAACAAAATGGCGGCGGCCGACTCGCACAGCAACCACAGACCACATCATAATCATAGATTATATTAAAACACCACAGATTTGTGCATAACCCGGATAGCACGCAACACAGAGCAATAATGTGGCATAGATTAATTATGTCGTGTTACACTATGTATAATGTTTCTGTGAGACGAGATGGCGGCCATTTTGTATTCTTTTTGTGTTTTTGGAAATTTCGTTCACGTTTTTGAGTCAGTTATCTGAAATAACATATAGAGGTAGAAAAATTAAAATCAATGATCGTTGGGTAGTTTCATACAAAGCCGCCTCACTCCTTAAGTACAACTGTCAAATTAATGTTGAAGTGTCCACAGCTACTGCCGTTGTAAATTACCTATTTATATATATTACAAAAGGCGCTGATCATTCTCGCGTCGCAGTTACCCGAAGATAGTGAAATAGGTTACGCGAGCTGCTTTAGCAGCTCGCGCACAGAGCGAAACACTAGTATGGTTTATATAGTTAAACAAGTTGAACTCTGAAAATTTTATAATAGATTATGTATGTAAGTATTTAACAGTACATAACCTTTCAATACTTTAATTTACATCAGTTTACCGGAATTCTCAAAATATAAGATGTACTATTTAAGTAATCTTAATTAATTACTCAGTTAAGCAATGTTTATTACTTAATTTGAAGTTAAATACACTATATTCAGTTATACACACTCCAAGTTAGTCAATTACTTAAAACAGAATGTGCACCACCTATATAATAATGAGCCAAACAAATCAAAATGCAGAATAAAACTCAGAAAATTACTTAAATTATCAGACAAAATTTAACCATTAAATGTTATTTAATTATTTTAACCATAAAACAAGTGAGTGTTCTTTGCAGTGAGTCACTACTTAGAAAATCTTAGAAAATTGTAGACTCAGCGGAGTACAATTTATAAAATTAACAAAATTTTTCAAAATATACTGAAATAATTATAAAAAAAACCTACGGGCGCCATTTGTATGGGGGGGTAATTAGGGCAGAATGGAAATTACCCGGATTCGAAAGTAATCACCCACTTACAAAGTTACAGAATGGTAAAATGTACCTATCTAGGGAGATGGAATAAATACAAGTTCTTTGTTTCAGGCAAACTTTACTGTTGGTATATATATAGTACACCTTATTGTTAAATCTTAATAAGTAACTTAAGGCTACTTAATTAAACACCCTAGATACACAGATACATAAGTTAATTGAAGTTTCTCGGGGACGCTTGAGGTCCAGATAGATTATTATAATAAAAAAACCTTGAATTTACTTTAAAGTATTATTTTAAAGTTATAATTTATTTTAAAGTTTCATTAAAATGTTTATTTAGCTCAGCGGAAAGGTGGTTCACGGAACCTGACTCACTATTTTGAGAACACTGAATTTAAAACCACTATATGTTCGGCAAGGAAAAAAAGGAAGATGTCCTTACTTGCTGAATGTGAATTTTGGGTCACCTGAATACATGCATCAGGAACGTGGTCTACCTCCAGGGAACGGCCTCGTCAGTTCACCATCCCAAATCCTTGGAATGCATTCATCACCGGAGAAAGGCATCGACGAGAATTCCCAATCTCGGAAATATATCGAGGATATCAAAATATAAAAAAATGAATCGTCTCAGTAGTAAATTAACAAAAGGAAACATAAAACGAAAATAAAACCCTGAAACAAAAGAGAAACGAGTTTAACAAAAGGCATTTTGACACTATCCACGTGTACAATTATCCACTTCACACAACTTACCAAGGACATCCTGTAAATTGAACATTCCAGGAAAGTCCACCCATCCCAACCTTCTTCAGAATAATACGGGATAATATGGGAACTGAAAAAAACAAACAAGACTAATTAATTATAATTTTTCCTTCGCTACGTACGCCATCTTGAGAAAGATGTGATGTCATACGTGAAATCGAATATCGAATTTCCTATCACTCACCAAAATTGATGTGGGAAAACAGGCAATTGTTAAAATGACTAAAACAACAGCATTATTGTTAATTTTCCAGGCGAAGCCATGGAGAAAACGGAATCAGAGAGATATTCCGACAAACGGCTATCACATGTTTTCGCTCGACGGGGATCTGATCTCTGAAAATTCGGTGTTGCCATAGACCCACAGCGAGTGTGGCCGCATTCTGAAATGCTCCACCTTAAACTAACGTGAATTCCAATAATTAAAAAACTCGAAAAATATATAATAAAACAATGTTTTAATAATAAAAAAAAATATTAATAAAGAGAAAAAAAAATAATATCATCGTGTTCTTATGACCAAAGACAACAAGCGCCATCTATGGGAAATCCTGCGCATCGACTCAACACGTTGTGAGCCTTGACACTAGATGTCGCTAAAGTACTTTCAACAATATTAAGGAATCCCATATAATCCAAGTGATATTAAAATCACTACGTGACAAAGCGTACCCCGATTAAAATTTTCAGAATATATTAAATGTACAGAAATCTTCCAGTTACAGTTTTATTATAAGTTTAGATATATATATCTATTATGAAAAGCCGCATTATAATCGGTCCTGAAAAAATAGTTTTTCAGGAAAAAAGTAACAAAAAGTGCACAAACTAAGAATAAAACAAACCAACAAACACATAACCTTAGGGTAAACGGCTACGTTCCGTCGTTGGTACGTAATAAAATTAGTTATTTTATTACTGGCAGAGAAATACGTTAAGAAACTAGCTGATTCCCGCGACTTCGTCTGTGTGAAATAAGTTTTTTCAGTTACCACAAAAACTCTTTATTTTTCCGGGATAAAGAGTAGCCTGTCACTCCCCAGGTACTCAACTACACTAATGGAAAAAATCACGTCATTCCGTAGATCTGTTGCGACGTGATTGAAGGACAAACTAACAAACGAAACACACTTTCGCATTTATAATATTAGTATGAATACCCACGTAACGAACTCAGAACTTTCCTGAATTTCACAAAATTCAAAAGTGGTAAAGCCGACAAAACTTGCAATGTGAAGTGAAAAATGAAATAACATGTCACGATATGGGTATTCCGCATGACACGTTGTCACGGTATAGAAGTCCTCAAGATGAATGATACATTCTCGCGCTTCTTTCATCCGGATCCGGGGACAGTTTTTGCAACGTCAAGCACGGATGCTGCGAGATAAAGTATGACGCGACAAAAACTGGATTAATGAATGCAGATGACTGTTATATTAATTATCCTGGATTGTGACGTGGGAAACGTTTTACGAATTCCCAGCCAATTTGGAACGGAGGAGACTGACATTTTAACTGTAAATATATTTTGATCCTACTTACGTAAAGTTAAAATATAAAGTGTCGTGATCGTGTGTTCGACTGGCAACATTTATTTATTATTTATAGAATGGCAATACTGATTTCATGTTGGTATTGCACTATTAATGAATTCAGAGTTGGTAGAGGGTTGGCGAAAAAGACATTGTGTATAAATACGGGCGTCATTCTGTAAACAAAAAGTTGAGTATCGCTCGCCATCAGAGGTGCACGCCTGTGCTGTGTACATTCTTATATATCATAATATATACAGTGTTATACTTTTGTGTATAGAGTGAGTTGAGACGTGGTGTTGGAAAGTAAAGTGTGTGCGAGATGATAGCTGAAATGCCAGTAAGTCCTTTGTTGTATCGTTCCAATTTATTATTTATTTATTATTTAATCTCTGATGCATTTTAAGAGTAATCTTTAACACATGTGTTAGTGTGCTATTTCAGGATTTCTATAAGGTACATTGTGGGTAGCGAAGTTGTTCGCTACTACCCAAAAATATGCCCGTTCTATGCCCACGTGTAGTTTTATGAACTTCCAAATAAAGATCCGTAGTTAGTCAATCGGTCTTAGGTTGTATCTAGTCATGGAATATATAGACCTTAACGGGAATTCGTGACAACTTCAGAAGTGAAAATGAACCCAAGAAAACAATATTTTTTTAACACGAGAAAAATATTGTTCACTAAGTAGTTATATTGTGACACAATTCTCTGTGTCGTACCTTCAAAACTTTTAAACAAAGAGTATTCCGTTTACTAAGTTCAAAAGAGATTGACTACTTTAATCAAAGTTAGCATGTACTTGAGATCCATTCTTGCTATGCTATAAAGATAACGTGCAGCAAAGAACTTTTGGATATTGCTAAATCTGTTTTGACACCTATTGTGTGGGTACATTGAATAACATTAGTTCTGGGTGAACTCTTAGATTTGCTATTTTGGCTATAATATTATTATGTTGTATTCCATTTGAGTAGAGGTTAAATCGAGTGTTTGGTAATGATCTCGTGCGATAATAATTGACATTGTATCAAGGCAATTAATATTTGAATTACATTTATATTTCGTATTTAGTTACCCACAAATTGGAAAAGAGTTTGCTGTAAACTTTAATATTACGTCATCACGACGTTAAGACTGTGAAGTCTCATCTGAATGAATTGCCAACTCAAACCAGCTTGGCGACTGGCTTCCATCGAGGAGGATGATCCCCGAATTACGATTTTGTAAGCAGTTTACTTTAGTGTCGAAGTAATTCTGATTCTAAGGTATTTAGTTTAGATAAAACACATCGATAGAAATTTCAGTGAATTGAGTTTTGAATATAGTGTCCATAGTATTTATTTATGATAGATGATGTAAAAATGTCATGTCCTGGACATGAGTCCAAGAAATTTTGTGTTATTTAGCTATAATCAACAAATAAAGCGTCAAGCGAGAATTTCGCCAGTATGAGAGTTGACATACTGGAATAAATTTCACTAGCACCGGCCGTCTGAGCAGCCATTTTAGATGATTAAATGCGATACCATACAGCTTGGTTATTACTACTGGTTAACCTCCTAGAGATATGAAATAGGTAAATAATTATCAGTTCTAATTAACTCAAGTATTTGTGAATTATTCTCTGGACCATTACTTTGGATGAACGTTACCTAAAGTTTTATTTAGTGTAAATGTAGTTAAATGATTATTGAATTTAAAAGCAGCCTCGTGCCTTCAGACTAGTGTACTGAATGAGATTGTAGTTTTTTTTACGCACTGTTTAAGTTTCGAATTTTGATTTTACAAGGTTTTTAATTTTTAATTTAGTTTTTAATTTGAAATTTCTATTAACCAGGCATAGATTAGATTACTGGTTATTCACGAAGAGAATTCATGGAGTGAATAATAGTAATAAAAAAAAAAAAAGAGAAGTGAATATGTCAAATAAGATACCCTCATGTCAATACTAGGATGCAAAGCAATTTATCGAACTCTGATTAGTTTCATGTGTGATTTATAAGAAATACGATAAAAGTATGATTTAGTTTTAAATTCTCGATATAAAAGTATACTTACTGGTATACTTATTTTATGTGATCTAGATAGTTTAGTCTGGTAGTACTAGACTCGATCAAAGCAGGTGTCTTAGGAATTTGTAGTGTTTAAAAAGTAATTTTTTTGAGTGGCAGGGCAACTATTTATATTAGTGCCGCGAGTGAACTTAAATTACATTAGTGAAGTACATTGGCCAGACATGTAATTTATGATAAGTTTATTTAAGCACTTGCTTAGAATCATTTGCCCTTTTATTAGTGATTTGTTCGATGGTAGTTGTACCTATGCTGAAAGAATAATAGTGGTTTTACTGACCAAGTCCATTTGCAACTCTTAATATGTGCTATTATCAGAGCATATGTATTTTAGTACTGTATTGTATATCAGCTATTGATATCATTATCATTTGTAGTTTAAAAAAAAAAAGGGGAACCTCTTTCTATCGCATTACAGGTTGATTGACATCAGGGGTTCCGCTTTCATGTACGGAAGCCTTAGTGTCTCTTGACAGATTTATCAGTGATTGAGGTTAATAATGAAGGATTTTGGAAGAATACAAGATAGAGACGTTAGAATATCTTAGATTTCAAGTTGAAATTGACGATTTTGCGTAGCTGGTATTGTGGGAGTAAGAATAAAGATATTGAATGATGGTCAGAGAGCTCGTATACGTTTGGAGTAGTCATGAGTGTGTCTACTCACTATTATAGAGTGGCCAAGTGTGTCGATATTTTAAGGTGGCCATGTGAGTCCATAGAATGTAACCAAGTGTGTTACTAGAGTGGAACAAGTGTTTCCATAAGTTGTGACCTAGGTGGCCATGTGAGTCACCATTTTAGAATGACTATGTATGTCATTTGGGCCATGTGAGTCCATAGAATGTAACCAAGTGTGTTACTAGAGTGGAACAAGTGTTTCCATAAGTTGTGACCTAATGAGCCGGTAGGTTGTGAACAAGTGTGTTACTGTTTTTGACAGTATGTTATCTAACTGTTCGTGAAAGATCTAATGTATTTTATTTACTTAATTTTACGTACATATCAAACTAAAGGGATGTACATAATGAAAGCAAGTTTTCTAGTCCAGAATTATTAGCTGCTTTAGTAGATTACTGTACAAGTAACTCGTTCTATCTAGAACTACCATGGCATTTTATTCATTTTTCATAGTTCCTGTGTGCCTTCAAATGTTTTTGATCAGGGGAATTTCTACATTTTTAAATTTTGAATGATTTTAGATAGATTTCGGTTATTTTAAACGACTAAGATCAATTTTTACAAGTAGTATAACTGTACCTAATGGTACAGCCGCAAAAATTGATTGTATTTGTATGGACTTTAAAATGGATTAATTAGTGATCCCGATGTAAGGCGACCGATCCTCGACGTGTTTCGGATGTATATAATCTGAATGCGCCGAAATACGAATGAATTATAGTTATTTAAAAAAAAAAAAACTATGATGATCAAACGAACTTGCAAATTGAAATTAGATCGATATTATATGGGTACGCTTCATTTGAAGATATACAACAACATAGTTATTATATGTACACTATTTATAATAACGTACCAGATCGATGTCGATGTGGTTTAGGAAATGATGCATTTAATAGCCTTATTGTCATTGGTTCAACTTATCAGTTGGTCACTCACCCATTCGTTATATTTGAAAGATTTGTGTTTCTCAAATATATGACTCACTTGTAGACTATGCTTAGTAGTTTAAAAAGTTAACAAGCAAGGAATGCATAAAGTAAATTGAAACAAAGGTTCCAAGTTTGTTGTTGTTAATAGATCTTTCACTCGTTTGTTTACACTATTTTATGGCTTTCAACATAATGCGGTCCGATGTTCGGAATGCGTTAAGAATTAAATACGGAAGGATATATACTTCAGCTTGTAACGGTGAAGGTTGTAGTAATTTTGAAATTCTAGATATCGCAAAAATAATAATTCCAAAAATAGTTCAAACGTGTTTCGTCAATACTAATTAGCAGTTCAGTTTCCAGTCCAGTGATTCAGTTTGACCAAGTTAGTTCATTAAATGTTAAATTGAATTTAATAAAAAGATTAAAATTTTTGGAACATTTACTAATGACAAAGAAAGATAAATAAATAAATATAAGGGCTGAACATTTGAGGCTCGAAGTTAAGTAGCTTGCTAGAAACTACAGTCACGACACGAGAAGCCCGTTCAATAAAGTAATAAAATTGTAAAAATGCGCCATTCTCGAAGTCACATTGGGTTTTCTTTCTATATATTTATCTGAGTGATTTGAAATAATGAACTGGATGATAAAATTTAACAGACTATTATTTGAATTGAAAATGAAATCGCGCAATTAATTATCTTTTGCCGTCCAAAATCTCGAGAGTATAATATGATGTAAAAATTATATTTTCTAGAGAGTGACTAGTGCGTGCTTGCTTACTCTAATTTTATCTCCATATTGTTTTTCTCAAATTTATTGAATAATGTCGTGTGATGCACGGGCGTTGTGGATCCGCAAGCTCGTGACGAAGGTATACCCTCACCTAGCGGCTCCGGCCTACAACCGTCAGTTAATTTGTAAACACTTACTTTAATTATTAAAAGACGCAGAAAAGTAAAGCAAAAAGTATTAAAAAGCAGAATGAATAAAACACTCAGTATATATACTATATTATGTTACTGACGTAATATATTATAACTTGGTGTAACGTTTTTATTTATAATTGGTTTGATTTTTGTTCATATGTTGAGGTAATGATTCTGAAAAAAAAAGACAAAAGAGGTTTTGAGTATTAAATTCAAATTTCTGAATTTGGGGTTTTCATCTAGTTTTTTTATTATTTAGTTTTGTATCAAGCTTTGGATTTACAGCAAAATTTGAATTTTGTATTTTAATTTGAAATTGCTATTGAGTAAAGTTAATTTAAAATAATTATATGATAGCGATTTAGTATTGTACAATAATTGCAAGCCGATTCTACTTCAATTCATACAAAAGTTTTGCATTTCAAAGAAGCCTTTGATGAAGAGTTAGATTTAGTTTTGGACTAAGGTTTAGTTTTGGACTTTTTGTTTGGTTTTCAATGATGATTGTAGTCAAAGTTCAGGTATTTGACCCAGTTCAAAGCATTGGGTAAGATTCTAAGTATTTCACAAGTTAAAGATTGTCTTGGACAACATAACCTGAACTGATTCGGTTGAATTTTGTGGTGCTGTCTCTTTTTGATGGGTTTATTCAGAGGTTAACACGGAAAGGAAAGGTTAAGAAAAGAAGGGAATAAACTAAAACAACTTGTGTTTTGAGGCGTGTTTAATAGAATTGAACTCTATTTGTTAAAATTTTTGAATAAGCTAAGAAAAATTTCATTTATTAAAAACGTTGACTGTTACATAGTTAAAGATTTTAAAATAGTAATAATTTAACATAGTGGGAACAGTCTACCGCCAACAGGTATACGATGTCAGGAATTTAGAGCAGATAATTTAACATAGACTTAATTTGATTCAAACGATTAGTAAAGATTAGTTAATGGTACAGCAGATCCAACTGAATTGAAGAATTAATAGATTAGTAATCCTGATTAATGTTTGCATTGGATGCGGTTGTAGATTTTATTGTGAACTCTGGGGTAGTGTGTGATACTTATTTCTTGTCAAGTCCTAAAATTTTAATAAAATCAGCTTTCCTTTACGTTCTGATAAATTTTTCGATTTCAATAAAGTTTTTTAAAAAAAGCTGGCATGACACGTCATGTATGACACATGATAGGTGGAGCTCAGGATGATGGACCTGTTGGTCTGTTACAGATTGTAATCAGGGTTTAGATATTTACTTAGCTTTAGATTCAGCGTCAGATGCTTGTAAGGTATAAATAACTGAAACGGTATAAGAAATAAAATAAATATTGGGTATTTTATTAAATTTGAATTCAGTTTTAGACTTTTGCTTACGGTATATGTAACATACTGTTTAGATTATGTTTTAGACTGTAACTGTTCCAGACTTTGATTAAGTTTCAGATTAGATTTTTATTCAGCTTTAGATAATTAATCCTTTATTTGCCTAACTTTATTCTATATGAGTTTTAGATTTAAATTGCGATATTTTTATTTCTGTTGTGAAATTTCGACTCAGCGATATCAATCAGTTTAATTGCACTTCACACACACTTCACAAATCTCAAGATCAAAAGCTCGATAGTTTTGGATTTCAGATCGGTTTGAGGTTTTAAGTTTGATATTACTAAATTGAAAAATGTAGGTTTCCTTTTTGTTATCCTTTTTAATTCTCCCGAATGTCGTGATTTACTAAAACTAAATGTCATCGTGCAAGTATGAATGGATGAAGATGTTTTGTTGTACACTACAGATTGTTGCAAGGAGTGAAGCGAACTAAGCTTAGCAAAGCAAATGTTTGGTGGTTGTGCACCGGGAGGTTGCACAATGTCGGATGGCCGAATGTCGTGATCGTGTGTTCGACTGGCAACATTTATTTATTATTTATAGAATGGCAATACTGATTTCATGTTGGTATTGCACTATTAATGAATTCAGAGTTGGTAGAGGGTTGGCGAAAAAGACATTGTGTATAAATACGGGCGTCATTCTGTAAACAAAAAGTTGAGTATCGCTCGCCATCAGAGGTGCACGCCTGTGCTGTGTACATTCTTATATATCATAATATATACAGTGTTATACTTTTGTGTATAGAGTGAGTTGAGACGTGGTGTTGGAAAGTAAAGTGTGTGCGAGATGATAGCTGAAATGCCAGTAAGTCCTTTGTTGTATCGTTCCAATTTATTATTTATTTATTATTTAATCTCTGATGCATTTTAAGAGTAATCTTTAACACATGTGTTAGTGTGCTATTTCAGGATTTCTATAAGGTACATTGTGGGTAGCGAAGTTGTTCGCTACTACCCAAAAATATGCCCGTTCTATGCCCACGTGTAGTTTTATGAACTTCCAAATAAAGATCCGTAGTTAGTCAATCGGTCTTAGGTTGTATCTAGTCATGGAATATATAGACCTTAACGGGAATTCGTGACAAAAGTTAAGTATAAAGTTAATAACGTAACGGCGAAAGTTTGATTTTACTCCCCATAAAGTTTCATACCCTGGGCCTATAAATACGAAAATCGATTCTAAAGGAGGTAAACTCTCCTCAAAATATAGTAAATCAAATCATTTCTATGCAACATAAGGTAAACGTGAGTTAGGATAAGTCAACGCCATCTATTTACAATTTAGAAAAGCTTTCTTTATGAATTCTGTTTATTGCTTACTCGCAAATTAGATAAAAAAATATAATTTACTACAACATTACTTCCTTCCGTTCAAGTTTGGCCAAAAGAAGTCTTAACTCAAACATTTTGAACAATATTACCTATTTATTTACGCTATTAGTTGCCTAAGCCTCTTTGTCGCAACAAACAGTACAGGCGACTGTCGCGCAACTCAAGCGCTGCAATAATTAAAGCGGGCGAGGAGGAAAAAGATCTATTCCCATCATCCCGGGGGACAATATTGTGGAGATCACTTCGCTCGCTCCGCTTATCGTCCGGGAAGAGGTGATTCATATTCATAATGTCCGGGGCAATAATGAGCTTTCATTATTCAAGCTTCGCTCTCAACTAGGCTTCGTGACCACTGTCGCCGATCACTTTGTTCTTTCATCACTTCTTAAATAACATAGAAAGAGTTCTAAAGTTTTTTTTAACTTTGAGTTTGTATTTATTTACTTAACCGAGCCTTTTAATAAAATATTGTATTAACAATAATAATTAAAATATTTACAAATAACCTACCACAAAAAAATCTATATTTACAAAAAATATACACAGTCCAAAAGTGGGTTAGTGTCTTAATAATTTCGCCTTAGTGGGTAGGCCACAAAATATTTGACGTGTTTGTGAGTTAATGAAATGAAAGGAGTTACTCATTAGAAAAATTGTGTTATTTGTGTTTCTGTGAACGAAACAGGTTGAACTTTATATAAACCTTAAGCCGCGGGAATTGAGAATGATATCCTAAATACAGGAAACTAGTTAGGAGTCAGACCTACTACCCGAGCAAATGGCCAAATTGTGACGCGAGTTCCACTTTTATGTTTATTTTATTTATGTTGAAATCATTTGTGTTTGTGGGTTTTTGGTTATTAATATTATGAATATTATTTAAAAAAAACTTGAGAGTTGTCAAGGGACACCCGGCTGGAACGAAGTACCAAAAGTTGTAACGACACTTTTTGCTATAGTTGTAAGCCGTGCGGCATGCGCGTGTTTCTCTGTGTAAATTTTATTACAATTCCTTCACTAATTAATCGAAAGGAACTTCGTTCTATAAGTAGCCTATGTAACTATTGAAAACATAATTCTTTAAAATTATTTCGCCTTTTTATTTTCAACAACTTGAAGTCAACAACACATGTAGTCATAGCAACCAAAATCATCTTTTCATAAAAAGTGTCGTTACAACTTTCGGTCCTAATTTTTTCCATCTAGCCCCCTTTCGTAACGCGCGATAAGGAACTACGTTCCAAAAAAAAATTTGCCCGTCACTGAAATGGTCGCGGTCAATAAATCGGTGTAAAGGTCTAAGGCAACACAACCATCCACCCATCGCCGCCGGCCCAATACTGATCATGGCTCTCCTCTCAGAAGGGCCCGCAGTTCACCACACTGACCAAGTGCGAGTTGGCAGACTTCACACAATATCCTCGTGAACATCTCAAAAATGCAGGTTGCCTCACGATGTTTCCTTGCCCGAGTTAAAGGTATGTGCCCGGGAATCGAAGCACTGATCCTCCACTGCGAAGCTGAAGTCCTAATGATAAATGATAAACGATAAATGATAAATGATAAATGATTTATTTATTTCATGTAGCACCACTTGTGTCACTTAAGATACGTTAAAGACTCTACCACTGTTTCTACTGAGAAGAGCTGGCATCAAACTCAGCAGTTGCTCTTTTCTTAAAAAAGAAAAAGGTTACAATATTATGTAAACAATACAACACATACCTACATCAAGTATTAAACTGGCTTGTGCAATCACTAGACTATCACCGCTTATACAGATGAACGTATCTACTAAGTGTAACAACGTACCTAGTCTCGTACAAACTCACAACCGTATCACTGCATAAACATAAAATACGGTTGCCTACTATTAAGTTTATATCAGTCGATTGCGTTTGTTAAGCAACATCGACCCAAGTCGGTAACTACATCCAGTTACCCACCCACCGGTCCAGTCCAGTCACCCATCGGTGACCGAATTTATTAATCCGAATTTGGCCTTTTCGTTTCCTCCGTGCCTCGGAGAGCACGTTAAGGCGTCGGTCATGTAAATTATTACTATCATCTGATAATCATCGTTATAACCCATAGATTTAAGTCAATGACAATCAATATAATAAGTAACTACTAACTTATTATTAACATAGAACTTAAATTAAGTTTTTGACAAAAATACAGTGACGGTTAGCTGGTAATGCTTTAGTAAAGATATCCGTAATATTTTCATCCGTAGGTATATAGGATATAGATACTTCTCTCTTATAATTATACCTATCTTTTATGTAATGGTATTTTATTGAAATATGTTTCGAAGCTTTTGTATTTATTTTGGTATTAATTAAGTCAATTTTAAAACCTAAGAGTTGAACTAGTACACTTAGTCAAGTCGTATGCGGAAAGACCTTGGAACCAACCCCGTTGTTATCCCAATAAAACCCTTACCATTATGTGATAAATGGAAAAGGGACATGACCCTCAGCAATGAGGAATACGGCACAGAGAGAGAAATTGTGTAGATTCATTGCACGCAGAACGCAGAACTCTGGATTAGAATTTAGGAGTCTGGATCGCTGGCTGTGAGTTCAATCCCTTAGAAGCCCGGCCGGAGCAGTGTAGCTATGTATTGAGTAATAGACGCCAGTATTAATATTGTCACGCTGGCATTTCGAAAGTAATTTGTAATTTTGTTGAAGGAATTTTCCCATCGATGTATATTTTCCTTGTACACTTATTTTCATAACAAAAGCTCAATTTTGTTTAGTTTTTAATAGCTTTTGTTCGTTGCTACTTCGTTCAAAATTAAAAAAAACTTACTAATAAAAAAACGTGTGGCACTCGGAGACTGCCGCGGTAAAGCTATTGCAATTTGCATAGCCTGTAGTCCTGGTAGTCAGGGGGCGGTGCGGGTAGGGCTAAGCTAAGCTTAACTCGCTTGTCCTCCTGATTTCCGGACGAGCCTGAGGAGGAGGAGCTCGGACGTGCGCGCTTGGCCAATTCGAAGCCAGGCGTAGGTACAACTACGCGGGCTACGATGGCAGGCGTATCGTCGTCGCTGTCTTCGCTTGTTTCCGATTCTATCGGCGAGGTGGTGGCGGCGGTAGTAGTAGTGGTCGGAGGACGACTGACGAACTCGGCGGCAGGGAACGGGGTAATGGATTGGTCCATTATATTCCGGCGTACCACTGCGCGCGGAATCCCTGTTCGTCCTCTTCCCTGTTTCGGCGGCCTCTGGTCGAGCGGTTGCTTGTCGGCCATGGCGATGCGATTGAAGTACGTTTAAAATGTATTTAAAAACGATGAAACGATAAAACGATAAAAATAATGATTTAAAAACGGGTTAAAACGGTTAAAACTATTAACACTTAATTTTTTTTGGGTTAATCAATTTAAATTAAATTAAAATTTAATAAAAATAAAAATAATAATAATCGAAAAATAAAATAAAAATAATAATAACCGAAAAAAAAGGTTGTCAGCTTTTATTCAGAAAAATGAACCGGTAGGTAGGTTACTAATTACATACGCATGACGCATCTCTTTATCATTTATCATGCACCATCATGCACTTACTAAATTATAATAGGGAAATAATGGGTACTTCTGAAGTGGTTGCTCATTAATAATAGAAATTAATTTAAAATAACAGTTGGACGTCCAACTGAGACGGCAATGAAGAACTGCTAGTGTCAGCTTTTCTTCATTTTTCTGAACAAAATTTTACATCAAATGTTAAAATTTATGGTCTTCCTTTTATTTCTGATGCTAAGTTATTCAGCAAAAAATAATCCTTATAATGAAGCCTTTCGATCGGTATGATAAAGCTGCAGGTAATTTTTTTTTTCTCGTATAGTGGGTTCGAGTCCCGGTTCAACCAGGCAATTATTTAAAAATCTATGAATGTAGTTTAAATTGTATTTTAAATTAAAATGAAGTCTTCTTTCAGTAAAATGTTCCGTCTACGATATTTAAGGTACTTCCCCTCCATGAGGCATAGCCGTGGGACGCCCTGTATAGCGTAATTCAGAGAGAACTTCGTAATCGCGATTCATGCTTTTTGTGTTCTTAATGCGCTACTAGTAGTGCCATATATTAGATTATGTGCGGACTGCGAAGACCGCCACAGTTTCATCAGCGTCTGAAAATTCAGAAATTTTAAATTTATAAATTAATCAAACCCGGGAACTCCAACTTATAAGACCATGGCGCTAACTACTGCGCCAGGGTGGTCGTCAAGATAAAACAGTATCTATCCTGAGTAACGTATAAACAAGGCAACCTGTGGACCGCACGAGTGCAGTACAAACATCTATCCGAGGAAACAGAAACCGATTATTTAGGGAAACAACGTGATAGGGTAATGTTTGCTCATACGTTCTGTGTAGTGTATGAGCTAGCCGTTGAATTTCCTATGGGAGAATAACACAAAAATTAACACAATAATATGGTAGTGGTTGATGGTTGGTGATATATAAAAGGTTAATAAGACTTCGTTCTGTAAGTTTGTACCTGTTATTTTATTTCTTTAACCGTCAATGACATAACGACACAAATTGATTTGTAAATTGTATAAGCGCTATCTACCTAAATATTATAATTTGTACAGTGGTGTGAAAATTTTAACCAGTTTTCGAATTCACAGTAAGGTCTATTTACGCCATATTTTGGTACTAGATGATTCCCGCGACTTCGTCCGCGTGGACCAAGTTTTTTCGATTCCCGCGGAAACTCTTGAATTTTCCGGGATAAAAAGTAGCCTATGTCCTTCCCCGGGATACAACCTATTTCTGTACCAAATTTCATCAAAATCGGTTGAATATATGGGCCGTGAAGGCGTAGCAGACAGACAGACAGACACACTTTCGCATTTATAATATTAGTATGAATATGAATTTATTATGTAACAAAATTTTCAATCATCGATTTTAACAATAAAAATAGGTAATAATGGTAACTTTTTTTAATAAAACACATTTCCTAAAAGAGTGAACAAAAATTAAGCACAAAATGTAAACAAAATAGAAAAATGTTTTTTATTTAGTGGGCCCGGCAGTCGTCCTGCCCTAAACCTAGTACAAGATTGCAGCGCCCCCTACCGGGTCCATCCATAACCATCCGGGCCCACTCGTAATCAATAATGGGAGCACCGGCTCCTGGTCTATGTCAGTTAGTTTAACGGCGCACGCTGTGTTTGCCATGCACGCTGATAGCACGGCGATCAGCAAGTTTTCAGTTTGCGTCAGTCAAACTGCACAGAGGGAGAGAATTGTTTTACTCTTTTCCTGATTTTCTTTGCTCTTACCCATATTTCATCTCCTTAATTTTCCGGGGTAAAAAGCCCCTATGTCTTCAAATATGCCCATGCAAAAAATCACGTCGATCCGTTGCTCCGCTGCACCCTGGTTGAAGGACAACCCCATAAATCAACAAATAAACACACTTTCGCATTTATAATATTCAAAAAAAAGTATGATAATATTAGTATGATTTTTCAATATACTTACTTACTCTATGTTGCCGTGAACAGAACGTTATTTATGGACCATCACAGACATGCAGTGTTCCTCAGTCCGTACGATATTTATATTAAATTGTTTGATCTAAAAAGTGGCCCAAATTCCACATTCGCCAAATAAGTGGTTAAAGTCTTAATCACTTTTTTATTCCCGGGAGAACTTAATTTTGCGGGATTAAAAGTTTGACGACTTCCGTGGCACAGTGTCGAGCGCTTGTTGTCTTAACGTGCGGAGATCTCAGGTTCGATCCAATTTGGGAATTTGTAATCTCTGAATTTTCACTGGTCTAGCCTGGTAGGAGGATTCGGCCGTGGCTAGTTACCATCCCACCGGCAAAGACGTGCCGCCAAGCGATTTAGCGTTCCGGCACGATGCCGTGTAGAAACCGACTATGGTTTAATATAACTTCCATGCTCCTTACAGGTTAGCCCGCTACCATCTTGGACTGCATCATCACTTACCATCAGGTAAGATTGCAGTCAAGGGCTAACTTGTAATGGCATAAAAAAAAAGCCTATGTCACTGTCCAGGTCCTCAACTCCGCCCACGCAATCACGTCGATCTGTTCCTCTGTTGCGGCGTGAATAAAGCACAAACACTGTCGCATTTTTAATATCAGTATGATGTATGATTTTTGACTGCCTCGTTGGTCTAGTGGTTAGCATGATCGACTGCGGCCAACGAGGTCCCGGGTTCGAGTCCCGGGTCGGGCCATTGTTAAGTACCTATTTGGGTTTTCTGACTAGAAATTCTCAGTACTAGCCCGGAGTTAGGAAGTTGGCGGTGTGTCACCCCCGTGCCTCGGAGAGCATGTTAAACCGTCGGTCCCGGTTATTATCACTAACGTGATAATAGTCGTTAAAGCCCGCCAACCCGCATTGGAGCAGCGTGGTGGGTCTAAGCTCTATTTCCCACTCTCCTATGAGAGCGGAGGCTTGTGCCCAACAGTGGGACGTTAATGGGCTGTAGTGGTGGTAGTGGTATGATTTTTGAGTACGGTACACTAAAAACAATATGGGAGCTGGTAAAGGGTCACTGGGTATATACTCCACCCCCGGCCGCAGGGTTAAGCGAGCACCGTTAAATCAATTACTTTCCCAATTTGCAGCTCCGGTGTGGATTACGACTATGAAGCGGATTTTATATTTTGATACAATACATCCATCGTGTATGTAGTGTGCGTACAAAAGCGTATGTATATTGGTTTTCCTTTCTTTGTAAAATCTGTACTAATCCTTACTTAATATTATTATAAACGTGAAAGTTTGTATGTATGGATGTTTGTTACTCTTTCACGGCAGAATGGCTGAACGGATCTGGATGAAATTCGGCACACAGATAGAATATAGTCTGGCATAGCACATAGGCTACTTGTTATCCCGGAACATCAAAGCGTTCCCTCGGGAACCAAAGACCTCAATCCACGCGGACGAAGTCGCGGGCATCAGCTGGTGCTTAAATCAATCAAAGTTTGGATTTGATTGATATTGTAAATTTGGATGTTTGTCACTCATTCACGCCGCAATGGCTGAACTAATTTGACTGAAATTTGAAAAAAAGATGCCTGAATTAGCATATAGGCTACATTTTGTCACGGAAAATAAAAAGGATTGCGGATGAAGACGCGGGCATCACCTAATCAATAAAAATAATGAAAACCCAGAACTGTTTACATACACAAACAATATTTAACACAAGATAAGCTTGTTATTTTTCATTTCAGGGATAAATATAAAAATAAAACACCCACGTCCCACGTCGTCCTCTGCAAAGTAGGAGTTCTTTCAATTTATTCTTTGTTGCATATAATTAAAATAATTACTAAGATTTTATTTTAATTAACTGCTTAATTTTTATCATATTTTAATTAACAAAATATTTTCAAATCAATAAATCCTCATTTTATCAAAGTTCCACCCCACAACACATATAAAGACTCATTTCGAAACCAAACTATTAAATGAACCATGAAGGTGGTATATGCAGTATCTACGCCCGGAGATAGCGGTGCCTGGCACGTTAGTTTATTCGAAAAACGAACCCCAGTCGAGTTGGTTCTGCCTGTCAGTTCTGTTATGTCAGTCATGGCAAGCAAGACGGTGAGCGAAAAAGCGAAATGGCGGAGAAGAAAGTGCTCGAAACCTGACGAGGACAATGATTGCGCCAGCCTCGCTTGGCTGCTTAACTTCAGACTCGACGAATTCGTGAACGTAAAGGTGCGTATAGTGTGATATATCTAGCAATACTAGCTGATGCCCGCGACTTCGTCCGCGTGTTTTAAGTTTTTTAGAAAATTAAGGAGTCCCCTCCTTAATTTTCCGGGATTAAAAGTAACCTATGTCACTCTCCAGGTCCTCAACTATACCCATGTCAAAAATCATCGATCTGTTGCTCCATTATTGAAGGACAAACCAATAAACCAACAAACACACTTTCACATTAATATTATTACTATGATTCTTCAAAATTCACGTGTCTAGATGGAATTTAATATATTCCGCCCACGCTAATCACGAGCAAATTGTATGGAACTGGCGTTTTGGTAAAGGAAATATTTTCACACGTTTTTATCTTGGTGATTATGAGGTGTGTAGGAAATGGATTGACTAGCTCATATGGTATATATATTATTATATTATATTCAAGAGTGAATAGGCATCTAAGCAAGCACGCTCCATCTTAGGCTGCATTACAACTTGCAAGCAGGTCTGATATCCATGCAAAAAAACACGTTAAATCGTTGCTCAGTTGTATTTGTTTGTTTTAAAATCTTTATTGCTTTTGCCCGCGACTTAGTCCGCGTCAATTTCTGTTATTATGATCGCGGGATGCAGTTGCGGACAGTTTTAGATCATTTAAAGAGGAATAATTCTTTCAAACATATTTTTTGGGTAACTTGAACCGTTTACGCAGCGCACGCAACGGAAGCCCTCAAAATATGGATAATTTTCCCCGTTGTTGCAACATTTTTCACTGATGCTTCGCTCCTATTGGTCGCAGCGTTATATAGCCTTCCTCGATAAATGGACTATCCAACACAATAGTTATTTGTTATACAAGAGTGAAAAGTTGTTTTTTAACCGCGTGCTCAATTTTGATGACCAAGCAAGCGAAGGGCGAGTGGTTCAAAAATTAGAATCCTGAGCGTCAGCGAGATAATCAAAAGAGCACGAGGTGAAAAATCTTTTCAATCGAGTGCAACACGTAACTTTTCATCCCACCTCAGCGAGGAAATGACATGACGTGAAAGAAAATGGTGCGCGCAAAGCAAATTAAAAAAGTACACCAAGAAGGTAACGAGTGTGAGTTTTTAACAAATTAAAAAAGGTTGTGTGGAAATTCGGCAACATAGAGGTAGATAAGTAGGTTTTAATTATGTTTTGAATTCACAAACTTCATGGACGAGTGATATTTACTAACGTGCACACGATGTTCTAAATTCAATTAAATTTATCCTCAAGATATAACGGATAATAACGGCTTTTGCATTCAGATATCGAAGATTAAAAATACTCTTTCCGAGATGGTGGATGAAAAAATAATTTTTCAATTCGAACCAGTAGTTCCTGAGATTAGCGCGTTCAAACAAACAAACTGTTGAGCTTTGTAATATTTATAGATATATTAATAAATGCACAAAGGCGAACTTAATACGTAGAGGTATTCTTCTTCTTCTTCAGTTGGAGGACAAACCAAGAACTTTAAACTTCTAACACCTCTCTCTTTGCGACGGGGGTTAAATAGGCTAATGTAATCAATAAGGTCGCCTTTACTGTGTTAGATTTTAAGTTTTTAAACTATTCACAATAAAGGCTTTCTCTCTATCTTTAGGTCCCAGATGACGAGCCTGAAGATGAACAGCTGAAAGTTGCAGTTGCGAAAGCGGAATCTCCGCTAAGAGCCAAGAAGCCTCCATTCACGTATCCGGAGCTGATTGAGAAGGCTTTGCGGGAACGCGGGGAGCTGACGGTGTCTGCAATTTACCAGTGGATTTCGTGAGTAAACTGCTTAATTGATTAATATGAGTCTGGAGCGCTTCCTTAACAATAGCTTGGTCCTTATTTCAATACTAGCTGATGCCCGCGACTTCGTCCACGTGGATTAAGGTTTTTTTGGTTTCTGTAGGAACTCCTTAATTTTTCGGTATAAAAAGCACCCTATGTCACTCTTCAGGTAGTTAACTAAGACCATGCCAAAAATCACGTCGATCCGTTGCTCCATTGCGGCGTGATTGAAGGACAAACCAACAAACAAACCCGCTTTCGCATTCATAATAATAGTATTATTTCAGAACACTCGTAGATGATATGACAACCTCCCTGGCCTAGTGGGGACACATATTGAGTTCTTTTTGGAACTTTTTTCTGCAATGCGGTGATAGCGATTGAATTTAAAAGCCTGCGCATAACAACGCACGGCCTCCTGGATTTTACAAAAAAATATAAAGCTCTAGTACGCCGTAAGCCTAGATTTGAATTAAGCCAGTTAATTTTCTGCTTCATTCAAACATTTTTAATATCTTTATAATTGATATAATGTCATACATCACGCCCCTGCACTTACTTCAAACATATTACCCCCACCAATAGTCCACACAAAAAAGAAAGGAACAAAAAATAGTCTATCTTTGCAATAAAGCAAGTGGACCCCAACAATAATTCCTCGGGTGACGTAACTTTACAGTATGATAAAGTATTATGAAATATCATAAATTTTCTATAACAAGCTGAAATAATTGAACTGAGACTGAATGAACATTAACCTTACGAAAAGAACCTTCGAAAGTTCATCTTCATTGCATTATTAAATTTGATTTTGATTTGATTTATTTATTTCACGTATGAAAACTTGTGTAAGTTATGATAAGTCAACACTCTACCACCGGTTCGGAAAATGATTCATCTAAGATTAGCCGATAAGAAACTCGCAGTTGCTCTTGTCATAAAAATAAAAAGGTAACATTACATGTAAATATTATGCAATTTATAAGTTACGGTTGATGGATGCGAAGCCGGTTGCTTCCATGCAACTTTGTCATTAAGAAAATCATCAATGGTGTAATAACCTCGACTCAACGAATTTATCGACTTTAAATTTATGCAATGGCAAATCCAGAAACTCTTTTATGCCAACCATGTACTAAGAGCGTACATCTAACTTTACTAGTATTTATATTATAGTTTTTATGAGTAGTAACCATATTTTTTATTTTATTTTTATTTTTTTATTTTGTTTATTTTCCTGTAATCAACAGCGTTTTTACAATAAAATACAGTAAATATTTTAAAACTAAAATAAGACCAACAAGATTACAATTTTTTTTTTTTTTAAATAAATAGGTAGGTAAGTACTTAAAGTTAAAGAAGTGCAAGTGCGTGGGGATGTGCGGGTTTATGTGCGTGTGTGTGTGTGCGTGTGTGTGTATGTGTATGTGCGTGCGGGTATAATATATTTTGTTAATTATAAATTGCTATTACCGGAAATCGAACCCAGCATCTCCCACTTATCCGCAGCGCTCACAGAATCATGTTTCTATCAGAATGCTAGTCTATATTCGAGTTCCGCGGACTCGTACGAAGCGATTCCTATTTCTAACCGCTAGGATATGGAATGTCCTTCGGGCTTCTGTTTTCTCCTCTTTTTAATATAGTTACTTTCAAATAAAGAGTAAATAGGCATCTTCTAGGCAAGCGCGCTCCTTAGGCTGCATCACCACTTGCAAGCAGGTTAGATTGCAGCCAAGCGCTAGCCTATACATTAAAAAAAGTGTTACTTTTGTCTCGATGCAATTTATTATTTTAATATCAACCCCATCTGTCGTATCGCGTCGGTTCCGCGTTGACATTTTTACGTTGCCCGCGGGAAATGCACGGGTTGGTACAGAATAACTTATCGACATTAAATTTCCTGTATCTCTTTTCAACGATGTTATCTTTAATGATGACTCCTCTCCTAACCCAAACTCAAATGTTTTTTTATTCAAATTAACTTTTACAAGTGCTTTTGGTCGTCGAATGAATCCACCAATGGTTCGGAATGCGAACCAGTGGTAGATACACTCGACGATTCCTACCGAGAAGAACCAGCGAGAAACTCGGTGGTTGCTGTTTTGCTTCCTCTTTTTTCTCCTTTTTTTCGTCTGTGTGGATTGAGGTTTTTCGATTCTCCGCGGGAACTCTTTAATTAACCCTCGATGCAAAAAGAGAGGGGTGTTATAAGTTTAACGTGTCTGCTAGTGTAGGTATCTGTCTGTGGAATCGTAGAGCCCAAACGGACCAATTTTCGTTGAGTTTTTTTTTGTGTCATATGTAGATAATTTTATCCTGAATGTTCTTAGCCATGTTTCATGAAAATCTGTTCAGCCGTTTCAAGATCATCGGCTCTTTAATAGTTGATGAGGGATTGATTATCTGACTCGAAATTTGGTACCGTATTACTTCAATGATATTGAAAGAACATGGTAAGGTAACCATGACTTTAAATATGACATGCTTGTGTATCTGTTTGTGTTTTCGTTATAGCCCAAACGGATGGACCGATTTTCGTTTAGTTTTTTTTGTTTTATAGATAACTAGCTGATGTCCGCGACTTTGTCCGCGTGGTTTAAGTTTTTTTTAAATTTCCCCGGAAACTCCTAAATTTTCCGAGATAAAAAGTAGCCTATGTCACTCTCCAGGTCCTCAACTATATCCATGCCAAAAATCACGTCGATTCGTCGCTCCGTTGCGGTGTGATTGAAGGACAAACCAACAAAACAACAAACAAACACACTTTCGTATTTATAATATTAGTATGATTTTTAAGCCCCGACGCAAAAAGAGAGGGGTGTTATAATTTTAACGTGTCTTTTTGTTTATCTGTCTGTGGTATCGTAGCTCCCAAACGGATGAACCGATTTTCGTTTAGTTTTTTGTGTCATAGATAATTTTACCCTGAGTGTTCTTAGCCTTGTTTCGTGAAAATCTGTTCATCCGTCTGAAGGTCAGGTTAGCTTTTTTCTAGTCGGGGGTTTTTTGGTAAGTTGTAATTTATACTTGTTTTCCGGGATAAAAATTATCCTATGTGTTATTTCAGACTATAATCTATCTCTGCGTAAAAAAACCTCCTGATCCGTTCAGCCATTCTGGCGTGATTGAGTAGCCAACATCCACCCCTATGTCCATCCAAACTTTCGCATTTATAATATTAATATAGAATATAGATAACTCGAAACAACATTATGATGGTTGTCAAAGGATTCTGAAATATAAAGCAGGTAATTTTTAAGCCCCGGTAAGTTATTTCCCCGGGGCGATGTGAAAATGTCATCGCGTACGCAAAATCGCGGCGTATGCAAACAGGATACAAATAATAAATAATCTTTATACACTGAGAGATATTTCCCCAGCTTTCGTTACGATTTTCTCATTCCAAAAGCGTTTTCTATTCAAAGGTTTATAAAGCGGTGCTATAGCCTAGTGGTTAAGACGCTGGCCTCATTTTCGGGTTGGGGATTCGATCCCTAGGTACGGAGGTACTCTTTAACTTTTCGAAGTTGTACCTATTACATGAAAGGTACTACTGATTGAATGTGCGTTTTAAGCCATTAAATATCGTTTAAGCCCACTTATTAAGTACCACAGCTAGTTACAATACTAGAATATATACCACTTTACAGCCAATCTGCACTTGGCCAGTGTGGTGGACTATCGAAAAAACCCTTCTCATTCTAAGAGGAGATTCATGCTCAGTACTGGACCGGCAATGTGTTGAAATGATGTTGATGATCAAAAGGTAAGGGAACCTTAACGGTCAGTTCAGACCAAACAGAAAAATCCGCGCGAACTTTTTTGATGTCACTGAATAAAGAACAGCTGTATCAGTATATATGCTATTCTGAGGAGAAAACAAGGAAACATATTTGCTAAAATAGCGGTAACCTGTAACCGTAACGTACCTGTCATACAACTGGGCCTAAGTTAATAAAACACCGAGTTTAATTCAAAAGGGAACAATGCGCGACGCAAACAAACAACACTAATGTAATATTGTGATGATATCCTTTGTAAACGTAATAAGCATAATTTGATATGAGCAGTGACTCGGTGGAGTCATTGTTCGTTAACACACGTTTTGCTGTGAATTGTAGGTCGGGGTCTACATTTAAATTTTATTTAAGGTTTAGTATTTAAGGACATTCGACACTGACTCTACTCCGACTCAATTAAAGATATTGTGAACTTTATATCGTGTGCCTTAGAGTAGAATTTTTAACATTACGAGTATTCAACGGGTCGGAGATGGCCATAAGTGTACGACTCGTTGTTCACTTCTTTCATCCAAATTCAAATTCAAATGTTTTTTTTACAAATAAACTTTTACAAGTGCTTTTAAAACGTCGAGTGAATCTACCACTGGTTCGGAATACCATTCCTATCGAGAAATGGGTGGGTATCGAGGTGGTTGCAAATACCCATTTGAAGACGGTACACATCGAAGACACTATTATTAAGAAAATACCTACACTATGATTTGTTCCTTACAAAACGAAAGCACTAAGTATAGACTGCGCTACAATAAAAGACACAGTCCTAAGTGTGGCCTTAGTAAGTAGTATTGTTTCTCAGCTCCACTCTTTCTTCTTTGATGCATAATAATCTCTTTGCAGAGAGAAAACAATGGGAATATCAACTTAGCTCTACAACAGGGAATGTGCCTTTTCTCGTTTCGCTTTAAGTAATTGCCTATTTACATTATTTATTCTAAGAAGCAGAAAATACTGAGTAGGTTGCAGGAGCCGATTTAAAAATAAATAATATGCAACCATCTGCTAAACCTGGACCTTTATTTATTTAAATAGTTACACGTTTACATAATATTATTGCAGATCTTAAATTAGTTTTGTCCATAGTAGGAACACTTTTTTTACTTTTTTTTATTCCTTAGCTCAGCTTGCATCACTTCACATATCTTGCTCCATTTACAAATTAGCTGATAGCTCAGCGGCTGTAATATATTATATTTGTTATAATTGAAGGTTTGCTATGAAAATGTTATTTTTGTTTCACAGAAAACCTTCAGTGGATACAAAATATATTTTAGTGACTTTAATTTTTTGGTAGCCACTGAGTTAGAGAATAGGAGGGCTGGTGGTACCGATACCGTATGAGAAACGAACAAAATAAACTACGGCAGTTTTTGTTTTTGCTTAATCAATAACGATCGACGACTAGCCAGGGCCTCCTACCAGACCAGTTTACGCTTACTCTGAGTTTTAACATTGCAAATACGCTTGATCGACGTGAGAGCTCACCACGCCAAGCGTCAAAGTAAAATGAACCTTAACTGCATTGGTTTCTAAACTCTCATATCTCATTTCATCATTTCGTGTAATTATTCACAGCCAGCGCTCCAAACGCTGAATTTATGACCTTAAAGCAAGAGCTTTTGGGTCCATTTTACTTTGACGCTTGGCGTGGTGAGCTCTCACGTCGATCAATCGTACAACTGTAAGCGTACTGAGCCAGAGACGACATAAAAGTTGTCACGTGATCTCTCAATAACCTAATTGGTCAAAGCACTAACATCTGCGTTGCGCATTAACGTCCCACTGCTGGGCACGGGCCTCCACTCTCATAGAAGAGAGGGAATTAGAGCTTAGACCCACCACGCTGCTCCAATGCGGGTTAGCGGGCTTTAACGACTATTATCATGTTAGTGATAATAACCGGGACGGCTTAACGTGCTCTCCGAGGCACGGGGGTGAAACACCGCCAACTTCCTAACTCCGGGCTAGTACTGAGAATTTCTGGTCAGAAAAACCCAACACTTCTTTGCACCATTCCCCCCTAATACAATCTCACGATTATCCTCGTTTTCCACAATATGCTTTCTTTAACGCGTAGGTCTAAAACACACTACGGGCAAAAGTCCGCGCGAAACGCCTCGTTCGTTCTGTCATGGTAGTTTGTGCTCCTTAAAAACACGTGCGCGGGGAATTTTCTCAGCTAGATAATATTTTTGTCGGTAGTGTGTTTTCGCCCTTAATCGAAACGATTAGATTAATATCCCACTTGTGGCGATTAGTTGTAATCACTGATAAATAATCGGTTCGTTATCGCCCTCGTGAGGGGATTTGCCGGTTATCGGCGCGTGGCCAATGTTATTAATTCTTTATCGGCCTACTGATCGTAAAATTAGATTCCCTTCTCTGTTTTAGGATGAGATCTGGTGGAAAATTTTAACAATCTTTTATAATTAAATTATACTAAAACTAGCTGATGCCCGCAACTTCATCCGTGTGGATTTGGGTTTTTGGTTCCCGCGAGAACTCTTTAATTTTCTGATATAAAAATTAGCCTATGTGTGATTCCAGACTTTTAAGCCGTTCTGGCGTGATTGAGTAACAAACATCCATACATGCATCCAAACTTTCGCATTTATAATCTATATATATATAATTCAAAGTCCTGACTGACTGACTGACTGACTGACTTATATATCAACGCACAGCCTATACCGCTGGTCCTAGAGACATGAAATTTGGAGAGTGTGTTCTTTGTGAAGTCTAGGTATCCACTAAGAAAAGGTTTTTCGAAATTCCACCCCTAAAGGGGTAAAATAGGGGTTGAAAGTTTGTATGAAAGTCTGTCGTTTTTCAAGATAAAGCCATGAAACTTGGTATATGAGTGGCAGGTTGAAAATGAAGACAGACGTGTTTCACTGTTTTTGAAAATTCGACCCCCAAAGGGGTGAAATAGGGGATGAAAGTTGGTATGAAAGGCCTTCATTTCTCAAGATATTTTTCAAGTAATATCAACGAAACTTGGTATTTTGGCTTTCGGTAAAAAAAAAAGAAGAATGTTTGTCACAGTTTTTCAAAATTCTACCCCCAAAGGGGTAAAATAGGGGTTGAAAGTTTGCATGAAAGTCCGTCGTTTTTCAAGCTACTATAGCCATGAAACTTAGTATTTGGGCTTCCGCTAATGATGAAATACGGGTTTTCCAGTTTTTGAATATTCTATCCCCAAGGACATCAAATAGAGAGTTTGTCCTTCAATCACACCGCAACAGAGCAACGTATCGACGTAATTTTTGCATGGGTATAATTAAGGCGTGCCTGTGGGAATTAAAAAACTTAAGCCACGCGAACGAAGTCGCGGGCGTCCTCTAGTATTAAGTATAGATACTCGTAACTAGCATGTAATGTGACCTCTTGCGCGCGGGTATCGGTGCGCCACAGAGGCACATTAAAAGCTCATAATCTGTAAAACGACAACAATAATTTATTACACACATAGGCTTACCACAATATGGATGGAAAATTGCGACTACGCTTTAATTATATGCTTTAAACAGCTTACAACAATACGCTTTAAATCAGATACTGGGGATATTACGACCGCATCGCGTATCGCATATCCTTCCCAGCTCCATAACCTCATAATATTATAAAGAACTAGCTGATGCCCGCGACTACGTCCGCGTGGATTTAGGTTTTTTGGTTCCCGCGGGAACCAAAAAACTTAATTTTCCGGGATAAAAAGTAGCCTATGTTTTAATCCAGGTTATAAGCTATCTATTTTCCAAATTTCAGCCAAATCGGTTCAGTAGTTACGGCGTGGAAGCGGAACAAACATACAAACAAACTCACTTTCCCATTTATAATATTATATAATAATATAATAATAAACAATCCTTACTTAATATTATAAATGGGAAAGTGAGTTTGTTTGTATGTTTGTTCCGCTTTCACGCCGTAACTACTGAACCGATTGCTTTGAAATTTTGCAGACGTAAAGTTAGAAGTCCGGATTAAATAATAGGGTACTTTTTATCCCGGAAAAATTAAAGAGTTTCCGCGGGAACTAAAACTCCTCAATCCACGCGGACGAAGTCGCGGGTATCAGCTAGTAATATATAAACCTTAAAACTAAGACATTAAAGCTTAATCACAAATGTAGTATATTTATATATTTTAAGACCTTTTTTCTTCGTAACAACGCGAGCATGTTGGTGACGCGGAGCATGTCGGTGGCGCGAATCCACAAGTTTACCCCCTACCAAAAAGTGCTCAACGCGGCTAAAGAAGTTTTCACTTAAAAAAAACTAAATCAATGCAGAAAAATACGCGGGATTTATTCTAAGCTTTACGCGGATAAAATATAAATGCCCTGTTTGGTAATCGTTTTAAACAGGTGGGGACAGGTGGCTCCCCAAACAGGGCGATATTGATGCAATGCTAATGCTGTTTGGGGTGAACAGCGGAGGCGATCATCCGGGCACAATCGACCCGTGCCGGGTGGTGATCGCGCGGGCTATAATATGGCGTGTTTGACATACAAACATTGCTGTACCACAGTCTAGCACGCGTACAGTACAGTCCTACCAACTTATCTGGCCCGGTGGTCAAAATTGGAATAATTTTTTATGACTGTTTAGTTTTCGTTAATAGGAACACTAAATGCGGTATCAGCGACAAGCGATAAATATTTGGGACTATAAGCTATTCGGTACATAACTAACTACGTGACATTTGACAAATGCATTGTTGTTTTAGCCCGAGTAAAACTATGAAAATGAGGCAGTTTCTTTTTTTTTTAATTTTTATTTATTTAATAAAAAAGAAATTTACATTTACAATTGTTTCTTAGCTCCCCTTAAGGCTTTCCTCTGCACATTCCTCTTAAATCTATTACTTAAATACTATATTATGTGGACAAGTAAATTTACATTAAGACAACAATAAACAATAATAATTAATTAATACCCCGAACACGTGAGCAAAAAGCAAGTAAAGGTAAACAATCATCATACATAATAAATTAAAATTTACAGTACAGAGCACCGGAGCGTTTGGACTTTGGATATTCGAGATACAGGCTGTTCTGTTTGAATCTTTTAATAATAATGTTTTAATCTATGGTTTTTATTAATTTTGTTTTATCGTTATAGTTATATTATAGTTTAAAAGCTTGAGTGTAAGTTTCGAAGTAAAAGTACTGAATTTAGTATTCATGTTCTCAATTCTGTATGATTGATTTTCCGTCAAATATCGTGATAATATTATTATGCTTAGTGCTTTCAGAACCGATAAAAACTTGGTCTATAGTTGGCCTTCATAGAATTAGGACCATTTTAGTATTTCATATAAGTATAATGTATTAATTATTATACACTAGATGATGACCGCGACTTCGTCCGCGTGGATTGGTGTTTTTTGATTCCCGCGAGAACTCTTCAATTTTCTGGGATAAAAATTCCGGAGATTTCCGGGTAGCCTATGTCCTTCCCCGGGATGTAACTTATCTCTGTACCAAATTTCATCAAAATCGGTTGAGTAGTTGGGCCGTGAAAGCGTAGCAGAGAGACAGACGGACAGACACATACTTTCGCATTTATAATATTAGTATGGATTAAGGACACGGGACAGCGGCGTCGCTGGCGTGACGATATCACTGAAGCAGCGGGAAATACCTGGATCAGGCTGGCGAAGGATAGAAATGAATGGAAAAGGATGGAGGAGGCCTATGCCCAAAAATGGGCATTCCAATGACGAAATGTAACACATATAAAAACATACTGACATAAATCATTCTGACATACAATAACATTTATGACATGCCACAAGACTTACAACTATTAATTTATAAAATACTGACATTTTGATTGTTATTGTAAATTTGTAATAATGTATTGTATGTTTCTATTGTACCTATTCTTTAAGTAATTTGGAAATAAAGGCTTTATTATTATTATTATTATTAAGGACACGGGATTGTCTGAAATTTAGTATTCAGTTTGCGTATTTAAAGCAAGCCATAGGTACTATTTTTATTACTTTCTATCTCCATTGTCAACTTTCATCTATATAATTAATTTACATATTTAATCGCTAACTCCCATTCCGTTGCTCGTCACCCACTGTATGATTTCTAGCCTGCGATAAGCAGTTGCTTTATTCGATCAGGGGTCAAAGTGTAGCCACTGAGTTATTGATAGGGTTGAATTTGTTTCACAGCTCTGTTCCAATAATGGGTAATAATTTGTAATGGGGCGTTTTGTTGTGAACGGAAATGTAATAAAAGCGTTTAGGGGGATTGTTCGATGTCAAAATTGTTAACACATTCATACAGTTCATGGCGCGGGGCTGTGGCCTTCTAACTGTGAGGTCCTGGGTTCAATCCCCGGCAGGGTTTTTTTATTCCACTACTTTTAGTTAAAATTCATAATTTCTGAATTTTATTTGTTCTAATAATTTGTAATGGGGCATTCTGCTGTGAATGGAAATGTATTAAAAGCGTTTAGGGATCTTGTTCGATGTCAAAATTGTTATTAAATTCATACAAAAATATAGTATACATTGTTTTGCCTATATTAGTGAAAAATATGCAAGTGTGACAGATGCAGGCAGATATAGGGTTAGCTTTTTACCAATTTGGTACTGAATCCTTAAATATAATAATCTTGGTGTAAGGAGTTAATGAAGCAATTATAGTAGTGAAGAGATATAAATTCATCCAATAAATTATAAACAGCACATATTATTATCTTATTTTCTAACTAGAAGATGCCTGCGACTTCGTCCGCGTGGATTAAGTTTTTTTAATTCCCGCGGGAACTCCTTAGATTTCTGGGATATAAAAGTACCCTATGTCCTTCCCCGGGGTACACCTATACCTATTCCAAATTTCATCAAAATCGGTTGAACAGGTAGGCCATGTAAGCGTAGCAGACAGACAGAAAGACAGACGGACCGACAAATATTAGTATGGATGGATTTTTTTGTGATTCCAGAGACCACAATCGTATACCAAAGCGATCTTTAAGATGTCCAGTAGCTTGCTCATCTAATTGTTTTTTTTTGTGATTCCAGAGACCACTACCCCTACTATAAAGCGAACGATGAGCGCTGGAAGAACTCAGTCCGACACAATCTATCAATCAACCCTCACTTCCGCAAAGGAGCCCGAGCGTCCCAGGGCGCTGGCCACCTGTGGTCGCTCGCCGCCAACGCTATCGACCTCCTGCCCGTCAGGCACCAGGCGTATGACAAGACTGAAGAGGTTCTCGAGGCGCACATTATTGACTGCCCAAAGGTGAGCATAATATGCCCATGGAAGAACTCTGTGAGACATAACTCTCCATCAACCCTCACTTCTGCAAAAACACTTGAAGATCCCAACGCGCTGGTCACTTGTGGTCTCCTGCGCATCAGACATTATGCGTGTGATGTGTGTGTGACTAAAGAGGTTCTTTAGACGCATGTTAATGATTGCCCAAATGTGATAAACACTTCTTTTGTCTGATATTCTTTGACTTTGATCTCGTCTGTCGGTAAATGATGATGCAGTCTAAGATGGCATTAGCGGGTCAACTTGTTAGGGGTATGGCAGTTATATTAGCTCACATAGCGTCAAATGAAGTGCCTCAAAAGATATCGCCTAGCCATAAATGCTTTTTTGAGATCTGTCAACAAATCTGGTTCCAAATGGTTTCCAAAGCTTGAAATTCAAGCTAATTAGTATGTGCAAGCCTTGAACATACACGTATTTTTGTTATCTTATTTAAATTACGCGTAGTAACAGTTAGAAAAATATCCTATTCTAGAAACTGTTCTATAAAAATACGTTTTTTTTGTGTCTGGAAAGAATTTAAAGACACGAAGATAGCGCAGAAGAATGTTTCTCCATTATCTTTAGAAAAACACGGAACTGAGCATTAGCGTTTAAAGTTGCTCTCTAATTTAGTATTCCAGCGAGTGGGGGTAAGCAACTTGTTCATTTCTGTGCCCCAATTTACGTTTTCTATAATATCTGGGTCAATTAAAAACTTTCTTCGGAAACTTGTGTATATAATCAGAATTATTAGTGTCCGTCCCAGTTTTGCCTTTGCCGGGATAAAAACTGTGGAATTAACGTTGTTTGAAAGTTGGCTGCACTGTGAACAGTCTAGTTTTTTCCGGAGCTATCTGCAATGAGACTTTTTAACATAATCCACTTGCAAGTTTAAGCTTTAAAATCACGACCACGTGGAAAATTGTTATCAAACGAAAGCTTTACTACTTTTTGTATGGGTAATTCGCTTACCTACTTACTGGTTCAAAAAAAAAAAGCTGTGCAGGGCAGTTATGTCAAACATACAGCCCCCGGGTCGCACATATTTATATTTTTTTTTAAAAGAAGGGGAGCACTTCTTTACCTTTTAGGAGTCGCTTGCTTATAACAACATAAATTTTGTAGATGGCCCTCTCGAATATCCAGTTAGATACCCCTGCTGTAGGTCCTCTGCAGGGAGTTAATACTTATTATAAATTCATTTTATCCAACTCATGGCTTTATGATCGGATTGTCAAGACCGCAGAAGAGAGAGTGAGAAAGAGATCCACTGAAATGAGCTGGCAATAAAACATCGTATCGAAATGCTTAATCGGTTGGCGGCACGGCACGTCTTTGCCGGTAAGGATCACGAATATGAGGAGTGGGATGATGCCTCCCACCTGTTAGCATTATTACTGTTTGTCATTATACCTCAAGAATCATACCATATACCATCCTATATGTAATTGTACACATATTATGCAAATAAAGTATCTGAATCTGAATTTGAAACAAGAAGTATAATAGCTGTCAATTTGACTCGTTTCATGTCATTCCATTTAATCTGCGGATACGGACGCCATATTGAAAATAGTTAGTATAAATACGAATGTTTGAACGATGGTAAAGCAGTCTCCTGCCGGCCGCGGCAGACCCAGCGATTATTGAATACTTTTGTGTTTCGATCGCATTTTGATTTAGAGCTTAACGATAGCAATCGTGGCCGGATCAAATTAATATTTATCTTTAAGTTTAGCCAACTCTCATCGAATTATATTAAATCTCTCGTGGAACCTCCACAAACATATATAGAGTACAAACATATTCAAAGTGTCTCATAAATACCTACTTCTGGATTGTCTCTAATACACCAAACAAATTAATGCCAAAATAATGATGGTTTTTCTGTTAATCGCGCTTCAATCGTTCCAGGTTATAGTTTTGGACGAAGCTGCGATCGCCGCTGCCAGCATTATTCCAGATGAAGATTTATTCACGGGTAGTACAAGTGAGTACCTACGTCAAAATTACCACACTTAGGGCCGGTTGATTCGAACCATTGAATGGTAATCGTAACTTTCTTCTGTTAAAAAACAATACGCGGAAAAATTTTAACGTCTGTTAATCCATACTAAAATTATAAATGCGAAAGTGTGTCTGTCTGTCTGCTACACTTTCACAGCCCATCTGTTCAACCGATTATGATGAAATTTGTATAAATGAAATATAGGGACAGTTTGTGTCCAGGAAAATTAAAGAGATCCCGCCTGAATCAAAAAACCTTTATACACGCGGACGAAGTCGCGGGCATCATAAAAAAATGGCGAATCAACGCGTTCTTTGAATCTTTTTAAATAAATTTCAACTTGATCCGAATAAAAAAGGTTTTTTTAAATTTAATTTCAACCAGATCTGTTCAAACGTTCTTTTTTTATCCACTACAAGGTAACCCTTGACTTTGTTGACGAGATTGAGTAACAAACATCCATCTAAACTTTCGCATTTATAATATACTCGTAAACTCGTATACTCGTAGTATAGAAGTACCTATAGATAATTGTTTATTATCATGTATTACAACGCTGCCATTTCTCTATTTCCAGTGTTTCTCAACCCCGTGTCGACGGAGCAGGTGGTGCGGGAGAGCGGGCTCATCATCGGCATGTGAAAAGTCCTTACGACTAGCGATTGAAGGCATACTACTGTCGCTCTGTCGCTTGAATCCGTATTGTTTCAATATTGTTGACGTTCGCCTGCTGTAGAATTATAATCCTTATTTTAGGGACGTCAAGGTACGTGACATAAGACTGTCATTTTGAAGTAATACTGCTTTAAGCGATAGTAGCAGCCCCTTGATCAGTTTAATTTACTAATATTATTTTAAGGACGTTAAGTTGTGTTTTCACTAAAACGGAGACAATAGTCGAGTGAAGTGCAGACGTGAGCGCTTCAACCAATTAAATTAGAAAACTAGGTAAGTAAGAACATATAAGTAGATAAAATTAAAATCTAAATTAAATCTAAATTAAAAACTAAATTAAAAACTAAAAACTAAACTGTCACGAATTGCCGTTAAGGTCTATATATTCCATGACTAGATACAACCTAAGACCGATTGACTAACTACGGATCTTTATTTGGAAGTTCATAAAACTACACGTGGGCATAGAACGGGCATATTTTTGGGTAGTAGCGAACAACTTCGCTACCCACAATGTACCTTATAGAAATCCTGAAATAGCACACTAACACATGTGTTAAAGATTACTCTTAAAATGCATCAGAGATTAAATAATAAATAAATAATAAATTGGAACGATACAACAAAGGACTTACTGGCATTTCAGCTATCATCTCGCACACACTTTACTTTCCAACACCACGTCTCAACTCACTCTATACACAAAAGTATAACACTGTATATATTATGATATATAAGAATGTACACAGCACAGGCGTGCACCTCTCATGGCGAGCGATACTCAACTCCCTGTTTACAGAATGACGCCCGTATTTATACACAATGTCTTTTTCGCCTACCCTCTACCAACTCTGAATTCATTAATAGTGCAATACCAACATGAAATCAGTATTGCCATTCTATAAATAATAAATAAATGTTGCCAGTCGAACACACGATCACGACATTCGGCCATCCGACATTGTGCAACCTCCCGGTGCACAACCACCAAACATTTGCTTTGCTAAGCTTAGTTCGCTTCACTCCTTGCAACAATCTGTAGTGTACAACAAAACATCTTCATCCATTCATACTTGCACGATGACATTTAGTTTTAGTAAATCACGACATTCGGGAGAATTAAAAAGGATAACAAAAAGGAAACCTACATTTTTTCAATTTAGTAATATCAAACTTAAAACCTCAAACCGATCTGAAATCCAAAACTATCGAGCTTTTGATCTTGAGATTTGTGAAGTGTGTGTGAAGTGCAATTAAACTGATTGATATCGCTGAGTCGAAATTTCACAACAGAAATAAAAATATCGCAATTTAAATCTAAAACTCATATAGAATAAAGTTAGGCAAATAAAGGATTAATTATCTAAAGCTGAATAAAAATCTAATCTGAAACTTAATCAAAGTCTGGAACAGTTACAGTCTAAAACATAATCTAAACAGTATGTTACATATACCGTAAGCAAAAGTCTAAAACTGAATTCAAATTTAATAAAATACCCAATATTTATTTTATTTCTTATACCGTTTCAGTTATTTATACCTTACAAGCATCTGACGCTGAATCTAAAGCTAAGTACATATCTAAACCCTGATTACAATCTGTAACAGACCAACAGGTCCATCATCCTGAGCTCCACCTATCATGTGTCATACATGACGTGTCATGCCTGCTTTTTTTAAAAAACTTTATTGAAATCGAAAAATTTATCAGAACGTAAAGGAAAGCTGATTTTATTAAAATTTTAGGACTTGACAAGAAATAAGTATCACACACTACCCCAGAGTTCACAATAAAATCTACAACCGCATCCAATGCAAACATTAATCAGGATTACTAATCTATCAATTCTTCAATTCAGTTGGATCTGCTGTACCATTAACTAATCTTTACTAATCGTTTGAATCAAATTAAGTCTATGTTAAATTATCTGCTCTAAATTCCTGACATCGTATACCTGTTGGCGGTAGACTGTTCCCACTATGTTAAATTATTACTATTTTAAAATCTTTAACTATGTAACAGTCAACGTTTTTAATAAATGAAATGAAATTTTTCGTAGCTTATTCAAAAATTTTAACAAATAGAGTTCAATTCTATTAAACACGCCTCAAAACACAAGTTGTTTTAGTTTATTCCCTTCTTTTCCTAACCTTTCCTTTCCGTGTTAACCTCTGAATAAACCCATCAAAAAGAGACAGCACCACAAAATTCAACCGAATCAGTTCAGGTTATGTTGTCCAAGACAATCTTTAACTTGTGAAATACTTAGAATCTTACCCAATGCTTTGAACTGGGTCAAATACCTGAACTTTGACTACAATCATCATTGAAAACCAAACAAAAAGTCCAAAACTAAACCTTAGTCCAAAACTAAATCTAACTCTTCATCAAAGGCTTCTTTGAAATGCAAAACTTTTGTATGAATTGAAGTAGAGTCGGCTTGCAATTATTGTACAATACTAAATCGCTATCATATAATTATTTTAAATTAACTTTACTCAATAGCAATTTCAAATTAAAATACAAAATTCAAATTTTGCTGTAAATCCAAAGCTTGATACAAAACTAAATAATAAAAAAAACTAGATGAAAACCCCAAATTCAGAAATTTGAATTTAATACTCAAAACCTCTTTTGTCTTTTTTTTTTCAGAATCATTACCTCAACATATGGACAAAAATCAAACCAATTATAAATAAAAACGTTACACCAAGTTATAATATATTACGTCAGTAACATAATATAGTATATATACTGAGTGTTTTATTCATTCTGCCTTTTAATACTTTTTGCTTTACTTTTCTGCGTCTTTTAATAATTAAAGTAAGTATTTACAAATTAACTGACGGTTGTAGGCCGGAGCCGCTAGGTGAGGGTATACCTTCGTCACGAGCTTGCGGATCCACAACGCCCGTGCATCACACGACATTATTCAATAAATTTGAGAAAAACAATATGGAGATAAAATTAGAGTAAGCAAGCACGCACTAGTCACTCTCTAGAAAATATAATTTTTACATCATATTATACTCTCGAGATTTTGGACGGCAAAAGATAATTAATTGCGCGATTTCATTTTCAATTCAAATAATAGTCTGTTAAATTTTATCATCCAGTTCATTATTTCAAATCACTCAGATAAATATATAGAAAGAAAACCCAATGTGACTTCGAGAATGGCGCATTTTTACAATTTTATTACTTTATTGAACGGGCTTCTCGTGTCGTGACTGTAGTTTCTAGCAAGCTACTTAACTTCGAGCCTCAAATGTTCAGCCCTTATATTTATTTATTTATCTTTCTTTGTGATTAGTAAATGTTCCAAAAATTTTAATCTTTTTATTAAATTCAATTTAACATTTAATGAACTAACTTGGTCAAACTGAATCACTGGAATGCTAATTAGTATTGACGAAACAAGTTTGAACTATTTTTGGAATTATTATTTTTGCGATATCTAGAATTTCAAAATTACTACAACCTTCACCGTTACAAGCTGAAGTATATATCCTTCCGTATTTAATTCTTAACGCATTCCGAACATCGGACCGCATTATGTTGAAAGCCATAAAATAGTGTAAACAAACGAGTGAAAGATCTATTAACAACAACAAACTTGGAACCTTTGTTTCAATTTACTTTATGCATTCCTTGCTTGTTAACTTTTTAAACTACTAAGCATAGTCTACAAGTGAGTCATATATTTGAGAAACACAAATCTTTCAAATATAACGAATGGGTGTGTGACCAACTGTTATGTTGAACCAATGACAATAAGGCTATTAAATGCATCATTTCCTAAACCACATCGACATCGATCTGGTACGTTATTATAAATAGTGTACATATAATAACTATGTTGTTGTATATCTTCAAATGAAGCGTACTCATAATATCGATCTAATTTCAATTTGCAAGTTCGTTTGATCATCATAGTTTTTTTTTTAAATAACTATAATTCATTCGTATTTCAGTGCATTCAGATTATATACATCCGAAACACGTCGAGGATCGGTCGCCTTACATCGGGATCACTAATTAATCCATTTTAAAGTCCATACAAATACAATCAATTTTTGCGGCTGTACCATTAGGTACAGTTATACTACTTGTAAAAATTGATCTTAGTCGTTTAAAATAACCGAAATCTATCTAAAATCATTCAAAATTTAAAAATGTAGAACTTCCCCTGATCAAAAACATTTAAAGGCACACAGGAACTATGAAAAATGAATAAAATGCCATGGTAGTTCTAGATAGAACGAGTTACTTGTACAGTAATCTACTAAAGCAGCTAATAATTCTGGACTAGAAAACTTGCTTTCATTATGTACATCCCTTTAGTTTGATATGTACCTACGTAAAATTAAGTAAATAAAATACATTAGATCTTTCACGAACAGTTAGATAACATACTGTCAACGTATGGAAACACTTGTTCCACTCTAGTAACACACTTGGTAACATTCTATGGACTCACATAGCCCAAATGACATACATAGTCATTCTAAAATGGTGACTTACATGGCCACCTAGGTCACAACTTATGGAAACACTTGTTCCACTCTAGTAACACACTTGGTTACATTCTATGGACTCACATGGCCCAAATGACATACATAGTCATTCTAAAATGGTGACTCACATGGCCACCTTAAAATATCGACACACTTGGCCACTCTATAATAGTGAGTAGACACACTCATGACTACTCCAAACGTATACGAGCTCTCTGACCATCATTCAATATCTTTATTCTTACTCCCACAATACCAGCTACGCAAAATCGTCAATTTCAACTTGAAATCTAAGATATTCTAACGTCTCTATCTTGTATTCTTCCAAAATCCTTCATTATTAACCTCAATCACTGATAAATCTGTCAAGAGACACTAAGGCTTCCGTACATGAAAGCGGAACCCCTGATGTCAATCAACCTGTAATGCGATAGAAAGAGGTTCCCCTTTTTTTTTTAACTACAAATGATAATGATATCAATAGCTGATATACAATACAGTACTAAAATACATATGCTGTGATAATAGCACATATTAAGAGTTGCAAATGGACTTGGTCAGTAAAACCACTATTATTCTTTCAGCATAGGTACAACTACCATCGAACAAATCACTAATAAAAGGGCAAATGATTTTAAGCAAGTGCTTAAATAAACTTATCATAAATTACATGTCTGGCCAATGTACTTCACTAATGTAATTTAAGTTCACTCGCGGCACTAATATAAATAGTTGCCCTGCCACTCAAAAAAATTTACTTTTTAAACACTACAAATTCCTAAGACACCTGTTTTGATCGAGTCTAGTACTACCAGACTAAACTATCTAGATCACATAAAATAAGTATACCAGTAACTATACTTTTATATCGAGAATTTAAAACTAAATCATACTTTTATCGTATTTCTTATAAATCACACATGAAACTAATCAGAGTTCGATAAATTGCTTTGCATCCTAGTATTGACATGAGGGTATCTTATTTGACATATTCACTTCTCTTTTTTTTTTTTATTACTATTATTCACTCCATGAATTCTCTTCGTGAATAACCAGTAATCTACTCTATGCCTGGTTAATAGAAATTTCAAATTAAAAACTAAATTAAAAATTAAAAACCTTGTAAAATCAAAATTCGAAACTTAAACAGTGCGTAAAAAATAAAACTACAATCTCATTCAGTACACTAGTCTGAAGGCACGAGGCTGCTTTTAAATTCAATAATCATTTAACTACATTTTCACTAAATAAGCCCGCCAACCCGCATTGGAGCAGCGTGGTGGGTCTAAGCTCTAATTCCCGCTCTCCTATGAGAGTGGAGGCCTGTGCCCAGCAGTGGGACGTTAATAGGCTGTAGTGACACTAAATAAAACTTTAGGTAACGTTCATCCAAAGTAATGGTCCAGAGAATAATTCACAAATACTTGAGTTAATTAGAACTGATAATTATTTACCTATTTCATATCTCTAGGAGTACCTCAGGTTAACCAGTAGTAATAACCAAGCTGTATGGTATCGCATTTAATCATCTAAAATGGCTGCTCAGACGGCCGGTGCTAGTGAAATTTATTCCAGGATGTCAACTCTCATACTGGCGAAATTCTCGCTTGACGCTTTATTTGTTGATTATAGCTAAATAACACAAAATTTCTTGGACTCATGTCCAGGACATGACATTTTTACATCATCTATCATAAATAAATACTATGGACACTATATTCAAAACTCAATTCACTGAAATTTCTATCGATGTGTTTTTTCTAAACTAAATACCTTAGAATCAGAATTACTTCGACACTAAAGTAAACTGCTTACAAAATCGTAATTCGGGGATCATCCTCCTCGATGGAAGCCAGTCGCCAAGCTGGTTTGAGTTGGCAATTCATTCAGATGAGACTTCACAGTCTTAACGTCATGATGACGTAATATTAAAGTTTACAGCAAACTCTTTTCCAATTTGTGGGTAACTAAATACGAAATATAAATGTAATTCAAATATTAATTGCCTTGATACAATGTCAATTATTATCGCACGAGATCATTACCAAACACTCGATTTAACCTCTACTCAAATGGAATACAGCATAATATTATAGCCAAAATAGCAAATCTAAGAGTTCACCCAGAACTAATGTTATTCAATGTACCCACACAATAGGTGTCAAAACAGATTTAGCAATATCCAAAAGTTCTTTGCTGCACGTTATCTTTATAGCATAGCAAGAATGGATCTCAAGTACATGCTAACTTTGATTAAAGTAGTCAATCTCTTTTGAACTTAGTAAACGGAATACTCTTTGTTTAAAAGTTTTGAAGGTACGACACAGAGAATTGTGTCACTACTTAGTGAACAATATTTTTCTCGTGTTAAAAAAATATTGTTTTCTTGGGTTCATTTTCACTTCTGAAGTTGTCACGAATTGCCGTTAAGGTCTATATATTCCATGACTAGATACAACCTAAGACCGATTGACTAACTACGGATCTTTATTTGGAAGTTCATAAAACTACACGTGGGCATAGAACGGGCATATTTTTGGGTAGTAGCGAACAACTTCGCTACCCACAATGTACCTTATAGAAATCCTGAAATAGCACACTAACACATGTGTTAAAGATTACTCTTAAAATGCATCAGAGATTAAATAATAAATAAATAATAAATTGGAACGATACAACAAAGGACTTACTGGCATTTCAGCTATCATCTCGCACACACTTTACTTTCCAACACCACGTCTCAACTCACTCTATACACAAAAGTATAACACTGTATATATTATGATATATAAGAATGTACACAGCACAGGCGTGCACCTCTCATGGCGAGCGATACTCAACTCCCTGTTTACAGAATGACGCCCGTATTTATACACAATGTCTTTTTCGCCTACCCTCTACCAACTCTGAATTCATTAATAGTGCAATACCAACATGAAATCAGTATTGCCATTCTATAAATAATAAATAAATGTTGCCAGTCGAACACACGATCACGACAAAACATTAACAGTTTTCCAATAAATATTAACTTTATATGGGAAAAAAAAAAATTAAATTAATAAAAAAATAAGTGATAAATTTATTCACACATTTTTTAAATCTTTAATAAAACACGTTGTTTAATCAGTTTAATTGAATTACAAAATATTAAACTAACTATAAAATAAAATTCAAAACTAATCCTTAAATATACCTACTAATAAAAGATAAAAATAAAAACCTAATCAAAAAGACCACCCCTGGTTGCCCCTGGACCAAAGATCACTCATTTAATTTTGATGATATTTATTTATCTACTGCAACTGATAGTCTTAATATCTATGCTACACTCCGCTTCAGTGAAAATGCAGCCTATAGGAAAGGAAATATTACTACGTTAAATTAGGTAAAAGAATACAACTTAATTTAAACTTTTTAGAAATAAAATTATTATCGTTGAGAGAAAACGAAATATGTTAAAAAAAATAGAGAAAATTGTTGCGTACAAAATTTTTGCTGAGTTTGGAAGTTGAAGGCTCGTAGATTTTTTAGCGATAGGAATTTAATTTTGTACCTCAGTACGAGTAAGTTTAGTGTATTTAATATTAAAACTGTATTATAAACATACACAATTAGGCATTTTTATTTAAGTCCCACAAACTTATTTGACCCGGTGACAGCGTCGCTAAAAATATGAAAAAAAAAAAATAACGAGCATATAACTTAGCTCCGATTTTGGCCACCAGCCATATAAGTTGTAGGACTGTAATACATTACAGTTTGGTAGCTATATTATAGTTTAAAATACATAGGGCCACTTACACAACGACAAATTAATTTATAATATATTGTTTAAAATGCTGTCAGTTTTTGGCAATCGTATTTTTTTTAAATAATTCAGTTTGTAAATTGAACTAAGTCAGTTTATGATGTCCTTGTGCAAGTGTGCCTTATACGTAGCAGTTAATTTCGTCCATCCATTTTAGACATTCGCGTGACTTTCTTACCGTTTATTTTGTACTAAATGTAGGTCTACGTCAGTGTAGATGTAGGTTTTTAAAAAGTCTCTTCCTGAATAAAATGGATTAATACGGATAAAAATGTCCTTCCCTTAAATACAATCTATCAAATCTCTGTACCAAATTTGGCCATACTGCCAACGCTTACAGCCTAGTTTCATTATTGTTGACTTTCGTGTTTAAGAATTCTATTCCTTATTTTAGGAACATCAAGGTACGTGACATCAAACTGTCATTTTGAGTAATATTGCTTAAGTACTGCTCTAAGCGTTGGCAGTGTGGCTCCTGGGCGGTGAATCTCATTTGAGCTATAATAATAATACTTTATTATGCTACCGTCAACATGATTACATTACCTGTGGTATTACATAGCCCCAGAGCACGCTCTGTGACAGGGCGGGGTCTGCACATGAGTCCGCGTCACCGCAGGCGACTGCTGTGACGTTTTGTTGTGAGGAACACCGCTCAGGGCGGTGTATCTCATTTGAGCTGCAATAATATTCCGCGCTACTATATTATGCTACTATAAACATGACTACTATAAACACATGCTTGTTTGAGAACTTTGTGGAAACTGTTTTAACTATGGTATCACCAAGAAACGTCAGAATTCCACGGAATTAAAGACCTGAGATTAGATATAAATAAATACGACATTGAAAGTTTGTAAAAAAAATTACCCTAAAGGGGATAAAAATGGGGTGAAAGTTTTTATGTGATGACGTCGGCAAAAAAGCTTACGGCCCAGAAAATAAAAATATAGAAGAAAAATGCAGAGAATAACGGAGTCAACAAAATGTGAATCTGAAATTAACGCAAGTAAAGTAACATTATAAATGCCAAAGGGTGTTTGTTTGTTGGTTTGTCCTTCAATCACACCGCAACAGAGCAACGGATCGATATGAAATTTTTGATGTTTGAGTTGATGACCGAGACGGTGACATAGGCTACTATTTATCCCGGAATATTAAGGAGTTCCCATGGAAATTGAAACAACTTATCCCACGCGTACGATATAATTGCAAATTATTATAATCTCAAATTATTTACATCTCCATACAAAATAATGAAAGATGTGCCGTTAACTTTAACGTACAATTGAATACTGGGCCCTGAATTCTTTATCCCTCGAGCGTCCTCAAACAATAGAACGTCACAAATTTTACAGCAGCACAAACTGAATGCAGAATTCGCGCGAGATACAAATAACTTCATTCAATATTCATGCGCTTGTATTCCATATGCAATTTCGTATTTGCTTGGATGAAATGTAAGCTGCAAGGCCAGCTAAATTCCATTCTAAGTCAAAATAGTCGCTTCAGAAAATTTGAGTCAAAAATTAATTAAGTCGCCGGCAAAAACCGCTGGCTTTCAGCTTTGCTTCCAGGTGGATTCATTAAAATATATACCTAGCTATGTTAATCCGAGTAACTTAGGCCCACTTGCAAAAGGCCGCTAAATGTGTTATAAGAAAAATTTTCATTACCTGTCCTTTTCATGTAGCCGCAGATTAAACATATCAAAAAGTGACAGCATCACATTTAACTAAATCAGTTAACGCAGTGTTGCGAAATGCTTTAGTCTCTGAGAGAAAGTTATTTTCTTTTTAACTTTATAATGTTGTGCCCCCACCCACGACCTATTTTCCATTTCTTTTGCTGAAAAGCTTCGAGCGAAGATTTCGCTAAGTAAAAAAAGTTCGTCTATTCCATTTTTTATTTTTTTTTAGACTTTTAGTATGATTAACAAACTGTCAGGAAAATAATGGTTTGGACTGCTTGGTCTAAAGTCCTAAAGGCTTAATTGCTATTCTTACCTGCTTACCTGCTTAGCTTTGGTAACTGTTGGTTTCTACGCTGCGCCGTGACGGTTTTGAAAGTTTTACTTAAATATTATTTTTAATGATTCAACTTATGCCACTTATGAAATATCAATAGTCTACCACCTAGAACCTATTTGTTTCTACTCAATCGTGCACTTTTGCGACACAGCAACTGCTGGAAGGATGTAATCACCATCGGCTTCCTTAGTTTGGTCAAATCGCCTGCCATGCGACGATCCTCCATTTCTGACGGCAAGTAGCACTGCAGAAACACTCTATAACAATTTTCTGGGTCACTGCTTCAACCAAATCTGTTCATAAAGATGGTGAACGTCTTCTAGCTCTGTATGCAAAACGATTAAAATTTCACACAATGTGTAACAACCTTAAGAACGTTTGTTAAACAAAACGTTAATCGCCATTTCATCGTGAGAAATATTAACGCAAAAGTGAATACAAAGGTTTAATCAGAGATAAGTATTGTAGAAGATAAAGACAATGCCCCGCGGTACGCTATTACTGCAAAACAAACAGACAAAAACCGAAACAAGAACTCATTCGGTGCCATAAGGAATGAGCGCAGTGGCGGGGCAAGAATATAACTTTGTACTTATGATGCTCGTTTGAATCCGTTTAGTACTTGAAAGTGGAAACTTAAATTGTGAGGTCGCTTTTGTTTCTTGAACCTCCCGATTGATAGTTTTTGAGAACCCTAGGAATATCGCAGGTCCATTTTCCACGTTCAGCTCTCTTAATTTTTTGAGCTTGATTTGGTTTATTTTCGTTCAGTGTTAGGTTAAATTGGTTTTGATCGTTGTCAAAAAAAAAACTGTTTGTATTGTTTTATACCCTCCTGGGTGGTGATTTGAAATTTTCTAGTGAAAAATTTTGAAAAACAATTGTATCATTGTTGACGCTATTCTATGTTCGTTGTTCTTTTTTTTTGTAATAATAGTTACTAACGTTAGTCGTTTTAACCAGAATCTCCTCCCTTTATTTTATGTCGAATGGAGTCACCATCACGTATTTTGTAGTTGTTAAATTCAAAAATAATTATTTTGTTTGAAATTGTACTCTACAATACCACACGATTGGTAGCACAGGATAGGTAATAGTACCTACAATGTAATAATAATAATAATATTTATTTGTAAAAGTATGGGTACAAATTAGGTCTTCAAGTGCTTATTTCCCTGACATATTGTACCATACAATGGAGTGAAAATGATTTGCTTTTAGAGTAATTAAATTATTTCATATTATGATTATTGAATAAAAAATAAAAAATTGTATTGGTAGTCGTGAATAAAATATGCCATTTGAGCCAATATATTGTTGATTTTCACTCTCCTGTGGACGTAAACGCAGCACAGAGCTGCAAATGTTACGTTTACAAATTATTATTTCCTTTTCCGGAGCAATATGGCGTCGTCGGAATTTTGTATAATATTCCATATTCCCACTCAAATACTATAACACCTGTTTATTTTAATATCGTGTGAAACAAACCACTCTGCCTCTTTGAATGCTTCAGCAATAACATTCTGTACTAGTTTTTATATTAGTTTTTACTTTTGCCTATAATTATAGGGTCCAGAGGTTAAATCCTGCCATGCACTTCTAAGAATTTTGAGTTATCTGCGTTGTAAGCACTTATATTTAACTAGATGATACTTAATTTTCCGGCCGGATGCTTTAATTTTTAAAAAGTAGCTTATGTCCTTCCCCAGGATACCACCTATCCCTGTACCAGTAACAGTGCTCAGCACTATGCCAGGGAAGTCGTCAGAACATAACTTGTGCCACTTATGATAAGTTGGGACACATAATCGTCATCATCATTACAACCCATTTCCCGATTCACTACTGAGTGCGAGTATCCTCTCGTAATGAGAAGGGTTTAGGCCATAGTCCAACAAGCTGGCCAAGTGGGGATTATTAAGATTTCTCAGCCATGCAGGGTTCCTCTTTCACCGTTTGAAGCAAGTGATATTTAATTTACCAAGAAATTATGAGGACAGCATAGGGCACGTAAAATTATATGTATACTAGCTGGGCGTTTCCTCGTGCTCCTATATACTGATGCCCGCGACTCCGTCCGCGTGGAGGTATAAAAATTAGTAATAAAACTTTTCTCATACCTACTGAATATACATATGAAATATCATCAAAATCGGTCAAGCCGTTTCGGAGGAGTATAAACAAGAATTTTATATATTAGAGAAGATAGGGGTATGCGTGAAGAAAATCGCAAGCGCACGTATGGCTTCGATGCTTGTTGTTTCACCTAGCATCGTGTGGGAAAGGAATAGACTCAGTGATGAGCAAAACAGATGCACGCAGTCTTAAGAATATCCCTTCTATAAAAAAATGGCAGTCATCGGGACTGCCGACAGAAGTGAAAACGAATATAAAAAAAAATTAAAATATAAACCTTAAAACTAAAGCATAAAAATTTAATTACGAATGTAGTATATTTATATATTTTAGAACTTTTGTCTTTATAACAACGCGAGCATTGGGCAGCGACTCAAGTGAGGTGTCGGTGACGCGAATCTACAAGTTTACCCCCTACCAAAAAGTGTTCAACGCGGCTAAAGAAGTTTTCACTTGAAAAATCACAAACGCGATTCATTATGAAAATGTATTCCACAGTCCACGACAGAGCACTCTAGGTATAATTCGTGAAATAATTCCTGCTTTCACCCAAATGTCCTAATGCGACCATTAGAAGCGGGCCCGCTGTCCTAGAAACATTTTTTTTTTGCTTCACTTTGTCATAACTATGCACTTTGTACTCGTAAGCGTCGTATTTTCTTGGCGGAGATGAGTTTGTATATTTTTTTCCCTATTTTCATTTCGCGGTATAGATTTTACATCCAACGATACACAGAGGCACGACTTTAAATTTTTGAGCAAATGGTGTGGTGGTGGTACAGCATAGAATTTACTTTTTGTATAGGTTACAAGTTTATTGTGCTATAAGTAGGTAAGAGATGAAGTTTTGACAATCTAATTGTTGTAATGCGTAAAAAAAATCGCTAAAAATAACGCAACGACACTTTATTTTCATCGAAGACTCTCACGCAATTTATTTTTTTAAAGTGGACGCGGATATTTTATAATGTGTAATAAATAAATAATAATGTCCTCCCGACCGAATTTCGGCCACGGCGGCGGAGTGCACAAGTGTGCACACAGGCGCACTCTCTGTTCCTTTACACTCATAGCCCAATGGGATGGAAAAACCGACACGACCGGAGAGAGATCAGGCGCAGGACCGACGGCTTAACGTGCCTAAGTTACTCTACGGTTTCACACGCGACTTGTTGAAGTAAAACTTCTTTACGCACGCTTGACTTGAGGAGTAAGCTGGTGAATGCGTGACGAGAGCGTTACGAAAAGTGTGATCGGGCGATGCAAACGGATGATATATATCTGAGAGGGAGATATAAGGTAGTGAAGATAGAAAGAGAGAGAGTTACGTTTCGTATATTACTGTAGGGATAAGAGAGAGACGTGTGAGCACACATTTTCTTTCTTTCTTTCTCTCAAGTTTTACTTCAGTCGTGTGGTCTGCACTCTCGGTTTTTATTATAATATTTACGGGTTAGTATATCAACGTTCTTCGCCGATACATTTTGTATTCAGAGGTTGACTTCCTGTGTGGGATTGGAAAGTGTTCGCGCGGTTTTGCGCGCTTAAAAATGGGTGAAAAAGGATTGCAGCCTCCCAAAATATGTGAGCTGGAAACCAAACAGTAATTTATTGTTGGAATTTCTCGACGTTACGTGGATTTATTGTTCTACCCACAAATTACTAAAAAACAAATAGAAACAAAAGTCTTTTCACACCACTCGCTCAACAACGCCTCATTACATGGCCTGTTATCTAAGGTTAAAGTAAGACATTAAATCCCTAGGGTTATAATGTTGTACTGAAATCCATTATTCCCTAGGGTTATAATGTGATTTGAATTTAGAATCATCGCGCATCTGAAGCAAGATCTGAAGGAAATTCTATTCATTCCAAAGAGGTTTTATTCATAATTCTTATTGCCATATACATAAACTCTAATTTCGGTAAATAGAATGTGTTCTCAGCAGGCGCGGCCAACTCGATTTTCGGAAACCGAAGCCGTGGCAGACTAGATTCGCACTGACGACATTTGTTTGTCAAATCGAGTAGGCCACGCCAGCTGAAAGAAGTGGTTGTATCGCGAGGTGTGAAAAGTAGAGTATTCACCGTAGGGGTAATGCTGTATTAATCTTGGGCGCCCCTAATTCCCGCGCTACTCTCAGGATTCTAGATGCAACACCCTCGCTACGCTCGGGAGTTACTCTAAAATCCCTCGTTCCGCTTGGGATTTATCCCGGCGCCCGTGACATAATACATCGCATTACCCCCGTGGTGAATAATCTACTATTACTGAATAATATTTCTCCATATCTTATGAAAATAAAAATCCAGTTTTAATTTTAGCCCTTCCAACTGCCTGCCAATCAATAAAATAGTCGCCAAATCGAAATCATACCTAATGATGCTTTACTTCACTGAGTATTACAAACTTGTTATAATATAGTAAAGTAAGTTGCTAAAAATGAACAAATCACAAATTGGATCTGCTTCTACGGATCATCTCAATTATTCATATTCATTTATTTTGCATTTTAATATAATTATTTTTATAAATAATTTAAATAATGTCAATAGAATATAATATTACCCCGGTGGGGCACAACAAATCAGTGGTAGAAGAGAGACAGCTTCCCTATTTATCTTCAAAAAGTAATTTATTTAATTTGTAATTGACTTTATCAAACAGATGCTCTGCGAGACGCGGTCCTACACAAGCTCATACAAATAATCATAAAAATATCATTGCAAATAATATTTGGCGCTAAATGACGCGCCGCTCCGTGCATCTTTAGTGAACATTTAACCTAATACATCATCCGTCTGTAAATCCCCAAACGTTGGGCATTTCCCAATAGCCCGCAGAAATTGGCGAAATAAAACACCGCAAATTGTTTAAGCAATCCATACGAAGTTACGAACTTTTGACACATCGGATTACGGAGCGAGCCCAAAAATTACATTTGAAACATTGTTTACGGCCTCCGCAATCCAGAGAATTACAGAACAAGAATTACGAAGGAAACTTCCTTAATATCATTCTGTGTGCTTAGGGCACTTACATTCGACACGTTTTTTTTCGCACCGACGACGTCTGCAATCTGCTTAACAAGTATCACATTGACTTATGGGTTGCTGGATTCGCATCCAGCATTTGCAGCAGTTGCATGGAAGCAACCTGCAACTTTGTCATTTAGAGAATCATCAATAGTAGGTATAATAGACTCGACTAAACAAAATATGCTGTTTAACACAGTCATTAAATTGAAACTCTTTTGGGACCATGCTATAAAAGCGTACACTCGACCCCAAGAAGGATTTTTGTTGATATATTTTCTAAAGGCAGTAGCCGGTGGGCTGGTCAAGTGTGACAAAGAATCGATGGACGTTTAAGTCGAAAGGTTTTCGAAGGCCGCGTCTTGTCAAACGAAGCGTGAAGCACCCCCTACTACAGTGGAACATTGATATCCAGGTGCCTAACATGACATAAATACGATGCAAAACCCCAAAAATAGAGCACGTGCTACCCAATGTGTAAATCGCCTGAGGACTTTGGTAATATTTGTACTGACTGGTGCGAAAGAGGAACTTAACGGAGAGTGGGGTTGTATCACAGCAAACAGCATGGAGAACGTACAGAGAGAGCGTAGCGTAATAAGCGTAGCGTTGTAAGCTTAGCATTGTAAGCGAAGCGTTGTAAGCGAAGCGTTGTAAGCGAAGCGTTGTATGCGAAGCGTTATTTGCGTAGCGTTGCTGGCGTAGCGTTAAAAGCGTAGCGTAGTAAGTGTAGCATGGCATGATGGACTGATAATATCTCGATGAGCCATATGAGCTGAATGAGGAAGGGGTATTAGTACCAAAGAAGAGGGATCTGCTTATTTAATCTTCATTAATACTTAATGCAGATCCCTCTTCTTTGGTACAGAACTACTGTTCTGTGTTCTAAGATTACAAAAGGCACAAGTCATTATAGGGATCGTCCACTGGGCTAAAACGCGAAATCGTGCTGAACGTGCATCTACTGCGCGGCGGCCCCGCGAATATTTTCGTGTCGTCTTCAAGAAGCCTTACGGGGCCCGCCGATTCCAAACAAAGCCCACAAATTGCTAGCAACAAAAAGCGAAAAGAGAACGTAACTCGTTACAATAACAAGGCTGTTAAGTCGCGGCGGTGCAGAACAATAAAACCGGGTGACAGTTTAGCACTTACGGTGCGGCTACGGAAATGGCGGAATTTGGCTTCAATTTTCACGCCACCACGAAGTCGTGGGCATTCGCTAGTATAATATATGGTATGCGTACCATATATGTGGGAATGCATTGTGAAATGGAACGTAAGGATATGACAGAGATGCAAGATGTAATGTGAGTGAGATGTGAAAGGGAGAGGGGAGATGCGGAACAAGGTGGCGAGAAGTAAGAATGTAGACGCGTGCCTGTGAGCTGTACTCGGAGTGTAAATTAAATAAAAAGAAGTGTTATTTAAACTCTAAAGATGTTTAATTTCCTACTTTACATCCCACAAATTGGGGGCTCGTCCGGGATGTAAAGAAAAACGAGTTTAATAACTTATATAAGACGTGTTTGTGCACTCCGCATTCGAAGTCGGAAGTACCTACTTCATTAAAACTTGTGTAAGGTAGTAATAGGAAGTAAGTTCTGTATTGTTTCTTAAGACTAGTATATAAGTGAGCTATGCTATTTAAGTATCTAAGTACATTCTTAAATATTGTAAGGAGCGTGATGGTGTATGAAAGATGATGGTTTGTATTGAAAGGGGAAACATTATGAAAGAGGGATGAATGTCTGAGGACAGACATAACATCAGGAAAGGCCGAATGTGGGAATGCATTGTGAAATGGAACGTAAGGATATGACAGAGATGCAAGATGTAATGTGAGTGAGATCTGAAAGGGAGAGGCGAGATGCGGAACAAGATGGCGAGAAGTAAGAATGTGGACGCGTGCCTGTGAGCTGTACTCGGAGTGTAAATTAAGTGAAGTGAAAAAAAGAAGTGTTATTTAAACTCTAAAGATGTTTTATTTCCTACTTTACATCCCACAAATATTATCGTCTGCGTGGTTTGAGGTTTTTTGGTTCCCGCGGGAGCTCTTTAATTTTCCGGGATAAAAAGTAATGGCGTAACGGTGTTGAATCTTCGACACTGATAGATTAGAGAACGGACTATTTTGGGTGTCTCTCTGGTAGACAGAATCCGTAACGAGGAAATTCTGAACATCTACTGCCCAGCCCAACTGATTGGCAGTGGGCAGAGAATATGTGAGAGGGAAATATAGTGAGAGTAGCGTTTTTCGTAAACTAAAACTGAGCTTTATTTACTTTTATAAACGGTTGAAATTATTATAATGCAAAGACTCACAGGCATAGAGTTATAATAGATATTACTTCTATGCTCACAGCAGCAAACTGAACGTGCGAGCTTTTGCTATGTAAATAAAGCTTTGTAGTTTTTATAATAAAAATTCACTGGACATTGGCTTTTCCGTAGATGTAGATGTATCACACTTAAGTCGTAATAATTTTTTTACTAAATTTGTATTTATTAGTAAAAACACGCATTTCTCATAGCCACTCGAAAATTGCGTAGGTAATGAAAAAAGTACAGTCATTGTGGGCTTCCAAACGGCCAGTTTGCTATTTATTCCACACTTCCCGCGAAGCTTACACATGTTGTACGGCGGCAAGTTTGCAAGGGAGCGAGACTAAGCGTTAATGTGGAACAACTATTTAAAAGTACAATCTCACGATAGCGACTGATCTAAGAGCGATATTATATAATTCACTAGGAACTGGACAGGATTTTTATGAAATTCTGATGAATTCGCAATTCATCTGTTAAATCTATCCACCATCCTAGACTGCATTACAGAGATGATATTATAACTGTCTAGTATCTCTATCTAACAGTCAGTTAATAAACTGATGCCCGCGACTTCGTGCGCGTAGTTTTAGTTCTTGGAATTCCTGCAGGAACTCCTTAATTTTCCGGGATAAATGTAGCCTATGTCACTCTCCAGGTCTTCAACTATCATGCAAGATATCAAGTCGATCCGTTGCTGATTGAAGGGCAAACTAACACAATTTCACATTTAAAATATTAGGTACTAGCTGATGCCCGCGACTTCTTCCGCGTGGATTGAGGTTTTTCTGGTTCCCGCTGGAACTCTTAATTTTCCGGAATAAAAATAACCCTATGTATTATTCAAACTCAAAAACTATTTTCCAGACCATAATCTATCTTTGTGCCCGATTTCATCCAGATCCGTTCAGCCGTTCTGGCGTGATTGAGTTACGAACATCCATACAAAATTTTGCATTTATTTAATAACTAGCTGATACCCGCGACTTCGTCCGCGTGGATTGAGGAGTTTTAGTTCCCGCGGGAACTCTTTAATTTTCCGGGATAAAAAGTACCCTATTATTTAATCCGGACTTCTAACTTTACGTCTGCAAAATTTCAAAGCAATCGGTTCAGTAGTTACGGCGTGAAAGCGGAACAAACATACAAACAAACTCACTTTCCCATTTATAATATTAGTAAGGATAAGGATATTAGTATGGATGATAATATGATATGATAAAATATGATGGAAAAATCTCACCATCAGCAATAATGAACATGATATCCTCTATGAGCATTTAATCTGTCCCCGTGCAGTAAACTGTAATATCCCTGTGATGAGGCCGGCACAATGGCCCTCAATCTCTGCTAGGATATTATGTTTCCGCTACCACAGTGAAATAGTGACGCGCGCTCACATTCATGGTCGATAAGCGGGCGATTTTCTAAAGCTCTACTATCTTATGCTGAGATCTATAGAGCGTACTTTGACTTGGCTCAGACTTTCATCACACATCACTACAGCCTATTAACGTCCCACTGCTGGGCACAGCCCTCCACTCTCATAGGAGAGTGGGAATTAGAGCTTAGACCCACCACGCTGCTCCAATGCGGGTTGGCGGGCTTTAGCGGCTCAGACTTTACTTAGAGTTAAAACGAGATGGACTTATGTGAGTAACATAGATCTGTATCGTTTTAACCATGTCTTAAGTCTAAGCAAAGTCAAAGCAAAAAAAAACTTATCTAGCCCGGTGGCCATAATTGGAACAAATTTTTAGGCTTGTTTAGTATTTTTTTTAATTTTATTTTTATTAGATACTAGCAACGCTGTCAGCCGGTCAGATAAATTTGACGGACTGTGTGATACAGTACTTTCTATCATTACTTACGAGGAAGAAATAATTTTCCTTTTTTTATTTTTTTGATTTAAAGCTTTTTTTTGTTACACAAAATCGTAACTGATATCTACTTTAGATATCAGTTACGATTTTGTGTAACAAAAAAAAGCCTTAAAGCACAGATGAAATAATAGTTATTTTGTTACCTAATAAAATGTCCTTTTGGTATAATATTTGGGAAATCTGCCAGGTTTGAAATAAACATGAGTTCAACGCAATCCGCTTCGCTCATCACTATAACCTACACCATATGAGCATACATAAAGCTGTGGCGGAAATCGTCATTCATCGCGGCCGATGCTGCTGGGCGAGATAACAACAACCTGAGGCGGGCTGTTTGTAGCGGAAACGATAGTAATAATATAAGCTATAGTAATAATTGTGACATTATTCGTTACTCTTGTTTGTTTTCTCCCTCACGATGGTGAGTTAGATACACAGATTCAACAATGCAGTAAAATTTGCTTACTTGGTTTTACTAAAAATATTACTTTAAATATGAATAAATGACTGTATTGCTATTTTTTTTAATCTTTATTATCGATTGGAACTCGAGAAATTAACAATTATTAATTAACAAATCTACAATGGTCAATGGTGAACAAAACAAAAAACTGACGTATTTACGAGTCATTTTCTATGGCGTCGCATCGCGTTGCGTGTGGCGTTATTTCTGTCACTCACCTAGGACAACGGGTGGAGAAGAAGAGAAATAATAGAATAAGAGATAGCTGCACTTTTGGTAACTATCGCCAGGAAGGCTGATTCAGTATTAGGGCTCTCCACTGATGACGATAGTAAAGGTCTGCCCACATAAACAAGGTGATCGACTACCTGTTGTCCTAGATGAGCGACAGAAGCGACGCGACGCGATTCGATGCCATGGAAAACTGACTTATCTATCGCGATATACATCACGTCGCGTCGCTTCTGTCGGTCACCTTGGACAACGGGTAATCAAGCAATTAAAAACACCCTTATAGTTACTGAGTGTGTGTACAAGTACACACAAAATGGTTAAAGCTTTTACACTCCGCTTGGCTGCCACGCCGAAGCCTATCCGAGGCGATACGCGTAATAATGGCTTCCCCACGAACGCTCAGGCATATTTCACGTATAAAGGGATATCTGACTTCAGTGCAGTTGCAACAGGGACGATTCAAGTTACGAGAGGATAACGTCCGCATGAAACTGCCTTAATAGTTAGTGTGCAAAAAAATTACTACGCCTGTTTATTATAGAGAAACAGGCATAGAAGCATTCCTGTTTTGAGGTTCACAAAAACCTTTTCACTGACTCATTTTCAAAAATTTAATCGCACTAAGACTTTTAGGGTGCACGTGAAGGTTACTCGCTTATTACACTCTCTATTGTTAAATAAAGTTAAAAATAAGCAGATTCCTTTTTATGTGAGTACTCATATCTGCTTATGACCGACTGCGACAGTATAACCGATATTATAGGAACGTCGTCATAGTTGTCTTAGATTGGCAGTTTGAAATTCAACGATTACAAATTTGCAGTTTGCCTCAAGAACTATTATGAATATTTAGGCATAGATATATATATATATATATGCGGAGTGACAGGACCATATTTATACTACGATTATATATATCTTTTCTTAATTTTACTGTCCATCCGTAACAGCTAACCGCTATACTCTTCCAACTTACAGCGCTGGTATCTGTATTGAATAATGTCGGAAGTTGGCGCACAAAGCTTGGCCGAGTGCAGACAATGCCGGCTCCTGAACATTCTGACCACTGCCTTTATATACTATGAGTGACTCCCGCAATTCTGTCTCAAGATATATAGTCCCACAAACTTATCTAACCCGGTAGCCGAAATTGGAACTAATATTTTTATGCCTGTTTAGTTTATGTTATTTTATCTAAATATATAAATGGAAAAGGTGAATGACTGACTGATCTGTCAACGCACAGCTGGACGGATCGGGCTGAAATTCGGCATACAGATGGCTTTTATGACATAGGCATCCGCGGTTAGGAAACGATTTTTGAAAATTCAACCCCTAAGGGGTTTTATGTAGTCCACGCGGACGAAGTCGCGGGCAAAAGCTAGTTTTATATATGTCACCGTAAGATCGTAATAATCGTTTGATTATAATATACCTCGCAAGATTGTGAACTGTCGAAAGATTGTGAACCGAACATACGGCTTACAATTTAACGCATTATTTTTCGGTAGATTATAATCCATCGAAGTGAAACTGTTAAATCACAATCTGCCGCGCGGTAAATTGTCAGCTGTCCGAAGGCCGTCCCTGATTGGTCGGTGTTGAAAGATAGGCTCAATATCCGACATTGTAAATGTTATCAAATGAGATCACATAGGTTCACGCGCATAAAAAATATTAAAACACGCAAAATTTCTGTAATTTAAGGCTATGTTCAGTGACGAATACTAACTTATCTATCATTCAAACTGCACTTCTTTGGTTAATCATAGAGTCATTTTACTTCCACAACAATTTTATGTAACGAATTCTAAAGCTGTGAGTTATTTTCAACACGAAATCAATTTACAATCACCAAAACACTGTTTGTTTACATTCGACAACAAATGAATTATCAAACAAATATGGCGACGCATGGCATATGCCGTTCAACCAATCAGCGCGCTAGGTGCGTTTCGTCGCACGGTATTTCACAATTTGACGGTTTTACTTCGATGGATTATAATCTACCGAAAAATAATGCGTTAAATTGTAATCAGTATGTTCAGTTCACAATCTTTCGATAGTTCACAATCTTGCGAGGTACATTATAATCAAACGGTTTTTACGATCTTACGGTGACATATATATACTAGCGTACATATTAAATTACTAGTGTACTAGCGACAGCGTTGTCAACGGGTCAGATAAGTTTGTTCGACTATAGCTGTTGAGAAATTACATACAGATAGAGAAACCGAAGAACAGAGTACAAGTCAACAACAACAACAACACACAACAACACACAACAACAGAGTACAAGCTTGCGATACCCTCAACTCGCTCCCGTTGTTACAGTGAGTTTTTTACTGTAAAAGCAGTCATACTAAGGATCGCATTACCCCGAGAAATTCGTCACTCCGAATCGATACATACATTTAAACGTCGTTTAAAAAATTATTATCTTTCTATGTCATATAGTTGTAAGTGTATGATGACAATATATATTTTATAATATATATTACATTTTATTGTAGTATCTATATGTGTAATTAATATGTAAACTATAGTATGTATGTATGTAAGTATATTTTATACTTTTGTTATTTTTATTTTATGCGCATGAGCTCCTAGACCCAGTGTCATCAGCTTTGTACGCTCGGTTGCCTTTAAAAGATCACTTTAGTGATAAGGCTGCCTTTGCGCATTACCACAGTTTCCTGTCTTCTGTTTTGTATGCATAATTTTGTACCTATGTGTTAAGATGCAATAAAGACTTATACTACTACTACTACTACTACTACAAGTCCTTAAGAACAATAGAGATGATGAAAACTCAATCAAATCAGCAACTCTTTATGAAACTTAAAAACCGGCCAAGTGCGAGTCGGACTCGCGCACCGAGGGTTCCGTACTCAAGAAGTAGGTATAATTACCTTTGTTAATGAACCGCAAAACTAACTTTGTTTGTAGAGGTTTACTGTTAATATTAAAAAAATTACGTTTGTTGTATGGGAGCCCCCCTTTAATATTTACTTTATTGATATTTAATTATTTATTTTGAAAGGTAATATACAAGTTAATATTCTGTGAAAATTTGAACCGTCTACCTGTTACCGTTTTTAATATTGAGCAAAAAAATTCGAAAAAAACACGTTTATTGTATGGGGACCCCCCTTAATATATATTTTTTTAATTTTTAGTATTTGTTGTTATAGCGGCAACGGAAATACATCATTTGTGAAAATTTCAGCTTTCTAGCTATCACGGTCTATGAGATACAGCCTGGAGACAGACAGACAGACAGACAGACAGACAGACAGCGGAGTCTTAGTAATAGGGTCCCGTTTTTACCCTTTGGGTACGGAACCCTAAAAACGCACTTCTAGTATGGAAGTTTGTATGAAATACTTGTGACGTCGTCAAATTTCAACACACCTTTTTCTTTAAACTTTAGTTAAAAATTAAAATGGTTAGCAAACTTAAAACTAGCCGAGGATGTGAACTTTAGGTCTTTTGGAAGACCCTCTATTTAATAATAATCAGTAAGAAATAATTTATTTTTGACATCATCCCTATAATTACAATTTGGGTACTGGGTATGTGTAATAAATAGTAATATTCCGTAAAAGAGGCGCAGTTACTCACTAGTTAATTTTTGGCTGTTTTCTGTATTTCTGTCTAGTTTGTTTGTAAAAAATGTTGTTGTTGTTGTTGGGGTGGTACATGGTACACAAAAACCCTAAAATAATAACAATTTTAAAATAATAGATTGTTAAACTTGGCTCTATATCTACTGTTGTTGATACAAAAATAACTATAGAAAGTAATAAGTCTATAGAAGTAATAGCGAGTAGAGAATTGTAGGTTATAATACTCTACTTTTATTTATAAAACAAAGGATAGTTAACCTGGAGTCTTCATTCCCGTGCAAACCAAAAGAGTGTTCCTTTAATAATTTTCATTAAATATTCTGACCAAGTTCGCTGCCCCACCAGCTACCCGCAGGCGTTGTAAACTAGAATAACTTCAACGGAAAATGTAAACCGGTTTAATTTGCCTCGGAATACTTTGTATAAGAAAATATTATGCGAGGGAACGTGCGGATGGTGTTATTGCATTTTATAAGCCGCACAACTGAAGCTTAGTGTTGCATGTAGCGATATCTTTTCTTGTTTGTCAACCGACTTCAAAAAAAGGAGGAGGTTCTCAATTCGACTGTATTTTTTTTTATGTTTGTTACCTCAGAACTTTTGACTGGGTGGACCGATTTGGATGATTCTTTTTTTATTTGAAAGGGCATACTTTCCAAGTGGTCCCATATAAATTTTATCGAAATCGGTCGAGCGATTTTTAAAATATCAACAATAAAATAAGTACTTTGTATAGCGTGTGCTTGTTGTTGTAAAGTTGGCGCGGGAGTTTGAAGTCAGTTGTTTAAAAATAATTTTTTATATTAAATTATTAACGTTAATTACGGATTACTTTAGTGATGCAATTGTAAAAGTGTTCTCCAAGGTTTTGTCGTTTCAATTTCACAGATTCGGGACTAGTATAGTGCCACAAGTAGGTATTGGTGGTGGCGTTTTGAGGAACTAAACGGACGATAACAGAAAGAAAAAAAAATTGAATTCTGCATTGACAGCAAAGCTAGCATCGATCAAACTTATACCTACTATAAAGTTAAATTTATGGAACCATAAAAAGTATGGTAGGTATAATTGAATAATTATAATTTGCTGTATAATTTATTCTCAGATTATTTACCAACTTTTAGATATACGCAACGCATGTAGGTACACAAGTGTGTAAAGCTTTGTTTCCAATTTACGCGGACGTATTGCATACCTAGATACGTTTTGCCCTGTACGATGCTAAAGTGTGTTTTCGCTTTAACTGTACACCAACTTTAACTAACTCTTATATAACACTATAATATCTCCCGCACAGATGGCTAATCTCTCTGGAGATAGGCCGCCGTGGCTGAAAATCGGTCGGGAGGACATTATTTTTATTAGTACAATATCCCCCTTAATCAAGTCTTTGATGTCTTTGTCTTTGATCTTGATTTCTTTATAACAGAGGTATTCCAATGGAATCTTTCAAAACATAAAACCACCAAACTAGTAGATAGGCTGAAATTATGTTTACGTAAGTATTACGTAAATATAAGTCACATTTTACGTAAGTAACTTAAATTAACTTGACTTGCAAGCTATAAACTACTTTGTAGGCAGGATTGTTTACGTTTGCAAAATCGTAAGTTTGTATACTTGCTTCTTACTTAGTACTAATTTTTGACTGCCTCGTTGGTCTAGTGGTTAGCATAGTCGACTGCGGATCACGAGGTCCTGGGTTCGATTCCCGGTCGGGCATAAAAGTTGGGTATTGGGTTTTTCAATTAAGAAATTCTCAGTGCCAGCCCGGAGTCGGAAGTTGGCGGTGTTTCACCCCCGTGCCTCGGAGAGCACGTTAAGCCGTCGGTCCCAGTTATTATCACTAACATGATAATAATCGTTAAACCCCGCCAACCCGCATTGGAGCAGCGTGGTGGGTCTAAGCTCTAATTCCCGCTCTCCTATGAGAGTGGAGGCCTGTGCCCAGCAGTGGGACGTTAATAGACTGTAGTGAGTGATGATATGACTTAGTACTAAAAGTTATTTTTAGGCCGCATGTACAATTGTATATGGTCTCACGTAAACTACTTACGCGAGTAAACTAGTAGGTAGGTACATCTGTGTATATCAAAATGTTCCAAACAATCAAATCACAAAATACAACATGAACTCAAAGACATTTAAACTTGGTAGACGTCGAAGGAAACCTTTTTTTTGTATCCACTACGAGTTAGCCCTTGACTGCGATCTCACCTAATGGTAAGTGATGATGCAGTCTAAGATGGTAGCGGGCTAATCTGTTAGGAGCATGGCAGTTATATTAAACCCATACCCCTATTCGGTTTCTACACGGCATCGTACCGGAACGCTAAATCGCTTGGCGTCACGGCTTTACCGGTAGGGTGGTAACTAGCCACGGCCAAAGCCTCCCACCAGAGTAGACCTATTCAGAAATTCAGAAATATAAATTTCCAAACCCTACCGGGGATCAAATCAACAGCAAAAAAAACAACCATCAGAAACTCCTTTTATAAAGCCGTTAACACTTTGAAGGTTTAGCAACAATACATAAATTGCTGTGAAAGCGCCTTTAGCACTCAATGTGATTATGCTGTGATTGCATAAGGGACGATTCACATCAAAGGCCCCGCAGCGAATCGCACCGCAGCACATTTTACATGCGGTCAAGGAAATTAAAATGTCCATACATATATATTAAAGTCCGTATTTGTATGGACATGCGCCGACATACAGCCAAACGTGTTCCTTGATATTTTTCTGCGTAACGAGCAGTCGGGTCACCTGACGTTAAGTGATTACCGCCACCCATAAACATTTTTTTTATTTTTTTATTGCGTGATAGGCTTGTACTTGACGACAATCATGCTTAGTGCAAAGCAATGGTGAGGTCTAGGTTGGAACGCACTTGTCTAGTAGATGCCTATTCTTGCATTAAACATTTGCAGCACCAGAGGAACCGCCAATGCGTTGCCGGCTTTTGAGGAATTTGTTTATCCGCTTTTGAAGAGCCCCATATTATAATCATGAGGGAAGACAGAAGATGGAAGCTGGTTCCATAATTTTCAGGAACGTGGTAGAAATAACCTGGTATGCGCGTGCCATGCAAATAGGGACTTTAATATGTATGTGTAGACACTTTAATTTCCTTTATCGCATTTTAAATGCACTGCGGTGCGATTTGATGCGGCGCGTGTGATGTGCATCTTACTTAAGGCGGGTGCACACTAGCATTATCGCTATTGAAAGCGCGGGCGGTGCACACTCGACGCTACATAATTAATTGCTTGTCTCTTGACCCCTCGGCCTGAGTGCATAGAGTGTGTGTGTTTTGGACAGTGCACTGAAATAATAATATACATGACGCGTATCATGAGAGCGTTAAAGCGCTCAACTTAAATATTAATTAATGCTTTAAATCATTTATGGACCAGCAAATTTTGTAAAATTTACGTTATATTTGGCGAGGCACATCAAACATTAAAACTTGTTATTAACGGTCATTTTGGACATGAATTCATTTCCTGAGGACCGATTATACCGTTATTATACCGTTGAAGATTACATAAACGACAAAAGAGCGTGGATTTGACTCGCTCCAGCAATGCTAAGGACAGCGGTTACATATATGTATACATTAATAAAATTGTAAATAATTTTTTTTTCAAAAGAGCAACCGACGAGTTTCTTGCTGGTTCTTCTCGGTAGGAATGGTTTTCCGAACCAGTGGTAGAGTCACTTAACGATTCAAAAGCACTTGTAAAAGTGTATTTGAATAAAAAGCATTTTGATTTTGATTTTGATTTTTGATTTCTCCTAGTCGACCTACGAATTTTGACAGAATTTCTATACAACATCATTTTTCAAAACAGATATGTTTTTGTGGGTTAAACGTTACTCAGAGTTTTAGAAATCGGCCCTAAACAGGAATTTATTCTAATAATTATCTGGCCAATCGATCAATGCAGGATAATATTATTGACCAATACAGGATGTAGTTATTGGAATAATTTGTTCACAGATCATAGTTTCATATATTTTGTCATTCGGCACTTTTGTTAGATACTAGCTCCCCGCGACTTTGTCCGCTCAATTATCGCCCCAGAGGGCGCCATATATTAACAAAATAATTGTTAAATGATAAACGATTTATTTATTTCACATAGCACAACTTATGAAACGTTAAGATTCTACTGAGAAGAGCCGGCAAGAAGCTCAGCAGTTGCCCTTTTCTTAAATAAGTAAACAATACAACACAACACATACATCAAGTATTACACTGACTTGTGGGTCACTGGATGCAAGGCTGGTTGCTTCCATGCAAATTTGTCATTCAAAAAATCATCGATAGTGTAATAAACTTGACTTAACAGGTGCTGTTTAACACACTCTTTAAATTTATGTAATGGCAAAGCTAGAAACTCTTTGGGAACCATGTTATAAAAGCGTACACTCGACCCCACAAAGAATTTCTGCACCTTACGCACACGATATGACGCTGTTACTAGCTTATGGCGGTTTCTAGTACGTTGATTGTGAGTATCGCCTGATAAAGACTATATTATTATAAATGTATTGTGAAGGCACCATAAGTGTACCAATTTCTTTAAATTTTTCACGTAGTCTTAAATCTATTTTTTTTTATTTTAAAGATTAACTAACATTCAATTAAACATTTAAAAAATAAACAATCAAATAATACAAGTTAAGTATTAGCTCAAACAAACTCAAACTCCTATTTTTTTATTTAAATAAACTTATTAAAAGTGCTTTTGAATCATCGAGTGAATCTATCACTGGTTCGGAATAACATTCCTACCGAGAACAACGATCAAGAAACTTGGTGCAATCGGTGCAAGAAACATAGCATGTCATGGCCTGTCTATAAGTTCATAGCCCTACATGCAGTGCTGTCTCTCGGGTACGGCAACTATCTTGATTTAGTCAGCAGCCGCTGTCGTCTCATTGTTACTGTAAAAGGGCTTTGTGTAACATTTTACTTTTCGAATACGAAAAAACACCTCGCGAAAGTCTTAATGCATAAAATCTTCTTATATTTCGCTTCAGAGTGGTATAATGACAGAGTTTGAAAAGGGCAGTGAAATAATCTTGGCCTGTCTATAAGTTCATAGCTCTGCATGTGCTGTCTCTCGTGCACGGCGACTATCTTGATTTAGCAAACAGCCACTGTCGTCCCATTGTTGCTGTAAAACCGATTTGTGTAACATTTTACTTTTCGAATACAGAAAACACCACAAGAAAGTATTACTGCATAAAATCTTCTTATCTTTCGCCTCAGAGCGGTATACTGACAGAGTTTTAAAAGGGCAATGAAATAATCTTGGCCTGTCTATAAGTTCATGACTCTGCATGTGCTGTCTCTCGGGCACGGCAACTATCTTGATTTAGCCAGCAGCCGCTGTCGTCCCATTATTGCTGTAAAAGGGCTTTGTGTAACATTTTACTTTTCGAGTACGGAAACACCTCGGGAAAGTCTTATTGCTTAAAATCTTTTTATAGCCAGCTAGCTAGCTTTTTAGAACAGACATAGATAAAACAATTGTTTTGTTTCAGTACCGATAGTAAAGCTTCCAGTTTCTTAGTAGTTTTTATGTAAATGTAGTAAAATTATTATAGACCAGATGATGCCCGCGACTTCGTCCGCGTGGATTAAGGTTTTTTGATTCCCACGGGAACTCCTTAATTTTTCGGGATAAAAAGTATAAATTTCATCAAAACCGGTTGAACAGATGGGCCGTGAAAACGTAGCAGACAGACAGACAGACACACATTCTTATTTATAATATTAGTTTGGATAAAGATAGATTGCGAACAACAGAACCCATTCCCACTAAGTAAGCAACCTACGTTGTCGCGTAGGTTAGTTTGTCATTTTCTGTGGAGTTGTATCGCGTCGCGTTGCATCGCGTCACTTTTGTTGGCCTATGACAAAGGTCACATAGGCTACTTTTATTTCCAACAAAAATTTTAAAACTCAAAACCAAAATCCATGAAATATCGCGGGCAAATAGGTAAAGAAATATTTTGTTGCCCAGTTGTTTTATTAGAAAGATCATATTTTTTTGCCCGTGACTAGACGAAAATGTCCGCGTCGAATACATTTTTTACATTCCCGGGGGAACTTCTTGATTTTCCGAGATTAAAAGAGAAAAGCCTATGTCCTTCCGCGGGATGCAACCAACATCTGAAGCAAATTTTATTAAAATCGTGTAAAAAAATGGGCAGACAGACAGAAAGACAGACACACTTAATTGCATTTATAATATTAGTATGGATGTGGCATCATCGAGTTTATAATATTTGTATGGATTATCTGCCTCGTTGGTCTAGTGGTTGGCATGTTCGACTGCGGCCAACGAGGTCCCGGGTCAGGCCATAATTGAGTACTGGGTTTTTCTGACTAGAAATAATTCTCAGCACAAGCCCGGAGTTAGGAAGTTGGCGGTGTTTCACCCCCGTGCCTCGGAGAGCACGAAGCCGTTGGTCCCGGTTATTATCACTAACATGATAATAGTCGTTAAAGCCCGCCAACCCGCATTGGCACAGCGTGGTGGGTTTAAGCTCTTATTCCCCCTCTCCTATGAGAGTGGAAGCATGTGCCCAGCAGTGGGACGTTAATGCGCTGTAGTGGTATGGATTATTGATTGATTGTGAACAACAGAATTACGGAACACATTCACACAACGGAAGCATTCGAAACCGCATCGCAAGGTGTTTCATCGGTCCATTCCACGCATAGGTAATATCCGGAACTATAGGAATTTAGCTGACTGCACAGCGCTTACCGCAAATATTATCGAGCGCTTGTATCGATGTAAACACAGTGTCGACTTGCGGCCCTCTCCTGCGTTAGTTTAGTTTTTGACGACCTCCGTGGCGCAGTGTTGAGTGCTGTTTTCTTAACTTGCGGAGGTCCCGGGTTCGATCTCCGGCAGGGTCTATTTGGGAATTTGTAATTACTGAATTTTCCCTGGTCTGGCCTGGAGGGAGGCTTCGGCCGTGATTACCACCCTACCGGCATAGACGTGCCGCCAAGCGATTTAGCGTTCCGGTACGATGCCGTGTAGAAACCGAATAGGGACATGGGTTAAATATAACTGTCATGTCCCTAACAGGTTAGCCCGTTACCATCTTAGACTGCATTCATCACTAACCATCAGGTGAGATCGCAGTCAAGGGCAAACTTGTAGTGGATAATAAAAAAGTAATTTATAAAAAACAAAAAACCCGACTGCTTGGATAGCAAAAAGTATAAAACAAGACATGAATTGAAGTATTTCATTATTATCAATTTAAATCGTATATTATTAATAAAATTTATCAAGGCGCAGTCGCACGTTAAGTTTAGCTTTAGGACGTGCGACTGCGCCTTGATACATTTTATTAATATTATACGATTTAAATTGATAATAATGAAATACTTCAATTCATGTCTTGTTTTATACTTTTTGCTATCCAAGCAGTCGGGTTTTTTGTTTTTTATAAATTACTTTTTTATTTCAAACTTTTTTGTTAAGTATTTATCGGAAATAGGCAAGGTTTTATCGCCCGAAGTAGCACCTATTACCTATTCTGTGGTAGCAACAAAGGTACTAATAAGTATTTGGTATGAGAAGTAGTAATAAATTAATCCGATGCTTATTACTAATAAGCATCGGATTAATTTATTCGTAATGACGAGCGGTGATCACCATAACCATCATCAAATTTGCATAATATGTTATAATGCTAATATTAATTTGGTAAAGTTCGTAAATCTGCTATTTTTCCTAAAAATGTGCTTATTAATTTTCGAGAGTCCTATCGCATCGACGTCACGAGACCTAGGCAATGAACGTCGGCCACTTACGAAAATGCTCGTAGACAATGCAATAAAATAGGTATTTTTAAGTGTTTTCAAAAACACAAATTGTACGTATTTAGTACGTAGTGGACGTATTTATTTATTTAGTATTTAGTTTGTAGCTAAGTGGACTCGGGACTAATATTTTAATAGACATTAAAAATGTTAGTCGGAAGTTATGTTAGTCGAATATGCGCTGCATGTGGGATTGATGAATTTATTGATCACTTGAAAAAACTTGATGATTTTTACTCCTTCAATCGATCAATTGAAGGAGTAAAAATCATCAAGTTTTTGACTTGACTTGTTATTTCGTCACATTAAGCTTAGCTATACAATGATATGGTACTATACTACTGTAATATTTATTATATTGTGAGTGTACGCCCCACCTACCCTCCACCCTTCGCCCTTCACCCTTTAGCTATCCGCTGTGGGCCGCGTCATTTTCACTGTATTTCTATGATATCTCATAAGATATTCATCTAAATTGAATGGTGTAGGACAATTTTTGTCTAAATTAAATACTTGAGATGAGTAAGATATTTATTTTGATAAGGAATTAACGATTAAAACTATGTTAGTAAAACACCTTCGCAAGTAAAGCAGTGACCAAATTTGAAAATCATAAAAATTGTTATTGTGAGTCAACCTTAAAAGATAGTTATATGCTATCGCGGACTTTTTTTTAGAACTTTTTGAGAGGAACGTTTCCACCATACATTGTTGTCGTGTAACTTTAACGATTTAGGCAGCGCACGCCACGTAAGCTCTCAGATGAGATGGGTTTTTCCGACTTAACTCACATTATTGCAATTTTCGTGAAGATCTCTAATTTTTTTGGAAATAAAATATAGCCTATTTTACTTGTTAATAATGTAGCTTTCTATAAGTAATATCATTTTTAAAAGCGGTTGAGTGGTTTTTGAGATAATCCACCTAGTTTGATAGACATAGATGATATGAGTAGGAACTTTAAACATTTCCTTTGAAACCTCGTAAATCCTAAATTATCATTTAAACGGAAAAATGGTTTGAGGAAACTAGGTGTGATTTTAAAAGACCTATCTAACGATACCCCATTTGCTATAGAGCCTATCGACTATTGATAGGCTATAGAGCCTATCGACTTTTATTTATTAATTGGCTTCTAGTGGACGCCATTTTGTTTTTCTCAAATTCGGCCTCCGTAGTGACACTCAGAGGATTAAGATAAATCTAGTGGTACAAGTATTATCAAAATCGGTTCAGCTGTTTTGTCTGTAGTGCGACACAAAGGAATACACAAAAATGGACCTTTGAAACCTCGTAAATCCTAAATGATCGTTAAAATGAGAAAATGGTAAAGGAAACCTAACTATGATTTTGCAAGACCTATTCATCGATACCCCACTTGCCATAGTCTATCGACTTTTAATTTTTAATTTTTTACATTATGGCTTCTAGAGGCCGCCATTTTGTTTTTTCTCAAATTCGGCTTCCGTTATGACACTCAGATGATTAAGATAAACCTAGTGGTGTAAGTATTATCAAAATCGGTTCAGCCGTTTTGTCTGTAGTGCGACACAAAGGAATACACTAAAAATGAACCTTTGAAACCTCGTAAATCCTAAATGATCGATAAAATGAGAAAATGATCAAGGGAACCTGACTATGATTTTGCAAGACCTATTCATCGATACCCCACTTGCCATAGTCTATCGACTTTAATTTTTTAATTTGTTACATTATGGCTTCTAGAGGGCGCCATTTTTTTTTTTCTAAATTCGGCTTCCACAGTGATACTTTACTGATATACTCGGCATAAATTGGTGCAAGAATCATCAAAATCGGTCCACGCGTTTAGGCTGTAGCTGTCCTGCAAGGAACAAAAATACATATATAGACTGATGAACACATAACCCTGCGCGTTCCGCAGTCGGGTAAAAAGAAGCGATAACCCGTTGTCCTATCTCTCTTTGCGTCGTATTCAGCATTGCTGAGGGTCGTGACCCCTTTCGTAGTAAACGTAGAAACGTAGGTTCTTCCGGATACGACTCCACTAAGAGTACTATTTCAACTCTTAGGTTTCCAACGATTATTATCAAATGTTAGTGATAATAACCGGAACTAATGACTTATCGTGCTCTCCGAGGCACGAGTGAAACCAGAAGGCTAAATTTGGACTTCTAAATTCGGTCACCCATCCAGTTACCGTCAGCGTTGCATGCGTTGTCACAACTAGACCATATTCGTCCTCCCGTTGTCCTAGGTGAAGAAAAACACGGTAATGCGACGCGACGCGACTGTATCAAACAGTTGCTGACCCTCCACGTGGCCTACGTTGTTGCGTAGACGGTTTGTAGTTTTCTGTGGAGTCGTATCGCGTCATGTCGCTTTCGTCGCTCACTATACTCAATACAACGTAACGCGACAGTAATAATAATGTCCTCGCGACCGAATTTCTGCCACGGCGGCCTGTCTCCATATAGATTAGCCATCTGCGCGGGTGATATTTGCACAAGTGTGTGCGCAAACATAGGTGCATTCCTTTACTCTTAAAGCCTGATGGGATGGAAAATCCGACACGACCGGAAAGGGATCAAGCGCTCTAAGCGCTAAGCTGAGGCGTTAAGCTGACGACTCCGAGCACGTTAAGTCGTCAGAAAAACCCAATACTTGCTATGGCCCGATCCGGGACTCGAACCCGGGACCTCGTTGGCTGCAGTAGAACATGCTGACCACTAGACCAACGAGGACGCGACAGTATCAAACATACAAACAACACACATATCTACAGAAGGACTTCACGAAACTATCTATATTTATTTCAATTCCTTAAAAGCTCTCATATTATTCATTAGACATCTAAGTACTCTCAGTGATCAGATCTACGCGAACGAAGTCACAAATATTAACAAGTGTATTTACAAATTCTGAAATTCCACTCGAATACTAAGCAATATGAATATTATTCTCACCGCAAGCCGGCTGGAGCGATGTGGTGACGTGCGCAATTTCAGAAGCAATTTGTAAGTCATATAAAGACTTAAAATAAAACCAGAGATAGAACGAAGGCCTCCTTAGAATTTGACGACCTCCGTGGCGCAGAGTAGAGCGCTGTTGCCAGAAGGTGCGGAGGTCTCGGGTTCGATCCCCGGCAGGGTAAATTTAGGAATTAATAATTTCTGAATTTTCCCCTGACTGCCTCGTCGGTCTAGTGGTTAGCGTAGTCGACTGCGGATCACGAGTTCCTGGGTTCGATTCCCGGTCGGGCATAAAAATTGTTAGGTATTGGGTTTTTCAATTAAGATATTCTCAGTGCCAGCCCGGAGTTGGAAGTTGGCGGTGTTTCACCCCCGTGCCTCGGAGAGCACGTTAAGCCGTCGGTCCCGGTTATTATCACTAACATGATAATAGTCGTTAAAGCCCGCCAACCCGCATTGGAGCAGCGTGGTGGGTCTAAGCTCTAATTCCCTCTCTCCTATGAGAGTGGAGGCCTGTGCCCAGCAGTGCGACGTCAATAGGCTGTAGTGGTGGTGGTGGGGAATTTTCCCTAGTCTGGCCTGGAGGGAGGCTTCGGCCGTGGCTAGTTACCACACTACCGTTACCACACTACCGGCAAAGAAGTGCCGCCAAGCGATTTAGCTTTCCGGTACTATGCCTATCAATCGAACGAATCTATTCATCTCAATCAGAACTTATATCTGTATCACCGTATACGTGATGTTACGAGCATGTTTATTACAAAATATAAAGGAGCCTACATAAACGCCTTTAAAAAAGTTTTTCCTAGTATTTATACAAATTTTTCGTACTAGTAGGATCACAAGATTTTGGGTTTGATCATGGTCTTATAATATGTAATTAAAGAATTATGCTATTTTAGTTTTGAAGTAGGTAACACAAAGGTGAACATAAATAAACAATGTAGATTGTAGGTAATGCTTTTATTGAGCCAATAAAGAATTTTGTTTTATATTTTTTCTCGTGGGATGGAATCGCAAGTCTAATCTTGTAAATTAACCTTTGGCCTTTTCTTATACTGTCCAGATTTTTCATTCATACCTCTGACTCACGACTCAAATCCAATTTTCTTAATTCAAATAAAAAAGGTCGAGGACCTTTTTTGGGATTATCTTTTAATCTAGATCCCATGTCTGCAGACTTGTCTTAAAAACCTTAACAAATCCTCGACCTTCTGTAATAGATAGTGAAACACTTTCTTAAGACTCTGCTGAGCTTCACTTTAGGTGCTTTTCAATGTATTCATTTATTGGTTTTTTGTCGGTTGAAGGTATTTTATTATGTAAATCAGACTTTAGCAAGTAAAAGTCTTTGCCCTTTAGCAAACGTTAAAACAAAAAGTAAAAAAAAAAATACATTAACGAACTATTAGCAATTAACTATTCTATGATTGTAGCTAATATCTCCCTTTAGGATAGAATAATTAGGTAGCCAACCATCCAGCATTAAGCATTCAAAAGTTCAATTTTTGTATTCGAGGCCTTCATAGATTATATTGCTTAAGGACAAAACTAAAATAATTCGAGGGAAAAAACCGAATTGTGATTAAATTATAAATAAATGAAGGCTCATTCTATCAAAGGCTATTTACGGACCTAAGGGCCACAACCAAGTTTTAAAATCAAAGTTGTTGGTAACAAAGTTTGCCAAAGTTTGATTATTTAAGAGGCTTTTGCAGGAACTCCACGTCGGAGTTTTTGTATTAGCGGTTAAGAGTAAAGCTTGTAAAACAAAAACAAAACAAACGATTACAATTTTCATAAGTTGAAAGAGAAGCTAACGTGGTCAAGATCAACAAACCTTTTCAGAGGATTACTTACCTATTTGTATTTGCATTTTGTTTGAATCATACACAATGAAAATGAATTTTTGATGCAGCTGTCACATTTTGATAAGTTTATAAGTGGGTTTACAAGAAAAGGACAGGTAGAGAACCTATCAATCTAATTATTGTACGACCAGCAAACTTTATAGACGTGTCAACCGCGTGTCAAAAATTTAACCGTCAAAAAGTTAACCGCGGTGAAATATTTCACAACTATTTTACTGTAAAAAAACAATCATTTTTTTTAACGACTATAATTTGCATTCATTTAAGTGATTAGAATAAAGGCTATATTTATTTTTTTCCTAACGTATACTATTACGTTACGTTTCTCACCAAAAATACTAACCTTAATTTTACGTATCATCCGGAACCAACCCGATTTACCTAACGCACTTTCTAACAACAATAGTAATGAAGAAAATCACAAATCTAAAACTCCAGAACCCAATCGAGAAACAATTCAATGAAATCACAAGATATCACTATTACCTATACTTTTTGTTATTTTCGAGTAAAATTCCAATTTTCTGGCACGTTCTGAACCTAATATTTTTGTCTCCGCCTATGGAATACCATTGCAATGTGACTAGTGAGAGTTCATTGAATTCGACTATGAATTTGTGTCCGTGCGATGAGCCGTTTTGGGATAGAAGTGTGTTTACGGAGACTATGCAGACGAAGTTTGGGTTATACTGCGAGAGAATTTGGTTGGTTAGCTTCTCTCAAAGTATGACGTATGTGGGACTGTTGGTCGGAGCACTGGTGTTTGGATTCTTGTCTGATAGGTATATTATCATTCCAGTTCTTAACTTTTGATATTGCACCATTGAAGCAGGCGTTATTTTGCGACAGTCCATCTATATCTATACTTCTATCTATCTATCTATCTATATATATAAAATTCAAAGTCCCTGACTGACTGACTGACTTATATATCAACGCACAGCCTAAACCACTGGAGTTAGAAACTTGAAATTTTGACAGTAGGTTTTTTTTGTAACGTAGGTGCTCACTAAGAAAGGATTTTGGTCTTGGTATTTTATAATAATAGGGGTTGAAAGTTTGTATGAAAGTACTCCATTTCTCAGGATATTTCTCAATTTATATAAACGAAACTTGGTATTTTGGCTTAAGATAAAAAATAAAGAAGTAGGTGTGTCACAGTTTTTCAAAATTCCACCCTTAAAGGGGTGAAATAGGGGTTGAAAGTATATATGAAGTATATATGAAAGTCCTTCATTTCTCAAGTTATAGCCATGAAACTTGGTATATGTACTGCGGGTTAAAAATGAAGAAATACGTATTTCACAGCTTTTGAAAATTCGACCCCCAAAGGGGTGAAATAGGGGATGAAGTTTGGTATAAAAGTCCTTCATTTCTCAAGTTATAGCCATGGAATTTGGTCTTTGAGCTTTCGGTTAAATATGCAGAAGTACGTGTTGCACCATTTTTGAAAATTTTACCCCCAAAGGGGTGAAATTGGGGATGAAAGTTTGTATAAAAGTTCTTCATTTCTCAAGATATTATTCAATTTACTTAATATCAACGAAACTTGGTATTTTGAGTTTTTGTAAAAAATAAAGTAGTACCTACGGGTGTCACAGTTTTTCAAAATTATAGAATAAAAATAGGGGTTGAAACTTTGTATGAAAATCTGTAATTTTTCAAGTTATAACTTGGTATTTGGAATTTCGGTTTGAAATGAAGAAATATGTGACTCACAGTTTTTGAACATTTTATCCCCAAGGCTGGTAAATAGAGAGTTTGTCCTTCAATCACGCCGCAACACAGCAACGGATCAACTTGATTTTTTGCATGAGTATACTGTCGAAGACTTGGAGATTGACATAGGCTACTTTTTATACCGGAAAATTAAGGAGTATCTACCTGTGGGGGAAAAACTTTAAACCACGCGGACGAAGTCGCGGGCATCTGCTAGTAATATTATAAATGCGAAAGTTTAGATGGATGGATGGACGTTTGTTACTCAATGGAGCCAGAATGGCTGAACGGATCTGGATGAAATTTGGCACATATATAGATTAATAGTCGGGAATAACACATAGGCTACTTTTTATCCCAGAAAATTAAAGAGTTCCTGGGGGAACCGGAAAAGCTCGATCCACGCGGGCATTAGCTAGTAAAATATAAACCAAAGTCCTAGGTTAGCTAGTAAATTAACTCACCATGTCCTCTTTCCAAGGGCTTTAAGGTTTTTTAATCCTGAAAAATTAAATTTAAATCATGTCATTTTTTAACCGACTTCAAAAAAGGAGGCGGAGGAGGAGATCTATTTTTTTTTTCTTTTAATTATGTTCCCCGATTACTCGAAGACGCCTGGATCGATTTTGAAAATTCTTTTTTTGTTTGAAAGGGTATACTTCAAAGGTGGTCCCATATAAATTTTATCGAAATCGGTTGAGCGGTTTTTAAAATATCAACAATAAAATAAGTACTTCAGCGAGTTCAAAACGCGTGTGCACGATTCTGTTTCGTCATCCCTCCTAGAACTCATGTTACACCTTATTTAAATAAACATAAGCTTCTAAAAATGAGATCTCGGAGGAAGTTACACCTTGCTCGACTTTTCGGAGTTTTTAGAAGTGGTAGACCATCCTACATTTATGATAAGCTGGGAAGGATGTACGAGGGCCGAGATCATTTCAGAGGTGCACGTAAGCCTTTAAGTGTTCCGCATCATTGCTCAGCTGCGTTTAGGGGCAGTTTTAAATATGCAGCGACACGATGTTGGAACAATATCCCTCCACCCATTCGGGAATGCCGCAGCAAGTATACTTTTAGGCGTAAATTAAAACAGTATATTTTGTTGAAACAGGCGGAGCATGAGAATGTCGCTGTTGATATATCGATTATATAGTTAAGTATTTAATAAATAGTTTAGAAACAAGATATATTTAATTTGTAGCACATTCGGCGTATAATTTATTGTTTTAATTTATTTGCTTGTAATATTATATTGTATAATATATTCATAATATACACGTTTATAATTATATATATAAGATCCTTTTAATATTTGTACATATTTCTTTAATATTTACTTACATAATATGTCGTTTGTTGATTCTCTTTCTTTGGCCTTGAATATGAATAATATTTGTGTGAATTCTTTGACTTTGGTTTGTAGTGAAATGAAGATGTATTAATTATTGCCATAGAATATTGTAAAGTTTATAGAGGTATCCGTTGGCTGTGACGTCACCCGGGTCACAGCTGAAAATCAGCGTCCGGCATCATGCATGCATTTGTAAGAATGATGCCGGACACAAGGCTGAGCTGTACACCCATTCCGGGTGGTGTCACAGACAAACATAAATTTGTGTGTACAGCTATGTATGACAGATGTTTGTCTGTAACACCATTTGTGAATAAATGTGTTTTCTTTCTTTCTTTCTTTCTTTTACTTTGTATAACGTGTGCTTGTTGTTGTAAAGTTGGCGCGGGAGTTTGAAGTCGGTTGTTTATAAAAGAATTTTTTATATTAAATTATCGGAATAAAATAAAAAGTTTTGTATTATTTACTCTTCAAGACTTTGTGTCATATTTCTTTGAAATTGGCTGAGTCGTTCAGCTGTAAAAATCAATAGTGTGCGAGTCCAACTCGTAACTAGCCGGGTTTTTTAATCAGTATAAACTCAGATTACTTTTTGAGCTTATTAACTAACTTATTATTGCCCATATCCAAAAGACTCATTTATACAATGCAATACAATATAATACATTTGTACCTATATTTTAATGCAGCATATTTTTAGCCCTATCCGTAGAAATTGATTATAATATGGGGCTCTTCAAAGGGCGGATATACAAACATCTAAAAAGCCAGCAACGCATTGACCGTTCCTGCTGCAAATATTCATGGGCGGCGGTAATCACTTATCATCAGGTGACCCGCCTGCTCGTTTGCTCGTTATATATATTTTAAAAAAAGGCAATTATAGGGACTGCCAATAGAAGTGAAAACATTTTTTAATTATAAAAATATAAACCTTAACACTAAGGCATTAAAGTTGAATTTCAAATGTAGTATATTTATATTTAAGACCTTCTGTCTTCGTAACCACGTGAGAATTTCAGTGTTCGCGAGCATGTCGGTCACGGTCACGCGAATCTACATTTTTACCCCTTACCAAAAAGTGGTCAACGCGCCTAAAACAGGTTTCACTTCTAAAATTGTAGTCAGTTTTATGGTCTGAAAAAAACAACGTTAGCTACAGTAGTTCATTATCTTTTGCAGGTACGGACGGTTGTCTATGTTCACGATAAGCTGTCTCATATTAGCGGTGGCTGGGTGCCTGGTCAGCGCCATGCCAACGGCTGCGGCGTACACTCTCATGCGGCACATAGAAGGAATCGGTACAGGTATGATAACTAGGTTTTGTCCGCAGCTTCGCTCACGTTAAGTTGGATTTTCATACTTTCAAACCCCTATTTTACCCCCTTAGGGATTGAATTTTCAAAAATCCTTTCTTAGCGTATGCCACAGACAGATCTGTCCAGTGTTTTGAACCGTGTGTTGATAGATCAGTCAAACAACTTTTCCTTTTATATATTTAAAGATAATACATACAAATAGTCGTCTTCTCGGCTATTATTAATTCATCTGTGATCTGGGTAGCAAAGTCATTCTTAGCCAGAGAAGTTTTCACATGATGATTCAAGACTCCTTAGGTCCAAACTTAAAAATAATAATATGATTCTCAGAGTTTATCGAAACCGATAGACGCACACTGTTAGAGATAGGTTTGTCTTCTGTCCATCTACTTTGGGTCTATATTTTTCCAGAATGCCATACCAATGCACATACCATTAAAATATCTACATAAAAAGTATACGTAGCGAAGGTACTATGTTTTAAAGTAAGTTGTAAGTTCTCTAAGTAAAAAATCTGTAAATTTGCAGGGGGTGCCATAATAACATCTTACGTACTCTGCATTGAATACACTGGAGTAAAACATCGGGAGATAGTAACGGCACTATTTCATATACCTCTCAACATAAGCCACCTGACGCTAGCTGGTATATCGTATTTGCTACGCAACTGCGATGAGTTCCAACTAGCTCTATCAATACCCGTGTTCTTTTACGTTGGAATGCGATGGATGGTTATGGAATCCCCAAAATGGCTGATGGACAGCAATCACATTGAAGAGACTGTGGCTGCCATGGAGAAATTTTCTTCTTTGTTAGTATAATAATGTAAACTTAAAAATAATAAAGTACATTATTAGTGTTTGAAAGATACAAAATAAGGATGACAGAAATGTATAAGAAGTATAATTTGGGGCATATTATCACTAGTCAGTAATCCATATATTCAACCGATTTAGATGAAATTTTGTATAGAGGTAGATTACATTGCGGGGAAGGATATAGATTTTTTATGCTGGAATATTATCATCTAGTAATATGTTTGACTATTTATTCATATTTGAGAAGGGGCCGAACAAAACTATACTTGTCAGCCCTAACACATTTGTTTTGCCTTTGTTTTGTCTCCATTAGAACATTGTGGTTATGCGGTTATATTTTGTTTTCAGCACAAGAATTTCACGAGAGGACATCAGGAACCAAATTCAGGAGTACCGCAGCCATCAATCCAGCAAGGATCGGAAAAAGATAAAAATCTGGCATTTATTCTGTCACAAAAAACTAGCTTTCAACTTTTTCTATATGTCCGTGATATACTTTCTTTGCGGCATGGGTTATTATGGCGTTTCCCAATACATCGGTAAGATGAGTGGCAATATCCATGTAAACGTTGCCATATCTGGTGCATTGCTAATCCCTGGTACTATAGCTTCTGTATTCTTACTCAAACTGTTAAAAAGAAGAACATTTTTAATGTCTACAATTTTTCTGTCAGGTGTGTTCATGATTATTTCTATCTGTGTACCATTTGATTACAACTGGATAAGAGTTCTGATCGCATGCGTGTGTAACTGTTTCTTTTTTGTGTCATTCATCATTGTTTTTCTGTTCGGTGTTGAATTATTTCCAACGTCCATCAGGAACTCGGTTCTGGGAATACTATCCGTTCTGTCGAGAGTTGGTCAAATAACAGCACCCCTTATAAACGCTTTATCAGAAAACGCTTCAGGGGCTGTGTTTGGTGTGTTAGCGTTGGTCGGAACACTATTTTGTTATTTGCTACCAGAAACTAAAAATATTGAGCTTCCGTCCTCGCTTGAGGAAACAAAAAAATTGACCCGCAGAAAGTCACATCCAATGGAGAATATTGAAATTTCACCTGACAATGCCACAACAAGCACAGAATAAGAACTTACAACTGTTCAATGGTATCCAATCTATACACATAAAATATCTTGTCCTGACTTGCTGGCTGACAGATCCAAATTAAACCACTGCGGCTAGAAACTTAACATTTTGAAATTAGGTTCCTTCTATGATGGCAATACTCGATAAGTTTTTTTTAATTCTTTCCCATGTAGGGGATGTAAGTGTTTTTTAATTTTATTTTTTGTAATAGTCATTTATTTTATTTTTAGATGTACAGAATCCAATTACACAAATTAGAAATAACACAGCACAACTTAAAATTGATAACAATAATAATCAAAATTCGTAACAGATCTTTATATAAATAGAAGTTTGTTTGTAAGCCCGTTATTTTTCGAATTATAACGCTAAAATTGAAGAAACACGTGTTGTAAGATTTTTGTAAATTGCACATCCAAGGGATGTTCAAATTCCAACCTCCAGAGGCCAGTACTAGCATTGTTTACCTAACTTAAGATTAGCCAAAAATAAAACATTAACAGTATCAGCTATTTGTTTTCTTAGTCCGTTTCCTTAGTTCAAGTTAACGAATGAAATATCGCTTATGAGAGTTTTTTTCCTCGAACCGTTCGGCTTAAGAGAAATACCATAAAATATGCTCTCTTGTGACATTGTTATTTTCAATAAGCTCTTGTAATGAAAAAAGTTTTTATTACCACAATACTGGCTTCGGCAAAGTTGGAGCAATAAGTGGCGAATAAGAAAATGCTTTGTTCAAAAATTTACTTTCGCAACGGCCGTATTGAGTCTTCGTGCTACGTTTTAATGAGAAATATTTAATCGACTGTGAATTTTTTATATTTTATTGTAATTAAAGATGGATTGAACTATGGTTAGACGTAGTAACTCAAATTATCAGTACGTGAGAAAACACTTATAGATTAACAAACCATACCATCTGCAAAAATACTACTGAAAATGTTCTTTTTTTGTTTCTTCTTCGGGGTATTTGTTCATTCGATATTAATATCTAAAACTTCTCCTTAATCTTATTACTTTAGAATTATACAAACAGAAGAGGTTCTACGAAACAGCCTACGCTATAAATTCAAACATAATACATATAACAAACAACATATCTCATTATAATCCAGATGGAACCACAAACAAGTTTCATATCTCACCTACTTAAGCGATAAGTATTCTCGAAATCCCTTGATATACCTACTTAATCCAAGTGTACAAAGGATTCCCAGGTCAAAGTTCTTAAAATTAAGTCTCCAGCGCATCTAAATCAATTTCCACGGCCATTATAAACAAAGCTTGAGGATTCTGAAGAGAATCCACGTAATCTATGCCGGTGGGCGGTCCTATTTCTAACCCCAAAGGGCGTTTTTGCACGAGCCACCGTACGACACGGTGACGACTCCGAGCGGCAGGTTTCTATGGAAAGTTTACTCATTAGGTATAGGTCTAGCCCCCTACAGAGGCGCGGCGCGTTACGTAGCGTCAAGTAGTCTTTGTATGAGGTTGTATGGAGCTGGATCATCGACGGGACACGTAGATATATTCCGCGGCGCTGCCCCGTACAAACTCATACAAATAATATTTACCGCTACGTGCCGCGCCGCTCCATGCATCTCAAGTGGGGCTAACCTTTAACGACACCAAACACGACGCATGCTTGGCAGCGACTTTTTGAATGTCGCCACTATTTTTTACAAGTTATTTTTAATTGTTATTTTCTTTTGAAAGAGCAACCGCCGTGATTCTTGCTGGTTTTTCTCGGTAGGAATAGCGTACCGAACAAGTGGTTCATTCACTTTATGAAGCAAAAGCACTTGCAAAAGTTTTTTTGAATAAGAAACATTAAAATTATAAAAAAACATTAGATATTTTTTGCTACGGTTTTTACGGTAACGATAAATTGGCTGCACGAAACAAATATGAGCTAGCTTATGAAGCAGCACACGAGTACCTGTAAAACCCTGTACCACAGATATTCCACCAATTTGGTTGCAGAATCATCACTCGTCAAAAACGTTCGAACGTCATGTCGCGTCGTGTGCGGTGAGTCGTACGATGCATATCGTGACCGCAAGTCGTGTCGTGTAAAGACGCTCAAAGGCTGAACGTAAATTTACTGTACTTGACCTAACTTGTGGTAATAGATGGAGCTCCAACCACACCCAGTGTTGTTGATACGAGTTAAGACACGGGTTTTCGTTTGAGATCGTTCTCACTTAAATTCGGTGTAATTCTTTAGGGATTCCTGCGAAATGGGCTTTAATTTAAAAGTTTGGTTGTTTGGAGAGCAGGATGGATAGTGCCCATTCTAATTTGAAAAGTATTTGTGTTTTCGTGGAAGATAAATATCGTGGGCTGCGATTATTTTCGGATGTCCAACATGAGTAACTTGTTTACTCATTAAATGTAACGATTCCGTAAATTTTAGGAGCAATATTTCTTATTAGGAGCAATAAATCTTACTAATAAATTACATTTATGCGAAAATAATTTATAAGTTAGTTTGTTACTCAATCACGCCAGAACGGCTGAATGGATCTGGATGAAATTTGGCACAGAGATAGATTATAGTCTGGAATAACACACATGCTAATTTTTATCCCAGAAAATTAGGCAGTTCAATATAAAAACTTAATCCACGCCAACGAAGTTGCGGGCATCAGCTAGTTTTGTTCTTAGCTAAGGATGCAAACACAAAACTACGGTGCAACGCATCGTAGAAATATTTTCATTCGCAAGACGCATCGAAAGAACTTGCGAACTGATTGACGTCGCGCGTGCTTACTATATATTTTTATCAATAACACAAAACAAAAGTGCAGTGCGCAAATCTTTTTACGATTCATGTCTCTACCTAGCACAAAATACGTTTAGTAGGGTTGACGATCAACGAGGGAATGGTCACCCGAACCTTGGAAGGGAGACGCTTTTCCGCACGAAATCGCATCGCAGTAATTCGCGTCGCAGTTTTCTACGTTGCGTTTTGTGTTTGCACCCTAAATAAAAACTTTTAAAGTAAAGAAAAGGTTAGTAGGTAAGTCCAGCGCTGGGCCTTAGTACTTAAGTAATTACTTAAGTTTGGAAAAGAGTCCCATTAGGTCAATAAGTATTTTAATCTAATTTAACGTTATAATAAAGTAAATGTAAATTGTTAGCAATAACAGGTGTTATTGCCAACAATTTACATTACAATTTACATTTAATCTTTGTGAGTAAGACTTAGAAATTCAGCTCTATTGGTTTTCCTTACAACGAGCACCTAAACAATTAGAACGTACAGAATGGCTACTAAATTACGCTTAATGAAACTAAAGGTCATTGAAGCGTCAGGTGTTGAGTCCTAAAGCAATAACATTGTTATTTTATTATTAAGTACGTAGAGGCCGTTGACTTGCAACTTTAGATCCGTGAACTTCAACTTTAGATCGAACCCGCCACTTCCGCACGTTAAGACAACAGCGCTCAACACTGCGCCAGGGAGGTCGTCCAAAATAATAAAGGAGGGCAAAATAATAAAGGAGGGCAAAACGTACATAATGATATTTTATATTCTATCATTGCACGTGAAACCACAACAATTGATCCGTTAATAAAAAGCAAAGATCCTTCAATCATTCAGCGTTTATTTCCGTCGGAAAAAAATCACGAATAAATACACCTTTGCAATCCAATATTTTCATATCAATCCCCCGCATGAAAAAACCCGAAGCCGTGTTTATTTTCGATATCGCGTCGGTGATAGGATGCTTTGTTCGAAGGTATAGAAGAACCCGGCTCGTTGTTTGCCCGCGATTGCATACGTCGGAGTGAACGCAAATATTTGCGTTAGCATTCCACTCCAATAAGCTTCGCCGGCTCATACACTACATTGTTACGGGAAGCTTACTTTCGTTGCTTTCATGCTTATAGTAATTTTGACTATTTTTATTTTACAAGGTTTGTTATGTCACGTTGGTCCCATTTGATCTTCGTGAATGTCTGTAAAGTGAATATTTTGAAAATGGCTAGGGGAACTTCTCAGCGGTTAACAGGGGTTTATTACCATCGCAATTTTTTCAAAATTACAGTTTTACGACACGTATCTTGACTTTTCTAAAATAAGGATTTTAATTCTAAAACACATACCTACGCCAACGGATTTAAGCAAAGGTAGGATGACCCCGAAGGAAGAAGTCATGGCTACGTAACATAAGGGAGTGGACGGGTATAAAAACCGTCGCAGAACTATTCCGCCTAGCCATGGACAAGGAGAAGTTTAGTAAACTGACTGCTGACCTTCAGTAATGGAGAGGCACATGAAGGAGAAGAAGGATGACCCCTAAAACATTAATCGCAATTACGATGAGTATAATAGCTTAAAAAGCAGTTTTTTTAAATTATAAATACATAACTAAGTCACAGAACCCTGCCCATGGCGTTAGAACCCATGCAACGTCAAGTCAAAATAAAGGACTTGACCAGTGCCACTATGGGAGCTTGCCTAGGTGTCAAAAATCAATGTGCAGCAATGATTTCTTTTTTATTGTAATTGTTATATTTTATAGTTTTCAGATAAAAATAAGAGAAAATAAATAAAAAAGGTTTCACCAAAAAACTGCTTTCCCACGCTAGATGGCGCTAGACGTTTTGGTTAGCGAGTTCAACTATTCGACCACAGATGGCAGACAGATGCAATGTCAAAGGGCGTTCCTTTAAACGCAGTGGTTATTTCAAAATGCTTTGTTCGATCAATTATACGTTTCATTGAGGCTTGTCAACAAATAAAAATAATTATTATTAAAACATACATTTCTTTTTCATAATGTAGTGACAGAGGTACTTAAATGGTATTCATGTATGTAATGTATCACGATAAAATGGAACGTCAAAATGGAGTAGTGCCTAAAAGAGGAAAGCGGATGTTCAAGAATTAATCATTAAACGTATTGTTTTTTTTAGATATTTTAACCTTGACCTTTTTCGGAATAATAAATCCATAATAATTTCGGATTTAATTTTTAAACCTTACTGTAAAAACGGAAATCCTGCACATTGTCCCGAATCGGAGGGCAGTTTCTGGTCATGTCCTTTATTCACCAATAGTGTCACAAACAAACATAATCATACTGTCGTACATATTAATATCACAGAATAGGTAGTACTACAGAAAATAATTATGGTTGTTTGTGACACCGCCCAGAATGGGTGCACAGCTCAGCCTTATCTAGTAGATAAGGAAAGATGCGGAACAGTGGGAAGGTATACTATAGATGAGCACTATGCCGAAATCTATAAAAAAAAAAATTTTTTTTTTATAGAAGAACCAGCAAGAAACTCGGTTTCATCTTATGATGATGAAATCGAGTTTTCGGTAGGAATAACATTCCGAACCAGTGGTAGATTCACTCGATGATTCAAAAGCACTTTTAATAAGTTTATTTGAATAAAAAAATATGAGTTTGAGTATGATGAATGAATTCACGGGAATTCGATATACCTACTCTAAAAAGAAAATGGAAGTTTACATCCCATCCGCGCCAGGATGGCTTCTACTTGTACAGCTCGCGGAATTGTCGCGGAAATAATAGCGCAAGGAAGTGTTTCTTTATATCTTATTCTATTTTATTTCCATCAACATCCCTTTTTGCGACGACAATAAGGAAATGCAGCTCGCTTCATTTCTGTGACGCATTCCGTAGAACTTTTTCACGGCAGATTTACACGGAGCCAGTAATAACTATACAGGTTGGTCCAAACAGTGACGTCCTCGTACCTAAATCTAGCAGAAAATACTCCATGGTCTGCGATTTTTGGTAATTTTGTTAGAATTGAGAGTGTTAAAAATTTTTCTTTTTTTTCGTAGCTTTTTTCCGAGCATTTATGTTGTGAACATGTTTTTTATGAAGTATGCAACTATGTATAAAAAAATTACTATCTTAAACATATAACACAAGTCAGAAAATGTTTGACCGTAAGTGAAACATTTATGATCTCTCGGTAGGGTGCTATACCGTTGTCCTAGGTGAGCGACAGAAGCGACACGACGCTATACGACACCATAGAGAGTGACAAACTTGTTTACGCGACACCGTAGGCCACGTGAAGGGTCAGCTACTGTTTGATACTATCGCTTCGCATCGTATCGATTCGCAGTGTCACATTTGTCACTCACGTAGGGCAACGGCAGGGCGATTGTGTAAAACCTGCGTCAATCATTGTTACAGTATCAATTGTTCTGATTGGCTGAATTTATGGTATTTTTGCTGCGTCAATGGATTTTGTCCAATAGTGGAAGAGTGTTAACCAATCAGAAGTGATTGCGATCGTTATACTGTAGCTGTCAGTTTTAGCCGATCGCCCTGCTGGTAACACGTCTTGAATTTGGAGTCAGTTCACACTGCCATAATATATATCGGGCGTAAATATTAAATATTTAACGCCGGTTGACTTCTATTCAAGTGTTCTAGATATTGTAACTGTAACAAAGCGAATCTTTTAAAATGTCCATTAATGGATTCTGTCGTTTCCATTATAATTAATAAAAAATGTAACGTTTAGTGTCAGGTACTAAAATTCTACAACAATGTTTAGTGTTAATTTCCTTTTATGCTTTGTGCAATAGATAATCTGTGTCATGTACTTATAACTTTTCTTTATATAGCACTTGGTTAGCGGTTTAAAAAGCATCGTGACTTAACTTACCCTAAATTTCTAGATAAATAATAAAATTATTGTTTTCATGGGTGCGTTTAGAAAAATATGAGATATTATATACACCTGAGTAGCATCATATTGTTATGAGAATCAATTTTTCTTTTGACGTATAGTTCGCGCGCGAGTTGAATGCAGAGCAAATGTATGGTGTCACATACATTTACTCTGCATTCAACTCGCGCGCGAACTGTAGGTATATTCGCGTATGTTTTTTTTTACATCACAGTAGTAAATATCAATCAAGTCACAGCATAATAAAATATAAACTCAAATTGACGAAACTATTACTTATTCAGAATATTTTTTCCTAAAATTACCTATATCATTTTCAATTTCTAAATTAAATATATTATTTATGCTACGAATACATCCGGAACCCACAGCACGTCCTCTCACACGCTGATGAAGCAGTATGTACTAGCGCTGGCAGGTTACAGAACCCCGTACAAAGGGAGTTAAATTGAAAATGTGTATGCAATTTCCTTTAGAACATTTGTCTAAGTTAAATGCTATCAGATTCGGAGATATTTAAAATTTTATATTAGTGATAGATACGACAAACATATTAAAATAAGGAGACATTTGGTTAATTTCGTCGTTTGTGTTAACTGTCATCTTTTAATACTAATACGTTACTGAAAAATAATAAAATAATAAGTAGCTTCACGTTACGTGACGCAATGTTTTACATATAAAATGTTTTGAATGTCCTCTCTATCATCGAGTAGTTACATATCTTGTACAAGACGCCTCACGTCGCTTATCTTTACCTTACCGTAGCAGCAAAACGTTAAACCATTTTTGAAAAAGGCAAACTAAATATCGCGCTCTTCTATGTACTTATCCTATGGAATTGAGTTTGCAGAAATCACCGAGTAAATTGTCATGTACAAAAGTAGGAAAGTTTTGTTTCCGTAACTTTAAACTGTTGTGGAACTTGTTGGAAACAATAAATAAGTGTTTTCTTCTCTAGAGAAAAGAAATGCTTAAAAGATTGTTTAAAGTTAACGGAGTTTATATCTGTCTGGATGGCGGTGAGTAGAGTCGTAGCGCACTAAATTATAAATTCTCGAACTGACCCTGCTGATGATCGAACCCGGGACCTCCTACTTATAAGACCACAGCGCTCACCATTGCGCCAGGGAGGTCTTGCGCCAGATTTATAGTCTACTAGCTGATGCCCGCGACTTTATCCACGTGGAATAAGTTTATTTAATTCCCACAGGAACTCCTCAATTTTCCGGGATAAAAAGTAGGTAGCCTATGTCACTCTCCAGGTCCTCAACTATACCCATGCAAAAAATCACGTCGATCCGTTGCTTTTTTGTGAAGGACAAACACACTTTCGCATTTATAATATTCGACTGCGTGGTTTGAGGTATTATGGTTCCCGCGGGAACTCCTTAATTTCTCGGGATAAAAAGTCTATGTGCTATTCCAGACTCTCTGTCTCTGTGCGAAATTTCAGCCAGATCCGTTCAGCCGTTGGGGCGTGATTGAGTAACAAACATCCATCCATACATCCATCCATCCATACATCCATCCATTATAATAACCAACCTGTAAATTCGTAAATTCACTCTAAACTCCCGCTGAAAGCAGACTAGCTCTATTATCGCTCCAAAATCCAGCCGATTACCAGCGAAATGCCGTCACTTATCATTAACTTAAAGCCACTATACGCTCTCTAACCGTGACTAATTTAATTTACAACCAGTTTATTAGCTAACTCTTGTCTCTACTATTCGTATAGACTATAGAGCCGAGTCGCAATTTTCGTTTCGTATTCTCATTTTTTATCACTTGATACGGTGAAGGAAAACGTCATGAGGAAACCTGCACGCCCGAGAGTTCTTAATAATGTTCTCGAAGGTGTGTGAAGTCCAATCCGCACTTGCCCAGTGCAGTAGACTATGGCAAAATCCTCTCATTCTGTAATAAAACTCGTGCTCAGTAGGGTAGGGTGGTGTAAGATGACGCACTTTTTATACAATCGGTCATAATGAAATGAAAAATCAATGTTTCAAAATCAAATTTATATATTTTAATTCTTTGATTAATTGGTGAGAACAGAAAACATATATCAAAATCATATTGTATATCTTCAAAACTAAAAAAATGAGAAATGCGCAGTTTTACACAACCTGTCGGGTAAGTTGGCGCAGCAAAGTTGATAAGATGGCGCACGTCATGCGAAGTCATTTTAACATCAGAAAACAGATGTCCACCAAATCCAAGATATCCATCCGAGATATCTCATGCCACTATTTTTGACAAACTGAGCATTCGATCCAGCCTTCTTCGATCGGTTTCTTATACATTTCTTGACACCCAGGACACGTCCAATTTTCCTATGTTCAGCAGTGGATGTATACAAACTGATGGATGGATGGATGATGGATGAAAGATTTTTTAGGGTTTTTGGGTTTTGGTTCAGCAATCGTGAAACATAATCATAAATTGTGCACAAAGAGAATTGGGCATCAACAGTGGTTGTCTGAGCAGTGAATTGTTTGTTTAGATGGGGATCCTGCGATGTACTGGCCTGGCTATTTGGTTGTATCGTGTTTTCTGACATTCTGCAATTCTGCAATTGACATTCTGCAACTAAAGAAATAAGAAACAATTAAAAAGCAGTGCAGACCCTAAACAATGGAATAGGGTATGTGTAAGTTGGCGCGCGCCATCTTGTACACCCACTTAGTGCGCCAACTTACATACTTTCCCATAACGCAGAAATCAATATACTTACGCCATCTCGTATGAAATATCGGAATTATTTCGTTTGTTAGGCTAAGATGAAGTAAGTGTTCAACCAACAAGTCATTCACAACACCGAATTTATATTAACTTTTTGAACGACACCGCTAGCAAATGATAAAAATAGATCAAAAGTGGCCAAAATCTTTAGACTTGCCTACAACAATCAGTTTGTTAGCAAATTGCTTATTTTTTTGCGAGCACGTACCGTCACAATATGTCAACAACACACGACTGAAGTTAGATGCTAACGTCACACCAGATCCAGTTTTTTTTTTTTTTTTGATACAATGGATTGAAGTGGTGTTGAATATCTAAATTCATAAACCAGGTTCACAGAAACCTGATGGAATCGATGCTTCTGTGAACCTGGTTTATAAATTAAGAGAACCACAAACCTGTAATGTTTCATGAATTCACTCTAAACTCTCGCTGAAAACAGACTAGCTCTATTAAGGCTCCAAAATTCAGCCGATTACCAGCAAAATGCCGTCACTTATCAGTAACTTAAAGCTTCGTCACTTATCATTATTTATAATTATCATTATTATTAATTAATTTAATTTAGAACACGTTTATTAACTAGAAACTGTCTAAAGAGAGTGCAAAACGGCGGGCATTTAAAAATAAATCTCAACAATATTTTCTCTAGTCTGGTCTGGTTAAAGATTTGGACCGTGGCTAGTTTCCACCAAACCTTGTGATTACGCGTTCCGGTATGATGCTGTAAACTGATTAATTTTTACACCTGCTACTAAAAATCATCAAAGTAATTAGCAGTGGTCAGCGCTTGCCGTATGCATTGAACCAATGTGTAATAGAGCCTTAAAATCGAGACAAGGGTACCGTAGAAAGGGTAGGCGACCTAGGAGGGGTCGTGTAAGTCATCCACTAGAGGACCGAATCCATTAAGTCGTTTGTGGTTTTTTACGAGCAGTGGTAAGTGGTGCAGCAATTTTACGGCGCCCTTACCTGCATTGTTTCCTCGTTAACGACGGGTTTCAGGGAACGCCATGGCTGTAAAAGTACTGGAAGCGTGGTTGTCATTAAAGCAATTTTATTTTCTTCTTGTTCAAGTCTATTTTTATTTTAAATTATTTTTTTAAATATTATTTACCTACTAGTTCTGCTACACTTTACTTTACCCAAGGGTAGTTATGCTACCTCGGCGCGGCGCCTCCACCACCACCAACCACAATAAACTAAACTGCCCAAGTGGCAGAAGCGCCGGGACAACAGAAGTCATGTGTGACACAATTCGAAAAAAAGCTCCTACTCAGCATAATATTGTACGCTTTGTATACGCACAAGACTGTATTGTACATTACTACCCGGGCCTGAAAAAAAGCAATTTAGGGCCGAGAATAAAGCAATTATGATTTCAGGTACTTTTAATTTAATTTAATTTATTTTATATGGTTCATATAAAATAAATTAAATTAAATTAAAAGAATAGAACCACCAAAAGTAGAAGTATACAAAATGTTCAATCGCTTAGGCACTAGGTAAACCTGCAATTCAAATTATAGGTAGTTACATCGTGCACATAAGAAAAGTCGTACATAAATAACATTAGTTTACATTAGGCACTTATTAAGATTACTAAAGCAAGACTACGAAAAATCAATGAAAATAACTATTAATAAATATATTTAAAAAACTAGATAAAAAGAAAGTAAATAAAGGCAAACGCCCAGTTGACTAAGGGGTTTTGGCCAAGGTGCAGCCATCAATGAAACAAATTGTAGGTATAAGGATTGAAATCGTAGATTAAGAAACAAACACTATTTTGAACGTAAAACTCGGACGAACTTCTGTAGAGCATGTATAAAAAACAATACAGGTTACAATAAAACAAACATGTAGTTTTCGATTTTTTATTAATTTGCACGTAAATTCATAACTAGAACGTCGTCTACGAACTGGGCTGGAGGATTAATATTAGCCTGATATCTTGCCCAGCCCAAGAACCACATAGTCATCACATGGGCACAACAGCCTACTGTCCTTCGACCAGCTATACGTAGTCCAAAGTAAAGCCAGGGTCGTCATTGGGAGCATCGGCAGAGTACACAATAGCAGCAAAGTCGTCACTCGTCAGGTGTAAAATACAGCAAAGTAACAACCGATGCAACAACAGTAGCAACCGATGAAGAGAATAGAGATAAAACAATAAGTCAATGTCAATAATGTCTATGGCCATAGAGATGTATGCCGTGAGCCAATGATGATAAATCGATGTTACGTACATCGATTTATATCGATGTGTACATTCACTGAATCAGTTTAATTGATTGATAATAAACATGTCTATGTTTATTATATAATATTTTATATAATAAGGTTTTTATAAGATAGCGATAAAACCATTAAATAACCAAAAGCGAAAAAGCTTTGCTTTAATTATTTTTCTGAAAATATCGATCTCGGATTATCGATTTTTGGTATATCGACTTTACGAAATGATGATTGCACTCCCTACATTGTCAAGATTGACATTACGAGCCACGGCCCACGGAAGTGGTTTGAAAATATAGAATGTCGACTGAGTTTCTCTTTTAAACTAACTAATTATTTCCAAGTTCTACGTACACATAGGTAACTGGAATATATTAGTTATTAAATATGTCTTTTTATGATATTCATTACATTGCTGGCTGCTCCTTGGCCAAAAATGGGCGTTTCCCTTTAGTACTTTTCTCTATTTTGTGTGTAAAAATTGACCTCAGTAGAATCTTCTTTCCGAACCGGTGGTAGAATCATGACATTTCATGAGTGGCTCAAGTTGTCTTCGTGAAATAAATAAATCCTTGCTATAATATTTTAAATGGGAAAGTGAGTTTGTTTGTATGTTTGTTCCGCTTTCACGCCGTAACTACTGAACCGATTGCTTTGAAATTTTGCAGACGTAAAGTTAGAAGTCCAGATTAAATAATAGGGTACTTTTTATCCCGGAAAATTAAAGAGTTCCCGCGGGAACCACAAAACCTCGATCCACGCGTACGAAGTCGCGGGCATCAGCTAGTCATTTATAATTTACGAGTATCAACTAACTAGATGATTCCTACGACTTCATCCGCGTCTATTAAGGTTTTTTGATTCCCGCGGGAACTCTTGATATTTCCAGGATAAAAAGTAGCCTATGTCCTTCCCCGGGTTACAACCTATACCTACCTGTACCAAATCTCATCAAAATTGGTTGAACAGATGAAACAGGCCGTGAAAGTGTAGCAGACTTGCTTTTTTGTTTGTTTGCATTTATAATATTAGTATGGATAGTAAAATCAAATATCTGTTCTAGATAATAAAATTATGTATCCGTGTTTTCCCCTCATACAAGTTACATAATATTAGCGAATAAAATCAGCCTCCGAAATCCTCGGGGAGGAGGCTTAGCGTCCAATTTATTATAAATTCATACGCTCTCGGTCCCTTTCGCCCTGCCCCGTATTATTATCTTGACCGGATAATGACAGATTTGGCAGAAAGCTTTTTCGGTCAATTGATGAGGGATATACTTTTATAGGCTTAAAAATAATAAAGAAATGGGCAACGGATGATTTTTTTTGCAGTTATATTATGATTTATTTGCATAATCTTATACGCCTGACAGTTTTCCAAAATGCTCTGAAAGGTTTGTCAAGTTAGTTAATCCATAATTTTCGCCCAGCATAGTGGATAAATCCTAAATCCTAAATCCTTTACATTTTTAAAGGAGAACTATGCTTAGTGCGCCTGTGATTGGTTGAAATGATGATGATGAGGACGACAATTCTGCTAAGTAGGACACGCTGACCGGATGCGCAGGGTCAATTAGTACAAGCACCTTTAAGTATCTATTAGGTACTATAGGCTGGTTTCAGAGCAATGCATAATATGCTCTGAACGGTTTTTTTTACGCCACTACAAGTAACCCTTGACTGCAATCTCACTGTTGGGGCTTCAACCTGGTCCAATGCTACAACCCTAAGACGCTGTTCCAGGGGCCCATCAGCTGGATTCGAGCCTCTTAGACCATTGGCTCAGGGCCAAATGCGGACAGAACTGTATTAGAGGTAAACTTAGGTGGTAAGACAATAATGAAAACTATACTACGTACTTACGGAGTCCAAATGCCTACTGAATCTTAGATAAGGAAGAATGTAGGTTAAAGGTTAGGAAAGGTCAGGAATGAGAAGGTACTTGCTGTTCGGCCGTAGCTTCTTGCTTCAAGACGGCACTAACACACAACACACACAGCACAGCACTAAAGTTCGTCTATAAGCTACTTAGATTAATTATTTACTTAAGTATACCTATAAGGTTGCACGGCCAGCAGTGGCGTCAACGTGGCACACAACTCTTGTCACTCAGTACAACAAGTAAGTCTTTATTTAGTACCGAAATAACTAGAAGCTAATTTCTCGCGGGAACCTTAAGCTATAGCGAGGTTCTAACAATACGGATTACAAAGAAAAGCTTAATTTTACAATCAACAATTCGAGGCCCCGGCCCGCCTCTCCCAAGACAATCTTGAACTCTGTCGAACTGTCAAAACCAAAGATTTTATCAAAAAGCGCGGCAAGCTAGCTTCGTTCACAAATTATTCATCTGTCACAGCGACCACAGACAACTAATACATAGGTGGCGCGAACAATCCCCCGCCCGTGGACGCAAGGATTTACGTCCACTCACTAACAGATGGGGAGACGTGACAAGGTGCAAACGGCTCGGTGCAAGACCGAATCTCCGACCATTACCTCGGCGACTCTGGGAACCCCATCAGACCCGTACATTAGCTTAACAATGCGTCCACGACGCCAATACAAAGGTAGCAAATTAGATTCCTTTACCAATACAAGATCACCAACCTTAGGGGGATCGGATTTGTCAGCCCACTTAACACGTTGCTGCAAAAGGTGCAAATACTCGAGTGACCAACGATGCCAAAAGCTCTGAGTCATTTGCTGCAACAGTTCAAACCGAGACAAACGTGAGGTTTTCGCGTCCCTGAAGGGGTATTCGGGCAAGGCGTTAAGGGGCTGACCAATCAAGAAGTGGCCGGGAGTTAAGACCTCCAGGTCGTTTGGGTCAGACGAGAGGGGGCAGAGTGGCCGAGAATTGAGTATGGCCTCAATTTTACAAAACACAGTGGCGAGTTCTTCGAAGGTCAAGATAGTTTCTCCTATAACGCGTCGGAGATGTGTCTTGGCGACCTTGACGACAGCTTCGAAGATCCCACCCCAGTGGGGGCAAGCTGGAGGGTCAAACTTCCAGGTTATCCCCATCTTGGACATTGCAGTACTTAAACTAATCTTATTACTAGACAAAAATTCAACAATTTCTCTTAAATATCTATCGGTACCCTTATAATTAGTACCGCAATCGGTGCGAACCAGGTCAGGCAATCCTCGACGAGAGACAAATCTACTTAGTGTGGCCACAAAGGCCTCAGCGCTTAAGGCACTCACCAGTTCCAAATGGACCGCTTTAGTAGAGAGACAAACAAAAACGCACAGATAGGCCTTGAGTGACCGGGCGTTGCGGAGGTTAGAGCTCTTGATGGCGAAAGGGCCTGCAAAATCAGTGCCAACTCCGGCAAAAGGTCGAGTGGCCATGACGCGGTCGGGGGGCAAGTCACCCATCATCGGCTGCGCAGTAGGGGCCTTCAAACGGTAGCAAGGGATGCATTTGAAAATGACGCTCCGGATTGTGCGTCTCCCTGCCAAAATCCAAAACTCACGCTGTAAAATAGCCGAGAGGGCATTGCAACCAGCATGGGCATTTTTCAGGTGATAAGAGGTCACCAGCAATTTAACAAAGGTGCCGTCTTTAGGGAGCAGCAAAGGGTGACGAGCACCATAGGGCAACTCAGAATTCCTAAGACGTCCGCCAACGCGTAACAATCCGTCCTCGTCCAAAAAGGGGCTTAAGCGAGCAAGCGGGCCTTTCAAAGCTAAGCCTCCTTTTATGGTGTCAATCACGGACGCAAAATGTTCTGCCTGAACCACACGCACCCAATGTGTCCGGGCTTCTCGACGTTCAAGAGGCGACAAGACAGGATTCAAATTTTTATTACCTGGGTTCCTTCCATTATGGATGAAACGTCTAAGCCAACCGGTAACACCAATGAGTTTATCAAGGGAACTGGATCGTTCCAAGAGGAAGTTAGAGTCTGGGATCGGTCTATCCTCCACGACTCCGACTCTTAAGCCCGGCAAAACTTCCGGAGCGGAGAACCGATTCTGAGGCCAAGCCGACTCAGGTTGCGTTAACCAACTTGGGCCCCACCAAAGGGGATGGTTGACAAGTGAAGAGGCCTCGAGACCGCGAGAGGCACAATCGGCCGGGTTCAATTCTCCGGGTACGTGTCTCCAAATCAACAGAGTTTCAGAGCACTGAATTTGGGACACCCGATTCGCGACAAAGACCTCCAAGTTGTGAGGGGCGGCTCGGAGCCAACATAGGACAATTTCACTGTCCGTCCAAGCATACACGTCGGTCAGTTCGACCACGGATGCCAAAGATGAACGGACGTGGTTAAGAAGGCGCACCAAAAGAGCAGCGCCAGACAATTCTAATTTAGGGATCGTCAAGCGTGACCGAATAGGGGCCACCTTGCTCTTTGCCAAGACAAGATGTGTCGCTACCTCACCAGTGGCATCGACAGTCCGCATATATACCACGGCAGCATAGCCTCGTTCGGAGGCGTCACAAAATCCATGGAGACTGGCGTGGCACCTTCCTGGTGGTAGGAAGCGTCGAGGCATCGCAATTCGGTTGACGTCCGGAAGTGCAGACACAAGGGAGTGCCACTCCTTCAATAATTTCCCTTGGAGAGGATCGTCCCAACCGACTTCAGCAATCCAAAGCTTCTGAAGGAAGCATTTGGCCAAAAATATTACGGGAGTGATATCACCCATTTGGATCAAAAGTGCGGGCAACCGTAGACAAGACGGAGCGCTTAGTCCAAACCTTAGGAGGTGGGTTCAATTTAACCCGGTAGGTGAAGACATCCTGGACGGGCTGGTACTGTATTCCAAGGACCGTCAACAAATTAGGATTTTCAAGGTTTTCAAAAATATGAGGGTCCTGCTGATCCTCTCCCGGGAGATCCTTCAAAACGTGAGGGGAGTTGGATAGCCACTTTCGCAATTCATAACCTCCGGACTTCAGTATTGCGATCAATTCGTCACGCAGGGTCAAAGCTTCTTCAACACTAGAAGCTCCTGTGCAGATGTCGTCCATATAGACTGACGATTCCAAGATGGCTGATGCACGAGGATAATTCAGCCGCTCGCGGTTAGCCAATTCCAACAAGGTCCTAATAGCAATATAGGGGCTTGACCGGAGTCCATAGGTCGTTGTGTTCAATTCAAAGACCCGTATCGGCTCATTAGGACTCTCGCGCCACAAAATCAGCTGATACCTCCGATCATCGCGATGCACCACCGACTGTCTGAACATCATCTTGATGTCAGCAACAAAGACAATTTGGTGACGGCGGAAATGCGTGAGGATGTCGGAGATATCCTTGATCAACTTAGGGCCAGCGTGCAGACACTGGTTCAAAGTCACCCCGTTAGACGTGGCCGCGGAGCCGTCAAATACCACTCGAATCTTACCCCCAGGGGTCTTCAAGACAGCATGGTGGGGTAGGAAGTAGTGCTCGTGCGAACGCCAATCAAAATTTGATGGTGACATGTGTCCAAGGTCTTCGTACTCGCGCATAAATTCAATATACTTGGTGCGGAAGGTAGGGTCGCGCCGCATGCGCCGTTCCATAGACAAGAGCCTCTTCTCAGCTAAGGCCCGTGAATGACCAAGAGGGGGGCGAGAGGCGAGGAAGGGCAAGCGAGTTACGAAGCGCCCGTCAGTACGGCGGCCTGTGTTATTTTGATAGAACAACTCGCATTCAAGGTCAAGAGGATTAACCGGTGCAGCGTGTGGCGGCTCCTCGACTTCCCAAAAACGCTGGACTACATCCGACAACGTTAAGCCGGCTACCTGCAATTGGTCTAGCACCGGTGGGTCTGAAGACCACAAAACGGGTCCAAGAAAGCTATGACCAAATATAGTGGAGATGGCGCAAAGTCCATCTTTCTGCAGGACCCTAATTCCTCCTGACAAGATCAGGCCTAGGACATCAGAACCCAACAAAAGATCCATGGGACCAGGTTCAGTCCAGTGAGGGTCGGCAGGGGTCAGACCTGCCGTACAGGAAACCGCAACGTCAGCGATTCTTTCCTGTGGTAGAGGACCCAAGATATCGTCAAGGACTGACACCTTGACCAAGACGCGGAGATTGCCCTTAATTGGGCCAAACATCAACTCCGCTTCACCCTTAGGAGTCGAGGGCTCGGCACCACCGATACCTATCATCCGAACCGCATGAGGACTCCAAGGGAGCCCTAGCTTACCCACCAAATAAGAAGAAGCAATACAGCGCTGTGAACCCGAATCCAAGAGGGCACGAACTATCAAACATTCATCTTTCGGGTTGTACACCTTCACTGAGACAGTCGGCAAAAGAACGGTCTGACAGACGGACTGCTGAAGATTAAGATTCTCAGGAGATGTGGCTGTGGTGGGGGCTAGGGCGGCGACCACCTAGCATTGGTCACCTTCATCAAACCGGTCCTCGAACCAGGGAATCTCGAATCGAGATTCATGCGGAACCTCCAGAGGCGGAGGAGACGGACCTCCATTTGGGTAAATCCACGCGCCATCCCGCGGCGGAAGCACAGGCCTAGTCAAGCGGGCAGAGGCCGGCACACCGTAGTGAGGTTGGCGACCCATACGAGGTGGGCGGCGCTCTAGTCGCGGCCACTCGTGAAGCGGGGGTGAGTAGCGAGTAGGACGGCCCGTCGCCGTGGCGGCAGCAAATCCCGCATCAAATTGGCGCAGGGGGGTCGAAATCCCCCCGCGGGGGGGTGAAGCCCCCCCGGGTGGGGGCGAAGTCCGGACACACCGGGGCACCTGACACGGTGCAGGAGAGCGACGCAGACTAGCAGGGGAGCGATTAACATAAGCACCCCCGCCCGTGCGGGGGGTGCTCTCCCCCACCTGGCGGCCAACGCCATTTTGGTTGGCACACAAGATCGCCAGGTGGTTGCCCTTACAAATAGGGCATGGCTGCTGATGTGGGCAGTCTCGCTGCAGGTGAGCTTCCAGGCAACTATAGCACCAGTGGCGGTCCCTGGCGATGCCCCTCCAGTGGTTAATCGTCTTGTCCAGGAACTGGGGACAAGAAGGTACCCTGTGGCCCGGACGCTTGCAATATTTACAGGGGGTGGCCTCAGTGGCAGCAAGCCCCCTGTAGACTGGCATTGGCCTTCGCTCAGAGGCCCCCTTACCAGGGCTGCCAATCTGACCCCTTCCCTTCCTCGGCTGGGCAGGTTGCTCTGAGGTCCTTGAAGGACCAGCAACACCAGAGTTGTCAGCCTGCCGGCACTCCTCCTCGAGGAACTTTAGCAAATCTGAAAAGGGGGGCAGATAGCTGGTACCGTCCCCACCATACCTCTGTTCAAACCGCAATTTTAATTCGGGAGGTAGGCGGGACAACACTATATGCAGCAACAGAAAAGACCACTGGTCCACCGGGAGCTCTAGTCGCCTAAGTGCATTACATGCTACAATCAACGGGTTTAACAAAGATTCCCTCAAACGAGCAACCCCTGAGACACGTGGCAGAGACAAAATTTGCGCCACGTGCGTGTCCGCTAATCGGCGCACGTTGGCATACCGCCGGGTGAGTAGTTCCCGGGCGGTAGTATAGCTCTCCTCGGAGAGGTCCAGGTGGCAGACCACACTCAGAGCCTCTCCCTGCAAGGAGGACAGTAGGTAGCTCAGTTTCTGGCAGGGAGACAGATCCTTCCTAGCATGCACCAGACTATCAAAGAGGCCGAGGAAACCTAACCACTCACTCAAATTGCCAGAAAATTTAGGTAGGTCTATAGTGGGTAAACACCTAGTAGCGCAGGTTGAGTCGGAGGTCTCATAGGAGACTCGAGAAGAGAGCTTAGTCTCGCCTCCTTCTTAAGCTTAGAGCTTTCCTCCACAAGGCCGTCCGTTAGTTCAAAGAACTGCTCATAGTCTCGCTGAGCGGACTGCAGCAGTTCCTCGGGCGGTTCCAAAACCACTAGGTCCCTAAGCGCTTCCTCGACAATTGCCTGTCTGGTCGGCACCTGTTCACATCGCTTGAGCAGTGCGGATGCTCTGTCCCCACGGCCTATCAAGGTACGAGCTGTAGCCGCCCATCGGAGTTCAGCTTGTATCGAGCCAACGAGCTTTTTATGAGCTGACATCTTGTACGCAATAGGTATTGCAATTTGCAATTAAATAAATTACTTTATGATTCACACTTACAATTTAGGCTGGATTGAGGTGGCAACCCTAACTAACAATTAGCCAGCTGTGTGAATTCACAACAAAACAACAACAGTATAACAACACACAAAACAGCAACAAACAACCAACAAATAACAATGTTCAAATTCTATTGTAAACAATGAATTTATATGTTAGGTTGTTACACTGTTGATTGCTACAATAATCAAAGTAAAGAATTAAAAATAAACAAGAATAAGAACTACAATTAAAAGCAAGTTAAACTTACATAAATGAAAATTATCAAACTATCAGGGGTTAACCTTCAAATACAGACAGACATACATGTAAAAACAAAAAACAAGTTATGTGTATAGTTAACCCGAGACAAACAACAATAATATGTAATTATAGTAATTGTAGTATAATCTTAAGCATAAGTTAGAAGTTACAAATTCAAGTTTTTAAACAATTGCAAAGACAGGCAAAGACAGGTGAGCAACTATATATGTGACTGAAAACACTGTGTAATCAATGATTACCGTTCAATAATTAAAAACAAGGTTTTAATTTGCAACTAGTAGGGGACAAAACCAAAGGTAGTGGTTAAATTTACAAATCCAATTAATAATAAGCAATTAATTCAAGACAACAAATTCATATACAGTCACAATCGCAATGCAGACAAGCAATATCAAACCTTGTAATTAGCAATATCAACATATAAAGGGTAAATAATGTATACATAATACCCTTTATTACAAGTTATTATCTGTACACAAATTCAGTTAAAGTGTTGAACAGCTGTTGGCCAATTAATTTAGAAGTTTGCCAACAATTCAATAAGCTGCTAACAAGCTAGTATGTATTTAACAAAACTAATTACAGCTTGCAACCTTTTCTCAATCTCAACTACAAACTTTCAATTTATAGATAAATAAGTACTTTCATAAACAAAGCAGTTATTTAATTAAACAGACACCAAGTACAAGCTTTGACACCACAAAAGTATAGTTTGTGCGGCAAGAATCAAACCTAATGTACAAAATTCTCTTATGCCGCTTCAATACATTTAACGCAGCAAGTAGGAACTATAGCTAAGTAATCCAAAGTAAAAGTTAAGCTTGTTTTAATTTACCTAGCTATATCCCACAATAAATGCCCCACTAGCTTACACTATTAAACCGGTACAGACCTGTCCGCAGCGTTTAGTACAACCACGCTCTTTGCTACCAAATGTTGGGGCTTCAACCTGGTCCAATGCTACAACCCTAAGACGCTGTTCCAGGGGCCCATCAGCTGGATTCGAGCCTCTTAGACCATTGGCTCAGGGCCAAATGCGGACAGAACTGTATTAGGGGTAAACTTAGGTGGTAAGACAATAATGAAAACTATACTACGTACTTACGGAGTCCAAATGCCTACTGAATCTTAGATAAGGAAGAATGTAGGTTAAAGGTTAGGAAAGGTCAGGAATGAGAAGGTACTTGCTGTTCGGCCGTAGCTTCTTGCTTCAAGACGGCACTAACACACAACACACACAGCACAGCACTAAAGTTCGTCTATAAGCTACTTAGATTAATTATTTACTTAAGTATACCTATAAGGTTGCACGGCCAGCAGTGGCGTCAACGTGGCACACAACTCTTGTCACTCAGTACAACAAGTAAGTCTTTATTTAGTACCGAAATAACTAGAAGCTAATTTCTCGCGGGAACCTTAAGCTATAGCGAGGTTCTAACAATACGGATTACAAAGAAAAGCTTAATTTTACAATCAACAATTCGAGGCCCCGGCCCGCCTCTCCCAAGACAATCTTGAACTCTGTCGAACTGTCAAAACCAAAGATTTTATCAAAAAGCGCGGCAAGCTAGCTTCGTTCACAAATTATTCATCTGTCACAGCGACCACAGACAACTAATACATAGGTGGCGCGAACACTCACCTTAAGGTAAGTGATGATGCAGTCTAAGATGGTAGCGAGCTAACCTGTTATCAGTACGGCAGTTATATTATACCCATATCTACCCCTAATCGGTCTCTACACGGCGTCGTACCGGAACGCTAAATCGTTTGACGGTACGTCTTTGCCGTCAGGGTGGTAACTAGCCACGGGAGGCTCCGGCCGTGGTTAGTTACCACCAGACCAGAGAAAATTCAGAAATTATAAATTGCCAAATTGACCCTGCCCGAAATCGAACGCGGTAAGACAGCAGCGTTCAACACTGCGCCAGGGAGGTCGTCATAAACTACACTACGAATACACTACGGAGAAGATAAGAGAAAACGTCTGCACAAAACGTCGCGTCTTCGTATGGGAAACAAGTTTCGTCCTGACGCGCTAGTCATAAATGTAGAACTCCAATAAGTCCAATTATATTAATTAGAATCCTAAATCTATGGTTAAGGTGTACACGCAGATTTTTTGAAAGCCAAACATATTTTTTTTGGTCCGTAGTAGGTATGCTTATATTGCTCAACTCTCCCCCTTTTATGTAGACGCTAACTTACATACGCACGCACTTATCTACGTTAAATACATTATAAAGTAGACCTTATCGTATAACGCGGTACACTTGGTGGTTTAACAAGAAAGCTTATTACTATTTCGCACAAAGGTACGGAGCTGTATTAAATTCTGCTCAAATTATGCCGAGATCAAGAGGTTGTTAACGAACAGTTATAAAACTTTGTAGCTTACGACTCGCTTCCACATTGAGCGAATTAACGCACGGTTGTTATAGCATTGGAAAGATAACGGTGTCGATAAATAATGAGACTCAAATCTTCATCAATATACATACTAATATTATAAATGCAAATGTGTACCTGTCTGGCCTATCTTTTAAACGGATTTTGATGTTTGGTAGAGAGATAGGTTGCATCCCGAGGAAGAACATAGGCTGTCCCGGGTATATTTCACCCCGAAAAATTAAGGAGTTCCGCGGAAATAAATGTATAATCCCAATACTACTTGAACTTACTAAATTCTACCACTGGATTGGTAAACAGATTTTACTGAGAATACTCGCGACTTAATATTTATTCGCATTTATTCGTGTCAAAATGGCTTAATTCAAACACTCCTGTATTGTACATGGTTCTAGATTTTTGTCTAGACCCACCGGTAGGATGTGCGTTGACTGTCAGCCAGCCAGGATTCATTATCGATACTTGTGAGAACATGTTTATAGCAGATTACCACAAAAATCTTACATTTGAAAAGGTCGGATTTCTAAAAACTTAAATCCACGTGGACGAAGTCACAGGCATCGTTTAGTATATAATGATAATACTTATTTTACATTTTTGCCTTCTAAAAATAATTCATTCGATGGATAGGTATATATGGTATACTAATGATAATTCAGTTCTAAATCTGGTTTTCAGGCTTAGCTTGCAGTATGTTACAAGCTTTATTCTGCTCAACTTTCAAAGCGGCTAGGCTTCAGCGCTTAAAGCGGTTTTACAATTTTACACCCGGCTTAATGTAATTTTTTAAAAATACACACTGGATAAACTACTTTAAACTTCCTGTATTCAGTGGCACGGTAGATACAGTTTGCTAAAGTTTTTGTGTATTTTAAAACAAAGTTTTTGGACACAGCTGCCAGCAGTTACGTATAGTTTCTCAGTTAGCATAAAATATTATTTCAAAAGACGTATAACTCCAAGTTTTTGAGTTAATATGTGCGCTTAAAGCTATTAAGTATCACTTGCAAGAAACGGTGAAGGTATTAGCCGAATCATCATCATTTAATCCGTACAGCGCCAAAGTCAAAAGTATTCACAATATAGTGGGCCCGGCAGACGTTGTCCTGACGTTGCAGAACCTCTTAATAGGCATGATGACTGATTTTGAAAAATGGTCAGATTATGTTCGGAAGTATCTACTATTTCGAAAAAATATCTTATTTCAGCAGAAAAATAAAGTTTAGTAGATAAAATTAGCATTTGAAATTTAAATTTTAAAATTCACGCCAAAACGTTCGTCGGTGTCATGGCGTCGTTGTGACGTCACTATTGTTTTTACCAATGTACTCTGTGCAGTAAGCAAGTCTGTGCAGTAAGCAATAGTGTGATTTACAAAGCTCGAAAACAAACAATTGTGACGTCATTCGCTTCTTTGTGTTTTATGCAATCTGGCGGATTGCTGTATTTTATAGTTTTATTTTATCACAATAAATAGCAATCTCACTAGATATTGAAAAATAAATACGTTTTTTATAATCCATGAATCCTATTTCATTAGATAAATTCATAATTGCATTGATTCTTGGTTACTGTCATCATGCCTATTGTGAATATAAATCATCCCGGGAACGACATGGGACTTTATCCGAGATGGCAGGCCCTGGACGACAACGGCTAGAAGGCCCCGCACTCCGACCATGGCCGCCGTAAGATAATCAAAGGCCGTAAGGAGGCCATGCCCCGTACTACGAGAAGACCCGTGCTGAAACACAAAAAATTGTGTAATTATGTGCAATTGTCACACGGCATAAGTGAAACTTCAGAAAAATAGCCTCCGAGAAAATGAGATAGAATACAAGTTACATTTATCTCATTGTCTTGTAGGCTACTTTTCTGAATCCTCCTAAATCCTGTTATGAATATGTTTGTCTCTTTTTGGTGTCGCTTTTTCATTTCATCGAACTTTCAAATCACAACGATTCTAAAGAAGTTTCACTTCAAAAATCCATCACAATTGGGCCAGCCCTTCTTATATAATGCGAATGATACATTTCGGCATAGATAGATTCGCTGAGTCTCATTCAAGACCGCCTTTCAAACGTCAAAATCCTTGTAATGCATTTCAACATGGAGTTGGTACCTACAGCAGATGATACACATGCAGTCATAGAGGTAGTATAACCTCTGTGCATGCAGTGAATCAAACTGTAGCTTAGCTAAGTATCAATTTGAATTTACCAAAGTATATTAACGCTTACAGTGAGTTGACACTATAAATCCATTATCTAGAGTACCTAATCGAAGTGACAGCGCAGTGGACGCAAAGAGCTCAGGTACCAAGTTTGGAGATTCAATTTCCGTGCGAGCATATTCTTTAAGCGCTAAATGTTTAACTTAGTCGAACTGAACGGTAAAAGGCTTCCGAGGTAGGCGGCTTCAGTTTACAACTATTGGGGTACAAAGCCTCGGTGCCGGAGCAAAGGTGAATTTCCTTTAAAATAAAAATAGCTAGCTTTTTCTAAACTTGGTGTTATAGTTACCACTTCCCTTGTTTAAGTTTTGCTTTTTTTGTGAACACATTTTTTTAATTTAATTAATTGCTTCACCTGCTACCAACCAAAATATAATTATTATGTTACACTAGCTGATGCCCGCGACTTCATCTGCGTGGATTGACGTTTTTCGGCTCCCGCGGGAACTCTTTAATTTTACGGTAACACATAAGTGTTATTCCAGACTATAATCTATCTCTGTGCCAAATTTCAGATCCAACAGGGCAACCGCGTATCTTTTGCATCAATCATTGATACATCGCAATCACCTCTGATTGGTTAACACTTTTCCACTATTGGACGAAATCCATTGACGCAGCAAGAATACCATAAATTCAGCCAATCGGAGGTGATTGCGATGTATCAATGATTGATGCAAAAACGCGGTTGCCCTGCAGATCACACTTTCGCATTTATAATATTAGTACCTATGGATTTATATTAGTATAGAAGATAGGTTAGGTATAGATTGCCAAGTTTTAGGACAACGAAAAATTAAATTTCGTAACTAGTGGACGCCGGTGACCATTAATAAAATATCTACACATTTTCGATTGAAAATACCATTTTACTAGAACCCTCCCGAAACTTAATATACTTTAATGTAACGAAAAAAGTTATCGAGCTCCAAAGCGTTAAAGATAGCCGTCGGGAAACAATTTATATGTTTGTCGCGTTACAAAGTTTTGGGGACGACGTTTATAGGAGTTTTTCTTTTTGGACAACAATAATGTTATTTAGTGGTCACACTTAGGTCAAATTACTTAGCGGTATATTTTATTTCCTTCCTTATAGTGACAGCCTATACAATATAAAGATTCTAATGAACACGGTACAATAATATTAGAAATGCGAAAGTTTGTATGCATGAATGTTTGTTATATATTATAATACTAGATGATGCCCGCGACTTCGTCCGCGTGGATTAAGTTTTTTCAATTCCCGCGGGAACCCTTTAATTTTCCGGGATAAAAAGTAGCCTATGTCCTTCCCCGGGATACAAACTATCCCTGTACCAAATTTCATCAAAATCGATTGAGTAGTTAGGCCGTGAAAGCGTAGCAGACAGACAGACAGACAGACGGACAGACAGACAGACAGACACACTTTCGCATTTATAATATTAGTATGGAAGTATGGATAATTGATAATTAGATTTAAATGCTGTTTAGAAAAAGTGTTTATGTAAATAAATGATTTGATTCGATTTACTCAATCATGTCAGACCGGCTGAAAGGATCTGGATCTGAAATTTGGCCTGGATTATCATATAGGCTACTTTTTATCCCGGAAAAATTGAAGAGTTCCCGAGGGAACCGAAAATCCTTAATCAACGCGGACTAAGTCGCGGGCATCAGCCAGTTTCATATATTTATCAACAGACAGCTTACATGTTCAAAATTGAAACAATTTGGTTAATTTTGGGATTCTTTTTTGTATTATTTCTCAATTTCATGCTGCCATCTGGAGAGTTGCCAGCAATTAGCACTGGATAGAACATTGTAGAGCAAAAGGCAACACTTGCGGAAAATACTCGCAATCACAGGATTGTGGGCGAAAACGTGAGGGGCGGAATGAAAATTATCAGATGCCTGTTCCACAAAATCTTATAATCTTACTACACACTATCATAACATCATATTGAACTTATTACATTAATTTTTATATAGACTACATTTTATGTTAAAAATCATAGAAATCCCCTGGGATTATTAAAACCTACTAAAATCCAAGCAGACGTAGACGCGGCATCATCTAGTAAATTCCATAACACTTCCCTTAATCCGGTAGTTAGCGTACAGGCCAGCAGGAAGTTCAGACCACACACTAATTTTCTTACGAAACCTACGATCTCACCTGATGGTAAGTGATGATGCAGTTTAAGATGCATAGTGAGCTAACCTGTTTGGGGTATGGCAGTTATATTAAACCCATACCCGGGCACGTTCGTACGGGGTCGTACCAGAACGCTAAAACGCTTGGCGGTACCACGTCTTTGGCTTCGTCCTAGGCTGCATCCTATTCAGTAGCTGCATCACTACTTCCGGCAAGTCTGATTGCAGCCAAGCGCTAGTCTATAAATTTAAAAAAAAACTGGTGATAACTAAGGAAAATTCTTAAATAATAAATTACCAAAGTGACCCTGGCGGGGATCGATCCCGGGTCCTCCCACGTTAAAGCAGCGCTCACCACTGCGCCAGAAAAGTCGAAACGCTTCCCATAATCCGGTAGTTAGAATCTAGTCATTTCCGCGGAAGTCCATACCAAACAGTAATTAGTTCAGAACCAATACTAACTGACATGATTCGCCGACCGCTAGTGCTAGATCAACTGGGGGCCATACTGCCAATGCATAAAGCAATAATTAAGCAGTATTACTCAAACTGACAGTTTAATGTCACGTACCTTAACATTCCTAAAATAAGGATTATAATTGTAAAACACCAAAGTCAACAATAATGAAACAATATGGCTTTAAGCGTTGGCAGTATGGCCCCTGAATTGTGTACACTTACGGGGAATGTCTATTAGCTCAGCCTGACGAACCAATTACCGTGTTAATTATGCTACTTGCTAATTATTATCGAGTTGATCAGGAACTGATTAACGTTTGACAGCTAACTCGATTGTAATTGCGTATTTGACAACTATTAATATAAATTATTTTTTAATGATTATTAAATAGAGGATCTCCCAGAAGTCGTAATATCCACGTTCCCTGTTAGTTTTGTGTTGAATAACTATTTTGAACTATCGATTAAAGTAAAAAAGTGCGTCGAACTTTGATGACGTCACTATGCAATATTTCATACAAAATCCCATAGTAAGCACGCGTTTTGACGTTTGATAAAAAGTTGGTGATTTGACTAGTTGTCAAATACCCAATGCTGTGGGCTAACTACTTACCATCAAAAATGTCTTGCTCATCATTTATTTATATAAAGGCGAAAGTTTGTATATTTGGCTGAAATTTGGAATAAAATAGATTAAACCCTTGATTAGCACATAGGCTACTTTTTATCCCGGAAAATTAAAAAGATCCCGCGGGAACCAATAAACCTGAATCCACGCGGACGAAGTCGCGGGCATATACCTAATCCATAAGACACACTAATTTTCATGCCAGATTATGAGAAGGTAATCTTTAAGACACACAAGTAATTTCATCCTATTGCCAGATCATGAGAAGGTTTTGTCCATAGTCCACCACGCTGGTCAAGAGCTGATTGGCAGATATTCGAGAACATAACGAAAAACTCTCGGGCATGCAGGTTTCCTCACGATAATATTTTCCTTCACCGTTTGAAGAAGTGATATTTAATTTAATATCAATTTACCTGAGATTGCTTACATAACTTTCCTGACCCTTGAAAATCCTATTACCTGAAATAAGTAAAAGAAATCCTATAATATCGGTGTACGATTAATATCTTGAGTCGCTTAGACCTGGCTCTACGCCAGCAATTAGCTCCAAGTCCATACTGTTGTGAAACAAAAGGCATAAAGTTTGTAAAAAAACAGCACCCATCGGAGACTATTCTACCGAGTGCGCGACTGTACAGACGAGTTACGTGCGCTGGTTTTTAACCGACTGCCAAAAAAAGAGGAGGTTCTCAATTCGGCGCGTATTTTTTTTAAATGTATGTCGGTGCATATCTACGTGGTTTCTGAACCGATTTGAAAAAATATTCTATCAGTCGTTAGAGGAAGCTCTCGAGGTGGCCCCATAAAAAATTCCGACTCCAAATCCTCAACCCTGACACTAAAAGGTTAAAAATAAAAATTATTTCCAAAAAACCGACTTCCAACGTCACTGTAAAGTACAAAATAATTTTGATTGAACTTTGCTTAACCTTGTGATACCCGCCCGACTTCAATATAACGGGTAGAAATCAAAATTGTTTTGTAGTTTACAGTGGCGTTGGAAGTCAGTTTTTTGGAAAGATTTTTTTATGATTCTATCATTCCACTAACAGTAAACATAACCATCTTATTACCTTTTAATCATACTAATGTTATAAATGCGAAAGTGTGTTTGTTTGTTGGTTTATTGGTTTGTCCTTCAATTACTCCACGACGGAGCAACGGATCAACGTGATTTTTGGCATAGGTATAGTTGAGGAAATGGTAAGTGACATAGGCTACTTTTTATCCCGTAAAACTAAGGAGTTCCCGCGGGAATCAACAAAACTTTCTATAAAATCAGCTAGTTGTATATAGACTTACTTAAGGTCTAGCCCCACTATAAATGGACGGCGCGGCGTGGCACGTATAGCGGCACATATTCTTTGTATGAGTTTGTATGCAGCTGGGCCCACGACGTGACGCAGCACCCAAAATACCTGGGTATATATCCTTCCTTCCTTTACCTCCCACTTATATTATGATCACAGCATTTACCACTGCGTAAGGGAGGCCTATGATCACTTATTTTTTTTTATAACAACTTTAAAAAAACGCTAATATTTTTAAAACTGTTTCGAACCAGACTAGACCAAATTAGTGAAATTATCAATCCATAAAGTACCTCCTTCTAAGGTATATGACCATTGCGTCCGGGAGGCCTTTAACCTATGATCACTTAACTATCATTTTTAGAACTGTTTCGAAAAAAGTTTTCTATAAAAAGGAACGCCTGCCTTCATCTACATCACAAACGATCGGAACTTTTTCCGACCGCACCAAAAATCCGACACACCATGGCGGGCTGCATATATTTTCATAAACTTTTAGATTGATGAACTAAAAAATTCCAAAGGGTAGGGGTTTTTGTAAATTGGTGTTTGTTTTTCGTGGAATACAACGCAAAGATAATTAAACCATAAAATATATGTAAAACCAAGTCCACTGCTTGGTGCCTCATATTATTTCAATAGTCCATCAGCAATACTCTCGCCAGGGGCGTATCAAAATCCGGACGGTCAAAGGTTCAATTCAAACCCTACCCCTATAACTATTGTATACAATAAAATATTATAATTATGGTAAATTTTTTAACACCTTTCAACCCTTTCAAATTCATTAATCAAATCAAATCAAATGATGAAAAGGTGAAAGGATTAATTCGGCCATAATCCATCACGCTGGCCAGCCTGGCAGACTTTCACTTTAAGGACGTTGGAGATTTGTTATTACACATGTAATTCCATCCATGTAGATTAAGGTTTTTTCTCCGTCACCGTTAGATTAATAATATTTGATTTTTGAAAGTAAAAGTTGTATTCAAAAGCCTCCGCCTCATTTGGAATTGTCCGAAAATTAAAATAAGTTAACGAAATCCGCGCGGAAGTTTAGATATAATCCCAATAGTAAAGCGAAATTACACAAAGAGAAGTTTTAATGATGATTTATACGAACTGGAAGAGGGTGGGGGGAGGAAAAATACGAAATCTGCAAAGATCAAGTGAAATAATTAGCATCCTTTTTCATAATGAAGGAATATAAAGAGCTTTGTGCCGGGTAAATTAAAAGAGAAATCCTAGGGACTCGGGGACGAGTTCGTCCTTTTATTGGGCTTATTTGCAAACTTCACGTATTTTTTCCTTTAATTAAGATGAATTTTAAATTTTAGACTTGAGATTTTCTCGAAATGTTTCTTCTATTATACCACCAGATAATGTCAGCTCGCATTAAGGGTTTTGAAAAATTCTCGTAGGAACTTATTTTTTTGTACAAAATATTGCTTATAACTAACAAGAAAGATGTCATAATACGTAATTCGGCTGTGAAATAACTGGCTTACAAATTATGGCGCCTGAGGAAAACTGAGAGCGCCTGACAAACAATTCGACAATATATGAGTAATCTATTTTTAGATTTAAATGGCCGTTAGTATCTTTTGATTTCGTTCACTTAGAAGCTTGATTTTTTTACAGCTCCAAGGGACCGATATTAATTTCAACTACGTGTAACGTTGTAATAGCCGTTACATGTTTTAACGCATTGACTAAGACACATTATAATATTATGATAGCTAGGTAAATATATGTAGGCATAGACGCTTAATTCAGCGGGCAACTCGCGTCGCTGGACCGGTTCGTTTTGCGTGGCTGTCGCTTCAGGCTGGGAGGGCGCCTCCGCCGCGCGCGCCGGCCGTGGATTCGATAACTAGTTACTACGCGAGCCGAACTCAGTCAAAAATCTCATACGGAAGTGTCCATACGCTGTTTGGTCTGCCTAATTTTACTAACGACACTACATCGTGATATATTTTACTATCTTGTACACGGTATTCGTCTGAAGACCTCAGATAACATAATAAACCCCGTTTTACGGGTAAGTACTGAACAATTCGCTGTAGAATAGTATTTTTTTATGCACTGAACGTCTATAGATTTTTCCGCGCGTCCTTGTACGACCTTCCTTTGTCCGCCGAAGGTTAAATCGCATAAATTGTATGTACTTACCTATTGCAAAGCTATTAAATATATATATATATTATATATTATATATTCGCACTATAGTCTAATAATTGATTTCTATTGATTTTTGATTTTCTTAAAATAATTAATTAACGTACTTAAATTATTATTAGCTTCTCATTGCCCTCTGCACTTTATTAATAACCATTCTTCTTTTTTTTAATATTTTGTCTAACTTAGCTTCACTCTTTCCTTCTCTGTAACTCCGTCTGATTGTGACACGCCACCACATTTTACGCAGTACTTTCCCGCTTGCTTGCCGCTACGTGTCACAACCAGATGGATAGAAGGGAACAGTTGCTCACACGCCGGAATGTGCATTCCAGGGTTCCTCTTCCTGGTTATCTCGTCGGCCTTCGCCTCGACCTCGCTTGGAGCTACGTGACTCGCCACTCCTGCGAGTTCCGTTCCGGTTGTGGCACTCTTCCACACCTGAGCTCTCTGGCCGCGCCACTTCTGCGGGTCAGAGTCTTCAAGCGCAGACGACCGAATTCCGCGGGCACAAACCCCGCGCCGCACACTACCTGGTGGAAGACCTCGCCGCGTGCCCCCCTACCAGCTGGACGACACTCCGCGGCATTGCAGGACAGTATTCGCCAACTACAGGCTGGGAAGTAAAATTATTGACGGGCCTCTCGTCCCACGACCCACTTGTTCTAACTACCTAAATAAACTCTTGTGTTGACTTGCTGAGTTTTACTTCACTCCTAACCAGTACGTCACACTGGCGCCTCAACTTGGTATTTATGGTCATTATTTTGCTTCCTAAGCTTGTAGTGGTAAATTTGGTGTGTGTGCTTTGTTTTTTTTTATTTTGTGAAACGTTTTTTTGTTTTTTGTCTTTGGTTGCCAGCAACTAAGGTGTTCGACGTAAAAAGCTATCTATTGTATTATTTTATTAAGGGGCAGTATTTCACTTAAGAGTCATCTTACCTAGGCCACTTTTAGGCCAAATTTATTTTTTTGAATTATTAATTGTTTTGTTGTTTTCATTTAACTGTGTATTTTATTGGTGTCTTGTAAGTACCGTTAGCAAAAAAAAAAAAAAATTTCTTATACACGTTCGTACACATTAGTTGCAATTATTGTTTTTTATTTTGCTGATTTGATTTTATTTTACTAGTTTGACTTATTTCATCAATCAATCAATCATATATCATTCATTCAATCATTTCATTTTATTACTTCATGCTTTAAAGAAAAACAACCAAAACGTTAATTTAGTTAATCTTAATTGTAACAGACAGAGAATTTAGTTGTTTTTTTTTTTTCTCGTTCTCGATTGTTCAGCACTTACCTTCGTATTTTATTATTTTTTTAATCGGCTTATTTATTTTAAATTCTAATTAAAATGGCATACGAGGTCAAATTTATGTCTCTTCAAAAAGGGGAACTCGAATACGAAGTGGCTATCAGAGGTGAAACCCCAGCTACCACGGTTCAAGAGTTGCGCAAGCAAATAGCTAAATGCGGTCCGATATATCCTTCGGAGGATATTTTAACTAGTCCTTTTGATCCTTCCGTAGACTTAGAAGGCGCAGTTGATGCTCTTGAGAAGGTAAACCAAACACTTTCGTCTGCTTCTGACAGAAGTGCACTATTACGAACTCAAAACTTATTGAACCATTTATATCATCGGCTTAACCGTATTCCATGCTCTGAAAAAATAAAACAAGACTATGATGAATGTGTCTCCCTATATAAAACTTACGCATCGAAACTTAGCACGCTTTTAGAAAACGCTACAGATCCCCTAGCCATTGCGAGTAGTTCTTCTAATTCTGCAACACCTACAATGCCACTTAATGTCAGCGTTACTTGCGAGGGAAACAATCTTAATTTGTTTTCTAAATTAAAATTTGACGGCAAATCTTGTGTTAGGACTTTTATACAACGCGCTAATGAATTTTGTCAAGCAAAAAATATTAAGTCTGAAAAAATACTTAAGAATGCCACTGAAATATTTACTGGTGATGCTGTTCATTGGTACCGAAGTATTAAGGATTCTGTGCACTCTTGGGAGGAACTTGTCGTCTTATTAAAAAAAGATTTTAGCGAACCGGATTACGATTACAAATTATCTGCCGAAATAAGATCTCGTACCCAAGGTGAAGATGAAAATATAGTCATATATCTGTCAATTATGTCCGGGTTATTTGCTCGTTTAACCAAAGAACCCACGGATGAAGAAAAATTAGAAATACTCCTCCATAATATTAGACCATGCTATGCTAGTACTTTATCGTCAGTTTCGGGAGTAAAGTCTATCGTTGAGTTACAAAACTTGTGTCGCAACTATGAAGACATTCAGTCTCGACTCTCACATTTTAAGGAACCTCCCAAAGCTACTTCCGACACTTTAGCACCTGACTTGGCCTATGCAGGTAACTCGCCCAACAAACAGAAATTTAACTTTTCGCGGAAATTTAATCATACCTATAAATTTAAAAATCCTACTACTGACTATAATAAACCTACTAGTAATAAAAACACAAATTTAGAGAGCAATTACGTTCATGCAGTCAGTACCCCTGTAAGTAATAAACGATCTCGTTACTGTATTCGATGCCGTTCTGATAGCCATAGCACTAGAGGGTGTACCGCTGACCGCAGTGAAATTTTCTGTTTTGGCTGCAGACGGAAAAATGTAAAATTCCCAGACTGTCCAGACTGCGCTACAAATAGACGTCCTGATCCAAAAAACTAGAATCTGAGAATTGTGCGGACAGTAAATTTAATGATAAAGATTGGAAAAATTGGCTAAGTATTATAAATTTATATTTTAAAACCTATAAAATCCACACAATTCTCGATAAAAACTATAACAATGATAATAGGCCTCATGCATCAATTCAAGTCTGCGGTCACAATTTTTTAGGTCTCTTAGACTCTGGTTCTTGTGTTACAATATTAGGTAATGGAATACATGATAAACTTAGCAATCTCGGTCTGCCTCTAATTAACGAAGATTGTATTTCTGTTATTGCGGCCGGTGGTCAACGTTTACAAAGTCTTGGTTACATTAACCTACCTGTTGAATTTGAGAGTCAATTTCATATTTTAAAGGCTTTTGTTATACCTGAAGTTACACCAGATATAATTTTGGGTGTTGATTTTTGGCGGAAATTCCAACTTTGCCCTAAATATGTCAGCAGTGTTATTACTACTACTACTAGCAATGTTGATAATAACCTTAAAGCTGATGCTTCACATCAACCTTTTATTCAAAGCTATAGCAACTTGTCTGATTCTGAAAAACAGTTAGCTGATAACATTATGAAACAGTATGAGGATATTTCATCAGAAAACAAAGGTCTAGGTGTTACTAATATAATCACTCATCATATTGATACAGGAGACTCCCCACCCATCAGACAACGTTACTATAGAATGTCACCAGATAAGCAACGTATTCTATGTGAAGAATTGGACGAAATGCTTAAGTTAGGTGTTGTCGAATCTTGCGAGAGTCCCTGGTCCTCACCAGTCCTCTTGACCCCTAAAAAAGACGGTAAGCTTAGGTTTTGTCTCGATAGCCGTAAACTTAACTCTGTCACTAGAAAAGACGCTTATAAATTACCCTACGTATCTGAAATACTAGACAATCTTAAAAATGCGAAATATTTGTCAAGTATCGACCTATCCAAAGCATTCTGGCAAATACCTATTGCACCAGAGGATCGGGACAAAACTGCATTCTATGTTCCTGGTCGGGGTACTTTCCGTTTTGTTACCATGCCTTTCGGGTTAACGAACGCTCCTGCCACTCAGCAACGTTTAGTCGATCTATTGTTTTACGGTCCCGAGTTCGAAAACTCTGTATTTGTTTTCGTAGACGATATAATAATTGTTTCACCTGATTTTAATACTCACATCTCACTACTAATGAAAGTCTATAAAAAATTGCAAATGGCTAACTTAACCATAAATTTATCAAAATCTGTTTTCTTTCGAAATGAACTTAAATATTTAGGCTATGTTGTGAACGCTCAGGGTTTACACGTTGATCCTGGGAAAGTCGACGCGATCCTTAATTTTCCAACCCCCAGTAATAAAAAGGAAGTTAAAAGATTTTTAGGTACAGCTTCCTGGTACCGAAGATTTGTACCTAACTTCAGTACAATCGCAGGACCACTGAACCGATTGACGTCTACAGGAAAAAAAGCTAAACCTTTTGACTGGTCTAAGGAAGCTGATGAATCTTTTAATAAACTTAAGGAATGCTTAATTTCTGCGCCTATTTTAGCTTGCCCTGACTACAACCTACCATTCGAAGTCCATACTGACGCTAGCGACTGCGGAATAGGTGCGTTGTTAACTCAAACTATTAACGGTACTGAACATCCTATAGCATATATGAGTAGAGCACTGACGGCTCCGGAACGGAACTATAGTATCACAGAAAGAGAGGCACTTGCAGTCTTAGTAGCTCTGGAACATTGGCGATGCTATATCGACAATGGCCTCAAATTCACGGTGTACACTGATCACTCCGCACTCAAGTGGTTTCTCAATCTTAATAATCCTACTGGACGTCTAGCTCGCTGGGGCATTCGCTTATCTTGCTTTAATTTTGAAATTAAACATCGTCGTGGTGCTGATAATATTATTCCCGACGCCCTTTCTCGCGCATGTCCAGTGGCGGCTTTAGACTCGAATGATACTTCATCTAGTTTATGTAGTAGTTCTGATCAATGGTACTTAAATATTTACCATGGTTGTCAAAACTCACCAACTTCGTTTCCAAATTACATTGTTAAAAATAATCGACTTTACCGCTTTATGCAAACTAAATGCGCCTTACTGAAAGAGTTCGAATGGAAGGAAGTGATACCTAAAGAAAAACGCGATCTAATTCTTACCGAGTGTCATTCAGAGCCTACAGCTGGTCACTTCGGCGTTTCCAAAACTTACAAGCGCTTAACGCTACGTTATTACTGGCCCGGTATGCACGCTGATGTAGTGAACTTTATTTCTAACTGCGATACCTGCCTATCCTATAAAACTTCTACTCACGGTACTATGGGACAGATGGGTAGACCGAAGGAAGTCTCACGCCCTTTTCAAATGATCTCTATAGATTTCGTAGGTCCCTTGCCAACTAGTCGGAAGCAGCACAGCTATCTTTTAGTAGTAGTCTGTTGTTTTTCGAAATATACCATGCTATTTCCACTACGACGCGCTAACACGGAATCTGTAATTCGAGTGCTTGAAGATCACGTGTTTCTAGTCCACGGAATTTCTCAGTATATTATTCTGGATAACGGAACTTATTTTTGTAGCAAGGACCTAGATACGTTCTTTAAGAAGTACAAAATACCTAACGTTTATTTCACGCCCAAGTACACGCCGCAAGTTAATACAGTGGAGCGGTATAATAAAACGGTCATTACTAGCATAGCTACATTTATAGAGAACGATCACAGATCATGGGACTCAAAACTACCGAAAATTCAGTTCGCTATGAACAGTTCTGTGAACGAGACTATTGGGTATACTCCGAATTTCCTTGTTTATGGAAGAGAACTTGTCACTTGCGGTTCCCATTACCTAAACTCTGATGTAGGTGATGAATTTGTTTTTATACCTAGGGATATCTACTGCGAAAATTTAGGTCATCTTGCTAATATATTTAATGAAGTTCAAAAATCATTGTATCATGCTCATGCAAAGAATACTTTAAACTACAATTTACGTAGAAAGCCTTTCGAATTTGAAGTAGGAGACATTGTCTTTAAGAAAACTTATGTTTTATCTGATAAAGATAAGTTTTTTAGCAAAAAATTAGCTCCTAAATATATTAAGTGTCGCGTTATAGAAAAACGTTCGCCACTCGTTTATATTTTAGAAAATATGACAGGAAATAATTTAGGTACTTGGCATATAAAAGACCTTAAACCTGTATCTTCTCACTATAAAGTTTAACTTAAATTCACATATTATAATAATATATTTAAATAATATCAGTTCAACATAGGTTCATATCACTATATGTATATATATACTGTTATTGTATATCAACTTAACTCACATAGCAAATGTTTTAGTTAACTCGCTGTTCCTCTTGTAATTTTGACATCTTGTGGCTAAGTTCGTACGAGAGTTATAGGTTTCTGTATAATCTCTAACTCATTGTGTAAGGATGCGTCAGTAATTTTAAAGATTAATTTACTGTTGCTTATATTGATTGCGTGATGTATGTAAGAGTGTGAATGATGATTATGAAAGTGTAAAGTACTGACGTATTTCAAGGCTACACGAATTTTATCCGGTAGGGATAAAATTCTTCGCCAGGAGAGGGGGATATGTAACGTTGTAATAGCCGTTACATGTTTTAACGCATTGACTAAGACACATTATAATATTATGATAGCTAGGTAAATATATGTAGGCATAGACGCTTAATTCAGCGGGCAACTCGCGTCGCTGGACCGGTTCGTTTTGCGTGGCTGTCGCTTCAGGCTGGGAGGGCGCCTCCGCCGCGCGCGCCGGCCGTGGATTCGATAACTAGTTACTACGCGAGCCGAACTCAGTCAAAAATCTCATACGGAAGTGTCCATACGCTGTTTGGTCTGCCTAATTTTACTAACGACACTACATCGTGATATATTTTACTATCTTGTACACGGTATTCGTCTGAAGACCTCAGATAACATAATAAACCCCGTTTTACGGGTAAGTACTGAACAATTCGCTGTAGAATAGTATTTTTTTATGCACTGAACGTCTATAGATTTTTCCGCGCGTCCTTGTACGACCTTCCTTTGTCCGCCGAAGGTTAAATCGCATAAATTGTATGTACTTACCTATTGCAAAGCTATTAAATATATATATATATTATATATTATATATTCGCACTATAGTCTAATAATTGATTTCTATTGATTTTTGATTTTCTTAAAATAATTAATTAACGTACTTAAATTATTATTAGCTTCTCATTGCCCTCTGCACTTTATTAATAACCATTCTTCTTTTTTTTAATATTTTGTCTAACTTAGCTTCACTCTTTCCTTCTCTGTAACTCCGTCTGATTGTGACACGCCACCACATTTTACGCAGTACTTTCCCGCTTGCTTGCCGCTACGTGTCACAACCAGATGGATAGAAGGGAACAGTTGCTCACACGCCGGAATGTGCATTCCAGGGTTCCTCTTCCTGGTTATCTCGTCGGCCTTCGCCTCGACCTTGCTTGGAGCTACGTGACTCGCCACTCCTGCGAGTTCCGTTCCGGTTGTGGCACTCTTCCACACCTGAGCTCTCTGGCCGCGCCACTTCTGCGGGTCAGAGTCTTCAAGCGCAGACGACCGAATTCCGCGGGCACAAACCCCGCGCCGCACACTACCTGGTGGAAGACCTCGCCGCGTGCCCCCCTACCAGCTGGACGACACTCCGCGGCATTGCAGGACAGTATTCGCCAACTACAGGCTGGGAAGTAAAATTATTGACGGGCCTCTCGTCCCACGACCCACTTGTTCTAACTACCTAAATAAACTCTTGTGTTGACTTGCTGAGTTTTACTTCACTCCTAACCAGTTCGTCACATACGTCATCCACATTTTTTTCGCGTTCTAAGAGAGTTTCGAGACTAAGGTGAATGACAGACCGACAGACAGACGGACGGACAACAAAGTGATCCTAAAAGGGTTGATTTTTTCCTCTTGTGGAACGGAACCCAAAAAACTTACTTTACTTATCATACTCAATAAAGATATTTATGTAGATACACTTATGCACTATAATATCTCCCGCGCAGATGGCTAGTCTCTTGGAGATTGGTCGCTGTGGCTGTAATTCAGTCGGGAGGACATTATTATTTGTGCAATATTAAAATAACCTGCGTAATTAACAAATCTGTGTCAAGATTTTATATATATGTCACCGTAAGATTGTAAAAACCTTATGATTGTAATCCAACGCTTTTTTTTTGATAAATTGTAAACAGTCGAAAGATTGTAAACCGTTCAATGTTTTAAGTGTCAATTTTTGAAATATTCATTGTATTTACGTTTTCTTGTCTTTTTCTTGTAGGTTAGGTTTGGGTTCAACATAAATAATCAAGTAGGTTCTATCGGGTTAATAAACCTAACAGATTACAATCTACCGAAAAATAATCCGTTATATTGTAATCATTCGACAGTTTACAATTTCGCGAGTTAGATTATAATCTAACGGTTTTTACAATCTTACGGTGACATATATAATAGATTGGCCGCTGTGGTTAATTAATGGTAAGGAGAACAATACCTATCCATCGTCATCACAACCCTTTGCATCGCTCGCGCTGCTATTGAACATGGGACCGTGTTCTCTCTGAGTGATAGCAGCTTATGCCTTAGCACAAAACGCATAAGACGTAAATAAGAAGTAGGGGTAGTTGTAAGAAATAGCATAGGCTATTTTTTAACGTGCTATTTTTATTTTATTTTTATTTTCAACTCTATTTTGTTCTTATGTAATATTAACAGTGGGATTTTAAACTTGGTATCTCAAATAAAGGCATTATAACTATATTATTTTATTATGATTATGTACAAATCGTACAGTACCAGCTCTCAGATTTTTGTGCAAATAGTAAACACCTCATAAATAGAAAGTGTCGCGAAATATAAATAACCGAGATGACAAAACCTCTGACATTATTTCCATATGAAGCAGGTGAAAAAATGTGATTTCATACTGCCTTCCTAACATCCTTGAATAACATAAACACGCGAACGGAAAATCGTATTTGTATGTAATAACATGTATATGGAATAGTTGCTGATTTGACTATAAATACGTGGATTCGTAATACTGTTCCCGGTTGCTGATTTGACTAAGCTTGGATGTGTGCATAACATTCAGATGAGTATTAAGAGTCTTAAAACGTAAATATTATGAAGCAACTTTTTTGTGTAACATAATAAGTTACCAACGGAACTCAAAATCTCGGAATCGGAAGCGAAATTTTTAGCAGTTCGTAACGTTAAGCAGTTTAATATAATGATTGTGCTTCTGAAGTACATTTCTTTGGTGGAGAAGTAATAGTTATATTAAATAGATATAAAATGAAATAGTCGTATTTAATACTTACTAATATTACAAATTAGAAAGTGTGTTTGTTTGTTGGTTTGTCCTCGGATCAACGTGATTTTTGTCATGGGTATAGTTGAGGCCTGAGGACCTGGAGAGTGACATAGGATACTTTTTATCCCGGAAAATTTAGGAATTCCTGCGGGAACAAAAACTTGAACCACACGGACAAAGTCGCGGGCATCAGCTAGTAAACGCATAAAATAACTCAAATAAGGAAAGTTCTTAAAATAGCTTGACGGCGCTAAATAGTTTAATAAAATTTGGTTACTCTCATTCGCATTTTAGCAAATATAATTTAAGTTTTAAAAACTAAAAAATACCATATAAAAAGCTCCACTAAATCTTCAGGGAATATAATTTTTAAAAATCTGCTGGCATCATGGAAAAGGCAACAAACTGTTGGGAATGAAAAATCGTCGACAAAAGAGCAGACTTGCAAATAAGTATAATTTTTACATTTGATTTGCATTTTTGATTACAAAAAACCCTCGCTGTAGCCGAATTTTTGGGGAACTTTTGTTGAAATGTTGGAATCTGTGACTAGTGGTTACATACATACTTTTATATATATCTGCTTCTGTTCTACCTTATACCTAATAGCCTATTGGTACACGAAATTTAAATCCTTAATTTAAAAAACCTGTGTGTGTCAGCTCCGACGCACGTCTGGACTTTACTCTTTACGAACGATTATAAATTAAATAGATTAGTAAATGAAGGTAGATGAACGCATTTTTTATAATGATAGCATGCTTGATACATTTATTTAAATTAATGATATAATTTATATTATATACCAAAATACAGTCATGGAAACAAAAACAAGTTTTACCATGGAAACATTAAGTCAATACCGCAACGGAGAAAGTTTGATTTTACTCCCCATAAATTTTCATACCCCGGGCTTAAATATGAAAATCGATTCTAAAGGTGGTAAACTCCTAAATTCTTCAAAACTTTCTCTTCGGTATCACGTGATCGTGCTTCATAGCATGCTATTTCAATTACGACGGAACTGTAGGTAGGTCAAAATATTCCACCCCCTTTCTAGCTCTCTCCCACTAATTAAGCCAGTGTGAACACAGCCTTACCCTCGTACATTTATAATGCGTCTGAGCCTGTGTCTGACTCCTAAGAGCTCTACAGACTACAGACTAAACATTCTAATAAGCTTTGAGCACTAAGATCACTGCGAGTGCTTCAAGTTTACCGTGCATTAGTGAAATCTCACCCCAATGTGCACTCAGCCTTATATTATGCACGCATTTGGTTGTACTTAATTTCACGAGTTCATGCACATTATGAGTTCTTTTGTTCTTTCTTTTCAGCGTTTTAAAAGGAATGTACTATCAAATTATTTTTAGTGAGAGAAATCTGAAAAGAGATTGCACTCTCGTTTTTGGGGTTCCGTACCTAAAGAGGAAAAAAGGACCTTATACTATAGGATCACTTCGTTGTCCGTCTGTCAGTCTATCTGTCAACCACCTTTTTCTAGGAAACGCTTGTAGGTGTAGGTATCAAGTTGAAATTTTAATATCAAATACTTAGGTCCGCGGTCACTTGGAGCTGTAAAATTTAATTTATTTTTATTTTTATTTAAGAATTACACTATTATTACATTATTATTATAACTTTATTATTACAAACATTTATTACATATAACTATGCCATATTATTACAACATACTTAAATACCAGATATATAGAACGTTAATGGTTGCAATAGTATAAACTGATGCGCAACCACCAACGCCTACCTCAGAGAATAAGTACCGACACAGTATAACATTAACAATTAACAATAATAAATAATAATAAAAACTACAATGGGAGAATATAAGTAGGAACATTTTATCACAGTAACAAAATAGCAACAACAAAGGTGTGTGTGTGTGTGAGATTGTGTGAGGGTTGGTTGTGTATATTATGATTTAGTGCTAAGACTTTATTATTTATTAATTATTTATTACTAAGTTTATTTGGGGTGTTTATCATTTTATAAAATCTTCAACATCATCGTATGACAGTGATTTAAGCCACATTGAAACAACATTTTTGCATTTATTATTAGTTAAGGGATAGATATTCAGGAGCTTATTGACTTTGCTGTATATTGACGAACTAGCATAGTAAAATTGTCGCCTAGTAAGTAAAATACGAGATGGAATTATCTGACACACCCGATCAGACCTCCTTTTTTCTTCGTAAATACCCGGGTTATAATATAGTTCTTTATGCTTCCTTAGGATCACTTGAAGGATGTTCAATTTCCTAACAGAAAGTACATCAGCTGTTTTATATAATACATATGTCGGGAATCGAATTGGTTTGCGCAGCATGACCTTTAGCACAGCTCTTTGCGCTCTCTCAAGGCGCAGCATGAGAGTTTTATTGCAACTTCCCCATGATTTGATACAATAGGATAAGAGACTTTGTACTAATGAGGAGTAAACTATTTTTAACGTTTTTAAATCTAAGACAGATCTCAGATTTTTAAATACATAAATAAGCTTTCTGGTCTTACTAATAAGTGACTCCACATGCTGCGTCCAGGATAGCGTGTGGTCCACCACAACACCCAAGTATTGCGCATGATCCACGCGATCCAAGACCGTACAATCACAAACGGAACTTAATTTTGACCCACATGTATGAGAGATTATCTTAAAGGAGCAATCGGGCTGGGTTAATTTATTAGTGGAAAAGGTTATATATTTAGTTTTTACGAAATTAAGAGATAGGAGATTGGTGGAGAGCCAGGTCATTATCCTTACCAGGGCAGCTTCAGTGTAATGCTGTACTTCGGACCAACTATTGCCTTGGTCGATCAGTGCTGTGTCATCAGCGTAAGAAATTATACGTCCGTGGGAGATTGGTATATCACAAAGAGCATTTATTTATATAAGGAATAGTGTGGGTCCCAACACACTTCCTTGCGGAACTCCATACGTTAATGGTTCCTCTTGACTTACCCAGTCATCAATTTTAACACACTGAGTCCTATTTGTTAAGTAGTTCCTAAATAGATCCAGGACACAACCTCTGATACCAATACGTTCTAACTTAAGGAGCAGTGTTGGGATAGACACAGTGTCAAATGCTTTAGATAAATCTAGAAAAACGTCAATCGTTTTTTCTTTAGCATCAAGGCCCTTAGTTATGGTGGTGACAATCTCTAACACAGCGTCATCGGTGGACCTTCCACCACGAAAACCGTATTGATTATTAGATAAGATATTATTTTTGTTAAGGCATTGGACAAGGCGATTATTTATCAGCTTTTCCAGAATCTTAGATATTGCAGTAAGAACAGAGATTGGTCGATAATTGTTGACACTGAGTCTATCCCCCCTTTTATGAATTGGATGAATTAATGCCTTTTTAAAATTTAAAATGCCAGCAGAGATGCCATCAAGGCCAACCGCGCAATTACTTCTCAAGGACTGTATAATCTGGTCCACTTCACCTAAATCGCAACTAAGAAGTACCATTGAATCACGCTGAGAATTAATATTTGCAGGGGGATCCTGCTCATTGACTGATGTAATATTAGTATAAGTTTTTCAGCCAAGTTTTTCCCAACACTTGCAAAAAATTTATTAACTTGGTTAATATATGTGGCTTATCATCAGAAATATTTAGAAGATCGTTTTTATGTTTTTTAGATGGCTCAAGGTTTGCAACCCTTTTTATTACTTTCCAGGTGTCCTTTGGTTTAGATTTAGCTAGTTGCAGTTCACTCTGCTCATAATCTCTTTTAAGCTTTTTTGTTAAATTGTTAAGAAAATTTTTATATCTTAAAAAAACAAGCTTCTAAGTCAACACAATTAAAAGATGCTGCATATTCACTCGCCAATAAATCAAAACCTATAGGATACTTCCTGCTGACCTAGAATTACAAAACTTGGCAAGAAGCAAGATCTAACAGTACAAGTATAGTAAAAAATCTGAAAATCGATATAATTAGGTTTCCGTACTCATAAGGTGTAGAATTCTTTGTCAGGCGCATAATATGTTATGCCAGTTATTTTACAGTTGATAACGTGTTGCTATAACATCTTTCTTGCTATTTACTAAAATGATTTATATTTATCGGTAGTACGGAACCCTTTGTGTGTGAGTCTGACTCACACTTGACCGGTTTTTAAATACTCCTATCTCTAATCTACTGTCATAAAGCTATAACCAGTGCTTGAAATAAATGTTATTTATTCATAGCTATCACCACGTGGGAGGCTTCGGCCGTGGCTAGTTAACACCCTACCGGCGAAGAAGTGCCGCCAAGCGACTTATTGTTCCGGTATACGTGTAGAAACCGATTAGGGATTTGGGTTTAATATAACTACCATGACCCTAACAGGTTAGCCCACTACCATCTTGGACTGCATCATCACTTACCATAAGGTGAGATCGCAGTCAACGGTTAACTTGTGGTAAATTAAAAAAAAAAACGTTTTCCATTACCCTGTGAGGATCCATTAATACAAGAGGCATACAAGAAAAGCTATTGTCATCATTTTCAGCGGTTCTGCTCATGAAAGGGTAAAACAAACAACTATCAGTTGGCATAAGGGCCGGCACGCACGTCGAGTGGCGCGTGTATTTAACGGTATAGTCTCTCGTCGTGATTTACGTGTATAGTTTGCTGCACGTTTACCGTTTGCGATGAATTTCATCACATATTTGTAGTTCTATAAAATATTATTGGTCGCTAACTATGGACCTCCATCTATCTCAAGCGGCGATTGTTCAGCAATGTGTGCTGCCAGTCATGACCCACGGTTCGGAAACATGAACTCTGAAAAAAACAAATAACAACTAAGTTACAAGTGGCACAACGAGCAATGGAGCGGGCCATGTTCCGTATATCGCTCATTGACCGTGTGCCAACCACCACATTACGCCAAAGAACGGGACAATCCGATATTGTTTTGAAAGTGGCCAGGTCAAAGTGGAGGTGGACAGGGCATGTCTGTAGGACTATTGATGATCGATGGACCCGTTTGCTACTGGAATGCAGACCACGTACCGGCAAACGAAACGTAGGAGGACAACCATCTCGTTATTCTGAACTCTGACGACATCACCAAGCTTGCGGAGAAAATAAGGGAGGCTTGCCCAACATCGGGAAGATTGGCGTACACGCCAATCTTCCCGATGTTGGGCAACCGATTGATTCCATTCCCGATGATGGTTGAGGAGGCCGCACGGGTGTCGCCTCGGAATGAAAAGAGTTTGGCCATAGTACACCACGCTGGCCAAGTGCGGATTGGCAGACTTCACACACCTTCGAGAACATAACATCAATTCTGGTTATATCTATAATAATTATTTATAAGTAGTTAAAAACTTACAACTATATTAATTATAGTTTTAAGCTCAAGTCTGATTATAACTCTTAGTAATTATAATCTGTGAGGTTAGTGATAATAACCGAGACCAACTGTTTTACATGCTCTCCGGAGCACGGAAAATCTACGTGCATTTAAAACAGTCGCAATGATATTAATGTACTGTACTCATAGTAAATGCATTAGGAAAGCTCTTGGGGCGCGAGACAATGGTTCGGAGTCAGACCCATTAAAAATGTAGGAGGCAACGAGTGTAAAGCCGCCTTCACACGACCCTACGTATTGACTGACAGGTTGATGTCACGCTGTATTAACGAATCTAAATGGGCCGTGTGTAACACCGTATGTCTAACCTTGTTTTCTATGGTATTCAATTTTGAACACCTCATCGATGAAGGTTTGAAAAATGCTAAAAAAAATCTAATAACTGTAGCTACACCAGTATTGTAATTTCAAGTTTTACGCTTTGATGATGGGGGAATAATACTGCATAAAATTTGTTTGCTTACTAATGAAGATTTTGGATCTGTTTCATAAATTTAGATTTATTTTGATTTACACCTAATATTTATTGCGAAAACATAAACGCGATATAAGCGTGTCTGTCTGTCTGTTATCGTTTATGGCTCATTTTCGGAATAACCAATTTTGAAATTAGGTACAGAGATAACTTACATCCCGGAGACTCAAACGGCTGTATCCCTGGAATCTGGGATGGGATGAGTTTCCCTGGGATTATTAAACATAAATCAATGAAATCGCGAACGTATCACGTAAAAATTTAAACCGAATTGCAGCGAATCTTTAATATAAATGAGTGTAAATTGGGGCGAACTGAATTATTTATATTAAATGCAGTACGGTGTGACAGTCGCCCGCGAGCATAACCCCGCGAGAGATAATTTGATTACGTATGCATTAAGTGCATTTCCATTTCCCCGACGCGAGATTTATCAGCGGCGCTTCCAGATCGCGCGCTGACTTAACAACTATTAGAAAGGAAAATTAAAGCGAGCTGTACATGGCATCACTGCCTGTATGGTTTTCGAGAGTGGCAACACTGGTCTGTGGGCTCGATGATTGAACATAATATATTATGGCGGCCGTGTTGTGTGTGAATTCCTAAATTAAAGTTTAGTTAGTGTGTAGAATCGATATAATATATGTAGGTACTAGATAGGCACTTTCATAGAAAAAGTTGGGCGTCCAACTTGTAGGGCATGCTCTTCACCTGTATAAGCCTGTCCTTGTCTCCGCCAAAGCGCTGTCCCGCTTTTCAGAATAGATGGCGTTAGTAAAATGAGTCAAATTTCTTTGTTTGACAGGGCCCGTCTATGTAAATTGAGCTCATTGGTGTGTATTAGTTAGTAGTTAGTGTGGATAACCGAGTTTCCTTTTAATATAACATTTCATTCAAGTTTTCTGCATGCTTGTCCAGAAGGTACTTAAGTAAAACGGGACAGAAAACACGGGCGTCAATGGAACGGAACGGAAGGCTGTGCCAAATTTTAGCGATTTGTATCGTCGCGCGTTGGGTGACCGAATTTTTGGAAGTCCGAATTTCAACGTATCCTCCGTGCTTCGGAGAGCACGTTGAGTTGTCGGTCCCGGTTATTATCACTAACATCTGATAATAATCGTTAGTAACATAAGAGTTGAAATAGTAGTCTTCTAGTCGAGTCTAACGACCTGGGAACCCACCGCATTATTATCCCAAGGAAATATATCCTTTGCCATTATGTGATTAATGGAATGGGGTCACGACCCTCCGCAATGAGGAATACGACGCAGAAAGAGATTGTCGTCGCTGTTGTCGTCGTCGTCAACCTGGCTATAGCCCATATCTTTCCTGGATATTTAATGAATTTCCGCGGTATTTTTTGGCTGGTATCTGCCATGGCTGGTTACCGCCCACTGACAAAGACGTGCGTTCCAGTAATCGTACTGGAACGCACGTCTTTGTCAGTGGGCGGTAGAAAGTAGTGCCTTGTAGAAAGCGATTAGAGTTATGGGTTTAATTATGACTGTCATACCCCTAACAGGTTAGCCGCTCCTTACCACCAGCCCCCCTATTCTCTTATTCAGTGGATATCAAAAAATGGATTTTTTGTTATACATTGAAGGTTTGATATGAAAATTTTATTTTTATTTCATAGCAAACCTTCAATGGATAAAATATTTATATTAGTGCCTTTCATGTTTTGATAGCCACTAAATTAAAGAATAGGGCTGTAGGTGAGATCACAGTCAAGGGCTTACGAGTATCATACTAAATATTATAAATGCGAAAGTGTGTTTGTTTGTTGGTTTGTCCTTCAATCACACCGCAATGGAGCAAAGGATCGACGTGACTTTTGGTATAGGTATAGTTGAGAACCTGGAGTGTGACAGAGGCTACTTTTTATCCCGGAAAACTAAGGAGTTCCCTCGGGAATAAAAAAAACTTAAACCACGCGGGCAAAGTCGTGGGCATCAGCTAGTGTGTAATAAAAAATATTGAAGAACCCAAATACGCTGTATAACGTTGTTTTACGTATGAAACATTTCCTTGAGGATTCCCAAGGTACACAAACATTTTAAACGGTTATTGTATTTGATAAATGCCTTCCGTTTACGAAGACAGCCGCCGCGCTCCTCAGCATTATGGTCTGCGAACATGCAACGACATCATTTTAGTTTTCTCTACCTTATTTTAAAAGTTTGTAGATAATTTATCGTATGCTTTTTGGGGCGATGCAATACATAATCTGAACATAATTTTTGTTGTAACTACACACGGGTAATGTAGAACTACTTTCATACGACTTCCCTGGCATTGTGGTAAGTGCTGTGATCTTTTAAGTAAGGTTCCCGGGTACGATCCCCGGCATGCCCCGGGCTAATTGAGAGTTAATAATTTCTGAATTTTCTCTGGTCTTTTCTAGTAGGAGGCTTCGGTCATTGCTAGTTACCACACTACTAGCAAAACCATGCCACCAAGCGGTGGCTTTTTGTAACTTCTGAGATAAAACTGTCAAACCTGTGGCTTGTGGGCTGAGATGTGCGCAGATTCTATAATACGACGTAGAGTTTGACGTAGAGTAACGTAGAGTGTTGCTACGTGGTCGAACGCGTTTGGTTGACTTTACTCTATATTTTAATTTATAGATGAATGATATTATATATAAATTGGTCCAGTCCCATAATACAATCATCATCATCATCACTACAGCCTATTAACGTCCCACTGCTGGGCACAGGCCTCCACTCTCATAGGAGAGCGGGAAATAGAGCTTAGACCCACCACACTGCTCCAATGCGGGTTGGCGGGCCAATACAATAGCGATCTTTAAAGCAAAAGCAAGCTTGTTCTTGAAGCAAAACTTTTTAAATAAATAAATAATTACTTTTCTCATGAAGCATGACATAGGTTGCTTTTTATCCAGGAGAATATCATAACCCATGGGAAAACAGAAAATTAATTTGATAACAAGTCAAATCAGCAACTTTTTTCCTGTTGATGTTGTATTGAAATACTGAATTGTGACGCAATCAAAGTTCGATACAATTTTTTACTTTAATCGATAGTTTTAAATGGCTATTCAACAAAAAACTGACAAGGGACGTGGACATAACGACTTTTAGAAGATCCTCTAATTGATAATCACTAAAAAAATCCTAATTTATCAACCGACTTCAAAAAAAGGAGGAGGTTCTCAATTCGACTGTATTTTTTTTTTTTTTTTATGTTTGTTACCTCAGAACTTTTGACTGGGAGGACCGATTTGGATGATTCTTTTTTTATTTGAAAGAACATACTTCCCATGTGGTCCCATATAAATTTTATCGAAATCGGTCGAGCTGTTTTTAAAATATCAACAATAAAATAAGTACTTTGTGTAGCGTCGGTTGCTTAAAAAGTATTTTTTATATTATTTGATTTAGTAGTCGAATACCCAATTCAGAAAGACGCTATAGACTGTGAGAATAGCCGTATTCTCACAAAATGAAGCAACTATTATATTGTTAATTTGAACGAAGTTATCTCAAATCTTAGCGTGACGCTCGCGATTTGTTCTAAAACGATACTTTAACCAGTCCTGCACTTTTATTAGCCGGCTTAATGGCCAAAATAAAAAATAACCATGTTGAATTTGATGTTTCCTTCCACGGCAAGGGCTGTACGGTACAATAAAATGTTTTATGTCAGATATTTTACTTTGATGTGTTGTTCCAGAAATAATACTTGAATGTTATGGTTATACGAGTACCTATACTATTGATCTTATAGGTATTGTATACCAGAGGTGCGCTTTTTGAAGTGAAACTCCTTTAGAATCGTTGATTTGAAAATTCGATGAAACGAAAAGTGTCACCAAAAAGAGACAAACATATTATTGTTAATAGCAGATAGAATACAAGTTACATTCATCTCATACTCTCGTAGGCTACTTTTCTGAAGTTCCACTTCTGCGGTGTGTGAATTATCTAGATATAAATCTTGATGTGAGAGATAAATTATATCAGATCATCATTTACATATACTGTAGGAACTTAAGTAAATAATAAAAAAGTATTTTTTGGAGTCGGTGCCCAAAATAGCTCCTACGGTACCTTATTACATTGGCATTGACAATTTCGCTTCTCCTTTTTATGAAGTCGGCTAAAAATGCCGCGGAATTATTTGATTATTCGGTATAGTTTATGTTCGTCTCTGGGGTGTCAGTTGTTTCTGTGGTAATTTTCATCAAAATCAGTTGAGCGTTGACGATTCGAAGAAAGTTGAATTAAAAACATTTGAGTTTGAGTTTATAAGCGGCTTCTTTCGAAGAGTGAGTCGCAGAGGTAAGAGAAGCCAGCCGATTCTAGTCCATATCACCGTGCAATAGCTACTACTTGGTGCACCGCACCTTTCCTCGACATCTTTTGACAATAAGTCTACTAAACAATCTTAAATATTGCGGAACCGGCAGGATTCGAACCTGCGTCTCTTTTGGTCCGCTACGGTCCAAAAAATCTCAATCCACGCAGACAAAGCAACGGGCGCCAGCTAGTTTAGTATGAACTTTGTTTCGTACCATACTACAACAATGCCAAGCTTCAACGACTGAGAATATGATGCAGGGGTCCCCATACAACAAACCGCTCCTTTTTAACCGACTTCCAAAAAAAGAGGAGGTTCACAATTCGGCGTGTATTTCTTTTCTATATCTACTATAAAAATCCTAAGAAAGATTTTAGAAGAATTTTTCTATATTGCTACCTACTTTTTGAACAATTTCTTTGTACCTTGCAAACAATCTTCAATTTATTAGGTAAGGCATCCTTTGAGCTTCTTTCTCTACGCTAAATTCATACCGTATTGAATGGCACGGGAGCGAATCGCCTCCGACCCACTGAATCACAATATAAAACGCTGTCTGCATATCAAGATTGTTGACATCCTTTGTGTGCTCAATGCTTTAGAGAGAACCTACTTTTTAAAAAGAAAAGGAAGCGAAAAATAGCTAGAAATAGGGCTTGTCTTTGTGATAAACTGGACCGAGTATAAAAACTATCACATACTGTTACAGTATGTGATATCTTTTATACTCCCACGTAGTACCCCACCATCTTAATATAATAGCTGCGTGAATGAAGGATAAACAAACACAGTTTCGCATTTAAAGGAAATTTTACAGTAGGACTAGCCGATAGCTGTAAATTTTTTCGCGTGGATTTAAGTCTTATTTCCTTTCTTTATTATTCAAGACTAGGTGATGCCCGCGTCAGCGTGGAATAAGATTTTTTTTATTCCTGCGGAACCACTTAATTTCCCGGGATAAAAAGTAGCCTATGTCCTTCCCCGGGATGCAAACTATTCCTTTACTAAATTCCATCAAAATCCGTTGAGCAGGTGGGCCGTGAAAGCGTAGCAGACAGACAGACATACAGACACACTTTCGTATTTATAATATTATATAGTATGGAGTTTTGCTATTCCACTACAAGGTAGCCCACTTACCAACTCACCTGTTAGTAAGTAATGATGCAATCGACATGGTAGCGGGTTAACTTGGAAGGAGTATGGCCCATAGGGCATACTTCTATGGTTTCTATGGTATCTTAGAACTTCCGACCGAATTTTGGCTACGGCGGCCAATCTCCAGAGAGAATAGCCATCTGCGCGGGAGATACTATAGTACACAAGTGTGTGCGCAAACACAGTTGCACTATCTGTTCCTTTACTCTCATAGCCCGATGGGACGGAAATCCGACACGACCGGAGAGAGATCAGGCGCAGGACCGACGGCTTGACGTGCTCTCCGAGGCACGGAGGTGAAACACCGCCAACTTCCTAACTCCGGGGTAGTACTGAAAATTTCTAGTCAGAAAATCCCAATACTTAATCATGTCACGACCTGGGAATCGAACCCGGGACCTCGTCGGCCGCAATCGAACACGCTAACCACTAGACCAACGAGGCAGTTAGTCTGTAATTAGTTAAGTAAGGAAATGAAACAATTACAAGTAATTCATTGGTTTATTCTCAGTACATCCAAAGCATTGTCAAGTGCTTAGCCTACACTTAAAACTAATATGTACATCTTATTGAATGAATATAAAATTAAATGGTCTGAGAGCTGGATAACGATTTGGGCTTATTTTTATGCAACAAAAAGTTTTATGTTTTCAAAAAAACAATTGTTTTGACAAAAAAACACCATTTAAATTGTAATAAAAATACAATAACAGCGCATTTTATCATTTTATCTATCCATTTTTATTAATTTACTTACTGGAATATGTTTTCTGATAAAATACAATTAAACTGAGATCGATTGGACTTTACATAAAATTAAACATATGAGTAGTTTACAATATGGATGTCAATCGTGTAGTATGATTTAATAACATAATATACCAATAAGTTTTTATTCCTGTCATTAAAAGTTGAGTACGTTCTGCGGAACGTATAGCATGCGGTCACACCAGTGCCCTTGCTACAGGATTTTAAATCTTACGTACATAATATTAAGGTTAAATTAGCCCACAAGACGTCCAACGTCGGTGCCATTTAAAATCTTGTGGTAAGGGCATAGAAAGAGAGTCGATATACACCACTGCCACGCAGCACAGCTGTGATGGTAGGGATGTTCATACAAATATAATATTATGATTGAGAAGATGACTGAATGCCTTGCCCCGCCTATAGTTTAATAAAAGCGGGCACTTAGGTTTTTTTTTATATATAGGCTAGCGCTTGGCTGCTATCAGACATGCTTGCAAGTGGTGATGCAGGCTAAGGTGGAGCGCGCTTGCCTAGAAGATGCCTATTTACTCTTGATTAACACTAAAAAAACTTGCTAAATATATTTTATACAATTTATTTTACAAATACATAAAATATGCAAAAAACATAACTCAATCGTACACCAGCTCTTAATCTAAATGACACCATTTGCAAAAAAATTAAGGGTCAACATGATATTTTTAGTATCAAAATTAATATTTTGAAATATATGTCCAAAGCATATTATACGATTATGTCGGTCTTATTCATTAGCAGTTGTGCTTTGCAACTATGTCTGTAACAAATATTTTTTTTACAAAGTCGTATATTATGAGAAATGTTGGCGCGCAAACACATAGGGACATTTAAAAAGTTTAAGAACAAAAGCTTTTCATATGAGGTTTTAGTATTTTTAAGTTATTGGTGTAACGTCATTTAACAGGATAGCATTTGGCTTCAAATTCTTGTGTTTTGTGTTATAATATTATGCGCTACCACTTCGACAAAGCTTTCTTCTTCTTTCTTCACAAAAATTATAAATTTGCCATTTTTTCTAATTACGGAATTATTAACGTTATAAAAAACTGTGCAATATTTCTTCAGGTTGCGCAAAGCAGGTTCCAAAAGACCTTAAATTTACATCCTCTTTTAGTTGTTAGTTTGATAACCATTTTAAACTATAGATTAAAGAAAAAATGTGCGTTGATATTTGATGATGTCACAACTATGTATTTCATACAAACTTTTATTAGGTACTAGAATCGCGTTTTTATGTTGCTGATTTGATTGAGTTTACGTTATCCCTAATAATTGCTGTGTATGCACCAACCATAAGCTTTTAAAAGAGAAACACCCAATTATTGTAAAGATTTAAAAAAAAGTAAGGAGTACATTGGATATGTTTTGAGGGCAAATTTATAACAGAAACGGCTGCATCAGTTATCAATTAATTAATTAATTACAATACTTAGTATTAGAGTACCTATAGTCTAGCGTAAAAACTTTTGGTGCGTTACCACCCTAACACAGTCAATCTTTATTCTTTGACAAAAATATAACTTCTTTCTCTACAAAATTGTATTTTAGAATAATTAGTTACCTATCTAACATTTTCATAATGAGAAATTTCCAAAAGGGGTCATTAATAGAATCAACTGTTACATACAATCAGCTTAGGATAGCGATCGATACGAACGCCTATTTTATTAAATGTTTTATAACCAGAATTTCAATTACATCTTTTTTTTAATTGTTAGCAGTTATTTTAACTTCATAAATAGTTTGCTGAATCATTTTTGACAGCTTTTAAAATTTCTCATTTTGAAAATTCATCTTAAACAAGTTAACCTCGCGATATTGTCAGCGCAACTTTACAACTAACCTCACTGCGTTTTCCAAAATTAATACAAATTCAAATCCTTTCGCAAGCACACACTTTTTCACTTACAACTTCTAGTAAAGCGTTTTATATTAAAATGTCTTCATGAGAATGTGTTCAGTCAACGGTGGAACTATGTTGGGTATATCGTTATTTTTAATATTTTTCTCTTTCCTATGCATCGTACACTTTTTCTTGTGTCCTATTTCTGATTTATTATGGGTTGTCTTTATTTGTGTTGAAATGGAGATGTTACGTTTTTTGAGCGCACACGATTTCTGTTCACACGGACTTCTGTTAATCACAATTTTGTCACTTTCACTGGTTTGTTTATCACTATGAATAGCGTCTTCAGTTTTGATTGTTTCTTCTTTTTTCACAATTTTGTCTTCTTTTGTAGTGGTTGTTACTCCAGCTGCTAATTGAGAGTGGTCGAAGCATGTTGTCGATTTCTGTACACAAAAAAAATATCATGTTATAACATTGTAAGAATGAAATCAACAATTCCAAGTTCGATTGATAATTAATAAGAAAGCTTATGTTTGCGTGGTATTAATCTATTTTAAAGAAGAAAGATGCGAGGAAGATGAACCATTAGATTCACTTGAGGATTCAAAATCACTTGTAAATTTTTGAAAGACAATTAATTATTGTGACGCAGTTGCTACTTCGAGTAAACTGATTATGAAACGCTGTCGCACGTTGGCAATCTTAGAGGTCAGATCCTTTGACTGACTTTGGAGGTCCAAATTTGGTCTTTTTGTTTCCTCCGTGACTTCTAATGATAGATATAATCCACCTAATCAACATTATTATTTATACAATATTTTGGTGCAAATGTTTTTTAAGTGATCTAAATTAAATAATTTTTCATAATTGTGGTCCAAGTAATCTCTGCTCATTATTAATTTGATATGATAAATTCGACGCTGATACACACACAAATGCAGACATAAATTAATGTTTGTTTTTGGCTGAAAAACAGATAAAATGATTTTGTGTTTACGATGAAATAATATTTGCTAAGAAGAAACGTAGACTTACAGTGGGATTCACTGCCCTGGAGTATATTTGTACACGTCCTTCTAACTCCATCTTCAAACGCCAATCTCGCAGATACATGTGTGCCGCTGCGGCGCTCGGCCACCCACGTCGCCATGTATGCCATCTGTGTTAACATAAAATCTCAGTATATATATCTATCATCATCAACCCCAATCGCTAGCTCAATACAATGACGTACGTACTTTCCGTACGACAAACGGACTGGCCCTAACATTCCTTGTCCCTACTTTAACTCCATAAGGGTTGAATTTTATCTAATATAGATGCTTCCTGATCATCGACAACGCTTAGCTTAATTTGAGAGGGGGAGAGGGGTTGGGGTTTACGCTGTGTATTGTCAGGCAGGTGTTTTCTTGCCGCAGATGGTATAGTATGGAAAAGCACTGCCAATCCGCACTTGGCCAGCATGATGGATTAAGTCCAAACACTTCTCGTGGAGACTCGTGTTCAGTGATGAAGATGATGATGATGAATAACTTTTCTTGTACATGTCGAGTAATACACGTATTAAAATTCTTCATATTATTCAGTATTATAGCTTTGGATAGGTAATATTATGTATGTATTGACTTTGAGTCTTTGATTAACAAAGCACTCATTATTAAATGATTATAATACAAAGGATTAATATAATGTATTATTTTTCATATAGAACTACTATGTGTTTTGTAATGGTTAATCATTTTACTTTATAATATTAAGTAATAAATTATTATTTGAGATGAATTGCAAATTGTATTTTTAAAATCATAATTATATCCGATCATATTTTGAAACCACAATATTATGTTAAAATACATTGTGTAATTTGATTTTGAGTGAAACAAAATAATATTATTACATGATGGTACGTATAGCTTACTAGATGATGCCCGCGACTTCGTCCGCGTGGATTGGTTTTTTTTATTACCACGGGAACTCGTCAATTTTTCCCGGATAAAAATTTTCGGGATAGCCTTAATCCTTCCCCGGGATACATTCCGGGGAAGGACTAAGGCTATCCTTGTCTCTGTACCAAATTTCATCACAATCTGTTTAATAGTTGAGCCGTGAAAGCGTAGCAGACAGACAGGCAGATGGACAGACAGACAGACAGACACACTTAGACACAAGTATGGATTCCCATGAATTTGGCTGTCTGGTGTTAAATTTTTAAAGACTGTTGGAATTTGCCAAGATCATCCACAGTGCTCAGATATATTATTTCCTCCACCTAGGTTTTGTGTCACAGAATACCAACAACGTATACATATAAGTATCAAAACGATATGATTAAAATTCTCCGAAAAATGTAGTTTTAAATTTTTAAGAATTTATTTTAATATTTTGAAAAGAGGACGGTAAAATTCACGCTTAAATTTTACAAGAAATAAGATACTCCTTTGAAGTCAACAATTGAAACAATTTAAAAAAGAAATTTTTCCAAGATTTTTTTGTAACCAATGAAATTTAAGATCAAAAGATAATGACGTGGGTAATGCTAAGGACTTTTTCAACCTTGAATGATATTTTAACAGTAGATTAAAGCACAAAAATTACAATGGCTGACTATTGATATTTTTCAAACAGTAGTAAACTATTCATTCTTATAGTTTGAATGTCTGTCTGTTTTTATGCTTTCATGGCCCACCAGTACAACTGATTTTGACAAAATTTGGGACAGATATAGGAGATGTGATCCTGAAAAGGACATGGGCTACGTTTTATCCCGATTTCCCAAAGGAATCAAATACGTTTATCACGTGAACGAAGTCGCGGGCGTCATCAATTTATTAATAACTAGATGATTCCCGCGACTTCGTCCGCGTGGATTAAGTTTTTTTGATTCCCGCGGGAACTCTTGAATTTTCCGGGATAAAAAGAAGCCTATGCCCTTCCCCGGGATACAACCTATCCCTGTACCAAATTTCATCAAAATCGGTTGAACAGATGGGCCGTGAAAGTGTAGCAGACAGACAGACAGACAGACAGACACACTTTCGCATTTATAATATTAGTATGGATTAAAAACTAAGTTCAAACTATTTTTCAATCTTACAGTTTACCTTGTTAGAAGTTGAAGTATCCTTGATTTTTGTCCCAAGCTCCTGTATATTAGTGCTGTAGATCTGATAGATATCAGATCTCCCCTGATTGGTTTCTCAAAATTTCGATTTCGAAAACTTAGCCTCGCCGCTTCCAAGAAGTATTTGGTTGCTAATAGTGTTAATCCTGAAAAAAATATGTTTTTAAATTTTCCAAAAATAAAAGCGTGAATCAACATATATATACCTACTCGTGCCTACACAATTTCTCCTCTTACTCTCTCCATAGCTTGCGGAAAAACATGATTACTAGGTTTATAATATTGTATACTAGGTAAGATAGTTACATTTTATATTATTTTATCGTTTCGAAAACAAATCCTATCTATGTGGGACTGCAATCTTAAGTTTGCCTGTAAATGTTTATTGCAGCTTTTAAGAAACTGTACTAGCTAGAAGACTTCCATTCCAAAAATATGCAAAGACATAAGAGTTCCTTTTCTACCATTTTAGTACGAAACCTTAAAACAACAACACTAAATTCCTACCATACCTTTAGTCCTCAGCCAATTTCCGTACAAAACATAATGTTCCCAGTTGTTCGGCTCCAGTTCCACTAGTCTTGTCAATATTCTCCGCTTCTCAGCTTCGGGTTTCAGGGTCAACAGTTCCACGTGCGCTTGTACGAAGCGCGGCTGGAGTGCTACGCAACGCTCGAGCATCGATATGGCTGGATTTGTTCGACCACTTTTCCTGTTCAAGAGAAACACTTCTATACCACAGGTTATACGGGATTAAGCTAGCGACTATGTTCTCTTTGTGTTTTTTTAAAAATCCTGTAGGAACTATGATTTCCGGAATAAAAATTAGCTTCTTCCTTCTATAGCCAGTCTATAAAGGACTTGATAAGCACATCGTAGAAAATAAACATCTTAAGATATTTAACTAAAGCTTTTACAGATATACAGGGTTGCCGTGAAACTTTCTGGTAATGTGGTGAGTGGTGTGTATTTCAGTGGGAGGAACGATTTGGATGACAATAATTTCTAAAAGAGTCTTGTCCAATTTGGTTTGAGGCTTCAGCCTTAGCTAGTTACCGACCTGCTTGCAAAGGCGAGCCGGCAAACATTCCGATACGATGTCCAAAGCAACTATGGGTCTATGGGGTCTATGGCTTTTATAAAACTGCAATACCCCTTCAGAGTTAGCCCACTTCTTTCTATGACTGCTTCATAACTAACTAATACTGTATAGCTGCTCTAATTGATTTAGTATAGTTACAGACAGATAGACAGTCTGTCGGAAAAATATAGAAAAATATATGAGGGTTCTTTGTTTAACTCCCGAACCCATATATAAAGGCGATTTATATTGCGAAGCGAGCGTAAGTATTTATGGTTATTCGTTGGAACCTTTTTTCTCGGGTCAGGAATACAAGACACAGTCCTAAAGTAATTATAATAATCAGTTTTAAAATGATACAAACATTTTTATGCTAAAATTATTTAATATTCAGCTTTTTAATCGTAAAAATATTATTGTACTGAAATTGTGATGCAGTAGTTTTAATTAAGAATTCAATTATAATAATTATTATTGTACGGCTTAACAAATAGCCACCCACAAATAATAATTTTCAATTCCGCAGTTGTTAATTGTACATAGGTGGGTTTCATTCGGTTTTAATTGCTGCACAAAGTGTGAATAGTGGACGAATTAAATAAAATATTCATTTTAATTTATGTTTAAAAAATATCTCGGACAATAAATTTTGATTAAATAAAATGAAGGTGGAAATATTTTTGTTGTTTTGCGGAAGGTCTTGTGTTTTGTGCTTTTTGATGAGAGGCTTATTTGAAAATGAACGCAGTGGATTGAATATTCAATATTTTAAATCTATTTCACGAGTTAAAATCTAGGTTCAGTTGCCGATTAAGTCAAACTTGAAATTTATTTGCTATAGTATAATATATATTTTATTATAGTACTTAACAATTTTTATATTGGCTCAAGTACCTATTCGGTTTGGCATTGTTTGTGATGCCGACAAGAAGTCCCTTAGAGACGGCGCTAGTCTTGGCGAATGCATATGAAACAATTAAGTATGTATTGTATGTAAAATGTATAAGTTCTTCTATATGATGTAAAAACATTACTTACTTGTAAAGTTTGCCAAGGTTGTAGTGCGCGTTCACGTGATGACGGTTGTACTTGATAGCTTGAAGGAAGTGGTGCTCTGCGTTGTCTGCGCCAACCAATGTGCCAATGTTGTTGTGTGCACTGGCATAGGTTGGCCAAAGCCTGGACAAATAAGAAAACAAATTTTTGTAAAAATTTGTGCTAAGGCTCAGCGATTATTCTGCTCCTACCAGATATTGACCAATCAATCCAGTTATTGAGAGTTGACGTGAAAAATTTATCGCGTCATTCATCAACAATTTGATTGGTCTGCTGAATGTGTGGCTGGTTGCCTGCAATGTTGAGCGCTGTTGTCTTAACGAGGGAGGTCCCGGGTTCGATTCCCGGCAAAGTCAATTTGGGAATTTATAATTTCTGATTTTTCTCGTATTTGGTCTGGTGGGAGGCTTCGGCCGTGGCTAGTTACCACCCTACCGGCAAAGACGTACCATCAAGCGACTTAGCGTTCCGGTACGATACATAGAATATATAAACCGACTAGGGGTATGTGTTTCATATTATAACCATCTTAAGACTGCAGTGAGACCGAGTCAAGGGCTAACTTGTAGTGGAATAAGAAATAAAATAAAATAAACCGTAAGCTTGTTGTTTCGTGCATATCACGAAATGCCGCAATGCACCGTCTTTATAAATCATATTTCGCTAACACTTCGAGAAACTTCCCCGAAGCGCTGTAGTTGCGAAACTCTTTACCATAAACCCTGAGTTATACCAAGAAGTATACGCGAACACATCCAACTACCAACAGCTAACGATATGTAGGTAACTTTGCGCTGTGTCTTATAGCGAGAACTATTCAACCAAGTCTCAACGGTCACAGAATCTAAATACTAATATTATAAATACAAAAATTTCGATGGATGTATGTATGGATGGATGTTTGTTACTCAATCACGCCAGAACGGCTGGACGGATCTGCATGACATTTGGCGCAGGATAGATCAGGATAGGTCTGGAATAGCACAAAGGCTACTTTTCCTATCCTTATTATTTTATCCCGGCAAATTAGGGAGCTCCCGCGGGAACCAAAAAACCTCAACCCACGCGGACGAAGTCGCGGGTATCAACTAGTATAGAATATTTTTGACGATTTCCTTGGCCCAGTGTTGAGCACTGTTGTCTTAAGTTGTCCCGAGTTACCGGGATCCCTGGCAGCATCAATTTGGGAATTTATTATTTTTAAATATTCCCTGGTCTGGCCTGGTGAAACGCTTCGGCCGTGGCTGGTTACCAATACCACCCTACCGGCTTAGACGTGCCACCAGTGATTTAACGTTCCGGTATGTTGCCGTATACAAACCGATTAGGGACATGAGCTAGCCGAACAAGTCATCCCGCTACCACCTTATAACTGCATCACCGCTTAGACATCATCAGGTGAGATCGCGGGGGGCTGCAAAATTATATAACAAGCGTGCCATGGTTCCTTTTAAATATAGAACACTAGCGGTCCGCCCGGGCTTCGCACGGGTAGCACTTGATCAAAATAGTCCATACCCAATAATGGTCAGTCGGCACTGAGACGAACTACTCCACCATAAGTTCACAAATTTTGTTCAGCAAACCGCTGTGAACGCTTGGCACTTGAGTCTCCAATACGACGTATTTTCGCTGCACTCGCCTGGGAACTATGTTTAGAACTAACAACTAAGTTTAGACCTGGCTCTTTTAGGCATTTCACAGTCTGTCTACTACAGTTAGATATTAAAATGTTTAAAAAAATGTTAGTAAGTTCTCTTGTATTTATTATGATTGTCTGGACAAATATGACATAAAAGACAGTCTGAATTAATAGACGAATAATTTTTCCGACTTAATTCACATCATTGCAATTTTCGAAGGGCTCTCTAATTTATTTATAAAATAAAATTTAGCCTATATGTTACTCGCTGATAAAGTAGCTTTCTATAGGTGAATTTTTAAAATCGGTCCAGTAGTTTTTTAGTTTATCCATTACAAACAAACAAATCTTTTCTCTGTATAATATTAGTTTAGATAAATATTTTCAGACCATTTTTTGGTATAATGATTTTAGGTCTAGGCTCTACCACCGCGTTCGGAAAATCCTACTAAGAAGCGTCAGCAAGACAGTTACACAAACATCAGACCCAAAATACATTACTATAAATAAACAGCCCCCGCTGAAATGACAATGTTGTGAGAAATAGCGGGGTTAACAAGTTGTAGCGGGTGATATAGCAGTTTGTCTCATTCCGAGTCGAGACAACACAAACAATCCCACACGACAAACATGCTTGCAATTAGTGTGACAAAGCTTTTAACACTGTTCGATACGATATCATGTAGGGCAAATCTTACAGTACATTCCTACTTTAAAAGAGAAGCAAAATCGTACGCTTGTACGGGTAAAGAACATGCATAAGCGTGTAGGCAGAAAATAGCGTGGTAATTGCACACCAAAATTATTATTTTAGTATTAAGAAAATAAAAATTATATAATAATAATAACTTTTATTTCAGGCAACTGTCCCATATTTTGTTAGTAACAATCACGTTAACGTATATTAGTAAAAACAAAATACTTAACCTACTCTTATACCTATAAGCACAACTACAAGGCTCTTTGGGGTCTCCTAGCGCGACTGTGTGCACCATTCCAGCAACTCCAGAGAGGGCTGTCCAGCTTACCCACCAATATTATTGTAAAACGTTGTAGATAACATAGGTAAAAAAAAACAAACGACTGCTAGGAGCATGTTAAAAATGCCATCCAGTACCGGTCCATAGAATTCGTTGGTCTCGGAAGCAAAGTTTTTAAGAGAAGAGTCACGCACCAATCAAAGACAGTTAAAAATATAATCGGACTAGCGAAAACCCGCGACTTCGTCTGCGTGGTTTGAGGTTTGTTGGTTCCCGCGGGAACTCCTCAATTTTCCGGGATAAAAAGTAGCCTATGTGCTATTCCAGACTATAATATAAGTATTTCTGTGTCAAATTTCGGCCAGATCCTTTCAGCCATTGGGGCGTGATTGAGTAACAAATATCCATATATCCATACATCCATCCATCCAAACTTTCGCATTTTCAAAATCAAAATCAAAATGCTTTTTATTCAAATAAACTTTTACAAGTGCTTTTGAATCGTTAAGTGAATCTACCACTGGTTCGGAATGCCATTCCTACCGAGAAGAACCAGCAAGAAACTCGGCGGTTGCTCTTTTGAAAAAAAAAAATTTACAATTTTATTATTGTATACTTAAGTAACCGCTGTCCTTAGCATTGCTGGAGCGAGTCAAATCGTCGCTCTTTTGTCGTTTATGTAATCTTCAACGGTATAATAAGCTTTTTTTAATAAATTTATAAATTGGATATACCTATAAAAAGCATTCTCCGTTAATAAGCAGTCATCTGCTAGGCATTAGGTTTATCTATATTGCATATTTAAGAGCTGCTGCTGGATATGAATATTCTATATGAATATCGTGTCGGATGCTTTAAACATGTGAAACACTGTGACAAATATTAAGTACTAGCTCCTTAAGCCACTGCTAAATCTGTACTCTAGTTAACGTGGCGTTCTAAGTGTTCATACCTTAAGGCTTCTTTGTAGTGTTTGATGGCACCGTCTTGCTGTTCGCTCTCGCGTAGGAAATTACCGAAGTTGTAGTGCAGCTTAGCATTCTGCGGCAGAGTCGCTAAATCCGCTCTGCAACAAACGAAACATATTTTACCAACGAACTCTGAGAAATCCTTTTTTTTAATACCTCCCTGGGGCAGTATTGAGCGCTGTTGTCTTAACGTGCGGAGGTCCCGGATTCGATTCCCGGCTGGGTTAATTTGGGAATTTAAGTGGTATAAAAAAATGTTTCAGATTAAATCTATTAGAATAAACTAAGGATAGTCAATGGACTGTACAGATGAAGATGTAGAAATTTGCCATTATTATGCAGAAAATATTGTTCTAAATAATAATTTTTTGAAATTGACTTCAGTAACTAAGCAACTACGTTTCAATGGTTAACTTTTCTAAGACGACTCAAAGATTAATTTATTCATAATCCATACTTATATTATAAACGAGAATGTGTGTCTGTCTGTCTGTCTGTCTAACTGCTAAGCTTTCACGACCCATCTTTTCAATCGATTTTGAATGAAATTTGGTACAGGGATAGGTACCCTTCCCGAGGAAGGAAATAGGCTACTTTTTATCCCAGAAAAATTAAAGAGTTTCCGCGGGAATCAAAAAAACTTAATCCACGCGGACGACTTCGCGGGCATCAACTAGCATTAAATAAATTTAAAAAAAGATCGAAGTACCCGTCACTCAAATTGCATGTAACGGGGTGGCATGTCAATTATTGTACAATTGTTCATGTTAAATACAAAATAAATGAATCTGAATCTAGATAGATAGATGATTTATTTGTTCACGAAAACAATTCACAATTTGTGCTCACAGAAGTAAGTCAATTATTGATTATTTATTGCCTATTACAATCGTTCGGGAACAAATCTATTACTTAGTAGCCCATAGGCTAGCTCGTAATAGAAAAAAAAGAAGCCACGTTAAATGTTACGTGGAGCTTTATGGTAAAAAATATGTGTCCATGTTACAGTTACCTCAGTAAAGTAGCACGGTCCCGCCAGTCAGCATTTCTTCTATGCGTCCTCGCTACTCCGCTGACGGCTAGCACAGCTAATCCCACTACCAGAAACACTTTGGAGCCAGGTTTCGAGTACCACATCAGTTGGACGCCGTATGCTGTTATTATGACGCTGCCTACACTGTTGAAAGAAAACCGAATGCTTCATGATTATGATATCCAGCAGAGATCTTCTCGGTTGGTCCGTGAGCGCCAAGCGGGGGTACGGGCTTCGAGGTCTGGTCTCATTACCCGGGCGGGGCGCGGGGTAACATTGTACCCCGATGATTTTCTTTAAGCCGTGTGTCGGAGAGTCGGCTAGCCTTGAAGGCTACGGGCCCCTATTATGATTATTATATTCTGTAGACTTGTAGCGGTTACCACTGTTTAAGCTAGATGGCGCTAATTGAATCTACATCACAGGATAGATAAAATCGACTGAAAAACTTATAAGTCACATACAAGCCTGCATCGCGATATCGAAGTTTTCTGAGAATAGCGCTATATATAAGAACCTACGACAGTTGAACCGGAAAGGTCCTTGGGAACAACGCAAGCCCGTAGGAAGATTTCCCTATTCGTGCGAACGACAACACATCACTCACTCATCCCAGTGCCACAGACTTATTACAAGACGTGAGCATTACGCTTACTCTGAGTTTTGACATTGCAAATACGATTGATCGACGTGAGAGCTCACCACGCCAAGGATCAATACATTATTTTCAATAAATCACCTACCTCGGTATGTACAAGACCCTCTCAGCGATAACGAATCCAACAGTAACTAGAAGGTTGCTGGCAGGCATGAACGGAACCACCAGCAAGAGGAGGCCGATCACAGCTGGCGTGTGCCTTTGTACCTGCGACAAAGCGAAAAAGTAAATTAAATAAAGAGAGTGATTTGGAGGATTGGTGTGATGGTGTGGTGCTGTGCCGAATAACTGGGTGGTGTGGGTCGCATGCTGCAGGAGAAAGACATGCGCTGTACCACACAGATTTGTCTACTGTGGCGGATTATAGTAAAGTTCATACGCACGCAGTTGTGAATTGCAAGATATATAGCAAGATACATATAAGGTCAATAACATACCTCAAAATCAACTATACATCACACAGCAACAGTGCCCCAAAGGCTGCGCAGGTGACAAAGTTCCTGGGATTCCATCCACTGGTGATGAGTGGCACGGAACCCATCTGCCAGTAGTGGCTCAGCGACCAGGGGCATAGAAGTATCCTACAGTTGCATGCGACCAGGTAGCAGAAAGTCAGTAACATACCTCTAAATCAACAATACACCTATAGCACAGCAGCAACAGAGCCCCAAAGGCTGCACAGGTTACAAAGTTCCTAGGATCCCAGCCCCTGGTGATGAGTGGCACGGAACCCATCTGCCAGTCGTGGCTCAGCGACCAGGGGCATAGAAGTATCCTACAGTTGCATGCGACCAGGTAGCAGAAAGTCAGTAACATACCTCTAAATCAACAATACACCTATAGCACAGCAGCAACAGAGCCCCAAAGGCTGCGCAGGTGACAAAGTTTCTGGGATCCCAGCCACTGGTGATGAGTGGCACGGAACCCATCTGCCAGTCGTGGCTCAGCGACCAGGGGCACAGAAGTAACCACCAGTTAAACGCCGCCAGGTAGCAAAATGTCATCAACCTAATAAATTAAAGTTACACTTAGTTTTTTGTGTAATAATCCATACTTAATATTATAAATGCGAAAAGGTGTCTGTCTGTCTGTCTGCTACTCTTTCACGGTCCAACTACTCAACCGATTTTGATGAAATTTAGTAGAGATATAGTTTGCATTCCAGGAAAAGACTTAGACTACTTTTTGTCTCGGAAAATTTAGGAGTTCCTGCGGGAATTTTAAAAACTTAATCCACGCGGCAAAAATTGCGGGTATCATCTAGTTTATAATATTAGTAGTCCAGATTATTCAGAAAATCATGGATAAAGAACTTTGAATTGTTTGATCCGGGACCGTTAAAGTTCGTGTATCGCTGAAATAATATTATATTATATTCGCGTTCATAGTCATTGGCAGAATGGCAGGCGAGTTAAAGTTTACCCGCCAGCTTACAATAGAAAACAAATTAGACTGCGAGTTAGAAGTTGGCAACGATACAATAGGACGTAAATTAATGTCAAGCGAAGTAGGGGAACTTTACAATGGCGCATAAATTATTGATAGAGGTGCGCGAAACGGCTCACTGGAATGAAAGGAGATGCGTATTTTTTGGTCAAAAGGCTGTACCATTATAGAGGCGCGGCGCGGTACGCAGTGGAAAGTATTCTTTATATGAGGTTGTATGGAGCTGGCGGCACGGAGATACGCTGCGCGACGCGGCCCCGTACAAACTCATACAAATAATATTACCCGCTTTGTGCCGCGTCGCTCAGTGCATCTCAAGTGGGGCTAGACATAAAGCGTCTTATTCTTCAACTTATGTACCGATGCTGAATCCAGAAGCAGAAAAAAATGATCTAGAAGCAAAAAGAACTAATAGATAAAGTATATGTCGACGATATACTACTTGGTCTCTAACTATGAGCCTCATAAGAGAGCTCAGGGTCACTCAGCAGGCGATGGAGAGAGCAATGCTCGGGGTTTCTTTGCGCGATCAAATCAGAAATGAGGAGATCCGCAGAAGAACTAATGTAACCGGCAATGGGCGGGGCACATAGTTAGAAGAACCGATAGATGTTGGGGTCCCAAAGTGCTGGAGTGGCGACCACGTACGGGAAAGCGCAGCGTTGGCAGACCCCCTACTCGCTGGACAGACGACATCAGGAGAGTCGCAGGGAGCCGCTGGGTCCAGGCGGCGCAAGACCGAGGCGTGTGGAAATCCTTGCAAGAGGCCTATGTCCAGCAGTGGACGTCTATCGGTTGAGGTTGAGGATGATGTCGACGACTTCCCTGGCGCTGGGATGGGCGCAGTGGTTAGCGCTGTGGTCTAATATTGACAGGTCTCGGGTTCGATTCCCGGCAGGGTCAATTAATGAATTTATAATTTCTGATTGTTCTCTGGTTCTCTGGTGGGAGGCTTTGGCCGTGGCTAGTTGCCAACCTACCGGCAAAGACGTACAACCAAGCGATCTAGCGTTCCGGTACAATGCCGTGTAGAAACCGATTAAATAGGGGTAAGGGGTATGATTTAATATCGTGACGTCAGACGGTTACGTGGATTGAAATACTTACCTAGTTAATTATATTTCTTAACTGAATCACGAGTATTTTCTATGGGTATGTATAATATGTGTGGTTCGTCGTCGTCTAGAGATAGATTAATTATTATAGTCTGGAATAACACTTATCACATATGGGGTACTTTTTATTCCGGAAAATTAAAGAGTTCCTGCGGGAACCAAAAAGCATCAATCCACGCGGATTAAGTCGCGGCAGCTGATGGCATTAAATTCGTCACCACTTTCTATCCTTCTTTTTTTATAATTATTTTTCTATAATTATTCTTCTCACTATCCGCTGCGACCAACTCAAAAGTTTTTACAATGGAATATTTAGTATTATGGGTATTTAGTATTATGGGTATTTAGTATTTTGGGGTTGGGGGTAGAAATTGGGCAACTTTTTACGGCTAATTGTATTTGTGCTCCCGCGTGATTGCATTTAAATTTTTAATTAGAAATTTGTCTCAATTGGAATTAGTGAGGGATTGAGGCAATTCCACGAACTTTCATTTCGAGCCCGAATCAAATTGTTTGACTGTGAATCTTTAATTTCCTAGTAACTTTGAAACGTATTTTATCAAAGAGACATGACGTTCTGAACGCTGCCGGAATTGATATAATCTTTGATGTCTCACGATTTGATAAAACTTTGTCATTTGAATCAACCTCGAGTTGTGTGAACCTCACAACACAATAATATGTGAAATCATGGTAATTTTTTATACTAGTAGTTTTTAAAAATTTAAAGGATTACTCTAGCTATTTATTATTATTATTATATACTCTTTATTTGTACCACCATAGAAAAAAAAACAAAAGAAGAAAGAAAGAAATAAACAGACTGATACAAAAGGCGGGTAATAATATTAAAAATTATTAATATCGCTTACTAGCGATCTCTACCAGGCAACCTTAGTCGGGCGAGTCTGATGCGTCAACTTTGTTTATCCTTGTCATACCCGCCCGACTTCAACATAGTGGGTAGAAATCAAAATTATTTTGTACTTTACAGTGGCGTTGGAAGTCGGTTTTTGGAAAGAATTTTTATCTCATTCAATAATGCTATATCTGCCTAGATACTGTGCAAGAGGTGTAAGCTGAGTATTGTATCTGTGTGCGTCAACGCACTATCTCTGGCTGTGTGTGTGTGTGGGCTGTGTCTCAACACTATCGGTGAGCACTGGCAAAACAATACGCGTATTTCCCCACTCCCAGAATTCCATTAGATCTGTTCCTAATCGTTAGTTAGATTGCTCAAACAACTAATACAACCAAAGCCATAATACTATAGGTACCTTTATAACTTACTTACCTTACAAAAAAACTATGATGGAAAGCAGCAGGGTTGTCCTGAGGCGAGAAAGTTGGCCAAGTTCCTTGCAGCAACGCTAGTCGGAGACATATCAGCATGGATAGGGATACCAGCACTTTAGTTGTTCTGATCGACAGCCCTGTGCATTTCTTCTCGATCTTCAAAGAGCATATTGACCTAAAACAACGAAATATAATATTAAAAACTCAACAAGTGCAACAAGTATGTAAACGATGATTGTAATATAGTCATTGTTACGTCTTATATCATACTAATATTATAAACTAGCTGATGCCCGCGACTTCGTCCGCGTGGATTGCGGTTTTTTAATTCCCGCGGGAACTCTTAAATTTTCCGGGATAAAAAGCCTTTGTCCTTCCCCGGGATACAACCTATCCCTGTACTAAATTTCATAAAAATCGTTTGAACACATAGACCGTGGAAGCATAGCAGACTGACAGAAATTAAAAATTAAATTAAACGCATTTTTAAAAAAAAAAATTTTTATATAAAAACATTCCGTGGAAGATAAGGAACATACGACAAAAAAATTTGCCGAATTGGTCGAACCGTTCTCGAGTTTTGCGCTTAGCAACATTCATTTTTATTTATATAGATACGAAAGTGTGTTTGTTTGTTGGTTTGTTGGTTTGTCCTTCAATCACTCCGCAACGGAGCAACGGATCGATTTTTGGCATGGGTATATTTGAGGACCTGGAGAGTAACATACTCGTAGGCTACTTTTCACCCGGAAAATTGCCACTTAAACCACGCGGACGAAGTCGCGGGCATCAACTTGTCTATAGATATGTCGCCGCCAAATCGTAAAACCCGCCGTATTACAAAACGGCGCCGTTTTGTAATACGCCTAGCCGTATTGTCAGATTGCAGATTCTACAACCGGCTGTGACAAATACAAATCATGTTTCCTTTTGTGTTATAATACCTAGTTAATCATACTTTTTAGCCGATCACAAATAAGGCAAATATAAATTTGGAAGTCATGTTCGTTTGTCTATTACTTAGGTTTGAGCTAATTCATTCGATTAAGTTTACCTAATATTCATTGGTTACAGGCAAATGAGTTGCCAATTATTTCGTCAGATTCATTAGGAATTAGAGAGTTTTTTGTTTGGTTATTTTATATAAGCTTTATTTATATACTAGCTGATGCCCGCGACTTCGTCGTTGATAAGGTTTTTTATTCCCTCGGGAACTTTTTAATTTTCCGAGATATAGTAATAGTAGCCTATGTCACTTTCCAGGTCCTCAACTATACCCATGCCAAAAATCACGTCGATCCGTTGCTCCGTTGCGGCGTGATTGAAGGACAAACCAACAAACCAACAAACCAGCAAACAAACACACTTTCGCATTTATAATATTAGTATGATACTGGCATAAAGTTTTAAAAAAACCGGCCAAGTGCGAGTCGGACTCGCGCACCGAGGGTTCCGTACTCAAGAAGTAGGTATAATTACCTTTGTTAATGAACCGCAAAACTAACTTTGTAGAGGTTTACTGTTAATATCAAAAAATTACGTTTGTTGTATGGGAGCCCCCCTTTAATATTTACTTTATTGATATTTAATTATTTATTTTGAAAGGTAATATACAAGTTAATATTCTGTGAAAATTTGAACCGTCTACCTTGAACCGTTTTTAATATTGAGCAAAAAAATACGAAAAAAACACGTTTATTGTATGGGGACCCCCCTTAATATATATATTTTTTTAATTTTTAGTATTTGTTGTTATAGCGGCTACGGAAATACATCATTTGTGAAAATTTCAGCTTTCTAGCTATCACGGTCTATGAGATACAGACCTAGAGACAGACAGACAGACAGACAGACAGACAGACAGACAGACAGACAGCGGAGTCTTAGTAATAGGGTCCCGTTTTTACCCTTTGGGTACGGAACCCTAAAAATGCTCACTGAGACCATATTACATGCCATGGTTATTAAAAACCATTAATTCCACACATTATGCTTATTTCTGACTCATTTAATAACATACGTTCTTAATGATCACGCGTGATACAAGAGTCAAATTACATTAAAAGCATTAAAGTATGTGTCACTCCATACAAATTATTTCCAAATTAATGAGACAATCTGATCTCAAGCACTCTCGCCCCGTAATTTAGTACTTCAGTATCAATGACGAGGGAAATTTTATTACGTTTAATTTAAATTTAAAACCAATTAAGCTCCTCTCAAAATAGATTAATGAGACTTCGCATATAATATTTTATACGTTTATTGGAGTTTTTTGACACAACCAAGGACTTTACTTAATAAATATCAAGTCTTGTGACATAAATTAATAAATACTAATAATAGCTGAAGTTCCTCAATTAAAACAAGATACCTAATAGGCGTAATCACACATAAACAGCCCCCGGATTGTGTAAGAAAATGTAATCAAAATCGTTTGTCAAAGGAGTGCACGTCAAAAAGCATGTAGGTATTCCTGTACGGTTTAAGCTGTCAAATGATAAAGATTTTCTCAGACAATTTGGCGTCTGAAATCTATAGAGCGTATTTTGATTTTCTTCTTCAATAATGCTTCAACATAACACTCTTGGCACAGTCGTAGTCATCACTGAGTGACGTCTTTCAGGGCAGATGTGATTCGGCAAACATCCGCCATTTCTCCCAGTTAGCTAGCAGTATCAAGGTCTAGCCCCACTTGATGTGCACAGAGCGGCGCGGCACTTAATGGCAAATATTATTTGTAGGAGCTTGTATGAGACCGCGTAGCGCATTGCATCTAATTGACGTGTTGCTTAAGTGGGCCCAGCCCCCTATAAACTCATACAAATCATATTTGCCGCTACGTGCCGCGCCGCGCCATGCATCTGTCGTGGGGCTAGACCTTAATACACTCATGCAAAGATTCGACCAAAGCAGAATTTTTATTTTCGCGCATAATTTTCTTTAAGGACGGATGTACTGTAATAGGGGGAAACATCCTTTTCTGTTCCGACATTTTAGTATAGCAAAAATTAAAATTTCATTATCGAATAAATACCATTCGCTACTCATTGAGATATAGTATGATGTAATTAAAAAAAGTGGTCAAAAAATCGTATAGTAACGGCAGAAAATTATTGGGAAATTCATGGAAATCTCAAAAAAGGTCTTATCGCGTTCCGACAATTGTGATTTAATTTGAGACATTATTTAGACAAAAGTTATTTTAAATTGATCGTAAAAGGTCAAAAAATACTTTAAATAAATAATATTTTCAATAAAACTAATAGTTTTTTTACAATCTGGTTCCAAACATCCCTCATTTTTACAGCACGAATTTTTCATACAAATTTAGTACGGGCGCGCGCATCACAAAATTTCGTTATATATTCATGAAATACGGCAGTCATTTCCCATACGCCTGCGGGCTCTCAAGGCGTGAGGTTGCGTCCCGTTGCTCCTGAACTGACGTTTGTCACTGTTAGTATCCGTACACAAACGTCAATGCATCCACTACCATTGAACAAAACTAATCATCGATATTTATACGTATAAAAAAAATGAAACTGGACGATTTCTGTATATAAAATATTTATTTTGAAAATTTAATTGGTGGTTATTTTATTATTCACTGAGCCCAAAACGGTATTTTATTCTCTGTCTTATTTTGCCTGTTTTGTGCACGAACTCCACTAAAACTAACTTTGAATGGGTATTTTGGTTCTTATAGCTCAGTCTAAGTAGATTTTTTTCTTTTATAACAGTCGTCCGAAGGGGGAAACTGGCGAAATATCAATTTCGGGTCTATGGGGTACCTAATGCTGATGTTCATTCTGTTTTGGTCTCGCAGAAAAGGGCTGTTCGTGCCATATACAAAACTAAATTCAAAGAAGTTGAAATTATGACGGTCCACGACCAATACATAATTGAAAACTGGATGATGCCCGCGACTTCGTCCGCGTGGATTTTTGATTCCCGCGGGAACTCTTTAATCTCCAGGATAAAAAGTACCCTTTATCCTTCCCCGGGTACTCTATGTGTTATTCCAGACTATAACCTATGCCTGTACCAAATTACATCAAAATCGGTTGAACAGATGGGCCGTGAAAGCGTAGCAGACAGACAGACTGACACACTTTCGCATTTATAATATATAGTATGGACTGAATGATGCTAGCGACTTCGTCCGCGTGGATTAAGGTTTTTGATTTCCGCAGAAACTCTCATTTTCCGGGATAAAATAACCTATGTCCGTCCCCGGAATACAACCTACTCCTGTACCAAATTTCATCAAAATCGGTTGAACGGATGAGTCGTGAAAGCATACAACCAAACAAACAAGCAACCAACAGACACACTTTTACGTTTATAATATTAGTATGGATTATGGATATTATGGATTAAGTATAATATGTGTGTAGTAGGTCTGACGACCTCCGTGCGGCGCAGTGCTTTGCGCAGCCTTAACGTGCGGAGGTCCCGGGTTCGATCCCCGGCAGGGTTTGTAAATTTATAATTTCTGAATTTCCCTGGTCTGGCCTGGTGGGAGGCTTCGGCCGTGGCTAGTTACCACCCTACCGGCAAAGACGTACCGCCAAGCGATTTAGCGTTTCGGTACAATGCCGTGTAGAAACCGAATAGGGTTTAATATAACTGTCATGCCCCTAATAGGTCAGCCCGCTACCATCTTAGACTGCATCATCACTTACCATCAGGTGAGATCGCAGTCAAGGGCTAACTTGTAGTGGATTTAAAAAAAAATGTGCATAAAAACATCAATAAATTCAAGAATGAAAAAAAGTAACCATTCAAGAAAATATATGAATTTTTAGTGCTTCTAGACTCTGTAAAATTAGTTAGGTATTCATTTGTCGGTAACAGTATGCGTTTTTATAATAACTCCCAAAAGAAATATTTGAGATGCCAACAAGTTCAAAGTTTTTGTAAAACGTCAACTATTGAAAAGTCCTATTACAGTGTAAAGGTGTATGATACCTACAGGGCGCGTTTGGAACCCTCGTAGCTTTGATACCGTTGTCCATCACGTCTTATACTTTGTAAACGTGACGTTCAGGTGTACTGTGTAGGTACCTACTTATCTATACTTAATATTATAAATGCGAAACTTTGGATGGATGTATGGATGGATGGATGGATTGAAATTCAAATTCAAATGATTTTGAATTTGAATTTTTGTTAGGTAATTAATCACGCCAGAACGGCTGAACCGCGTCTGGATGAAATTTGACACAGGGATAGATTATAGTCTGGAACAATACATAGGGTACTTTTATCCCTGAAAATTAAAAAGTTTCCGCGGGAACCGAAAACCTTGATCCACGAGGACGAAGTCACGTGCATCAGCCAGTTTTTAATAAATATATTATTAGTTTGAGTTTATGTCGTCGTCAAATGTTAATCACTCCATGATAAAGTTGACTATTTCATCAAATTTGTCGCATTCGATGACTTCCATGACGCAGTGGTTAGCGCTATAGTCTTCTAGTGGGAGGATCCAGGTTAGTTTCCTAGCAGGGTCAATTTAGGAATTAATCATATCTGAATCCACCCTGGCCTGGTCTAGTTCTGGCTTCGGCCGTCGTTAGTTGCCACCCTACCGGGAAAGATGTACCGCCAAATGATTTAGCATTCAGGTAACATGCCGTGTAGTAACCCGCTACAATCTAAGACTGCATCATCACTTACCATCAGATGAGATCGGAAACTAGGGCTAACTTTGTAGCAGTACCTGAGTATATAAAAATATCCATATCCATACTAATATTATAAATGCGAAAGTGTGTCTGTCTGTCTGTCTGTCTGTCTGCTACGCTTTCACGGCCCAACTACTCAACCGATTTTGATGAAATTTGGTACAGAGATAGGTTACATCCCAGGGAAGGACATAGGCTACTTTTCATCCCGGAAAATTGAAGAGTTCCCGCGGGAATCAAAAAAATGTATCTGTTCAACCGATTTTGATGAAATTTGGTACAAGGATAGGTTGTATCCCGGGGAAGGACATAGGCTACTTTTTATCCCGGAAAATTGAAGAGTTCCCGCGCGAATCCAAAAATATGAATCCACGCAGACGAAGTCGCGGGAATCATCTAGTTCTATATAAATATTTTTGGGGTCTGTATACATAATAAACATTACTCCAAAGATTTATCATAAGTACCTATATAGATAGATAGAATGAAACATAACTTAAACAAAACAAAAGTCCTCATAAGGACACAATTTTTCCAATCCTCTCTATTGTTTTGTATAAAACAAAGAAACGTGCGCACGCCGCCTAGCTTCATCCAATATTTTACTGAACGCGTAGAACTTGCTTCGCAGTTTTCAGTCGCACGTAGGCTGTCAAAATAGCTTCATCTGATCTGAAGTGATAATCTTGCTTTCTGTCGAGTACAAAAACAATTTACTTCTGCAGTGTGTGACTATTGTAAAAAAGTAAGTATAATTTGTTTTATTAGTTACCTACAGTAATAGTCAGTGTGATTATTTGTAATATTTGAAATAAAAGATCCCTTCAAAAAAAAATTAATATGGCGTCCGCCGCGGTGATTTTCGTATTGTTGCGCTGATTGTTGGGTTTTGTATCATTGTGTGATTTCAAATTTGACGTTTGTTGAAGTAAAACTTTTACAGACACGTCACCACGTACTTTTACAGCCAGCGCATAATATAATGGAGAGTGCAACGCCAGTAAAAGTTTTTTGACATAATGACGTAAACATACCTGAGGCTTTTATCAAAGCTCAGCAAAGTTCATCAGTCCATGTATTTTTTAAATTATCTAGACATGATCTAGAATGATTTATTGTGATTCATTATTTTTGCAGATGGGAAAACATAAAAGAAGGTCTGCCTATTATAAAAAAGAAAATAAGCCGTTGCATTGGAAAAAAACAAACAAAAAGTATACTCTTATTTCCTGAAATCTTGAAAGCTGTCATCCCATATCACTTCCACATAATATCACATGCAGATTGCAGAGAAGAAGCAAATAAATGCATTAGTTACCTACATAATTTCTGTACAAGTTTCGCGCTTTATCGCAAAATGCAATTATTCGTTTCTCAATACAAATCAACTAAATTTTCATTTCATTGTACCTACAACACTTTTCCGCTAATTATCATCGCATCAGAGTTATACCATTTCATGTACCTACTCTCACCATAGTCTGTACACTAGTAAAAAAATATTAATTTATAATTAGTAGACTATACCAACAAAAGACATTCATCTTTCCTATCTAAACATTTTGGTTATTTACGTATTGCAGCTTTGAAATTCTAAACGATGATCAAGTTAAAGAATATAAATTGGAGAGCTCTGAACAGCAAGGTAAAAAGCATTCGGCAAAAATAACTAAAAGGTAGGTAAATTACAAAACTAGGTATAAATCCTTATCCTTACTAATATTATAAACGCGAAAGCTTGTGAGTATGGATGAGTGGATGTATGCATGTATGTATGTATGTTTGTTACTCTTTCACGCCTGAACGGCTGAACGGATCTGGATGAAATTTGGCACAGAGATAGATTATAGTCTGGAATAACACATACTACTTACTACTTAATAAAACAGCTACTTTTTATCCCGGAAAATTAAGGGAACCAAAAAACCTCATTTTTTGTTGTTGTTTCCAAATTATATCTGTCGGTTTAGTTGATGGGTAAAATTACAATTATAAAGGTTTGAAATAAATAAAAGAGTACCTTTTATTTATTTCAAACTAGCTGCACTATTGGTAACTATCGCCAGGAAGGCTGATTCAGTATTAGGTAGGTGTAGGCTCTCCTCTTATGACGATAGTGAAGGACTGCCCGCATGCTGATTGGGTCTGACTTATCTTACTTATCGCCTCTCAAAGATGTCTTATGGTTGCCTAAAATTAACAATGACTAGGAAGGCTAACACATCTTTGAGCGGCCATGTCTAGTGAGTGAACGGCCCGATGAATAGCGTCAGTTTTTATACTGTTTACATAGGCACTGCGCATACTTTAATACTGTACAAGAATCAGCCTTCCTAGTTATGGTTCATTTTTGGTAACCATAGTACGTGTTTGAGCGGCCATATCTAGTGAAAGGCTGATCTGCATGCAGGCAGACCTTCACTATCGTCATCAGTGGAGAGCCCTACACCCACCTAATACTGAATCAGCCTTCCTGGCGATAGTTACCAAAAGTGCAGCTATCTCATAGTCAGTACCTACATGATATTATAAACGTTTTTTTGCTGTCATAAAACTTCGGTTTGTCAAAATGTGACAAGGATAATTTTTATTTATATCAATTATATTAGGTACTTTATACTAATAAACTTTATATTGTAGTAATAAATTGCGGTTTTATTTTCCATTTCAAAGTGGCGTGCTATAAAAGTTTCACATCAAAAACTAAATAAATAATGGAAATAGGTTTTTTAGGATGAGTTGTGTCATTTATGATGAATCAACGGGACTTTACCCAGCTTGAAAAGGAGATTCTACTGAGGAGAGATGACAATAACTCAGCAGTTTATAAAAAGAAAAAAAATTGCAATAATGTACCTAGAAAATAATACACAATATATAGGGAGCTACATAAATATATGTACATATAATGTATCAAGTATTACTCTGATTTAGTGGGCTGTTAGTGGATAGTTTCCATGCAACATTAGGAAAATCATCAGTTGATGCTACGTTAGTTGTTACGGATATGTCTCAAACCCACCAGCATCAATTGATTTTCATAGCTTAGCTCTAGGGGAAAGGGGTTCAACTAAGCAACGAAGTTTTTCACATAATGAGGAAAGGAAACACGTCCTTCTAAGTATTTATTACGAGAGAGGGAATGACAGCATGACAGTCACGCAGCTTACTTACGTCCATAATGTTCCCTACATTACACATTATACTAGTTGAAGTATGGAACACAGAAGCTGACTAGTTACTTCTCAAACCACTCCATCTACATCGCACATCTCAGATGGAAATGGAATCTCCTAGTGCTGTCTTACACCGTTTTTATACTATTCATGCAGAACTACTACTAATACTAAGCGCCATTATTAATTTAATTTATTTTTCTACCTAAGCATACAACCTTTATCAAATAAACACCTATCTTTACCTATACCTACTCATAGTTATAAATCAGTTAGCAGGAATCAGCCGGTTGGTATATTATCAAGAAGCACCTCTACAATCCATACTATGATATTAAAAATGCCAAAGACGTGTAATTGAACGGCCCATTATTTCAACCAAGTTGGTATAGAGTAAGGTTACATCCCGAGGAAGGACATAAGTTACCTTTATCCCGAAAAATTGAGAAATTCCCGCAGAAATAAAAAAAAATTAACGAACGCAGACGAAGCCGTAAGTATCATCTAGCTATCAATCAATAAATAATATTATTTGTGCCATAGTGAGATAGTTGATCGCATATTGTGTGCTCCCGTGGTAGGGGCTGAATCCTTCTATGTGTGCCTGCGTAGACTGTGGTTGTATGTGTATAGAAACAATTGACAGCGGCTGACAGCTACGCCTAGATATCGGCCAAGGGTAGGACCCTTAACCATTTTTGACGAAATTTGATACAGAGATGTCCCCGAGGAAGGACATGGGTTCCGGAAAATTAAAAAGTTCTCGCAGTAGTGAGGAAGAGGTTTACATCGTTAAATGAAACTAAAATAATAGTTATGTAAAAATATTAATAAAACGGCATTCAATCATCTCAAAAATGTATTTCAATAGCACTTAATTTGTCGGATATATAGCTCCAACGCTAGTATTTACGAATTTTATAGGATCCAATATTTCGAATGCGCAAAACAGAAATGGAAATAGGTGTTTATCACTGATACCCATCGAATACGGTGAAATCATACATGAAAATCCATTTATTTGTAACTCTGATTATACCTTATTCCGAATTCACAAATTTAATGTTTATCAATGAAGACAGATATATTCATAAAAAAGCCAGTCCAGCAGAAATCGCATTTATCACGAAAATCAAAGAACCATCTCTCGTTTACTAGATCCTATTTTGTATGAGCCCACGCTGACACATGAGACATAATTGTGGGTTACGTTAGAATTTATGGGTTTAATTTTTCCAGATGTAAAAATTATTTATTAAAACTTTATTTTTTAACCATATAACTTTACTTCATACAAACAAATAATTATTCGTTAAATTGTTACTTATATTTACAAAAAATACACGCCGTCCAAGTGATCGTTAGTGGGCATGATGCCCAAGATACAGGCGCTATCTCGTTGAATGGCAAGGCTACGCCGTTGGGCTAAATAAGCGCCAGCTCTTGGTCAAGTTTTCCAGATGCAAAATATTATGACCCCATACAAAAAAAAACTTTATCACAAAGTGGTATATCGCGTTAAAACAATAATTTAATATAAAAAATACTTTTTAAACAACCGACTTCAAACTCCCGCGCCAACTTTACAACAACAAGCAGACGCTATACAAAGTACTTATTTTATTGTTGATATTTTAAATACCGCTCGACCGATTTCGATAAAATTTATATGGGACTACATGGGAAGTATGCTCTTTCAAATAAAAAAAGAATCATCCAAATCGGTCCACCCAATCAAAAGTTCTGAGGTAACAAACAAAAAAAAAAAAAAAATACAGTCGAATTGAGAACCTCCTCCTTTTTCTGAAGTCGGTTGAAAAGTAAAGATTAATGTAGGTATTGCCGACAGGCGAACTAAAAAATCATCATAAATTGAAAAAAAACCGGCCAAGTGCGAGTCGGACTCGCGCACCGAGGGTTCCGTACTCAAGAAGTAGGTACTGAAGCAAAACAATCAGGAAAAAACCAATATGTTTATTTGACGACGAGTACTTAGAAGAACTTGCGTTTAACCCAATCTTCGACGGTAATAATTACCTTTGTTAATGAACCGCAAAACTAACTTTGTTTGTAGAGGTTTATTGTTAATATAAAAAAAACTATGCTAGTTAGAGCATTGGCTATAGTTTTCCTGTAAAATATACATAAATTCCTATTGACCATAATTATTTCAGATTTTTCGATTGGTAAACTCCGGAGATAAGGGGGGGGGGGAACGGTATTTTTTTAGACTTTTTCCCCGATAAATCAAAAACTATCATGACTAATAATAATTAAAAATCTGTTTTAGAATGTACAAAGTAAACCCTTTCATATGATACCCCACACAGTACAGTTATCTCACTTTTAAATTTCAACCCTCCGATTTTCCCCCCTTTTTAAATAAGAACAAAAATAATTTCCTATTTTTTTTAATTCCAGTGTCTTTACCCCACTAATATACACAACTATTCCAAATTTCATGTTGATAGCTTCGGTAGTTACTGAAATAATCGAGTGTGACGGACGGACAGACGGACAGACGGTCAGACAGACGGAGAAAGTCGCACCATAAGGGTTCCATTTTACCATTTTGGTACGGAACCCTAAAAAATTAATAGACATATTTTTTCCGTCGTTGAAAATGGGCCTAGTCTAACCCAGTTTGATAACCAAACCAGATTCCAAAACACGAACGTAAACAGTATTAAAATAAATAAGGATTTAAAAGCGATGGTATTTTGCCCTCTGGTCTTAAATTTATTTAGATTTTATACCTTAGCAGAAGAATCCTGGAAGCTATACAATTTTTTGTTTCACAAAACCCCAAGAATCATATTATTGTATTTCACTGGAGGGCTCACGACTTTCAGGGGGCATACTGTATTACATTTACTATATGTATTACTGTACTACATGTATTACTGTATGTATATTGATGCCATTCGTGGTTAAGAATTATAATCCTTATTTTAGGGACGTTAAGGTACGTAATATAATTCTGTTATTTTGTAATAGTACTGCTTTATGCGATGGCAGTAACCTCCCAGCTTACCTCTTGACGAGCGGCCAACATCTGTAGAAGTCTATAGCGAGGTTGAGCAGCAGTATCGTCACGCCCGTCTCCTTGGCCAGCATGCTCAGGGCTCCGAGGCCGATGCTCAGCCAAATGCACTTTTTGTTGCTTGTTGGTCTAAAAAACAACAAGTAAGTTAAAATCATGAGCCGTTGACGAAAGCGACGTGATCTAACTTTATAGAAATTGACAAACTCATCTACACGACAACATAGGTCACGTAAAGGGTCAGCTTCTGTTTGATTTTACAGGATAAAATACACCCTTGTGTTATTTTAAGTTTAAACGCTATCAAGTTAAATTTAAACTTCGAATGGAGATGTCTATCTCAAGCCAAATTAGTTCAGTCTTTGTGGCGTGAAGGAGAAACCAACATACAAACATCCAAACCTTCACATCCATATCCATACTAATTTTATAAATGTGAAAGTGTGTCTGTCTGTATGTCTGCTACGCTTTAAAATCATCATTGCCCATCTTTACAACATATTTTGATGAAATTTAGTATAGAGATAATTTGAATCCCGGGGAAAGACATAGCTTTTTATCCCAGAAAACTAATAAGTTCACGCGGGAATAAAAAAACTAAATTCACGGCACGAAATCGCGGACACCGTCCGTTACATTCTAAGAAACTAGAAAAACTAACGACATAATTTAAGACAATTTAGAACCCTCCTTTTATTTTAACTTACAAAACCTCTAATGCAGCATGGTTTATAACAGTAATTACGTACATACGAACACCGCGTTTCACTTAAAACGGTACCACGTTCCGCCCATCGACGTTTTACAAATGACCACAAAATTACAGGGTAGCCATGACTAGAACAAACCCCATTACATTCCCGATATTTAGGCTGATCGAGTGAAATATAATGCCAATTTCAGCAGCGATTTGCGGAATGACTCGGCTTTATTATTAAGAGCCCTGTTCATTATCTAAGGTTTTTACTTTCTCTTGTTCCATTCAAGTTAGGCCGTATCCTGGCGTTTAATTTTACCCAATTTCGGACGAAAAATATAATCTTACTAATATTATGCAAGAGTTTGAATGGATGGATGGATGTTGGTTACTCAATCACGCCAAAACGGCTGAACGGATCTGGATGAAATTTGGTACCTACAGAGACAGATTATGGGCTACTATTTATATGGAAAAATGAAAAGTTCCCGTGAAAACCTAAAAACCTCAAACCACGCGAACGAAGTCGCGGGCATCAGCTAGTGAATTATAATTATGTCATGTTGATATCGTCTGGCCCCGCTAGTGAGCTGGGCCACCATACTGATCTTGAACGTTCTTTTGCTAATTAAATTCAAGTTTTCAATCGTAGAAAACATTATGCATAACTTTGAGGCATTTAGGCTGCTGACCTTGAACGTGTTTGTGCTGATCAAATGAAATTTTTCAATCATTAACAACATTATGATTGAGTTGAGGCATTTAGACTGCTGACCTTGAACGGGTTTGAAAACATTATTGTATTTGGCAAAAAACAAATAACAAATTTTCATTTCACAAACAACGTTTCCCAAAATTATGAATCATATATTAATCGTTATAAAACTTTTGGTCCTACTAACAATTCACTTGACAAAACAATTAACAGACAAATTGTCATTTCATTAAATATAGGTAATTTGACAAACAATTGATTTATAAATCGTGTTATTTAATAAAACAACGTAAAGCATATTTCTTTTTTGATAAAATGAATTGTTTGATAAATACTGCAAGACTCTTCTGGCGTAGCCCGTTTTAAAAAGTTAACATTCTTGGGTCGAAATCTGAGCACTCAGACTCCACGCAGTCTTGTCTGTCCTACCCCTAGAGTGTTTTTGTAAAGAGCGTAGCCAGAAGCTGGCGAAGGAGGTCCTGAACGAAGGTCGAGTGGTTTTCCTAGCTTCTCCGCTTCCTTTTTAGGGGCACCACTCCCGCTCATGCAAGAGCGAGCGAAGCGAGCTCGGGACTGGGGGCACTCCGACTCGGATAGTTTAGGTTTGGTTATTTCCTTTTTATACCACCCAGAAATAAGGAACCCCGCGAACCGGGGCTCCGACGACCGGGCCTTGGAGGTGGTGAGAGGGAGAGGGAGAGAATCCATATCCCTAACATTATCCAGCCAGAGTTCGGTAGACCTAGGTGAGTATGGGTAATTTATTATTTCAAAAATAAATGAATTATTTTATGAAATAATAAATTAGTAAATTACATTTTTACATTCAGCACGTTTGCAAAGTAAAGTATTTGTGAAATGAGTATTTGTCAAATGATCTTTTAGTTAATTATAATATGTTTGCGGAATACGACGTTTGTGAAATTATTAGTTTTTGAAACGTTTTTTGTGATATGTTCATTTGTTAAATGTTTTTTGTGAAACATTAGTGAACCGTTTTCTTTCACTGTTATAGCAATTGTGATGTTTAATTTATTCAGACGATGCCCGCGACTTCGTCCGCGCGTATTGGTGTTTTTTGATTCCCGTGGAAACTCTTCAATTTTCCGAGATAAAAATTAGCCTATGTCCTTCCCCGGAATACAACCTATCCCTATACCAAATTTCATCAAAATCAGTTGAACAGATCCATTTTTTGATTCCCGCGGAAACTCTTCAATTTTCCGGGATAAAAAGTAGCCTATGTCCTTCCCCGGGATGTAACCTATCTCTGTACCAAAATTCATCAAAATCGGTTGAGTAGTTGGGCCTTGAAAGCGTAGCAGACAGACAGACAGACAGACACACTTTCACATTTATAATATTAGTATATATATATATATATATATATATATATATATATATATATATATATATATATATATATATATATATATATTATATATAGATATAGCGCAACATCGCTAGTAAAATTATTTGCATTGATGATACCCAGTTATTATTGTGGTATGTAAATAAACCACGTCCAACGTTCGAGTATAATAGTTATTTGTTATACAAGAGTGAAAAGTTGTTTTTTAACTGCGTGCTCAATTTTGATGACCGAGCAAGCGTGCGCTCGTGATTCAAAAATTAGAATCCTGAGCGTCAGCGAGGGAATCAAAAGAGCACGAGGTGAAAAATCTTTTCACTCGAGTGCAACACGTAACTTTTCATCCCACCTCAGCGAGGAAATGACATGACGTGAAAGAAAATGGTGCGCGCAAAGCAAATTAAAAAAGTACACCAAGAAGGTTACGAGTGTGAGTTTTTAACAAATTAAAAAAGGTTGTATGGAAATTCGGCACCATAGAGGTAGAAGTAAATAGGTTTTAATGATGTTTTGAATTCACAAACTTCATAGACGAGTGATATTTACTAACGTGTATAATAATAAACGCACTAAGGGTATTTAAATTCGTTATAGGTAAATGAAGTATGTTCATAAAGTTAGTGAGTAAAATTAAGAAAGTAACTTAGTATTCCAATTATTGTGAGATTGTATTAGCTTGTTTATGCAAAAGTTGCCTCAAAATAAGTGTGTTATGCATGCGAAAGTGTATCCGTACCTTTTCACGGCCCATCCGTTTAACTGATTTGCTACAGAAATATATCAACTACTTTTTACCCCAGGAAATGAAAGAAATTCCACGGGATTCAAAAAACTTAGATGCACGGACATTATCTTGTTTTTCATAAAATAGAAAAGTGTCAAGGGTTAACGTGTTATAAGTTAGTTTCTAAGTAAGCGAATTAAAGTATAAGTGAAGTAAGCGTTTAAATTAACTTGAAGTAGGTAAGTGTGGCCCGAGCCTACAGTTAAACGTGAACAAACAATAAGTTTAAAGATGTACAACCCCCCTTACATATTTTACGCCATTAAATGGCGGTTGCCTCCGCAAAGCGGTGGAACACCTGCCGCCAAGAAAATCCATTCTTAGCATTTAATATAACACAAGTGACAATTCAGGTTTCATGTTATTTCTAGAACGTGCTTTTGTTTCTTAAAAGTAAACATTTTTTAAGTGATGATAGCCTAGTAGTCTGATCTTTCGGTTTTTTGATCACTCGAACATAACCCGGCTGAGTTTTTGTTGGCTCTTCTCAGACCAGGGGGCGTTTGGAACCCTCGTAGCTTTAGTTTTAAGATACCGTAACTGATTATCACCATCAAGTTTTATAAGTACTAGGACGTCAATAAGTGTACAGCGTACTTAATTTGAATAAATGAATATTGATTGATGGGTTGATTAACGCCGAAACTAATATTAAGCTAATTTTGGTTAGAGTCTAGTGTTCCCCCTCTGCCAGCTAAACGCTTGTTTCTGGAGATGTGAAAAAATTTATAGAAGTAGTGTATAATAATATAAGGAAGTTAAAAGAAAAACGGTCACAGTTAAGTAGCCTTTAAATGATTATGAGTAATGGTCGACAAACGGATAAAATGCTTGCATATTGTTACAGGTTACTACGGAACCCTGGCCCGTGGCCCGAAACGCACTTGGCTCGTTTTTTTATAAAAAGACTTAATATTACACTTGATTCTTACCTATGATAAACTAGTAGAGAAGATAGAAAAAATATACACGCGAGTACGTCAGCTCTGCCCACGACGCCAGTTACCTGTGAAAAGCAAAAAAAAATACTTTAAGTCGGTGCTAATTCGGCCACACACAATCTCTAAACTAAACTTATTTTAAACATCTAAAAATTCAGCTCTCCTTTTGAAATTTTTCCAAGGAAAAATGTAGTTTGGACGACCTCCGTGGCGCAGTGTTGAGCGCTGTTGTCTTAATGTACGGAGGTCTCGGGTTCGATCCCCGGCAGGGTCAATTTGGAAATCTATAATTTCTACATTTTCCCTGGTCTGGCCTGGTGGGAGGCTTCGGCCGTGGCTATTTACCACCCTACCGGCAAAGACGTGCCGCCAAGTGATTTATCGTTTCGGTACAATGCCGTGTAGAAACCGAATAGGGTAGTTATATGGGTTTAATATAACAGGTTAGCCCGCTACCATCTTAGACTGCATCGTCATCAGGTGAGATCGCAGTCAAGGGCTAACTTGTAGTGGATAAAAATAAAAGCATAATCTTGAGCGAGAGAGCGAAGAACTTCAATAGCACTTGCTTTAGGGGTTAAGGTAAGGTATAACATTTGGGAGTTCTCCAGCTCTAGTTTATGAAGTCTGCCAATCCACGCAGCCAGCGTAGTGGACTATTGGCTCCTCATTCTGAGGGGAAACCCATGCCCAATATCGTGAAATAATTATACTTTACACTAGAATCAAAATTCAGTTTCAGGAATAAATTATAACTAGTTATTTTTAGCATGGAAAATCATACGTGACAAAAAAGCGTCGTCGTCGTCGTCAACCGATAGACTGTCACTGCTGGAAATAAGTCTCCTGTAGGGTCCTCCACAAGCCACGGTCTTGCGCCATCTGGATCCAGCTAAGTACTCCCTGCGACTCTCTTGATGTCGTCCGTCCACCTTGTGGGTCGACCGACGCTACGCCTTCCAGTGCGGGGTCGCCATTCCAGCACCTTGGGACCTCTGCGTCCATTGGTTCTCCGAACTATGTGGCTCGCCCATTGCCACTTCAGCTTCGCAACTCTTCGGGCTATAATGGTGACTCTGGTTCACAGGATCTCTTCATTCTCATTTTATCACGTAGGAACACTCTCAGCATAGCCCAATTTAACTTATTATAATAGTATAATAAGTTTTATATTTTATTGAAGTAAATGTCGAACTAACCGCCTCAGTGTGTATAGGATGCACCGCGAACAGCAACGCGGCGAGCGCGGCAAACGGGCGTTGCAGACGCGCGATCGTGACGCACGTGCGGGCGACGAGCGCGCAACACGCCGCGTGGAGGCACACGTTGCAAGTGTGCCACCACCACGGCCTCAGCCCGGCTAGGGCGTAGTTTAACCTGTAACAATTGAAAATCTCCTTAATTTCTCCTTTGTAGGTTAGATGTAGGATGACCTGTGAACGCGATTGTGACGTTTGGAGGAAAATAGAGAAGTTTCATAGTAATTTCATGAACGCACTTTCAGAGCCGTTCGAACGAATTATTGCCAAGCTTCCTTGTCAGTTAAGTATTTCCTTTACAGTGTAATAAGATTTTGCAATGAGTAGGTATTATTTTATATTTTCATCCAAATCCTTTCTAGCCTCTTCTGTAGTGGTTTATGTTACAGAGAAAACAGTCACGAAATATTTCAGCTGTAGTTTATCGTGTAGATTTAGAATTCTGTGTTCCGAGTTGCAGAATATGTTGCGTTGCCAGCAGCACTGCAAAACAGTGTGAGTACTTATAATTTCCTGAAACACTGCAGTTTCTTAAATATGCATGTCTCTGGGAGCGCCGGGGTGACATAGTGCTAAGACAATTTAGAAGCGGCACACAATTTTCACAGACTAGGAAATGGTTTTGAAATGCATTGCATGTCGTGGGCATATTAAATTCTAGTAGCTTTTGAACAAATGGCTCCATTTTATTGTTATGTTTTTAGGATTGCGTAACGAAATGGTTAACTTAAGAACCCTTATGGTGCGATAACCATCCGTTTGTCTTTCATACCTGTTTATTAATAGTAATGTCCTCCAGACCGAATTTCGGTCACGACAGCCAGTCTCCTGAGAGATTAGCCATCTGCGCGGGAGATATTATAGTGCAAGTGTGAGCGCAAACACAGGTGCAATCTCTGTTCCTTTACTTCATAGCCCAATGGGACCGAAAATGCGACACGACCGGAGTGAGATCAGGCGCAGGACCGATGGCTTTACGTACCCTGCGAGGCATAGGGGTGAAACACCGCCAGCTTCCTAGCTCCATGCTAGTTCTAAGAATTTATTGTCTGCAGAAAACCCATACTTATAATATGACCCGACCCGGAATTCGAACCCGTGACTTCGTCGTTAGCGACAGTCGAACGTGCGAACCACTAGACCAATGAGGCAGTTAACTAACTGATTGATGTTCAATTATTTTACCAAATACTACTTATAGTAATTATGATGAAAATTGACTTAATCTAAGAAACAACGAAAAGAAAGAACAAAAATTTAATTACCTCCTATTAAAATATAAACTACGATTATTCAAAGCTACGACAGTTTCGGTTTATTTCTTTTAATAGCAAAGTGACAAGGGATCTAAATTTTTGTGTATTTCGTTTCTTGTGGCTTTTAGTGCCATTCTTATGGTATAATAAATAAATAAATAAGCCTTTATTTCCCAACATTTCTTAAACTATTTCTTTACAATGATTTCTTATTTCTATTTCATGCAATAGATATAACTTATACACTTTTCTAAATTTCTCTTAAGGTATAGTTATTATAAATATTCCATAAATAATTTTATTGAATGGATAATAATATCTCCCTCTATTCTTATGGTATGCGATCATAAAATTAATAAGCAATTGCAAAATACGTAGACTCAGTTCACGAGGACATTTTGAAAATGCATTTCGTACATATGTTACCTACTGCATTTGAATAAAACCATTGAATCTATGAGCGAATTCACTAGGACAGTTCTAAATAATCTACTACAAGGAAGCAAGTATAAGTTTAAGCAAACTTCATGTCCCTCCTTGTCATAGTAAAGTTTTAACTCCGCGAAGATGGCCCAACTATAAGTGGTCCTTAAAATTCTCGTGAACACTCCAACGATTCGCAACTCTCGGCTGTTGTTGCTTGTTTCTTCGCAAAAACTAGTGTTGATAAACTTCAAACTGGCTTCAGTTGTTGAAGTTAACAGCCTAACGAGATTATTTATACAAGCTTATTCATCGAGAATAAGCTTTAAAAAGAACCTTGCGGGGTGGAATGGGGGAGGGAATGTTCCAACTAGCAGAAGTCGCAATACTTGTCACATACTTAACGTTCCTAAAATAAGGATTATAATGCTAAAACAAGAAAGTCCACAATAATAAAACAATATGGCTTTAAGTGTTAGCAGTATGGCCCCTGCTTATTATTACCTTAAAGCCTGTAACTATACGTATCTTACTATTCAGTGGAAAATAGGTAAATTAAAAAAAAAAAAAAATCATATAAGTATATATTAAAATAATAAAATAATAGTAAAATAATATTAAAACGATAATAGAGTGGTAGTATAGTATGGGTGTATATGATTACGCGACTACAAGCTTACGGAGAAGTTTCCCGTCGTTCCGACCGCTTGCCAAGGGTGGGTATGGCGGTGGTGTAGGGAGCTCGTGTCGCGTCGTTGTATCGTTCTGGTAAGAGAAGTTGGGCGATACATAAAATTAATATATTGAACAGGTCGGGTCAGGCCTGTGGGGCGTACGGTGTCTCGCTTCAGCGATGCCTCAGCACGGCTGGTTCTGTCTGGATGTCTACCTAGTTGGACGTTCAGATGAGATTGGTTTGTTGTTGAATCAGAGAGCTTGCTTTCTGAGCGCAGTGCAGTTCGAGTATACTTCTACGTTCCGCAAAACGTCTGACTTTACCTTGCGATCTACTTATTTAAATTACGTACGTCGTTCGCAATATTCGAACGATAACTGACCATGGTTGGAAGGACGCTGTTTCTTATTGCCGAAGGTTGGATTATGCGTAGGTTGCGCCTGATATCTTACTACATTTTGCACTACGCTTGTTCAGCCTCCACACTTCATAGTTTCATGGATTCACAACCCATGTTACTTGTAAAAGCATAGCTTCACGACCTATGCTGCGGCACATTGGCTAAAAACCATATTACGCACAAACGACATCCTATCACCCACGGTGGTTCCGCGCTGTATTTGATACAACATACTATTACTGAAGGGTGCATCACGCCTGTGGCTCTGTTACGTTGCGACGAACGAACCTGCAGTGCGTCCGGTGTATCCTTGAAACCTATTACAGGTATATGTGGGAGTGCACCACTCTAATACGCGTTGCGTATATAACATACGTTGCGCTGGCCTTCGCGATTGATGTCCAAGTGGTTAAAGGGGCCCCCCCCTTGGGGCTGTTGACTTTTGGTATTCTTAGAGATGTATTAGTCCATGTATTAATGTGCCTCTAGGGGTACCGAAGGAGGGAAGAAGCCTACCGTTGGTGGCGGGGAGGAGCTAGCCAGCCATCATTTATTTTTTAGAAATATAAAATATGATGCCATACAAAGCATCTTCCTTTTCTTTATAAAAGGTTATAAAAGGAAGGTGCTACCACTAGGGTTAGTTCGTAAATATCCCGAAGAGGTTTATCTCTTCGCGATCACGTTACATAATGGCTGTTTTAAGTAAACTGAATCACATTTAAATCGGTGTATAAGTAGGTAAGTCGTTGGGTTGATTGAATTCGAGGCTTCCGAAACTCTAAAAGATCTTATCTTATTATGGACACAGCAATGTTGTGAGTGTCTTACTGCTAGATGTATCACGTGCCATTTTAAAGAAATATTGAATTTTATAAGTAGAGAGAGGTGTAGATGCTTAGGGACCCTGTCAGGTTGGTTACAAGCCGAAGCGTTGGCCAACAATGGAGACATCGTTGAACATACCTTTTGTTACGGAACCCTTATACCGCATTAAGTCTTGTTAGGGCATTACGCGAGTCCTGCTTAAATTTTCCAATTTGCAAACATTTCGTTGACTTTTTGAAGCATTTTTCCGACGAAAAAATATCAAAATCTCGCATCACAAACAGAGCCATCAAAACCCAGGTATAGGTTGAGCTAATTTAAATTCCGAAGTGGGTATCTCACAACTCAGTCCCTGTCAGTTAGATTTATTCCCGCTTACGTGAGCCCGCGCGCCGATAAGGGCTGGCTGAAAAGTCTGAGGGCTTCAAGAGGGATGTACACTTTACCGCGAAAATTACACCCGTATATCATGTACCGCGTTTTTGCTGAGTTGCATTTTGATTGGGTCGTGTGACCGAGATTAGTTTAAATAGAAAATGTGAGTTGCGGTTTTCATTTGATTTCTCCAAAAACCGGCCAAGTGCGAGTCGGACCGCGCACCGAGGGTTCCGTGCTCAAGAAGTAGGTATAATTACCTTTGTTAATGAACCGCAAAACTAACTTTGTTTGTAGAGGTTTACTGTTAATATCAAAAAATTTACGTTTGTTGTATGGGAGCCCCCCTTTAATATTTACTTTATTGATATTTAATTATTTATTTTGAAAGGTAATATACAAGTTAATATTCTGTGTAAATTTGAACCGTCTACCTGTTACCGTTTTTAATATTGAGCAAAAAAATACGAAAAAAACACGTTTATTGTATGGGGACCCCCCTTAATATATATATTTTTTTAATTTTTAGTATTTGTTGTTATAGCGGCAACGGAAATACATCATTTGTGAAAATTTCAGCTTTCTAGCTATCACGATCTATGAGATACAGCCTGGAGACAGACAGACAGACAGACAGACAGACAGCGGAGTCTTAGTAATAGGGTCCCGTTTTTACCCTTTGGGTACGGAACCCTAAAAACTATAGGTTCTAACAAAAAATACTGGAACAAAATAAACTAAATTAAATTACCCATACAAATTGTTTAGTATTTTTTTCTCTAAATTTAGTATAGTTTTAGATATGAATATGGTTTTGAAAACATAAATCATTCATAACATTTTAACGATTGTCAGAATTATGTCGGGTATAGAAGCAAGTGATGAAAGGCTGGGGGAAAAGTCTTTAGGGCTTCAAGAGGGATGTACACTTTACTGCGGAAATTATACTCGTATATCATGTACCGCGTTTTTGCTGGGTTGCTGTTTGATTAGTTCGTGTGACCGGTTTTGAATAGAACATGTTAGGAGTGAGTTATATGCATCGTTGCGGTTTCAGTTAAATTTATCAAAAACTGTTTTTTAGCTTCTAGCAAAAAATTAATTAATTTAACAACGGTCTTTCAAATTTAAGTTAATGGAAAAAAAAGCGTTGTCGAATTCGTAATACATTTTAAATAAAAAACTCCTTACGTGAGAGAAATATTTTCTGGATCCAAAGCAAATTTTTGATCGTATTAAATAAACTGAATCCTATGTAATTTTCATAATTTTCTTACACTATTTTCTATTTAAAGAAATGGCAAGTCTCTTAAATTGTAATTGCCCGTATAGAAGTGTTGTAGAATTCGTAAAAGATTTTAAAATAAAACCCTTAAGATCCTGAATGCGGGAGAAATATTTTCTGGATTTAAACCCACACAAACAACAAGACAAAATATTAATATTGGGCAATATAAACTGAATCGTTAGTAATCTTGACAATAATAAGTACTTTCACTTATTTTCTTTAAAAAATTAGCATGTCTTTAAAATTAAAGTTGCCAATAAATAAGCAGAATTCAAAATAAAACACCGAGGATTCTGTATATAAGAGAAATATTTCCAGGATTCTGTTATAAATTAAACACTATAACTTTGTGGCAGAAAATAATTTTATTATACTTTATTTAGGTTAGTTTAGGTTAATTAAATTTGGTATGTTCAATCCAAAAGAGCAGAGCAGAGACAAGTTCCCAAGAGTAACTTTTACAGTCTTAATGTCACAGACCCAAACTACATACATAAGTGAATATAACACAGAGTATACTACAGATTCAAAGTAAATTGATATGAAGCAATATAAACTGAATCGTAAGTAATCTTGATACTTTAGTTTCAATCGCGCCGGTACATGTTCAGTAATGCACTTCCAATATTGAGGGGATAACATCGCGTTTTCTCAATCACTAGACACGCGCCAGTGAACGATGGCCCGATCTCAAACCAATTCCAACGGATCAGTCACAACCTCCGACTCTATTTGTTAGGCTAACTATAAAGGGTGATTTGACTTTGTTCAGGGGCCATATTGCCAATGCTTTAAACAATATTTAAGTAATATTACTTAATATGACAGTTTGATGTCACATACCTTGATATTATAATAAGGATTACAATTGAAAAACACGAAAGTCAACAATAATGAAACAATATGGCTATACCTAAGCGCTAACAGCATTTCCCCAAGTGTTATAGCAAGTCCGAGCGCTGCGATGTGACGCGTCGCTTCGTTAGGAGGCGTTACACGTAGGGAATTTCATTAAAACTGTCTGATTTCAACATTGATATACTACCTGCACAACACAATATACATACCTACTGTTAGGTATATAAAAATTGTATATCGAAACCCAAACGTCACCCCGGACTATCCTTGTCTGTGGTGCATAAGAAGCCCCGTTTGACATTAAATTTGACGTTCCTAGTAGGCTTCCTAGAGTCTTCGCGCGCTTTGGTAAAAAAAAACCGTCTTGGAGGAGTTTTACTTTCGTCACTAAATAGTAAATATCTAATTTGCTAATAAGTACTAATATATCTAATTTGCATTTATTTCTAATTTGCTTTAATACTAATATATCTAATTTGCATTTCTTTGATTTTATCTCAATACTATCGAGCTGTTAATATGTGAGCTTTAGAAGTTATGGCAAATTAAATATTTTTGAATCTGACAAAATTGTTGTAATATCTGTGTATAATTTCTCATAAATTCTGCCAATAAATATTTTTCTTTCTTTTCTTTCTTTCTTTCTCATTTTAAGAAAATATACTCATTCGCATAATATTGATGAGCTGAAATGGTGACGATAATTATTTCAAGTGCTTTGCATCTTTGGATCTCCATATCAATAGTGAGAAGGCTTCAATTCGAATTCGCCTGCATTCCGCCCGTAGCGACTTGCCGAAATTTGTTACTTTTTCAATGCACGCCCTGTCTGCGCTGCGGACGGAAAAGTTGGCTTAAAAATTGTCGCACCATTTTACTGAGTGCCGCCATTTACGTGGACAAAGTTCTCTTCAAAGTAACGGAGTTACGCGTAGTAATGGTATTATGAGAGTGTACACTTTTGCTAAGCATTTTAAGGTTTTTTTAAGGTTGGATGATGTAGGTAGAAGAACTTTCGTAGGCTGGAAAATCCATATTATAAGATTGGCGGGAATAGACAAACACGTAAGCAATGAGCATTAGGGTATGCCTGTGATAAGATGACCTCTCTGGCGTATTGGTGACCACGGTCAAATTATAAGCGAAGGTCCCGAGTTCGATTATAATTTGAAAATTTATAATTTTTGCAACTTTCTCTGTACTGATCAGGTGAAAGGTTTCGGCCGTGGTTTAGCACAACTGCCATACCCCTAACTGGTTAGCCCGCATTATCATAACCATGAGGTAAAATCGCAGTCAAAGGCTAACTTGTAGTGGTTAAAAAAATGTGAAGCAGTCGACAGGTTGAAATGATGTTGAGAATTCGAGACCCGCAGGCTAAAATGATGTTAGCAAAAATAAATAGGCAAAAGTTCCAATAGTAAACTATGATATAGGCATGTTAATTTTAATCTCATATCTGTACAAAGCCAGAACACTGGTATATGAATTGCACGCTTTAATCTGTCGTAAATTTAATTAATCCTTAAAATATTCATACAAAAATCATTCCAAACAATGGCCAATAGCTGACTTTGTCCCATTGTTTGATTTACGCCGACAATATTCACTGCTGAATAGGAAAATAGCTCGAAAAGCGCCAAAAAAAGACCGACTTTAATATATCATTTGAACTTGTTAGGCGAATTCGGTTGAATGAGAGAATGAAAAGGAATTAATCGTTTGATTGGGGAATTCTTTTATTTTTGGTTCCTCGACAGTTTTATAGTCGAAATATTTCGATTTAAGTACGCTCCCTTTGAAATACTTAGTTTAAAGCGCCACTTTATTCATATTTCATTTTTCGGTACTTTACTGACAATCCATTAAAATAAGGCAATGTTTTTTTCTTTAATTGCTTTAAAATTATCTCTATCTTGTCAAAGTAACCAATTACTATGTCAAGATAGAGAAAATTTAACATCCAAATATTCTAGAGTCTAGAAAAAAAACCAATTACGGTAATTGGATGTTCTACAGTCTAGACATAAAAAATATTAAATACCAGCAGTACGACGACAACAATGAAAATAGGTATTATTTTGAGCTCTACAGTGACAAACACGATTAAAATATGCCTCAAACTCCGTACGCGTGAATTAAGGTTTCTTTTATTCCCGCTTCCGGAGTGCCTATGTCCTTCCCCGGGATGCAACCTACAACTGAACCAAATTTTATCGAAATCGGTTGAAAAGATGGGCCATTAAATAGTAGCAGAGAGACAGACACACTTTCGCATTTATAATATTAGTATGGATACACATACACACAGATAAACTTATTAACAACAGACACTAATTGCTGAAAATTAACACAAATTAATGTCATTAAACCATAATTTATAAATACTAAACCACAATTTATAGGTGGAAATGACTATTATTAAAATAATATAGCAAAGTTGTAGCCCCAGTTCCTGACTGCGGACGGAACACCGGGCGGTAACCGCAAATGGACTCCCGAATTGTACGGATCCTCGAATGGGCAGCTGGTCCGATAGTCTGCTTTAGTTTATAACTTACTAACTAACCATAGTATATATTTGTGATAAAAACACTCGTTTTTTTAATACCCGCGGGAGCTCCTTCATTTTCCGGTATAAGAAGTCGCTCGTGTCCTTCTCCGAGATGTAATGACGTAATGTAATGCCTCTGTGCTAAATTTCATCAAAATCAATTGAAAAGATTGGCTGTCACACTGTCGCATTTTTATTATTAGTATAAAAATAGTAAAAATTATGTTTGTTGGTTTGTGCCTTGGTTATCATAAAATGTTAAACTAGACCTGTGGTGCCAAAATCATAATCAGTTACACCTGTTAAACGGATAGTTATATACCGTCATCATTGATGTAGAATTTTAGTACCTATATCGTCATAGATAAACATCTATGAAATTAACCGTTTGACATTGAAATTCTGAAATGATTAAGTACGATTTTCTTACACAATCAGGCGTATGTAAGTTGAGTCGATAGTAAACTCATCGACAGTGTAACAAACTCCAGATAAGATTATCCAGCACACAAAATCCACCCGCAAACACGAAATTCATCCGCAAACACAAAATTCATCCACTAAAATGTTTTACAGCTCAGCGCCGCGTTCAGCGAGCTCGATAAAATCACACTTCCTAATTTCCCGCAATCGCGAGCACATTGCATTACCGCCACCTCTCACAACTCCCTCGTGTGGTTTCTTTTTAATAACAGTGAAGTAAAGGCTTGTATACATCAGGACTTTGTTGAAGTAAAAACTTCTTTAGGTGCGTTGAGCACTTTTTGGTAGGGGGTAAAAAGGGTTCTTCTTAAGATAAAAGGTCTTAAAAAGTACATACGTAATTAAACTTTAATACCCTAGTTTAACGTTTATATTTTAATTTCTTTTTATTATTATTGTTTTTTTTAATATAAAAAAAACGTTTTCACTTCTATCGGCAGTCCCTATGACTGCAAATTTGTTTTTTTGTGACTCTTGATTTTTGCTTTACCTTAGTCATCATTACAACCCATTGCCTACTACAGAGCTTGAGTCTCCTCTCAGAACGAGAAGGGTTAGGCCATAGTCTGCCACGCTGGGGAAGTGTGGATAAGCAGACTTTACACATCTTTCGAGAACATTATTCTCAGACATGCAGGCTTCTTCGCTCTTTCTTCACCTAGCAAGTTTAATTTTAACATACCTACTTCTCTTGACTGCTCATTTTTCCTTTTAAGTTTTAACATACTATATCCATACTTATATATTACAAGTGCGAACAGATGCGTCTTTTTATATTTTCATGCCTCTTTATGTTAATTTTTTTCTAAACTAATATTATAAAGAGGAAAGATTTGTTTGTTTGTAATGGATAAACTAAAAAACTACTCAACCGAATTTTAAAATTCTTTCACATATAGAAAACTACATTATCAGCGAGTAACATAGGCCATATTTTATTGCTGCTACCCACGCGAAGTGGGTTCGTTAGTAATTATATGAGTAGTAAGTAATATAATACTCGCATAAGTTTATTATTATCAATAAAACTGAGTTCTATCATCACTCTGTCAAAGGTTTAGTATAATTCACGAGTTAAAATTTTTAAGTTCAATATAAACCTGCCCTTAGGTACAAGTCTGTTACAAAGTTAATAATGTGCCACACAAACTCTCTTAGGAGTTTTTAATTTCAACTGTTTTTTAGGGTTCCGTACCCAAAGGGTAAAAACGGGACCCTATTACTAAGACTCCGCTGTCTGTCTGTCTGTCTGTCTGTCTGTCTGTCTGTCTGTCTCCAGGCTGTATCTCATAGACCGTGATAGCTAGAAAGCTGAAATTTTCACAAATGATGTATTTCCGTTGCCGCTATAACAACAAATACTAAAAATTAAAAAAATATATATATTAAGGGGGGTCCCCATACAATAAACGTGTTTTTTTCGTATTTTTTTGCTCAATATTAAAAACGGTAACAGGTAGACGGTTCAAATTTTCACAGAATATTAACTTGTATATTACCTTTCAAAATAAATAATTAAATATCAATAAAGTAAATATTAAAGGGGGGCTCCCATACAACAAACGTAATTTTTTGATATTAACAGTAAACCTCTACAAACAAAGTTAGTTTTGCGGTTCATTAACAAAGGTAATTATACCTACTTCTTGAGTACGGAACCCTCGGTGCGCGAGTCCGACTCGCACTTGGCCGGTTTTATTAAATATTTTTTAAAACTAAAATACAATAGTTTTACCCTACTGTGAACCTCGGAAAAGAAAATTAATTTTTTCACTGGAAACAACTTGGTTTCCAGTGACTTCGTCCACTTGGATAAACCACGTTTATTCAATTCAAATAAGAACCAGCAAAAAAAACCTAAGGTTTTGCTCTTTTTTGATAAAAATCGCATAAATTACAACAATAATAAAAATATGAAGCGAAGATAATATATGAGAAACTACAGTCCCAAGCATAGCATAGCATAGAATGGCTTTATGTATGTTAGAGGTTTTAATTTCACAGGCTTTTTTTAAGTCCACTTTTAAATCGATAGTCTGAGATAGGCGATTAAAAAATATAATACTGTGTACAAAATGTAAAATAAAAAAAGACATTTCTTTAGTCTTGTAACAAAAACCAAAGTTCCTTATATTTCCTCTTTTTGATACGTTTACGTTAACAAAATGGAAAATGTTCCTTGTTCTTTATTCGTTGATACCCCAGTACTAAAATTCTACACCAATGAACCCCGATAACTGGTTTTTAAATCGATCGAGTACGAAAGATATAAGTCATAAACTATTAGAAAAATAAAGTGACAATGTTAGCAAAAAAAGATTTTCTTTAGTCTTCCAACAATTGTAGCTCCAAAGTCCCTCTTTAATCATCCGTACTTACCCCGCGCACATTTTTTTCTAACCCGGGTTATTCAGAACGTAACAAAAAGCCTCATCCAGGACCTTTGTCTCAACATGATGTACGTAAAAAAAGACTCTGAAATTAAAGCCTCTAACACACAGCCAGCCTGTAACAAGCAGCACAGTGGTCGTATCCAACGTAGGTTCTAAAATGCACAGTATGTAAGCCATATTAATTCATACTATTCAATAGTACAATTCTAAGTACACGACTGCCCTATAAAAGGAGTGTTATTAGGGTTGCCAACTTTTTTTGACAAAAGCAAACGTATAAAATGGTTTGGACAGGAAAAAAAAGTAAGTATTTGGAAGAAAAAATAAGTATTTTTCAAATTTTATGTTTTTATTTCTTTATTAAATTTTAAAATGACCAAGCCAAGCAATTTAGCGTTCTGGTAGAAACCGAAAAGAGGTATGGGTTTTATAATATGACTGCCAAGCATAATATAACAGTTTAGGAGCTAGCAAACAGAACCGGGTTAGTACTTTATAATTTGAATACATTTTCTCAACCAAGAAGCTTCTTCATTTTACTACATAGTATAAAACAAAGTCGCTTCCCGCTGTCTGTCCCTATGTATGCTTAGATCTTTAAAACTACATAACGGATTTTGATGCGGTATTTTTTATAGATAGAGTGATTCAAGAGGAAGGTTTATATGTATAATACATGCATAATATAGTAGAGAAACACTGATAATTTTAGAGGTTTCTAATGTGATGTCGTAAATATACACATTTTTTTGCGCTTACACTACTAGCTTAACCCTACGAGATAGATCAAAATAATGTACTACAGTATTGTACACCATAAAAAGGTCTACAAAAAAGTCCGGAATTGTATATGTCTATATAACCCACAATAACCATTTTTAACCTCTAAAGAAAACATGTTTGTATTGTCTAATGACAAAAAAGCTGTGAACGTTATATCTAAAGACATTCTGTAGTATATTTAGTATTAGCATTGCACCCGTGCGAAGCCGGGGCGGGTCACTATTTATTAATAAGATAGAACGAAGACACGCAATCGTTGCGCGTCGTGTGTGAACCAGGTTTAAGGCGACGGCTCCGGCCGCCCTCGGGGCAAGAAGATAATATTTCACCATCTGACCGCCTTGTCCCGACGACAGGGCCGCTTTTAAACAACGGGAGCCTTATTACAATGATTTTTTTTTAATAAAAGGAAGTTTTAAATGAGAAGAAAGTACAAAACTTTTTATTTATACATAAGATTTTGCACACATATTTTCCAAGCATACAAGTTGTGAAAATTTTAATGGTATCCACAGATAGATAAGCGAAAACACCAATATAACATGGTTTTTGAACTTCCTGGCATAGTGGTGAGCGCGATAGTCTTTTAAGTGAGAGGTCTCTGGTTTGATTCCCAGCCGGAGTAATTTGGGAATTTAAATAATTTTTACATTGTTCTGGTCTGATCTGTTGGGAAGCACTAAGCTTTACCTTTGTCCACTTATTTTTCTGTTAGTAATTAAAAATAAACATCAGGTATAGTTTTCACAAGTAGTTTTGCGAAACCCGCATACACTTCCATAGAATTGATTTTTTATTTTACAATTTTTACAAATGAGCATAATGCATGTGATGACTAATGCCAGCGCGTCACCCGTCACTATACGGATCATTTGTCAAACACCGCAAAGTTCCCAACACTCACACTTTGCTGCTTATAATATTTGCGGTCATCAAAAACTAGCTATCACAAACGTAAAGTAACCATGGCCTATTGAAGACGCAATCGCTTTAGAATCGCAAAAAATTATAGTTCCAAACTAGTTCTGCAAAACGATGTATCGACTCCTGCAGATAGGTTTTCAATCTACGGATGGCATAATGCATGAAATAACCAAGCCGGCGCGTCATCCGTCACTGCACGGATCATTTGTCAGACGCCGCAAACTTCCCAACACTCACGCTCCACCGCTTATTTGCAACCGCTTACTTTGCTTAGAGAAATTGTAGTGATGGTAAATACCTGAAGTTCACTATTTTATGAGTTCGTGATCTGAGCGAGTGCCGTCATTGAACACTTTATACCGTTATGAAAGAATTCTTTTGTCTGATCACCGAAATATCGTAATTTTGAACCGACTTCCAAAAAAGGAGGAGGTTCTCAATTCGGCGCGTATTTTTTTTAACCTACTTCCAAAAAGGGAGGAGGTTCTCAATTCGGCGCGTATATTTTTTTTGATGTATGTCGGTGCATATCTCCGTGGTTTCTGAACCGATTTGATTTTTTTTTCTATCAGTCGTTAGAGGAAGCTCTCGAGGTGGTCCCATAAAAAATTCTGACTCCAAATCCTCAACCCTGACACAAAAAAGTATTTTTTTTTCCATAAAACCGACTTCCAACGCCACTGTAAAGTACAAAATAATTTTGATTTCTACCCACTACTCGTATGTTGAAGTCGGGCGAGTCTGATGCGTCAACTTTGCTTATCCTTGTTATATAATATACCTGCCCGACTTCAACATAGTGGGTAGAAATCGAAATTATTTCGTACTTTACAGTGGCGTTGGAAGCGGTTATTTGGAAATAATTTTTATTATAGTGTTCTGTTACTGACTGACCAACTGACTAATCTATCAACGTACAGCTCAAATCCACTGAACCGATCGGGCTTAATTTTGGCATACAGAAAGGATTTTTGAAAATTCTGATTGAACTATGGAGGTAATAAGGGGTTTAAAATTTGTATGAAAATCGAACTTAGCGTGAGTGAAGCCGTGGACATAAGCTAGTAATATAAACGCGGGAAAATTAAAACTCATGCCTTGATGATGTCACATTATAATAGTATCACACCATGTAATCAGTAACTGATGGCCTATAATTAGAATGAAAAATAAAAGAAGAGTTAAAAAAACATTTTAGTTTTTTTTGTCCTGACAAACTAAATAAGGATATATTCGATCAAAATGACTTTATAATTGCCTTCGATTACTGAATAAATAAAATATTTTGGAAAGCCTTGCTTTGAAACAGTATTTGTAGGTTACATGAAAACGATATTCAGTAATTGTACATCTTACAAGTCATTTTCTTATTTTAAACCAATTTGTGGTGTTTCATGGTGACAATATTATGTCAAACTACTCGTCATTTAAGTATTTTGCATCTGTAAGTTTTGTAGTTTACAAGATTTTAGAGGTAGAGGGAAGAGGTATTAATGTAGAGTTTCAGCTATCTCCATTCAAAATTTCAGCCGAATTGGTTCAGTGGTTGTAGCGTGGAGCAGTAACAAACCTATACAAACTTATTTAAACATCTAAACTTTTACATCTATACTTCTATACTAATATTATAAATGCGAAAGTTTTAATGGATGAATGGATGGATTATTTTATAGTTTACTAGCTGATGCCCGCGACTACGTCCGCGTGGATTGATGTTTTTTTGGTTCCCGCGGGAACTCCTTAGTTTTCCGGGATAAAAAGTAGCCTATGTGCTATTCCAGACTATAATCTATCTCTGTGCCAAAGGACATTGACCAAATTCGCCTAAGAATCAACATACGTTTGAAATATACAGTAATTCTTAGCCTATTTTATAACCTTTACTCCAAATATTAGAATTCAACGGACACTTCTAATTAATTAAAAAATAAATAAATGGGTATTCAATTGATTACTATACGCTAATATTACCGTGCTATACGTTTCCGTCTCTCGATTATTAACTACGGATCAATAAATTACAGGTTAAAATAATATCCAATACAACTGCTTGAGCGCTAGATCCGTAACGTAAGAAACAAGATAAAAGCAGCTTAAAGTGCTAAGTGCGCTAGTATTCTGAATCTCGCAACGCCATCTATTGGAAGTACCTACAATAATTAACGCTAAATATTTCTAACGCCATCTGTGAAGTTCTCGATGAACTATGACGATACCTGTATCCTTATTAATAACGCCATCTGTAATGTTTTTGATGAACTACGGCGAATATTGTCTTATCTACATACCTACTATTTACAGCTCTATTACAACTGGATAAAGATGTCATTTATTTGTTCAAGCAGATTGATTGTGAAAGCTGTAATATCCTCAAAATTGAAAATATTTTTGGTAATAAGTAATTTCTTAGCAAGTGTCCGTTGTTTTCATTTGCTCTCAAGCATAAATAGGTATTAATTTGAACCCAGTAATCAATGTTTTATGACGGTTGGTTCTTAGGCGAACTTTGTATGGGGACGGAACAATGTCCTTTCAGCCAGGTCCGTTTAGCCGTTGCGGCGTGATTGAGTAACAAACATCCATCCATACATCCATCCATCCAAACTTTCGCATATATAATATTTATTTGATTTGATTACTCAATCACGGAAGAACGGCTGAACGGATCTGCATGAAATTTGGCACAGAGATAGATTATAGTCTGAAATAACACATACTTTTTATACCGGGCAATAAAAGAGTTCCCGCGGGAACCAAAATACCTCAATCCACGCGGACGAGGTTACGGGAATCAGCTAGTTTTTAGGGTTCCGTACCCAAAGGGTAAAAACGGGACCCTATTACTAAGACTCCGCTGTCTGTCTGTCTGTCTGTCTGTCTGTCTCCAGGCTGTATCTCATAGACCGTGATAGCTAGAAAGCTGAAATTTTCACAAATGATGTATTTTCGTTGCCGCTATAACAACAAATACCTACTAAAAATTAAAAAAATATATATATTAAGGGGGGTCCCCATACAATAAACGTGTTTTTTTCGTATTTTTTTGCTCAATATTAAAAACGGTAACAGGTAGAGGGTTCAAATTTTCACAGAATATTAACTTGTATATTACCTTTCAAAATAATACAACAAACGTAATTTGTTGATATTAACAGTAAACCTCTACAAACAAAGTTAGTTTTGCGGTTCATTAACAAAGGTACTTATACCTACTAAAGATACCTACTTCTTGAGTACGGAACCCTCGGTGCGCGAGTCCGACTCGCACTTGGCCGGTTTTTAATAATAGTAAGATAAAAATAAAATAATATTAAAATAAAGAGTACCTATTCAAACCAACGTTGAAATACCTATTAATAATAACCCATTAAAAAGTCGCGAAGGTGTGTTTTCCGTTGTCAACCCTGTCACTTTTCGTGGAAGTACCATTAATCAAAAATGTCTCCTATAAAGTACGTAGCCATTGTGGTCCGATAGCTTCACGTTAATGGGTGCGGCGTTCCGTTCAATGAACATAAGATACTTTCAGGGTAATGAACAAGTATTAAGACGGTAAAGGTACGAAAATTACAAAAGTATTTGTCCTCGCTTCTTATCGGTTTGGTCTGATTGGTTGCTTTTGACTTTGATTGTAATAATTTTGCATATAATAATTACTTTCTTTTATTAGTATTTTATTATTATAGGTTAGAAACTTGATGACAATCATGTTTAGCGAAAGCAACAATGAGGTCTAGTGCTGGATTTACACATTTGCCGCCCCAAAGCTATAAAATTTTTGCCGCTCCTATACTCACTTCTAAAATTCTAAGATACATGCACTGTTCACAATAAAGTTTATTCTTTTTTTTTTGGGAATAATCTAGTTTCTAGATTATTTTTACAACGTTCTTTCTGGACCAAATTTTTTTTGGGCCAATTTTGCCGCCCCCCTAATTTTGCCGCCCTAAGCTTCAGCTTTTTCAGCTTCTATGGTAAATCCGGCACCTAGGTTGGATTGCGCTTACCGAGAAGATTCCTATTTAATCTTGCCTCGAAGGTACTTAATCACGATTTTGGATATTCTGTGGAGGAACTGTGAAGTTGGAACAAGGTTATCACCCCCCCTAAACTCATCGTAATGATGAGGTACATAATTTATACGATTTCTTGACGCTCACATTCGAGACCCTTTTTATTTTTACACGACTGCCCATAAAATGAGTGTAATGTTTTCAGGGTTCATGTAATTAATGTATGTATGTCTGTGAGTTTCTTGAAAAAAAATTCAATATGGTAGGGCATTGAGCAGTCGTATTTTTTTTTAAATTATGTTGTCGTTTATGTTCACTTGTTTTAGTTTTTTGTTATTCCCGCAGGAACTCCTTAATTTTCTGGGATAAAAAGTAGCCTATGTCACTCTCCAGGTCCTCAACTATACCCATGCCAAAAATTACGGCGTGATTGAAGGACAAAAAACCAATAAACAAACACACTTTCGCATTTATAATATTAAGTATGTAGGTATGTGTTAGCTGTGCACCACAGTCACAATCAAAATTTTCGTCAACAATCGAAATTAGCTGTAAGTTACCTTTGCATTTTTTATTTGTAACTGTCAGATACCAATCCACTTCGTTTATTTGTACAAGAACCCTCTGATCAATATTGTATTAAAATTTATTTTATAGAGTAGGTACATCTTCGTAGACATTGTCCGATAGCTTGACATAATTAATGGGTGCGACGCGACGCTCCATTCAATGAACACAAGACATTAAGGTAATGAACAAGAATTACGTAGGTAAGGTCGCGGTCTGAAAATGTTTACCAGTTTACAAATTAGATTCTTTAAAACACTGGGTGCATTAAGTTGCATTTCAATTTCTTATCATTAACATTCAGTTTAACATTTCAAACATCTAATTCAACAAAAAGAGTAAGTATACTTAAATATTTTTATAATAAAAATCATTTTTTAATTTCAAGCTTGACACATTAGCATCATCGCATTTGTAAAAGTGCCATTTACTAAAAATATAGAAAGAAGTTTTCTACATCTATCCTATTTAGTTGCCACATTTGCCACCTATTGAAAAAGTTAAAAATCTATGATATAATCTATGCCTAATCAATCCACACAACGACCTTCTGACACATGTGGGTCCATGCAATTATGAACCTTAAGGTGGTAAATATTTTTGATCGCGACTGTACGTTTGAAACAGCAAAAAAAAAATGAATATTATTTGTGTTCACTCTTGTATAAATGCTGTCTTCCACCTGATTGGTCGCTTTTGACTTTGCTTGCATCAATTCAATCAGTAACTCCATTTTATTGTTCCGAGAATTACTCGGTTGTGAAACTCGATCATAATAATTATTATTTCTAATTGTATGACACAACAATGACTCTTTTTACTCGATCAGTCCTTTTCACTTGCGCTTTTTCCGTGTAAAAGTACATGCAGTTTTCTCTGCGAGTAAATTGGAGTCCGTGAGGAGCTCATTCTGCTCGCGGTGGAAACCCCGCTTATGATAGGTTCTCAGGAAATCCCACAAGCCCCAAGTTAGCTTATTCTTCTTAATTTATTTCGAAATATTTTTCACTCCTAACCTCAGAGATAATTCTAAGATAATACCCAAACATAATTAAGTAAAACATCATTCATTATTTTATTCATATTCTTCCATAATAGACCTGCCAACCGACAGCCGCAATTAAATTCTAATTAATTAAATTAGATATTGTTCCTATAATAACGCCGGCGGTGTCCGTGACCTCAAACGGGCACGAGACAGAATGTTCTAAAACGTTTCCATTAATCAGAAATGTCCGTAAAAAGTCCATAGTCACTGTCGCCTGGGTCTACGTTAATGGACGGGACGTTCCGTTTCACGAATATAATACACTTTTGGGTTAATAAATAATATTATGAGATGTGAAAAATGGGTCCCATACTCGAGACTCGTGCTTCCGCAACAGTTTGTCCATTAACTTAGCCATCTTTTATATCCCCGTAGGCTTGTTATCATGTGAATAACGTGGCTAAAAATTTCCATACCCTCAATAACGAAGAATACCTCGTAAAGAAAAATGAGATTTATATAAAACGTCAAAATAAGAAAAAATCTTTTCACATTTATATAACACTAGCTGATGCCCGCGACTTCGTCCACGTGGAATAAGTTTTTCCATTAAGTAAAATGTAGCTCTATGTCACTCTCCAGGTGCTCAACTATACCTAAGCAAAAATACATGTCGATCCGTTGCTTTATTGCGGCGTGATTGAAAGACAAACAAACACTTTCATATTTAAAATCCATACTTAATATTATAAATGCGTGTCTCTGTCTGTCTGTCCGTCTGTCTGTCTGTCTGTCTGTCTCTATCTATTCAAACGATTTTGATGAAATTTGGGACAGGGATAGTATGTATCCCGGGGAAGGACATTGGCTACTTTTTATCCCGGAAAAATAAAGAGTTCCCGCGGGAATCAAAAACCTTGATCCACGCGTACGAAGATGCGGGCATCATCTAGTAATATTATAATATGTACCTTTTACTGTACATCGTTTTTAAATAATATTATTCGCTCAACTTTATAAATGGGCCAGAAAAAGTCCTCCATAGTATTTCACGCAGCGCTAACTCGATTATTCGCTCATAAAAGTCTAAACTGGCATAAACGAGTTACTAGTCGGTACGTTCAAAGTGCCGCGGCACTTTGCGAAGTCAACCGTTATACTTAATTTATGCTAACTATTTTTTAGCTAAGTCGTGCGTTCACTTAAGCAATATTTCGCAATACAAATTTCGCTAATGACTGCTGCATTCACAGTCGCTAAATCATTACTTAAGGAACTTCTTAGTATAGATTTCAATACAAAATCTATACTTAGGAGGACAGTTAAGTAATGATTAGCGCTAAATCATTACTTAAGGAACTCCTTGGTATAGATTTCAATACAAAATCGATACTAAAGAGGACCCTTAAGTAATGATTAGCGACTCTTGAGTGCGGCAAGGGTATTAACACACTACAGAATTTGTTTGCACTAGGGAACAAAATGTTTTTGTATTTGCTGCATACACGTAGTTTTATGGAGCCAAATGGAAGTTATGTCCTGTCCTTTCTATTTACAGTTATCGCTACCTAAAGTGAAGATCAAACCTGAGTTTCACCCAGGTTAGCTCACAGCCCACAGGCAAGGGCTTTGTGGTAGTATAATAAAAATAAACGTATAAACTCACGTATATTGTTGGAGTATTTTCGTTATTAGTAGGTATTTAAGTAGTTAGTTACGACTGTAGATAGTTTCCAGCCCGTGCGGAAACCTTATTCATTACCGGGCTTGTTCTCGCGACGCGGCGCCACGCCAACTGCGTGCTGCGTGGGCTATAAGACTGTGTGAACTGGAGCCTAGCACCTGAACAGCCTAGCTGTTTGTTCTTGATCAGATTTCCCTACATAAAATTATGTCTTATCTGTGATGTTTTCCTATTTTTTACTAAAATACGTGAGGGATTGGCATTATAACCGCTTATTTTGAATAAAGATGAAGTTTATGGGTCATAAATCAAAAGTAGAATGCAACAATTCCACCAATAATCGCCCGATTTATAGCGAAACTTTTCCGCAATAAAACTCCTAACAGCCAATAGCGTAGCGATGAAATCGGAAAAATAAAAGTCAGAACGCGTGGTCACGCCAATTTCAAGCACCGTAGTGTGCTGTCATCGCTGATTGCTTTTTCAATTAAATTTCTGAGCTGTCCCGCGTGCAACGAGTTTAATTGTTAGCGGCAATAACGGCTTTTATAGATGACCGTCCGTGGTAGTTAAAAAAAAAATATATAATATATACGCGCCGAATTGAGAACCTCCTCCTTTTTTGGAAGTCGGTTAAAAATCCCTGTCAGTATACCTACCTACAAATTTATATTGAGTCTTAAAAATTCAAAATCATTTTTGAAAATAAGCTTTTATCGTCTACCATATTTTAGTGTAAAGACATTTAATTTTCTCAGCAAACCCTTTTAATTACCTATTACTATTTAACCTATATCGTGGGGGTGCATAAAAAATAATTAACTTCGGGTACAAAGTATTTCGGCGTCCGCCATTGTGGATTTAGAATGACATCACTTAGATATGTGACGTCAATGCATGTTGCATTGTCATTCAAACTAACCCTTAATTACTCGCACGAAGAAAATTACATAACTGCTCACATGGGGTCACAAATGACCCCAAATTGTAGGAATAATTTTTATTATTTATTTAGTATATAAAACTTATTTATTATTAAAGTTATTTATTTATTCTATTATATTTAAAAGTAATAACATGAACAAATATCTAACTAAACAAAAACAAGCTAAATTAATAAATAATTATCAAAAATTAACAATTTATACTTATACTGAGATCAAAGTTAAAATTTTGTAATATTTTCAGGAACTCTCCGAATCACTTTTATTACACTGTTGACAGTATATTTGAGAGTGATCCTTGCACACAAACTTTGCTGATTTTGTGCATTTTGTTGGTACTTTTCGATTATTTTTTCGATTCACTTGATTGTGCTTACAATTAGTCGATTTCACTAGCACTATTGATCACTTTGTGTTATCTCGTCTAACTCCGACTCAGAATCTGACCCTCCAACTTGTTCTACATCAGAAACTTCTACCAACCTCCTCCCCCTGGACCTCGACTGTGAGCAGACGTGCTTTGGACCTTTATAATTCTCTCAGAAATTTAAATCGAATACAAATAAATTAGTAAACAATATTAGGAGTGCAGCGTTACAAGACAGTATAATTGTTTCAATACGACTCCGCGTGTGTGCAAGTGCAATCAATGGATACGTGAAGAAAACGTTGTGGGTGATATCTCCGTCCCCTTTGCGTAATAGTGTGCATCAAGATAAGGAGACCTGCACTACAATTTACAACGCTCACGTGTTGCGAATGTGTGTGTCGCGTGCATATGTATGTGGAACTGTTCAATTTCATAACTCCGTTCATCTATGCGACCCTGGTACAAATTAAGCAAAAATAACATTAATTTAACATTGGTTCTTTAGGTGTGGTATTGAAATACATTGATGTTAAACAGCTTGCTAATCTTATGCGATCCTAGTAATTGATGCAAAGATACCTAAAATTAACATAGATAGGATTGAGCTGACCATTGATATAGTATAAAAGTATAGATAGGATTTTATTCTTCAACTCGATCTAAACCAACATGGACAAATCAATGTCAGATTCCAACATTGATGATATTTGCCAAAGAGATACTACACCGCCTAATTTCATTTCACTTCGAAACAAAAGAAAACGGGATGAGGACCTTACTTCAGAATTGTCCTTATTTCGGGAAGAAATGAAGAATATGATAAAATCTCTGTTTTCAGTACAAGAACTGGAATTGAAAAAAATCAGCCCTACCCTCAAAGAAATTCAAAAAACTAATCAAAGCATTGAGAATACAATATCGTTTTTAACTACACAGAACGAAGAATTTAAGGCAAAAATTGAGAAATTGGAATCACAAGCCAAAGAAGACAGGAAATATATAAATGTGTTAGAGGAGAAAATAGAGGACTTACAGAGAGAAAGTAGAAATGCTAATTTTAAAATAAAAGATGTGCCGAAGAAAATTAACGAAACAAAAGAGGACCTGATTGAAATGGTCAACTCTTTATCAAAATGTGTTGGTAGCAGTTTGACAACAACTGATATAAAAGACATTTATAGAGTACGTGCGAAGAGAGAGGGTGTGACAAACACACCTATTGTTGTCGAAATGTCATCTACTATACTCAAGACTGATCTACTAAAGATGTGTAAAAACCATAACGTCAAACACAGAACTAAACTGTGTGCCAAAAATCTGGGATTCCGAACCTCAGAAGATACCCCCATTTTTGTCTCTGAACAACTTACTCCTAAAGGGGCTCGGCTATATTTCCTAGCACGAGAGTTGGTTAAGTCTAAAACATACAAATTTTGTTGGACAGCCTATGGCAAGGTGCTGATAAGAAAGGATGAAAATTCTCCTATCATTACAGTAAAAAATGAAGCTCAAATTCCATACTTACTGCAAGGAACGTGACTATATTTAATGGGTCTCATTAAGTTTACTCAAATTAGTCAACATATAAATTGTGCGATTGATTTAACAATACTAACTATAAATTTAAGTTTTTGCTTAGCTAACACTTATTCTAATATTCTACATATACGATACTTTTACACCTTAAACACTCCCACACATTATGACACAAAAACCAAGCCATATAAAATTCTTATAATTCTTATATATACTGTATGCACTAAAATCCAGTACTTATTATTATTCCCTTCTTATATAACGTTATATAATGCGTATCATGAACTGCAATGTCTCAATCAATCCTTGGCAATAGTTATTACTTTCAGTCTTTTGTTTCTATTGTATTATGGATAGCACTTTTCAAACTCAAACAGATTTGGATAATGCAGACATCTCACAAGCAGTGCAATGTGAAATGTCGGATCTTTCTAATCTCATTTGCGTAAAGAACAAAGACTTTACCGTCATGACTCAAAATATTAGAAGTATTTATTCTAATTTTGATAATTTACAGGTGACCTTATCACAGTTGAATTTTGAACCTGATGTTTTAATTTTAACCGAATGCTGGCTCAGCCAAGATAAACCTATACCACAACTGTCTAATTACACCTCTTTTAAATCTACTCTGCATTTAAACCAGAATGATGGAGTAGTTGCCTATATTAAAAACACTACCAATATCCGTGTTAAAGAAATTCAACTAGTTCATGCATCATGTTTACAATTAACTTCAAATAATAACAATATCGTTTTAGGAATATATCGCTCACCATCTAACAACAGTGCTGATAGATTTATTGAATCTCTTAACTCACATTTGGAAACAATTAAGACCTTCAATAATATAATTATAACTGGAGACATAAATATAAATATTATCCCTAAACCTACAGAACAGACCTATGAACGTAATAATAGAATAAGTTATCTAAACATGACTGCGCTGCATGGATTACTTCCAGGACATTCACTACCAACTAGGGAAGATAATTGCTTGGACCATTTTCTCCTAAAGTTCGAGAAAACTAAACATTCCGCATTTATAGCTATACTCAACACTACTATTACTGATCATTCTATGCTACTTCTACATTTATCTAACATTAATAATGAATCAAGATGCCCAAAAATCAGAACTATTACAGACTTCAATGAAGCAGTTAAGAGCTTAGCTGATAAAAACATCTCTATACTGCTTTATTGTGATAATCCAGAAACATTAATTGAACTTTTAACTAATAAAATTAAAGATTCACTAGATGAAAATACAAGAATTATACTTATTCCTAAAAGTAAACGTGTAATTAAACCATGGATAACTCCAGGAATTCTGCGCTGTATAAGACATAGAAACAAATTACAAAAACATCTACGTTCTGACCCCACCGATGATAACTCAAAAAACATTTATAAAAGATACCGCAATTTTTGCAACAACTTGATCAAAAAACTTAAACGTAACTACGAAAAAGAGCAGTTGGCCAAATCAACTAAGAATTATAAAGCCCTTTGGAAGAATATTAAAAACTTTACGCATATGAATAACTCGAGCAATACAAATACAGAACTTCTAAGTCTAAAGCCCTGTCCAATTGAATCTGTTAATCATGTAAACTATTATTTTGCTAACATTGGAAAAACACTGGCCGAAGACATTCTTCAAAATTATCCACAACAGCTATCTCCTGACTATGAATATGCTACTCCGACCTATTCCCACTATTCATCTTTTGGCCTTCTTGATACAGATACTGAAGAAGTAAATGCTATACTTATGAACTTAAAAACGGGAAGTGCTCCAGGTTGGGACAGTATTCCAACGCAATTCCTGAAACTTGCTAGCTGTTTAATTACGCCCATAATTGCGCATTTTGCTTTCGTAAAGGTATTTTTCCTTATATCTTAAAAAAATCTATAATCACACCTGTGCACAAGGGTGGTTGCGGAGACGATGTCAACAATTATAGACCAATCTCAGTGCTACCAGCTATCTCAAAAATATTGGAAAAATTAATAAATATAAGACTGACTAATTATCTAGACCAACGCAGTATAATATCTGATTCCCAATATGGTTTCAGACGTGGGATATCTACTGAAGATGCTGTCACAGCTCTTAGCACTTTGATTGTTGAACGTTTAGATAGTAAAAGGAAATGTCTCGCAGTGTTCCTTGATCTCAAAAAAGCATTTGACACCGTCTCTGTTGCCATTCTTGTGCAAAAACTGGAAGCCATTGGCATAAGAGGGACTTCACTATCCTTATTTCGGAGTTATTTAAGCGGGCGCACACAGATGGTTAAAATTGATAAGTACCTTAGTGACGAATTAGATATTCTATATGGCGTTCCACAGGGCAGTGTTCTGGGCCCTACCCTATTTCTGATATACATAAATGAATTATGTAGTATGAAGTTGCACAATGGTCAAGTATTTTCGTATGCAGATGATACTGCCATTATTTTTACGGGCAATACTTGGGAAGATGTTCGAAATCATGCTGAAAAGGGGCTCATGAACATTGCCAGGTGGCTTAATTGTAATCTACTGACGCTTAATACAGCTAAAACAAACTACATGTGCTTTTCCATGAGTGAACGTTCCAAACCGCCGCATAACTTCGAAGTGAGGATACATACATGTGTGAAACGGGGGGCTGTTGTGGGCTGTGACTGTCCGGCATTGAAGAAAGTTGCGACCATTAAATACCTCGGTGTGATGCTAGATCATCGTATGACTTGGTATTCTCATATAGATCTTGTATCAAACAGAGTAAGGAAACTTATATGGATTTTTAAAAACTTAAGACATATAGCTTCTAAAAAAATATTAAACACTGTCTACTTAACACTCGTTCAATCTATTATATCTTACTGCATTACTGCTTGGGGCGGGGCAGCCAAAACAAAGTTTCTTGAGCTAGAGAGAGCCCAACGATCCCTTCTGAAAGTTATGCTTTTTAAACCTTATTTATATCCTACTACACAACTTTATTCCGACGCTGGGCTACTTTCAGTTAGGAAGTTGTATGTATTAAACATAGTTCTGAGAATGCATAAATCTTTACCTTTTATACCTCTCAGAAAAAGAAATAGATATGTTGTAGCAAAAACACATTGTGTAAAAACAGCTTTTGCTCAAAACCAATACTACTCACAATCAAGTTACCTATATAATGTGATAAACAGAAAACTTAAAATATATCCTCAAAAATTACATGCTTCCAAGGATCTTTTGAAAAAATATTTATCATCATTAAATTATGACGAAGTTGAATCCCTTTTGAAACGCATCCTGTAAAAAAAAAAAAAATATATACATAAATAAAAAAAATTCAAATAAGGTCATTAATTATATAAGATTATAATATGGCTTATTATTACTTATCTAATACACATAATCACAACACGACGATCATATACACACTCGCGATCACACACTAGGTACACAAACTCGTACACTACACTACACTACACTACACTACACTACACTACACTACACACGCACACACACACACACACACACACTTCCCAATGACGCTTGCACATATACTACATAAACAGTATTACTAACATAATGTCACAGCAGTCACTCAAATTGGTTTACATAATTATGATAATTCTATGTTTTTTTTTTTCATTGTACCCACATATGGTTTATTTTTATTATTATTGTTGTGGAAGAGCGGAGTCTTCTGACACAGGGGTTTATACAGCTCTTAAAAGAAGGCTCCAAACTTACAAGTGTAAAATAATGTTGTAATGAGAAATAAACTATTTTTTTTTTTTTATTGTTGCTTAATTTGCTGTTCTCTTCTGTGTATGACTAACTCTGGAAAAAGATACAATACTTACAATAAAACGTAATTTTTGAATAATTTCATTTTATCAAGCTGTAAAAATATATTTATAAAATAAATTTATGCACTGGATATATAATAATACAAATCGAATTAATAATACATAAAATAAACAACTCACCTTTTTCAAAAAAGGAACGTAATTACTCGCACGGGGTCACCGCTCAAGAGAGCAGCGACGTATCCTTCCACTCCCTCGACTTGGTCGCTGCTGGAATACAAACTTCGACGCGGGTTATGAAGCTAACAGGGACGCGGGGAAATTCGGGCAGCGGCAAGTAACTAAATTTTTAATGCGAAACTGCTTTGACCCCATGCGACTAATTATGGGCTAAACGTGTATACAAAATAACAGCTCAATCGGTTGAGGATAACTTTTTTTAATATTCAGCTACAAGATTTGACCTAAACAAACCCATAAACATCATTATTACTACCCTTATCAACATTATTAAAAAAAATCTAAGTACAGACTGCATCGTACTTCACCTGCGGGCTTACTACCATCGCATAAAGCAGTATTATTTTCACAAATGCATCCTGTAGCCAAAATTGGAACAAATTTAATGCCTGTTACTAAACAGGCATTAAATTTGTTCCAATTTTGTGTTTTTTTTAATTTAATTTACTAGTGACGCTGTCACCGGGTCAGATGAGTTTGTGGAACTATAGTACCTTAACATCCCTGAAATAAGGTTCATTATTCTGAAACAAGAGCGTCAATAACATTAAATTAATATTGTTTTAAGCGATGGTAGTAAACCCCTAGTTACCTCTATTACTATAACGATTATTATCGCTTTAACCAAAAATAAAATAAGAGTAGGGAAACTTTATAGAGCAAGAGTTTCCCATTTAACTTTTTTCACTTTAAGTTGTTAAAGGGTTAATAAATGTCTACCGGCGGTTGTCAGCGGCTGACAATAATAATACCCCGCCTCACGCGAAGGCGATTAAACTTTTGAAGTCAAACGCTGAGTTCATTAAGGAAGTTGCGGTTACCTGGAGCCTGTTTCGATGGAAATTGTTTTGTATAGAACTGAAGCAGCGTTTTATGATCGCGCGAAGTTTTTTAATCCATAATGTTTTATATACGTATATCTTGTATATAAATTTATATAAATACTATAAAGAACAATTCGTGTATATTATTTGAATTTTTAAGCTTAATTATTTTCGATACAAATCCAAAATTAAATATTTTGTAGCCTGTTGAAAAGTTCCGTCTTCTATGTCCAGATTATTCATCAGTTATTCATGAAATTTACAAGAGACCAACCTAACAGAATAACCCATCTGGTTATTACTAACAATAATTGTTCTGTGGAATAAATAACCATTCTAAAGAAAATAGAATTGTCAAAATCGGTTGAAAATTTGACTAAATTATTGAGTAAAATCGACCACTTCGAATGGAATCACTTCCATACCATATCCCGAAGGAACACACCTGTTTTTCAAGATTAAAAACATCCTATAATTTATGCTATGTGTCTTAGGGATTCGAACCTGCGAAAACATGCTTTTGACGTGGCTCTTTTCCACTGAGCTACTCAGACCTTCTTGGAATTGTTCAAAATATTCAAAACTAACTAAAATCATTACAATCAGGTTTAAGTACGAGTAGGTAGGTATTGTTTTGTAGGTATGATTTTTCCAGCCAGCGTTTTATCCCACCAAAAATAACTGTGCCCATTGTTGCTGTTTGCTGCTTGCTGTGAACATTTCATAATTTCGAAAACGATCACACATAAACATACCTCGATCAAAAGAAATACCGATAAAAGTAAACACCTGCAAAACCTTCCCACACAAGCTGATTGAAAATGAATACAGCACATAACCCTAGCTATCAGAACTTTGAAACTAGCGCGGAGCGTCCCTGTGATTGGTTTTTAATAGCCGCCGAGATACCGATCCCACTCTTTTACCTTGTTTTACTATGTTATCGTGCTCTGATGGCATGTTTTTGAACCAAGTTATTCTTTATCCCTACAAATATTAGAAACTAGATGATGCCCGCGACTTTTTTTTATCCACTACAAGTTAGTCTTACATGATGGTAAGTGATGATGCAGTCTAAGATGGTAGCGGGCTAACCTGTTAGGGGCATGGCAGTTATATTAAACCCGTAGGCTGACTACGTATCATGCAAACGATTCGCGATACCAAAAATTGTACAATATTTGCTGTCTAATCGCAAATTCGAATTATACAAAATTGCTATTGGCGCTAGTTTCATTGCAAAAAGTGCATTTGATAACCAGTGAACGACTAGCAAGCGATCGCTTAAGTAATACGATTACTTTTCATACCGAGCCATCGATTGGATCGATTGCGCGTCCACTGCGCAATGACTGCGCGATTTTCGCTGATCGCAAAATTTAACGTGATAAGCCTGCCGTACCCCTATTCGGTTTCTACATGGCATCATACCGTCGTTCGTCACCGTGGTTTAATTTTTTTTGAATCCTGCGGTAACTCTTTATTTTTCCAGGATAAAAAGTAGTAGTAGCCTACGTCCTGCCCCGGGATGTAACCTGCCCCTATACCAAATTTCATCAAAATCGGTTGAACAGATGGGCCGTGTAAGCGTAGCAGATAGACAGACAGACACAGAGCGGAGATATTGTGCCAAGCAAGACCAATAATCAGATTTCTGATTTATCGCGTCATCGATCAACAATCCGATTGGTCCGCCCAACACGTGCAACGATCTGCTTCACTTCTGTGACAGCTTCAGGCTACTTTTTAACCGACTTCCAAAAAAAGAGGAGGTTCTCAATTCGGCGCGTATCTTTTTTTTTATTATTTCGGACAACAAACTGTGTCGGATGTATCAGTATGTCTATTTGAACTTACTTAAAAATATATAAAGATACGTTTAAGCTGTCACGAAAAACGAGCAGTGTTTTTCATTCCACTCCATATGAAATACACGTATCGCGCCCAATATATTTTTTAAGGTTTCTGACTTAATCTTTGACCTTACTATGAAAATAGTGCGAATGAAAAGAGGGAAAAATAAGACTGTCCGTCAGTAAAGCATGTTCAACAAAAAGGAATACACCACAGTAAATTGAAACCTCTTAAAAACAAGTGCAACAAAACCCTCCACAAACTAACCCTGGTGGCATACTACAATCGCTTAAACCCGTTTTGTTTTAATATTGTTGACGTTCGTATTGCAGAATTATAATCCTTATTTTTAGGGCGTCAAGGTACGTGGCTTTAAACTGTCATTTAGAAGTAATACTGCTATATGCGATGGTAGTAATCACCCCTGGTCGGGGAGTTCGACGGCGACGTATCGGGCGCTCCCTTGATTACATTTTAATAGCTATCGAGATACCGCCGACAACACCGATATCACTCGTTTACCTTGTTTTCTCACTTTATCTACTGCGATGACTTGTTTTTAATCTCTGGAAACGTACTCTGTTTTGACCTATTTTGACTATCCCACCAATATCTATACTGTGAGAGACAATCCAGAAGTAGGTATTTATGAGACACTTTTAATATATTTGTACTTTCATTTGGAACTTGCACGAGTAAATGGTTAAACTTGTAGAGGTTCCACGAGAGATTTAATGTAATTAGATAAAAGTTGGCTAAACTTAAGGATAATATTAATTTGATCCGGCCACGATTGCTATAGTTAAGCTCTAAATCAAAATGCGATCTAAACACTAAAGTATTCTATAATCGCTGAGTCTGCCGGCAGGAGACTGAATTACCATCGTTCAAACACTCGTATTTATACTTACTATTTTCAATATGGCGTCCGGATCCGCAGATTAAATCGAACGATATGAAACGAGTCAAATTGAAAGATATTATACTTCCTGTTTCATGAGATAATATAATGACAAACAGTAATAATGCTAACAATACTATCATTAGTATATAGTATATTTTAAACTAATAATAGATATTATAAATGCGAAAATTTTGATGGATGAATGTAAGGATGAATGTTTGTTACTCAATCACGCCAGAACGGCTTGTAACTATACGTATCTTACTATTCAGTGGAAGATAGGTAATAATTTACTATTATTTTATTATTATAATATATATATATATATATATATATATATATATATATATATATATATATATATATATATATATATATATATATTATAATAATAAAATAATAGTAAAGTAATATTAAAACGATAATAGAATGGTAGTATAGTATGGGTATATATGATTACGCGACTACAAGCTTACGGAGAAGTTTCCCGTCGTTACGACCGCTCGCCAAGGGTGGGTATGGCGGTGGTGTAGGAGGGATTGAGCGCTGTCAACATCTTGTTGTGTGTGCGTGTGGGGCGATACATAAAATTAATATATTGAGCAGGTATATTTGCAATAGATCGTTTGAACGCACTGTGTTGTTGGATGCTGTCTAATGTGAGGACCCTTAGCGGATCTAGCTTGAGAGCATCCGACGAAATCTTATCTGCCTCTGGTGGATTTATATACATATCATAACTACAACATATTTACACGTATATTACTAAACAAATTATTATCGCAGGTCGAGTCGGGCTGTGGAGCGTAACGGTGTCTCGCTTCAGCGATGCCTCAGCACGGCTGGTTCTGCCTGGATGTCTACCTAGTTGGACGTTCAGATGGGATTGGTTTGTTGTTGAATCAGAGAGCTTGCTTTCTGAGCGCAGTGCAGTTCGAGTATACTTCTACGTGCCGCAAAACGTCTGACTTTACCTTGCGATCTACTTATCTAAATTACGTACGTCGTTCGCAATACTCGAACGATAACTGACCATGGTTGGAAGGACGCTGTTTATTATTGCCGAAGGTTGGATTATGCGTACGTTGCGCCTGATATCTTACTACGTTTTGCACTACGCTTGTTCAGCCTCGACACTTCAGAGTTTCATGGATTCACAACCCATGTTACTTGTAAAAGCATAGCTTCACGACCTATGCTGCGGCACATTGGTTAAAAACCATGTTACGCACAAACGACATCCTATCACCCATGGTGGTTCCGCGCTGTATTTGATATAACATACTATTACTGAAGGGTGCATCACGCCTGTGGCTTTGTTACGTTGCGACGAACAACCCTGCAGTGCGTCCGGTGTATACTTGAAACCTATTACAGGTATATGTGGGAGTGCACCACTCTATAAATGCAATTATTCAGCTATACGCTGACATAAGTGGAACACACCACTCTTAAGTATGCTCGTACATACGTTGCGCTGGCCTTCGCGATTGATGACCAAGTGGTTAAAGGGGGGGGGGGGGGGGGGGGCTGTTGACTTTTGGTATTCTTAGAGATGTATTAGTCCATGTATTGATGTGCCTCTAGGGGTACCAAGAGAGGGAAGAAGCCTACCGTTGGTGGCGGGGAGGAGCCAGCCAGCCATCATTTATTTTTTAGAAATATAAATGATGCCATACAAAGCATCTTCCTTTTCTTTATAAAAGGTTATAAAAGGAAGGTGCTACCACTTGGGTTAGTTCGTAAATATCCCGAAGAGATTTATCTCTTCGCGATCACGTTACTTAATGCCTGTTTTAAGTTAACTGAATTACATCTAAAATCTGAATATAACTTAGTCGTTGGGTTGATTGAATTCGAGGCTTCCGAAACTCTAAAATATCTTGGTTTATTATGGACATAGCAATGTTGTGAGGGTCTTACTGCTAGATGTATCACGTGCCATTTTAAACAAATATTGAATATTATAAGTAGAGAGAGGTGTAGATGCTTAGGGACCCCGTCAGGTTGGTTACAGGCTGAACGGATCTGGACTGAAAATTTGTCGCAGAGATAGATTATAGTTTCTACTTTTTATTCCGGAAAATTAAAGAGTTCCCGCGGGAATCAAAAAACTTACCACACGCGGATAAAAGCGCGGACATCAGCATTTTATAAATTAAATATAGATTTAATCTGTGTAAAAAAATGGAGTCCATAACAAATAGTAAGTACGAAGGAAAATAAATAAACAAGACAGTAAAGTACCAGTGATAGAAATTCATCTACTGGATGCAACAAGCCCCATTCCCTCAGCCATTAAAGTGGAAAAAGCAAGAACTGATGCAAGTCGAGTGCCACATAAAACTGCTAACGTTGTTTCGGAACCTCTTAATGTCTCGGATTGAAGTATTGCCTACGTGGAGTACACATTCAAGACATTTTATTCCTGAAGTGCACTACATGAAAGTTTTGGAAGCTCTTAGACCTTGTCTAGAGCAAGGAGCGAATTCTCCGCGTGTCATATCATACAACTAATATTATAAATGCGAAAGTGTGTTTGTTTGTTGGTTGATTGGTTTGTCCTTCAATCACGACATAACAGAGGAACGGATCAACACTTTTTTTGCATGGGTATAGTTGAGGAAATAGTTACTATACTTGATAAAAACCTATGTCACTCTCCGGGTTCTCAACTATACCCATGCCAAAAATCACGTCGACCCGTTGCTCCGTTGCAGCGTTAATGAAAGACAATCCAATAAACCAATAAAACAACAAACAAACACACTTTCGCTTTATATTATTAGTATGAAACTTTGAATGCAAAAGTGTGTGCGTTAGTCTATGTGTCTGTCTGTCGTGTATGCTTTCAACCCATTTGTTCAACCAATTTTAACAGAATTTAGTATAAAAGGTAGGTTTCATACAGGGGAAGGACAAATGGTACTTTTTATCCTGAAAAATCAAAGAGTTTCTTAGCTTCTCTCCACTCTGCTGGTCTTTATTCCACGTTAATAAGCTGTTTACAATCACGTATGTCAATTGGGGCAGAAGACTCCTATGTTATTCGTATATTTACGGTCTTAGGTCTCTGTCATCAGATACTGGGGAATTTACATAAAGTTAATCAAAGCCACATTGTTTTGAAACAGGTTAAGTACGACTTAAGTCTACCCTAGTTACGCTAAGTGCCGCGAGTTGTGAAATAGTTAAAGCATCAAAGATAAGGCCACTCATCATCATCATCATCATCACTACAGCCTATTAACGTCCCACTGCTGGGCACAGGCCTCCACTCTCATAGGAGAGCGGGAATTAGAGCTTAGACCCACCACGCTGCTCCAATGCGGGTTGGCGGGCTTTAACGACTATTATCATGTTAGTGATAATAACCGGGACCGACGGCTTAACGTGCTCTCCGAGGCACGGGGGTGAAACACCGCCAACTTCCAACTCCGGGCTGGCACTGAGAATTTCTTAATTGAAAAACCCAATACCTAACTTTTATGCCCGACCGGAAATCGAACTCAGGACCTCGTGATCCGCAGTCGACTATGCTAACCACTACACCAACGAGGCAGTCAAGAGGCCACTCAGTGTGTTAATATACAGTTTACCGAAAGCCAGTCACTCTTCTGAATCTGCGCAATGTAAATCTTGAAAACTGAAACTTTCTTAGTTAGTATCCATACTAATATTATAAATGCGAACGTTTGTCTGTGTGTCTGTCTGCTACGCTTTCACGGCCCATCTGTTCAACCGATTTTGATGAAATATGGTACAGGGATAGTTCGTGTCTCGGGGAAGGACATAAGAGACGAGATAGATTAAAGTCTGGAATAACACATAGGCTACTTTTTATCCCGGAAAATTAAAGATTTCTCGCCCGAACTGAAAAACCTTAATCCACGCGGAAAAAGTCGTGGGCATCAGCTAGTAAATACTTATACAGTCGTTCGACAGTCTTGGGGGCGAGACGACGTGAAAGAGATTTTGCCGACCGGTAAAAGTCGGTGGACCTAACTAGTTATTTTGTTTTGATTCTAAAGCTATAGAAAATCTTTTGAAAATTTTTAAAGCTTCTGATATTTGTATGACAATCGAATCGCTTTCAAAAGTGATAGCTTGCATCTCGGAGAAGAAATTGTGTTTTATAACCCCAAAAGTTTCACATAACTATAAAAAAAATAATCTGAGTTGACAAAGTCGCTGGCATCATCTAGTTTCATAATAAAATTATAAGAAGAATAAGAACATTTATTTGCATAATACACGTAATACAGGTGGTTTTACAAAAGAAAGTCACAGTGTATTATCCTAGTTGATTAATAGACTAGATGATACCCGCGACTTCGTCCGCGTGGATTAAGGATTTTTTGATTCCCACGGGAACTGTTTAATTTTCCGGATTAAAAAGTAGCCTATGTTACTCTCCAAATCTTCAACTATACCCATGCCAAAAATCACGTCCATCCGTTGCATTGTTGCGCCGTGTTTGAAGGACAAGCCAACAAACAAACACACTTTCACATTTATAATATTATTCAGTTTATCCATTATAAACAAACAAACAATTAATCTTTCCTCTATAGAATATTAGTTTAGAAGTATGAAAGTATGATTAGACGTCAAAAAAGTATACATTGTATTACATTGTACATAATTTGTATAAATAAACATTGAATTGAATTGAATTGCATACTATTTCGCTGTTCTAAATTGTCTTAGCACTTTGTCAAACACACGCTACAGCTTGCATGCATATTTAATAGGATTGCAGCGTGGAGGTGGAAATTATGAATCACTGTGGCGTAGCTTGAGTGCGACTATTTGAGTTATTTGACGTATAATAAATCATTTATGTAGAATTTTAGTACCTATTACTAAATGTACCCGTGTCATGGTTTAACGTGGACTCATAAAAATGCGAACTGCGTCAAAGGAGATGCATAGGAACGATCTAACGACCCCCCTGGCGCAGTGGTAAGTGTTGTCTTATAGTGGAAGGTCCCGGGTTCGATCCCCGGCAAGGTCAAATGGGAGAAGGAGAGAGAAGAAATAGTGAACAGAACAGGAAGCATAACGGCAGAGAACATAATTCCGAAAATGCTAGAAAAGGAAAACTGGATTGCTGTGGCAAATTATGGAGAAATAATTATGGAAGAAGAGGAAAGACGCAGAAGAAACAGTGGGTGAAAAGGCAAGAGTGTTGCCGTGTTATAGATAGGTCGCAAGGCGGGTACACGGCAAACAGAGAGACAGCAGGGGTTTAGCCGCTAAGAGTCCTGCACTACCCAATGGGTGTATATGAGGATATCCCCTGCTGTATATTAAAAAAGGGACATTTTGGGAATTTATAATTTCTGAATTTTCTCTCATCTTTGGGAGGCTTCTGCCGTGGCGTGACCATCCAAAGACATGCCGCCAAGCGATATAGCGTTCCGGAACGATACAATGTAGAAGCTGACTAGTAGATGACGATTTTTTTTTAAATTATAATTCTTTATTTAGGTAGGTAATCCCCAAAAATAAAAATAGAGAAAATAAATAAAATTTAATAATTAACATATATAATTTAATATATTTTTTTATTTTATTTTATTTTACTTATTTTATACTTATTTTACTTAGCTGTGCAGTAGTAATTTCTTGTTTCGGATCGCGACGCATTGAAATCCAATTATTCATCATTGGACTATGTAAGTCCAAGTCCAAGTTGAACCGCAAATTAATTTTAGTTACGAGACCTTAGTATAAAAAGAAAGAATAATCTCAAAAATTGTGTTTGAATCAGTTTCTTCACAACACTGTACCTACCAACCATAGAGTTAGGAACGCTTTGTCGTACCAACGAAGTAACATTAAAATGTAACTTGAATTTTTAGACAATTTCAAGTCATTTCCTGCTCAAAACTAAAGCACTATAGCGTTTCGAATTTATCTCCTTATAATTCAACGAGCACATCTTATATTTCCCGGGGCCATTAAGCCGGAACAAGAAAGGAATAGAGCAGTAGCACAGTCTAAGGAAATACATGCATTCCTACCAGTCGTTCGAATGAGGCGTCTAGACAGCAACGATGCGGTTGACACGTAACGGAGGGAACTGGCCGAATTTTCCACACAAAATTCACTCTAATGTCAATTTTGTATGTAGTTTCCTTCCTCTCCCAACCATATATGAGAGTACTGTACTTCGAAGTGCTTGTGTTTTTTAATTTAGTACAAGTTGGCCCTTGACTGCAATCTCACCCGATGATAAGTGATGATGCAGTCTAAGATGGAAGCGGGGTAACCCGTTAGGGGTACGACAATTATATTAAACCCATACCCATACTCTTAATTTTCTACTCGGCCTTGTACCAAATGATTTGGCACTTGGCGTTACGTCTTTGTCGGTAGGGTGGTAACTGCCACGGCCAAAGCTAGAGAAAGCTCAGAAATTATAAATACCCAAATTGACCCTGTCCAAAATCGAACCCGGAACCTCCCACTTTAAAACCTCACCACTGCGCCAGGGAGGTCATGGTAGCCATGTCTTTCATTTGTATGAGCGTCGACCCACTGTATGTAGGTATAGCTACGCTGTGGCAGTACCAAGAGTCGAGCGCCACATAAAATTGCTAACGTAGTTTCTGAACCACTAAATGTCGCTATTTGAGCTATTGCATACGTGTCAGCCTTCGTTTCAGGCTTCGCTTGCCAAAATAGAGCCAAACAACTTCCGGTGCGGGTCTTTTTCGAGGTGGACTTGATATTTTTACGTTAAAAGTGCATTTTTTGCGCACAACTTAGCTAATGAATCGTATGCAATCGTCCGTATGTTTAGTCACATTGAAGTTCACGAATTTACTCTTATGTTTCTACTTTTATTGACTATCACGCATCTCTCTCATATTTCGTTGACTATCATGCATATCTCTCTTATCTAAAAACTCGACGAGTTTGTCCGCGTGGGCATGTTTTTTTTATTCCCGCGTCAACTTCTTAATTTTACGATAACTTACTAAACAGCCTATGCACTTATATGGGCCGTAAAAGCATAGCAGACAGATAGACAGACGGACAAACAGACACACGTTCATACATATTTACTTCCATGTTTTGCAATAGTCCTGCACTAATTTGGGGATTGTCCTTGGGTGCACTCGCATAGTGCATATAGGGATATTTGCCGGTTGGTGTCACATTTTCTTTAGAGTAAAATTGTCTAATGGGCCTCTGCGAGTTAGTTTCGGCTCCTCGTACGCGTTCCAAAGGTCCAGGACCCCATGGTTCCAAGATGTTAGATACATAATCTACTATATAAAAATAAGTCGGGTTTTCCTTCCTGACGCTATAACTCCAGAAAGCACGAACCGATTTCCACGGTTTTGCATTCGTTGGAAAGGTCTCGGGCTCCGTGAGGTTTATAGCAAAGAAAATTCAGGAAAAATTTCAACAGAAAAGCGGGAAAGTCATCTGGTGGCGAAACGGAGTTCGCCGGGTTTGCTAGTAATAGTATGAATTATCTATTTTCATCTTGGAAAATCGAAGACATTTCCCCGGAATTTTTTAACCTAAATACATCATTTACATTGTCTAATCAATATTTCATGGACGTATTGTTTTGTGTTGGGTATGTTTGATGTACAATGAGGTACATTTTTATGTTCATTTCATTCACTGAATATAAAATAGTAACATCCAGATTAATATTACTGGAATGTACGTAATAAATCTACGTGCCAGTTCAGTGCAATTTAAAAAACTGTAAATAGTCTCACGAACCATTTGGCAAGTCATTATGGTCATAATATTTTTCTATAGCACTATAATAATTTGTAAAATATGTTGTAGTTCATGCTGTTTTACATGTGCATAAAATAGTATGGTGCGACATACATAATTGCAATATGCAAGGTATTTTTGGGCGCATTTAGAGTAAGTAATTAAGAATAGGTTTTCTTAATGATAAATGAGTTATTTATTTCATGTAGTACAACTTGTGTCACTTATGGTACGTTAAAACTCTACCACCGGTTCGGAAAGGAAAGGAAATTTATTTTCTTCTTCCAATAAAGAGAAAAAAAAGCAGAAACAAGCACAACCTCTTAGGGCGAACACATATACCGTCTCCGTTCCGTTGTGGGTAAAAAAAGCAAGTAATATTAATTTATAGCTAAAAATCCATATCTCCGAAAAGTTAAGGTACGTGCCCGTGGGCAAATATTTGACCCTCGAATAGGAGGCCAAAATTCTTACCACTAAGTTATCAACGCTTATTTATAACGTTAGTATTAAAATACTATCGCAAGATCGGGGTAATGTACTTAATAAGTTTAAAAACCGCAAACTTTCAAATATTGTCGGGAACTATTTGATGCCACAATTTGGGTTAGACCGATTTATCCCAGAAAGCAAAGGAGTTCCCACAATGATAATAAGAGAATTTATTTAACCACGCGGCCAAAGTTGCGAGCATCATCTAGTAATTTAATTTTGTTTAAAAACCGCAAGCCTCCAAATATTAAAGCTAACAAAATGCTCATTAACCGGACTCCGGTGACCCGCGAACTATTTGAGGCCACAATTTGAGTGGGATTTAGTCGTAAACTAAACTGGAATGCCCATTGTTGGAACGACTGGCCGGCGGCGGCGGCCGGGGGTTCCGTATGTACAATTTTGCGGTCCATTTGCGACCGCACAAAATGGTATTTCGCTAGCGGGCGGTCAGATATTGTTTTGTGGGCTCACACTAACTTTACCACCTCTGACAATACCTAGTGTTTTTTATTTTAATTCAATATTTTATCCATATAGCAATTGCTTGATTATTATATTTCAATCTTACAAAATCTAAACTAAGGAGTTAATTACGTGTAATGAATACCTAAGCGACTAGAGTGCGGCAGTATGTAAGTTTTATATTATATTAAGTGTACAATTGGTACATAACATGTACCTACCAATTGAGTTCATTTGTTACATTTTGCCGGTTACTGTGTGGGTCAATAAAGATTCATTTATTTATTTCAGTCATTATATGTTTTTTTAAAAGACATAACATTTAAATAATTTTTTTAAGCAACCGCCGAGTTTTTTGCTGCTGAAATACCTACTGGATGATCTGATCTGACTTTGGTATAATGAAATTAGTGAGAATCAGTTCAGATCAAGCCAAGAATCGGCCAGAAAAAGGTGGTCAAGCTATGGCAAAACCATTCTCCATCCGAAAAGAGACTCGCGCGCTTATTAGTGAGCTTCTAACTCATCATCACTTCAACCGCTAAGGGTAGCTTGGTATTTAAGTTCAGTCAATTTCAGGGTTGCAATAGAGAAAAGAGTAATAATTAATAACGGTTAAAATTTTTATTTAATGAATTTCGTAAGGAAAATCCATAAAAATTTAAAATAGCCTCCTATTTCGCATAAAAAGGAAAAGCTAGTAATATTTAAAGGCCCTTAAACTAACTCTAAACAGACTAACAATGCCGAGACAAGTCCTTTACAAACTAGACAAACTTGTGCGAACTATGCAGCACCCAACGCAACTAGAATATTTTTGAAGGCCCCTCTAGTCTCCTAGTTTTGAAGAGGTTATCGAATTCTTGAGATGCGAAAAGTTTTAAGTTTAACAAACAAAATAGGAAGATTGCATCGTACCGGAATTCTTAATCATTGAGCAGCTTTGATGGAGTGTATAGAAAGTAGACTTTGGCCCATAGATGAAGTTTGGCCCATTAAAGTAAAAAAAAGTGCGTGAGACTTTGATGACCTCGCAATTCAGTATTTCATACAAAATCCCATACCAAGCACGCGTTTTGACGTTTGAAAAAAGTTGCTGATTTGACTATAGTTAGTTGTCAAATACCCAATTTTGGTATTTGAATTTGGTTCAGAGAAAGGTAATGGAGAGGCAGATGGCATCTCTGGGATGTTTCATAGTATTTTTTAAACCAAAACTGACACAGACATGGTCACGGGCACCGTCTAGTATTTTAGTAATAACGGATTTTATTTTGTAAGAGACTCGAGTTTTATAGCTTTTCGTCTTATTTTCTAAATAGGCCTTTCATCATCGTTGAAATCGGAAGATTTTCGCTTCAAATACCACGAATAGTAGCAAAAAATGGTGGAGCAGCGAATTTTTCAACAGCACAATGAGAACGCGAGTCCGAAGACATTAAACATCTTTAAGAATAGCGGATGAAGAAATGTTTGGCTCGAGGCACCACGACTTCGAACTTTTGCATGCCATGACCTACATAAAATTGGATTTTTATACAAAAAAGATCACTAAGTATAACTTTTTTTAAAGATGAAGGCAGGCTAACTTGGGGGACTCATCGTTATTTTACATTTAGCATGCTTTCATTACATTTTATTCAGATAAGGATCTAGATACATCAGTTAATGGGGCAGTGATTTTCACACTAGGATTCCCTGTGTCGTGACAAGCATTTTCTTCAGTAAATAAATAAACAAAGGGATTTCAAATAACACAGAAAACAAACAAAATTACAAGATGGGAAAGACTTATAGACTGCACTGTTACTATAAACATATATACTAAACACTTACTATAAACATTAATCTCTGTCTTATAAAATCCCAAAAAGGGTATCGAACTTGGCATAATGCTGATATGGTGTAGATGCACCATATCAGCGCTGATTTTGAGTCGACTCGACGTAAAATATTAGGTATTTCTCTATGGTTTCATGTCTGGACTTAAACTTTAGTTGTGTCACATCTATGGTAATATATCTGTGGCCCAATTTTCTTTGACAGTGTCAAATTATTATTATCTGTGTTCTTATACCATTTGATTTGATTATGAAGTTGAATCCCCCAAAACAGAGAAATAATATGAAAAACTTCAGTTCAGAAGAAAATGCAAAAAATTTAATAATTCACAATCTGTACTCTGTATCTCAGTTATGTTATACAGATACATAATATGTAGATAATACATAAATAACACAGGCGGGCGGAATACAATGAGCATTAGCGTCACGAACATGACTACGACTGCGATTAGGCGATATGATTTTTTTCAAAATTAATGACAGCAGCGACAGTTCTGTGCGATGTGACAGTCACGCGACGAGGGTAGGCAAACGTTAAATTGAACTGCGGGTTTGCGTGAATTTATTTTAACCCTCTGTCCTCAAAATATGAGCGCGGTTCCACAGCGGTTCTTTGCAACTCCTTTACATGTCATCTATACTGTCAGTCTGTCGGGCAATCTATTTTTCTGGAACGGAGTTCTATATCGCGCGTTGCGAAAGGGGGCTAGACGGAAAAAATTAAGACCAAAAGTTGTAACGACACTTTTTATGAAAAGATGATTTTGGTTGCTTGTGTTGTTGACTTCAAGTTGTTGAAAATAAAAAGGCGAAATAATTTTAAAGAATTATGTTTTCAATAGTTACATAGGCTAGTTATATTATACATGTTATAGGTTATGGGTAGGGGGAGAAATGAGGTTGTCACAGACGAGCTATATCGAAAAGTTAATAGAAAAATTTAACATGGGCGAATGTTAGCCGGTTTCAACGCCGATGAAAACAGGTTTAAAATTGGAGAAAGCTTAACCAGAAGAAGAAATGAAGAACATACCATATAAGGCGTTGATTGGTTCTTTGATGTATCTTCACTAATTAATCGAAAGGAACTTCGTTCCACCGGGTGTCCCTTGACACCTCTCAAGTTTTTTCCTTTAAACTTATCAGTTCTATGATCTACATCAATCGCACTCATTGCTAAGTAATCTTCGCATCCCATTGTGCTCTATCGCCAGATCGTGTCTTGAGGAAGTCTCTAGAACTAACTTTTGTAGAACGGTGGACGTGTATGTTGACAACGAAAACTATTTTCAATCTAAAATAGAAAACTTACTTAATAATAAAATCCAAGTCTGTTTTATTTAATATTAAGCCTATTAAAAATAATATTATTTTAGTGGTGAAAGCCTAGTGGTTAACACACCGGACTTCGTGTACGGTGTCGCGGACTCGATTACCGGAACCGCCAACTTTTCGAAGTTATGTGCGTTTTAAGAAATTAAATATCACTTACTTCAAAACATTGTAAACCTGCACTCCCGAGAGTTCTCGAAGGTATGTGAAGTCTGCCTATCTACACTTGACCAGCGTGGTGAACTATGGCCAAATTCTTCTCATTCCGAGAGGAGACTCGTACTCAGTAGTGAACCGGTAATGGATTGATAAGAGAGAGATAGAGAGAAATTTTATTTAATTAATGCCCGGTTAAGTTCTCAATAGCTATTGATTCAATAAAGTTTTCCAAAGGTTAAACGTCAGATAACTATCCATGCGTTTCCGAGTACCCCGCGACCCGTTCAATAACTATAGAACCGATAACCAGTTCCTTATTCTGCCGCTAGATGGGTCTGGTAAGGGGATCGAATTTAAAATGCATATTTTTCTTTTATTTCGTCTTTTAAACAAGTTTTCTTACCAATAGTATTTTTTCCTATCTTAAATAAGTGGATAAATATCATTTTTTTAATAAAATATACAAATTCGTAATTATTTATTAGCGGATGTATGATTAATGAACGACAACAAAAAATAAAAAAATTATCAAGTGAAACGTCAAACTTTATTGTTTACGTTTAGCTGGGTTGGCGCGCAAGTTTTAAGGTTTTGCTTTGCATCATTATTCATTACTATTTTTTTATTGTCATTTTTTGTACGTTTTGGTATCTACTACATACCTACTTATCAAAAATGGTAATAAATACAAGGTACAATAGACATCACCACAGATTAAACGTCAAATAAAGTTATGGAACCGATAAACGGCGCATATTGGTCAGTTAAGATAAACTAAGTTTAAGCGCAGTTTAACTTGCATAACGTTGATCAGAAACGCATTTTCATGAGTTATCGAACCAATAGCGCTAATGAATAGATAAACCTTCGTTAAAAGTACCTCAGAAACCGGGCATAAGAGACACTAATTATTTTAAAGGCAATTCCTTGAAATTTTGAGCGAAGCTTTTTGGTAAAAAATACAATATTAATAAATTGTATTATTATTAATGGTTTCCTAATATTGTTATCTTCCAAGAAAATACAAAATTTTTACTCTCAATAGAAGCAATCTTATTTAATTTCCCACGAAAAATACTTTTGTCATTTTCGCAGAATTTGTTAAGTTATTTCAGGACGGAGTAAGAGAAGATGAATAATTTATTGGGTTGCATTTTTACTTTCGCATCCTTGAATTTCGAAATAAAATCTCGAAAAATAGCTTCTTCTTTATGTGAAAAATACTTTGGTAATACAAGGATTTGTTTTGTTTTGGAGAAGAACAGCAGGAATTTATTGCTATATCTTTACCGTAGAAAAATACTCCTTGTAAGCTTTGTGTTTGAAATAGAGGACTATTTCTTGTAAAGTGTAACGATGGAAAAGAAATAATATTTATTGCCTCTCGGATGTCAACTGGAATTGATTTTGCAAACCCATTGAAAATAAATAGGTACATAGAATCATCGATGTTGGAAGAGACAGCCTTATTCGAAAAAAATGATTACACCCATTTTCAGAAGTTTGAAAACACTAGCTTGCTTATTCATTTGAAATTCGAAAATAAAAGTATTAAACTTGCTTTTATAAAAATACTAATATTATAAGTGTGTTTGTTTGTGGGCTTATTGGTTTGTCTTTTTTTCAATCACGCCGCAACGGAGTAACGGATCGACATAATTTTTGTCATTGATTTAATTGAGGACCTGGAGAGTGATATAGGCTACTTTTTATCCCGGAAAATTAAAGAGTTCCCGCCGGAATTAAAAAAAACTTAAACCACGCGGATGAAGTCGCGGGCATCAGTTAGTTATTCATAAAACCATTGTCTAACAATTCACATACTTATTGAAGAATTTTCATGAATACAATTATTTTTCATCTGGGGCTGTCTAAAGCAATCCATATACAAATGTATTGTGCAATAATCTAATAAATTTCTTAGTAAACGAATGAAGGTTCAAAAGGTTACAGACAGACACACCAACTCACTTTCTCATGTATAATATCTACTAGATGATGCCCGGCGACTTCGTTGGCGTGGACGTCGGCTCTTTCAAATTCCAGTGGGAATACTACCTATTTGATTTTCTGGGATAAAAAGTAGCCTATGTCACTCTCCAGCTCCTCAACAAAACACATGCAAAGTATCACGAAACATATAAAACATCGAAACTCGACAATGAAATAACTAATCGCCAAATTGTGGCCTTGGTTATATGTTACGATTCCTTCATGACATTTACGGGGGAATTTTCTTTTTTTGCAACATATTAACAGAACACCTAGCTATGTCTCTCTAGCACTAATCGAATACAAGTGCATACAACCACACTACGTCAAAACCCATTCACCGTGGAGTGTATCGATTGTTAGCGAGCGATGTTCGAAACGAGTTTAATCGGGCACCACTCGCATTCCTCAATACGAAAGCGATTCGTAGGTAATCGAAAACGTGATTTTAATTGCGATTCTTTCATTTATCCGAGCAATTGAACTGGACGCGTTTATGTTTTTATTGATTTCATGATTTATTACAAAAAAATGTACTGTGACTGCCTCGTTGGTCTAGCGGTTAGCATATAGTCAACTGCGGATCACGAGGTCCTGGGTTCGATTCCCGGTCGGGCATAAAAACTGTTAGGTATTGGGTTTTTCAATTAAGAAATTCTCAGTGCCAGCCCGGAGTTGGGAAGTTGGTGGTGTTTCACCCCCGTGTCTCGGAGAGCACGTTAAGCCGTCGGTCCCGGTTATTATCACTATCATTATAATAGCCCGCCAACCCGCATTGGAGCAGCGTGGTGGGTCTAAGCTCTAATTCCCCCTCTCCTATAAGAGTGGAGGCCTGTGCCCAGCAGTGGGACGTTAATAGGCTGTTGTGGTGGGTGGTGATTACAAAAAATTTAAACTATTTTGAACTCGACAGGCATTTATAACATTTCGCTTGTTACCTGATTTTTATTAATTTCACACACACTCGCACTAACACACACACTTTTTATCACACTCACTGTCACTCACACACACACACACACACACACACATACTCGTAGTACAAAATATATCGTTTCATTCCGAAACGGGCGATTGGAGTAGATGTTTTGTCGAAACCGAATAACAGGTAAGTATAAGAAAAATAACTTAACTCTTTTTAAATTACAGCCCTGAAGCAATTCTTTGAAAGAAGATATTATATTATATTTAGTAAATCAAGGAACACTCTATTTCAAGCATCGTTAACGGATTACGTAAATAAGTTAATTGGAACGTTAACCGGCAGAAACTTGAGTATTACCTATAGATAAAAAGGTGTTCTTTAACACTTTGAAAGATAACGACTCTTGTTGTAAGAGGAAGAAAGGTAATTTTCCTTTGCATATTAGAATAATCTCGTATGAGATTGTTAATAAAATAATTATTGACCTAATTATCTTTAATGGTTAGGGAAAATCACTACTGACAGGACAGGAGAAAGCGTTTACTCGGAACGCCCGGTTTGTAGACGGAAAACGTTTTGCCCTGTAATGGTAATCTGTGCAGCCCCATATAAGTTTGTCGTGTGTTTTCACCACAGCTGTTAACGAAAATTCAAGTCGATTCAAACAAAACATCACGTCAAACCGTTGCTCTGTTGCGGCGTGATTGAAGGACATACTAATAATTCAACAACTTTCGCTTTTATAATATTGCTACGGTAGTACGAATTTAACAGCCTCATAGAAATAAATTCTAGCGTAGTTCATATTTGGGTCCAAATGCTAAATCGCTTGGCTATGCAGCGAGGGAGCTAAGTCGCCACGGCCAAAGCCTCCCACCAGAACAAATCAGAGAAATTTCAGTAATAATTATAAATTTCCAAATTGATCCTGCCGTGGATTGAACCCGGGACCTCCCACTGATAAAACCACAGCGCACACAACTGCGCCAGATTTTACAGCTACATAAAATAAACATAGTAAGTGTGAAATAGGTCAACAATTAATAACTTTATTTTAACAACGCTAAGTAGGTACTTATCTTACTCTTTAAAGCACAGTCTAAAAACTTTTCCCTCTCGACGCTTGTCATAGTTGCAGCCAGCCAACGAAACGAAAACAGCTAGAGACCCCAAACTATAATACTTTAACAATCTAAAGCTCTCGGACTTTACCAAATTTCCAAATGACTCAGTAAACTGGGGCATTGTGTTAAATACAAAGGAGGACTATTACAATTATTATTTATTACCAGACTAGCTGATGCCCGCAACTTTGTCCGCGTGGAATAAGTTTTTCAATTCCCGTGGAATTCCTTAAATTTCCGGGATAAAGAGTAGCCTATGTGTTATTTCAGACTATTATCTATGATTGTGCCAAATTTCATCCAGTTCAATCCATTCATCCCAACATTCGAATTTATAAAATTAGTAGGTATAGGTTAAATTTATTATTGGAGCGATAAATATAAAATCTACTAAAAGTGTGAATATGAAGATTTTTGTAATATTTTTGATATCCTAAGGATATTACAAAATGGAATCAAGATAGCGAAACACTGATTTACACTTCCGCTTCACTCGTACATTCGACGCTACAAGCTTTTTTACTTTATCAATTTAAAAACATAGAGCTTCAGTAAAAAAGTATAAAAATATATCTTAGTAACATTTTTTTCAACGGCTCAAGTACAATCAGTGCGAGAACATTTTCTCTTAACTTTGGCATCGATAACTTAACAAACTTCTTTTTCTATCCTTTTTTTCGCGTGTCAGAGTTTTTTTTTGTGTTTAATCTAAATGAAAAATGATGCTGGTACTTCTGGGGTACCGCTGATGATTGATTGACAGATGAGAGATGTATAGAAATAGAAAAGGGCTATAGTGGGACAGACTGAAGCAGTAGGTACTATGGAAATGGCATCTGCCAAAATTATAATCCTAAATTAGACAAACCAGCAAAATAACGTAAAAGTGACACTCTTTTCTGTCATATTTTGTGTGACAACGTATCTTGTCACAAGCTTGACATGTTTTATTGAAAGCAAGCAAAAGCCGAGAAATATCGCTGTCCCATTGACTGTGTTAGGGCTGCAGTAAAAATCTTTTCCAGCAGAAATACTGTGCCCATCGGCAAAATTGGCCAATTATCCTGTAGTATCGTATGTTATAGTTAAATTTTACCGTAGACTTGGTTGTTTTTACTCGTGATCTTATTTCATTACGCTTCTACACCCGTGAAATTCGAAATTCTGAAGCTATCGGAGATTCTGTACCTCCAATACACTCTGTAGCTCAAGCACAATTACTTTGATATATCAAACGCAGCTTTTGCTTTTGTTGATAAAAAAAGCTATGAGAAAACGTTGTCACTCCATAGGGCTTGCTAAATTACGCAGATTCAATCATACTTATATTACTAAAACGAAAGTGTGTTTGTTTGTCCTTCAATCACGTCGCAACGCAGCAACGGATCCACGTGATTTTTTGCAATCAGAGATTGCAGTCAAGGGCTAAAAGATGATATTTGGTAAATATTGAAGGATCTAATAACGTCTAGCCTTCGCCTTATACAGCCGAGTGTTAATACAAACCAGTTTTACAATGGCTGGTTCTATCGGAGTTATCATAACATTTGAACTACCAGCGGCAATCACAGAGCAATCTGGCTAGTTGGAAACCGATCTCAAGTTGTTAATTGTAGGCGCTTCACATAGCTGGGGGCATACTACCGCTACCGCATCGCTTAAAGCTGTATTGTTTTAATATTGTTGGCGTTCGTGTTTTAAAATTTTAACCCTTATTTTAGGGACATCAAAGTACGTGACTTAAAATAATACTGCTTTAAGCTATGGTGGTAACCCCCTACGCCGTAACGGGAGTTTTAATAGTCTGCAGGCAATCTTGTTACCATAATATTATCCACTATAAGTATGGAACTAATTATAAGTTATACTTATTCGGTGGAATACTGTACCGGGTGATGAAAAAGAATTAAAGTGTTCCCACGGGATTTCTCATAAACATAAATCCTGATGGTCGAAGTTACGGGGAGTAACTAGTAGTCAACATTTCATAGAATTCGTAGCATGGTTCTACGAAACTTTTGCTACGTCTTTCTACGAATCGCTACTGCGCTACGAGTACGAAATAAGCTACCGGGCTTTATCCCAGAGGCATCCCAAAGGAAGTTTATTTTGAGAATACTTGAGAATTATTCTACCTTTAAACTGCCTGAAATATACAGAACTTTTAAAATACCTAATTTCTTTTAAAATCAGTTTAGTTTTTTCCGGTACTTTTCAGTATAATCTGCGTTCCACGCGGACGTGTTATTTTATCATGAGGCCATAAACTGTCCACCGCATAAAGCAACACTTAAGCAATATTACTCTCAATGACAGTTTGATGTCACGTATCTTGACGTACCCAAAATAAGGATTATAATTCTAAAACACGAAAGTCAACAATAATGAAACAAAATGTCATAGGCCATACTGCGAACGTTAAGCGTAATGACCCCTGTCCGTAATATCTCTTTACTCTTACTGATTGTAATTTAAACATTTAAAAATTCAAGAAAATCCCTAACAGTTCTCTTCCCGCAAAGTAATACATTAATAGTCATTAATTAACATTCATCTATAATGTAACGACTAAGCGATAAATAAATTATGGGCTACATTTTACCGCTACAAGTGCCAAATTAGTTTGAGCCCTCAGCCTAAGACAATAAGCCGCTTAATACATTGACAAACAAAAGCTTTGTCGGGAGCCGAGTTTACCAACTTATGCTATTTATTATGTAACCTTCGGACCGGTCGGTAAATACATATTTTGGGACCTTTCTATTTGACTTTTAGAGGAAGTATGGTGGTTTGTTAATATGAAATATTATAGGGTAGGTAAGCACTTAAAATCATGTCAAAATTTTATCGAACCATTTGTAAATGTGAGATTTTACATATGGCCAAAGTTGATTTACTTAATTCGAGCGTTCAGAAAAAAATATGAAATAAAATGCCAATTTTCGATTGACCTTAAGTCCGCGTATCGTATTTAACATGTTTCTTCCTTTTTCTAGCGCAGTTTTTCGGCCCAGGAAAAGGATAGAAAATACATAGAAAATAAATTCTCTCATTTATAACTTGATTACAATACACAGATTTCTATTTCGCAAGGTTTTTGCTTGAAATACTATATACTTGTAGATGTATGGATGTATTTAAATTCAAATTCAAATAGGTAACTCTATATAATCTAAACCAAGATGTGTCACTTATCATCAATTTAGAGCTTGAAAACAAGGTGGTTAAAGTGTACTTTATATTCCAAGAGTAAAGTACTTCGGTATAAAATAATAAATAAAAAAACCGGCCAAGTGCGAGTCGGACTCGCGCACCGAGGGTTCCGTACTCAAGAAGTAGGTATTTACCTTTGTTAATGAACCGCAAAACTAACTTTGTTTGTAGAGGTTTACTGTTAATATAAAAAAATTACGTTTGTTGTATGGGAGCCCCCCTTTAATTTTTACTTTATTGATATTTAATTATTTATTTTGAAAGGTAATATACAAATTAATATTCTGTGAAAATTTGAACCGTCTACCTGTTACCGTTTTTAATATTGAGCAAAAAAATACGAAAAAAACACGTTTATTGTATGGGGACCCCACTTAATATATATATATTTTTTTAATTTTTAGTATTTGTTGTTATAGCGGCAACGGAAATACATCATTTGTGAAAATTTCAGCTTTCTAGCTATCACGGTCTATGAGATACAGCCTGGAGACAGACAGACAGACAGACAGACAGCGGAGTCTTAGTAATAGGGTCCCGTTTTTACCCTTTGGGTACGGAACCCTAAAAATTGTCTAAGGAAATCCGTGAAACAAAATAATTAAGGTTTTTAGGTCAAGTGGGTGACCCAACAAAAGGATTACGTAATAAATGTACAGACAGACAAAAGAATACAAAAAAATGAGCAAATGGCAAGATAAATGGAGGGACTGACAGGTAACGGAGTCGAAGCGGGGTTTTTTGTGTTTTTCACCATTTTAACACGAAACGGGGCCTTAATCAATCATGAAACTGTGTTAAGGTAAAAAAAGGTTTTCGTGTCTTCAGAATACAGAGATTTTGTTTTAAATTTTAAACAGCTTTGCTAAAATTTCTTCGCAATTTTTGTCCGCATTTTATGACTTACTAGCTGATGCGCGCGACTTCTTCCGCGTGAATTGACTTTTTAATTTTCCGGAATAAAAAGTAGTCTATGTGTTATTTCTAAGAGTAATGTTGTTCTAAGTACATGATCCCGAGACTTCTTGCGCAAAGATTTTGGTTTTTGAAAAACATTCATCACATTTATATGTATATATATATGTTTATATTCATCATATTTACAGTATGACGTAAATCTAAATTTATGTCTGTGTGTGACCAAAATTTCAGGATATTCAAAGCATTTGATTGAAATCACCATAAATGACAATTCACTACCTAATCTTTAGTGAAAATTAATCTGTAATTAAAACTTTCTAAACTATTAGTTCCTCTTTATTCTTCCACAAACAAAAACTGACAGACAGCAACCAATTAACGTAGAAATCAAAACAAAATGGTTCCCTAATTCAAGTAATTTCTAAGTCGCGGGAAGTAAGGCAACTATAATTAACATACAATCAGGAAGTTATTGATAGAGCTAAGTTTAAACTTGGCGTTGCGTGATTGTTGCCAGTTACGGGCTACTCGGTGAAATGTATGAATTATGAGCCAACGCAGACATCCGACTAGACAGGTGGAATTTATTAAGGGTAATTTGTCGCTGTTAGGGCGAAAGCGAAACACGTATTGGACAGGGCAAAACTTACGCGCGATACGTCCACGTTGTTTGGGAAACACGCTTCGTCTGTTTTTTTATCCGAAGTGTGTATTTGCACTCACTATTTTTGATGCCATAATAATCGAGAATGAGACTAACTATTATAGTAACTATCTTATCAACGTGCAGTTCAAAGGTGATATTTTGTTTAATTTCTTTGTTTTTTTGTAAGTTTTCTTTACATCGTAGACCCAGTGCTAAAAAAGATGTTCCGTACGAAAACGTGGAGTATCAGCACCAAGTGACAGTGTGACCGTCTATCTGTCTGTCTGTTACCTTTTCTGCTTTCGGCCATACGACAGATCTTGACGAAATTTAACACAAAGTCTATAATTTTGAGACTGAAATCCCGGAAAATCAAAGAATTTCGTCGCTATCTACTATTAATGAGTATTCCTAGCGAAAGCAATAATTTCATTTATATTGTTCAATAGTTCCTGCAAGTTGCCCTATGAAACTTATTAAACAAGCACATGGTTAGTATTGCAAATTGCAATGCGTAATTTATACAGAGCTTACCTGTACAGGTAAAGTTTGATTAACTCAATAATATGGGCATGAAATTATATTACTTTCATAAACTTATGTCCATTTCACTATTATAGGTATGGATTATAAGAAGGAAAGTATGATATAAAATTAAGTATGCCTATTGGTAGCTAAGTATTTACTGGCATTGCAAAATTTTTAGTATTGCTTACTGCTGCTCACAGCGCTGGGTTATTTTTTTATTATCGTTAATACAGAGACCCTGTCCTTTTAAAAAAAAATACATTATAGCTATGAATAACGTAAAATGATTATATCTGTATGAAATAATTCATGGTAGTGAAACTGTGCTTCGCTAATGGCACTGATATGGAGTACTGCCTTTCCGCAGCACAACCCTTCCCGTATACGACGTTAGATAAATCATGCCTAATTCATTAGCATGAATTATGTCTGCTGCGGCCCCGAATTTTGGCTGGTACGGTACGGGCGGCACTTTAGTTCGAATGATAAACTAAACTGTCTATCGGAATATATTTGGCAATAACACGTTGCCGAATTTTATTTACGACCCGCCGGTGCTTCCATTGCGACTGAATCGCTATTTGACAAATGGCCCCCACATTTTAGGCACTCTGCTACCTATTATTTTAACTGGGTTGTTTTTACATATTTCAGCAAAAAAAAATTACTTTTTTCGAGATGTTTTGTTTTTGCAATTGGATGTTTTGTTTCGAATAGGTACTCAATACTTCTACATTTTTAAAATTCACTTATGTTCACTGACACTGTCATTACTGTCGTTTTATCATCGAATGACAAGTATATACCTACGATCATTAGTATTTTTTTTTAAATATATTTATGGCGAGCAAACGAGCAGGCGGGTCACCTGATGGTAAGTGATTACCGCAGCTCATGAACATTTGCAGCACCAGAGGAACCGCCAATGCGTTGCTGGCTTTTGAGATATTTGTTTATCCGCCCTTTGAAGAGCCCCATACTTTAATCATGAGGGAACACAGAAGATGGAAGCTGGTTCCACAATTTGCGGGTACGTAGCAGAAATGACCTGGAATAACGGGTGGTGGAAGAGGACCAGGCATTACGGTGATGAGGATGAAATTTGTTTCTGCGACTTAGGGTGCGACTGGAGAATACGGAAGGTGACTTTGACTTTGACTTTGGTGGTATTAGATTGAATTACTCCTCAGAGCACTCCCCATAGTAGAGACGATAGAACACACAAAGTCGAACTGCCCGCCTTTGTATCCGCTCAAATGGAAGGAGCTGGTACTGGGGTGCTCCGGCCCAGAGGTATTTAAAGCTTATAATAATAATCTGTATTTAAATACAAAACCACGGGGTGATGCATTATGTCCTTGTCCACGTGGATAATGTTTAAAAATTTCGTAGAAACCTTTAATTTATCCTGGATAAAAATAAGCCTTGGTCACTCTGATTTGGTACCCTGATAATATCGCTAGATATAATTATTTCTGGTACTATAATATAATTTATTATTTATACAAAACTGTATACATAAAACAGTACCACTAATATGCTGCAGTACGATGACTGCATAACAGACGACCTCTGTGGCGTAGTGTTCTAGGTTCGATTCCTGGAAGGTTCGATTGGGATTTTATATTTCAGATTTTTCTCTTGTCTGGTCTGGAAGGAGGCTTCATCCGTGGTTAATCACCACCCTACCGGCAATGTACCGCCAAACGATAGTTCCAGTGCGATGACGTGTAGAAATGGGCTTAGGTAAGCCTTTATGTAGTTAAATATAAAACGACAATGCGTAATAGATCTGGAAACTTGAAATTGTACGTGTAAGTTCTCCCAATAACGTAGAGCCTTACAACCCATGTACTCTTTTCAAAACGCAAAATGTTACTATTATATAGTAGCTAAGATAATTTTGTTGATATATTGTCAGGATAATAATATTATCTTTAAATGTAACGTTTATTGTTTCACATTCGTAATTTTCCCGGAAAATCGTACAAAAATATACTTTTTATTAAAGCGTAACTCATTCCGGATGTTAGAGTTTCCGTAAATCCTCTTCCTCTTCAATAAATATCTTTATTTATTGTTCGTTATTGTCGGCGACAAATCAACGTAAAACACCTATATGTTGTGTAATATCTCAATCTGTGATACATACTCGAAGTACATTGGAACATTATTGCTTGGTACACTTTCTTTACAATGTACTTACTACCTGCTGGAACTGAAAATAAAAGAGTTAAACTTAAGTTTGTTGCGTTGCGTTTTAATTGAGTTAAACTTATTGATGATCATCCAATCAGCTTCTTAAATTCTGTCTTATTTCTTTATATATACAAGGTGTAAGGTAATTAGTATAACATACCCGCGGCTACCCATGTTAGATGGTGTATAGATATATTGGAAAAATGTCATAAGACGATAGCTCATATCCTGGGGGAGTTATGTGGACTTCAAAATTTTAGCATAAATGTTGAGGTGGCATCCCTTAAAACAGCTGATTCAATATCAATGAACTGCGAACAATACGACGTATGTTAAGTCTCGTTTCCAGTGCGAGCGTTGCGATAAAATCCAGTCGCGATACTAAAGTAATCATTATTCGGCATGCAATTAAATTCTCAAAGCAAAAGCCCGGCTAGAACTTACGTATTGTTGTAAAAAAATGCCCGACTAGTATCGGACTTCGTAAGTCGAAGTCAGTCAGTTATCCTTACTTTATGAGCCGCCTTTCCCTGTGATTAATTTCTCGACTTACTTCGTTTAAGTTTTGATCAATAATTAATTATTCTGTGTAGTTTGTTCTTTCAACGATTTGCAAATTGTAATGAATTGCCAAATTGCTTATCGATACGATAATAATTATTATTATCGCTTGTAGTGCAGTTCTGACTTTAGGTGTAGAAGGAACAAAGGACTCCACAGGGTTGCCAAAATTTATTTTCCATAATTAACTAATTAATTTTGTATGGAAGTTTTTGATAATTAATGTTGACTTTTTAACTCTACCATAGTGTTTATAACGTCAAAATGGCATGGGTAGCCGCCGGTATGTTATACCATTTACCTTACACCTTGTATATTTCGAACAAAAAACTTTTTCCAAGCCTTCGGCTTTATACTTTCCAAATAAAATACGAAGATTCGTTGATTCGTTGCGGCGCAAACAAACAGGCACACTTTTGCATTTATAATACCTACTACTAGTAGGAAGTACCTGAGGGTTATTTTCGGGAAAATAAATTACAGAACGTTTGTACAAGAAGCTTTTTTAATTAGGTATTCCGATACTGCTGAAACTATTGTTAAATACATGCTACAACGATTTACAGCCTGATTGAAATTTAACAGCATAAACCGCAAATAAAAGCTAAATAGTGTTAATTTAACATCGTACAAAGTTTGTGTATTTTAACATTTACGCAAATCATTGATAAATATTCAGTAGATATGCAATGAAAGCGTATTTAATTACACATATCACTATTTGCCATATTAAATGCAAATAACTATTTATGCATGATACGTTTTTAGGTTTTAAATATCATTGAATTGTAGTTAAGAGAAATGCGGAACTCATACATGAGCCGCAAAAAAATAACGCCGCTACTACTATGTTGTAAAAAAATTAATATTTACTGTTTAATAAAAATTTACCGGACAATGTAGGTATTTGATTTAAACTTGAAAATGTACTATTTTAAGAGCAAATTATTAGTTCCTAATGACTGTCAAGGATAATATTATGCAAATCTGTTTCGCTAAATAGTCTCTTAACAAAATACAGCGCCATAATCAAACGCGCATAGGGTTGCCATCTTCGAATTAATCTAAATGGCTTCTTAACTTTACTTAACTAAGTTTTTTCAATTAACGTGGGAATCCTTAATTTTCCGGGATAAAAAGGCCTATGTCCTTCCCCGGGATAAAAACTATCCCTGTACCAAATTTTATCAAAATCGGTTGAACAGGTGGGTCGTGAAAGCGTAGCAGACAGGCAGATACTTTCGCATTTATAATATTAATATGGATTACTTTCATTTTACATTTTACATTAGCATATTACTTTCATGAGTTTAACTTTTATATGGCTTACATAACTTACTTATATACCAGGTAAAATACCTTTAGTTCGCATTCTTTTGAATGTTTTCCTACCTTATCATAGCACTGTAGACCCCGCTACAAAGAAAACCGATATCCGAAATCTCAAGTTTCTGGAATCTGCGTCTTGATTTGTATATTGGTAAATACTAATATTATAAATGCGAAAGTGTGTCTGTCTGTCTGTCCGTCTGTCTGTCTGTCTGTCTGTCTGTCTGCTACGCTTTACCACGGCCCAACTACTCAACCGATTTTGATGAAATTTGGTACAGAGATAGATTACATCCCAGGGAAGGACATAGGCTACATTTTATCCCGGAAAATTTAAGAGTTCCCGCGGGAAACCAAAAAAACATATCTGTTCAACCGATTTTGTTGAAATTTGGTACAGGGATAGGTTTATCCCGGGGAAGGACATAGGCTACTATTTATCCCGGAAAATTGAAGGGTTCCCGCGGGAATCAAAAAACATCAATCCACGCGGACGAAGTCGCGGGCATCATCTAGTTGGTAATATGTCTGTCAGTCGATTCCTTCGTGCAGTGTGTTAAATGTTGGGGGTTTTTTGTGTGCCAGGACCTGGGTTCGATCCCCCTCAGTCAAATTTGGGGATTTACCTCCTATAATTTTTTGAATTTTTCCTGGTCTGGTGGGAGACTTCGGACATCGCTAGTTACTACACTACCGGCAAAGTAGTAGGGGTGTAGTTATATACCCTAACCTCACAGGTTGGCCCACTATCTTCTTAGCATAATATCTTACCACCTGGTGAGATCGAACTCTAGGACTAACTTGTATTGCAGTAAAGAAACAAAGTAAGTTTGACCTTTTGAATGCATGGCTAAAAAATTAAAAATATTTAGACGTCTTGCAACCCTAAAAGGACTGCATTATGTCGTCCAGTGTCCGCGGCTGTATTATACGACTTCGAAGCAGTCATTAGAGTTGTTAACAAGTTGCCATCACTACCACTACTCTCTATTTTATATGCAACGAACATTGGCTGACTCGACTATTTTGTGAGTTTACACATTCTAGGGTGCTAATTTTAAATGGGTTAGTTAGTAATGGTCGAAATAATTATAAACCAAGGAATAACTTTCACGATTTGTTTCTCGATGCGTATTATTATTATTATTACACTTTATTTGTACACCACACCACAAAAAAAGAAAAAAAAATAATTAAGGAACACAAGTACACAGAAGGAAGTAGAATACAAAAAAGCGGCCTTATGGCTTAGCGGCGATCTTTGCCAGGCAACCTTAGGATTAGGAGGTATCCTCATTGGTTAGGCTCGTGACCCCTTTGCACTAATCGTGTAATGGTAGGAGTTTTCTCAGAGTAATAATGCGGTGAGTTTAAAAACCGACCAAATTTCGGCCACGGCGGCCAATCTCCAGAGAGATTAGCCATGCGCCGGAGATATATAGTGCACAAGTGTGTGCACAAATACAGGTGCCCTCTCTGTTTCTTTCGTGTTTTAGTTCCTACCAGAAACCATTGATATACCCCTAATTGACTTCTAGTTTTGAGCTTCAAGATAAGCTTGCCTTTAGGTAGACTGGCAAAACATCCAGAAATTGAATCCGGAACTTTTTGCTTGAAAGCCCACAATCACAATGTTCATAGCATACACTGAAAAGGTTTTATGCGTAAATAAAGATTCATTTTACGTAAGGATTTTATTATAAAAATACTAATAGCACTTATACAAAAATCACAAAACAATTTTATACAATTCATCAACCATCATTGCATTTAATGTGATGAAAACCCATTAGTTAAAGCACTATGTAGTTAAAATAAGACTCTTCAATGTACGTATTAAATAAACCGTCCTCAACAAAATGTTTCACTACTCAAAACAAAAGGAGACCGAGAAGTCACTCGAACAAAATTTTTAATTATAGAGAAAGATGGTGCCTCGCAAGGACCGAGATTGTAGATTATAAAAACAGACAAGCAACAGCAATTACCTGAGCTCTAATTAAAGGCTTACTTGCCAGACGTATTATACAAACGATATTCCGCCGAGTAGCGACTGTCACAGAATGGCACGGCTTTGAGCGAAGCGAGCTCAGGCATGACAAAATCATATCCTTTAAGCGGCGGTATCAAGTTATAAGCTGTAGGGTGTTTTTTTAACATAATATTATTTTTCTTAACAAAGTTATTTAATAACTAGATGATGCTCGTGACTTCATCCATGTGGATGAAGTTGTTTTATGTCTGCAGGAATTCCCTAATTTTCTAAAAAGCTTATGTCCTTCCCTGGGACATAACCAGTTACCAGACAGAGTACACACGCATTCGCATGTCCTCCCGACTGAATTTCGGCCACGACGGCCTATCTCCAGAGAGATTAGCCATCTGCGCGGGAGATAGTATAGTGCACAAGTGTGTGCGCATAACAGGTGCACTCTCTGTTCCTTTACTCTCATAGCCCAATGGGACGGAAAATCCGACACGATCGGAGAGAGATCGCAGGACCGACGGCTTTACGTGCTCTCCGAGGCACAGGGTTTATAATATTAGTATGGATGTAAATAACAGACTACAAAATCGCCTCAACTTTCAACTTGTACCACGAATTATTAAAATAAAAAAGTTTGCGTGAGCTCCGCCATTAATTTACTGCGTGAAAAGAACGCGAAGAGCGGAGCGACGAGTTCACGGAGCGGGTCGCCTTGAATGATAGTAATGGATAGGCTTAGTACGGGAATTATGGACCGTGCTTCAATAGCTCCCTTTTACATAACTTTGGAGGCCGCACGCACTGTTAAGGTACCAACAGATGCTACGCGTGACGGCAGCGTGTCAAACGCGTGTCCTAAGAGTTTTTTTTTAATCCACTACAAGTTAGCCCTTGACTGCGATCTCTATATATATGCTATATATATATCTCTCGATATATTATGTTAGCAAATGTTAGTTTTGGATAGAAGCAGGCGGTACAATGCACGATTGTTAATGTGATTGTGCTTTATAATCGTGCATTGTCGAAACAACATCTCCTGAAGATGCTCAGGTGTCGGAGTGAAACGTACGTTGAGGATAATTTGGAAGATTTGTGTGGTGTGGTGAATGTCCCAAGCTACAAGTGCAAGATACACGCTGTACCACATAGATTTACCTGCTGTGGCCGGATTATAGCGAATTAAACTTCTAGTCATTTCAAAATCTTAGTTTATTATGGACGCACCCGAATAAGTTGTCCCTATAGTTCCCAATAACTGAAAATGTACCATCGTGTTTTGTGTCTTTCAATTCTAATTCATGGCTAAACTCAAACTCAAAACTCAATAAGTGCATCATTCAACCATCACAGCTATTATAAAGTTGTGATACGTCACAATTTTGAGCTCGTGGCTTTGTTAGTCGTGATAATGTGAAGCAGATTCGGTAAAGTAATAATTTGGCTGGTTCCGATAGCGTTTCTAAAGTATGTTGCCACCTTAACGATATGAAATTATGAAGCAACTTAGTCCAGAAACTTGGTACATAATATTTATTTTTATCGTACCAGGTGGATCGTACAACTTTGTGGCGTTATTCGAGTTCAGTAGGTACATGATCGCCTTAAAAGGTACATTCTGATTTTATGATAATTTTGATTTCTACACACTATATTGAAGTCGGGCGAGCCTCATGCGTCAACTTTGCTTATCCTTGTTATACCCGCCTGACTTCAACATAGTGTGTAGAAATCAAAATTATTTTTTAATTTACAGTGGCTTTGGAAGTCGGTTTTTTGGAAAGAATTATTATTTTTAACTTTTTAGTATCAGTGTTGAGGATTTGAAGTCAGATTTTTTTATGGGACCACCTCGAGGGCTTCCTCTAACGACTGATAGAAAAAATATTCAAATCGATTCAGAAACCACGGAGATATGCACCGACATACATTAAAAAAATACGAGCCGAATTAAGAACCTCCTCCTTTTTTCGAAGTCGATTAAAAATATATACTAGGCCTTGTGTTTGGCATCGATTTATGGTGACCACCACTGGTGACCACACACTACGGCCAAAAAGTCATTCACTTTTAAGGTCTAGCTCCACTACAGATGCACGGCGCGGCGCGGCAAGTAGCGGCAAACATTCTTTGTATGAGTTGGGCCCACTTAAAAGCGACGCGGCACGAAGATGCACTGCGACATAATTGTAGCGTTTCGCTGATGTTTTCTCCGGTACGAAGTATGCTTTCGCTGTTATGGTTCTGTATGTCTATATTATGATTGATTAATTTATGTTTAACGTGTGTGTTTGTATTTGGAACTGTAAATTGTTAACGTTAACTTTTGAAGGAAGAAGGCGTACCTAAATAACTACGTTACGATGTCCAAGCTATATCACTAGAACCACCTTAGGCTGCATCACTACTTCCAGCAAGAGCTAGTCTTATAAATTAAAAAAAAGGTCTAAGGAGGTACTTTTTTTCATACGCCCAATCATCTAGCGTAGTTTGATATTGAAACTGAAATAAAATGATTTATTTCACGTAGAACAATTTGTGCCACCTATGATGAGTCGTACGAATCTACCACCGGTTCGGAAAGTGATTCTATTGAGAAGAACCGGCAAGAAACTCATCAGGTGATCTTTTCATAAACAGAGAAATGTTACACTTTGTAAATAATATACAAAGCATAAACGACGTAACAAGTATTACATTAAATTGTGGGTAGCCGAATATTGCTGAACATTCCAAAAAAAATATTATGTAACCAAAAACATGCAAATTTCAGTACAGTCCATCCATTAACCTTGGCCGTAAATAATGTTTATGGTGCAGTACGCCAGTACGACAACATCATTAATTAAATAATCCACGCTCACTCTGTTGCAGACTTGGCGAGGGCCCAAATACAAATTCAGAAAATTATGGTCAATACAAGGAAAATTCTGTCATTAAAAAAGTATGCAGTGCTACTATATATAAACTTACTTGGCCCGGAAGTCCCATAAGATTTTTTTGTCTTTTTTTTTATTCACTACAAGCTAGCCCTTGACTGCGATATCACCTGATGGTAAGTGATGATGGCAGCGGGCTAACATGTTAGGGGCATGGTAGTTATATTAAACCCATACCCCTAATCGGTTTACACAGCATCGTACCGGAACGTTAAGTCGCTTGGCGGCTTGTCTTTGCCGGTAGGGTGGTAACTAGCCACGGCCGAAGCTTCCCAGTAGGCTAGAACGTAGAAAATTTAGAAACTATAAATTCGAAAATTGACCCTGCCGAAAATCGAACCTGCTACCTCTACGTGTTAAGACTACAGCACTCAACACTGCACTAGGGAGGTCGTCAAAAGAGGAAGGTTTTTGTCGGTTTACCTGATAACAACATCATCGTTACTAGCCCACGAGTCTTCTCTCAGAATGAGAAGGGCTTAGTCCACAACGATGGTTCAATGCGAATTGGCAGGCTTCAAACACTTAGGCTTAAACAGTCATTTTTATATGGAACGCATACACTAATGCTACAGGAAAAAACGTTGAACGCTCCCTTCATTCAGACGCACCATGACCAACCCTTAGTGTGTACTCTAAAAGTTGCTACAACTTCATGGCATCTATAACAAAAGCTACTAACAGAGCCACTATATAAAACTTGGCTCAAAATCAAAACGTCACTAAAATATGGAATGACTATGAAACGAATCGTTTTTAAATTACAATTAAGGCATACCTGTATGCCACTGTCTAGTTAATATTCCTATAGGAAATCGTTAAGCCATACAATTTTCGTCGAAAGGTAAAGATGATTGAGTAACCGTTCGTGACGAAATGTAGTTACGTGAACCTTGGCCTTAAGCATCGGTTGCTAAATATGCAGCACACGAAAGCGGCATTTATTTCGGAAATCTTTGAAATGATGGGTAGGATAAAATGTCGCCATCTAGCTTTTTTTTGTTTTGTCATTAATCACAATCGGTTATTTGACAACTAGTCAAAATAGCAACGTTTTTTTACATACAACTAACAGCGGAAGTGGATATTACGACTTTTGGGTGATTCTCTGCTTATTAAATACTAGCGGTCCGCCCCGGCTACGCACGGGTAGCACTAATAATCCTAATAGCTGTCTATACCTAATGTAGCCAGTGGGCAGTGGGTAGGTTTTACATTCTAATATTACATTGTAAGAGTACGTCCGTCCCCGTCCCCAGCCTCACCACACCTGCCACATTGTTTTTGTGTAACTTTACATATTTAGTCAGCGCACGCCTCGTAAGCTCTCAGAAGAGACAATTTTTTCCGACTTCGTTATTTGTATGCGATTATTGCGATTTTTGTAAGGATCTCTAATTTTTTTCAAAATAAAATATAGCCTATGTTACTCGCTGATAATGTACCTTTCTATAAGTGAAAGAATTTTTAAAATCGGTTGAGTAGTTTTTGAGTTTATCCATTACAAACAAACAAACAAACAAACAAACAAATCTTTCCTCTTTATAATATTAGTTTATACTAAAAAAAACATTTATTTGATTAGTAGTCTAATACCTAAATTCAAAATTCAAAATTCAAAATGCTTTTTATTCAAATAAACTTTTACAAGTGCTTTTGAATCGTTCAGTGAATCTACCACTGGTTCGGAATGTCCTTCCTACCGAGAAGAACCAGCAAGAAACTCGGCGGTTGCTCTTTTGAAAAAATAAATTTACAATTTTATTTATGTATACATATTATGTAACCGCTGTCCTTAACATTGTTCTCATAAGTTAATTCCCTCATGGATCCCTTAAACTGACTGTCATGTAAATGCCCTTTTCGAGATTTCGCTAGGTTCTTCATATAAATGATAAATGATAAATGATTTTTTTATTTCATGTAGGACCACTTGTGTCACTTATGATACGTTAAAGACTCTACCACCGGTTTGGAAAACTGTTTCTACTGAGAAGAGCCGGCAAGAAACTCAGCAGTTGCTCTTTTCTTAAAAAAGAAAAAGGTTACAATATTATGTAAACAATACAACACATACATCAAGTATTACACTGACTTGTGGGTCACTGGATGCAAAGCCGGTTGCTTCTATGCAACTTTGTCAGTCAGAAAATATAATGATTTTGTTTTTTTTAAATAGGGAAGCAATTTCCGAGCAAGTTGGAGAAAATTTAATCATACCTAATATTATAAATGCGAATGTGTGTTTGTTTGTTGGTCTGTTCTTCAATCATGTCGTAATAGAGCAACGGATCGACGTGATTGTTTTTTTGTGTGTGGATAGTTAAGGACGTGGAGCGTGACATAGGCTACTTTAATCCCGGAGTTCCTGTGGAAACTATTATTCCATGCACATATTAAATATAAATATTATGTTTATGAGGTAATGATAAGTAAAGCCTATACATAATTAATGTCGATGAACCCAAAGCGGTACATTTATTGTTTCGGAATTCAAACTCGTAAATGCGACGGTAAATAAATACGGCAGCAAATAATCTTCATTTTGTTTGAACAACAAACAACGCTTATCATTCCAAAGGCAACATAAACCTAAAGTCGAATAATAATTATGAATATTTTAAAGGCTTAAATGCTTTCAAATGGTCTGGAACAAAATACAACAATTTCGTCCTAACGACGTCGACTTTGATGGTCGTAAAATTTGTGTGAAATGATGGTGAAATGTTAGTAATTAATAAATGGGTACAATTAATGCTTACGGTTAGACAGTTGAGCGAGGTATCACAATTATTATTTTGACATTTGACTGAGCTTAAACAATGGCCTGGATCAAGAGCTGTCTTATACCACAGAATAGGTAATAGTACTTATATTTAGCTTATGTAACAAAATAGTTGCTTATACCTAATTTATTTTAGTTTAAACGTTAAACATATCTACTTCTGAAAGAAGAAAAGAAGGTATCAGCTGCATCAGGCTAGTCTTCTACGGACGCTTTTGTCTGGCGTTGATGGAGATCCGATTATTTAAAATATACTTAGTTATCTACATGTTTATTACCATTTTTAAATAATGTAATTATGATAATTACTATTAATTTTGAAATTAAAGCAATGTTACTGAAAAATAAAAAGAAGTTAAATGAATTAACTAAACTATTAAAATTAAAATAAAGATTGTAGAACTAAACAAGTTTGTTTTCATTTGAGCTATCTATCCTAGCTTCACCCCTATCTTATAAATCTGCTTGATAGATGAAATCTTTAAATTATACTCAAATTAAAAGATTGAGAAATAAAGATTGTAGAACTTAACAATTTCGTTTTGATTTGAGCTAACGCTGGGAAATGCATTTAGGCATCCCTCTCGGACGCAGGCAGTATGAAACCACGATGCTTCCGAGAGGGTATGTGGGACTCACCGGGACTCCGGAATACCCACTAAAACCCAGCGGCGCTCCTGCGCATCGCCTTAAGGCTGGGTTACGGGAACATGAGCTATCTATTGATCGATTACCCTGTAATATAATGCTGCGTAAGAATGATGAGTCTCACATACTCCGGGGGTTGTGGCGTTACCTCCTTGCTAGCTGGCAACGCACACAAGCTTCGCGTTTCCGAATTCGAACTTGCTTTTGGAACGTTTTTGGATTCGGAACGACCTGCGCGCGAGAGCTGCGCTGTAGCAACAGACGACACATCATTCTATTGCTGGACGTCCAGCGCATCGCTTCCTTTGATATATTTCTATTGTACAGTTTTACATAATCTATTAATATACTTGTAAACGTGGACCAAGTCTATTATTTCCACATCACATAGGTGGGCATAAGCTTGATATAGGGTCCTGTATCTCTGTAGCTTTGCGTGATAATGATGCTGTTACTTACTCACTAAAGAAGAAAGAAATTAAAAAAATAAAAATTTCTTACAATCTTTTAATTTGAGTAAAATTTAAAGATTTCATTTATCGAGCTGATAGGATAGGTCAAGCTGAGCTATCTATCCTAGCTTGACCTATCCTATCAGCTCGATAAATGAAATCTTTAAATTTTACTCAAATTAAAAGATTGTAAGAAATTTTTATTTTTTCAATTTCATTCTTCTTTAGTGAGGAAGTAACAGCATCATTATCACGCAAAGCTGCAGAGATACAGGACCCCCGGAGTATGTGAGACTCATCATTCTTACGCAGCATTATATTAGAGGGTAATCGATCACTTCTATCTTTGCCTTACACGGAGCGTTCCCAGCCATAATTCAAAGCTCTTACCTTAATGTCAAATGGCAATCGCTAACGAAAGCTTGGCAGTCTACTCCACACACCTTCGCTTTATACGCTAATACAGGCGTGAAAACACGCAAGGAAAATGAAAAGTTTTAGGTGTACATCTACACCTCTATCTACATCAGGTAAGGGTCTCAAGGAAATACTTGTAAGAGACAATCCAGAAGTAGGTATTTATGAAACGCTTTTAATATATTTGTACTCTCATTTGTAACTTGCACGAGTAAACGGTTCAACGTGTAGATGTTCCACGAGAGATATAATGTAATTAGATAAAAGTTGGCTAAACTTAAAAACAATATTCATTTGATCCAGCCACGATTGCTATCGTTAAGCTCTAGATCAAATTCCGATCTAAACACAAAAGTATTCAATAATCGCTGAGTCTGCTGGCAGGAGACTAAATTACTATCGTCAAAACACTCGTATTTATACTAACTAATTTCAATATGGCGTCCGTACCCGCCGATTAAATCGAATGACGTCATGAAACGAGTCAAATTGACAGATATTATACTTCCTGTTTCATGAGATATAATGACAAACAGTAATAATGCTAACATACTTGTGACTGAATTCAGGGCTACTCACAGCAACATTGAAAACCAGCTCACAAAAATAAATATTATAAAAAATCACCACCACCTAGCAACGACCATCGTGAGTGCACTCATTAATCGTGATTTTGTCACTACTGAATGTGAAACATGATAAAAAAGACACTTGAATTGAACTTCCATCAGTTCCTCGAACATAATATTAATTATTTCTCAAAGATCAACTACTGAATCGTTAGCGATGAAAGACATCGAGAAAGCCCGAGATATCTTGCCATCGCTTCAGTATTATTTCAAAATTTCTAAAAACCCTTTCTCAGGGGATACCTACTTTTCACAAAGAACACCCACTCCAAATTTCATGTCTCTGGGACCAGCGGTTTAGGATGTGCGTTGATATAACAATCAGACAGTCAGTACTTTGGAATTTATACTAAGGATTATACTTTATTATATTAAGGATTATACTAAGGATTATACTTAGGTATTTTCTAATATCAAACTTTCAGTGGGCGGCTCGTTACTACACGTATAATTATTTCAGTGGGTAGATACGAAGTAATAACATCTAACATTTGCGTCCTACTCACGATGATCGATACCTAATTCAATTAACTATCTACGCTTAAACTTTCCTAATTACATCCCAGAGTCGTGACACTCTTAGATTAATCGCGGTATTGGATCACATCGTGCTAGCTCTAATAATATTCTGGTACAACTTTTGATTGCTTTTCCATACTTTTACCCATTTCACTAATGCATTTCCGCAAATGTTCATCTCAATTTTCGCACTAGTTTTAGATATGGCTCTAAATTTCAACGGGGAATCAGCTAACTACGTAGGATATTATTAGTATATCGCACAAGTATGTGCACAAAGCTAAGAGAAAAAGATATAATATGTTTGGCACAAACTCTAAACTAAACTGAATAGACAGCTCTATTTATATTGGTATTCCTTTCATAATACTCCCTACGGAAAGGGGCAGCACTAGGTTTAGAGCTGCTACTTTAGTTTTTTAGCCCTTATTGAATTGGCCCTTAATGCTCTATAAACTTCTAAAGTATATATTCCTTGTAACGAAGCGTTACATATTTAAGTATTATTTGCTTTTAACGTAATTATTTATTTATTTTTAGCCATGTTTTTTTTTACTGCCTCGTTGGCCTAGTGGTTAGCATAGTCGACTGCGGATCATCGAGGCCCTGGGTTCGATTCCCGGTCGGGCATAAAGTTAGGTATTGGGTTTTTCAATTAAGAAATTCTCAGTGCCAGCCCAGAGTTGGAAGTTGGCGGTGTTTCACCCCCGTGCCTCGGAGAGCACGTTAAGCCGTCGGTTCCGGTTATTATCACTAACATGATAATAATCGTTAAAGCCCGCTAACCCGCATTGGAGCAGCGAGGTGGGTCTAAGCTCTAATTCCCGCTCTCCTATGAGAGTGGAGGCCTGTGCCCAGCAGTGGGACGGTAATAGGATGTATGATGATGTTTTTTTACTAAAATTACATTTATTATTTATATATTAACTTAAATAAACGTATTCAATACCAATTTCCGAACGCGACTTTGCTAGCGTCTGATATTAGCAATAGACGGAACCCGCGGCTTGAAGATGGTTAATTGTTCTAACCTCATCTCATTCTTTTTGTCTCGTCTCAGCGCACTATTATAGTTGGGACGCGACGTCATCTAAAATGCGTTTTTTAAAAATGTTATAATATGTAAATTCCGTGCAACTTTTCTCCCGCATTAGGGTAAGTTTTGAATGGTACCTAAAACACGTCATCATCACCACTACAGCCTATTAACGTCCCACTGCTGGGCACAGGCCTCCATTCTCATAGGAGAGCGGGAATTAGAGCTTAGACCCACCACGCTGCTCCAATGCGGGTTGGCGGGCTTTAACGACTACTATCATGTTAGTGATAATAACCGGGACCGACGGCTTAACGTGCTCTCCGAGGCACGGGGGTGAAACACCGCCAACTTCCAACTCCGGGCTGGCACTGAGAATTTCTTAATTGAAAAACCCAATACCTAACTTTTATGCCCGACCGGGAATCGAACCCAGGACCTCATGATCCGCAGTCGACTATGCTAACCACTAGACCAACGAGGCAGTTAACACACGTAAAACACGTAATACGTAGTAATTTTCTTCAAACATTGCTTATAGTTTTTTATTTTTTTTATTTTTGTTAGTTTAGCTTAGTAATTAGTAAATTCATTATTTCAATTGTCCGTTCCAACCTTTGGTTTAGCATTTCGTAAATAGTTTTATCAAAATTCATTAGAGTAACTTTCCATTAGATTGCATCATCCTTTTTATTTTTCAAAACACCCTCAGTTTGTTCATTAGTTAATTTTATCTTTGCTTTTCATATTTTTGGGCCTTCAGCCAAATCATAATTCATAGGTACTAATTGTAAACTCCGTTCTGGATCCACCACACCGACAATTCTATCACGCCAAAGTACCTCCTGTGGTCTACACAGGCCAGGGCCGGATCCAGAACGGAATTTGATATACCAGATGATATCTAGTTTGGTTATCAACTCCAGGAGCAACGCCACCCCAGCACCGTTCGGGATCCCAACGTTGACCATCTGCTGCACTCCTTACCTCCGGGCCGACCTCCACTATCGCGGCCAATCACCCAGGAGAGTACCTAACTACCACCGAGGTCAAAGCAGATATCACGTTACACCACGACCCTACAAATTTGTGTGCCTACTCGTTGAGCATAGTCGCGGTTCTCTGTGCCCATTTTTAGAGTTCCGCAATAAACGCTTTTCACAGTTTTCCATTTTGCATTTTCAATTTTCATTTCCGTATTTTTCAAAATTATTTATAATTCCACCCCGGCACATCCTTCACTCTCAGGTGAAGGCTAGACATTCAGTAAATACTGTGGTCCATCATTAATTACTGAATGTGTTGCATTCCAACAACTGTTTACTCGTAATATTATAAATGCGATAGTTTGGATGGATGGATGAATGGATAGATGTTTGTTACTCAATCACGCCAGAGCGGCGGAACGGATCTGGATTAAATTTGGCACAGAGATAGATTATAATCAGGAATAATACATAGGCTACTTTTTATCCGGAACAATACCACTTTTTATCCTGGAACCAAAAAACCTCAATCCGCATGAAGGGATCAGCTAGTTATTTTTAAACATAATCCTTCAAGGCAAGAGTGAATAGGCACCTTCTAGGCAAGCGAGTTCTAACCTAGACCTCATCATTGCTTTGCACTAAGCTTGCACTTGTCGACAATCATTGTCGTCAAGTGCAAGCCCATCTCACAATAAATAAATAAAAACATGACATCTCTTTTTTTTATCAATCACAAGTAAGCCTTTGACTGCGATCTCGCCTGATGGTAAGTGATGATGCAGTCTAGGATGGTAGCAGGTTAACCTGTTAGGAGTATGGCAGATATATTAAACCCATCCCCTTACCGGTGTCTACATGGCATCGCACCGGAACGCTAAATCGCTTGGCGGCAGGTCTTTGCCGGTAGGGTGGGAACTAGCCGCCAGGCTAGACCAGGGAAAGTTCAGAAATTAAAAATTCCCAAACTGACCCTGCCGGGAATCGAACCCGGAACCTCCGCTTCAACACTGCGCCATTGAGGTCGTCTCACAATAAATAAAAAAAAACATGACATCACTTTCAAAATAGCTAACCCAAATGCAACTCAGGCTATATAACTGAATGGCATAAAAAAACTTGCACAAGAACGACGCGGCGCAGCGGCGGTCCGCGTGAAAATATCCCAATAAACTTCTGGGTCGATTCCAACTGGTGTAGTTACACAACAAACATTCCCTGGTTGGACTGGTTTAAAACTAAGGCCCGCCGAGTTTCCTTGCATATTGCAAACGCCGGATATTTATTAGATGTGTTCGGAACTTTATTTTAATGGATCGAGAACACGAGAAAAGTTTCAATTAGAAAACTATTATTCGGTTCGAAATTCACAAAGTGTATGATTAACGAATCATGATCAGGTTAATGGAAAGTTTTGCATGCTTAAAACATTGAATTAAATGCATTCAACTATTCTGAACAGTGATTCGAAACCAAAATAGTGTTTAATAAAGTTGAAAATCTAAAACTAGATGATGCCCGCGATTTCTTCCAAGTGGATAAGGTTTTTTTTTATTTCGACGGGAACTCCTCAATTTTTCTGGATGGAAAAGCTGAAAAGTAAGATGGTGGTCTTTCACCGAATACGATATCTAATCTCCGTACCAAACTTCAACAAAATCGGTTGAAAAGATGGGCCGTGAAGGCGTCTTCAGTCTTTAATCGGTAGTGTATGTACTTATTTGTATATATTAATGCATTCAAGACATGCGCAGTGCCTATCAGTCGAATACTGATACTGGTTATCATTCTCTGTTATCATCAAATACGCTTCATAATAAATAATTGGTAGGCCCAAGAGTTAACACACTTTTTGATTAGGTAGTATACCAACGGATCTGGGGCCATACTGCCAACACTTAAAGCAATACTTAAGCAATATTACTCAAAATGACAGTTTAATGTCACGTACCTTGACGTTCCTAAAATAAGGATATAATTCTAAAACAAGAAAGTCAACAATAATGAAACAATATGGTTTTATGCGTTGCCTTCTTTCATTACTATCCCAAGAAAACGCCTACACTTTTAATTAAATGGGAAAGTATCATGACCTGCATACCAGAATACCACCTCGTTCACTATGATACTACGCAGACAGAGAGGAAGGTATTTGTGGTCAGATAAACACTTAGTCATTAGAAGAGTCAATTAATAAAGTTAATCTCAACAATTTATATTCATCAAAGGTCAGATAGGTACAGTTATATGGATCCTAAACGATAAAGTCTATACAAATTGATTGTATTTAATCTCTGTCATTTATTACTCTATAAACTTCGGCCGTGACGGTTTATTGCCCTGAACAAAAGAGAATAATATGGTTTTGATAATGTGCATTGAGTTGTAAACATAGAGATACAGATATCATTTATTAATAATTAGGGGGTAGAAACGCCTCCTCCTAATTGTACAAAAATCCTATTCTTCTTATCCTCTAGTACGTCCACTTTAAAATTAGACAGAGTGACAATTTACTACAAAAAATATGACTAATTATTACACCTAAGAATGGCAATAAATTTTTATCATCTCTCTGAATAAATGACATTCTTGCTGCAAACAGTTTACTGTAAACTATAGCACGTGTTAGAATGACATTTACTAGCCATAGGAGCTATAGCTTCTATATAACAAGCCTACTAGTCTTATGGACGTCGCCACCTCTTGTATCTTCTTCTTAATCTGTTTCTTCTGTTCCAGGTTTCTTTTCCACACTAAGACATAGTCGAGCATCCAATTCGGCGAGGAGTCGTAGGACATCCCCTATAGTACATGACAGCTCTATGTATCATGCTGTTAATATCGCTGGTGTCAATCTAAATTATTAGAGTTATACCTAGCCTCAGATTATTGAATATTCAGAACTCGCAGCTTTTATTTATACAGAATTTATGATTTTTGGTGAATAATTTACAGCTGTGCATATTTTAGCAAAAGCTATTCGTAGTATAATGGAATAATGAAAGAGTAAAGGCAGAAGCATATTTCTAAAATGGGACGCAGCTATTTGAGATTTTAGGCATGATATTCGGTGCTGTTCTGGTTAATAAAAATAAACGAATGTTGTTCTAACAATTTAAATGTTAAGAATGCAATGGGCAAGGCATGTAACTGATAGACGATACCGAAGAGTAGTATAGTTCCACAAACATATCTGACCCGGTGCCAGCGTCGCTATTATTTATAATATGAAAAAAAAAGTAAGAAATCAAATATATATATATATATATATATATATATATTATAAATGCGAAAGTTTGGATGGATGTCTGGATGGATGTATGGATGTATGGATGTTTGTTACTCAATCACGCGCCAACGGCTGAACGGATTTGGCTGAAATTTGGCACAGGGATAGATTATAGTCTGGAATAGCACATAGGCTACTTTTTATCCCGGAAAATTAAGGAGTTCCCGCGGGAACCAAAATACCTCAAATGGATGTTTGTTACTCAATCACGCCAGAACGGCTGAACGGATCTGGATGAAATTTGGCACAGAGATAGATTATAGTCTGGAATAGCACATAGGCTACTTTTTAGGCACGGAAAATTGAAGAGTTCCCGCGGGAATCAAACAAATGTATCTGTTCAACTGATTTTGATAAAATTTGGTACAGGGATAGGTTGTATCCCGGGGAAGGACGTAGGCTACTTTTTATCCCGTAAAATTAAGGAGTTCCCGCGGGAACCAAAAAACCTCAAACCACGCGGACGTAGTTGCGGGCATCAGCTAGTATAAAATAAAAAATAAAATTAGTCCCAATTTTGGCCACCGGGCCAGATAAGTTTACATGGGAATGTAGTCAAGTTGTTGGATAAGAAACGGTATAGCTGTCTTAAGCATAAGTTGACCGATACTTGAGAACGTCGTGTTCTTTGGCTGATGTCGGTTTATTAACACGGGTTAAGCACACAAGCCTAAGAGTCAAAATACCTACTCTTAGTCGAGTCGTATAAGCGTATATTTTGAAGCCACCCGCTTTGTTATCCCAAGGAGCCCCCTACCATTTTATGTGCTTGATGGAGAGGAATTACAACTCTCAGAAATAAGGATGACGATGCAGAAAGAGAGTTCAGGGTATTTCATCAAAATAAAATTAAGGTTATACTAAGTAAATAAGGCAAGTGTATATTAACCTACATTAACGCTTCTGAATACCTACCAGCCTTACAAAGGCAAATACCCTCCTTGTATATTTATAGCAAATCTACCCTGAGGCCTTCTAAACTTCTAAAGGATGAATATCACGACTCATTGAATATTAAATTTATAACTTTGATCAAATCTCATAAAAGGAATAAAGATATTCATTACACAACTGACCGCTTTGAAATTTAAAATATACCCCAAATATTCTTGGTACTTTTTTTGGAGAAACATTTTTGTACGAAAACGTTATCTTGATGTATAAGTCTATAAAAACCGACTTCCAAAGACACAAAAATTATGTATTAAAGTCAGTATTTTTAAACATTTATAACTAGATGATGCTCGCGATTTCCCCGCCTGGTTAAGGTATTTTTCTTATTCCCGGGGAAAATCCTTAATTTTCAGGGATAAGGCTATTCTCTTCCCTGGGGAAGAAAATCTATCTGTATACAAAATTTCATTTAAATCGGTTGAAATGATGGGCCGTTAATGCGTAGCAGGCAGTCATAGGCAGAAAGATAAACTTGCGCATTTATAATATTAAAGTATGGATTCGTATGGATAAGGACCAATCTGACAAACTAAGTGAAACCAGGGCAGATTAGCTAGTTATTAAATAAAGAATCATGTACATTCATAACGTCCACGTATATTCACGTCCATTGAAACCATTTCATAACCGGAGTACTAAAGCATTAGCAATTCAATGGACTGTTAGAAAATGCGAAAATAATATTAGCTCTATTTTATTTGTATTGCTTGCGTTTCGTACGAACAACGCGAGTCCAAAGTAAACATCAAGTTAACTGACATTGATATACTATAAAAACATAAAAGATGCACGCTGACAGCTTCGACCAAAAGGCTTCCACGGCTGCACATAGGTATTTAGGATTATAGGTGTCTTGTGGGGACGCATTGGTCTTGTCACTTGTGCTACCTCTTGCGATCCAGGGGATTCCAGCAATTGCTTGATGTCGTCTGTCTATCCAGTGGGGGATTTCCCAACGCAGCACTTTCCAGTGCGTGGTTGCTATTCCAACACCTTGGGATATCATTTGTCTGTGGTCGGTGGTATGTGTCCCACCAACGCCACTTCAGTTTCGCAACCCTTCTAGCTACTCAGCTAACTGTGAGTCATTTTAGTTCCTCTACGGATCTTCTCATTTTGATTTAAAAATAAATTAGGCAGAAAATAGTTCAAATCACAAAGTGGATAGACGACATCATACGAATCTCAGGGATACACAGACGGCGCAAGGCGCAGCGTGTGGGACTCGCCACAAGAAACCTCCATCCAGACGTCCAGCAGTGGACGTCTATCGGCTGACGATACTAATGATGACGATAATGTATTTAGCTGTTTTTTATTAAAACTGTATTAATTACTTTGACGACTCCGTGGCGCAGTAATGAGCGCTGTTGTCTTAGCTTGCGGAGGTTCCGGGCTCGAAATGATAAATTCCCAAATTTACTCCGGTAGGGTAAATTTGGGAATTTATCATTTCTGAATTTTCCCTGCTCTGGTCTGGTGGAAGGCTTCAGCTGTGGTTAGTTGCCACCCTATCGGCGAAGACGTGCCGCCAAGCGATTTAGCGTTCCGGTACGATGCCGTGTAGAAACCGGAAAGGGGCATATGGGGGGGAAATAAATAAATCTGAATCTGAATCTGAATCTGAATCTGAAAAAACTGTATATCTTCGGACTGACTTGTGTATGTAGGTTTCTATATCGACGGTAAGCCATGAAAACATTTCAGCTAACCAAAGGGCCGTATTGTGCGCTCTAACATAAACCCGGCAATAATACAGACGTTCCGGGAGAATATTTTATTTAGTGGGTCGCCTTTGCTGGGTTTGGGGACTGCAATAAAAATATTATATACCTAAGTGCCTTGCGGTCTTGCTCTGAGACACGGTACAAGTCAAAAGTGCACTATTATTTTTTGAACTATTATGTTTTCTGTCGAATAAAACACTAAAACTATTAATTATTAAACAAAAATAAAAAACACTGAAAACCCTACACACCGAACAACCGTACAGAGTCTAAGCTTTCTAATACGATCGCGTATTTCGGTTTGCGTGTGCAATAGAAGGCAGTACCAGCACATCTTCGAAATACGTGTTTAATTCAAGGCGATAAAACTGCTGCTGACAATGCCGCGCAACGTGGGAGTTCGGGAGCGTTAGCTTCAGCGTAATAATATTAAAGTGGATGTCATGCATGAAAAAGGGTTACAATATTATTCAAAAATGTAGATCTCTCCCAAAACCGAATCAGCACAACCCGACTCCGCGTAGTATTGTCTACCCTTCCCCTAGAGTGTGTTTTGTAAAGCGTGAAGTCAGAAGCTCCCTGAATGAAGCTAGCCTATACGAGGCCGAGTGGAGCGAACGGGGGAGGTGCAACGCTGCGAGTCTTCTAACGTAGCCCATTCTAAGAAGACATTCGTGCTCAATGGGTTGAATTTAAATGCTTCGATTTGATCTGATTGTATTTGTGTCAAATGATATCAAGACCTACCGCTACCGCTCGTGTATTGTACCACAATCTTGAACACTGGATAGCCGGCGTGCCTTTATCCGTTGTGCTCAGAATCCGTAGCCGGTTTAACTTCACCCGGTTTTATTGTAAGAGGTACACGTACGGAATCCAGTATAATATTATTTTTATATTAAATACATCTGTGCGTTTGCAAGTTATTGGCTTGTACATATTAATAGAGGGGATATAAATTTTACGACGTAGAAACGCTCCGTTAATGCAAATTCCATAAAAAAGAACTAGCGGTACTTTAAGATACGTAGATGAATAGACAGACGAACAGAAACATGCACACTTTCATATTAATAGGATTAATATGGATTTTGCATTAATTACAGTTAAACTTGAACAATAATTTTCGTATAAACCTTACTGTTATAAAATATGCGAATTGCGAAAATGTATTTGTAAGTTTGCATGCTATAATTTGACAGTCCATATATTTAACCAATTTTTATAAAATAAATAAATAGATGGAAGCCCGGAGAAAGACAAAGGTTACTTTATATACTTGATTTAGATGCATTTTATTAATTCATAATTTCCTTAGTGGTGCACAATAAAAGTGTATTCATTCATTCATTCATCCCGGAAATCCAAAGCATTCCCAAACCTACGCCCATGCGGACGACGTCTATTATGATAAATTATGTCACCCCACTTTTTCGTATTGAGGTAGCTACTACAGTTATTTTAGATCAATGTATTAAGGTACAATAATCGGTATTAAGGTATAATAAGGTATATAAATCGTTCGGTCATGCGCATAAAACTCAACTCTTGCGTCAAATGACCACTAACTAAAATATAACACATCAAGCCAACATTTAAAGTACTTACTTGAAATTCGGATTTTAGTGAGCACTCAGAATCTCAGCTTCAGGGGTTAAGTGGGGTGTAAAAGTTTGTATAAAAATTCTTGTGTTTCGCAACTTGAAATTTAACCATAAAAATATCCAACTTTGCACACCCTTTTAACCTTGCAAGAAGCTGGTACCATATTAACTATTTAAATACTGAAGCAGTTATCAAAGAATAATAAGGAATATGCATAAAATTTAAATTTGTCTCAAATATTTTTTTCTAGAATCTTTATTGTCTTTACATTATACTTAAATGGTATTTTTTTTATTTAGTTATTATTTAAACCCAGAAAATATTAAATAGAAAGTGAAAAATAAGGGAGGCAAATTCAAACTTGCAAAACGCGTCACCATTGGTCGAAACGAAATGTGACGTAAATGGTCACGTCAGTGGATTTATCGGCGTCGATATTCATACTGTGTTAGTAGTGTTTGTGAGAAAAAATTGTTTAAAACTGTATTCCTGTGTGATTACTTGTTAAATAATAATAATTACGAAGTAACTGAACTGAATCGCTATAGTAAACAAACACTGGACATAATCAATGACGTCATCAAAAGCGCGCGATTAATGGTGGCGTTTGAACGGCTCAAATTTATACTTATCTTTGAAACACCAATTAACGTAATTATTTGACTATTTTCAAACCTATTTATATTTTTAACTATGTTATAAAGATGTAAATGATTGATTTAAGAAATAAAAATAAATCATGCATATTCCATATTGATAGATTTTATTTTATTTTATTATTTTTATCTCCTGCGCTCATCATCTCCGAAACTTTTTACCGATTTACCTATTTACATTTTTATTACAACTCCTTTTTTTAATAAATATTATTTCCACCCGGCACTACATAAAATCAGTTAACCACAGAATTTTAAGAAAACTAAATAAGTCTTCGTCAATTAATGACAGGGCACATTAGAGGGATGGGGGAACATGACGTAGGTATAATGTGTATTTTACCGTCCTCGTCCATTCCCCTGAGAACCGAGAACACGGATCATTGACTATAGGTACATAATATTATCACTGTGAGTAATTAAAAATGGATTGCTTCTTCTCTTTAAATGCTTTTTGATTTATTAAGATTTTCTTAAAGATCAATTTATAGCTAGCTGTTGCCCGCGACTTCGTCCGCGTGGTATGCACGTTTTTTTTTATTCCCGCGGGATAAGCCTATATCACTCTACGGATCCTCAACTATACCCATGAAAAAAATCATGTCGATCCGTTGCTTTTTTGCAGCATGATTGAAGAATAAACCAACAAACAAACACACATTCGCATTTATAAAATTAGTATGATACTATCACATATCTAGGTCGCCTAACTTTCACTAATTACAGAGCCACTAATATTGGTTACAATTTCATGAGCTGGGGGCTTATTATTAGTATTTTATTGCACTATTTAGGAAATCTGGCGTCTCGACGATCGCATGTTAGGGTGCAATTAGATTTCATATTGTACCGAATTTTCGGCAGACAATACAAAGACCTTGTGCGATTGCTGGAAGCGAATTTACTTATATGTAAATTTTATATGTTCCTTTATACCGTAGCCTCAAATTTTTTGTAAGTAGTAGCTACTAAACTGCCTAATAAATAAAATATATGTTCTCTAGAAGTAAGGTTTTTGGAGTTTACTTCTTAAGAATCGATTTTCATATATAAGGCGCCCGGTATGAGAAAAATATGAGAGGTAAAATCTACTGATGAATGACCTCGTTACTTTTTTGGTGCGCACCTATGGTGCGCACCTTTCTAATTTGGTTGTGACGTAAGAGTGAGACGTACATAGTGTATGCTGCAAGGCGACTATACCTATATGTTATTGGGCTTGTTTGTTTCTATCAGTGTCAATGTACTTATATTGCTGTTTTTGTTATACATATCAATATAGCTATTTATGCAACTGTATCGTAATGAAGGTCATTTTAATTCGAGTGCTGTTTTTTGATACGAGGCTTGCCGAGTATCAAAATAGGATAGTACGAGTAAACTCCAGTCGTGCGTCGGAGCTGACACACACAATTTTTTTTTTTATAATTGAGATCTGTCGTTCAACGCCACGGCCTAGGCAGAGGTTTGAAAACTTGAGAATACCTGGGGGTTAGATCAGTATTATTTGTTTTATATGACGTACCTTGACATCAATAAAATAAGGATTATAATTTTTATTTTATTTAAAACAGCAACATCAACAATATTCAGAAATAATTTAATATAAAAAATACTTTATAAGCAACCGAATTCAAACTCCCGCGCCAACTTTACAACAACAAGCACACGCTATACAAAGTACTTATTTTATTGTTGATATGTTAAAAACCGCTCGACCGATTTCGATAAAATTTACATGGGACCACATGGGAAGTATGCTCTTTCAAATAAAAAAAGAATCATCCAAATCGGTCCACCCAGTCAAAAGTTCTGAGGTAACAAACATAAAAAAAAAATACAGTCGAATTGCGAACCTCCTCCTTTTTTTGAAGTCGGTTGAATACTGCTTGTAAGCGAACGTAGTGTGTGCTACTGTTGAGTAGCAATAGGAAGATCTCTCTCCGTTGTTTTATATTATAAACCGACTGTTTCACTTTCTTCTTTAACATATCTTTGAGAAACTTCATCTGCAGGGCGACCGCGTAACTTTTGCATCAATCATTGATACATCGCACTCACCTCTGATTGATGCCTCTTCCACTATTGGACGAAATCCATTGACGCAGCAAGAATACCATAAATTCAGCCAATCGGAGGTGATTGCGATGTATCAATGATTGATGCTAAAGAAACGTGGTCGCTCTGCTGGATTTATAAAAGCCCAAGTCAAGTCATAAGCTACAACCGGTGTAATATATCATTTTTAACTGGTAAATTAAGATAGCTATCGCATGCATTTCATATAACGAACGAGCCCAGGCTGCCAACTAGTAGGCGGGACCGTGGCCCGGCAATTGATTAAGTCGGAATTGCAATCGCTCATTAAATGCAATCGCCATTACAAGCTTATTAGCCACTTAGTCACGAGGTTAGATTAAAAAATTGCACGTTATGCTTCGAAGCATGAAATTACTGAGCACTTTTATTGTGATTTCGTTTCTGATTGGAACCGCCCTTCCGGCTGCCATTTTTCCTCCATTTTCATTATTTACTATGTAATCAAGAATCATCCGTATGTCATATTGAGAATACTGTGCCCTACTGTCCGACAATATTATCTGACCCGGTGAAAGCGTCACTAGTATGTATGAAAAATAAAATAAAAACAAAAACTTAACAGACATAAAAATTTGTTCCAATTTTGGCCACTGGATCAAATAAGTTTGTGGGACTATATGTTCGTTTTCACCAATAATCCAAGATATACCTAAGACCGATAGTTGACAGTTTTCACGTGGTTTTCACGTACTCAGTCAACTACTTAATAGGCTTAGGTGTTCGTTGTTCGTAAGTTTTTACTTCAGGCAGTGAAAACGGGCAATTTGGGTCTTGCACAAAGCGTTGAGACTGAATTGCAGTTTTTAATTGCAGCCACTACAGCCTATTATTGTCCCACTGCTGGGCACAGGCCTCCACTCTCACAGGAGAGAGGGAATTAGAGCTTAGACCCACCACGCTGCTCCAATGCGGGTTGGCGGGCTTTAACGACTATTCTCATGTTAGTGATAATGACCGGGACCGACGGCTTAACGTGCTCTCCGAGGCACGGGCGTGAAACACCGCCAACTTCCTAACTCCGGGCTAGTACTGAGAATTTCTAGTCAGAAAAACCCAACACTTAATTATGGCCCGACCCGGGACTCGAACCCGGGACCTCGTCGGTCGCAGTCGAACGTGGAAACCACTAGAGCTAGACCAACGAGGCAGTTGCAGTTGCAGTTAATTGCAGCGCTGGCCTGTAAATTCTGACAGGATTTGATTCTTTATATCTGCGTCGTCATAATAATATTATCACTGGATGGTACCACATGGTACCGCATCATGGTCCCAAATAATAAGCAATATAATGTGAACTGCCGGATCATTCCAAACTATCATTAGTTTCTACTTAGTTCATGATGATGTTTATTTTGCGAAATATTCTACTCCTAGTCGAATTTAAATTGACTTCGAATAAGTAATTTCTCAAAAATACTAAATGTTATCGATCTACTCTTTATCTATGGAAATACGACTTTGAATTTAAGCCTTAAATTTTCGTTTGCTTACTTTAAAATTCCAATTGACAAATCTTGTTTTTGTCCGCCATATTGCATTAATTTGGGGCCTATTGGGAGATTTGTTACCTATTCAATCGCGTTACAATTAACCGCGATTTGTATGGAATCGAACGAGCTCTCTTGTATAGTCCCATATTGTAGTTTTGAGGGAACACAGAAGGTGGAAGCGGGTTTAATAATTTGCAGGCACACATTATACACATACGTGAACACATTCGCGTATGTGTATTATTTGTTTCAAAAGCTGTTGTTGTTCGAGCATCCCAATAAGATTACAGACCCCACACAAGCTTCAAGTTTTTGAGAAAGCCCGACCCGTGTAATCCGATTTGGGTTCGTTCCCTTGTTCATATTCTCAACAACAATTTTCAGTTTACTTTGTATAGTTTTAACGGTCAAATCGTAATGCGAAGTTTGTGTTTTATTGCCTTGTTCGTTCTCAACAACTGTCTCGTTTATGTAGTGGTTAGAATGTTCAACTGTTGATGACAAGGTCCTGGGTTCGAACCACAGTTCGGGCAAGAATAAAGGGTTTCGTTGTTAGGAAAGGCATCTCCACTCAAGTCAAGGGCTAAATTTAAGTGGAATTAAAAAAAAACTCAGTACTAACCCCCAGTTTAGAAGTTGGATTTTTATACCCTCGTGCCTTGAAGAGCATGCAAAGCTGTCGGACTTGCAACTAATCTCTCCCCGGTCGTGTCGGATTGCGATCTCACTGGACTAAATATGCGTATAAACTTGTTCCCTATATTCAGTCGGAAGGACATTTTGTTATTGTTAATAACTCAAACTAAAACTCTTACGATACGTCTATGTTAGACTTTACTTACCACAATTTTGAAAAGCAGATTCTACTGAGAAGAGAGGACAGTTACTAGTGTTTTATAAACTTGGACGAACCAAACACTTTGTATACTTTTAACTGGCACATTGTAGTGTGGAGTTTGTGTTTTATTGCTTACAGGGTGTTCAACTTAAGTGCTACTTAGCTTAAGTTTAGCTTTTAGTTTGAGGATAAACAACTTGATTTAAAGTGGTGATTGTATTATCGTAGTAAGTAACAATAAAAAAATATTTCACTCAGATTAGAGCTAAATCTGTATTTTTATACCATTTTTACACAACTGCCCAAAAAAAAAGGAGTGTAATATTTTTAGGGTTCATGTATGTAACTATGTATGCATGTGAGTTTCTTTATTCCATCATAACTTCTAAATGCCTAAACAGATTTGGATGTATCTGGTATCGTTAGAGTCCTTATGTAATCTCGAGTGACACTGTCTATATTTTAAAAAGAGTAGTACCGTTTTGAAAACATACAAAGAATTCGCATTTTTTAAATATTTTTATTTGTGCGCTATTTTTTCCCCTATTTTTTTTTTTTTTTTTGATAGGCATAATTTATATTAATCAAAAAATTACAAAATCCATACATTATAATAACATTAAAATCTAAATTAAAAACTAGAAACCTAACATAAAAAATATCGTCTATCCCGCTGCAATGAGGCAGTGTGCCCCAGAACGCTGGCTGCGTTACCCCGCTGAATAGCCAAACTTATATGTTGGCCGAGGTAACTGCCAGCCCTCCGGTCACCTGTGGACTCTGTGAGACGAGAAGATAGTTCCTTAAAAAAGTATCTAGCATCACCACGACCCCAGGGTTTCAACACCAAAAGGCACAAAATTTATTTTGTGCGCTTGCACAAATCCTTGTATCTTTACGCTTTTAAGCCAAACTCAAACTCAAACATTAAGTAGGTACCTAATACGGCAACATGCCCGCATCCGATTTCGTCCTCGTATATATTAAGATTTTTGAAAATAACATGGCAACACCAAATCACAAAATCAATATCTCATACCAAAATCGATACCGGTTATGTAACATTGTATCACACATACCTATTATTTGAAAGCGGATTCGAGTTCAACCATTGTTCGTGTAACAAAGCCTATATAATTACCCGCTACAATTGATAAGGCTTTGCCGCATTATATCGTACCTATTATTACGATACGATCTTAGCATATAATTGTCATATATATAATGTATGTATACTATATAGAGATTTAATTAGTGATTCGTGTGAATCCAGATCATGCACGAGTGATATTGCATGCATTTATGGATAAGTAAGTACTTAATACACTTTATTACATACAAAAAAATAGCAGTACGGCGGTATCACGATTTTACAACTTGTTACGGTGTAAAGGCGGCCTTGTCACTACGAGTGATCTCTTCCAGGCAACCTATAGGAAAGGAGATTGGTTGCATGATGGCAGGGTTGACAACCCTATGACAGGGTTGGTACTTTATTAACAAGTAGAGTAATTGATAAATCACTAAGTATTTAATTCTACTTTCTACTATAAAATTAGGATATTTTTTAGGGTTCCGTACCCAAAGGGTAAAAACGGGACCCTATTACTAAGACTCCGCTGTCTGTCTGTCTGTCTGTCTCCAGGCTGTATCTCATAGACCGTGATAGCTAGAAAGCTGAAATTTTCACAAATTATGTATTTCCGTTGCCGCTATAACAACAAATACTAAAAATTAAAAATATATATATATTAAGGGGGGTCCCCATACAATAAACGTGTTTTTTTCGTATTTTTTGCTCAATATTAAAAACGGTAACAGGTAGACGGTTCAAATTTTCACAGAATATTAACTTGTATATTACCTTTCAAAATAAATAATTAAATATCAATAAAGTAAATATTAAAGGGGGGCACCCATACAACAAACGTAATTTTTTGATATTAACAGTAAACCTCTACAAACAAAGTTAGTTTTGCGGTTCATTAACAAAGGTAATTATACCTACTTCTTGAGTACGGAACCCTCGGTGCGCGAGTCCGACTCGCACTTGGCCGATTTTTTATCCATCGAGAAAGTTATTTCCGCTGATTAAACCTAGTAATTTCGTCAACGTGTAAAATACCTATGGGCTTCGACTTCGAGCATGTAATTTAACCAAATGTTACACGAAGGCAGGAAACTCGTGTAAATAATACACACAGATGATGCTTCATATAGTATAATTCCACGTTCGGTTAAGTATTTCATGTGTTAAATACATATAATGCGATTTAGTTAACCCGAAACACCAATCACAATTACTGGTGACAATAATAATTACACTTTCACTAACAGATAAAGAATGACCCAAGTACCGCCAACGATCTTATTTATAGAAGACACATTTAGTATAGTGACGTTTTTGTCATGATATTATATTTCTTGATTCAATTTAAAGTCAAATGACCTCTTATTATTCATAAACGCTAACACAAATATAAGTTTTTGTTTGATAAACTTTAATAAATTTCAGAGTGATCCTACTTCTTTGATATTATTTAATAATATTAGCATGACGTATGATTGCCAAAAATACCCGGTACATTATTTTAAATTATTATAAAGTTGGCTTATTCTATTGATTGACGAGTTGCGACCTGAAGCCGTTGAATGACTAATATTACATGTAAACATAAACACGAATGCAAATTCGCAACATATATTTTCTTTCAAATTTGCATTCATAACAGGCCGGAACATTCATCTCCTGATAAACCCGTTGCACTGAAACGTTATTTATTTTAGTTTCCTGCTGCCCCGTGATGTGTAACGGACGAGATTAAAATGACAATTCGTTAAAATTTAGTGTCGAGAGAATCGCTGTAAATACTCTCATGATGCGCGAATTCGGGCGATAAGGGCGATTCTTGCTTGCGCGGACGTTCCGCGCTATCGCGATTTATTATGCAGGCCCATAGGTGCTGGCATTAAGGGGTTTTGGATTTTTTGGTTCAAATTATGATAGTACGTGTACGTAGCATGATGACAACCTCCGTGGCGTAGTGTTGAGCGCTGTTGTCTTAACGTGCGGAGGTTCCGAGTTCGATCCAAAGGGTAAAAATGGTAATTTCTGGTCTGGCCTGGTGAGAGACTTCGGCCGTGGCTAGTTACTAACCTACGGGTGAAGACGTGCCGCCAAGCGATTTGGCGTTCCGGTGTAGAAACCGAATCGGGTTATGGGTTTAATATAACTGCCATGCCTCTAACAAGTTAGCCCGCAACCATTCTAGACTGTACATATCATCACTTAAGCATCACATGGCATGAGATCGCAGTCAAGGGCTAACCTGTAAAGGATTACAAAAACGTCGTTTCGTTAACATGTTTGCTAAGTAGGTACATTGTAGCGATCGTAATCACCTCCGCCCCACAGTTATGTAAGAATTGTCGATCAAATCGTCTAAGTTCATTTGATCGGCAATCCTTACATGATCGCATTCCTGATTGGATAACATCTCTTCCGCTATTGGCCAAAATCCAATGTCTTATAATTGCTTATAAATATTAACTATCAAGATGGGTGACTCTGTAATGGATAGCACTCAAAGGTAGAAAAGGTACACTAATAATACCGAGTGAGTTGCAGAAAACCGCTTGAACGCAAGAATGACAATGGAAATTGGTATATAGCTTCAATAAACAGTTGTACGCTTAGTTTGACTTGCTAGTGTGGCTATCATTCATTTATTGGCATAGCTAAAAAATACATACGTTCAAACTATACAAACATATACATTATACATACGTTCGAACAAATATACATATGTCACCGTAAGATTGTGAAAACCGTCAGATTGCAATCTAACGCTTTTTAGCTCGATAGATTGTAAACTTTCGACTGATTGTGAACCGTTCAATGTTCTGAGTGTCAATTTTTGAGATATTCATTGTATTTACGTTTTTAGGGTTCCGTACCAAAATGGTAAAATGGAACCCTTATGGTGCGACTTTTTAGGGTTCCGTACCAAAATGGTAAAATGGAACCCTTATGGTGCGACTTTTTAGGGTTCCGTACCAAAATGGTAAAATGGAACCCTTATGGTGCGACTTTCTCCGTCTGTCTGTCCGTCTGTCCGTCTGTCCGTCTGTCCGTCTGTCCGTCTGTCCGTCTGTCCGTCCGTCACACTCGATTATTTCAGTAACTACCGAAGCTATCGACATGAAATTTTTAATAGTTGTGTATATTAGTGGCCCAAAGACACTGGAATTTAAAAAAATTGGAAATTATTTTTGTTCTTATTTAAAAAGGGGGGAAAATCTGAGGGTTGAAATTTAAAAGTGAGATAACTGTAGTGTGTGGGGTATCATATGAAAGGGTTTACTTTGTACATTCTAAAACAGATTTTAATTATTTTTAGTTATGATAGTTTTTGATTTATCGGGGAAAATGTCTAAAAAATACCGTTCCCCCCCCCTTATCTCCGGAGTTTACCAATCGAAAAATTTGAAATAATTATGTTCAATAGGAATTTACGTATACTTTACAGGAAAACTATAGCCAATGCTCTAACTAGCATAGTTTTTTTGATATTAACAATAAACCTCTACAAACAAAGTTAGTCTTGCGGTTCATTAACAAAGGTAATTATTTATTAATAATGGTACGGAACCCTTCGTGCGCGAGTCCGACTCGCACTTGCCCGGTTTTTTTGTGTCTTTCTACAAGAAAGACACAAAAAAACTTAGGTTTTTAGACATAAAAAAAGGTTAGGTTAGGGTTCGACATAAAAAATCAGGTAGTGCCCTGGGGCACTTAGGTTCTCTTGGGTTAATATACCTAACAGATTACAATCTACCGAAAAATAATGCGTTAAATTGTAATCTTTCGACAGTTTACAATTTCGCTAGATAGATTACAATCTAACGGTTTCCACAATCTTACGGTGACACATCCACTAGCTGATGCTCGCGATTTCGTCAGCGTGGTTTAAGTTTTTTTATTCCTGCGGGAACTCCTTAATTTTTCGGAATAAAAAGAAGCCTATGTCACTACTCTCCAGATCCCCAACTATACCTATGTCAAAAATCACGTCGGTCCGAAACCTACAAACCAATAAACCAACTAACACACACACTTTTGCATTTATAATATTAGTATGAAGTATGAAATGATAATATAGTTCGAGGAAATATGCAAACGTTAGAACTTTATAGTTGACAGCAAACTATACCAATTCACATTACCGATAAATGCAACGAGATATATTTATACACGATAACTCAACTTCTCAAGTCAATATGTAGGTATCTGTGGTAGGTATGTATATGAGCGTAGTTCTCAAGTAGAAACTTAGATACACGGGAACCTGCAGATTCAAATGTGGGGCAAAATTAACTTGCCAACTGCGGATTTCCATGTGTCGAGCCGCGGGCAGGCTCCAAAGTAAGAGCAATAACTTGGAAAAGTTTTATAACACGTCAAATGTATATAGCTTTGTATTGACTACCTGGAGTAGCAGTTTTATTGCTGTTTTACCTTGCTATAGTATGAAATATGAATACGTTACGTTATTTTGCAAACTAAATGAAACGAAGAGAAGACCAGCTATGTACAGATAAAAGATGTTTTATAACCATGACTAAACTTCTCTGTTTCCTGATCTAGGCTACTGTTTATCCCGGTTTAGTATCAAAAGTCTATTTTAGGGCGCGTTTGGAATCCTCGTAACACTTTTAGGTACTTAGTAAACTTTCGCGTTAGTACCTAATAGCTAAATTAAACAACTTATATTGACCTACGAAAAGTGTATGAAGTTACCAAGTTTCAAAAAAAATAATTTTGGATTTGAAAGTTTGCGTTTTGTGTCGTCAAACCACTTCAGTAAACAAAAACCACTTTCACTTTCATATTTTCAATATTAGTTGGAAATAAGATATTAGTAAGTTTGTTAATTTAACTTAATTCATTTTCTTAACCCTTTGATCGAATTAATATGTTTTTATCCCATATTTCTCATAACTAGCCAGTATCTTAGGCCATAGATCTTGTAATAAGATGAATAAGATTTTCATGATGATATATTAAGTTTGGAGTTCTCGCGGGATGATAGATAGAGGCTCCGAGAGCGGAATTTATGGCTGACTTCTAGACGTTGAGAAAGAATGGTGGAAACACGACATTACGGGCATTTATTTGAGGAAGTATAACCCTTTTTCACCCTCTTGTTTTATTTATGTCAGTCCTTTGTGTTGACGTACGATAATGTGTTTTTGTAAGTTGAATAGTAATAAAAAAACTGCTATAACGTTGTTCTCACTGTAAAATGAAATGATGAGTAGATCGAAGTCTTAGTTACCTAATGGGCTATATCAAATATTATTATTACAGTAAACAGATTAAGTTATAGGTTTTCTTAGTACGTTTTCAATAAAACAAAATCTGGGGCCATACTGCCAACGCTTAAGGCAATATCACTCAAAATGACAGTTTGATATCACGTACTTTGACGTTCCTAAACAAAGGATTATAATTATTATGTAATTAAAAACACGAAAGTCAAAAATAATGAAACAATATAGCTGTAAGCGTTAGCAGTAATGGCCCCTGGCCCCTGTATTTAAACTGGTAAAAAAAAATCTATCACTTACCTAAAAGACAGCGTCGTGAGCGGTCGATACGACTTATGGCTATTCGGATCAGCCATCGGCGTGCCCCAGAAGTCGTCCAAAAGCAGCTGCTTCAAGGAATTAGTGCCCACAACGTCTCCATTAGTCACTATGGCTGGTATATCATCATGCACGAAATCACCATTCAAACTGTTCACATAACTTAGCACAGCGGTGGAAACTACCATGACGTATATGGCCAGGTCACTGTTGCATATGGTTTTCGGTGACCTGGGTTCCTCCCGCACTGTGGGCAAGCGTCGCTTCATCTTGGGACTGGTTCGTGGGGACTTGAGTGTCACATGCCTACATCTGCACATTTGGGGTGAACGCTAGTTGTAGTCGCTGGAACAAAAGAAAATGCACTTTATTCTCATGACTATAAATGCTGGTTTCTTAACACTACTAGTAGCTGGTGGTATATTTAACCCATACCAATAATTTATTTCTACGCGGCCTCGTATGGGAAAAATATTATAAACGCGCGGACATTATCTAGTCCTGAATCATACTAATATTATAAATGCGAAAGTGTCTATGTTTGTTGGTTTGTTCGGTTGTTGGTTTGTCATTCAATCACGCCGCAACGGAGCAACGGATCGACGTGATTTTTGGCATGGGTATAGTTGAGGACCTGGAGAGTGACATAGGCTACTTTTTATCCCGAAAAGGGGAGTTCCCGGGGGAATTTAAAAAAACTTAAACCATGCGCACGAAGTCGCGGGCATCAGCTAGTAATAATATAAATGCGAAAGTACTATTTGCTACTTACATTTAATTTAATTTAATTTATTAATAAATTAATACATTTACAGTAAAAATATAGCTGGATAATAGAGTAATATGCATAAAAGTAGAGAAGTACGTACGTAAATAATGCTACGTTTTAACAGCCCATCTTTTTATCCCGGAAATTAAGGAATTCCCGCGGGAAAAACTTAATCCATGCGGACGAAGTCGCAGGCTTCTAGTCATCTAGTAGGCATAAGAAAGCTGGTAGTACTGGTAATCCTGCATTTGCGTAGCCGGGGTAGGTCAACATGTGAGTACTAAGTAAACGATTGGGCTAAGTGGACACAAGTTACAAGGTCGTATCGCAAGAAAACAACTAAACTTTATTAATTTGCTATTCCCTTTCAGGCGATAGTGGTGATATTATATTTCTCCCGCTCATAAGATAGAGTGTCGGCTTTATTTTTATTCTGTTTGCGAGGAACATGACGCGGGCCGCGTAACCGTGCCGCTGTCATTAATCTTGCATGCCCGATGCATGCCAGCCGCCAGCCGGCAAAAACTGAGCTGGGAGACTCTTCATACAATGAGGATTAGCCCCACTACAGAGGCGCGGAGCATCGCGGCACCTATTGGCAAGTATTCTTTGTACAATTATGTCGCAGTGCATTTTCATGCCGCGTCGCTCAAGTGGGCCCAGCTCCATACATACTCATACAAAGAATATATGCCGCTACGCGCCGCGCCGCGCCGTGCATCTGTAGTGGGGCTAAACCTTTATTGTGATGTTCAACGATACCTTTTAAACTCGTATGTAGTAAACTTATCTCCACTGAGAGCAGCCTTCTTGGTTTTGGCGGCGGGTAACGTTAAAGCGAAAACACACTATAGGAACAAAATGTTTACTCGGGCGGAAAAAACGTCTACGTAACTAACTTTTTTATTATGAAGCTGTACTCACTAGCGAGATAGGATAAAACGTCGATCAGTTTTAATTTAAAAGGCGCTTTTGGTTGGACGATATAACTATGGGATGCAACTATCCTATGGGATGGGCTATTCGACATCAAAGGAAGCGGCTAGATAGCGCTTTTGCTGTCATTTTTGAGCTGTCATGATTAGTGTCAAAATATTATTTCGAAGAAGGCAAACGATGATGACGATGATTGTAATTACGTCACAAAAGGAAATGTAGAAAAATAAAAGGCCTCCGAAATTTAGAAAACGACACAAGGGAAGCGGTACTTATTCAAAATTTAATTCAAAACATTTCAAACATAGCTCTTATCTGTGAACACGGCCTCCATTGTGCGAACTTTCCGTGCCTCCATATCGCATGGACCTCCATAAATTGCTGCGTAGATTCAAGTTATTTGCATTTAGTGAGGGACCGCATTTTTTGCCGAAAATAATAATATAGTATTTGAAGCACGTTTCGCCGCGACTAGACGAAAAATTCATAATGGTCGGTCGATATTTGCGGGGCATATTGAAAAATAGTTATTTAGATTAGAGTGCCGGTATGAACTGAATTACTAATAACTACTCCGTCAAAGTGGGTACTTCATGTATTTTGTTCATGACGACCACCTTTTGAGTTGCCTTGATGTGACGATACCTTCAGAATTAATAATTTAAGGACGAATTTTAAGACTCTATGCACCTCTAACTTTTGTGAGTCATTATGTGTAAGTACTTTAAGAAATTAATTGTCACTTGCTGTAACGGTGAACATCGTGAGGAACTATCAGGTTTAACCAATGATTATGATTTATATAGGGTTGTAACGGAGGCTTTCTTAGCAGAAGCAGAGGCGGATGCGGAGGGGAATGGACTTTGCCTCCGCGGATGCGGAGGTTAACAGTGGCGGAGGCAGAGGTGGATTTCAATTTTTACCTCTCGCTAATGCGAGAGGTAAAAATTAACTAAATTAATTAATTAATTGATAACTTATAATTAAGTTAACGTAAAAAAACCTCCGTTATAACTCCGCAAAAAAACGGCGGAGGCGAATGCGGAACCGAAGGTACGATTTCTTGCGAAAGTTCCGCACTTACGAAAGTGGAGGCAAGGTTCCGTTACAACTCATTTATGATGATACTAGTTTCGTCCGCGTGGATTTTTGAGGAGGATAGATTTAGGGAGACCCTTATCCGCCATGCAAAAGTTATACTGACATAATTGAGAAGATTTTAACATTGATAGATTATATCTCGGAAACCTGATGCTTTAGAAGATTTTGTCTCATATAATACTTGCTTGTGTTAATGCCAGCCGTAATGCCAGCCGTAGATTAATACAGGTTTTATGCGTGGCGGCTATTTCGAGAAAAAATAAAAATGGTGGAACGGTTGGTGGCCAAAATATACAAACCCCTTTTGTTTAACCGACTTCCAAAAATGGAGGAGGTTCTCAATTCGCCACGTTTTTTTTTTCGTAGTGTCGACCTCGCTGGCGCAGTGGTGAGCGCCCAGGTCGTTTATTGGGAGGTCCTGGGTTCGATCCCCGGCAGGGTGAATTCGGAAATTTATAATTTCTGATTTTTCTGGCCTGATGGAAGGATTCGGCCGTGGCTAGTTACCACCTTATAGGCAAAGACGTGCCGCCAAGTGATTTAGCGTTCAGTACAATACCGTGTAGAAACCGATAGGGGTATGGGTTTAATATAACTGCTGTACCGCTAGCAAGTTAGCCCGCTACCATCTTAGACTGCATCATCACTTAGCATCACATGAGATCGCAGTCAAGGACTAACTTGTGGTGGAAAAAAAAGATACGCGCCGAATTGAGAACCTCCTCCTTTTTTGGAAGTCGGTTAAAAAGTGTGTTCTCTCTTTAAAACTACACGCACTCAGGGTGCCCGTATAAAGGTCAAATGTGCGGAATTTGTTCAGAAATAGTTATTTAGATTAGCGCGCCGCTATGAATAGATTAATCGGCTATATTTTATGTCGCAAAGTGCTTCCATGGCGCCGTCGGTGAAATATTAACGGTTTATTACAATGCGTTTAATGACTAAGCAGGGCATTGTTAAAATTTAATTTGAATTCGGTAATGTATTGGTGCGATGGTCATTATATAGCGCAATAGATGTGGTTCTATTTATGGTTTACATGCAGTTGTACACCATTCTAATGTTATTTTCCATAGAGTATCCATACTAATGTGTCTATCTGTCTGCTTCGCTTTCACGGCCCAACTTCTCAACCATTTTTGATGAAATTCGGCACAGAGATAGTTACAACGCATTGAAGGACATAGGCTACTTTTTATCCCGGAAAATTAAGGAGTTCCCACGGGAATCGAAAAAGCTTAGTCCAAGCAAACGAAGTCGCGGAATTATCTAGTACATAATAAACAAACTAAAAAACCATATAAACACACTTTCACTCGTTGTGTTTCTTGCCGATTCTTCTCAGTAGAAGCAGTCATTTTTTGAACCGGTGGTAGATTCTTACAACTTATCATAAGTGACACAGTGAAATAAATCATTTCATTTTTCATTTTCACATTTATGATGTCAGTATGATTATATTATGGTGTTGAAGTCGGGTGAGCGTCACGCGCCTAAAGCTTCTGAATATGATATTTTATTGTACTAAACATATCATATTCAGAAGCTTTTGTCTATTTAAAGGATAGTAGTTAGCCTCCTATTCTTTTCTATCGAGTGGACATAATTATAAGAAGAAAAGAGATTAACCTATTTTTAACATCCTTATAGCATCTGGATATGGTAATATATTATATTATAGGTATATTATTATTATGTTCGAATTGAGAACCTCCTCCTTTTCAACCGACTTCAAAATAAGGAGGAGGTTCTCAATTCGACTGTTTTTTTTTTAATGTTTACTTTTGACTGGGTGGACCGATTTGGATGATTCTTTTTTTATTTGAAAGAACATACTTCCCATGTGGTCCCACATAAATTATCGAAATCGGTCGAGCGGTTTTTAAAATTTCAACAATAAAATAAGTACTTTGTATAGCGTGTGCTTGTTGTTGTAAAGTTGGCGCGGGAGTTTGAAGTCGGTTGTTTAAAAAGATTTTTTTATATTAAATTATTTGAAATCTGGTTTAAACATGACATAATAAATAATCAATTTGCGATTTTATTTACAGGTAAGTTTAATGAAAAATATTGGTACAATTATATGAACAGAGTTTTCCGAGTTTATTATAGTCATAAAATTAATCAGCATCCCGCCTGATGATGTTCATAATTCTATGCCTGATATACTCGTATCATATATTCAGAGTGCAGGATTTCACGATTATTATTATTGTTTGTTTAATATTAAAGCCGTGCAGGAGTTTTATATAAATAATGATATGTCGGGATTTTGTTACTGTTTCATTTGAACGGACGTAATTTGTGGAAATTAAATTACACACAAATCATTTTGTTTTTTGAAATTTATTTTTTGAGAACTTTATTCCTGCACGCGGACTAAGTCGCAGGCAAACGCTAGTTATAAGTAGGTATTACATTTATTTATTTGGACAACCAAAAATTGTTACATTAAAAAACCTTAAAAACTAGATACAATTAGGACGTCTTGTTAAATGAACAATTTATCGAAGGTGCCACATCATTCACTAAAAAAATAAAAAGCATAAATGTGCTTATGGTATATAAAGATATAGATTTTATCTTTCCCCCACTAAGTTCTACCTCTAGACCTCACCGTGGTATGTCTGACACTTCATTAAAAAATCGCCTCTATTTACAGAAATAAAGACATTGGAATTTTGATTGAACAGTCCGAATGATAAAATAGAAACAGGGAATTTTAGAAATTTAATATCGTCATGATATTAAATATCAGGGCATTCGATATTTAATATTGTCTTCTTCTTAATATTATACGCATTTGAGCGAATTTGAACTACAGTTCAGTAAGTTATTTATTACATTTAAGTACTATACTAGTCGACCCGCCCTAGCTTCGCACGGGTAGCCTTATCTTTAGGCATGTACTACTTCTTTAGTCGTGTACCTATAGTAAATCTAACATTTTTTAAACTATTAAGTAAATGTTGGCTGTAATAGTTCCTACTATTAATTTTGTAACGTATTTTATTGTCTTTAAATTGTCGATCATTGTCGTTCATATTTTGCTATAATCAATTTTATAAATTCTATGCATAATTTCTCTGATTTGTATTTGTAACTTCAAACACTATTTCTTTCCATCTTCATTCATTCACTAGTCTTTTCTATTTATGTTATATGTTTTGTGTATAAGTCATGATGTGTGCACATGTTTTGGATTATAACTTAGAACCACCGACATATATTGTACCGTAGGTACAATATATGTCGGTGCTTAGAACCGATCCTATAATTTAATACCTACCTGAAATGTTGTAGTTATTACCTGTTTTGTGTACCATATAAACAATAAACAATAGACGGATAGACAAAACATTTAAAATATGTTTTGGGCTTTTTATCGATAGCTTCCGGCTTTGAAATTCGATGTAAACAAATCAACATTCCGGATTCGAATAAAAACAAATCAAAATTATTGGATGTATCTACAGGAATTCTCAAGTTACAGTATTATGTAGGTATGTCGCAGCTAGATTGTAACTGTATCTGTAGTCTGAAACAATGGGGCTGATTCTGTAGTGCACAATCTCTAAACTAAACTAAAATTAGAGCATTACAAATATTGCTAACCCTTTCATAATACTCCGTACGGAAAGGGACAGAACTACATTTAAAGCTGCCAGTTTAGTTTAGAGATTGTGTTACACAGAATCAGCCCCAATGGCAATATTATTTATAACTAGCTGATGCCCGCGACTTCGTACGCGTGGATCGAGGTTTTGTGGATCCCGCGGGAACTCTTTAATTTTCCGGGATAAAAAGTAGCTTATGTGTTAGTCCAGACTATAATCTATCTCTGTGCCAAATTTCATCCAGATCCGTTCAGTCTTTTTGGCGTGATTGAGTAACAAACATCCATTTGAGGTTTTTTGGTTCCCGCGGGAACTCCTTAATTTTCCGGGATAAAAAGTAGCCTATGTACTCTTCCAGACTATAATCTATCTCTGTTGTAAATTTCAGCCAGATCCGTTCAGCCGTTGGGGCGTAACAAACATCCATCCATACATCCATCCAGACATCCATTCATATATCCATCCAGACATCCATCCAAACTTTCGCATTTATAATATTAATTTGATATGTTTTTGATTCGTCAAATAAGTATAGACGTAACAATTATCTCGGTAAAGTAGTTTTATCTAGAACTGAGTATCTTTTTTTACGCGCTTTTATCTTCACCTGTAACTGTAACTAATATTCTAACTATACGAGTATGTAAAACATTGAAATAGAATACTAACATTCTACATCTATGATGTAAAATTGTCTTTGAAGTCAAATATTATGATGTCAACTTCTATATACATTTTTTTTTGTTTTGACGAGTACCATTTACAGTTCGCGCGGGAGTTGAATGCAGAGTAAATGAATGTGTCACCGTACATTTACTCTGCATTCAACTCGCGCGCGAACTATAGGTAGGTACATTACAGAAGTAGGTACGTATTTTAGTTATTTAAACTCCATTTATTGATTTATTGATTTATTAAATAATATCCTCGGTACGCTTACAGCAATACCAAAACGCATACCGAGTCAGGAATTACAAATTTGACAAAATTCATTAAAATAATATTAAATACGTCTAGCTGTTTGGTACTGAGCAATCAGATCGTTGAACAGAGTAAGTACTCGTAGGGTTGACGCATTTTCTGCAAAATTTGTTTGCGTTACTTTCAAATTATAGACGAAGGGCAAACGCCTATATATATTTATATGCACCTAGCCACTGCTTACATCCGACGCTCGATTAGACATAGTTAACCATAAGGCCGTGATATAATATGTAATAAGAACGTGATTGAGCTAAGTAAATGTGTTAGCTAGTCCTTTTGTTAGTCGACCAAATTATGTAATGTGCCCCTATAATAAGGTAAACTAAGAGAACAGTTCTTATTAGAGAGTTTGTGAGGTAAGACGTGGCGTTTTATTTAAATCCTGAATATAGGTACTATTTAATAATTAACCCCTTCTATGATACATTTTGATATCACACGCATGGTTGCCATAAAACGTGTAAACAAAGATCATAATATTGACTGTAATGATTAAACTAGGGCCGAGTGCAACTAATAATATCGTATTAACCAAACATTATTAATATCATAGCAACGTTCGCGAATATTTTCCGCACAAAATTACGAACGACATCAAGCGGGTCGTTAATTAATTTTATGACGCTAATAAACTCAGCAAAATACACTCCGAACGGCGAATTAAGCGAACTTGTGATTTAAATTATCGTTACATAGATTTATTTTACAGTAACACGAATTTAACTTTTTGGTCGGGTTGTTTTCTGAATTTGTATGGCAAACCAGAGCTTGTGAAACCAGAGCTCGTGTGCCGTTTACGGCACTTTAATTTGAAAAAAAAAACATGCATGTTGAACATTGACTGTTATAGATACTAATTTGTCCAGAAACTAAGCACCCAGATTTAGCTTGGAGAATAGGCGATAGTCCAAAAGTGGAATGTTTAGCTTATCGTGATAATCTAAATGTCTCATTCCAATTCATCTCCTGAATAAATGAAATCGACGTACGTATTGTAACCAACCTGACCGGGGTCCTTAAGCATCTACACCTCTCTCCATTGTAACATTAAATATTTCTTTAAAATGGCACGTGATACATCTAGCGGTAAGACTCTCACAACATTGCTGTGTCCATAATAAACCAAGATCGTTTAGATTTTTGGAAGCCTCGAATTCAATCAACCCAACGACTTGCTTATACACCGATTTAGATGTAATTTAGTTTACTTAAACAGACATTAAGTAACGTGATCGCGAAGAGATAAATCTCTTCGGGATATTTACGAACTAACCCTAGTGGTAGCATCCTCCTTTTATAACCTTTTAGAAGAAAAGGAAGATGCTTTGAATGGCATCATTTATAGTATTCTCATCTGAAATTCGACCAATAATGATGAATATCAAGAAACTTGTCGTCTTTCAATACTCCCATCACTATTGGTAAAGTGGCAGATGAGACTGCATGATCAGACGTTGAAGAAGTTGAAAAAAAGCTCATCTCTATTGGAACAGACTATACCTATGTCCAAGAGGTCTATTGGATGAAGACGACGACGATAGTGTGCAGATTGTATGATGATTGATGAAACAAAACTGAAAACATAGATAAGATAATAACATTTTAATTATTACTTCTAAACTAATTAGGTATATAGTTATGACGAGAACACAAGACGCCGGGGTCGGATGGGACAAACGTGGGTAACACGTTTCATCTTTTCCCAATAACCTGTGCAGCACGTTTTTATGGGCACAGGCACATTTCCAGATAAACTATTTTTGTCTATAGTGTGTGTGTGCCCTTAAGAAAAGTCCATAAATAACCAGGTAGGTACTTGGTAAACAAACAATAAATTTTACCGGAACGACTCGCTAATTCTACTGAAGCTTAAGATTCATGATAAACTTGTTAAATAACAAGTATGAACTTAAATCACTTAATAGCAGTAATTTGTTTTTCAAACAAATACTTGAGCGGTAACTGCTTGACGTCGGGACTTGGGTTTGCGTGGGAATAACTAATTTACGAACTCGAAAGAACTATAATCGAAGGTAATTCGACGTGATTTTTCTTTCATTACCAGTAGTACATTTTTCATGTGAAAAAGTAGTAACATCCGGTTGCAAACGCGGTAATGCGACGCAACGCAATGCGATGCGATGCGACGTGACAGGAACAAGTGGCCCACGTTGTCGCGTAAATATGTTTGGTATTTTCGATGGTGTCGCATCGCATCGCGTCGCGTCTCTTTCGTCGCTCACCTAGGACAATGGGTTAGCGTTTATCGCTCATGTAGGATGGTTGACATGGGCGGGACGGCATATTCCGCAACCGGACGTCAAAATCACAACTACGGAACGCTGCGTATTTAATTCCGCTTTCTCTCACCGAAAATGCATCCTTACTGTAAGTTAAGTCGAAGTAGAATCTGAGTCCAGTCTGTATAATGTGCGAAGACCTTTACACTTTCTTTCTATACAATGGCCACACTAAGAATTCTTGCGGAAACAAGAAAAACCGTATTACCCTTTCGTCATAATATTTTCGCCACTCTATAAATCTTGGCACATTTTTTATCAATTCTCAAGACGCCTTATGAATAAATTACTCTCAGCAAACTCTGAGCAGATGTTATTTGTGATGACAGTTTCATTTCTATCTGATTACTTCGCAAGTCGGCTTGAAATATTAACGAGCCACTTACGTTGTCTGTAAATATCATTATTTATTCAGAGTTTTTTTTTTTTAAATTAATGAGCATCAATATTTTTGAAGTAAAATAAGCTTGGTTATGAAAAAAATATCTATTTTCGTTATTTTCTCAGAGCTTCTGAAGTGATCAGTGGGTTTATAAGTATTTTTAGGGTTCCGTAGCCAAATTTGGCAAAAACGGAACCCTTATAGATTCGTCATGTCTGTCTGTCTGTCTGTCTGTCTGTCTGTCCGTCCGTATGTCACAGCCACTTTTTTCCTAAACTATAAGAGCTATACTGTTGAAACTTGGTAAGTAGATGTATTCTGTACACCGCATTAAGATTTTCTTACAAAAATAGAAAAAAAACAATAAATTTTGGGGTTCCCCATACTTAGAACTGAAACTCAAAAATTTTTTTTTCATCTAGCCCATAGGTGTGGGGTATCTATGGATAGGTCTTCAAAAATGATATTGAGGTTTGTAATATCATTTTTTTCTAAACTGAATAGTTTGCGCGAGAGACACTTCCAAAGTGGTAAAATGTGTGTCCCCCCCCCCCGTAACTTCTAAAATAAGAGAATGATAAAACTAAAAAAAATATATGTTGTACATTACCATGCAAACTACCACCGAAAATTGGTTTGAACGAGATCAAGTAAGTAGTTTTTTTTTAATTCGTCACTAACCGTAAATCGCAATTTACCTTTCATTCAATCAACTCAAATATTTAAAAAAAACATTTAATTTAAAACTTACTACAGGTTTGTACGGAACCCTCGGTGCGCGAGTCCGACTCGCACTTGGCCGGTTTTTTTTTTTTTGCCATGCCATAATTCAAATTTCGATCAATTAGCATACACTACGCAGTTGAAATAAACAATTAATCATTAAATTAAAAATTACTCATCGGTGACGAAATACTGGTCATGGGCCTTCTTACAGAATGAGAAGGGCTTAAGTCATAGTCTTTCACACGTATTTGTAAATATCTCAGTCTCAGATTTCCTCACGATGTTTCCTCCTACGGCCAAAAATTGTGTCTGACTGATCCGCGAGCACACTTTTATGTGGAGCTGCACATGCCACCGCGACAGGACAGAACATGTTTGTTATACGACCGTATCCGTCCATATAACATGGTGTTTTCATTCTTAAAAATCAACGAACGCAAATCAAGTTTCTACACCATAAACGGACCTCCATTAAACATTACGCGGTAGAGTCGAATGCGGGCGTAATCCCAGCCTCCCGGCGTCCATTTCCTTCGACGTTTAGTCGCAAATTGCCACGCGGTGCGAACGGCCAGCCTAAAAGCCGCCTCTAATAGTTGTTTCGAAACCGTAATGGTGCGATTAGACGCCTTTTTCTCCCTCGTGAAATATTGCCGGAATGTATGCAGCTTGAGGAGATTTGCTGAATGAGTAGAGCGGCTAAAATGGAACATTTTCATATTTGAATTTTTATCTATCCCTTAGATAAAATTTTACAAACCCTTAAGGTTTTTATCCTCTAATTATTTTTGAGACATAAAATTCAAAAACACAAAGTGACAAAATAAATAATCATATTTAAGTACAAAACATTCCTTTCAATATCATGATTTCCTTTTCGTCTCTCTATGAATCTTGGCACATTTTTTATCAATTCGCAAGAGGCGCTATACTGAAAAATTTCTTTACATACACCGTCCAAAATGATGATTAAAGAAAATGGTGCCCAGAGACCAATACACTGGCGGTGTAAAATCAATTGAAGAGATGCCAAATTTGGCATCCCTTAAATTGATGCATGAGGACTTTGTCAACGGTGGATAACCAAAGAAGAACTGACCATACCTGAAGACCAAGTGTGGTGGTGCTCTTTAGGAAAGACCTTTGAAACTTTTGTCAGTATATCCTCTCTGTATCAGTTTAAACGTTTCAAATGTCTTCAATGAAGCTGGATTCACGTATCCGGAATTCGGGCCTCTGTTTTTGTTATGTAACTTTTGTTTTATTGAAATGCTCGGTTTTAGACTTGGCTCTTTATACAGTTTTTTACGGTATTTATGTCGCCATAAATGTCACTGTTGGTCATTCTTTGTTTTGTAATGTTTCTTTATTATTTTATTTATAACTTGCTGACCCACTCCGGCTTCTCTCGAATAGAATTTCAGAAATCTACCACCACCACTTAGTCTAAAATCTATTTTCTATTTTTATTTTACCGGTATACAATATATTTATATTCTCAACCGAAGTCTTCTTTTTTACCAACTTCCAAAAAAGGAGGAGGTTCTCAATTCGGCGCGTATCTTTTTTTTTACATATTATATTGCATAATGCCAAGATATACCCAGTCATGGCACAGAATAATATAATAGTACTGACGTACAGAAGTCTCACTCCTTTGATGTTGACTACTTGCCGACGTTTTAATAGCCTACATAATTATTATTAAAAAGATAAATCACGCACGCAAGCTAAATTAAACTTTATCGCCGCGCGCGAGTGTCCGTATTGCTTTGCATCTTTTCCCTTTCCTACGTCACGGACGACATTGCGAGCTTGTCTAGGGCTGTCAGCAAACAGTACAACAATACAGTAGGTTTTTCGAATTGGTAGGTAAGGTAGGTAGGTAAGGTAGGATCATAGTCAGAGTAGGTACTCTGACTATGATCGACTGTGTGTCGCTACACAGTGAGTTCTTCACTTCGCACGCAACTTGCAAGGTCATTCGTCGCGGCGAAGCAGTGCGGCGAAACATAATATTTCGCTCGGAGAGGTAGGTACACTTCGATCACGGAAATATATAAATATATATTCCGTGCCCTTACTCTAAATCGGCAAGGTGTAATAAGAATTAGGGAGTAAGGGCCTAACTAGGCCGAGCGTATTCCCTGCGACTCGTTTGTACTTCCTACAGCTCGTGCCTCGATTCAAAAAAATTACTTAAAAAGAGGCTCATTTAAGTTTGACATGAATTGTACCTGTTCCGTGATAGAAGTACTATTAACTACTTATTATTGTATTGACTACTTGCTGACTTGCTTGCTAGCTTTAATAGCCTAAATAATGATTATTAAATAGATAAAACACGCAAGCAAGCTAAATTAAACATTATCGTCGCGCGTTAAACAAAGATTTATCCTACAAATAATTAATATGCTAAACACTTAACTTAAACTATTAAACAAATATTTTCAAAAAACTATTTACGAAAACAGCGTTAAATTCACTAGCACGTCGCTCGCTTATAACGCGCCAGCCCCGACTGCGTAAGCATTCCGGGAATGAGCGCGATCGTCGGTATTTTCGTCGCGCAAGTACCAAGAGTGACACAGGCCTGGTCATGGATGGAATGAATATACTTTTATTGTACACCAAAAAACAATAATAACAGTAAACTTAGCTAATAACAAAGTAAGTATACAATTTGGCGACCTTATCACTTCACAGCGATCTTTTCCAGGCAACCAATGATTTAAAAGGACAAAGCCACAGTAATAACCGGTAGATGGTGCAGAAATACCAAAATAAATAAAAATATACATAAAGCCACTAGTTTTGATGGATGGATCTTTATTACTCAATCACGCTACAACGGCTGAACGGATCTGGATGAAATTTGGCACAGAGATAGATTATAGTATGGAATTGCTCAAAGGCTACTTTTTATCCCGGAAAATTAAAGAGTTCTCGCGCGAACCCAAAACACATCAATCCACGCGGACGAAGTCGCGGGCATTAGCTAGTATACAAATTTTTACCTCAAAAAAAAAAGAAACAGTAGGTATAAAAATAAACTACTAGGCAAATAATATTAAGATTGTGACAAATAGTAAATTTATTGATTGAACTTCTTCTAACTGTATAAACATTTTCCATAATAACGTTACAATTTTATGATACGTAATTTTATGATATTGGTTAGTTTATGTATCTATTAGTATTTAAGTTTATGGTTATGTACCACCTCCCACTGTCCACTTGTTCATTGTCTCCGTATCGATAAGGTTGTCTGGAAGAGATCGCTGGTTAGCGACAAGACCGCCTTATTGTACCTACGTTATAAGTTTTCATGTTTGTAATCTGCTTCTTTTGTGTTTTTGTGGTGTACAATAAAGAATATACATTCATACATAATAACATAAGCAATCTTCGTTGTTTCCTTTTCCATGAACAAAACTCATTAGTAATAAATAGGTACCTACCTAAAATTAGTACAGAAAATATTTGCAAATTCAAAAGAGTAAGGTAGAATAATAATGAATAGGTTTGGGAATACAGGTAATGCACACTATACAACAAACACAACACTTGTTAAGGTACAAAAACCCCATTACACCCGACACCAAGCAAAAATGGGTAAAAGCGCACAATCATTGCACGTACAAACCCTCACAATGACGACGGCTTATTCCGCCCTCACATAAGTGAGTACAGGCCTAAAAGGCCCCGCGTTTTCACGTACATAGCACTTATCTCTTACAGAACAAAAAACTCGAGCATGACTTTCATTTTCATTTCCCCCACTCAGGAAACCATCACGGTCGTCCATGGCCGGGGAGAGCGGGTCGAGTCATTTATCGACACCCATAAAAAAGCGATAGTTGGGTCTTTTACACCCCGTAACGACGTAGGGTCGAGATAGGAGCTTGTGGGGATTAACTAATAAACTACACGGGAGCAGTTGTTAACATTTTATCCCTTATTTATTCAGATGTTTGTTTACTTAGCATTCAGGATCAACAGATGATCCTTTACAGATTTATGTCAAGTTTATATGCATACATATTGTGGATAATATACGAAAAATATATAAAATAACTATAACTAATATTATAAATGCGAAAGTGTGTCTATCCGTCTGTCTGCTACGCTTTCACGGCCCATCTTTTCAACCGATTTTGATGAAATTTGGTACAGGGCAATTTACAGGGTACCTATAGGGGGAAATTTGGTAGGTTGTATTCCGGGGAAGGACATAGGCTACTTTTTATAACGGAAAATTAAAGAGGAGTTCTCGCGGAAATTAAAAAAACATTATCTACGCGGACGAAGTAGCGGGCATCATCTAGTATAAAATATTTTTATTTTTTTTCATGATTAAATTTTGCTATTTGGCTCGTTGTAGATCTAACGCGGTTGATACCTATTTGAGGTTACTATATAATATTATGTCTATTACACAATTATAATATTGATTAAACGAAAAATACACAATGTTATTATTATTTACGTAACTTTTTATTTGTTAATAGGGTTTTCACATTGCCTAGCTGTACATCCAACGCAGTTTAATTTATTTTGTCTATCCCCTTAGTCAAGGTTTCCAAAACCTTATACTTAGTTGGGTCCTGTAAAATCCCTATATGACGTTTGGCTAATAAACTAAATAAATAAAGTTAAAACATTTTATCCCTTATTTATTCAAAGCACATTGTTTACTCGGAAAGCAGGATCAACAGATGATCCCTTTTTACGTTTGAATACATAGCGTGATCTACATGTCGTACAAATATTACGTGATGTGAATTTTTAGTTTTTTTTTTCAGACAAATACGTTTGACTGTGGTACTTTCATGTTCCTCAGACTGTTAAACGAGTGAGATAAGGTCTCTTCCTAAACTTGACTAGTTTTTGTCTGTGTCAAAAGTTTTGACGACTTCCCTGGCACAGTGTTGAGCGCTGTTTTCTTATAAGCGGGAGGTCCCGAGATCATTCTAAAGTAGGGTAAATTAGGAATTTGTAATTTACGAATTTTGTCTGCAGGAGGCTTCGGCCATGGCTAGTTACCGGCCTACCGGCAAAGACGTACCGCTAAGCGATTTAGCGTTTCGATATGATTCCGTGTAGAAACCGATTAGGTTTAATATAGCTGATGCCCGCGACTACGTCCGCGTGGATTGAGGTTTTTTGGTTCCCGCGGGAACTCCTTAGTTTTCCGGGATAAAAAGTAGCCTATGTGTTATTCCAGACTATAATCTATCTCTCTGCCAAATTTCAGCCAGATCCGTTCAGCCGTTCGGGCGTGATTGAGTAACAAAAATCCATCCATACATCCATCCATACATATACATCCATCCAAACTTTCGCATTTATAATATTTATTTGATTGATTAACCATCAGATTAGTACACAATCTACCATCTTAGATTATTTCATCATTTACCACTGAAATCTCAGGAAAGGGCTAACTTGTGGAGGATGAAAAAAGAGAAAAGTCAAAGATATCTCACTTTAAGAGACTTGAAAAATCCGATTCCCGGATAAAGCGGGGAGGAAAATGCAGGAAAACATTTATTTTAGACAACGCTAATTCGATCAAGTTAACTTTTGGCATAACAAACATTTATTTATTCACATTTATAGATACACGTGGATAAAGTTAGCAAAAAAATACATCAGTATGTATATGCTCTTAGGCGTTTGTCTCAAACGGTAAGTGCGAAAACAGCGTTTTAATGGCATACCACGCATTCGTCGTCTCATCATTGAGATATGGACTTGTCATTTGGGGAAATTCGGTGGACATTAAGCGTCTGTTTACTGCACAAAAAAAATGTATCCGAGCTGTATGTGGAGTGGGTCCCCTGACCTCCTGTAGGCCTCTATTTAAAACCTTAAAAGTTCTTGCACTACCGTGCTTATATATCTATGAGGTTAGCCTATTTGTAAAGAAAAATATGTCTGATTTATTTATTAAAAAAAGTGATAGATATTTAAACTTTAATGCAAGATATCCAGATAGACTGCTGATACCTTCACGCAGAACTGCGCTTTTTAGCCGAAACTGTTATAGTATGTCTGTTCAAATATTTAATCGATTGCCTGAAAACTTAAAGAAATTACATATCAGTGTATTTAAAAGAAAGCTGCATGAATGGCTCATAGACAAGTGTTTTTACTCGCTGAAGGAATTTTTAGAATGAATTTATTTAGTCCTATCATGTAATTTCTGAGAATAATATAAAATATATTTGTTTTGTTTAATAATTTGTATGTAATTTATCAAGACATTATTTTTATCTAAGACATTAATCATACACAATTTATAATTATCTTTATGTATAAATTATTTTCGTGGTATAACTGATTATGGCTGTATAAATTAATTTTAATAATTTAAACTCATAGCATAACTCATGTTTTTAATTTGCATGTCAGTAATGACGAAACATGTATGGTCAAATTTAGTCTTCGTCATCCTATTGTACAATGTTTCCAGCAAATAAACGATTTATTTATTTATTTATTTATTTCATTTCAAAATTGATTCAAGGACATCTTGATCGCCTGCAAAATAATAAATTCCTCTCCGCTAAAGAAATCTAAAACATAGATCGTATAAAAAATAACATCTCTTTAAAGCCACCCGTCTGAACGCTTGTGATATTTTACCAATATAAAGTATTCTTCAGTTGATAGAAATGGTACTTATCATGATGTACGATAGCGCTAGTCTAGACACATTATTTTACGTCAGTGGAGTACGATATCTTAGACATTCTTCGAAAAGGTGGGTCTATCTACCTTTCAATTTATTATACACTAGATGATTCCCGCCTCTTCGTCCGCGTGGACCAAGTTTTTTAGATTCCCGCGGGAATTCTTGAATTTTCCGGGATAAAAAGTAGCCCATGTCCTTCCCCGGGATGTAACCTATCTCTGTACCAAATTTCATCAAAATCGGTTGAGTAGTTAGGCCGTGAAAGCGTAGCAGACAGACAGACAGACACACTTTCGCATTTATAATATTAGTATGGATTTTTACTGTGTATTTTTTTATCAATGTATCTAGAGTGTTCACGAAAGAAATCCCTTTGGGTAATTAGTGGAACTGATAGAATACATTTATAGAAAAAAAAAATTCAATATAATATAGGCCAAAAGTCTCGAGCCTTGCTGAACCAATCGTTCAGATATTGTGTACGCGTCCGAATTTCTGAAATAACGCGTCTTATCAGTCAGTGTCCTAAACCACTATCGGCTAATCGGCTATCACCGCATTAGAAGGATGTAGTTGTTTTATCTAAATAAAAATTCAAAGTCCTGACTGACTGACTTATATTATATCAACGCACAGCCTAAACCGCTGGGGTTAGAAACTTGAAATTTTGACAGTAGGTTCCTTTTGTGACGTAGGCGCTCACTAAGGAAGGATTTTTCAAAATTCCACCCTTATGGGGGTGAAATAGGGGTTGAAAGTTTGTATGAAAGTCCGTCATTTCTCAAGTTATAGCCATAAAACTTGGTATATGTGCTGCGGGTTAAAAATGAAGAAATACGTAATTCACAATTTTTGAAAATTCGACCCCCAAAGGGGTTGAAATTTTATATGAAAGTCCTTCATTTTTCAAGTTATAGCCATGAAAGTTGGTATTCGGGCGTCTGGTTTAAAATAAATAAACAGGTGCTTTGCCATTTTTGAAAATTCTACCCCCAAAGGGGTGAAATAGGGGATGAAAGTTGATATGAAAGTCCTTTATTTTTCAAGTTATAGCCATGAAAGTTGGTATTCGGGCTTCTGGTTTAAAATAAATAAAAAGGTGCTTCGCCATTTTTGAAAATTCTACTCCCAAAGGGGTGAAATAGGGGATGAAAGTTGATATAAAAGGCCTTTGTTTTTCAAGTTATAGCGATGACAGTTGGTATTCGGGCTTCTGGTTCAAAATAAATAAATAGGTGCTTCGCCATTTTTGAAAATTCAAAAGGTTGAAATAGGGTAGTTCTTTATTTTACAAGATATTTTTCAAGTCAAATCTTAAACTTGGTATTTTGGCTTTTGGTAAAAATGCAGAAGGATGTGTGTCACATTTTTAAAAAATTTAAAAAAAAATTTAAAAATGTGTCACACATTGATTTAATGCCCGCGTGGAATAAGGTTTTTAGATACCCGCGGGAACTCCTTAATTTTCCGGGATAAAAAGCCTATGTCCTTCCCCGGGATACAAACTATGCGTGTACCAAACTTTATCAAAATCGGTTGAACGGATGGGCCGTGAAAGCGTACGAGACAGATAGACATACACACTCATGCATTTATAATATTAGTAAGTATGGATTGCGTCAAAGCTCTAAATTCGGTCACAGAATATTACAAATAAATGTAAATATGCATAGCTCGTTCAATTCCACATCTCCAATATCTCGGCAACTGCTGAAGAGACAAAAACAGTCGCGCGACTATCTCGCAAACGCGTTCTCGCCTAGCGATGATTTATCGCACGGGTCGGACATCGAAATAACTCCCCGACTACCATAAATCAGACGGTGGCTATCTGGAAATCTTCTCTGTGTGCGATAATCGAGTAACTTCTATGCGGTTTTTGATAAGTGCATTTTCTTTGCTAGCGGCATATTGGCGCAGTCGACCCCAAACGATGGAACTTTTATTAGGCGCGTGCCAAGGCGTGGCGTCTTACTCAAGGCTATGATCACACTTTTTTTTCTTTCACTACAAGTAAGCGCTTGGTTGTAATTTCACCTGATGGTAAGTGACGGTGAAAATGGCAGCTGGCTAACCTGTTAGGGGCATGGCAGTTATATTAAATCATTACCTATGGTTAATGGTTTAATATAACTGCCATGGGTTTCTGCACGGCATCGTACCGGAACACTAAATCGCTTGGCGGCACGTCTTTGCCGGTAGGGTGGTAACCTAGGGTGGTAGCCTCAGCCGAAGCCTCCCACCAGGACAGACCAGGGAAAATTCAGAAACTATAAATTCCCAAATTGACCCTGCCGGGGATCGAACCCGGGGTCTCCGCACGTTAAGACAACAGTGCTCAACACTGCGCCAGGGAGGTCGTCAAAACTTGTAAGTACACTCGTAAGATTTACTCACTTAAGTCGCGTATTATGAGTACATACGAAATGTAAGGCTGAGATCTACAGAGCGTACTTGGACTTGGCGCAGACTTTGCTTAGAGTTATAACGAGATGGACTTATGTGAATAACATAAATCTGTCTCGTTTTAACCATGTCTTAAGTCTAAGCGAAGTCAAAGTTTGCTCTACAGATCTGTCACGGGCATCAGCAATGTAGTTTTAAATACTCGTCAATGAATGTAATTAGAATGATTTACAAAAATATCGATCAAAATATACCCATACCAGTACAAATATTATTTATGATTTTTTTGATATTTTTTATAAAATCTTAAGTATGTTTGCTTGTTCTTTTGTTAGTTGTTCCTTTAATCCGCTACAGACCAACGGATTGACGTGCTATTTTTCATGAGGACGTGGAGTGTGATTTAGGCTACTTTTTATCCCGGAAAATCAAAGGGCTCCCCTGGGATTACATTCACCTGGACGAAGTTGCTGGTATTATCTAGTACACAATGTTACAAAAAACAGCCTATTCAAGTACAGTTTTCAGTTGAAGTAATTTGAAAAGCCCTCGCCGTTCGGCAAACTTGACCTATAAATGCCGGGACCTTTTGAAGGCATTCTTTATAACGCAGTCTATTGAAAACTGCCAAAATCAATAGTGGTAAGGCCTTTTTAACCGACTTCCAAAAAGAGGAGGTTCTCAATTCGGCGCGTATCTTTTTTTTTTTTTTTGCTATTCGATCCCACTACAGTCCCACAAACTAACCTGTCCCGGTGGGCAAAATTGGAAAAAAAAATAACTTAAGTTTTTGTGTTACTAGCTGATGCCCGCGACTTCATCCGCGTGGTTTAAGTTTTTTTGATTGAATTTTCCGGGTTAAAAAGCTATAGCCTGTAAATCACTCTCCAGGTCCTCAACTCAACCCATGCCACAAAACATGTCAATCCGATGCTCCGTTTGGGCGTGATTGAAGGACAAACCAACAAACAAACACACTTAAAATATTAATAGTATGATGATAACAATTTCTTAATATTTTTTCTTCAGGATTTTGTTTTGAGTACTAAACTCTGATAAAATAACTATAACAGTATAACAGCTGTTTTTAGGGTTCCGTAGCCAAATTTGGCAAAAACGGAACCCTTATAGATTCGTCATGTCTGTCTGTCTGTCTGTCCGTCCGTATGTCACAGCCACTTTTTTCCGAAACTATAAGAGCTATACTGTTGAAACTTGGTAAGTAGATGAATACTGTAAACCGCATTAAGATTTTCTTACAAAAATAGAAAAAAACAATAAATTTTGGGGGTTCCTCATACTTAGAACTGAAACTCAAAAATTTTTTTTATCTAACCCATAGGTGTGGGGTATCTATGGATAGGTCTTCAAAAATGATATTGAGGTTTCTATTATAATTTTTTTCTAAACTGAATAGTTTGCGCGAGAGACACTTCCAAAGTGGTAAAATGTGTGTCCCCCCCCCCCCGTAACTTCTAAAATAAGAGAATGATTAAACTAAAAAAAATATATGTTGTACATTACCATGCAAACTTCCACCGAAAATTGGTTTGAACGAGATCTAGTGAGTAGTTTTTTTTAATACGTCATAAATCGTAAACCGCAATTTACCTTTCATTCAATCAACTCAAATATTTAAAAAAAACATTTAATTTAAAACTTAATACAGGTTTATACGGAACCCTCGGTGCGCGAGTCCGACTCGCACTTGGCCGGTTTTTTACTACTTATAACAGTTTTTATTTTAAAAAAGTACTAAACTTAGTAGAAATTTAAAGTTAAAATTACCTGACACACAGATAGAGAGACAGATACATAGACAAATCATGGATAGATGGATGGACAGACAGATGGACTAGAGGAAACTATAAGCTTCCTTGCTTATTTACGGAACCTTGAAAAGACAAGCTACACCTATAGGCGTTACTTGACTCTATCTGTTTGCATTGTGCCTAACTACTCGATTTAAATTATAGTCCCTCAAATTTAATATATCAGACTTCAAAGGGTAGAATAGTAGATTATTAACCAAGGGGATAAAGCATTGTCTTCTGTCGCGGGTGACAATTTAAATCGCGAGCGTAACGAAGGACTCGAGATTTACTCCCGAGCGTAGCGAGGGTGTTTAAAACTTAAATCACGAGCGAAGCGAGGGATTTAAGACGAGTCCTGAGTGTAGCGAGGGATTTAAGTTCACCCAAGACTAAGACAGCTTTATCACCGAGGAAAATACTCTACTTTTCGTACCATTTGCGAAAAAATTAACACAATAATAATATGAGATAAGCATTTATTAAAAATAATGACAGTTAAAAGTAAAAGTTAAAATTCGAAACATTGTTCCAATTATTGATAGAGAGAGTTACATTTTTGTTTGGTACAATTTATTGTTGATGAGTTGATTTGAGTATTTCTCTGTTCTTGCGTCTGAGGAACTGTTTAGAACATTAACTTATTTATAAAAATAAATTAAAATAAACTTAACGTTTATGTATTTGAAGAAAACCAAAACGCGGCAAATTCCTAGACTAATATTTTTTTGTCGGAAAAGCAATAAGGCATCAAGCTCATACGGCCTCATCGGTTTTCGTAATTTTATTTAATAATCATAACTGCATAATAAATGCGTATTCCTTTTTCAAAAAGATGTTTAATGCTTTATATATACAAACTAATGGTGTAAACACAGATTTAGTTCAGTATAAATTTCGGTGTATTCCAAATTTAAATCACATTCACCCCCTAGAGGATGAATGAAATTCAGTACAATTTTCTTTCCCTGTTTTTAACAGATTAAAAATGACTATTGTTATGTTCGCTTTTTGTGGCATAGAATGTCACTTTTTTGAGCAAGTGGTACGAAAATGTTATTTATTTACCGACGATGGCGAAGTCTGTTACCTATTGCAGGCGCTCTTTGATTATGTTACGTAATTAGACCCTTGATGCCTTTCCTCTCTGAATACCTAGTCCTGTGAACCAGTTTATGCAGCACTCTCGAACTACTGAATATATGCATAAAACAACTATCTATTAGCAGTGGGTGCGGTTCACAGAGGCATTAAAGAACTGCTTGCTCAAATGAAAATACGTCACTGCACAACAGTCAGTAGGTAAATAGGTAATCAGACTAACTGATGTCTACCCTAGCTTCAAGTCACTAATAATTACTATAGTTACTGTTAGTTCACTGACTATTATTCTTAAGACCTCATCAATTTATTACTGACTAGCTGATGCCCGCGACTTCGTCCTCGTGGTTAAAGTTATTTGATTACCGCGGGAACTACTTATTGTTCCGGAAAAAAAAGTAGCCTCACTCAGTAGTAAAAATGATTAAATAGCGTAATTGACAGTTTTTATAACGAAACAGCGCAACAAATTAAAGGTGTGCACAATCATAAAGCGGCAGTCACACGCGGTTGCCGCGCATCAAATATTACGCTGTGATTGAATTTCTGTCGTGCATTATACGTGGGTATAATCCTTGCTTGCTAAGATGCAGCAGAATTGTGTCCGTCGAGCGCTGCGTGGTGGTGCTGCGCACTGGTTGCCTCTCTATGTTTGGACACACCTTAACTGTTGTGCAATACCTATACTCTCCGAGTTTTATATAAAGACGTGTATAGCTACATCATACAGCTAATCGTTAAGAAGGTTCTCATTCTCCCCTCCTAATTTACGGCCACATAACGTCCGCAATCCCCTCCGACACACTATTAACCCGCGCTCAAATTAAGCGGGGAACTGTTTTATCAACCCGTAAATGACTTCAGCTGGAAGAGGTTTGGATCGCGTTGCGTCGGGTCGAAAAGACCCTGAAGAAATAAACAAGATTACGTTATTTCGGGTCGGCGACTAAATTAATTTCGGTAGAATGTTATACTGAGTGGTTTTTATATTAATTAGAAGCCTTGAATTAAGAGCCGTAGGTTCCTGCAGATTGGAACCGAATTCCAGGAAATTGGAACCGATTTTAACATTTCTTTTTTTTTACAAAGTTTATACTGTCAAGTTGGTCTCATATAAATTACAAAAAAGTTTGATGTATAGTTTGGAGACAACGGTGGTACTATGTTCCTTGCTCCTAAGCGGTAGGTAACGGAAAATCAATCGCGTTGAGCATTATTATAATAAATAAAAAGAGAAAGAGAATAATATAAACTTTTTATTTCAGGCAACTGTAAGCCCATATTTTGTAAGTAACAATCACTTAACCTATGCTTCTAAAAAACTAAATACTTAACCTACTCTTACACCTGACACTACTACAACTATTATACCTAAGGCTCTTTGGGGTCTCCTTTTAATTTAATTTGTGCACCATTCTAGCACCTCCAGAGAGCTGCTGCAGAGGGCTGCAGAGGGCTGTTCAGCTTAGTAGCCCATTGTACCTTAAGACGTAGATTTTTAACCCCATTGTATTATGCATAGGTAAAGGCTGTAGAATACTACAATTAAAAGGTAACTTTTGTAGTATATAAGGTAACACATGTGAAGGGTATCACCTAGTTTAAGTATAAAAGTATTGAAAACTTATATGAACATAATATTCAACAAAGCCTATACTAGTTACCAAAACAATTAAGGTTTTTATGACAGTGTCTATTAGATTCTAAAATTCTAAATCAATGATTAGATTACATCATACTATACTAATATTATAAATGCGAAAGTCAGTTTGTTAGTTGGTTTGTTGGTTTGTTGGCTTGTCCTTCAATCACGCTGCAACAGAGCAACGGATCGACGTGATTTTTGGCATGGGTATATAGTTGAGGACCTGGAGAGTGACATAGGCTACTGGAATCCACAAAAACTTATTCCACGCGTAGCTAGGGCATAAATGAAAACAAACAAACTTTCGAGACAATTCAGTAAAGCCAACGATATCTAAAGGCAGAAGGATTACCTGAAGCAAAGTTAGCCAGTCTGTACCTCAACGGAATTCTAAAGTAACAGAAATTCTATTTCCAGACAATAAAACAAACAATGAGCGCAGGAATATAATAGAAGAGGGACCAATCTGAATTTGTAAATAAAACAATAATAATTTCAGACTTTACAAGCGGGACTTTGTGAATTTCATGAGACGCTAATAAAGCTTTTAAATCCCGGAAGGAGGGGGGAATTGTATTATCTATTAAAACAATATTTAGAAGCCGTCCCCATTTCGAACAATTGGCGTGAAGTTAGCAAATTTCCGCGCTGACAACCGAAGATTAAACAGATTTACTAAGACTACAAGAATCAGCTACTTTGAAGGCCATTTCCTGAGTGGGAAAAATTACCTACCCTATGATCATTGTAATCATAGAAAAATTAAAACTGCTTTTAATTATTATATAAAGACATTAATAATTAGTCTAACAACTTTTATGACCTGAAAGAAATTTTCGAATTTAAATAAATTTAATACAAATATATGACATTCACAATATTATCGTAAAAATCATATGCATAAATTTAATTCTTATAAGGTTAAGACAAAATAATTTAAATATTTTTTATTGTATTGTTATATTGATTTTCTATTGTTTGAATGTAAGTAAGTAATAGTTAATCATTAATGTGGGCTTACAATTAATCTATTATATGTAAACTTGAAAATTGTACACCGGCTACGGTAGAACATGCAGAACCTACTATGTATATTTAATGTAACATCTGTAATATGTAACTATATGTATTATAATGTACCATGTTCTTGACAATAAATGAATTATGAATTATGAATTATGAACAATATATTAAGAAAATTGTATAACCTGTTATTTTAATTATTTAGAATATTAAACTGTATCAATTTATAATGTTAGGGATATAATATGAAACCCAGTCCCCTAATTGGTTCCGACACAGCATCGTACTGGAACGCTAAGTAACTTGGCAGTACGTCTTTGCGTATGTGTAAAGGTCTAGCCCCACTACAGAGACGCGGCGTGACGTGGCACGTAACGGCAAGCTTTCTTTGTATGAGTTTGTACGGAGCTGGGCCCACGACGCGGCACAGAGATGCATTGCGCGACGCGGCCCCGTTCAACCGTACTTGCCGCGACGTGCCGCGCCGCTCCGTGCATCTCAAATGAAGCTAGGCGATAAAAAACGTGCCATAATTTATCTAAGCTACTGAACGACCTTCTGAAAACTCAATTTAACCCCACCCCCCTCCCCCCTCAGTTTGACGGTTAATAAAAGCCCGATAGAGGCGTAATCTGAATTGCTAATGTTATTTTTCTTTAAATTACTCCTCCGCGCCCCGGATTAAGAGGCCATTATATTCAAAGACTGTTTACTTATCGACGCCGTGCTGGGCCTTTTTAGGGTTCCGTACCCAAAGGGTAAAAACGGGACCCTATTACTAAGACTCCGCTGTCTGTCTGTCTGTCTCCAGGCTGTATCTCATAGACCGTGATAGCTAGAAAGCTGAAATTTTCACAAATGATGTATTTCCGTTGCCGCTATAACAACAAATACTAAAAATTAAAAAATATATATATTAAGGGGGGTCCCCATACAATAAACGTGTTTTTTTCGTATTTTTTTGCTCAATATTAAAAACGGTACCAGGTAGATGGTTCAAATTTTCACAGAATATTAACTTGTATATTACCTTTCAAAATAAATAATTAAATATCAATAAAGTAAATATTAAAGGGGGGCTCCCATACAACAAACGTAATTTTTTGATATTAACAGTAAACCTCTACAAACAAAGTTAGTTTTGCGGTTCATTAACAAAGGTAATTATACCTACTTCTTGAGTACGGAACCCTCGGTGCGCGAGTCCGACTCGCACTTGGCCGGTTTTTTATCTCCACCGTACCCGATACACGGTTTGTTTGAGTTTCTCTTTCGCGAAGTTATGTTTTTGAAATACTCACTGAAAAATCTTATTACAATGTACTTAAAGGATTATTTAAAATGACAAGGAAGTTTGGCAATGATTTGCTCTAAAGGCTCTGATAGTATTTAGTTTAAGTTTTTTTTTTTTTCTCCCGGGTTTGATCGCCGGCAGGGTCAATTTGGGAATTTATAATTTCTGAATTTTCCCTGGTCTGGCCTGGTGGGAGCCTTCGGCCGTGGCTAGTTACCACCCTACCGGCAAAGACGTGCCGCCAAGCGATTGAGCGTCCGATGCCGTGTAGAAACCGAATAGGGGTATGGGTTTAATATAACTGCCATGCCCCTAACAGGTTAGCCCGCTACCATCTTAGACTGCATCTTCACTTACCATCAGGTGAGATCGCAGTCAAGGGCTAACTTGTAGTGGATAAAAAAAAGTTTAAGATGATCTATGAGATGGTGATAATTTTAAAAAAATGTGGGCTCCTCTCAGGCCAGGGGCCGTTTGGAACCCTCATAGCTTTAATTTTAAGATCCCGTTAATGATTAACACCTTAATCTTCTTACTAATATTATAAATGCGAAAGTTTGGATGGATGGATGTATGGATGTATGGATGTATGGATGTTTGTTACTCAATCACGCGCCAACGTCTGAACGGATCTGGCTGAAATTTGGCACAGAGATAGATAATAGTCTGGAATAGCACATAGGCTACTTTTTATTCCGGAAAATTAAGGAGTTCCCGCGGGAACCAAAAAAACCTCAATCCACGCGGACGTAGTCGCGGGCATCAGCTAGTGTTTTATAAATTACTAACTGATGCCCGCGACTTCGTCTGCGTGTATTGAGGTGTTTTGGTTCCTATGCTATTCCAGACTATAATCTATTTCTGTGCCAATTTCATACAGATCCAATCAGCCGTTCTGGCGTTATTGAGTAACAAACATCCATCCATCAATCCATCCATCCATCCAAACTTTCGCTTTTATAATATTAGTATAGATTAGTATAGATTGGTTGAGATCACAGGCAAGATAACTTGTAGTGGATTACAAAAAGTATTTATTGCTCAATGCTCAAATAAGTAGTATAATCTCCTCGCGTATGGGGTCCTTTGCTTCCCGAATAATGGTTTCTTACTTACTTACGTTAGCGTTTCCTGAATTCTGTAGTAGGTACATAATAGACCCCGTAATGTTAGAGTTTGGGTCAATAAAGGTATGACATTAGTAAAGTAATATTGGATTGGTTTGGAGCATTATTTCCTGAATAAATAATGAAGTACGCGTTTCGTAGCAATTATAAACGAGGACACTGTGTGTGTGCTCGGCGAGTATTGGTAGGTATAGTTATTTGTTATACAAGAGTGAAAAGTTGTTTTTTAACCGCGTGCTCAATTTTGATGACCGAGCAAGCGAAGGATCCTAAAATTGAATCACGAGGGCAGCGAGTGGTTCAATAATTAGAATCCTGAGCGTGAGCGAGGGAATCAAAAGAGCACGAGGTGAAAAATCTTTTCACTCGAGTTCAACACGTAACTTTTCATCCCACCTCAGCGAGGAAATGAAATACTTCTCGCGTGATTGTTGAGGGAGAAAGCTCATTTCCGCATTTTTAACCGTTTCAGTCAATTCTGTTGGCGTCAAATTAACTTCTTCGTCACTAGAATCACTCATTTTAGGTTTTTCAATTATTTTAAATTTTCTTGTTTTTAATCGAAGGTTTTAATTTTAAACAATGTGACGTGAAAGAAAATAGTACGCGCAAAGCAAATTAAAAAAGTACACCAAGAAGGTTACGAGTGTGAGTTTTTAACAAATTAAAAACGGTTGTATGGAAATTCGGCACCATAGAGGTAGAAGTAAATAGGTTTCAATGATGTTTTGAATTCACAAACTTCATAGACGAGTGATATTTACTAACGTGCACACGATGTTCTAAATTCAATTTACTTTATCCTCAAGAGGATAATAACGGCTTTTGCATTCAGATATCGAAGCGTAAAAATACTCTTTCCGAGATGGTGGGATGAAAAAGTCATTTTTAACCACAGTTTTTAATCAACGACGTTATAAAATGTGGTAGTTTTGTGTGTTTGTTTGTTTGTTTGTGTATCGGATCATCGCTTCCTGCGTAGTTCCCATTTCACGGCCCATTTGTACAACCGATTTTAATGAAATTTGGTATAGAGGTAAGTTATATCCCGGGGAAGGACATAGTCTATTTTTATCCCGGAAAGTTAGAGTTCCCGCGGGAATTAAAAACCTTAATCCACGCGGACGAAGTCGCGGGCATCATCTAGTTTCAAATGCCCAGAACACAAAATGCTATCTATTACTACGTATAGCCCCACAAACTTATCGGACCCGGTGACAGCGTCACTAGTCATACTATATTATCATCAGCTAGTAATATTATAAACTAGCTGACGCCCGCGACTTCGTCCGCGTGGTTTAAGTTTTTTTGATTCCCTCGGGAACTCCTTAATTTTCCGGGATAAAAGTAGCCTATGTCACTCTCCAGGTCCTCAACTATACCCATGCCAAAAATCACGTCAATCCGTTGCTCCGTTGCGGCGTGATTGAAGGACAAACCAACAAACCAACAAATTAACAAACCAACAAACCAACAAACCAACAAACCAACAAACCAACAAACCAACAAACCAACAAACCAACAAACCAACAAACCAACAAACCAACAAACCAACAAACCAACAAACCAACAAACCAACAAACCAACAAACAAAGTGACTTTCGCATTTATAATATTAGTATGATATGATGATATGATGCGGAAGTGTTTTTGTTTGTTGGTTTGTCCTTCAATCACGCCGCAACGGAGCAACGGATCGACGTGATTTTTGGCATGGGTATAGTTGAAGACCTGGAGAGTGGCATAGGCTACTTTTTATCCCGGAAAATTAAAGATTTCCCGCGGGAATCAAAAAAACTTAAACCACGCGGATGAAGTCGCGGGCATCAGCTAGTATAATATAAATTTTAAACATTAAATAAAAATTAGACAGGAATAAATATTAGTTACAATTTTGTTTTAGTTCCTACCGGGGACTTGGTGGGACTATTCCCAGAGGCGTTCGTACCAGAGATTGAATTAAATGCAGCATAATAGGTTTACGGAATTAATGCAATGGATAGTTAACTAGCTATGGATATAATCACGCTCAGGTGTTCTAAGATTTTAGGAAGCTCCTCTTTATTTAGGTTGCAGAGCTTATCACTTAATGCAGCATCAAGGAACACAAGTCCAAGTGGAGTCTAAGTGAACAGCTTAGGTACTCCGGCTAAGTAGTTCTAAGTTCCGAACTAGACTGAAACTAGGTTCGGTACTAGTGTCCATTTGATTGCTTAGCCGCTGCCTATTTGACTAGTGGGCGCTTAGACGACGCCCGATTGAGTATTCTATACTATATTAGCAAGTGCAAGAGCTTAGCTTAAGCAAAGTAAGGTTTGTTACAAATATTAACAATAGTGATGATAGATCCTTTTAACCGACTTCAAAAAAGGGAGGTTATCTAATCGACACCCTACCTATGTAGGTATGTTATAATTTTATTTCATAAATTTTCTTTTCTTTTTTTAATTCCTGTCAGTTTCCAATTTTCCCTGTTTCCCTGATAGACAGCTGAAATTACGGACATGTCAGGAAAGTTCCTGTCATCTGGTAACCTTACCTACAACTAAATTTTTTCGTTTGTTTACATTTTCATTTTAGTTCTTGAAACATTTTCAATGATTTTCTATATACTTAAGACTAACATGAACATGGTCAATCAATATTTAGTTAACAAGCGGTAGAATTTATTTCGTAACAGTAGGTAAACATAGCAAGTATAGGTATTAGGTATAGGTTTAGAGAGTACAATTTTAGAAGGTATGGCTTATGGAATCAATAGTATATCAACAAAATTTCACAATTAATGTCAATTAAGTATTTATAGGAAAACGACGTAGAGAGAGTGCATTATTATAAGTAAAATGTCCTCCCGATCTAATATCCCAAAGCTAAGTAGGGTTTCACTATAGGTATTCACCTTCATCATCATCATCATCACTACAGCCTATTAACGTCCCACTGCTGAGCACAGGTCTCCACTCTCATAGGAGAGCGGGAATTAGAGCTTAGACCCACCGCGCTGCTCCAATGCGGGTTGGCGGGCTTTAACGACTATTATCATGTTAGTGATAATAACCGGGACCGACGGCTTAACGTGCTCTCTGAGGCACGGGGGTGAGACACCGCCAACTTCCAACTCCGGGCTGGCACTGAGAATTGCTTAATTGAAAACCCAATACCTAACTTTTTATGCCCGACCGGGAATCGAACCCAGGACCTCGTGATCCGCAGTCGACTATGCTGACCACTAGACCAACGAGGCAGTTACGTTACGAGGCAGTAACGAGGTATTCACCTTAGCTGTTGATTTTTTCCCAAACTAATTACCTTCTCGTATTTTAAAAGCGTGTCTAAAATATTTAAAGCCTTTCCCCAAAGCCGATAAGCTTGACCAGAAATTACGACATTAATAAAATGTAGCTAGCAAACAAGTTCAATTGAATTGGAACTTTATTACGACATCTTTAGGGTTTAATTTTCTTCCGAATGGTATACTGGTAGCGTTTTCCTAAGCGTTGACAGAACAAATCACTTGTCGCGGGGACGTTTCGTATCGAACGGGTGACATGAAGATAATAGGTAATAAAACAAACTTTTAATAAGTTCAAACACACACCGGCGAATTTTTTAGCTTTTGAGCAATAATAAAAACTGCAAATATGTATACTTACCTACTCTTATTTTTAATTCCGTGGAATTCTGACTTTTCTTGGTGTTAACATAAGTAGGTACCTAGAATAAGGGATACTATTAATCGATCGACTAAAAAATTAACTGACGACTGTAAGTGACCGAATGAAACGCTAAAGCTAGCGACAAAAATACTGAGTTAGCGACTACTAAACTAAGTAAGTAACTTTATAACCGGTTTGAGTTAATACATTGAGTGCTGCAAAAATATACCTTCTATGGAGTTCTATTAGTATTGTTAGGTACTGATAATACTATTTGAGATATTTGTCTTTCTATTTTAGTATATTATTATTATGAAAATAGCAGAACAGATATGTTCGTACGTACAAAATCTCTGCGTTAAATCTTGTTTAATAAGTACAACTTTTGTCAAAATGTTAGGTTAACTTAGGGTAAGACATAAATATTCAGGTAGTGCCCGGCCGCAGGTTCTATCGGTTAATATACCTAACTTAAATTTTAAAAAAATTATTTTCAGAAGCACTAAAGTTTGTAAAATGTACCGGCATTATGTAAAATCACGAATTTAACAAATGAATTATTCTTGGTATAAAATGTATACATTTATGAATATAATGTGAGCCATAGAATTGACCCTAAAATAGAAAAGTGTTCGCTTAAGAATTGTTATAAACTGATCGTTCTCAATAAGCAGTAACTCAAATTAGTATTTTCCAGTCAACATTTTCAATATTTGTAGTCGCCCACAGCCTGTCGCTACTCGCTAACTTAGTAGGTATATCAATACGCTATATTCTGTTTTTTTGACACCTAATTTAAATTTATTTTCGCTCGTTTAAATACTACCCAATTTATAATACTCTATGGATTCTAAAGATCCATACTAATGTAAATTTTAAATGCGAAAGTGTGTCTGTTTGCTACGCTTTAACGGCTAATCTTTTCTACCGATTTTGATATCTGGTATAGAGATGATGTCCTTCCCCGGGATTCAAACTATCCCTATGCCGAATTTCATCAAAATCGGTTTAACAGATGGGCCGTGAAAGCGTAGCAGACAGACAGACACACTTTCGCATTTATAATATTAGTATGGAATTAGTATGGATGAATTGACTCTCAGATATCACTAGACAGTTTCTATTTGCCATGTACTGTACTGTACATGTACATTAACTCCTGATAACATTTAACGTTAATCAATTGGGTATAATTGACAACTAGTCAGTAGTCAAATCAGTAACTTTTTTTCAAACGTCAAAACGCGGTTTGTATGAAATTCTTAATAGGCATGATGACTGATTTTGAAAAATGGTCAAATTATGTTCGGAAGTATCTACTATTTCGAAAAAATTATATTTATTTCAGCATTTTATTTTATTTTATTTTATTTATTATTTATTTCAGCAGAAAAATAAGGTTTGGTGGATAAAATTGGCATTTGAAATTTAAATTTTAAAATTCACGCCAAAACGTTCGGCGGTGTCATGGCGTCGTTTGTGACGTCACTATTGTTTTTACCAATGTACTCTGTGTAGTGTGCAGTAAACAATAGAGTGATTGTTAAAGCTCGAAAACAAACAATTGTGACGTCATTCGCTTCTTGGTGTTTTATCCAATATGGCGGATTGCTCTATTTTATAGTTTTATTTTATCAAAATAAATAGCAATCTCACTCGAAATAGAAAAATAAATACGTTTTTTATAATCCATGAAACCTATTTCATTAGATAAATTCATAATTTCATTGATTCTTGATTACTGTCATCATGCCTATTGTGACGTCATCAAAGTGCGACGCACTTTTTACTTTAATCGATAGTTTTTAAATGGTTATTCAACATAAATCTTTCGGGAGAGCCTTTATTTGATAATCATTAAAAAATAATTTATTTGAGTAGTAGTCAAATATTCCAATAGGTTCATGATGGATTCATGGAACAATTTAAAAAAAACCTACCATCAGTCCGAAAGCATCGGATAATTTATAGCAGTTAATATTTATGATCTACTGTATAAATTACTACTATGTTGCCACTACAAAACATTGCAATCATTAATCAGAAAGAGCAATATTAAAAATCATAGACAATGAAAACATTCATCATTCCGCGCATCGAATTCCGCCATATATTAAAAATCATTTATAAGCCATTATGGTCGGCAATATACAAACGAACAATGCAACCCTTCCCACCAGGGAGAGAAGTGCTATATGCAATCTTCCGAAGTACATGACCACTGGGTCAAAAAATTAATGTTAACGTGTATTAATTGAAATGTACCTATCTGATTTTCTTTGTGTATGGTGTTGCGATCTGGGAAAGGCAGCCAATCGACAGATAATGTTAGCTGATGGAATGGAATTGAACGTTTCATGAAGGGTAGAGCCTCAAGCAAGTGCTGTATCCTCTCCTTCCGATGTTTCCCATTGCACTGTACAGGTCGTGTACAGAGCCTGATGGAATGGAATGAAATATTTACATGAAAAGAAGAGCCTTAAGTAATTGCTAACCCGTTGTCCTAGGTGAGCGACAGATGCGACGCCACGTGACGCAACGCGAATTAACGCCATAGAAAATGAAATTGTAGGCCAAAAACGTAGGCCACGTAAAGGGTTAGCTACTGATTGCTACTGTCGCGTCGCGTTGCATCGCGTCACGTTGTCGCGTTTGTCACTCACTTAGGACAACGGGAGTGTAATGGAATGAAATATTTATATGAAACTAGCTGATGCCCGCGACTTCGTCCACGTGGCTTAAGTTTTTTTGATTTCCGCGGGAACTCCTTAATTTTCCGGCGTAAAAAGCCTATTTTACTCTCCAGGTCCTCAACTATACCCATGCCAAAAACCACGTTGATCCGTTGCCCCGTGGCAGCGTGATTGAAGGACAAACCAACAAACAAACACTTTCTCATTTATAGTATTACGAGTAGTATGATATGATATATGATTAGTAATTAGTATGATAAAGAGTTTAAAGTAATTGCTAAGTCATCTCCTTACCGTATTTATCATCGCACGGTACAGAATCGCGTGTACAGGGCCTGAATAAATAAACAGTTCGCGGTAAGGCCAAGCGCACACGGACGACTGAGACATAAGCGCGGACGTGAGCGGTAATTGCGATCGCGTGATTGTGCGGCTCCCTTTATGTTACAGGTATGACTGCAATAGATTTCGCCTGCATTTCGCTAATTGGGGAACCAATTTGTACTGAAATTTGTGCAGTGGAATTGTAAAGGGGTTTCTCTACTGCTTTGAAAATCTCTACATAAGGCAAAGAGTGTTTACTTACTTGTTGGTTTGATATTTCATACCCCTAATCGGTTTATTCACGGCATCGTACCGGAACGTTAAATCGGTTGGCGGTACGTCACTGCCAGTAGGCTGGTAACTAGCCACGGTTGAAGCCTCCCACCAGTCAGAATTCAGATATTATAAATTCCCAAATTGACCCAGCCAGGAATCGAACCCGGGACCTCCGCACGCAACAGCGCGGACAACAGCGCGCAACACTGCGTCGTCGTAGAAATTAATTGTAACTTATATTGTTCGGTTAAGACTTTTTACATCTGTTAATTTACTAGTGTTACTCTATGGTAACTTTTTTTTTACCTAACTTTAGTTAGCGCCATATTTGAAGGTTTCGTGCACCTCAAAACATTTTGATGCAACTCAGCCTAAGGCCTATTCCGCATTACAAGAAAATGTCTTGTGTCTAATAAGCAATATTTGATATTTTGTATGTGCGTGTCTGATAAGATACAAGAAAAAATATCTTGTAATATGTATGGTCTCATAAAACAACCATGCGACTGAATTTCTTAGAAGACACAAGAAATTTTCTTGTAAACTAGTAGGCCTCAACTATTAAAGAGTAGCTTTCCACATCAGTTGATGGCAACATTTCGTGCAGTATATATAGTGTCACACAATGTGATCCGTAAGTCAATGTTTGTCCTTCGATTACTCGAATCCGCCGCGCCTCTGTCAACACGCACTCGATACCGACTCATTTGCCTAATGGCGTCATATAAATATTACAAATATCGATTCCATACCTACGTTTAAGTTTTAACGATAGGTACCTACATATTTCATGAAAAGTGTGTTTTCAACCCCTAACTATGCCTAACAGAGGGGTGTTTTATACACGTTTTTGCGTTCATGCTGGTTTTTCTCGGTAGGAATGGCATTCCGAAACACTGGTAGATAATGAATCTAGCACTGGTTCGGAATTCAAAAGCACTTTTCAAAGTCTATTTCAATAACAAGAAAAACGATTTGAGTTTGAGTTTAACGTGTGTATATGTGTCTGCGTGTCTATCTGTGGCACTTATTATAGCTTCCAAACGTATGAACCGATTTTGATTTAGTTTTCTTTTGTTTGAAGTGACTTAATTGAGAGTGTAGCTGCTACGAGCAACGGCTGAATGGATCTGGATGAACAGCATCTGAACGGTTTGGCACAGAAATAGATTATAGTCTAGAATAGCACATAGGCTACTTTTCATCCCGGAAAAGTAAAAAGTTCCAGTGGGATCCAATAAAACTCAATCCACGCGTACGAAGGCATCAGCAAGTAAGCAATATTACTCAAAATGACAGTTTGATGTAAGGCTTCTATCCAACCATATCATTGAATTCTACAGTGAGATTTCCTCACTACTTGTAAAAAGCAAAACAAAACATACGCGTTTTTTCAAACGACTGGAACGCGTATGGATAAACGATTTGATCAAATTACAAATCAAACATTTCCATTCATGCACGGTACGCTCAAAACATAAAAACACGCTCAATTACAATATTTGTAGGCAATTTATTCGTTATTGATATTAATATACCGTGTATTCAACAACGAGCCCGCATGTGCCATTTAATTATCATCACGGGCATCGATTAATTCGATATTGGTACATTTTCTATAACGCGCCATCAGGTAAATGAGCTGAATCGAGTGTACGTTGACAGAGGTGCGGTAGATTCGAGTAATCGATGGGCAAACATTGGCCGGACGCTTCCGTTGAGTGACACTTTGTGACGATCAAACATACAATCAGCACCATCAGGCTTTTTTTGTCACCCGTTATCAACAACGTAAAGGGTCAGCTACTGTTGGACACTTGCGTCGCTTTGCCACGTTTGTCGCTCACCCGTTGTCCGAGTTGACCCATTGCCCTAGGAAGCGACGCCACGCGATGCGACGCCATAGAAAACAGAAATATATAACGCCATAGATAACGTCTGTCACTTTCTGTAGCGTCGGATCACGTCGCGTCGCGTGGCGTAGCATTGAGTCGATTTTCTCGCTCACCCAGTACAACGGGTCACCTAGGACAACGGGTGAGAGGTTTCCGCTGAGGCTAGTTACCACCCTACCGGAAAAGATGTGCCAAGCGATTTAGCCTTCCGGTACGATGCCATGGATTTAATATAACTTAGACTGCATCATTACACCACCAAGTTAGATAACAGTCAACAAATAACTTAAAGTGAATAAAAAATCAGCTTTACGTCCTTTCTCACAGAGTTGAATCACAACCCAATAATACTCTCAATTTTCCACATGCTAACTACTCGACAAATGGAGTAGTTATATAGGTCCGCAAAGAAGCGAACGACAAACTTCAAATGTAAACGTGTAAACGCGAATAACATTATGACAAAACGAGCTAATTTCCAATATCCGCTGGTAATGCGAGATTCATACAATCCGGATGACGCGCCGGGTTGCTCTGACAGGAAAATATTCCCCGACTACGCTGCGAAGTAATAAAACTCATAAATTTGTTCGGTGCGAACGAAAACTCATGTACGCTGTGATTTCCATGTAAATACATGACAATGGGCGGGGTATTATTACAATACTAGCTGATGAACGCGACTTCGTTCGCGTGGCTTGAGGCTTTTGGTTCCCACGGGAACTCTTTAGTCTTCCGGGATAAAAAGTTGCCTATGTGTTATTCCAGACTATAAATTTAGTTTGGTGAACCGGTAGGCGTCAGGGTCCTTATTATTATACTTTTTTTCTTGTAACTGAAAGAGAAACCGTTGGTCCCGCGCCTAATCTCTCTCTGTTAGTGTTTGATTGACATTACATCAAAATTTGAGAGGAAATATACATTCAGTACGCTTACTCTGTGTTTTAACATTGCAAATACGATTGATCGACGTGAGAACTCACCTCGCTAAGTGTAAGCGAACGTCAAAGTAAAATGGACCCAAAAGCTCTTGTTTTAAAGTCACAAATTCGGCGTTTGGAGCGCTGGCTGTGAATAAATACACGAAATGATGAAATGAGCTCTAAACCAATGCAGTTAAGGTAGGGTGGTAACTAGCAACGGCTGAAGCCGCCCACCAGATCCGACCAGAGAAAAATTAGAAACTTTAAATTCCTAAATTGACCCTACCGGGAATCGAAACCGGGACCTCCCACGCTAAGCCAACAGCGCTCAACAGAGCGCCAGAAGGTAGTCAAAAAAGTCTTCAAAAGTTCTTTCGGTAGGCACAACAATTCATATTTTATCAACCGTCCACACGGGTGAAGCCTCATAAATGCATTAGCGTATCATCCAAAGAGATTCCATTATGATGGGCAAACAAGTCTTTTGTTGGAACTTTCATCCTACCTCAAGAATAGTCGGCCCTTTGTCGAAGTGCGACAACACTGCGTCAGGGAGGTCGTCAAAAATCGTGGGAATTCTGCAAATTTTTTAACACTACACCGTGAAAATTTGACATAACGACACTTTAAAATTCTCTCCCGGGAAAAGATAATCTCATGCACCCTCCGGAGGGCGAGGGTCAACGACACGGCCGGGAGGGCAGGCACTTACTTGATTTACGAGTATCTTACTGGTACATAAAAGTATAATAAAATGATTTAACTTACTTATCACCCCACTGGCATACCTAATACAGTTTTACATTAAAGCGTTTACGCCCCATTTCACCCTCTACATCATGAATAACTTTTCAGTTTTTGGCATACAGAGTTTTCTTTGTTTTAGTCTATGATATGCTCCTTTAAACTTAAACCTACTAGTATAGGTTAGCAGTGGGCTAAGCTGTTATGGGTATGGCGGTTTTATTAAACCCATATCTCTAATCAGTTTCTACAAGACGTCATCGTACCGGAACGTCATTGCCACTAGTAGTATAATTAGCCACGGCGAAGCCTACCACCAAACCAGATAAACTTCAGAAACTATAAATTCCCAAACTGACCCTGCCGAGGACTGAACCTGGAACCTCCAATTTATAAGATAACACCGCTCACCACTGCGCTAGAGAGGTCGTCAAAACCAGATAATTATTTAAAAAAAATTGAGTAGAAAGTATAGTATGTGTTAATTTAGGACCTTCATTCTAGTCATAGGACGAAGTTGCAGGCATCAGCTAGTTAAAATTAAGGCCAGGAATTAAACATTTCATAATTTAACAAATTATGGTATCTAACACATCATAATTTATTAATCAACCGAAAACTGAAATGATGTGGGCGTGTGCGAAATAAATTTTTAAAATTACAACCAATTTGTAAAACTATGTCTATAGTTCTTACAATACATAAGAGTTCGCGTGGCTCATGGTTGTATTAAATTCCTATCTGTATACATTTGTATACGTGTAAATGTGTGCGTGTACGTTAAAATGATGTTTAAAGTTCTTGCAATTCACGAGTACGCGTGGCTCATGGTTGTGTTAAAGTCCTATCTGTATTCATTTGTATACGTGTAAATGTGTGCGCGTACGTGATCGCGCGTACGACTGACACGCACACTTACCCAATCTGCATAAATACAAGTAAAGTTTACGCGCGCTCGTGAATTGCAAGAACTATACCTATAAATAATTGCTTTGTCCCATGATCAATTGTTCCAACTTCCAATACGTAAGCTGTAAGTACAAACTTTGAGGCGAGTTGGCGCGCTGCCAGCTGGAACGGCGACATTATCCGGAGTGCCACTTTCGTGTCTTATTTCACTTATCTCATCAAGATATTATGCAAGCTCTCCAGCGGGAGAATCTTGGCGTAGCGGATAGCAGATTTTGAAATATTTATAAGAAACTAAGTGCCCGCGACTGTGACAGCGTTTTCTTTCCCCTTTTTCTCTTTTCCCGAGGATTCAAAGCCCGCTTTAAACTAGCGTTGCTAAAGCTTGCAAACGCTCACTAAACAATCGGGTAAGGAGGCGGAGGCGTATTAATGCCCTTTTGGTCAATCATAGACCGTTTAGTGCACAAATAAGTGTCTTAAAATGGTACCGATCTCGGATTTTCGGTGATAAAATTAATAATAATAGTAGGTAACAAAAAATATCACGCGTTGAAAAGGCCGCGTTGCTCACTTTTATATGGAGCGCGCGAACTAGCGTGACAAGAAAAAACGTCGCGCTATTCCAACGAGAATGTTTCGCATAGCTATAGGTACAATATTATCGAAGGGGTAACACACGTAAAGGCTGTCTATATTATCAAGGTAAATCGAAAGGACAAAGGTAGGTACTTAAAATTTTAAGATGATATTCTATCAAAGAATAAACTGACTAACCACATTGAAATGCATACAATATGTTACAATTCTTTGCCTTCCTTAATTAATCCCAAACACATTTACCTGCATTAACGCCATTATAAACAAGCTCCATTAGGAATCTTTTGAATACAATACATTAAGGACAAAACGAGCTTTATACCCTTGACAAAAGGGCACATGAAAGTGTTTCATTCAAACCATAATGACCTCTGACACCGTGTGAAAAAAGACCACATTTCCTTCCGCAATCACTGAAAGAAGTCCATTTCGAGCCCAACGATGAGTTATTAACGATAACGATGCCATTGTTATTCCAGCTTTTTGTCGCTATGTCAGGGCTATTAGTCGAAATTTGTGTACGCTATTTGCGTACTTAAACGTAGGCTAATAAAGATTGGTATCGCGTGCACACTAATTTTTAGTGATAGGTGCAATTATTGCATTGGAATCAAAACGATTTAAATAGTCTGTTTTTGACACGCGAGGTACAATTGCGCCTGTTTTACGTGTTTTATGAATGTATGCACGCGCTTTGTCTATTACTGCTTTTTCACGACTATAGCTGGGTCCATACAAAGCGCGGCAGTTTAACGAGCTTTAAGTTTGTTTAGTAGCGTGGTCTGTATGGAAACACTATAATAATTATTATTATAACCCCTCTGTTAAGTAATAAAGGTAAATGTTAGTGGTTTTCTTGGGATAATAAGGCAACCTCTACCAAATACTTCTTCTTCTATGAGTATATATGGAATTTGGAAGTTAAATCATAGATTTAACTTGTTAAGAGTACCTACCTAAATAGATTTAGGACTCCTACATTTAATAAATTGATAATAAACAGGAGAAACTGCCGCAGAAGCAAGCAAAAAATGAATAATTCCTTCAAAGTTGTTTACTTATTCAGTTTCCTACTGGGGCCAATTTATTACTTAGCTAGTGCAAACTTCTGATAAAATATATTAGATACATAATTATGATATACTATGAGAATCAGATCACGCGTCGTCTCTCAAATCACTACCATAAAGCACCCACTTCTACAAATAGGGTTGATAATTTTCCTCGGCCAAAAGTCAGGATATAACTACAACGGCTGGTCAAGTCAAAACAGCACAACTACTACAGTCCCACAAACTTATCTGACCCGGTGACAGCGTCGCTAGTAGACTATATGAAAAATAAAATAAAAACAAAATCTTAATAGGCATAAAAATTAGTTCCTATTTGGCCACCGGGTCAGATAAGTTTGACGGACTATACTACTAAGTACTATTGATGTAATACTGCGTTGTTGTATAAATACAGCAGTGCGTCGCGCTTAGTGTGGAACCAGCTATTTCTGACAACTAATTCAATATGCAATATGCATGTGGCCTACACTATTATGGGATTCTTTATAATTTTTCATGTTCATGATAGATTGCGATTCCAATTTCCATCAAAGCTAATCATATTTTGTAAAATGATCCAATTGCACGAAAGAAATCCAATTTAAGTATGAGGTTAAACTAAATTAATTGCAAGTATTGTATGTCTTTTTAAAGTCTTGTGATAATTAGTTTAATCGCCCATTTTTTTTGATTTGTTAGAAAATTTTAAACTTGTTTTTTGCAACTCAGCATAAGTTAAAGCAAATAAAATATCTACCTCAAAAAAAGAAAATGATATCACTTTTTTTTAGAAATACTTGGTTAATTAAGTGGCACAATTTGTAAATAAATATTTTTCGTTCTTTTTTCTTTCAAAAAGTGAGGCTCTAGTATCTTTCAAAATAATAATATCTTCTGCTGAAAAGAATCGATCGATCAAGTATCTATCTGCCCGCGACATCTTCCGCGTAGATTAAAGTTTATTGATTCCAAGTAATTCTGGAAACTCCATAATTTTCCTGTAAAGAAAATATATGTGTACTTGTAAGTACTTTCACGGGATGCAACCTGTCAAGTGTCACTGTATCAAATTTTTCCGAAGAAAGGATGTGGCGTAGTAGACACACTTTCGCATTATACGAGTAGGTACTAATATTATAAATACGAAATTGTGTTTGTTTGTTGGTTTGTCCTTCAATCACGCCACAACGGAGCAACGGATCAACGTGATTTTTGGTAAGAGTGTAGTTGAGTGCCTGGAGATTGACATAGGCTACTTTTTATACCGGTAAATTAAGGAAATTCCGCGGGAATAAAAAAAACTAAAACTCAGTCTAAACTAACTAAAAATCAGCTAGTTTTTTAATAATTATTTATTAGTATGCAAGTATGGATTAGCCAATGTTCACTCGGCTTAAAAAGTGTAGATAGTATCAATAGATATATTATTTTACGCCTTTGGTGGCCTGAAAGAGATCTTCATACACCGATAAGGCTACCAAATGGCACCTTACTGGCTCTATTACAGAATATCGGTATCTCTTCTGTGGTATACCATGATAAGATAACACTATAATTCGGTCGTTCATGTTCCCTATTAATAGAGTTTTAGGTTTAAGACTAACCCGTTGTCCTAAGTGAGCGACAGAAGCGACGAAACGCAACTCGACGCGATACGACGTCATAGAAAAAGACAAACGTGTCTACGTGCGACATTGACATTGTGAAAAAAGCCTCAATCCACGCGGACGAAGTAATGGGCATCAGCTAGTAGTGTTATAAAAATATCGTTAGTTGCACAAATACATCCAAACATCAAACATCGAGTTTCCGAACTACCCACTCAGCCTGGCAGTCACCAACTTTCCCAGGGTAAAGGTCAGCGTATTGTCCACAAGCCTTGAACTCCGTTTAAAGGTTCAGCTGTAGGGAAATATGAAACTGGTGTCTTTAGATAAATAAATTCAATTTACCTACCTAAACAATTTCGTAACTAATACGTAACTGCCTCGTTGGTCTAGTGTTTAGCATTTGTGACCACGGAAAACGAGTTTGATTCCCGGGTTGGACCATTAGTTGAGTTTTACGTATTGGGCTTCTCTGCCGAGAAATTCTCATTACGGAGTTGGCGGTGTTTCATCCCCGTGCGTCGGAGAGAAAGAAATAAATCTTTATTCGGGGATACAAGTACAAGACAATATGAAGAGAAAAAAAACGCGAATATAAGAGCACGTAAAGCCGTCAATCCTGCGCCTGGTATCTCTCCGATTGTGCCGGATTTTCGTCCCTATCGTTCGGGCAGAGAGATTAAGGGTGAGTGCATGTGTGCAATAATATTTCCCACGCAGACGGCTAATCTCTGTAGTGATTTGCCGTATTATCAATACTAATAGTATAAATGCGAAAATGTTTCTGTCTGTCTGCCTGCGTCGCTTTAACGGCCCATTTTTTCAACCGATTTTGATGAAATTTGGTACAGAGATAGGTTGTATCGCGGGGAAGAACATAGGCTTTTTATCCAAGAAAATTAAAGAGTACAAAAAACAGCAGAACAGGAATACAAAAAACTTAATCGAGGCGGACGAAGTCGCGGGGATCATCTAGTTAAGTAAAACTTAGCCGGTAAGGTACCTATACCGATACGTAACCGATTTCTGCAAAGGTCATTATACATTCCGTTTAATATCAGAGCAAGGCAAAGTGATTTATGATCCCATCCGAGTGATCACGGGAAAGACCGGGATTAAGTGAGCCTCGTAACTACGGGGTTAAGGGTTCACTGAATTTGTGTAATGAAGCCTCGTACTATTTGCCTTACTTCAATTACTTCTTTACAACTGCGATTTTTTTCCGTTTAAGCTTTTACCCTCTGCGCCTGTATTTTATTACTTTCGGTTTCGCTCACGTTAGAATCGATTTTCATAAAAATTTCAACCTCCCTTAGGGGTTGATGCCTACCTTAAATTAGCTATCTGTATGTCAAATTTAAGGCCGATGCGTCCAGCGGTTTGAACTGTGCGTTGATAGATCAGTTAGCCAGTCAGACAGTCACCTTTTTCCATTAATTATATATTTAGATCTAGTAGAGGTTTTCTAGGCATTATAATGCAGTAGATTGCCATACCCTTCCGCTTAAGATTAAAAGTCAAAGAAAATGAAATAACGAAATATTGTACAGGTTAGATGATTCGCCATTCCAATCCTACCGACTGCACCATATCTATATCATAAACTAAGTTCGATATTACGATGACGAAATGCCTCCCTTTGACACTTTATTATTTAGTTTTAAACAAATATCTAGACTCATTAAAGAGTTCATTTAATTCCAGCCCGCCTATTCTCTATATCAGTGGCTATCAAAAAATTAAAGCCACTGACATATGTTTTTTATACATTGAAGGTTTGCTATGAAAGGTTATTTTTCTTTACATAACAATCCTTCAATGGATAAAAAATATATGTCAGTGGCTTTCAGTTTATGATAGCTTCTGAGTTAGAGAATAGGTCTACAGTTCACCTCCAGATAAACTTGATACCTAACATCAAAGTACTAATTTGCGGTATGAAAGCAGCGTTCTAATTAACCGCTAAGACCTGACGCTGACGCATGGATGTACCTACGCTTGCGGCGAACAATGCACGTTGTGTAATGCGTAATGCTGGCTTCACACGCAAATACATGCTCGAAGCATATAAATACTGATCCTTTTCTCCTTCCTGACGTTATCCCACGCAATGTGAGGTAATGTAATTTTCTTCCTGCCACATACCATGCCAGCCATGATACATGTCATCTTTTATGTGATGGACGATACTGAAAAACTTTCCTGAACAACTTGAAATCGTAGATTCAAATTTCCTTTAAAATTTAACAATTATGTGCTCCTGATCGAAGTTAGACACAGAAGACAACCTATATGAAGACTATCGGGAGGCGAATAAACATAGTGTAAAAGTGTGTGCGCAAATACAGACTATCGCCTATAGATAGAGGCGAATTTTTATAGTGTTTGTGTGTGTGCATAAATACAGCCGTATTCTCTATACCCTCACTGTGATAGTCTGATGGAACGGCAGCTTAGGAATAATTGAGTTTACCTCGAGCATGCACGTACGTGTAGACGTAGCATTACACTCATATAGTGAGTCTATTGTACAAATTCATTGAATTTGGCGTACAAAATAACCTTTGAAGATGTTTTACTGAATACTAATTAAAATACATACGTATGTAACATACGTGGCGTTTTATTGTGTAGGTATATACACATACCTACCTACCCACTGTGCGTTATCAGAAATACTTCCTTAAAATATTTAGAGGAACAAATAATAATTACCCCCGTTGTTCTTCTTCTTCTCTTCGCTTTGTTTCTTCAATTTCATAGGATTGTGAGTTTTATTCACTATACTTATTACCTTTAGTTAAATGATTTCTTTTTGGGTAAAAAAACATAAGTAATAAAACGAAGTACAAAATTAAAATTGTAGACAATTATATTATCTTTGTCCCACTAGAGTCACTGGTAGAGGTCTCATATCTCTACCAGTGACTCTAGTGGGACAGGTTGTAAACAAATAATAATAAGTACAACAAATATGATTTCCCTTTTGGAAGCCGCCCAACTATTTCTGTTATGTAACGCCTTGGGCTGCGACCTGCGTACACGGAGTCTCTCACCTCAGATTAAGCGAATTTTTTGATTATTTATATGACGAAGAAGAAGAAAAAGAATGAAGATAGTCGCTAAGTATAGGTTTAAGCCCTCCGATCCCCATAACAATATACCGCCTCAGCCCTTTATCCCGCGGTTGTATTATGTTGATAAAAGTAGCACAAGCACGACTAAACCCCGCAAGTCGTGTAATCCGACACGTCTTTATACCAAGGTCGTCCTTTTATGACGAGCTGGGGAAAGAATACATAATAAAGTATCACGGAACACCGCGTGAAATTCATAAAAGTTACTCGAGTTATTAGGGAAAATATTTCACCGAGAGTTTGCCTACGTAATAATCTTTGATATTTTTTATAGGGTTGTCGAGGATTTTATGTACTGATCTGGAATTTTCCATAATCCTAATATCGATGTCTTACTTTTTTAGGGTTGTCAAAAGTCTAAACAATAACCATTTATTTATAATTCATAATTTGATTTAGCATTTTGGTAATCATCAGCGGGCAATGAAGAGTGCTGTTCTCGAAGTATCTCTGCATGATCAAATCAGAAATGAGGTCACCCTAACTTAATGCGATTTAATTCGAACCTAGCTTGATTAACACCTTATTTGCCGCCCACGCGTTTTGTAGCACGCGGTTTGCTTTAGGACGACAGAAGCGACGCGACGCTATACTATATAATGTATTAGTAAGTAAGACGTGAAAGCTATTAATAAATAAATGACTAAATGACTAAATGACTACTACGCCACAGAAAATGATAGATGTACGTATGTCACGTGAACTCTAATAATTAGGAATACCTACTCTGACAAAAAAATTGAGTTTAGCTGCATAATATCATCTACGTAAGTTGTATTATTTTTGCTGTCCAATTTGTAGGTGCCTATAATATAATCTCGAGGTACATTTTCACACAATTTAGGTATGAAAATGTATACATACATATTACATATACATTTTCAGGTGATTTTCCTCTGAATTGAGTATCCCACGCGTTCCTACAATATTCGCAACTATATACTCATATTTAATCATGTAATTATTCACATCTCATCTGCAGTAATCTAATACAATGCCTGTCTGGTGCGGGACGATAATCATTAGTGACATAATAAAGTACAGTAAGTAATATAATATTGTTAAGAGAAAGACGACGAAATCTGGGAAAGGCGTTCAAGTGATTATACGGTATCGATGCCGCAAAGTATAAGCGACAAGCGTTATACATTTTGATGGAGCGTCGAATATTATATCGACAAACTTTTTTTTTTGTTTTTGCTATCTCTATGGTTTTTTTCCTGTGGCTTCTTCGCTAATGTACGTGTTCTTCATGCTATTTTAATGTTTAGTATTTTGTAAACTGTATGGGCCTCAATAAATAAAATAAAAAATAAATTTCCTTGAGTACATTGTACATTAAAAGTCAGATCCGGATTATTTTAGGAATTTAAATAACTAGGTATAGTGATGAAATTCCTACTATTTTATAAAAGTGGTTCTTTCTTTCTTGATATGGGTAATCATGTTCTATTTTAATTGTTCGGTTAATTTGGATCACAAAATATTTTCATAACAATATGTTGAATTACGATGAATGAAGATGGAGCTCATTAAGTAGGCCTGAAAATAAGGTATCATATTTTATCATGCATAGCTATTATTTCTAAGCCGATTATCTTGAGATAGAGTCACAACCGACATAAAAAAATGAGCTTGTAAAGTCGTTGAATACTTAAAATATGACACAGTCATTTTTTTTTGACAAATCGGTAACCCTATTTCCTTGCGCCACACATATAGGCCTAGGGTTGTCAAAGCTGAGCATTACACGTTTACACGCCAACACATCGGGGTTTATCTTGTTTAGACAGACAACCCTCCCCGCGACATATTTGATTATCATTGAAATGCGAAAGGGCGCGATCTTTGCTTATCCTACGTTGTCTTAGAGTTGAATAGTGCGAGTAAATACCTAAGGGTCATAGTCCCAGAATAAGTATAGAAGTTTAATGTAAAATAGGTACCCACGATACACGATTACCTAGTAGGGGTACGTACCCATCGGACATAGGTAAAAATTTACAACATTTTTCATTTTCATTTTCGATTGTCGCTAGATGAGCACTTACCTCTCTAGTCAGTAAAAGAATGTACACAATCCTATATGAAACTTGTTTAAACTAACAGGTTTAAATTTAAAAAAGCCTTTTAAAGGCTCCACATTTGAATAGCTTTAAAAGATTAACGTCGGACGCAGTGCAGCTTGGATCGAAGTAGATAATGTAAATAGAATTCGGTCCGAAGAAAAATTCATTGCCACAGAGTAATTTATTCAAGAAAGCCGGCACTTATTGGATATAGAGCGGATTAGAGGCGAAAAAACGAAAATAACTTCAGTAAATAATCCAATAGCTAGAGAGAGATTTGTTCTTAGCATTTAAATACCAATCCAGATCACTTACTGTCTAAATAAATGATCAATCTTTTTGTAGTCTAGTCTAGTCTAGTCGGAGAGCTACTTAGCAAAGTTGCTAAGTACTTATCTAACTTATCAACAGATTACAGATAGATTGATTAGGTATTTATTAATTTTGGTCGATAGTAGATTATTAGGTGGGTACTTATTGGAATTAGTTGAATATGATGAACCGTACGAAATACATAAAGCTACGAGGATGGTAGACTGATGACAAACACGGTATAGTCCCACCACCTTATCCGGTCCAGTAGCCAAATTGCAACTAACATTTATGCCTGTTTAGTTTTTATTTTTTAATTTATTTTTCACCGGGTCAGATAAGTTTGTGGGACTTTTATGCACGTACAGGAGGCATACTACGATCGCTTAAAGCCGTATTGTTTTAATATTGTTGACCATCGTATTTTGGAATTGTAGTCCTTATTTTTGGGACGTCAAGGTACGTGACGAATATTGCTATATACGATTGTAGTAAGATACTTCAACACGTCATCTTGACGCGCGGCGCTGGAAAATAGCTTAGCCGGTAGCATAGTGGCTACTGGCTAGCCACGCCAAAATCTTCCACCGTGCCAGAGAAATTCATAAAATTACTTAATAATTATTATTTTACATTGTGACAGTTTGTATGAACCGAGTTTCCTGATATTTGGAATAGGTGAGGATTAATACCACAAACACTACATTTTATCAGGGAATCAAAGAACCTTAAAAAAAATACGAAAGAAGTCACGGAATTCATCTATTAAACTTTAAATTCCAAAATCCGGAATCCGGAACGCTCACGTTGCTTCAGGGAGGTCAAAATGATAATGGCATGATAATCTGTCGACGTTTTTTAAGTTTTAAAATGGATGTTGTTTAATGTATACCTACCTACTTAATTAAAATTAAAGACGGCTTAAAATCTTTCACCTGACTCTTGCTAGAGATGCATACGTAACTCTGAATGGGTAATGAGAAAATGAGAAGACTAGGAAAATAACGTTCTAACTTGAAGGCGACTTTGCATTCTGTCTCTGTAAATAGGTAATTTAGGGATTAAAATTTATAATTAAACATTTTCACTGATTTAATTTAAAATTTCGAAAATACTCAAATAGGAGGCCAAAGGCCACTAACCCGTTGTCCTAGGTGAGTAACAGAAGCGACGCCACGCAACACGACGCGATACAACGCCATAGAAAATGACAGACGTATCTACGCGACAACGGAGGCCACGGGTCAGCTACTGTTTGACAATGTCGCGTCGCGTTGCATCGCGTCGTGTTGCCGCGTGTGTAACTCACCAAAGACAACGGGTGAGCTATCAACCTTATCGTAGCCTGAACGTGATAGAAGGTCAAATAATGTCTTCAAAAGTTTTCAAAGTGGGCACAAAAATGTATACTTTATCAACCGTCCACACTAATCACTCAGTCAGTCAGTCACTTCAACCCATTCAAGTAAAGTCAAATAACGTTTATTCAATTTAGGTAGGTACACTACACGTCTTATTGACGTCGAGTTATATATAAAATATAATGGTGATAATCAGTAAACGGTATCTTAAAAGTAAAGCTACGAGGGTTTCCAGACGCGCCCTGGTCTGAGAAGAGCCCACAACAACATTGCCGGCTAACTACTGAGCACAAGTCTTTTCTCACAATGAGAAGGAACTGACCATAGTCCACCACGCTCGCCAAGTGCGCACACACCTTTGAGAACATTATGAAATACTCTCGGCACGCAGGTTCCCTCACGATGTTTTCCTTCACCGTTAAAGCCAGTGTTATATAATTTCTTAAAACAGGCACAGCCTGAAAATTAAGAGGTGTGGTCTTGAGATTCGAACCCCAGATGCGTCGAGTGGGAGACCAAAGTCGTAACCACTAAGCTATAACATGATAGAAGGTTTTTTTTATTCCACAACAAGTTAGCCCTTGACTGCGATCTCACCTGATAGTAAGTGGTATTGCAGTCTAAGATGGTAGCGGGCTTACCTGTTAACGGGTATTAAACCCATATCCCTAGTCGGTTTCTACACAGCATCGTACCGGAACTATACTATTACCTATTCTGTGGCGAAACGCTAAATCGCTTGGCGGTACGTCTTAGCCGGTAGGGTGGCAACTAGCCACGGCCGAAGCCTCCCACCAGACCAGACCAGAGAAAATTCAGAAATTATAAATTCCCAAATTGGCCTTACCGGGAATCGAACCCGGAACCTCCCACGTTAAGACAACAGCGCTCAACACTGCGCCAGGAAGGCAGTCAAAAAACACCTCAAAAGGTTCTTTCGGTAGGCACAACAATTCATATTTTATCAGCCGTCCACATGGGTGAAGCCTCATAAATGCATTAGCGTATCATCCAAAGAGATTCCATTATGATGGGCAAACAAGTCTTTTGTTGGAACTTTCATCCTACCTTAAGAATAGTCGGCCCTTTGTCGACGTGTAGATGTTCTTTAGGTCGGATAATGCATGGAAACTCTGCTTTGTAGTAGGTTTCAAAAGGGCTTTTAATTTGTATTTTAACTCAGAAAACTCTGGAGAGGTTACGAAAATGTACTTCTTTTTTTTAAACCACTACAAGATATCCCTTGATTGCAATCTCACCTCATGGTATAGGTGATGATGCAGTCTAGGATGGTAGCGGGATAACCTGTTAGTCCATGATAATGTGACGTCCATGCGGCATGCTATAAATAAAAATGACAGTTAAATATGACTTAAGTACCTTGGTGTTCCTAAAATACCTAACGATTATAATTATTTTAAAACAAGAGCGTCATAAATATTAAAATAATACTGCTTTATGCGATGGCAGTATGCCTTTAGAATTATAAAAGCGTACGTTGCTTGCTCCAGTAAAATTAGATCTCTCTGATTTACAAGTACAGGTATCTTTTTCAGTTTGACAAAAAAAATATCGAATGAAAATAAACACCAAATTGAATAGAAATCCAGGTAGGTATGTTATTATACCTAACGAAGATTGATCCCAAACCAAATCAGACCTAATTTGGAGTACAATACAACCGGAATTCGCACAAAGCCCCCAATATCTGCTATTGTCCCTGCAATAATTGGCAATTTATTTTAATCACGTATATTGTTACGAGAAATAAAAATATACGAAAATATTATTATTGAATACATTGGAGCTTGTTTAGGTTGATTCTGGTAATAATGATGTGTCATTCGGTGAAGACGTATTGTTAGGGATTCATGCGTTCAGACGAAGGCTCAGCATCATTCAATAACATTAATCATGAGTGATAAATAATTAATTGAATTAGATATTGGATAGGAGCAGGCGTTATTTTGCGGAAGTGCATACCATATGAATTATTTTATTAATTGAATTAGGGCGATAACACACTAAGCATAGGACGGTGCAAAACCAATAGGGAATATGCATACAATTTTTTTATATTTTTAATTAAGTAATTCTTTACTTCACTGTAGTATATAAAAAATATGCATCGCTAATGAAAATTATGGTAAGTGATGATGTAGTCCAAAATGGTAGCGGACTAACTGTTAGGGATAGGTATACTTACCCCTAATCAGTTTCAACACGGCATCGTACCGGGACGCTAAATCGCTTAGCGGCACGTCTTTGCTGGTGGGGTGGTAACTAGCCACGGCCAAAGCCTCCCACCAGGCCAGACCAGGGAAAATTCTGAAATTATAAATTGAAATTGAGTCTGCCGGGGATCAAACCGGGGAACTCAGACGTTAAGACAACAGCGCTCAACACTGCGCCAGGGAGGTCGTCAAAGGAGTGTGATTTTGCGACCAAGTGAACAAATTACATTAAATATTGCAATGCAATAATGTCCAATATGAATAGATTGATCGGGAACCTAATGGGAACCAATTCGGAACGCAATAACGACGCCAGCACACAAAGCCTGCATTACCAGAGAATATAATGTCAATTGTCATTGTGTTTTAATTGCAGCGTTCGGTTACGAAATGAGCAATTTACAATAATTTCCGTGGTCTTAAAGGCTAGTATTGCTGATTTGTTTGGTATCAATTGGGTATTCGACTGCAACTCAAATTAATTATTTTTTAGTGATTATAAAACAAAAGATCTCACAAAAGTCGTAATATCCACGGCTCCTGTTAGGTTTATGTTGAATAACCATTTAAAACTATCGATTAAAGTAAAAAGTGCGCCGAACTTTGATGACGTCACAATTCAATACAAACTCCCATACTAAGCACGCGTTTTGACGTTTGCAAAAAATTTGCTGACTAGTTTTCAAATACCCAATTGTTCAACTACGATGATAGCCTGGTGGTAATAATTTCCACTCCCTATTTGGGGGATATGGTATTCCTATCTGACAGGCACCTCTTTCTTTTGGGGGTTACGAATGGCGTTTCAATCAATTTAGTATCACTTGCTTAAACGACGAAAGAAAACAAACACAACGAAAGGAAACTTGCATGCCTGAGACTTATTTTCGACCTGGGGGGTCACAGTGGATTTTTTTCCACCTATCCCTATTGGTAGGGATGAATGGAAAAAATATTTACACTTATCCCTACCGAGTGATTTTAGTCATAAATTAGTACTGTCTGGAAGAAAAATACTTTATTGCTATTAAGGCAAGGTGAGTGAAGTCTGTCAATCTACAATTGGTCAGCCTGGTGGACTTTGGCCTAAATCCTTCTCATTTCTTAGGAACGCCCGTGATCAGTACGCGAACAGTTTAAAGTATTGTTTAACTAGTTAGTAATAAGTACAAATACTATCAGAATCATGAGAAAGAAAACATCCAAAGTGCCTTGAGCCTTCAGTTTTTAAGCCCACAGACCCTTCAAGAAAGTGGCCGCAAAGACGTTTACGAAGTTTACAAACCCATTAAACCGATCCTTCGCAAGAAATAGTTAATTAAACAAATCGCGCGTGGTTCCGGATCCGGCCCGGGGATTATCGGCTCCGGGCCGGATTCTTGCGCTAACAGCTTTTAAATTCCTCCCCACCATTACCCACCACAAAAAGGATTATTGTAGCTACTGAAATAGTTCTTAAAAGGGTGGTTGAGGCTTAGATTTTTCAACTATTTACCTTTCTGACTACTTTTTACTCTAATCTGAGCTCTTTGATCGAGGCTCTTCTCTCGAAGGATTTTCAGAAATTCTGAGAGAAGACGTGGTGGATGTGGTTACCTAGTTTTTCATTTGTTCTTTGTTCATACTAATACTAGCGGACGCCCGCGACTTCGTTCGCGTGGCATAAAATTTTAATTTCTTAATTTTCCGGGCATTCCTTAATTTTCCGGCATAAACAGAACCCATGAAAAATACCCGTCGATCCGTTGCTCTGTTGCGGCGTGATTGAAGGACTATTTAACGTCCTTTGGGATAGAATCTATAAAAACTGTGAATTATGTATTTCATAATTTAAACCGGTAGCCCAAATATCAAGTTTCACGGCTATTTAACTTGAAAAACGCCGGCCTTTTACACCAACTTACAACCCCCATTTTACCCGTTTGGGGGTGGAATTTTGAAAAACTGTTTGAAAGCCAAAATACCAAGTTTCGTTGTTATAACTTGAAAAATATGTTGATAAATGAGGGACATTCATCCCCTATTTCATCCCTGGGGGGCTCGAATTATCAAAAATGGTGAAACACGTGTGGGTGGAATTTTGAAAAACTGCCACATGTACCTCTTTATTTATTACCTAAGGCCAAAATACTAAGTTTCGTTGATACAACTTGAGAAATATCTCGAGAAATGAAGGACATTCATATAAACTTTCATCCCCTATTTCACCCCTTCGGGGGTAGAATTTTCAAAAACTGTGAAACTCGTATATTTCTTTTATTTTTACCGATAACTCATACTAAGTTTCATGGATATAACTTGAGAAATGACGGACTTTACAACAAATAAACTTTCAACCCCTATTTCACCCCCTTAGGGGTGGAATTTTGAAAAAGCCTTCCTTAGTGAGCGCCTACGTTACAAAAGGAAGCTACTGTCAAAATTTCAAGTGTCTAAACCTAGAGGTTTAGGCTGTGCGTTGATATATAAGTCAGTCAGTCAGTCAGTCAGGACTTTGAATTTTATATATTTATATAGATTATATATGCGAAAGTGTGTTTGTTTGATGGTTTGTCGTTCAATCACGCCGCCACAGAGCAACGAATAAATTTTATATAGACCACACAACAAATTAAATACATTACGTACAAGTACTATGTACAAACTCAAACGTGGATCTGGACGTCATTTTTGTATGGGTATAGTTGAGGACCTGTAGAGTGACAGTAGCTACTTTATATCCCGGAAAATTGAGGAGCTCCCGCGTGAATTTAACAAAACTTAATCTACGCGGAAGAAGTCGTGGGCAGCATCTAGTAATTTAATAATTTGTTGTGTTCACTTGCTGTATAGACTCATTGAGGGTTTCTGACATGCTCACATTAAGTGCCATCGACGTACCTAATAAGGGGCGCGCAATTCGTATTGAATATAACATTATTATGTGTTGGTCACACGATAATGATAACAATGTGGTACGTAATTATTTTCATCGCTGCTGGTCAGTGATCAATTACCAGCCGCAGTGGTCGAGTATGAATAATGGTTTCAGTGCATATAGATAGATGATAAATTTATATTCCAATAAAAACTGCAGTGCTATGATAAAATTATATTAATTACAAATGCACATATTAACATACCACATTCTGCACGCACAACTATTATGAAACTTAATTTTATTGTTAAACTAGCTGATGCTCGCGACACCGTCCGCATGGTTAAGGTTTTTTATTCCCGCGGGAACTCCTTATTTTTCCGGGATAAAAAGTAGCCTATGTCACTCTTCAGGTCCTCAACTATACCCGTGCCAAAAATCACGTCGATCTGTTGCTCCGTTGCGGCGTGATTGAAGGACAAACTAACAAACAAACACTTTCGCATTTATAATATTAGTATGATGATTAAGTTTTTTATTTATTTTATTTATTTATTTATTTTTTATTTATAAGTAAATCTATATATATAAAATACAAAGTCCTGACTGACTGACTGACTGACTGACTGACTTATATATCAACGCACAGCCTAAACGGCTAGGGTTAGAGACTTGAAATTTTGACAGTAGCTTCCTTTTGTGACGTAGGCGCTCACTAAGGAAGGATTTTTCAAAATTCTACCCCTAAGGGGGTGAAATAGGGGTTGAAAGTCCGTCATTTCTCAAGTTATATCGATGAGACTTGGTATATGAGCTATCGGTAACAAACAAAGAAATACGTGTTTCACAGTTTTTGAAAATTCTACCCCCGAAGGGGTGAAATAGGGGATGAAAGTTTATATGAAAGTCCTTCATTTCTCAAGATTTGATATTTTGGCTTTAAGTAATAAATAAAAAAGTACGTGTGGCACAGTTTTTCAAAATTCCGCCCCCAAAAGGGGTAAAATAGGGGTTGAAAGTTTGAATGAAATTCCTTCATTTCTCAAGTTATAGCCATGAAATTTAGCTTTTGGGCTTTCAGTTACATATGCAGAAATACTTGTTCCATCTTTTTTGAAAATTCGACCCCCAAAAGGGGTGAAATAGGGGATGAATGTCTTTTATTTATCAAGATATTTTTCGAGTTATAACAACAAAACTTGGTATTTTGGCATTAGGTGTGTACGTACGTGTGTAACAGTTTTTCAAAATTCTACCCCCAAACGGGTAAAGTAGGGGTTGTAAGTTGGTGTAAAAGGCCGGCGTTTTTCAAGTTAAAGCCATGAAACTTGATATTTCGGCTACCGGTTCAAATTATGAAATACATAATTCACAGTTTTTATGAATTCTATCCCAAAGGACATTAAATATTCCTCCAATCACGCCGCAACAGAGCAACGGATCGACGTGTTTTTTTCATGGATTCTTTTTATCCCGGTAAATTAAGGAATGACTATGGGAATTAAAAAACTTATGCCACGCGAACGAAGTCGCGGGCGTCCGCTAGTTAAGTAATATTAGGTAATTAAGTATGATACATTTCGTTTAGTAAAACTGTAAAACTAAAACTGTATGTATCTTGAATATGCATGCTTGCCACCATTCCACGCGGACTTGATATTTTGTACAGTAATTAGGCAAGGCTAGTTAGCTGTATAATAAAGTATTATCGTAATATTATTAATACTTGATTATCTAAAAGTTCCTCGTCTACGCTGTATTTTTTTAATGTTTTTATTGGAAGAAAGACAACATTATCATCATAAGGGAGTTTTGACATAACTCCAATTTCACATTATTTTTCGAACATACTTAGTTCCTCGGATGGCACATTGTGCGTGAAAATAAAGCGTTAACCCCTGTCTCTCTTCTTTTTAGTATAGGTGTAGAGAAAGAGTATCTGCTTATAATTATTATTTTTAGTTAGTGTTAAATATTTTGGACACTTTCAAGGTGACATAAGTACATAGGGAAAAGAGTTGCGCCTTTTAAGCAAGATGTATCATGTTCGAATTCCAGTTAAGAAATACGCAAAATATTACAATCAACTAGATGATGCACGCGATTTCGTCCGCGTTTGTTAAAGGTTTTTAATTCCTGGACATAATTTTCCGGGATAAAAAGTAGCTTATGTCCTTCCCCGGGATGCAACCTACCTCTGTACCTACCCAATGTCATCAAAATCGGTTGGAAATTGCGGAAAGACCTGGGAACCCACCCCATTATTATCGCAAGTAAACCCCCTGTCATCGTGTGATTAATGAAAAGGGGTCATGACCCTCAGCAATAAAGAATACGACGCAGGGAGAGATAATTTTTAGAAACAAATGAAACGTAAATTTTCTTACGACACCACACGGCTTGTACAACTCAAACTACATCAATGACCCTATTATTAATTCATAAACAAAATACACGGGTTTTTCGCATAAATAAACTACCCTAATACGACAACAGGAAAACACGAATCAAACTAACAACCACTCGACGTGGAGCACTTTCCAACTTCAACCCTTAATGGGGTTTCCTCGTTCAACTGTTTTGTAAACAAAGGGGCTTAAGAAATGCGTAGCCGTAGCGACAAATAGAATTATTATTGCTAGGGCAATTACGATTTATTTATTTACTACTAGCTGATGCCCGCGAATCCGTCCGCGTGGAGATATGAAAAATAGACAGTAGCCGATTCTCAGACCTACTGAATATGCATATTAAATTTCATAAAAATCGGTCAAGCCGTTTCGGAGGAGTATGGTAACTAACATTGTGACACGAGAATTTTATATTTATTTACTACTAGATGATGCCCGCGACTTCGTCCGCGTGGTTTAAGTTTTTTTGATTCCCGCGGGAACTCCTCAATTTCCCGGGATAAAAAGTAAACTATGTCACTCTCCAGGTCCTCAACTATACCCACGCCAAAAATCATTTCAATCCGTTGCTCCGTTGCGGCGTGATTGAAGGACAAACCAACAAAACAACAAACCAACAAACCGACAAACTAACAAACCAACAAACCAACAAACAAACTGACTTTCGAATTTATAATATTAAGTATGATTATGATGATGCCCGCGACTTCGTCCGCGTGGATTAGTGTTGCCCAAATGCAAGAACAAGACGAGACTGAGCCAGTCTTGGTCTTGCGTCTTGCACCAATACACCTGGTCTTGGTCTTGGTCTTGGTATTGCGCTCCCAGTCTTGGTCTTGGTCTTGCAGCAAGAGTCTCGCAAGTCTCGCAATTACCTATTAGCCCATTGCTTTTTATTATACGTTACTTTAGATCTTAGAACAACGTAACAGAATAAGTACATTTTGAGCTTGAATTAACATAGCCATAGTAAAGACCAACCAAATTAATAAATGGCTAAACTATTGAGAAATTCTCAATAGTTTGAGACCAACTGAGCTATCTACCGTATCCCACGGGAGTCAGTCTGTTCATTCGCTCATATTTCGCTGTTCATATTTTCATTCGCTATGTATGTTTATGGTATAATTCGTGATGCGCGTAAGTCCAATTTTCCAAATTTTTAAATGTTTTTTTTTTGCGTCTCATAGAGTTCCTAGGCGTATACCCGATCCTTATACTCCCTGAAACGACACTCAGTCCTAACTGCAAGACGCAAGAGTCTCGCAGGCTTAGTCTTGTTCTTGCTCAAATCTTGCACGATCAGTCTTGTTCTTGGGTCTTGCAAAATTTAGGTGGTCTTGGTCTTGGTCTTGGTCTTGCAATAATGCAAGAACAAGACCAAGACAGATTTTGGGCAACACTAGCGTGGATCAAGGACTTTTGATTCCCGCGGGAACTCTTTAAGTTTCTGAGATAAAAATTAGCCTTAGTTTTGTTCCAGACTATAATATTATATCTCTGTACCAAATTTCATCCAGATCCGTTCAGCCGTTCTGGCGTAATTGAGTAACAAACATCCATCAATCCATCCAAACTTTTACATTTATAATAATAAAATAGTATAGTATAGAAGAATAGATTATGGCCCGCGGATTCTCTCATGTTAGGTTAGATTTTTATAGAAATTAAATTCAGACTAAGATAAAGTAAGAAAGTAAGAGAAAGTAAGAATTTCCGAGTAAGATTAACGAAGGAACCAGAAGTTTAATTCGCTATAATCCGCGACAAAAGGAATATCTATGTGGTACAGTGATTTTATATCTATATATTGATTATATATTTTATATATTTTTTAATTATATATCGTGAATTTATTTATATTTTATTAATTTATTTTATATTTATATTTATTTACCACACCACAGAATTCCCCCAAAAACTACCCTTTATATATTATAAATATATATTTATTATGTATAATATATTATATATATTATTATTTTATATATATATATATATATATATATACAATATATTTATTTAACGCACCACAGAATTCCCCCAAAAACTACCCTCAACGCACGTTTCACTCCGATACCGGAGCATCCTCAGGAGATGTTGCCTCCACAATGCACGATTGTGAAAAAAATATATAAAATATATAATCAATATATATATATAAAATCACTGTACCACATAGATATTCCTTTTGTCGCGGATTATAGCGAATTAAACTTCTGGTTCCTTCATTATGATGGACTTCCGCAAAGTAACGCCTGCCTCTATCCAATACGAGTAAGATTAAGTAAATTTTCCGACTTAACACGTAAGTGTATTCGGTTGTTATGTATATTTATAAAGAATATCTCTCACGATAGTTTAAACGTTATAAGTAGGATAAATTACAAATTTAAAACAACCACCGACATAAAATGGAAGTAACAGATTAAGAAAAAACCTGATGACCTTCAGACGGATAAACAGATTTTCATGAAACATGGCTAAGAACACTCGGGATAAAATTATCTATGGCACAAAAAAACAACGAAAATCGGTTCATCCGTTTGGGCGCTACGATACCACAGACAGATACACAAACAGACACCTTAAACTTATAACACCCCTCTCTTTTTGCGTCGGGGGTTAAAAATTACAAAGCCCTATTTTACCCCCTTAGGAGTTGAATTTTCAAAAATTCTTTCTTGCTGATGCTCTCATAATATACTATATGTATGCCAAACAGTGTGATCAGTCCAGTGGTTTGAGCTGTGCGTTGATAGATCAGTCAGTCAGTCACCTTTTCCTTTTATATATTTATTTATTTTAAGTATATTCGACGACGGCTCAGTGGTGAGCGCTGCGGTCTTATAGCAGGAGGTCCCAGGTTTGACTCCCGGTAGGGCCGATTTGGGAATTTATAGTTTTTGAATTGTTTCTGGTCTGGTCTGGAGGGACTTCGGCCGTAACTACGAAATAGTAGATTATTAACCAAGGGGATAAAGCAGTGTCTTCTGTCGCGGGTGACGATTTAAATCGCGAGGGTAACGAAGGACTCGAGGTTTACTCCCGAGCATAGCGAGGGTGTTAAAAACTTAAATCACAAGCGAAGCGAGGGATTTAAGACGAGTCCTGAGTGTAGCGAGGGATTTAAGTTCACCCAAGACTAAGACAGCTTTATCACCGAGGAAAATACTCTACTTTTCGTACCATTTGCGAAAAAATTAACACAATAATAATATGAGATAAGCATTTATTAAAAATAATGACAGTTAAAAGTAAAAGTTAACATTCGAAACATTGGTCCAATTATTGATACAGAGAGTTACATTTTTGTTTGGTACATTTATTGTTGATGAGTTGATTTGAGTATTTCTCTGTTCTTGCGTCTGAGGAACTGTTTAGAACATTAACTTATTTTTAAAAATAAATTAAAATAAACTTAACGTTTATGTATTTGAAGAAAACAAAAACGCGGCAAATTCCTAGACTAATATTTTTTTGTCGGAAAAGCAAAGGCATCAAGCTCATACGGCCTCGTCGGTTTTCGTAATTTTATTTAATAATCATAACTGCATAATAAATGCGTATTCCTTTTTCAAAAAGATGTTTAATGCTTTATATACAAACTCAATGGTGTAAACACAGATGTATTTCAGTATAAATTTCGGTAAGTAGGTATTCCAAATTTAAATCACATTCTCCCCCTAGAGGATGAATAAAATTCAGTACAATTTTCTTTCCCTGTTTTTAACAGATTAAAAATGACTATTGTTATGTTCGCTTTTTGTGGCATAGAATGTCACTTTTTTGAGCAAGTGGTACGAAAAATGTTTTTAATGCTTTTAATAAAAATTAGCCCAATCTGGGTGGTCCTTTATAGATAGGTTGTATCCCATTGTATCCCGGAAATTTTAGGAGTTCTCGCGGGAATCAAAAACTTAATCCTTACAGGTGAAGTCGCATCCATCCTTTAGTCTAGTATAATAAGCTAATAATCTAGTTTATTTAGATGAAGTGTACTAATAGTCCGTAAACTTTTAATATCAAACTTCCATAATGTAGAACCGATCTTGCCCTACCGTTACCCGTTACGTTCCAAGCGGTAAAAAGTTTGCTTAACAAACTTACCGAGGCATCCAGCGCTGAAACAACAACCTGAACTTAACAGGAACTTACCATTAAGTGTGCATAAACGCTACTTAACTAAGCTTTCATTCAAAAATTATATAAACTAGATGATTCCCGCGACTTCATCCGCGTGGATTAGGATTTTTTGATTCCCGCGGGAACTCTTTAATTTTCTATGATTTACTAGATGTCCATGACTTCGTCCACGTGGATAAAGGTTTTTTAGATTCCCCCAAATAAAACGAGATAAAAAGTAGTATGTGTCCTTTCTCGGGACACAACCTATCTCTGCACCAAATATCATCAATTTCGGTTGAAAATATGGGCCGTTATAGTGTAGTAGACAGACTGACACACTTTCGCATTTATAATATTAGTATGGATTTCAAGTAGGCTAACTTGGCATTTATATGACAACTAAAGACAAGACAAGAAGACAAGAATCATCTTTCCGAACCGGTGGTAGAGTCCTAACGTTTCATAAGTGACACAAGTTGTCCTATGTGTAATAAATAAATCATTTATCAAAGACTACCACCGGTTCCAAAAGCATAATATATTCAACTAAGAAAGTGATGTCTAATCAAACGAAAATTTCAATCAGTAAACCAATGTAAACAGAACCAACAGTTGATGAAACATTCTACTTCCGAATCGATTCAATTCAAATAATACGGGATCAAGTGTTTAGAAGAAAATTGGAAAATATCATTTCAGCGTAGAGCTCCCGTAACAATTTCTTGCAAATTCCCAATAGCTTTTTCCTGTTACGGTTTGATTGATTTATAAATAAATGACTGAATAAACAACACCCGGTATCCCGATTTCCACATTTTCTGTCAGGTTTCAAAACCGTAGAGGTGCTACGACAAAATAACGAAATCTAACATTCTTTAAAAAAAAACACAGGTTATTTAATCTAACTTTTATTTGTAAAACACTTCAACCTAGTTTTCTTACGCAGCAGTTATAGTTTTTCCTGAAATAATTAGGGGATGACACTTACCGTTTTCCAAAAGCTCAAAATTTCCCCATCTTTTTCAAAACTATAGTTTCAAACACAATTACTAATATTCGATTTTAGTTAAAAGTTAAATTAAAAAAAATTAAAGCAGTTCACACAACAATTACGAGAACCAGTTCGTTGATTCCCACGATCGGTCGTATATACGAATCTAGGGGTGAAATCGAACCGACCACCCCCTACGACGGTCGCCTATCGACTGACAGGAGCGGAGGTCCAAAACACGTTTCAGAACCGAGCTGCAGTGGCCAGAGCGCATGCTCCGTGCAACCGGCCTTCCTCTCATAACATCTTAAAACAGGGCCACTTTAAATCGAGTCCCAATTAAGCAATTTGCGCCGCTATTACATGATTGCTAAGGCCTATTTAAACTTCTCTGATATGTTTGGGCGTCATGGTTATTACGTTTCAGCAAATGCCGTAAAGAAAGTTCGGAGCACATGTTGGCCGGAACTGACTGAGTTTGTATGTTTTGACCCTTGTTTCAGCGAATTAAGCGGAGTGTTCCCATCTGGGCTTTATTTTCGTTTGTCCTTTGAATTCGGTTTCTGAAGTAAAACCTCTTTATTTCTTAATGTTTCTCGGAATGTAAAATCCTCTGAACAAATAAAAATATGTTGGGAACGATTATTTTTAGTGGTTTATTTTATGAATAGATAAATGTTTGAATGATTATTTCACAGTAATGTTTTATAATAATTATTCTTAGGTATTTTCAAAATCGGAGCTGATTTATCGTTTGCTAAGGACGGCACAGAAATGCTGACCGGACCAGTAAAAATTCGAACCGGGGATCGAACCCGGGTCCTTCGCATATAAGACAACAGCGCTCACAACTGTGCCAGGGAGGTAACATAGAGGGAGGGAGTTGTAATAATAATTTTTTTTTTTATATATAGGTTAGCGCTTGACTGCAATCAGACTTGCTTGCAAGTGGTGATGCAGCCTAAGGTGGAGCGCGCTTGCCTAGAAGATGCCTATTCACTCTTGATTTGAAGGTACCTATATTAAAAGAGGAGGGGAAAGCGGAAGCCCGGAGGGCATTCCATAACCTAGCGGTTCGAATTAGAAACAAGGAAGCAAATCGCTTCGTACGAGTCCGCGGAATTTCGACTGCGTAAGGGTCGCAGACCTTGTCGTTGTCATAGGCTGGAAGCTTGCTTAAAAGGCTTTCATGCCAGACCCGGTCGAAAGCCTTCGAGACGTCTAGTGAAACAGCTAGAATTATTGGTTTAATTATTGGTTTGGTAAATTATGGGTTTAATTAATGTATTAGGTATTACAAGCTATCTCGGAACCAAATTTCATCAAAATCGGTTATGCGGGACGGACCATCATATTTATACTTACTTACTAACTAGATGATTCCCGCGACTTCATCCGCGTGGACCAAATTTTTTCGATTCCCGCGGGAACTCTTAAATTTTCCGGGATAAAAAGTAGCCTATGTCCTTCCCCGGGATACAACCTATCCCTGTATTAAATTTCATCAAAATCGGTTCAACAGATGGGCCGTGAAAGCGTAGCAGACAGACAGACAGACAGACACACTTTCGCAGTTAAAATCACACCGCAACAGAGCAACGTATCAACGTGTTTTGCATGGGTGTAGTTAAGAACCTGGAGAGTGACATAGGCTAATTTATAATAAATTTTGAACTTATTCCACGCGGACGATGTCGCGGGTATCATCTAGATTATTATAGAGATAGATTAGCTATTATTAGCTAGATAGATTATTATAAAGGTAACCAACAATAATTTCGCATTTTGTGGATACTTATTTTATTAATAGGACTATGTTATCTTAATTAGTTAACAAGATTCCACTTGTATAATTTATTTTGCTATAAATAGGTCTAATTTTATTGAATACTCGTCCCCTATAATCTTCTTAAGTCCGTCTGGGGCATAATTAATGCTGCAATCATAATGTAGAGTTCATTTTATAATTCAATACATTTGTAGGTTTTCCTCATAGTCTGTTGAAACTATTTTAATTTTTATCGGAGTGTGCACATAAACTTAAAGGACTATTTTAAATTCGGGATCAATTTTAGCAACCTTGCGTCTCAATTTTAGAAAACCAGGGAAAATTCAGAAATTATAAATTCCCAAATTGACCCTGCCGTGGATCGAACCAGGGACCTCCGCACGTTAAGACAACGGCGCTCAACACTGCGCCAGGGAGGTCCAAATAACTGTCTACCTTTTACGGTGCATGAGATACAGTCCGCTGACAGACAGACGAACGGACGGACGATTAGCGGAAGCAGTAATAGGGTCCCGTTGGCACCCTTTTAGCACGGAACATAAAAATATATATTTGCACATAATAAATTAAATCGATATTCATCCATCGCCCCTCTAACTAAGCCCCTCTATACCATGATTAAAATACCTCACGGTATCTACCATTTCGGGCCCCTCCCTTCATAAAGTTCGGTCGGAAATGGACGATTTGCATTTTTTAATTGTGTTAACTGCTAAACGACGTTTATACCGTCGACTTGGAGATTGTTATTTTTTCGCCTTTCAATTCATTTAACTGCCCATAACTTAATGGAAATGCTAATTCAAGGATTTTATTTCTGAAACTTTATTCCTTTCAATTTAAACCTCGATGGGCATTCGTTTTTAATGGAATTTCTGTTTGATTCCAGACTAAAGATTGACAATTATTTTGCGTCTTTAAAAGAGCATTAAAAAAGGAATAAAAAGTTTTTATTTTATTCGAGGTGTAGGTACTCTTTGGTATTTAGCCTGGCTTTATATTGCTTGCGAAATCTTTAAAAATCCTGTTGATATTAAATTTCTCAAAAATTGTTCGTGAGCTGAGGGAAATTCAAAACCTCAAGTTCCTAAACCTCTTATTTCGGTTTGGACTATTAAATTTTAACGATTATTTATTTGTTTTAGGTTTTTTATATCTCGTAAGGATTCTTGAATTTTTTGCCTATGTAAATATTTACGTCTTTTACTATAATATTAAACAATCACGTTGATCCTATTGCGTGCTTGTTATAAAACTGGATAATTCCTGTACATTGAATATTTTGTACACATTTGTTTGGGGAATACTTCACTATACATATATAAAACTAGCTGAAGCCCGCGACTTCGTTCGCGTGGATTAAGTTTTTTGTTATTCCCGCGGGAACTCCTTAATTTTCCGGGATAAAAAGTAGCCTATGTCACTCTCCAGGTCCTCAACTATACCCATGCCAAAAAACACGTCAATCCGTTGCTCCGTTGCGGCGTGATTGAAGGACAAACCAACAAACCAACAAACCAACAAACCAACAAACAAAGTGACTTTCGCATTTATAATATTAGTAAGTATGAAGTATGATTTCATCCCCTATTTCACCCCTTTGGGGGTCGAAATTTCAAAAACTGTGAAATGCGTATTTCTTCATTTTAACCCGCAGCACATATACCAAGTGTCATAGCTATAACTTGAGAAATGAAGGACTTTCATATAAACTTTCAACCCCTATTTCACCCCTTCAAAGGTGGAAGTTTGAAAAACTGTGACACATTTACTTCCTTATTTTTTACCTTTAGCCAAAATACCAAGTTTTGTTGATATAACTTGAGAAATATCCTGAGAAATGAAATACTTTCATACACACTTTCATCCCCTATCTCACCCCTTCGAGGGTAGAATTTTCAAAAACTGTGAAACACGTAGTTCTTATTTTTTTACCGGTAGCTCATATACCAAGTTTCATAGATATAACTTTAGAAATGACGGACTTTCATACAAACTTTCAACCCCTATTTCACCCCCTTAGGGGTGGAATTTTGAAAAATCCTTTCTCAGTGGGTGCCTACGTCACAAAAGGAACCTACTGTCAAAATTTCAAGTTTCTAACTCCAGCGGTTTAGGCTGTGCGTTGATATATAAGTCAGTCAGTCAGTCAGGACTTAGTTTTTTATATATAATTATATATATATATATATATATATATATATATATATATATATAAATTAGCCCAAAACAATTTTATTTTAATTTTTATCTATCTGTCTGTTACATCACGCTGAAATTACTGAACTGATTGGAATCCAAATTAACAGATAATACAAATAAATATGGGTCGTTTCGAGATGGGAAATGAAAGTTATGGCACTTTATAGTCGATTTTACTTAATAACTCCGTTAAATCTCAACCGAATTTAACAATTCTTATGCATTTCTTTACACAGATTATACTGCTACATTAGTTTCATGTAAAATAAAGATCTCATGAATAATTCAGTGATAAATGGTGGAACTCCTCAACGGGAACAGTAAATTAATTACCACTTCAAAAGATTTTTAATGATTTTTTTTAAATACAAAGGTTTTTCTTTATTTAGCCCTTGACTGCGATCTCACCTGATGGTAAGTGCTGAATGCAATCTAAGAAGGTAAGGAACTTACCTGTTAGGGGCATGGCAGTTATATTAAACCCATACCCCTATTCGGTTTCTACACGGCATCGTACCGGAACGCTAAATCGCTTGGCGGCACGTCTTTGCCGGTAGGGTGCCACAGTCGAAGCCTCCCAACGTGCCAGTCCAGGGGAAAAAAAGGTATATTATAATATAAAGTTATGTAAATAAGAACACGCGCGAAGCTTGGGCAGATTAGCTAGTTCTGAATAGTAATTATTATACAATGTCAACTTTAAAACGACAAACAAAACTACACCATTTCCTGTACGGTCCGTACCATTACGTATTCAAACTAAGCGGATTTGCTCAACGTATGTAGCCGCCAGCCGGGGTATGAAATATTAAAGAGATAGGCACCATATCTTACCGGAGGCCGAATGCGCCCTCCGGGAGGGTTCTGCCCCGGGTTCCTATGCACTCGTTTTTAAATAATAAATCGAGTTATGTCGGATGGGCTTTTTAATTTAAATACGTTGATAATAAATGCATGCGCTGAATTTTATTTTATTTATTTAGTGAGGGACGAGTGGCCTATTATAATTTCGATACTGCATATCAGTCGATTTGGATTGTTGAGCAACGTTGACCCAAGTCGGTAACTGGATGGGTTTTTGAAGGTCCGAATTAGGCCTTTTCGCTTCGTCCGTGCCTCGGAGAGCACGGTCTCGGTTATTATCACTAACATCTGATAATAATCGTTAGAAACATAAGGGTTGAAATAGTACGCTTAGTCGAGACGTATGCGAAAACCCCTGGCATTATGTGATTAATGAAATGGGATCACGACCCTCAGCAACGAGGAATACGACGCAGAGAGAGAGAGAGAGATCTCGTAAAATTTTACCGTAGCTCCTAAAAATGCATAAATATTACCTATTTATTTTCACTACTAATTGTATTGTAAAAGCCCTGTCATCGAAAAAAAAAACTTATGTGATGGAGTGTACAATAGAAGATGATTAAAAAAATAATAAAATCACATTAACTCAACCTACATGCGACTTTACACTTTATTCTTTGTGGGCGAGACGTTAGAATTCCATCCACTATATTATCACTTAAGTAACCAATTGGTACAGCGAAATATCTAAGCTTCTACGAGTAAGTAGATCTTCATATTCATGAAGTCAACACCGTTGAGTGTCTTTGAAAATAGCTGATGCAGCGTCTATTTTGTCTGTCTATTTTCCTGGAAACACTACTAGCCTATTGATACTGTAACGGAATGGTAAGTTAACGTATTGTTCTCTTTTTAGGGTTCCGTACCCAAAGGGTAAAAACGGGACCCTATTACTAAGACTCCGCTGTCTGTCTGTCTGTCTGTCTGTCTGTCTGTCTGTCTGTCTGTCTGTCTGTCTCCAGGCTGTATCTCATAGACCGTGATAGCTAGAAAGCTGAAATTTTCACAAATGATGTATTTCCGTTGCCGCTATAACAACAAATACTAAAAATTAAAAAAATATATATATTAAGGGGGGTGTCCATACAATAAACGTGTTTTTTTCGTATTTTTTTGCTCAATATTAAAAACGGTAACAGGTAGACGGTTCAAATTTTCACAGAATATTAACTTGTATATTACCTTTCAAAATAAATAATTAAATATCAATAAAGTAAATATTAAAGGGGGGCTCCCATACAGCAAACGTAATTTTTTGATATTAATAGTAAACCTCTACAAACAAAGTTAGTTTTGCGGTTCATTAACAAAGGTAATTATACCTACTTCTTGAGTACGGAACCCTCGGTGCGCGAGTCCGACTCGCACTTGGCCGGTTTTTTTAATTCCAGTTTTAAGTTAGAATTACGAAGCCGTGGCGTCGCCTGGAGGAGGGCTCCAGCTGAAAATCAACATTGAAAACTAACTACTAGCTCTACTAACTACCTAACTAACTAGCTCTTGGAATTTTGTAATTATAATTTATTTCAGGGCATTCTGCATTATGCTGAGCTGATGTAACATTTTATGTGTTACTAAATGATGCCCGCGATTTCGTCTACGTGTATTTAGGCTTTTAAAATTCCCATGGAAACTCTTTGAATTGCGAGATAAATAGCATATATTTTCCTTCTCCAGGATGTAACCCATCTCTATGCCAAACTTTATCAAAATCGATTGAATAGATGAGCTTCGAAAGCTTAGTAGACAGACACACTTTCGCATTTTTAATAGTACTATGGACTATGAAGCGTTCTTGGATAACGTGCTGGAATTTTATTATTATAAAGCCTTTATTTGCTAAAAAGAAGTATATAATAAACTAAAAAAATATATGATAAAAGAAAATTAAAAACAAAAAAAAATGAGTATGTATGTGCTTGAATTACATACACCAAAAGACGCAGGGTTTATCGAACAGGAGACCAGTGGCATGTAGTTCATAGAGGCGTAAAAGCAATCTTGCCCAAATGGAAATACGTCATTGCTCATCTTTCATCATGACAGTCAGTAAATTGGTATACTAACTAATGCCTACCCTAGCTTCAAACCCTGTGCGCGCCACTGCAGGAGACATAAAAACATGGTGGTTGAAGTCATTTTACGTCACACATATTCTAATAACGAAGACAATTATTAAGGCACAGTAGCCTTGGCCGCAATCAATTCACGTACTTCGGGGCTATATAGTTAGTATGAGATCGTCTTACCATCGTTGATAGAATAGGGATGATGCCTATATCAAAAATAAATTATTTCTAACTGATTATTATATAGAGGGTATTCCAAAAGACCTAAACTAAAAATAGATGAAAGAAAAAAAGTGCGTTGAAATTTGATGACGTCACAACTATGAATTTAATACAACTTTCATACTAGAAGTGCGTTTTTAAGTTTGATATAGAGTTGCTGGTTTGATTGAGTTGTCATCATCCCTATTATCGGATCCACCATCCATATTCGAATACTGGAATACATAACGTCAAAGGAAAATGTACCCATTAGGCCTTGATTAAAACTAAAAAAATACAGTACTACAAAGAAATCTAATTTTGGAAAACCACTTGGAGTGCTGGCTATAAGTGTAAATCTGTTGACGTACTTGAACACAAGGCAGTTAAAGCTCAAACACACTAGGGAGATAAAACACTAATTATTGTCTGGCGGACAAAAACTGCGCACGATAACGCAAAACGTCCTTCCCATCACGTCGTGTAGACGTTTTGTCCTGCCGCCCTAGTATGAATAAGTCCCACGCGCTGTTATTGCCCCGCGTAAGAGAGGGTGACATTATATTTTCATTTTATAATCAATATGGAACAATATTAGATAGGATGTTTGCAAGCTTGTGCATAAGTATGTCACTTTGGTGGGTATGGGTTGACGTCTTCTTCCACGATAGCGCGTGCTATTCATGCTAGGGCGCCGTCGGAGCTCTTATGGTCAATTTTATTTGTCTAACTCCAATGTGTTAAAAACAAATGAAGCACACAAAAGTTAATTTAGTTAATTTTAGTTATAAATTTAATTATTTATTTATTTTTTGCTGTGTATTTTGCAAAAATACTTTGTTTTTTTTGTTTACCGATGCCATAACTACATCAAGAATACTCAATTAGGTATATATGTTACATCTAAATATTGATTTATTGTGCGTTATACCTCAAACAATTGTGGTCATTTTTGTAGACTACATTAGAAAATATGTGTTTCGACACTCGAACTCTATCAACACTGGCAAGATCTCGCGGGGAGAGATGTAAAATCTCATACTAATCCAAAAGTTCGCTCAAACGATTTCTATCAAGTTTCCACGCCATAACCGTCCCAGGGGCGGCATTGATTGCGCCGATTCGACGGAATTTGCATTTTATAATTAAAGAATTAGAGCCGACCTTTACGGGGGGGATGTTTTATTTACTTTGTCGCGCCGTCTTACATTCAAATGGACGAGTTTCGTCGTGTTCACGTAATAGTGTCTACGCTTTGAGCCTTTAGTGATGCAAATTTAGAATTATTCACTTTGGTCCCTTCACCTTTCACATTTTGCAAATAAAACTTTTTGAATGTCTCACAAAAGCCTCCTTTCATTCAGTCTTTTTTTATTTATAAAAATACTAGTGATGCCCGCGACTTTGTCCGCGTGGACAGAGGTTTATTGGTTCCCGCGGAAACTCTTTATTTTTCCGGGATAAAAGGCCTATGTCTTATTCCAAACTATAATCTATCTCTGTACTAAAATTCATCCAGATCCGTTCAGCCGTTCTGGCGTGATTGAGTAACAAACATCCATCCATCCAAACTTTCCCGTTTATAAGAATACTATAGACTATTGGTCCGCCCCAGCTTCGCACGGGTAGCACTAATCATCAGTCAAGCAACGCCAAATATATTTTTAATAATTTAAAACAAGTTTAAAATTAATAAAAATATTTTTATTATATGATGTAACAAAAAATTACTGCTTTTCGCAATTATTCCTATATACATGGCGTTCCTTCGTACCAAATTTCAAGATTCTGAGTTCACGGGAAGTACCCTGTAGGTTTTGATTCCCTTGCGAGTGTCGAAAATTTGCATAAAAATATTCTTATTATATGCTGTAACTAAAAATTTTTGTTTTTCGCAATTCTTCCTATACCTATCTGTGCTGTAAGACGTTGCTTCGTACCAAGTTTCAAAATTCTGAGTTCACGGGAAGTACCCTGTAGGTTTTGATTCCCTTGCGAGTGTCGAAAATTTGCATAAAAATATTCTTATTATATGATGTAACTAAAAATTTATGTTTTTCGCAATTCTTCCTATACCTATCTGTGCTGTAAGACGTTGCTTCGTACCAAGTTTCAAAATTCTGAGTTCACGGGAAGTATCCTGTAGGTTTTGATTCCCTTGCGAGTGTCGAAAATTTGCATAAAAATATTCTTATTATATGATGTAACTAAAAATTTATGTTTTTCGCAATTCTTCCTATACCTATCTGTGCTGTAAGACGTTGCTTCGTACCAAGTTTCAAAATTCTGAGTTCACGGGAAGTACCCTGTAGGTTTTGATTCCCTTGCGAGTGTCGAAAATTTGCAGCATAAACGGCTGTATCTTTTGATTGCGTTGGCTTAGAAGCGTGATTTTTTCACAGCTCCAAGGGACAGTAGACCTGAGTATTTGATATTAATTTAAGTTTGATACCTTAATGCGTTCCTGAGAAAAAGGGTCTTGACACACAGGCGGGCGGACAACAAAGTGATCCTATAAGGGTTCCGTTTTTTCCTTTTGAGGTACGGAACCCTAAAAAGGTGACTGCCTGACTGATCAACGCAAAGCTCAAACCATTGGATGAATCGGGCTGAAATTTGGAATACAGATTTAACTATTTTGACATAGACGTCAGTTATGAAAGAATTTTTGAATATTCAATCCATAAGAGGGTAAATCAGGGGTTTGAAATTAGAGTATTCCACTCAAACGATATCGCGGGCAAAAGCTAGCATAAAATATTTTTGACTAGCTGATGCCCGCGACTTTGTCCACGTGGAATAAACTTTTTTCATTCCCGCAGGAACTACAATAGGCTACCGGAATAAAGAGTAGCCTATGTCACTCTCCAGGTCCTCAACTATACCCATGCCAAAAATCACTTTGATGCGTTGCTCCATTGCAGCGTGATTGACAGACAAACCAACAAACCAATAAACCAACAAACAAACACACTTTCCCATTTATAATATTAAGTAAGTATGATGTTCTTACATTAGGTACTAGGATTTTACATTACATTAGAAGGATCGCACTATTACTACATCGATTACTAAAATATCAAACAGTAAATCTATGATTGTTTCTCTGGTATCTATATAACGATAACCTCTAAGAAGCAAAGCTCTTGCTATAATTTAATGAGCTAGGAGACCCTCTTCAATGGATCCGCGGATTTAAATTATTTACGAGCCCAAGGGACTACCGGTTCATTATTGGGAACGAGTATTGCTTTTCTCTATACTGTCGCATGGGAATACTTGAAGTAGTTGGATTTAAGACCTTGAGAAGTAATTTTGGGTCTTGAGATAATGGGGTCAATTCTTTTAGCACAACATCTCTAACAGCCCTATTTATATTGCTACTAGCTGATGCCCGCGAATTAGTACGCGTGGATCGAGGTTTAGTCGTTCCCGCGGGAACTCTTTAATTTTCCGGGATTAAAAGTAGCCTATGTGCTATTCCAGACTATAATTTATCTCTGTGCCAAATTTCAGCCAGATCCGTTGAGCTGTTGGGGCGTGTTGGGTGTTGGGGCGTGATACATCCATCCATCCATACATCCATCCAAACTTTCGCATTTATAATATAAGTAAGACTAGATGATGCCTGCGACTGTCCGCCAGGATTTTTGATTCCCGCGAGTATTCCTGAATTTTCCGGGATAAAAAGTAGCATATTATGTCCTTCTCCGGGATACAACCTATCCCTGTACCAAATTTCATCACAATCAATTGAACAGATAGGCCGTGAAAGCGTAGCAGAAGGACAGACAGACAGACACACTTTCGCATAATAATATGAGTATGGATCCCTTTCAAAATACTACCCGCGGTACTTAATTAATTAGGGTTGTCATTTTAGTTTAGTTTAGACATTGTTAACAGTGGAACTATTGGATTTTTTCCAGAAAGTAACTCAAATAAATTAACTCAAAAGTTGAACTACTGAAAATAAATAGTTGAACTGATCAAAGAAACGAAATCAAAGTAATTATATAAATTAACCACCAGGCCAGACCAGAGACAAATAATAAACTATTAACCAAATTTCCCTTGCCAGGAATTGAACTTGGAATATCTCGTTTGGAAGACCATAACGCTAACCACTTCTCCAAGGAGGTTATCAAAATTAAACTATATAAACAAAATCTGGTAATATATTTCCGATGATTCACTATTTATCATTCAAATAAACCAGAGGCATACCCCCATCGCTTAAAGCCGTATTGTTTTACTATTGTTGACGTTCGTGTTTTAGAATAATAATCCTTATTATTACGGACATCAAGAATTGTCATTTTAAAATATTACTGCTTGGAGTGATGGTAGTAACCCCCTGTCCCGCGTTTGGCTGTGTTGGCATGTTAGCATGTTGTCTGAAACCTAAGCACTATGTTATCGTATGGACCGGCTAAAATAAACAAACTTAACGTTATGTCAACATGACTTCCATTTTGATACAATTTCGTTTAAAAATTAGTACGTCACAAGCTAGAGCGAATTGAAATCTGAAACAGTGACGGCTCAAAGTTTAAATTTGATTCTTTAACTTTGTCTGTCTTTGGAACGGGACAAGTGGCATAGTTGCGCACATCAACCGATTGCGATTATTGAGCAAGTCGCCCCAAGTCGGTAAATGGATAATAATAATGTCCTCCCGACCGAATTTCGGCCACGGCGGCCAATCTCCTCAGAGATTAGCCATCTGCGCGGGAGATATTATAGTGCACAAGTGTGTGCGCAACCACAGGTGCACTCTCTGTTCCTTTTACTCTCATAGCCCGATGGGACAGAAAATCCAACATAACCGGTGAGAGATCAGGCGCAGGACCGACGGTTTAACGTGCTCTCCGAGGCACGGGGGTGAAACACCGCCAACTTTCTAACTCCAGGCTAGTACTGAGAATTTCTTGTCAGAAAAACCCAATACTCGTTGTGACCCGACCCGGGACGTCGTCGGCCGCAGTCGAACATGCCAACCACTACACCAACGAGGCAGTCAATGGATATGTAACATTTGGAACTTCAAATTTTGCCTTTTTATTTCCTCCGTGCCTCGGAGAGAACATTAAGCTGTCGGTCCCGGTTATTATCGCTAACATCTGTTAATAATTGTCAGTTTAACCTAATAATTTACAGTACCTACTCTCAGTCGAATCATATGTGGAAGGACCTGGGAACCCACCATAATGGCAGGGCCTTATTATCTCAAGAAAACACCTGCCATTATGTGATTAATGGAATAGGGTCACGACCCTCAGCGATAAGAAATATGATGCAGAGAGACTGTGTCTTTATCTTACAATACAAGAAGATGAGACAGAGTTCAACGCTTTTTTGTCACGTGAAATTTTTCCAGGCCAGGTCCTCACTTTTACCCCGTAAAAAAAATAATATTCTAAAATTATTTTTAATTAGAAAAGCACCTCCTTTTATTTGTTTAGCCAATATTAGCATTAGCCGTGTGCCGAGTAACGTTAGCATGTTACTAAAGTACGGGTTGTTATCATAAGAGCCAGCAAAAACAAACACTGCCTTTGCCTAAGCACTGGAGGTAGACGAACTCACTGTCTACCCTGTACCTACGTTCTATAGCAGCTATATCAATTGGTACATAGACACTGATTAAAAAAAAACAGAAACAGTAAATAAATTTAAAAAACACCTTGCTGTGGCTTATTATGCACTAGCTGATGCCCGCGACTTTGTCCGCGTGGATTGAGGTTTTTTGTTTCCGCGGGAATTCTTTTATTTTCCTGGATAAAAATTAGCCTGTGTGTGTTATTCCAGACTACAATCTACGTGCCAAATTTCATCCGGATCTGTTCAGCCGTTCTGGCGTTAATGAGTAACAAACATCCATCCAAACTTTCGCATTTATAAGGTTAGTAAGTACCTATAGAAGTATAGATACTTGACACAATATCTAAACTACAATAAAAAATCTAAATCTAGTTCTGTCCCCTTCCGCAGGGAGTGTTATGAAAGATCATAAAACCTTACTGCACGCAGTCTTACAGTGAATCTAATGAATTTAAAAAAAACCGGGCAAGTGCGAGTCGGACTCACGCACGAAGGGTTCCGTACCATTATTAATAAATAATTACCTTTGTTAATGAACCGCAAGACTAACTTTGTTTGTAGAGGTTTATTGTTAATATCAAAAAAACTATGCTAGTTAGAGCATTGGCTATAGTTTTCCTGTAAAATATACGTAAATTCCTATTGACCATAATTATTTCAAATTTTTCGATGGGTAAACTCCGGAGATAAGGGGGGGGGGGGGGGGGAACGGTATTTTTTTAGACATTTTCCCCGATAAATCAAAAACTATCATAACTAAAAATAATTAAAAATCTGTTTTATAATTTACAAAGTAAACCCTTTCATATGATACCCCACACAGTACAGTTATCTCACTTTTAAATTTCAACCCTAAGATTTTCCCCCCTTTTTAAATAAGAACAAAAATAATTTCCAATTTTTTTTAATTTCAGTGTCTTTGGGCCACTAATATACACAACTATTCCAAATTTCATGTCGATAGCTTCGGTAGTTACTGAAATAATCGAGTGTGACGGACGGACAGACAGACGGAGAAAGTCGCACCATAAGGGTTCCATTTTACCATTTTGGTACGGAACCCTAAAAAACTGATAAAGATATTAAGACCGCCATATATAGGCTCTAGTGTACATTTTAGCGATGATACCGATTACCGTGTTCCACCAACCCCTTATAATAATGAACCGGAAACCGCTAAAGCGCCTACCAGTCCACCTGTCCTTATCACCCTCAAACAACACGAGCAATTAACGTGGCGTGTCTTATCGCGGCCATATTTAACCGTGTTTGCTTTAACCGGATCAGCGCGAACAAATACCAGGCGGGCGCGTTACCTGTACCAAGGCAATCGTTACCATCGCTTTGCACAATTCATACAAATTGAATACAAGATCCCCGACGCAGCGATGTCCTTCCACTCTTTATACTACGCGACACGGTTTTATATACGACACGATATGAAAGCTTGCGACACACGACATGGGATCGCACCGCTTTACAACTCCTAGAAATTAGTTGCCTAAAAATAACAACTACTAAGCCTACCGCATTCTTTCTAGTTAGTACGCAGTATCACTCCGTCCTTTACGGCTTTTAGATTAAGCATGTCCACTTACACTTAATCTTGCTAAGTTTCATTTTTTCATTTAATTTATTTGTTCCAAAAATCATCACAATAGGTACTTTTTGTTAGATCTAGCGGGGCAGTGGCTTCCACACTAGGATTCCCTATATCGTGGAAACCGTATCTGGATTCAATGCGACGCTATTTAATCGTTCATATTAGCTAGGTCCTATCACTTTGTTAAATATCTCTACTATTGTAGAGGTTCGTAGCTCAGCTACGTTTGTTTATTCGTAGCATTTTAAAGACTACGTACCAAATGCTACGAAGAAATAACGAAGCTATTTTGAGAAATTTGCAACAATAACTTTGTTAGGTGCGTATGTCCATAATACTTAGACTAAATAAATGACAATAAAGGTGTTTCATTGTTTATCGTTGATACGAGTGGATTAGCAAAAACAAGAATTAGCATTATCTTAATTTAATAATAGGTAAGTCAGACGTAACAGATACGACCAAAGCCTCCCTTTTATTAACGAAATACCACAGTTGTATATTCATTAAAAAAACCCTTTTGATATCGAAATATCGCACACTGTAAATATCTTTACGCATGCGAAGTACACACATATAATAGCGAGTGCCTTTTAATATTTTAAAGTTCATTTTATTTTATGGGCGCAAATAAAACCCGGTCAAGTACGAAGCGGACTTACCAGCCGAGGCTCCATTAACCCATTTCCTCAGTTTTTTCACGCTACAGGAACTATTGTGGGTATTAAGTATTTCCTTTTTATTTTTTGAAACTAGTGAGCCGGCAAAAACGTTCCATTTCTCGATTTAAGCTTTAGTTTCGATGATTTTGATAAAAATTATTACAGTTTGAAATTAAAATGTTATTTTTTTATATTATGCTATTATATTATTGCTATCCCAAGAAAATCCCTATTATTACGTGATTAATGGAATGGGGTGCAACGAGGGACGATCCTCAGCAATGAGGAATACGACGCATAGAGCGAGTCCAATTTACTTACTTGTACACAAACAAAAAATTACCAACAAGGAGATTATTTTCATAATACACACTATTATTTTCAGCTGTAGATAAGAGAGAAGAGATCATAGATCAAGAAGATCGTTAAGATGTTATTACCAAGTTTATGAGCCATATAAATAAATAAATTTTGAAACTATAACCCTGTGAAGATTGCGTTATTTACCCGCTGGTCGGATCCAATTATAAACGAGGTTTAAAGGATGAACTATTAAAGCCTGCCATCCGAAACTTTTTATAGGCACATTAAATTAGATATCATTTTAGTGGCGCAGTAGGATGGACGGGGGTTTACATCCTTTTAAGACCCCCGGATTATTGGGGGTGCACTGCAGTATAAGCTATTTAACGGCATCGAAACTAAACTATATTTCTTAGGATACACGTGATAAAACTTATCTTGCAACAAGCTGTAATCTATGAGTTTAGCTGGTTCAACCATCGGTCATTGCATAAATTTAAAGATTGTGTAAAACAGCATGTGTTTAAATATACATTACTAGCAGATGCCCGCGACTTCGTCCGCGTAGTTTAAGTTTTTTCCCCACGGGTACTCCTCAATTTTCAGGTATAAAAAGTAGTCTATGTCACTCTCCATGTCCTCAACTCTATACTCATGCAAAAAATCAAGTTGATCCAGTGCTCTGTTGCGGCGTGATTGAAAGACTTACCATCCTTGAGGATAAAATGTTCAAAAACTATGAATCACGTATTTCTTCATTTCAAACCGAAACTCGAAATACCAAGTTATAACTTGAAAAATGACAGATTTTCATACAAAGTTTCAACCCCTATTTTTATCATATGAGAGAAAAATTTTGAAAAACTGTGACCTACTTCTTTATTTTTTTACTGAAAGCCAAAATACCAAGTGTCGTTGATATACCTTGAAAAATATCTTGAGAAATGCAGGATTTTCATACAAACTTTCGTCCATTATTTCACCCCTTTGGGGGTAGAATTTTCAAAAATGGTGCAACACGTACTCCTTCATATTTAACCGAAAGCTCAAAGACCAAATTCCATGGCTTTAACTTGAAAAATGAATGAAAAATGAATGTCACAAACACACACACACACACACACACACACACACACACACACACACACACACACACATACACACACACACACACACACACAGACAGACAGACACTTTCACAAACATTATTTAAGCTCTTTAAGCATGTAACTTCACACTTTTAATTTGTTATAATTGCTTTTCTTTAATATTCTAATATAACCAAAATTTGTAATAAACTAACCTAATGATAAACTAAAATGTATATTAACGAAAAAATGTTACCTGTTTGGAAATCACAGCACATTTTGAAAAATATTTATCTTTAATAAATGTTGGGAAGGAACTGGCCCCTATGATACGGGTCCTCCTAGTTTAGGGGCCAGGAATTTATTGTATTTGTACTTAAGTTAATTTCTTTAATAAAGATTTCTATTCTATTCTATTCTACTTTCATTGCAACTACCCGTTGGGGGGTGGAATTTTAAAACTCCTTCCTTAGTGAGCGCCTAAGTCACAAAAGGAACCTACTGTCAAAATTTCAAGTTTATAACTCCAGCGGCTTAGGCTGTGCGTTGATATATAAGTCAGTCAGTCAGTCAGTCAGTCAGGACTTTGAATTTTATATATTATATAGATTACCGGATAAAGTCACATGTTATATCGGAAAATGCCCAACTAATTTCTATCCCGTTCGGGGCTCTTTTTCGTGAAACTGTTCGCGCGACGCGAACTCGAACGGGTTCGAAACTAGTCGGGCTTTTTCGACAGAACACGTGAGTTTATCCGGTAATTATGTATATTTAAAACAGTATTTATTATTATTATTATTGATTTATTTATGTATCACTCACGATAGTTTAAACGATAAAATAACATATTTTTAGCTGATGCTATTATTCTATTGATGAATTTCTTTCTGACAAAGTAGCATGGAAGAAATTGGCTTCGCATTCAGCAGCCCACGTGACAGTGTCATTCTTGTTACATCACGTATTTATTGTGTATTAACTATACGTATTTTAACATTCCAACGTGAAATAAATCATTTCATTTCATAATATACTTAGTTCAAACTCGCGAATCTAGAAACTTGAGATTCAACCTGCAACATTATTATCACCAGTCCAAAACTGTTCTATACGGAATCCCAAACTATATTATGGGCCTTTAACCAAATAGAATTTTAAAATATCCGGAACGCATTTACCATGCGCGTAATGTGAACATTAATGTTACTATTTTATGAATGCCCGGCCATTTTCCTCGCTAGATGTAATATTGGTACCTTCAAAAGAAGGGCGAATTGGTACCCTTTAGGCATACGTCATCCATCTTAGACTGCATCATCACATGCTTTTTTTCTGGTAAAGGTAAGAGTAAGCTCTTACCTTTACCAGAAAAAAAGCATGTGTTACATTTAACTTTTTATAATGTCACAATCCTGGGGCCATACTGCCAACGCATAAAGCAATACTTAAGCAATATTACATTAAAAGGACAGTTTGATGTCACGTACCTTGACGTTCCTAAATAAGGATTATAATTCTAAAACACGAAAGTCAACAATAATGAAACAATATGGGCTCTAGGCGTTGGCAGTATGGCCCCCTGTTGTCAGTTTTAATTCAGTCAAGTACCGGCACAATGTCGCCTATCTATCGGTTTTCTATCGAATATACCTACCTGGTGAATGTGCTAAGGAACTTCACAACCTTGTTCCTCCTTTGTATAAGTTAAGTACCTTCAAGGCAAACGTTTTTATCTGTAAAAGGCCTTGTCCAGAGTGTCTGACAGACAACCAACAGCCCAAACGACAAAAAGCAGAAATAAATTTTGAGAGAATATTCCTTGAGCAGAGGTGTACTCAGGAAGGAATTTTCGAAATTCTACCCTTAAGGAAGTGAATAGGCGGTTCAAGTTATATGCACAAAACTTGGTATTTGTGCTTTCGGTGAAAAATAAAGAATTTTATGTTTTCAGTTTTTTGAAATTTCTTTTCTAGGAACCCATTTTCACGCGGACAAAGTCGCGGGAAAGCGCTAGTAAAGGTATAAAGGATAACAACATTACAATGAAATACATTTGATTCAATTTCACAATAACAAGCAATATTACTCTCGGAAGTCTGTAAAAGTTCTTCACAATAGTAACGCCGAGTTCCTCAAGGTAAATGGTAATAGTTGTGTTAACAACTTTTCCATGTAAGCACCTCTATGGAGGTATGAAACGATTTTGCGAGCGGGTTGCTCTGTGAGTTGTATGTTATTAGAGCAGCAATAGACCACAAATATATAGTCACCGTAACATTGTTAAAACCGTTAGATTGTAATCTATCTAGCGAGATTGTAAACTATCGAAAGATTACAATTTAACGCATTATTATTCGGTAGATTGTAGTCTGTTAGGTATATTAACCCGATAGAACCTAATCTGACCTAAACCTGCGGCCGTGCACTACCTGATTATTTATGCCGAACCCTAACATAACCTACAAGAAAGAGAAAAGAAAACGTAAATACAATGAATATTTACAAAATTGACACTCAGCACATTGAACGGTTCACAATCTGTCGACAGTTTACAATCTAAACGTTTTTGCAATTTTACAGTGACATATACAAAACAACAAATTATAAAGTCATGACGCTTTTTGCTATTCAGTAAGTTGGTGTTGAACCAACCTTTACCGAGTTTCTTGCTGGTTCTTCTCGGTAGGAAGGTCATTCCGAACCAGTGGTAGATTCACTCGACTATTCAAAATCACTATATAAGTCTACTTGAATAAAAATATTTGATTTTATTTACTTCTTCTAAAAGTTAAGTTGCTATCTTTACCACTATGACAGGATTCTTATGGCAATTTGACAAGAATAAAAGTGAAAGATGAAAGAGCTTGGCCCGTCTGGTCATTAATTTTAGTTAGAGCCATCAAAATTATTCAAAGTCGCAGCGTATTTCTTGCTTGTAATAATTAGTTTTGATATAATATATAACTACACTTTAAATCTAAATAAATCACGAGAAACAGTTGACGTCCAATTAATTAAGTGACGTTAACACCGGGTGGTGATAATAGCGTTCTTTACTTCTTTTTCTCATAAAACTTATAACTGTTTGAAGTGAAATAAAAACTGGTATGAAATGTGATCTAAGCACTGATATTATCTTATTAACCACTAGTTGATGCCCGCGACTGCCTCGTTGGTCTAGTGGTTAGCATAGTCGACTGCGGATCACGAGATCCTGGGTTCGATTCCCGGTCGGGCATAAAAGTTAGGTATTGGGTTTTTCAATTAAGAAATTCTCAGTGCCAGCCCGGAGTTGGAAGTTGGCGGTGTTTCACCCCCGTGCCTCGGAGAGCACGTTAAGCCGTCGGTCCCGGTTATTATCACTAACATGATAGTAGTCGTTAAAGCCCGCCAACCCGCATTGGAGCAGCGTGGTGGGTCTAAGCTCTAATTCCCGCTCTCCTATGAGAGTGGAGGCCTGTGCCCAGCAGTGGGACGCTAATAGGCTGTAGTGATAATGATGATGATGATGATGCCCGCGACTTCGTCCGCGTGAATTAGTGCAGTTTCCGGGATAAAAAGTCCTCTTCGGGACCTATCCCTGTACCAAATTTCATCAAAATTGGTTGTACAGATGGGCCATGAAAGCGTAACAGACAGACAGACACACTTTCGCATTTATAATATTAGAATGGATTAGTATGGATGTTATGAATGGGGAAGTTTGGATGTTTGTTACTCTTTCATACCACAACCACTGAACCGATTTGACTCAAATTTGGAATGAAGATAGCTTTAATGCTCCGATTTAACACATAGGCTAAATTGCCATGGCAAAAAGAGCTGCCATGGGATTTAAAAACCTTAATCCGCGCGGACGAAGTCGTGGGCATCATCTATATACATATAACACATATTTATATAAAACATCATACTAATATTATAAATGCGAAAGTGTGTTTGTTTGTTGGTTTGCCCTTCAATCACGCTGCAACGGAGCAATGGATTGACGTGATTTTTGGCATGATATAGTTGAGGACCTGGAGGAGAAAATTAAGGAGTTCCCGTGGGAATCAAAATCAAAATCAAAAAATTATGTAAGTGTCTACTCCATGGCCTTACTCAGTGGCGTACCTAATATTATTAAATTGTGTTTATTTGCATGCAGCGACGTAAGGTACCTTTCTGCACTGAGCTCGGAATAGGCGATAAAACGTCAGTGCTTCCATGAAATGCGCTGTACTAGGTATGGCTCTACTAAACAAAAACTGCCTGGTACTGTTTTTACTAAAAACTAACCAGATTTTGCACTCCACCTACCTTTTTAGAACGATAACACCCTTCTGAAAATTACGTTATTGAATAACGCAATTTTCTTTTTTCCCGAGTACGGCAAAGCCGGTTTCATGACATTTTAGCAGTCTATGTGTGTATGTATGCAAGTTTGTATTTATGTATATTCCACCGTAGCGCCTAAACTGCTGAGCCAATTTGGATGAAAGAGGTATAAATCGATTCGTTATTATAGCAAATAAGTCATATACTTTGTCCTAAGCAAAGACAATATTATATAAACCAGGTTAAGACTGTTCACTTCATACATTCAATCAAAGCTCGCTAAATGCGCATTAAAGTCGCCGGTACCTTGTAGTTCTTCGCACAATCTAAGATGGCGTAACTGTGCAAGCTGTTTGTTAAAATTAGTTGAATGTAAATTTGCTAGTGATTTTATCAAATTTTTGTATTTTGATAATTTAATATAAATAATTAATACAATTGAAGCAAGAAAATACGATATTTCACCGATTTTACTATAATCATATAAAGAGCGAGCCTGGTAGCGCCACCTAACGGTAGTATTAACCTAGAATTTTTTTTATAAGAGAGTTAGCAATCTATACTTGGTATTATAATTAATCTATGGTCCTAAGTATGACCTTCTACAATTAATCATACAGGGCAAGATACAAGGCAAAAAGGGCGTGGAACGGAGAACGGCATCCTGGCTGAATTACTTACGCCAGTGGTTCAATAAAAGCACCCGATCATTATTTAGAGCTGCAGTGTCGAAAGTTCAAGTTGCCAATATGATCGCCAACCTTCGATAGAAGAGGCGCCGACGTTTATAATATAGTAAAGGTACCACCACCATTATAGCCCATTAACGTCCCACTGCTACGCAAAGGCTCCACTCTCATATGAGAGCGGGAATTAGAGCTCAGACCCACCACGCTGCTACGAGTACAATGCGGGTTGACGGGCTAGGCAATAGTACACCTGATTATAATCTAGGTAACATTCCTACATCTCTAGAATAGAATAACCTCACTGACCGTTCCAAAAAAAAACAACTAGTGTCACTTTCTTTTATTTTATCACTAGCTGATGCCCGCGACTTCTTCCGCGTGGTTTAAGTTTTTTGTTATTCCCGCGGGAACTCCTTAATTTTCCGGGATAAAAAGTAGCCTATGTCACTCTCCAGGTCCTCAACTATACCCATGCCAAAAATCACATCAATCCGTTGCTCCGTTGCGGCGTGATTGAAGGACAAACCAACAAACCAACAAACAAAGTGACTTTCGCATTTATAATATTAATATGAATATGATATATGATATGACTAGCTGATGCCCGCGACTTCGTCCGCGTGGTTTAAGTTTTTTTGATTCCCGCGGGAACTCCTCTTTTTTCCGGGATAAAAAGTAGCCTATGTCACTTTCCAGATTCTCAACTATAACCATGCCAAAAATCACGTCGATCCGTTGCTCCGTTGCGACGTGATTGAAGGACAAACCAACAAACCAACAAACAAACACACTTTCGCATTTATAATATTAGTATGATTTTTTTTATTAATTTTCTATTACAGTCTTCCCTTTTTAAAATTGCAAAATTCACATAACATGTTAAATAAAAAGGAAAGAAACAAAAAAGTTTGTGGTTTTAGAAGTAGAAGAAGTACATTTTCAAAAACATTACTTAATATATCCCAAAGGAAAATATAATAAGCCGTATAAGTTAGCAAATTATTCAAGAACCTTAGAAGAGCTAAGTAACCGCTAGGACTTGAAACTTTTAGCACAGAGTAGGTAACAGTTTCAGCTTGCTTAGACGTACGACTACGCTAGCGACTTTTTGTTTTATGATTTTATGTCGTTCACTCCCCGAGATTAGAGACCCACATTTCATCAAGATCGGTCCAGTGGTTGAGCCATAAAAATATTCCACACAGATAGCAATAGAATATATACTTTTATAATAATAATTAAGTATGTATTTAAAGAGGAAAGAACCCAAATAGCTCCTATTTTATCTCATATTTTTCCCAACGACTTGCCCGTGTGCTATGTGTTCACTTGGAATCTGTTGTAGTTTCCGCATGTCATACTAAACTATGTAATTGTGACGGATGACTGTCCTCTGTCATTGCGAGTTCCGACTCACTATTGGCCAATATCCATTGCCTCAGTAAGAATACTGAAAATTCAGTCACTGAGCCCATTATAACTAATATATTTGGAAACATAAAGAAAACACTGGAGTTCGATGTAACACATGTATTAGCTAGGTAGCCTGACACGAACTAAAAATTACATACAGTATTGACAAACAAAGTAACCCAGTACCCTCACACAAAACACATACCTACGCACTTCATTATAGCAATAATGTATACATAACAATAACAATAGAAATTGTAGCAATGATCAATGCAGATTTTTCGTGATCTGAATCGTGATTTTACTATCCCTACAACTAAACAGTTTCTGTTTTGAAGCCTATTTTTTCGCATGTCCTTTCCCGGAATGTTGCATCCGCAACATCGATTGAACAGATAGATCGTGAAAGCATAGTACAGACAGACGTATAAACTGATACACTTTCGCATTATTTATATTCGTATGGATTTATCTACAGAGTAAATTACCCAAATAGCTCCTATTTTTTACTTCAATATATAATATGTCGCATGTCTTCTTCTCTAGCGACTTGTCGCTCGTGTGCTCACTTCAAAGTAGTAGTTTCCGCAAGTCGTAAAGTGAATGTATTGTGAAGGATGTCTGTGCTCGCGGGCGGCTCATTGCGGACTCCGACTAACCTACTTAGTGCCCCGCGACTAGGGCTGTGCGAAATTTTCGTTCCATTGTACGGTTTCATAGTTCTGAATGAAGAGCCTTTCAAAACAAAACGTACCTAACAATTGCGGTATCATTTCAGAGTTTGATTATTTGTTGCAGCCGTTTTATGTTCCAAACGGGAAGAGCAATATTTCTTCTTCTTTCTTTCCAATTTTCACCGAATCAAGTGAAGGAAAGCGAGTAGCTGGGAGCCGCTGGAAGCAAGCGGCACACGACCGTCTCCTGTGGAGATCCATTAATAACAGAAAGTATTTGTCCAGCAGTGGACCTGTATCCTTAAAAACCTATGATGTAAAAAAATGCAAAAAAAAACTATGATGAATATAGTACACGAAAGGTCCAACAGTATTCCTAAAAACCCTGGCAGGAAAGTGGGAACACCCTTTTAAGAAACACTGTGTGAGTTTGCATGTGAACTCCAATTTGTTTCTTTTTTGCACTATAAGTTAGCAGTTGACTGCGATTTCACCTGATGGTAAGTGATGATGTAGTCTAAGATGGTAGCGGGCTAACCTGTTAGGGGCATGGCAGTTATATTAGTCCACCCCTAGTCGGTTTCTACGCTTGGCGGTACGTCTTTTCCGGTAGGGTGGTAAGTAGCCTCGGCTGAAGCATCCCACCAGGCCAGACCAGAGAGAAAATTCTGAAATTATAAATTCCCAAATTGTCCCTACCGGGAATCGAATCCCGGACCTCCCACGTCCAAATTTCCAAGACGGTACATTAGTCCTTTAAGTGTGAAATTGATTTTATTACATAGTTTCTAAAGTCTATTGTTACTAACACTTTCTATGATGAAGTATAAGATTTTAGCTGAAGTTTAAGTTTATTTATTTTATTATACCCACAAAAAGTTAAAACACAGCAAGCCAATTTTGTCAAGAATTCGCCCACGGGCTGAATTCGATTAAAAGCTAAAACTATTCATTAATGCCGCGGAAAATAAAGCGAAAACAAAGGTAATTAACTCCTGGCTCGTCGAATAACGCTTTGAAACTGAGGACGATGGGATAAAGTTACCGAGTACACCCTAGTTCAATTATATAACTTTCAACAATAGATATTAAGTAAAGCTATAGTGACCAATACTTAAGAGTATAAAAATGTTAAAAAGATAATTTTCTATGGCAAAACTAAAAAGCAGCAATATATATTTATATTGTTGCCTGAATCAGAGTAATATTATAAATGCGAAAGAGTGTTTGTGCGTTGGTAAGTCCTTCAATCACGCCGCGACGAAGCAACGGATCGACGTGATTTTCGGCATGGGTATATTTGAGGACCTGGAGAGTGACAAAGGCATTTTATCCCGGATAATTAAGGAGTTCCCGCGGGAATCAAAAACTTTACCACGCGGACAAAGTCACGGGCATCAGATGGTGAATGAATAAAATAAAAATAAATATACCAAAATTCACTCAGTAATAAACTTGGAAGTGACTGATACTTAATTATCAACTACCAATTTTGAACCTGCAGGAGGGTATCATTGTAACATGACCAAAGCCTGCTTAAATTATATAGACGCACTAAGAACGTAAAACCTTAAAAAGGAAGGAATAATATAAGACATTTTTTTTAGTTAGTATTTTAGCGCTAAATTCTACCAGATACAATAATGTCATAGTAAACTTCGAGTTCTGTAATTCCTTTGTGATCTGATTCCACTTTTGATACCTCTTTGATCTCTCAGATGATCAAAGGAAAATATACCTACTAGTCGATCCCGGCCTTTAGTTCACCTAATTAAACATTCAAATATTTCTACCTAATAGTTTAACCCAACAGGACAGCAAGGATTCAGATTTGTATGATAAAGGTAATCTAACAAAGTTTTACTTTGGATAACAAGATTATTATTATTATTATTATTATTATTGGCAGCCTGTGGTGTCCCAATGTTGGGCAAAGGCCTCCCTTTCCTCCTTCCATTTATCTCGGTCCATAGATATTTGGGGCCAGTCCTTTATAAAGGCATCGAGTTCATCGCGCCAGCGGCACCTCGGAATGTGAAAATCACATTCCTAGAAAAATGTTGAATATGCATGTGGAAGACCAAAGAAAAGATGGACGGATTGTGTGAAAGAAGATATGCGTGTAAGAAGAGAAGATAGTGAGTTACCGGATGAGAGAAGAGAGTGGAAGAAAATGACAATATTGTGCCGACTGCCGATCCCTGATGAGGGCAGGTAGAAGAAGAAATGCCAAAGTATGTCTACCTGTCTGATTGTTACTTTTCCAGGCATATAGCTGGACCAATTTTGATTAAATTTGGTACGGAGATAAAAATTAAGTTTCTACGGGAATCAGATCAGACGAAGACGATTGCATCAGCTACGCCCATGTTTAAAGTTTAAAATTCCTGGGGGAACTCTTTGTGCCGGGGTATCCGTGATTAAAGGACAAACAAACACACACACTTTAGCATTTACAATATCAGTATGATGTGGTAATACCTGGGCTACAAAAATAACAAGTAAGGCTCTTAATCCTAGTAAAAGGTTAAAACGAATTGTAAATTAACTTAACGTTAACAGGTCTGGATAAGGTCAAAACCGAAGCGTTAATTAACTCAGTACTTCATCGAACGCTTTGATATATCGGTGCTTTTAAATCCCAACCGGTGAGATAAAGTAACATCGAAAGGCAGCCCAGCCTAATTAAATAACTTTGAGTTGAACTCAAACAAACGTGGTTGACGCTCAAACGAAATGCCGGTCAGAAGGCATAATAATCTGGATATGTCTGGGTTTTTTCTTGTGTATTATTCTAGAATGAAGGTTAAATACCTACACATCTGTTTTCAACATGTACTTTAGACTGCGAAGTCTCATCAAGAGAGCGGAGATAGCTTGGTCTTATAATCTCTATATAAAGTGTACAGTGTACCTAATTTGAATAAATAAAATGTTGATTGATAGACGAGTCGTCGTCAATAGACGTCCACTGCTGGATGAAGGTCTCATGCGTGTATCTCCACAGAACACGTCTTGTGACGCTTCCTTCCAGCGCTTCCCAGCCACACGCTTGTGATCGTCCGTCCAACTTGTGGGGGGGTTGTAGACGGGTGATGGGTATATGGTAAAGTTTGTGAGGTTGTAGGAAGTAATCTCTGGATCTACTGAACCGATTTTAAAAATTCTAGGACCAATAGAAGGCCACATTATTTGTGAGTGTCATAGGCTATATACTACCCCAAAAATTAGGGAGTTCTCGTGGGAATTCAAAAAACTTATTTCACGCGGACGAAGTCGCGGGCATCTGCTAATACCTCATCATCATCATCACTACAGCCTATTAACGTCCCACTGCTGGGCACAGGCCTCCACTCTCATAGGAGAGCGGGAATTAGAGCTTAGACCCACCACGCTGCTCCAATGCGGGTTGGCGGGCTAATACCTACTCTATGCTAACTATTATAAATGAGAAAGTTTGGATGGATGTTTTTTTTTTTAATCCACTACAAGTTAGCCCTTGACTGCGATCTCACCTGATGGTAAGTGATGATGCAGTCTAAGATGTTAGCGGGCTAACCTGTTAGGGGCATGGCAGTTGTATTAAACCCATACCCCTGCGTCTTTGCCGGTAGGGTGGTAACTAGCCATGGCCGAAGCCTCCCACCAGGCCAGACCAGGGAAATTTCAGAAATTATAAATTCTCAAATTGACCCTGCCGGGGATCGAACCGGGGACCTCCGCACGTTAACAGCGCTACACACTGCGCCACGGAGGTCGTCATGGATGTTTGCTCAGAACGGCTGAACGGATCTAGATGAAATTTGGCACAGAGAAAGATTATAGTTCGGAATAACACATAGGTTACTTTATCCCGGAAAATTAAAGAGTTCCCGCGGGAACCAAAAACTTCAATCCAAACGGATGAAGTCGCGGGCATCAGCTAATCTACCATAAAGAAAAAAGTAATCTTGACTAGTACCTACTTTACAGTATCTGTTACAACAACTCAAAGTTAAAACAACAGAACAACAATCGCAACTATCACAATAATTAATAAGAACAACATTTAATTACGGCAAAAGTTAGTTTGTCCGTATATCTGTTCGACATTAAAAAACCATTTGTTATGGGAAAGAACCGCTCCCGTTATCTTTATGGCAGAACTTTGGCTTCCTATCGACCTGACTTAGAGCATTCTGCATGCTACAATACTGCCACGTTAGATACAGACAAAGGATTTTCGAACTTAGTGCTTAGAGCACATAGTTGATTTTCCTGTATTATTTTAAACGTAGAAATGTGGAGCTCGATGTACAAAATTACAAATATGTTTAACATGCAGTACAGTTTTCGAATGGTGCATATTATACTCGTATTAATACTTGCCATTTCATCTCATACGCTACTATTTGGAACAGGAATTTTTGCCTGATAATATTTTTTCGATAGTGTTACTTAGAAATGCGAAAAAAAGTATAGATAAGATCTGCGCATACACCACGTGCCGGGTAGTGCGTTAACACCCTAGAGATAAAAAATGACAAAAAGTTCACACAACTTCATATTAAGCGACACATACTAGCGTGACAGTCCAAAATGTTATTCAAATCTGACGAGGATGTTTCACGTACGATTCTTCCAGCACAGATCCCCGATTTTCAACCGACTTCAAAAAAAGGAGGAGGTTCTCAATTCGACTGTTTTTTTTTTTTTTTTATGTTTGTTACCTCAGAACTTTTGACTGGGTGGACCGAATTGAATGATTCTTTTTTTATTTGAAAGGGCATACTTCCCATGTGGTCCCATATAAATTTTATCGAAATCGGTCGAGCAGTTTTTAAAATATCAACAATAAAATAAGTACTTTGTATAGAGTGTGCTTGTTGTTGTAAAGTTGGCGCGAGAGTTTGAAGTCGGTTGTTTAAAAAGAATTTTTTATATTCAATTATGTTCTGCCAAAATAACCTTTATTTTAACGACCTCCCTGGCGCAGTGTTGAGCGCTGTTGTCTTAACGTGCGGAGATCCCGGGTTCGATCACCGGCAGGGCTGGGAATTTATAATTTCTGAATTTTTCCTGGTCTGGCCTGGTGGGAGGCTGTAGCCGTGGCTAGTTACCACACTACCAGCAAAGACGTGCCGCCAAGCGATTTAGAGTTCCAGTACAATGTCGTGTAGTAACCAATTAGAATTTAGAATAGAATAGAATTTATTTTATTAGTTGACCCAACACATAGTAAACATAGATCATACACAGATAGTACTTAAAATCTAACATAAAATACTTAATTAACATCTAAAATGTATCATGCCAACGAAACGGCCCAAACTCAGCTGAATGTTGTGGGTACAAAATGTAACCACAACGCTGTTATTCTGTTAGGGCCAGAATGAGGGAAGTTCAGGTGTTAGTGACATCATTATTAATAAAGTTTAAATTAGGACAATTATTTCCCACAAATATTTTTGACAAAACAATGTAGATTGTATCAACTTAATTTAGTTATATTTTGTTAAATGTAATTATTATAAAATTTTACTACATAATATATATGAGCCACCCTATTAACTTTTATTGACCTCACTGCCACAAACTAGCCTATTGACTTTTGTGTTTCGAGTAAGTATGAACGATATAATTTTTTGAAAACAAACTTGGAAACAGCGTTGCGCAACGGTGGCGGAATGTCATTCCAGCATTTCGTGGCAAGGTATCTAAAACTACCACGAAATGCTGCAGACCTATGGCGTGGAATCGAAAATGGAGGCGCCGTCGTCCTAAGGCTGAAATTTGGCTTCCGCCATACTAATTTTTTATACAAGTAATCTGGTTGTTTGGGTTTGATATTAATTAGGGGTACGGGTTAATTATAACTGCCATGCCCCTAACTGGTTAGCCCGCTACCATCTTAGACTGCATCATCATTTACCATAAGGTGAGATCGCAGTCAAGGGCTCACTTGTAGTGGATATACTCCATTTTACAGAAATAACAAACTGCAAAATTCCCTTATAGCGTCAGTCCACTAACAACTCTAGAGACATACGTGATGCGAACAAATAAAACTTCGCCAACTCTGATAGCGTGAGATTGTTTAAAGCAACGTAAAGATTTACTTCCCGATGCTGGACTTGGGTGAAGTTTTTTCATTTAGTCGTTTGGGGATTCGAGCCAGACACAAAGTTTAGTTCCTCTCTGATTTGTAGGTGTGCAGTTTGTCTGAAGAAAAGTAAGCTTTTTCTTCTTGCTTTACCAGTCTGTAAAGTTAAGATTATTTAAAACGTGCCACAACCATGAGCATACCATAGCGGAAAAATGACAACAATATAATTATATTATGAAAATTAATTGACTTTACTTGCATTCACATCATTTTTTCAGTTGCATTGGATCAAGAGCACTCTTGTTCATATGTATCGGAATTATAAAAAAACCTTGTCTGGTTTTAAGGAGTATATTGTTTATTGTACATATTTTTGTATTCACAATAAATAAAAATTGAAAATTGAAAAATTGAAATTGAAAATTGAATTCATAGACATAAAATGTCTTGTACACAAACTCTAAAGTAAAATAACAGGACTGGCGAACTTTTTTCAGTTAGTCGTTTGGGAATTCGAGCCAGATACGAAGTTTAGTTCCTCTTTGATTTGTAGGTGTTGAGTTTGTCTGAAGAAAATTATGTTGTAAGCTTTTGCTTCTTATTTTACCGGTTTGTAATGTTAAGGTTCTTTATGAAGTACCACCACCACAAGCATTCCACAGCGGAAAACTAACAATTCAGACACAAGGCACAGAATTGTATGAAAGCGAGTAGTTATTTTTCGTTTACACATCTATACTAATATTATATATGCGAAAGTTTGGATGGATGGATGGATGGATGGTTTGTTACTCAATCATGCCAGAATGGCTGAACGGATCTGGATGAAATTTGGAGTTCACGCCAACCGAAAAAATCAAAAACCACATTCACGCGGACGAAGCCGTGGGCATCAGCTAGTATAAATATAAAATATTGAGTCAAATTTTACAAGTTCACAAACACTAAAAACGAAAAGTCCTTATACGCCCAGCTGACCGTTACGCAGCGGGTGAAAAGGGTGAATAAATATATTTTTGCCTTTATTCCAATAAATGCGAATAGGAATAGAAGCTTTGTCCGGCGTTCGATTTAGAGCAAAGCAGAAGTTGTGCTGCGGACCGTACCGACATGTACCGGACGGACGGACGGTTTGCGTGAGCTGTACGTATTCGTTAAAGTATTCGATATATACCTACCTACGCCTGCATCCAGAGCTCATGCCTTTTTATACGACTGCCTGAAAAAAGGAGCATTATACGACTGCCTGAAAAAAGGAGTATATTGTTTTCAAGGTTCATGTATGTATGTATGTATGTATGTATGTGAGTTTGTATATTCCACCATAACTTCTATACGCCTGAACCGATTTTGATAAATGAGGTATCGTTAGAATCCCCAGCTTATTCCGGGTGACATAGGCTAGTAAATTTTAAAAAAAAATTGATGGGGTGACCATGGAAAGTTGAAAAAAATAATTCGAAAATAAGATTATCTATATAATCATCATCTAGAAAATGATAAGTAGATTCCAAAAATATATAACACTATAGTTCAATATTCAGTCATTCACAAAAAAATATAATTTAATAGAAATGTGAATAACATAGCCGTACTTCCATTCGAGGGGGATTTTTTGTTACACGACTGCCCAAAAAACTAGTGTTATGTTTTTAGGGTTCGTGTATGTATGTGTGTCTACGGCAGAGCAGTCGTATTTTTATACGACTGCCTGAAAAAAGGAGTATATTGTTTTCAGGGTTCATGTATGTATGTATGTATGTATGTGAGTTTGTATATTCCACCACAACTTCTATACGCCTGAACCGATTTTGATAAATGAGGTATCGTTAGAATCCCCAGCTTATTCCGGGTGACATAGGCTAGTAAAATTTAAAAAAAAATTGATGCGGTGACCATGGAAAGTTGAAAAAAATAATTCGAAAATAAGATTATCTATATAATCATCATCTAGAAAATGATGAGTAGATTCCAAAAGTATATAACACTATAGTTCAATATTCAGTCATTCACAAAAAAATATAATTTAATAGAAATGTGAATAACATAGCCGTACTTCCATTCGAGGGGGATTTTTTGTTACACGACTGCCCAAAAAACTAGTGTTATGTTTTCAGGGTTCGTGTATGTATGTGTGTCTACGGCAGAGCAGTCGTATTTTTTAATAAATTTTAATTATATTCACTTGTTACAAGCTTTTATTTAACTTTCAACGTTTGTGGGTTTGTTTAGGTCAAATCCTGCAACTGAATTTTAAAACAGTATAATTATTTATCCCCAACCAATTGAGCTGAAATTTAGCATACACATTAATGAATGACACATGGTTACGGTTAGCTATACATCCATATCATATCATACCAACATTCTTTAGGGCGGACTCCCAAAATGCACCCCCACGATATGGGTTTGCTGAGAAGAATACGAAAAATAAAAATACGTCACACTAAATTCAATATGGCGGATGATAAAAGCTTAAATTTTTTTAAATTTTGTGACACTTGTTTGCATTTTATTTTTCTTACTTTAAAGCCGTAGTACTCAATGTGTCGATAACACTAAGCAATATTATTATTTAACATACTTAACTATGTAGATAACCCGCCCTCGCCTTTACTCGAGTGGACTTACCTTGCATGTTATGGAATACTAGATGATGCCCGCGGCTTCGTCCGTGGATTGTTTTTTTTTTCCGCGGGAACCCTTCTATTTTCGTGGATAAAAAGTATAAGCCTATGTAACCTGTCTCTGTACCAAATTTCATCAAAATCGTTTGAGAAGTTAGGCCGTGAAAGCGTAGCAGACAGACACACTTTCGCATTTATAATATTAGAATGGATATAAGAAAATCCTGTTAGATTAGCGCAGGCTCAAGGCTAGCTAGCTATAAGTATGATTGTAAAACAAGAATAAAAATCAACAATGAATATTACATTTCCATCACGTATACCGTGTATCTAGCGCCCATATCGATGTTTGTCCGACTGAATCTACGTAGCTAACAGTATAACCAAAGCGCTGGTGATCTTATCAGGCGTCCTAGCCACGACGAGTTCTTAGCGCAGATAAGTTAAATTGAAAATGCGATCATCCCCTTCCTGGGAAATAGTGCACCGAAGCCTTATCGCAAGTTATTTTTACGGCAAAACGGTATCTCAATACCTAGGTAGTAGACCGTACGGTCGACGTCAAAAGTTACATACATTATCAACAATGTCAACCTTTGATGAATATTATTCAGGTAACTTTGAGGGTGACTTTGTAAATAACAAGCCATCTTGTTTGCTTATTCTATGTGCATCATCATCATCGTTGCAACCATTGCCGTCTCACAACTGAGTAGGTACCTACGACTATCTTCTCAGAATTAGAAGGGTTAGGCTATAGTCCACCACGCTGTCCAACAAGGGAGCGCTGCGATCGTGATTACCATTTTCAACCGACTTCAAAAAAGGAGGAGGTTCTCAATTCGACTGTATTTTTATTTTTTTTATGTTTGTTACCTCAGAACTTTTGACTGGGTGGACCGATTTGGATGATTCTTTTTTTATTTGAAAGGGCATACTTCCCATGTGATTCCATATAAATTTTATCGAAATCGGTCGAGCGGTTTTTAAAATATCAACAATAAAATAAGTACTTTGTATAGCGTGTGCTTGTTGTTGTAAAGTTGGCGCGGGAGTTTAAAGTCGGTTGTTTAAAAATAATTTTTTATATTAAATTATTCTGAAAACTACTGGGCCGACATAGGCGCCGTTTTTTTTAGATATGTTTACTTCTGAGAAGTTCTAATTATTGCTTCTAAGTTATAACCACAAAGAAGCGCTCCAGTTCGACGTAGCTTTTGTAATTTTTTTAATATTATGACTAATACAAGTCCAAAAAGTAAAAGTTTGTTACTTTTTGGACTTGTATTCCCAAATTGAGGTTTCTTTGTTTTTTTTCTACGCCACTACAAGTTAGCCCTTGACTGCAAGCCCACCTAGGAGGTCGTCAAAAGGTTCTTTCTAAAGTTAGAGGTGTGTGACCGGGGATCGAAACCGCGACCCCGTATAGAATGTCGGGTGTCTCAACCAATAGGCTTACACCAATAAAACCCGTTGCGAACTGAATATTGCACGTATACGTATAGGTATGGGTGCATGGAACTACGTACCTACTTAAGGAAGCTTGTTTTTGTAAAATAATGTTAATTTACAGTAAATTGTGGCAAAATCCCATTAGCAAACCGAATTAACAGCGTAGTCCACGATATTTACATCTTAAATGAAAGTATCTCGCGCTTGTAGTCTGAGAGACGACAAGCAGAGTATTAATAATTGCGAGAGCGATATATCATATTTCACACTAATGTTGCAAAAGTGTGTTTGTTTGTTAGTTTTTCCTTCAATCGCGCCGCAACTGAGCAATGGATCGACGTGATTTTTTGCATGGGTATAGTGGAGGACCAGGAAAGTGACATAGGCTATTGTCCCGGAAAATTAAGAAGTTCCCGTGGGAATCAAATAATTATTCCATGCGCACGAAGGCGCGGGCATCAGCTTGTAAAACTTCGAGGGAGAAAATCAAAGAGTTCTGACGAAATAAAACTTTAATCCATGCGGACGAAGTCGCGAGTCTCGGCTAGTAAGAGAGTTTTTTTTCCAGTAAGCGTAACTTGCCCGTTAGGTGACCGCTAGGTGAGCGACGAAAGCGACGCGACGCGATAGGACTCCATAGAAAATTGCACAAAATTTATCTACGCGATCAAATCAAATCAAATGTTTTTTTATTCAAATAAACTTTTACAAGTACTTTTGAATCGCAAAGTGAATCTACCACTGGTTCGGAATGCCATTCCTAACATAAGCAACGTGAAGGGTCAGCTACTGTTTGATACGTCGCGTCGTAACGAGTCGCGTTGTCTTGTATATCGCTCATAGGAAAATGCCTTACCCGATGTCTTAAGCGAGCGATGAAAGCGACGCAACGCATAACGACTCCATAAAAAACCACGAACTTATCTACGCGACAACGTGTAGGGTCTAGGTGAGCGATGAAAGTGACGTATAACGCAATGCGACGCATTACGACTCCATAAAAAAAAAATACGAACTTATCTACGCGACAACGTGAATGGTCTGTGGTCTCTCATACTACAAAGCGACATCTCGTTTCGGATTCACGCGAAATACTTAAGTTTAATTTGATCAAGAGTCAAGCAAAGTTTAAAACAGGCGTTGCTTTGAATATGCAAAGGCGCTTCGACGTCGAGCGACGTTCCGCCGACGTTGCTGTACAGATTCTCAAATGAACGCCTCTGTACTGTTTTATTAGCTTTCATTATAGTTTAGACATGGTTCCCTGCTCAAGTTTTCATCATCTTTTTGAATAATGATACATAATGATATTTATTTTCTCATAAACCTACTAGGATACTTAAAACTAAAGAATGGAAACTACTGCATTAGTATATAAAACTCTGTTGCAACTGTGTTGTGACAGCTAATCATAAGAAAACAAATGACAAACAGAAAATTAATGTCAGTGACAAATTAAAAAAATATCTCACAAATAGTCCACAGCGGGGAAAACCTTATAATGGAGTCAACCTTAGAAAGTGGACAAAAATCACTGAGGTATTTACAACTATCTGTTGCCCGCGACTTCGTCCGCGTGGATTTTTTTTTAATCCGACGGGGACTCCTTAATTTTCCGGGATAAAAAGTAGGCCATGTCACTCTCCAGGTCCTCAACTATACCCATGCCAAAAATCACGTCGATCCGTTACTCTTTTGAGGCGTGATTGAAGGACAAACCAACAAACAAACACACTTTCGCAATTATAATATTATTATGATAGTCATATGATTGAGGAGTTCCCCCGGGAATCAAAAAAACTTAATCCACGCGGACAAAGTGGCAGGCACCATCTAGTGTCCTACACTATGTTATCCGTGAAATACGGTATAACGAATTTAACACCAAACCGAATCTGCATACATACAGACAATACTTTCATACGTTTTCAGCCGTCACACGTGAAAATCCAATTTCCTTGTAGGACGTGAACATTTTCCGATCGGCTGGATGACTAGAGTATCGATATTGTATTGTTATATGTTAAAATAGTCGAATTCCTCTGATGTGCATTATAAGATTTTATGTTTGTGTAAGACGATGTAGGACCTACTGTTTGATTATTACAAGCTTGTTTTATTCTAGAAACGAATAATTTATTCCAAACAAGTTACAAAAACGCTGCGTGTGGATGTCCCCGCGTGAGGCCTTTATTCTTATTAATATTATAAATGCGAAAGTTTGCATGGATGGATGGATGGATGGATGTCACTCAATCACGCCAGAACGGCAGAACGGATCTGGATAAAATTTGGCACAGAGATAGATTAGAGTGTGGAATAGCACATAGGCTACCTTTCATCCCGGAAAATTAAAGAGTTACCGCGGGAACCGAAAAACCTCGATCCACGCGGACTAAATCGTGGACTAAAGCTAGTAAGTAAATAAAGTAAGAAAAAAAATTTTAGTGATAAATGATTTATTTATTTCACATAGGACAACTTGTGTCACTTATGATACGTCAAGACTCTACCACCGGTTCGGAAAGCTGGTTCTACTGAGAAGAGCCGGCAAGAAACTCAGCAGTTGCTCTTTTCTCAAAAAAAGAAAGAGGTTACAATATTTAAGCAATACAATACATACGCAACGTTACAAGTATTACACCGACTTGTGGGTCACTGGATTCGAGGCCGGTTGCTTCCATGCAACTTTGTCGTTAATAAAATCGTCGATAGTATAATAAGCTCGACTTAACAAATGCTGCTTGACACAGTCCTTAAATTTATGTAATGGCAAATCTATAAACTCTTTTGGAACCATGTTATAAAAACGTACACTCGACCCCACAAAGGATTTCTGCACCTTACGCACACGATATGACGCTGTTACTAGCTTATGGCGGTTTCTAGTACATAGATTGTGAGTATCAGATATTTGTTTATAATTATTAATGTTCTGCCTAACAAAGACTATATTATTGTATATATATTGTGAAGGCACCGTAAGAACACCAATCTCTTTAAATTTTTCACGAAGTGATTCGCGTGATCCGAGTTTATAAATAGAACGAATGGCTCTTTTCTGCAATATAAAAATTGATTGGATATCAGCGGCTCTGCCCCACAATAAAATGCCATACGACATAACACTGTGGAAGTAAGAAAAGTAGACAAGCCTAGCCGTTTCAATATCGGTAAACTGTCTTATTTTCCTAACAGCAAAGGCAGCCGAGCTAAGTTTTCCCGCTAGTGTATCTATATGAGCGCCCCATTGAAGCTTGTTGTCCAAGGTCACCCCCAAAAAAACTGTGGAGTTCTCCATTTTTAGTGTTTCTCCATTTATCATTATAGTTTTGTTAATATTCTTTACATTAGGTAGAACAAACTCTAAGCACTTGGTTTTCTTAGCATTCAATAATAAATTATTGATAGTAAACCAGTGTGATACGTGTGATATTGCATTGTTTACATCGTCAAAATTGTCCTTACTTCTATCCACTTTAAAAATAAGTGATGTGTCGTCAGCAAACAATACAATGTCACAGACATTATTGACATGGTATGGTAAGTCATTTATATACACCAAAAATAGAAATGGACCTAAGATCGAGCCTTGTGGGACACCCATTAATGCAGTTGAGCCCTCTGACTTCACGTGGTTTACGCATACCCTCTGAGTTCTATCATTTAGATAGGAAGCAATGAGATCGAGTGCAACATTTCTCATGCCATAGTGGCTTAATTTCAGCAATAAAGTTTTGTGCTCAACACAATCAAATGCCTTAGACAGATCACAGAAGATACCAATAGCATTCTGTGAACGCTCCCAGGCATCGTATATATGTTTTAATAGTTTTGCACCCGCATCAGTTGTATTACGACCCTTAGTGAAGCCGTACTGCTCGGGATGCAGTAAGCTGTTTGTGTTAAAGTGATTTAATAATTGGCTCAATATAATTTTTTCAAAAACCTTACTGAGAGTTGGTAAAATTGAAATAGGTCTGTAATTATTAAGATCGTTTTTATTTCCTGACTTAAATAAAGGAATGAGTTTACCATGTTTCATTAAACTCGGGAAGGTGCCTAAATCTACACATTCGTTAAAAATTACAGCTAAGTAAGGGGCAATGTCGCTTATTATGTTTGATATGACTTTCACAGACATACCCCATAGGTCACCAGTATTTTTTAATTTTAATAACTTAAAGTTTTTTATAATATCTATAGCAGTGATGTGTTTAAATTCAAAAGAAACATTGCACTCTTTTACATTTTCCCTCAATATACTCTGAGCTGCGGTGGGTGAGGAGTTTAGAGAGTCGGTCAACAAAATAGGAACATCCTGGAAAAACTTTTCGAAGGTTTTTGCAACCTCTTTATCAGACGTTATTTTATTATTATCAATAACAATCTCGTAGTTGACATCACGAGATTTAGTTTTACCAGACTCGTCATTTACTATGTTCCAAGTGGTTTTTATTTTGTTATCCGACTTCACAATTCTCTCTTTAATATGTAGTGCCTTAGCATGAATACAAACATTTTTGAAAGTCTTTGAGTAAGTTTTCACGCGTTCAACAAAACTGGGAGACTGGTTGTATTGTTTTTCATCATATAACTCGTACAACTTGTCCCTACTTTTGTAAATGCCTACAGTAGCCCAATCACTGAACTTTAATTCAAAAGTCAAAAGTATTTATCAACTATCTACGAGAACCCGCATAAAAATACACGATAAAATATCTACTGAAAATACATTATAGTCACAAAAGAAAATAATACCGTAAAGAAAGAAATACTCTACAATAATGGTTGCGTAAATTATACTGTAGTCTGTAAGGCCCATTTTCGCGGTATAAAAAAAAAAATATATTATTTTCAAAGGAAACAATATGAATATTTGAATATTGTTGCGAATAAAGAAGCTGGTAATAAAATAGTTTATTGGAAAAGGAATCTGGAAGTCTCTGAAGCCGGAAGGCGACTAATCAAGCTCCGAATATTTCTAACAAAGGACAGTATTTTTTTGAGGATGAGGAATAAAATTGTTTCTATATTTTTTGTATTCTATTGGCGGAATTTTATTTGGTCGCTAGATAGATAGATGTCTCATAAAAATGTATAATTATGATTGAAAATAATTAAATCATACTAATATTATAAATCAGAAAGTGTGTTTGTTTGTTGGTGTGTTGGTTTGTTGGTTTGTTGGTTTGTCCTTTAATCACGCTGCAACGGAGCAACGACATGATTTTTGGCATGGGTATAGTTGAGGACCTGGAGAGTGACATAGGTTACTTTTATCCCGGAAAATTAATAAGTTCCCGTGGGAATCAAAAAACATATTCCACGCGGACGAAGTCGCGAGCATCAGATAGTCTAGAATAAATTAAATTATATGAACTAGATAATGCCCGCGGACTTAGTCCGCATGGACTAAAAGGTTCTTTGACTCCCGCAGCAAATGGTAAATTTTCCGGGATAAAAAGTAGGTTCCCTATGTTCGTCCCCGGGATGCAACCTGCCTATGTATTAAATTTGTTGAAAAGATGGGCAGTGAAAGGCAAACAGACAGAAAGACAGACAGACGCACTTTCGCACTTGTGCATATTATATTAGAATACGCAGCTTTATTAGGAGAGACATTGGGATGATAGCATGGATGTGAATATCCATGGAATTAATAGATACTAAGTACCCAGCGTTAGTACTTATTAAATAATTTCATGTGAACATCACTCAATCTTTGATATCGCCTGATACAAAAAAGTTTGACAGCTGATATAGGATTTTTTTGCCTGTTATTTGTCGTAAAATTCATTGTCCGTCGTAATTTATCTCAAATTTGATGATGCTCTTTTTATATGCAAAAATTCATAAGCGCAAGAAAAATTCAGGCACGTACCTCGATAGGTGACCAATCATTTGGCAAAAAACAAATAACAAATTTTCATATCACAAACAACGTTTCCCAAAATTATGAATCATATATTAATCGTTATAAAACTTTTGGTCCTACTAACAATTCACTTGACAAAACAATTTACAGACAAATTATCATTTCATAAAATATAATTTGATTTATAAATCGTGTTATTTAATAAAACAACGTAAAGCATATTTTTTTTTGATAAAATGAATTGTTTGATAAATACTGTAAGAGTCTTCTGGCGTAGCCCGTTTTAAAAAGTTAACATTCTTGGGTCGAAATCTGAGCACTCAGACTCCACGCAGTCTTGTCTGTCCTACCCCTAGAGTGTTTTTGTAAAGAGCGTAGCCAGAAGCTGGCGAAGGAAGTCCTGAACGAAGGTCGAGTGGTTTTCCTAGCTTCTCCACTTCCTTTTTAGGCACTACTCCCGCTCATGCAAGAGCGAGCGAAGCGAGCTCGGGACTGGGGGCACTCCGACTCGGATAGGTTAGGTGACGAAGAGGATGGCGGGGTCTGAAAGACCCCGCCATCCTCTTTGTGGTTATTTCCTTTTTATACCACCCAGAAATAAGGAGCCCCGCGATGCGGGGCTCCGTCGACCGGGCCTTGGAGGTGGTGAGAGAGAGAGGGAGAGATCAGAGAACCCATATCCCTAACATTATCCAGCCAGAGTTCGGTAGACCTAGGTGAGTATGGATAAATTCCGAATTAAAATTTATTTTACTTATTATTCGAACTTTACCCAAAACGTTTGGGTAAACCACCGAGTAGTAATTGTATGGTCTGTGGGGTAAACCCAAGCTAAACTATGGCTAATGGCAAGATAAGCTATGGCTAAGTAAACCCGTGTAAACCTAGGCTTACTACATCTTCTAGCATTACCCGTTAAATATATATAATTCATATCATAAAAAATCTCATAATCTCATATGAAATCAGAGATTGTACGCGGACGAAATTGCTGGCGATCTATATATTTCAAATAACAATTTATATTTTTATATTTTGTAAAATTACGAATTTGAAGAATGAATTATTGTATGAAATAATAAATTAGTAAATGACATTTTTAGATTCAGCACGTTTGCAAAGTAAAGTATTTGTGAAATGAGTATTTGTCAAATCATCTTTTAATAAAATATATGTTTGCGGAATACCACGTTTGTGAAATGATTAGTTTTTGAAACTTTTTTTGTGAAATGATCATTTGTTAAATGTTTTTTGCGAAACATTAGTGAACCACCTCGACATCCATCACTTTTGAATACTAGTTTTTTTTTTTTTAGTTTTGCGCCGTTATTGCTTTTTTCGTCTCTATCCGATTGTTATTGATTGTGTAGGGCGAGGTTTCGAGCGCGATGTTAGTTAGATTTTCAATTTTAACCCGAGTTTTATAGAACCGTGTGCGCTGCGATTGAAATTGTTTCGTTTACTCTGCTCAACGCATGTGGTAAAAACTCCAATATTCATACTACATAGAGTATTATCTATGCATACTACCACAGCATAAGTAAATTATACTTGTAATGTCCATACAAATGACAGACCTGGCTACCATGACAGTTGTAGCATCTAGAGGTACGGTTCATTATTGGAAACTAGCTGATGCCCGCAACTTCGTCCGCGTAGTTTAAGTTTTTTGATTCTCGCGGGAACTCTTTAATTTTCCAGGATAAAAAGTAGTCTATGTCACTCTCCAGGTCCTCAACTATACCCATGCCAAAAATCAAGTCGATCCCTTGCTCCGTTGCGACGCGATTGAAGGACAAACCAACAAACAAACACACTTTCGCATTTACAATATTACGTAGTATGTTTATGATATGATAATATTAGCAAGTAAAAGATAGGTAAACTAGTACTTACTAGCTAGCTTACTAACAAATTAGTACTTACTAGCCGATGCCCACGGACGGCGTCGCGGGCATCGGCTAGTAAGTACTAATTTGATATTAGAGTGACTGGATTTTGTATTGAAAATTCTGAAAGTTTCCTACACGTTGCTCTTCGTACTTTACGTATCTTTTACTTGCTAATATTATCATATCATCAACATACTAGAATATTGTAAATGCGAAAGTGTGTTTGTTTGTTTGTTGGTTTATTGGTTTGTCCTTCAATCACGCCGCAGCGGAGCAACGGATCAACGTGATATTTGGCATGGGTATACTTGAAGACCTGGAGAGTAACTTAGGCTACTTTTTATCCCGAAAAATTAAGGAGCTCCCGCGGGAATCAAAAGAATAAGAAACATAATATTATAAATATGAAAGTGCGTGTGTTCGTTGGTGTGTCCTTCAATCACGCCGCAACGGAGCAACGGATCGACGTGATTTTTGGCATGGGTATAGTTTATAGGACCTGGAGAGTGACATAGGCTGCTATTTATCCCGAAAATTATGAATTCCCAAATTAACCTTGCTGGGGATCGAACCCGGACCTCCCATGTTAAGATGACAGCGCTAACCACTGCGCCAGGGAGGTCGTCAAAATCTGATACGCTTTCACGGCGTATCTTTTTAACCTTACCATGCGGACGAAGCCGCGGCCTCGTGGGTGTCATCTAGGAGAAAAGATTGTCAATAAAATTAAAGAAGAAACTTTCTATTTACGAAATGATCTCAGATATCTAGTTTTAACTAACGAGATCTTATTGAATTAGTTTTGAAAAGATTTTCCTTTTTGTTTGCATTTTCCATTTGCGAAATAAACCCGGAAAGTTTGCGGACTTGTGTTATTCGAGAAGAAATAAATACATGAGTTGTTAAGGACAATACAATTAAATGCGTTGAACGAACCGTTTCGTTTTTAAGTACCTTGGAGTTTGTTGGCGAGGGAAGAGAAAACTTGTAAGGAATTGCGCCCGCCCGCGGCTCCAGTGTTAAACTTCGAAAAATCATCCTTATTCTTTAACTAAATGTACAAAAGGAAAAGGTGACTGACTGACTGATCCATCAATGCACAGCTCAAACCACTGGGCGAGCTAATATTGGACTTACAGGCATCAGCTAAGAAGGGATTTTGGAAAATTTTACTCTAAGGGTAGATAATGATTCCCACGGGAACTTAAATTTTTATGGTAGATATATAATAAATTATAGTACAATTCTTTCTCCATTGCAAAGGTCCATTTATGGAGTCTGGTCCAATGCGTTGAATAGTGTTGAATTATGATCAAATGCTTGTCTATTTTGCATACAATAAATTGATATAAAAAAACAATTTCTATCAATTCCCACTTTCACTTGGCCAGTCTGGTGGACTATGACCCAAACCCTTCTCTTCTATACAAATTTTTATTGTATCAGCTCATGTATTTAAGTGCATTTCTCAACGCGACTTTGGCTCTAAAATCAATGTGTTTGAAGTAAACACGAGAACTTTTAAATTCACTTAGGGCTTCTGTAGCAGTAGGGTTATTATGAGATTTCACTTCTCACCAACATTGATAGATTTCGAGCGTCGAAATAATTGAGCTTTAAAAAAAAAATTATTCTCAATAGTGTTTGTTTCATGCCTCAACAGCCTTGTTTTAAAAGGTCAACTTCTGTAAAACTTCAACCGCCTATCAAAATACAATTTGCTCGAAGACGTTGTGGCGTATTTAGAACTTTTTGTAAACTGAGTAAATTCTATATGATATACATAACCAGTTAACTTTTAAAAAGTATGTAATTTAAAACCGATCATTATTATTCATAGGTTTTGTATGTTTCGTATTGAAGCTAATAAATAGTACAATACAAAAAAATACGTACGATGTCTGCATTCAGTCGTGTGGCTTTACGACCTGTTTTTGATTGTGAGAAAAACACCATGCAAAAATGTGTACTCTAAGCATAATTTCACACACTTTATTACACTTACACTTTACAGTTATTGAAACTAAAACACAGTTTTTCGTGCATTTTTTTTAAGACAAACAAACTGTTAGTTCCAAACAAAAATCCGGGCAGGTCCATTCTATCAAGTATCTACGTCGGTAAGATGTAAAACCTCATACTAACTGTATTAACTGTATTAACAACTGAAGGGAGCTACGTACGTTGGTGAGGTGTAAAAATATCATACCAACTGTATTAACAACTGAAGCAAGCTACGTACGTCGGTGAGATGTAAAAATCTCATACTAACTGTAGTGCTAACAACTCAAGGGAGCTACGTGACGGGAACAAATAGAGTTGCTGCAACTCTGATAGCGCGAAGCTGAATTTGAAGTAACGTGAGCTAAAGATTTTCTTACCTACGTCATCCATCTCATCTCAGACGAGGGGCCGAGTACAAAGCATATCAGTTATTGCGGTTGTTAGGAATTTGGAGGCGTGTATTGTACCGTAAGGGGATTGAATATTTTAGCCTACCTATCGTTCCGCCATCTTTTTTTTTTTCAAAAGAACCGCCACTCATAAAACCTGTATTAATCAATAGCTGGCATAAATATTTTTTTTTAATTCACTACAAGTTAGCCCTTGACTGCGATCTCACCTGATGGTAAGTGATAATGCAGTCTAAGATGGTAGCGGGCTAACCTGTTAGGGGCATGGCAATTATATTAAACTCATATCCCTATTCGCTTTGAACACGGCATCGTAGCGGAACGCTAAATCACTTAGCGGCATGTCTTTGTCGGTAGGGTTGTAACTAGCCACGGCCGAAGCCTCCCACCAGGCCAGACCAGGGAAAACTTAGAAATTATAGATTCCTAATTTGACCCTGCCGGGCATCGAACCCGGGGACCTCTGTACGTTAAGACAATAGCGCTCAACGCTGCGCCACGAAAAGGTTGTCAATACAAGCAAGTATTTAGTATTATACGAGACAAAATATTCCCAAATTTCCGAGATATAAGCTATAGCTCGGCTATAGCTCCACCTTTTTTGAAATCAGTTAAAAAGTTAGATATACATAGGAAATTGCATGTCTTCGAAACCCGGTCCCTCCGAATTGGAGGTCTAGGTTTTCAAAACGTCTATATTATAGACATTGGCTCAAAGAAGTAAGTAGACTACTAAGTTGGATCAAATTAGTAGGTAACTATTACCTACTAGATTTGTAGGTTACATTGATACCTACCTATGAATTTAACGCTAGACCCAGGTACATTATCATAGCGTACACTGCAATTTTCTCACTTCAGATTTCACTGCAGTGCACTGCACTTCACGGCTTTTTTTAGTTGGATAACTAAAAAAGTCTAAATTGTAAATTTTTGCCACCGCCCATCCGTAATCTAGATCCAGGTCTTTGTCCAGCTTAAGCTGTAAGGCTAACACTTCCGGATCTTATCACTTCCGTCGCCGCAGCCGTGGTCTTAGAACGGATAAGTTAAATTGAAAACGCTATCATCTTTCTTCCTTGCTTAGTTGATACCTGAAAAAATTCTGAAGAAAAAATAGTAAAAAAGGGAGTGCGCCTGTTTTTGCACTGAAATATAAAGGACATTCAGTTGATTAATTATTATAATATATTAGCTGATGCCCGCGACTTCGTCCGCGTGGATTGAGGTTTTTGGTTCTGGCCAAAAACTCTTAAATTTTCCGGGATAAAAAGTAGCCTGTGTGTTATTCCAGACTATAGCTAATCTATCTTTGTACCAAATTTCATCTAGAGCCGTTCAGCTGTGCTGGCGTGATTGAGTAACAAACCTCCATCCATCCATTCATTCATGCATCCATCCATGCATTCATCCAAACTTTCGCATTTATAATTCAACAAAATCTCAGTATTAAGTAGTACGGTCTGTATTACGTAGTAGGTAGGTACTAGCCCGGAGCTAGGAAGTCGGGTGGTGTTTCACTACCATGCCTCGGTAAGTATGTTAAGATTCACGGTACTCAATCCTGCTCCAGATCTTTTTCTAGTCGTGTTGGATTGCCGAAAGGAGTATGAGAGTGAGGGAATATTGAGTACATCTGTGTGTGCACTGATGCCTATAGGATTGCTCTGATCTATAATGCTTTCGAATCTTTAGCTACTACTCAGTTGATAAATTATAAAATTTAAATATGAAGCCACTCGTATACAAAACAACAAGCTCGTAGGAGCAACAAGAGCTTGAAACAGCACAAGCGTCGCAAGCAAACAAGCGTCGTATAAAGCGCGCGGACGGCTCGCGTTAACAAATGCGGCACTCGGTACTGCCCGGCTTGAGGCGAGCGCACACCAGCCGACCAGCGAGATGTACTAGATAGCTGAACTAATATAATAATGAATACTTTATACTATAGGTACTAATCCATACTAATATTATAAATGTGAAAGTCTGTCTGTCTGTCCGTCTGTCTGTCTGTCTGTCTGTCTCTTTGTCTGTCTGCTTCGCTTTCCCGGCACATCTTTTCAACCGATTTCCACGAAATTTGGTATAGAAGTAGATAGTATCCCGCGGAAGGACATAGGCTACTTTCATCCCGGAAAATGAAGGAGTTCCCGTGGGAATCAAAAATTTTAATCCACGCGGGCGAAGTCGCGGGCATCATCTAGTACTTCTAGTACTAATATCCATACTAATATTATAAATGCGAAAGTGTGTCTGTCTGTCTGCTACGCTTTCACGGCCCATCTGTTCAACCGATTTTGATGAAATTCGGTACAGGGATAGGGTGTATCCCGTAGAAGGACATAGGCTACTTTTTATCTCGGAAAATTCAAGAGTTCCCGCGGGAATCAAAAAACTTTAATCCACGCAGACGAAGTCGCGGGCATCATCTAGCACTAATGTAACTGAATAATATTATAATTCAACAAAATCTTAATACTAGTAAGTAGTACCTGTATTCTGTCATAGAAGTTGGTGTTGTTTCACTCGGAGAGTACGTTAAACCATCGATACTCACTCCTGCGACCAGCCGACCAGCGAGATTTACTAGATAGCTTTTTTTTTTCTTCTGGGAGGAGGTAATCCTCACGGATGCCGTTTAGCATGCCCGACTTCACCGAGATGTACTCGATGACATACGGACTAAAACCTCCTCCCTTCTCTACTATAGATAGCTGCACTAATATAATTCAACAAAATCTCAGTCCTAGAAACTGTATTATGTATTACGTACTAGGCCGGAGTTAGGAAGTTGGTGGTGTTTCACTCGCATGCCTCGGAGAGTAAGTTAAACCATCGGTACTCAATCCTGCGCCTGATCTTTCTCTAAGTGTGTAGGATTGCCGATCCAAAGAACAGTGAGAGTGCAGCCGTGTTTGCACTGATAGCTATAGGATTGCTCCGATATACCTATCAGCGTTCTCATATCTTGTAATATGTATATTTAAATCATATCTTACTGTACTATTTCATTAAGGTAAGATAGACAAGTATTTTGATTTAAATATTATGCCAGTCTATGGTAAGGGAAAATTAGTACCTAATTAGGTACTAGCTGTTGCCCGCGACTGCTTTAATTTTAATTTTCCGGGGTAAAAAGTAGCCTATGTGTCATTCCAGACAATAATCTCTTTGCCAAATTTCATCCAGATCCTTTCAGCCGTTCTGGCGTGATTGAGTAACAAACATCCATTCATCCAAACTTTTGTATTTATAATATTAGTATAGATAATATATAAAGTTCAAACCCGTCAGTATGTCCTATCCCTAACATAAGCTTTGTAAAAATACACCTACTTGATGCACCGCATCTTCACTCCTTCGTGCCTCGTGTAATGGCAAAGGAGACACGCCAATTTGTTCTTATTTGTAGCTTTTGCCTTATTTAGCTGCTGCTTCCTTGCTGAATAGAATAAGAATAAGAATAAGAATATTTTATTTGCGTAATACACGTTGTACAAGATGGTTTTATAAAAAATTAAAGTCACAGTGTATTGCCATGCAAGGCGTGCAAAATTGCTATGTTAGAAGTTACATAATTATATTTATTATATTTATCATTTAGGTATGTCATAATATTATATTATAATAGATTGGACTTTAAAATAATTGATGTCAAGAATAAAATGTCAAATTACCTATTACTGATTTAAGTAATCAGCCACACTATAGAAACTTTTGAATAAGAGCCATTCAAAAAGTTTACGTTTAAACACATGTAACGACATCTTTTCATCTTTAAATCCATGTGGCAGCTTATTGTACAGTTCTACACACATTGCGTAACAGTTTTTTGTGTAAAATGCATTGTTATCTTTCTGTGGAATAATAAGTCGATTTGAGTTGTGACCATTTCTAGCGGGTAGTTTTCTATCGGCGGCTTTTGTAAATAAGTTATTATTTTTCCTAATAAATATGATACTTTCATATAGGTACATACATGGCAGAGGCAGTATTTTTAGCTTTTTGAAAAGGGGTTTACATGAATCGAGAGGTCCTGCTCCACAAACCGCCCGAACACATTTCTTTTGTGCTATAAAAGCCTTATTTATATCACTCGAGTTTCCCCAGATAATTAGTCCATAACGAAGATTACTCGATATGTATCCATGGTAAGCCATTAGCGCGCTATGTTCGTTAACAGTTTTATATAACCTTCTTAATGCAAAGACAAACTTGTTTAGTTTACTACATATCTTTGCTATATGAGATTTCCAGTTACAGTTTCGGTCCAGTTCTATACCCAAAAATGTCGTTACTTCATCTTGTCCAATTTTTTGTCCATTATAGTGAATATTAAGGTCATTCGTGACTATGTTAGGTTTTTTAGTAAATTGAATATACTTAGTTTTATTTATATTAACAGTTAAGTCATTATTATTTAGCCATTCAATAATATTTTTTGTTACGTCATTTATTTCAGCGGTGTAATCGGTATTCTTTTGTTCTATTACAACAGATATGTCATCAGCAAATAATGTACAAGGTTGATTAACACAATGGGGCAGGTCATTTATATATATAATAAATAGTAAAGGACCCAGCACACTTCCTTGAGGCACCCCGGTTAGATTAATTTTATTATCAGATCTAAAATAAGTTATTTCTGAGTCAATTACTCTCTGAATTTCGACACATTGATGTCTATCTTTTAAATAGCTTTCCAACCAATACCACTCTCACAAGGCGATACCTACTTGAAATCAACTTACTTGATTGTTTAAATAAAGTTTCCTACCTACCTGTATAATAATTTTCATGATAAGAACGTGAATTTAACATTTTTTGAAATACCCTTTATTTCATCATCACCATAATCATCATAAAAAAATCATTCATTCATCGTCAACTGATAGACTGTAGATGGTTTCTTGTAGGTCTCAAGCCACTCTCTATTTAGTAATCAGAATCACTAATAATATGCCTAATAAATATAATTAGGTATATTATTAGTGCAATTAGTAAATAATTCCTAGATTCCGCAATTTTTGATAAGTAATATTTATTTAAGCATTTTCTACCAGAAGAGAAGATTAGAAAAAAACACGTGAGTTTAACTGGTACTTATATAAAGTTAAAATGATATATTATGACTCACGATAATCTAAACGTCAAAAAATTTAAGAATTGTTGAGAATGGTGTGGGTAAAGACTATAATAAAAATTACAACAATAACTAATTTTTTTTTCTAATAGGCAACATATTTTGAAACCGCTTGTATGTACACAGCCTTACCAAACACCGCTCATTAACCCGCCGCAGCGATACATCAGGGCCGGTGCACACTTGCGACTGATGGAGGCGGAGATGCTGAGAAATTGAAGTTCGCGCAGATCTTTACAACAAGCGGCTGCTCCGGTAACAGTTACAGACTATTTCCGTTACTGTAGCCGTGTTACCTTAGCAGATACAGTTTCAAAATACGTTGGTGCAGTTTTGCACTTGACTATTATTTATATCCATCCGCGTCAATTAAGTTTTTTGTATTCTCGTAGGAATTCCTTAATTTTCTGGTAAAAAAGTAGCCTACCTCTATACCAAATTCCTCGTCAAAATCGAAAGAAAAGATGGGCTGTTAAAAGCGTAGCAGACGAACAGACACACTTTAATATTAGTATTGATTGTAACCTACTTTTTACCCCGGAAAGTTGAGCACTTTCCGATGCATCCCCTAGTAGTCAATATTGTAGTCAAGTGGGAGTTGTGAAAAATAAATTATATAGTTGACTTGAATTTTTTTCGGTGCTGATCAACTCAGTTTTATGTAACATAAAATATCATTGAATTATATCGGAAGAGAAAAATCGGGAAGCAGAAGTTGGTCAAACAGAACGAACGTATAATCCCACAAACTTTTCTGATCAGGTGGCCAAAATTGGAACTTATTTTTATGTTTTTATTTTATTTTCCACTAGCTGATGCCCGCGACTTCGTCCGCGTGGGTTGAAGATGTTTGGTTCACGCGGGATCTATTCAATTTTCCGGGATAAAATAAGCTTAGGTGTTACTCCAGACTATGATCTATCTCTGTGCCAAATTTCAGCCAGATCCGTTCTGCCGTTGTCGCGTGATTGAGTGACAAACATCCATACATCCATCCATACATCCATACAACCATCCAAACTTTCGCATTTATAATATTAGTAAGATATATATTCGTAATACTAGGGCGACGCTGTCACCGTGTCAGTTTGTTGGACTATACAGACCGCCCGCCTTAGATGGACTAGGCTATTAATACAGATTCTCGTATATTATATCCTAATATAAAGATTTAATAGAAGTGTGTGTAATTTCCCTCAATTCCTGTAGCCCGTGACGTGAAATAAGACAGGTAATCAGGCAACTGTCACATCGACTGCGAGCGTCCCGTTCCGCCCTATCAGGCCGCCCGCCCAAGCGTAACTCGGCTATTTAAATACACGACATTTTGCGTATATTCGTCTATAATATTTATGTTCTCATAAAAAGAATATGCTGGCATAGCAACGTATAACTCTGTTACCCATATATACTTAATATTAATTATAATTAGTCTAATGTGGTGATCAAATAAAAAAACATTTTCTTTCTATCGTTCTTACCCAGACTCCCAGTAACGATGAAAAAGTTCATCAGAAATTCAACACGAGTAAAACCGGGCAGGGCAGCTAGCAATACTCAATAATCAATTTAATTTGCATCTAGGTTCACTCTGTTACCTAGACGCCCGTCGCCCAGTAACGATCATAAAGTTCATCAAAACGTTCATCCGAGTGAAACCGGGCAGGGCAGCTAGCAATACTCAATACTCAATTTATTTAGCATCTAGGTTCACTCTGTTACCTAAACGCCCAGTAACGATCAAAAGTTCATCAGAAGCAGGTTAGCTAGTATTCTATTCAAACATACTCTATTTATTCTATGTAGGACATAGTCATACAGGTGTATCTTTTATTACGTCATGTTTTGACCACCGGATGACGCCCGGAACTTCGTCCTCGTGGATCAAAAGTGGCCTAAGTCCTACCCCGGGATGCAGCCTATACCTCTGAACCAAATTTCTTCAAAATCGTTTCGAATCGACAGACAGACAGGTGGACAGAAAGATAGACACACTTTCGCATTTATAATATTACTAGCGGACGCCCGCGACTTCGTTCGCGTGGCATAGGTTTTTTAATTTCCCCAGGCACTCCTTAATTTTCCAGGCTTTTCCTACGTCAATCTCCAGGTACCCATGCAAAAAATCGCGTCGATCCGTTGCTCTGTTGCGGCGTGATTGGAGGACAAACTCTCTATTTGACGTACTTGGGGATGGAAATTTTAACTAATGGAAAATCCGTATCCGTATCATTTTAAACCCAAATACCAAGTTTCATGGCTATAGCTTGAAAAACGACAGACTTTCATACAAACTTTCAACCCCTATTTAACGTCTTTGGGGGTGGAATTTTTAAAAATTGTGACACACATCCTTCTTTATTTTTTACCGAAAACCAGGATACCATGTGTCGTAGATTAAACTTGAATAATATCTTGTCAAATAATGGACTTTTATACAAACTTTCATCCCCTATTTCAACCCTTTGGGGGTGGAATTTTTAAAAACCGCGAAACACGTATTTCTTCATTTTACACCAGTAGCTCAAATACTAAGTTTCATGGATATAGCTTTAAAAATGACGGACTTTCATACAAACTTTCAACCCTTATTTAACCCTTTTGGAGGTGGAGTTTCGAAAAACCCTTTCTTAGTGGATACCTACTCTTTACAAAGAACACACCCTGTAAATTTCATGTCTCTAGGACCAGCGGTTTAGGCTGTGCGTTGATATATAAGTCAGTCAGTCAGTCAGTCAGTCAGTCAGTCAGTCAGGACTTTGAATTTTATATATATAGATTAAGTATGGATTAGCATGTATTACGTCAGGGTTGCCTGACTGGATATGTTGCGTCTTTCTATTTCATCAAAAAACATCTCAATTTCACATATTATCCATACAAATAAATCATTTCTTTCTTCTTTCTTTCTTTACATATCATGAAAATGTAGCCCTTTTAGTAGACAATAATATTATTTGAAAAAATATAAGTCTATCTTATCTTAAAGTTAACATTTGAAATATTCCCATCACAATTTTATTCATAACATTTAAGTAAAAGAAGAAAAAGGTTATTGCTTCGTTAAAAGCGTTATTTTCTCGAAGTTTTTATTAGAGTTTATTCAGACGGACCACAACACCGACATCACAGCGGCAAAAATGTCACCAGGCTGTAGTCGTCTGTGAAAAAAGGAGCAGCTGTAGCTACCTAAAGTTGCAATCACAAATTACTGAGTGTGATACTCTCACAAAACAAATACATCAAAGATTTGTTGGTATTTCTATCAATCACGCTGCAATGGAGAGCCGGATACACTGGATTGTTTGGATGTATATTATAATAACTGAAAATTGATGAACTGGATGTGAATAATGACATAATATTCGAAACAATCAAAAAAAATATTAAGGACATCGTATTACGTATGGTCCCCTTCTTGCAAGTAAGTGCCATGAGTGGTTGTGTCGTCGTGACTGAATTATTGACTACATTTTGGCGACAGTCGTTAAGTGTGTAAATAAAACTAAGTTCAATAAATTATATTATGCCACACCAGAGATAAGTTAAACAAGCACAAATTATTCTCAGTTTACTTTTTCCCTGGCCACATTAACAACATTGCCACCGCTGTCATAAAAGTTTGTTGTCTGTGCCGCTGTGGTGTAATTTCGATTGTGGCTCGTCTGAAGGGCTCTTGATGTCATAAAATTTGTTTTGCGTAGACTCCCGTGGACTCTTCAATATATTCATGAACACGTCTGTTAGACGTCTCGTCTCGTTACAAACGACGTCAAAATATAGACACACTTTGAATACAAAACGGTTGTTTTCTAATCCCAGTTGATAGCTCTATTAAGAGTGAATAAAATTATGTTTTATTTGCCGCTACATGCTACTAAGTTTATTAGATCTTTCTGTGTAATTCTACGTTAAACTTTGAAGTTAAGTCAGTAGTAAATACATAGACTTTACGACAAGTTTACTTAGACTTGTTACTCTTGATTTTAATTCAATACCTTTTCCGACCTCCATGGCGCAGAGGTAAGCGCTGTATAAATTCAAAATTAAAAAATTAAAATGTTTTTTATTCAAATAGACTACAACAAATGAATCTACCACTGGCTCGGAATGACATTCCTACCGAGAAGAACCAGCAAGAAACTCGGTATAGTAAGGTCGCTAATGTTATATCGAACGCTCGATTAAGTACGTTCAATCGAATTTGCAATATAAAAACTTCGATTTAGCGTACTGAATATAACTGTTTTTTTTTTATAAATTCCCAAATATCCCATATCGTGGATCGAGTAACTCGCCGAGCTATGTCGTTGACTCTGGTTCTCCTGCGGATCTCTTTTATTTTTCTCTATTTGATCACTTAAGGATACTCTCAGCATAACTCTCTTCAGCACCTTGCCATCGGTATTAAATTATATTTACTATCAATGTTCCTTGCAAACTTATCTAGTGTCTAGAAACCTGAGATTATACGTTTAGATTAATTCAATATTCAAAAACATGTTAAAAAAAACCGGGCAAGTGCGAGTCGGACTCGCGCACGAAGGGTTCCGTACCATTATTAATAAATAATTACCTTTGTTAATGAACCGCAAGACTAACTTTGTTTGTAGAGGTTTATTGTTAATATCAAAAAAACTATGCTAGTTAGAGCATTGGCTATAGTTTTCCTGTAAAATATACGTAAATTACTATTGACCATAATTATTTCAAATTTTTCGATTGGTAAACTCCGGAGATAAGGGGGGGGGAACGGTATTTTTTTTGACATTTTCCCCGATAAATCAAAAACTATCATAACTAAAAATAATTAAAAATCTGTTTTAGAATGTACAAAGTAAACCCTTTCATATGATACCCCACACAGTACAGTTATCTCACTTTTAAATTTCAACCCTCAGATTTTCCCCCCTTTTTAAATAAGAACAAAAATAATTTCCAATTTTTTTTAATTTCAGTGTCTTTGGGCCACTAATATACACAACTATTCCAAATTTCATGTCGATAGCTTCGGTAGTTACTGAAATAATCGAGTGTGACGGACGGACAGACGGACAGACGGACAGACAGACGGAGAAAGTCGCACCATAAGGGTTCCATTTTACCATTTTGGTACGGAACCCTAAAAAGGACTCCAACGAAACGTTCCAATAACGTTCGAATACCACGTACAGTCGCGTGGGAAAGCTAATGTAACTAATCCTATTTCCATTAACGAATCATGGCTTCGGATGTAATAAATAACACTCTCTAGCGATCATTGTTGCCTGTAATTGTATTTTTACGCGACACTTTATTCTCTCTATACACACGAGTAATCATTTTAAGTGATGTCAAGTGGTGTTCGTGGACGTAAACATTTTACGGGCATTTCGGGACAAATAAGCCATTTATATCACCCGATGTTCGAACAATAACTGCGGCATTGTCTACTAAATTACATTTCGTTTTAATGTCCCATCACAGACTAGGGAGATACGTCAGATACGTTCTTTCCTACCAGTCGTTTTGTGCTGAAAGGATTTCAAAAATATAGTGTTATACGTGTTAATTAAATAAACGAAACAGGTTAAATAAACGAAACGCACATAAGCCTCGAGCCCCACGGTAATAAGGAATGATATCCTAAACACAGGTATCTATTTAGGAGTCAGACCTACCACCCACGCAAATGGCCAAATTATGATGTAAGTCCAATTTTAATGTTCTATTTTATGTTACTGTTATTTGTGTTCGTGGTTTATTGTTGTTTTTCTTGTTTTATTATAAATAAATGAGAAATGAGTCGTTCGAGGAGATACGTTCTTTCATACCAGTCATTCGACAGAGGCGTCTACACAGTCACGCTGCGGCGTGACAGAAACGTGACGTAGGAAACTAGCTGATATATAAATATGTAATTATATCAAAATAGTGGGCCTACCAGACGTTGCCCTGCCTTGAACCTAGAACCCGATTGCAGCGCCCCTTACCGGGTCAAATTTGCAAGTTTGTCCTTCAATCACGCCGCACGGAGCAACGGATCGACGTAATTTTGTAATTATTTATTTAAGTACGACGTTATATATATATGTGTATAGTTGAAGATCTGTAGAGTGACATAGGCTACTTTTTATCCCGGAAAATTGAGGAGTTCCTGCGAGAATAAAAAAACTTAAACCACGCGGACGAAGTCGCAGGCATCAGCTAGCTTTTGTATAAGATTTGTATGCAGTTTTCTACCTGTATCTCTCATTTAACCATCGGTTACCGTACCTCTAGGTGCTACAATTATTGTCACAGTAATCGGGTGTGTAAAATGTGAGGGCATTGGGCGTTGACCCACTGCAGTATGAACATTTACTTACACTGTGCCTCCATAAAGGAAACAAGCCAGACATCTCCATTCAAATCAATTACTGACCCCATACATTTTATATTGTAATTGGTATCTGTCAGACAGACTATAAATATTTTAATATTACAATAAATCCATACTAATATAATGAATTCGAAAGTATTTGTCTGTCTATTATAATGAATTCATACTAATAATATAATGTGAAAATGTGTCTGTCTGTTTCGTGAGTGTTTCACGAAAAAAGCGTAGTAGACAGTCAGACAGACTAGGACTTATCTCATGCAATCTCTAAACGCAATATATATTATAAATAGCTGATGCCCGCGACTTCGTCCGCGTGGTTTAAATTTTTTTTAGTCCCGGGGGAACTCTGGAAAAGTAGCCCATGTAACTCTCCAGGTGTTCAACTATACTCATGCCAAAATCAGGTCGTTTCGTTGCTCATTTGCGCCGTGATTGAAGGACAAACCAAAAAAACAACTAACCAATAAACCAACAAACCATCAAACATACACACTTTCGCATGTATAATATTAGTATGATGACACCATATTTTTAGGGTTCCGTACCAAAATGGTAAAATGGAACCCTTATGGTGCGACTTTCTCCGTCTGTCTGTCCGTCTGTCCGTCTGTCCGTCCGTCACACTCGATTATTTCAGTAACTACCGAAGCTATCGACATGAAATTTGGAATAGTTGTGTATATTAGTGGCCCAAAGACACTGGAATTAAAAAAAATTGGAAATTATTTTTGTTCTTATTTAAAAAGGGGGGAAAATCGGAGGGTTGAAATTTAAAAGTGAGATAACTGTACTGTGTGGGGTATCATATGAAAGGGTTTACTTTGTACATTCTAAAACAGATTTTTAATTATTTTTAGTTATGATAGTTTTTGATTTATCGGGGAAAATGTCTAAAAAAATACCGTTCCCCCCCCCCTTATCTCCGGAGTTTACCAATCGAAAAATTTGAAATAATTATGGTCAATAGGAATTTACGTATATTTTACAGGAAAACTATAGCCAATGCTCTAACTAGCTTATTTTTTTTGATATTAACAATAAACCTCTACAAACAAAGTTAGTCTTGCGGTTCATTAACAAAGGTAATTATTTATTAATAATGGTACGGAACCCTTCGTGCGCGAGTCCGACTCGCACTTGCCCGGTTTTTTTATTTTCAAAAGAGCAACCACCGAGTTTCTTGCTGGTTCTTCTCGATAGGAACGGCATTCCGAACCAGTGGTAGATTCATTTGACTATTCATAAGAACTTGTAAAAAGTATATTTGAATAAAAATCATTTGAATTTGAATTTGAATTTGACAATTCATACGGTCAATAGACCGTGAACAGAGGCGATTGGGCAAACTTAACGGCGGTATAATATGTGGAATTAGCACAAATTACCACGCATTAGTTCGGCTCCGGGCGTTCTGCCTCACTGTGGCACCTCAATTATATAATAAACTACCGGAATCTTTGGCTGACCGAAATCTAAATATCCTAACATTTAAACAAAAAATTAAAGAATTTTTGCTGAAGAAAAGATATTATACAATTAAGGAGTATTTATCAGACACAAATATATGAATAGTATGGACATTTATAGAACATTAGTAAAATAAGGCTGACGGTATTGAATTAGGTACAAGGATTTTAAAAAAAAAAAAATTGGTAGTCTGATATAAAATTGTATAGGATAATAAATATAGTATAATTTAATTGATAATAAGAATTAAATGATGTTTAGAATAAGTATTTAGGTATTATTATTATATAATTTTTGCATGCCAATACACGGCAGATTGTAGTTCATATTAATATTAATAATGTAACACCAATTGTACTACGCAATCTATGCAAATAAATGATTTGATTTGACTGTTTTGATTCATTGAACCGTCTGCACGTGAAACAATGAAATTACAATTTACATATCGCATCCTTCACTTCATTTAAAATAATGTATTGTTTGACCCGCCAATATACGCGGGCCACTGTTTAGAATTTAAGTCGAACGTTTCTAATTTACCTATAGGCATTGTCTTTAAAACACGTGGAAGTTAAAATAAATTCAAAAACTTACTTTTCTCTTTCTTAAGGCAATTCTACACAGCCACAATTCTTTGTATGATACAATAAACAAAATGCACGCATTTTGCCGTGTTATTTTGAAAAAATGTGAGAACATTTACCTCGGTAGAGTCAAACACCCGGACTACAAAAGGAAAAACAAACATCGCTTAGTCGAAACAGGGGAATGCCATCAAAAACACAAATGTAAGGAACCTCTGAATAAAATATACAGCTACGGGTTCCCAAGGAAAATATATGCCGAAAATATATTTTGTTTTGCCCTTTCGAATGACGCCTCGTTACATAGATATAATATTTTTCTATAATTTACTGAAATAAACTTTTACTATCAATGCTCTTGATTAGTCGAGTAAATTCGTAAAACTTATATTTCTACTGAGAAGAATCGGCAAGAAACTTTGAGGTTTCTGAGACAACCACCCTTATTTTTTTTACTAAGAGCAGGCGGGTCACCTGTAGTGAAGTGATTACCGCCGCCCATGAACATTTGCAGCACCAGAGGAACCGCCAATGCGTTGCCGGCTTAATCTGTGATCATTGCTTATCCGCCCTTTGAAGAGCCCCATATTATAATCACGAGGGAACACAGAAGATGGAAGCTGGTTCCATAATTTGCAGGTACGTGGCAGAAATGACCTGGAATAACAGAGTTTAAGCAATTAATAAAGAAATAAAAATAAATCAGCATTTATTTTTCTTTAAACAACTGTAACTTATTTTTACATTTTGTACCTACATTACATTTTTTTAACATTTTAATTTTAATTCCTGCAACAGTTGCAATGATTTTCTATTTCCTATTGAAGCAATTACCTTAATTAATTAGGGAATCACCTTTATATAAACAATTAATAGCTATGAAACTTACTAGAAGGGAGAGTTTGTATCCCGGAAAATAAAAGAGTTCCGACGAGATTTTCAAAAAACCTTTTTATTTATTCCACTACAAGTTAGCCCTTGACTTCTATCTCACCTGATGGCAAGTGATGATGCAGGCTATGATGGTAGCGGGCTAACCTGTTAGGGGTACGGATGTTATATCAAACCCATACTCTTAATCGGTTTCTACAAGGTATCGTATTGAACCGCTTAATCGCTTGGCGGTACGTCTTCGCGAGGTAACTAGCCACGGCCGAAGCGTCCCACTAGACCAGACCAGAGAAAAATTTAGAAAAAAATGTAAATTCCCGAATAGACCCAAAAGGGGGTCGGACCCGGGACCTCCCACTTATCCCATGGGACTCCCACAATGCTCACCAATGCGCAAGGGAGTTCGTCAAACCACCAGTTAGGACATATTTTTATAATTTTATTACAGTGCAGGTAAGTGAACCGTGGCCGAGTGGTGAAGGCGCTCAGGGCGCGATTCCGAGAGAGAGACGCAGGTTCAAATCCTGCCGGTTCCGCGAATTTGTGATATGTATTTAAGTAAGATTAGGTAGGACATACCTAGGTACTCGTATATCACGCGGACATTACGGGCATCACAACTGCGCGTTTATTCCTACAGAAAAAGAGTTTCACATTTGCTGGAAACGTGAAAACATTTGGTACTGCCGTTCGTAACATATTGTGTATTGTGGAAGCTATCATAAAACCAAATGAAAGGCTTTTATGACTCCTGAATAAAATATGGCCGTCCGAAGTAAGGCATAATGCGCACGCTGCACGGGTCATCCATTTGCGTCCTTCCGATGAAAACGGCTTACCAAAGAGCTTACGTGATAAAATTAAATATAGTACCTAATATTATGTCTCCGAGTAGGTATTACTTAAATAATAATAAATTAATCAAACATTGCTCATTTTTTGCGCAAAGGATCAGCCTGGCTGTCCAGCGCGGAAATGCAGCCATCATAATACCTAGCCACGCATGTATGATTTGTTTGAATAAGGTTAGGCTTTGAGTTTTATTCCAATTATTTTCAATTAACACGTTTTTCTGCACGGCATCGTACCGGAATGCTAAATCGCTTGACGGCACGTCTTTGCCTGTAAGGTGGTAACTAGCCACGGCCGAAGCCTCCCACCAGGCCGTCCAGAGAAACTTCAGAAATTATAAATTCCCGAACTGACCCGATCGAACCCGGGACCTCCCACTTATAAGACCACAGAAGTGACAGAGCTCACCACTGCGCCAGGGAGGTCGTCATATTTTGTCCTTCAATCACTCGTCAAGCAACCAAATAGATGCTTTTTGAGCATGGATAAAGACCTGGAGAATGTCATAGACTTTTTGCCATACTTTTATTCCAAAACATTAAAGAATTCTCACGAGATTTGTAATAATCTAAATAGACGATGTCAAGGGCATCAGCTAATCATTAATTTATTTTTCGTATAGTTTAGATTTTCAATCCATATCTATACTTCTATACTTAATATTATAAATGCGAAAGTGTGTCTGTCTGTCTGTCTCTCTGTCTGTCTGCTACGGTTTCACGACCCATCTGTTCAACCGATTTTGATAAAATTTGGTACAAGGCTAAGTTGTATCCCGCGGAAGGACACAGCCTAATTTTTATCCCGGAAATTTCAATAGCTCCCGAATCGAAAAACGTTAAACCACACGGACGAAGTCGCGGGCAACATCAAGTTCTAAAGCATATATTTTTATACTAACTCATTTATAAAACAAAACTTTTAGCTAAAAACACTGAAATAAAATAAAAGGAAACAGAAGCCAAGGGGAAGAAGAGAATCCCTGAATAAAATATAGGGGCCCGTAGCAAATAAACAACCTAAATGGATTTCAGGTAATATCAGGCCTACATTGTATGTATTTTTCATGGGGTCGTAACTGTAGACACCTCGGCAAAATATAAAGCTTCGCGCCCACAATGCTATAATTATTAAAGCGAGATGATACTTGCGACTTCGTCCGCTTGGATTGAGGGTTTTTTAATCTCGTGTAGTATCTTTTATTTTCTGAGATCAAAACTAACCCGTCCACCCATGAGATTCAAAATTCAAAATTCAAATGTTTTTTATTCAAATAGACTTTTTACAAGTGCTCATGAATAATCAAATGAATCTACCACTGGTTCGGAATGCCTTTCCTACCGAGAAGAACCAGCAAGAAACTCGGTGGTTGCTCTTTTGAAAAATTATATGGTATGTTTACAATAATTGCAATAATCTAAATATACATAAGTAACCGCAGTCCTGAGCATTGCTGGAGCGAGTCAAATCCATGCCTATAACATTAATAAAATCTTCGACAGTATAATAAGCTTTTTTCAGGAGCATTTTTTTAATGGTTATCTTAAACTTGTGTAAAGGCAAGTTTATAATAGGTTGAGGAATTTTGTTATTGATTAAAAATAAACCTACATCATACTATAATATTATAAATTTTCCTATTATTGAGTTTCGCATGATCATAGTTGAGAACCTGAACAGTGACAAAGCCTAATTTTTATCCCAAACAATTAAGGAGCTCCTGTAGAAATTTTAAAAAACTAACTAATTTAAAAAATAAAGGCATTAATATGCTTTTATTTTTAACTAGATAATGCCTGCGACTTCGTCCGCGTGGAATCAGTTACTTAAAATTATTATTAATTATTATTATTAAAATTGGAACCAATTATTAAATTAGTTCCAATTTTGGCCACTGGGGCGGATAAGTTGGTGAGACTGGGCCATAAGGAACTACATACACGTATATTATGCGTACTAAAGTTTTCATAAGCCCAAAGTATTTTTATATGAAACACACGGGAATAGGTAATATCCAATGGCTAATCAGGTAAGTGCACTCATTAAAAGGCAGGTAGCGTACACGTAATTAACCCAAAATATTGTAAGTAAGCATAGGCATTATACTAAGTGTCTGAAAGTGATTAAGTAATCATAAGATTTTTGGATAATATAAGATAGAGCCTGCCTACCCGCATTGGAGCAGCGTGGTGGGTCTAACCTCTAATTCCCTCTCTGCTATGAGAGTGGAGGCCTGTGCCCAGCAGTGGGACGTAAATGGGCTGTAGAGGTGGTGGTGATAAATAGATAACGGTCGCGGTGATAACTTAGTGGTTAGGTTGGTCTCCTACGCGTGGGACCAGGGTACAATTCCCTCTTCTTTTCTGATTTTAATGTGCGTTTAAAAAAATGAAATAACTCAGCGAAGGAAAAATTCGTGAGGAAACCGGCATGCATAACAGATTTCTACAACTTTCTCAAAATATGTGAAGTCTGCTAATCCGCACTTGGCCAACGTGGTGGACAAACCCTTCTCAATAACTAATTATAAATTAATTGTAAAATGCATTCTCAAATAAATCCACTTTTTATACCTCGGTGAGTATCTGTGTGTGTGTGAGAGAGAGATAGAGAGTGTATGTGTGTGTATGTGTGTGAGACAGAGAGGGTTGTCGTCAGTATCTGGTACGAACACTAATAAGCGAATTCCCAATTATGTGCCCACAAAGAACGAATGTTATGAAAAAAACTAAAAAGGGGAACTAGACGGAAACACAATTAATTGTACATTTCCTTTGACTAATAAAGCTTTCGCGAAAGTCCGTCTTTTAAACGACGTCTCTAAGTTCATTATGTTTCATATTATAACCTGATTAAATCTCGGCCGCGCCGAGAACTGAGACGCAATTAAACTTATTTACAAAGGTCCCGATGGCCTAGTGGACGAACGTGGGGCAAAGGGTCACAGGTTAAAATTTTCATCGCATGACAAGTTAGTGTCATTTCACACAAACACTAGGACATTGAGGTGGTCAATATGGTACCTATCGTATACCTATACAAATTTTTTATTTTAAAGAGAAATCTCAACGCGAGGCAAGCACCAAAATAAAATAGAAATTTTAAAAGTGCAACAAGGGTCGTAAATTATTAAATAGGTTTAACACAGAAAAAAATTCTCAGAAAACAGAATCATGGGGAAAGACATTTAGCGAAACCTAAGGGTCATTGAAATGCGATACTACGTTATTTATCGCCTAAAAAATCAACAGGGTTTACGCACTTAAACAGAAATGGCTTTACAAACAGTCATAAAACACCAAAATTTCAATTTGGCCAGACAGCTAAAATTAAAGAAGGCAATAAATACGAGTCGACTACATTGTGTAGTGAACGCAGCGTTGATAGAAATCGATACCAGATGTTGATGGACCGCTAACTATAAAAACAAAATTTAAAAATTAATACTGTAGAAATCTTTAAGACAAAAAAGTTCCTAGGGAAAGGGCGGGGTCTAAGCGACTTCGCGATTATTGGTTAATACAAATGCATGAAAATTATGGGACCAATGAGGAGAGCAAATACTGTGTGTAGTTTTTTTGCAGTGGCACTCGCTGGGGGAAAAGGCTGGCAGGAGATAAGGTGTGAGGACATCGAAAAAAGGGATTATTCAAGCTCCGAGCGCAATTCAGAGAGGAGAGTCCTCAAATCCGCGAATCTATAACGTATAAGAGTATAGAGTTCAGAGTAAAGATTGGGTCTAAAGTTGTTTGTAAAATTAACGGTGTTAATTTATACTTTTCCACTTAATTAAATGGTTGTATAGATTCAGATCATATTATAGATAAGTTCTTTCGGGGAATAGGCTATTATAAGTGATTGTAGTGAGTGAAGCTGGTTGCTGAATATTCGGTAAAGTACACAATTAAATTAAATAAGGTATCGTAAACAAGGTTCATAATAAGGTCGAGTAAATCGTTTAAGACATCTAGTCATAGGACACCTGGCTAAATGGATGCAGACGCTAGTCTAGATTTTGTGTATGAGTTGATGATGAAAAATGAGAATAAAAATTGGTCCCAAATAGATATTATTATATTGATAATGCAAATAGTTACCATTATCTTTCTGCTTATAATGTTGTATAAAAAGAATTGGGTAAGAGGCGTATTACGTGCAATGTTTGGACATTGCTGTATTGGAAATACTCCCGCATCAAACATTGAGTTGGGAATGATTTAATTAATTTAACGACAAAATTACCTAAAGCTGTGAACCTTGGTAACATACCTAAAGTATATTCTTTGTCTAGAGTTATATAATCTGTGCCTTAAATCTTTCTTTATTATAAATCATGAATTAAAACTGTGTGCATGTGTGTATATGGTTATAAAATAAGGTGTATATTAGTCCTAAGCGGCTGTAAGAGTTTTTATCTTTGGAAATTCTCTTTTCTCTTACTTTAGGAAGCCTAGGTAACGAGAATTTTCCCACCAAATTGATACGATTGCTTCAACAATCGAATTTGGTGTAAATAAATTAAAATCAGTGTCTTCTCTTTAATAACACTCCATGTGGAGTAAAATAAATAAATTTTCAGAAAATAAAAGTAAATTATATTAACAATCTATCTTTTATTATTACAGATAAGTAACCTTACAGATTTATTATTGGAAGCTATTAAGACCTGAACAATTACTTACCTTTTGCCCTAATAATAATTACCACTTAATGACGTGTGCTAGAGGTTACGGATAATATTCCAATAATGAATTTCACCCCACATATCTAGGTTTACAGTCACGATTCTTAACCTTAAAGAAACGAGCTAGGTAGATTCTATATAAGTTATCATATTTAATTTAGGTCAGCAGGATAAATTCTTAGTTAAAATCTAGAAGCAGGTTTTGCTATAAGCAAAGTCCATACACTACTTTTATACAATAGAGCGAGTATTGGCTTAACTGAATAGCTAAATTTAACACAGTCTAGGAAATTACTGCTTTTACAAATTTGGCATAAGGGCTAAATAGGCCTGAGCTGTGTACATGAGGTATTAGCGGCAGCAGGGAACAACAGTTTTTTTCTAGCATAATTATATAGCATTTGAAACGAGACGGCGATCTACAGCGACGAGAGCGAGGGATAAAGCGGGCGAGCTACATGAAACAAAGGGTCAGGTATACGACTATTGTATCGAGAAATGGGACGTAATCGTAGAGTATTTGGCACTTTGGTTGATTGGGAATTATACTTAATATTGATAATTTGATTGATAGTGATTGACAATATAGTCAAGGTAATCGGCTACATGGCTGCGTGGTGACAAGTTGGCAGCAATGGTTCAGCACACCACACACAAACTCCTCTCGCAGATCGACCTCCGACTTGAATTGGCCAATTCATAAACCTTACTATATGAAATGATATAAAAATTAAGTCCATGGACCAAGGGGCGGGCTAAAATGCCCATAAAAGATAGATCCAGCCGTTTACGGATGTGGAAATAAATTCGCGTCGGAGCGCATAAAAGGAGGTCGAAATGCAGCCCCTATAACAATGATTAAAGGCCTCGTGCAGGCGTAGGGAAATTTCCCCGTGCTCGGTTACCATTGGTCAGCTAAGATGCCTTTAAAAGGAAATACACGTAATCAGCAACCATTCAATCCGACCCTGATTTGCAAACTCGATTTATTACATGTTATTATGCCATAAATAACTCTAAGTTAAACTCCGCGGTAAGGTATCGATACAGAATACCAAAATTCAGACGGATTGATTAGGTCTGCCTTACGCGTTCACCCAGCGTACTGAAGCTAAGTATCAGTTTTACTGGTAATTCAAGACAAACAAATACGACTACCGGATACTGAACGTGCCACTAACTCTACAGTGTTATTTTCCCTTTCCTTAGGTTTATAGGTTTCCTCACTTGTACTAGCCACGATATTTTATTAGCTAAGACGATCACGCCGGTACCATCACAACATGCTAGGTGTAAAGAAGATGTGCCGTTTCAAACAAAAAGCTTTGGGGGCTACAATTATTTTTTTCTTTAACTTGAGTCATAAAATTAAGTTTTACAGCATGATAGAAAACAATTTTTCTTCTAGTTGTTCGGAAATTACTTCATTTTTAAAAAACAATACGTCAACTGGTTCTTTACTGGCCCGCACGGCAGCAATTCCAACATTAATTGTCCGCAAGTGGATAATAGAAATTGCTGGACAGTTGCGCTAAGTACACATGCAGCTTCTTTGAACGACAGCGACCCGATAGCAATGTTTATAATATTATAAGTATAATATGAGTTAAACATCAGATGTATTAGCACGATGCAACGGCAGATAGCGTCATCTATTTCACACCTCCGAAACATGAATTTGTGCAAAAGTATGTGTTGTTATGGGAGCTCCGAGGTAGCACAAACTTGTCTGGCCCGGTAGCCAATATTTGAACAAATTTTTATGCTTGTTTAGTTTATATTATTTTTATTTTATCTTACTAATTACTAATATTATTATAAATGTGAAAGTTTGGATGGATTTATGGATGTATGGACGTATGGATATTTGTTACTCAATCACGCCCCAACGGCTGAAAGGATCTGGCTGAAATTTGGCACAGAGATAGATTATAGTCTGGAATAGCACAGCTACTTTTCATCCCGGAAAATTAAAGAGTTCCTGCAGGAACCCAAAAATCTCAAGCCACGCAGACGAAGTCTCGAGCATTCGCTAGTTTTTCATATTTACTAGCGAGTAGTGACGCTGTCACCAGGTAAGATAAGTTTGTGGGACTATACGTGACGTGGTCCATCGCGATCCCAAGACGCTCACCGTGGAGCTGTGCCTACGTCGGCGGTCATATGGCGGCAGCTCTGTTCGACGGCCATTTTATAATTAACTAGCTGATACCCGCGACTTCGTCCGCGTGGAATATGTTTTTTTGAACCACGGGAACTCCTTAATTTTCCGGGATAAAAAGTAGCCTATGTCACTCTCCAGGTCCTCAACTATACCTACGCATGCCAAAACACACGTCGATCCGTTGCTCCGTTGCGGCGTGATTGAAGGACGTACCAACAAACCAACAAACTAACACACTTTCGCATTTATAATATTAAGAATGATAAGGAATTAATGTGAAAGCTATTCCATTAGAAAAAATATCTGAGTTTTTTTTTGTTATTCTCTATCATTTCAATTCAATATCCGTACGAAGCCTGACTTGGCTCGTCTATGTAATATTCTATAACCAATTACGCCAATCGCAATAGCCCAGAAACAGTGTCAGGATGCAATATGTCACCGCATGCATTAATAAATCAAGAACGCCGTCCGTCTGTCATCGGGTCGGATGACAGATTGCGTCCCCGTCGGTCGTGTCACCGGCGTTGATTGCTCCGATATTGTACTGTTGCTGGTGGATTTCGCTATTGCGTATTGTTATTCAATTTTTTTAATCCATCCGTCTGTCTGTTTACTATAGCCACAACGTAAGTATATAATGTTATTCATAACAATAGATCGACGCCCATTCGCAATTGCAGACCACTGGCTACTTTTACCTATATTACCTCACCTACCTACCTATATTATACTTATACCTCATGGCACTAACCTACTAAAGCCTATATTACCTTCGCCTCTTCTGCTTGAGGTGTTTTTATTACAGTAAGTTATAAAAATTTCTAAAGCTTTTTTTATTTGAGTATTATTTTATTTCATTTGAGAAAGATATTGAGTTTAAAAGGGATTCAAGAATGTTCAGATTGAGGTGCAGGTGAAGTGAGATCTACCCTTTTTCTGTGTCATGTACACAGAAAAAGGATAAATCTCACTTGTGTGGCACAATTCGGATATGTAAATGTTATTTTTTTCTTTCTTTCTGAATTAAAGTTTAAATTCACTAATTTTAGTATTAAATTCACTTTGGTCCTATATTTTATCTTTTTATTTAGAATTATTTAGTATTTATGTTTATATGTATCTTTGTATGTATGTATGTATGTATGTATGTATGTATGTATGTATAATATGTATGTTTGTATGTATGCGTGTATGTATATATTAGGTATATATTTTAATGTTTAGTTGTTGCACTATCCCGCGCTCTTGTTTTATAATCTCCTCTACCCAAAGGTTGTTTGGAAGAGATTGCTTTAGCAATAAGACCGCCTTTGCACCCTTCTGTCTTGTATTGTAAGCTTTTGTTTATTGTTATTTTTAAGTGTGTGCAATAAAGTGTTCATCTATCTATCTATCTATCTAAAGTTGTATGGTTGAAATAGCAGGGTGCTGAAATCCGCGCCCCATTAATTAGGATCCAACTTTGATCAGAGGCGATTGGCCAAATTTATAGGCGCCGGAATCATTAGCACAATTTACTCGTTACGTATTAGTTCGGTTCACGAGTTCCAACCGTTTCGCTTCATTGAATTGTCTATGCTAATCGCTTCGATTGCTCTATAAACAGATGCATTTGGCCTCATGAGCAGGTCAATTGTGCGTAATTCATTCCTACTAAGTGTATTAAAATTCATTACTACTAAGTTATTAGTGATTAGCATAATATTTTAAGTAGCCCGCCAACCCACATTGGAGCAGCGTGGTGGGTCTAAGCTCTAATTCCCCCTCTCCTATGAAAGTGGAGGCCTGTGCCCAGCAGTGGGACGTTAATGGGCTCTAGTGGTGGATAATATTTGTGATAGCCTAATGGTTATGACCCCCTACTCGCTGGACAGACGACATCAGGAGAGTCGCAGGGAGCTGCTGGATCCAGGCGGCGCAAGACTCCTTGAAGAAATCCTTGCAAGAAGCCCATGTCCAGCAGTAGACGCCTATCGGTTGAGGATGATGATAATGATGAGTGGTTAAGACACCCGACCACCTAAACGGGTTCGCGACCCCGCGGGTTCGATCCTACTTTTCGAAGTTATGTGCGTTTTAAGAAATTAAATATCACATGCTTCAAACGGTGAAGGCATACCTGCATACCCGAGAGTTCTTTATAATAAGGTGCGCGACGGTGTTTAAAGTCTGCCAATCCGCACTTGTCCAGCGTGGTTGACTATGGCCAAACCCTTGTCGTTCGGAGAGGAGACTCGTGCTCAGTAGTGAGCCGGCAATGGGTGAAGTATATTAAAACTATGGATAATGGATATAAATGTATACTTAGGTTTTTTAGGGTTCCGGTACAAGGAACCCTTATAGTTTCACCATGTACGTCCGTCCGGTTTTTTCTGGTTCTGTAGTCAACAAGGTACCCTTATACTTACGCTGTCCGTGCGCGGCTTAGCTCAGAGATTATTAGTACAAGAAAGTTGTAATTTAGCATGGATAATACATATCTATTACGATGACAAATTGGTAAACATATTGGGCACCAATATCATTCCGGTATATTTATTTCTAATAAGTTTTTGTTTAATGTTATTAACTGTACCTCCTAAAGTGATACGATGCATGGCCCACGAGGGTGCGAGGGGTCGAGAGTGCTTTGACCGGCAAATGCAATTAAAAGTTAACCCAAACCAACAAGCAACACTTAAATACCCTGCAAGAGGGAGAGGTTATGTGCGAGGTTGGGTGTTGGACCATACGGTCCCAAAAAGGACTCTATGTAGAGTTAAAAAGAGATAGATTGATCGTATATCCTTGCAAGAGGGAGAATTTATATGCGAGCAATATGAGAGGCTTGATGTTGGACCATACGGTCCAAAAATGACTTTATATTTAGTTGAAATGTGATAGATTTATGGTACACTAGTTTATGCCCGCGAATACGTCCGCGTGGATTAAGGTTTTTTGGTTCCCGCGGGAACTCCTCAATTTTCCGGGATAAAAACTAGGTATGTATGTATGTGCTATTCCAGACTATATCAAATTTCAGCTATATCTCTATGCCAAATTTCAGCCAGATCCTTGCAGCCGTTGGCGCGTGATTGAGTAACAAACATCCATACATCCATACATCCATCCATCCATCCATCCATCCATCCATCCATCTAAATTATTTGATTTGATTTGATTTGATAATATTAAATCTGTCTCGTTATAATAAAGCTAAGTCAAAGTACGCTCTATCTAGACAAGCCTCTTTCTACGTCTTTAGTCTATAGCTGCCGGTCTCGGGTTTGAGAATAAGATTTATAAAGTTATAAAATCTATATTATAATCAAAATAAAAAAGCCTTTATCGTTGTAGTGTCTTTGTCGTTGTACGTTTGTATTTATTTTTTAGAGTCTTGACGTAACAGATAGATAGTTAGAGATAGTATTGGTAATAGGGTTTAAGGCGGTGTGGCCTTAATATAAAAAACAACAATTAGGAATAAATACTTATTTAATTTACTAAACCGATTGTGATACTAATGATTTAATTATTGATAGAGGTTAGTGATAGTTAGTGATAGTTAATCAAATTGGTAAAATGGTGCAAGGTTGCGGCGGAAGGCCTTAATTTAAATCTTACAATTTATTCCACCACTGATGTATAAGAATTTGGAATTTTGGTAGGGGAGATTAATTCATGGGGTACACTGTAGAATGTAGGTCACCGGCTAGCTAGAGCTGGATGTGGTCCTGCCAGATCTCGTTAGGCGAGATTGGTGAGTATTATTGACATAGTGGCTGCAGCGTTGGTATACTGTCCTGGGTGTTGTGGACGGAGAGTCGCTGCTCCGGTCAGGTCGCTATGCAAGACGCTCTCGCTTCTCTTCTGTCACAGGTACCATGCACTCATGCCCGTAGATGTGGTAGCAGATTCGCGTAGAGAGTAGAAGTCGCACTCCATAGACTCGAAGTCGCACCGGAGGTTGAAGTCTCACACCGGAGGTCGAACCCTGGAATACAGCGTTGTGCTCCAGTGAGTATCCACTCAGCTTTCTACTCGTCAATGAAGGTCACTAGTATTCCACTCTGCTCAGTGGTGTGTCACAACACACCAGAACAGCTTGGTATACTGTGCGACAACAGTGGCGAACAGACATATAACAATAATTAGGTAGGCGTTAAGATATTAGGTAATTAGTAACTTAGAATAAGGATTATGCGTGTAGCTTATATGCTATTAACTAACAATTTGTGTTTAAAGACTCTTTATAACAGGAATATCAGAACATTTACTTGATATATTGAATCTATTAGGTTAAGTTTTTGTAGGTTACAACAATTCAAAATAAGAATTTTGCTGAAATTGATTTGCAGAAAAAACATAAATAATTGGACTACTTATAATAATAATGAGAATTAACAATGATGTAATTGGATTAATTTGCATTCGTGATCACATGGTGTCTATGTATGAAAATACATCAAGATTTATAACTCACCGAGTTCCGGGTAATTATTTTTGCAGCTTATTAGTTTTAACGTTTTTTGGAAGTAATTATGTTTTATTTCACTCAATTAAACCATGAATTTGTTAATTTAGAATTTAGATTTATGCTCCCCTGTAGATTTTATGCCAAAAGATTATGCCAAAGTGACATTTGACGTCCGGTTGTCAAGTTAGTCGTACCGTAATATTTTTTTCGAGCGTAGTTAGGCTCTGGACGCGAGTATTTTTGTTTATGACATTTAGACCATAAACTTTTACTAAATGTGTGATTTTATTTAGGAAAATCACTACATATCCCCTTTATTAGTTTAGGATTTTACCTAAGTGAAATCCTGCTCTAATCTACCTAGACTACTGTTATCAGCTACATTTTAATTCATCAATCTTTCGGTTCCGCCATTCATTCTTTCATTTATTCTTCATCTAATATTGGTAGCAGACACTCTTAATTGCATTTAAGTGTTGCACTCTTTTATACTGAGCTTTAGCTAATTATACTATTGCTCCTCATAACGGTAGTTGATGTTGAGGTGTTGAGCATTATTACTCATTAGAGTGGACTGTAGAAGTCATAGTTCCTCCACCTTTTAGGTCAGTGGATAGGCACTATGTAGATATGTCTTCTTGGATGTAGGGTCCAAGACAACAAAAATAATTGATCCCTGTTTAGGTTAGGGAGCAATTAGGATGTCCACCCTAATTAAGTTATGTTACATTTAGAATTGTATGGATTAGAGTATGTGTGTATAGGGATATGTATATAGTTTAGTGTATTTTAGGTACTAGTGAATAAGGTATGTGATCTTAGTGGTGTATATAATGGTAATTTATGATGAATGTTCACCGTTTAGGTTGGTGGACGATTCTTGTGTTTATACATTAAAACAACTCACAGTTTTAGGTACTGCGAATTTAATTATACCGCTAGTGTGGTATACTTGGGGTTGAGGTAATTTCGAATTTTAGCGTTAGTTATGAGTTAGGTCATTCTTATGTAGTTTATTTAAAATTATGCCACATTTTAAAATAATGTACAAGTATTATGATTTTAGTTAACAGCGTGTAGTATTGTTGTAATTTTACATTTTATAGTTTATTAATTTTAGGTCTTTTATGTGCCAAGTGCCAAGATTATTACCATTGGTATCTTTTAGGTCATAGACTAACGGTGATCGTTTGTTAGTTATTACGCATTTTACGTATTTAGGAGCGAGTTTCTTCATGAATTTATTGTCCTTATCGCTCTGATAGTAGGTACGTTTCCATACTGTATCGCCTACGTTAAACTCAGCATGTTTACGGCGTAAGTTGTATGTAGCACTATTTCTAGAATGTGCAAGAAGTAATGTAGATTGTACTTTCTCGAATATTTTTTGTAGCGTACCTAGATTTTCAGCGTATTCGTCGCGAGGTTGGAACATTATTTCTTCAGCGGTAGTAATTTCTGTTGAAGTGTATAGTGATCCGCATGTGACTAATTCTCGGCCGTATACCAAAAATGATGGGGTAAATTTAGTAACTGAATTTACTGAGCTATTTAGTGCGAATTGAATTTTTGGTATATTAGAATCCCAAGATCGATGATCGTTTTCAATGTAGGCAGAAACTGCAGTCATTATAGTTCTATTGTATCGTTCAACTGTGTTGACCTGTGGAGTGTATTTAGGTGTATATAATACGTTAGGTATTTTATAAGCCTTAAAGAGTCGGGTAAGTATATTTCCTGTCAGCTGTTTTCCGTTGTCCATTAGTACCGTACTAGGAATTCCGTGGACAAGAAATACTCTTTCCTCTAGGATTCGAGCTATGATGTCAGCAGTAGCACGTCTTATAGGGAATAATAAGCAATATTTAGAGAAACAGCAGACCACAACAAGGAGAAATGTGTTCTGGTTTCTGCTAGGTGGTAATGGTCCTATGAGATCAATGCTAATCATTTGGAATGGTCTTGAGCAATCTTTGGGTTTGCCCATGGTTCCTAATGTTGAATGATTAGAATGTTTGTGAGCTTTACAGGTGTCGCAGTTTAGTACGAAGTTAGTGACGTCTCGGTGCATTGTAGGCCAATAGTAATTTAAACATAATCTATTAAATGTTTTGAATATACCGAAATGTCCAGATGTAGGTTCGGAATGGTTTTTAGTTATTAGCTCCTTCCTCAACTCGATAGGTACTACTTCCTTCCACTCAAATTCTCTTGTTAGGGGATTTAGACTTTTTTTATAGCGGTAGAGTTTTCCATTTTCCACTCTATAATTTAAGAATGAGGTAGGGGAATTTTGAGTTCCATGAAGTATATTTAGATACCATGGATCAGATGTTATAGTAGAATGATCATTGTTATTAGTGTCGTCAATAGCAGCTATAGGTACTGAACGAGATAAACTATCTGGTACTACGTTATCACAGCCTTTCCTATGTTTTAATTCGAAATTATAGGCAGAGAGTCGTACACCCCAGCGAGCTAATCTTCCAGTTGGATTATTTAGGTTGATGAACCATTTTAACGCTGCGTGGTCGGTATACACAGTGAATCGCTTCCCGTTTTCGAGATAACAGCGCCAGTGTTCGATTGCTGTTAGTACTGCAAGTGCTTCACGTTCAGTTGCGCTGAAGTTTCGTTCACGATCTGATAATGATTTACTCATATACGCTATAACCTTCTCCTGACCGTCGATAAACTGGGTCAAGACGGCTCCGATGCCGTAGTTGCTAGCATCCGTGTGTACCTCGAATGGTTCAGTGTAGTTAGGACAAGATAGTATTGGAGCAGATATAAGACAATCTTTTAGTTTTTTGAATGCGTTGTCAGCATAGGCATTCCACGCAAATTTTGGTGCGTTTTTGCCTTGGGAGGTTAATTTGTTTAGTGGAGCAGCTAGAGAACTAAAATCTGGTATAAATCTTCTATACCATGAAGCTGTACCAAGGAAACGTCTCAATTCTTTTCGATTTTTTGGTGTTGGGTAATCGATAATTGCCTGTACCTTATCAGGGTCTGGTTGGAGACCATTAGAATCAACAACATAGCCTAGGTATTTAAGTTTATGTCTAAAAAATTTACTTTTAGTGAGGTTAATAGTTAGGTTTGCAGATTTGAGTTTATCTAAGACACGTAATAATAATGATATATGCTTTTCGAATGTTGGTGATATGATAATGATATCATCAACAAACGCAAAAACCATGTGCTCAAATTCTGGGCCGTAAAATAAACTATCAATCAAGCGTTGCTGTGTAGCAGGTGCGTTGGTTAGGCCGAAGGGCATGCACTTGAATTGATACGTTCCGCGAGATGGAATGTAAAAACTCGTCTTACATCGATCTTCTTCTTTGATTAGGATTTGCCAAAAACTCTTGGATAAATCTATACTAGTTAGATATTTAGCGTCATGTAGGTTGTCTAGTATTTCCGCAATATAGGGTAGGCTATATGCGTCCTTTTTAGTTATCGCGTTTAGTTTGCGACTATCTAGGCAAAATCTTAATTCTCCGTTCTTTTTTGGAGTTAGTAGTACGGGAGAGGACCAAGGACTATCGCATGGTTCTACGATGTCTTCCTTCACCATCTGATCAAGCTGTTCTATTAAGAGTTTTTGTTTAACCGGAGACATTCTGTAGTACCTCTGGCGTATGGGTGGTGAGTCGCCTGTGTCGATCGTATGGGTGATTAAAGATGTTCGACCTAAACCCCTATGTTCCGGCTGTTAGATAAAAAATGCCCCAGAAATCTAACACTGATAATAGATAGTTACCTGAAAAATAGGAAAGTCAACGTCCGTTACGCAGATAATGAATGCCTGGTCTCCACAACGAAGGGATGTGTCCAGGGCTCAATTGCTGGGCCTACGTTCTGGAACATCCTTTTGGATCCCCTTCTGGACGAAATCGAGGAAAATAAAGTGCACTGCCAGGCGTTCGCGGACGACATTGTCCTGGTATTCTCCGGTGGTTCAGCTCAAATAATTGAAGAAAAAGCAAACAGGGTACTCAACCGTGTGTATGAGTGGGGAGTCGCTAATAAACTGAAGTTTGCACCGCATAAAACAAGTGCTATGGTGATAACCAATAAGCTAAAATACGACACCCCTCGCTTACACATGGGAGGCACTCAGATTCAACTGGTTGACAAATTCAAAATTTTAGGATTAATACTAGATAGTAAATTAACTTTCAATAGCCATATCGAATACATTTGCAATAAAGCCTTACAAATATACAAACCACTAGCACGTTCAGCAAAAATTAACTGGGGGATGTCCACGGAGATCATCCGGATAATGTACACTGCTGTGATCGAACCTATCATCCTATACGCGGCAAATGTCTGGGCTCCTGCGGCGAAGAAGATCATGGTGCAAAAATACCTGAATACAGTGCAGCGAGGTTTTGCACAAAAAATGTGCAAGGCCTACCGTACAGTATCTCTAAACGCGGCGATAGTCCTTACTGGTACTGTACCGCTTGATCTGAGAGCCCTTGAGGTCAAAAAACTGTACGAGGCAAAAAGAGGCAAATCGCAAATGATTTTAGGAGATAGAGAGGTGGAGTCCAAGCTCTCTTTCTTGAAGGCTTTGCATCCATCCAGAGAGAGAATCGAAGAGTTCACCTGCCTCGAGAATCTGGATACAGAAATGGTGGAGGAGAATAACATAACTGGACTGAATATATTCACGGATGGTAGCAAGATTGATAGCAAAGTGGGTGCAGCTTTGTCATGCTGGGAAGGCGAAAACGAAATACAGAGTAGCAAATATCTCTTAGAGTATTACTGCACGGTATTTCAGGCCGAACTCTACGCACTTTACAAGGCGACCGAATATGCTCAAAAAAGCAAAAAACCATCCGTGAATATATACAGCGACTCGAGATCAGCCTTAGAGAGCATACGACATCCGGGTACGTTTCATCCCTTAGCCTTTGAGATAAGAAAAAACTTAATGTTGGCAAAAGAAACTGGGAACACCGTCAGACTGTTCTGGATAAGGGCTCATGTCGGAACTAAGGGCAATGAACGAGCGGACGTTCTGGCCAAAGAGGCGGCGAAACGGCTGAAAACAAAACCAAACTACGACAAATGCCCAGTATCATTCATTAAGAGAAGCATAAGGCAGGACACCCTTAATGAATGGAATAAGAGATATGTAACGGGACAAACAGCATCGGTTACAAAAGTCTTTCTGCCGTCGATTAACCATGCCTACCAATTATTAAAAAAGATTGATTTAACGCCGGTAATGGTCCAGATAATGACGGGACACGGTGGTTTTTCAGAGTACTTACACAGGTTTAAGTGCAAAGAAGACCCATGTTGCATATGCGACCCGAACGTTGAAGAGACGGTCCTTCACTTGCTTATCGACTGTCCACAACACAGCGCAGCACGGGAAAATCTGCAACAAGAAATGCAATTAAAACTGTGTAAGAGCTCCCTACCGGATATCCTTCAGAACGAGAAAACAAGGAAACCGTTTTTGAAATTTGCTATTAACGTTGTCAATAAAACAATAGCCAGAAATAAAACGTAATTATAAAAAACCATGACTAAATGAAAATAAAATCATTGTGTGTACAGCATACTTATATTTACTATATATTATAAGAATATATGAACTAATATAGATTAGTTGTATACATAACAAATCTTTAAAATGAACTATAAACTTAAAATCTTCAAATCTAACCGGTGTTTATCTGTAATCAGTATAAAAGGTCTCTGACTGCCATATCAGAGGAGTTCTTATAAATTTAAAAAAAAAAAAAAAAAAAAAAAAAAAAAAAAAAAACCCCTATGTTCGTATGATATTTCTTGGAACTGTGACATTATGTTGTCAGCTGTTATCTTTTGTTCGGGTGTTAAGTGATCATAAGAACACAGTTGCTCAGACTTAGTGGGTGTTAGTTCTGACATCATGTAGTCATGTTGTTTTAGTAATATGTTTTTGATGTGTTTTGGAAATATATTGAAAGAGAACCAAAAATCCATACCCAATATTAGGTCATTGGTGATGCCAGGGACTACGTGTGCTGTAATCACGTGTAGTTGGTCTGCAAATTCAATAGGTAGATTAATGACTCCGAGTGATTTCAGTTTCACTCCGTCAGCAGCTGCGAATGTTAAGGTGTCATTGGTTAGTAATTTGTGTCCGGCTTTGATTAGTTTTTCGTGAGAGTTGTTACCGAGTATAGAGGTTGTTGAACCTGAATCAAGTAAGCCCAACAGTTGTAGACTGTTGACTTTTATTAGGGCGTAGGGACGCGTTGAATTATGATTAGTTTTCTGGATTGCAGATACAGAATAACAAGAAAAATATTTAGTTATTGTTTCTAGCCAGGCTTGCCATTCTAGTTTATTAAAATTATTAGAATTAGTATTAGGTTTTGCCAATGGTCTACAATCCATGTTAGTTAGTTTTTTGATTTATTAGTTGAATTTTGACATTTTTTGCACTCTGGGTAGCGGATACCTTTTTGTCCACATTTAAAGCATATTGGATAGTGTGGAGCTCTACACTGGTGTAAAGTGTGTGTGTTGGTTCTGCATCGAGGGCAAAATATCGTTGGCGTTGAGTTATAATGTTGGTTTTCAGTAATTGTAGCAACTTGAGTAGAATTCTTCTCGGCTGTTGTGGTTTCTGAATTATTGTTTGTTGTTGTGTAGTATCTTTTGTTAGTGTTGTAGAATTGTTTTTTGTTGTTATAATTATTATTAGGATAGCGGTTATTGTTGTGATAATGTTTATTTTGATTAGTGAATTGATGATGACTTGATGTGGTTGGTCTGTGATAAGCAAACTCGGGTGCTAGAGTGTCTGATGAAACTTTAGGTGGGTCTCTAAATTGTGTTAATCTTGTTTGAACGTTTTCGTAGTTATGACATAGTGTTTTCAGTTGGTCTACTGTAGTTATCTCACTCACAGATGCTAATGTGCTCGCATAATCTGGACGAATGTTGTGTAATAGAATTTCCAGTTTTTCATCGTCATTCACACTCTTAGTTAACCTGTTGAACATACCTTGCATTATAGACAAATATATATTAATGTTTTCAGTTTCTCCTTGTGTACGTGCACGTATTTCATTCTTTAGTCTGTAATCGTAGTCAGGAGTACTGAATACTTCTTTTAACATTGTTACTAGTTCAGGCCAGCTATTTACTTCATCTTTCACACTTCTAAACCAATGCAATGCACCATCAGTAAAAATTTCAAATGCATAAGTTAGTAATTTGTCGTGAGATATGCCTCGTGTGATTACGAATTCTTCCGCTTTTTGAATGAAAGCACGTACGCAGCTCTTTCCGGAATATTTTAGTTTACTTAGTTCTGATATTATGTTCTTTTCACAAGTAACAGACAAAACAGTTGGTTCTTTTGTGTCTGTAGTAGTGGTGGTTACATTTCCTTTAAGTCCTAGGACCATTAATTCTTTATACAGCAGTTTGAAATTGGTGTTCGTGGTCTTAAGTAATTCACCCGCTTCTGCTGTATGGCCAATTCTATTTAAGCGATGATATAAGTGATGTAGTAAAGTTTCTGTTCGCAAGTATAGGTTTTTTTCAAATTTAGTTTTTAAAGACATTACATTGTTAGACGCTTTGCTTAGTGAATCGTTAGCTTGTTTGAGATCCTCTAAGGGCTCTAAGTGTGACTCTAAAATATCCTCGGGAGGAGTATCGCTCGCTATGCCTACTATTTGTTTTCTTAGTTCCTGAACAGTATCGCTTGGTGTGTAACCTCGTATTGTGATTTCATACTCTAATTCAGGTTTTTGTAAGGACAAATACTTGATTGGGAATGACATTATTGAGGATAATTATCCGCAAAACGGTGAGCTTTACAATTTAGAATTAGAATCTATACTTAAGTCTAACCTAATGTCTGTCGTCAAATGCTATCACACAATAAACGACTCCAGCCACAAGATCAATACGGACTCACTCAGTGTTTAGTTAAAATATAGTGTAGGCTCGTAGCATAGGCAGTTCAATTAAGTTGATACAAGAAACTTGATTTGTGAAAAAAATTAGTGGTTTAGTTGTTTAGTAATTTAGTGGATTGTCTGTCTGTAGTCAGTCTTCAGTAAAAATAAGAAACGGTGGGCGCCATTGTTACGTTTGTATTTATTTTTTAGAGTCTTGACGTAACAGATAGATAGTTAGAGATAGTATTGGTAATAGGGTTTAAGGCGGTGTGGCCTTAATATAAAAAACAACAATTAGGAATAAATACTTATTTAATTTACTAAACCGATTGTGATACTAATGATTTAATTATTGATAGAGGTTAGTGATAGTTAGTGATAGTTAATCAAATTGGTAAAATGGTGCAAGGTTGCGGCGGAAGGCCTTAATTTAAATCTTACAATTTATTCCACCACTGATGTATAAGAATTTGGAATTTTGGTAGGGGAGATTAATTCATGGGGTACACTGTAGAATGTAGGTCACCGGCTAGCTAGAGCTGGATGTGGTCCTGCCAGATCTCGTTAGGCGAGATTGGTGAGTATTATTGACATAGTGGCTGCAGCGTTGGTATACTGTCCTGGGTGTTGTGGACGGAGAGTCGCTGCTCCGGTCAGGTCGCTATGCAAGACGCTCTCGCTTCTCTTCTGTCACAGGTACCATGCACTCATGCCCGTAGATGTGGTAGCAGATTCGCGTAGAGAGTAGAAGTCGCACTCCATAGACTCGAAGTCGCACCGGAGGTTGAAGTCTCACACCGGAGGTCGAACCCTGGAATACAGCGTTGTGCTCCAGTGAGTATCCACTCAGCTTTCTACTCGTCAATGAAGGTCACTAGTATTCCACTCTGCTCAGTGGTGTGTCACAACACACCAGAACAGCTTGGTATACTGTGCGACAACAGTGGCGAACAGACATATAACAATAATTAGGTAGGCGTTAAGATATTAGGTAATTAGTAACTTAGAATAAGGATTATGCGTGTAGCTTATATGCTATTAACTAACAATTTGTGTTTAAAGACTCTTTATAACAGGAATATCAGAACATTTACTTGATATATTGAATCTATTAGGTTAAGTTTTTGTAGGTTACAACAATTCAAAATAAGAATTTTGCTGAAATTGATTTGCAGAAAAAACATAAATAATTGGACTACTTATAATAATAATGAGAATTAACAATGATGTAATTGGATTAATTTGCATTCGTGATCACATGGTGTCTATGTATGAAAATACATCAAGATTTATAACTCACCGAGTTCCGGGTAATTATTTTTGCAGCTTATTAGTTTTAACGTTTTTTGGAAGTAATTATGTTTTATTTCACTCAATTAAACCATGAATTTGTTAATTTAGAATTTAGATTTATGCTCCCCTGTAGATTTTATGCCAAAAGATTATGCCAAAGTGACATTTGACGTCCGGTTGTCAAGTTAGTCGTACCGTAATATTTTTTTCGAGCGTAGTTAGGCTCTGGACGCGAGTATTTTTGTTTATGACATTTAGACCATAAACTTTTACTAAATGTGTGATTTTATTTAGGAAAATCACTACAATATACCTACACACACACAAGGTTACAAAACATCGATCCAGATCCCTCTGACGCGGACGTTTAAAACGTTAATATTTTGTCTTGTCCAGTCTCTGATAGTGTATTGTCCCTTCTATCCTGCCGCATCTATACTGTCCTATCTCACTCTCAAATAAAAGAGTGTCGTCGCGAAAGATATTTTTCCTGAGCCACTAAGTTAAATTGCAACGCATGAAAATCCAGTATTTTGAATCTTGAACTAGAGGACTATTACACCTACTCATATCATCTTTTAGACGAGCCGCTTGATACCCAAAAGCATAGAAATACATGAGTTTTATTTATGTAGGAAATGGATTTAGTACTTGTTTGGGAATAATGTTAGCTCGTAGCTAGTATGTATTTTTTTATATATTTATGTCGAGAATACGTCCTGTCGATGCCCGCGCCTACGTGCGCGTGGATTGAACTCTTAAATTTTCTGGGATAAAAAGTATTTTAAATGTCTGTGCCGAATTTCATCTAGATCCGTTCAGCCGTCCTTGCGTGTTTAAGTAACAAACATCCATCCTTTTGCATTTATAATATTAGTAGGTATGGATATTACTTTACAAATCTGTAATATTCTACTGGGTAGATTTATACCATAGGTTCGAGGCCTCGGGCAGAGCGCCAAGGTTGATCGCGATCTAACTATGTATTTATCACATTCTTCAATAGGAGAGGAAGTTCTTTTTTGTACCCATGTGCTGTAGTGGATAGCATGTTTGACTGTTTGACTGTGAATTACTCAAACTCAAGTCGATTTTATTCAAGTAGACTTAGACAAGTGCTTTTGAATTGTTGAGTGAATCTACCACTGGTTCAGAATGCCGAGAATACCGAGAAGAACCAGCAAGAAACTCGGTGGTTGCTCTTTTGTACAAAATAATAAATACAGTTATACATCAATGTGTTACGAAATTCTTGGTTCGATACGCTGGTCGGGTCGTAAATAATCAGGTATTCGGTTGCGTTGTAAAGGTATTATGAGTGCTAACTTGAAGTTTGGTAGTTGGCACGATTCACCCTTTGATTTTTTTTCGGTTGAATGAACCATAACACTTTTTGTCGGTACATTGTTGTAACAAAGAAGCAAAAAAACGGTGATCCTCAAAAACGGCACAAATAAAAACAGATGGCGCCGGAGGCACCAGGACATCATACGTTTCAAGCACGTTTAACAATTCATACGCCGTCCTCCACGCCTTTGTTGAGCCACCGGCTGTTTGCTTTCAATTAGACACTACGTTTGTGCTTCGGGCCGCCTATGCTGCCTTGGTACATGCAAATGTATTAAGGATTATACCGTATGTATTTGAAATTCAGATCCCCTGATTATTGAGCCCCGGGCTAAGCCGATGCTAGGATGTACTCGCATGATTAACAACTTACCGAATCTAAAGAGCGTACTGCACTTTAGTACATCGCATTTCGGCTAATACTCACATCTTAGCGAACATACTGTACAACAGTGTCTCTTGCCATAGGTAGGTAGGTACGTTGGCCACGCTTGCTGCTGCTAGAGCTGGGAACAATCGTTTGACATTGATCGCAAATTATTCTAAAGTTCACACATTCGCCAATGCATTGGATCAATGTGTATCTATTTTTAACCGACTTCCAAAAAAGGAGGAGGTTCTCAATTCGGCGCGTATCTTTTTTTTTTACAAGAACTTTGCAAAAAACTTCTTACATGACAATATTAAAATGGCAGATCTTCATTTTAACCCATATCCGGCCCAATACTGATCAAAATGGCTTTAAAATTGCAAAGGCCATAAGTCCACAGTCCCCTAAGCTGACCATGTGTAGATTGGTAAACATCACACTCCTTTCAGAATATAGCAGAAAGCTCTCAGACAGTTTTGACGACCTCCGTGGCGCAGTGTGCAGCGCTGTTGTCTTAATGTGCGGAGGTCCCGGGTTCGATCCCCGGCAGGGTCAATTTGGGAATTTATAATTTCTGAATTTTCCCTGGTCGGCCGTGGCTAGTTACCACCCTACCGGCAAAGACGTGCCGCCAAGCGATTTAGCGTTCCGGTACGATGCCGTGTAGAAACCGAATAGGGGTATGGGCTTATTATAACTGCCATGCCCCTAACAGGTTAGCCCGCTACCATCTTAGACTGCATCATCACTTACCATCAGGTGAGATCGCAGTCAAGGGCTAACTTGTAGTGGATAAAAAAAAAAAAAAAAAAGTTTCATCTGGTCATTTAATTGTTTTAAGTTACTTACAGATAAATTGAATATTGAAAGCCGATGTAAATAAGTATAAACGAATCCATTAGCAGATCCGTACCCTTACCACCCTTACCATTAGTTTTTAAAACACACCGACGATGACCGGATTCGAGTCTTCGAAACACATTGGTGTCAAAATGTACCTTTTGGGAACATTTTGACACTAATGTGTTTTGACACCACTTTAACAACAAACCCTAGATTTAAAGTCGTAAATCCAGAAGGTAACATATTTTTTTATTTCGCAACGGACCCACTTCGTCTGTCGACTGTGACTGTATAGACGAAATTGAGCTAAAACAAAGCGGTTATGGTTATTTTTTACTTAATGCCAAGGTGTTTCGAATACTTCCTCGATTATTCGAATGTAAAAACTTGTGGTAGGGGCAAACCGCTTAAGGGACTAACGAGAAACGTTCCCGCAATAAAACTGCAATCGCTAAGTGGTCAATAAAGTGTCGCGGAAAAGTAGCTTAGATTCTTATAGGTTTTCAATTAGGTACCAGTGTTATTTGCGGCGTAAAAAACCATAGTTTAGTTGATACTAGGTCGTCGTCGACGATTTTTTTCGAAGATTTTTTTATCACACTGGTGGTAAGTGGTGATCTGTACTAATATTATAAATGTGACAGTTTGGATGGTTGGATGTATGGATGCATGGATGGATGTTTGTTAATCAATGACACTAGAACGGCTGAACGGATCTGGATAAAATTTTGCACAGGGATAGATTATAGTATAAAAAAAAAAATAAAAAAAAAAAAAGTATGGAATAGCACATAAGCTACTTTTTATCCCGGAAAATTAAAGAGTTCCCGCGGGAACTAAAAAATTTCAATCCACGCGGACGAAGTCGCGGGCATCAGCTAGTAGATTGATAAATAAAATATGAAATCAATCCATACTTTCTGACTGAGCTAATAGGTATTATTAAATCATACTAACATTATAATATAACTATATTATATTATAACTCTCTCTCCTATGAGAGTGGAGGCCTGTGCCCAGCAGTGGGACGTTAATAGTCTGTAGTGATGTGTGATGATGCGATGGTGAACATTATAAATGCGAAAGTGTCTTTGTTTGTTGGTTTATCCTTCAATCACGCCACAACGGAGCAACGGATCAACGTGATGGTTACATGGGTATAGTTGAGGACCTGGAGAGTCACATAGCCTACTTTTTATCCGGGAAAATTTCATTTCCCTGGAAATTTCAAATTAAGGAGTTTCCGTGGGAATCGAAAAACTTTTTCCACGCGGACGAAGTCGCGGGTATCAGCTAGCTTTATTATCTAGTATGGATGCATAATGTAAAGCCTCCAGCCGCAAGTTAATTAGACATCGAGTGGCACATAGCAGTGCAACTCCCCACGGACGGCTAACGACGTGCTGCCGTCATTGGCGCTAATTCGCGAATACATCAAACTCGCACTAATGACCCTCCCCAGGCGCGCCCGGCTCCTCGACCGGTTAGTGCTAAATGACGTGAGCAATACCATTGCAAATTAAACGAGGCACATACTCCTATGTACATAATACATAAACAATCCCTTCTACGTACAATGTACAATGTACATAGTACAGAAACAATAGCGAGACGAAATAACAATAAACAGCATTTGGTAAGTCGAGGTTACTATACTATCGATGATTTTCTTAACGACAAAGTTGTATGGAAGCAACCGGCCTCGCATCCAGTAGCCCACTAGTCAGTGTAATACTTGTAACGTAACGTATGTTTTGTATTGTTTACTTGGTGTAACATTTTTCTTTTTAAGAATAGAGCAACTGCTGAGTTTCTTGCCGGCTCTTCTCAGTAGAACAGCTTTCCGAACCGGTGGTAGAGTCTTGACGTATCATAAGTGACACAAGTTGTCCTACGTGAAAGAAATAAATCATTTATCATTTATAGGGATGATCATCATCATTTTGTCCAACCGACCTCGCGCGAACCGAAGCGCCCTTTAAGTCTTCGATCCCTAGGGCTCATTTCTCGGCGACGCCTAGCGTTCGCCCTACGCCCCCGTCGGTGACGCTGCAGCGGCCAGTAGGGCCTTCGGAGCATAATCAATGCGAAAAAAAAACATCATTTTCAACCCATCGCCAGTTCACTATTGAGCACGCGTCACCTTCTCGGAATGAGAATGGTTTCGCCATAGTCCACCACGCTGGCCAAGTGCGGATTAGCAGCTACATACACCTTCGAGAACATTATGAATAACAACTCTCGGGCATGCAGGTTTTCTTACGAGGTTTTTCCTTTGAAGTTTAAGCAAGTGATATAATTATTACAATTGAAACAATGATATACTTTTAACAACTAAAAATCAATCAATCCTCTCACAAAAGGTTGCCCGGTAGAGATTGCTCAGTAAGCAATAAGGCCGCCTTCGCATACTTAATGTACCTAAAGTTAACTTTACTTTGTATTCTTCTTTCGTGTGTGCAATAAAGTATTTATTTAACTATCTAAAATCATTCGATACCAACCATAATTATTTACCCCACGTGTAGCTGTATCACTTACAGATGTGTAGGTGCTCACAGACTAACTCCAGGTCATTCATTGGCGTGATCCTATCATGTGTCTTGAGCAGCGAGCTGCCACGGGTCACTGGACGTGAATTGTCTCGACTGACGGCCACCCGATGCATATTATTATCAATTCAGACTTGCGTATACATACCCTGCACTGACAACATTGCATAATATATACCTATAGTTTGCGCGCGAGTTGAATGCAGAATGTTGAGAATGTATGGTGACACATACATTTACTCTGCAATCAACTCGCGCGCAAACTATATGTATGGTCGCGGTCTGAAAATATTTACCAGCTTACTAATTAGATTATTTTAAACACTGGGTGCATTAGTTTACAAACATCGAATTCAACAAAAAGGGTACATAATGACTATTTTTAAATAAAACTCATTTCCTAGTTTCAAGTTTGACACATAGGATTAGCATCATCGCATATTTGTTAAAGTGGCATTTACTAAAAATCTTAAAAGAGATTTTCTACGTCTAATTTGCTACATACTGAAATATTAAAAAATCTATGATCTATGCCTAATCAAACCACATATGGATGAGTCCATGCAATTATGAACCTTAAGGTGGTACACATTTTCTGGCGACTATATGACATGCACTGTGACCTATCATTTCTCAGTGCAGTGGAAAAACGGATGAACCATTGAGCAAAACCATATAGGTAAGTAGGTATAGAATTGCATACAGGTATACCATTGCAAAAGGTATAGAATAGACCTAAAATTGGCCTCTACAAAACTGGTGCAAAATTCCACTCCCTAGAGAGAGTCTTACATCCGACATCAGCCACATTTCCACCCGGTGTTGCCAGGACGAAAATTTTTCGAACTCCCGCAGCTTTAGTGCACGTGTTCGCACATCAAATTGGATAACACCCGAGGGCACATTTGAGGGACCGACACGGAATGGGCGTGGCCTCAAACTGTCCAGGTAACTTAGAGTACTACGTGATTAAGACAAAACCTCCTCTTTGACGACCTCCATGGCACTGTGGTTTAATAAAAGGTAGTTTCCGTGGGTCTGATTTTCAGGAGAAATTCGGTACTCACTACTAATGTTTCTACCCACAGAACATAGATCTACCACTAATATTATAAATGCGAAAGTGTGTCTGTGAGTCTATCTGCTAAGCTTTCGTTCAACTGATTTCGATGAAAATTGGTATAGGAATAGTTTGCATCCCAGGGAAGGACGTAGGCTACTTTTTATCCCGGGATTTTTAAGTGATCTCGCGGGAATCAAAAAAAACATTAATCCACGTGGATGAAGGCGTGCGCATCGCCTATTTAGTAATAAGCATATTGGATAGAATCAGGCGTTACTTTGCGGAAGTTCATGATTTAGCAAGAAAAGATTACTAGACAACCTCTAAGTATAGATTGTCTAGACAATCTCGCATTGTAATGTCGACATCTCCTGAAGATGCTCCGGTGTCGGGGCGAAACGTGCGTCGAGAATAGTTTAAAAGTCTTGTGTGGTGGTGCATTTGGGTGGTGGTGGCATTGCTTGCTTGGGAACTTAGCTTTCTTGCTTGGTTGGGAAGGTAATCGGTGCTTCGCTTGTTACTGCATGCTTGACCATACAGAATTTTTTCTGTTGGCGGATTATAGCAAAATAATTGTAATCTTCTCTTGCTAAATAAGCAGATTCCCTGTTTCGTGTTTCAACCCATTACCGGCTCACTACTCAGCACGAGACTCCTCTCGGATTGAATAGGGTTCGGCCATGGTCCACCACGCTGGCCAAGTGCGGATTGGCAGACTTCACACACCTTCGAGAGCATTATGAAGAGCTCTCCGACATTTCGGTTTCCTCACGACGATTATTAAAATTTCCTCAAAAAGTTCAATCTTCTACGTGCATATTTTTTTATAATAAAAATTAAAGCGTAACATACGCTAACGCTAATGTTCCACTGTTAAAGCGAAACTTTTGCTAATGTTTACAAAAGTTCCCAACTTCTGTAAAAAGTATCAAAAGTTTCGTGTTTTTCACTCGATTAACTCGGTTTTACTGTCTGGATATGGTAAATTCAACCGCCTATTTTCTACTATAAATTAATCAAGAATTTTTACACTCGATACATTTATAGGCTACTAGATGATGCCCGTGACTTCGTCTGACTTGCTACTACTACTGAATTGCTTTATACTTGTATCACAAAATTACATCACTGCCAATATAAAAGCGGTATAAAAGAGCATTAAACTATGAGCGTCTAAGGTTCCGCTAGTGTCCAACAGTAGGTACTTAGTCTGCACTTGCAGATACGGCATCCCGCGAGCCCATCCATCTTGACGCCGTAGACTACTTGATTAATTCATTGCTATACACACTTTCTAAGGGTTTATGCTACACACTGTGTTTGTGCTATAGATAAACTTTATTGTAAACTTTTACGATATTCATAACATAAGTTTAGCTTCAATAAAAAAACATACGCGCTGAATTGAGAACCTCCCCTTTTTAGGAAGTCGGTATAAATATGGACATTAAAAAAAAACCATCAAATTTTCCGTATTTCTACCTAATCCATCTGCACCTCCTTGCATGGAAGTAAACCTTGATGTTATTATTTAAAGCATGTGTTCGTAAAACTTTATATGAAATTTCAACAGCTTTAGAAATTAACGAGTATTTTTTTTCAATTTATTAGATTCTATTATTATTGTAAATAATGATTGTTTATTTACAGCCTTTTTAATTTTATGAGAATGCTTTATAGCTACGCTTTTCTCTTACACTGGTTAACACGGCTTAGCAAATTTAACCGCCTTATTGTTTCCCTCGCAATTTGATTTATCATTTTAGTTGTTGACAAGACTGGAGCAAACCAGGGGCCATTTGATCCCCCGAATTATTAACTATTCCGAGATAATCCCGTTTTGAAATACACGGATCGTTAACGAAGCCATAACGTCTGTTCTGCAGAAATTTATTCGTCAAAACTCGAGCTTTATCATCCTCAAATTATTAATAAGTAACTCACAAAGCTTTGGGTTATTTTTTGCCATAATAGGGGAACCCTTTAATTTTCAGGGACAAAAGTACTAATTATATCTTCTGATTGGTTAAATTACATCAAGTTCGGCTCAGCTTTTGCGCCGTGAAAAAGTTATAAACGGACGGACAGTCACACAGTCGCTTTTGTATTAATTAGTATAGGCGGGTTTATTTTTCTAAAAATATTAATCCAGTCATTTTAGCCGAAAGTATTTTTTTACAGGATTTTTTTTTTTTCATTTATAGGAAAATCAACAGCGATCTATCGTAATAATTATCTTGGAAAAATAATATCTACCTCAGTCAGAAAGTTTGGATTGAATCAGTTTTCTATCAATCTTCTTTTAAATATATGACTGAGGAAAAGGTGACTGACTGACTGATCTATCAACGCACAACTCAAACCACTGGATGGATCGGGCTGAAATTTGGCATGCAGATAGCTATTATCTGCTAAGAAAGGATTTTTGAAAATTCAACTCCTAAGGGGGTTAAATAAAGGGGTATAAATGTAAAAATAGGGGGTTTGTTATTTATGTAGTCCACGAGGACGAAGTCGCAGGCCAAAGCTAGTCCAGATATATTCGCAAGCTGAATTGCTTCTAATCCTTCACCGACAAATTCCATTCGGTTAAGATCATAATAGCAATGGCGTCCCTCCACCAGCCCTCTGGGAGGTCGTTAATCATTGTCAGGGACTCAGTTGCAGCGCTGTCCGTCTGCTCTAACGGCTACCCCTTTTTTTGGATGATGTAACTTAGTTAATTTGTTTGGCAGTAAGATAACATGTAACGTTTAAGGTAACAAAAATAATTTTTTTTTGCCCATCAATTTGATGCTGCCAAAACTTTGCTTTTTGTTCTAACTTTAGAAGCCGTCATTCCTTTAAAAAAAACCATCAAATTTTCCGTATTTCTACCTAATCCATCTGCACCTCCTTGCATGGAAGTAAACCTTGATGTTATTATTTAAAGCATGTGTTCGTAAAACTTTATATGAAATTTCAACAGCTTTAGAAATTAACGAGTATTTTTTTTCAATTTATTAGATTCTATTATTATTGTAAATAATGATTGTTTATTTACAGCCTTTTTAATTTTATGAGAATGCTTTATAGCTACGCTTTTCTCTTACACTGGTTAACACGGCTTAGCAAATTTAACCGCCTTATTGTTTCCCTCGCAATTTGATTTATCATTTTAGTTGTTGACAAGACTGGAGCAAACCAGGGGCCATTTGATCCCCCGAATTATTAACTATTCCGAGATAATCCCGTTTTGAAATACACGGATCGTTAACGAAGCCATAACGTCTGTTCTGCAGAAATTTATTCGTCAAAACTCGAGCTTTATCATCCTCAAATTATTAATAAGTAACTCACAAAGCTTTGGGTTATTTTTTGCCATAATAGGGGAACCCTTTAATTTTCAGGGACAAAAGTACTAATTATATCTTCTGATTGGTTAAATTACATCAAGTTCGGCTCAGCTTTTGCGCCGTGAAAAAGTTATAAACGGACGGACAGTCACACAGTCGCTTTTGTATTAATTAGTATAGGCGGGTTTATTTTTCTAAAAATATTAATCCAGTCATTTTAGCCGAAAGTATTTTTTTACAGGATTTTTTTTTTTTCATTTATAGGAAAATCAACAGCGATCTATCGTAATAATTATCTTGGAAAAATAATATCTACCTCAGTCAGAAAGTTTGGATTGAATCAGTTTTCTATCAATCTTCTTTTAAATATATGACTGAGGAAAAGGTGACTGACTGACTGATCTATCAACGCACAACTCAAACCACTGGATGGATCGGGCTGAAATTTGGCATGCAGATAGCTATTATCTGCTAAGAAAGGATTTTTGAAAATTCAACTCCTAAGGGGGTTAAATAAAGGGGTATAAATGTAAAAATAGGGGGTTTGTTATTTATGTAGTCCACGAGGACGAAGTCGCAGGCCAAAGCTAGTCCAGATATATTCGCAAGCTGAATTGCTTCTAATCCTTCACCGACAAATTCCATTCGGTTAAGATCATAATAGCAATGGCGTCCCTCCACCAGCCCTCTGGGAGGTCGTTAATCATTGTCAGGGACTCAGTTGCAGCGCTGTCCGTCTGCTCTAACGGCTACCCCTTTTTTTGGATGATGTAACTTAGTTAATTTGTTTGGCAGTAAGATAACATGTAACGTTTAAGGTAACAAAAATAATTTTTTTTTGCCCATCAATTTGATGCTGCCAAAACTTTGCTTTTTGTTCTAACTTTAGAAGCCGTCATTCCTTTAAAAAATCAGTTTATAAAGTGATTAGGCGTTATTGAGGGTGTAGGATTAATTGAATCTTTTTGGGGATTAATTATGTTACCATAATACTGCTTTCAAAAATGAAATTGTAGTCAAGTTGAATTTGTTATGAATAAGAAAAGTTTCGGTATCCAAGTAAATTAGTAGGTAAGTCTCATGCGAACCTTTCGTCTTCACTTTGGGCACATGAATGGGTTTTACTCACTTTATACTTCAACAGCTGATCATGCTTCAACGCCCAGTAAAAATCTTTGAACCAAGAACATTGAAATTGTCTCTCTCTCTCTCTTTCTCTCTCATACACAGACCATTTACTACTCGGTGCTCTCATATCAACCCATTGCCAGCGCCCGGCTCGCTATTGAGCACTAGTCTCCGCTCGGAATGAGAAAGGTTTGGCCATAGTCCACCACACTGGCTAGCGAATAATTGGCAGACTTCACATACCTTCGAGAACATTATGAAGGATTCTCGGGCGTGCAGGTTTCCTTACGATGTTTTCCTTCACCGTTTGAAGCCTGTGATATTTTAATTTCTTAAAACGTACCTACGTAACTTCGAAAACTTGGAGGTGTGTGCCCGGGGTCGAATCCGCGACCCAGTACAGGAGGTCGGGTGTCTCTACCACCAGGCTAACACCACTTCAAAATAGTCTCACTTTGCATCGTATTTCCCTTTCCATTAATCGCATAATGTTAGGAGTATTTTTGGGATAATAATGCGGTGGGTTCCCACGTCTTTCCGCATACGAATCGACTAGAGTACTATTTCTACTCTTAGGTTTCGACGATTATTAACAGATGTTAGTGATAGTAAACGGGACCGACGGCTTAACGTGCTCAAAATTGGCTAGCAGGTAGGTATTGTAAAATCCGTGACAAAGATGAATCGCACTAATTTTGCTTGGAATGCTGAGTCTATACAGTACCTACTTTATATAGCATTAAAAATAATAACGCCTCAAGCTGTTGCCAGGAAATTAAATTAAATTCACAAAGCGTAAGCTTAATTAATTAATTACGAGTGATTTACATACGTAGAAGATTCGCTTCCCGTTAATATAAGACGTCGCGTTCTTCCTAGTAATGAGATCTCAGCACTGACAGTGCTACAAAATGTAAAGGGAATAATTAATATCAGACTTGTGAAAACATATTAGGGACCGGAAATGGGAAAACTTTCGCATCGTAATCGCATTCGGCATCGTTTAGTATCATCATCATCATCATCATCACTACAGCCTATTAACGTTCCACTGCTGGGCACAGGCCTCCACTCTCATAGGAGAGCCGGAATTAGAGCTTAGACCCACCACGCTGCTCCAATGCGGGTTGGCGGGCTTTAACGACTATTATCATGTTAGTGATAATAACCGGGACCGACGGCTTAACGTGCTCTCCGAGGCACGGGGGTGAAACACCGCCAACTTCCAACTCCGGGCTGGCACTGAGAATTTCTTAATTGAAAAACCCAATACCTATCTTTTATGCCCGACCGGGAATCGAACCCAGGACCTCGTGATCCGCAGTCGACTATGCTAACCACTAGACCAACGAGGCAGTCGTTTAGTATACGCGCTCCATAATATAAAAGTTAATGAAGCGGACTTTTTGTCTGTCAAACAAGACTTTGTTGTACGTAGTGTGTACTCGCAATCGAAATGATTTTTACAGTTCTATCATACCCAGATTCTATTATGGTTTGTCTACTTCTTCTTTTTCTTTTCTTGGTTAATATTTTAATTATTAGGCTTTCTACAAATCTAGCGGCATCCGGCGAGGTTTATAACACTCTCGCCATTCTTCTTCTTAATGGGAGAGTCCTTTTTTATCACACATACTAAGATGCTAACACACTCACACACACAAATTCAATTAATGCTATGCAACTTTTAGGTTCCTCGTTCCTCAACTGCCTCGTTGGTCTAGTGGTTAGCATAGTCGACTGCGGATCACGAGGTCATGGGTTCGATTCCCGGTCGGGCATAAAAGGTTAAGTATTGGGTTTTCCAATTATGAAATTCTCGGTGCCAGCCCGGAGTTGGAAGTTGGCGGTGTTTCACCCCCGTGCCTCGGAGAGCACGTTAAGCCGCCGGTCCCGGTTATTATCACTAACATGATAATAGTCGTTAAAGCCCGCCAACCCGCATTGGAGCAGCGTGGTGGGTCTAAGCTCTAATTCCCGCTCTCCTATGAGAGTGGAGGCCTGTGCCCAGCAGTGGGACGTTAATGGGCTGTAGTGATGATGATGATGATGATGAACTTTTAGGTATTGAGTTTTGTATGTGTATTACTATAGTCATTTGTGGCATAAAATATGTGGCTTTTAAAAGTTATTCCTAAAGGCAAGAACACCTGTAGTTAAATAGCCCCCGGAACCGAAGCTTGAATCTATTTTCACCGCAAGTGATTTCCAACTAAAGTGGTTAAAACACCATCTCCATCACTTAAAAAGGCAACCAATCACTTAAAAGCTATCCCTCAACCACCAGCTGTGTATCAGCATTATTCAAATGTATGCAGTCCTCGGCGATACCCTATCTAATCCAACCTGTAAAAGTCGAGCGAAATTCAATATTCCCCAAAACAATATCGCAACACCTGCGTGGCTGATTTCCATTTCATCCCCTCGCCGGATTCCTGTATAAATTTTCAATTTAGACACCTTACAATGGACCCTTGTCCATTACTCCCACTATCATATAAAATTTAGCCCTTGATGGATAGGGGATCCATGTAGGCTTACCTACCTTTTAGTACGGGTGAATTATTTCCGTGGCTGAAAGCCAAAACTGTGAAACCTTTTGAAAAATCGGTGAAACTTACATGTACATTCGAGAATCTTTCCCTTTCTTTCATGATCCCGAATAAATCCGGCCGGGGGATTTTTATCATCAACAAGCTGATGCCCGCGACTTCGTCCGCGTGGTGTAAGTTTTTTTGATTCCTGCGGGAACTCCCTAACTTTATGTCACTCTCCAGGTCCTCAACTATACCTATGCCAAAAATCAATCGATCCGTTGCTCCGTTGGGGCGTGGTTGAAGAACAAACAAACAAACAAACACACTTTCGCATTTATAATATTAGTATGATGACCGGGGTGTTAGTGTACAGAAAAAGGACAGAATAACATCTTATTTAGTAATTAAATATTATCAAAGTCAAAAAACCTGTTTAAAAAACAAATTTGTATACTTTTTCCGACTCTATAATTGAGCAACTTGCATGGTTTTATTTTAATTATTTTTGACAACTGAATTAATTTTAAATTTTGACTATTCAAAATCAAAATCAAATGTTTTTTTATTCATACTACTTTTACAAGTACTTTTGAATCGTCAAGTGAATCTACCACTGGTTCGGTATCATTCCTACCGAGAAGAACCAGCAAGAAACTCTGCACAGAGTTTCTTGCTGGTTTAAATGAATTATTTAAAAACAGCAACCATGGTTGCTCTTTTTAAATAATTCATTTACAATAATTACTTATTATATTATCAATGTGTACATAAGTAACCGCTGTCCTTAGCATTGCTGGAGCGATCAAATCCATGCTCCTCTATCATTTACCTACATAATCTTCAACAGTATAATAAGCTTTTTTTGGAGCATACTTTTAATAGATTTCTTAAGTTTGTGTATAGGCAAGTTTAAAATAGGTTTTGGAATTTTGTTAAAGAAAAGAATGCTCATTCCCACGAATGACCTTCTGACTTTTTAGACAGGTACTAAAATTCTACATCAATGATTTAGACCGATGTATTTTATACTCGGGGGTCACTTAGCATTCTATCCTTTTCTCTCGAGTGCTTGTAATCATAAGAGCAATAAAGGTTAACCTATTTTTATTATATTAATAGCATCTGGGTTGAGTTAAACCTAAGTACATAAAAATCTTAAAACTGAAAAAGTCCCAGAAACGCACTAAGTTACAAAATTCATACAATTATAGGCCAGGGAATTCCTCCAACTAAGCGAAAATTCCGACCCAACACGTACAGATTCCAGTATGACTGTAGCAGCGAAATGTTTATACACTCCCATATAATATTACGGCGCTGCATCTCTCCCTTGGGAGACACCATACTCTGAGATTACTTTGCATTGCGATTGAACTATTTTGAAGGTGGCATTTATAAATATTATGGTTTTGCGCAGTTAATTGATGTAGTAGAGCCTAAGAAAGCTGTTGATTTAATGGGTTTTATTCCTAAAGAAGCATTAGAAATGCCCTTCCAGCTTCCGTTTACCCTTCACTTTTAATATTGGTAATATCTTCAAATCAAGAGTGAATAGGCATCTTCTAGGCAAGCGCTCCACCTTAGGCTCTATTACCACGTGTCAGCAAGTCCGATTGCAGCCAAGCACTAGTCTATAACTGAATAAACTCGTAGGTATCGGGAAATATCCGTATTCGGGATGCACGCTTTCTTTGTACCACACGTCAAAATTTATTCAATGGTTGGGCTTTCTCATTAATTTATATGGGTTGCCCGTAGTTAGCTGAAGCGAAAAAAAAAACAAAGGTTCCCATGAATTTTCCACAGAATTTATTTTAAAAAAAAGTTATTTCTATTTTTAACCGAGCATAACACGCCGCCCGCAGTCAAAATCGCGCACGATTCCGCCGCGACCCGCGGCGCTACAAAGCAAACTTTTCACTCCGGCCCGTCTGGTGCGGTCAACCGGCGGAACTTCCGAATATTTCGGAATTCTAGTGTGTGCTTTCACCGTGGTTTTTGTCCAAGTTAAATAAGTGTGCGAAATTTCCCCTGGGCGCCGTGTGTGTTTACGCTACCTTCGGAGTTCCGCGCGTTAACTCTCTGCGGTGAACGAAATAATACGGTATTTATTTGAGTTGCGGATTATTTCTAGTCGAAACTCGGGGAGTTTCAAATTCTATGTTTGACCAAATAACTTTCACGAGCGTTGCCTTGGGGCTGTCCGAAGTACTGCTGGCCATAAAATTAAATTCATGCTAATATGCATAATATTGCTTAATTATTTATAAATAGATAACGCCCGCGACTTCGTCCGCGTGGATTTATGTTTTTTGATTCCCGCGGGAACTCTTTAATTCTCAAAGATAAAAAGTAGTATATGTCCTTTCCCGGGATGCAATGCAACTTACCTCTGTACAAGATTTTATCATACTTAATTTAATATAAAAAATTATTTTTAAACAACCGAATTTAAACTCCCGCGCCAACTTTACTACAACAAGCACACGCTATACAAAGTACTTATTTTATTGTTGATATTTTAAAAACCGCTCGACCGATTTCGATAAAATTTATATGGGACCACTTGGGAAGTATGCCCTTTAAAAAAAGAATCATCCAAATAGGTCCACCCAGTCAAAAGTTCTGAGGTAACAAACATAAAATTAAAAAAAATACAGTCGAATTGAGAACCTCCTCCTTTTTTTTAAAGCGGGTGAAAATTGGTTGAAAAAACGGGCCGGGAAAGCGTAGCACACAGAAAGTCCTGTCCCGGGACAGACATACACTTTCGCATAATATTTAGTATACTAGTATGGAGTATACCTCCACATAGACATAGAGCTGCAACTGAGCTCCACAGAATGTATTACGGCTTCAAGGGGGGAGGCAGCCATTGCTCTGCGATCACGAGAAACGAATGGAATTCTTCGATGAGCCATTAGAAGTAATTGAGTTCTAGCCTCTTGGCTTAGATTGGTACCTACTGCCATCTCAGTCATTTATACAACGCAACTTTTTGAATGCCCTAGAATATCGATGAAAATAATAATTTAAAAAAATACTAATAAATAATTATTTTTTTATTTCTTTCACGGCCCTGGGTTCAAGTCCATAATGGCTTTCTTAAAAAAGACAAAATACTTAAATCTAACTAACTTATTATTCTTTTAGTTATTCTAAAGTTATTGCATATTAAAAAATATTAAAATAAATGTCTCCGCTTTATAATAAAAGAACTTGAAATAATAACTGAAAATAATATATACAGTCTACTCTATTAATCTAAGGGATAGTTCTTGCAATTCACGAGAGTGCGTGGCTCATGGTTGTGTTAAAGTCCTATCTGTATACATTTGTATACGTGTACGTGATAGCGTATACTACTGACCGCTCCGAGAGGCACGCACACTTACGCAATGTGCGTAACTACACGTAAAGATCACACGCACTCGTGAATTGCAAGAAATATACTTATTATATGCACTTGGAGTATCGATGGCGTATAGTTTCAGATGGTTACCGCCGCCGCAGTATTACTAATAAGTAGCTATCGTTAGGCCGCATGACATGATAATAATGTTTATTTTCGTGGACTTAAGTACACTCTGAACGGCAAATGCAATTAAAAGTTACCCCAGACCGTATCCTTAAGTGGACGTGGAAGTTTTATTTACGTGGGAGGTGGACAAAGTGGCAAAATAGGTACTTGGGACCAGCGGGGGACATGTTTACGGACAATATTGGCTTAGCATTTATAAAGAAAACAGTAACTACTTGGTAAACTTGATTTGCCCTCCGGCTAGTGATGACATGATCAGAAAATATTAAACGATAATATTATGACACTTTGGTGACCACAAAATTGGTAACAAATACAGTTATGTTTTGACAAGATAATGGGAACACACATAAATAATAACAAAAGTAGAAGGAGGTTTGGTTTAAAGATGCCGCAATTTATCAACATCACTGACTGGCATATTATACCTATTATAAGTTTTCAACAATTTGGTATTTGACTAGTCGGGCACCCTTTTTAACCGACTTCCAAAAAAGGAGAAAGTTCTCAATTCGGCGCGTTTTTTTGTAATGTATGTCGGTGCATATTTCCGTGGTTTCTGAACCGATTTGAATTTTTTAGCTCTCGAGGTGGTCCCATAAAAAATTCAGACTCCAAATCCTCAACCCAGACACTAAAAAGTTAAAAATAAAAAATCTTTCCAAAAACCGACTTCCAACGCCACTGTAAAGTACAAAATAATTTTGATTTCTACCCACTATGTTGAAGTCGGGTCTGATGCGTCAACTTTGCTTATCCTTGTTATACCCGCCCGACTTCAACATAGTGGGTAGAAATCAAAATTATTTTGTACTTTACAGAGGCGTTGGAAGTCGGTTTTTTGGAAAGAATTTTTTTCAAAACGCGCGCTTTCTATTGGATTATGTATAGAATACTGAATTATGACGTCACTCATTTCCACAGCTCGCTGAGACGTTTTGATTTCGTGGTTCTTTTGGTTTGGACTTTTGATCTATCACACTGATCTTACTATAATAACAAAATCCATTACGTGAGGCTCCTTGCGTTGCTCCTGCTATACGATGACCTCCTTTGATGATTTCATATTAATATATAATGATTGTTCTCAGTCTGTCTTCGTGGATCCATTTGCATGTACCAGATCAGCATAAGCATGTGGATGCATTAACGTAGTGTCTAATTGAAAGCAAACAGCCGGTGGAGTGACAGAGGCGTGGAGGACGGCGCATGAATTCCTAAACTCGCTGTATACATCCTGTATTCGATGATTCCCTGGTATTTCACCGTAAATATTTTAACGTCTGAAAACCTTTTAATTAACCTCATTTAATTTTTGATAATAATAACATCAAAAGCACCAAACTCAGCGGAAAGATTCGTTTTTAATCAGTCGAATGCTCTAAAATATTTTCAACTAGATGATGTCCTTAACTTCATCCAAGTGGATTAATGTTTTTTGATTACAGCGGGAGGATAGAAATACATAGCTTGATTCCTTCCCCGGGATGATACCTATTTCTGTATCAAGTTACGTGGGCCTTAAAATCGTAGCAGACAAACATACAGACACACTCCCGCATCATACTAATATTATAAATGCGAAAGTGTGTTTGTTTGTTGGTTTGTTGGTTTATTTGTTTGTTGGATTGTCCTTCAATAACGCCGCAACGGAGCAACGGATCATCGTAATTTTGGGTATGGGTATACTTGAGGATCTGGAAACTGACATAGGTAGGCTTTTTATCCCGGAAAGTTAAGGAGTTCCCGCGGGAAACAAAAAAACTTAAACCACGCAGACGAAGTCGCGGGCATCAGCTAGTTAATAATATTGTATCCTTATTTGGGTATAGGTAAGCGTCAAATGGACTCTATAGACCTCGAATGTCGAATATGTCAAGCAATATATTCACAGAGACATCTGGTGTGTCCATGTCAGTCTGCTACGCTTTCACTGCCCACCCATTAAACGATTTTGATGAAATTTGGTATAGGGATAGTTTATATCCCAGGAAAGGACATAGGCTACTTTTTATCCCGAGAAAATTAAATTAAATATAAAACTTAATCCACGCGAGCGTCATCCAATTCTACATAACTAGGTCGTTAACTAGTCCATTAAGAAACGCGATAAGGAAATAAATCGCTAACTAACAAGAAACATGAGCGCAATAAAAATGCAATTACTGAGTGCTGGTTACAGTGTCTTGGGAAACAAAACAAAGCACCTACTTTTATATTCCCACCATTTTGATGCACTTCCGATTAACAGAGAGGAAAAACACGGGCCAGATATATAAAACATGAACGTATGTTTTTTTTTCGGATCGAGTTGGTATGCTGCGTAGGCCGTTACAGCTTTTATCTGGTAGGAAGCTTCGGCCGTGGCTAACTACCACCCTACCGGCAAAGAAGTACCGCCAAGCGATTTAGTGTTCCGGTACGATCACAGGTACGATGTCGTGTAGAAACCGATGCCGTGCCCGTGACAGGTTAGCCCACTACCATCTTAGACTGCATCATTACTTAGCATCAGGTGATATCGCAGTCAAGGGCTAACTTTTTGTAGAAATTAGAATATAAAATTTTCCTTTTTTAGAGTTGCGCGTTATGAGCAACTAAATTATTTATTTATTAAACTGCTGATAAAGTAAGAGTAGGTTGTTATTCCAAACTATACCTAATTGGATGGATGGATGGATGTTTGTTACTCAAACACGCCAGAACGGCTGAACGGATACGGGTGAAATTTCGTACAGAGTCTTAAATAACACAAAGTCTACTTTTTATCCCGGAAAATTAAAAAGTTCCCGCGGGTACCAAAAAACCTCAGTCCACGCGGACGAAGTCGCGGGCATCGGCTAGTTTCTTAATATAAAAAAAAAGTTTATTGACCAACACTACAATTCATTATACTTAGTTTAACTAAACATAAACAAATACAAATTAAACTTATACTACGTGTGGTCAATGGGCCACCACTTCGGCCCGTGCCACAGCATGAGAGATAGGTATATATACCTACCTAACATACTGCAACGCTGATTTTCAGGAGGAGGATTTGAATATAAGAACCAATGTAGATCAGTTTCAAATACACATCTCCGAAGTTATCTCAAAGTACTTACTTTACTTCATTTCGACTTAGACATTAATGCTATATGAATTCTGAAAGCACCTAGACATGGCGGGCCAAATAGCGCATTCCGTTCTGGTTTCTAGAAAATGTACCGGAACCCGATTGATTCTGTACGGAAATACTTGTCAATATAGCGCCACCACATATAGATGCATTAGCTGATTAGAAATGTCGTGTGGAGTAAGTAGCGGATGCAACTTCGGAACACATACTGGTCCATGTCAATAAAGTATAGTTTTTTTTTCAGGTTAGATGTAGATGGGTAATTTATTTATACATACAAAATAAAAAACAATCTTATCTTACTAATATTTTAAATGCGAAAGTTTGGATGGATGTATGGATGTATGGATGTATGGATGTATGGATGTATGGATGTATTGATGTATGGATTTATGGATGTATGGATGTATGGATGTATGGATGTATGGATGTATGGATGTATGGATGTATGGATGTATGGATGTATGGATGTATGGATGTTTGTTACTCAATCACGCCCAAGGGCTGAACGTATCTGGCTGAAATTTGGCACAGAGATAGATTATAGTCTGGAATAGCTGGATGCTAGCTTTAGCCTATGTGCATAGGCTAAAGCTAGCATCCCGGAAAATTAAAGAGTTCCCGCGGGAACCAAAAAGCCTCAAACCACGCAGAGGATGTCGCGGGCATTCGCTAGTATAAAATAAAATACAATCTTAAAATCAAATAAATATTATAAATGCGAAAGTTTGGATGGATGGATGTATGGATGGATGGATGTATGGATGGATGTTTGTTACTCAATCACGCCCAACGGCTGAATGGATCTGGCTGAAATTTGGCACAGAGATAGATTATGGTCTGGAATAGCACATAGGCTACTTTTTATCCCAGAAAATTAAGGAGTTCCCGCGGGAACCAAAAAACCTCAAATGGATGTTTGTTACTTAATCACGCCAGAACGGCTGAACGGATCTGGATGAAATTTGGCACAGAGATAGATTATAGTCTGGACTAACACATACTACTTTTTATCCCGGAAAATTAAAGAGCTCCGCGGGATCCACAAAACCTCGATCCACGCGTACGAAGTCGCGGTCATCAGCTGGTACTATATATAGGTAAATACAATATTTAAAAAGAAATACTAGGGTAGGCATGTTTTCCGCTTCCCTATAGCGACGGTACACCTTCAGGCCAAAAGTCTGCACTGAGGAACTCATTTTTACACCAAGCTGGAACTGTTAGTATACAAAGGAATTAAAATAAGTCATCCTACTCGAATTCAGCTCTTCCAGGTTCATCTGCACTTCTTTAGTTGGTCTTTCTTCTGCAGTAATAAAGTAATAGTATATGCGTATAGCTCTCTGTTTTATTCTGCAGCAAGTGTTCTAATTGATTCAGAATCTGCTACAAAATACTGCAGTCGATAGTGGCCGCTAAATATGGGTGCATTAGCAAATTACTCCCTCGTGTGCTCCAAGGAATGGATGCACACTTTCACGCGGGATATAGGAAAATGCTGGAAATGACAAACTGAAATTAGCTCGATAATGACCTCTCCAATACGTACCCAGGAGCTCTTGAAAAGACGGCCAGCCTGATGAATTAAATTAGAATTTGGTGGGGAATTCAAATCTTTGTAGAGCCAGATTCCCCGCGATGCGACGCAAACGTATGTAAATTCTAGTATTAAAATTTTTCAAATCTGTGAGAAAATCGTGGTTTAACTCCCTTACTTTTGACGACCTTGCAGTGATGAGCGCTGTTGTCTTACCTTAAATTTGATCATTTTGGTCCGGGTTTGATTCATGCCAGGGTCAATTTGGGAATTTATAATATCTAGATTTTCTCCGGTCTAGACTGGTGGGAGATTTCGGCCGTGGCTAATCACAACTCTACCGGCACAGAATTACCGCTAAGCGGTTCAGCGTTCTGCTACGATTCCGTGTAGAAACCGATAAGGTTTTGGGTTTAATATGTTTTCTTTTTGTTCGTTAACTTAATTATTTCTTTTTAAAAATTTGTGTGGCATTAAAGCTTTTATCTATCTATCTATAACTGTCATATCCCTAACAAGATAACCCGCTACTATTTCAGACTGCATCAAATTCAAATTCAAATACAAATTATTTTTATTCAAATAAACTTTTACAAGTACTTTTGAATCGTCGAGTGGATCTACCACTGGTTCGGAATGTCATTCCTACCGAGAAAAACCAGCAAGAAACTCGGCGGTTACTCTTTTGAAAAAATAATTTAGAATTTCAATAATTTGTACAATACATAAGTAACAGCTGTCCTTAGCATTGCTGGAGCGAGTCAAATTCATGCTCCTTTGTCATCATCATATACCACCAGGTGAGATCGCAGATGAAGAGCTAACTTGTAGTTGATTAAAAAAAATGTTAATTCTAGTATTATTGTTTTTTAAGTCTGTGTGTTAATCGTGGTAAACTCCTTTACATATGGGGCATCGAGTGGCGCGCGGGACATGTTACATTTGCATTTTAGATTTAATGTCGTTTGCGAGAAATAATTTATTGCTGTCACCTTACTTTGCAACTTAGCAGTTTATAAGTTTACGGTTAATTCAATTTTCAGACTTCATTAGATTTTTAACCGACTTTCAAAATGTAGGAAGTTCTCAATTTGGCCCCTTTTCTTATTAAACTCATATACAATTAGGCATTTGACAACAAGTCAAATCAGCAACTCTTTTTTAAACATCAATCCGTTCGACTGCAGCCGACGAGGTCCCGGGTCGGAGTTCCGGGTCGGGCCATAAGTATTGGGTTTTTCTGACTAGAAATTCTCAGTAGGTACTAGCCCGGAGTTAGAAAGTCGGCGGTGTCGCACCCCCGTGCCTCGGAGAGCACGTTAAGCCGTCGGTCCCAGTTATTAGCATTAACATGATAATAGCATTGGATCTAAGCTAATTTCCTCTCTCCTATATGAGAGTGGAGGCCTGTGCCCAGCATTGGAACGTTATTGGGCTGTAGTGGTAGTGGAAACCAAAAAACTTCAACTCACGACAAAGTCGCGGGCATCAGGTAGTGGTAGTTAAAGCGCAGATGATATAATAATTACTTGTGATAATCAGAGGCTAGTAATAGTCTGTAAGGCTACCTGCGACCACGCCCGTTCCGTGTCGCTCCGGGGAGAGTACTGTGTACCCCCGGGCCGTAGCCAGCCTCACGCCCGAACATGTTCAACTGGAGTGCGGCGAGCGAAAAACTTGCTGAGTTATCTATCGACAGATTATACATTTATCTACTATCAGGTGATGCCCGCGACTTCGTTCGCGAGGATTTAGGTTAAAAGTTTTATAAAATCCCTTGGGAACTTATTTTCCGGGATATAAAACCGATGTTCTGAAGGTGAGTAGCGATCTCAAACGCATGATCATCAAAATTTTTTTGATATTTACTTTACACTGAGCGAGTTCACAAAAGCCGCTACAATTTTTATTTTAAGTTTGTTTAAGCATAGGTATTATTTTAATATTGATAAATAATTTATTTATTTCACGTAGGACAACCTGTGTCATATAAATAAGTCAAGACTCTACCACCGGTTCGGAAACCTGATCCTACTGCGAAGAGCCGGCAAGAAACTCAGCAACAAGACTCAGATAAAAGACTTTCCTAATCCCTTTGAAAAAGAAGCAAAGGTATTAAAATGAGGCAAATACCAATAGTAAATTTCTTTTTAGTGGGCATTTATAGAAAGGTGTTAACTTAACACACCTACAAAAACCTAGAGCGATCGCCACATTAAGTAAATACGTGAGAATTAGGTACTTCGCATATAACGGCGAAAAGGCTCGGGTTATATTGATCCCAACCAACCCTGACGATGCGAAGATAAAGCCGTGTGTCTAGAATTTCAAATTTATTAGACTTAAAAAATCTAGCTAGGTTCAGGGAGTTGTCATATACCCAACTAGAGCAACAGTTTCCTCCAAAATTATTTGTACTAAGTTATTCATAGTGCGTATAAAATATCACTTGCTCTAACGTGAAGGAAAATGTCGTGAGGAAACCTGCATGCCCAAAGCGTTTTCATGATGCGAAAAACCTTTGGGCATGCAAAGAGTGCGAAGCCAATCCACACTTGGCCAGTGTGTGGCGGTCTTTGCAGTCCGCACATGATCCGATAGATGGCATCACTAGTACGATGCACGCGACCACGAAGAGCCCAACTCACGCTTACGAAGTTTTCTGCTGAATTACGCTATATATACGACCTCCAAAGATGAACGGTCGGACCAGTGGTCAACGAGCACAAACACCCGCTCGGAGGATGATTATCCTTTGTTACGGTCTAGCCATATCACCTGCTCCCGGACAAGTGCGGTAGACTATTGCCAAAACTATTCTGAGAGGAGACTTGTGCTCAATGGTGGTCCGGTGATAGGTTGATGATGATGATTATATGCTTTTTGCCGTCAAAATTATAAGTTTTGTTGCTCTAAGATCAACGTAACTCAGTGTTTAGGTTATATTAAGCCAGTACGTGAGACCTAAGCCGCGAAAAGAAAAATGCCAGAGACATTAAATAGGGACACTGATCCCTCAGTAAATTACAAAATATAAGGATCATTATCCAAACTGCGAAGGACGACGTCCTGAGGGCAATAATTAAATACCCCCAATGGCTGAGGAGAAACATCGAAGGAAACCCACGAACAATTCTTAATTAGTAACTAAAGGCGCGTCCAAAATACACCGAGTATGCTAGTGCTTTTTGTAGTTTTATTCAAAAGAACTGGGAACTCACCGCAATGTATTCACTAGGATAACCCTCCCTACATTGACGACCTCTCTGGCGCAGTGTTGAGCGCTGTTGTCTTAACATGGGAGGCCCCGGGTTCGATCCAAAACTAACCCTAGTTGTGGAATTTATAATTTCCGAATTTTCTCTGGTCTGGTCTGGTGGGAGGCTTCGGCCGTGGCTAGTTACCGACAACGTCTTCCTAAGGGCGCCTTCCTGTGAGGTTCAGACTTCATCAGACATTCAGGATGATGTTGGGACGAATGGGAGGTCGGTTGGAAAAGACTAGTCCGTACGTCCCGTACGTAGGGTTGAAACACGTCAGCGTGACGTAAGATACTTATCGGGACTTCAGAAATGGCGGGCGGGACACCTCAACGGATAACTGTTTTGTCATTTGTCATTTCATTAAAAAAAAACCGGCCAAGTGCGAGTCGGACTCGTGCACCGAGGGTTCCGTACAAACCTGTAGGTATATAAGTAATAGTTATAGTATTTTTATTCCACTTATCTATTTTAATTTCAATTTAATACCTCTACGCGTTCATGCATAAAGGGGTAGTAAGTTTAAAATTATGAAAAATATTTTTAGTAAGTATATGATGTAACTAAAAACTTATGCTTTTCGCAATTTTTCCTTTATCTGTGCTATAAGACGTTGCTTCGTACCAATTTCAAGATTTTGAGATCACGGGAAGTAACCTGTATTTTTTGATTCCCTTGCGAGTGTCGAAAATTTGCATAAATTTTTCCTTTATTTGTGCTATAAGACGTTGCTTCGTACAAAATTTCAAGATTCTGAGTTCACGGGAAGTACCCTGTAGGTTTTGATTCCTTGCGAGTGTCGAAAATTTGCATAAAAATATTTTTATTATATGATGTAACTAAAAATTTATGTTTTTGGCAATTCTTCCTATATCTGTGCTATAAGAGGTTGCTTCGTACCAAGTTTCAAGATTCTGAGTTCACGGGAAGTACCCTGTAGGTTTTTATTCCCTTGCGAGTGTCGAAAATTTGCATAAAAATATTTTTATTATATGATGTAACTAAAAATTTATGTTTTTGGCAATTCTTCCTATATCTGTGCTATAAGAGGTTGCTTCGTACCAAGTTTCAAGATTCTGAGTTCACGGGAAGTACCCTGTAGGTTTTGATTCCCTTGCGAGTGCAAGAAAATTCGAAAATTTGCAGCATAAACGGCTGTATCTTTTGATTGTGTTGGCTTTGAAATTTGATGTTTTGACAGCTCCAAGGAACCGTAGACCTAAGTATTTGATATGAATTTCAGCTTGATACCTCCATGCGTTCCCGAGAAAAAGGGTGTTGACACACAGACGGACGGACAACGAAGTGATCCTATAAGGGTTCCGTTTTTTCCTATTAAGTTACGGAACCCTAAAAACCGGTAACAGGTACCATTAACCTTATTAAAAGGTACCATTAAGAGCTTATTAAAAGGTAGATTTGCAAAAGGTAGGTTAGACTGCATAATACACAGGTAAATGCGTAAGCTGAGGCGAGTTTCTAGTAAAAAGTACAAGTGTGCGTTAAGCTTTATGAGGGCTAGCTTTGTATTGGCACAGTTTGTAAATAAGTTTAATTGCGTTTGAGTCGGCTCCGCCTGCCTCCCTGTAATCATATTACGAGACATAACAAACTTAGCTGGAACGTTTTAGCGAGAACTTTTAGTCGGATGGACCTTAATTATTTTAGAAAATGACAATTTCTTTACTATTTATAGTCTTTTCAAACTTTATGACTTCTCGGAACATCGTGCGTTTCGACGCGCAGAATACAATTATTAGGTAACAGCGGGACGGTTTCAGTTGACTGTAGGGACCTGCACGAACGTACACTCGTGGTTAGATTCCGAAACTATAAAGTTACACTGGGACTGTTATAAATTATTCCCACGACTTTGTAGATGTGCTCTTAGAAAAATTTCGTAGGAATTCTTTGATTTATGTAGTAATGTTGCATATATTATAATTCAATTGAGTTTATTTATTTTGTGCACGATACAAATAACAAAAAACCAAACAAACATGAATCTAATTTATAAACATAAAAGTAAAATACATGCATACCATTTTTACATATTCCCTAATATTGCTGAACCACCACCACCATTCACCTACCATCCACCACGCGTTTTGTATGGCCAACTTATATTCTACCTTTTGTTTTGATATTTAAAATTACAATGTTTTGTAGAAAATTGCCAACCCTAAACTAGAATTTCTTTTCATGCAACAGTTTGAAATACTTATTCGTTTTAAGAAAAGGGCAAGCCTTTATTCTCGAAAGCAATTTTTTCGCTTTGGTTCACGCAAAAAATATTCGTGCCATAGCTTAGCTAGCGTACAGTTGGGCAGTCAAGGGCTGACTTGTAGTGGAATAAAAAATTAAAAAAAGTCTTCTGAACTGGCCTATTTCTAAACTGTAGCAATATGTACCTACAAGGAGGCAAGAACCGACTGAGAGTAGTAATTAAAAAAATAAGGGAGCTAGTGCCAATAAAACACTAAGGCACTATTCGGGGACACCGCACGGCACGAGAGACCAGACCAATTTATTACATCTCGCCCTCTGCTTTCTTGCTCGCTTTTTTGTTCGTTTGTATATTAGGTACACACATAGCTTGTGTCCTGGGGAAGGACATTATATTTTTATCCCAGAAAATGGAGTTCCTGCGGGAATTTAAAAAAAACGCAATACGCGGACTGTCGCGGGTAAAAATGCAGGATACACAAAAGTATACTTTTTTCATAATATTTAGAACTTTGTATACAATATGGAGATCTTCTGAACTGTACAGTTGCTAAGCTGTAGCAACATGTACCAGTACGCTTACTCTGAGTTTTTATATTGCAAATACGATTGATCGACGCGAGAGCTCACCACGCCAAGTGTAAGCGAACTTCAAAGTAAAATGAACCTTAACTACATTGGTTTAATGCTCATTTCATAATTTCGTGTATTTATTCACAGCCAGCGCTCCAAACGCCGAATTTGTGACTTTAAAGCAAGAGCTTTTGGGTCCATTTTACTTTGACGTTCGCTTACACTTGGCGTGGTGAGCTCTCACGTCGATCAATCGTATTTGCAATGTTAAAACTCAGAGTAAGTGTACAGGAGACAAGAACCGACTGAGAGTAGTAAATAAAACAATCCAATAAGGGAGCTAGTGCCAATAAAACACTGGGGCAGATTCGAGGACACCGCGCGGTACGACTTACACTAGTAATATGAAGAAAGTTGAAGAGCGACGAGACCAATTTATTACGTCTGGCTGCCTGATTGATTTGGAACAAATGATATATACTCGTAATATGGAACTATAGGTACAGCTGTAATATTACCTATTCTGTGCTACGAGCTAATAGGTATAAATTCGAATGTGTGTTTGTCTGTCTGTCTGCTACGCTTTCGCGGCCCCACCGTTCAACCGATTTTGATGAAATTTGGTACACGGATAGGTTGTGCCCGTAACTTGGTTGGTGATTTAAGATTTTTTATTCCCGCGGGAACTCCTTAATTTTCAGGGATAAAAAGTAGCCTATGACCTTCCTCTGGATGCAAACTATCCCTGTATCAAATTTCATTAAAATCGATACAGGGATATGGTCGATTTTTGACCCAGGCTGTCCAAACATACGAGCACATCAAATAATTTATTTAAAATAAACAATGAATTTTACATATATAATTATGTTTCATAGCAGTCGCTGAAAAAATATTGAAGAAAGGAGACTTTCAATCGATTTTTAATGTTAAAAATCACGTGATCTTTTGTCTTACTTCGAATTAACGTCAGACGTCAATTAGACATATTCTACTGTCTATGATTAAACTTATGCCCAAGGATGTAGGAATATCCTATGCCTTTAATGTTGCTTGTCTATATTATCTATTATAAACGATGATAGATAAAATTAAGCATTATAATAGCGGTTTTAATGTTCATTCAAATAATGCTCACTCCTTTTGATTTTTAGCTAACATAAAAATAAAAACAAATGACCAATCAATTAGTACTTAAGTACTGACAGCACTACGTTATGGCATTAATTCTCAGTTTCAAAAGGGCTAGAACCCAGAGCTGTAAAGCTAGTTGAAAAAAATAGCGGGACTTAATGCCAAACAGCGACATCTATAATATGACATCTACAACTGGGTACCGATTACTCAATACTGCTACATAACTCGTACAGCGCCATCTAGGTCTCGGTCGTGAAAAGTCTCATATAAAATATAATATTTTTTTAAACCAATAAAAGCTGCCCAACCGGTTTTTAAAGCTTAATCTTAGGATTTTATAGTATCTGAGATTAATATACAAAATTAAAACATCACTCAATTATAAGTTTCTTGAGTAAAGTATATTACCACGACAAAAACTGAGCAACATAATCAATTCTTTATAACCTTCATAATTTTAATTCACGGCTGCTAAGCTGTATGTAACTTTCTTATTCTTTAAATATAAGATCTGTACTATTTAATGACATAGATTTCATCTCTGGACATTCTGAGTCAGACTTCCATACAATTTTTGTCCATGTCGTTTCTGTATCAAATATAGTATTATGTATGGATTATTTAAGAAATTAAATATCATTCGCTTCAAAGACAATATATAAACCAGTATAAGACTGTTCTCTTCTTAAATTAAATCAAAGCTCGCTAAATGCGCATTAAAGTCGCCGGTACCTTGTAGTTCTTCGCATTATCTGAGATGGCGTAACTGTGCAAGCTGAAAAATAATTAATAACGAACATAGCTATTGCCATCTAACGAGTAGTAGTTGAATCATCAACTAGATCAAACTTACCTAGTGCCATCTAACGTATAGTTATATATCCATGACTGCCTCGTTGGTATAGTGGTTAGCATGTTGGACTGCGACCATAGATTAATTATAATACAGGTTTATATATTGTCTTTGACTGCGACCGACGAGGTCCCGGGTTCGAGTCCCGGGTCGGGCCATAACAGGTATTGGGTTTTTCTGGCAAGAAATTCTCAATACTAGCCCGGAGTTAGGAAGTTGGCGGTGTTTCAACCCCGTGCCTCGGAGAGCACGTAAACGTGTCTAATTATATATTTTTTTTAAAAACAATCTTGATCACTTGTTTTTGTGTTTTTTAAAAGTATTTCTTATATATGGGTAAGGCCGCGAAAATTGTCAATTATATCACAAAAGTAACACAACACCATTTGTGTTATCGTCACACAAATGTAACCCAATATGTAACGTATGTTTTGGGTAAAGTTTGGTTCATAATGGTGATTAATAGTGTCAGATATTTTATTTTATGTTCGATTTTTTAAGAATGTGATTAGGTACTTATGTAAAATAGATAGTACTTAGTCCCTTGTTTAAAGGACCCTACGGAACCCTAAAAAGGATAATGAAAAAATACAATTTATGAGAAATACTTTTAATTTATTTATTCATAAAATCAGTGTTTTTAGTACGCGAAAGTTTTATGTAGTAAACGCAGCGTTTTTATATTGACGTAATGTTCTGTCACTGTTTTTCTTTTTCTGCTCTTGAAATTTTTCTGGATCCGTAGATTTTAATTTTTGACGGTATCTTTTTTGGCGTTCTGCAGCAGTTAACGGCATTTTCTAAAAAAAATACAAGAAGATTATGTTGACTGATAGATTTATTTACAATGAGAGGTTAACAAACATAAAGGGGTATGAATATTTGAATATACAGTATCCATCAATAAAAAATATAGCGGCCATTTTGTAAGTTTTAATACGCATCACAAACTTAATTTTGCAATCAAAAATTATATAATAATGTTAATAGGTCATTAATAAAAATCCTATATTATATATCCTGGATAAAAAACCTATATTATGTTAATCCAGGGTTACTTCCATTCCAAATTTCAGCCAAATGGGTTCAGTGATTGCGGCGCGAAGGCGCAACAAACATACACACACACACACACACACACACACACACACACACACACACACACACACACACACACACACACACACACACACACACTACACAAACCCATTCAAAGTTTTGCCTTCATAATATTATTACTAATAAATTATTAGTGTGACATATGATGAGGCGCTGAGATCGCAAGAGTAGTGTAAGCCGCCTACTACTGCTACTACTATTTTATTATATAATATAGTTATTAGGTACATAAGATCACACACAATTAATGTAATTAATTTAGTTTCGTCAACATTATGAATAAAGCTTTATAGGTCTGTTGTGATACGTAACACAAAAACCTGTGTTATATGAACACAAATGTAACACAAAAGTATCACGAGCGTGACACAAATACAACACAAAAGCAACATAAAAGTAAAAAAAATAATTCAATTTTAGCTTATATCTCGGTTATTTATATTAATTAAACGCTGATGAATACTTTTAATTATACTCTTTATACACTAGTTATCAAATATGGTTAAATAGTAATAAAATATCTGTTACTTACCTCATTAATTCTCAATTATTCTATTTTTTTCCAACCGACGACAACTTGACGCGCTCATTTGACACCTCCCTCTGACGAAACAATATGGCTGATTTATTTTTTAATGCTATACGGACAATAGGGTTGCCATATTAAAAATGAGGTTTTGCAGTTTGGCTCTTTAAATGGTAGGATTGGGGTAAAAATTCGTAACACAAATAAATCGTGACACAAAAGTAAAAGTTTTTTTTAATTTTTATCTATTAATAATTGTTGACCTTTAAAGTATTTTTGCACAACGATTATTTTAATATAGAGGCTAGATCTTTAAACTTCAAATTTTAATACATATAAATAATGTTTACTTTGAAATTTATTAAATATTCCCATTAGAGGTTATCGCCCAAAAAAACGACAAAATAGTAACACAAAAAATTGACAATTTTCGCGGCCTTACCCATATGTTAGTTATTCTTGTTTTTTGATTCTTTCACAAGTCAGCCCTTGACTGCGATTCAACCTGATGGTATTTGATGATGTAGCCTAAGATAGTAGTGGGCTAATAAGAAGGGGTATAACGGCTTGGTACTTATAATAAACCCCAAATCAATTTCTAGGTACGCTAAATCGCTTGGCAGCACTTGGCTTCGCCGGTAGGGTTATAGCTAGCCATGACCGAAGGCTCTAAGCAGATCAGAACTAATGTGCCTATAGTTCTGAAGTAGGTAGACTCTAGAGTAATGGTAAATTTAGTTTTTTTATCAAGTATTTCTTGAATAATGCACAATACCTACTGTAAATATTTTTTCTTGATTATTACCTAAGTACCTACCTAAATTATATCGCCATCAACCAGACTTCTACTGTAATTAGCTAGCTATAAATAAAATAATTATCTATATTATATTTATTTACTAGATGATTCCCGCGACTACGTCCGCGTGGACCAATTTTTTTCGATTCCCGCGGGAACTCTTAAATTTTCCGGGATAAAAAGTAGCCTATGTCCTTCCGCGGGATACAATCTATCCCTGTACCAAATTTCATCAAAATCGGTTGAATAGATGGGCCGTGAAAGCGTAGCAGACAGACAGACAGACAGACAGACAGACGGACAGACAGACAGACACACTTTCGCATTTATAATATTAGTACGGTAGGGTTATAGCTAGCCATGACCGAAGGCTCTAAGCAGATCAGAACTAATGTGCCTATAGTTCTGAAGTAGGTAGACTCTAGAGTAATGGTAAATTTAGTTTTTTATCAAGTATTTCTTGAATAATGCACAATACCTACTGTAAATATTTTTTCTTGATTATTACCTAAGTACCTACCTAAATTATATCGCCATCAACCAGACTTCTACTGTAATTAGCTAGCTATAAATAAAATAATTATCTATATTATATTTATTTACTAGATGATTCCCGCGACTACGTCCGCGTGGACCAAATTTTTTCGATTCCCGCGGGAACTCTTAAATTTTCCGGGATAAAAAGTAGCCTATGTCCTTCCGCGGGATACAATCTATCCCTGTACCAAATTTCATCAAAATCGGTTGAATAGATGGGCCGTGAAAGCGTAGCAGACAGACAGACAGACAGACGGACAGACGGACAGACAGACAGACACACTTTCGCATTTATAATATTAGTATGGATTTACATATTTCGGAACCCTGCATGTCGATAAATATATTATTATTAGCTAAATGGCTAAAGAATACCTAACATTAATCGTATAGCAGCAGAATCTCAGAGTCCAGAACAAGCGTAGGTCAGCAGTTAAGTAGCAGGATCTCGGAGTCCATTAGTCTTATCACGGTCACAAACAAAAAAAAAACCGGTTAAGTGCGAGTCGGACTCGCGCACCGAGGGTTCCGTACAAACATGTAGGTATATCCTATATGTAAAAGTTATAGTATTTTTATTCAACTTATCTAATATTTTAATTTCAATTTAATACCTCTACGCGTTCATGCGGAAAGGGGAAGTAAGTTTAAAATTATTAAAAATATTTTTTTTCTTATATGACTAGATGATGCCCGCGACTTCGTCCGCGTGGATTGATGTTTTTTTTTTAGTCCCGCGGGAACTCTTGAACGCGGAAGCCTATGTCCTTCCCCGGGATGTAACCCATCTCTGTACCAAATTTCATCCAAATCGGTTGAACAGATGGGCCGTGAAAGCGTAGCAGACAGACAGACAGACAGACAGACACCCTTTCGCATTTATAATATTATAGTATGGAGTATGGATATAGTATGGAAGTATGGATGTAACTAAAAATTTATGCTTTTCGCAATTTTTCCTTTATCTGTGCTATAAGACGTTGCTTCGTACCAAATTTCAAGATTCTGGGTTCACGTGAAGTGCCCTGTAGGATTTGATTCCCTTGCGAGTGTCGAAATTTGCAGCAAATAATAATAATAATAATAACTTTTTATTTCAGGCTTCAACGCCCATAACTTGTTAGTAACAATCACTTAACCTATGTTAGTAAAAAAACAACATAAAATACCTAAACTAACCTACCCTACTCTCAAACCTAAGCCTCGACACATTTACAGGTCTCTTTGAGGCCTCCTCATGATGAATGTGTGCACCATTCCAGCGCCTCCAGAGAGGGCTGTCCAGCTTAGTAGCCAACGTACTGAGGAGGGTGTTGGTGCTGCTCACTAGCCTGCACATCATAGACGCAGCACGCTTGCGCACGATCGCGTAGAAATCATCCACGCGAGCGTCCGCGAACATGGCCGACGCGCTGCAGTGTCGAGGCCTCCTCAGCACCGCCCTCAGCACATTGTTATATTGAACACGCAGAGCATTGTAGGTCCGCTGCGTATAGTCTATACACAGACTGCACGTGTAGAAAGACGGCAAAGCAAAAACGGCTGTAGATCTTTTGATTGTGTTAGCTTAGAAGTTTGATTTTTTCACAGCTCCAAGGGACAGTAGACCTGAGTAGGTATTTGATATGAATTCCAGCTTGGTACCTAACTCCATGAGTTCCTGAGAAAAAGGGTCTGGACACACAGACGGACGGACAACAAAGTGATCCTAGGGTTCAGTTTTTTTCCTTTTGAGGTACGGAACCCCAATTATTAAAAATATTTTAATTAAATGATATAACTAAAAATTTATGCTTTTCGCAATTCTTCCTATATATTTGTGTTATAAGACGTTCGTACTTTTCGTTCGACTTCGTACCAAGTTTCAAGATTCTAAGTTCACGGTAAGTACCCTGTAGGTTTTGATTCCCTCGCGAGTGCAAGAAAAATCGAAAATTTGCAGCATAAACGGCTGTATCTTTTGATTGTGTAGGCTTTTAAGTTTGATTTTTTCACAGCTCTAAGGGACCGTAGACCTGATTGATATGAATTTCAGCTTGATACCTCCATACGTTCCTGAGAAAAAGGGTCTTGACACACAGACGGACGGACAACGAAGTGATCCTATAAGGGTTCCGTTTTTTCCTTTTGAGGTACGGAACCCTAATTATTAAAAATATTTTAATTAAATGATGTAACTAAAAATTTATGCTTTTCGCAATTCTTCCTATATAACTGTGTTATAAGACGTTGCTTCGTACCAAGTTTCAAGATTCTAAGTTCACGGGAAGTACCTATCCTGTAGGTTTTGATTCCCTCGCGAGTGCAAGAAAAATCGAAAATTTGCAGCATAAACGGCTGTATCTTTTGATTGTGTAGGCTTTTAAGATTGATTTTTTCACAGCTCTAAGGGACCGTAGACCTGATTGATATGAATTTCAGCTTGATACCTCCATACATTCCTGAGAAAAAGGGTCTTGACACACAGACGGACGGACAACGAAGTGATCCTATAAGGGTTCCGTTTTTTCCTTTTGAGGTACGGAACCCTAAAAACACAAGAAACGCACAATTCACTGAGCCGGCACCATAGATCTTACTCTTACTAATATTATAAATGCGAAAGGTTGGATGGATGTATGGATGTATGGATGTTTGTTACTCAATCACGCCCCAACAGCATAACGTATCTGGCTGAAATTTGGCACAGAAATAGATTATAGTCTTGAATAGGTAGCACATAGGCTACTTTTAATCCCGGAAAATTAAAGAGTTCCCGCGGGAACAAAAAAACCTCGATCCACGCATACCTACGAAGTCGCGGGCATCAGCTAGTTAATTATAATACCAAGTACCAACCTGGTTTATAAGTATATCGTCTTTGGCCGGCACCAAAACAAGAGGAAAAAATTATTTTAGTGTATCGTCAGTTTGTGACGCCATCTATAGGAATGCAGCATAACTGCATGGTCCACTAGCTGATTATAACAAGAATACACAGAACTTGTTTCAAATCGAATTACTTCTGCAAGTTAATTTTGTTAAAATTAATTGAATGTAAATTTGCTATTTGCTTAAGTGATTTTATCAAATTTTTGTATTTTGATAATTTTATATAAATAATTAATACAAACTGAACCAAGAAAATACGATATTTCACCGATTTTACTATAATCATTTGTCGAGCGAGCCTGGTAGCGCCACCTATCGATAGTATTAACCTAGAAAAATTTTTATATGGGAGTTAGCAATCTATACTTGGTTTATAATTAATCTATGTTCGCTTTAAGAACTTCGAAATGTTAGAAGTACGTGCCCGAGATCAAACGCGCGAACACCCTAATGATCGGATATCTAAACCACTAAGCTGCTACCGCTTCGTATATTTTGTCTGTGTATAACATATTATACACTAATTTTAACATATTATACCCTAATTTGACTGCCTCGTTGGTCTAGTGGTTAGCATGGTCGACTGCGGCCGACGAGGTCCCGGGTTCGAGTCCCGGGTCGGGTCACAACAAGTATTGGGTTTTTCTGACAAGAAATTCTCAGTACAAGCCCGGAGTTAGGAAGTTGGCGGTGTTTCACCCCCGTGCCTCGGAGAGTAGAAGGAACAGAGAGTGCACCTGTGTATGCGCACACACTTGTGCACTATAATATCTCCCGCGCAGATGGCTAATCTCTCAGGAGATTGGCCGCCGTGACCGAAATTCGGTCGGGAGGACATTAATTAATTAATTAATACACTAATAGGTATTACATTATAGGTAAGGAAGATCAGAAGATTCCAGGTTCGAATCCTGGCAAGGTCGATGCTTCAAATCTCCGATTGAAACTTTTTTTTTTAATTCTTTTTTTTTCATCCAATAATAAAAAATCTCCCACCAGCTAGAGCAGTTAGACTATTGGCTACAATAGTTACATGGGTACTTCATTCCGGGTTCCTACTACTACTACGGAAAAATTTTTTTTACGGTTTCGGGTTAGTACTAGATGATGGCCGCAGCTTCGCTCACATTAAGTTCAATTTTCATACAAATTTTAAACCCCTACTTTACCCCTTTAGGGATTGAATTTTCGAAATTCTTTTCTTAGCGGATGCATATGTTTTAAAGCTATCTTGTATTGTATTTTAAACAGCCCGATCCGTCCAGTAGTTTGAACTGTGCGTTGATAGACCACTCAGTCTTTTATATATAATATTTCTATAGTCACTGTCTTTTATATACTTAGATATTTTGTTCATATCACAATATTCTCACATCCATGTTGGTACATTTGACGACCTCCCTGGCTTAGTGTTGAGCGCAGTTGTCTTAACGTGCGAAGGTCACGGGGCCAATCCCTGGAAAGATAAATTTGGGAATTTATAATTTCTTGCTTGACTTAGTCACAAAATGTACTGAAAACTCCAATATTTTAAGGGATTTGCAAATGCGTTCTTAATATTCCCTGGTCTGGCCTGGTGGGAGGCTTCGGGGGTGGCTAGTTACCACCCTACCGGCAAAGACCAAGCGTTCCGGTACGATGCCGTGTAGAGACCGATTAAGGGTATGGGTTTAATATAACTGCCATACCCCTAACAGGTTAGCCCGCTATCATCTTAGACTGCATCATCACTTACCATCAGTGAGATCGCAGTCAAGGGCTAACTTGTAGTGGATAAAAAGAATTATCGTGAGAAAACCCTGCGTCGTCCCTATTATGTTCAGTTTGAAGGACTTCGTGCCCTATCTCGCCTCATTTAGCTTACCCAGGTCACCTGGATAGCACTTCTGCCTAGATAAGATAGAATATTTAGATTAGGCCACTTATTGAGGTGACCTAATTTTAGTCCTTAACGGAACTGCAGTTTTCATTGATCTAAAAGTTTGCAATTTTCACAGTAGGTATATTTTTTAAATTGAAGTTATTCATAAGAGCGAGCTAATTAACTAATTGGCTTTTTCTTCCCGGCAGACAAAAAAGCTTACTGCTGCACTCAGAGCATAAGCATTACCTTAATCTATGCCTAACTAATTCAATACAAAATCACAATATTTATTGCTAACTTAGGTACTAAGGGCGATTTTGTATTTAAATCTATACTAAGGAGTTCCTTAAGTAATGATTAAGCGACTCTGAGTGCGGCTAACTCAAACTCAAATCTTTCCGACTTGTAGAATTTGACAAGTGCTTTTGAATCGTCGAGTGAATCTACCACTGGTTGAATGCCGCAGTTGGACTTTATGTCTGCTAGAAAAAAAGCTGCACTCAGAGTCGCTTATGATTACTGTAAGGAACTATTTAGTTTAGATAACTTCTAATTAGACGCATTTAGTAGTAGTCGTATAATTATTTATTTCATTCTTACACATAGGTACATAAGTACTTACAAAATTAAACATTAAAAAAAAGACAGAAAACTGTGGTAATGCGCAAAGGCGGCCTTATCACTAAAGTGATCTTTTAAAGGCAAACCGAGCATACGAAGCTGATGAAACTAGGTCTAGGAGTTCAGGTGCAATTTTCTGATTGATCAGTAACAACTTGTGACTTTTTATTCAAATGAAATATTTTTCATGAAATTCGAGGATTTGTCAACGGTCGGAGGTCCCGGGTTCGATCCCCGGCAGGGTCAATTTGGCAATTTAATTATAATTTCTCAATTTTCCCTGGCCAGGCCTGGAGGGAGTTACTAGTGGCTAGTTGCTACCCTACCTGCAAAGACCAAGCAACTTAGCGTTCCGGTACGATGCCGTATAACTGCCATGTCCCAAACAAGTTATAGCCCGCTACCATCTTAGACTGCATCATCACTCACCATCAGGCGAAATCTGAGATCTCATTGAATGACTTCTGAACAGTGGACGACGTAAATGGTTGAAAATGTAAGCTTACTTATACATTTTACAAATTCATTTCTAATCAACCTCGATAAAAATACATTGAATTCACATCCAGACATCTAGAAGTTGATCTTAATGCACTCTATTCTCCAGATCTTAACTTACTAATACAGTGACGTGTAGTTCATAGAAGCATAAAAGCACTGCTTACCTAAATGGAAATACATAAATGCTCATTTTCATTATGATATGAAAGTTTGGATGTTTGTAAAATCAAAATCAAAATCAAATATTTTTTATTCAAGTAGACTTTTTATAAGTGCGTTGTAATAGTTGAATGAATCTACCACTGGTTCGGAATGACGTTCCTACCGAGAAGAACCAGCAAGAAAAACGGTGGTTGCTCTTTTGAAAAAAAAAATTGATTTTGTATGTATCGATGTTTGTAGTTTGTTATTCCAGACGGAACCGATTTTGCTGAAATTTGGAATGAAGATAGTTTATAACCTGAATTATACTAGGTACATTTTATTCCGGACATTTAAAAAGTTCCACGCCGACAAAGTCGCAGGCAACATCTAGTATTTTCAGAACCGTATTGAGTAGGTAGTGTCAGCTTTGCTTTTAAATTTGAATTGAATTTTTAGAAAAGATAAAAGATTGTTAGTTTATTTATTGATGAATGTTTAATTATGCGATATTTGACTCATTCGATGTATTTCACTCGGTTCGTTCTATGGCGGGGATATCTACGCCATGTTGGAATTATTCACATAAAAGCGAGTTTTTTTTACGTTTGAAAGTGAGTCTCCTGCCGGCAGACTCAGCGATTATTGAATACTTTTGTGTTTAGATCGCAATTTGATTAAGAGCTTAGCAGTAGCAACTGCAGCCTGATCAAATGTTTAATTTATTTTTGTTGTGATGCTTTGGCCAAGTTTTATACTTAACTGTTTACATTAAATCTCTCGTCAAACCGCTACACGTTGTGACCATTCGCTCGTGGAAGTTTTAAAGAGAGTACAAACATATTTTAAAAGTACTTAATTTTAATTATTCGCCCACTTCTGGAATTATGCTTACAGTAGGTACCTATCTGAAATCTTGATTACCTACTTTGTTCGAGTAAAGACAATAGCAGAGAACGAAGTCGGTACATGACTGATAAAGCAGCAAAGCTGGTTTTTTAACTCATAACTCGTTAACATTGAACTTTTTTTTTAAACTAGCTGATGCCCGTGACTCCTCACTCCGTCCGCGTGGATTGAGGTGTTTTGGTACCCGCGGGAGCTCTTTTATTTTTCGGGATAAAGAGTAGCCTATGTTTTATTCCAGACTATAATCTATCTCGGTGCCAAATTTCATCCAGATCAGTTCAGACGTTCTGGCTTGATTGAGTAACAAACACCCATTTGAGGTTGAGGTGACCAAACAGGCTTTAAAAGACAATCGTTTAATAGAATGAAGGAACTAGAAGTATAATTCGCCACAGTACTAGGTAGGTAAATCTATGTAATACATTGTGTATCTTGCACTTGTAGCTTACGATATTCACCACACCACACAAATACCTACCTATTCCAAATTATTCTAACATACGTTTCACTCCGACACCGGAGGATGAACCTATACTAAGTAATTATTTATTTTCATTAATGGAGGACTTCTTAAGGTAGGTAAATAAATTCGTAAATATTTGAGTCTATGAAGTCTATTTTAATAACCTCCTAGTGTTTCGCCGGATCGATCAAAAAGGGAATATAAATTAGGTTCTGCTATGAAGAGGAATTTATTTAGGGATCTTCAAAGGACGATGCTTCGGACATTTTAATTTCATCCTAATTGCGCGCTTAAAGTATTTAAACACTGTTATCGGCTTTCCGTGGAAATGTATAGCATTTCTAACGAGACAGCAGCCCATTTACCAAACAATTTACTGAAGAAGACTCACGTTAAGTAGTGAACATAATTAAAAAAATTTAAAAACACAACTATGTTGTTTTTTTTAATCAAGAAATTTACCTATAGCCAGTTTCGCTCGGGAGGATGCAAGGATTCTAACGATACCCCATACATTCAAATTGGTTCATGCAGGGTCGGTAGAAGTTATGTTGGTATAATGAAACTTACATGATACCTAAAGGTCGTCGAAACGTACGTCCTGTATAATATAGACTGCCTCGTTGGTCTAGTGGTTGGCATGTTCGACTACGGCGGCGAGGTCCCGGGTTCGAGTCCCGAGTCGGGCCATAATTGAGTATTGGGTTTTCTGACTAGAAATTCTCAGTACTAGCCCGGAGTTAAGTTGCCGGTGTTTAACCCCCGTGCCTCGGAGAGCACGTTAAGCCGCCGGTCCCGGTTATTATCACTTACATGATAATAGTCGTTAAAGCCCGCCAACCCGCATTGGAGCAGCGTGGTGGGTCTAAGCTCTAATTCCCACCCTCCTATGAAAGTGGAGGCCTGTGCCCAGCAGTGGGACGTTAATGGGCTGTAGTGGTGGGTGGTGGTGGTATAACATAGATGTATCTATAGGCAATTTAAAAATCAATTAAAACACTCGTAACTATATAATATATATTTTGTGACTCGTGTCTCGAATCCATACTAAAGCACCTACTTAAAGCTTGTATTGTAGGCGTAATGTTATCAGAAGTTGAACACCAATGATAGGTGCTCGAGGGAACTCGACGCTGTTATTTGCGTCGACTGCGACATTCCCGCTTCAAGTATTCTTGTAAAAGTTGCGGGGTCTTGTTATTGTTTTGTAGCGCAGACGGGCGTTTAACAGCGTTGATTTTAAATGAATAATAGGCATGCCACTTAGATTATATTATGTTGATAATTTTAAACAAAACTATAATAGGAAAAGATTATTATAGCATTCATTAATTCATTTCATGTAGAGAGAGGACTTTGAACACACGCAAAGTAAAACCACTACAAAAACATTATACTTACTAGGTAAAGGCTACGTAGTTCAAAGGCTACCACAAGTACACAGACACACAAGTACACAGACGGGCGTTTAACAGCTTTGATTTTAAATGAGCAGACAGGTAATTATCCTTGGCATGCAACTTAGATTATTCCAGGTGAAGACCGCGACTTCGTCCGGGTGTATAATTATTTTTTTAATTCCCGGGTGAACTCTTTAATATCATTAAAAAGTATCTCCTTTAACAAGGATCGAACAATAATATATCTGCCTACTTAATTAGTTATTTACTTTACACAAATTTTTCTATAAATATCAATCATCATCAATTTGTAATATTTAGATAGTACTGATGGATGGAATAAACGCGTGACAACCGCTAGTCTGCGGTGCCAGTTAAGAAAACAACCTCCTGAATAAACTAGTCAATGTTGGCGGAAAACGCGCAGAGAACGCCCGCGACCGGCATACTGAGCATTAACAAATACTTCAACGTGTACACAACAAATGTCACTGCATTGCCGGCGCCGCAGGATTCACTTACCATAAGCTATTACCTATTATGTGCAATAAGTCCTGAATGCAAACAACTAAGGGTATTCTCGGGGGTACGGGGGTAAATGATAAAATATGATTTATTTATTTCATGTAGGACAACTTGTGCCACTTATGACACGTTAAGACTCTACCACCGGTTCGGAAAGATATTCTACTGAGAAGAGCCGGCAACAAACTCAGCAGTTGCTCTTTTCTTCAAAAATAAAAAGGTTACAATAAGAAAACAATACAACACATACATTACGTTAAAAGTATTACACTGACTTGTGACGACTTGTGGGTACTGGCCTCGAGGCTGAGCCTCTTTACCCGGGCGATGCGCGGGGCATCACTGTGCCAAGGATGGGGAGTATAGGTAATGTAAGGGATAGGGTATATTTAGGACGTATGCGAAGAGGATCCGAAGGCCAAATGACCGTCTGTAAGCGAGGTGGCGACCACCGAGTCGGTTATGAAGAAGCCCTTAGGAGGAAGCCCTTTTATGCGATTGCTAGAAAAGTTAGTACTCCTACTACTACTACCTACTTACGGGCTGAAATGATTTGCATATTAATCAATATAAAAAAAAAAAAAGACGTGTGGCACTCGGAGACTGCCGCGGTAAAGCTATTGCATAGCATTTTTTATCAACTTATGTAATTATAATTATTTATATTTACGCCTAAACTCTAAGCAGGCATGAGTCACCAGATTGCGGGGCGAAGAGGGGGATTACGCATGCGCAGTAACGCCGATACAACCAATGCCACCTAGAGGCGAGTTGCTGAACTAAAGAGACAAGCGTGATATTTCAAAAAGTCATAAAAAGTTCTGCTATTCATCGATAGATGGGAAAAATTAAAAAGTATCACCGCTGTGCCGGTCAGAGTGGGGGGTGTTAGGTTATTTTCGTTACGGAATTTCTGGATTCGGTTTCCACGCTCAAGGCCCGCGATAGAAGCTATGCAATAGCTTAAAAACTAAAGTATACCTAGGTGTAATAATTCGTTTTACTTTTTCTATTTTCAACCCACTTCAAAAAAAGGAGGAGGTTCTCAATTCGACTGTATTTTTTTTTTTTAATGTTTGTTACCTCAGAGCTTTTGACTGAGTGGACCGATTTGGATGATTCTTTTTTTATTTGAAAGGGCATACTTCCCAAGTGGTCCCATATAAATTTTATCGAAATCGGTCGAGCGGTTTTTAAAATATCAACATTAAAATAAGTAGGGGAGAGGGGTACAAAATGACATACTAGTTAGAAAATCAGTCATCAAATCTTTATTTATTAATAATATTGAACACTTTAAGTAACTATGTATTCTTTGGTTCATTACCTATTAGAATTATAGAGATCAATCAACTCAATACAAAAACAATAGAATTACTAAACATTTTTTTTAACTTGAACAAAAACCGTTTTGTCCGCCCTAGGCGGGTAAAATGACACACGTGGTGCGGGCAAAATGCCATACCAAGTTTTTTATGAAAATCAGTCGATTACATACAGAGTTCACACGTAAAACGCTTTGTATTTTTCGGAACATCTGCACATGATGCATGAGCCCATCTTTTACAGCTCAAGCACTTTAGCCAGACCTCCTTTGGCTTGGACCTGGAGTAGAGGTCATTGCAATAAATGCAAGGACAATCCTCATCATCATCTCCGACTTCAGTGAAAGCTTGTAAGGAGGAGAAATCATTTTCACTGTCGGAACTAAAATCCAAAGCTTTTGTAACCTTTCTCGTGTTTTTCTTTGGAACAGGTGGAGGAGCTGATTTTGCTTTTGCCTCTTCTATATTTGGCGTTGAAGTTAACACCAATACTGTTGGTTTCTTGCGTGGTTTTCTTTTGCCTTGTCCAGCCACATATGTTCCTTTCGGCACTGGAGATAGCACGCTGACTGGAACATTGATATTCATGTCTTGGAGTATCAATTTAGATGATGTGGGTGTCGTAGGTATTGAAGTAGCTGTGTCTCTAGATTGGGCTACTGAGAGTGGACGTGGTTTGTCTGCGGCTGATGTGCTTGCAATTATCAGTGATGTCGAACTGCCTGCTTCTACCTGAGATTGACCTGATGAGGGTATGCATAGGTTTTCTGCTGCCGCTGAATCTTCTTCGGGCTCTACCCGATCTTGTTGCATGGGGATGTTTGTCGTCTCAGCAGGCTCAAACAAATAATCTGGAAATATGTTTGGATCAACAGGCCAGAGACCTGTTTTTTGGAACCCATTGACGGCAGTTTGAACCGTTGCTGCTTTGCCATAAGCTTTGTTGAGTATTGCACCTATTTGAAAATGAGTAACAACTCTGCCTGGATGGCTCTTTAACCAAGTGCTCACTTCTTGATTAAAAAATGTCTTCAGTGGCCCATAGAAAGATACGTCTAATGGTTGCATGCGGTGCGTGCAGTGAGGTGGCAAGCACACCATAATGATTCCATGCTCTTTTGCGAATTTTAAGCTTTCAATACCTTTATGACTGATATGTCCATCAACTACCAAAAGCACTTTGTCATCAAGACTCGCTTTTACATGCAACTGAAAGTGCACCAACCATTTATAAAATACACCTGTTGTCATCCAACCTGATTCCTGGGCAATACCCATAGTACCGGTTGGAGCTTCGTCTATCAACTCCTGTTTCATGATTTTTCTAGGATAAATTAAACACGGCGGGATAAAATGGCCATTTGCACTCATGCAACAAACAACTGTCACATGAGACCCCTTTTCAGCACTAGTCAAAGCCCCAACCTGCTTACGCCCAGTAGTAGCAAAGACCTTTTGGGGTCTCTGGACTGTTGATAAAGCTGACTCATCGACATTGTAGAGCCTATGAGGACAAATTTTGTTGCTCTGAATAATGTCTTGGTAAGTGTTGAAAAACAGTGCTACTTGCGGCTTGTTAAAGGCTTGGGCTCTTGCAGCTGAAGTCGCTTCAGGTTTCCTCAAGGATATGTCCGGGTGTCTGCGTCGAAATCCAGCCAACCATTCTTTGCCTGCCATCTTTTTTTCATTGTTGAAGTTATGAGGAATATTATTAACGTCTGCAAACTGGTAGGCCAATTCCAAAACTTCCTTTCTTGTGAATCCAAACAATCTCGTTTCTAGTAATTTAATATGTTCTACCAGTTCTCGTTCCATTTCATATGTGAAGACACTCCTGTACCTACCCATACCTAAAACAATAAGATGAGTACGTGATTAAATTCGCTCTAATCATTCTAACAAAACGCGAAAGTTAAAAAATACTAAGTAGGTAGGTACCTTTTGTAGTTGGAGCTAAGAATTTATTTTGTTTCAGTGCATGTCTTCTAAGAGTCGACTGTGGGACATTAAATACTTTAGAAGCCAATAGCCAGCCCATTTCATTATTCTTCACAGCTTCAATAGCCTTTTCCATGGAGGTTTTATCCCAATCCTGTCGGTTTGTTTTTCTAGAATAGTTACGAGGCATGATGTTCAAATATCTGGAAAAAAAGAAAAAAGGTGGGTCAAATGACATAGTATGCTATTTTACCCGAACAAGGTGTATGCCATTTTGTCCACTTCATAACCTTCAACATTAGAAAACAATAACTAAAAAAATAACTATAATTTTGAGATATCAAAACGTTTTCGAAGTTATTTAGTAAAATTACAATAAATTAATGCTAAATAAAAACAAATTAACGTAAAAAATACTTACTTTTACGAGAAACAAAATCCGCCTGAGTAAAACTCGTGACTGCAAAAACTAAACAAACATGTGTCCGCACCACACGGCCAAACGGACGCGACTGGCGCCGCTACAGGTTGCGACCTGTTACTAAGCGATCCTATGCAAGCCATTTTGAGAACTATTATGTCTGTGGTTTCGGAGAAAAGTAGGTGTGCCATTTTACCCACCTATGTCATTTTGTACGCCTCTCCCCTACTTTGTTATAGCGTGTGCTTGTTGTTGTAAAGTTGGCGCGGGAGTTTGAAGTCGGTTGTTTAAAAAGATTTTTTTATATTAAATTATGTAGTTTCATTATATACCTAGAGTACACTCTATCGTCCGCGTTGATTTAACTTTTAGACCAATCCCGAACTCTTTTCCGATTTTTCCGGAGTAAATATTAGCCTATATAATTTAAAATTTTCTGGCTTCTGTACATCCCACTTCTGATGTCTCTCTGATAATAAATGCCCTCATCAGTCAATTACCTATCAGTAATTTATAGGTACTTAATACTCGTACCATTAAGCGGTGCAACAAAGCTCAATAGTAAATACTTAGTCGCATTGGTTAGACACCCTAAATATCGCGCGATGTATGAGGCATAGAAATGTTGGCAACCCTCCCAAATTATAATTTCAGAAGTTGATAATATAGCAATGAAAAACATAAATCTCCAATCACTTTAATTTAAACACAAAAATTTCATAAATAAGATGTAACAACAATAGAATTATTTGTATGAATTTAATATACCTAACTACCATACCCTAACAGGTTAGCCTGCTACCATTTTAAACTGCATCACCAGCTCGCGATATTGCAGGCAAGGGCTAACTTGTAGTGGCATAAAAAAGTGTGTGTGTGCAATTCACACACGGCAGAAGTGAAACTTCAGAAAAGTAGCCCCCGAGATAATGAGATAAAATATAACTTGTATTCTATCTCATTCTCTTGCAGGCTAAATCCTATTATGAATATGTTTGTCTCTTTTTGGTGTCGCTTTTTGTTTCGTTTTTCGTTTCATCGAATTTTCAAATCGCAACGATTCTAAACAAGTTTCACTTCAAAAATATTAATATAATATTTTAAAAACTAGCACATAATTTATCTAAACATTTAATGAATCAACGTCTAACACTTAACTAACGAGGATAATTTCTAAAAGTATGAGAACGTGAGTCGTATTTTGAGACGTGTTTTGGTTCCATTGCCGCGTGGTGAACTAGCTGCAATAGGATAGCAGCTCTTCGATGCTGCAAGCTTTATCGCAGCACTCGCTGACGACGACGCGCTTGCCACGAGATGGAAGGCCCAGAGCTCGCGCTTTGTGCACCGGGATCCACGGCCAGCCGAGGTTGTTCTCTTGCTCTTGGTAGTATGGGGTGAGGACTGCATCTGGAATGAGAATTAGGGGTTGAGGCATTGTGTTTTTTTTTTAATTTCTTAAATTGGTCAGCGCTTGGCTGCAATCAACCTGCTTGCATGTGGTGATGCAGCCTAAGGTGGAGTGCACTTGACTAGCAAAATGCCTATTCACTCTTGATTTTAACCTATATTAAAAGTGGAGGGGTAAAAGGAAGGCCGAAAGGAAATTCCATATCCTAGAGTTCGACGAGGAAGCAAATCGCTTCGTACGTGTCTGCGGAATTTCGACTACGTAAGGATGGAAACCTGCCCCCCTAGCCAAGTTACATAGTACGTTTTGTGTCTATTCTCTGTCAGAATCGATAACTCTTTAGCGAAAGCAATTAAAACCGCTCACCATGGACTATTCACTTATTGTTTTCTCTCTGCTATAGCGTTAACGGTTATATAAATAAAACTAGATGATACCCGCGACTTCGTCCACGTGGACCAAGTTTTTTCGATTCCCGCGGGAACTCTTGAATTTTCCGGGATAAAAAGTAGCCCATGTCCTTCCCCGGGATATAACCTATCCCTGTACCAAATTTCATCAAAATCCGTTGAACAGATGGGCCCTGGAAGCGTAGCAGACAGACAGACAGACAGACAGACAGACACACTTTCGCATTTATAATATTAGTATGGATAGACACGAAACGTATGTAACTTTGCTAGGGGGGCTGGTGTGATATAGTGTGTTATTGTTATTATTATCACTGAAGTCGAAGGAAAAAATTGTGCTAAATCTATTTACCTGATTGATTAACTAGATCGGAATATGGCCGTGTCAGATTTTCCGTCCCATCGGGCTATGAGAGTAAAGGAACAGAGAGTGCACCTGTGATTGCACACACACTTGTGCACTTTAATATCCGCCGCGCAGACTAGGGTTGCCAACATTTCTTCAGCGAAATATAGTATTTTTCAGACTAAGCTATAAAAAATATAGGACACTTAAAAAAAAATTGTATTTTATGGAAAACGAATATTATTACGAACGAGACGAAGTAGACTTACTTTTTTTTATAAAAACTATATTTATTTGCACTTCTTGCATTTTTTAACATTTTTTTGTCTAAAAATAAAAGTGTCCTGAGCTTTATCACATTCAATTTTAAATTAATGAAAATCAAAAGCTCGTTTTTTTTAATATAGTATTTTTGCGTACTATGTAATTCTTCAACAGTTATAGTACGCAGACCCGAAATATAGTACAATACTATATAATATTATAGTACGGTTGGCAACCCTAGCGCAGACGGCTAATCTCAGTGGAGATTGGCCGTGGCTGAAATTCGGTCGGGAGGACATTTATTAACACCCCCTGATACCATCTTATACTGCATCATCACTTACACTCTGGTGAGATCGCAGTCAAGGGCTAGTAACAGATTTTTAATATTTATATTAGAATGGATACTTACTATACATAGTCCCAGCTTCAGACCTTTTCTCGCTGGAGAGCTCATCGTAGCACATCAACGCGATCGCCCTGGCCAGGCTTCTACCGCAGTAGTAGTGCGATCCGACGTCCTGGCGCGAAGAGTGCCCGCTGATGTGCGCGCAGCTTAATGCAACCAACATCGTCAGAGATAATGCCGTGAGGGACGGGTGGTAGGACATCTAGAAGAAAGAGATTTTATCTAGAACGTAACCCACGTAGAACGTTTATGTTCAGATCCAGGAATTTCTGAAATTGATTTCTTACTTTGGGTCTACGTTTTCTTAAAGCTACCAACATTATCAGAGAAATCACCATGAGGCATCTAGAAAGAGATTTATCCAGAACTTAACCTACCAATTGTTAAAGAATGGTCATTTTTGCACATAGGATCAGCCTGGCTGTTCAGCACGGAATTGAAGCCAGCATTCTTGCCACCATTCCACGCGGGCATGATTTATATAATAACTAGCTGATGCCCGCGACTTCGTCCGCGTGGAATATGTTTTTTGATGCCCACGGGAACTCATTAATTTTCCGGGATTAAAAGTAGCCTATGTCACTCTCCAGGTCCTCAACTATACCCATGCCAAAAATCATGTCGATCCGTTGCTCCGTTGCAGCGTGATTGAAGGACAAACCAACAAACCAACAAACAAACACACTTTCGCATTTATAATATTATACTAGCTGATGCCCGCGACTTCGTCCGCGTGGTTTGTTTTTTGTTATTCCCGCGGGAATTCCTTAATTTTCCGGGATAAAAATCCTATGTCACTCTCCAGGTCCTCAACTATACCCATACCAAAAATCACGTCAATTCGTTGCTCCGTTGCGGCGTCATTGAAGGACAAACCAACAAACTAACAAACCAACAAACAAAGTGACTTTCGCATTTATAATATTAGTATGATATGAAGTATGATGTATGAAATATGATTAATTAAGGCCACCTAACTTTTTAAGTTCTATTGTAACGTTGTCTATAAACCCACCAATTTATTTTCAGACCCAGGAAAATAATCACTTGCGCCACGAAGTTCGTCTTTTATTTACTTACTTTAATAAATAAAAATAATACCTATGTACCTAAGATAAAATTCAGGATACTTACCTTTGCTTAGCTCTTGTAGTAGTTCCTCTACCGAGTCAACGGGTGGATATGGAGAGCTTTCCGTAAAACGCCCATTTTATATGCTCTCCTGATTATTAAATATTCAATAACATGTCGTTATTGGGTGTAATTGCTTAATCAGAACTGAAAGATTCAGCCTTTAGGCAGTGGCGAGCAGTTCATAGAGGCACAAAAGCACTGCTTACCCAAATGGAAATACATCAATGCTCACTTTTCATCATGACAGTCAGTAAATAGGTATTCTGACTAACTAATGCCTACCCTAGCTTCAAACCCTGTGCACGCCACTGCCTTTTTGTATGAGAGCCTTTAGTAATCGGTGTGGTTTTCTCAGGAATATGCTTATTTGTTCTGTTGGTTATCTAGAGCAAATACTTTAGTAACTTAAATGATAAATGATTTACTTATTTCATGTAGGACAACTTGTGTCACTTATGATACGTTAAGACTCTACCACCGGTTCGGAAAGCTGATTCTACTGAGAAGAGCCGGCAATAAACTCTTCAGTTGCTCTTTTCTTAAAAAAGAAAAAGGTTACAATAAGTAAACAATACAACATGCTAGCGTACGTACGTATCTAGTATCTTCTAGGCTCACAGGTGCTATTCGCTCCAATGCAGTGGTAGAGACAGACAGATGCTCTTAATGGAATCGCAAAGTGTTTACAGATCCACCCAGACCAATGGTGGATAGCAGTGAACTCCAGAGTGCTGTTCAATCCACTGGTGGAGCCAGTCAGTGGATCCTAGCGGATTTTGGGGACTGATCAAGATGTTGCGACGACTTCGTTTTACAACGACTGCTTGAGCAGTCTGTTTGAAGCATGCTCCCCTATGAGGTGTAGAGTTGTAGTGGTTTAGGGGACTTCTGAAATTAGCTACCTACTGTTGACGAGGTTTGAGTTAATACTGATTTATTACGTAGAAAATAGAAATTCTCAGTACAAGCTCGGAGTAAGGAAGTTGGCGGTGTTTCACCCCCGTGCCTCGGGGAGCAGGTAAAGCCGTCGGTCCTGCGCCTGATCTCTCTCCAGTCGTGTCGGATTTTCCGTTCCATCAGACTATGAGATGTAAAGGAGCAGAGAGTGCACCTGTATATGCGCACACACTTGTGTAAATATCTCCCACGCAGATGGCTAATCTCTCTGAGGATAGGCCGAAATTCGGTCGGTAGGCTATTATTTATTATGATCGACAGGGTCGCCACGAGGTGTGTAGAGTTGGAGTGGTCAAGGTAGGTACATTGATGGGTCTAGGGTTCTTGTGAAAGGAGTATCTAATCTTGACGAGGTTTAAATTAATAGGTATACGATTTTATTTTATTTTTTAATTATTATGTTTAGAGCGCCAACTCGCCAACAAACTGGCCCATCAGTTTGGCGAGATTTATATTTTGTAAAAAAATGTTTGCATCCACATGAAAAAATTATTTAAAAAAAAAACAACAAAAATGGGGCTACATACTTAAATGTACCTATACTATTCCACACCTAGAATCATTGATATTATGTAGAATTTTAGTACAGGTATACCTAGAATCGAATCCACTTTTACTTAATATAGTTACCGAGGCAACCTTAGATAGAAAATCTACGATTTACTTTCTTATACCTCCATGCAAGTTGACCACAGAAGTTTCCAATTATAAAAATATAAGAATACTTATTCTAAAGCTGATATTTTCTACCCAACTGTTGCGAAACAATACTTTCCACTCAAAAAATCCATTAGCACTTCGGAACAAGGAAAGTCCCTAACGAAGTTAGCATAAATATTTTTCTAGACCGCTCGGCACCTTCCAGTTCTTTCCCCGCGAAAAGTAACAAAAAATTGTCGCAAACTAACAATTTACTGTTTCTCTATAAAGCTGGTTTTATACGATAAGAGTATACAGTCCTTTATTTATATTATATTCTGTGGTACAGTTAACGTCATACTCGTCACTAAGGAACTGGGTAGGTAGGTACTAGGTACTTGATTGAAACTAAATAGGTTGTGGTATTTAAAATTAATACAAAAAAAAATGGCGTGGGAACTTTTTATTTTGTTCACAACTTTTCCTTTGTATAACTTTGTTATAGCCACAGAATTCTAATTGGGGTTTTCACTCTTTATTTAAAAAAATAGGAAAGTACCAGAATCTGTTCACATCGACCGGGCACAAACTCGCGGACCGAGTAATCAAATCAATTGATTCAATTACAAACTCAGCCTGGGAGTAGGTACTCGTACCGTGTCTACGCGGCCTAAAAGAAAAGTCGAGCTTCGGAAAAAGAGACTGAAGTGTTGGACAAAGAAAAAACTTGTTCTAAATTAAGCTTTCTCAAGTTGTAAATATAAACTTGGACAAACGTACTTACCCGAATGTAACAAACAGTTAACCAGGCTCAGAGTAACAGAAAAAAGCAAGGAAGTGCTATAAATTGAGATTGGCAGTGCGCATTACCAGTTATGTGTAGTTGACTGTAGAACTAGTGTAGAGGTAGGTTTTTAGGGTTCCGTAGCCAAATTTGGCAAAAACGGAACCCTTATAGATTCGTCATGTCTGTCTGTCTGTCTGTCTGTCTGTCTGTCTGTCTGTCTGTCTGTCTGTCTGTCCGTCCGTCCGTATGTCACAGCCACTTTTTTCCGAAACTATAAGAGCTATACTGTTGAAACTTGGTAAGTAGATGTATTCTGTAAACCGCATTAAGATTTTCTTACAAAAATAGAAAAAAAACAATAAATTTTGGGGTTCCCCATACTTAGAACTGAAACTCAAAAATTTTTTTTTCATCTAACCCATAGGTGTGGGGTATCTATGGATAGGTCTTCAAAAATGATATTGAGGTTTGTAATATCATTTTTTTCTAAACTGAATAGTTTGCGCGAGAGACACTTCCAAAGTGGTAAAATGTGTGTCCCCCCCCCCCGTAACTTCTAAAATAAGAGAATGATAAAACTAAAAAAAATATATGTTGTTCATTACCATGCAAACTACCACCGAAAATTGGTTTGAACGAGATCAAGTAAGTAGTTTTTTTTTAATACGTCATTAATCGTAAATCGCAATTTACCTTTCATTCAATCAACTCAAATATCTAAAAAAAACATTTAATTTAAAACTTACTACAGGTTTGTACGGAACCCTCGGTGCGCGAGTCCGACTCGCACTTGGCCGGTTTTTTATTACTATTTTAAAAATAAAACTTTTGTCCACAATAATATAGTCAAGGAGTTTTCTTTAATAAATTAATATTATATAATACATTTTAGTCGAAATAACTAGGAAACTATCAATATGTTCCTATTTTTTTATTATCACAATGATAAATAATTTAAATAGGTACCTTGACGTAGCTTGGGATTTTATTTTATCCAAAACGACCGGAGAGAGATCAGGCGCAGGCATCGATGTATATGTAAGTACTAGATGGGCCCTTTCATAGAAAAATGGCGGGCGAGCTACTATGAGAGCGCGCTCCTATAACCTGTCATAAGCCTGTCTTTGTCCCCGTCGTAGCGCGATCACGGTCGCTCATCGTGTAGATAATTTGTTATTATGTTAACATCTAAAGTCTTATTAGTTTGGCACTGTATTATTTTTATTTTAAGGCAAGTGTTTCAATTCACAATTATACATTTCCAAGAAAACGTTATATAATCTTCCTATTTAATATTTTTATCCATTTCGCAATCATCTAATTTCCGCGGTAAACTGTATGATATTTTTTTTTACTAACTGGCCTTACGGCTTTGGGTTCCAGCCCTAGAATAGTCCAGTCCAGTACGATAAAAAAAATGCAACCAAGATTAGTTAATGCATAGATGGGCAGAACGGACAGTAGGCATTAATACCTTCCGAGACGCAATATTACGCTATTGTAATAATATGATAAAATTAGTTATTGACGTGAGTTTAATGTTTAACCAACTTCAATAAATAAAGGGTTTTTATTTATTAAAGTTGATAATTTTTATTTTGTACTAGCGAATGCCCGCGACTTCGTCTGCGTGGTTTGAGGATTTTTGATTCCCGCGGGAACTCCTTAATTTTCCGGGATAAAAAGTAGCCTATGTGCTATTTCAGACTATAATCTATCTCTGTGCCAAATTTCAGCCCGATCCGTTCAGCCGTTGGGGCGTGATTGAGTAACAAACATCCATACATCCATACATCCATCCATCCAAACTTTCGCATTTATAATATTTATATTATATATTATATATTATTATTTTTGATTTGATTGATTGATAGTTGATGAAAAATAAATAGTTAATTCAAAATTCAGAATTTTATTATTTCGTTGAACAAAAGTTGTTCAGTACCTATTATGTACAGCTACCTACTTACAAGTGTTTATTACTTAGTCGTATTTTTAAATGCACACTGTGTAAGTGATTTATCTCAAAATAACTTTTAATATTTCTTTTGATGGCAAGTAGCATACTTAGAAATGTATAAAATAAAATAATTTCAAATGAAGTATTTTTCTGTGACTCGATCCATTAGTACTCTTTCACCTCTCCCATTCCAACCCCTTTTTATTATAATAGTACTAATAATTATTTTTGAATTCTTTCATTTGCAATAAGGTTTGGCGAGGATTATTTTAAACTGTTTTAGCTGTTATTATTTTAAATTTCAAGTTTTTTGCATTAGTAGTTACCGAATTATGCTAAGTGTGACGGACAGTCATGTCGCACCATAAGGGTTGTTTTCTTATCATTTTGGTACGCAACCCTAAAAATGACTTTATTTCTGTCAATTTTTCGACAAAACTTCAGTATCAACAATTAACAAATAATTAAATTAAAAAAACCCACGACGAACTGCAGCGCCCCATTGTGTGGACTTTGACCTTTAAATATATCTAAGAACCTTCTCACAAGCTATATATATCTTATTAAAAAAACCGCATAATAATCGGTTCAATGGTTTTCCAGGAAACTGGTAACAAAAAAGTGGTAAAAATAACAACGTCATACTAACATTTATCGTCTACCTCAGAGAGTACACTCATGTAGGTATTATTTTCGACAAGCGCATCTGTACTAATCTATGACCGAGTCATACGTTTTCAAGATGGCGCATATGTTGCAAGCAAGTTCCCGCTTTTCAGACTAGATGGCGTTGTTAAACATAAGTCCACATTCTTTGTTCGACAGGGCCCGTCTATGTAAATTGAGGTCGTTGGGCGCAGGTGTGACGGCTTTACGTGCTCTCCGAGGCTCGGTGGTGAAATTGCCAAAATTCTAACTTCGAGTTAGTACTGAGAATTTCTAGAGAACAATCCAATACTTAATTATGGCCCGACCCGGCTCGAACCCGGGACCTCGTCGGCTTCAGTGAAACATGCTGACCACTAGACAAACTAGGCAGTTATTATATTGTATAAACTTAGTGGCGTGCACAGGGCTTGAAGTTAGGGTAGGCATTATAGTTAGTCAGAATATATTTTCTGACTGTTACAATGAAAAATGAGCATTGCAACCTATTTTCATTAGGGTAAGCAGTGCTTTTATGCTTCTTTGAACTGCACGCCACTGGATTATAGAGTTACCACCACACACCCCAAAGCGTTGACCGTCGTCAGGGAGGTCATCAAAAGAGTGGACGTAAAAAACTGACGCAAGGACCGAAAAAGACGTGTTTTCCTAAAAAACAAAAACATAAATTGTGTTGTGTCCTCTTTAACTTACTAACTTATTTATCAACACAGGAACATCGTCATCCTTTAATCCCGCAGAGGCTTGGCCAACTTGCCCCTAATTATAATGCGCCGTATGTCCCGATGTTTGGCAAAGTCCCTCGATCAAAAGAGATCCAACTTTCTGACATGATTTTCCTTCACGTGCAGCCATAAAATTCTTAGTAGTCAAATAGAAATGTTATCACTACAACATTTTGTAGATCTTGTTAGAACCATTGATGTTGATTTTGAACAAATCGTTCTTACAAAACAGTTCAAAAAACATTTCCTATAGCATCTAAGCTTAGCAATATTAATTAGTCTGCTAAAAATGCAATGGCTAACAGTAGGTATACCTAATGCTTTGTAAAGAGCAACTGTCGCGTTGAGGTATGCTTATCATCTAGTTAGGAGGGCCAGGATTCCGAATCAGTGGCGCCTACTCAAAAGTAAAAACACAGACAGCCGATTTCTGAATTGAGAATTTCATGTTGAGTCTGTCTCAAAGACTACTTAAGGACTAATTAAGCAAATTTTTGTCTCTGAATTGATGTTGTGTAAGGTTTGAGAGTTGGAGCTAGCTGTTTTTGCTTGAATGCTTAGTTCAAAAACCGCCACATTCTCAATTCAGACACCGGTCGAGAATTTATCAATTACTTTGTAAGTAAAAGTAATTGTAGGTAAACCTTTTATCCATACGTTCAGGCCTCAGAATGAATTCTAATAGCCTCGCAATATAGAGAGTAGAGACGAAGGTTGCATTATTAGGTACATATTTAACGTACAGACTTCAAAATAAATTCTAAGGCTTAGCCTGGCAATTCAGAGTAGAAAGTTATTACTTAAATAAGATGTATTATAATTAAGTAATTATAAAATAGGGAAGTAAGTACTTAATTATTTTTCTTAGTTTCCTAGTTATTTCTGCAAATAATTTACGTAAGTACCTACTTGGCATAAAACTGTAATTTTGAAATAATACTGGTTTAGGCCCAATAGATACTACCCATATTTTGTTGTCATATTTTATAGTATATTTGGTACCCTCTGAACAAATTATTCTACGACACTGTTTAAAATTCCGATTATAAAATAAAAACGAATTGGCTGCTTAGTTAGCACTATTAGCACTGTTAGCACTATTCTAGGTGACGCGCGGCCAGCGGCGCACGAGTCGTCAATCGACAATGGGGAGGGACAGGCAAAGCTAATCTCAGATGGCGCCACCCTCGCTGGTAACTGTCAGGTTCATTTGCGTACTTATTTGAGGTAGGTAGGCGTCCTATTTTAACTGAATCTGGGAAAAAAACCAGTGTGTGCTCTTGCCATAATAATCGGCAGGTCTAAAGTGAGCGCTAGGTACATAACCTAGCCGATGAACTTGGTTTCCAATTTTATTGGCGCAAGGCTTTGTACCATAGTCTTCTTCATTCCTCATCAGCAGGAAAACGGAATGCACAACATTTAGGCATACAAATTAATTATTCTAAGAAAATGAAACTATCGCGTAAAAAATATAATATGGTGTTTGACAAGTAAACAACACCAGCGACGATGCGTCACCTAGCGGGATGAATTGGCATTAGTCCCTACTAAAACACAGAGCTGAATAGTGTCTAGAGAGTACCACCTTAGTTTTTGGTGATTATTTTTGACAAGTTTTGAGGATGTTAGTTTTTTAATTTAAACTTGTTGGTGTTAATACCTACTACAATTTTTAAGTATCAATGTATCACTGACAAAAATCCTTGATAACATTGCCTGGTTCTGAATTACAATTTAAGTATATGAACACGGATTCCAGGAAAATCCTTCACATAAATCCTTCACGGTAAAATCGTCGTATAGCCCGGTTAACACGATGTTTAGTTTTACGTGGTTTTACCGACTTAATGTGCCGATATGGCGGGATCAGTGGTAAATTATCGTAAAATGTTTGCAACTATTTTTTAGCAGGCCAACCTAGGTTCAACCTATATAATATACAAGATGATGCTCGCGACTTCGTCCGCATGGAGAAAGGTTTTTTGATTCCCGCGGGAACTCTTTAATTTTCCGGAAGAAAAAGTAGCCTATGTACTTCCCCGGGATTCAAACTATCTCTATACCTATAAGTTTCTTAAATATCGATTGAACAGATGGGCCGTAAAAGAGTGGGAGACTGACAGACAGACACACTTTCGCATTTATATTATTAGTATGGAAGTATGGATACAGTATACCTGAGTATTTTTATCCGCTACAAGTTACTTGAACATTATTCTATTTTTAAACTTTTTCGTCTCTCATTCAATGTGTACCTACCTACTTACTTACACTTTGTTATTTACATATTATTATACACAGTAACTTTACAGTTTACAGTGTATATTCAACTATCAAAGTGTAAATCGGGTTAAATTACCTAACTATCTAAGTGTAAATCGACATAATTAAGCCGTCAAACAGAGTGAAGCGGCTCGGAACATTGGCACTGACACTGTGACACTCCGACACCCGCACACTTGGGGGAAAGATAGGCAGTACGTAGGTACCTAGCTATTGCCAATAAATTCAACGGGAGTGGAAGAGCCGATAAAATAATGGAGCCCGTTTTAGATCAATTTCGTTTTACATTAAAATAATTCAGAACTTCATCATTCGAACCGCTAAGATAATATTATGGAAAGCCCTTTCGGCTTCCGTTTTCCCCTCCTCTTTTAATATATGAAGGTACCTCAAATCAAGAGTGAATAGGCATCTTCTAGGCAAGCACGCTCCACCTTAGGCTGCATCACTTGCAAGCAGGTCTGATAACTGCCAAGGGCTAAAACACAAATTCCAACCCAAAGTTAACGTTACAAAGGTCCGAACCGGTGGTAGATTCTTGACGTCTCGTTGGCGACACAAATAAAATAAATAAATGAAATAAATAAATTATTTCATTTCATTTGAACCCACTGCCGGCTCACTACTAAGGAAGAATCTCCTCTCGGAATGTGAAGTGCTGGGCTTAGCCCATAGTCCACCAGGCTGGCCATCGTGGAAAATTAAGGAGTTCCTGTGAGAATTAAAAAAAACTTATCCCACGCGGACGAATACGCGGGCATCGGCTAGTTACTCCAAAAACTTAAATTGCGTGAATGAGAATGACACCAGAATGGTTTTATATTTTTCGGATTTTTCTTTCAGTCTGCGGTGAAACCTGCATAGTACCTACTTCATCTATATAATATACAATACTCTTCCACATCGCTGGGCATTCTGAGATAGTGGCAATGACGTGCTTGTGCGGTGAAAAGAAAATATTTAAATGAGGCGCTAGCCGGCCTTGTCAGTTTGGGTTTATGTGAGCTGTTCGTGTCCTGATCCTGAAATGACTTATTCAATAAGTAAATATCCAACAAAGAATTACTCACAGTCATGACTACAGAGCAAATCTAAGTAGGTACTAAGGAACATTATTAGGTCAGAATTATTTTAAAAAATCGCAATATTATTAGGTGTACCAAGAATATATAATATGTGGGTATCATAGTCCTACAAACTTAGGTACCTATCTACTGTGTGTCGCTGACCCGGTGACAGCGTCGCTAGTAGGTATAGGTATAATTAAAATTAAAATAAAAACTAAACAGTTCCTGGGACTATATTATAATTAATATCCACGATATCTTTTCAGTTTTGGCGTTTCTGAACGAACTCCTCGACATTTTCATTTGACATTGACAGTTGACACACATGACGGGAGATTTTAGAAACTTGTCAAACGCTTGTTGCTCTTATTTTCTTCATTCAACTTTAAACCCTATTTTTTCAACAACAAAAACTGTTTTTAGCGATCAGAAAAATCACGTCTTTTGATTGTAAATTGCAGGCTGCGCTCGAAATGGGAACGAAACGAAAGTTTATGAATAAATTACTATACAGTTATGTGCCACTTTCAAGAGTTGTTTAGCTTAAATCTAGCGTATTTACGGTCAAGCCGACAAAAGTTCAGTTGTCAAAAATGTTGAATATATTAGATCTAGGTTTCCTAAGTTTAGCCCTCACGGTTGCATTTACTGGTTTTGTGATAAAGAATTATGAAAAACACGTGCCGGCGTTTATTATAAAAGGATTCAAATACGGTTGTTTCGCGTACCAAGGGTCGGGAGCTAATTATTTACAAATTATTGAAGTGCCTAAAGCTCTCTATAGACATTTCTATTCATTTTCATCGGTTTTCAGTGCTGTTACTTTGTTATACGCTTTATTGGTGTATTGTTTTGAATTCAGCGTTCACAAATATGTTTTGATATTCTTGAAATTGTTTTTAGAGCAAGACGAGCCAACAGGTAAGCCAAAAACTTTCTTCTTTTTGTTACAACTGTTGGATACACAACAGTACATTATACCTCAATGATACACAAGCTAAAGTATAATTCAAAATAATGTTCAAAATGTAATCATGATTTTCATATAAAACTGCAATTTATCTAATTAAGTATGTTTATTTTAGACCATAAAATCCTAAACTTTGTGATCTTAATGTATTTAAAGCTTACTACTGCCCCTAACTTTTATTGCAAACAACTAATTTTTGTAGTGTCATATTCATCAAATTATGTTTTATTTGTTTGCTAAGACACATACCTACATAATGTAGAAAGTACTCAAAGGAACTGAAATCAAAAAATGCACTAAATAACCAAGCTTTATTTTTTTAAAGGAACTTAATTCAGTATTTATTGTATTGACCTAAATAATAAATTTAACTGAGTTGTTTCTATTCATAAAAGGAAATAAACAAGCCATTTGTTATCACTCTGTGCTGCTTTGTGAGCTTCCTCTATTGGTTTACTCTTCTCCAGTTTATAGTTATAACAACAAACACTTTATCATAGCTAATTATCTATTTTTTTTTTTTCATCATTTTCAGTGTCAGCAACAGCATCCTTGCTAGCTCTCTCACTGCTGACAGTCCAGTGTGTAAGAAGATGCTATGAGACATACTACTTACAGGTGTTTGCACAATCCAGCAGGATGAACTTAAGCCATTATGTAGCAGGCCTGGTGCATTACTTTGCTGTGATTGTAGCTGCTATCGGTCAGGCCCCCTTGTTTTGTGGTAAAAATATACTAGGTATAGAGAATAGAGTAGGTAGTACAATATATTCAAAATCCCTTTCAAAATTGATGTTTTAAACTTATTGATTAAATTACAGGAAGTCAAAACAGAGAACAAATACAGTGGGCAGACACAAAGACCATTGCTCTATCAATACCAGTCACAATAATATTCCTATGGGCATGGTACGAGCAATATAAAAGCAACGTAATCTTTGCAAACTTGCGCAAAGATAAGAAATCTGGCAAAGTCGTCACTGAAAAACATAGTGTACCTTACGGTAGACTCTTTGACTATGTATCAAGTCCACACAGGCTATGTGAAGTCATTATGTATGTAATGTTGCTGATTTTAATACCCACGAGGACCTTCTTTTGTATATTCTTATGGGTGATTTGTAATCAGGTAAGCATCCTTATTAACATTATTGTAATGTTTGTTAGTTGTAAATTGAATCATAAGTGAGTAGGGTTAAGAACTTAAGATACAATATTATGTAGTGTTTGTTTGTAATTGTCTCATTGATTTGAAGGCTGTATTGTCTTGCAGAAACAGAGTATCGAATTGAATATTAGTTAAGCAACAAGTTCATGACCAATTTTTGGCAGTAACCTACTAAGTTAGGGTATCTATTATGTATAGTTTGTAACTTAAAAAAAATGGTAAACAAGTGACAAAAATGGTAACAACAATTCTGAAATGCAATAATTTGTTCTTAACTTTTTTGTCCACTACAAGTTTTCACTTTTGACTGCAATCTCTGTTGGTAAGTGATAATGCAGTCTACGAGGGTAGCGGGCTCACCTGTTTCTGCACAGCCTCGTACCAGGCGAGGTTGTCTTTATTAGTAATCAACACCGTTTTGAATAATAAATTCTGACAATGGTAACTTAAGCATAATATACAGCCATGGAGGATTTATTTTAACATAAAAATCTTTGAGCTCTAGAAATGTATCCAAGTAGACTTTGCAACCTGTAATTATTTGAATATTCAAAGTTCTAAACATTGCTTTGCTTTGTTGTTTATTGGACTTTAATAACTTTATTGGACCTTGAAGTGGAATTTTTCTAATTCTGTGAGTGAATGTCTAGCCTTAACTGGTTTTAAAGGTCACTGCTCATGAAGCAAATCCCTCACATGGATATTTATAATTTTAACAGATTAGTCTCGTGTTTTAATTTATTCGTTTTAAATCCCAACATACAGACCTACTGAATTAGTGTTGATGGAAACATTAACGACTTAATTGAATTTAATGGACGAGATTCATCGGTTTTATAAAAAGAAAACTAGTAAGGAGTGGGTCAGCTAACATGAATATACTATAGAAAGTGTAGGTAGGTAAGTGAAAGCACATGAATAGTGACAGTGTTGACGACCTCCGTGGCGCAGTGTTGAGCGCTGTAGCCTTAACGTGCGGAGGTCCCAGGTTCGATCCCCGGCAGGGTTTGGAAATAATTTCTGAATTTTCCCTTGTCTGGCCTGGTGGGAGGCTTCGGCCGTGATAAGTTACCACCCTACCGGTGTAAAGATGTGCCGCCAAGCGATTTAGCGTTCCGGTACGATGCCGTGTAGAAACCGAATAGGGGTAAATAATGGGTTTAATATAACTGTCATGCCCCTAACAGGTTAGTCCGCCACCATCTTAGACTGCATCATCACTTACCATCCTGGTGAGATCGCAGTCAAGGGCTAACTTGTAGTGGATTAAAAAAAAGTGTAATCTGCCAATCCAGTCTTGGCCAGCGTGGTGAATTAAGGCCTCAACCCATCTCGTTCCGGCCGGCGATGAGTTATCTCATGATGAATTTAAGACCTGTCAATCTGTTAAAGACATGTTTAAGAAAATCTGTACCTTTTATCATACAAAATTTACCTACTTTTTTTTCTTTTTCAGGTACAAACGTCGTTGCATGCGCACGAATGGTACAAAAGCACATTTAAGGACTATCCTAAGGATAGAACGGCATTTATACCTAAAATATATTGAATTTATTTAGTTGTAAATCATTCGCGAGAAAATGACCGAATACTTGAATTTTACGAATAGCTACGAATAATGAAGAATATTCGTATTTGTTACTTCACACACTAAAAAAATACTGAAATTAAGTATAGGTACTTATATAGTAACAATCGGTCATTTTCTTGTACCTAATGCAGAGGCTTTTAAGAAGATAAGAGTATGTGGTAAATATTTCTTCAAAATATAGGGTATTTTTATAGACTAAATTATCGATTGAGGCTAACTTATTACTTAACTAGATGATTCCCGCGACTTCGTCCGCGTGGACCAAGATTTTTCAATTCCCGCGGGAACTCGAATTTTCCGGGATAAAACAATTAGCTTATGTCTCTCCCCGGGATACAACCTACCCTTGTACCAAATTTCATTAAAATCGGTTGAACAGATAAATTTTTTGATTCCCGTGGGAACCTTTGAATTTTCCGGGATAAAAACATATTATAACCTACCTCTATACCAAATTTCAGCAAAATCGGTTGAAAAGATGGGCCGGGAAAGCGTAGCAGACAGACAGACACACTTTCGCATTTATAATATTAGTATGGATTTATTGTTCTATGTTTATTAAGTAAAAAGAAAATATATTTATTTAATACCTTTATTTACAGAATTTTGAGAAATAAATCATACTATGTATTTTAAATAGTGGAATTTTTACTAATAAACACATCACACACTTACAAAATTGCACTCACGACAACTATCTTAAGTAATGTGAACGGGCCCTTATTTGAATAGGAAACTGGAAAAAAAGAAAAATACATTATTAATGCGTATGGTACTCAAATGTAACCCATATTCCCAAATTTAATCTGCTGGTAATCAAAAACTGAATCAAAATCGAACCCCGGACCTCCCACGATAAGACCACAGTGTCCGCCACTGCGCCAGTGCGGTCGTCTTGGAGTATCCCTACTAGCCCGAGATCCCGCTGCACGATTATTACATGAATCGAGTACATGATCAAAAACTAATTGTTATGAATAATTATAAATGGGGGAATGGTACCTAGATGGCACCACTTGTACTTTGTCTCGCGCTAAACGCGAGCTAGAATACAAATGGTGCCATCTAGGTGGCACAAAGTAAACTAAATTACAAGACGCAAACAATTATTAACCAAAAAGAGAGGGGTGTTATAAGTTTAACGTGTCTGTCTGTGTATCTGTGTCTGTGTATCTGTCTGTGGTATCGTAGCTCCCAAACGGATGAACCGATTTTCGTTTAGTATTTTTTGTGTCATAGATAATTTTATCCCGAGTGTTCTTAGCCATGTTTCATGAAAATCTGTTCATCCGTCTGAAGGTCATCAGCTTTTTTCTAGTCGGGGTTTTTTTTAATTTAAATAAAAATACTAGCGGCCACTTTTTGACTGGCACCCTGGCAAATATAATATATTCCCCCATTTATAATTATTCATAACAATTAGGTTTTGATCATGTACTCGATTCATGTAATAATCGTGCAGCGGGATCTCGGGCTATACATGATCACATGCAAACCAGACACTAACCTCTGCGCCGAGGCGTCCATTAAAATTTTTGTTCAGCTACTACTCGTTTGATGGCGCTAGGTGCGTTTGATAGAGTTGACGATTACGCTAGCGCTACAGGGAAATCATCAATGCAATCGTTGTGCGCAATCATCATGCGCACAACGAGTAAAATTATGTCTACCCTAGAGTGTTATCTCTATTTGTCTACCGAAGCTAACATGGTCACTTGTCTCGTTACGTCAATAGTAGAGATAAAAGTAATATTTCTGATCTGTGGTATTTTTCTCTACGAACCTTTACATGCCGACTATTTTTTTCTTGTAATATACCGGATTTTGTGCATGTTAGGATAAACGGAAAAAATTCCGGCAACGACAACATCTCTCTCTCTCTCGTCGCGAGATAATCTCGTTGTGCGCATGCTTGGTGGGAGGCTTCCGTTGTGGCTAGTTACCACCATACCGGCAAAGACGTGCCGCCAAGCGATTTAGCGTTCCGGTACGATGCCGTGTAGAAACCGAATAGGGGTATGGGTTTTAATATATCTACCATGCCCTTAACAGGTTAGCCCGCTACCATTTTAGACTGCGTCATCACTTACTATCAGGTGAGTTTGCAGTCAAGGGCTAACTTGTAGTGGATAAAAAAATTCTCACCTATAGGGGTAGCCCTGTGTTTTAGCTCTAAACACAGACAGGAGAAGGGAAAAGAACACGCAAACTAGCACCAAGCCGACCACGGACTGGAAGCGCCGTCTCTTTCCCTCCTGCGGCCGCTGCGATTCCATCCCTCTCACACCGCCGGCCGCTTCGATCATCAGTATCATGCCTACTACTACTGCGCAATCTGATCGAAACGGGTTAAGGAAATCTATACTTCTATACTAATATTATAAAGAGGTAAAGTTTGTGACGTTGTAGGGGGTAGTCTCTGGATCAACGGAACCGATTTTGAAAATTCTGGTACCAATAGAAAGCCACATTATTTGTGAGTGTCACAGGCTATATATTAACCCGAAAAATTAAGGAGTTCCCGTGGGAATTTAAAAAACTAATTTCACGCGGACGAATTATAAATGGATGAATGGATGGATGGATGGATGTTTGTTCGATCACCCCAGAACGGCTGAACGGATCTGCATACAATTTTGTACAGATAGATAATAGTCTGGAATAGGCTTTTTATCCCGGAAAGCACATAAGTTCCCGCGGGAACCAAAAAAGCCTCAATCCACGCGGATAAAGTCGCGGGCATCAGTTAGTATTCGTATCATTAAATTAAAAAAATGAAAATCTGTATTATGGAACAAGAAGCTTAATTCGCTATAATCCTATCCCTACTATATCTTTCTGTCGGTTATCTGTTCAACCGATTTTGATGAAATTTGGTGAGGTAGATCACATCCCGGGGAACAACAAACTTTTTATCCCGGAAAATTAAAGAATCCCCGCGGGAATCAAAAAACTTTAATCCACGCGGACTAAGTCGCGGGAATCAAGTTAGCTAATATCGTTTATATTAATAATCGGTTGTGGATAACTGTTTTAAAATTCATATGCAAGATTTGGCATATGGAATCAAATGAATTGTGTGTTTGTGTGTAAACAAACTCACAAACATTGTAAGTTAAATAAAAGTTTCTTGCCGGCTCTTCTGAGTAGAACAACTTTGCGAACCGGTGGTAGAGTCCTAAACGTATCATAAGTGGCACAAGTTATCCTACATGAAATAAATAAATCATTTATCATTTAAAAGCATGTAAAAAGGATACTCAATATAGCCACAATGTAGCTCTCCAACACAAATTGTCCATGCGACCCCCCATTGATGTACACGGGGCCATTTTTGCTTCTATGGAAGAAGGGGGGCCCTCGGATCTGGTTCCACATCTGACCAGATACCATCGCAAAGCAGAAGAACATAGAAGCAACTGCCCACATCTGTTTGTTGTAGAGAAACTCGAGGTTGTTGCGTCTTAAGTAGAGGAAACCGCCCACTAGTATGAAGAGCATGGAAAACGCGACCGCTCCAGAGTAGTTTGGTGGGCGGAACACCCTTATCTGTAAGATGAGAAAATCCATGGATTTCTGAAGTGAAACTTCTTTAGAATCGTTCTGATTTGAAAGTTCGATGAAACGGATGTTGTCGCCACGGTACAAGTGGCGCCACCGGACGAACGTGTATACAAAACATTACATTTTTGTAATTTTCTGTTTGATTGTTTAAATGTTTGTTCAGGTGGAATCTTGCAACTCAATTTTGAAGCAAATATCTTCAACCGATTGAGCTGAATATTTGTATACACGTTTAGTTTGAATGACAATACATGGTAAGCTGAGTGACGTCATTCTAAATTCAACATGGCGGAACATCCAAGATGCTAGTTATTTTTAATGCACTCCTACATACAATATGGGTATCAAATGAAAGGGCTTGCTGAGAATAACTCGAAAAATAAACTGACGTCACTCTAAATCCAATATGGCGGCCTTCTAAAGATGGCGGACTAAATTTTTTATGCTTTCCTACAATATGGGTATAAAATAAAAGGCTTGCTGCGTTCAATGAGATGAAACGACTGAGAAACTTGTCCAGTGATAAATAAAAAGGGAAAAATAAATTAAAAGTAAAAAACATTTTTAAAAATAATTCTAAAACACGAAAGTCAACAATAATGAAACATAATGGCTTTAAGTGTTGTTAGTATGACCCTGGCTATAATGACTATCTATCTGCTATCTAGTTCTATCCCTTTCCTCAGTGAGTATTATGAAACAGATGGCAATAAATGTAACACAAATAAAAATAAAAACCGGGCAAGAGCGAGTCGGACTCGAAGCACGAAGGGTTCCGTACCATTATTAATAAATAATTACCTTTGTTAATGAACCGCAAGACTAACTTTGTTTGTAGAGGTTTAATATCAAAAAAACTATGCTAGTTAGAGCATTGGCTATAGTTTTCCTGTAAAGTATACGTAAATTCCTATTGACCATAATTATTTCAAATTTTTCGATTGGTAAACTCCGGAGATAAGGGGGGGGGAACGGTATTTTTTTAGACATTTTCCCCTATAAATCCAAAACTATCATAACTAAAAATAATTAAAAATCTGTTTTAGAATGTACAAAGTAAACCCTTTCATATGATACCCCACACAGTACAGTTATCTCACTTTTAAATTTCAACCCTCAGATTTTCCCCCCTTTTTAAATAAGAACAAAAATAATTTCCAATTTTTTTTTATTTCAGTGTCTTTGGGCCACTAATATACACAACTATTCCAAATTTCATGTCGATAGCTTCGGTAGTTACTGAAATAATCGAGTGTGACGGACGGACAGACAGACGGAGAAAGTCGCACCATAAGGGTTCCATTTTACCATTTTGGTACGGAACCCTAATAACAACACACTACAGTGTTATACAGAACTGACCACATTGTAAGTCTAACAAAATTGGACTGACAGATAGACACAATCTAGAAACTAAAATGACACGTCTAATTTTATTGCTGTCCCTTTCAAAATGACTACTCATATTTATGAAATGGGACATCACTAGTTTTAGGCCTGTAATTTTTTATTTATTTAGAAATTGTGAGCAGTAATGCAAAATCTAGTTATTTAATTACATGCTCAATGAAACAACACATTAAGATAAAGGCAATTAGATTACGTAATTGAAAATAGTAGTGTGTAATTTAGTTAATTTTATACTGCCACGCCTTTTAAAACCTAAAAGCTTTTATAAAAAGACAGTATATATACCTACCTTGATAATGGACAAATGTTATAAGTAAAATATTAACAAAATTAACCTTCTAAAATAAATTTAGTAATACTTTAAATTTTTTTTTTAATTTTCAAAAAAAAATGGTTTTCAAAGTAAATATTAATATTACAGAGTAAATTGCATTGCAGAAATTTAGAGCTTAGAAGGCCACAGATTCCTTTTTAACCACCCAGTAAATAGAGCAGCCAGATTTTCCTGAGAGATGTTTGGAGAAGTCTGAACCGATACTCTCCAACTCTTGATCAAGTCTTGATACTCACTTTAAACTTGTAACTACCCTCTTTCTGCATTGGTGGTTAAAAATAACAATGTGTGTACCTGAACATCAGTTCTGTCCTGTATCCATTTAGCGATGGCCTCAGCGTGTATGCCCGCTCGCTCAAAGTCCATGGAGTCGGCTGGTTTGGGTTTACCCTTGGCTGGAAAGTGCATGATCACTGGCGCCGTGTTTAAACGCAGCTGAAATAAGAAAAAAAAACTTTTTTGGTAACTACTGCTAGTCTGTTGCATCGTGATTGAAGGACAAACCAACAAACCAACAAACAAACTGACTTTCGCATTTATAATATTTGTATGATATTTTACTTCTACCACTGAAATTATTTATAAAAATCAACATAATTACCATCTGGAAGATATCTGATCCTTCATCAAAGTCGACCATGCCAAAGAAAAGCTTGTTATTATGAGCGGGAGAGAATCGAAAAGAGTTTGCTATGATCAAATATTCGTCGTACACATGTTGGCATATCTGGCATCGCCGAGCTGGGGCCATTGCTGTGAACATCACCACAAACGAATAGTCCCTGGGCGGTGATCTGGAAAATTCAAATATTTCAGCTAGAGGTTTCTTAATTATCATCTTCAACCCTTTGCCTATTTTACCCCCTAAGGGGTTGAATTTACAAAAATCCTCTCTTAGCGGATGCCTATGTCATTATACCTATCTGCATGTCAAACAGCCCAATCTGTCCAGTGGTTTGAGCTGTGCGTTGATAGAACCGTCAGTCAGTCACCTTTTCCTTTCATATATTCAAATAAATAAATAACTCTTTACACTTTTTAACTCTTTACAATGTAACAAATTAACTTAGTACATATGTACTCTATGTAGGGATCGCTTATGTGGTAAAGGGCCTCCTCCAAGACTTTCCATCTGGCCTGATCTCTAGATTAAATCTTGGCTACACTCTCCTACCATTGACTATAAGATCATCCCATCTTTTCTTGAATGAAATAAACACAGGATAGGAAACACAAGCAAAATGTATGAAATCACCCTAAATCTTGAGCTTAAATCTTGAATCTAAATTTTGAGGTGCGCGAGGAGAGTGCCTTCTAATTTTTCTGCCCAATTATTGACACTAGTGTATGAAAAAGTTGATCACTATGACAACACAATATCATAATTAATCACGAAACTGCCACAGTAAAAGAAAAAGAAAATACCTTACAAACTCCTTGAATTTATTCAGATTCAATGGTATTATTGACTGTTTAGCAGTCATATCACTCAACTGCTGGACTTTTTCTTCAAGCTGCAAGAATACACATTAGGTTCACACTATAGACTCCGTATCCCATTTTAATACCTTTTTTTTTATTTTGACAACCTGCCGTGCACATTGGTCAGTACTTATAAATGGGGGTACTAACCCCAGCAGAGTCAATTTGGATTGGTATTCCCAGCAGGGTCAATTTGGGAATTTATAATTTCTGAATTTTTCTGGTCTGATCTAGTGTGAGGCTTTGGCTGTCGCTAGTTATCACCCTACTGGAAAAGACGTATCGCCAAGCGATTTAGCGTTCCGGTACGATGCCGTGTTGAGAACTACTAGGGGCCTTAGCTTAATATAACTGCCCTTAGTTTAATATACTTAACCCCTACCAGATTAGCCCGCTCCTGTCTTAGACTGGTCATCATCATATTATTACCAACAGGTGAGATCGCAGTCAAGAGCTAATTGATAATATTGGTAATAGAACAGAGTAGAAAGAGTTACAAACTACAATGTTGGCTATACAGTGATAGACATGCCTGCCTCTTAGGCCATCGTGGTAAATAGAATAATTATTATTGTGTCTCACTTTCATACGAAAGTAGTGCTAAACCAAGACTTGCTGTATTTCTTACGTTGCCCGCAAAACGTCTTGCCAATTTTTTGGAAGTTATGCCGGCATACTTCATAAAATAATACGTACCCCTTTTGCACGACTTTGTGCGTCGCTGTTGTAATAGGTAAGGATTATCGTGAAAAATAAGAACGATTTATACTTCATTATAGCAAGGCAATTAAGGTTGTGTTAGTTTATTTAAAACAACTTAATTTCAATTTCCAATCACTAAAAATCACGGATTGGCACGGATCACGGATTTTTAAAGCCAATAGAAATACGCCAAGTACCTACCTACAAAACAAACAAATTTTGAATTGAATAATGATGACAACGACGTAAAACGTCAGTTCGTTGGCATTGACAATCAGGGCAGCCAACCTTCAGATTCTACTGTCTATGATTTAGTGGTCTATTATTACAACAAATCACAACGCCTCGAGCGGTGTAAACGAGTGTGTAGACCTGGCATGAGGTAAAAATAATCCAAACTCATTTTAATCTGTGACCCAAACGGAAATGAATCCGCTGCCGGCTGCACGATAGAATCAGGAAATGCGCTAATATGCACAATGAATCCCATTTTTAAAATAAAATGACTTCAAAATTTTGTCTTTAAAAACGCGATAATTTAAATATCCTAAAATGAAACTTTGAAAAAAACACAGTTTTCCAAAGTTATTAATCTTACTACCTGGATGCCCGCGATTTCGTCTGCGTGGTTTAAGGATTTTTAAATTCCCGCGGGAACTAGGTAGATACTTAATCTTCCGGGATAAAAATATGTACCTACTTATTTTCTGTTCGCTCATATTAGGTATAAACTTACAACAGGCACAGGCAGGACATTTTTCACGTTGATTTAGAAAGGATTTAGATTTGTGAAAAATCCTGTCTAACTTTTTATTTTCCTATAAAAAATCCTAAATTCTATGTCATTGCCCTGAAACAACCTGTATTTGTACCAAATTTCATCAAAATCGGTTGAAGAGAAAGCGCAACAGACTCATATTCATAACAAAATGAGATCAGCAATCATGGTTAGGATTGCGAAACTAGACAGACAAGGAAGAATCCATACTAATATTATAAATGCGAAAGTGTGTCTGTCTGTCTGTATGCTACGCTTTCACGGTCCAACTACTCAAGATAGATAGATAAATAGATGAATACTTTATTGCACACAAGAAAAAATACAAAGTAAAGTTGTAACTAAAAACTAGGTATGCAAAGGCGGCCTTATTGCTTACTGAGCAATCTCTACCAGGCAACCTTTGGTGAGAGGATTAAACGAGAATTGTAGGGTATGGTGGCACAATAGAATACACGTTATTATTAGTAGGTAAGCACATATGTAATATAAAACTTATTAGACGTATCATATATTCACAGAATACATTTACATAAATACAGATAAAAATATATTATATTAAACATAAACATAGGTACTTATATAGTACATACATAATGCATACATAAATTACACTTAAATATAATAATAATTATTACACAAACATAGTCACAAATTACGATAGAAATATAAATAGTTATTATGGCATGAATTGGAAGGAGAATTCTTTGAGACTATTTTTAAAAATAGGTAAGGATTTGGAGTCTAATATTTTTGGGTAGAGAATTCCATAATTGCACAGCATACACCGTGTACGATTTGCTGTAAAATTTTGTACGATGGCGAGGAGTTTTAAGTTTAATTTCCATGGTAGAAGTAGGTAGAACGCAGATGCTTATGGCGATCAACAGCACCGAAGAATTTGAAACGTTCTTTATGATAGGAGGGAGTATGAGGAGCATATAGGATAGAGAATAGTAAAGAAAGAACATGAAAATTTCGACGCAACCTATTATTGGAAGCCACTTCAGACGATCACGATACGCACTCAACCGATTTTGATGAGAGATAGTGTACATCCCGGGGAAGGACATAGGCTACTTTTTATCCCGGAAAATTTAAGAGTTCCCGCGGGATTGAATTGAAATATCAATCCACGTGACGAATTCGCGGGCATTAATCTAGTTAATGAGTAACTGTGCCACGACAGGTTCAATGTGTGACAAACGAAACGCGTGTATGGGTATGTTCCGATATAGGTACACTGCGAGCACTGACTCTTACTCGGGAGAAATTCTGACTGATAGTAAGTAAACTGCCGCAGTATCTTAGGGAAATATATGACGTCATAAATCATCGCCATTTTTTTAGTGTTAGTACTGGCGTTTTCGAGGTAAGGTGCTCTCTGTGCTGACTGTGTTCCGTTTTAAAACAGTAACCAGTTTATCTAACTTTATAGGAACGGCTTCGCAGTCTATGTACTAAATTGACGTCACACCTGCAGGCAGTGCGGGCAGTGTATATCGGATCATACTCTATTTATATGTTCCGATATACACTGAGAGCACTGTTCAGTGCTCTTACTGGGGAGAAATTCGTCCCGTTAGGACTGACAGTATACTGCCGCAGTATCCTAAGGAAATATATGACGTCATAAATCGTCGCCATTTTTGTACTGTGAGCACTGGCGTTTTCGAGGTAAGGTGCTCTCAGGACTCAGTGCTGGCTGCGTTCCGTTTTAAACAGTGACCAGTTTATCTAACTATAAAAGAACGGTTTCGCAGTATACTAAATTGACGTCACACCTTACAGTGCTCACAGTGTATTTCGGAACATACCCTATATGTAGGTATTATCTATGGAAACGCGTTTTCGCAATGACGTCACGATTGACGTCATTGGCTTGGTTTGACATTTGATATTTGAAGAGTTACCTTACCTTTGTTTTTATTGCGAGAAAAGTTGTGCAAAAACTACAAATACGGTGGAAAGTGTATAAAAATGTGATAAAACTATGATAAAAACAACAACAAAGATGGGCAGTCCTATAAACAATATCATTTGATTATAATTTCTTAGTTTAACAGTATTATTTAAAGGTCACGACGGTTGCCCAGTGTTATTAGTGTGGGCGGCCAATAATTCATTAAATATGAAGCCAGGAAAAAGTGTTGAGGTGAAAGAAGAGATCGTGGAAGTGCATACAGCGGCCCGATCACCATCTCCGAAGGATAAAGTTAGGGACCGTCCTCGCAGCGGCTCAGGTTCACGAAAACTTTCAAACGGTCATATTGCCCACGAAACCCCTGAAATACAACTCGAAGAACCTTCCGAGAGGGCCAAATCTAGAGAGAATTGGACTACATCCGAGCAGGAATCGTTAGATACCGAGCTACCTATACATGATCAAATAAAAATGGGCATCTTAGGCTTTGTTGAGAAAGAAATTAAGAAATCCGATAAGAACCCTTCTTTCGTATTCTATTCTCACGATCCTAATGGTTTAGACGAAAAGTTTATGAAGAATTTGTCCAGACCGTCTAGCGGTCATAAGGAGAAACGCAGTCCATCTTACAGGAAGAAAAAGAGGCACTCGTCCCGTCATAGAGATAGAGATTTGCATGATTTTGAAATACCTGGGTCTAGCCTTATTGCTTTAGAAAAGGTAAGTTTTTACTATTTAAAACAATTAAGTAAGTAGGTGTCTAAGTAAGAAACTTTACTACCTCTCAAAGATATGTGAACTTGGCCAATTCGCACTGCCAGGCTCCAGATTGGTGGACTACAGCTTAACTACCCCCCTCATTATGAGAAGAGGCCCTTGCTTAGTAGTAAATTAAGTAGGTACTTAGTTCTTTTAGTCAATAATTTCTAAATAGTTATCAAAGCTAAGCATAGATACTACATATTTTGGGAGCTATTTATGACATAGGAAACATCTCTATCCTAAAAACAAGAGAAAAGAACAGAGATGTCTGAGCAAAGTTGGATATTATTATATTATGCTAAACAGACTTTGATGATGATTCTTCCCAGAGATTCAACCTACCTCCTACCTTGGTACCAAATTTTGTCAAAAACGGATGAAAAGATGAACCGGGAAATTATAGCAGACAGATATAATATTAGTATGGATTGTAAGTACTAGATAGCACTTGGAACTTTATTTTGGAACTCTTCCTTAGATAAAATAATATAATATTAGTGTGGATTTTTCAGGTTGATGACTATTTAAAAGAGTATAACAAGGATGAAGTGGTAACGTTAAGTGGTGAGTTAGAAATTGAGACAAATGATGTAGAAAATAACAACGGATCATCAAAAGAGTTGAAGCACAAACCTAGGAAGACTCGGCGGAAACTGAGAGATGAACGACAGGAGACTAATGCTAACGGAAGGGATGTTAGTCCAAAAGTGTTTAAAACTGGATCTAGATCGAAGACTAGTGCTAAAGCAGGTTAGTTTTTTTGTGTTTAGTGTCTGACAAAGGTTGAGTTCTGGCTGAAGCGGAAGCTAACTTAATAACCCTAAGAAATTCAGTTTGCACCGTGTCCCACTACTACCGCGCGTCGCCTTTTTTACTGTGCTCTAGCGTGTTTGTAACAGTTTGTACAATTTCTGCGCTTCCTAGAAACCTTTGACTTTAGAAAAATGCAATAAAAATACTTGAAAAAAATTAAAATCCATTATAAAAAAAATGGTTGAGCACATGGAAAAGTTGTCTCAAGTTTTATGCTCTACAATTTTTATAATAGATGATAACATCATTGGATCTATAAACGTAGATAATGGCAAAAATAGAATTTTGTAACCTTTGACCTTTAATACCTTATGAGACTTGAGACAACTTTTAGAATGCCAAAATAAAGGTGCTTCACAGCTTATGTCTCATTATGAGGCTGACCCCTTTTTTTAAGTGACTGCATTATATCAAAAATAAAATAGCCCCAATATTAATCATTGAGGGTGACCCAATTAATATTGGGGCTAATTCATTTTCTGTCTATCTTTTTCAGCTCGGCCCACTGACCTAACAGCCATGCTTGAAAGTTTAGAGTCCAAAGTACCATATCACGACCAGTACATAGACAACCCATTTTCATCACCTTCACCTCTTACATCACCTAATGACGAACGGATCAACCCCTTTGGAGCTCAGAGGCCTGAGAAGATATATCTGCAGGGAGGCGGGACATTTAGAGCTGTGTCGAGGGATAGAATCCTGGAGTCTCAGCAATCCAGAGATGATGATAGGTATTTAAGGTAGGAATTTAAGTTATCCTACAGAATAGAGGTGCTAGCTTAGTAGTTAAGACTTCAGTCTCCCAGTCAGCAGGTGAGGGTTCGATCCCTGGGCAGTTGGCATGAACCTCTAACTTTTTGGAGGTTTGTGTATGCATTTAAAAAAATCATATAATATCACTTGCTGTAATGGTGAAGGAAAACATTGTGTGGAAACCGGCACGCTTGAGAGTTCTCTGTAATGTTCTTTAAGGTGAGTGAAGTTTGCCAATCCGGCAAACTGTGTGAAATTTGGCCAATGTGTTTTTTTTAAGAAGAAACGTTTGGAAAGTGAATTTTATTTTTGTTAGAATGAAGATAAACGACACAAAAATTATATTAACACTCAAAAGTGTAATATTAAAATTGAATACTTTTCATAGTAATACTAGCTGATGCCCGCGACTTTGTACGCGTGGATCGAGGTTTTGTGATTCCCACAGGAACTCTTTAATTTACCGGGATTAAAAGTAGCCTATGTGCTATTCCAGACTATAATCTATCTCTGTGCCAAATTTCAGTCAGATCCGTTAAGCTGTTGGGGCGTCATTGAGTAACAAACATCCATACATCCATCAATCCATCCATCCATCCATCCATCCATCCATCCATATATCCATCCATCCATCCATCCATCCATCCATCCATCCGTCCATCCATACATCCATACATCCATCCAAGCTTTCGCATTTATAATATTAAGTATAGTAAGATTTTACTTATTAAGCATAATAAAATATGTGATGTATGTGACTGAGTTTCTGAACGTTTTGCGAGAAAATGAAAATGAATGCTGGGCATCTCGTTTTCACAGCGTTCTAAATTCAAAACACTTTTTCAGCAAAATTTGAGTGAGTGAGTTAAGCAAAATCTACTTTTGTTCACTGGTTTTTTTGGTCACAACAAAGGCACCTTGTTTTTGAGGTAGTGAGGTGAAAAGGACAATTTTCATTCTCGGAACATCTATTTGACAAGCAGATTCAATTGAATTATACCTTACGTATTTATTTGCCTACCTTTCAGGATAGGCGACCTGACTCCCCTGGATATTGCTCTAGCGGCTCAAAAGGCGTGGCGCAACTGCGCACCGGCATGCCACGGCGTGCTAGGTGGCCTATCACTCTTACATCTGCTGCTTATCAGTTACTCGGACAGTTTGGACGTGGGCCACTTGTCATTCCACGCACTGGTCACCATGCCATATGTGGCCACTTACTACTTCTTTTGCGTGCTATGTCTGCTGTCTGTACTGGACAGGTAAGAAGGTTTCTATTACATGTGCTCATCAGTTACTTGGACAGTTTGGATGCAGGCCACTTGACATTCCATGGGACCATGCCCTGGTAACCATACCATACATAGCCACTTACTATTTCTTCTGCATGCTATGTCGCTGTCGGTACTGGACAGGTGAGAAGGTTTCTATTACATCTGCTCATTAGTTACTCTGACATTTAGGACGTGGGCCACTTGTCATTCCACGTGCTGGTCACCATGCCATACACGTGGCCTCTTATAACTTCTCCTGCGTGCTATGTCTGCTGTCGGTACTGGACAGGTGAGAAGGTTTCTATTACATCTACTCATTAGTTTCTCAGACAGTTTAGATGCAGGCCACTTGACATTCCATGCAACCATGTCCTGGTTACTGTACCATATGTGGCCACTTACTATTTTTTCTGCGTGCTATGACTGCTGTCGGTACTGGACAGGTGAGAAGGTTTCTATTACATCTGCTCATCAGTTACACGGACAGTTTGGATGCGGGCCACTTGACATTCCATGCGACCATGCCGTGGTCATCATACCATATGTGGCCACTTACTATTTATTTTGCATGCTATGTCTGCTGTTGGTATTGGATTGGTGAAGAGGTTTCTATTACATCTGCTGTTCATCAGTTAATAGAATAGTGGACATTAGATACTTTTTTAGTTTGAGTGTGTAGTCCCACAAAATTATTTGACCCAGTGACAGTGTTGCTGTTATTTAGTGTTCCTAATAAAAATCATACTTAATGTTATAAATGCGAAAGGGTGTTGGTTTGTTGGTTTGTCCTTCAATCACGCCGCAACGGATCAACGGATCGACGTGATTTTTGGCATAGGTATAGTTGAGGACCAGGAGAGTGACATAGGCTACTTTTTATCCCGGAAAATTAAGGAGTTCCCGCGGGAATCAAAAAAACTTAAACCACGCGGACAAAGTCGCGGGCATCAGCTAGTAAAAAATAAAATAAAAGTTAAACTAAAACTAAACAGTCATAACAATTTATTCATTCATATTTTGGTCACTGGGGCCCAAATAAATTGCTGGGACTGTACATCGGTATTGCTAACAACATGGCCTGGCTACTACTTCTCTCTCTCTCCTTCTGCGTCGTACTTCTCATTGTTGAGGGTCGTGACCCCTTTCCATCAATTACATAATGGCGGGGGTTTTTCTTGGGATAATAATGTGGGTGCCCCGGTCCTGCTTACGACTCGACTAAGACTATTGTTTCAACTGTATTAGTTGTAACGATTATTATTATCAGATGTTTTTGATAATAACCGGGACCGACGGCTTAACGTGCTCTCCGAGGCACGGAGGAAACAAAAGGCCAAATTCGGCACATTGTTCGTAGGACCGATAGGCGTTGGGTCCCAAAGTGCTTGAATGGCGGCCTCGCACCGGGAAGCGCAGCGTTGGTCGACCCCACACTAGGTGAACGGACGATCTCAAGCGTGTAGCTGGGGGCCGCTGGAAGCAAGCGGCACAAGACCGTGCTCTGTTGCGATCCATCCAGGAGACCTTCGTCCAGCTGTGGACGTCTATAGGTTGAGACGACGACAATGACGACGACGAGATGATAGTACAAGTATGATATTTGGTCTCCAGATTAGACGTGACCAGCATCGACCTGAGCCGCGGGCTGCAGCCCTGGTTCCAGCCCATAGTGCTGGTGATCTTGTACACGGCGTGCCTGCTCGTGTGCACGGCGGCCAGGATGTACGACGAGCTGATGGTCTACCAGTACGCGCCGCTGGTGGCCAACCTCACCGCCAACGTGACCACTGTGAGTTGCTGTGTCAGTATAGCTGCTCCAGGGGACGCTGGTGACGTCACCACGCTTGGGCGGACATGTAACCATCATCGAAGTATGGACTCTCTTGAGGCGGAGCAAAGTTTTAAAGTACTTAGTATCATTAGTTTCATTTTTCTTCAATCAAAGGTTACCCATAAATACTATTTTCACCTGTCTAAAAAGACTTTAGGGTCTAGGGATTAAAGTAATTTTTTTAAATAATTGCCGTACGGTACGCGTGATATCCCTTCCCATTCGGTTATCTAAAATTTTTAGTCTATATGTCACTTAAGTTGCATGTTCGGAAGTGGTAGCTTAAAAACCGATCAATCTCCTTCGTGTTTTCTTCAAGCAACGCGACATTGGCGAAGTAAATTGTGCTGTGCTGGCACAAACAAAAGCCAGCTACACACGAAACAACTACCCATCGTATTCTACCATTATCTGATCATCAGTCATACAGATCTATGTCTATGGTACTTCCGGTTTTTTTAAATTCCTTCTTGATAACGGCACGGAGAATTTGGCTCATTTTAGTCCCTTGAGGAACAATCTACTATTTTGTTAAGTCAACACAATCATGGTATCATTATGTTCCAATTTGACATCAGTTAATGTCAAATTGTAACATAATGATACCATGATTATGCTATGTCTGCGGTCGGTACTGGACAGGTGAGAAGGTTTCTATTACATCTGCTCATTACTGACTCGCACAGTTTGGACGCGGGCCACTTGTCATTCCATGCCTTGGTCACCATGCCATACGTGGCCACTATGTTTATTATCATTATGTTACAACTTGACATTCAGTAATGTCAAATTGTAACATAATTATACCATGTATAGATATTAGTGGTGTGATAAGATTCAGTTGTGTCATGCGAATGAGTCAATGAACCAGTTGCTGCTTTCTGTTTTTTAGAGCCGTTAACTCGCAATGCTTGACACGTTTCCATAGTTACCCGTGACTACTGTACCCTTGTGAGTGAAGTGATCGTTTTTGTCAGCAGCACTATTTATCCATACTTACTTAATATTATAAATGTGAAAATGTGTCTGTCTGTCTGTCTGCTACGCTTTCACGGCCCATCTTTACGGCCCAACTGATTTTGATGAAATTTGGTATAGGGATAGTTTGTATCCCGTGGAAGGCCATAGGCTACTTTTTATCCTGGAAAATTAAAAAGTTCCCGTAGGATTCAAAAAACTAATTCACACGGACGAAGTCGCGAGCATTATCTAGCTTTTCATAAAAATCTGGTAGCATTGGAAATGTCAAAAAAAGTCGTGTAACAAAAAAAAAAATGTATTGCAAGATAGGCTTGCGCTTTACGACAATCACGCTTAATACAAAGCAATGATGGGTCTAGGTTGGAGCGCGCCCGCCTAAAAGGTGCCTATTCACTCTTGCCTTGAAGGTACTTAAGTTATACGCGGCAGGGAATACATGCACTTGAAGGGCATTCCACATCCTAACGGTTCAAATTAGAAACGTAGAGCAGAACCGTTTAGTTCGACCGTTCGACTGGACGTCAACCACACAAGGATGCCAACGCAGACGGTTTCTTGCTGTAAATTCTACTATATTGAACTTATTTTTATACGACTGCCTGAAAAAAAAGGAGTTGGTGTATTGTTTTCAGGGTTCATGTATGTATGTATGTATGTATGTGAGTTTGTATATTCCACTATAACTTCTACACGCCTGAACCGATTTTGATAAATGAGGTATCGTTAGAATCCCTAGCTTCCGTGTGACATAGGCTAGTAAAATTAAAAAAAAAAAATTGATGGGGTGACCATGGTCCCGCAGTAAAGACTAAAGTTGAAAAAAATATTCGAATATTAGATTAACTATATAATCCTCATCTAGATTCTAGAAAATGATGAGTGGATTCCAAAAATATGTATAACACTATAGTTCAATATTCAGATTCACAAAAAATATCATTTAATAAAAATGTGAATAAGATTCCAAAGGTAATTAATGACTTATTTACTTAATTAATCGTTATGTAGCCGTACTTCCATTCGAGGGGGATTTTTTATTACACGACTGCCCAAAAAAGGAGTGTTATGTTTTCAGGGTTTGTATGTATGTGTATATTTAACTATGTGAGTTTCTTTATTCCACCATAACTTCTAAATGTCTAAATAGATTTGCATGTATGGGGTAACGTTAGAATCCTTACAATATCCCGAGTGAAAAAAAAACATTACGGGCTACGGCAGAGCAGTCGTATTTTTTAATAATTTTCACTTGTTTGTTATTGTTTCAGCCAACAATCCCAACGTTCTACCACACGTGGACCCACTTCTCGATATGGCGCGCCGTTCTGTCGATCCTGGGCCTAGTGTACTTCATCATATCCAACCCGCCCGATCTGGTGTACGCGAATCTCAGCAAACTCTTACAGTTCAAACATTCCTTGCAGAGCATTGGATGATCACTAAATTTTGTTATTCTTTACATTTAGTGGTCGTTTTGATTTGGTTTTGTGAAGGATTGGTATGACATGACGTGTATAATTGGGTATTTTACCACTAGTCAAATCAGCAAATTTTTTCAAAGAACAAAATAGAATATATATTTATTTGCATGATTGTAAGGTACGATGTTAGTAGGTACTATGGTGATTAAAGGTGCAATCATGTAAGGATTGCCGATCAAATAGTCTAAGTTCGGCTTCAAAGTAAAATAAACCATAACATCATTGAACTAGAGCTCAATTTCGTGTATCCATTCTACATTTAGGGTATTTATTTATTTAGATATCTTTATTTCATACACAAAATATACAACATACAGTTTAGAAGCAATAGTAAAACTACAGAGAAATGTGCAAAGGCGGTCTTATTGCTAAAGCAATCTCTTACAGACAACCTTTGGTGAAAGGATAAATAAACCGGAGCGCGGGATGGTGCTGCATTTAAAAATAAATAAATAATTAATACATACACGATAAATACCTAAAAATACCTCAGGTATCGTACATACCTAAACGTATGAGAGTGGATACACGAAATTGAGCTCTAATTCAATGCTGTTATGGTTTATTTTACTTTGAAGCCAAACTTAGACGATTTGATCGACAATTCTTACATGATTGGGGGGCAAGTTACAATCAGCCATGCAATGGCGTGCAAAATACTTAAAACTATAAAATTACAAATGCGAGTTTAAATAGGGCGATTAGTGTTAAAAACATTTAAGAAGTCTTTTCCATTTACAAACGTGTGAACGCGTGCTTAGTATGGGATTTTCATCAAAGTACGACGCACATTTTTACTTTAATCGACAGTTAAAATAGTTATTTATTTACAGTAATAGTTAGATATTTAACAGGGAACGTGGATTCGACTACTTTTGGGAAATCATCTATTTAATAATCACTTAAAAACAATTTATTTGAATAGTTGTCAAATACCCAATTTGCACACAATAAATGGCATATTTGCCGAATGGGTTTGGCCAACGTGAACTAGGTACTTACTTTAGAGGAAAAAGTTTTAATTTTTATGCGGATGGATGTAAGAAATGAAGCTTTAAATTCGTTTGCATTTATTTATAGAAGAAAAAGTGCACAATATTTTTTTAATTTTAAGTTTTTATTTACATCCGAGTACCAAAGATTTTAAGCTAAGTTAATATAAATATAAATACTAGAATATGAGTTACTTTTCCCCATATGTCAACATGTAAGTACAAAGAATTATTTTAATTTAATTTAATCTAGTCCGAAGTTCCAAAAATAATATTTATTAAGGCTGATATTATAATTCGAGTAGGTAAATAATAAGTTGCCCGCCAACCCGCATTGGAGCAGCGTGGTGGGTCTAAGTCCCTCTCTCCTATGAGTGGAGGCCTGTGCCCAGCAGTGGGACGTTACCGGGCTATAGTGAATACATAATGTATGGCGCTGATCTGTACCAAACATGTATCGTACTTAATAAAATAATATTTTAAAGCAAGCATATCGATTCCATATTTCCTTTTGGTTAAAACAGCGTATAATATCAATGAATATTTTTAAATAGTAATAATATAATCATAAATAATTATTATCGATATTGATCTACCAATTTACTACGTAAAAGAATGCTTATGTACCTATATAAATACTAGATACTTAAATAAGTATGATGCGTGTTGCATCGTATTAAAATTAAAATTTAATGCTTATAAACATGTAAAACTCATTTATATATGTCACCGTAAGATTGCAAAAACCGTTAGATTGTAATCTGACGCTTTTTATCTCGTTACATTGTAAACTGTCGAAAGATTGTGAACCGTTCAATGTTCTGAGTGTAAATTTTTGAAATATTCATTGTATTTACGTTTTCTTGTCTCTTTCTTGTGGGTTAGGTTAGGGTTCGACATAAATAACCAGATAGTGCCCTATCGGGTTAATATACCTAACAGATTACAGTCTACCGAAAAATAATGCGTTATATTGTAATCTTTCGACAGTTTACAATTTCGCGAGTCAGATTATAATCTAACCGATTTTACAATATTACGGTGACATATACATATTTAATAGTATGGACATTATAAATAATGTCAAGTTAATGTAAGTAAATAATGGTTTAAATAGCTGACTAAACCTACAATAATAACTAAAACAAGTATTTGTATATTTATGGATAAATTTATTTTATTTGGTTCGTTTAATCCTTATTCAACTTATAATAGCGTTATGGACTTAAACACATTCTTCAACAAATTATATTAACAATATAATCTAAACCAAATTAAAAATAAGAACTTTAGTAAATTAAGTATTTCTAAATTGCCAAACACAAAATGTTAAAAGCTATTCCGTGAAGTAAGTATATTTTACCCATACAGTCAAAAATATATAAATTTTATCAAAGGTGTACATAATTTGATTAAATTGATGTTATATTTTTAAAACCTATTTTTTACTGTTATAACTTATTATATACCTACATAAAAGAAATGAAAACAGTCAAAGTCATAAATTAATTATATTTTTTTAAAGCCACAAGTACCTAAAATCTAAAGCACAAAAGTACCTATTATTTATAAGAATTATTTATTATACTTATTTATGTAAAATATGACCATAATTATGAATCAAATAATTTCCTAAGCTAATTATAGTTCATATAAGCTTGATTGGCTTATTTGGTTGTACACAATCTCTAAACTAAACTAAATTGACAAGTCTGAATCCTGAATCTAGTGCAGCCATTTATCCTAGGGGGCATTATGAAAAAAAAGATACGCGCCGAAATGTGAACCTCCTCCTTTTTTGGAAATCGGTTAAAAAACAGCAAATGTGATTGCTTACCACAAGTAGCCGCAATATTGGAAATATATTTTTAAAAATACTGAATACAAAAGCAAAATAATTTATTTGATACTAGATGATGCCCGCGACTTCGTCCGCGTGGATTAAGGTTTTTTAATTCCCGCGGGAACTCCTTAATTTTCCGGGATAAAAAGTAGCCTATGTCCTATCCCGGGATATAACCTACCTCTATACCAAATTTCAGCAAAATCAATTGTAAAGATGGGCCGGGAAAGCGTAAGCAGACAGACAGACACACTTTCGCATTTATAATATTAGTATGGATAATATTATGAGGATTTCACTACTGAAACAGTATTTTTAGTACTTACTCTTGAAAAGTTAAGGCTGATAATATAATAGTCTAGGCAACAGGGCGGTTCGTTGTATGGAGACCCCCGCATTAAATCCTCAGTCGTTGAAACTGGGCAGGGTTGTAGTATGGTATGAACTAAAACTTATACAAAAATATCAAAAAAAAAAACACGCGGAAGTCAGGTGTTAATACATAAAACTTAATATTTATGACTGAATATTTTCTCGATATCTTTTTAAAATTACAGTAGACCTATATTTTTACTCAAAACCAAAATCCCAAATGAAATAATTAAATATAAATTATCAAACCTAACATCGTTTATGCGATAAGGTACATTATCGCGTAAACGATGTTGTTAACCTGCTTTGACAATTGGGTATAGCATAAAAACTTTACTTCCTTTCTGTTTTTTTTATTGGATATTTATAATATATGGTTAACTCATGATACTTTATCATACTTTAAAGTTTCGTTGCCTGAGGAATTATTGTTGGGGTCCACTAGCTTTATTGCCTAGACTATACGCCAAGGCAAAACAAGCGACATTAACGGCATGCTACAAATGGAAATATTAATTTAACGGCCTTAAGCGGTACCGGTAATCTAAGGGTAACCCCATAGATTAATTACTATAATATATACTGATAACCCTTACACAAATCACTGTATACCTACTTATTAGTAAGTACATCTTTTATTGGCAGCTGAATGATATTAAATAATAATTTATATAGCAAATAATATATTTGTTAATTAAGTAAATGAATAAATAAATATTTGATTTCTTGTATACAATGTTTTTTTTAACCCAAAAAACTCCTGTTTTTAAGTGAAATGCTCTTGAAGATTTTTTTTAAAATTTATTTATTCATATAAAAACAAAAAGTTACAAACTTAGTCTATTTGGTGTAGCATAAACTCACCTGAGTTTTTCTGTACACCAAAATAGTTTTCTGTGTGTGTTTAGCTATGTTTCTGTTTATCATGTAAATAAGCTTTTTGAACTGCAATAAATATTTAAGTAATAGTGATGGTGATAATTACGCGGTATCCCACTACGAGGGTTCGCAACGCGCCCTTACCTGAGAAGAAGCCAGATAAGTTTGAGGGACCTGTTATGCGATGAGTCATCTTGGCCGTAACTACAACTCAAACTCATGTTTTTTATTAAAATAGGTTTGAATCGTCGAGTGAATGTACGTACCACTGGTTCTGATACCATTCCTAGCGAGAAGAACCAGTAAGAAACTAGGTGGTTGCTCTTTTGAAAAAAATAATTTACTTACTGGGCAAGTACATCTAAAAATAAATTAATTACATCAATGTGTAGATACATAAGTAGGTAACCGTAGTCCTAAGAATTGGTGCAGCGAGTCAAGTGCATGCTCTTTGGCATTTAGTTACATAATTTTCAACAGTATAATAAGCTTTTTTCAGGAGCATACTTTTAATGGATTTCGTTTGGTAACGATCCAAAATGTGCATTAGGTCTAGGCGTCGAGAGTTTGTATTACCTACTATGACACTATGCACTGGTAAACCTAGCAACGATAGCAGATATCGAAGAATAACATCCTGAAACTAGCACCACCACATAGATGACTAGCAGCAACACATTCTTCCACAGTATGTAGGACCACTTGCCCAACCCCCTGTCCCACTTGTGGACGGTTTGTACGACCAATGGGATGAACAGGCCCAGGGTTGAGAAGAAGACTGCTCCAACCAGACCTATCAGAAGTTCCAAATCCGGAACTGCTGCGGCTAGGACAACTAAAACAAAAATAATTTAAAATTTATTTTTGGACGACAGGGGGATGAGGCCAATTCTCTTCTAAAACACACTCTCAAAACTAAACTAAAATGACAATTGACTAGTGCTGCCCCTTATCCCAGGGAGTAGGTATTATGTAAGGGATAGCAATAGAGATGGTGTACAACTTGACTTGACTTGTACTTGACTTTCTTTTGGCGATTTTCTTGTAAGTACTTATACCGAGTGAGTGTTTTTATTTCGGATCCTACCTTTGGTATTTATTGACGACATCTCTGGCGCTGTGGCAAGGAGGTTTCTGGTTCGATCTCCAGCAATTAATTTGCGTCAATTATTTGGGAATTAACTATTTCTGAATTTTGTCTGGTATGGTCTAGTGGGAGGCTTCGGCCGTTGTAAGTTACCACGGCATCGTGCCGGAACGCTAAATCGCTTGGCGGTACGTCTTTGCCGGTAGGGTGGCAATTAACCACGGCTGAAGCATCCCATTAAACAAACAAGTGTATTTTCACCCTTACGGCTGTTTAAAGACCTACAGGGGCGGCTTCAAGTAATATGATCCCATTTGGTACCCTTTCAATACGAAACCCCTAAAATAGGTAGGTAATTAATGACTAACAAGTCCAATAACATTCTTAATTGTGCTACTTCCCTACGATAATAGTAGATTATACACCTAGGGGATAAAGCACTGTTTTATGTCACGGGCGCTACATTGAATCCTGAACGTAACGAAGGACTCCAAATTTAACTCCCGAACGCAGCGAGGGTGTTATAATTTGCTCGGGAATTAAGATTGAGTCCTGAGTGCAGTGAGGGATTCAAGCGCCCAAGAAAAAAACAGTTTATCCCCGTGGTGTAGGTATACTCTACTTTTCTCACTTTATGCGGGACAATGAAAAACCAGATAGTGTTTATTTAATAAATATTTATAGAATCTTCTAAAGGTACCTACTACTAGCTACGGCAATAGCAACTTGTTTCAGTTGGCGTGGCCTACTCGATTTGACAAACAAACGAAGTTCGTCTCAGTGAGAATCTAGTGGGCCACGGCCTATGTAGCCACTTCTTTCAGTTGGCGTGGCCTACTCGATTTGACAAACAAACGAAGTTCGTCTCAGTGCGAATCTAGTGGGCCACGGCCTATGTAGCCACTTCTTTCAGTTGGCGTGCAGGCCTACTCGATTTGACAAACAAACGAAGTTCGTCTCAGTGCGAGGGCCACGGCCTATGTAGCCACTTCTTTCAGTTGGCGTGCAGGCCTACTCGATTTGACAAACAAACGAAGTTCGTCTCAGTGCGAGGGCCACGGCCTATGTAGCCACTTCTTTCAGTTGGCGTGGCCTACTCGATTAGACAAACAAACGAAGTTCGTCTCAGTGAGAATCTAGTGGGCCACGGCCTATGTAGCCACTTCTTTCAGTTGGCGTGGCCTACTCGATTTGACAAACAAACGAAGTTCGTCTCAGTGAGAATCTAGTGGGCCACGGCCTATGTAGCCACTTCTTTCAGTTGGCGTGGCCTACTCGATTTGACAAACAAACGAAGTTCGTCTCAGTGCGAATCTAGTGGGCCACGGCCTATGTAGCCACTTCTTTCAGTTGGCGTGCAGGCCTACTCGATTTGACAAACAAACGAAGTTCGTCTCAGTGCGAGGGCCACGGCCTATGTAGCCACTTCTTTCAGCTGGCGTGGCCTACTCGATTTGACAAACAAATGAAGTTCGTCTCAGTGCGAATCTAGTGGGCCACGGCTTTAGTTTTCGAAAATCGAGTTGGACGCGCCCGCTGAGAACACATTATATTTAGCGAAATTAGACTTTATGTACATAGCAATAAGAATTATGAAAGTGAAAATCACATTATTGACCAGCGGGTTATAATGAAATTCAATAGAACATTATAACCCGGCTAAAGCCAAGAGATATAATGTCTTACTTTCGGTAAGGTTTACATGACATATAATTCGGCATTCTCGAGCATGTGGTGTGAAAAAATGCTTATTTACCTACGTAATGAACAATAATAACATTTGGCAAAGATTCAAAATATAGGTACAAATGAAAAATGTTACAAGAACATTAAACACATACCTACATCTGTTGGCAATTGGCCATTCGAATTCTGAAAACTGCATTTTATCTGTTATTGATATCAGTATAAAATTTGTGATAAATGCCATTTATCTCACGCTCCCTAGGGTGTTTTCGGAGAAACGATAGGTATTATTTATTGGCCTGGGTACATCTATCCCAAAAAAGCCGGTCAAGTACGAGTCAGACTCGCGTACAAAGGGTTCCGTACCACCACACAATATAAATTGTTTTAGTAAATAATAAGAAAGCTGTCTTATCAACACGTAATCAGCAGTTACATTAAACCCATACCCCTAATCGGTTTCTACACGGCATCGTACCGTGACGCTAGATCACTTGGAGGTACCTACGTCTTTGCTGGTAGGGTAAATAGTACTTAACTAGCCAAGGCGAAGCCAGGCCAAACCAGAGAAAATTCAGAAACAAATTCCCAAATTGACCCTGTCGAGGATCAAACCCGGGACCTCCAGCTTATAGGACTACAGCACTCCCCTCTGCGCTAGTAAGTTCGTCAATCTCATTCTAAGAGGATGCTTACTCATTGCTCAGTATAGTGACCCGGCAATAAGTAGGTTTAAGCAATGACTTGGAGGAAATAAACACGGGATAGGAAACAGAAAAATTTATGAAATCTCGTTCGACTAACTTCTGCGGCGCGAGGGGAGAGTGCCTTGACATTTTTCTGCCCAATTATTGACCATAGTGCATGAAAAAGTCGATCACTATGACAACATCATCATTGTCCCACTGCTGGGCACAGGCCTCCACTCTCATAGGAGAGCGGGAATTAGAGCTTAGACCCACCACGCTGCTCCAATGCGGGTTGGCGGGCTTTAACGACTATTATCATGTTAGTGATAATAACCGGGACCGACGGCTTAACGTGCTCTCCGAGGCATCGGGGTGAAACACCGCCAACTTCCAACTCCGGGGTGGCACTGAGAATTTCTTAATTGAAAAACCCAATACCTAACTTTTATGCCCAACCGGGAGTCGAACCCAGGACCTCGTGATCCGCAGTCGACTATGCTAACCACTAGACCAACGAGGCAGTTACACTTAGAGGCACTATGACAACACAATATCATAATTAAATGGCGAAACTGCCCAGTTTGCGGCTAGAGGGGTAATATGGCCGATATCACGCGTCCCGTGTCTAATTCGTCCAAGAGTAGTGATGATGAGCTTAAATTATAGGTAGGTATACTAACCAGTGAGCGTAACACTCAAGGTCCTCATCAGAATCTGTCCATGATTGTGAAACCTTGCACCGAACCGGTCCTTCAGCCGCGTCCACAGGATGTCCATTGGCGCGTACATTTGCAGGAAGTACGTGAAGAACACTGCCAGCGCCACTAAGATCTTCGCTGTTAGAGCTAGGCTGAAACAATAATTACGATCTTGATTCCAGGGCATTGCGCTCATGTGTTAATTTAATAATTTAATATAAAAAATTCTTTTTAAACAACCGACTTCAAACTCCCGCGCCAACTTTACAACAACAAGCACACGCTATACAAAGTACTTATTTTATTGTTGATATTTTAAAAACCGCTCGACCGATTTTGATAAAATTTATATGGGACCACATGGGAAGTATGCCCTTTCAAATAAAAAAAGAATCATCCAAATCGGTTCACCCAGTCAAAAGTTCTGAGGTAACAAACATAAAAAAAAAAAAAAAAAGGTACAGTCGAATTGAGAACCTCCTCCTTTTTTTGAAGTCGGTTGAAAATAGTAATAAGTAACCTCTTGCGAGTACGGAGTAGTAAGTAACCTAAGTAGCGGTGAGCAGGACATGTAGAGAGGATGTTACCAAGCAGAGGAGTAAAAGTGATGACACAATGGATACCACAACAGAAACGACCCAAAGGAAGACTCGAAAAAGATGGATCCTCTGTGTAGAAGATGATCTGCAGAAACTCGGAAAGCTCCCTTCATGGAGGAAGGAGGCCAAGGATAGAGCCAGGTGGAGAGAAACTGTGAAGGAAGCCAAGACCCACAAAGGATTGTAGCGCCGATAGAAGTAAGTTAGTACCTAATAAGTAACCTCTAGGACAATTTCTCTACATATTACTGAAAAACTTGTCGTCTACTTAGTACTTTTTTTTTGATAAATTCCCAAAAATACACTCTAGATACTCCGTGTTTTTAGTAGACCATCTGCAGTTGAAATTCCTGATGAACCCACTGGTGGGTAAAAGCAGTGGGGCCAACAGTCCAAAACGCTTGTTATTTTAAACAGGAGTTGGAGGTCACACGAGCGTTTTTTATTTTTTAAGTTGTGAGTTGCAAGTAATTTCTGCTGATTCTGTTCCGCTTCATTCTATGTCCTAACTAAGTCCGAAACTGCGCGAAGGTTACCATAAATTAGGTAGGTACGCTGACGCTCATCTGGACTCACACTTAGGTAGGCTTATTAGGTATTTCCCGCAGCTTCACTCACGTTAAGTTAGATTTTTATACATAATATTTCGAATTTTACTCTCTTGGGTATAATTTTTTAAAATAATTCTTTAACGACATAAAAGCTAGGTACCTATCTGAAATTTCAGCCAAATTTCGGGTCGTTCACCTTTTCCTTTTAATATTTAGAAGATGAAAGAATTTGCACTCATAATAAAATACCCAGGTAGGTAACATTGAAAAAGTGCACTTATTCAAACAATGATCTACCTACATTAAACCAACACCCTTGACATTCTGACAATAGGTTGTAGACAGAATACTCATAAAAGGTGGTAAGCCCTGAATACATAAGTAATTATACTGTGTTAAGAATAGGCATGTAGGCAGAATCAACGTTAAATGAACCTTAGCTCGTAGCCAATAGCTACGCCGTCGTAGATTTGCGGTCGGGACTTGGGCGATCGCCTACACAAGTACCTACACAATAGATACGCTTGGATCTATGGCTCGCCTACGTAAACGCGTTTGGAACCCACATAGCTTTAGTTATAAGATACCGCGGCTAATTATCACCATCGCACGTCTTATATTTTTTAAACGTGACGTTCAGAAGGTGTACTTTGTGGGTACCAATTTTTATTAAATACTAGATGATTCCCGCGACTTCGTCCGCATAGAGATTTTTTGATTCCCGAGAGAACTCTTTAATTTTCCGGGATAAAAAGCCTGTACCAAATTTCATCAAAATCGGTTGAGCAGATGGGCCGTGAAAGCGTAGCAGACAGACAGACAGACGGACAGACAGACACACTTTCGCATTCATAATATTGAGTTTGAGTTTAAAAACCGCAACAAACATTACAATCTCAATTGTTGTTCTAATTGGCAATTTATGGTTCTTGATGCGACAATCGACTCCGGTCAAGTCAATATACATATTATATTGAAAGAATGTTGGTCAGTCAGAGGTGATTCAAATTGTTGAATCGGTCTTACATAATAGGGTCCCTGTTCTTGTTTTAGAGCGAAATAGTACGGACCGGACAGGACAAATGATGCGGACTTTTGGTCCATCAGACGATTTTTTTTGTCCGTTGTTCCTTTGCCTATGCTATGAGTACTTAAAATTCATTGTAAAGCAATTGTAATTATTGTAAAAGCATTAGGACTTTTATGTTAGTCTAGAACAGTTTTGGTATTATGATGCATCCATTGCCTGCTAGAGATGCTAGTTTTTGAATCGTAAATTCTGTAGTTCAGTACAGAACAGAACTTTTCGACAGGAGCACTGGCGGTGGATTTATGGACACTCGACATAGAATTTCGGTTAGCGTTTTTTTTATTGCGAGATTTGCGATTTAGCCGGTTCGTCTCAGTAGAATCTGCTTTCAGAACCGGATATAGAGTCAAAACATGACGTAACATAAGGTACACTTGTATGTCAGTCATACATGGAATGATTAAATTGGGTAATAAGTAAACTACAAATAACAGAACGAAGATGGTAACAAAATCAATGGACACAAATTCCTAAATTACTTATCGTACTTAATTAAATTTTAGAATGGCCACCCTTATATCCAGGTATATATCTAACCAGGTAACTTCTAAAGGCTTTAACGCTACATCGAAAAAGGCTTATTTTAACGAGGACGTTAAACTGGGGCGTTAAAAAGATGGCTGGAAATCTGCCTCGTTACATTTGAATACAATTATCTCGTTAAATGTTTAAAAAGCAATCAAAATCAACGTCTATTCAAATCTGAATTTTCCAATTAGGTAGGACGGTAGGTAGGCATTGGGGTTACTACCCAACTTTAGAAATTAAACGAAGTTATTGCTTGATTTAGTTACTTTAATTGGAATGGGGAAACTTTCTCAATTTAAATACTAATAGTTAGTCTCAGGTGGGTAGGCGATGTATTAATATCCTACTTATAGGTCATAAAAAAAAAGTAGGTATCCCATAATTTAAATTTTGTTCTGCACTTAATTTAAAATTAGGTAGACATCAAATCAATCAAATAAATATTATAAATGCGAAAGTTTGGATGGATGGATGTATGGATGTATCTTTGTTACTCAATCACGCCCCAACGGCTGAACGGATCTGGCTGAAATTTGGCACAGAGATAGATTATAGTCTGGAATAGCACATAGGCCCGGAATATTTTTATCCCGGAAAATTTAAGAGTTCCCTCGGGAACCAAAAAACCGCAAACGACGCAGACGAAGTCGCGGGCATTAGCTAGTTGTTCATAAATTATTACTAGTATCCCACCCCGAACAAAATTGCAGTGGCGAGGAAAAAGTGTACTTACTTATTTAGCCACACACACACAAGACATGTGGTTTTGTTGGATACCATGTAAGAATATGGTTACTTTTGCTATTCTATTTCAAACCATTCAACGCTAAAATAGTAACATGCCGGTACTCTGTCTCTTTCTATCTATCTGGAGGGATACCAACAGAGTTTAACGATAATTCTCACGTATGATTTCTCCAACCCATCCCCGATTTACCCTGCCAAAAAGAGCTATGTTCTAACAACTTACAAAAGAATACTCACGGTTCGTAATCAGGTAAATTCAGCGTGATGCTACCCAGAACCTCATCGCCGTACTTCAGGTAGCCAAACAGTCCGACCACAGCATACAGAGTAGCTACGATCACCATCGTCACAGAGAGTACGCCGGGACAGCCGAGGAAGTGTTGGGGGTTCTCCATTTCATTCTCCACTGGCATTACCACGTTGATGCCTTCCATCGCGAATATAGCTGTACTGGAAACAGACATTTGTAGAGTATTTTGCAACACTGTTGGAAGGCTATACTATGTCATGTACTAGTAATTAGTTAGAAAAGAGTTTTTTTTTTAAATACCTAGAAAAAGATGGCGGCCATTATATTACCGTATTAGTGCAATAATGAATGTTACTGCACGGCTATGTAGGCTAATAACTGTGCGGTAGGTAATATTTAATCGCCCTAGGGTGGAAAACTACTTGGAACTATAAAATACCTCGACAAAGATGACGGCCATTACATTACTGCATTATAGCAAAAATGAATATTACTGCACGGCTATGTGGGCTTATAACTGTGCGGTAATACGAGTATTTTATCGCCCCAAAGTGGGTAAAGTCAATTAAATAGTTTTAATAGCGGTGAAGTAAGAGCAATTTTACATACAATTTTATTGAAAAAATATTATCAAATAAATATTATAAATGCGAAAGTTTGGATGGATGGAGGTATGGATGGATGTTTGTTACTCAATCACGCCCCAACGGCTGAACGGATCTGGATGAAATTTGGCACTGAGATAGATTATAGTCTGGAATAGCACATAGGCTACTTTTTATCCCGGAAAATGAAAGAATTCCCGCGGGAACCAAAAAACGTCAATCCACGCGTACGAAGTCGCGGGCATCAGCTAGTAAAAGCCATAAAGCTGAAAATCAGCATGCTAACAAAAAATTTCTCTATTATTTTTGTTCGTGAATATTGGACTAATTTCTACTTATATTTAATCTGTGTTCGATATTCGTATTTAATCTGAGCAAACGTCAGATATTATCTGTTTGTGGGTGGTGAGTTTTTAAACTACCCACTTTTTCGATTTATTTCTTCGCTGCTTGACGCGGGCGCAGACTAGCGCCGCGTCACAACTCGAGTTCCGCGCCATAGTGCGAGGACGTGCCGTGGTCCCTTTCGTTCGTCTATCGAAATGCAACGTGTCCGCCGATAGAAAGACTGTTTCCTGTGATGTACTAATTCGCGCACAAGTGCATTAGAACAATTAATATTCGTTTATTGGCAGCTGCCTAACCTAACAACATTTGTATGTGTGTGACGTCTGGACATTCAACCTAGAAACGAGAAGAGGTATCTGGCGAGATAACGGCTGGTTTCATCGACCCAGCTAAGCAGATCGGCGACATCGAAAGGTGGGTGGTAAATTCTTATTGCCTGCTAATTGGTGATGTCGGTTTGCTCGGAATAGGGAATATCGAAACACAAAACCCCCCCAATATACAGTCCGCTAAATCTTCGTCAAATCCAGCGACCTAACGTGGACCTTACAAACCCACGTCAATTATATTCGGGTGGAATAAAACCCACCATTTTTTGGCCCTTCTCACTGGATAGTTAATTTCCTATTCCCAATTTAATTCGTAACATCTCACTAGATACTTACATATTTTCGTTATTTTCGACTTTTTTTCGGCAAAAGTATTACAAGAGGATTTTGAGTGACGCCATCTTGTCCACACTTCGTATCTATTTCGTAATTCAAAAGTTAAATTAGATCATTCGACTTCGCTTATTTATTTCGTTAAATAGCTGCAAATTAAATATTTTGTGCTGCGTACGTTTCATAAATTAAAAATATTCGTAATTATCGACTTCGTTTTAACGGTGAAAATAGTTTGTAAAACTTTAGAGAATTAAATAACCAATTAATCATTATTCGTAATAGTTATTTAATTTTATTCGTTTCGTTATTCGTTTCAAATAACTATTCGAATCTATTAAAACATTGCGTCAGTTTTCGTAGATCGATAACTTTGCATTTTTGTATTCGTATTTCGTACATAATTCGTCAAATGAACAAACATAAAGGTTTCGTCGTTTTTTATGTTTGTGCATTCTCTGTCTAATTAATATTCGTACTTCTTATCGTGATAATTGGTTATCTCAAATAAGATCAAACATTTTCAACCTGAAACAAACGTAGATTCTACATACATCGAGCGGCACTTTTAGCATTTATACCTTACGACCACGACACGACTTACGACTTTAGTTTAAAAATATTTTTTTTCCGTTTTCGTTTAATTTTGTGCTTTGGCTTAGCAAATCTTACTATAGGGCGCACGGTAGTGCTTTAAGCCAAGTTTTTGCAATTTTTATTTTTCGTTTTTTAAATTTTATTTTAGTTTAATATTTTCTGTTATTCGTTTAAATCATGACTGAATCAACTGAATATACTCGTTTGATGCATAGGAGAAGTTGTATAGAACAAGAATTAGATACAATAATTCAACTAGGAATGGAAGCAAATTCTAATACAAATTGTTATCGCAAATTTATGGTTTCTTGTATGGGACTCGCCCGTATACAAGACCAATTTGAAGAAATTCAATCATCTATCGAAACCTTAGAACTTGAAAGTACAAAGGTTTTGAATCCAGAACATAGTAAAACTCGTTTAAGTTTTAATGATTTAATTCGTGAAATAATGAGTATAAAATTCGGTTTCGATGAATCGATTTCGAAACCGGAAGTTCATCAAAAGTTAAATTCGGATAAGAAGCCAGTGAAATTACCACCGCTGTCAGTTCCTACATTTTCGGGCGATTACAAACAGTGGAATTCGTTTAGTGATCTGTTCATATCATTAATCGACGAAAATAAAGACCTTTCAGATGTAGCTAAATTTCAATATTTGCTATCATACGTTCGTGGTGATGCAAGCAAATTATTGAAAGGTATGCCAATCACCGGTGGTAATTATAAGAAGGCATGGAGCATCTTGGAATATAATTATAAAAATGAACGCCTAATCGCGATGCAACATATGGACGCTTTATATAAGCTACCAAATTTAAATTCACCGTCTGCTTCCGGACTACGCACCATTCTTAGTGGATTTTTAGAAAATATCGGCGCGTTAGATTCGATGGGTTTTCCGATCGATGAGTGGGACTTCGTCTTATACCACATGCTATATCGAAAATTAGATCAAGACACGCGTCGTGAGTTCGATAAATCAATTCCGACTAATTCAGTTCCCAGATTTTGTGAACTTCAAGAATTTTTAAATCGTGAGATTATTGCTTGGGAAAGTTCGCGCCCAACTTCACGTTTCGATTCGTCTCGTTCTTCTATGCAAAAAGATAGATCTCGTGCTATCTCGTCATTCGTTACTTCTCCTGAATGCAAAAAATCAACTGAATCGAATTCAAATGATTCGGCTAAATCAAGCGCGTGTGTATTATGCCATCGAGAATCTCATTCATTATATTCATGTAAGGCATTCAAGAACAAAAAACCCTATGATAGATTCGTGTTCGCAAAACAAAATAGGATATGTCTCCGATGCCTAAAATCCATGCATGATCCAAATGAAGAATGTGAGAAAATCCGGTGCTCAGTGTGTGATGCTTCTCATCACTGTACGATGTTACATTTCGTAAGTACTTCTAAAGAATCGTCAGAAGCTCAGTCGGAAGAAGAAGGTCAACCTTCAACTAAATCGACTAATATTGTCTCGTTATATTCGACAGATACAACTTCTAATCAATATGCGGTTGTACTTTCGACAGCCATCGTTCTAATTCGTGATTCTTCCGGTAAATTTGTTCGCGCTCGAGCTCTCGTCGACCCGGGCTCTGAAGCTTCCTTTATCACCGAGGATTTAGTAACGCGTCTTGGTTTAATTCGTCGTAAATTAGATACGCCTATTCAAGGCATCGGTGATCTAACTACCAGTTCGCAGGGATTTGTAACAACAGATATAAAATCACACATCGGTTCAGGATCAGAATTAGCTCTTCGCGCGTTGATTTTGAAAAACATCACTTCGAATAAACCTTCGAACTTTATTGAGACAAATTCGTGGTCTCACATCAAGCATCTGCATCTTGCGGATCCTAATTTCAATATTCCGTCGTCTGTAGATATTCTTCTAGGAGGAGATATCTATGATGATATTTTCGTCGGAGAAACTATTCGTGGGCATATTGGTACTCCAATGGCCATCTCCAGCTCGTTAGGTTGGCTTCTCATCGGAAAAGTCGATCAAAACTTCGTTCGTAATTCTGATTCGAAAACAAACAATGTTTCGTCTTTCGTCGCCTCATATCAAGAGAGTAGTCTTGATAATCTTATTCGTAAACTCTGGGTAATAGATTCGATCTCATATAAACCAGTTTCGTCTGCTAACGATCAACAGTGTGAAGAGATATTCGGTCGAACACCCAAACAGTTGACGTCTAGCAGTTTTGATATCTCACTTCCATTTCGGGAAGTCGAGCCATCATTCGATGAGTCGCGTTCGGTAGCCGCTCAAACGCTTTCTTTCGATGAAGCGTTTTCGTGCTCATAATGAGCAAATTCGTCATTCGTTTTTCGATCGCATGGCAGATTATTTCGGATCTGGCCATGTAGCACTTTCGTCATGTGCCATTCGTAATCCTCAATTCTTCACGTTGAGGAAAGCTACTAGCGGTTGTTCTTCGTCACCGCTTTTAGACATTCGTATTCTTCAGTTAGCTTCGAATCCTCAATCGGAGGATCTCGAAGCAGCTAAAATTATTCGTCGATCTTCTTATACGGATGACGTTCTACGCGGTTCTGATTCGGTTGAATTCGCTAGTCGTCTTCCAAATCAACTTTACGTTCCGCTTGAAAGAGGTGTATTCGAACCTCACAAGCGTTACTCGAGTATTCCAATATTATTACAGCGTCTTCCTCTTGAATTGACAGACGTTGAGACTTCAACTAGTTCCTTAGTTGAAGATAGTTCGGTTAAAGCCCTAAGTCCGGCTTCGCATTCACTTAAAAGCAGATTTTCATTTCACGTCGAACCTCTACACGACACAGTAACAAATCGTATAATTTTGTCGGAAGTTATATTGATTCTTGTTTCTATCGATCTGTTGAGTTTAGTAATCGTTGCTGCTCAAGTTCTGCTCCAAGAGCTTTTGTCAGTAGCTGATGTAAACCGGGGTTCTGAGGTTCGAAGGAACGTTCGAAAAAAGTTGCGGTTTCAAAATATTTCAAAATTTCCAAAATTACACACTATCATTATTTTTAATTCTTCCTCATTCGATTGTAATATCGAACGGCGCGAGTATTGTGATAACGCGGTTGTTCTGTCTATACGATGTTACATATTATTATATTACTGTTATCATACTAGAATATTTTCGGCACGTAACATGGCTGACTTGCCTTCGGCTCGCGAACAGCAAGTCAGACCATATCGAGAAGGTTTAGCAGACGACGTAGGATCAGTCCTGACGAAGTCCGATGATAATCGTAATCTTAAAATAAAAAACTTATACATTCGTGTAATTTTGCGTATTTCGTATTTGCATACGCTGCAGCAACGAAGTAAATACACTAAGTCGATTGAAAACATTCAAGTCTGTACTTTAGATAGTGTCATTCGTTCGGTCACTCTTAAACCTCAACAAGGTTTTCTGAAACGACCTGTCCATCGGTTGTTTCCGTTACCTATTGACTCTAATTAATTCAATTGAAAAATATCTTTAGTATTAAGATTCGCTTTTAGTCCAATACATTAGTTTTTTCTTTAATTTTTATTATTTATCTAGTTTCTCAATTAAATTAAATTTTAACTTTGAATTTTCCTAGTTCTTTATTTGTTAATCAATTTTGAGCCTGGTTAAAATTACATTTTAACGGTGGGCGGTGTTCGTGAATATTGGACTAATTTCTACTTATATTTAATCTGTGTTCGATATTCGTATTTAATCTGAGCAAACGTCAGATATTATCTGTTTGTGGGTGGTGAGTTTTTAAACTACCCACTTTTTCGATTTATTTCTTCGCTGCTTGACGCGGGCGCAGACTAGCGCCGCGTCACAACTCGAGTTCCGCGCCATAGTGCGAGGACGTGCCGTGGTCCCTTTCGTTCGTCTATCGAAATGCAACGTGTCCGCCGATAGAAAGACTGTTTCCTGTGATGTACTAATTCGCGCACAAGTGCATTAGAACAATTAATATTCGTTTATTGGCAGCTGCCTAACCTAACAACATTTGTATGTGTGTGACGTCTGGACATTCAACCTAGAAACGAGAAGAGGTATCTGGCGAGATAACGGCTGGTTTCATCGACCCAGCTAAGCAGATCGGCGACATCGAAAGGTGGGTGGTAAATTCTTATTGCCTGCTAATTGGTGATGTCGGTTTGCTCGGAATAGGGAATATCGAAACACAAAACCCCCCCAATATACAGTCCGCTAAATCTTCGTCAAATCCAGCGACCTAACGTGGACCTTACAAACCCACGTCAATTATATTCGGGTGGAATAAAACCCACCAATTTTTGTGACGTTATTTTGACGTAGGGTTTTCTCACCTATTCGTCATCGTTTGGCATGGGATCTATATCATAGGAGCTAAAAGAGACAAATGATGGATGCATTAGGATAGCCACACGCAATGAAAAGAAAAGCTGAATTTATAGCTAGAGCAATCACACATACATTCGGATTTGCAGGTGTTGATGTTTTGTATTAAAGGAGTAGAGTATTTTAGAGAGGTTGGACTAGGACCACGCTTGCCTAGAAAGTGTATAATATTCTCTCTTCCCACAAATTAATCGAGTAAGTGCCTAAGTTAATTATTTTAGTAATTTTACTTGTTCACTTAACTTTTTAAAATCTCGAGATTTCAGATATCCATGAAACGACGATCCATTGCACCGTTGCGGCGTGATTTAATGACAAACCAACAAACACCCCATCGCATTTAAAATAATATGAAGTAAGTATTTTCTGATATTATATCCGTATTGGGTAGCGAATTTCAGCCACGACGGACAATCTCCACAGAGCCTTGTCATCTGCGCGAGAACTATTTTATACACAAATGTGTGCCCAAAAACAGGTGCACTGTCTGTTCCATTAATCTTATAGCCCGATGTGACGGAAGATTCGACACTATCAGAGAGAGATCAAGCGCAGGACCGCTATACGTGCAGCTTTCCGAGGAACGGGAGTGAAACTTCGTAGCTCCAGGCTAATAACTGAGCATTTCTTGGCGGAAAAGCCCAATACTTAATTACGGCCCGACCAGGGAATCGGGCCCGGGACCACGTCATTCGCAGTCGACCAAGTTAACCACTGAACCAACGAGGCAGTTAGTTTGTGTCAATGTAACGGGTATAAATATTTTCCATTTTCATTTTTCATTTTCATAAAAGAAATATACCTAGGTAGGTACCTATATTAGTTCTTCAAGAGTCGATATTTCGTCTTTGCATATAGAACTTTGGTCACGAAGACTCGGGATGGGTTATTTTCTTAACTCTAATTATTATTCCTGCCACGTGCTATAAAAGTTTAAAATACGAGTACCCTTTATCCTTTAGCCCTTAGATAAATAAAAAGTTATTTGGCAAAACGCGCTGAGACTTTAATAAACTCTTCACAATAGGGAAGGCCTCATCTGGAGGCTAATTACTATAACTAGTCTATACTAATATAATAAAGAGAAAAAGTTTGTGATTTTGTGACGTAGTAGGAGGTAATCTCTGCTGAACTGATTTCGAAAGTTCTGGTACCAAGAGAAAGCCACATTATTTGTGAGTGTGATAGGCTTTAATATAATAACCCGAAAAATTTGGGAGTTCCCGTGGGAATTTAAAAAACCTATTTCACTCGGACGAAGTCGCGGGCATCTGCTAGTATCGCATAAAGTACCTAGTATTATTTTAATATAGTTGACGTTTTTGTTTTAGAAATATAATCCTTAATTGAGTAACGTCAAGGCCAACATTTGAAATTGGGCACAATTATAAAAACTAGACGATGCCCGCGACTTTGTCCGCATGGATTAAGATTTTTTGGCAACTCTTTAATTTTCCGGGATAAAAAGTAGCCTATGTCCTTCCCCGGGATGTAACCTGTCTCTGTACCAAATTTCATCGCGGCATAGCAGACAGATAGACACACTTTCACATTTATAATAATAGTATGGATTAGGTATAAATAAAAAATATTATCCACTACAAGTTAGCCCTTGACTGCGATCTCACCTGATGGTAAGTGATGATGTAGTCTGAGATTGTAGTGGGCTAACCTGATAAAGGGCATGGCAGATATAATTAACCCTTAATTAACCCATACCCCTAATCGGTTTCTAGATACACGACATCGTAACGGAACGCTAAATGGCTTGGCGGCACGTCTTTGCCGGTAGGGTGGTAACTAGCCTCCGACCAGCGTTGATAAGTTTTTTTATTCCCGCGGGAACTTCTTAATTTTCCGGGATAAAAATTCTTCGGGACACAAAATATCCCTATACGAAATTTCATCAAAGTCGGTTGAATATTAGATGGGCCGTGAAAGCGTAGCAGACAGACACACATTCGCATTTATAATATTTTATATTAGTATGGATAGTATGGATTTTATCTCCTACACAGAGTTACTGAAAAAAAATGGTTTTTCCTGGGAGTAACAAAAAAAATTCCCAGCCCAGGTTGAAACATTTTATCCTGCCAAAAAGAACTATGTTCTAAAAAAGTTGTCCATGCAAAGCGTCCATGTGAACAAGGGCTCTCAGCCTAACATTAGGTTGTATGCCTGTCACGTAAATGCGTATCGAAATACTGCCAAAATGAGGTCCATTGAAAAGAAGGTTTGCTCTGAGGGGTAATATAACACGCAGTGATTGGAAATGAACTTATGAAGCTCACAAAAGGAATAAGAATCAGCCGTAATAATATTGGTAATGAACTTCTTTAACCCGCCTTCAAATAGGTACATACGATTTATCTTTTGGAAGTTAAACTTCTTTACCCACGCTTGACTTGAAGAGTAAGCTGGTGAATGCGTGATGAGAGTGTTACGAAAAGTGACGACGAAGATGGTGGTATCGAAACATCTGTGGTTTTGTATGGCGGCCATTATATTACCGCACTAGTACGATAATGATTGCTGCACATAGCACTCCTTTGTAGTCTAATAATGTCAAAAATCTCTCGCTGACATATTTTCAAAATTGGAAGATAGCGCGCGTTTGTGGTTTATTAATTAGCATGTTTTTATTTTTAAAAAAATATTCACAAATGTATTGTAAGACGTATGACACAAGTGCGCATTGTAAATTGGACTCTCGGCGCTATTTGGTATCCTCGCAACGCTTGGGTATTAAAGATCTAGCCTTATTAAAGATGCACGGCGCGGTGCGGCACGTAGCGGCAAATATTCTTTGTATGAGTTTTTGTGAAGCTGCGATATTATTGTACAAAGAATACTTGCCGCTACGTGCCCCGCCACTCCGCGCCTCTGTTGTGGGGCTAGACCTTTAAAGTTGCGCCTCGGGTGTAATTTTCACTATGCACTTGTAGTTATTAAACTGCACGTCCTTACCTCAAAAACAAAGGCCAATTTTGCACACTATTGAAGAGTTTGACAGTGGACACGTCGGGTATATCCTGGAAAGTGTAGTAACAGGTCACAACGAAGGTCACGAGCAGGCACAAGTTTGCAAACACCGAGAAGGGCACCAGGAACTTGAGGTGCCTGACCTGAGTCAGAAAAAAATAGAGGGTTATCTTAAAAGTACTGCTATGTAATATAATAATAATGTCCTTCCGACTGAATTTCGGACGCGGCGGCCAATCTGAAGATAGACGATATCTGCACGGGAGATATTATTATAGTGCACAAGCGTGTGCGTAAAGACAATTGTTCCCTTAACCTCATAGCCAGGTGGGACGGAAAATCTAACACGACCGGAGCGATATCAAACGTTTACGTGCTTTCCCAGTTACGTTAGTAACTCTTGGCAAGTACTGAGAATTTATTGTCAGAAAAACCCAATACTTACTTACTTAATGATGGCCCGACCCGGGATTCGAACCCGGGACATCGAACATGCTAACCAATGAGGCAGTTCTTAAAAATACTAAAAACCTCACAAGTAGCTTCTGTGCATAATATACTCGTACCAACTGAACAAATTTTTCTCTACGGCTTTGAAAAAATCGGAATAAGTTTTTTATTTTATTTTGTTACAAAAAATATATTATACTAGCTAATAGATTATAGTCTGGTATAACACTTATGCTACTTTTTATCCCGGAAAATTAAAGAGTTCCCGCGGGAACCAAAAAAAACCTAAATCCACGCGGACGTAGTCGCGGGCATCAGCTAGTAATATTATATAGATATAGATTAGTAAAGAGCATATATAGATTTAAAATGGCTGCCTAATCCACGCGATACTTACGCGTTTTATACGCGGCGGGCGGGTTATCGCTCGACTAGTCGATTATTTTCTGCCTACTAAAAGTTGCACGGAGTTGAAGAGTGTTTGGAGTGAAAAGTTCTTTTTTTTTTAAATTATTAAGTTTCGTAAAAAGTTTTATACGGCAAAAGTTTTTCAGTGTATGGTACGCAGAGAAGTTGTTCAGAGGCTATATTTTGTATTTTTAAAATAACGTAACATTAAAAAATATGATTTAAAATATGAAAAAATAGAAAATAAAAATTTGGGTGTGTCAGCGCCGACGCACGACTGGAGTTTACTCTTTACGAACGATTAAATAATATATAGATTAGTAAATGAGGGTAAATAAATTTTTACACATATTACTAAAAGCATGCTTGGTACATTTATTTAAATTAATTATATCATTTATATTCATCAAATTCATTACATAGTCATGGAAACATAAACAAGTGTTACCATGGAAACAAAAAGTCAATAACGTAACGGAGAAGTTTGATTTTACTCCCCATAAATTTTCATACCCCGGGCTATTTCTATTTCCGGGATATTTTATAGGAGGTAAGCTCCAAAAATTATAGTCCTACAAACCTACCTGGCCCGGTGACCAGAATTGGAAGAATTTTTTATGCCTGTTTAGTTTTTTTAATATTTTGTTTTTCATAGATACTAGCGACGCTGTCACCTGTACGCTTACTCTGAGTTTTTACATTGCAAATTCGATTGACGTTGTGAGCGTTCGCTCACATTAGCGTCAAAGTAAAATAGACCCAAAAGCTCTTGCTTTAAAGTCACAAATTCAGCGTTTGGAGCGCTGGCTGTGAATAAATACACGAAATGATGAAATGAGCTCTAAACCAATGCAGTTAAGGTTCATTTTATTTTAACGCTAATGGGAGTGAACGCTCACTACGTTAATCGAATTCGCAATGTAGAAACTCGGAGTAAGCGTACAGGTCAGATAAGTTTTTCGGACTCGGTTTATATTGATTACAAAGGTGTTACAATAAATACCAGTTGATGTCTAGATTGTGCTACTTATAAAAAAAACAGACCTGAGTCAGCAGTACCAGGGGCAGCAGCAACACACCGCAGTACATCTCCACCGGGTATATGTTGAACGGGTAGAAGTAATCGAAAATCTATAGACAAAACAAACAACAATCATTTTACTAGCAGATGCCCGCGACTTTGTCCGCGTGGATTAAGGCTTTTCGATACCCGCGGGAACTCTAAAATTTTCCGGCATAAATAGTAGATAGATATATAGATGCTCTAATGCCAATAGAAATAAAAAAGTAAATACGCAAAAAGAAATGACAAGTGCGCAAAGGCAGTCTTATCACTAAAAGTATTCTCCTCCAGACAACCTCTAAGTAAAGAAACAAATGCAATAGTAGGCTAAGGCCACGATTACACTACTAAGTTTTTCTCACGTAAGTCGCTTCAATGCGTAATTTACGAAATGCAAACAGTCTTGTAAGTCGCGAATCGTATGCAAAATGTTAGTTTTGGTTAGGTACCTACTTACGCACGCTACTTACTTAAAAATTTACAAGTGTAATCGCGGCCTAAGTAATTATAATATTAGGTTAACTCAAAGGTTTAAGTTATGTGTGTGTTTTTTTTTATCCACTACAAGTTAGCCCTTGACTGCGATTTCACCTGATGGTAAGTGATGATGCAATCTAAGATGGTAGCGGGCTAACCTGTTAGGGGCATGGCAGATAGATTAAACCCATAACCCTATTCGGTTTCTACACGGCATCGTACCGGAACGCCAAATCGCTTCGCGGCACGTCTTTGCCGGGAGGTGGTAACTAGCCACGGCTGAAGCCTCCCACGAGGCCAGACCAGGAAAAATTCAGAAATTATAAATTCCCAAATTGACCCTGCCGGGGATCGAACCCGGGACCTCCGCACGTTAAGACAACAGCGCTACACACTGCGCCACGGAGGTCGTCACAAAGTGTGTCGAGTTGCATCCAAATCCATTTCATTGGGTCAGTATGGGTTTAATATAACTGTCATTCTATTTACAAGTTAAGTTAGCCTGCCGACATCTTAGACTGCATCATCACTTACTAACGGATCGACGTAATTTTTTGCATGGGTATATCTGAGGACCTGGAGAGTGACATAGGCTACTTTTTATCCCGGAAAATTAAGGAGTTCCCGTGGCAATCAAAACTTATTCCATGTGGATGAAGTCGCGGCTAGTAAAAAATATAATACAAAAAAACTCTCACACGGCTCTAGGATCAAGCCGCAAGCGCCGACTATAACTGTGTAAGGCCTGTTTATGAATTGCTCCACGATCCAAAATAAGGTTCTTCATTAACTAAAAAGGGTAATAAAACTTGATTTTACTTAGTGGTGGTAATAAACGTTGGGTATTGGGTTTACTAGGCTCTTTACGGATTAAGGCTTCCTAATTCTAATTTCATTAGGATGATATTGAAATAGGAATATTTTATCAGGGAAACTATTTTTTAATAAATTGGCTCTTTTTCCTAGTACATAATATTGAGGTTATTTGGACACTAAATTAATAAATAATTTTTAACTTAATGTACCTACTCATGTTATAAATCAAATTAAATCTATGGAATACAACCAAATCTAAATTAAAACTAAACATTAAAGAAATATCCAAACCGCTTTAATGAGGCAATGTGCTCAGAACGCTGGCTGTTTTACTCCGCTGAATAGCCAGACTAATATTATGTTGACCAAGGTGATTGCCAGAATTTTAAAATTAAATTTTAAATTGTATTCCTGAGTAAATATCCAATGTTTTACCGTTAATTCAGTAAAGATGTAGGTAAATAGTCTAGTAGTGATAGTGCAAGGGCAGAATGGAAATTACCCGGGTTCGAAAGTAATCACCCACTTACAAAGTTACAGAATGGTAAAATGTACCTATCTAGGGAGATGGAATAAATACAAGTTCTATGTTCAGGCAAACTTTACTGTTGGTATATATATAGTACACCTTATTGTTAAATCTTAATAAGTAACTTAAGGCTACTTAATTAAACACCCAAGATACACAGATACTTAAATTAATGGAGATTTATCAGGGACGCTTGGGGTCCAGATAGATTATTATAGAAACCTTGAATTTACTATTTTAAAGTTTCTTTAAATTGTTTAATTAGCTCAGCGGAATAGGTTCAAGGAATCTGACTCACTACTTGAGAACATTGAATTTAAAACCACTATATGTTCGGAAAGGAAAAAAAAGAAGATTTCCTTACTTGCTGAATGTGAATTTGGGGTCACCTGAATACTTGGATCAGGAACGTGGTCTACTTCCAGGGAACGGCCTCGTCAGCTCACCAACCCAAATCCTTGGAATGCATTCAACACCGGAGAAGGCATCGACGAGAATTCCCAATCTCGGAAATATATCGAGGATATCAAAATATAAAAAATGAATCGTCTCAGTAGTAATAATAGCAAAAATAAATTAACAAAAGAAAAAAAAAATAAACCCGAGGACATCCTGTAAATTGAACATTCCAGGATAGTCCACCCATCCCAACCTTCTTCAAAATAATACGGGATAATATGGGAACAAAATTGATGTGGAAAAATAGGCAATTGTTAAGATGACTATAACAACAGCATTATTGTTAATTTTCCAGGCGAAGCCATGGAGAAAACGAGAATCTGAGATATCCCGACAAACGGCTATCACATCTTCAGCGTTCGACGGAAATCTGATCTCTCAAATTTCGGTCTTGCTATAGACCCACAGCGAGTGTGGCCGCATTCTGAAATGCTCCACCATAGACTAACGTGAATTCCAATAATTAAAAAACTCGAAAAATATATAATAAAACAATGTTTTAATAATAAAAAAAATATTAATACAGAGAAAAAAAAATAATATCATCGTGTTCTTATGACCAAAGACAACAAGCGCCATCTATGGGGAACTCCTGCGCATCGACACACGCACGTTCTGCGCCTTGACACTAGATGTCGCCAAAGTACTTTCAACAATATTAAGGAATACAATATAATCCAAGTGATATTAAAATCACTACGTGACAATAGTGAAGCTTCAAAGTATTATGATCGCTTATTTTCCTCGCAGGTATAGTATAAAGCACTATGTATAACTCGGGAGAAAGTACGATTCCTAACTTGCGTGTATTGAGGCCCTTCACACGTCACTTTCCCCTCATTGAACAATGTACAGTGTAATGTATTTATTTATCAGAATATGTGTTAAAATGATGATGACAGTATGAAAAACCGCAGCATATCCAGCTGGGCAACCCTGACACGTACAAAATGATGTAGTCGAATGACTGATGATTTGAGATAGTTAATTATATGATTATATCCTATACCCTAAATTAACACGCAAAATTTTATCCCGGAAAATTAAAGATTTCCCGCGGGGATAAATAACCTTAATCCAGTATCCACGCGAAGTCGCGGATATCATTGTGTTACGATAATTTAAAAATAGCAAGGATTGTGTAATATTTCATGAACATCTTCCAACACCTCCACTACAGTTTTATAATAAAACAAAGACAGACGAGAGTAGCGGTTATCGTAAATTCAATCCTAACACTCTGTCATAAAGTCGAGAATCATGTAACACGAGATCAATACTCTGGGTTAGTGACCGCTTGGAGCTGTCATACAAGTGATAACAAAACCTGCACAAAGTATGGAGTACTAAATAATCGTTAGTTCCGTTCGATTTGCGCAAACCACTGGTGCATAAACGTGTGAGATTTAAAGATAAAATATAATATAGTATTTTGTTGATATTTGCAGTACGCGGAATGGCTGAAAAATCGTTTCGCAATGGATTTGTAAGTATATTTTCTGTAGATGTACACAAGCTTTTAAGCCTATTACCATTCAGGAAAATGTCAAAATTGGATACGATGGATTTGGTTTGTTTTTTGACGACCTTTCCTGCGCAGTGGTGAGCGCACATGGTGAGCGCTATATGCTCTTATGTGAGGTACGTCCCGGGTTTGATCAAAGTCAGGTTCAAGGTTTTTTATTCCACTACAAGTTGGCTCTTGACTCTGGTGGTAAGTGATGATGCAGTCTAAGATGGTAGCGGGTTAACCTGTTAGGGTTGGTTCAAATATGACGATGATTGTTGAAGATGTTGGAAAAGAATCAAGCCGCTTTCCTCAAAAACGCTGCCTAATCCCTTTGAAATATAACAAAACAATCTAAAGTGGAATTGTTCCTCTTTTATAAGATCTGCAGAAAGTCTGCGATGACATAATATGTCTATCTTTTAAGGATAGCTTAATATACCCATTTTTAAGTTAAAAAAATGGTCACATAATATTAATAATGTGGTAATTAGGTGAATTAATATCGTAGGTATAATATGACAGAAAATATGTATAAAAATCGAACCTAACGCGAGCGAAGTCGCGGGCAAAAGTGATCGATAAAAATGCAAACCACAAGACCAAAGATGTAGTTTAGATTAAGGCAACTTTAGTCGCTAATTTACCAGATTTCGCGTAACCAGTAAATAAATTAGTAGGTAGGCGTTAAAAGCGTAATTGAAGTTCCCAGACCGTTAAATCCCGGCTAAACAATCAGTGCGTGAACTACTAAATACTAAAACTACTACTACACTAAATATTTTAGACACTCGTACTAAATATTTTGTAAACTTAGTTAGCCGTCCCACCTCCAGCTTCATTTACAGGTTTCATTTTACTTTTTGGTATAATTGACCGAGCGAAGCGTCTAGTAACTGCCTTGTTGGTCTAGTGGTTAGCAGGTTCGCCTGCGGCCGACGAGGTTCTTTCTGGGTTCGAGTCCCGGGTCGGGCCATAATTAAGTATTGAGTTTTTCTGACTAGAAATTCTCAGTACTAGCCTCGAGTTAGGAAGTTGGAGGTGTTTTACGGTTAATTCAGCACGGAGCACGTTAAGCCGTCGGTCCCGGTTATTATCACTAACATGATAATAGTCGTTAAAGCCCGCCAACCCGCATTGGAGCAGCGTGGTGGGTCTAAGCTCTAATTCCCGCTCTCCTACGAGAGTGGAGGCCTGTGCCCAGCAGTGGGACGTTAATGGGCTGTAGTGGTAGTGGTGACCGAGCGAAGCGATGGTCGCTGATGCTGAGATCTATAGAGCGAACTTTGACTTGGCTCAGACATAGATTTAAGTATACCTACCTATCTAACAGCGGTTATTGGTGTAGTCAGAATGCGATTTTAATTTTTTCTAAAATTTATATGTAAACAGACCAGTTGTGATCCCATCGCAGCCAAGAGCTAACTTGTACCTAATTAGTGGATAAAAAAATCTAGTGCGCGTTATGGTAAGCCCAGCCGTGGGCGAGGCAACAACGCTCACCACTGTGCCAAGGAGTTAGTCAGCTTGCATTCCGTTTTTTCAGGAGAAAACTCACGTTTTTCAAGGAGGATGCGATGAAGATAACGTAAACGCTCGTCCCACCGAGACAGACTCCGGCCATGGCGTAGTCTACAAAATGTCTGCGAACAAGTAAGAATAATTCATTACTTTGACCGTATTAACAACAGCAAAAAAGCGGTCATGCGTAATGGCTTAGACGCTAGCTAACTTGATCGAGCGGTCGAGGGTTCGATTTTGGGAGTCGAACGAAATGTAACTTTTAGATATTACTAGCTGATGCCCGCGATTTCGTCCGCGTGGTTTAAGGTTTTGATTCCCGCGGGAACTCCGCAATGTAGCCTATGTCACCAAGGTCCTCAACTATAGGTACCCATTCCAAAAATATGTTACGAAACCTATGAACATTTTGTATGGGAAAATCAATAAATTTCTTTTGTTTTATTTTTTCGTCAATTTTCCTATATATTTAATGGTTATTCTGCTATTCGGGACGGAGACAAATACCTACAACAAATCAAAAAACATTAAAATCGGTTCAGCCGTTCTGGAGTTATAATTATTCGAACAAACCCGACTTTCTTTTATAGGTATATAGGTATATCAGAAAAGATTTTAAATGGTAAACGTTGCCTAATTTATTTGTTGTATTTCTTGTATGTATTTCGATTCTTAAATCTTATTTTATAAGGATTTATTCGTAGAAATCAGCAATTTTCTTGTGGTTTATTAGGTAAATTATATTGGTTTGAACATATTGTTTAACCTTTCGAAGGTATTTCGATTATTGCTTAGAAATCAGCTTTCTTGTTGTTTGTTGGGTAAATTGGTTTCGAGCTTCTATATTGGCTTTCGTTCGATCTATTTTGGGTACTAACGCACACTGGGTAAGTAGAGTAGGGTTTATCTTAGTATTCGTATTCTTCTGCATCAAAACTGACCGATAAAAAAACATGAATAAGATGTAAGAAGAACTTTGGTTTTGTCGGTATGCTTTTCTTTTTTCTACATTCCACCCAGGTATTTCGTTTGCGAGACATCTGATAGGCATTAACTGGGTATTTTCTGTACTATTTGAAGATTCACAGTTCTTGTCCCGTAAGGGACATGGTGTTTTGTTGTCAGTAGGTATGTCAATTTGACCATAATAATCAAAAAGGATATAATTGTCCTCCTAACCGAATTTCGGCCACGGCGACCTTACTCTAGACAGATTAACCATCTGCGTGGAAGCTATTATAGTGCTTGCGCATACACAGGCGCACTCTCTGTTCCTTTACTCTCAATGCCCGATGGGATGGAAAATCCGACATCACCGGAAAGAGATCGGGCTCCGAGGCACGGGGGTGAAACACCGCCTACTTCCTAACTCCGGGCTAGTACTGAGAGTTTATTGTCAGAATAATCCAATACTTTACTTATCATGGCTTGACCCGGGATTGGAAACCGGGACCTCGTCAGCCGCAGTCGAACATGCTAACCACTAGACCAACGAGGCAGTCACCATAATAATCAGGAATCATGGGTTTGTATTCTATTACAATGGAAGAATACCAGACGTACAGATAGACAAACATATTAAATTCTTGTGTTCTTGTAAATTATAATATAAAGTGCTAATTTATAAATTGTGCTAATTTGATCTTACCGTGTAAGAATCATTTGTTCAATGTCATACTTTTAAAAGAGGTGATTTTTTAGTTTTTTTACCCATCTTTGGTATCTTATCCATGATGACTGATGTAATTAATGTGATAGTGCGTCTACGATTGTGAACTGGTTTTGATGTATGGTACCATAATTCTACATCAATGTATGGTACAAAGAAAGGTTGTTTCCCGGGGAAGTACATATAGGCTACTTTTTATCCCGGAAAATTAAGGAGTTGCCGCGGGAGTAAAAAAACTCCATCCACACAGGCGAAGTCGCGGGCATCATCTAGTCAGTCAGTCAGCATTGTAATGTATTATAAGCCGTCACCCGCAACTTCGTCCGCGTAAAATTCTAAAATCCTATTAAGCTATTAAATTTTCCCGCTTCATGAAGCCTATTGACGAAAGTTGGTTAAATGCTGATTTTTACATCTCTAACTAAAAAACATAGGACTTTCCCGTCACCTTCCAACCCCCATTTTCGCCCCTTAAGGATGAATTTTTTCAAAACCGTTTCATAGCTGATGTCTACGCCATAGAAGTTAGAACTATCTTCCTTTCAAGTTTTTATGCTTTATAGTTCCTGAGATATCGTTAGTGAATGAGTGGTATTTCGCTTTACCTACTATACTAATATTATAAATGCGAATGTTTGGCTATGGATGGATGGAAGTTTGTCCAGAACAGCTGAACGGATCTGGATGAAATTTGGCATAGAGATAGATTACCTATAGTCTTTTTTTCGACTACAAGTTAGCCCTTGACTGCGATCTCACCTGTTGTCTGAGTCTGGAATAACACAAAGTTTCCTTTTTATCCCGGAAAAATGAAGAAAAACCTCAATTAACGCGGAAAAAGTCGCAGGCGTTCGCTAGTATGTAATATATATTTTTTTATCCACTACAAGTTAGCCCTTGACTGCGATCTAACCTGATGGTAAGTGATGATGCAGTCTAAGATGGTAGCGGGCTAACCTGTTAAGGGCATGGCAGTTGTATTAAACCCGTACCACTATTCGGTTTGTATACGGCATCGTACCGGAACGCTAAAAAAAAAACCGCAACTTACCGCACGAATTCGGTGTATGTTCTGAACCTTTTTGGGCCGTGCTTGAAAACCTTCACACACGTGTCGGTATAGCTGAGGAAACCGACTCGACATTCCTTGCAGACGTCACGTGATGTCTTCACCTGCAAAATACTTATGTTCATCGTCATCATCACCTTGAAGCTATACAATCACACTAATATTATGTAAATTTTGTAAATGTTTTTTTTAATTTTGTTTTTTAAAAAGAGCAACCGCCGAGTTTCTTGCTGGTTATTCCCTGTAGGAATGTCATTCCGAAGCAGTGGTAGATTCATTCGACTATTCATAAGCACTTGTAAAAAGTCTATTTGAATAAAAAACATTTGAATTTTGAAAGGCGAAAGTTTGAAGGGTGTATGTTTGTGGCACACAAAAACTACTCATTTGTAACTCTTTCACGCAAAAACTACTAACGAATTTGGCTGAAATTTGAATTTGGCTGGATTAATACATAGGCTACTTTTTATCCCGAAAAATTAAAGAGTTCCCGCGGGAACCAAAACACCTCAATCCACGCGGACGAAGTCGCGGGCATCAGCTACTATTGGATAGGTAATGGTATAGGACTTTTGCATTTTTTTATCCAATACAATTTAGTCCTTGATTGCAATCTCTCCTAATGGTAACAGGCAAAACGTGATGATGCAGTCTTACATGGTAGTGGGCTAACCTGTTTTGGTTATAGCAGTTGTAATAACCCCTCATTGGTTTCTACACGGTATGGTACAGGAACGCTACATCGCTTGGCGCTTAGCGGGTAGGGTGGTATAAGCACAGTTATATCTAGTACTAGCGGTCCGCCCCGGCTATGCACGGGTGCAATTCAGATTTGTAATTTTATCGTGAAAAAAAAACTAAGTAAACAATTTACAGATGAGGTTTACCTTGTTAATGTTACATAATTTCTATTATATTAACGTAAATAGTTAAATTAGGTGATTTTTTCCGACTTAGTTCACATTATTGCAATTTTCGAAGGGATCTCTAATTTATCTTCTATATATATAAAATTCAAAGTCCTGACTGACTGACTGACTTATATATCAACGCACAGCCTAAACCGCTAGGGTTAGAGACTTGAAATTTTGACAGTAGCTTCCTTTTGTAACGTAGGCGCTCACTAAGGAAGGATTTTTCAAAATTCCACCCCTAAAGGGGTGAAATAGGGGTTGAAAGTTTGTATGAAAGTCCGTCATTTCTCAAGTTATATCCATGAAACTTAGTATATGAGTCATCGGTAAAAAATAAAGAAATACGTGTTTCAGAGTTTTTGAAAATTCTACCCCCGAAGGGGTGAAATAGGGGATGAAAGTTTACATGAAAGTCCTTCATTTCTCAAGATATTTCTCAAGTTGTATCAACGAAACTTGGTATTTTGGCTTTAGGTAATAAATAAAGAAGTACATGTGGCATAGTTTTACGAAATTCCACCCCTAAAGGGGTAAAATAGGGATTGAATTTTTTATGAAAGTCCTTGATTTCTCAAGTTATAGTGATGAAACTTAGCATTTGGGCTTTCAGTTAGATATGCAGACGTACGTGTTTCACCATTTTTGAAAATTCGACCCCCAAAGGGGTGAAATAGGGGATGAATGTCCTTCATTTATCAACATATTTTTTAAGTTATAACAACGAAACTTGGTATTTTGGCTTTCGGTATAATATAAAGAAGTACGTGTGTAACAGTTTTTCAAAATTCTACCCCCAAACGGGTAAAATGTGGGTTGTAAGTTGGTGTAAAATGCCGGCGTTTTTCAAGTTAAATTGCCGTGAAACTTGATATTTGGGCTACCGGTTTAAATTATGAAATACATAATTCACACTTTTTATAAATTCTATCCCAAAGGACGTTAAATAGTCCTTCAATCACGCCGCAACAGAGCAACGGATCGACGGGTTTTTTTTCATGGGTTCTTTTTATCCCGGAAAATTAAGGAATGCCTATGGGAATTAAAAAACTTATGCCACGCGAACGAAGTCGCGGGCGTCCGCTATCTATATATATAAAATTCAAAGTCCTGACTGACTGACTGACTGACTTATATATCAACGCACAGCCTAAACCGCTGGTCCTAGAGACATGAAATTTGGAGAGTGTGTTTTTTGTGATGATTAGATATCCACTAAGAAAGGGTTTTTCGAAATTCCACCCCCAAAGGGGTAAAATAGGGGTTGAAAGTTTGTATGAAAGTCCGTCGTTTTTCAAGTTATAGCCATGAAACTTGGTATATGACCTGCGGGTTGAAAATTAAGAAATACCTGTTTCACAGTTTTTGAAAATTCAACCTCCAAAGGGGTGAAATAGGGGATGAAAGTTGTTATAAAGGCCTTCTTTTCTCAAGATATTTTTCAAGTTATAGCAACGAAACTTGGTATTTTGGCTTTCGTTAAAAAATAAAGAAGTACATCTGTCACAGATTTTCAAAATTCTACCCCCAAAGGGGTAAAAAAATAGGGGTTGAAAGTTATAGTCCTTCATTTCTCAAGTTATAGACATAAAACTTATATATGAGCTGCGAGTTAAAAATGAAGAAATACGTGTTTCACAGTTTTTGAAAATTCGATCCCCAAAGGGGTGAAATAGGGGATGAAAGTTGTTATGAAAGGCCTTCTTTTCTCAAGATATTTTTCAAGTTATATCAACGAAACTTGGTATTTTGGCTTTCAGTAAAAAATAAAGAAATACGTGTGTCACAGTTCTTTAACCTTTAACCTTAAAACTTTAACCCTTATTTTACCCCTTTAGGGGTAAAATAGGGGTTAAAGTTTGTATGAAACTCCTTCATTTTTCAAGTTATAGCCATGAAAGTTGGTATTTGAGCTTCTGGTTTAAAATAAAAAATAAGTGTTTCACAGTTTTTGAAAATTTTATCCTCAAGGACGTTAAATATAGATTATTTGTTTCAAATCGCTCCGCAACAGAGCAACAGTTCGATGTGATTTATTTCATGGGTGGGTGAGATGAGGACCTGGAGAGTGACATATTTGTTTTGTCCCGGAAAATTAAGGAGTGCCTGTGGGAATTAAAAAACTTAAGCAACGCGAACGAAGTCGCGGGCGTCCGCTAGTTTTAAAATAAAATGTAGCATATGTTACTCGCTGATAAAGTAGCTTTCTATAGGTGAAAGAATTTTTAAAATCGGTCGAGTAGTTTTTGAGTTTATTCATTACAAACAAACAAACAAATTTTTCCTCTTTATTTCTAATATTAGTTTACATAATATAATAAGTGTATTTAAAATGCTATAGTTATGGTCTTTCACCGTATGGCGGCATACAAATATAGCTATAGAAACATATTGTGTGTTCCCATATTGTAAAAATAAATACTTTTCATTTCATTTCACTTCTACTAGTCATTTACTAAAGCAGTTTCCCGTGTCTGGTCGCTTTAATAAAAAATTCAACGCATGAAATGGCAAAATGGCAGTGTTTACAGGGACGTACCCGGGTAGTTACTTACTCGTAGGTGGTAATTTATTAGCTTGCCTTTCTCAAAGCTCTTAAGGAAATAACGCGTTCAATTACTTTAAAAGTGCATATAACGTAATTTATTTATTGCGTTTTTTAAAACATACTTAGTTCTTTATGGCACGAAGGAAATTGCGGGAACCTGGAAGGGAAAAATCATACGTGACAAACAAGTTATAACTAATTAAAAAAACCGGCCAAGTGCGAGTCGGACTCGCGCACCGAGGGTTCCGTACAAACCTGTAGTAAGTTTTAAATTAAATGTTTTTTTTTAAATATTTGAGTTGATTGAATGAAAGGTAAATTGCGGTTTACGATTTATGACGTATTAAAAAATAACGACCAAAGATGTAAAACGGTAATAATTACCTTTGTTAATGAACCGCAAAACTAACTTTGTTTGTAGAGGTTTACTGTTAATATCAAAAAAACTATGCTAGTTAGAGCATTGGCTATAGTTTTTCTGTAAAATATACATAAATTCCTATTGACCATAATTATTTCAGATTTTTCGATTGGTAAACTCCGGAGATAAGGGGGGGAACGGTATTTTTTTAGACTTTTTCCACGATAAATCAAAAACTATCATGACTAAAAATAATTAAAAATCTGTTTCAGAATGTAAAAAGTAAACCCTTTCATATGATACCCCACGCAATACAGTTATCTCACTTTTAAATTTCAACCCTCCGATTTTCCCCCCTTTTTAAATAAGAACAAAAATAATTTCCAATTTTTTTTAATTCCAGTGTCTTTGGGCCACTAATATACACAACTATTCCAAATTTCATGTCGATAGCTTCGGTAGTTACTGAAATAATCGAGTGTGACGGACGGACAGACGGACAGACAGACAGACAGACGGAGAAAGTCGCACCATAAGGGTTCCATTTTACCATTTTGGTACGGAACCCTAAAAAACACGACTGCTCAGCCAAAAAGCATACATTCAAATCTGAAGTTATGGTCCTCTATTCTTTCTTTCCCATACCCTCATCCCATTTCATTTGGGGTCGGGCCTCTTTGTGCTTAGGCGCCAGGTTTTTCTGTCCTGGGTTGTCATTGGCGTGCTGTTAAAAACTCAAACGTCCCTCTCGACATTGGACCACCGTGTGGCTGGGGTCTACCTCTCCCTCGTGGTTTGGTGGGGATATCCAGCACTTTCTTTATAGCCAGTCAACTAGCTGATGCCCGCGACTTCGTCCGCGTGGATTGAGGTTTTTTGGTTCCCGCGGGAACTCTTTCATTTTCGGGATAAAAAGTAGCCTATGTGCTATTCCAGACAGATATTAATCTATCTCTGTGCCAAATTTCATCCAGATCGGTTCAGCCGTAGGGGCGTGATTAAGTAACAAACATCCATACATCCATACATCCATCCATCCAAACTTTCAAATTTATAATATTTATTTGATTGATTATATTATATTATATTATATTATATTATATTATATTATATTATATTATATTATATTATATTATATTTTATTATATTATATTATACTAGCTGATGCCCGCGACTCCGTCCGCGTGGAGGTATGAAAAATAGATGTTGGCCGATTCTCAGACCTACTCAATATGCTCACAAAATTTCATGAGAATCGGTCAAGCCGTTTCGGAGGAGTATGGGAACGAAAATTGTGACACGAGAATTTTATATATAAGATTATTTGATCTGAAGCTATGGTGGAATAAAGAAGAGCTCACATAATCATATACATACTAATATTATAAATGCGAAAGTGTGTTTGTTTGTCCTTCAATCACGCCGCAACGGAGCAACGGATCGACGTGATTTTTGGCATGGGTATAGTTGAGGACTTGGAGAGAGACATAGAATTAAAAAAAACTTAAAGCTAGCGGACGAAGTCACGGGCATCAGCTAGTATTATATGTAGGTTCATACATGAGGAGTCCGTGCGACTTATCATCCGTTCGGGAGCTACGATGCCATAGTCAGGCACACAGATACTTATATCTAAACTTTAATTGTTAAACTTATTTAATTTAACACTCTTATTTAATTAATTAATGTTTTACTAGATGACGCCCGCAACAACACACAACACGCATTGGAGCACCGTGGTGGGTCTAAGCTCTAATTCCTTCTCTCCTATGAGAGTGGAGGCCTGTGCCCAGCAGTGGGACGTTATTAGGCTGTAGTGTGTGTGTGTGAGTGTGATGCCCGCGACTTCGTAAGCGTGTGTTAAGATTTTTGATTCCCGCCGAAACTCTTTAATTTTTCAGGATAAAATCAGCATACGTCCTTCTCCGGGATACAACCCATCCCTGTGCCAGATTTCATCAAAATAGGTTGAACAGATGGGCCGGGAAAGTGTAGCAGACAAACAGACAAACACACTTTCGCATTTATACTATTAGTACTATGGACTTTAGTGCACACAAATACTATAGTTTACAAAGTTAAAAAACCCAGTAGGTACAAAGATTTTCATGCAAGGTCTCCTTTTTTGCATCGGGGGTTAATAAGGAAAGCGGTTGGATAAAGAATTTATTTTTGTGTACAAGTTAATTTAGTTAATTCAGTGTAAAATGGTTCAGCGTAGGTATCTACGTCTCGACAAAATTTTCCTTGATATATCAAGGAAAATTTTGTCGAGACGTAGACAGAGAAAGAGATATTGTTTGACCTAAACTGTTAGATAGGTCAAACAAAAAAAGTGATACGCTGAGCAGGACAAGAGAACATCTTCTCGCTCTGTCACTCCTTGGCATTAGCGTATATACTCATTTCGCTCACCTGTGGTACTATTATTATATTATTGTCTCTTCTTGCTATATGTACTCTATGCGTCGAGATAAGGCTATTTATCTCGTTCTACCCTTGTAGTAGGTATAATGTTGTCCAGTCATTATACTAATAGCTTGGAAAGACGACACAAATGGGGCGTGTCGGAATCATGACCGCATTTCCTTGAAATTGTTGAAAGTGTACTTGTGAAGGCCTCAGCTTCGTCCTAGTCTTACCTACATGCTAAGGGTTTATGTATCATACTAGTCCATAATACTTGCTCATACTAATATTATAAATGCGAAAGTGTGTCTGTCTCTTTGTCTGTCTGCTACGCTTTCAAGGCCCATTCGTCCAACCGATTTTGATGAAATTTGGTACTTACCAACCGAGGTTGTATCCCGGGGAAGGATATCCATAGATGCTAATATTATAAATGCGAAAGTGTGTCTGTCTGTCTGTCTGTCTGCCACGCTTTCACGGCCCAACTACTCAACCGATTTTGATGAAATTTGGTACTTACCAACCGAGGTTGTATCCCGGGGAAGGATATCCATAGATACTAATATTATAAATGCGAAAGTGTGTCTGTCTGCCACGCTTTCACGGCCCAACTACTCAACCGATTTTGATGAAATTTGGTACTTACCAACCGAGGTTGTATCCCGGGGAAGGATATCCATAGATACTAATATTATAAATGCGAAAGTGTGTCTGTCTGCCACGCTTTCACGGCCCAACTACTCAACCGATTTTGATGAAATTTGGTACTTACCAACCGAGGTTGTATCCGGGGGAAGGATATCCATAGATACTAATATTATAAATGCGAAAGTGTGTCTGTCTGTCTGTCTGTCTGCCACGCTTTCACGGCCCAACTACTCAACCGATTTTGATGAAATTTGGTACAGAGAGAGGTTACATCCCGGGGAAGGACATATAGGCTACTTTTTATCCCGGAAAATTGAAGAATTCCCGCGCGAATCAAAAAGTTTTATCTGTTCAACTGATTTTGATGAAATTTGGTACAGGGATAGGTTGTATCCCGGGGAAGGGCATAGGCTACTTTTTATCCCGGAAAATTGAAGAGGTCCCGCGGCAATAAAAAAAAATCAATCCACGCGGGCGAAATCGTGGGCATCATCTAGTACTTTATATCTCGGAAAATTAAGGAGTTCCCGCTGGAATTAAAGAAACTCAATCAACGCGGACGAAGTAGCGGGAATCATCTTGTAATATTATAAATACGATAGTGTGTATGTTTGTTGGTTTGTTGGTTTGTTGGTTTGTTGGTTTGCCCTTCAATCACGCCGCAACGGAGCAACGGATTGACGTGATTTTTGGCATGGGTATAGTTTAGGACCTGGAGAGTGACATAGGCTACTTTTTGTCCCGGAAAATTAAGGATTTCAAGCTGGAATAAAAAAACTTAAACCACGCGGACGCAGTCGTGGGCATCAGCAAGTTGTTATATACCTGCAAACGCCGCGTGTAGCTGTTATAATAAACATCTTGCCGCTCTTATGTTTGGAAATACCTCAAAGTTTACATAAACCCCTATTAACCCTTATTATTTCGGGTTAAGTGTGCGTGACGTGTAGTTTACGGCTTTTCCTTGTTTTAACCGACTCCAAAAAGGAGATTCGACCCGTATGGATGTATGTATGTATTTATGTGTGTCTGTCTGTTTGTTCGTACGCGATTTTCTCGGAAATAAATGGACCAATCTTGATGACTTTTTCACTACCATACTATATACTACTCGGTGCTATATAACGTAGTGTGAGGTTTGTAATATGACGAAACTTTTGCAAAAAATTATTATTTCCTTGCTAGTCACATGTTGCTGCATTTAATAAAATAGAATATGTGTTAGCGTAATAATGCCGCGATTATACATAGGTTTTGTGTTGCTATGTTTAGTATGTTAATTATCTGTAGCGTCCGCTCATGATCACTCACTCGAAGGAATTTACTGCGGTAAGGCAAACTGCTACGAAGTTTTAGGTGTTACACGAGAAGCTACTAAGAATGAAATTGCTAAGAACTACAGGCAGCTGGCGAAGAAGTTCCACCCGGACTTACATCGAGGAGAAGAGCAGAAAAAAAAGCAACGGAAAAATTTAAGGAGATAGCGACCGCGTACGAAATTCTCCGCGATGAAGAAGAGAGATCAGACTATGACTACATGTTGGATAACCCTCAGGAGTACTATGCCCATTACTACCGGTACTACAGACGACGTATGGCACCCAAAATTGATGTAAGAATTGTTTTAGCTGTTACTATAACTATTATATCCATTATACAGTACTACAGTGCCTGGTCCAAGTACGATACAGCTATTAAATATTTCATGACAGTCCCTAAGTACAGAAACCGTGCTCTAGACATTGCCAAAGCAGAAACTAAAGAATCTCAAACTATAAAAGGTAAGAAAAGTAAAGCTGAGTTGAAAGCAGAGCAAGATATGATCATAAGACGTGTCATAGAGGAAAACATGGATATTAAAGGTGCATATGCTAAACCAGAAATTAAGGATATACTGTGGGTTCAATTAATCATATTTCCCTACACTGTGTCCTATTACATTTACTGGTATTTCAGATGGTTATGGAAATTCACTATTTTAAAACAGCCGTATGGTTTAGAAGAGAAACTTTATTTAATAAGGAAATACATGAAGCTCGGTCAGCACCAGTTTGATGCTTTAGAAGAGCAGGAAAGGCAGGAGTTTTTGGACGAAGAACTTTGCATTAAGAACAACTTTGAAGTGTGCGTGCCCGGTATAAGAATAGGAGTGAGGACCGCCCCATATCTTCCCGGGGATGTCGTAGAAGGCGACTAAGGGACTTTGGCGATTAAAAAGGGTGTACCAACTTAATCTAACCCTATCGAACCGAAAGGTGGTGGTTAAATACAAGTATACCACCAACTAAAGCATTCCCAAGGACGGTCGTAAAACTTTATGCCAAAACCACCCTACAACATGAAAAGTTTGAAAAGAGTGTATGACAAGGTTAGGGCGTACCCCCGAGCCGACGCGCAGGGGCAGCACCCGGCACCTGTGGGAAATGGACAAGGGTTGTTGCATCAGGGACGGGTGCAACGTAAGAAGCAAGTTCGAGAGGTAAGAATGAGAATGATAAGCTGGAATGTAGGAACGATGACTGGAAGAGGAAGAGAGGTAGCAGATGTTTTAGAAAGGAGACGAATAAATGTTGCCTGTTTGCAAGAAACGAGGTGGAAGGGTACGAAAGCACGAGAAATTGAGGCGGGATATAAATTTTTCTACAGTGGAAGTGATGGTAAGAAGAATGGTGTGGGAATTGTATTAGATAATGAGCTGAAAAAATGTGTGACGGATGTAAGAAGAGTGAATGACCGGATTATAGTTGTTAAGCTAATTCTACAAAACTTAGTAGCGAACGTAATGAGTGTGTATGCGCCGCAGGTAGGATGTGATGATGCAACGAAAGAGAAGTTTTGGGAGGATTTTGATATGGTTGTAATGGGTCTCCCACAAAACGAAAACATTTATATAGGAGGGACTTTAACTGTCATGTCGGAAGAATGAATGGAAGTTTTGAGAGAGTGCATGGTGGTTGGGGCTTTGGGACCCGTAATAGAGAGGGGGACACACTTCTGCAAGTGGCATCCTCCTTCGAAGTATGAAAAATGGTAGAGGGACAGGGCCAGATAGTATACCAGCTGAAGTATGGAAGTTTCTAAAAGCGGATGGATGGAGTTGGCTGACTTTGTTCTTCAATAAGTTATTACTCGAGGAGGCGATCCCAGAAGAGTGGTGCAACAGTACGCTGGTGCCCATTTTCAAAAACAAGGGTGATGTACAGGACTGTAATAACTATCGAGGAATAAAGCTCATGTCACATAGCATGAAAATTTGGGAGAAAGTAATAGAAAGAAGAATGAGAGAGGAGAGTGAGATCACAAAAAATCAATTTGGATTTTTGCCGGGAAGAGGAACGACAGATGCAATATATTTGCACTTCGACAACTGTGCGAGAAGTACAGGAGTGCACATAGAAACTTGAATATGGTGTTTGTCGATTTTGAGAAGGCATACGACAGAGTTCCCCGAGAGGTTTTGTGGTGGGCTATGAAAGTGAAAGGAATACCTGAGAAGTATGTGAGGCTTATGAAAGCAATGTACGCAGAAGCGAGCACAAGGGTCCGGTCAGAAGCTGGCGTTACAGACAGGTTCAATATGGAAGTGGGCTTACACCAGGGATCGGCTTTAAGTCCTTACCTGTTTCTCCTGGTAATGGATGCTCTCACATCAGACATACAGGAGCAGGCACCCTGGTGCATGATGTTCGCTGACGACATTGTACTTGTCGGGGAAGAGGCGTCTGAGGTCCAGAGCAGACTGGGAAAATGGCAAGAGAGATTGGAGAGTGTTGGCCTGAGGATCAGCCGAACGAAGACAGAACATCTGTTCTGTGACTTCGGTGGCCCCTCCCGTTTCCATAAAATTGCCTTAGATGGTGTATCCCTACCGGTCTGTTCTGATTTCCGGTACCTTGGTTCGCTCTTTTAAAACGACGGCAATATTGACCGAGACGTGAACAAAAGAATGGATGAAATGGCGACAGGTCTCGGGTGTAATATGCGACCCACGAATGCCCCTTAAACTAAAAGGGAAAATCTATAAGACAGTCGTTAGGCCTGTCGCATTGTATGGTTCAGAATGTTGGGCGGTGAAAAGGACGGATGAAAGAAAAGTACATGCGACCGAAATGCGAATGTTGAGATGGATGTGTGGTGTGACTAGAATGGATAAGATTAGGAATGAATATATAAGAGGAAGTTTGAAAGTAGCGCCAGTGATAGAAAAGATGAGGAGTAATAGGCTAGCATGGTATGGGCATGTAATGCGGAGGGAAGAAAGGCATATTACGAGAAGAATGATAGATATGCATGTGGAAGGAAGAAAGAGTAGAGGGAGGCCAAAGAAAAGATGGGTGGATTGTGTGAAAGAGGATATGCGTATAAAAGGGGTGAATGATAGGTTGACGGATAACAGAAGTGAGTGGAAGAAGAAAACATGTTGTGCCGACCCCACGTAGCGTGGGACAAGGGCAGGAGGAAGAAGAGGTTTGTAATATGATGAGTAAAGTACTTAGTCACATACCTTGGTCAAGGTCACTATTTAGTCAAGAACTTTAAGAATGTCTTGCCTACAAAAACTACCAACAGATTTACCAACTACATTTTGATTTAAGTATTGCTATATAATAAAAAAATATTTAATACTTACTTTTCAGTGTATTTAAGTCGGTTCACTTTTTTATAAAGTTTTGTTTTCTGTACTCATATCAATTTCAACTTGTCAATCTCTTGTGGACAATCTCTAAATGATAAATGATTTATTTATTTCACGTAGAACACCTTGTGTCACTTATGATACGTTAAGAATCTACCACCGGTTCTGAAAGCTGTTCTACTGAGAAGAGCCGGCAAGAAACTCAGCAGTTGCTCTTTTCTTAAATAAGTAAACAATACAACACATACATCAAGTATTACACTGACTTGTGGGTCACTGGATGCCGGTTGCTTCCATGCAACTTTGTCATTCAGAAAATATATAGGTACTTAATAAATAATGTGAAAATATAAACTTAATATACAATGTGTTCAACAGAAAAGCCAGAATATCTAGAAAACTAAGCGTAAATTCTTATCTAAACCCACGGAACAAGGAATCAGGGAATGTGTCTAAAGCACTCAGCTCTACTATTTATGTATGTATGCACTGACCCTTACCGACCCATCTCAAGGACTACCCAATAAAACGTTTTTCTTATTTAAGTCTAAGAAAGGCTCTGTGTTATTCAAACATTGTAGGTATGGCTGCTAACCAATGAAATAGACTTTGACCCCTAATAGCGGGATCAAATACGCAAATAGAAATAGTTGTTCTCACAATGGCTTCACAATATATTCTTCATTTTATTTGCTTCTATAATTATGAGTTTTAGTGATGACGAGGTTTGTTAGAAATAATGGATACCAAAGTTTCTAACCCTACATTACGCGTGTTCTGATACACACTTAGACATTTCTTATTAAATGTATTTGCTTTCGCCTTTCCATCTGAGTTTCAAATTGGATTAATTTGTCTCCCCGAGGGTAATAACTGTGGTGGTAACCAGTCACAAAGACGGATGATGTTACAAATTGGATATGTTATTTAAGACTTCTGTGTTGATGAATTCGCTCATTTATTCGAAATATAAATAAAGAATTCTAAATAAAGAAGTAGAATAAATGTCAACACTCTCGCTGTTACAGTGGTGAGTGTGTGTCACTCTAATAACAATGAGAGCTCTTGGGTTGTCAAGCGGAAGGAATTTATAATTTCCGAATTTTCTCTGGTCTGGTCTGGTCTAAAGAGCTGAGCCGCGGACAAACATACGGACGGACATGGCAAAACTATACCTACTTCTTGAGTTCCTGGTTGAAAAAAATGAAATTCCAATATCCGAATGTTATTAGAAATAGCAACACGTGTGACCTGACAGAACTGTCGGAATGTCGAGATTTTTCGACTGTGATTAAATGAAAATGGTTTTTGAAAATTGCTGTTTTAATATTGTTGACGCTCTTGTTTCAGAATTATAATCCTTATTTTAGGGATATTAAGGTATGTAATACAAAACTGACATTTTAAAATAACACACTCTGACCAAGAGAGTCACTTAGAGATAAATTTAAAGCAATCAAAATTATGACAGTGCACAACCAATACATATTTGAAAATTTAGTATACGTGCATAAACACATGGATAAATTGAAGAAGAAAAGTGATTGTCATGATGTCAATACTAGAAATAAAAATAAACTTGTAATGCCTGCTTCTAGGCTTAGTAAAACTAGCAATTCATTTGTTGGAAGCAGTGTTCGCTTCTACAATAAGCTCCCAGAAGACATGTTGAAGATGTCTCTGAATAAGTTCAAAGTTAATGTAAAACGTAAACTCATTGAAAAATCTTATTAACATGTAAAGGACTACTTAAACGACAAGGAAGCTTGGCAATCAATAATTTGCTGTAACAAGATGATTTGTGAGATGGTGATAATAAGAAAAAAAACCCCCCGGCTGAGTTTGTTGTGGGCTCTTCTCAGATCGAGAAGACGTTGAGAACTTCAAAAAAAATCGAAATTCAAATGTTTTTAATTCAAATAGACATTTTACAAGTGCTTATGAATAGTCAAATGAATCTACCACTGGTTCGGAATGCCGTTTGGGACGAAGGGGATGTCGGTTGGACTAGTTTTGTTCGTACGCCCCTGATATCCACGTTGGGATGACGGAAGAAATCTGGGACCTCGTCTTCGCCGGCAAAGACGGTGTGTGGCCCCTACCATATAAATAAATGGCTGTATAGAAACCGACTGTAGGGGTATGGGTTTAATATAACTGCCCTACCCCTAACAGGTTAGCCCGCTACCATCTTAGATTGCGTCATCACTTACCATCAGGTGAGATCGCATCGCATTCAAGGGCTAACTTGTAGTGAAATAATAAAAAAAAAATATAGGGAGAATTGTTCGTCGGTATTTGATCGTCAGGATCGTTAAGGACGTGCTGGACGTCGTTTGTCGGCTGGGTCAATTAGATCGGGGGTATAAGTAGACTTACCAGAATATGCACACAGTGTGTAGCGATGACGGCCACCAGCATCGTGCCAATGCATCCCAGGATCAGACCCGTGTGCTTGAAAGCGGCTGGCATGGCGAGCAGGCCTGAGCCGAGCGATGACTTCAACAGGTGGAAGAAGGCGCCCAGCGTCCTGGTGATACAATATCATTATGTAGATAACATTTTTAAAAGAGCAACCGCCGATCTCGCTAGTTCTTCTCGGAAGGAATGGTATTGCACACTAGTGGTAGAGTTACTTGAGGATTCCAAGTTACTTGTAACCACAGACCATCTTGTAACTAAGTACTTGATTTCTGTAGTTTACTTCAATGCTAGATCAAGCATTACCATTGGTGGGTTTGAAAAACATCCTTAGTTTAGCTACGTAGCACATCTCTGTGCAAGGTTGGAAAGACAGCCCTCAAACAGTGTCAGTAATAGAATTACCTATAGTTCTGAAACAAAACATTTTGAAGACTTTGGGACCCTTGGTCAGCCAGTGAAAAAATTTTAGGCGCTACCGAACAAAAAAAGAATTTCTGTCTATTTACATTTTTTTTTGGAATGGAATGGAGCAATTTTGTATGGAAGTTTTTCTTCCACGCTTGTCTTGGGCCCTTTGGTGAGCCGGTGAAAGAAAAAAAAACAAAAAACATATCTATAGACACTCAAAAATTGTCTAGTCTACTCACAAATTAATTTAGTGGTACTAAGCTAATTTATTGATGAAACGGTGAACCAAAGTGACACTGAACAACCAAAACCACTGAACAAAAAAATATGATGTGATACCAATTAGGTACTATGCTAATTTTATGCAAATTATTTTGACCTTCTGGTGTTCAGGTGAGAAAGGGCGGCCCTCAAGATAACATTTATCGCTGATTGATCGGTCTGCATTAAATTACAATTATGATGAGTTTGCCAAACTTATTATGCGTTCCAAAGACTTCAAATTGAAAAAAAATACGAAAACTTAGGGATTAAACATTGGTATGATTGGTGCCGATAAAATGCGAAAATCAATACCCAAATAGTCATAAACTGTAAACTTGTGTAAATAAAAATATAATGCTTGAATTAAAAAAACAATTTTGCTTGTCCGCGGACCATTTTAGTGATCCGCGTAGCCAAGCAACATACTAGTAATAAGGCTACTCACGATGTAGGATGCGCCACGTTTCTGTGTTGGAACGGGTCATAGTCCTCTTTGCCGTCAACGCTCTCCCTGTCCAGAGTGATGGTGGACTCCATTCGGAAAACCCCGTCATCCTTCCCTGATGAACTGTTGACAAGCATCTTTATTCATTACCAGAGTCCGTAATTCTGGTCATCATCATCATCATCATCAGCCGTGGTACATCCACTGTTGGACATAGGCCTCTTTCAAGTAGGTAACGCCAAAGTGCTCTTTCCTCGGCTTTTCGCATCGATGCCAGCCACCCTCCGGATATCATCGCTCCACCTTGCTGGGGGTGCCCTACGCTCCGTTTATCAAGACGCGGTCTCCACTCGAGGACCTTTCGACTCCAACGTCCATCAGTCCTCCGACATACGTGAAAAGCCCACTAATTAATAATTCTGGTAGCACGTCAATCAAAGGAATTGCTTGTTAATTTATCGACTTTCGATTGTCGAAATCAAAGGTTATTAATATAATTGCGAGCACTAATAGGATGAGGACGTAACAAAATCGACGATCGGAATTCGATAAACGTGCGATTCCGTTGATCCATTGATTTGAATCAAGAGTGAATGGAATCTTCTAGGCAAGCGCGCTCCAGACTGAGCTAGCTTTAAGGTTTGGTTACATCGTCTTGAAAATAAAAAGATTTGTAGATGATAGCACTGATATAAAAATTATAATCAGGTAAGTATTTCAAATAAAATTTTACATCAGCAAACAAGTCGTTGGAACCGTCTCTTGTTTGCTAAATAAAATAAAATACCAGTTTATACCGCAGACAATAATAAAACTACGATATACAAGTGAATAAAATTTAACAACGTCTTAAGTGCCAGCGGCACGTTTCACGATTACGAGATAGAACTGCTGGCGCGATAGGAAAATAAATAAAGAAATAAAAATTAACAAATCTTTTATTTTGCAAATAACACTCAGTTGTTTTTATTCACTATATATCAACCCTTGACTGGGTAACCTGATGGTAAGTGACGATGCAATCTAAGATGGTATAAAGGTAATCTGTCAGGGGTAACCGCTATTAGGGGTATGCCAGCTAAGTGAAACTCATACCCCGTATCGGAACGCTAAATCGCTTAGTGTCACCTCTTTGCCGGTAGGGCGGTAAGTGGCCCGACCGAGGCCTCCAACCAGATCAGACTATAACCAAAAAAATTTAATTCTCAAATTGACCCTGCCGTGGATTGAACCCGAAACTTCCCTTATAAGACTACAGTTCTTGCTTACCATGCCTTAGCATTGCTAAGGACAGTGGTCCTTGCTAGCTTGATGTCCGTTAAATCATACTATTGTTATAAATGCGAAACTGTGTTTGTTCGTTGGTTTGTACTTCAATCACGCCGCAACGAAGCAACGGATCGACGTGATTTTTGGCATGAGTATAGTCCAGGAATTGGAGAGTGACAATTGCTACTTTTTATCCCGGAAAATTAAGTTCTCGCGGAAATATAAAACTTAGACCACGCGGACGAAGTCGTGGACATCAGCTAGTAAGGATTGTAATGCTAAAAAACGAACGTCAGCAATATTAAAACAATACTAAAACGAAGTAAAAACATACTTACTTTGTATCCAGCGCCATTATATTCCAAAACAATACATTCACACACTCGATTCAATGTTTACACTCACTTTATACGTATAACCACAAAGGGATTATTGTAAGGAATGATCACTATCTTGCATTTTCTATCTCGCAAACACTTGTAGCTGTCTGATGGCATCACGAGATTTTGCAGTGACCACACGGCGTATAAAACAACCGGTTCCGTCATAGAAATGGAATAAGACTGGTTTTTAATGCAAATAAACTGTTACAATAGGTAAGCATTTCGCTCGCAAAGTCGCACTTACTTCACCGCTTTTTTCACCTTTGGGCGATAAAAATATTACCGCACAGTTATTACCTGCAAAATCCTGTGATAATATTATTCAGTACCACACTGGTGTGGTAATATAATGGCCGCCATAGATATCCACCTTTTTGAATCAAGAATTATCTATACTAATGTTATAAATGTGAAAGTACAAAATTTTCAACACTATCTCAATTAATTACATACAAATACTAAATATATTTCGCTCCATCTATATTAGAGGGAGAGGAACAGAGTTGAACGTTTTTTTGGCACGTACGTTTCCAGGGCCTGCGTTTTACCGTCCTTACCGTCAGATCTATGGTTTAATATATGAATTTGAATTTTAAGGACTAATTAAACACATTTTTGTTTCTGAATTGATAATGTGTAAGGTTTGAGAGTTGGAACTTGCTGTTTTTGCTTGAATGCTTTTGCTTGAATTTCAGAAACCGGCCCAATATCAATTCAGAAACAAAAATTTGCTTAATTAGTCCTTAAGTAGTCCTTGAGGCAGACTCAACATGAAATTCTCAATTCAGAAACCGGCCGGTAGACACTGTACCTATTATTTACTCTACCGTGACATTGTTTTACCTTTTTCCTCTAGCAAGATGTCGTCACTCGTTTATTTGAGGCTAGATTATAACTGCGATTTTATCCGCGTCCAAGCCTTTATAAAATTCGTTAAAATAAGTTTTTAACTCTTTGATTTACCGGAATAGTCTACCTCCATGATTTTGACGAAACTTGGTACATAGAGAGACGTACATCAAAAAATGGAGCTAATGTATTATTAATCCATTGAAGGTTTGTTATGAAATAGTGGTATTTTTATGGATGGCTTGAATAGATTAAAAATATATGTCAGTGGCTTCCATTTTTAGATAGCCACTGTTCACTACCACCAGCCCCGCTATTTATTCTCTTACTAGAGACTCGCTTGTGGTCTAAAATCGTAGCGACCTAACCTATTATATTCATCAGGAGCAATTCTATCAAAACCTGACAGTAAATATACTCGGAGGCTCCTACAAGCTCAGTCACGAAGACCTTTCTCCCGGAGGTTGCTATTGCTTACAAAATCCTAAGCCGCCTGAATATTACAAACATAAAGACCCAACTACTGACAAGTCACTGCAGAATCAAGTCCTACCTATATAGATTTAGGCTCAGTGGAAGTCCAGCTTGCCCTTGCGATGATACAAGTGAAGAAACAATATTTCATATTTTAATATCTTACCCTCGTTTCGGTGTTCATCGCCTAGACTGAGTTCAAGCTGGGCTTCCAGATGACCAAAGACAGACTACGCACTGCGATCGAGGACGAAAACTGCCGACTTCACTTATTTGGGTTTGCTGAAAAAGCACTAAAAATAGCAGCTAAGGCAAACGGTGCTATCGCCCTTTAGTATAACTAATTCATCATTATTTAGTTTAACATTATTTAGCTATATTTAGTTATTTAGTTATTATATAAGGTAGTTTAGTTATTATGTAAGGTATTATATAAGGTAATAAGGTAGTTTGTAAGGCACGGAACTGCACGCAAAGAAAAAATTATTCAAAATTCAATATTATTTTAACCAGTAACAAGTGAATATAACTAAAATTAATAAAAAATACGACTGCTCTGCCGTAGACACACATACATACACGAACCCTGAAAACATAACACTCCTTTTTTGGGCAGTCATGTAATAAAAAATCCCTCTCGAATGGAAGTACGGCTACCACTGTTACTACGTAACGATACCACAGTCATAATAACCTTTGGAATCTTTATTCACATTTTTATTAAGTAAATGTATTTTTTTGTGAATCACTGGATTATTTATTTATTTTATTTATTATTATTAATCTTATAAAATTAACATAAAATTGTGTTAGAAACAGTGCTACAAAAACCACAGTCGGTTTTACTGTGCACCGTGTTATACATAATAATAGGTAAGACACAAAACAATAATTAATTATATGTAAGGAAATAAGAATACTATAACGTCTTACAAACTTAAAAATATAGTGGGTAAGTTATAAAATTTTTAAATCTGCGCTCTAGCTCATCGCGTTGCTGCCAGCGAAACTAGTTTTAGGTTGCAGTTTGTAAGTGAAAATTATTAGCTATACAGGTTGCTCCAAAAAATATTTTTTAAGTTTGAGTTTGAAATTTTTTCCGTTCATGTTTTCTTTTAAAATTTTAGGAAGGTTGTTCATTAGTGTTGGAACGATGACTTTGAGTCTTCTTTTGCCGTAATTATTCACAAATTTAGGTATATGCAGTCTTGGGTTTTTAGGACTTCTTAATTTTTTATTATATTGAACCTTTACTTGTAATGTTGAGTTTAGATAATTTTCGACTAGTATTAAATATTTGATATTGACATCTATGGGCATCACTTTACAATATTTGAATAATGAGTGGTAATCCTTACTGTGTTGTTCTTTAATTTTTTTTTGGTACAATTGTTTTTAGGAGTCGCAACTGGAGCTGATATATCTGATTGATATGTGATTTATATGTGAGCCCATAGCTGCTCAACCCATATGATATTATTGATTCACCTAGTGCATTATACATCATTAGTAATGTCGAGAAAGGCGTCTTATTCTTAATCAGTGTTAGTTTTGCCAGAAGGGCACGTAATTTGTCACACACATAGTTTATGTGGTCTTTCCACTGAAGGCGGTCATCAATGATCAATCCCAGGTAGCGTTGACTTGTTACTGATTCCACAAACGCGCAGTTGTAATTTTTACTGTGATGTATTGTGTTGTATTGTCCATTTTCATGTAAACATTGGTGGCTATGCGCTATTAAATTTATACCACTGTTACGCCTATTATGGCTCGAACTAATGTACATTGTTTTGGTTTTATCAACATTTATAGGTAGGCCATAACGTCATGAGACCATTTTATTAGTGAATCAAACTCAGTTTGGAGTAGTTTCAAAGCTTCGTGAATGTCATGGTGTGCGGATATAAGGCATGTGTTATCAGCGATTTGAAACATCTCACAGTTTTTTATAACATTTGCAAGGTCGTTTACGTAGGTTATGAAATGCAAGGGCCCTAGTACGGATCCTTGTGCGGTTCCCCGTGTTACGCTAATTTCGTCACTAAAAGTTTCAGCTACTCTGACTCTGATAGGTTCTACCAATCATATAATTTTGACACCACTGTAAGAGTGGGCCTCTGATTCCACAGTCCCCTAGCTTTTCGAGTAGGATATTGTGTTGGAGCATGACAAAAGCTTTGCTGTAGTCAACATATACAATTAGAACATGTTTTTTATTATTAAGGTGTTCATTGACCGAATCTGTAAACGTTGATAATAGCTGTGTTGTGCTCTTTTTGGGCTGGAAACCAAACTGTTTGCTAGACAATATGTTATTTTCATTATAAAATGTGTATATAGGCATAGGTACTTTTCAACAATTTTATCAATAGCAGGTAGCCTACGTTTTTAAGTATTGGCCTAACTATGCCGGATTTAAGGCCGTTTGGATATTTAGCAGCAGCGACTGAATTGTTAATAAGTTTCACAATTTTCGACGACAGCCTTTCAGACAGCCTTTTAAATCTACTCTGCGTATATTATCTAATCCTGGAGCTTTTTTACTGTTGAGATTTTTAATTAGTTTGGAGATGTCAGACATAGTTGCTTTTTTATATCGACAGGAAACATTTGTTGAGTTTCTATACACACTTTTTTCAAGCAATGGTTTCGCACATATTGTCATTGCACCACTATTATCAAATGATTTGACAAAATTATTAGCAGTGTCTTTTTATCGAGTGTGTGTTTTTATCAAAAGCCTTTAATTTAGTAGTATCTAATGTTTTTTTAATTCTGCCGGTTAGAGTGTTTAATATATCCCATAGTTTTCTTAAGTCATTTTTGTGTTTATGTATTTCATTTTTAGTGTAATTATTTTTGACGGAATTTATGATTTTATTATTATTAGTTATACTGCACTTTTAAAACCATATTGTAAATGTCTTTTTTCCATTTTTTGAATAACTCGTGCCTGTATTGACACGCTTTAATAACCTTCTCATTAATCCAATGATTAAAGCTACGGTTGGGGTTACGACTTAATTTAATTTTTAGTTTAGATTTCTCGTAACAGATATTAATATTATTTGTAATATATAAATAGATGTCATCAGGGCATGTCATACAGTCAACGGGTGACCAATCAATGTCGTTTAAATAAGAAACAAGTTTTTTATCGTTCATTATAATTTTATATTTTGGAACAACCTGTACAGTCAATCAAACCAATACAAGGCAATCATACGATGGTCAGCCAGTACAATGTCAAGCGCTGAGGTGTATAGGTCTAGTGAGCGGGACTTCGCGTATATATGATCAATGCAAGATTTGCTAATTTTTAGGGTTCCGTACCCAAAGGGTAAAAACGGGACCTTTTTATTAACTTGTATATTAACTTTCAAAATAAATAATTAAATATCAATAAAGTAAATATTAAAGGGGGGCTCCCATACAACAAACGTAATTTTTTGATATTAACAGTAAACCTCTACAAACAAAGTTAGTTTTGCGGTTCATTAACAAAGGTAATTATACCTACTTCTTGAGTACGAAACCCTCGGTGCGCGAGTCCGACTCGCACTTGTTTTATTACATAATTCAATTCTCGTGTAGTCTGAAATCCCGCATACCAGACCTAAGCTGTACATCACATTGCTATACTTATGTTTTACAGGATTTTGTGTTTTTAAATCGATATTTATATCGCCTAATAAAAATTAGTCGTATGTGCGTTTAGTGCTCTTTATGAGTCGTTCGAGTTCATCAATAAATAAGTGTTTACTATTGCTGGGTGGGCGGTAAATTGCACACAGATCTGCGGTATAACGATCAGGGGTTGTTATTTTACCTAACATGCATTCGCAGTGTTGTGTTTGGGATTTATAGACATTAAATTTATGTTTTTTGTTAGTGTATATTATAATACCACCACCTTTTCGGGCTTTACGCAGATATGTGTGCATTTCGAACCCATTTAAATTGTACATACAGCTTAACGAATCTGATATATTAGCCTCAGTTACCACAATTACATCGAGTGGTTTAGCATTCATACTTATGCAGTGTTCTAATGCAGAGAAGTTCTTTATCATTGACCTTATATTGACATGGACGCATAATAGTTTTAGGTTTTGTATGGTAAGGTATGACATTTACAAAATCTTGGATATTAGTGCAATTTTTAATTTCTGTTATTTCGTCTTTTACTACTTCCATTTTACAAGAGTTAAGATAGGAGAACTACTAGTACTACTCTAACACTAAAATATCCGGTAGGACAAAGTAATCTTAAAATTAGATGGGTAGGATATTAGATTAGTTTATTAATATCTTCGAGGGATCTTATAATTGACGATTCGCAGTCAACGTCTTTACGCACGCGAATAATTCCCCTTTTACACCATATAAACTTGTATGTGGCTTTTAGCTGTTGCTTGGCATTCCACAGAAGGCTTTTGTTATACGGAGTTAGAGATTCTCGTATGAAGACTGCTTCGTAGGCGGACTTTTCATTTGCACTCAAGACGACGTCTTTAACTGTTAGTTTGGTGGTTTTTGATGTTGTAATCCACTTTTGTTGGGTATCTTCGTTTTTTATTTTCAACTAGATGATACCGCGACTTCGTCCGCGTGGATTGTTTTTTTATTCCCGCGGGAACTCTTCAGATTCCGGGATAAAAAGCAACCTATGTCCTTCCCCGGGGTACAACCTCTCCCTGTACCAAATTTCATCAAAATCGGTTGAACAGATACATTTGTTTGATTCCCGCGGGAACTCTTCAATTTTCCGGGATAAAATGTAGCCTATGTCCTTCCCCGGGATGTAACCTATCTCTGTACCAAATTACATCAAAATCGGTTGAACAGATACATTTGTTTGATTCCCGCGGGGACTCTTCAATTTTCCGGGATAAAATGTAGCCTATGTCCTTCCCCGGGATGTTACCTATCTCTGTACCAAATTTCATCAAAATCGATTGAGTAGTTGGGCCGTGAAAGCGTAGCAGACAGACAGACAGACAGACAGACGGACAGACAGACAGACACACTTTCGCATTTATAATATTAGTATGGATATGATTGATCCAGGCACTTTTTTGCGATCTTTGCGCCCTGGACTATGTTTCATTTGCACATTGACGATGTCATCGCATGATAATTTAAGTTTTTTTGCAATGTTTTCCACAATATCTTTGGCGTTTTCCTTTTCGCAGCCATGAACATTAAATAATTCAATTTGGTCACTTAGTTTGTTTTGCTCGGTTTCCTGCAGGCGCTGTTCTAATGCCGCAACCCTGGTTTCGAGATTAGTATTTTTATTGGTTAGCTCGGTGTTTTTCCGTTTGAGCTCTTGAATCGACTGTTTACAGAAGTCAAGACTTTCGATAACCTCATCCATTTTATCGCTTTGATACTGCAGGGTACGCATGCATTCTTTCATATCCCGTTGTATTGCTTTTTCCATTTCCTTCGACATATCATTCAGCAGCTGTTTGACATTATTACGAATGTCTTTAGATAGACCTCTTCCTCTTCCTCTTCTTCTTCTGGTATGAGGTATGAGCTGCGTCTAATCGAAGTATTGTGGCACTCCGTGCACGTCCATCCCAGGTTGTCGGCCGCACGGAGGGCGCCCAGTTGTTTGTTGGTAAGACCGGAGCATACGTTATTTCCGTGAACAATTTTATCACATTTTATATATTCAAGGCCCGGGTTTCGTTTCGTCACACTTTTACCACATTTCGCACAGTTACTCATTTTGAAATTAAATTTAAAATCACACTGGCAACATGAACACGTGTTAATCGTAAAACTGACAGATGACGAATTGATATTGAACTATAGTGTTATATATTTTTGGAATCTACTCATCATTTTCTAGATGATGATTATATAGTTAATCGTATTTTCAAATTATTTTTTTCAGCTTTAGTCTTTAATGCGGAACGGTCACCACATCAATTTTTTTTTAAATTTCACTAGCCTTTGTCACCCGGAATAAGCTAGGGATTCTAACGATACCTCATTTATCGAAATCGGTTAAGGTGTATAAAAGTTATGGTGGAATATACAAACTCACTTACATACTGTAAGCATAATTCCAGAAGTGGGCAAACAATTAAAATTACTTTTAAAATATGTTTGTACTCTCTTCAAAACGTGCACGAGCGAATGTTCACAACGTGTGGTGGTTTCATGAGAGATTTAATGTAAACAGTTAAGTAATAAAACTTGGCCAAAGCATCACAATAACAATAAATTAATCAATTGATCAGGCTGCAGTTGCTACTGCTAAGCTTTAAATCAAATTGCGATCTAAACACAAAAGTATTCAATAATCGCTGAGTCTGCCGGTAGGAGACTGATTTACCAAAGTCAAAATACTCGTATTTATGCAAATTATTCCAATATGGCGTACCTATCCCCGCCAAAGAACGAACCGAGTGAAATACATCGAATGAGTCAAATATCAGCCTAATTAAACATTCATCACTAAACAAATACACAATCTTTTATCTTTTCCAAAATATCAATTCAATTTTAAACGCAAAGCTGACAATACATACATACATACATGAACCCTGAAAACAATATACTCCTTTTTCAGGCAGTCGTATAAAAAGGTTGCCGCCACATCAAAAGCGGCAGTTCTTACTAGAATATAAAAAAAAAACAATTATACTAACTTCGTATAGCAGTCCCATACCTATAATCGGTAATCTCCATACGGGATCGTACCAGAACGCTACATCGCTTGGCGGCTCATTTGCCTGTATGGTAACTAGCCACTTACAACTCGCATAAGGCTTCTAACCCAAAAATAAGGACAAAAACATACTACGGACGAAATGGAAGTGCGCATTTTTATAAACAGAGCTGCACAAGTCTGCGCGACTCGACAAATCGTGTTTCTCATGAGACGCGGGCGTTTTGCACAGACGTTCCCTTATGTCCTGCTGGTGCGTTTTCATTGAGTGAAATTTTGATAACTACAATATTTTATGTAATTTTCCTTCCTGGTGCGATCGTTTCTTCTTCTTTTAAATTGGTACCTACGGTATTAGCACGCTACCAGTAATCAAATCTGCCACTTACAAGACAACGTTTACCATTGTTTCAGAGAAGTCATCAATAGGCATGATGACTGATTTTGAAAAATGGTAAGATTATGTTCAGAAGCATCAACTATTTCGAAACAATATCTTATTTCAGCAGAAAAATAAAGTTTGGTAGATAAAATTAGCATTTGAAATTTAAGTTTTAAAATTCACGCTAAAACGTTCGGCGGTGTCATGGCGTCGTTTGTGACGTCACTATTGTTTTTACCAATGTACTCTGTGCAGTGTGCAGTAAGCAATAGTGTGATTGTCAAAGCTCGAAAACAAACAATTGTGACGTCATTCACTTCTTTGTGTTTTATGCAATATGGCGGATTGCTGTATTTTTTAGTTTTATTTTATCAAAATAAATAGCAATCTCACTCAAAATAGGAAAATAAATACGTTTTTTTACCCGACTGCGGAACGCACAGGGTTATGTGTTCATCAGTCTATATATATTTGTATGTTCCTTGCAGGACAGCTACAGCCTAAACGCGTGGACCGATTTTGATGATTCTTGCACCAGTTTGTGCCGAATATATCATTAGAGTCTCACTGTGGAAGCCAAATTTGAGAAAAAACAAAATGGCGCCTTCTAGAAGCCATAATGTAACAAATTAAAAAATAAAAGTCGATGGACTATGGCAAGTGGGGTATCTATGAAAAGGTCTTGCAAAATCATAGTTAGGTTTCCTTGATCATTTTCTCATTTTAACGATCATTTAGGATTTACGAGGTTTCAAAGGTGGTATTCCTTTGTGACACATTACCGAAAAAACGGCTGAACCGATTTTGATAGTAATTGCACTAATAGATTTGTTTTAGTCTTCCGAGTGTCACAACGGAGGCCGAATTTGAGAAAAACAAAATGGCGTCGACTGGAAGCCAATTGATAAATGAAAGTCGATGGGCTATAAGCAAGTGGGGTATCGTTAGATAGGTCTTTTAAAATCACACCTAGGTTCCTTAATCCATTTTTCCGTTTAAATGATAATTTAGGATTTACGAGGTTTCAAAGGAAATGTTTAAAGTTCCTACTCATATCATCTATATCTATCAAACTAGGTGAATTATCTCAAAAACCACTCAACCGATTTTAAAACGTATATCACATAAAGAAAGCTACATTATTAATAAGTAAAATAGACTATATTTTATTTCCAAACAAATTAGAGATCCTTACGAAAATTGCAATAATGTTAGTTAAGTTAAATGCTAAAAAGTTTGGTGCTACCACAGAATAGATAATAATTGATGCTACTTCGAGCAGATAAAACGTCGCCTGTTTACGGTAAATGCTAAAAAGTTTGAAATAAAAAAGTAATTTAAAAAGAACAAAAAACCCGACTGCTTGGATACCAAAAAGTATAAAACAAGACATGATTTGAAGTATTAATAGAAATTTATTAAGGCGCAGTCGCACGTTAAGGTTAGCTATTGGACGTGCGACTGCGCCTTGATAATTTTATTAATATTATACGATTTAAATTGATAATAATGAAATACTTCAATTCATGTCTTGTTTTATACTTTTTGGTATCCAAGCAGTCGGGTTTTTTGTTCTTTTTAAATTACTTTTTTATTATAATCCATGAATCCTATTTCATTAGATAAATTAATAATTTCATTGATTCTTGGTTACTGTCATCATGCCTATTCCTGTCTTCCTGCCTGCCCTGTCTTCTTGCAATAATAAAAATAAAATAAAAGCATTACGAAATCTCGTCTTTATTCAATCACGTCCTCCCATCCATCTTAACGTTTATGTACGGGTTATAACTTTGTCGTAAAGATTAAAGTTGTTTAATACCTACATATTACATGCGGTGACCCTAACGGGAACGACAAAATTGCACATAAAAGTGCTTCAACGCGGAGTTTTATGCATGGAATTTACTTCTATGGTTTTATGATAATACTAGATGATGTCCGCGACTTCGCCCGTGTGGATTGAGTTTTTTTGGTTCCCGTGGGAACTCTTTAATTTTCCGGGATAACAAGTAGCATAAGTGTTATTCCAGACAGTAATCTATCTTGTATACTTCCAGAATATAATTAATCTGTGGCAAATTTCATCCAGACCCAGTCAGCCGTTCCGTTTAATCCATCCATCCAAGTTTTAATCCTTTAGCCAATTTATAATGGTAAAATTATAAAAGAAATTCAAAATTAAACTGCTGAATTAGTTTAATTATAACATTTATTTAAAATAGGTTATTTAAATCCCTTATTTACCATCGGACGTAAAAAACAATATTTTCATTGGCAGGTTCGCTGCAGTAGCCTGCAAATAAGTCCTTACTTTTATGTTTTACAGAATTTCGTTGGCTTAGAAAAACAGTAATATTTTTTTTAGAAGGTATACAGATTCATAATAATCACAACAGTATTTGAACACCAGAATAATATATTAACTTACTTAGTGACTTAATATGTACAGTGAATAGAATATACTTAATATTAATTGCAAAATTCGTTGATTTTGTCAACAGAAAAATAATGCGTTTGCGCACCAATCATACCTACTAATCATACTAATATTATAAATTCGAAAGTGTGTTTGTTTGTTGGTTTATTGGTTTGTCCTTCAATCACATTGCAATTTGCAACAGAGTAACGGATTGACGTGATTTTTTGTACGGGTATAGTTGAAGACCAGTAGAGTGACATAGGCTAGGCCGAAAAATTGAGGAGTTCCCGTGGGAATTAAAAAAAAAACTCCACGCGGACGAAGTCTTGGGCGTCAGCTAGTTTAATATAATTACGAGCAATGACTACAGACGGCGCTAAATCATGGTACTTAAGTACACCACGGTACAGGTCCATTTCTTTTATTTAAATTTTGCAGCCATGTGATATTTAAAAATTTAACAAATTTCTTTTCATAATTTTTCCAGCAATAATAGTAGATTATTCACCACGGGGGTAATGCAATGTATTATGTCACGGGCGCCGGGATAAATCCCAAGCGGAACGAGGGATTTTAGAGTCCCGAGCGTAGCGAGGGTGTTGCATCTAGAATCCTGAGAGTAGCGCGGGAATTAGGGGCGCCCAAGATTAATACAGCATTACCCCTACGGTGAATACTCTACTTTTCACACCTCGCGATACAACCACTTCTTTCAGCTAGCGTGGCCTACTCGATTTGACAAACAAATGTCGAACACATTCTGTTTACCGAAATAAGACTTTATGGTTAAAGCAATAAGAATTATGAATAAAAACTCTTTGGAATGAATAGAATTTCCTTCAGATCTTGCTTCAGATGCGCGATGATTCTAAATTCAAATCACATTATAACCCTAGGGAATAATGGATCTCAGTACAACATTATAACCCTAGGGATTTAATGTCTTACTTTAACCTTAGATAACAGGCCATGTAATAAGGCGTTGTTGAGCGAGTGGTGTGAAAAATATTTTTTTTACCAGAAGACACTGTAATGAAATAGTATTCTTTTATAACCCTAACAACGTAGAAAAAGTAGTTTCTATGTTTATTGAATAGTATTATAATACTAATAATAATTTTATTCAAATTATGAATTAATTATAACATCCTTTTCAAAAAAATTAATTAAAATTTACACATTGGTAAATAATTTACACATAATTATTTACATAGTTACCTACCTACTAGACTGTCAATATAATTATTATCTCATGAATTTTGAAACCAATTCATTTATAGGTACCTACATTGGTCTTATATTTAGTATCTAATAATACTTTGTGCACTAAATTATACCCTGTTTAGTCACAGGAAACTAAATTCGTCTGAAGTTTGATTTTATTTAACTTTTCTACATAATTAATATCTTATTACAATTGATACCATAATTATGAGATATGTTGTATGATATCATATTTAATGTCTACAAAAAGTGCAGTTTCCAATAACAAGCCTCACAGCCATTAAAAAAAAAAATTGGATTCAAGTTTCCTTAACCGCGATCATACTTGGTGATGATTGCGGCTTATGATGGAAGTGGGCTAACTTGATTTTTATTAATTTTGAAAAAAAATTATTTTACCTAATAAACTATTTATTTGCCGATGAAAAACGTGGTACTTACTTTCTAGGTGCTGTGCACATTATCGTTGTAAAATACATTTTTTATTTTAATAAATAAGTACCTACTTAATTATTAATTTACAGAGATCACTTCAATTAAACAATTTTAATTTCGAAAAATGATGGCTTTTTCAGTTCAAAATTATCATTTCATCCAAAAGATTTATAAATTCATTACTAATAAGAAAAACATTGCGTTTTAGCGATCGGTATAGTTATCATTTGAAAATTATTTTTGGTTAACAGAAGTTACATAATACGCTCATTCCCTAAGCACTTAAATCCATCAACAACAAGGCTTAGCATAAGAACAAACAAGTTCTGCAAGTTCCTGATAAAACACATCAATTCACTTTTGCACTTTCATCATTAACTATAAACAAAAGTCAACCGCAAGTGTCTTTAGCACCAAAGTTAGCTGTACTGAACGGATTCTGTTCACATTTTCACCGACACAAAAAGTTTCTTTGAGATGCCATACATTGAACCACCCGCGTGACGCTGGGACGATCTTATTCATAGAGGTGTTGCGTTGGACACGTGCTCTTCGATTGACCCGGTCTTGGCCATGTAATGCGATAAAGGAATTGACTCCCTTCCTCGCCTGTCTCGATAACCTGTCGAATACATAAATATTTTTACTAGGTTATGGAAGCGTTAACATGTTAAGTTCCCCGTCTCTCTCACACACATTCTAACATTTTCTATGATTGAATGAGCTCATGAATGAGCGAGTGAAAAGTGAAAACAACTAGTATTTTGCTTGCCATTTTTCTCTATCACATTCTAGGTATAGAAATAAAAATTCTTAAGTCTAAACTTTCCCTAATTATTTACCGTCAATACTTGGCTGTTTTGTCAAAAGTACAATCCATAAAAATGTTCGAATGTCGAGAGAGGATGCCTTAAGAGTAAAAAACCGGCCAAGTGCGAGTCGGACTCGCGCACCGAGGGTTCCGTACAAACCTGTAGGTATACAAGTAAAAGTTATAGTATTTATATTCCACTTATCTACTTTAATTTCAATTTAATACATCTACGCGTTCATGCGGAAAGAGGTAGTAAGTTTAAAATTTGCAGCATAAACGGCTGTATCTTTTGATTGTGTTGGCTTAGAAGTTTGATTTTTTCACAGCTCCAAGGGACAGTATATTTGAGATGCGTTCCTGAGAAAAAGGGCCTTGACACACAGACGGACGAACAACAAAGTGATCCTATAAGGGTTCCGTTTTTTTCCTTTTGAGGTACGGAACCCTAAAAAACCATTGGCAGGATAAAATATCTGCGGATACGTCAGCCGCAAGATATCACGCGCGTTTTCTCATTGAAATAAAAGCCCCGCGCGACTTTTATTTGATGATCGTGGGTTCATGCCGCGGTAATGGGGGTGGCGCTAAGAATTTACATAGAAAATATCTTGTCCTAGCGTGATCTGTCACTAGTTGCGACGATGCGAAACCAAGAACTCTGGTTAAAAGGTTCTTGAGCATAACGTGCCGGACTACTTCTTTTTTTTAATCCACTACAAGTTAGTTTTTGACTGCGATCTCACCTAACGGTAAGTGACGATGCAGTCTAAGATGGTAGCGGGCTAACCTGTTAGGGGTATGGCAGTTATATTAAACCTATACCCCTAGTCGGTTTCTACACGTCATCGTACCGGAACGCGAAATCACTTGGCGGCACGTCTTTGCCGGTAGGGTGGTAACTTAGTGGGTTACGACACTTACTTGCGTGACGGGCCTTGCGACGACGGGCGCGGGCAGGGCGGGGTGCGCGCTGCTTCCCAAAGCAGTGCTTTGCGAGCCGCTGCTAAACACAATCCTCCCCTTCTAGTCCATCCAGCTCTGAGGAGAACTTTTAAATTAGTTACGTGCGGCCATCCGGCCTAGGTCGCTAACTATGGGCCTCGTAAGAAAGCTCAGAGTCACTGAGCGGGCGATGGAGAGAGCAATGCTCGGGGTTTCTTTGCGAGATCAAATCAGAAATGAGGAGATCCGCAGAAGAACTAAAGTCAACCGACATTGCTCGACGTGTTGCGAAGCTGAAGTGGCAGTGGGCGGGGCACATAGTTAGAAGAACCGATAGACGTTGGGGTCCCAAAGTGCTGGAGTGGCGACCATGCACGGGAAAGCGCAGCGTTGGCAGACCCCCTACTCGCTGGACAGACAACATCAGGAGAGTCGCAGGGAGCCGCTGGATCCAGGCGGCGCAAGACCGAGACGTGTGGAAATCCTTGCAAGATGCCTATGTCCAGCTGTGGACGTCTATCGGTTGAGGATGATGATGATGATGATGTGCGGCCATCTTGGATTTCAAAATTATTGTTTTGGATTTCTTTAGAAAAACTGCCAGCAACGTCTTCAACGTCTTTCCTATCAGTCATCCAGCGGAAAAGTCATAAGGTCTAGCTCCACTTGAGATGCATGGGGCGGCGCGGCGCGACGCGGCGGTAGCGGCAAATATTATTTGCATGAGTTTGTACGGAGCCGCGTCGCGCAGTGCATCTCCGTAGCGTATCGCTTTAAGTGGGCCCAGCTCTACATATACAACTTTATACAAAGGATTCTTGCCGCTACGTGCCGCGTCGCGCCGCGCCTCTGTAGTGGACCACGAAACTTTAAATTCAAACAAGACAAAAATAATAAAATAGAAAAGAAAAAAAATACGCGACAAAAAAAATGAAACAAAATATTTTCATTCAGCTCAAAGTTGTCCAACATCGTTTGATGTTGTTTATTTTAACGTTTCTGAATGAAGTTAATGAAATACTTATCATGAATAATTCGAATTTTCTCTTTGAAAAACATCTCTGTAACTTGCTCTATTCATGGAATCTGTTGCGAGGTATTTCCTGACCTTCTATATTTACTGAGATTAAAACAGTCTTGTTGGTACCGAAGGGTACGTTTACACCGTGATGTACTACGTTGCTAGGCTATAGATGTGTGTCAAATCCACCAATAGGAGCGCTTGATTTTCAACTTAACAAGCTTAGTCTAGCTCTGGTGGAAAGGGGTTCAACGAATACGTAACGTATACGTACGTATGTAAGATTGTTACATAGCTACCAGTTGAAGCGACGGATGCGAGCTTTGGCTTAGCTATGGGAAGTATTGAGTAGGTATATCTGAGTAGACGAAGCGTAGAGCCGGGTATAGCTGGTGTAATATTGTAACGCCAACTCTTATGTGGACGGTCAGCGCGCACGTAGCGCACTCCAGCTATGACCGCCCATTCCCGTCAGTACAACGCGCACGCCACATATACGCCACTTGTTCGCGGCAGTGTACAGCGCGCGCGCTACAAATACGCCACTTGTTCGAGGCAGTGTACAGCACGCGCTATAAATACGCCACTTGTTCGCGGCAGTGTACAGCGCGTGCGCTACAAATACTCCACATGTTCGCGGCAGTGTACAGCGCGCGCGCTACAAATACGCCACTTTTCGTGGTACGCAGGTCCATCGCGGCTGCCCGTCTAAATCACACTGCGCCAGTGTCACTGTTACTTAGCTTTTTTGGAAATAGACTCACAGTTTCGAAGCAACTTTAACCTCGCTTAGCCACTCACCTGTGCGTCCAGTGTGGCTGCCCCGTATTACGCACGCCGTAACCTCCTGGCTGGAAGGCGGCGGAGTGGCCTGCTTGCCGCCGTCTGGCTGGTCAGGGAAGCAGCACCTGAAATACTATGTATATGTTACTGTTGTTGTTGATTATGTTCGATTCCCGGGACCCTATAACTAGGTATTAGGTTTCTCAGTATTTCCCCGAAGTTAGGAAGTTGTCGGTGTTTCACCCTCGTGCTTCGGAAAGTACATAAAGCCGTCGGTCCTGCACCCGATCTCTCCTTATTTTGCGTCCCATCAGGTTAACAAAGTAAGAGAATATACTAACTGTGTACTATAAATATCTCCAGTCGGGAGGACATACATTTTTTTTATGAGTTTTTTTTTTAATGTTAGGAAGCTGCAATCTGCAATAAGTATATTATGGGAAAAGTGATTAATTTGACGACCTCTTTGGAGCAGTTGCGAGCGCTGTCAGAGGTCCCGGATTCGATCACCGGCAGTTTAAATTTTGAATAAGTGAATTTCTGAATTTTCTCTGGTCTGGTCTGGTAAAGGCTTCGGCCATTTCTATAGTTACCACCCTACCGTTCGAGTACGATGCCTTGTATAGGCATTAGGGGTATGGGTTTAGCCCACTTATGCATCCAAGTGAGATTGTAGTTAAGGGCTAACTTAATGTAATGGAATAAAAAGATACCATGTAAGTACACTACATTTAGTCACAATTAGATTCCAGAGAAGGCTCCATAATTCCAGTTTGCCTGAATAAATACATCAGTAGTTTACTCAACTATGGGTCTCGATGCGAGGGTCTATGACCGACAATGTAATAATGTAAAGGGACTGGAATTCCTGCCGGAAACGTACAAGTGTGAATCCGTGAATTTTTGGGATATTTGATTAGGCAGATTGTAGTGCTAATTGAAATTCCGTAGAGTTAGTTACCAGTCTATTTTAAAGTCAAGTGTCCATATCGATTGTAATATGTAGCCCTCGACGGAACTTATAGGTATACTCACGACAATAGGAACATTAATGAAACTTGGAATCCTCCTTCTTTTTCTACTACAAAATAAGTAGCTATTGACTGCAATCTTACCTTGTTTTAAGTTCGAGTGAGATAAGAGACCTTGTTTATGAGACCGAGGCTCAATTGTCTACTGTAAAACTCAATTGTCTACGTCCGTCTGTCTGTCAGCGGGTATCTCTAATCTCTATGAACCGCAACAGCTATAGGCAGTTGAAATTTTCATAGAGTTCGTACTACGTAATTCAACACAATAACGACAAATAATAAAAATAAAACTTGTATTTACAAAGTACATAGTATTAACTTGTCTTCAACCGACTTCAAAAAAAGGAGGAGGTTCTCAATTCGACTGTATTTTTTTTTTTTTAATGTTTGTTACCTCAGAACTTTTGACTGGGTGGACCGATTTGGATGATTCTTTTTTTATTTGAAAGGGCATACTTCCCAAGTTGTCCCATATAAATTTTATCGAAATCGGTCGAGCGGTTTTTAAAATATCAACAATAAAATATGTACTTTGTATAGCGTGTGCTTGTTGTTGTAAAGTTGGCGCGGGAGTTTGAAGTCGGTTGTTTAAAAATAATTTTTTATATTAAATTATTAAGGGTTAATATTACCTGAAAGGCTGAATTTGATGGTACCTACTTGATGTGCTAACCTTTATGAAATTTATTTTGGCCAAGCCTTGTGTAAAGTTTCGTTACAAAAGTTGCATAAAATGTATTGTGAGAACATTCAAAGAATATTGAAAAATTCAATCTAAGGAGGGTTAGACTTTTTATCAACAAGGTTTGTCCCATCCCTATCTCATGCAAATTTCATTTCACTGGTCCGTTTATTGCTTTGTCGGGTACCTACAGGGTAAGGCATGTAAAGTTATCTATGTAGCTGTTTTTCAATGTATAAAATCATATAATACCTACATAAAAACTACTCGCAAGGACCCCGAAAAATAAGTAGGTATAGTTTGGGGGTTAGGGAAAAAATATACTTTAAAAAAAATGTACAAATATTTAATCTATTTTCTTTTACGATAGAAAATACCTACTCTGGAAAATTTGACTAAGCGAATAATTTGTTTTTATAAATTGCGTCCTGTAAAACAATTAAGAATTTTTCATGTTTTTCAAAACTACTTTTTTTGGTATTATAATTCACAATAGATAAAGCTTCGAAAATAATTTAATGTATTTCAACGTTTAAACTATCGTGAGAGAATTTAATTTAATGTAGGTACTTTTCCTCCATGTTCCGTTAATTTTTTCCACCCTGTACCATAATTATAGTCCATAATTATATGGAATAAATTATGTACAATTCTAATAATTATAAAATGGACCGTATGTGGTGTCACGCTCTCGGAATTAAACAAAGACATGCAAACTAATTTGACCTTAAGTATGCATATTTAATGTACTGAAATAGTGATGTCATTTGGATTATATCCACGGTCGAAGTCCATTAGTTGTACAAAGAGTACTCTGTTTGCCAGTCTGGCATTAACTAAAATGCCCTGAGGAATTCCGATTGACTAAGGTTTGCGTCTAATAATCCTTTTCCTTCGATCCTTTTGTTAGGTAGCTTTTTTTTTCACTACAATGCTCTACTATATTTTTAGCCTGTACAATACCTACTCTCATAAAATTTAATAGGTACCTAGATGCCCGAGAGCTCTTCATAACATGCTCAAAGGTATGTTCCTTTGTGATTGTATGAGTCATCATCACTATAGCCTATTAACGTCCCACTGCTGGGCACATGCCTCCACTCTCATAGGAGAGCAGGAATTAGAGCTTAGACCCACCACGCTGCTCCAATGCGGGTTGGCGGGCTTTAACGACTACTATCATGTTAGTGATAATAACCGGGACCGACGGCTTAACGTGCTCTCCGAGGCACGGGGGTGAAACACCGCCAACTTCCAAATCCCGGCTTGCACTGAGAATTTCTAAACCCAATACCTAACTTTTATGCCCGACCGGGAATCGAACCCAGGACCTCGCGTGATCCGCAGTCGACTATGCTAACCACTAGACCAACGAGGCAGTTCGACGAGGATTGTATATGAGTGCCCCTCTCAAATAAGGATTTTTATAATTTTTTCTGTAATGTTTAGCTTTAGGGAATCGTCGTCGTCGTCTCAACCAATAGATATTCTGCTGGACGAAGGTCTCCTGCATGGATCTCCACAGGACACAGTCTGTGCCGCTTGCTTCTAGCGGCTCCCAGCTACACGCTAGAGATCGTCCGTCCACCTAGTGGGGGGTAGTTCAACGCTGCGCTTTTTGGTGCAAGACCGCCATTCAAGCACCTTGGGACCCCAACGTCTATCGGTTCTCCAAACTATGTGCCTCACCCATTCTTATCAGGTCATCTTAGACTGCATTAAAACTTTCTAGCTGATTCTCGCGACTTTGTCCGCGGTGATTGAAGGTTTTTAATTCTTCTCACTCTTTTCCGGGATAAAAAGTAAGAAAGTGGTTTGTTGGTTTGTTGGTTTGTCCTTCAATCACGCCGCAACGGAGCAACGGATCGACGTGATTTTTGGCATGGGTATAGTTGAGGACCTGGAGAGTGACATAGGCTACTTTTTATCCCGGAAAATTAAGGAGTTCCCGCGGGAATAACAAAAAACTTAAACCACGCGGACGAAAGTTTTTTAAATTCCCACAGGAACTCTCTAATTTTTCGGGTTAATATATAGCCTATGACACTCTCAAATAATGTGGCTTTCTATTGGTACCAGAATTTTTCAAAATCGGTTCAGTAGATCCAGAAATTACAACGTCACAAACTCACAAACTTTACCTCTTTATAATATTAGTATAGATTAGTGGTCACTTACCGCAGTAGTTTGCAGTTTTTGAAGAGCACGATAAAAGCCTGCCGGAACTTCCTGTTCATGAAACAGTATGTGATGGGGTTGCAGCAGGACGAGCAGTACGCCAGCAGCTGAAGACTCACGATGCCCTTAGAACCGATGTACTGGTACAACTCCTCGGGGTAGAAGAGATAAATCTGTGGACAAACGTATAATCTAGAAGGCATTAAAAACCGGCCAAGTGCGAGTCGGACTCACGCACCGAGGGTTCCGTACAAACCTGTAGAAAGTTTTAATTTATTAAAAATATTTTTATTTTAAATATTATTTGAGTTGATTGAATGAAAGGTAAATTGCGGTTTACGATTTATGACGTATTAAAAAAAACTACTTCCTAGATCTCGTTCAAACCAATTTTCGGTGGAAGTTTGCATGATAATGTACATCATATATTTTATTTAATTTTATCCATTCTCTTATTTTAGAAGTTACAGGGGTGGGGGGGACATACATTTTACCACTTTGGAAGTGTCTCTCGCGCAAACTATGCAGTTCACAGAATACATCTACTTACCAAGTTTCAACAGTATAGTTCTTATAGTTTCGGAAAAAAGTGGCTGTGACATACGGACGGACAGACAGACAGACAGACATGACGAATCTATAAGGGTTCCGTTTTTGCCAAATTTGGCTACAAAACCCTAAAAAGTGGCTGGCATAAGGTGCATTTTATTCAATTGAAAAATTTTTGCAATTAAAAAACAAAAATGATTTTGATTAAATTGTGTAACAAATGCAAACTATAATTTATTATTAATTAAACTATTGACTCAATTAATCATAGACTTGGTATACCTATTTGACATTTTAACATTGACATTCTAATTGATGAAGCATTATAGCCATCCATTGTATCCATAGACTTATTGAATATTTGAATGTTACTTAGCCTACAAAGCCGGACGTTATTTGTAATTAATTATTCAAGACATTATTTATTTATTCAAGATGTTATTCCTGTGAAATGTTATCCTAATACCAGAACATACCTGTACTATGTTATACCTGTAAATACTTAAAAATTTGTACGTCAGGGTTGCCTGACTGGATATGCTGCGACTTTTCATACTGTAACCATCATTGTAACACATATTCAGACAAATAAATTCATTATATTCTATTCTAAATATGTAGAAAAGAAAGAAGGAAGAAAAAACACTTATTCCCAAATTGTGCCACACATAAATTAGCTTACCTACCTGAGAAAGGTAGATCACCCCTGCACCTAAACGATCTAAACACTTACACTAATAAAAAAACTATGTTGAACTATGTCAGGTAGGGCATTACCAGAAAACCGGACCAGGCCCAGCATAATGCTGTATGTTCAGTGAGAGCATAAAAGCATACAGCGCTGATTTTCAGCCGGAACCCTGATTCAGGTAACACCATGAAACGAAAAGGATGACTGATCCAACAACGTACAGCTCAAACCACTGGACGGATCGGGCTGTTTGACATACAGACAGTTATTATAACGTAGGCATTAGAACGTCTATGTCAACAGGGACTTCAAGAGGTGTATGCGTGGCTCAGAAATAACCTACTAACTATAAACACGAATAAAACAAAATTTATTAGTTTCAAAATTTCTAGCAGAACTGACCCAATACAACAATTAAATATTAAATTACATTTATGTTCCAACTTTCACAGTGAAAATTGCGATTGTCCTATAATCGAACAGGTCAGTGACTTAAAATATTTAAGAGTAATACTGGATGAATACCTTCGGTGGGATAAGCAAGTACACGCTCTGAGTGGTAGGCTACGCAAATTCATGTTTATATTCAAAAGGCTGAGAAATGTGGCTGATGCAGAGGTGATAAGGTTTGTTTACTTATCATTTTGTGAATCATTACTAAATTACTGCTTACCTGCGTGGGGTGGAGCTGGGAAAACTTATTTGCTGAAACTAGAACGTTCTCAACGTGCCGTTCTAAAGACTGCTTATAAAAAACCTTACCGCCACCCCACTGATAGCCTATACTCAGAGTGCGGATATTTGCGCGTGAGACAGTTATATATCAAGTCCGTTATACTGAGATTCCACAAATCGGCAGCCTTAACAGTAATTACCCGCTCGCGTCTCCAGAGGTGGAGGTGCCCCTTATTAAGCACACAGTGGGCACGTAGATGTTTCCGATATGCTGGACCATTTCTGTATACCAAAATCAATAGAGCACTCAAAATCACAAAAATGTCACGTTACACATGTAAAAAAACCATAAATAAATGGCTAAAAGATCTCACCTACGAAGACACGGAAAAAATACTAAAAAATTTAATATAGTAACATACGTACACGCACACGCACACACACACACACACTCTCACACTTTTAAACCCAACAAAAAAGCATTAATCAATGCATTGTAGTTATATAATATGTGCATAATTTGTTGTTGATAAGTTGTATGTTCAGATTGTAAATTATTTTTAAGTTTTTTATTGTTACCTACCCTCGGAAATCGGTTTCCACGATACAGGGAATCCTAGTGTGGAAACCACTGCCCCAATAGTTTTAACCGAAAATATTGTAATGTTTTTCAAAAATAAATGAAATGAAATGAAATGAAATTATATAGCCAATATTTAGGAAGGAAGCCCTTGGGGGTTGAATTTTCATATATATTGTCACGTAGTGATTTTAATATCACTTGGATTATATTGTATTCCTTAATATTGTTGAAAGTACGTTAGCGACATCTAGTGTCAAGGCTCACAACGTGTTGGGTCGATGCGCAGGATTTCCCATAGATGGCGCTTGTTGTCTTTGGCCATAAAACACGATGATATTTTTTTTTTTTCCATTAATATGTGATTTTATCACAGGATTTATTACTTCGTACCCGTTGCATTTTGTGGAAGATAGGTAATGACATCTAGCGTCAAGGCGCAGAACGTGCGTGTGTCGATGCGCAGGAGTTCCCCATAGATGGCGCTTGTTGTCTTTGGTCATAAGAACACGATGATATTATTTTTTTTTCTCTATTAATATTTTTTTTTATTATTAAAACATTGTTTTATTATATATTTTTCGAGTTTTTTAATTATTGGGATTCACGTTAGTCTATGGTGGAGCATTTCAGAATGCGGCCACACTCGCTGTGGGTCTATGGCAACACCGAATTGTCAGAGTTCAGATTTCCGTCGAACTCAAGATGTGATAGCCGTTTGTCGGGATATCTCAGATTCCCGTTTTCTCCATGGCTTCGCCTGGAAAATTAACAATAATGCTGTTGTACTAGTCATCTTAACAATTGCCTATTTTTCCACATCAATTTTGGTGAGTGATATGAAAATTCGATATTCGATTTCACGTATGACATCTTTCTCAAGATGGCGTACGTAGCTAAGGAAAATTATAATTAATTAGTCTTGTTTGTTTTTTCCAGTTCCCATATTATCCCGTATTATTTTGAAGAAGGTTGGGATGGGTGGACTATCCTGGAATGTTCAATTTACAGGATGTCCTTGGTTAGTTGTGTGAAGTGGATAATTGTACACGTGGATGGTGTAAAAATGCCTTTTGTTAAACTCACTTCTCTTTTGTTTCAGGGTTTTCGTTTTTCTTTTGTTAATTTATTTTTGCTACTATTACTACTGAGACGATTCATTTTTTTATTTTGATATCCTCGATATATTTCCGAGATTGGGAATTCTCGTCGATGCTTTCTCCGGTGATAAATGCATTCCAAGGATTTGGGTGGTGAGCTGACGAGGCCGTTCCCTGGAAGTAGACCAAGTTCCTGATCCATGTATTCAGGTGACCCCAAATTCACATTCAGCAAGTACGGAAATCTTTCTTTTTTTTCCTTTCCGAACATATAGTGGTTTTAAATTCGGTGTTCTCAAAATAGTGAGTCAGATTCCGTGAACCCCTTTCCGCTGAGCTAAATAAACAATTTAAAGAAACTTTAAAATAGTAAATTCAAGGTTTTTATAATAATCTATCTGGACCCCAAGCGTCCCTGATAAATCTCTATAACTTAAGTATCTATGAATCTAGGGTGTTTAATTAAGTAGCCTTAAGTTACTTATTAAGATTTAACAATAAGGTGTACTAAAAATATACCAACAGTAAAGTTTGCCTGAAAAAAAGAACTTGTATTTATTCCATCTCCCTAGATAGGTACATTTTACCATTCTGTAACTTTGTAAGTGGGTGATTACTTTCGAATCCTGGTAATTTCCATTCTGCCCTAATTACCCCCCTTACAATATCCTATATGAAAATTCAACCCCCAAGGGCTTTGAAATTTGTATCGAGATCGAACGTCTTCGCTAGCAACGTGGTAAGTAATGTCGTTCCATCCTGAGACTAAAATTTAAATATTTTTTCTCTCCAAGGATAACTGCGATGAAAACCAGTCACAAAGACGGATGTGACAAATTTGATAAGTTTCAAAAGCACTTCTGAATTTAAGTAATTGAAGACCTTTTGTGTTGACGCAAAATTCGTTCTTTTCTCTAACCGAATATGATTATTGAATAAGTAAGGAAATAAAATATTATGTCGACTCACTGGCTGGTGAGTGTACTCGCATATCGTCCAGGGGGTTACTATCGATTAACGCAGTGTTAAATTAAATTAAATTAGGGATTATAATTTCTAAAACACAAACGAAAACAATATTAAAACAATATACGGCTTTATTATTTAGGTATTTATTAAACAACTTGACCGTTATTCGAAGCCTAATAATATTATGAGATATGCCATCGCTTCCGTTTCCGTTTTCTGTCCCTTTTCTTTGCTGTATACCTGTCTCTTTCTATTTCCGTTCCCACCACCAGCAGTGAGCGCCATGATTGTGGGCGCACAATTTTTCGTCATTGACGTCGTCGTTGCCGTTCCGTCAACACGTGCACTCAGCTGCATAGTTAATTTTCTGTCTAAGTGATTTTATTCTTAATACCTGCAATTCGTACAATTATTGTGGTTCGTGACATTATAACTGGTATGTACACTTTTGTTTTAATTAAATATCAATTAATGCGACTATTCATTTACGTACTACGCGACTTTACGTCATATTGTATCTTAATGCTTTTAAAGTTTAGAAGCTGATCCATAAGAAGATCTAGAAGCTATTTAAAGCTAATTGAAATTTAACACTATATATTTACTACCTGCATAATTTTTATTTTTATTTTGAACTACTTATAGTCGTTTTAACGGTGTTACCGTTCGTTAAGAGTTTGATTCTAATATGTTCACTATTTTAATTCTATTTTAAGCTGGTTATAACGGATATATTTAAAATGAGTGATTTTCCTGAATGTGTTCCGGGACCGAGTAAAGCTAGTGGAACAGATGAGTGTCATAAAAATAAGCGTAAAAGAACACGAGAGAACAGTGTGAGTTCTAACTCGTCTTCTTCCGGTTCAAGTAGCTCGACTTCTTGTAGCTCAGATTCGGATCAACCTCGTAAACGTTCTAAGCGTTCTTCAAAATCAAAACGGTCTCGTCGTAGTAAAGATAAAAAATTTAATAAGTTATTTGCTGAAATCTCTCAGATTAAAAAACAGCTTGCAGAAAACAATACACTTAGTGGAACTAGCCTACCCCAGGAGATCGAGGGAGACTGGGTTAATGATAATGTCAGTGGTAACCTGTATGATAGTGATCATATTGAAGACGAGTCGGAACCACAATTTTCGTTAGCTATCGGGACTAAAGTCAAAGATCCAGATGTTTTAAAAACACCCGCGTTGTATTTGGACATTTTGAAAAATATCCAACGTTTAGGCGATTCGGACTGGCGAAATGTGAGATACTCAGACGTGCAGAAAAGTTATCTTCATACTCCCGGATTTGCGGATTTAGAAGCGAATGACGAAGTAAAACGGTTTGATAGCTCTCGAAACACCATAAATACCGAAAAAGCGTTCGCTTCTATATGCTATGCTCTGGTTAAACAGCGCGATCAACTGGAAAAAGAAATACGAAGTTTTTTGTTATGGGCTAAGGATTCTCCTACCCTTACTTTTAGTGATGTAAATGAGAAGATCCATGATATATTTGTTACGGGTGATTTTTCAAAAATATCAAATGATGCACTGCAGTTGGTTTGCGGCCATAGAGCGGAAATTATTCAGCAACGACGCGAGACTATTCTTGCATCCGTGAAGGATCCGCTTCACAAAAGCATGTTGCGCAAAATACCGCCAACGTGTCAAAACTTATTTGATGCTGAAAAGTTTACGGCTGCCCTTGAAAAGGCAGGTGGAGTACGAAAGGTGTTCTGGCCTCGACAAAAAGATCGCGCACCTGCACCGCAGTCCGATCAAAGTAATCCTGTGCCAGATCGTAGGAATCCACTACCGACTTCGAAGCTGATGAACAAAGGTCAGCCTTACAAAAATAAGTTCAACAACTCTGGAGCGCATAACAACAACTCCAAGTCCTTTCGTGGTAGAGGAGGTAAAGCAGCCACAAGTCGCACAAATAACGAGAACTACGGCCATACACGCAGAAGCTCTCCCTCATCCCACCGGGATAGGAGAGGCAAAACTCGAAGATACTGACTCACCGAGTCACTTCGTAGCCGGTCAGCTCGTATACTACTATCGGAGGTGGAAGGTAATCGGAGCTCCAGGTTATGTCCTCAAGGTTATTTCCGGATACCGTATACCATTTTTGGAAAAACCTCCACTACATGTACCCATTCTCGCCCTGAGTCAGCTGGAAACTCCAGTTTCAGACGAAATGACGCTTGCAATAGAAAAGATGTCAACGGAAGGCGTGTTGACAACAGTTCCAATATCTCCAAGTTTCGTTTCGTCAATGTTTCTGGTCCCGAAGACAGACGGAACCATGAGACCTATTTTCAACCTCAAGGCGCTCAATTATTATGTCCATTCACCTCCATTCAGGTTGATAAACAATCACAAAATTCCCGATTTCTTACAACCACAGGATTATCTAACAAAAATCGATTTGTCTCAAGCATATTTCCATGTGCCGATATCCCACTCACACAGACGCTTTTTACGCCTGTTATACAAAGGAAAACTGCTCCAAATGAACTGTCTGCCCTTCGGGCTAAGTTCAGCGCCCAAAACTTTCGCGTCAGTAAGCAACTGGATTGCACAGTTACTTCGAAAACAGGGCATGAGGATCTTAGTATACCTCGACGACTTTTTATTGGCCAATCAAAATGCCGACAACTTGGAAACTCAGACGCAAACTGCACTGAATCTATTAAAGTTTCTAGGGTGGAAGGTGAACTACGAGAAATCAACCCTTGCCCCATGTCAAACCATAGAATATCTCGGCATATTATGGGACCCCTGGTTGAATCGCAAGTCGCTACCGGCGAAGAAATGCGCGAAATTAAGAATGTTAGTCACAAATATTTTAATACCAAAAGCTGCATCCGTAAAACAACTACAGAGCTTAATCGGCTTTCTGAATTTTGCGAGTTTCGTTATACCACGGGGCAGACTGAATTATCGTCAACTCCAAAGACTGTGTTTAAACAATTTGAATCAGGATCCATATCAAGCCCTGTCGCTGCCCGAGTCTGTAATAGACGAGCTGAAATGGTGGCAAACTCATCACACAGATTGGTCAATGATACATGCACCATACCCGACACACTATATTGTAACGGACGCATCAAATCAAGCTTGGGGAGCACGTATAAACAATACGGTCTTATCCGGAGTATGGTCAAGTATAGAGAGAAAGTTGCACTGCAACCACAAAGAGCTTCTTGCTATCCTCAGAGCCTTAGAAGAACAAAGTCCGAACCTACAATATGCAACGATACACCTTCAGTGCGACAACAAGACTGCCGTATCATATCTTCGAAACGAAGGTGGTACCAAATCTCAAGCTCTTCTGGACCTGACATACAAGATCATGAGTTTAGTCGACCTTCTCCATATCAATTTAACTGTGCATCATATTCCGGGCAATTACAATGTGGAAGCAGATCGACTGTCGAGGCTTCGAGTTGCCCCAGAATGGCACCTTCTACCGCAAGCCACGATTCCAATATTTTCCAAGTGGGGAGTTCCTGTCATAGATCTGTTTGCTTCAAAAATAGCGCGCGTAGTCCCCAGATATTGTTCACTGGATTGCCAAGATACTCAAGCAGACTTTCACGACGCTCTGTCTCGTGTATGGAACTATCCCTTGGCGTGGGTATTTCCTCCCCCCTTTTTAATGCCGAAAATTCTGCAACATCTAAACCAATGTCGTGGAACGTATTTGATAGTGGCACCAAGATGGGAACAAGTGTTTTGGCGACCGGATCTAAAGAACCGAGCGACAGCACCGCCCTGGACAATCCACAATCTTCCACGGGTATTGATAGACATATCAACCGGTCTAGCTCCCCACAAGATATCGGAAATGACACTCGAAGTGTGGAAATGTGGGGGAGGAATGAAGTACTGAATAACTGGACAGATCAACAAAGGAACCTACTTATGTCTAGTTGGCGACCTTCCACCGTTAGGTCTTATAAGCCTGCATGGTCGCGTTGGCTTTCATGGGCGTGTTTGAATAATATCCCTGAAAATAAACCTAGTGGTTCTGATTTGGCAAGGTTTTTAGCAGACTTACATAACAAAGAAGGCTTGTCTTATAATACTATACTATGTTATAAATCTGTAGTGTCTACTCTGAGTAATTTAGAAGCTACGGAGCCACTTAGTAACCATCCTCTCGTCAAACGAATTTTAAAAGCTATTGCTGCAGCAAGACCTAAAATTTTGAAACCACCAATATGGGACGTTGATTTAGCCATAAATCGCTTAGCTCGAGTGAATCCAGATACTAGTAATTTATATGAAATATCTAAATATACAGCATCAATTCTTCTGTTATGCTCTGGTCGGAGAGTTCATGATTTGACACTTTTGCGTACAAACTCATGTAATTGTATAGTAGCCGATGATTGTATAGTCTTAGTACCTGCCTTCGGTTCAAAAACGGACTCAATTGATTACCGCCAGTCAGGCTGGAAATTAAAAAATAATCCATGTAATAAAAGTCTAAGCCCAGTACATTGGATTAAGCGATTGATTGAAGTGGGTCAACAAAGACGCCAAGACGCAAAGTGCGAAAATTTGTTTGTTTCTACGTGTGGTCAGCCAAAACCGGCTTCAAGATGTGTAATTGCTAGCTGGGTTAAAAATATGTTGAAAGAATCTGGAATCGAAGCATCGGCTGGTAGTTTTAGAGCCGCGGTTGCCTCAAAAAGTTGGGTAGAAAATGCACCTCTTGACGAAATTCTCACAAGAGGTAACTGGAGATCTGAAAAAACCTTTAGGCGTTTTTATTGCCGCCAAGTATTAGGTTCCAACAAGAACACTAGCAAAGTCACACAACTATTTAGTGCAGTTGATTAACTTTTTATTTTTGTTTTGCTATTCATGGTAATTCTTTTGAAGATTATTGTACTTCATACTTGTTTGTTTAATAAATTTCATACTCGATTGCATCTTTGTTTTAAATATAAATTTTTCAAACACAATCTGATGTTTATCGTGTCGATGTGTCCCTAACAGTTTCTTAGTCACATTGACGCCGTTCACCACCACCAGGCGATAACAAACACGTCTCATAATATTATTAGGCTTCGAATAACGGTCAAGTTGTTTAATGAAGACGTTTTACCTGAAAATAAAACGTGTATTAAACATACTTACCTTATTCGAAGCCTAATAAATTTTAATTCTGCCTGGTGTTATTCGACTTAATGACGAAAAATTGTGCGCCCACAATCATGGCGCTCACTGCTGGTGGTGGGAACGGAAATAGAAAGAGACAGGTATACAGCAAAGAAAAGGGACAGAAAACGGAAACGGAAGCGATGGCATATCTCATAATATTATTAGGCTTCGAATAAGGTAAGTATGTTTAATACACGTTTTATTTTCAGGTAAAACGTCTTCATTTATTTATGTATTTTAGCTTAATTCTTAACATAATTTATTTCCAGCTTTTCTCACTAGAATTATTTTCCGAACCGGTGGTATAGTCGTGACTTATCTTAAGTGACACAAGTTGTCTTTCGTGAAATAAATAAATTTTATGAATCATTTCGTTTCATTTGATAACAAAAATATTGTAAGGAGCCGATCATACAATAATCGTAGCGTTAAGGAACAGCTGTTCTCATTCCTTGGGAATCCTTTATATTTTGCACAATATGGTCCCAAGCAAGCACCAAGCAAACCTACAGTGATTGATGAGGCAATTTGCGGCAGTGACTCAGAGAGGAAACCCGACGAAAATCCCGAGATTCACTTGAAAAAGTAATAATAAAAGCAAACATATTATAAAAGAAGTTAAAGCCATCTAAATTTTCAACTCTATGTATGTATGTATGTAAAGGATATTCTTTAATGATCACCAAAAACAAAAGAACAGTTTACATAAGAAAAGCTTTGTACCTATGTACACTAAGGCGGTTAATTAATCAAAGTGTTTTACCGTATTGATGACGTGCAGTGGCGTCCAGCACACGAAGAACTCTAGTATGATCACGAACAGCATCCTTATCACCTGAGAAACATAACGAGATATTAGATTAGGCCAATGATCTTGTAGAGGAGTTATTTTCGATGACATGAGATTGAGATATTTTCAAAAATAAAGACGTTTTTGAACTTTGATTTTGAAGTTCCTTTTTTTTTCTAAAGGGCAAAATACACAGGGAGCGGGCGCGAGTAGGGTACGCGGTGGGTTGAATTCCTAGTAATTATATGGACGACATCACACAGAACACGGGCGCGGGTCGGGCGCGTGGCGGGTGACGCTGTGTGATGTCGCTTTGCGCTTAAATCGACGAAATCCTTAGAGCAAATTCCTGTACTTATCTCCTGTTAGTAGTTTACATTTTCACCTCAGTAACCCGTTATTACAAATATTTGGCAGAGAGGTGCTAACGCTCGTCATTTTGACTTCTATTTGGTTGGGCACTTGCCTTTAGGTCACGATTACACTTTAAGTTTTAGTCTCATAAGGCGCTTAAATGAGCTTTATAATTTTACGAGCTGATGCCCGCGATTTTACCCGCGTGGTTGAAGTTTTTTTAATTTCCGCGGGAACTCCTTACTTTTCCGGGATAAAAGTAGTCTATGACACTCTCTAGGTCCTCAACTATACCCATGCCAAAAATCACGTCGATCCGTTGCTCCGTTGTGGCCCTGTGGGGTGATTGAAGGACAAACCAACAAACAAACACACTTTCGCATTTATAATATTAGTATGGATTTCTTTTCTTTTTTAAATAATATTGGACATATTAGTAGATATATTGACATTACGTGCTAATAATAATGATTACTAGATCGATGAGGATTGTTAATCCTTATCCATACAAATATTATAAATGCGAAAGTGTGTCTGTCTGTGTGTCTGTCTGTCTGCTACGCTTTCACGGCCCAACTACTCAACCGATTTTGATGAAATTTGGTACAGAGATAGGTTACATCCCGGGGAAGGACATATGTTTCTTTTTATCCCGGAAAATTGAAGAGTTCCCGCGGGAATTAAAAAAACTTATCTGTTCAACTGATTTTCATGAAATTTGGTACAGGGGTAGGTTGTATCCCAGGGAAGAACATAGGCTACTTTTTATCCCGGAAAATTGAAGAGTTCCCACGGGAATCAACAAAATCTATCTTTAACTGGCTTGTTGGTCTAGTGGTTAGCAAGTTCGCCTGCGGCCGACGAGGTTCTGGGTTCGAGTCCCGGGTCGGGCCATAATTAAGTATTGGGTTTTTCTGACTAGAAATTCTCAGTACTAGCCCGGAGTTAAGAAGTTGGCGGTGTTTTATCCCCGTGCTTCGGAGAGCACGTTAAGCCGTCGGTCCCGGTTATTATCACTAAAATGATAATAGTCGTAGCCCGCCAACCCGCATTGGAGCAGCGTGGTGGGTCTAAGCTCTAATTCTCTCTCTCCTATGAGAGTAGAGGCCTATGCCCAGCAGTGGGACGTTACAGGGCTGTAGTGGATACCTTTCGTTTAGCCTCGATGCTCTTGTCTATGTGTGTGGAGCGCACCACGTGTCTGAACTCCAAGTCCGTGTGCAGCCAGCACGTCTGCGTCTTCCTCTCGGCGTCCAGCTTCGATTCTGTGTCCTGTTCGAAAAATAAGTTATCGGATAGCTAATAATCAATTTATTATTAACTAGATGATGCCCGCGACTTCGTCCGCGTGGATTGATGTTTTTGGATTCCCGCGGGAACTCTTCAATTTTCCGGCATAAAAAGTTAGCCTATGTCCCCGGGATGTAACCTATCTCTGTGCCAAATTTCATCAAAATCGGTTGAGTAGTTGTGCCGTGAAAGCGTAGCAGACAGACAGACACACTTTCGCATTTATAATATTAGTATGGATTGCTAGATGATGCCCGCGACTTCGTCCGTGTGGTTTAAGTTTTTTGATTCCCGCGGAAATTTTCCGGGATAAAAAGGCTATTTATTTATTTATTTTATTTTTATTAGGTATTTTTGTACAAAATATTGTCTTAAATCTAATTTTAAAAAGTGGACAAAGGTAAAGCTTATCTCTAAAAAGAAATCTTTTCCAGCCTTCCTTGAAAGTGAGTAAGGTGAAATTGTTAAGTGGTATAGGTACAAAAATAAAATATATTGGAATTTAAAATGTTGGCTATGTTCTTGCCCAGGATGAAACATCAGGGTATATTAAGTTATATTATCCGTTCCAAAAAGGGGTAACTAATTTCCAAATATACGAACTTACAAACATCCAAACTTTGGCATTTATATGAAAGAAAGTAAGATAACCACGAGTGAAGCGAGGGTGAACATTTTACAGAAACAAACTCAAATTATTTTGGCCTGATTTGTGATTTAACTACTGAGGATTTCTCGAGACTTTGATGCCCCTAATAGACCAGTGGCTTGGGGTTGACGGTGCTCACCGGGCCAGCCTTAGTCCGCCACTGAGTTAGGGTCTTGATATAGCAAGTTAACAGAGCGTATGACATAATTTATGTAGTTCCACGTAACAATTTATAGCAAGCACCGCCGCGGTCTGCCGCCTTACCCGTTGTCCTATATCCAAGGTGAGGAGGTGAGGTCCAAGTTCCAACAAAACCCACTATGTGTTACCTACTAAATATTATGTTATTTTCTTATCTTTTCTTTTTTATAATCTTCACAAAAGATATGTTCACGAATTTTCTAGAGCATAGACCAATGACTAGAGACCATAGAAGGCATAAAAAAGTTTTTTTTTTACACATGGTTTTTAACTTTGTTTTTAAGCTTGCTTTGCACTCAAGCAGATAGGCCGCGGAAAAGTCTGCAGTAGAATACCACAATACAATCAGATTGCTTGTACGCAGTGTCGGGGTTGCCTTGTATGTACAAAATATGAACAGAGAAAGAAAAAAAAAACGTTTATTTACATAACAAATCATGTCGTATTACATTCTTCTTAAAGCAGTGCACGATTGGATCAAAGCCCTTATTTCAAGGGGATTTAAACATCTCGTTATACAAATTTTATTAAGATTACTTTATAGGTATTAGGGATAGCCTGAGTGGAGACGAATCGTTGAATAAAAAGAAGTCGAATACATTATTTAAATTAAATTAATGATCTCAGAATTTTTCAATCACAAAAACAGCTGCGAACACCGCTACAATTTTTAACTCAAAAAAAAAGAAAAGATTTTTCAAAAAATACGCTCTTAGGTTGCTCCAAGTGAGATTTGACAGCTCCAATGCTTAATCTATTATTATGCATATTATCAATGGAGAAGTTTCATGATGTTGTGAATATCATATTTAACACAACGGAAGTAAAATATAGATTAAAACTGATAAATCAGTGTTTTTTTAAATCCATCAATAAATGACTAAGAAATGACGATTTAAAAGTTTAATTATTTAATGTACTCTGATTGCTGTATCTTACTCGTATGAGAAATTTTGTGAGGTAGTTTTAATACCTAGCCGAGATTCAATACTTCAAAATTATCTTCACACACAAATTCAGTGCTTTTAATTCAATTAAGTCACGTTAACTCTATTTATTTCTGTTATTCGGCTTTATAAAGTCGGTTGATAGGGAATTATGACGTCACGTCTCCCGTCTTGCAAGCGCAACTTTAAATTTCCATAACTTTTTCATTTGTTGAGATATTTTAATTATTCTTTCATATTTTTGTTAAATTTTGTCTTAATTTTCATAGTAAAATAAAAAAAATGGTAAACTTCTCCATTGATGTATCGCAGACGTGTTGAATCGAAAAGTTTAAATAGTACTCAGATCTTTGCGAGATATCTTAATAATTTTTGACAGAATTCTATCAATCAATATTCATTTATTCAAATTAGGTACACTGTTAAGTCAAAGGTCAAATTAGGTACAATATTCATTTTTTCAAATTAGGCACAAGATTAGGTTTGGTAGCTATGCAGGTAACATACTATATTGTGGTATTCATTTATCTAACCTTAGTAATTTTCTTGAGGTTGCAACCGTTTCTGCAGCAAAGCTCCGAGTCGTTGCCTTGTAGTATAGGCGTTGTGGCCAGCAACGGGTTGTTTTTGCATGCGGCTTCACTCGTCACTGCGAACAAACACATGACTTCATCTCCTCTCTTAACGACTCAACAGACATGTTCGACGAATGCTGCAAGAAATTCAACTAATAGGTAGGTCCCACAAACGTATCTGACTCGGTGGTCAAAATTGGAACTAATTCTGTCTGTTTAATGTTTAGTGGCATTGACCTGGACCTTTTAGGGGCATTGGTATTGATAAGGCCTCTAATCAAGAGCCAGGCGGCAAAACGCCACCTGAGAAGACATGCCCCGGTAAGGAGGCACAACCTAGAGGCCCGCACCACGAGCGTCACAATCGTGAAGAATAACCACGAGTAGTGTTTAGTTTTATTTTATTTTTCATATATAATACTAGAGACGCTGTCACCGAGTCATGGTACGTTTGTCGGACTATATTTAACAATAATACTTTGTTGATTTGATTGAGTTGACTTAAAAACGCGCTTCTAGTATGGAAGTTTGTATGAAATACATAGTTGTGAATTGTGACGTCATCAAATTTCAAAGCATCTTTTTTTTGATAGAGGAGATTATTTTAGTTATTAACATAATACTAATCCTTTTTATTTCTTTTTCTGGTGACTGCTTCTGAGAACACCCACAACACGCCTTTTCATACCTTCCAAAGGTCGATTGGGAGATAAAGCTCTCGAGCTTTAAGTCCACCTATATAAAAGTTTAAGTTTGTATATAGCAGTTAGTCATGGTTAAAAAAAAATGACTCACAATTTCGTTGCCAGTTAAAGTTGTGTTGTATCTCATGTCTCATCCCGCGCCACAGCTTAGTCACTATGAGGCAATACGCGAAGGACATGATGAAGAACGGCAGCAGCAGCAGCGCAGCGTCCAGGCCCAGGTTGAACGCTCGCTCCAGCTCCAGGCTTGTCCACACCTCTCGGCATTTGTATGCTGGTGAGAAGGAGAGTGATGTGAGAAGGAGAAATGGGAGTTTCAGGGCGAAAACTGAGAATTTGTCTCCTGTCCATATAGTGTGTTTCGACCTTAACGGGATCTTTAAAAAACTTTGGCTCCGCTCGGCTAGTTTCTCAGATTATAGTCAATGAGTGAACCAATTGCTCTTATATCTTTAACATCAAATCTATTATATGTAAGACATGACTATATAAATTGGCTGCCCTAAGACAGAATTAGGTACTCCAAGCGACGCGCGGTCGGTGCACAGACTACGGACTAGTCTAATGTGCAAGATTAACTAATGCCTGCTTAAAACAAGGAGTTCAAAGTCTAGACTGGCTAGTCTAGAGTGAAAAGTTTAATTTTCTATTTAGTGAATATTATTTTTAATTATTTAAAGAGGTTGCCCTTAACAGGTTATTAGTATTTTTAATACGACTGCCGAAAAAAAGGAGTGTAATGATAAATGATTTATTGAAAATAATACAATGTAACTTAATGCTAGCTAGCCTAACCTAATTACTATATAAATCATGCCCGCGTGGAATGGTGGCAAGAATGCTGGCTGCATTTCCCAAATGATTTATTTATTTCACATAGGACAACTTGGTGTCACTTATGATACGTTATGACTCTACCACCGGTTCGGGAAACTAATTTTACTGAGAAGAGCCGGCAAGAACTAAGAAGTTGCTCTTTTCTTAAAAAAGAAAAAGGTTACAGTAAGTAGACAATACAACACATACGTTACGTTTCAAGTCAGTTACACTGACTTGTGGGTCACTGGATGCGAAGCCGGTTGCTTCCATGCAACTGGGTCATTCAGAAAATCATAGATATTTAATGTCGAAAGAATAATGTTTTCAGGGTTCAAGTATACATGTGCATTGTATGTATGTATGTGCATTTCTTAATTCCACCATAACTTCTAAATGTCAGAACAGTTTCGGATACATGGCGTAACGTTAGAATCCTGACATCTTCCCAAGAGACATTTTATCGGGTTATAAATTTTTTGAAAAATATTCAATACGGCAGGGCAGCCATATTTTTTAATTTTTAAATTACGTTCACCTGTTAATAATTATACCTGTATAGTTCATAAATTCAGCAATGAAAAAGTTAACAGTGCTACCCGCTGTGAATGAACTTTGACTTTGAAATAATCTAGTGTACACAACTAGCTGCTACTAATATAATACTGTCGTTATGAATAAGTGATGTAATAACTAGTAATAAAATCTTAATGATCGAGTCTAGACAGCCGGCGTCTATTCTTCGGCTAATGTTCGAATAGGCACTTTCTGATGGATTAATCACATAGAGTTTATAGAAAATTATTACTAACTAGTTATTTATTAATTACAAAATAGATTGTGCTTAGGTACTAAAGTAATACTTTTACATAAGAAGTTAATATAATTGCATTATGCTCCAAATATGCTCACTTTTAATAAACGATCTACAGCGAGTAGATAGCTGAGCCACTGAAGCAAGCGGTACAAGAGTCAAGACCTGATGAGACTTAGTTTTTTTAAAAGTGAAAACTTCTTTAGGCGCGTAGCACTTTTTGGTAGGCAAAATGTGGATACGCGAGATCGACACCGTTCTTCTTAAGACAAAAGGTCTTAAGTATAATAATATAGTACATTCGTAATTAAACTTTAATGCCTTAGTTTTAAGGTTTATATTATTAAATATTTTTATTATTAGTTTTTTTTTAATTAGAAAAACATTTTAAATATTCGTTTTCACTTCTATCGGCAGTCCCCACGATGGCCAACTAGCGCTTGGATTGCTGGAATTAATGATGCAGCCTGCAGAGTTTGCTTGTCTAGAAATCATAGGAGGTGTACCTACGTACAAGTGCGAATAAAATTCGCGCGAAAATAAAATAGCTGGTATGACATAATTTCACGCGGTACTGTAAGAATTATATTCGCGGGAATATTTTGTGCTGTACGGAGTTGTATCACCGCATTCACAGTGGTGAAATCCGTACGTGAAATATAAATTGGGAGACCAAACTCGCGCGAATGTTTTTCGCAGTGCGAACGTAACCGTGCCCTTAACCAATAGTCTATCACTGCTGCCCAAAGTGTATGTCTGGCCTATTTACTAGATTAAAATGTCGTACAAATATAAAGTTCCACCCTTATCACATCGGAAGCATTTTGTTTCTCAAGGGAGACTTCAGAAGTTATCAACATAAATTTCGAAGACACAAAGCCATGAATGTGCGTTTAGACGAAGCTTCGCTAGCAAATTCCTCTACAATTTTACGAGCAATTTTACTAAGGTGAGTATCTATTTTTAGACTGAATGAATATTCTCTCTGGTACTTCTGTGAGCAATAGATAAACATATTTCTCAGTTGCCACTTGCCATTAGAGTAATTAAGGCAACCTCAGAACATCGGAAGTATTTACTATTTTGTATCTCAAGGGAGATTTCATAATATTGTATCTACATAAAGCTCTGAGTGAAAGGACAAAACTAAACTAGTTATTATAATAGCGCCAGAAATAGCATTCCCTTGGGAGGAACGAGTGGCCAGCTAATAAGTTACTACCCGCGACTTCGTCCGCCTGGATTGAGGTTGTTTTTCCCGCGGTGACTCCTTAGTTTTCCGGGATAAAAAGTAGCATTTGTGTTATTCCAGACTATAATCTATCTCTGTGCCAAATTTCATCCAGATCCGTTCAGCCGTTCGGGCGTGATTGAGTAACAAACATCCATCCATACATCCATCCATCCAAACTTTCGCATTTATAATATTTATTTGATTTGACTAGCTGATGCCCGCGACTTCGTCCGCGTGGTTTTTTGTATGGGAAAATCAAGGGAAAATGTTTTTTATTTTATTTTTCCAATGTTTTTAATAGTTATTCTGCTATTCGGGACAGAGACAAATAAGTACATCAAATCAAAAACCCTGAAAATCGGTCCAGCTGTTCTAGAGTTATAAGTGTTCGAACAAACCCGACTTTGTTTTATATATTAAAGAATATCAGTTAATAGGTACCTAGGTGTACAGAGAGAAAACAGCAGGAAAAATACTAGTTTGATTTCGCTATTTTCTCTATCAAAAACTAGATATCCTTGTCTATACTTCTATACTAATATTATAAATGCTAAAGTGTGTCTATCTATCTGCTACGCTTTCCCGGCCCATCTTTCCAACCAACGACGAAAATTTTGGTACAGAAATAGTCCGTATTCCGGGAAAGGACACAGGCTACTTTTTATCCCGGGAAATTAGTCGCGGGCATCATCTCGTGATGAAGTAGAAAGGAAAGGCTTGACTGACTGACCGATCTATTTACGGATAGCTCAAACCACTGGACGAATCGGGTCGAAAGGCATACAAATAGCTTAGATGACGTAGGAATCTGCTTATAATGGACTAGCTGATGCCCGCGACTTCGTCCGCGTGGTTTAAGTTTTTTGATTCCCGCGGGAACTCCCTAATTATCCGGGCTAAAAAGTAGCCTATGTCACTCTCCTCAACTATACCCATGCCAAAAATCACGTTGATCCGTTGCTCCGTTGCCGCGTGATTGAAGGACAAACCAACAAACCAACAAACAAACACACTTTCGCATTTATAATATTAGTATGATTTTTGAAAACTCAATCCCTAGTTATGGGGTTTGAAATGTATGAAAATCGAATTTGAGGTGTGCGAAGCTGCGGATAATAGCTAGTTAGTAATAATATTATTATGATTATATTATTAGTCATCCAATGGAACCGTGTCATCTCAGAGGCATCCTCGCAATTATTCCAGCACGTGTTTCGTAGTGGGAGGGTAACAGATTGCCTCGCTCATTGTGACAAGGTTCCTACTTAATTTATATAGGGTAGTTAATGTCGTTGGCATACGCATTGTCTTTACTTCAAAACAGTTATCTTCCTCAGTCCTTCCTTATATATACTTACCTTCTTTCACAAAATCTCAAGTTTCTAGCTTTATTCTCTGCCAAGTAGATAATGCCCGCGAATTCGTCCGCGTGGGTAGATACATTACATACACTGGGTGGGTACATTATGGTACAAGTGTCTAATGTTGGTGATTACCGCTGAGGCGCCATGGTGAGGGTCTTAATATAGCCGAGGACAGTAATCATCAATACACACGTGTATCATACGACGTTTTTCATAACACTTGTGAAGAAAATTGTACTAAAAACAATTTTATTTAGTAGATAAAATAAAAAAAAACTCTATAACTCACTTGTGAATAATAATAATACTAAAAAATAGTTTTACTTCTTCTTCTTCTCATTCGTTCACTCTTGGCAGAGTGGTCGTGGATATGAAGTGGCCTTCACAGCAGCTCTTGCGATCTCCCTCCAGCGACTTCTGTTGGCGGCACCACGGGAACACTCGGAGACGGATAGATTTGTGGCGGAACGGATTGAATCCGTCCACCTAGTGGGGGAACGACCACGTGGACGAGTGCCCTCAACTCGACCTTGTACAACGAGGTGTTCTATCGAACCAGTCTTCCTAGTGATATGCCCAAAGAACTTAAGGATTCGCAGTTGTACAAGCGACGAAAGCCTTTGTGTTATTTTAAGCTCTTTGAGTATGGAGACGTTTGTTCGATGCGCTGTCCAGCTTATTCTTAATAGGCGTCTCCAGCACCACATTTCCAAAGCGTCGATTTTCCGCCTGTCATTTTGTCTGAGGGTCCACGTTTCAGCCGCATATAGAAAGATCGGAAAGACAAGACATTTCATAAGACGAACCTTTGTATTCTTCGTAATTCTCTTGTCCTTCCAGATTTTTCTTCTTCTTAATCGCGTCTTTTAATTTCGCTTTCGCAACTCCCGTTATTACTGATAGTTGAACCAAGGTAGATGTAATTGGCCACAACTTCACAGTTATTGATGTGAGTTATCTCGGGTCTATTATTTGTTTTCCTATCAACTATCATAAATTTGGTTTTCTCACGGTTGATTGCGAGTCCAAAATTAATGCTAATATCCTCCAGGCGTTTGAGGAATTCCCCTATATCCTTCTCAGATGATGCGAGAAGGGTGGTATCATCAGCATACCGTAGGTTTGTTATTGATTGCCCTCCTATTGAAACGCCCTTGGTCCATTCATCAAGCACAATTCGCATTATATATTCCGTATAGATGTTAAAAAGTAGTGGTGATAGAATACATCCCTGCCGAACACGGGCTTGCGCCTTCAAGATTGCCGAATCCATCCCATCTACCCGAACTACTGCCGTTCCGTCTTCATATAGTCTCCTTATTAGGTAAACGAGGTGTTCAGGAACGCCCATAGTAAGCAAAATTGGCCATAATTTGCACCACTTAACCGTGTCGAAGGCTTTACGGAAATCAACGAAACAGATAAACAGAGGCGAGTTAAATTCTCTGGCTTTTTCAATAATTTGTCTTAAGACAAGTATTTGTTCCCGAGTTCCTTTTCCCTTGACAAACCCAGCTTGCTCCGGGGCAATTTCGCGATTCAAATATGCTTGTAGTCTGGTATTCAAAATGTGGAGAAGCACTTTACTTGCATGAGATATAAGTGAGATTAACCTATAGTTGTTACACTTCTTGGTCGACCCTTTCTTGTGAAGTGGTATGAAAACAGTTTGCAACCAGTCATTCGGCCAGTCACCAGAATCCCATATTCGAGTGCATATAGTGTGTAATATACTCACTCCGACTTCACCCATTTCTTTAATGATTTCAATTGGGATCTCATCTATACCTAATGCTTTGCCACATTTAAGATGTTTAATTGCGGCTCGTACCTCGTCTTTCAGGATGGAAGGTTCTCTATCGTGGTTATTTGTGAGAGGTGGGGCTACATCAGATGTTATCGTTTGGCTTTTAAATAAAGATGTACAGTATTCTTCCCATACCTTCACGATCAACTTTATTTCTGTAACTGTGGTGCCAGCTGTATTATCTATTGCCCAATTCCTTGGCTTGAATTGACGAGTTAGAAACCTAATTTTCATATGAAGGTCCTTAGTCTCAAACTTCTGTGCATTACGTTCTAGCTCTTCACAGGTGTTATGTAGGTCTTGATTTCTATCCCTTCGACATGCAGCTTGCACTTTTGAACCTAGAGCATTGAGTTCCTTCACATCGACTCCACGCGATTTGGCAATCCGACGGCGTTCTACAAGCTGCCATGTATCATTGGACATCCAGTGTTGGCGTTTTATTTGTGTCGGTATTGGCTGAGTTTCGCGGTAGGCGTGAATTATCTGCTGTTTAGCTGAGTCCCACAATGAGTTAGGCGTGCTATTTTGCGAATTTATTTGCCAATTGTTCTGCTTTTGCTCCATGACTTCAGCAAAAGTGGTTTTATCATGTAAAACCATTATTCTGACTGTTTTTTTGTGTATGGTTTTACTCAGTTTTAGTTTTAAACTACAGATCAGAAGTTGGTGATCAGAAAGGCAGTCCGCTCCTGGCAGCGTGTGGGCATTGCATATTGAACTCCGCCATCGTGTTCTAATTAAAATGTAATCTATTTGATTAAGGTGTTTGCCATCTGGCGATGTCCAAGTATACAATCTTCTGGGGTGGTGTTTAAAAGTTGTATTCATAATTGTAAAACTATTATCGGCTGCAAATTGGATGAGACGGTCTCCTCTTTCGTTACGCGTCCCTAGTCCATGACTTCCAACTATATCACGTATGTTTGTTTCCATACTAGTGTTTCCTACCTTAGCATTGAAATCACCCAGAACTATGTTTTACTTAGTAGATAAAATAAAAAAAAACTCTATAACTCACTCGTGAATAATAGCAATGAAAAAGTCACAGTTTTATTACCTATAGGTGTCATTATGTGCCTAATTCCGGTGAAATTAGAGGCACTTTATAAGCAAGTTTGTTGAAAAGGTTTTTTTTATCCCTGCGGGAATTCTAATTTTCCGGAATTAAATTTTATTTATATCTTCACTCCAGATTTCAGTCAAATCGGCGCAGTCGTTGCGGCGTTACGGAGTAACAAACATGCAAACTTTCACTTTATTTGTGAAATTAAAAATTTTCTGCGTAAAATCCTTTTATTAAAAGTGTATTTCAACGGAAAAAGCGATGGTCTCTGTTATGAATGTTGCATTTATTTTCAACGATGGATTAAAATTTTAATCTCTGTATTTGCAGTACTGGGTATTTTTAATCCCGCGGGATCCTGTTATTTGCAGGATATTGCAGGTTAGAAACGTTGAAGAGAAATTTTCTGTAAACTAATATTTACAAACAATACATTTTAGTAGCGGCTTATATGAAATCAAATAATAATAACCAGATCTGGGTTAAACAAAAGATACTAATATTATGCATGAAAAACTGAAATTTATTTTTATTGCCATATATCAACCGATGGCCGTTGTGGCAGACGTGTTCTGGAGTGGAGACCGCGTACCGGCAAGCGCAGTGTAGGACGACCTCCAGCTCGTTGGTCCGACGACCTAAAGAAGGTGGCGGGAAGCGGGTGGATGAGGAAGGCGGAGGACCGTGTTTGGTGGCGCGCTCTCGAAAAGGCCTATGTCCAGCAGTGGATGCATACAGGCTGATGGATGGATGGATACCAAACGAGCCAGTAGCGAAAAATTCTATTTTAGCCTTAATAAACTCACCTCTATCAGCCCAAGTCAACAAAACCTTGCTTTTTTCAAAAAAGGGCAACAGAATTTGCTCCCCGGTGAGGTGAGTAGGTTGAGCCCGACAACTACAAGGTAGATTAAAAAGTTAAAATAAAATTTGTCAATGCGAAATTTTGATAATACCACGGAATCCCACTCAATTTATGTGGGCAACTAATCCTATATAATTTGTGTGGGATCTCCTTATTGACGAAGGTCTTTGTGTTTTGGGTTGTATAACTGCGTAAATCTGTTACGTTTACAATGAACCGAGTTTTGCCATTGAAAATGGTGATCAGATAGACTGCGAAATCTGTGAATTTTTTAAATACGCTTGATTTTGCTTCGTAAGAATTATACCGAAGGGCTAGTTATAACGAGATTTTAAGTACATCTTATTGAGAATGGATAGAATTTGAGCGTCGAAACTAGAAATACAATTACGTCATCTTAAATGGACCTATATAAGCCTTGATTCAATCCTGTAATCTTATCCTCTAATTTTAACTTCCTATTGATTCAAGCTCTAGCTGTAGAAGTATGAACGAACTTGAACTGTATAGAGAGACGGATAAAGTAATTTTACTTCGTTGTTAGTGTGAATGTTCACGACATGTGCAGTCGCATACTAATGCGACATTAGATTTTAGGGCATGTCGCCGTACTACTACCTATTCTGTGATGTCGCCTAGTTGGAAGAGCGTCAGTTAATCCAAACGCTGGAATTAACTCAGGGTGGAATTAACTCGTCGTTTAGAAAAAACGTTTCGTTGTGTCGTGCTGGTCTGTGCAGATCCATGCAAAGTGCGCGCACCGATGTATCGCGCTGACGTTTTGTCTGTCAGTTGTGTGTTTTCACCCTAACACTTAGTATTAATAGTAAGTAAGAAAAATAAAGTAAAATACACTTTTCATCCCACCACCTCGGAAAAAGTATTTTTACTCTTCGATATCTGAATGCAAAAGCCGTTATTATCCTCTTGAGGATAAAGTAAATTGAATTTAGAACATCGTGTGCACGTTAGTAAATATCACTCGTCTACGAAGTTTGTGAATTCTAAACACCATTAAAACCTATTTACTTCTACCTCTATGGTGCCGAATTTCCATAAAACCGAAAGACTCACACTCGTAACCTTCTTGGTGTACTTTTTTAATTTGCTTTGCGCGCACCTTGCGCGCACCATTTTCTTTCAATAAGTCACTAATACCAACATTACAGTACCTAACAAAAATATTACCTACACTCAACTTAGGTAACTGTAGCAACGTTACTTTCAATTTTTCTTAATTATACCTTCCTAAGTATTATTTGTTAAGATTATTCTGTAATAAGTACTTACCTTTCATGTAGTAGTTAATCAATGTAGTAGTTAATACCTAAACTGAAATAAAATTATCTTGTGATTATTTTTGCATTTAGTCATTGCCTCGCTGAGGTGGGATGAAAAGTTACGTGTTGCACTCGAGTGAAAAGATTTTTCACCTCGTGCTCTTTTGATTCCCTCGCTGACGCTCAGGATTCTAATTTTTGATAGAATCCTTCGCTTGCTTGGTCATCAAAATTGAGCACGCGGTTAAGAAACAACTTTTCACTCTTGTATAACAATTAACTATTATTGTACACTATTAAAGAAATACAAAAACAAACATATAGATATGGCACAACAGGCGGCCTTATCCCTTCCAGGCAACCTTAGGGGTGGCAGAGGAAACTTTTAAAAGAAAGCGGGAGGAGGGGTGTACTGAGAATCTATTAATATAAATACATAAATTATTATATACATAAAAACACATAATATTTCACAGTAATATTTTTCATACAGTCTCTTAATATTATTTACATGACTCTTCTCTGGAGATTATTGTAATATGCTTATCCATCCATGTCGAAGGTAAATCGAGTGCCTGCGGGATTCGACGAAATATGCTCCAACAATTTTTATTTATCATTTCATTTGTATTATAATATTTTTTTACGTAGTAATAGTAATATTTTTCTTTGGGAAAGCAATGAAAATAGCTATTTATGCAACTGTATCGTAATGAGGGTCATTTTAATTCGAGTGCTGTTTTTTGATACGAGGCTTGCCGAGTATCAAAATAGGATAGTACGAGAATTAAAATGACTAATAACGTACAGTTCCATACAAGATTTTATCTACGACAAGGACGTCTTTATAATTTTTTACTTTTGGGAAAGTGCCAGAACCTAGAGCCGCTAAGCTATAGGTATCCTATTTATGAAGATAACCATATCGATACAGCTACGACTCATAACGATACAGCTCCCATACAACGAACTGTATCATTATGAGAAGCAAACACGAAAGAGGGTTCAATTCGATATAGTTGTCAAATTCGAAATTGGAACTTTTCGATGCTGGAGTAGATAAATATAATTTCTGTACAATATGATTGTTATGATTTTCAGAAGCGTTCAGTATTTTATGTTACCTTTTTGTAAGAAAATAAACATATACTTTTTACAGTAATAATAATAGGATTTGTATTTTTATCATCTCGAGATATGTCATTGAGATATAATGTACTTGTGTATAGTACATATTATTATTATATTATTACTTCAATGGGCGAGGTCTTTTTTTTTTTATGATACAAGTTTTGGGAATAATATCCCACTCCTAAAGAGGAACGAAAAAGACAAGTTGCTTTGAAGTGTAGCTTGTTGTATACCTATTTACTGGATTAGGAAGCTGGAACAAACAGCTTTATTTTTTCACATATACCTAAAGATCGCGCGCGAGTTGAATGCAGACTAAATGTATGGTGACACATTTACTCTGCATTCAACTCTAGCGCGAACATAAACGATAGCATTATTATCCCCGACCGAAAGGGTCACGACCCTTAGCATCCTTACCTACTAATATTATAAACGCGAAGGTTTGTATGTATGGATGTATGGATATTTGTTACACCAGAACGACCAATTTCAGAACTTTCACTTCAGACTTTCACGCCAGTACGGCTGAACAGATTTGTATGAAATTTGGCACAGAGATAGATTATAGTCTGGAGAAGAAGCAAGAACCAAGAAAGAGAGAAGAGAAGAGCTGGCAAGACACTCAGCAGATGCTTTTTCGCTAAAACTTAGACATAAAATTAATACGTACCATTCCCTCTCATCGGTTGCAGTGTAGAGACGATCAGTATAGGTGAATTGAGCGCAATGGACAGCACCCATACGGTCGCAATCATCTTGTACGCGTGGCATTGCGTCTGCCACTTCCTGGACTTGAGGGGTCTGCATATCGCAAAGTACCTCTCCAGAGATATGGCCACCAGCGTCCATACGTCCACTGACACGGAAACAGCTGAAAAAAAATCATTTTGCAATACAGTTGCTCGAAACATGCACTTATAGGGCTTGTTAGTTAAATTTACTGCCCGCGTGCTATTTCTATGGCAGTTTTTTTTTTAAATTTTTGTAAGTGCACTTTACTTCTAAATAAAAAGTTTTCTTGCAAGAAGGTTTATAATGATATTGACTTTGCATGTAGAAAACTTAAAAAATAATGATAAATGATTGATGATGATCACCTAGGACAACTTGTGTCACTTATGATACGAGTACGTCAAGACTACCACCGGTTCGGAAAACTGATTCTACTGAGAAGAGCCGGCAAGAAACTCAGCAGTTGCTCTTTTCTCAAAAAAAGAAGAGCTGGCAAGACACTATAATAAACATGAAGATGTGGATTGAAGAAATTAAATAATGAAATTGAAAATTGTATGTAATGTAATAAAATAATATTTTTTTATCTTTAATTATAAACTAGCGAATGCCCGCGACTTCGACTGCATGGTTTGAGGTTTTTCGGTTCCCGCGGGAACTCCTTAATTTTCCGGGATAAAAAGTAGCCTATGTGCTATTCCAAACTATAATCTATCTCTGTGCCAAATTTCAGACAGATCCGTTCAGCCGTCGGCGCGTGGTTGAGTAACATCCATCCATACATCCATCCATCCATACATCCATACATCCATACATCCATACATCCATACATCCTTCCAAACTTTCGCATTTATAATATTAATAATAATAATAATCAACAAGTAAAGGCTGAATAGTCGAGGCTTTAGGTAAAGAGCTAGAACCTAGAGCCATGGAGCCAATTTAAAAAAAACGCAATTTCAAAAATACGCCATTTTAAAAAGTTTTAGTGAGTTTGATTTTAGGTATAAATAATTCATTAATCTGAGTGGTTTATGTGACGTGGAATACTAAAATAATCAAATATTAGGTGTTTTTGAGCTGGTGAGGTGAAAAAGTATAAATTACGTCATGTAGGTCTTTCGACATAGTAGGCAAGGGATTTGTGTGTTTGCCCGCATTCGTTGATAAGGTTAATAAAACCTTCATGATAAAACCACGTCTTTTGTCTCGAAAAGGACACATAGGGTTGATACAACCCTGTTTTTTGTTTTGTAAAGCAATCCGTAATTTGTTAGGTGAATAAACATTCCGTTATTTATCCCTTGACTACAGGAGAGTAGGTAAAAAGGGTAAAATATGTACCTATACCGCCAAGCGATTTAGCTTTCCGTGTAGAAACCGATGTTTAATTAATTAACCGATGGCATAATTAAGTATTTTATTTATTTTCCTGTAATATTGTTTGTGTGTGTGTATTGGGTTTTTCTGACTAGAAATTCCCAGCATTAGGTCGGAATTGGGAAGTTGTCGGTGTTTTACCCCAGTACCTACCTCGGAAAGCACGTTAAGCCGTCGGTCCCGGTTATTAAAACTAATACATAGATTTAGGATTGGTCTTACGACCGGAGCGAGACCAATCCTTAGTCTATGAACTTACATAATAATAGCCGTCAAAGCCCCGCCAACACGCATTGGAGCAGCGTGGTGGGTCTAAGCTCTAATTCCCTATCTCCTATGAGAGTGGAGGCCTGTGCCTAGAAGTGGGACGTTAATGGGCTGTAAGAAAAGGGTTAACTTTTACTGCTATACGCTAAACAGGATAACCCGCTACCATCTCAGACGTTATCATCATTGACCACCAGGTGAGATGGCAATCAAGGAATAACTTGTAGTACCTAGCGTAAAATAGAAAAATATAGGTAGTGAGCCGGAGAACATGTAGTTGGTTTAAATGATGATGAAAATGATGAAAACACCTGATAATATCTGAATAACATCTGATAATAATCGTAACAAAAACCTAAGACTTTAAATACGAGTGGAGTCGTATGAGGGACGTAAGAACTCACCGCATTATTATACCAAGAAAATACTACCATTATTTGATAAATGGAAAGGGGTCATGACCCCCAGTAATGAGGAATACGATGCCGAGAGTATGAGAGAGAGAGAGAGAGAGATATTAAAAAACAAACCAACCTTGTAAAAAGGGTATTAGTTTACAAAGCACTGCGCCAAACAGGAACCTCCTGTATATCTGCCCAACGAGGGTGAAAGGCAGGCAGAACACGCCGAGAAGGAAGTCCGATATTGCCTGAAAAAAAAAAGAACTTCAGGTGCCTGTTATAAATTAGGTAACTGTTAACGCCAATGATTAGAAACCAAAAAAGACGTACCGCCAAGCGATTTAGCGTATCGATACGATGCCGTAGAAAATGATCGGGAGTATGGTCTGCTATATCAATAGGGGTATAGGTTGCCATGGCCTTAATAGGTTAGATGGTAGCATCTTAGACTGCGACATCAGGTGAGATTGCAGTGAAGGGCTAACTTGTAGTGGATTAAAAAAAATACTGCACGCCAGAGAGTTCTCCGCAATGTTCTCAAAGGCGTATGAAGTCTGCCTAGACTGTGGCCTAACCCTTCTCATTCTGGGAAGAGACTCTTGCTCAGTAGTGGGCCTGCCATAGGTTAAAGTGAAGGGTTAGAGGAGCAATATATTATGAGGTGTGAATAAAGCTGTGCCCACTGTCCACTTATAGACACAAAATGAACATCAACTCCGCAGTTGCGTTTGAACAATTGCAACGTAAATCAACAAAGGCGTCCTCCGAGGCCAGCATTTATACTGAATTAAGGTCACAGTGCTCTGTTGCCGTCCGCTAGAGGTGTCATATAATAATATGACGACACTTCCAGCAAACTGTAGTCTCGGGAATAGCAGAAAAGATACATTTTTCTTACAAAGTTTACAGGAAATTGTAGTACAGGTAGCGGACTACAGGTGGGACGGAGGGGGCCTCTGGTCTACTGGACCTCCGAACTTTGAGAAATTATAATTATTTAAATATCTACCTTGTTTATAGATGGAAGTCGCTTATGAAGTTTCTGTAAAATTTTTGAAAATATTTGCACTCATGCAACATTTCATATTTGCTATTGGTTTCCTAAATTATGGAGAATAATTTTATCATACAAGAGTTAGGTATAAGAAATGGTATTTGTGTCGGAAATTATTATATTTTATTCGCTTATTACCAGAAGTAGGCGTTATTATTTTTCAATTTTAAATATTTTTGTACTCTCAGCACAAATCGTATATATCTTGCAAGATAAGAAAAAACATCGAGTTATAGTGAGTCAAATATCAATAATTGAATTAAATTTTTTAATAAGGAAGTTAATAAATCTTATCTTTTCCCAAATTTTACTCAGACAAGTGTCTGACAATTATTGTTAGGTATATTATTTGCCCTTTGCTCTTATTATTCGGGCCCCTTTGCATCCCTCCCAAAAACACCATAAAATAAAACAGGGGCCTCATTCAGTTTTGACTCCCCTGACTTCCGACGGGCTTAGACCGCCACTGAAGTGTACTGCGACTTTTTAATGTATCAAGTCGAGTGATCGTTCTCGGTAAGTACCTACCTACCTATTTACTTAATGTTTTCTATTGGAATTGCAAAGTTTTCCCCAAGTCCAATATTGAACAATGCAACTTTAAATTGATGTCTTTGAGCATAAAAGAACAGCTAAGTACTCCTACCTAGAACAGTAGTAAGGTATATGACGAAAGTTATAAACTATGTAAAGTTTGTCATTGCAAAGTTTTCCCCAAGTCCAATATTGAACAATGCAACTTTAAATTGATATCTTTGAGCATAAAAGAACAGCTAAGTAGGTACTCCTACCTAGAACAGTAGTAAGGTATATGACGAAAGTTATAAACTATGTAAAGTTTGTCCGTTTATTTATTTTTGATGTCCGAACATTGGAAACTAAAGTTTATATTTTACTATACTTTTTTCTATTATCGAGTGCCTACGAATGTAAAGTTGCTCAATATATTTACAATAGTAAGGTAATTTTACTTATAAGTAATTTTACTTTAACCTTAGCTTCGGCAATTGATTTTGATTTAAATAGATACTATCCTAACAGGTACAATGCATGGGTAGAATGTGAAACAACTTGTCCGATGTTGACGACCTCCCTGGTGCAGTGTTAAGCGTGGGAGGTCCCGGGTTCGATCCCAGGCAGGGTCAATTTGGGAATTTATAATTTCTAAATTTTCTCTGGTCTGGCCTGGTGGGAGGCTTCGGCTGTCGCTAGATGTGCCACCAAGCTATTTAGCGTTCCAGTACGATGCCTCGTAGAAACCGATAAGGGGTATGGGTTTAATATAATAGATTAGCCCGCTGCCACCTCAGACCACATCATCACTTATCTACCAACAGGTAAGATCGCAGTCAAGGGCTAACTTGTAGTGGACAAAGAAACAACAATGACCTTTAATAAAGTACATAAACCTATCAACAACCATAAAGTTCTCGGTGTAATATTGAAAAACACGCTTTGTGGCTCGAGATCGTAATAAAAACGCTTTAACAAAGAACTTTTCAGGTAGCTGCTTCTTATAGCAAGCTTTCTTTTTCAGCTAAGATTTATATTAAATGCTCTGTTCAAAGCGTTGGACGGAACGTCGATTCTATTGCTATTGACATAGAGATCAAGATTCTGCGGTCTGCGTTTAAATTTAATTAACAGTGACTAAAGATCTTGTTTGTTGTTTTTAACAATTTGTAATGATTGATTGTCGTTGCGATATTTTTTACAATACGGCTGTTCTGCACCTTCAGCAACATTGTAATTATCTTACTAATATATATACACTAATATTATAAATGCGAAAGTTTGGATGGATGTATGGATGTTTGTTACTCAATCATGCTGAAATTTGGCAGATAGATAGATTATAGTCTGGAATAGCACATAGGCTACTTTTTATCCCGGAAAATTAAAGCGGTTCTGCGGGATCCATAAAACCTCAAACCACGCAGACGAAGTCGCGGGCATTCGCTAGTGTTTTCATATAACCTGCATTGAAAATGCGAGTTTCAGCTAGCTGAGACTTGAGCTACCTGAGACTAGTCAATTTCAGACGAATACAATTTTAATAAAACTCGCACCTTTAATGCAGATTATATGAAAAATAGTGTGTGCGCCACGGGATGAAACACGATTTCAGATTTCAGGTGATGCCAGCCCTCGCTTCGCTCAGGCAGGCAACTTCACCCTCGTCTGGAATCGTCTTGTTTCACCCCTAAGCACACTTAATATACTATGCACAAGCTGATTCTACCCACCTTGAGGTGGCCAGGAAAGCGAGTCGGTTAAGGTCGAGTGGGTGAAGCTGAATGAAGGAGCGACGGGAAGTGAGTTTTCTGGTATCCCCATTAATTTCGTTAGTATGGTCAGCCTAAAATCTATACTAATATACTAATATTATAAATGCGAAAGTTTAGATGGATAGATGGATATTTGTTACTCAATCACGCCAGAACGGCGGAACAGATCTGGATGAAATTTGGCACAAAACTATATCATAGTCTGGAATTACACATAGGCTACTTTTTATTCCGGAAAATTAAAGAGTTTCCGCGGGAACCAAAACCTCAATCCACGAGCTAGTAAATTATAAACTTCATTGCAAACCACAAGAGAGCACAAAAAATATTTATATGTATATATTTAGGTATTATAGGTATATATTTTTTTTCTGTATATTTGAAGAGGTCAGTAAAAAAAAGAGGACAAAGCGAAAATAGCAATATGACAATGGAAAATGGAAAGAAGCATATTATCAGGAATAAGAATGAAAGTAGAGTCAGGAGTCAATATAAGGGAAAGGACAAAAATAAAAGACATAAAGAACAATAAAATGGCAATGGGCAGGGAATTAATGTAGGATGGACAATACAAGATGGCCTAAAAGCGTCTTACAGAATGAATTCCGAGAAATAGAAAAAGAAAACAAGGATGACAAAGAAAAAGATGAAGAGATAATATTGAAAGAAATAATTGTTGGACCAAACTGGATGATAATAGAAAAATTATAGAAACGAATGGAGACAATTGGAGGAGGCCTACGTCGAGTGGGCAACTTGTACCGTACAAAAATAAACTTAAAACGACCTAATAATAAATTACTTACCCTAAAATAACTAGAACATACCTAAGTGTAACACTAGCGGAACTCTTTAATTTTCCGGCACAAAAATTACCCTAGTATATAATACTAGATGATGCCCGCAACTTCGTCCACGTGGTTGGTCCACTGGTTGGTCTTTTCGATTCCCGCGGGAACTCTTGAATTTTCCGGGATAAAAAGATAGCCTACGTCCTTCCCCGGGATACAACCTATCCCTGTACCAAATTCCATCAAAATCGGTTGAACAGATGGGCCGTGAAAGCGTAGCAGACAGACAGACACACTTTCGCATTTATAATATCAACGGATGGATTATGGATTGTTAATAATATTAACGGTGTTAGTAGAAAATATTATTTAAAGGCTTTTTTATTTATTTTAATTTAAATATTTTATTTTATTTTATTTGAAGAGGTCGAGAGGGGCTGTGCCGAGCCATTTATCTGGATGGCAATCTGAAACCACTTCGTAAATATGAAAAGGTAAATAATCATTTCGGAAATCGGGGCTGTAGTTATTGCTTGGCGTGCCATATTTAAACGTTATGAATATTAATCGCTGCTATCGCGAGACTATGAGGGCATTTGTTGGTTGTGACAGAACATTAATTAATTGTATATAAATATACCTATTTTTATGTAGAAACTTAGTCAATATATACAATGCAAGGCAGTAGAAGAGTGGTAATGACCGGTCCGCTGGGGCGAGCGCGCGTCTCTCGGAGTAAGGCTGTCTTTGAGCAGCCATTTTTTTTTTTTAAAGTACCTACTGGGTTTTCAAAATTCGTAGAACAAACGCTGTTCAATACCTAGCCTATAAGTTACACCTACGAAGTTATAAACTCTATACTAATATTATAGTTTGAATGGATTCAGGAATGATATATTGATGGATGGATGTGTGTTTGTTACTCAATCATACTAGAACGGCTGAATATGGTACAGAGATAGATTATACTTAGTCTGGAATAACACTTAAGCTACTTTTTATCCAGGAAAATTAAAGTTCGCGAACACGCGAACGAAATCACGGGCATCAGCTAGTAGTCTTTTAAATTTAAAATACTAAAATATAACACATAGGAGTAGCTTATAATTAAATAAAATATGTCCTCCCGACCGAATTTCGGCCACGGCGGCCTATCTCCACAGAGATTAGCGCGGCAGATATTATTATAGAGCACAAGTGTGTGCGTATACGCAGGTGCGCACAAATTTCTCTGTTCCTTTACTCTCATAGCTCTATGGGACGGAAAATCCGACTCGACCGGAATGAGATCGCAGGACCGACGGCTTTACGTTCTCTCTGAGGCACCGCTAATTTCCTAACTCCGGGCTAGTACTGAGAATTCCTAGTCAGAAAAAACCCAATACTTGTTATGGCCCGACCCGGGACTCAAACCCGGGACCTCGCCGGTTGCAGTCGAACATGCTAACCACAAGACCAACGAGGCAGTTACAACTTATAGGCACAGATCCACGTGTATATGGAAGCACCGGACCAAATTGTAAACCTTCTCCTATTTACCAGCTTCGTATTTTTTTGTCGTTTAGAAAACACACGCGTTAAATTGGATAGCCGGATCGAAAGGCGATCGGAATAATGTGTATTGTGAACCTATAAAGAATGGCATTTGATTTAGCCGCGTATTATGCGGGTTGACAGGGTGATTTGCCCTCGCTTTATTTCTAGACAAAGGATCTAGTATAGGTATATTATTCCGTCCAACGTGACCGAAATTAATAAGTAATCAATCTATCTGTAATCTCTCGATAAAAACCCTAACATAAGGTACTTTTCGCAAATAAAGACGTGACAAAATATTTGCACGAAAATTCAGCGACATGTGTCGCGCATGTGTCGCGCGACTACATTTAAAAATTCGAGTGCTGACAAGCATAGGTAAAAGACGAGTTTTGTCGTGTCGTGCAGGCCTGTGTATCTAAATTTAATAGTTCGCGCGCTGACACGCATAATGAAGCGTTTTGCGCGACCGACATAGTATGACGTAACTGAGGTTAAGACTTTTCACGATAACAACGTTAATGACGTTGTTACCGTGAAAAGTCTTGGCTCGACAGAGCACGACAAACAATATGATGTTGTTACCGTGTGTCACGAATTGCCGTTAAGGTCTATATATTCCATGACTAGATACAACCTAAGACCGATTGACTAACTACGGATCTTTATTTGGAAGTTCATAAAACTACACGTGGGCATAGAACGGGCATATTTTTGGGTAGTAGCGAACAACTTCGCTACCCACAATGTACCTTATAGAAATCCTGAAATAGCACACTAACACATGTGTTAAAGATTACTCTTAAAATGCATCAGAGATTAAATAATAAATAAATAATAAATTGGAACGATACAACAAAGGACTTACTGGCATTTCAGCTATCATCTCGCACACACTTTACTTTCAAACACCACGTCTCAACTCACTCTATACACAAAAGTATAACACTGTATATATTATGATATATAAGAATGTACACAGCACAGGCGTGCACCTCTCATGGCGAGTGATACTCAACTTTTTGTTTACAGAATGACGCCCGTATTTATACACAATGTCTTTTTCGCCTACCCTCTACCAACTCTGAATTCATTAATAGTGCAATACCAACATGAAATCAGTATTGCCATTCTATAAATAATAAATAAATGTTGCCAGTCGAACACACGATCACGACATTCGGCCATCCGACATTGTGCAACCTCCCGGTGCACAACCACCAAACATTTGCTTTGCTAAGCTTAGTTCGCTTCACTCCTTGCAACAATCTGTAGTGTACAACAAAACATCTTCATCCATTCATACTTGCACGATGACATTTAGTTTTAGTAAATCACGACATTCGGGAGAATTAAAAAGGATAACAAAAAGGAAACCTACATTTTTTCAATTTAGTAATATCAAACTTAAAACCTCAAACCGATCTGAAATCCAAAACTATCGAGCTTTTGATCTTGAGATTTGTGAAGTGTGTGTGAAGTGCAATTAAACTGATTGATATCGCTGAGTCGAAATTTCACAACAGAAATAAAAATATCGCAATTTAAATCTAAAACTCATATAGAATAAAGTTAGGCAAATAAAGGATTAATTATCTAAAGCTGAATAAAAATCTAATCTGAAACTTAATCAAAGTCTGGAACAGTTACAGTCTAAAACATAATCTAAACAGTATGTTACATATACCGTAAGCAAAAGTCTAAAACTGAATTCAAATTTAATAAAATACCCAATATTTATTTTATTTCTTATACCGTTTCAGTTATTTATACCTTACAAGCATCTGACGCTGAATCTAAAGCTAAGTAAATATCTAAACCCTGATTACAATCTGTAACAGACCAACAGGTCCATCATCCTGAGCTCCACCTATCATGTGTCATACATGACGTGTCATGCCTGCTTTTTTTAAAAAACTTTATTGAAATCGAAAAATTTATCAGAACGTAAAGGAAAGCTGATTTTATTAAAATTTTAGGACTTGACAAGAAATAAGTATCACACACTACCCCAGAGTTCACAATAAAATCTACAACCGCATCCAATGCAAACATTAATCAGGATTACTAATCTATCAATTCTTCAATTCAGTTGGATCTGCTGTACCATTAACTAATCTTTACTAATCGTTTGAATCAAATTAAGTCTATGTTAAATTATCTGCTCTAAATTCCTGACATCGTATACCTGTTGGCGGTAGACTGTTCCCACTATGTTAAATTATTACTATTTTAAAATCTTTAACTATGTAACAGTCAACGTTTTTAATAAATGAAATGAAATTTTTCGTAGCTTATTCAAAAATTTTAACAAATAGATTTCAATTCTATTAAACACGCCTCAAAACACAAGTTGTTTTAGTTTATTCCCTTCTTTTCCTAACCTTTCCTTTCCGTGTTAACCTCTGAATAAACCCATCAAAAAGAGACAGCACCACAAAATTCAACCGAATCAGTTCAGGTTATGTTGTCCAAGACAATCTTTAACTTGTGAAATACTTAGAATCTTACCCAATGCTTTGAACTGGGTAAGATTCTAAGGCTCAAATACCTGAACTTTGACTACAATCATCATTGAAAACCAAACAAAAAGTCCAAAACTAAACCTTAGTCCAAAACTAAATCTAACTCTTCATCAAAGGCTTCTTTGAAATGCAAAACTTTTGTATGAATTGAAGTAGAGTCGGCTTGCAATTATTGTACAATACTAAATCGCTATCATATAATTATTTTAAATTAACTTTACTCAATAGCAATTTCAAATTAAAATACAAAATTCAAATTTTGCTGTAAATCCAAAGCTTGATACAAAACTAAATAATAAAAAAAACTAGATGAAAACCCCAAATTCAGAAATTTGAATTTAATACTCAAAACCTCTTTTGTCTTTTTTTTTTCAGAATCATTACCTCAACATATGAACAAAAATCAAACCAATTATAAATAAAAACGTTACACCAAGTTATAATATATTACGTCAGTAACATAATATAGTATATATACTGAGTGTTTTATTCATTCTGCTTTTTAATACTTTTTGCTTTACTTTTCTGCGTCTTTTAATAATTAAAGTAAGTATTTACAAATTAACTGACGTTGTAGGCCGGAGCCGCTAGGTGAGGGTATACCTTCGTCACGAGCTTGCGGATCCACAACGCCCGTGCATCACACGACATTATTCAATAAATTTGAGAAAAACAATATGGAGATAAAATTAGAGTAAGCAAGCACGCACTAGTCACTCTCTAGAAAATATAATTTTTACATCATATTATACTCTCGAGATTTTGGACGGCAAAAGATAATTAATTGCGCGATTTCATTTTCAATTCAAATAATAGTCTGTTAAATTTTATCATCCAGTTCATTATTTCAAATCACTCAGATAAATATATAGAAAGAAAACCCAATGTGACTTCGAGAATGGCGCATTTTTACAATTTTATTACTTTATTGAACGGGCTTCTCGTGTCGTGACTGTAGTTTCTAGCAAGCTACTTAACTTCGAGCCTCAAATGTTCAGCCCTTATATTTATTTATTTATCTTTCTTTGTGATTAGTAAATGTTCCAAAAATTTTAATCTTTTTATTAAATTCAATTTAACATTTAATGAACTAACTTGGTCAAACTGAATCACTGGAATGCTAATTAGTATTGACGAAACAAGTTTGAACTATTTTTGGAATTATTATTTTTGCGATATCTAGAATTTCAAAATTACTACAACCTTCACCGTTACAAGCTGAAGTATATATCCTTCCGTATTTAATTCTTAACGCATTCCGAACATCGGACCGCATTATGTTGAAAGCCATAAAATAGTGTAAACAAACGAGTGAAAGATCTATTAACAACAACAAACTTGGAACCTTTGTTTCAATTTACTTTATGCATTCCTTGCTTGTTAACTTTTTAAACTACTAAGCATAGTCTACAAGTGAGTCATATATTTGAGAAACACAAATCTTTCAAATATAACGAATGGGTGTGTGACCAACTGATAAGTTGAACCAATGACAATAAGGCTATTAAATGCATCATTTCCTAAACCACATCGACATCGATCTGGTACGTTATTATAAATAGTGTACATATAATAACTATGTTGTTGTATATCTTCAAATGAAGCGTACTCATATAATATCGATCTAATTTCAATTTGCAAGTTCGTTTGATCATCATAGTTTTTTTTTGAAATAACTATAATTCATTCGTATTTCAGTGCATTCAGATTATATACATCCGAAACACGTCGAGGATCGGTCGCCTTACATCGGGATCACTAATTAATCCATTTTAAAGTCCATACAAATACAATAAATTTTTGCGGCTGTACCATTAGGTACAGTTATACTACTTGTAAAAATTGATCTTAGTCGTTTAAAATAACCGAAATCTATCTAAAATCATTCAAAATTTAAAAATGTAGAACTTCCCCTGATCAAAAACATTTAAAGGCACACAGGAACTATGAAAAATGAATAAAATGCCATGGTAGTTCTAGATAGAACGAGTTACTTGTACAGTAATATACTAAAGCAGCTAATAATTCTGGACTAGAAAACTTGCTTTCATTATGTACATCCCTTTAGTTTGATATGTACCTACGTAAAATTAAGTAAATAAAATACATTAGATCTTTCACGAACAGTTAGATAACATACTGTCAACTTATGGAAACACTTGTTCCACTCTAGTAACACACTTGGTTACATTCTATGGACTCACATAGCCCAAATGACATACATAGTCATTCTAAAATGGTGACTCACATGGCCACCTAGGTCACAACTTATGGAAACACTTGTTCCACTCTAGTAACACACTTGGTTACATTCTATGGACTCACATGGCCCAAATGACATACATAGTCATTCTAAAATGGTGACTCACATGGCCACCTTAAAATATCGACACACTTGGCCACTCTATAATAGTGAGTAGACACACTCATGACTACTCCAAACGTATACGAGCTCTCTGACCATCATTCAATATCTTTATTCTTACTCCCACAATACCAGCTACGCAAAATCGTCAATTTCAACTTGAAATCTAAGATATTCTAACGTCTCTATCTTGTATTCTTCCAAAATCCTTCATTATTAACCTCAATCACTGATAAATCTGTCAAGAGACACTAAGGCTTCCGTACATGAAAGCGGAACCCCTGATGTCAATCAACCTGTAATGCGATAGAAAGAGGTTCCCCTTTTTTTTTTAACTACAAATGATAATGATATCAATAGCTGATATACAATACAGTACTAAAATACATATGCTGTGATAATAGCACATATTAAGAGTTGCAAATGGACTTGGTCAGTAAAACCACTATTATTCTTTCAGCATAGGTACAACTACCATCGAACAGATCACTAATAAAAGGGCAAATGATTTTAAGCAAGTGCTTAAATAAACTTATCATAAATTACATGTCTGGCCAATGTACTTCACTAATGTAATTTAAGTTCACTCGCGGCACTAATATAAATAGTTGCCCTGCCACTCAAAAATAATTACTTTTTAAACACTACAAATTCCTAAGACACCTGTTTTGATCGAGTCTAGTACTACCAGACTAAACTATCTAGATCACATAAAATAAGTATACCAGTAACTATACTTTTATATCGAGAATTTAAAACTAAATCATACTTTTATCGTATTTCTTATAAATCACACATGAAACTAATCAGAGTTCGATAAATTGCTTTGCATCCTAGTATTGACATGAGGGTATCTTATTTGACATATTCACTTCTCTTTTTTTTTTTTATTACTATTATTCACTCCATGAATTCTCTTCGTGAATAACCAGTAATCTACTCTATGCCTGGTTAATAGAAATTTCAAATTAAAAACTAAATTAAAATTTAAAAACCTTGTAAAATCAAAATTCGAAACTTAAACAGTGCGTAAAAAAAAAAAAACTACAATCTCATTCAGTACACTAGTCTGAAGGCACGAGGCTGCTTTTAAATTCAATAATTATTTAACTACATTTACACTAAATAAGCCCGCCAACCCGCATTCGAGCAGCGTGGTGGGTCTAAGCTCTAATTCCCGCTCTCCTATGAGAGTGGAGGCCTGTGCCCAGCAGTGGGACGTTAATAGGCTGTAGTGACACTAAATAAAACTTTAGGTAACGTTCATCCAAAGTAATGGTCCAGAGAATAATTCACAAATACTTGAGTTAATTAGAACTGATAATTATTTACCTATTTCATATCTCTAGGAGTACCTCAGGTTAACCAGTAGTAATAACCAAGCTGTATGGTATCGCATTTAATCATCTAAAATGGCTGCTCAGACGGCCGGTGCTAGTGAAATTTATTCCAGTATGTCAACTCTCATACTGGCGAAATTCTCGCTTGACGCTTTATTTGTTGATTATAGCTAAATAACACAAAATTTCTTGGACTCATGTCCAGGACATGACATTTTTACATCATCTATCATAAATAAATACTATGGACACTATATTCAAAACTCAATTCACTGAAATTTCTATCGATGTGTTTTTTCTAAACTAAATACCTTAGAATCAGAATTACTTCGACACTAAAGTAAACTGCTTACAAAATCGTAATTCGGGGATCATCCTCCTCGATGGAAGCCAGTCGCCAAGTTGGTTTGAGTTGGCAATTCATTCAGATGAGACTTCACAGTCTTAACGTCATGATGACGTAATATTAAAGTTTACAGCAAACTCTTTTCCAATTTGTGGGTAACTAAATACGAAATATAAATGTAATTCAAATATTAATTGCCTTGATACAATGTCAATTATTATCGCACGAGATCATTACCAAACACTCGATTTAACCTCTACTCAAATGGAATACAACATAATATTATAGCCAAAATAGCAAATCTAAGAGTTCACCCAGAACTAATGTTATTCAATGTACCCACACAATAGGTGTCAAAACAGATTTAGCAATATCCAAAAGTTCTTTGCTGCACGTTATCTTTATAGCATAGCAAGAATGGATCTCAAGTACATGCTAACTTTGATTAAAGTAGTCAATCTCTTTTGAACTTAGTAAACGGAATACTCTTTGTTTAAAAGTTTTGAAGGTACGACACAGAGAATTGTGTCACTACTTAGTGAACAATATTTTTCTCGTGTTAAAAAAATATTGTTTTCTTGGGTTCATTTTCACTTCTGAAGTTGTCACGAATTGCCGTTAAGGTCTATATATTCCATGACTAGATACAACCTAAGACCGATTGACTAACTACGGATCTTTATTTGGAAGTTCATAAAACTACACGTGGGCATAGAACGGGCATATTTTTGGGTAGTAGCGAACAACTTCGCTACCCACAATGTACCTTATAGAAATCCTGAAATAGCACACTAACACATGTGTTAAAGATTACTCTTAAAATGCATCAGAGATTAAATAATAAATAAATAATAAATTGGAACGATACAACAAAGGACTTACTGGCATTTCAGCTATCATCTCGCACACACTTTACTTTCCAACACCACGTCTCAACTCACTCTATACACAAAAGTATAACACTGTATATATTATGATATATAAGAATGTACACAGCACAGGCGTGCACCTCTCATGGCGAGTGATACTCAACTTTTTGTTTACAGAATGACGCCCGTATTTATACACAATGTCTTTTTCGCCTACCCTCTACCAACTCTGAATTCATTAATAGTGCAATACCAACATGAAATCAGTATTGCCATTCTATAAATAATAAATAAATGTTGCCAGTCGAACACACGATCACGACACGTGTAAAGTCTTAGCTCGAGAAAGCACGACAGACATAATATGACGTTGTAACCGTGAAAAGTCTTAGCTCGAGAAAGCACGACTGACATAATTTGACGTTGTTACCGTGAAAAGACTTAGCTTCAGAAAGCTAAGAGAAAGCACGAAAGACATAACATGAGGTTATAACCGTGAACAGTCTTAGTTCGAGAAAGTACGACAGACATAATATGATGATGTTACCGTGAAAAGACTTAGCTTCCGAAAGTTCGACAGACTTAATATGACGTTGTTACCCTGAAAAGTCTTAGCTCGAGAAAGGCAAAGCGCGTCGCTCAAAAAAGCTCGAAATGAGCCTGTAGAAAAATTAAGCAAGAAGTCCTTCATACTTGATAGTGCTAATATTCTTAAAGTGAAATATAACAATTTATGTGTTACGTCATACTATGTCGGTCGCGCAAAACGCTTCATTATGCGTGTCAGCGCGCGAACTATTAAATTTAGATACACAGGCCTGCACGACACGACAAAACGCGTCTTTTACCTATGCTTGTCAGCACTCGAATTTTTAAATGTAGTCGCGCGACACATGCGCGACACATGTCGCTGAATTTTCGTGCAAATATTTTGTCACGTCTTTATTTGCGAAAAGTACCTTATGTTAGGGTTTTTATCGAGAGATTACAGATAGATTGATTACTTATTAATTTCGGTCACGTTGGACGGAATAATATACCTATACTAGATCCTTTGTCTAGAAATAAAGCGAGGGCAAATCACCCTGTCAACCCGCATAATACGCGGCTAAATCAAATGCCATTCTTTATAGGTTCACAATACACATTATTCCGATCGCCTTTCGATCCGGCTATCCAATTTAACGCGTGTGTTTTCTAAACGACAAAAAAATACGAAGCTGGTAAATAGGAGAAGGTTTACAATTTGGTCCGGTGCTTCCATATACACGTGGATCTGTGCCTATAAGTTGTAACTGCCTCGTTGGTCTTGTGGTTAGCATGTTCGACTGCAACCGGCGAGGTCCCGGGTTCGAGTCCCGGGTCGGGCCATAACAAGTATTGGGTTTTTTCTGACTAGGAATTCTCAGTACTAGCCCGGAGTTAGGAAATTAGCGGTGCCTCAGAGAGAACGTAAAGCCGTCGGTCCTGCGATCTCATTCCGGTCGAGTCGGATTTTCCGTCCCATAGAGCTATGAGAGTAAAGGAACAGAGAAATTTGTGCGCACCTGCGTATACGCACACACTTGTGCTCTATAATAATATCTGCCGCGCTAATCTCTGTGGAGATAGGCCGCCGTGGCCGAAATTCGGTCGGGAGGACATATTTTATTTAATTATAAGCTACTCCTATGTGTTATATTTTAGTATTTTAAATTTAAAAGACTACTAGCTGATGCCCGTGATTTCGTTCGCGTGTTCGCGAACTTTAATTTTCCTGGATAAAAAGTAGCTTAAGTGTTATTCCAGACTAAGTATAATCTATCTCTGTACCATATTCAGCCGTTCTAGTATGATTGAGTAACAAACACACATCCATCCATCAATATATCATTCCTGAATCCATTCAAACTATAATATTAGTATAGAGTTTATAACTTCGTAGGTGTAACTTATAGGCTAGGTATTGAACAGCGTTTGTTCTACGAATTTTGAAAACCCAGTAGGTACTTTAAAAAAAAAAATGGCTGCTCAAAGACAGCCTTACTCCGAGAGACGCGCGCTCGCCCCAGCGGACCGGTCATTACCACTCTTCTACTGCCTTGCATTGTATATATTGACTAAGTTTCTACATAAAAATAGGTATATTTATATACAATTAATTAATGTTCTGTCACAACCAACAAATGCCCTCATAGTCTCGCGATAGCAGCGATTAATATTCATAACGTTTAAATATGGCACGCCAAGCAATAACTACAGCCCCGATTTCCGAAATGATTATTTACCTTTTCATATTTACGAAGTGGTTTCAGATTGCCATCCAGATAAATGGCTCGGCACAGCCCCTCTCGACCTCTTCAAATAAAATAAAATAAAATATTTAAATTAAAATAAATAAAAAAGCCTTTAAATAATATTTTCTACTAACACCGTTAATATTATTAACAATCCATAATCCATCCGTTGATATTATAAATGCGAAAGTGTGTCTGTCTGTCTGCTACGCTTTCACGGCCCATCTGTTCAACCGATTTTGATGGAATTTGGTACAGGGATAGGTTGTATCCCGGGGAAGGACGTAGGCTATCTTTTTATCCCGGAAAATTCAAGAGTTCCCGCGGGAATCGAAAAGACCAACCAGTGGACCAACCACGCGGACGAAGTTGCGGGCATCATCTAGTATTATATACTAGGGTATATAATACTAGATGACATACTTCATCGCACTTCACGCATACTTCATTATGCGTGTCTAGTATACTATACTAGACACGCATAATGAAGCGTTTTGCGCGACCGACATAGTATGACGTAACTGAGGTTAAGACTTTTCACGATAACAACGTTAATGACGTTGTTACCGTGAAAAGTCTTGGCTCGACAGAGCACGACAGACAATATGATGTTGTTACCGTGTAAAGTCTTAGCTCGAGAAAGCACGACAGACATAATATGACGTTGTAACCGTGAAAAGTCTTAGCTCGAGAAAGCACGACTGACATAATTTGACGTTGTTACCGTGAAAAGACTTAGCTTCAGAAAGCTAAGAGAAAGCACGAAAGACATAACATGAGGTTATAACCGTGAACAGTCTTAGTTCGAGAAAGTACGACAGACATAATATGATGATGTTACCGTGAAAAGACTTAGCTTCCGAAAGTTCGACAGACTTAATATGACGTTGTTACCCTGAAAAGTCTTAGCTCGAGAAAGGCAAAGCGCGTCGCTCAAAAAAGCTCGAAATGAGCCTGTAGAAAAATTAAGCAAGAAGTCCTTCATACTTGATAGTGCTAATATTCTTAAAGTGAAATATAACAATTTATGTGTTATGCTTCTTGTACCAATATCTTGAACAAATACCAGAACAAGAGTATTGGTATTGAAATCCATGTTTATACATGTGCTGCAATTTGAATAGCCTGTATTTACTTTTTTATATGCTGAATAATAATGCTAGTTTTGATGAACTGATCCAAGGTCAGGGTCGCGTCTGCTTCGGGTGCACAAAAAATACATAGGTGCACTCTTTATTCTCTCCCCGCTATCTTACGCGAGCGACGAACGCGACACCGCGACTCGATATGAATTGACGCGACGCGACAGTATCAAACAGTAGCTGACCTTTCCGTGGCCTACGTTGTCGCGTAGATATTTTTGTCATTTTCTATGGCGTCGTACCTATGGCGTCTCGTCGCCTCTATCGCTAGGACAATGGGTTATTCTCATAGCCCGACGGAACGCAAAATGCGACACGAGCGTAAAGAGATCAGGCACAGGACCGATTACTTTAATTCTATAGTGCTAGTGCTTAGAATTTCTTGACAGAAAATAAATTTTAATAAAATATATCTTTTATACATTAGTGTAAAATCATACTAATATTATTAGAAATGGACTCTTCAGGTGATCAGATCCAACTATACCCATGCTAAAAATAACGTAGAACCGTTGCTCTACGTTGCGGCGTAATGGAAGGACAAAACAACAAACAAACGCACTCGCATTTGTAAAATTTATAAAGGATTTAAAAAGAGGTGAGCGGGCGTGAGTGGAAATGACTCACCAGGTTCAGTAAATACACGTTGGTGACTGTCCGCATCCTCCTGTTGCTAGCCAGTGTTGCGATCACGAGGCAATTTCCCGAAATCGATAGCAGGAAGATCAGGAAGTACGGTGGCAGTACGAATCGCCATTCGTACGCGTTGCTGGCCATCGTTGTGTTTCTGACAACAATCGATGTTGTTGCAGTTGTTGTTGATGTCTCTCGGAGGAGCAGTGAGCTGGTGTTGTACTCCCATGTCATGTTGGGGTCCATTGTTGTTGTCTGCAACAACAAAATAAGAACGTCCATGATTCTAGGTGAGAAAAAAATTGTGTGTGTCAGCTCCGACGCACGACTGGAGCTTGCTCCTTACGAACGAGAAGTGTTACCAAGGAAACATAGGAGACCCGTACAAAACCGTATAACGGGGTAAAACAGTACAGCATACTTATTTCCGTCAATAATTTAAATTTCCCGCGCGTAATTCGGTCAGTGGCGTCGACCAATGGGAGCTATTTGTCAACAAACACTTGTCGCTCCAGGCACGAAGGTAAATAAAATATTCGATTTTATTGTTTTTTGAATGACTTGATGTTAATTTTGTAAAAATTCAAGTAACAGTAGTGGAGTTTACGTTTACTACAGATAAATGTCTAATTTACTACGTTCAAGTGTGTGTATTTACTCGTAATTAACAATGTTTATACCGGCGTCATTAATTTGCATGTGTAGTAGTGAGTGATATGTTTATACATTGAAGCTTGGGTCAAAACCGTATGGGGTATAACCGGCTAATATACGATTTTGACCCCCGTGTTTAAATAATATGAACTAACTTTCTTTTTATTTTACTGGTAAAGAAGGAATAAAAATGCCGCGCAATTACATAAGGACTACCACCAGACAAGATTGGGACCCAGATGACATGAAAAAAGCGGTTCAAGCTGTATTTAACGATACTATGGGGTACTTGAAGGCATCGCAAGCATATAAGGTACCTAAATCTACATTGCAAGAAAGAGTAAAGAAATTTAGACAGAGCAATGATCTGGACTCATCAACACGTAAAGGTTTAGGACGATTTAAACCGATTTTTTCACCTGCTCAAGAACATAGCTTAGTTGAGCATATATTGACGATGGAAAGGCGGTTGTTTGGCCTCACATATAAAGATCTTCGACGGTTAGCGTTTCAGCTCGCAGAAGCAAATAATATTGATCATTCTTTCAATAGAACTTCTATGCTAGCAGGGGAAGATTGGCTAGCTGGGTTCATGAAACGAAATCCGCAATTATCACTGCGTGCGGCTGAGCCAACATCCGTGGCAAGAGCGATGGGATTTAACATGGTCAGTGTTAACAAATTCTTTGACTTGCTCGAGGAACTGATAGACAAATATAAATTTCTACCTACAAATATTTACAATGTGGATGAAACGGGCCTGACAACGGTTCCAAAAAGACAAAGCAAAATAATCGCATTAAAAGGAAGAAAGCAGGTCGGTCTGGCTAGTTCAGCAGAAAGAGGTCAGCTTACTACCGCTGTTCTTTGTGTGTCGGCTTCTGGAAATTATGTGCCTCCATTGCTTATATTTCCACGAGTTCGAATGAAGGCAGAACTTCTAGATGGTGCTCCACCAGGCACAGTGTCTGTTTGCCATCCAAGTGGCTGGATACAAAGTGAAATTTTCGTTGAGTGGCTGAATCATTTCATATCAGTAGTAAAACCTAAAAAACAAAACCCTGTTCTTCTTTTACTCGACCCACACAAAAAATCTTCCACTGATTGATAAAGCTAGGGACAATGGAGTTATTATTTTAAGTTTTCCACCTCATTGCACTCGTAGAATGCAACCGCTAGGCGTAAGTGTCATGGGTCCAATGAGCACATTTTACACCCAAGAAGTAAACGCGTGGCTAAGAAATAATCCGGGTAGAGTAGTGACACAATTTCAAGTTGCAAAAATTTTTGGAGCAGCATATTGCAAGGCGGCATCTATTCAGAACGCCGTTGCTGGGTTTTCGAAAACAGGAATTTTCCCAACAAACCGGAACGTATTTGGTGAAGAAGATTTTACAGCGGCTGAGACAACTGAAATACCTGCCATAACACCGTCAAATTACGCAAATGTCAACCCGACGCCACCTACTTCTACTTCGTTACTTGATAACTCAATTCCGTCAACTTCTACAACACGATTGCTTAATATTGACCCACCGCTATCCACTTACGCTGCACCGACAATTGTGACAAGTGCAGGAGGACCTGCATTGAATTTGCTCCGTGACACAGTATCTCCAGCAGATATAATGCCAGTTCCTAAAATAAACATCGATCGAAACAGGTCAACCGATCATCGAAGAGGTAAAATAGCAATAATTACGTCCTCACCTTATAAAAAAGAGTTAATAACCACCTCACAAAATAAAAAACCTAAACTCAACCTTAACCAGCCGCCTAAAATCAAAAATCAAAAAACTAAATCCATTAATGAAAACATTTTTCTGTATTGTCTCGAAGAATATGGTACAACCCGCCTGGATGAAGGCTGGGTGCAATGTGTGGGATGTAAAGGCTGGGCCCATGAAGGCTGCACAGGCTATGACTCCGAAGAGTTGAATAATTTTTCGTACATGGGATGCATTGCCGCGCGTTAATTTACCGGGGCAGTATCGTATATAGTATACGGTTTTGTCCATGTGTCGGGGCAAAACCGGAATAAGTAGAGGTTTCGAATTTTTTTGTTATTTCTGTTCAATATTGTTCAAAATTTATTTGCGTGTTATGTAACCTAAGAAACTGATTAATTAGATGTGTTAATTTGATCAATTTTTGTTTTGAAATGAATGCCCCACAGAACTAAACCCTTAGCTATACGGTTTTGACCCGGTCTCCCTACATAACGTAATGAAGAAAGTATAATTTTGCTTCCCATAAAGTTTCATTCCCCGTGCTATTTTATATGAAAGTCAATTCTTAAGCCGTAAACTCCAATAAAAAGCTGAAGTAAAATATACTCGACTAAGGTTTTTTTAGGTAAACATAAGATGATGCCCGCGTGAATATACCTATAGAGCGGTTCCAGAAAAGTATTTTATTATCGGCGCGGATAAGCTCGTGTTCACACGCGCATGCACACAAATGCTTGTTCACTTGCTTTTTTTTAAAAATAGGTTACTAAAAAGGCGGTGAAACATGATGGTCTAGTGGTTTAGACACCCGATTTCCTATATGGGGTTGTTCGATTCCCAGTCACGCACCTCTAATTATTCAGAGTTATGTGCGTTTTAGGAAATTGAACATCACTTGCTTCAATACAGTGAAGCAAAATATTACGAGGAAACCTGCATGCCCGAGAGTTGTTCATAATCTTCCGAAGGTGTGTTAAGTTTGCCAATCTGCACTTGATCAAATATTATGTTGTTGATAAGCCGCGAAGTTGGCTCGAAAAACAATGTGTTTTTTCGTTTCAGTATCTTTATGCGCGTCTTGATAAGGAATTTATTTCTCAAACACGAACGTCAGCAATATTCAATTAAATCTCAATTTATTTTCCAAAAAAGCTTACATTTAAGATGTCCATAGTCCAACTGTGTGGCTCCACAATCCATACTAATATTATAAATGCGAAAGTGTGTGTCCCATATTTTCAACCTATTTTGACGGAAAATGAAGGAGTTCTCGCGGGAATCGGAAACCCGTAAAAGTCGCGGGTATCATCTAGTATCATACTTAAATGCGAAAGTCAGTTTGTTTGTTGGTTTGTTGGTTTGTTGGTTTGTCCTTCAATCACGCCGCAACGGATCAACGGATCGACGTGATTTTTGGCATGGTTATAGTTGAGGACCTGGAGAGTGACATAGGCTACTTTTTATCCCGGAAAATTAAGGAGTTCCCGCGGGAATCAAAAAAACTTAAACCACGCGGACGGAGTCGTGGGCATCAGCTAGTTATGTAATATTAGTAAGTTAAATGAAAATTTCGGCCACGGCGGCCAAAATCCAGAGATTAGCCACCTGCGCGGGAGATTATAATTATTATAGTGCACAATTAGCGCGTGCAGCAAAACAGGAGCACTCTCTGTTCCTTTACTCTCATAGCTCGATGGGACGAAAAATCCGACCGAACCGAGAGAGATCAGACGCAGGAACGACGGCTCTACGTTCTCTCCAAGGCACGGGGGTGACATACCAGTGAGAATATATTGTCAGAAAAACCCAATACTTAATTAATTATGGCCCGACCCGGGACCTCGTCAGCCAGTCGAACATGCTTACCACTAGACCCAACGAGGCAGTTAATTCTTAGTAGGTATTGACTTTTGGATTTGTATGCTATTTCTTTTGGTAACATCTCGCACTTGTTAAGTACGAGTATACGTACCAAGTGAAGTTAAGTAGTTCTGAGTTCTTTTTTTAATCCCAATAGTTTAGTTTGCTGGACTTCGCCAATCCTTACTAATATTATAAATGCGCAAGTGTGTCTGTCTGTCTGCTACGCTTTCACGGCCCATCTGTTCAACAGATTTTGATGAAATTCACCCTTTTGTCGTCCTTCGTCCGCGTGGAATAAGGTTTTTGATTCCCGCTGGAATTAGTTAATTTTCTGGGATACAAAGTAGCATATGTCACTCTCCAGGACAGGGTTCTCAAATATACCCATGTTTGACGACCTCCGTGGCGCAGTGTTGAGCGGTGTTGTTGAGCGTGCAGAGGTCCCGGGTTCGATCCCCGGCAGGGTCAATTTGGGAATTTATAATTTTTGAATTTTCCCTGGTCTGGCCTGGTGGGAGGCTTCGGCCGTTGCTAATTACCACCCTATACCGGCAAAGACGTGCCGCCAAGCGATTTCGTTCCGGTACGATGCCGTGTAGGAACCGAATTAACCGAGTATGGGTTTAATTTAACTGCCATGCCCCTAACAGGTTAGCCCGCTACCATCTTAGACTGCATCATCACTTACCATCAGGTGAGATTGCAGTCAAGAGCTAACTTGTAGCGCATAAAAAAAGTCAAGATCAAGCCGATCCGTTGCTCCGTTGCTGCGTGATTGAAGCACAAACCAACAAACACTTTCGCATTCATAATATTAGTATGATAGTATAATTAGAAATAGAAAATAATTAGAAACCAATAGATTTAGATTAAAGAAAGTTAGCGCATAAAATTAAAAAAATTCAAACAGAAGTCCAAAGTTTACCGGAGGGGAGATAATATATACCTACAATACGTCAAAAAAGAAAAAATACTATTATAGTCTTGACTACTACCTAACGGACAAAGACACTCCAATAGAATTATATATTCAGTATGTTATATTAATAGTAATTATTAATTATTTATTTTTGCGTAGCTATTTTGATTTTGATTTGATTATTTTTATTTTGTATTATTTTTATAATTTTATGACATAGATGTGTACTACTAGAATACCTAATGTAAGAAAATATTTAGTAAGATTTAATTTGTATATGTACGTCATTACCAATAAAAAAAAATATGAATTTAATGTTTAATATTATGACCTTCAAAAAGAGTACTACGGTACCTACTCTGAATAAAATATTTGATTTTGATTTTGATTTTTAGTAGAGTATCGCGCTGTGAGAAGATAAAAGCTGAGTTACCCGGACAAAAAATGCCGAAAGCCGGTACGAAAAGTAAGAACTAATGATCCAGGTTCAAAGTTCAAAAACATTCGAACTTGTACTCGTTTGATTTCCATTTGTCTAGACTGATTTAATAAGCAAGGGTTAGTAATGTAGAAACTGCGTGCGTCTTGTGATTTATCGCTCACTACATGATTTATCGGCAACTAGCTGATGCCCGCGACATCGTCCGCGTGGAATAAGTTTTTTTTTTAATTACCACGAGAACTCCTGATTAAAATTATAAGTTTCAATAAGGAGAAAAATTGCTTTGAAAGTTTTGAAAACTAAGGCGTATGGTTAAATACATTTTCAGTTCAGAGATTTTTGGAGTTTACCTCCTGTAGAATCGATTAGCCCGGGGCATGAAAATTTATGGGGAGTAAATTCAAACTTTCTCCGTTACGTTATTGACTTTATGTTTCCATGGTAACACTTGTTTGTGTTTCATGACTGTAATGTATTTTGATGAATATAAATTATATAATTAATGTATCAAGCATGCTTTCAGTAATATAAAAAATGCGTTCATTTACCCTCATTTAATAAATCTATATATTTTATAATCGTTCGTAAAGAGTAAACTCCAGTCGTGCGTCGGAGCTGACACACACTTTTTTTTTAAATTCTGTTGTCTGACTGACTTGAAATGCGTCAATGGCTGCTTATGTCTTGCAAAACAACATATTATTTTTTCAATCACACATAATAATAATATGTCACCGTTTGATAGATGCGTACGCTACTTTAAAACCCTCCGTTTTGCCTATTTTGAGCTATGACAGTATCTTACGCAATGGGCCGTAAAAAGGTAACAGACCGAATGACAGACAGTCAGACAGACATACAAATAGTTATACAGACAGTTACATGGATTTGGATTCCTAAATTAATTTAGCAAAATTTTTTGATGCTGTCACTTTTTCATAAATTCATTTCGGGGTTAACATGAAAAGGACAGGTATAGAGAATTTAACAAAAACACATTTAGCGCAGTTGTATAAGTGGGCAATTGATATCAATGATGATATCAATTGGGTGATTAAAATGGAATTAAATATTTAATAGTCTGTCTTACCTTTAAAACTTAAACAGGGTCCCAAAAACAATATTATCTTGACACCACACACAACAAGGAATTTAATATAATATATACTAAATAATTTGTTTTTCAACCACTTGTCCTCTTCTACACCTTTTACAGATTTAGGTATTTTTAATTACATTATTTTAGCATTCATAAGAAAATTTCAAATAAGTATATGCTTAGCGTCAACTTTTCTACTTTTATTTTAATTTTACACATATTTTTTTTTTACTTATATTAATCATAAATTTATTTTAATACCTACTTTGTTTATTAAGCTAAGCTATTTAAATTGACAGTTATTTTTTTTAATAACATTGTTTCAGAATTCTCAAGAAAACTTTGAAATGTAGCGTCATATTTTCAAATTATTTAAATTTAACACGTATTAATATATAGATAATTTTTTAATTCATATTAAACTTTTTTATTTTATATTTAGTTTTTAACACTAAAGTATATATGTCACTTACACTAAATTGTTGTTTAAAATTAACACCATTTAAGTAGTTGAAATTTACAGTGAATTTATGTTTCCGTATTTCACGGGGAAAGTTTGTCGTAACTTGGAAAACCCGGGGTTCCACAAGTAACGAAAGCTCCCGAGGAACTGCCGTGTTCTTTTGTACCGGTTTAGTAATTGTCCTGTCCTACGCATGCGTGTTTTTGAGATTCATTTACCTCTTATGAAAAACTTTTTTTTTATAGCAGTTTTGTTCGTCCTCGTCTCAACCGATAGACGTCTGCTGGACGAAGGTCCCAGTTCTATTCTTTTTTTTGTCCACTACAAGTTAGACCTTGACTGCGATCTCACCTGATGGTAAATAATGATGTAGTCTAAGATGGTAGCGGGCTAACCTGTTAGGGGCATGGCAGTTATATTAAACCCATGACCCTATTCGGTTTCTACACGGAATCGTACCGGAACGCTATATCGCTTGGCGGTACCTCTTTGCCGGTAGGGTAGTAACTAGCTACGACCGAAGCCTCTCACTAGGCGAGACCAGGGAACATTCAGAAATTATTAATTCCCAAATTGACCCTGCCGGGGACCTCCGCAAGTAAAGATGTAGAGAGACAAAGTAGGTACCTACAGTACGCGCGCGAGTTGAATGCAGAGCATGTACGTGTCACGTTTGTATTAGCTCTGCATTCAACTATACTAAGTAAGCACTACTATACAATTTGAATGTGGAATTTTGTAATGCCACCTGAAGGGAAAGTATACTCTTAATACTGTGTAGATAGAAAATTTTACTCAAAGAAAACATTCCTTTTTTTGAATTTTGAATAGAAAGAAAACTGCATTCAAAGATTTTCAAAAATTCGCTTGTCACACCCGGAAATCGAACCGACTAAAATCTGTAAAAATTACAACCTGTACTTTTATTGCATCGATTGTTAGTATCAACTATAAGGATCAAATCTCTCTAAGAAACTTGATAAATTAAATGAAAGGAAAACCAAGAAATCTGAAAAAAAATTATACTAACAATCGATACAATAAAAGTACCTATAGGTAGATTGTATTTTTTACAGATTTTAGTCGGTTCGATTCCCGGGTGTGGCAAGCGTATTTTCGAAAATCTTTGAATGCAGTTTTCTTTCTATTCAAAAATAAATGAATGTTTTCTTTGAGTAAAATTTTCTATCTCCAGTATTTGTAAGTACTTTCCCTTCAGGTGGCATTACAAAATTTCACCCTGTATAATATGTAATTATACCTATTAGTCAGTGTTGAACCTCAGTACCTCAGTCAGAAAAGAACCACCTCTTTAGCAAGACACAGTGGGTTCGAATGCCTCTCATGAAAATCACGATATTTTTTATCTAAATCCATATCCGTACTTCATACTAATATTAAAAATGCGTAAGTGTGTTTGTTTGTTGGTTTGTTGGTTTGTTGGTTTGTCCCTTAATCACTCCGCAACGAAGCAACGGATCGACGTGATTTTTGGCATGGGCATATTTGAGGACCTGGAGAGTGACATAGGATAAAATTAAGGAGTTCCCGTGGGAATCAAAAAAACATATTCCACGCGGACGAAGTTGCGGGCATCAAAGTCAAAGTCAAATAACGTTTATTCAATTTAGGTAGGTATACTACACTTATTGACGTCGAGTTATTTATAAAATATAATGGTGATAATCAGTAACGGTATCTTAAAACTAAAGCTACGACGGTTCCAAACGCGCCCTGGTCTGAGAAGAGCCCACACCAAACTCAGCCGGGTTTTTTTTCCACTATCACCAATTTCACAAATCATCTTAACTAAGGAACTATCAGAGCCAATAGATTAATTCATTGCCAAGCGTCCTTGACATGGTAATAAGATTTTTTTATTAGTTTACGTTTTACATTAACTTTGAACTTATTCAGAGACATTTTCAGCATGTCTTCTGGGAGCTTATTGTAGAAGCGGACACTATTTCCAACAAATGAATTGCTAGTTTAACTAAGCCTAGAAGCAGGCATTATACAAGTTTATTTTTATTTCTAGTATTGACATTATGACAATCACTTTTCTTCTTGAATTTTTCAATGTGTTTATGCACGTATACTAGTAATATTATAAATGCGAAAGTAGTCTGTCTGTCTGCTACGCTTTCACGGTCTATCTTTTCAACCAATTTTTATGAAATTTAGTATAGAGGTAGATTATATCCCGGGGAAGTACATAGGAATTTCCCGGAAAATTAAGGAGTTCCCCTGGGAATCAAATAACTTAATCCACGCGGACGAAGTCACGGCTATCATCTAGTACCTATAATAACCTATAATAATAACTAACCGTTGTAGGTATATTAAAGGAAAAGCGGTTTGACTTTTTGTTATCCAGTACAAGTTAGCCCTTGACTGCGATCTCACCTGATGTGTGGTGAAGTGATGATGCAGTCTAAGACTGACTGATCTATCAACGCACACCTCAGACTACTGGACGGATCGGGCTGAAAGGACATTGACCAGCGCCCATACAAAGTTCGCCTAAGAACCAACAGTCATTAAACATACAATAACGGATTCAAAATAACACATAAATACTATTGTAAGTAGATTTAAACAACGGACACTTCAGAGATTTTATTTATTACCAAAAATATTTTCAATTTTGAGATTATTTCCACTCAATCTGCTTGGAAAATAAATATCATCTTTATCCAATTGCAATATAGCTGTAAACAGTATGTAGAAAACACAAGTTTCGTCGTAGTTCACCAAAAACCTTACAGATGGCGCAATAAATATTAATTTATTGTACTTTCACTAGATGGCGTTGCGAGATTCAGAATACTAGCGCATTCAGCGCTTCAAGCTGCTTTTATGTTATTTCTTATGTTACGGAACCAGCGCTCAAGCAATGGTATTGTTTATTATTTTAACTTGTAAGTTATTGATCTGTGGATAATAATCGAAAGACAGAAGAGTACGGTAATCAATTTCATACCCATTTATTTATTTTTTAGTTAATTTGAAGTGTCCGTTGAATTCTAATATTTGGAATAAAGGTTAAAAAATAAGCTAAGAATTACTGTATATTTAAAAAGTATGTTGATTCTTAGGCGAATTTGGACAGTGTCCTTTGGCATCCAGATAGCTATTTCGATATAGGCATCCGCTTAGAAAAGATTTTTGAAAATTCGTCCCCTTAAACAAATTCAATAGGGCTTTGAATCGAACCCAACGTGAGCGAAGCCGTGGGCATAAGTCGGTTTTTTGGAAAGAATTTTTATTTTTAACTTTCTAGTGTCAGGGTTGAGGATTTGGAGGCAGAATTTTTTAAAAAGTCTATTTAAATAAAAATTAATTGAATTTGAATTTGAATTTATGGGACCATCTCGAGAGCTTCCTCTAGATAAGGACTGATAGAATTATTTTTTCAAATCGGTTCAGAAACCACGGAAATATGCACCGACATACATTTAATAAAAATATACGCGCCGAATTGAGAACCTCCTCCTTTTTTGTAAGTCGGTTAAAAATAACTACGTTCTTACGAACAATCCAACGACATAACACGGTTTATATAATTTGATAATAAAGATTTGCTTTTCATTTTTATACAAGTTTGTCCTATAACAATTAAAGTTGGTTAAATAGGTATAAGAGCTACTTATAAGGTATACGTAGGCCAAGAATAGTAAACATTTTCCTTTAGGGTAAAACCGTCTTTAAGATATTTTGCATTACGGCGCACAATCCTACTACGTGCTAAAAATATTTTGCTAATGGCAATAACAAATAGAGGTTTTGTACCTACTTTTAAGAATCACGCACGTAAATCCTTTTGGGTGAAATTGACAAGGAAAAGCCTTATTAAATAATAGAAATCTATACTAATACTATATAATCAATCAAATAATTATTATAAATGCGAAATTTTGGATGGATGGATGTATGGATGGATGTTTGTTACTCAATCACGCCCCAACGGCTGGACGGATCTGGATGAAATTTGGCACAGAGATAGATTATAGTCTGGAATAGCACATAGGCTACTTTTTATCCCGGAAAATGAAAGAGTTCCCGCGGGAACCAAAAAATCTCGATCCACGCGCACGAAGTCGCGGGCATCAGCTAGTACTTATTATAAATGCGAAAGTGTGTCTGTCTGTCTCTGTCTGCTACGCTTTTACGGGCCATCTTTTCAACCGATTTTGATGAAATTTGGTACAGGAATAGGTTGTACGGGATACAACGGGAAGGACATAGGGTAGGTACATTTTATCCCGGAAAATTGAAGTGTTCCCGTGGGAGACAGAAAATTATCTGCTCAATCGATTTTTATGAAATTTGGTACAGGGACAGGTTGTATCCCGGGGAAGGACATAAGCTATTTTTTATCCCGGAAAATTCAAAAAGTCCCGCGGGAATCAATAAAATTTATCCACGTGGACGAAGTCGCGGGCATCATCTAGTAGGTTTATAAAAATAGCTTATTTCACCAGCCACGTACGGCAGTTAAATTAAACCCATTTAAGTACCTCTAATCGGTTTCTACACGGCATTGTATCGGAATGCTCTATCGACTGCTTTTCCAATATACGTCACATTACGTTACGTTCAGGCCCCTCTTTCCTACTGGGCACTATGGGCAAGTGCCCAGGGCCCCGAGATCTATGGGGGACCCCTAGTTACTGCCAGATCACCAACCGATAGATAACCGATAATCACTAACGATAATAACTAAGTAGGTATACATTTAAATTACGTTCAAAATATACCTCAATAGTAAGTTTAATCAGATTTTAAACTGATCTTGAAGATTTTTTAAAGAAACCGTTAAAATAACATTTCAATCAATCTAGAAAATTGCTTATCTACTCTTTATGCATGTTTTAACAAAATAGTCAGAGGACTATTTTGTTAAAACAGACCATCCATTATCCCAATGTGCCCAGGGCCTCAAATAGGTTAAAAACGACCCTGGTTCCGTTACATCCAACGATTACTCAACGTTTGAGTCGAGATTGCCAAGTGCAGCAGTGTAGGTCACTTTCAGTTGCATTATCAAAAATAAAGGCTGAAAATGCTGAAACTGGGAAACGGAAGTATGCCTCTCTATAGAGACACATGTTTGTTTCGTTTTCCGTGGAGTCTTAGTGCAAGATATTTCACCACAGTTAAATGCCTCATCTGGTGACAGCTGATAGGCTGTCCAACGCGGAAATGCAGCTAGGATTCATGCCACCATTCCACACGGGCATGATTTTTAAAGTAATTAGTTTATATTGTATTGATTTCAATTTAAAAAATCTTTTTTTGAATGATTTTATTTTGGTCCAAATTATTTCAAAAGCGGAACCACAGAAAGCTAGTTTTTAACAGACTTCAAAAAAGGAAGAGGTTCTCAATTCGACTGTATGTTTTTTTTGTATGCATGTTACGCGATCATTTCGCCAATTATGAATCAATTTTGATGTTTCTTTTTTGTTTAGTAGATCATACTTCAGAGGTGGTCCCTTAAAAATTTTACTGAAATTGATTTAGCGCTTTTTAAAAATCAAAAATAACAAAACATACCCAGATAATGTTTTCTACTTTTTCAACCAACTTCAAAAAAAGGAGGAGGTTCTCAATTCGACTGTATTTTGTTTTTTTTTATGTTTGTCACCTCAGAACTTTTGACTGCGTGGACCGATTTGGATAATTATTTTTTTATTTGAAAGGGCATACTTCCCATGTGTTCCTATATAAATTTTATCAAAATCGGTCGAGCGGTTTTTAAAATATCAACAATAAAATAAGTACTTTGTATAGCGTGTGCTTGTTGTTGTAAAGTTGGCGCGGGAGTTTGAAGTCGGTTGTTTAAAAATAATTTTTTATATTAAATTATTTAATACCTACATATTCTGCATCGGCTGGTTATAGCAGCTGTTTCAATGTGTATTTTCTTGTACATACAATGTTTCATTTTCAATCCATACTTTAAACTGTCTTTATGTCTGTCTGTATGTTTGTTTACGTTTTGCATCTATACTAATATTATAAATGCGAAAGTTTGGATGGATGTTTGTCACGCCCAATCGTCTTAACGGATCTGGAAGAAATTTGGCACAGCGATAGATTATAGTCTGGAATAACATATAGGCTACTTTTTATCCCGGAAAACTAAAGTTCCCGCGGGAAACGAAAAACCACAATCCACGCGTACGAAGTCGCGGGCATTAGCTAGTATTACATAAGGTTCGACAACTCGTGCAAAACCGGGTCGGGTAAGCATGCTATCGGTACGTATACATTCCGCACTGGCTAGGTATAACAACTGTATCAACACATAATTTTTTTTTTATACATGCAGTAGGTATTTTATAAGTTTTATGTTCCACCACCACTACTACAGCCAATTAACGTCCCAATGCTGGGCACAAGCCTCCACTCTCATAGGAGAGAGGGTATTAGAGCTTAGACCCACCACGCTTTTCCAATGCAGGTTGGTGGGCTTTAACGATTAGTATCATGTTAGTGATAATAACCGGGACCGACGGCTTAACGTGCTTTCCGAAGCACGGGAGTGAAACACCGCCATTTTCTTAACTCCAGGGTGGTACTGAGAATTTCTAGTCAGAAAAACCCAATAATTAATTATGACCGGGTACTCGAACCCGGGACCTCGTCGGCCGCATTCTAACATGCTGACCACTATACCCAATGAAGCAGTTTTATATTCAATCTATGCTAATATCATTAATACGTAAGTTTGTCTGCCTATGTGTCTGTTACCTTTTCACCGTCTTTAAGTTTTGTAAAAAAATATAATATTAAAGTTATGATCACTTTCAAATTTTTTTTTTAAATATATAGGCTAGCGCTTGACTGCGATCAGACCTGCTTGCAAGTGGTGATGCAGCATGAAGGTGGAGCGCGCTTGCCTAGAAGATGCCTATTCACTCTTGATTTTTTGGAGGGCACTCATTATTCGATACTGAAGCCAAATCTGTATTTTTTTTCATTTTTGTCTGTCTGTCTGTCTGTCTGTCTGTCTGTCTGTCTGTCTGTCTGTCTGTCTGTATCTTGGCCGCGCATCACGCCGAAACTACTGAATGAATTCAAACGAAACGTGGCATGATTTGAGCCCATACTACGAAGTAGGACATAGGATACTTATTGTCCCGAAATTCTACCCCCGAAGGGGTGAAATAGGGGTTGAAAGTTTGTATGGAAGTCTCTAATTTCTCAAGTTATAGCCATGAAACTTGATATATGAGCTAAGAGTTGAAAATTAAGAAATACGTATTTCACAGTTTTTCAAAATTCGACCCCCAAAGGGGTGAAATAGAGAGTTGGTCCTTCAATCACGCCGCAACAGAGCAACGGGTATTTTACACTGGTAGTTAAGGACCTGAAGAGTGGTATAGGCTACTTTTTATACCGGAAAATTAAGGAGTACCTGTGAGGAAAAAAGCATAAACCACGAGGATGAAGTCGTGGGCATCTGCTAGTTATGTATGTACGTGGTGAAAGTGAAAAATACCTCAATATTTTTTTAACCACACGGATAAAATCATAAACCTGCAATTGCATCCGTGATTGAAGGAATTTAAAGAATTTGAACTTTTCAAAATTTCTTTCTTCATAACATGATGTAAAATTTTGTTTCGAAACCATCAATTATAAACAGAGCTTCAATTATGGATCACTAGATGATTCCCGCGACTTCGTTCACGTGGATTGGGATTTTTTGATTCTCGCGGGAACTCTTTAATTTTCCGGGATAAACAGTAGCCTATGTCCTTCCCCGGGATAAAACCTACCCCTGTACCAAATTTCATTAAAATCGGTAGTACGGATGAGCTGTGACAGCGTAGCAGCAGCGTAGTAGCATGATTATATTTTGTTGCACTGTCGTTATCATCACTTCAACATATTGCTGGCTCACTACTAAGAACGGGTATCTTCTCAGAAGGCAAATAGTCCCTAGTCCACCACACTGGCTACAAAAGAGGCGCGGCCCGGCGTGGCACGTAGCTGCACAGAACAGGTAATAAATAGTACAGCTGATAGCGGCAAGTATTATTTGTTTAAGGGTTGTATTTGAGGTATGGAGCTGGGCCCACAGGCGGCACGGAGATGCACTGCGCGGCGCGGCCCCGCACAAACTTATAAGTACAAATAATATTTGCCGCTACGTGCCGCGCCGCTCCGTGCATCGCACGTGTCAATTCGTAAGGAATGCGTTATGAAACGTTGTAATAAACCATTTTTTTGGACTTAAAATATTCTAAAGGTGGAATAATAATATTTCCTTTAGAACAATTTTGCGACGCGGACGATGTTGGAAAAAAAACCTATATTATTGCATCATTCGAGTATTAGAATCTGCATTAAATGTAATATAATGGAGAATTTTCAATACAATAAAACAACAAATACAAAATAGTATCTATTATTATCAGTAAGAGGTCTACTAGTCTACTAGTCTAGTAAAGTCTACTTTCTTTTCCCATCGTGACCAAAAATAAATTATAATAAGTATATTATTCGAATTAATCTTCGAATTTTACAATAATAGAAATATTTTAGTAAATCTTCATAAATTTAGCATAGCACCTTGTAACCACAACTTTAAATGACTAAAATACAGATGCCTTTAATATATTTTATGTATATATAATACACTAGATGATGCCCGCGACATTATCCGTGATTAAGATTTTTGATTCAATTATTTTCTGGAATAAAAAGTAGCCTATGCCCTTCCCCGGAATACAACCTATTCCTGAATCATATTTCATCAAATCGTTTGGTTATTTGGATAATTATTTTATTTTATTGAAAAACTTACCTAAACATAAAATCTGAAGTTTTCATACGAAATTTTATCTTTAGTTACAAACTCACTAAGCGTTCAATAGGTTGGTTCAATTAGGTTTCCTTATGGCGACCTTCTTAATTATTTCGGCCACGGTTTTACCTGGCGAACATGGCAGAAATAATCGATAGATGTCCTTAGACAGAACGCAATCTATCTTTTCCTTGAACTGGTAGGTAATGAAACCATTTATAAGTAAGTACATTTTCTCCACACCTGCTATCTAGTTGACGTATTTGTAATCGTACTGCGTCACAAATTTGTATAACAAAAATCCATTATCCGCAATATAAGCAGGCAACGTTATGACACGACTGTACCGCTATATAATAACTCTACAGGAGCGGAAACGAATTATTCTTGTCTCAGCCGTCTTTGCTCTTCATTGTTACAATGAGAGCGATTTGCTATATTTTAACGATATTTTTGTTTCTTTGCAGCATCGACGCAAAGATTACCAATGATCGTTATTATCCACGGTATCATTTGGCACCACCGTTTGGCTGGATGAACGATCCTAATGGATTCTCATATTTCAAACGGGAATTCCACCTCTTCTACCAATACAACCCTGAGTCTTCTTTGGAACCAGGAATAGCCCACTGGGGACATGCGAAGAGTCCCGACCTCGTTCACTGGCAACCCCTTCCGATTGCAATGTATCCGAACAACACCTACGATAGAAGTGGAGTTTTCTCAGGCAGCGCTTTAATAGAAGGAGATACGATGTATTTATATTATACGGCTCATATAAACTATCCTGGACAGACACCGGATCACGAGGAGACTCAAGCGCTCGCTATCAGCAAAGACGGAGTCAACGTAGAGAAGTATTCAGATAATCCCATCATCAATAATACTAAACGCCAACCAGACATTAGAGATCCTAAAGTATGGAAACACGGTGATACTTATTACTTAGTTTTAGGTAATAAATTTACTAGAAATAATGAATCACTTGGCCGAGTGCTTTTATATTCATCAAAAGACAAATACAACTGGAAGGAAACTGCTATATTAGATGAATCCGATGGACGACTTGGTTACATGTGGGAATGTCCCGACTTCTTCCAACTTAATGGATATTTTGTTCTTCTATTTTCGCCACAAGGAGTGAAGGCCGAGGGGGATAAGTACAAAAACCTATACCAAACTGGCTATGTAATTGGTAATTTTGATTATAGGACAGGCAAATTCAAACGCTTAACAAAATTCCGAGAATTGGATCATGGACATGATTTTTATGCAACGCAGACTATTCTGGATACAAAAGGAAGGAGATTACTTGTAGCGTGGTTAGATATGTGGGAAACGAACTACCCTGAACAAAATGATGGTTTTACTGGACAGATGACATTACCAAGAGTATTAACGCTTACGAAAGACATGCGTTTGATTCAAAGACCAGTGCCCGAAATCAGAGCAGCAAGAGCCAATGTCATACGCAACGGACCAGCTGCGGGCGGTGCCAATGTTAAGTTAGCTAATAAAGCCGGAGAGGTGAATGTCAGGGCATCAGCGTCGAGTGATTTAGAATTGTTTATTGAGGGAAGAAACGTGTCAGTTCGAATTTATTATGACGCGACAAATGGTCAAATATCCTTAGACCGTGGCGGTAATGATGGGCTTCGGCGCACGGAATGGCAACCGCAGTCTGTCCTCTTACTGACCATTTTCGTCGATGCAAGTTCCATTGAAGTATTCTGCGGCTATGGTGAAGTGACCATATCCAGTAGATATTTCATCAATGGACCAGTGAGTGTGCGACTAGGAGAAAACAGTAAAGTTGACCAATTACGCGTGATCAATATGAAACGCACTGTACCAATTAACTCATCCAAAAGCGAACGATACCTGGATGAATAAAATTATGCATTACAATTTGTAAAAAATACGAAAGCTCTTAAAATAATTCTAAATTATCACCAGCTAGTACCAAATAATTTGAAACAATACCTAATAATAAAATTTTCCAAAGATATGATATTTTTAATGTCTATTTATACTGGCCTTAATTGGCAAGGTGAAATACTAACATTAATTTATTATGTGTTAATCGGCTAATTTCACTTTTTTTTAATTAGTTCTCATTCAAATAATTTTAGATATTATATTATCTTAATAATGTAGCATGTGAGCAAAAGTTAACTACTTGTTTTAAGTAATACAAATAAAACATTTTATTTATTCTTATTTTTAAGAATAATTTAAATCAATAATTTAATAAAACACTATATAGAATAGCATTTTATTTATTCCTGTTAATTTATTATTCCTATATTTAAGAAATATTTTTTTTTAAACTCCCACTAATCCATACTTAATATTATAAATGCGAAAGTGTGTCTGTCTGTCTGTCTGTCTGCTACGCTTTCACGGCCCATCTATTCAACCGATTTTGATGAAATTTGGTACAGGGATAGGTTGTATCCCAGGGAAGGATATAGGCTACTTTTTATCCCTTAAAATTCAAAGTTTCCCGCGGGAATCAAAAAATTTATCTGTTCAACCGATTATAATGAAATTTGGTACAAGGGTAGATTGTATCCCGGGTAAGGACATAGGCTACTTTTTATCCCGGAAAATATAAGAGTTCCCGTGGGAATCGAAAAAACTTGGTCCACGCGGACGAAGTCGCGGGAATCATCTAGTTATTAATAAGCAAGGATGTAAGAATTTCATAAATGATACTACGGGTAGAAAGTCATAATAAATGATGTACCAGCCTGATGGATGCCTTGCATATTTTTACAGTGGGACACTTCTCAGTAACAATTTTCTGCAACGCTTTTTCGAAAGATGAAAAATTCTTTCTTGTCCAATTTTTTTTTAAATTATAGACTAGATAAGTTAAGTTATAAGTTTTTTCAATTCCCGCGGGAACTCCTTAATTTTCCGGGATATCTCTGTACCAAATTTCATCAAAATCGGTTGAACTGCTGGGCCGTGAAAGCGTAGCAGACAGACAGATAGACAGACAGACGGACAGAAACATGTAAGAGTTTCGCATTTATAATATTAGTATGGATATTTTAATTTATTCGACGATATGTATTTATATTATATCTATACTAATATTATAAAGAGATAAAGTTTGTGAGTTTGTAAGGTTGTGGGGGGTAGGTAATCTATGGATCTACTGAACCGATTCGGAAAATTCTGGTACCGATAAAAAGCCACATTATTTGTGAGTGTCATAGGCTATATTATATTAACCCGAAAAATTAGGGAGTTCCCGTGGGAATTTAAAAAAAAAAACACGCGGACGAATTCGCGGGCATCTGCTAGTAAAGTATAAATGACGAATGTTTTTTAAGAAACAGCAGTTTTCTTAGGAAAACTTCAAACACACAACACACACACAACAACACAGGACACAGGAGGAAAGTAAAATTTTTAAAGACTATACCATTACCTGTATATCTATACTTATAATAAAACTGTAAGTGGACGATTCCTGAAAAGTAAATACGGATTTCAGTGAAATCATTCTGCTGAATTACTACCAACGCTTAAAACAGTATTATTTTATTATTGCTGTCGCTCTTCGTTCAGAACTATAATCCTTATTTTAGGGACGTCAAAGTAAGTACGTCGAAAACTGCAATTTCAAAATAATACTGCTTTAAGGCAGCTGAACAAAAAACCGTACTCAGCAGTGGGCCTGTGACAGATTGATGAGGAAAAGTAATATCTTACTAACTTAAGATAAAAGGTTTACATATACAATACTAATTACAATGTTTACAAATATAATACAATAATAATTATATCATACTAATATTATAAATGCGACAGTGTGTTAGTTTGTCTTTCAATCACGCGGTTAACGCCGCAGCAGGGCACCGGATCGATAATTAATCGGTAATTTTTTGTAAGCGTGTAGTTGAGCAACTAGAGAGTGACATACGCTACTTTTTATCCCGGATAATTAAGGAGTTAACATGGAAATTAAAAATTTTTGGAAATCATTTTTATTTTATACTTTTTAGTTTCAGGGTTGAGGATTTGGAGTCAGAATTTTATGGGACCACCTCGAGAGCTTCCTCTAGACGACTAACGAAAAAATTTTCAAATCGGTTCAGAAACCACGGAGATATGCACCGACGTTTGGAAGTCGGTTAAAAAAAGACTTCGACGCGGATGAATCAGCTAGTCTTGTTATAACTCTGTTCAAACTACCCAGCCAGCTAAGGAGTTAGCATTGCTACTTCAAATAATTTGGCTCAAGTAGCGTAACGAAATCATTATTGTGCTCTAAACAGTTCGTGTCAAGGTGAGATGCTGTCATCATAAAAACATTATGGTAATAGCTTTTTTTAGGGTTCCGTACAGAAATTGTAAAACAAACTCACACTCGAGATGGATCAAAAATGTATGTTAGTAATCACTAGTCTTATCACTGTTTTGGAAAGTAAAATCGTACTTGCAATTTTTTTCGATGGTTGCACGTCAATAATTATATATAGTCTATATCAAATATATATATATTTATAGTCTGATGCGTCAACTTTGCTTATCCTTGTTATACCCGCCCGAATTCAACATAGTGGGTAGAAATCAAAATTATTTTGTACTTTACGTTGGAAGTCGGTTTTCTGGAAAGAATTTTTATTGCATAAATTATTTATGGGATATAACATGAGCTATAGGCATACCTAGCTCATGTCCCATGGATTTCGGCGTTGCCTTTTCCTCTTTTATTAAGACGCCTTACAATATTATGTTTCTTACCTAGCTACGGAACCCTGGGTGGGCGAGTCTGACTCGCACTCGAGAAAAAAAACTATAATTACGTGCATCAATTTAAAACATCGTTGGATTAATACTTTGAGATGTTGATACGCAAAGGTGCACCTTTTACAAAAACTAACACCTTATACATAAACCGACAGCACTTAAGAACAGGTTCTCAAGTATTCTCAAGTATCTGACCCGGTGACAGCGTCGCTAGAAAATATAAAAAATAAAATTTAAAAAAACTTAACAGGCGAAATAAGTTCAAAGCAAAAGGTTCATTTTAGGCCTACTCTTCTACACTCTACCATGAATAGGAAAATACATAGATTGTATTTGTTGTGTTCCTCGTTTCAATAAAACTATTTTGTTTAGTTAGCACTGTTATTTTATTTTATTTAATCACTTAAAGAAATTATATTTAAAGTACAAGTTTTACTTTTTTTCATAGCTATTACAGACTCTTAGTTCTTACCACAGACAAGTTAACCAGAGACAATTACTCGTAGCATAGATACACTACATCTTTCCCTTTTAAAAAAAAAATTAGTAATAACAATTATTACTTAATGTATGTTAAATAGTTAGGCACTTAAAGGATAGGCAAGGACATAACACTACATACTCAAATGAGCTGGAACGCAAAGCAGTAATAACAAAATTTAACGCTACATATTATTAACATCTAAAAAAAAAAAAAAACCTATATATATTTTTTTTTTTTTAAATAACCACAGAACCTAACCATTATTTAATGGTTTAATTACTTTTTTAGAAAGGAAGAATTTCTACGATAAATTACATCATTAGAATCTTTAACATAATAAGATCTAGGAGTGAAATGTTTGCCAACTATTTCTCCTTGTACCCATACCTTCCCTTTTTGTAACATACAATTATCATTTATTTCAAAATCACCTTTGTCTTTACTATTTCTATTATAATAGTTAGCATAAATTTCTTGCCTTTTTAACAAATTTTCTTCAACATTTGGCACAATTTGTGGTTTTAGTAAATTATAACAAATAGGTAATTTAGTTCTTGTTCTTCGATTCATCAGTAATTGAGATGGGGAGGCATTTAATACAGAAAGGGGTGTGTTTCTATATTCTAACAATGCTTCAAATATGTCTTTTTTATCATCATAACATTTTTTTAACATATTTTTCGCAGTCTGCACACTCCTTTCAGCTAGACCATTTGATTTAGGATATAAAGGGCTACTAGTTATAATTTCAAAGTTCCAATCTTTAGAAAATTGTAGCATTTCTTGTGATGAAAAAGGCATATTATCAGCTATTAATATTCGGGGAATTCCATGAGTTGTAAATATATTTTTTAAGGTTTGAATTACAGTGAATGAAGTTTTATTATTAATTTTACATATTTCTATCCACTTTGAATAATAGTCTGCCAAAATTAAATATGTTTTATTTCTTAGTTCACATAGATCAACACCTACTTTATTAAATGGCAGGTTTGGTATTTCATGGCAAATTATGGGCTCTTTTTGTTCACTAATTTTCTGAAATATTTCAGGAGCACAGCTCAAGCCTTGAGGTAGTCTTAAATATCGATAACAGCCAAATGGTGAACTAAATGTGCATAACTTACTTGAGTTCTCGGAGAGTTTTAACTGAAAAAATCCATCTTTTAAATCCATTACCGTATAATACTTCATGCCTGTTAACTTGGGTGCAATTTCTTCAATTGTTGGGATCTGCACATAACTTCTTTCAATGACTTTATTGAGATCTTGAGGATCAATACATATCCGGAGTGATGAGTCAGGTTTTTCAACTACTACCATGTTGCTAACCCAGCCTGATGGCTCATTTTCTTCTATTATTATATTATTTTGTACCATTAATGTTAATTGCTGTTTTACTTTATCATTTATGGCTAAGGGAATTCTTCTAGGAGGTCTGGCAACTGGGGTTGAATTTGGCTTTATATTTATGTTGATTTCTGGTTCATAACAACCAAGGCCGGAAAAAACTTCACTGTATTTATTCAATATTAAACTTTTAGTTATACTATTACATCGTCTAATAAGTTTGAGGTCCTCACATGCTTCTTTTCCAAGAATGGGTATAGTATCCATATCGACAACAACAAATGATAACTCTTTACAAATATTATTTACTTGGCATATTAAATTTACTTGTCCTATGGGCTTGTATTTAGTTCCACCATAGGCTTCTAGCACTATAAAGGTATTCTTGAGTTTACTCTTGTTTTCTAATGTTTCCCATATTTTATTCGGAATTATATTGACATCAGAGCCAGTATCTAATTTCATTACTATATAATTTGAATTATTAATCAAAATACTTTGTGTCCAATCCGAAGAAGTCAAGCTTTTTACATAAGCGCCATATGGGTACAAGGAGAAATAGTTGGCAAACATTCCACTTTGGTTCAAAATAGTTCTTGAAGGCGTGAATTAAATCTTCCAATGAGCATTTATCCGGCAATTTAAAGGTTTCAGCAAGCTCAATGGCGTCTTCGCCGGCTATATTTAGAAATAGAGCCTTCTTAGTATCATCTGACTTTTTTGAATATCCAGAGGCGACAATATATATTTGGAATTCCCGATAGAATTTCTTCCAATTATTAGCTAGCGCGGTGTAGTCTATTCTGAGTCTATCAGGAATTCTCACGCAACGCTGCAATTGTTTTTATGGCTGCGCCATGTTGTGTTCCTCGTTTCAATAAAACTATTTTGTTTAGTTAGCACTGTTATTTTATTTTATTTAATCACTTAAAGAAATTATATTTAAAGTACAAGTTTTACTTTTTTTCATAGCTATTACAGACTCTTAGTTCTTACCACAGACAAGTTAACCAGAGACAATTACTCGTAGCATAGATACACTACAGTATTAAAATATAAAAAATTAGAACAGTAAAGTAAATAACGAGCAAAAAAAAATGTATTTCAAGTTTTCGATACGTTTCCAAGATGGCAACCTTCAGCCATAGAGAAGGTAGTAGGCGCGAAATGTATCAAATGTCATTTCTGACAGTCACTGTCAAAATAACGTGTTTTTATTTTGAAAACGTCAAAAAAATATGAATCCGCCATTGTTACCCACTCATGTTTAGTGTTCCTTATCTTGGAAACCACTGAAATTACGACGAATTCGTAGATTTGACCAATAAAAACTGGTCTAGTATTTTAATTTCCTTCATTTCTCTGCTTGTACAAGACTTGGCCTACGCCCCATACAAATCTGAGCCATCTCCTTTTGGCCACCGGGTCAGAAAAGTTTGACGGACTGTATGGGTCAATCTAGTGCTTACCTAAAACCCGTCCTTTCCTAGATTGACCGATACTTAAGAACGTGATTCCTAGCTGATATCGGTTTAGTAATACGTGTCTAAAAGTTCCGCGTGCTAAAAGAATTAGGAACTCCCTTGAGAAATTTATATTTTTACTAGTGGTCCCGGCAGACTTTGTCCTGCCCTGAACCTTGAACCCGATTGCAGCGCCCCCTATCGGGTCCAATTGTGTATATAAACCATCCTGGGGTCCAAACCATCACAACAAAAAAAGAATTAGCGAAATTGGTCCAGCCATTCACGCGTGATGCCGTGACCAAGGGAAATAGGGATTCATTTTTATATATTTTTTTTTATAATCCTACGAGTTAAACTAACCGAATAAATTCTTAAGAGGAAAGCAAGTATTGAATCCATGCTTTCTATGTTAATATATTATAAACTAGATGATGATGAAATTTGGTACAGAAATAGTTTACATCCCGGGGAAGGACGTAGGCTACTTTTTGTCCCGGAAAATTAAAGAGTTCACGCGGGAACCAAAAACCTCAATCCACGTGGACGATAAATAAAAATAAGATTTTGTCGTTGATAATGGCATGATAATGTTCGCGTATAATAATACAACGGTATTACAAATATTGGGAAAGTCCTCATAATTGTTCATAATATTGTGCAAAGGAGAAAGCTCAAATATCTGGGCCACAATTTCAAAATTTTATGAACTGCTGCAACTTATTATATAAGTCCCGGATATTTCGAATGTTATTTTTAACTAGCGGACACCCGCGACTTCGTTCGCCTGGCATAAGATTGTTAATTCCCATAGGCATTCCTTAATTTTCCGGGATAAAAAGAACCCATGAAAAAAAAACAAGTCGATCCGTTGCTCTGCTGCGGCGTGATTGAAGGACTATTTATCGTCCTTTGGGATAGAATTTATAAAAACTGTGAATTATGTATTTCATAATTTGAACCGGTAGCCCAAATAATATCAAGTTTCATGGCTTTAACTTAAAAAACGCCGGCTTTTTCCACCAACTTACAACCCCTTTTTACCCGTTTGGGGGTAGAATTTTGAAAAACTGTGCTGTGCATACTTCTTTATTTATTACTTAAAGCGAAACTACCAAGTTTCGTTGATACAACTTGAGAAATATTTTGAGAAATGAAGGACTTTCATATTAACTGTCATCCCCTAATTCACCCCTTCAGGGGTAGAATATTCAAAAACTGTGAAACACGTATTTCTTTATTTTTTACCTATAACTTGAGAAATGACGGACTTTCATACAAATTTTTAACCCCTACCTATTATAATATTTTTAAAAATATTATAATAGGTAGGCTTTGGGGTGGAATTTTTAAAAATCCTTCCTTAGTGAGCGCCTACGTCACAAAAGGAAGCTACTGTCAAAATTTCAGGTCTCTAACCCTAGCAGTTTAGGCTGTGCGTTGATATATAAGTCAGTCAGTCAGTCAGTCAGGACTTTGAATTTTATATATATAGATTAATTGACTTGGTTACAACTTAGTTCTTGACTGCATTATCAGCTGTTGGTGAGTAGGTACCTAATGATGCAATGCAAGATGGTAGCGAGCGGCTTTGGCACCTACACGATATCGTAACGGAACGTTAAATCGCTTGGTGTCGTCTTTGCTGGTAGGGTGTAACTAACCACGGCCGAAGCCTCCTACCAAACCAGAGCAGAGACGATTCTGAAATTATAAATTCCCAAATTGACTCTGCCGGGAATTAAACCCGGGATCTCCTGCTAAGACAACCATCGCTCACCACTGCGCCAGGGTGATCGTCAAAATGTAGAAAAATTCAAACCTGCTTATTGTTTCTGAATCCATTACCAACTTGGAAATGCTAGCATTTCATAAATGGCGCTTGAAATATTATATTTTAATGGACTTTCAAGATGACGAACATTATGGTTCCAAAGATTGCAAGCAATTGAGTTGAAATATGGAAACGGAACTAAAAGTTTACAATTGGAGAGCTGTTTCAGAACTTTGCTCTTTTTGGCACATAAAGGTCTAGCCCCACACAGGTGCACGGAGCGGCGCGGCACGTAGCGGCAAATATAATTTGAATGAGTTTGTATGAAGCTGGGCCCACTTAAGCGATGCGGCGCGGAGATGCACTGCGACATAATTGTACAAAGAATACTTGCCGCTACGTACCGCGCCACGCCGCGCCTCTGTAATGGGGCTAGACCTTAAAGTGTGGGAATCTGGCCTGGAAAAATCTTAACAAAAAAGCGTGAAACTCTCTCTCTAGTATAGATAGAGAAAGATGATGCATAGTGCATGCATACACAGGAGCACTCTCCATTCTCTAAATCTCATAGCCCGACGGGACGGAACATCCGACACAACAGGAGACAGATCAGGCGTAAAACCGACGCGGGCTTTACATGCTCTGCGAGACACGGCGGGCGTGAAACACCACAAACTTCCTAACTCCGGGTTAGTACTAAGCATTTCTTGACAGAAAAACCCAATAAAAAAGAAAGAAAGAAAAATCATTCATCTTGTGCCTCGTACATAAAATCAAACTTTAAAATTAAGCTATGGCTTTTGCACCCACATGGCACAAGATGAAAAGGCACCGACTCAGCATTAATGCTGCAGGTTTTGAAAGCAAAACCTGAGCGCTGGTATTCTTTTTTTTTTATCCACTATAAGTTAGCCCTTGGCTGCGATCTCACCTGATGGTAAGTGATGATGCAGTCTAAGGTGGTAGCGGGCTAACCTGATAGGGGCATGGCAGTTATATTAAACCCATACCCCTATTCGGTTTCTACACGGCATCGTACCGGAACGCTTAAACGCTTGGCGGCACGTTTTTGCCGGTAGGGTGGTAACTAGCCACGGCCGAAGCCACCCACCAGGCCAGATCAGGGAAAATTCAGAAATTATAAATTCCCATACTGACCCTGCCGGGGATCGAACCCGGGACCTCCGCACGTTAAGGCAACAGCGCTACACACTGCGCCACGGAGGTCGTATTCTGCCGGAACCCAAACGAGTGACACGCACGAGCTCGACAGTCTTCGCAGCCGTCTGCAGTAACGGGAATAGGTACCTACTTATTAAATTATGGCCCGACCGGTACGTATCTATACATAACGAGGCCGGTATGTATAGATACGTATTTAGCTTTTCACAAAGCAAGTTTAAAATATCAAAAAACTATTAAAAAAACCAATGACGCTTTGGTTTGTTATATTGGAAAAATCGGCCAGCAGATAGACTACATGTGAAAAAGTGGGTTGAAATAATATGACACAGAAACGAAAAATAACCATTATTTACAAGTTATAAAATTGAAAATTTTAAAAACCCACGACGCACTGCAGCGCTCCATTGTGACCTTATAACTTTGTAACAACAATTAGAACTTCACAAAAGTATACATAATATCTAAAACACAAAACCGCATCTTTGTCGGCTCAGTAGACCCTGCCGGGGATCGAACTCAAGGCCTGCCACTAAAAGACAATTGCGCTTATCACTGCGCCAGGGACGTCTCGCAGGAATTTCGTAGTCAAAATATTTTCAAGGTACATAATATTACGGTGGGCGATGAATTACTCATACTTATGTAACGTGGATAAATTGAATTTAAGAAGTGTGCTTGTTACTGGAGTTTGAAAGTGTTATTGCTAATATTAAAGCGTAGGCGCCCCTCTGCGAGTTATAGGTACGTAATCTATATCAAGATCAATTATTGCTGTTCGTTTGTCTCGCTGAAACTCAGAAACTACTTAACCTACATATTTTGATGGATTTTTTGTGCATGTTTGTGTGGTCTTGGGAAGGTTTATGTTCACAATTGGATCTGGTAGGGGGCGCTGCAATCGGGTTAAAGGTTCAAGGCAGTAAATTCAGAAATTATTTCCCAAATTGATGAATCGCCAGGGACCTCCCACTAATAAGGCCACGGGCGTAAAAATTAAGGTAATAATTGGATTGAAATAAAACATCTTAATATATCTTACGTCTATTTTAATTACAGAATGATTTTTAACATACCTACATATATTTATGTAAATTGCTTTCATAAGATACACTCTATATACCTACTTATTACCTAAATACCTACTTAATACCTAGTTTTCTATTGAAGGGGCAAAAGACACTAAGGACAGGGGCCATACTGCCAACGCTTAGGTACAGCCATATTGTTTCATTGTTGTTGGCTATCGTGTTTTAGGATTATAATCTTTATTTTTGGATTGTCAAGGTACTTGACATCAAACTGTCATCTAGAGTAATATTGCATAAGTATTGCTTTAAGTGTTGCTAGTATGGCCCCAAGACTGCACAGACGTGCGCATTTTTATGTACACGACTGCCCAAAAAAACTCTCTTTGAGTTTCTTTATTCCACGGTAACTTCTAAATGCCTGAACAGATTAAGATATACGGGGCATTGATAGAATTCTTACATCGTCCCGATTGACACTGCCTATAATTTCATAATTCAAGTTCAGCCAAGTATAGTGTATTAAAAAAAATTACAAACTTTATAGTCCCACAAACCTAGCTGACCCTGTGACAACTACACAGTCAGTAAAACTAAACAGTCATAAAAATTAGTTGCAATTTTGGCGACCGGGCCAGATAAGTTGGTGGGACTATATTAATTAGCCCAAAAAAAATCCTACTTGATTCAAAATTAAAATTACCGCCTAACCAATCCATACTAATATTATATAAATGCGAAAGTGTGTCTGTCTGTCTGTCTGTCTGTCTGTCTGTCTGTTTGCTACGCTTTCACGGCCCATCTGTTCAACCAATTTTGATGAAATTTGGTACAGGGATAGGTTGTATCCCGGGGAAGGACATAGACTACTTTTTATCCCGGAAAATTCAATGATTCCCGCGGGAATCAAAAAATTTATCTGTTCAACTGACTTTCATGAAATTTGCTACAGGGGTAGGTTGTATCCCGGGGAAGGACATAGGCTACTTTTTATCCCGGAAAATTCAAGAGTTCCCGCGGGAATCGAAAAACTTTGTTCATGCGGACGAAATCGCGGGAATCATCTGGTGAATAACAAGTGTTACAATTTGATAATACCTACTGTAATTTGCATAATGGCACAATTAATCTAATACTAGATGATGCCCGCGACTTCGTCCGAACTTCTAGTAGTATGAACTAGCAATATAGCTTGTAGCTTAGCCTATGAATAAATTAAATCACAATGACTTATCAACCTCTAATTTTAGAAATATCTAGCTTAAGTACCTACTAATGAACGATTTAAATAACTAGAAATTCGTGAAACAAGTAACGCTGTTCTTCAACAAAAGTTAAAAACAGAAGCGAAAGACTGGCTGCTGGCTCTTCGATCCTCTAGTTGCTAACTATTTACACACATACTTATTTATTAGGATGTAATAAAATTAAAAAGAATTTTTATCATCATCATCATCATCACTACAGCCTTTTAACGTCCCACTGCTGGGCACAGGCCTCCACTCTCATAGGAGAGCGGGAATTAGAGCTTAGACCCACCACGCTGCTCCAATGCGGGTTGGCGGGCTTTAACGATTATTATCATGTTAGTGATAATAACCGGGACCGACGGCTTAACGTGCTCTCCGAAGCACAGGGGTGGAACACCGCCTACTTCCAACTCCGGGCTGGCACTGAGAATTTCTTAATTGAAAAACCCAATACCTAACTTTTATGCCCGACCGGGAATCGAACCCAGGACCTCGATGATCCGCAGTCGACTATGCTAACCACTAGACCAACGAGGCAGTCAAAAAAGAATTTTAAACTGGAGTAATTGTTGAATTTGATGGCCAGATCAGTCGGCTGTCAATTTAAAATTAAAATATAAAATTAAAATTATATTATATACTTGAATGTTGATATAAGCTTATATCAAATTGTAAAATAATGATGCCATATTTAAGGTAATAATGATGTGATGTGGTTCAGTTGTGTCATGTGAATGAATCAATGAACCAGCTCCTGCTTCTCTACTTTTTAAATGAGCCGTCCACAGTAATATGTGACATATATTCCTTTAGTTACCCGTCACTATTGTACTCGTACCTATTGAGTTAGTGATTCTATTATCAATCTTTTTAGTCCCCCACAACATTAATCCATACTAATATTATAAATGCGAAAGTGTGTCTGTCTGTCTGCTACGCTTTCACGGCCCATCTGTTCAACCGATTTTGATCAAAATTTGGTACAGGGATAGGTTGTATCCCGGGGAAGGACATAGGCTACTTTATATCCCGGAGAATTCAAGAGTTCCCGCGGGAATAAAAAAAAACTTAATCCACGCGAACGAAGTCGCGGGAATCATCTAGTTATTCATAAAAATCTGGTTGCACGCCAAAAATGTTGTTTATTTAAAAATTCTAATATAGTGTAGCCGCCAAACGGGTTAGGTGCGCCTTCATTTTCAACCGACTTCAAAAAAAGGAGGAGGTTCTCAATTCGACTGTATTTTTTTTTTTTTTTAATGTTTGTTACCTCAGAACTTTTGACTGGGTGGACCGATTTGGATGATTCTTTTTTTATTTGAAAGGGCATACTTCCCATGTGGTCCCATATAAATTTTATCGAAATCGGTCGAGCGATTTTTAAAAAATCAACAATAAAATAAGTACTTTGTATAGCGTGTGCTTGTTGTTGTAAAGTTGGCGCGGGAGTTTGAAGTCGGTTGTTTAAAAAGATTTTTTTATGTTTAATTATCATTTAAAAAGAGCGCTGTTATTTATAAATTTGTCAAGTATCGATACAGCAGTAGCATTGCTATGCTATAAGTTTAATTGTATTGTAGTGATTAAACTTATCGGATTACGTCAAAGTGACATTTTGATGACTGATAGTACCACCATCGCTGGTGTTATCATGAATCATCTCTTGTATCGTGACATATGATCCAGATACCAGGGCGATAACAGCAATGATCATGATGAGGCTGTTTTTGATGAGCACGTAGTAGCATCTGCCGAGGTCTTTGTCCCAACGGTGGACTGTGTCGATCAGCGCTGGGATCAGGAGGCCCAGGGTTGAGAAGAAGATGGCGCCCACCAGACTGATCACTAGTTCCAAGTTGGGGAACAGAACGGCGACCGCAACTGAAAAGTAATAACTTAATTTGATAGATAATATTTCAATCGTAGTATAATTTTTCTTAAAGTTTGAGGTCTTGTCTCCTGCAGGCAGAGTCAATTTAAGAATTTATAATTTTAGAGTTTTCTCTGGTCTGGTCTGGTGAGAGGCTTCAGCCGTGGCTAGTTACCACCCCAGACATAGGGGCCCAGCCCCGGACAAACTCATGCAAATAATTTTGCCGCTACGAGCCGCACTGCTCCGTGCATCTCAAGTAGGCTAGACCTTAATATAGGACCTTAGGTAAATATGCCATACAAGGTAAGCCCGCCCATGCGTATTAAAGGGCGTAGTAAAACATCGAATTACCAATAATTGTGAGTAAAGTAGTTCGGATTCCAATCTGTATCACATTCTCATATTTGTCAGACTTCCGCTTGGCCAGCATGCGGTTTATTTTTTCCATGGGCACGTAGAACTGCAGGGCGAACGATAGGTAGATGACCACCGCCATCAAAAGCTTAGCTCCCTGCGCTACCCTGGAAATTAATAAAGATTACTTATTAATAAAATGAATCTAACCTATTTTCTCCCTCGTTGCCTCGTTGGTCTAGTGGTACGCATGTTCGACTGTAGCTGAAGAGGTCCCGGGTTCGAGTCCCGGGTCGGGCCATAATTAAGTGTTGGGTTTTTCTGACTAGAAATTCTCAGTAGGTACTAGTTACTACTATTACCTATTCTGTGGCACTAGCCCGGAGTTAAGAAGTTGGCGGTGTTTCACCCCCGTGCCTCGGAGAGCACGTTAAGCCGTCGGTCCCGGTTAGTATCACTAGCATGATAATAGTCGTTAACGCCCACCAACCTAAATTGTAGGAAGTCAAGAAAGCGCCCTGGGAACCTCGACGATCTCCCTGGCGCAGTGGTGAGTGCTGTGGTCTTACAATGGGAGGTCTCGGGTTCGATCCAAGCAGAGTAAATTTGAGAATTTATATTTAATTTGATTTCTGATTTTTCTCTGGTGTTGTCTAGTGGGAGGCTTCGGCCATGGCTAGTTACCACCCTACCGGCAAAGACGTGCCGGCAAGCGATTTAGCGTTCCGATACAATACACTGTAGAAACCGATTATGGTCTTGGGTATAAATAACTGCCATACCCCTAACAGGTTAGCCCGCTACTATATTAGACTGTATCATAACTTACCTACTATCAAGGGCTAACTTGCAGTGGAATAAAACAAAACAGCAGTCATTAGCTGCATATAGCGGTTAATTAATGGACATTAAACATGATAATAATTAACATGGCTAATTTAAAAAATCCGTAAGTACTTACCACGCGGAAATGCGGTGGAAGCAATAATGTACTTATGAATTTTAATATTCAGCGCCATTGAAAGGATGGCCACACGGAATGCATTTTTAATTAAAAATAGCGTTTTATAATGGCTATTGAAGATGATTTAAATGTACTTACCTACAGTGGCTTATAATTACTAGCTGTTCCAGGTAATTAGGGTTTATAAAGAGTTTTTGGCCAACTTTGTAATGTAATTTTAATGGTGAAGGAAAAACATTCTAGGAAACCTACGTTTAGACTTTTGTCTACCTAAGACCTACGAGTAAGAGTCTTTTGTCTGAAATTATCAGACCCGGTGGCCAAAATTATTTTTACTTCATTTTTCATATACTAGCGTCGTCACCGTCGTCACCGGCAGGACGACCGCGTATCTTTTGCATCAATCATTGATACATCGCAATCACCTCTGATTGGCTGAATTTATGGTATTCTTGGATAGTATAGACGATAGATTCTATTCGTCCAATAGTGGAAGAGTGTTAACCAATCAGAGGTGATTGCGATGTATCAATGATTGATGCTAAAGATACGCGGTCGCCCTGCTGGTCACTTAGGTTTGTATGTATAATAAGTATATTTTGCTCATAAAAACGCTCACAGAAATATTTGTGACATAAATATTTACTAGTCCTTAGATAGGTATAATTTCTTAAAAACAGTTTAACATCGTGAGGAAAACTTAGCCCGAGAGTTCTTCATAATGTTCTCAAAGGTGAAGTCTGATACACTTGGCCAGCGTGGTGGACTGCATGTGGCCTTCTCATTCTAGCAAGAGACCTGTGCTCATTATTAGGCTGTACTTATTCACTCAAAAACAATATTGAACATAACATAACTCTTGGTGATAAATACAAGAATTTATCTCTGAAAATGAAACTGTTCACCACAGATAAATAATTTATCTCAGCGATGACAATGGTTTGTCTTGATAGCGATAGTTAGCTTGGGTTGGAGAATCGCGTTACAATTCATGCCTATTTGTATGTTATAATGAATTGCTAAGTCAATTAATATAACGACAGTAATTTCTCATTCATCTCCTTATAGCCCCAGGCTGCAAGCGTTTTCAATTTGAGCCGAAAATTCAAAGTAGCTACTGATACTGTTTGTAGGGCGCATGGCAATCATGCCGGGGATCGAACCCGGGACCTTCCACGTTAAGACAACAGCGGTCATCGCTGCACCAGGCAAGTTGTCAAATGGAGGGTAGGATTTTCTTGAATAAATCAAAACATATTAGTTAATTGGTTACCATTGATCCTGAGGTAAGTTCAATGTGATGCTCCCCTTTACAGCATCCCCGAACTGGACGTATCCGAAGAACCCGAACACTCCGTACAGTGATATGACGATGACCATCGCCGTGTTCAGTACACCGGGACATCCCAGGAACTTCTCCGGGTTTGACATCTCGTTCTCCACTGGCATCACCACGCCGATGCCTTCCATCGCGAATATTACAGTACTGAAAGAAAAAACACATTGATTTGTAGATTTAATCATGAGGCCACATTTTTTGAAAAAAAAAAATACAAAACGCTTTGGCTTGTAGGTTCAATCATGTGATAACATTTTTAATATAATTTTTTAGGTACGGTGTAACGCGGGGCCCTGACCTGAAAAATAGTACGTCAAAAAGAACGATAGTCTCTCTCCCTCTAATGTAGATGTAGACAGAGTGCCTGTTTGTAATTATTTTACTTTAATTTTTTTGCGGGACTTTTTTATTTGATTTTTTTCAGTAACCTAAATAAATATTGCATACCTACGAGTAAATTACAAAATCTAATTAGACAACAATTGATTAGGTATTACTCCCTATGCAGGGAGTACATCAGGGAGTCCATATTAACGACTACCGATCTAAAACCTTCTGTCGATGGCAGGCTGAGAAGTCTTGTAAAACTACCTAAGTCATATTTAGGTATTCAAATAATTAAATATTATTTTAGTTAGTGTTGAACATTTTGTAGCTTGTATTAAGTAGCTGTCCAGAAAAGAGCCACGTCGTAAGCATTATATCATAGGCACGAATCCAAGTAATAAAATATGCATATTCGTATTATTTAATTTGCTATTCAATTTATTTTAAGCAGCTAGTAGCAGGTAGGTTATGTGAATGGTTGCTTTTATTTAAATTCGGTGGTAGGGAAGAGGAACCTAATGTTTTTTAAAAAAATTATGATAAATTTTAACAAAAGGCCTACAAGCTAGCTCAGAACCACTATTATTTATTTATTTTTATTGCATAAAAACATTTAACATCAAAAACCAATGATAGAACTAGAACACAGCATGCGAAAACGGTCTTATTGCTTTTGGCAATCTCTTCCAGCAATCTTTGAAAGACTACAACTAAAATAATATATCTTACCTAAAGAATAGCGGCCATGTAGTTGGACTGGCTACCATCTCCCTTTCCTTTGGGTTGGGGAGGTCTATGAATATGTAATACATGGTCACCACGAACACCACCACAATCAGCATGTTGGCGGTCGCTGAGAACGGCACCAAGTACTTCAGATTCCTGATCTGACAGATCAGCACCAGCGGTACCAGGCACATCGCACAGTACACTTGGAAGGAAATGTTTGACCCTGGGTACCACCCGTCCATTGCCTGAAACAAGACAAACTCAAACTCAACCACAAGATAGTTAATTTATTTGACACGAAAACAAAAAAATTACAATACTTACTTACTCAGATTAAATCTATTTTTATAGATCGTGAACAAATATAGAGCTCCGATGCGATGCGGTAGAAACCGATAGGGGTATATAATGGTGAAGTTTCATGATGTTGTGAATATCATATTTAACACAACGGAAGTAAAATATAGATTTAAACTGATAAATCAGTGTTTTTTTTAAATCCATCAATAAATGACTGAGAAATGAAGATTTAAAAGTTTAATTATTTAATGTAGGTACTCTGATTGCTGTATCTTACTCGTATGAGAAATTTTGTGAGGTAGTTTTAATACCTAGCCGAGATTTAATACTTCAAAATTTCTTTTATTCGGCTTTGTAAAGTCGGTTGATAGGGAATTATGACGTCACTTCTCCCGACTTGCAAGCGCAACTTTAAAGTTCCATAAGTTTTTCATTTGTTGAGATATTTTAATGATTCTTTCATATTTTTGTTTTATTTTGTCTTAATTTTCATAATAAATAAAAAAAAGGTAAACTTCTCCATTATATATATAAACGATAGGAGGGTTTATTATATCTGCCGCACCCCTTACAAGTTAGCCCGCTACCATCTTATACTGATTACTGCATCTACACTTACCATCAGGTGAGGTCGCAGTCAACGGCTAATTTGCAGTGGACTAATAAAAAACTTTGTACTTATTTACTTAGAAAATATTATGATAAATAGAATTGAAGGTTTGATATGATATAAAAATTACATATGATAATTGTAATGTCCTCGTAAATAGAGATCGTCAAAGAATAAAAAACTTGAACTAAAATATTTTCTAATCAAATAGACTTTGACAAGTGCTTTTGAACCGTCGAGTGAATCTACCACTGATTCGGAATACAGTTCCTACCGACACTTACAAACTATTTCTGTCCAACCATTTATTTTGCTTTTGGCAGCTCGATTCAATGATGTTCTAATGCGTTACTGATTCGATAACAATCGATTTGACACATTGATATTCATCTTTGCTCAACATTTTTTAAATTGGTGTATAAAAATACCCAAGCGTTTGATTGACTGAGTATATTAATTAGAATAAATCATTTATATAACGTGGGGAACGTGGGAGAATGTGGGCGTTCTCCATCTCTCGGCTCTTCATCCATCGTATATTCGGGAAATAAGACTCGATATACACTCAATAGGTTTTAATCAAATTAATTAATTCACTTCACAATGTAAATATGCACACGTGACTCGGATGAAAATGGATTACTTTTGGAACGCGGCGAAGTCGGACGTAGGTTGGCTACACGTGTTTCGTCCACCGTGTCTGTCCAAAAAGTGCGTTGACAGCTCGTCGTTCGCCGAATGACAGCGACAACTGTCAGCTGTCAACCTCAGTGTTGCCCACCCTCGCATCCGAATACGCCCAAATCGATTAAGATTTGACGTTCCGTTTTCCAATCTCCGACACGGCCATCTTGACACGTCACACGTCCCTGTGTGATGCCCCTGCCAAAGAGAAAACATTCTGCAACATCTCGAGTTCTTAGCTCGGCCCATCCTGATTATCGTTTAGTTAAAGAATCGGGTTTGTTACGTAATAAACCACACACTATCGGTTAACATCAAGTTTATTTCAATTACATCATATTATCACGTCACATAAATCATGAAAGCACCTCCCCCATCAGTGAACAGATCATCATAGTAGGTAGTAAAAAAATATCATAGCAGGGCATAATATCTCAAACGTTAATCAGCGAAAAATATGTCGTTGCTATCACCTATATCGAGCGATAGCAACTCATGCCACCTCCATCGAGTGACGGTAACCTTGCCACCTCCATCGAGTGATGATAACCTTGCCACCTCCATCGAGTGACGATAACCTTGCCACCTCCATCGAGTGACGATAACCATGTCACCTCCCTCGAGTGACTCTTAGACTACTTATTGCCTCCAACGAGCAACAAAACGAACACATCACCTAAATCGAGCGATATGTTCCATTACCAGCTAAGTAATGATACCAATTACTGTTCACTAATCAGGAAGAATGCACCACTAAATTAACCTCATCATTCAGTTAAGCTAGGGTCATTGGAATCTACATCTTCTACATCACTGGAATCAGAAATATTATCATTGCTAGGCATTTTTCTTAAACGATCATGGGCGTACTTATAGGTACGCTTTGAATCTATGGCCTTTAGAATGTACCTATCGTTTGCCAATACTTCGATAACTTTAAACGGTCCCTTAAATTTAGGATCGAGCTTCGTTTGATTTCGCTCCTCGTTCTTTAGTAGGACATAATCACCCAAAGAAAAAGGAACAATTTTAGCCTTCGTCCTGTCGAATCGAGTCTTGTCATAGTCAGAACTCTTGTCGATGTTAGACACCGCGTTCGATCTCAACTCCTCCAAGTCAAGGTCCTGTTCTAAGTCATCAGCTAACATAACCTCCAGAGGTCTGCTAACCTTACCTATCAGTAGTTCTAACAGACTTGATTTCGTTACGCGATTCATCGAGCAATTTAGAGCTAACTGCACATCGGGAAGAGCATCCTGCCAAGAGCCTTGTGAAGTTTCAATCGCAGTGAGCATATTTTTAAGAGTCGACATGACTCGTTCAACTTGACCGTTGGCTCGCGAACTACCGGTTGCGATCAAATGCAACTTAATATTAACTGAATTACAGTAGTCACGAAAGTCTTGACTTGCAAAGCAACGACCCTGATCTGCTATAATTCGTGTTGGAGCACCGAATAAACCAACACTGTGTTTCACTGCTTTAATGCTGCTGGTAGTATCTATTTTGCGAGTGTGATGCAAAAGGACATACTTTGTAAATGCGTCTATTAAGACGAATACGTACTCCTTTGCATCACTTGCGCCACTAAGTTTGCCCGTGGCATCTATATGGACAGTGTGCCAAGGAACTGCTACCTTGGGTATGGGGTGTAACTCCGCTTGAACTTTACCCGAGTTTGATTTGGAAACCTTACAAGTTACGCAATTTTCCACGAATTTTCTTACAAATTTGGACATATTCTCAAACCAATAAAAGTCGTACATCTTTTCAAGCGTCTTTTCCCAACCCAAATGTACCAGCCCTTCATGCACACTATGAACAATAGACCAACGCAGTGATCTAGGAACTACAGGTAAGCAACGAGTTTTTCCATTACGCTGTATTTTGCGATATAGTGTACCAGAACGCAGTTCATAGGTTTTAGCAACATCCTCATTAAGGTTACCATCAGTAAGATCACCAATCAACTTCATTATATCGCTATCACGCTGTTGTTCAGCAAGAAGCCAGTTTTTGGTGATCGCAGTAGCATGTACCTGCTTAGGTTCCACCTTGTCGAAAATTTTCTCGGGGTTCGGGGATAGCGGGTTGCGTGAGAAAAAGTCAGCGTGAGCCATACGCTTTCCTTCTCTGTACACTACGTCAAAATCAAAACTCTGAAGGAATGCCCACCACCTATGGACTCTCGGGGTAAGATCGAGTTTCTTACGAGCGGATTTCAAGGAGCTACAGTCTGTAACGACGACAAACTTACGACCGTGCAGAAAATGCCTGAAATGTTTCACTGCATTCACGACCGCAAGGGTTTCCAACTCGTAAGAGTGGTACTTTGACTCTGCGGACGTGGTGCGACGACTATAATAAGCTACTACGTGTAGCACACTTTCGACCTTCTGAATCAACACGCCACCGTAGCCAATTGCACTGGCATCTGTGTGAAGTTCTGTTTCACGATCGGGATCAAAAATGGACAAGACAGGTTCATTTGTCAAAACTGACACTATTTGACGCCTAATGGCCTCATGTTCGGGCTGCCAGTCAAGCTTGCCGTTTCCAGCAGTCAGAGAATATAAAGGTGCCATCACTTGTGAAAATTTAGGCACAAACTGCCTGAAATACGAGGCCAAGCCAATAAATTGGCGTAACTGAGTGACAGTTTCTGGTGGCGGTAGAGCGGTTAGGGCTTCGATTTTCTTAGGGTTAGGCCTAATTTGACCCTGAAACACTTCGAACCCGAGATATTCCACTCTTTGCTTCAAAAAAGAACATTTTTTGGCATTAAGTGAAAAACCTTTGTCGGTGAGAACCTGAAGAACCACCTTCAGTCGTTCAAGTGCCTCTTTTGGATGGTTCGCAATAATTAGGACGTCATCCATATAGACGACTACATATGTGCTTGTCAGACTACCTAAAGCTATTACGACAGCGCGTTGAAAGACCGAAGGCGCATTTCGCAGGCCAAATGGCATGGCCAAATACTCGTATTGACCATCGGGTGTTATGAATGATGTGCGCTCAATAGAGTCTGGATGAATCGGGATTTGATTAAAGCCTGACGCCATATCTAAAATTGAAAAGAACCGTGCACCATGTAATCTGGCGATCTGGTCGGAGATGAGGGGAAGAGGAAACCTATCCGGCACTGTATTATCATTGAGCTCACGATAGTCGACACACATTCGGTCGCTCCCGTCCTTCTTCTTTACCAGAAGAATAGGACTGGCGAATGGTGATGAGCTGGGTCGGATGATATTCGCTTCAAGTAGTTCATTTATTTTATCACGCACTACACTACGCTCTATTGGGCTCAGCCTATAAGGTCGTCGGTACACAGTCTTATTAGGGTCTTTCAGGCGTATAGTCATTGGTTCAGTGTCAGCACGCGTAGTTGGTACTCCAGTAGTAAAAAAGTTTTTAAAAGATTTCAAGAGCTCTATCAATTCACTTCTAAATTCTGGGGGTACGTCAGTGTCTAGCGAATTAAAGTCAATATGCGATTTTGATTCGCAAACGTTAACAATGTTGGGGCGATAAAAAGTCAGTTTGTCACATGTCATATGTACGGCTATACCTAATGTCAGTACTTCACGACCAATCATGATGTTATAATGTAAATGGTGATCAGGTAAGACATGAAAAACAACCTCTATCGGGATATCATTAATTTCAATCTGCGATGCAATTTGTAACCTACTGCTAATAGTGTTTTTGCCTATACCAGACATTACAACAACATTATTAAAACGTTTTCCATGAAATTTACAAGCTATAGACTCTCTCATTAGCGAGCACTCAGCGCCAGAATCGTAAGTAAAATTAAACTGCTCACCAGCATGTCGAAGCATCCCCTCAGGCGTGTTGACGATGCACACGTTGACTCGCTTCTCTTGCGAAGGCCCGGCCACACTGCTGGTGTTGTCCTCCTTATTGCCCCGCCGTGGACAGTTTTTCGCATAGTGGCCTGTGGCACTGCAGCTGAAACAGGTAACAGAAGCAGCAGAAAAAGTCTTCCTAGGCGTGACGTCAGAGACTGGTGACTTTGGTTTCGCGTCTTGACTCTTCACTCCGATTCTTGAGCGGCATTGTACTGCTTTGTGACCCGCTCTGCCACAATTGTAGCACTTTGCAGCAGGGGTATCAGGAGCAAAACGAGATCTTTTCGGATCATGGTTATGATCATGTGGGTAGGATGATTTCCGTTTCAAAAATGAGGTAGCTTTGAGTTCTTGTTGCAGACGGTTCCTGGTAGTAATATTTTCTGTGAAGGAGAGTCGCTGCACCCGAGGCTCAAATTGAGAAATATGCGCTAGGATAGTGGATACAGCAATTTGTTCAACGGAGAGATTTTTCCACTTTGACATAATAGATGACATCAATGTGGCTGCGTAAGAGGCTAAGCATTCGTTCTCTTTTGGTCTACCGTTATTTAAATTAATCAAAAATGCAGCAGAAGTTTCAGCACTCTCATACCTGGCAGTAAACAAATCCTTGAAGTTGGTCCAGGTCATTCCATGGAATGAAACTTGCGACAGCCACGCCGAAGCTTGTCCTTTAAGCGCACGACTCAAGGCCATCATGAGCGAAGCGCCTTGCAACTCTGGATCCGTGATGCACATGTCCGCGGTTGTAATCCATGCACGAGCATCCACGTTGTCTTTGTCTGGGTTGAACTCAGGTAGCCGGATATCCTTGCTAGTAGACGGCGCTTTCATTGCCTCGATTAATGCAATAAAGTTGCGGTTTTGCTGTTCTATGAGTAGGCGCCATTTTGTATCTTCGGTACCACGTGGTTCGCGTCGATTTTCTTCTCGGTTGCATCCCGCTTCTGATAACGTGGGGAACGTGGGAGAATGTGGGCGTTCTCCATCTCTCGGCTCTTCATCCATCGTATATTCGGGAAATAAGACTCGATATACACTCAATAGGTTTTAATCAAATTAATTAATTCACTTCACAATGTAAATATGCACACGTGACTCGGATGAAAATGGATTACTTTTGGAACGCGGCGAAGTCGGACGTAGGTTGGCTACACGTGTTTCGTCCACCGTGTCTGTCCAAAAAGTGCGTTGACAGCTCGTCGTTCGCCGAATGACAGCGACAACTGTCAGCTGTCAACCTCAGTGTTGCCCACCCTCGCATCCGAATACGCCCAAATCGATTAAGATTTGACGTTCCGTTTTCCAATCTCCGACATATATACAACAGTATACAGTAAATGTACATGAATCAGTCTGTTCATAGAAACCATCCAACGCCAAAGATGTATGGTGCTTAAAGGACTATCAAGAAAGCTCGTTGAAGCTTCGTGAGTATTTTGAAAGTCGTACTTTTAATTACTAGATGAGTAAACGAGTCACGAAATATCGGATAAAAGGACACGTCGCTTCACTATTGTGAAACCGATATGCGGAGTATTGCATTTTTTTGTCGATGGTTGCTTGTCAATAATTACGAAACTTCATGGGCTTACTTGTGTCAAAAGTAAAATAAATGGTTGAACAGATTTTAATCACGAGTCTCTTCTCCGAATGAAAAGTAACAAAAACCAGTGAGCAAATTGAGTTTGGCTCACTGGTTGTTGCGTTTATCGAGCTAGAGAGGTGAAAAGGATCCCATCCCAAATTGCAGGGGGGTTCCATAAGTGTTCAATTCATTTTGGAGTTCAAAACACTGAAAAATCTAAAATACCTCTTTAACGGATGAAGCGATGAATACTGTGTAGACACATAGAAGACTCAAATACGTCGCCACCATCGAGTAGTCAATCACTGTTCTGTAATACAAAACAACATTAATTTTTAACCGACTTCAAAAAAAGGAGGATGTTCTCAATTCGGCGCGTATGTTGTTGTTTTTTTTTTAATGTATGTTACCTGAGTAGCCCGTGACTTCTTCCGCGTGGGATATGTTTTTTTATTGCCACGGGAACTCCTTAATTTGATAAATGTAAATGATAAATGATTTATTTATTTCATGTAGGACAACTTGTGTGACTTATGATACTTTAAGACTCTACCACCACCAGTTCGGAAAGTATACTACAGTGAAGAGCCGGCAAGAAACTCAGCAGTTACTCTTTTCCGAAGTAAAAAGTAAGCCATGTCATTCTTCAGGTCCTTAATTAAGTACCATGCAAAAAGCATGACCTCTTGCCGGAGCAACAGATCGACGTTATAGATCATCGTTTGTTGGTTTTCCTTCAATTACGCCGCAATCTGTTGCGAAAGCAAACAAACAGACTTCCGCATTTTTAATAATAGTATACGAAGTGAAGTGCTAGTTTGTAGCGAATAAAAAAACTTTGCCTTTTTCCACAGTTTTATGTATTAAAGCTTTAGTTTGGGCTACCAATGAAGTATATTTATTTATTTGTGTAAATAGTTGATGTAATAATGTGTAGGTATTTGTTTGTATGTTTATAACAATAGGTACCTACACCACCCGCAGGTTAGTCTCCTCAGCTTCTCCTAATCCTAAGGTTGTCTGGCGGATCGCTACTAAGCGATAAGGCCGGCTTTTGTATTTTCAACCGACTTCTAAAAAAGGAGGAGGTTCTCAATTCGACTGTATTTTTTTTTTAATGTTTGTTACCTCAGAACTTTTGACTGGGTGGACCCCGATTTGGATGATGATTTTTATTTGAAAGGGCATACTTCCCATGTGGTCCCATATAAATTTTATCGAAATCGGTCGAGCGGTTTTTATAAAATATCAACAATAAAATAAGTACTTTGTATAACGTGTGCTTGTTGTTGTAAAGTTGGCGCGGGAGTTTGAAGTCGGTTGTTTAAAAAGAATTTTTTATATTAAATTATACTCTTTATCTTCTTCTTTTTAGTATTTTCTGCGTATTTGTGTTCTCTATATTATTGTGTTGTGGTGTACAAATAAAAAGTATAATAAATAAACACATAATAAAGGTTTTTTGAACAGAAAACTTTTCTATTATATTCTAAATCAAAAACCTTACTTCACAAAACTACCCCAGCTCTGTAATCTCTTGGGGCCGTAGGTGAAAGCGGCGCCGCACGTTTCAGCGAATCCCATTGAAGGTTTCTTCGCTATTACGCAAAGCTCCTGAGATGACCTGACCTGAAAATGTAATGCTTATTTAAACAGACGCACGACATTTTACAAACACCCTTATTGTGATGTTTCTTGCAAACCACTTAGTATTCCCAAAAGGAAAAAGGTAAGAATAACAATGTTTTTCTTACGTAAGAACAGAAACAAACTGATTCCCGGCAGGGTCAATTTGGAAATTTATAATTTCTGAATTTTCTCTGGTCTGGCCTGGTGGGAGGCTTCGGCCGTTGCTAGTTACCACCGTATCGACAAAGACGTACCGCCAAGCGATTTAGCGTTCCGGTACACCGACCGATATACCGACCGATAAAAAAAATAAAAACTGATGCGTACCGGCGTCGCACTTTTTTTTTTATTCCACTACAAGCATATTACCTATTCTGTGCTACAAGTTAGCCCTTGACTACGATCTCACCTAATGGTAAGCGACGATGAAGTCTAAGATGGTAGCGGGCTAACCTGGGGGCATGGCAGTTATGATTAACCCGTATCCCTAATCGGTTTCTATACATCACGGATCGCTAAATCGCTTGGTGGCACGTCTTTACCGGTAGGGTGGTAAGTCCCAAATTGACCCTGCCGGGGACTGACCCTGGGACCTACGCACGTTAAGACAACAGTGCTCAACACTAAGCTAGGGAGGTCGTCAAAACATGTATTAGGATGAAAAAAATTTTTTGGACATCGATTTTGGACATTTGGATGTCCAAAAAAAATTTGCCTTATCTTATAGTAAGCGACCAAGTTTCAGAGCCGTAAGTCATCTCTAGCAACACGCACTGTTCAAAGATAGGTCTGTCGGAATAACTAATGACGTCATTATGAGGCTTGCCCGCACTGCGAAAAAAAACCTCGCGATACTTTTTTCGCCATTCTGTTACACTTGGAATCATTATGGAGGTTTTATTATTAGGTTCACGCACTTGCGATTTTAAATAATTCGCGCGAATAAAAATCTGTGGTTTGATACAAATTTCAGGCGGTGCGGCATTGATGTAGAATTTTAGTATGCGTTTTTTTTTTTATCCACTACAGGTTAGCCCTTGACTGCGATCTCATCTGATGGTAAGTGATGATGCAGTCTAAGATGGTATCGGGCTAACCTGTTACGGGCATGGCAGTTATATTAAACCCATACCCTATTCGGTTTCTACACGGCATCGTACCGGAACGCTAATAATAATAATAAACGGAAGTATCTAGATCTGGCTCACGAGGTTTCCGCCATGTGGCATTGTGGAGTCCACTGAAACCATCCCAATCGTAATATCTGCGAATGGGTTAGTCCCAGTCAGCCTTGCTCACCATCTGAGGCGACTGGGGTTCCGTGGCAGTTCGCTCGCAGCCAGGATGCAGAAAGCGGTGTTGCTAGACTCGGCTAGGATAGTCCGCCGGTTTCTCAACCTGTCTCCCTGACCCCCGGCCGTCTGGTCTCCCCTGCCGGGGTGTAATCCTTCGCCCGCTGCAACTATTTATTTGTGTATTTGTGTATGTAAGTTTATTCATTTATTTTTATTTACGTAAGTTTATTATAACTCTTTTGGCCATATATGTATTTATTTTGTTTGCGGGCGTGAGAGCTAAATTTATACCGATAATAATATAATTTTAATGCAGGAAACTGTCCCATATTTTGTTAGTTACAATCCCTTATCCTATTAGTTAGTAAATACAAAAATACTTAACCTACACTATACCTATACCTAACATAACTACAAGGCCCTTTGGGGCCTCCTAGCGCGACTGTGTGCACCGTTCCAGCACCTCCAGAGAGGGCTGTCCAGCTTGCCCGCCAATGTGCCAAGGAGGGTGTTTGAGCTACTCAATAGCCTGCTCATTATGGACGCGGCACGCTTGCGTATGATCGCGTAGAAGTCATCCACCCGAGCCTCCGTAAACATTGCCGACGCGCTGCAGTGTCGAGGCTACCTCGGCACCGCCCTCAGCACATTGTTGTACTGTACACGCAGGGCACCGTAGGTCCGCTGCGTGTAGTCTGCCCATAGACTGCACGTGTAAAATGATTGGCAATAAGCTTTAAACAAAGTTAACTTGACTTGTGCCGAGCAACGTGCAAATCTACGGGCCAACATATTGCCTCTAACCGACAGGGCCCTGCACTCTCGTTCTATGTCACTGTCATCATCCAGGCGCTCGGTTACAATCTGACCGAGGTACTTGAACTCAGCCACGTGTTTCAGAGGAGTCCCGCATAGCTGAATACATGGTTTAAAATTTAGTGGTTTGTTCTTTCCCCTGAAAATCAAATCGCTAAATCGCTTGGCCGCACGTTTTTGCCGGTAGGGTGGTAACTAGCCACGGCCGAAGCCTCCCACCAGGCCAGACCAGGGAAAATTCAGAAATTATAAATTCCCAAATTGACCCTGCCGGGGATCGAACCCGGGACCTCCGCACGTTAAGGCAACAGCGCTGCGCCACGGAGGTCGTCAAATAATTGCAATGCGGTAATAATTTTATTCGTGCGAATATTTTGTGGTATAGAGTTGTACGACTTTCACCGCATTCGCATTTCGTAATTTCGCAGTGGTACGCGGAACATAAATCGCGAAAATAATAATCGCGCGTATGTTTTCGCAGTGCGGGCCTAGCCTAACAGTACCTACTCACCACTAAAGCAACAGTGTGCGTGCAGATCAGACCAGCCAGCAATGTACCAATCATGCCAACCACTGTGCCAGAGTTCTTGAACGCCGCTGGCATCGCGAGGATTCCTGAGCCGAGGCATCCTTTCAGAAGATGGATTGTGGCGCCAATGGTTCTGAAACAGAACACTGCAATACAGCTTCTATATTTTTTATTCCACTACCTACATTTATTTATTGTAAGAACTTCTTAAGTAACCTCAATCAAACAATCAGTAAATAAATATTATGATAATTATGATTATAAGTTAAATAAAACCGGGCAAGTGCGAGTCGGACTCGCGCACGAAGGGTTCCGTACCATTATTAATAAATAATTACCTTTGTTAATGAACCGCAAGACTAACTTTGTTTGTAGAGGTTTATTGTTAATATCAAAAAAACTATGCTAGTTAGAGCATTGGCTATAGTTTTCCTGTAAAATATACGTAAATTCCTATTGACCATAATTATTTCAAATTTTTCGATTGGTAAACTCCGGAGATAAGGGGGGGGGAATGGTATTTTTTTAGACATTTTCCACGATAAATCAAAAACTATCGTAACTAAAAATAATTAAAAATCTGTTTTAGAATGTACAAAGTAAACCCTTTCATATGATACCCCACACAGTACAGTACTTTTAAATTTCAACCCTCAGATTTTCCCCCCTTTTTAAATAAGAACAAAAATAATTTCCAATTTTTTTTAATTCCAGTGTCTTTGGGCCACTAATATACACAACTATTCCAAATTTCATGTCGATAGCTTCGGTAGTTATTGAAATAATCGAGTGTGACGGACGGACAGACGGACAGACGGACAGACAGACGGAGAAAGTCGCACCATAAGGGTTCCATTTTACCATTTTGGTACGGAACCCTAAAAACGAGTGGTCTAGTTGCAACAGTGCATATCAATTGATTGCGATTGTTAAGAAACGTTGACCCAAGTCGGTATTCGAATTTGGAAGTCCGAATTTGGCCTTTTCGTCTTTTCGTCGGTCCCGGTTATTATAAAAATCGTTAGTTGCTGTCGTGTCAATGAAAGACGTAGTAGGATCGTACCTAACTTTATTATTAGAATACCCGCAACACCTACCCTTAAATAAAACAACAATACAGGGAAACTATTTCAACTAAGAGTTGAATATCCGCTGTCCGCTGCAGGTAAAATTTTAATTCCCACGGGAACTCCTCAATATTCCGGGATAAAAGTAGCCTATGTCACTTTCCGTCTTCAACTATACCCATGCAAAATTCACGTCAAATCGTTGCTCTGGGGCGTGATTGTTGGACAAACCAAAAAACAAACACACTTTCGCATTTGTAATAATTATGATCTTCAATTATTATTGTGATTGCACTTAATTAGATAGGTAAACACGTTAGGAGCGATTTATCACTAACACGTGCTAATAAAAAAAACTGATGAAAAAATACATTTTTAAAGGTATGTAGGTATGTCAACCATTATTTCCTACTGTTGCAACTAAAATTATTTGAATACATGTTATTATTATTGAACAAAGAAAACAAGAAATCATAGGACTAACTGATGCCCGCAACCTCGTTCGCGTGGAATAAGTTTTAAGTTAATAAGTTATAAGTTAATTATGACGGGAGCTCATTAATTTTCCGGGATAGAAGTGGCCTAATTCATCATGTTAAAATAACAAAAGCCTAAAATTTTGGAAAATCTTAACAATATTCAAGATTGGCTGCAAACCCCGGGATGCAGGTTGCATCTCTTTCATCAAAATTGATTGAACATAATGGGCCGTGAAAGCGTAGCAGACAGACACATTTTCGCATTTATAATATTAGTATGGATATTAATGGAAGTATGGAATATGGATTAATAGAGTAGCGTTTGGTTGGTATCAACTTATAAAATGATTTTGCAGTCTATGGTGGCGCGTGATTATCTCTGTGGATTATCTTGGGCCTATTCACTATTGAGTCTCGACCACGTCTCGACCTACCTTTAATATTATATACTCCGCTAGGAGTTTAGTTCTGTGGATTTCTCTTTTCTTTATTATGTCTGTGCACACACAGCTCCGGATTCGTGATTATTTAAAAACCATAGAATCATATGCATAGCTCTTGTCTTTTGTGCACTCTATATTCCATAGAGAACTCTATTCATTTTGACAGTTTAAGGTACAAATATATTATTATCTATGCGCACTAGTTTATGATTTTTGTAATTATCTTTGATTCTCTTCGCCTGTTGTAACCGTAGATTTATTAAATTTACCGTAAAATTGACTCATTTATCTTTTATTTATAAACTGGTCTGTGTATTGACAACTTGGTTGCAACCTTACTTCAATTAGCGTTCTCTTGAAACTTTGTATCTATTTTTATTAAATTTAAAGTGCAGAAACACAAAGTTTTAAAAAAAACATTTTGAGTTTTTATGGCCACGTCCAACAATATCATAGTGGTTCAAATTAGACACAAGGTAGTAAATTACTTTGTAGGTGACCAGGGAATTTCAACTAATTAGGGATGCAGACCTCGACGATGCCTACTGGTACGATATTAGAACATGGGGGAGGAACTGGATAATTAAAAAAAAGTTTTTGGGCACACTCTTGGGTTCTCCCTGTGCGCTGTGGCCTTATAAGTGGGAAGTCCCGGGTTCAACTCCCGGCAGGGTTTCGGGAATTTACTACCCTAACGGCAAAGACGTGCCGCATAGGTAGGTACTAAAATTCTGCATCAATGCGTGCCGCCAAGTGATTTAGCGTTCCGGTATGCCGTGTACAAAACCAACTAGGGGTATGGGTTTATTATAACTGCCATACCCTGACAGGTTAGCCCGCTACCATCTTAGACTGCACCATCACTTACCATCAAGAGATCGCAGATCGCGATCAAGGGCTAACTTGTAGTGGAATGAGGGAGGAACCAGATCAAAATCAAACTAGTTCTTGGGCACGTTTTCCGGAATATTCTACAAGAATTAAAAAAATATAATGTAAGTAATGATAAAAAATATAAGTTAGCTGACAATACATCATAAATACAATTAATGATGTATTGTCAGCTAATACTGAGTGCCATAAAATGCGTGACAAGAGTTCAGTAACCTCTGTGATGTCACCAGTATTTTGTGCAACGACCTCAATAATATGTAGGTATCTGTGGTAGGTATCCAAGCCTTACAAGATCTGAGGCTTTCAATTTATCAATGCGGCTGAATTTTGCTATACCCCGTCGCAAACATAAATGTATCTGTTCACTTAAAATGTGATTTATTTACTTCTTCTTTCACGAACGATAACTTGTGTCACTTAGATAAATGTCAAGACTATACCACCAGTTCAGAAAGCTGATTCTACTGAACAGAGCCGTTAAGAAACTCAGCGGTTGCTCTTTTTAATTGACTTCCGAAAAAAAACCGGCCAAGTGCGAGTCGGACTCGCGCGCCGAGGGTTCCGTACAAACCTGTAGTATGTTTTAAATTATTAAAAATATTTTAAGCTATTGCATAGCTTCTATCGCGGGCCTTGAGCGGGGAGACCGAATCCAGAAATTCCGTAACGAAAAAAATATTATAATTTGTCAATACGAAGGTAAATTTCGCCACCATCTACAAGGTTAAAGTAGCTCAGGTGGGAAATGGGCGGTCACGATACCAGAAGACCCCGGGTCGAATCCAGATGTCTTAAGTCCGGTTTTTTTTTTCGGTTATTATTATTTTTATTTTATTTTTCGATTATTATTATTTTTATTTTTATTAAATTTTAATTTAATTTAAATTGATTTACCAAAAAAAAATTAAGTGTTACTAGTTTTAACAGTTTTAACCCGTTTTTAAATCATTATTTTTATCGTTTTATCGTTTCATCGTTTTTAAATACATTTTAAACGTACTTCAATCGCATCGCCATGGCCGACAAGCAACCGCTCGACCAGAGGCCGCCGAAACAGGGAAGAGGACGAACAGGGATTCCGCGCGCAGTGGTACGCTGGAATATAATGGACCAATCCATTACCCCGTTCCCTGCCGCCGAGTTCGTCAGTCGTCCTCCGACCACTACTACTACCGCCGCCACCACCTCGCCGATAGAATCGGAAACAAGCGAAGACAGCGACGACGATACGCCTGCCATCGTAGTCCGCGTAGTTGTACCTACGCCTGGCTTCGAATTGGCCAAGCGCGCACGTCCGAGCTCCTCCTCCTCAGGCTCGTCCGGAAATCAGGAGGACAAGCGGGTAAAGCTTAGCTTAGCCTACCCGCACCGCCCCCTGACTACCAGGACTACAGGCTATGCAAATTGCAATAGCTTTACCGCGGCAGTCTCCGAGTGCCACACGTCTTTTTTTTTATTTTTAATATTTGAGTTGATTGAATGAAAGGTAAATTGCGGTTTACGATTTATGACGTGTTAAAAAAAACTACTTACTAGATCTCGTTCAAACCAATTTTCGGTGGAAGTTTGCATGGTAATGTACATCATATATTTTTTTTTGTTTTATCATTCTCTTATTTTAGAAGTTACAGGGGGGGGCTCAATATCATTTTTGAAGACCTATCCATAGAAACCCCACACGTATGGGTTAGATGAAAAAATTTTTTTTGAGTTTCAGTTCTAAGTATGGGGAACCCCCAAAATTTATTGTTTTTTTTCTATTTTTGTAAGACAATCTTAATGTGGTTCACAGAATACATCTACTTACCAAGTTTCAACAGTATAGTTCTTATAGTTTCGGAAAAAAAGTGGCTGTGACATACGGACGGACACACAGACAGACAGACAGACAGACATGACGAATCTATAAGGGTTCCGTTTTTGCCAAATTTGGCTTCGGAACCCTAAAAAGGAGAATGTTCTCAATATTTGAAAAGTAATAATATTTAATGTATATTTGCTATAAAATGTATGAAAAATGTGTATCTGCTTATCTTAGCTCCCAAACGAATGAATCGATTTTGATTAGGTTTTTTTTCTTTTTAAAGGTAACGTCTGTTTCGTATGTCCGTTCAAAAAAGCTTTCATCGAAAAAACCGACAATCGGCGGGAAACAACTACCTCAATTGACATAGACGGGCCCTGTCAAACAAAGAATGTGGTCTTATTTTACTAATGACATCTAGTCTGAAAAGCGGGACAGCGCTATGGCGGGGACAAGGGCAGGCTTGTACAGGTGTGGAGCGCGCTCTACAGCACGGACGCCCAATTTTTTTCTATGAAATGGCCCATCTAGTACCTACATACTCGTATATATCGATGTCGGGAACCAACAAGCACGGGAACAACAACGTAGCGTGCGCGCAGTTTTAGTGTTTTCGCGAACACATTTAAAATGTATGGGAAATACCTATTCATTGCTTTGCAAAACTACATGTTTTGCAAATAATATGTACCCGGCTTTAATAATATTAGCTCTGTCATTTTACCTCAACATATTTTTAATTGTTATTTTAAATTACACATAATAATGAGTAATTTAAAATAACAATGAAATCGTTTATTAACAACGGTTATAACATGTGCAAGCAGCGATACGACATTGGTGTCAGAGTAAAACAGATCTAAATCTACTTGATTTAAAGATTCAAATTCATTACCACCCATTTTCATTTACAAATCTTTACGATAGGTGCTTGGTGATTTTGGCGCCTCTGAATTTCCAGCGGCCAATTTGAGGCCGGAATCCAGCCTCAATAGGCCGCTAGCATAGAGGTAATAAACTCTATGGCTGCTGGGCTGAATAGTGCTGAATAACCAGACACACTTTTATATCGCTTTAGACATAACATTTTGAAAACAAGTCGCATGGTATCGTCAGACACCCCGAAGTACATAGTTACCTACTTAAGCTATACTTTAAAAAAAATATAAGTTGCGAATTTCGCGAGCGTGATACGAACGTAGAGCCTACGACGCGGCTCTATTCTTACTAAGCTACTCAGAGCAACTAGAAAAAGTTCGAAAGGTTCAAAACTATCTAAAACAATTACATACAGCTGCTGGTACACTTCTAATGTCTCTCCATTTTTAGGGTTCCGTATCTTAAAAGGAAAAAACCACCGAGTAGATGGTCTGTGGAAAAAACGGAACCCTTATAGGATCACTTTGTTGTACGTCCGTCTGTGTGTCAAGACCCTTTTTTTCAGGAACGCATGGAGGTATCAAGCTGAAATTCATATCTAATACTCAGGTATACTGTCCCTTGTTACTAGAGGCAGATGGGCAGAGTTTAACGCTTTTTTCCTGGCATTTAATCATCCCAAAAAGCACTATGTTGTAAAAATGTATCATGTATATCCACAGATTTATAAGCGGATTAATATGTCTGTGTGTACATCCGATGACCATAAATGATCAAAGACTCAAACGCATGCGCCGTAATGATTTTGTCCTTAAAGACGTCGCGTATGCGTTTGCATTGATATATTTTATGGTAAGAGATAAATAAAATATGGCGTGGGCAGGTCTGTCAATGACCTCAATACTAAATGTCAGGACAACCTGTTGACAAACCAGGTCGAAAACAACAACGATCAAAATTTTATTTGTATTGTATTGTAACTGTATCTCGATATGGAGGCATCAGGCATAATAATATGTCTGGCCTACTTTCGATAAAGGTGCCATAAAGGATAATTATGAAAAATAAACAGTCAATAGTGCGAGTCAGACTCGCAACGAAATTTAACTCTTTGATTTTCTAGATAAGTATCTCTATTTTTCCAGACTTAAGCGCGAGTTAAGGTAAGTCAACGCCATCTATCGGCAATGTAGAATAGTTTTCTTAACAAATTCTGTTTATTGTTTCTTTTGACTTACGAATTGGGATGCTCCACGTGTCTGTGCTCGAAGGGGTTGTAGGCTTTTTCATCTTTGGCGATGTCTTTAGAATCTATGCTTAAAGTCGATTCGAAGCCCGTGTTGGTGGTCAAGTCCGCTCTGAAACAAACAAGGAGAAATGAGATTTTTCTTTAAAAAAGTTGAAGTAGAGCCAAATAAATATTCAAAACTCTTATACAATATTTTACTCGCATACTTAGCTCATACTTAGCTAAAAGTTGTTGAAATTCCCGTGTTACAGACAAAAATACGGACAACGGACTGTGCAAAACTCTATAAGGGTTTGACTTTGATGTTTACTCCACTGCGCCAGGGAGGTACCTCCCTTACCGCCGCCCTTACCGCGAAATAGTTAGAAAATATACTTAGGTACCTAAGTAATCTTTTGTAACTATTTCGCGGTAAGGGCGAATACACAGTACGGACATGACAAAAACACGTTGTCCTGTCGCGCTAGTCTGTGTAGCTCCAAGTTTACGAATATGCGCATACTTTTTGTCCCCAGACATTTTTATTCCGTAGTGTGTAGCCCTAAGTTTGATTTCAAATTCAAATGTTTTTTTTTTCCAATAAACTTTTACAAGTGCTTTTGATTCGTCAAATGAATCTACCACTAATTCGGAATGGTAAAACCCGCTATTGACAACAACCTGTAGCGTACCAAAATAAACAATTAACATCTCATTGTGCTTTGCACCATAATAGGATTATTTCCAAACAGCATGGCTAACTCTGACTGACAAGTCAGCCGGAACTTCAATGGAAAATCAGCGAATTTTCTCATTGACTAATGACGTAAACGGCCAAGAGCGAGTTGGGTGTGTATGGCTGAGGCTCCGTCTGAAAATGCCCTTCCGTTTCCCAGTGCAAGTGTGATACGTGTGTGTGTGGCGTGTCTCTCGGTCACTTGTCGTGGTCTATGCGTTTGCCTTTAAGATTTTGCTTGTTACAAGCAATTTTAGTACCTATCAAGCTGATAATATTATAGTCATGAAAAATTATATGATAGAGTGTATAAACAATTACGTAATAGTAATTCGCTATTAAAACCACTGAATGATTTCTGTATAAAGATTCCTCAATGAATCATTAGATTGTAACCATCGATAGAGGTAGCCAAAAAGGCTGGTGTTTTGCCTGTTAATGTACGCAACCCTACAAATGCGTTCCACTCCACTGAGAAACGAAATAAGAAAATAACAATACACAAGTCAAGGTCAGGGGGGTTACTACCACCGCATATATTATCAGTATTCTTTCAAAATGACAGTTCCATTTACCTTGACGTGCCTAAATAATGACGAACGAATCCTAAAATACGAAAGTCAACAATATTAAAATACCCCCTGATCGGAGATTCAATCGATTGTCATTGGATTGGATGTATATTATGTCACCATAAAGTTTTTAAAACCGCTAAATTGTTATCTAACGGTTAAATATCTCGCGAGATTGTAAACTGTCGAAAGATTGTGAACCGTTCAATGTTCTGAGTATTAATTTTTGAAATATTTATTGTATTTTTTCATTTCATTTCATTTAGATTTACGTTTTCTTGTCTCTTTCTTGCGCGCGAGTTGAATGCAGAGTAAATGTATGGTGAAACATACATTTACACTGCATTCAACTTGCGCGCGAACTATAGGTTAGGTTAGGGTTTGACATAAATATTAACTTAGGTTCTATCGGGTTAATTAATATACCTAATAGATTACAATTCAACGAAAAATAATGCGTTAAATTGTAAGCAGTATGTTACGGTTCACAATCTGTCGACAGTTTACAATCTATCGAGATAAAAACCGTTAGATTACAATCTAACGGTTTTTACAATTTTACAGTGACATACATTGCAATGGAAACACGCCCATTTTACACTGCACTAATGTTTCAAGGTTGTATTTTAAGATTTTATTGAGATTGAGCTTATAGGGATAACCTGGGGGTGTGGCAGTTATATTAAACTGAATAAAACCCATACCCCTAATTCTACATGGCAAGATAAATCCCTTGGCGGCACGTCTTTGTCACACATGATGGTAACTAGCAGGCCAGACCAGAGAAAATTCAGAAATGATAAATTCCCGTATTGACTATGCAGGGTATCGAACCTGGGACCACTCGATATTAATTGTTGATTTTTATAATGTTTTAAGTACTACGGGTCCCTAAAAACTTGATTTTTCTATAAAACCTGTTTAGAATAAGGATAAAAGTTCTAGCTTATTCATATTGAGCTAAATAGTTAGCACGTCGTGTAGGTAGACGAAAAAGATACTTACGTCGAGTTAAAGTTATCTGCCTTCTCCTGTTTCTCTTTCTGCGTCATTGTGCCAAATTATCTGAAATATAAACATAACATCTATAATACAGGACAAAATAAAAACTGCGAAAATTCATACTGAATATTATAAATGCGAATGCGTGTCTGTATGTCTGTCTTACTGCTACGCTTTCACGGCCCATCTTTATAGCCGATTTGATGAAATGTGGTAATACTGATTACGCAATAAACTTGCATTTAAAAAGTACACTGTGTCGATGGTACGGAACCCCGCCGTGTGCGACTCGCACTTGGACTATTATATTAGTGTTTGTGCTCTAATAAAAAATCTGAAAAGTGAGATGACATTAACTGACATCTACCGTGTCTTTGAAACTTATATTATCCAAAAAACATCAAACTCCCTTTCATCCTAAAGGTAGAATCAAAAAGATCTCTTTTATAAAAACGGTCCAGTTCGAGCTGGGTCACGCTTAAAAGGAATGGTTCCGTAATGATTTTTTTATCCACTACAAGTGAGCCCTTGACTGCGAACTCACTAGCTGATAAAAAGTGATGATGCAGTCTAAGATGGTAGCGGGCTAACCTGTTAGTGACATGGAAGTTATATCAAACCCATACCCCTAATCAGTTTCTACACGGCATCGTATCGGACTGTTTAATCGCTTCGCGGCACGTCTTTGCCGATAAGGTGGTTATAGCCACGGCCGAAGCCTCCCACCAGGCCAGACCAGGGAACATTCTGAAATTATAAATACCTCTGGGATCGAACACTGCGCCAAAGAGATCGTAATACGTTAACGGTTTAAACGGTTTTTTTTTGTACGTGTTGTAGTTGTAAATTATGATAAATAATGTAAAGTAGAGGATAGTTTTAGTAAGCATAGTGCTAGTCATTTTGATTTGTATTTAATCAGTTTCTGTGTTCTTTTTTCCCCAATAAATATTCCAAAAACTTGTCTAAATATCTAATTTAAACTGATTTTAAGTTACCTATATAAAAAGGTTAGAATACTCGAGGAATAAACATATAATTATTTTTCGAGTCTCACTAGTACCATATTGAAGTGGCACGCACCTAATGAAAAATATTTTATTTAGAACAAAGGCAACTTTTGGCACGATGAAACGCAGGTGCTTGGCCTGCAAAAATTTATAATCATCTCAGTAGCAATCTCTAGCATTTTTACAAAAGTGCGCCGCGGACTTTTTATTAGCCAGGCAAATACTTTATGTCCATAGTGTGCTTTTGCCATAGGGTTTCTTTTACTACGGAACCCTACAAAGGTGCGTTTTATTAAAATGCCGTGCCATTCTTTGACACGTGAAAATGGAAGCAAGCTTTCAAAGAGTATAATAATATATACAAGCTTTCATTAAAATCTATGTTCCGAACGTAGAGATGCGCCGCTACCTACGCTGTAGTCATAATATTTTAAAGACCAAAGTTTAAAAAAAAATATTTAAAAAAAAAACCTGACACTGTATTTTTTTACGTGCTCGCAACTTTAAAAAAATAGAGGTTTTTTTTAAAAGGTACATCTGAAGAAAGCTTTTTAATATTAAAAGCACCGAATTATTATTAAACGAAGTTCTATTCGTAGAATCTGTATGTAAAATTTACTCACGTCTTCAAACTCAAATTGGTCTTCAAAGTTTGAATAGGTCAAGCTAACCATATTTAGTAGTCTTAAGTAGTCGTATACATAATTATATAGTTTCATTAAGAAGTTTCTATAATATTGAATTATATTTTAGTTAAAAACTATTAATTATGTGACAAAGATAAATGAGTTTATTTAGCTCCATTGTTGTTTGCAAAAAATAAATGATAATATTTTTCTGGTATAATATAAATTTTAATAATTATATCAATAAAACCTATCTACTAGTATTATAGTTTTTATAAGGGACTTTGAATATAAATTAAGTTCAATGCATTTGTCTGTCTATGTTCATCACACAAAAACGACTGGCCACAATTTATCCGGAACGCTAATTTTGCAGTTTTAAATAAAACCTTACGCGGTTTTTATAATCTGTTGAGTGAAACCGATTTTATAAATTGACTCAAAACGCGTGGGAAAACACGAATCATAATAGCATAATTGGGTATTTGACAATTAATAGTCAAATCAGCCAAACGACGAAAAACGAAAAACGCGTCCTTATTATAGAATTTGTATGAAATTTTGAATTGTGACGTCATCAAAGTTCGACGCACTTTTTTTACTTTAATCGATTGTTTAAAATGGTTATTCAACATAAAACTATCAGGAGCCATGGATCCGTGAATAATTAATCACTAAAAAATAATTGATTTGAATTGTAGTCAAATACCCAATTGCCATGGTGTTCTATTCCAAAGAGGTATGATTAAAACAAACAAACCTTTTTTTACACACGGTTAAAAAAAAAAAACTCGCGTAATTTTACGCGAGTCTGAGTAAAAATGTCAGCGGTACGAATTACTCGACATTTGACAGCGTACTGACCTGAAAGACGACAGGTAGCTGCGCTTGAGATGATAGCCTTAAAAAAACTAGAATTTAAAAAACGGCCCTAAACCAAACAACTTAAGGTTTAAAGTTAATATCTCGGTTTGTATAAAAATGATTTCTTAATAAGAACCAAATAGCTAAAGTGCTAACCAAACGTATTGAAATCTTATCAAGGATTTGAAATTGCGCTGATCTGGTTTCCATCTTAATGATAACCCCCTATGCGCAACATTGCGCTATGACCTTGTAAGTAAGAAGACCAGGGTTGGATTTCCGATTAGATCTGTTTATCGCGGACTTATCTTGAGTACTTAGAAAATATTGAAAAGAGTTGTGAGTTTTTAGGTAGGTACTTTTATAATATCTGCTGTTTTCTAGCTGGCTCTACTGAGTAGAACCTGCTTTCCGAACTTGTGGTAGAGTCAGGACTCACCACCAAGAAATAGACACGAGACTTCTAATAGTAAAGCCGTACCGCTATAGAAGAGCGACCAAGTTCACACGAAATCTAAATAGACTGACTGACTGACTGATCTATCAACATATAGCTCAAACCAGAGGATGGATCGGGCTAAAAGGACATTGACCAGCGCCCATACAAAGTTCGCCTAAGAACCAACAGTCATACAATATACATTACCGGATTCAAAATAACACATAATTACTACCGTAAGTAGATTTAAACAACGGACACTCAAAGAATTTATTTATTACCAAAAATATTTTCAATTTCGAGGTTATTTCGACTCAATCTGCTTGAAAAATAAATATTGTCTTTATGCAATTGTAATAGAGCAGTAAACAGTATGTAGAAAAGATAAGTTTCGTCGTAGTTCACCAAAAACATGACAGATGGCGTTATAAATATTAATTTATTGTACTTTCAATAGATGGCGTTGCGAGATTCAGAATACTAGCGCACTCAGCGCTTCAAACTGCTTTTATCTTATTTCCTAAGTTACGGAACCAGCGCTCAAGCGGTGGTATTGTATATTATTTTAACCTGTAAGTTATTGATCTGTGGATAATAATCGAGAGACGGAAAAGTACGGTAGTCAATTTGATAACCATTAATTTATTTTTTAATTAATTTGAAGTGTCCGTTGAATTCTAATATTTGGAATAAAGGTTAAAAAATAAGCTATGAATTACGGTATATTTCAAAATTATGTTGATTCTTAGGCGAATTTGGACAATGTCCTTTGGCAAACAGATAACTATTATGACGTAATCATCCGCTGCAATGCAAGAAAGAAAAGATTTTTGAAAAAATTCAACCTTTAAAGTGGTTAAATAGGGGTTTAAAATTTGTATGAAAATCGAACTTAAAATCCATAAAATTTATGTATATGTATTATAATATAAATGCGAAAGTGAGACTGTCTGTCTGCTTCGCTAGACATAAAAGATCTATAAATTTCAGTTTTATCACCTATAAAACCAAAGCTAATCAGGGTTTCCACAACTGACGGACTTAATATTTAGGGTTCCGCACCCAAAATATGCCATCGAGACTCTATTTCTAATCCTCCGCTGTCCGTACGTCCATTCGTCCATCCTTCTGATTGTTCATCGGTCCGTTCGTCTGTCTGTCTGTCAACGGGCTGTATCTCATGAACCGTAACAGCTAGACAGTTCAAATTTTAGGAGACTGTGTAAATCTATTTCCTCTATATACACGTGAAACTTGTTTTTTTTTGGCGTTAATATTCATTGTATCTCTTGAACCGTAAGAGGTAAACATGAAATTTTCAAAGAATGAGCAATACTATAGCTGCTATAACAACAAATAATGAAAATAAAATAAATTTATAATTAAAAGGCCTACCTACTAAACTAGTATTTAAAAAGTGCATAGTGTTAAATAAATCTTGTACGATTGTACGGAACCCTTCTTGTCCGAGTCCCGCTCGCACTTGGCCGGTTGTCATAATTCTCACAATAACAAATAGAGCTGATTATGTAGCAAGAGCAATTTACTCCCACGTTTAGTCTTCATAAATTAATAATCCTTGACATAATAAAATTTGTGCAAAACTTTTTCTTGAACTTTCTTGATTTGTTTTTTTAGACATTTCCATCATTGAATTTTTTTGTCGCATTTAGACGTACGTATGTATAAGTAGGTAATTCATGATAGCCGTATAATGCAATATAACTGATTTCTGTTTGACCATTTACAAAATAATTTTTTCCTGCAAAAAATTAAAGAGAAACACTTGAGAAGTCAGAAATAATAACAACAAAGGAATCGAATTTAAACCTTCTTCTGTTAACATAAAAAAATACACGTTAATGACAATCGTGTAAAATTTGCATAGATATCTGAAGGCTGGAGGACATAAAAGTGGTGGTGATGATAAAAAGCAAGTATTGTGAAAGGCCAATGATTATTTCGTAAGTAATTATTTTCTGCATTGTCCTGTTAAGTATTACAAAGAAAATTATCTCAACTGTGCGATGACTGATGAAAGGGAAAAGAAAAGTTCCTGGAATTTAATCACTAGATAAACTTAGGTAGGTAAAACAATAATTTAAACATAAACTTTTTTTTTTGAGCACTCAGGCGTCTAACATTGATTAAAATGTAAAGAGGTACTTTGTTGGTAACAATATCGTAATTCTAACTTTAAAGAGCTATAAAGTTATTCAGATAAACATTAATTAATTTTAATTAGTTTACATTATTTTAGAATAAAAAAAATCATTTAATTAGAATATAAGGCATTGTTTTACTTAAAAAAGTTTAAAGGCGATGTTAAAAATATTCCAAACCCAATACCAACAAAGGCGTCAAAAAAAGTTGGAGCTTCTCTCTTATTTAATTTTTATTTTATCTAATGTAATTTGTGGCAAAATTTTAAACCAAAATGCTTATAATAGGCAATCCTGTCATGTTTTAATTATTTTTTTATTACAACTTTAAAATTTATTTTCTTTCCATATCTTCTTCTATCTTCTTTCCATATATTCTTTCTCTTACTAATCAAATAAATATTATAAATGTGAAAGTTTGGATGGATGGATGTATGGATGGATGTATGGATTTATGTTTGTTACTCAATCACGCCCCAACAGCTTAACGGATCTGGCTGAAATTTGGCACAGAGATAGATTATTGTTTGGAATAGTACATAGCCTACTTTTAATCCGGGAAAACGCTACACGCTTGAGATCGTCTGTCCACCTGAAAGGGGGGTCGTCCAACGCTGTGCTTGATAAATGATAAATCCTTTATTTATTTCACATAGGACAACCTGTGTCACTCATGATACGTTAAGACCCTTCTACTGAGAAGAGTCGGCAAGAAACTCAGCAGTTGCTCTTTTCTTAAAAAAGTAAATAATACATCACATACGTTACGTTACAAGTAATATATTACACTGACTTGTGGGTCACTGGATGCGAAGCCGGTTGCTTCCATGCAACTTTGTCATTCAGAAAATCATCGATAGTGTAATAACCACGACTTAACAAATGCTGTTTAACACAGTCTTTAAATTTATGTAATGGCAAATATGGGCCTTTTCATAGAAAAATGTTGGGCGCCCGACTTGTAGGGCATGCCCCTCACCTGTATATCACCTTGTCCCCGCCATAGCGCTGTCCCGCTTTTCAGACTAGATGGCGTTAGTAAAATAAGTCCACATTCTTTGTTTGACAGGGCCCGTCTATGTAAATTGAGGTCGTTGGGTGATGCAGCCTAAGGTCGAGCGCGTGCCTAGAAGATGCCCATTCACTCTTGATGGAGTACTGCAGCCATATTTTATGGGATGGCTCTGCCAAGTACCTACCACCTTGATGCATTGGATTAAGATGGTAGGTACTTGGCAGATACTTGGCGGTGGATCGTCGCGCGAGGAGACTTATTGGTAACGAAGCGTTGGTCAATTCGAAGCTGCTAAGCTTGGAACATCGGCGCATAGTTGCCTGTCTGTCGGTATTCTACAGGGTATATTTCGGGGACTGTGCGCAAGAACTATTCGATTTGGTTCCTCCGTCACCTTTTTATCATCGAACCGTAAGGCATCGACAAGATCTGCACCCTTACGCAGCCGAAATTCCGCTGACTCGTACGAAGCGATTTGCTTCCTCGTTCCTAATTCAAACCGCTAGGATATGGAATGCCCTTCCGGCTTCCGTTTTCCTCTCCTCTTTTAATATATTATTGTAATAATAAATTAATAAAATTAATGATCAAAACGACCTGTACGTGATACACGATACTTACCTGTACGTGAAGTTGTTTCATTATTATACGAGGACAAAACGTGAGTATAATTAATTATTTATTTACCAAAGGACGTGCTGCAGAATTTGGCAATGAGTAGCTATCGATTGTGCTGGTTAAGCAACGTTGACCCAGGTAAGTAACTGGACTGGTGACTTATATTGGAGAGAAGTAATTACAAAACTACTTAGTTTATCTAGTGATTAGTATGTGCGATTGCAAATAATGTGGTCCCGGGTTCGATTTCCGGGTCGGCCAAAATATATTTAGGTACGCAGTACTATGCCGGAGAAAGTTTGTCGTGTTCCTATTCTGTGGTTCGGACACGCATAAATTCGTAATTACTACACTTTGGCTCACTCCGGTTGCATCGAATTGCCGTCCCAAGGAACGAGTAAGAAGTCATCAGCTGGTATCATTAATAAAATATAATCACTATAATAATGACTGTAATATATTGCTGTCGTAATAAACGTAGCCTAACGCAATCTAGAAAAATATCCTTGAAGAACATTGAATTTAATTTATAATTCTGCTTGAATTATTGTTTTTCCGCAAATAAATAATCACGCTTAGTAAATCTGGAAAATCACGGCAACTTACTTACAATAGATACAATGTACATCACAAGGCTTACAGAAAACCACTTAAAACTAGTTGATGCACAGCTAACTGGACTATTGTACATAATAAACATTAAAAAATATTAATTGTAACTAGATGATGCCCGCGCCTTTGTCCACGTGGATTAAGGTTTTTAGTTCCCGCGAGATCTCCTTACTTTCCCGGGATAAATGTTTGATTGATTGATGATTCCAAGCGTATGTCCTTTCCCGGGTTGCAACCTACCTTTGTACCAAAGGAGACGGTTTGGATTTGTACGGGGCGTAGGCCAAGTCTTGTACAAGCAGAGAAATGAAGGTAAATAAAATACTATAGACCAGTTTTTATTGGTCAAATCTACGAATTCGTCGTAATTTCAGTGGTAAAATTATTTAATCTTTCCAAGTTATGGAACACTAAACATGAGTGGGTAACAATGGCGGATTCATATTTTTTGACGTTTTCAAAAGATAAACACGATATTTTGACAGTGACTGTCAGAACATTTGATACATTTCGCGCCTACTGCCTTCTCTATGGCTGAAGGTTGCCATCTTGGAAACGTATCGAAAGCTTTAAAATACATTTAATTTTTTTGCTCGTTATTTACTTTACTGTCCTAAATTATTTTTTTTTTAATACAAACCATGTATTTTCCTTTTTAGGGTTCCGTACCAAAATGGTAAAATGGAACCCTTATTGCGACTTTCTCCGTCTGTCTGTCCGTCTGTCCGTCTGTCCGTCTGTCCGTCCGTCACACTCGATTATTTCAGTAACTACCGAAGCTATCGACATGAAATTTGGAATAGTTGTGTATATTAGTGGCCCAAAGACACTGGAATTAAAAAAATTTGGAAATTATTTTTGTTCTTATTTAAAAAGGGAGGAAAATCTGAGGGTTGAAATTTAAAAGTGAGATAACTGTACTGTGTGGGGTATCATATGAAAGGGTTTACTTTGTACATTCTAAAACAGATTTTTAATTATTTTTAGTTATGATAATTTTTGATTTATCGTGGAAAATGTCAAAAAAAATACCGTTCCCCCCCCCTTATCTCCGGAGTTTACCAATCGAAAAATTTGAAATAATTATGGTCAATAGTAATTTACGTATATTTTACAGGAAAACTATAGCCAATGCTCTAACTAGCATAGTTTTTTTGATATTAACAATAAACCTCTACAAACAAAGTTAGTCTTGCGGTTCATTAACAAAGGTAATTATTTATTAATAATGGTACGGAACCCTTCGTGCGCGAGTCCGACTCGCACTTGCCCGGTTTTTTTTCATGGTACAGTGTACAAGAGTGGGCCTAAAATGTACCTTTTCCTTTCGTCAAAATCGGTTGAAAATATGGGCCGCTAAAGCGTAGCAGACAGACGGACACACTTTCGCATTTGTAATATTAGTATGAACTAGAATCTAGATCATTCCCGCGACTTCGGACGGTTAGTGATGTTATGTATCTAGTTAAAGATGATAGCGGGCTCAGCTGGTAGGACATAGAAGTTGTATTAAATATTATTTACTAGCTGATGTACGCGACTTCGTCCGCGTGATTTAAGTTTTTTTTATTCCCGTGGTTTTAGGACAGATCCACATTTTGATGAAGAGTCATTGAGTAAGGATTTCTGTTAACGTCGTGCGAGTTTCCACCCCTATGTCGTCAACGTTCCACCCACACGCACGAAGCGCTTTGTGTCTTCATTCCTTATTCGCATGGCTAGGGTCTGGAACACTCCAAAAACTGTGTTTCCCACCAATTACAATCCGGGTATCTTTAAATCAAGAGTGAATAGGCATCTTCTAGGCAAGCGCGTTCCATCTTAGGCCACATCATCACTTCCCATCAGCCATCAGGTGTGATTGTGGTCAAGCGTAAGCCTATAACGAATTTTAAAAAAAACTTAAATTATTTGCAGTCGCTGAAAAAGCTTATCTAATACGTCACTTGAAGGTGATATACAATGTACGATATTTCAGCTGTTTAGGTCCTTAGAAAAACGTCCCTACCTCGTCTCTCCTTGGGGGACAAATTGAATACGGAAAGCCTTAATATACGCGTCCAGCTGCCAAACTAACTTCGCTGGTGAAATATACCAACTAGATATAGATAACAGAAACAAGGATACCAACAAAATAGGAAAACTGATGTTTCTAATAAATTCTTACTATCTTATTTATTTTATTTTACTATATTATTTCAGAACACATAATACTACGTTTTACCAATAAAATCTGTGCTATAATCTGGTGTGTTCTAGTATCTAGTCATTGAGTATATAAATTTCAATATTTCACCGCGGTTAATTGCCTCATCTGGTGACAGAAGGGCTGGCTCATTTTTTGCACAAAGGATCAGCCTGGCTGTCCAGCGCGGATATGCAGCCAGCATTCTTGCCACCATTCCACGCGGGCATGATTTATATAGTAATTAGGTTAGGCAAGCTAGCACTAAGTTATATTGTATTCTTAAGTATAATATTATCCATACTAATATTACAAATGCGAAAGTGTGTCTTTCTGTCTGCTACACTTTAAAGGCCCGCCTATTCAACCGATTTTGATGAAAGGATATATCACGGGAAAGGACATAGGCTACTTTTTATCCCGGAAAATTAAGGAGTTCCCGCGAAAATCGAAAAAACTTGGTCCACGCGGACGAAGTCGCGGGTATCATCTAGTAAAATTATATATAACTACTTAAAGACTAGATTTCATCCGCACGGTTTTTTTTTTGATTTAACAGGATAGGTAGTTGAAACTATAGGGTAGTATGATGTAGGTTGTTTCTCCCGGAAAATGTAAGATAAAAAGCTTACATAAATGTTTTTATCCCGGAAAAATAAAGTCCTTCACCGATATGTAACATAATATCTCAGTGCTATTAAAATGAAACACTTGTTATTTTTATTTAAACTTTAATTTAGCAAATCACACCAACTCGGCAGTCGGCGCCATTTTACACAGTGATCTAGCTTAGACTAGTGTTGCCAGCCTATCATCCTCAACCACAGATATATAATAATCCCCTGAAGGCATTCTAACTTTTAGCCTAATTAATAGTGTCAAATTTCTTCGAATTTGGTAGAGCAGATAGGCTGTAAACGCGTAGGTATGTTGCAGGCTGAAAACTACCTTACCTCAGAACCCCCGACTACCAGAACAGGATTCCAGCCGTATAAACCACTAGGCTATGGCCAGTACATTGCTATAACCTAGAGACCTATAGCTATGTACGGTGTACCAGTTTATCATAAGAAAATAATAATAATAGATAATCAAGCACTTCCTAAGTATGTCTCTCACAACAACAGACAGCAGGTTACCACATTGTAGCAATGACATGCTAATCGGTGGAAGTACTTTATCAAGCCGTTAGAAAAAACAGTAAGTAATCAAGCACTTCTTAAGTATTACCCACCATCTCTCGCACCAATAGAAATAGACAGTAGGTATCACCATATTGTAGCAATGATATGCTAATCTCTGGAACTACATTGCCAAGCCTTTTTGTAAATATGTACGACCACATAAAAATATGTTATCAACCAAAAACAAAGGAAATATGCTGAGTTGTGTGATGTATACCGTAGGCTTTAGAAGCACGCACAAAATACCGATGACCCTATTATTTAAAACCTGCATCGATCATCTTCTTCTTTTCTTGGTTTTTGGCTTTCAGAAGTGCCAAAGCACAATGCACTTCGCCAGTGTCAAGCAACTTGAGGGAGGCACAAAGGAGAGTAGCCCGTTACAGAGTGGCAAAATTACTGAAAACGCTCTGTACGTTTACGTAATAAAACCTAATAATAAAAAGTTGTTTTAGTTGCCGTTCTGATTAAAAATTATAAAAAGTCAATTACGGAGACGTTCTGATTAAAAATTACCAAAAGAATCACAAAATTAGTCTCACTAAATTAAAATTTGCAGGACTTCTTGAAGCTTTGACAATCAATCTACCTATTTAAAGACTTGCTAACGTCTAACAACTTTAATGAAATTTGAAATTATACCTACCTTCGTCTAACAAATCAAATTAATTTTTTTTTTTGTATTCAAATAAACTTTTACAAATGCTTTTCAATCGCCGAGTGTCTAGTCGAGTGTCGACGAAGTCCCTATGAGAGAGACCTTTGACGACCTCCGTGGCGCAGTGTTAAGCGCGTTTGTCTAAATGTGCGCAGGTCCCGGGTTCGATTCCTGACAGGGTCAATTTGGTAATTTATTATTTTTGAATTTTCTCTGGTCTGGCCTGGTGGGAGGCTTCGCCCGTGGCTAGTTACCACCCTCCCGGCAAAGATGCTAAGCGATTAAGCGTTCCGGTACGCTGCCGTGTAGAAACCGAATAGGGGTATGGGTTTAATGTAACTGCCATGCCCCTAACAGGTTAGCCCGCTACCATCTTAGACTGCATCATTACTTACCATCAGATGAGATCGCAGTCAAGGGCTAACTTGTAGTGAATAAAAAAAAAATTATGTCATCCTTCAGCGCACGACTAGTGGTCGAACCTCAGAATACTCTATTCTGAGGGTCGAGCAAAGAAAACAACCTTCACAGCTAGACAAAAACTCCAACCCCAACAAAAAAAAAGATATTAGTGAGAGGTCATCCAAAGCTGCGCTTTCAAGTGCAAGGCCGCCATTCATGCACCTTTGCACCCCAACTTCGTACTATGCAGCGCTCATATTACCTCTTCAGCTTAGAGACTCTTCGAGCTATGTCGGTTACTCTGTGAGCTTATTGGGGTCGCTTAAGACAGTACTATTTTAAAATTGCGTCAGGTATGTATGACATCCCTAAAATAGGGATTGGGGCTAATTCTGTAGTGCACAATCTCTAAACTAAACTAAAATGACAGCATTTATAGACTTATTATATTACTAGGACAGCATTAAAAATATTGCTAACCCTATCATAATACTCCCTGCTGAAAGTGTCAGAACTAGATTTAAAGCTGTCGTTTTAGTTTAGAAATAGTGTTATACAGAATTGGCCACATTATAGTTCTTAAACAAGACCGTCTCAACAGTATTGAGATACAAGCTCTCTCTACGGATCTCCTCATTTCTGATTTGACATGGCAACAGCTTATCTTTCCTAATAAGAGTTTGATTTCAATAAATTCAGATATTGATTATTTCATGTAAGAGCAAGCTATTGATTTGAAATAGTCTGTCTTGTTCTTCCCTTATCTGAGACGTAATCTTGATGAGATAGCACGGTAGGTAAGCGAGATATTATTTACGCGTTACGAAAACACTTCACGTGAATACCTATTTACACGACTGCCTAAAAACTTTCTGGGTTCATATTATAACTAGCTGATGCCCGCGACTTCGTCCGCGTGGTTTAAGTTTTATTGATTCCAGCGGGATAAAAAGTCTATATCACTCTCCAGTTCCTCAACTATACCCATGCAAAAAATCACTTCGATCCGTTGCTCTGTTGCGATTTGAATGAACCAATTATAATAACTTACACTTTATATTTTTTTATAATTTTATCGGACTCCTGGCATAGTATATTCATCATCGTCTTCGTTGCATTCGAATCCAAAAGTAAGGACATGAATAAAAAAATGAATACGACTTATTAACGTAAATGGGACATAGACAAATAAATAATAAATGGATAGATAAACACTTGAGTTTAATCTCGTTTATTTTTTACATCTCATAATATAGATTTAAGTAATTAACCTAGATTTGTATTATACTTTGAAAACCATGATGCCTATTTAGGTACTTAAAATTAATTAGATTAGATAAAATCAAGTTATTTACAATGGCTCATGGCTGTAGGTAAGTCTAGTAGGTAAATTGATTAGCCAAATAAATATTAGTTCTTTTGACGGGCCATAATATTATGATTTTTTTAAGCGATTTGCCTGATTATTTTAAAACTTTTTTAAGTAAACTAGCACATGCCCGCAAATTCGTCTGCGTAGATTTAGGTATTTTTATCTAATTTTATTTTAAAATTATATTTCGTTCCTTTTAAAACTATTTAATAAATAATTTTAATTTTTTAATTTAGGAATTTTAATTTTCCGTGATAAAAGTTATGTCACTCTACAGGTCCTCAACTATCTCCATGCTAAAAATCACGTCAATCCATTGCACCGTTGCGGCGTGATTGAAGGACAACCCAAAGACCCATTAAACCAACAAACACACACTCTTTCGCATTTATAATATTAGTATGATGATTATCCATTGTTTTTTTTTAACTTTATTGATAGGACATACCTGAGAAGACCATTACAGTTTCCCAATACTTATCCTCATGTAAAAACATTAAAACAGATAAAAATAATAAATACCCCTACCCAAGATTAACCAAGCATGATGTTTTACCCCAAAGAGTTGTAGCTATTCAGCCCTTCAAAATTTGTATGTTTTATTCATTCAGCCCTGTTGAAGAACACCAATCATCACTAGGCCAAGGCTGTAGACTTATGGACCCACATTCATCTCCAGACTCCATTTAAATTGTGTAATTAAGTGTTGTCAAATCACAAAGATCGAATATACAAATAACCGCATATTGGATTTCGTCCAATAGTGGAAGAGTGTTAACCAATCAGAGGTGATTGCGATGTATCAATGATTGATGCAAAATATACGCGGTCGCCCTGCTGGCCAACTATTCTTCCGAGTCAATACCCGTTTATAACACCAGGGGGCAATGGGCATACACTACCATCGCTTAAGGTAGACATTGTTATAATATTGTTGAAGTTCGTGTGTTTGAATTATAATCCTTATTTTATGGAGGTCAAGGTACGTGGCATAAAACAGACATTTTGAATTAATACTGCTTTAAGTGATGGTAGTAACCCCCAGGCCCCAGAAAAAATAGAAGCGTCTGGATCAAAAACCTACGTTAATAAATAGAACTCCTGCGGTGATAATACCTATGAGCATTACCGTTTGGTTCAAAATTTGCTATTGAATAAATTGAAGGCGCCTCCTTTGTTGAAGGGCTTGTAAGCTTCTTTTATTCTACAGATCGCGCACGAGTTCAATGCAGAGCTAGGATGACACATACAAAAGCTCTGCATTCAATTCGCGCGCGTACAGTTATGGAATCTTTGGGAATTATATAGCAACAGCATCACGGGGCATAGAAACGGGGGAGGATGTTTTTTTGTCTAAATCTAAACTAATTTAATATTATAAAGAGGAAAGATTTGTTTGTGTGTTTGTTTGTTTGTTTGTAATGGATAAACTCAAAAACTACTCAACCGATTTTAAAAATTCTTTCACCTATAGAAAACTACTTTATCAGCGAGTAACTTAAGCTGCATTTTATTTTAAAATAAATTAGAGAACCCTTCGAAAATGCAATAATGTGAATTAAGTCGGAAAAATTCACCTAAAAACTTTTTACGTTAAACCTCTATTCGTCTATTAATTCAGACTGTCTTTTATGTCATATTGTCAAGACACTTTTATTTAATATTTGTCAAGACAATCATTCTATATAGTGCTCTCGGTAGAGAGTAGTATATTCCTTGTCGTTGAGTATCACCCGTGCGAAGCCGGGGCGGACCGCTAGTTTTTAATAATTTAAGGCTTATCATACTAATTTTATAAATGCGAAAGTGCGTTTGTTGGTCTGTTGGTTTGTCCTTCAATCACGTGGCAACAAAGCAACTAATTGACGTGATTTTTTATATGGGTATACCTGTTGAGGACCTGGAGAAAAATGAAATGAAATGCCACTCTCCAGTGGTGACATATGCTACTTTTTATCCCGGAAAATTAAAGAGTTCCCGTTAGAATCAAAACACTTATTCCACCCGAAAGAAGTCGCTCGTGCCCACGATCAGCTAGTTTATCATACTTCATATCAAACTTAATATTATAAATGCGAAAGTCACTTTGTTTGTTGGTTTGTTGGTTTGTTGGTTTGTCCTTCAATCACGCCGCAACGGAGCAACGGATTGACGTGATTTTTGGCATGGGTATAGTTGAGGACCTGGAGAGTGACATAGGCTACTTTTTATCCCGGAAAATTAAGGAGTTCCCGCGGGAATAACAAAAAACTTAAACCACGCGGACGAAGTCGCGGGCATCAGCTAGTACAATATAAATAGAACATTAAGTACTGTAATATAGAATTATATTTATAATAGATAGATACCTATTCTAGGTATTTCACAATCTCTGAAAATAACAAAAGTGATTGTTTTGGCAAGCTTTGGTAAGCTTCTTTATTTCAATTAAATGAAAACGTTGAATGAAACCATGTTGCGGTAAACAACAGTAAACAATAGAGAGAAATTATTCTTACAATAAATAATTATTACAAACCCAAAGAAGCTTAAACGAGTCCTACTCAGACTTTTTCATGACATTGAGTGAACAAAGTCAAGTTCAAAGTGGGTCGAGCTCCAGTTTTTGAATGTCAAATCTCTACTTACTCAATATTTGATTGAACGTGTTTTAATTCTACTGCCTCGTTGGTCTAGTGGTTAGCGTGTCCGACTGCGGCCGACGAGGTCCTGGGTTCGAGTCCCGGGTCGGGCCATAATTAAGTATCGGGTTTTTCTGATTAGAAATTCTCAGTACTAGCCCGGAGTTAGGAAGTTGGCGGTGTTTCACCGCCGTGCCTCGGAGAGCACGTTAAGCCGTCGGTCCCGGTTATTATCACTAGCATGATAATAGTCGTTAAAGCCCGCCAACCCGCATTGGAGCAGCGTGGTGGGTCTAAGCTCTAATTCCCTCTCTCTCATGAGAGTGGAGGCCTGTGCCCAGCAGTGGGACGTTAATGGGCTGTAGTGGTGGTGCTGGTGGTGGTTTTAATTATTATTCCTCCACAAGTTAGCCCTTGACTATAATTTCAACTGGTGGTAAGTCATGATGCGTCAGGAAGGCCGCTGATACAATGTTTCGTGCAATACCGGGAAGTGTGAGCGGAGAAATCTGGGAACGGAGGAGCATGCCAGCTGTTGACGGTATTCATGAGGATTTTCCTCCTCCAAGGAAAAAAAGTGATGATGCGGTCAAAGATGGTAGCGGGCTAAGCTGTAAGGAGTATGGCAGTAACATTAAACCCTTATGTAGGTACCTCTAATCGGTTTCTACACGGCATCCTACTGCAATGACAAATCGCTTGGTCTTTGTCGGCAGGTTGGTACCTACTACCTAGCCACGGCCGAAGCCCCCATTAAATCAGACCAGAGAAATGTCGTGGGTATTAAAGTCATGTTTACTGATTGATACTTGGAAATTCTTACTAAGTAGTAAGAAGTTTCCAACATTTTTACAGGTTGTTCAGGCATCATATCATACTAATATTATAAATGCGAAAGTCACTTTGTTTGTTGGTTTGTTGGTTTGTTGGTTTGTTGGTTTGTTGGTTTGTCCTTCAATCACGCCGCAACGGAGCAACGGATTGACGTAATTTTTGGCATGGGTATAGTTGAGTAGTGACATAGGCTACTTTTTATCCCGGAAAATTGAGGAGTTCCCGCGGGAATCAAAAAAACTTAAACCACGCGGACGAAGTCGCGGGCATCAGCTAGTACATATTATAGAAATAAACATGTTTACAGTCGCACCAACTTATCTGGCCCGGTGGTAAAAATTTGTACACATTTTTACTTACTTATTAACTAGCTGATGCCCGCGACTTCGGGACTATAACGCATGAGTTGTATCATTAAAGTCTCCCAGTTTGCTCGTTTAATTTTATTTCAGCAATAATTATTGAATTGAAACATCTTTAGAATCGTTGCGATTTGAAAATTCGATGAAACGGATATTGTCGCCACGGTACAAGTGGCGCCACCGGACGAACGTGTATACAAAACGTTTCATTTTTGTAATTTTCTGTTTTATTGTTTGAAATGTAGCAGTAGAAAGTCTGATTGCCTTTTATGTTTTATTTTAATCCGCTTCGGTCTCTAGACGGCATCGTACCGGAACGCTAAATCGCTTGGCGGCACGTCTTTGCCGGTAGGGTGGTAACTAGCCCAGGCCGAAGCCTGCCACCAGGCCAGACCAGGGAAAATTCATTTGTATCCACAATCCAGGTTTTCTAGCGATGTGTTCCTTTATCGCGAGAGCAAGTGATACCTATTTGATTGCTACATCCATACATCCAAACATCCATCCATCCAATCTTTCGTATTTATAATATTTATTTTATTATTATGAAAAAAAACATCCTAATGTTTTTATTGAACGTTTTTCCTTCGAAAAGTTTGTTTACTTTTATATTATTATACTAACCTTGTTTCTTTTGTTAAGTTTATTCGTGTCTGAAGACGCTTGGTTCTGCGTAGGTAGGCAATATTTGTAAGTCTTATTAAATTCATCTAGCTTCAAAATTATGAAAGAATAATATGACATATTCTTGCGTAATATCATCTTTCTTGAAGTCGAAATTAATGTTTTAATATCTAGATTTGGTATTTGACTACTACTCGTTGACTATTCAAGAAATAAATTAGATTTTTGTAAGTTTATACATCATCGTAGCTCAGCGGTGAACTGTAACCTGAAAGGCCATTGTATACCATCATTGGGCTTACTAGTTACTATCATCGCGGTATTATTTTAAAACTAGCATTTGCCCGCGACTTCGTCCGCGTAAAATAAATTTCCAAAAACTATGAATATAACATAATTTATTCTTAATTTTTCACCGAAAGCACAAATACCAAGTTTCATGGATATAACTTGAGAAATGGCTTTCATACAAACTTTCACCCTCTATTTAACCTCCTTGGTGGTGGAATTTCAAAAAACTTGGGGCTGTAGGTTGTTTGTCAGTCACTCAGGAGTCAGGACAAAGCCTTTTATAGCTGTTATTGATGATTGATGTTTAATATGACGTACCTTGAAGTCCCAAAAATATATACTATAATTCTGAAACAAGAGCGTCAACAATATTGAATTAAAGATTCGAGTTCGATAACGATAGCGGTATTGATACCGGTATCGACAATTTACATGGAGATCACGTACGCAATTCACGCAGTTGTCTGTTTCCCGAAATTTTATTGTAAAATAAAATATAAATAGGTATTTATATTTATTTATAAAATAAATAAAATATTATTTTTAATATTTTTATTATTATTTTTAAATTATTACTGCTATTTAAATTATTTTTTTACTTTTGTAACGAAGCTGTACCGAAAGCCAAGCGAAGGGGCGTCTGTGGAAGTCGTCCGCTAGCGCTTGGAAACTAGGTAACTAAGGAATCCCTGGAGAAGAAGCTGTAGCACACAGGAGCAGACTACTATCACAGACGGCTCGCCTGCTCTAAGCTAGGCACCAAACGTTGCGGACGGCTCTCACAGACGGCCCGTCGATTTGTCTCCCTACGTTAGCTTAATCAAACCCCTGTAGTTATAAAGTGCTGTACAATGTAAATAAATCTTTCTTCTTGCTGACGCAGTGTACTTATTCCGGTCTCGGCCCGCCCCCGTTACACTTTTTAATGTTTTTTTTCTTTTAAATTTTTTATAATTTTTTGATATTAAACATTACTTATATTATTATGTTTTTAATATTATTATTTTTTTTTAAATATTTTTTAATGTTGTTTTTGTTTTTTTATTTATTTTATTCATATAATTATTTATAAAATGTTTAATAAGCAATGAAAAAACAGGTTCAAATTTAATTAAACAGGGTAAAATTAAATTGCAGAATTAATGGAAAGAAAATGTAAGGAAAACATCCAATAAAAATTTAAGAATCAATCTGGAATAAAATTAATCTAGGATGTATTTTCTTATAATCTTTTACCTATTCTATGTATGTGTTGTATTGTTACTTATACCTTTTTTTTTTTGAGAAAAGAGCAGCTGCTGAGTTTCTTGCCGGCTCTTCTCAGTAGAATCACATTTCCGAACCGGTGGTAGAGTCTTGACATATCATAAGTGTCACAAGTTGTCCTACATGAAATAAATCATCATTTATCATTTTATCATTTATTACCTTACCTAATGAGCCATGACGTTCGCGAAAATGCGGCCACTGAAAATCAGCGTTAGGGCACCTGGTACCTCAGATGTGCGCCACCATAGTGGTTTCGTGTCTGAGAGGCCCAGAGTCCCAACACTAGCTGAGTGGCTTACCTGTTTGTTGCACTGCTGTACAATCAATGTTTAGTTTAAGTTCATTTCTGTACAGTGCCTCAAATAAAGATTTTTCTTTCTTTCTTTCTTTCTAATACCTAAGTTAATGTTTTTACCTTGTTTTTACGAAAAAAGCAATAAACGGAAAGGTTACCGAATGCCCTGAAGCATTCGATATGTAACCGGCAAATTAATCTTATAAGGTAAGGTAATTCTTATTCGATTGAAGTTGTTGTGAATAGCGTTTATCGAATCGAATCGAACGATGACAACGTTGGTTCGGTTCGGTACCGATACGATTATTCTGAATTGAAAACACATCTTATCGTACGATAAGAAACCGAATCGATCGATAACTATGGTATAGTAAGGTTCTGAATTGGAGGGCTGGTAAATTTTTAAAATCGGGAAAGGTGTCTTCAATTTGTAGCATGCAAAATTAATTCAATATTATTATTTCTAGTATCAATAGCAATGTAATTTAAACTGTAAAACTATGGTAATAAGTCTGTTCGCACAAAAACGCGCATTCCTGAAATTTAGATGTTTCACTACAAAATATTTTGCGCCGTGACAATTTCACGTTCCTGTGAACACTTGTATTCCGTTGTAATAGTTAGCGTTTTGTGAACTATTACCTAATCTGTGCTATGAACGAATAATTTAATATAAAAAATACTTTTTAAACAACCGACTTCAAACTCCCGCGCCAACTTCACAACATCAAGCACACGCTATACAAAGTACTTATTTTATTGTTGATATTTTAAAAACCGCTCGACCGATTTCGATAAAATTTATATGGGACCACGGTCCACCCAGTCAAAAGTTCTGAGGTAACAAACATAAAAAAAAAAAATACAGTCAAATTGTGAACCTCCTCCTTTTTTTGAAGTCGGATGAAAATTTGAGTTCGTTTAAAATTCTATTTCTGGAGCTGGGGATCAAAACCGTGAAATTAAATTTCACAGGACACCGCAAAATGGAAAATATTACTGTGTGGAGGAAAACATCTTTGGACTAATCCGATTTCGTTTGAAAATCCTCTTTTTTTGTCCTACTCAGAGCTGGTTTATTCTGTGGGCTATATCCTGTCCAACCATTTATTGTACTTTTGACATAAGCACGCCTATGAAGTTGTATATTTACTGTCAGGCAACCATCGACAAAAAAATGCAATGCTTAACCATAGACGCAGATGATTTTTTTACACTGCTGAAGCGACGTTCCCTAGTTTATCCGATATTTCGTAACTCGTATACTCAAAGTGAATGCTTCTTAAACAATATTAATTTTCATCCCATCTATTCGAAAAGGACGACTTGGTTTGCCTTTAAGTGCGCCCAAAGGTGGTGTTTTCTAAGAACTTTTAGCGGGCAGAAATGAGCTTTTTATCCTCTTTATTTCAAAAAGTGCGCCGCAATTATCTTTTCCGCGCACTTTTTGAATTTGGAACATCTTAGTGTTCAGCGCCAAAGAAATTGAACCCAAATATTGTTTGAATAAAGACTGCCTGGTACGACGGCCCATGATAGTCGCGCCGGCTGAATAAAAAAAAAAACAAATTAAAAACACACGAACTACAGCCCGCGTTTTCGTAAATTTTCACGGATTGTTAATAATTCATGGTTTTTCATGGTTTTATTTTGAAAAATGAGTTCTTCAAGTGACAGTGAAAGTATAGATAGAATTAACTCCTGAAAGTATTAGAACCACAGATTAGAACTGACGCAAGAAATGTGATAAATAATCTATTACTTCCAAAATCCCGGGAGAAATTTATGAAAGCCTATGGTAATTTAATTGAATGGAGGATTTGGAAAATGCAAGAGGCGCCAAGAATTTTTCAGAATCTGTGTTTGGCCAACTTTCAGTAGGTACTTAGCCAAAACTAAACAACCTTCCACTCTTTGGATACCTAATGCTAAAACAACAAACAAACAAACAATGCTAAAATGAACAGTCAGTTCTAATAACGACGTAAAACTGGACGCATATTCGAAATTAATAGCGTATCTGAAGAGGATATCTGATGGATTTGTAGTTTTATTTTCTCATAGAGGGTGATGAAAAGTAGAGTGTATCATTCGGGCGTAATTTTTTTTGGCTCTGGCGACGTACTTTGAATCCCTCGCTACGTTCAGGATTCTACTAAAGAATCCCTCACTTCGCTCTGGATTCAAAAAAGCGCCCTCGCCGTAAAAATATTATTTTGCTCCCTTATAATACAATCTACTATTTCATTGCTTAAATTATGTTGCGATCAATAAAACCCTAGCGAAAAGCTGCCGCCAAGCGATTTCTAGTTCAGAAAACAATTCAGAAATTAAAGTATAAATTGACCCCACCGGCGATTGAAACTGAGACAGGGGGTTCCTCTATGATCACAGCGCTCACCACTGTGCCAAAAAGGCCGTTGAAATAATCGTTCGTCTTCCATACGGCCGCAAGTTAAGTAATCAAACACACCACAGCAAAAAATAACATTCTTTAGGAACAATGCATGTAATATCGTCTTAGAGTTATACAAGCATGTACCACAAAGTAAGTATATACATCCATACAGTCGGTCGACCACTACACAGACCCGGCTACCATGATAGTTGTAGCATTTAGAATAGGTACTCTGGTAATACCGTCAAAAGTTGCGTTCTGGGAACTAACTTTGACCCCATACTGTTTTAGCCCAAGAACCGGTGGGGGACTTTGAGATGTACGTCGTCGTCATAATCGACCGGTATACGTCCACAGCTGGACATAGGACTCTTGTAGGGAATTCCACACGCCGCGGTCTTGCGTCGCGTGGATCCAGCCCAGCGACTCTGCGACTTGCTTCATATCACCACTGCGCCTTTCAGTGTGGGGTTTCAAAAGTAACTTATAACTAAAAGTGATGAAAGCTTAAAAAAAAAGTAAAAGGCAAAAGTCTGAGCTGTAGGTATACCAATTCTGGGTGGTGTCACAGACAAACATATTATTAGTTACAATAGAATGATAAATGACAGTTTGTGTGTCCGCTCAGGTGGCAAGACGCCACCTCATGGCGCCTGTCAAAAACCCCCGTGTGGCGGAACGTAACGTGCTGGCGTCGCCATTTCCGCCATCATCGGTTTTTATGTATAGAGTTTCGGAATTCAAAAAAAAAAAAAAATTATTGATATCCATCTCACATTTTGGTACAAACTAATAAGATAGACAAGGAAACAATATAAATTTTCTGGTGGGCCTAGTCTATGGCATAAAGCTATGGGTACAAGTTCTGTGAGAGCACTCGGCGACCCGCGTGCGATCTATAACTTGGTACTGTAATTTGATACCCTGAGGTGTGAAAACTATGTATTAGTGTCCGTATTTTGTATTTTTATGCTGTAAAATGACTTACCATAGAGTAAAACAAAGATCAAAAGTCCAAATACTGGTTATATTTTTATTTTCGTTATTTTTTTTAATTAAAAAGGGGGTCATTTTTTCTGTCTTTTCTTGTTATTTTTTTTTTAAATCATAGAGAAGAAGCAATAACCCAGTTGGACTATAATCTATAGCCTGGTTCATAGAGATTCGATTGAAATGGATGTTTGGTAAGATTTCCATACAAGATTTACGAGATATTTTTTTTTTTAAAGCCGCGCTCGGCGATCTTGGCTGCCATTTTAAATTTGTAAAATGGCCGCCACGGGTTTTCTGTGCACAAAATGGCGGTCGCCATAATAATTGTCAAGGCAAGCGCTCTCTTGTCAAGAGACAAAGGGTTCTTAAATCTTATTATTTTCGCTTAACTTATTACGTCGTAACTGTTCTAGTAATATTAGCTCGTAAAGATCGAAATATTATTATTGTCAATCCTATCTAGAAAGTGTAAACATTTTTTAAAATTACCTTTGGTTTGGTTTAAAAATATTGTTTAAGAAGGCCGTGGAGGAAGAGCGGGGACCCCAAGATAAGTTTTTTAACTTATTTAAGAGTTCCTGACACAAAATTGTGAAAAGACAACCGACGTACTAACAATAAACTCTTTCAAAAAAACGTTTTTCGACGTCTTTTCTTCTTTGATGTCACAATTCCTATAATATTAATTACCCTATAATAATGAAATGGATCTCAAATATTTCCACCATCTCTGGTAGCATTTAAACAAGCAAGCAGTGAAAGGCAAAATGTTAAGACGTTTGCTTTCGACTCTTACAAAATATGTGTGTACATTTAGCAAAGTCATCGCAGTGCAAGTCCGGGTCTAGAGCCATGAGTTAATGTAGTTAAATGGGTTGAAATTAAACGGAAATATACTTTATTGTACGCCAAAATAATATACACAACAAATTATGTATGTAATGTAATATAATGTAACAAATTTACCTTAACTTACACGTATTACCGACCCCCTTAAGAGATTTTTAAATGTAGTGTGGAAGTACTTTAGTAAGGAAGTGTAGTATATAATTGTGAAGTTGTTTAATCCATTTTTATGAAATTTGGTATAGCGATAGGTTGCATCCCGGGGAAGGACATACCTAGGCTACGTTTCATTCCAGAAAATAAAGGGATTCCCAAAGGAATAAAAAACTAAAAGTCACGCGGCAATTCACAAGTCGCGGGCATGATCTAGTAAAATATTTAAATATATTCGTACTTTGAACGCCAATAAGGTTTTAAGCTATTTTCAGTTTGAATTTTAATCATATTGTGTGGTATTAACGTAACCTATGCCCTTAATTAAAATTTCGTAACGAACTAAAAACTAAAACTTGACTTGCTAAAAGGGGATGATGAATTATTAATGATTTTAAGGAACTTTATATTATACTAGCTGATGCCCGCGACTACGTTCGTGTGGATTGAGGTTTTTTGGTTCCCGCGGGAACTCCTTTATTTTCCGGGATAAAAAGTAGCCTATGTGCTATTCCAGACTATAATCTATCTCTGTGCCAAATTTCATCCAGATCAGTTCAGCCGTTGCGGCGTGATTGAGTAACAAACATCCATCCATACATCCATCCATCCAAACTTTCGCATTTATAATATTTATTTGATTGATTTAAAATGCAATAAAATAATAGTTTAAAATTTTTCCGAATTTCTGTTTTGAAAGCGTAATCTGTTTCAAATCTGAAACTGAAATCTGACTGACTGACTGACTGACTGACTGACTGACTAATATATCAACGCACAGCCTAAACCGCTGGTCCAAGTGACATGAAATTTGGAGAGTGTTCTTTGTGATGACAAGGTATCCTCTAAGAAAGGGTTTTTCGAAATTCCACCTCCAAAGGGGTTAAATAGGGGTTAAAGTTTGTATGAAACTCCTTCATTTTTGAAGTTATAGCCATGAAAGTTGGTATTTGGGCTTCTGGTTTAAAATAATAAAATACGAGTTTCACAGTTTTTGAAAGTTGAGAACTGTTGAGGAACAGTTCGACGTGATTTCTTTCATGGGTGGGTGAGATGAGGACCTGTAGAGTGACATATTTATTTTATCCCGGAAAATTAAGGAGTGCCTGTGGGAATTAAAAAACTTAAACAACGCGAACGAAGTCGCGGGCGTCCGCTAGTTAATAAAATAAATAGGTACTTTAAACTATTCGCCGTACGTCAAAAGTCACGTGTTTCATTATTTCTAAGTTTCTTACTAACTTACCTATTATCCATCAATACAAATGAAAAAAAGTTGCTGATTTGGCTTGTTGTCGAATACCCAACTTTTACTGTCGAGAATAGAAGTATGATCATCATCATCATCATCACTACAGCCTATTAACGTCCCACTGCTGGGCACAGGCCTCCACTCTCATAGGAGAGCGGGAATTAGAGCTTAGACCCACCACGCTGCTCCAATGCGGGTTGGCGGGCATGATATTTACAGTTAATAGATGAACAGGGGCCATGCTGCCAACGCATAAAGCAATACCTTAAGCAATATTACTGACAGCAAATGACAGTTTGATGTAACACACTTTGACGTTCCTAAAACCTAAGGATTATAATTATTCTAAAACACGAAAAACAAACAATAAATGAAACAATATTAGGTTTTCTAGACCCTTTTTCTCAGGAACGCATGGTGGTATCAAGCTGAAATTCATATGCCATACTCAGGTCTACTGTTCCTTGGAGCTGTGAAAAAATCAAGCTTCTAAGGCAACGCAATCAAAAGATATAGCCGTTTATGCTGCAAATTTTCGAATTTTCTTGCACTCGCAAGGGAATCAAAACCTACAGGGTACTTCCCGTGAACTCAGAATCTTGAAATTTTGTACAAAGCAACGTCTTATAGCACAGATAAAGGAAAAATTGCGAAAAGCATAAATTTTAAGTTACATCATATAATAACAATATTTTTATGCAAATTTTCGATGCTCGCAAGGGAATCAAAACCTACATGGTACTTCCCGTGAATTCAGAATCTTGAAATTTGGTACGAAGCAACGTCATATAGCACAGATAAAGGAAAAATTGCGAAAAGCATAAATTTTAAGTTACATCATATAATAACAATATTTTTATGCAAATTTTCGATGCTCGCAAGGGAATCAAAACCTACATGGTACCTCCCGTGAATTCAGAATCTTGAAATTTGGTACGAAGCAACTTCTTATAGCATAGATAAAGGAAAAAATGCGAAAAGCATAAACTTTTAGAATACATCATATTATAATAAAAATATTTTTGATAATTTTAAGCTTGCTACCCCTTTCCGCATGAACGCGTAGACGTATTTAATTGAAATTAAAATGGATAAGTGGAATAAAAATACCATAGCTTTTAGTTATATACTCGTACCTACAGGTTTGTACGGAACCCTTGGTGCGCGAGTCCAACTCGCACTTGGCCGGTTTTTAAGCTTTAGCGTTGGCAGTATGGCCCCTGAAAATACGTTATGCGTCACTTTCAATTTTTATTTTTAATCCCCAACGCAAACGGAGGGGTGTTATAAGTTTAACGAGTGTATCGGTCCGTGGCATCGTAGCTCTCAAACGAATGGACCGATTTTGATTTAGTTTGTTTTGTTCGAAAGGTGATTTGATCGAGAATGAGTAAATCCTAGGAATTACTCATTCTCGAATATTTGAAGACCAACAGCTCTTTAGTAGTAGCGGGGATTTTTTCAAACTCTGATTTTTTGAAGTGAAACTTCTTTATAATCGTTGTGATATGAAAATTCAACGAAACGAAAAAAATAAATGAAAAAGCGACACAAAAGAGAGACAAACATATTCATAAAAATAAGATTTAGCCTGCGAGAGAATAGAATACAAGTTACATTTATCTCAATTATGTCGTAGGCTACTTTTCTGAAGTTTCACTTCTGCCGTGTGTGAATTGCACACACACAATTTTTTTTACCTTATTTACATTAATTTTTTTTACACTAAACTTATTCTATGTACGATTTACTTAATACGTAACCTTTCGTTCAAGTTGATTATGAATTGATTATACGATTAACTTACCGGAAGGTTACCTAATGCCTATAAGTAAAAGATTTTATATGTATTTGCAAAAACCATTCGTATGATTTTTTGATGAGATTACCTACTCATCTCTTCAATCACTGTATTCCCGATCCATCCAGAAGTTTGAGCTGTGCGATGATAGATCGTTCAGTGAGTCAGTCACCTTTTCCTTTTATACATTGAGAAGATGACAATTTAATTTACATCCCACATTAGCTCGAGTTCGCGATATACAGATTCTGTAAGGTTCCGGAAATTGCTGTCACTCACAAGCCTCGTGGAATAAATTTCTTGCATCATGTTACGATACATAGTACCTATATGATATAACGTAATATTTACAGTAAAGATCCGCCCCAAAAAGGTCCGAAGGATATTCCCAATAGGTGTACTCAAAATTCCTATTCTATTATAATATAGTAAAATTCCTCAATAAATTATAGACTTGCCTTTGCACAAGCTTAAAAAGTCCATTGAAAGTAAATTTGCTCCTTAAAAACCTTCGAAGATTGTAAACGATAAAAAGCGTGGATTTGACTCGCTCCAGCTATACTTGGGACTAAATCATACTAATATTATAAATGCGAAAATGTGTTTGTTTGTTGGTTTGTCCTTCAATCACGCGACAACGGAGCAACGGATCGACGTGATATTTGGGTATGGCATGGGTATAGTGTAGGACCTGGAGAGTGACATAGGCTACTTTTTATCCCGGAAAATTAAGGAGTTCCCGAGGGAATTTATAAAAACTTAAATCACGCGGACGAAGTCGTGGGCATCAGCTAGTTTCCTTATAAATATCTCAAAAATTATAGGTAGGTATTTCTGTTTTTTTGTAAAAAAGCTACCACTGAGTTTCTGTCTGGCTCTTCTCGGTAGATGGACTAGACGATTCAAAAGCACTTAGGTATACAAGTTTATTTGAATTTTTTTTTTATATGAATTGAAAAATTCGTAAGTAGGTACAAGATAAAAATGTGTAAGCTCTGTCTCTCTCCCTCTAGCAGGTAGGTACAGGTGGACAGAGTAACTGTATGTAATTATTTTGGTTAGTCTTGAACATACCTAGCTCCCTGCGGTGGCTTACCCGTTGTCCTAGGTGAGCGACAAACGCGGCAACGCGACGCGACAGTATCAAACAATAGCTCACCCTTCACGTGACCTACGTCTGTCATTTTCTATGGCGTCGTATCGCGTCGCGTCGCGTCTAGGACAACCGGTGAGAAAAATGCCACGACGTAAGCAAGCTGTTGCAGGTTCAAATCCCCCTTCCCGTCCTACTTATTGTATTTCAATTTGCTTTTCAAATATTTTTTTAAATACAATTTTAGCGAAAGCACCTCGTTTTGGCCACATTTGGCTAATGAAATTTTTACAATCATTGACAATGTTACCAAACTTAGGATAGGTCGCCGCCATATGATGTTTGTCAAACAATATTATGTATCCGTGGACGAGGTTTCTCTTGCATCAGTCAATATTATGCTAACTTCCTCGGCTATGGTTTCTAATAAGTCTTAAACCAATAAAAACATTTTTAAAAACTTATCGTTCGCCATATTGAATTTAGTGTGATGTCTTATCTTTATTATCTTCTTCGAATAATTAAGTGGGCATGAAATCCTAGTCACAGTCATACTAGTTAGGATTCAGACCCAGCCACCCACGTTAATGGCTAATTAATTCCGTTCTAGTTTACTAGTAAGTAAAATTTAATTTATATTTTATACCTATTGGTGTTTATATCCAAAAAACTTACACACTAACCGTGTAAGTTTTTTGGAAATAAAATAATAAATAAATATTCTCAGCAAACCCTTTTAATTGATACCCATATCATGGGGGTTCGCAAATAATAACTAGTCCGTCATCTTTGGGAGTCCGCCATATTGGATTTAGAATGACGTCACTTAGTTAACCATGCATTGTCATATATACTTAACGTGTACCAATATATGCAAAATTTCAGCTCAATCGGTTGGGGATAGCAGCTGTTTCAAAATTCAGTTGCCAGATTTGACCTAAACAAACTCGCAAACATTGGAAGTTAAATAAAAACTTGTAAAAACAATGGAAAACACCGAGAGGAAGATAAAACTGGGAGTTCACCATACCACCTGAACTTTAAACTTTGTGCTGGGGGGAGAACATAGGGAGATCATCATAAAGATGTGTTTTGCCCTAACAGTGATAATATGCTCCAGTGTATCACGCGGCTGTTTACCTTTCGCTTTCATCCGAAACCGATGTGGAACGAGCGTTAAATTACGTTGAGTAAGTGCACATTCACACTGGAGATCCGTATTTACTGGATCGTTTATAACTACCGACGCAAACAGAGGGGTGTTATGAGCTTAACGCGTGTATCCGATGAATAATGGATGAACCGATTTTGAAATAGTTTTTGTTTGAAAGGTGATTTGATTGAGAGTGTTCTTAGCTATTGTTCAAGAAAATCTGATTATTGATCGTCATGAGTCTTCAATCTTCACTTGATGAATTGATGAGAGCAACTTCCATTTCATTAGAAGTAGGAGTTCAATGTGTTCGGGGGCTTTTATGAATTTTTTTTTATAAATCCTTGTTATCGGATCTATTGCTACTGGATACGTATGTTTAAAGTATTAGAAATACTGTCGTGTATGTGACCTCACCCCTACATACGCCATCTCCGAATAAATACGTATCTGATTAAACGGGCCAGAAGCCCATTGTCTGTTAAAACCGTAATCCTTTGGGAGTCTAAAACGTATTAGTTGAACTGTTAAGGAGTTCCTACACGAATTTTGACTTGAAGGCATCTATGAACTCTTTATACAGTTCGATATAAACAATTGACAAACGTTTACGATTTCGATTTTCTTATAGTCTGAGATCCGGACATACCACGGACCTTCACCGATCTGTTTATCAGATGAAACCTACTTTTTTTTAACCGACTTCCAAAAAAGGAGGAGGTTCTCAATTCGGCGCGTATCTTTTTTTTTTAATAATAGATAAATACCCCTAAAATAGGTTGCCTATCAAAATCCGGTCCAGGCTATTTTTAAATTATTAATTAATTTTTATTAAATTTTTCGACAAGTTAACTGTAGCCAATGCCATCGCGTTTGTTATAAAATTACCTATATCTATATATATAAAATACAAAGTCCTGACTGACTGACTGACTGACTGACTGACTTATATATCAACGCACAGCCTTAACCGCTGGTCTTAGAGACATGAAATTTGGAGGGTGTATTTTTTGTGAAGAGTAGGTATCCACTAAGAAAGGATTTTTCAAAATTCCACCCCATTCATTTCCATTCCAACTTATTTTGGTTTTCGGTAAAAAAATAAGAAGGACGTGTGTAACAATTTTTTAAAATTCCACCCCCAAAGGGATTACATAGGGGTTGAAAATTTTATGAAATTTCGGCGTTTTTCAAGCTATAGCCATGAAACTTGATATTTGGGCTTCCGGTTAAAAAGGATGAAATACGGATTCACAATTTTTTAAATTTCTAAGTCAAATAGGGAGTTTGTCCTTCAATCACGCCGCAAAATAGCAACGGATCGGCATGATTTTTGGCATGGGTATTGGGTATAGTTGAGTACCTGGAGAGTGACATAGGCTTCTTTTTATCCCGGAAAAGTAAGGGGTGCCTGTGGGAATTAAAAAACTTATGCCACGCGGATGAAGTCGCGGGCGTCCGCTAGTTTTGATATATAACTCAAGCGGTTCCGATCCGTGAAGTTACCTATGGACTATAGTAAGTTGGTAAGTTATCGATCTCTGACTATTACACAATCGAGGGGCTGTAAAGCTGAACGCTGTATTTTTGTGGGATTGTTGTTTTTCCTGGATCCGGAATACTATTGCGTCTGAGCTTGTTCGTTCATACTACATACGCCAACGCCGAAAAAAAGTTGTCTGATAAAAGGCACCTGTAAAACGGACCGCTGTGTGAAAGAGCCCTTAATTATACACTTCTATATAATAATATATTAAGATCAACAGTATCTTATAGCGTACGATGGTAATTATATAATTGCGTAACTTATTACACGTGTTACGTGTAAATGTAGCGGAAGTGTTATAATTTAAGCGAACTATGCCATATTTATGTGTTTGGTTGTTTGTTTTGTTAAAATCATCATACTAATATTCTAAATGTGAAAGTGTGTTTGTTTGTTGGTTTGTTGGTTTGTCCTTCAATCACGCTGCAACGGAGCAATGGATCGACGTGATGCATGGCATGGGTATAGTTGAGGACCTGGAGAGTGACATAGGCTACTTTTTGTCCCGGAAAATTGAGGAGTTCCCATGGGAATCAAAAAACATATTCCACGCGGACGAAGTCGCGGGCATCAGCTAGTTTTCAATCATATCATACTAATATTATAAATGCGAAAGTCACTTTGTTTGTTGGTTTGTTGGTTTGTCATTCAATCACGCCGCAACGGAGCAACGGATTGACGTGATTTTTGGCATGGGTATAGTTGAGGACCTGGAGAGTGACATAGGCTACTTTTTATCCCGGAAAATTAGGGAGTTCCCGCGGGAATAACAAAAAACTTAAACCACGCGGACGAATTCGCGGGCATCAGCTAGTAATTTATAAAGAGCTTTTAGGTTATAAGCACACCATGGACAATTTGACTGGCTGACCAAAAGTGGTTTTCTGGAAGAGAGTGAGAGATCTCTTTAATGATTTCAAAGCTGAGTGAAAACTGAAACACTATTAAGCAAGAGTCTCCTCTCAGAATGAGAACGATTTAGGAAATCTACCACCACTCTGACCAAGTGCGGATTGGCTGGATGCACACAACTTCGAAACATTACGAAGAACTCTCGCGTATGCATTTTTCCTCAATATAAATTTTCATCTTAAAACGCATACCTACATAATTCCGAATATTTAGAGGTGCGTGCCCGAGGATCGAACCCGCAAGCACTCGAAATATTTTTTAATTAATAACGATAATTTAAATAACGATATTGTAATGGTATACTTTTTATCTACAACCAAAAATATGATAATAAGGTTTATTACGTATAATATATATTGGTATAATTTAATACGTGTATGCACGCATGCGTATTGCCTACTAATAAATTATTAATGGAAGTTTGTTTAGTCAAAAACTTCACAGACAGTACGCTATTAATCCTAAACAAACTAAACACTATAAATAACAGTTTTTCGCATCGGTTCCGTAGAACAATAAGAAAGTAAAGTGCACACCCCCATAAAATGTAGCCATGTAACTCTGTGCTACTATCTAAAACAGGGATAACCCACTGAATTGTTATTTTTTGTGGTTTTGAAACAGAAACTTGATCCTACATTTTTTATTGTATAATATGGAAAAGAAGATGAAAAGTTTAGATTTTAGTTCAGTCTATGATATTTTCAGCCCCATCCATCCAGTGGTTTGAGTTAATGCGTTGCTAGGTCAGTTAGTCATTTTCTCCTTTAATTATATTATATAATACTAGATGATGACCGCGACTTGGCCCGCGTGGATTAAGTTTATTCAATTTCCGCGGGAACTCCTTAATTTTCCGGGATACAAAGTAGCCTATGTCCTTCCCCGGTACACAATCTACATCTATACAGTAGCAGACAGACAGACAGACAGACGTCAATCATCAAGATATACACTTTCGCATTTATAATATTAGTAAGGATTGTATGGATTTAGAAATAGTTTTCATATACCTATTTTCAGGTAGTAAACAAAACCTTTTTCGTTTTATCAATTTCCTCAAAACATGTGCTTTTGCGCTTAGCTGCGTTTTAATTTAAATAAGGAAGAATTATTGATGTTGCGCCTGCGCACGCGAGCCTTTCAGTAGGTGGGCAAAGCTTCCGCGCGCAGGCCGCGTTGGTGTGTGATTTTGTATTAGTGTGTGTTATGTTACGTACCTATATGAAAAATTTGGAATTCTAGGTAAGTCGTCTTATTTTTTTTTTCAATTGTGAGAAATTTCATCTCGTAGAAATTCATTACATATATGTAGTTGAATCTTTTGCGGTTTGTATCGTAAATTTGAAAATCTTCTTATAATTACATATTAATAGATAATTAAAGGGTATGCCTACATTTTTCATAGTTTTTAACTATAAAATTAACTTTTAATTAAATTAAAAAAAAGTCAGGTATCCTAGGTACCTTTAATTAATCGTTATCTGTTAATTAAATAAACCAAAATAAAATCATACATAGGTACACCTTATAGGCCAACTAAAAATGTACCTACCATAATAATTATTGTTTTCGGGATAACACTTTAGTACTGGCATTTGTGCTCTATGGGATTTTCCGTGATCCCTATTTAACCAAGGGTCATCCTTCTAAACTTTTTAAATGAAATTCTAAAACTATTTAAATATTGAAAATCTATCTCCATTAGGTAAGTACCTAGAGCACAGAATATTTTATTAGGTATCGGGAATTTTGCGTATAAAAGGGTTTTTGTTTGTTGTAGTTGGGAATCGATCTTTTTATGTTGCAAACCTTTATTTTTCTAGACCCAGGGTTCCATTTGTGCATAGTTAGTCTGTAGTCAGTAGTTGTTAGAGTTTTACGTACGCTTGACGATCTCCATGGCGAAGTGGTGAGCGCTGTTGTCTTCTAAGCAGGAGGTCCCGGGTTTGATCCCCGGAAAACATAATTTGCAAATGGATACTTCCTAAATTTTCTCTAGTCTTGTCTGGTGGAAGGCTTTGGTCATGGCTAGTTACCACCGGCAGAGACGATTTAGCTTTCCGATACGATGCTGCAATCGGGTAAGCCCTCTACCATCTTAGACTGCATCATCACTTACCGCTGGTTTCATGCTGGTTCTTCTCGGTTGGCATTCCGAACCAGTTCATTCGAAGATTCATAAGCAATTTCAATAAGTTTATTTGAATGAAAAAATATGAGTTTAAGTTTATGAGTGAGATTGCAGTCAAGGGCTAACAAAAAAAAAAACCGGCCAAGTGCGAGTCGGACTCGCGCACCGAGGGTTCCGTACTCAAGAAGTAGGTACTGAAGCAAAACAATCAGGCAAAAACCAATATGTTTATTTGACGACGAGTACGAGGTTTACTGTTAATATCAAAAAATCTATGCTAGTTAGAGCATTGGCTATAGTTTTCCTGTATAATATACATAAATTCCTATTGACCATAATTATTTCAGATTTTTCGATTGGTAAACTCCGGAGATAAGGGGGGGGGGGAACGGTATTTTTTTAGACTTTTTCCCCGATAAATCAAAAACTATCATGACTAAAAATAATTAAAAATCTGTTTTAGAATGTACAAAGTAAACCTTTTCATATGATACCCCACACAGTACAGTTATCTCACTTTTAAATTTCAACCCTCCGATTTTCCCCCCTTTTTAAATAAGAACAAAAATAATTTCCAATTTTTTTTTATTCCAGTGTCTTTGGGCCACTAATATACACAACTATTCCAAATTTCATGTCGATAGCTTCGGTAGTTACTGAAATAATCGAGTGTGACGGACGGACAGACGGACAGACGGACAGACAGACGGAGAAAGTCGCACCATAAGGGTTCCATTTTACCATTTTGGTACGGAACCCTAAAAATAGTGAGTCAGCCCCAACGCACGACTAGAGTTTAGTCTTTACGAACGATTATGAAATGTACAGATTAGTAAATGAAAGTAAATGAACGCATTTTTTATATTACTGAAAGCATGCACATGTACATGTATATTCATCAAAATACATTACATAGTCATAGAAACATAAACAAGTGTTACCATGGAAACATAAAGTCAATAACGTAACGGATAAAGTTTGATTTTACAGCCTATAATTTTTCATACCCCGTGCTTATATAATATAAGAAAATCGATTGTAAAGGAGGTAAACTTCAAAAACAGTCAACATACCACCCATGTAAATATGGGGCACATCGGTATAGTTAGATATAATTGTAAGTGCCTATTTGTTTCATAATCATCTTAGTATATAATTATTGTATCTGGTAACGGACTATTATATACGGAAATTATTATAACGATAATAGTATTGTAATTAGTAACGTAATAATATACCTATCTAATAAGCCAAGATATTATAAATAGGTAGGCTAGTCATGGTACATCAGACCATCCTATTACTCTGCATAAAGGATGATGAAAACTCAATTAAATTTCGACACACTTTTTTCCTTTAATCTTTAGTTTAAAATGATAATCAAACTAAAAATTGACAGATGTCAATTTTTAATTATCTATTTGATAATCAGTAAAAAATAATTTATTTTTGACATAGGCAACGTTTAGTGACAGCTTATCTCAAAATCAGCCAATCACCGAGTGTCTTGCTGGACTTCTTCAATAGGAAGGATATTCCGAACTATTGGTAGATCCACGTTTCCAAAGCAATTGTAACACTCACTCACACACACCCACGCACACACACACACACATACACACACACACACACACACACACACACACACACACACACACACACACACACACACACACACACACACACACACACACACACACACACATCGTAAATAAGTAATTAGTTTTAAGCAATATAAACCTGAATCGCTGGAAGAAACTCTGCAATACAAGTTATCCTAGCGTAAAGGGATATATTCTATTCTAATAAATTTTACTCCATTCCATTGTATTCTAATATGCAAAATACTTCGTAATACCTCAAAACTTCTCTAAAACACGCTCTTTGTTTCACTGAAGCAGCTTCAGGATGTTGACTCTACAGTGCACAATAGCAAAGTTCAACTCAAAGTAACTTGTAGGAATTTAGCTTAAAGCCTAGGGTCTTGAATGGGGACTTATTTATTAAGACGCCCGTGTTAAGTGAACTACACTGTAACAAATGGTAGTAGACCACAGCGTAAGTATATGTAAATTACTAGATGATGCCCGCAACTTGACGGCCGCGTGGATTAAGGTTTTTGAATCCCGCGGGAACTCTTTAATTTTCCGGGATAAAAAGTAGCCTAAGTCCTTCCTCGAGATTCAAACTATTCCTATACCAAATTCCATCAAAATCGGTTGAACAGATGGGACGTGAAAGCGTAGCAGACAGACAGACAGACAGACGGACAGACAGACACGCTTTCGCATTCATAATATCAGTATGGATTCACACAGTCAGTCGACGTCCATAACAAGGACAGACACGGCTACTATTGTAAACCTTAGTAGCCGGCTCTGTATGTAGAATGAATGCTCGAGACTTTGTTGTGCTCGAAGCAAAGAACGCGACCTGCAATTACTTACCTACTTGTCTCGAGTAGCGATGGCTGGGTACCGAGGTATCCTATTTTTCTTTTCGGGAGGAAAATAAACTTGTTCAGTAACCTACATTCTTCTGCCTGGTGGGAGGCTTCGGCCATGGCTAGTTCCACCCTACCGGCAAAGACGGTGCCGCCAAGCGATTTAGCGTTCCGGTACGATGTCGTGTAGAAACCGAATATGGGTATGGGTTTAATATGCCATGCCCCTAACAGGTTAGCCCGCTACCATCTTAGACTGCATCATCACTTACCATCAGGTGAGATCGCAGTCAAGGGCTAACTTGTAGTATATAAAAAATAAACATTAATAATGCAGTAGGTACGTTACCTACGGCCTAAATTTAGTTGAATAATTAGTTTCGAAAATGCCGGCCGGAAAATTCTGCATTTTCTTACTGTACAGCGAAACCGAAGATTAAATTATGTGAGACCAAAGATAATTTACTACTCAGATATCGTCTTTTGTTGTTTCCCTTGTTCAAGTTACTTCCCTTGAAATTTTAATTGAATCAGAGGGTGAAATAATAATCCCATTTCTATAAATACAATATAATAAAACAACCATGAAATATCGACTTACTGTTTACCAAGAGCAGAAGTGATGAGTGTTTGTATTGAATCATAAAATATGGACTCTACTCTTGGCGCAATAGATTGCGAGTTCGGTTGCGGTGGCGCAACCAAGATGCGAGCCCGTGTGATGTACATTTTGAATCTATGTTTGGCTTTTGTAGTTGGAGATACATAGACATGGATAATGCACTTTGATTCCATATTATATTAATAGGTCATTTCAACCCATTGCCCGTTTTTTTATTCCACTACAATTAAGCCCTTGACTGCGATCTCACCTGTTGGTAAGTGACGGTACGTCTATCCACGTCCACCACGCTGGCCAAGTGCGGATCGGCAGCTTTACAATCCATTAAGAACATTATCTCTCGGGCATGTTGGTTTCCTCACGATGCTTTTCTGTAGTGATATTTAATACTAGATGATGCCCGCGTCTTCGTCCGCGTGGATTGGTGCTTTTTGTATCCCGCAAAAACTCTTCAATTTTCCGGGATAAAAAGTAGCTTATGTCCTTCCCCAGGAAACAGGAAACAGGAATTACTTATCCCTGTACCAAATCATCAAAATCGATTGAACGGATATTTTTTTTTGATTCCCGCGGGAACTCTTAAATTTTTCGGGATCGAAAGTAGCTTATGTCCTTCGCCGGGATGTAACCTACCTCTGTACCAAATTTTATCGAAATCAGTTGAGTAGTTGAGCCGTGAAAGCGTAGCAGACAGACAGACAGACAGACAGATCACTTTCGCATTTATAATATTAAAGTATGGAAGTATGGCAGAATGGATCTTGAAAGTTAAAACGCACATATTAATAAATAAATAAAGATAGCTCCGTACTAAATTGTAATAATAATGAAATTTGCGATGAAAAATACTGAATGTTTTCGCCATTATTCCCTATCAAAATACTACTTACTCGTATCACAATAAAAATACGTCTAAAATGATTGTTTAGGATTTGTTCCGCCCACATTCGTCAAAAGTGTTCATATTTCTTCTTTTTTGAGGGACGAATGGCCTAACTGTGACAACGCATATCAATCTTTCCTTGAATACATCTGTGTTAAGTTTAAAGTTAGCTTGAAAAACTTGATAAAACGAATAATAATGGCATATTCGAACATGAAATCCCTCAAGAAAGCGGCGTCACCAGCCCATTTGTCCGAAGTCGTTTAAAACCATAGCCGTCTCTATCTCAGGGGATAGAGACGGCTATGATAAAACGCACCAAAGAGGTTGACCGGTTGTAAAACCGCACTTACGATTAAGGACCAAAGTTACTATTACTCTTAACGGGGCATGCTTTCTCCCTCTCACGTGCCTATTTTTCTTTCATTCCCTTTCACTCGTCAATCATTAACTTCAATGCTTCAACAAAGGCTGTCTGTTTTGTTAGTCGCTGCCTCAATGACTTGTATCAATTGTAGACATTTCCCTACATGGCTTTAGTACGGAATGTAATCCCACAAACTTATCTGACCCGACGACAGCGTCGTTACTTAGAATACTATTAAAAATCAAATAAATATTATAAATGAAAAAGTTTGGATGGATGTCTGGATGGATGTATGGATGGATGTTTGTTACTCAATCACGCTCGAACGGCTGAACGGATCTGGATGAAATTTGACACAAAGATAAGATTATAGTCTGGAATAAATCATAGGCTACTTTTTATCCCGGAAAACTAAGGAGTTCCCGCGGGAACCAAAAAACCTCAATCCACGCGGACGTAGTCGGGGGCATCAGCTAGTAAAAAATAAAATAAATAAAAATACTAAACAGGCCTAAAAGTTAGTTCAAATTTGGCTACTGTCAGAGATAGGTTGGCGGGACTGTAATAATAGTACAGTAAACCTCATACCCATCCGTAGAATTGTTCATTTCACGAAATAGTCGATTATTTAGTTAAAATATGGTAGATTTTCATGAAACAGAAACTTGTACGGTCTAACTATAAATTAAAATTTAAATGAAAACACCGATAATAATAAAAATCTCTATAATATCTATCTAACGTTTCATTGAGGCCGTTCTAATGAGCCCAAACAATATGATACTATGATGATACCACAGAATAGAACTCGGTTGCCCTTTTTAGGCTTACATAATATGGCTTATCATCACGTCGACTACGTACTGCGCTTCTAGTTCTAAGTGGTATAGTTCGATGGGTAGTACTATATATCCTTGTTTGAAACGCAGATTTCTCACTTGAATAGCAATAGACCCTTCAGATACCGGATAGTCAGTCTAGCAGCTGAGTTTGCAATCCACAATTATGTAAGATGGATTTCACCCGTGACTCGGCATTCATTGTGACAGGTCTCTGCGAGATGCTTTCTAATTTATGAATGGGGTTTCAAATGGTCTTAAGTAAGCTTTTGGTCATAGAAATTTATTTAGGTAATACATACTATGAACTAAACACGACGAAGTTATTCAAATGGTCTTAACTTAGCTTTGGTCACAGCCATTTATTATGGTGGTAGGTAAGAAGCCTCAAGGTCACTAAGCGGGCGATGGAGAGAGCTATGCTTGGAGTATCCTTACGTCCAAATCAGAAATGAGAAGATCCTTATGAGAACCAGAGTAACCGACATACCGCCAAACTTAAATGGGCAGGGCACCGATAGGTGTTGGGGAGGTGCATGAATGGCGGCCTCGATCCGGAAAGGGCAGCGTTGGACGACCCCCCCCCCCCCCCCCCCCCGCTAGGTGGATGGACGCTGGAAACAAGCGTGTTCTGTGGAGATCCATGCAGGAGATCTTCATCCATCAGCGGACGTCTATAGGTTGAGATCACGATACGATAATTTTTGATAATTTAACCCTTTGAAATTTGTATGAAAATCGAATTAACGTGAGCGAAGCTCGGGCAAGAGCTAGCGAAAATAATAATGGAGTTTGAAAGTCGCCTCGTAACCGCCTGGTAGCCGACTACAATGCAATAATTTAAAGAGATTTATGGCAACCTGTCTACTCTAAATAATTGTGATATTATTTGGTTCAACTACAACACAAACTACGTTGAAAATCTTCCAATTTAAGATAAGGATTACCTAAAACATACAGAGTTTACTTACGATTTAACATGTCTCGCTGACTTTGACTTTGACTTTGACTTTGACCTGTTCAGCCGTTCTGACGCGATTGACTTACAAACATCCATCCATCCATGCATACATCCATCCATCCATCCATACAAACTTTTGCATTAAAAATCCATACTAAAATTATAAATGCGAAAGTGTGACTTTCTGACTGTGTGTCTGTCTGCTACGCTTTCACGGCCCAACTACACAACCGATTTTGATTAAATTTGTTACAGAGATAGTTTACATCCCAGGGAAGGACATAGGTACAGGGATAGGTTGTAACCCGGGTAAGGACATAGGCTACTTTTTAGCCCGGAAAATTAAAGAGAGAGAGAGGGAAAAATATCTTAACCCACGCGGACTAAGTCGCGGGATCATCTAGTATTTGTATAAATGTATTAAGATTTATACTAAAACTAAGCATTCTGGATTCAGAAGTTAACCCAAGGCTTCCCACTTAAAAAACACAACCAAGGTGATCGTTAAAATTATTAGTCATTAAAAAGAATTTAGATTTGAATCCCAAATTCGCACGGGATCAGCAATAGTTCAAATAAGTAGTTTTGCTTTTTTACATTGTGTTTTTTACTTATCGTTTGACCAACTCGTATTTTATGCAAAATATCTTTCAATTCCTTTAAATAAAATTACCCATGGATTTGCTATAAAATCTGAATTAAAATGGACACTATGCATCAGACAATCGTATTATTACTAGAGGTCGCCCGCGACTTCGTCCGCGTACAATTTTTGATTTCCTGTGAGATTATTATAATTTCATATTTAGGTTGCCTGGAAGATCGCTTCTTAGCGATAAGGCCGCATACAATAACTTCCCTTTATGTATGTGTTCTTCTGTTTTGCATTTGGTTTGGTGTACAATAAAGTGTATATTCATTTTATTACTAAATTTTCCCGCTGCTAAAAGCCTATGTATACTTCGAAGCTTTTAGATAGGTTATGCAGGTAGGTTTTTATAAAATAAAATAACCTTAGTGCTAATTTTCATGTCTATGCTTCAAAATCTAAGACTTTCATGTATAATTTTCCAACCTCCATTTCGCCTCTTTTGAGGAGGATTTTTTTCCAAAAAAAGGAGGGTCACAACATACTAAATTTGTTATGTTCCGATTTTTTTAATAACTTTTTTATTTATTTCAGGTATTTACAAAATTGAATCAAAATGGCGAAAATCGTGAACTCGACGCAAATACTCAAAAACACGTACGACTACTATTTATGGACCTTATCACTTTCAGGTAAGTTTATTATTATTATTATTTAACCTACCTCGTCATATATCCGTATCTTTAACTACCTGTACAGTACCAACTACCAATAGGTATTGTGTTTTCCTTCCATTTACTTTTTAGTTGTAGCCTAAAGATATAAAAACAAGGGTGTTACACATCCATGCCTCGCAATGATATTCGGTCTTGGGCCAAAACTCTCTCCTGTTGTATCGGATTGTCAGCCCCTAGGATATTTTAAAATGACCTACCTACCTACCTACAGACTAAATTTATGCTATGGTATAAGTTTTCTCAATTCCCACGGAACTCCATAATTTTCCGGGATAAAAAGTAGCCTATGTCACTTTCCAGGTCCTCAACTATACCCATGCAAAAAATTTCGTCGATCCGTTTTTCAGTTGTGGTGTAAATGAAGGAATCATTATAAAGTATATTTAATATTTTTTATCCCGTAAAACAAACCTAAATCCGGGCATCATTTAGTTAGTAAGTAGGTATATAAGTCGATCGAACGTAAAAACTTCCAATTTTATACAAATCATTGTCTATGTTAATATTTTAAATGACTACTTAATTAGTTACTCAAGTCTTGGTACATTTATTTAAATAATTAAATATGTTATGTAGTTAATTACCAAACGTAAATCGTAATTGACCCCCAGCAAGGTTATTTTGGGAATTTATAATTTTTGATTTTTTCTGGTCTGATGTGGCTAGATACCTACCGCTCTACAGGTAAAGACGTACCGCCAAGCGATTTAGCGTTCCGTTACAATGCCATGTAGATAAACCAATTAGAACTATGGGTTTAGTTTAACTACCATCCCTCTAAGAGTTAAGCCCACTACCATCTTAAACTGCCTCATATGGTACCACCAGATGAAACCGCAATCAAGGGCTAGCTTTAAGTGGAATAAAAAACACACATACATGAACCAATAAACTAATGGATGTGTTCTTTTAGAGAAATAAAATAAATAACCCCTGAGGTAAGTATATCATTTGTTTCAGACAAAAGAACGAGAGGATGGCCGCTAGTAGACTCCCCTGTGCCTACAGTAATATACACACTAATATACCTATTCATCGTCTGGATCGGGCCTAAGATAATGAAAAACAGACGTCCCTTCAAGCTCACATGGCTACTAGTCCCTTATAACTTAGCAATGGCCGCACTTAACGGCTATATAGCTGTGAGGCTGTTAACAGCGTCGTTCAGGTTGCGGTACAGCTACATATGCGAGCCTTGTCGGCAAAAGTACGATCCCGATGAATTACAAGTAAGTACCTGTATGGGAAAATCCTAAGAAAACTAGCAGCGATAGCCTAGTTACAAAAACACTAGATTTTGGGTTCACTTGGTTTGTATTCACGCGTCCCATTACGCTATAGGCGGTAATGTCGGTTTTTTAACCTACCTATTTAAATTATATCCATACTAATATTATTAATGCGAAAGTATGTCTGTCTGTCTGCTACGCTTTCATGGCCCAACTGGTCAACCGATTTTGATGAAATCTGATACCTGGTAATCGGGTAATCTGAAATCATAGGCTACTTAATATGTTTGTTTTTGTCTTTTCAATTATTTGTGTACAATAAAGTATATTTTACTTTCACTTACTTACTTTTTATCCCGGAAAGTTAAAATTCCCACGGGAATCGAAAAACTTTAATCTACACGCACGAAGTCGTGGGCATCATCTAGTTCATTATAATTTGACGATCATCTTGGCGCAGTAGTGACCACTGTGGTGTTATAGGTAAGCGAGATTTCCAGGCACGGTCAATTTGGAAATTAATAATTTCTGAGTTTCCTTTGGTCTGGTCTGGTGGGAGGCCTCAGCCGTATAGCCCACCCCGAAAGGCAAAGAGATGCTACCAAGCCATTATGATGAAACCGATCGGGGATAGGGGTTTAATATAACTGCTATGGGTACATTCTGTTCAAAAAGTCAGTTAGAAATAATAGAAAAGAATTAAAATCGCATTCTGACGACACCAACAATTACCTACTGTCAAGTACTTTTGACTGTTTCTCACATTTGTTTGATTCAATGATTCTTTCACAGTGTTCTTTACACTATTTTTCAATTACCCTGTAATTCACTCATGTTAACTGACTTATTAAACAGACTCTACCAGGTCACAGGTTAGATCGCTAAAATTTTAGACTGCATCATCCCTTACCATCAGGTGAGATCTCAGTCAAGGGTTAACTTATATCGGAATAAAAAATAAAGCCATGAATTGCTCGCTACGAAAGCAAAGCCGCGGGCAGTCGCTAGTTTTTAATAGGTATATTTTATCATTAAACTTGTATTATTCGTTCTAGATAGCAAACGCGGTATGGTGGTATTACTTCTCGAAGCTTCTGGAGTTCTGCGACACATTCTTCTTCATCCTGAGGAAGAAGGACGAGCAGTTGACCTTCTTGCATGTCTACCACCACTCCACGATGTTCGGCTTCTGGTGGATTGGTATCAAATGGGTGCCTAGTGGATCTAGTGAGTATTTCACCACGTTTATAATGTTATAATAATATAATAATAATAATAATGTTATATAATAATAATGTCCTCCCCACCGCATTCCGGCCACGGCGGCTTATCTCTAGAGAGATTTGCGCGGGAGATAATATTATAGTAACAAGTGTGTGTGCAAACACAGGTGCACTCTCTGTTCCTTTACTCTCATAGCCCGATGGTACGGAAAATGCGATACGACCGGAGAGAGATCAGGCGCAGGACCGAGGGCTTTACTTGCTCTCCGAGGCACGGGTGTTCCCGTTTATTTTTTTGTTCTGTTAAATGCTAGGGGTGAATGAAACCAAAAATCTAATTTTAAGTAAGTCTTCTGTGAAGCTGTAGCGTGTCAGCTGTTACATCAGTGAAAATATTTTATAAAACAAAAAGCTCCTGAAATATTGCATTATTTGAATACTTGCGTAAATTGAATTATTTTAAAAGGAAAGTAAAATTGAGGCGCCATTTAAATTGAGTAATTTATCTGGATTTTAGGATCTATGCTGCTTACTCTTTAGAATATTGGACGTAACTTTGAATAAATTTTGCTACAAAACGACGAAACCATTTAATTTGTGCGGGAGCCCCTAAGTCCCTGGGTGCTGGTTTATTAAAAAAATACTGTATTAAAAATTAAATGTAGGTCCACTTGCATAAGACCTATAAGTATTAAAAAGCAAGCCGTGAGGTGTCGTCGGACATCCCGAAAGAACATAAGTTCTTTTCTCTATTGTATTGTTTAAAACGTGAATTTTTTCGTAGTTTCGTACCTGGGACATTTAGCTAACGAAATTCTACCTCGATATTCGAAATTCTCCGAACCGAAGAGTCGAACTTCTACCAAAAGACCTACTGTAACATACCTGGAAGTCTTCAAAATGTTCAAAACTAACTAAAATAATTCCAAACAGGTACTCGGGCTCTCTTCAATCTAGTACTCTTATATTAACGCAAATGTCATGTACGATTTTTCAAGCCTAAGCCCTGCGTTTTATCTTGCGATAAATAACTTAATAATGGTCTAATAATAAATTGTTATAATACATAATACATTTTCTATATCAGGTGTCCTTTTCATGTCAACCTCGGAACAAAGTTATCAAAATGTGACAGCATCACAAAAAACCAAATCAGTTCAATCTGTCCAATATCATAGATACTAATACCTATTATACATGCGAAAGTGTGTGTGTTGTTTGTTGGTTTGTTGGTTTGTTGGTTTGTTGGTTTGTTGGTTTGTTGGTTTGTCCTTCAATCACGCCGCTTTTACGCCGCATTCTTACGACCTCCGTGGCGTAGTGTGTAGCGCTGTTGCCTTAACGTGCGGAGGTCCCGGGTTCGATCCCCGGCAGGGTCAATTTGGGAATTTATAATTTCTGAATTTTCCTTGGTCTGGCCTGGTGGGAGGCTTCGGCCGTGGCTATAGTTACCACCCTACCGGCAAAGACGTGCCGCCAAGCGATTTAGCGTTCCGGTACGATGCCGTGTAGAAACCGAATAGGGGTATGGGTTTAATATAACTGCCATGCCCCTAACAGGTTAGCCCGCTACCATCTTAGACTGCATCATCACTTACCATCAGGTGAGATCGCAGTCAAGGGCTAACTTGTAGTGGATAAAAAAAAAAAAACGCCGCAACGGAGCAACGGATCGACGTGATTTTTGGCATGGGTATAGTTGAGGACCTGAAGAGTGACATAGGTTACTTTTTATCCCGAAAAATTAAGGAGTTCCCGCGGGAATAAAAAAAACTCAAACCACGCGGACGAAGTCGTGGGCATCAGCTAGTTCCAAATAAAATAGTGTAAGATTTAAAAATCTTAAAGTTAAAAGTTTAAAAATCTTGCTATTAGTGGATTGAAAAATAATGAAAAGCAAAGTCAGCACTCAGTTTTATCGACTGCAATTATTTCTGACTTTTAATTCGGAATTTAAAAACGACTTACAAAGACTTTATTCAAGAAGTCAATCTTTGTGAAAAGAAGATGACTGCTAAAAGTAAGAAGCTTCACGTTTTCTATGCCGTCTGTCTGTTCATTTAATCTTGAGACTGCCTCAAGGAGTCATAAGAATAATGGAAAAAATAATTTCATTCTTTTTCATGTTCAAAGAATCGTATGAAGGGCTGCCATTTATCAATTTGTCTTTCCTGTCATTTATTTCTATTACGACAATATTTTATTTTCAGTGGATTTTCACTTTATTAGCATTTTATTAGACGTTATTTTTTAAAGTTGTCACGGCAGCAATTCAATATTATATTATTATAAAAACGATATAAACATACGATAGCATGTTAAATTTTGATACAGATTTAGCTTGCATTTAGAGATGTAGGTACGTAGGCTACTTAAAAAAAGTTTTGAAAAAGAACTAAATTAAATCCACTAACACTAACACTAATAACACTAATAACATAGAACTAAATCCATACTGCCAACATTTAAAGCAATACTTATGCAATATTAATCAACATGACAGTTTGATGTCACGTACTTTGACGTTCCTAAAATAAGGATTCTAATTAAAAAACACGAAAGTCAACAATGGTGAAACGATATGACAGTTGTAGTCTAGGCAATAAAGCTAGTCGACCCCAACAATAATTCCTCAGGCGACGAAACTTTACAGTATGATAAAGTATCATGAGTTAAACGTATATTATAATTAATATCCAATAAAAAATCATGAAGAAAGGAAGGGTTTTTATGCTATACCTAATTGTTAAAGCAGGAAGGTACATTATCCCGTAAACGCAGCTTAGGTTTGGTAATAAAATCGGTTTAAATATCGATGTTCTGCATGATTATTTCGTTTGATATTCTGGTTTTGAGTGTAAATATACTACCTACTATTATTTTAAAAAGAAATCTATAGAATATTCAGTCATAAATATTAAGTTTTAGGTATAAATACCAAACTTCCGGATGGATTTTTTGTTGGATATTTTTGTATAAGTATTGGTTCATACCATACTACAACCCTGCCAAGTTTCATTTAATGCGGGGGTCTCCATACAACAAACCGCCCCATTGCCTAGACCATAGATTAATTATAATACCAAGTTTAAATTGCTAACTCCCTTATAAAAAAAAATTCTAGGTTAATACTATCGTAAGATGGCGCTACCAGGCTCGCTCTTTATATTATGATTATAGTAAAATCGGTGAAATATCGTATTTTCTTGGTTCAATTTGTATTAATTATTTATATAAAATTATCAAAATACAAAAATTTGATAAAATCACATATGCGAATAGCAAATTTACATTCAACTAATTTTAACAAACAGCTTGCACAGTTACGCCATCTTAAATTGTGCGAAGAACTACAAGGTACCGGTGACTTTAATGGGCATTTAGCGAGCTTTGATTGAATGTATGAAGTGAACAGTCTTATACTGGTTTATATATTGTCTTTGGGCTAGACTAATGGCTTTAAGCGTCGCGTCGGTAGTATGGCCCCAGGCGATTAAAGAAGCGGGCATCATGGCATCGTTTTATTTGCAAGTAAATTGCGAAGTCGTAATTTGGCAAAGGGACACTTAGCTTGCACCCTACACGTGGCAAAGGATTTGTTTTATACTAGTAAGTAAATCAAAAGAGATCCCACGGGGTAGGATCCTCTTCTAATGGAGTACCTACCTACTTTCGAAATAGTTTTTTCTTAAATTTCGTTATTATTTTCCAGCCTTCCTTCCTGCGATGGTCAATAGCGCTATCCACGTACTTATGTACACCTACTACGGTCTCTCGGTCTTCGGCCCTTCAGTCACCAAATACCTATGGTGGAAGAAATACCTCACCATCTTGCAACTGGTAAGTCTATTCAAGCGATATCCATGCTATCTATATCTACATCTATGTATGTATATATCTTATTTACTTCTATATCTATACTATATTATAAATGTGAAAGTGTGTCTGTCTGTCCGTCTGTCTGTCTGCTACGCTTTCACGGCCCATCAGTCTGTTCAACCGATTTTGATGAAATTTGGTACGGGGTAAGTTGTATCCCGGGGAAGGTCATAGGCTACTTTTTATCCCGGAAAATTAAAGAGTTCCAGCGGGAAGTCGCGGGCATCATCTAGTATACAATATCCACACTATTGACACTAAAACCACAGAAAAGTAAATAAGTATTGCAACTGTGTACAGAATAGTAACTACTCAGAATGTGTGTCTATCTATCTAAGTATGAGTGATACATTACCACTTACCTTTTCACGGCTTAGACGCAATTGTCGAAGGATGTTATGTAAGCTTGGTAGATATAGACGACCTCCGGCGCAGTGTCGAGCGCCGTTGTCTTAATGTGGGAGGTCCAGGTTCGATTCCCGGCAGGTTCTATTTGGGAATTTATAATTTCTGAATTTTCTCTGGTCTTTTCTGGTGGAAGGCTTCGGCTGTGGTTAGTTACCACCCTACCGGCAAAGATGTACCGCCAATCGATTGAGCGTTCCGGTACGATGCCGTGTAGAAACCGACTAAGCCTATGGGTTTAATATAGCTGCTATACCCCCAACAGGTAAGCCCGCTACCATCTTAGACTGCATCGTCTTACCACCAGGTGAGATCGCAGCCAAGGTCTAACTTATAGAGAAAAAAAAAAAAGTGTGTGTACTTGTGTATGCACTCAAGAAGTTATACTTTTTGATAGCAAATAATAAATATCTTGAATATAGTTATCAGTTCTCACCCAACATACAGTAAATGTATTTATTTTTATTTTGTTGGTAGGCCTTTTTCTGCAAGACTTAAAAGTTGACCGACTAACGTCAGGGTGTCGAATTTGGGTGTCAGTGTGCGCGCACATCGTTAAAACTATTTTGTTGGTAGGCCTTTTTCTGCAAGACTTATAAGTCGACCAACAAACTTCAGGGTGTCGAATTTGAGTGACGCATCGTAAAAATTCACTCTGATAATTTTTCCCTAACGCGCCAAGAGAAGTATAACTTCAAAATAACCTTTCATGTTCTAGATCCAGTTCACTTGCGCCCTAGTCCTCGGCGTCAACGGCATCAGGACCGGCTGCGAGTTCCCTCTCTGGATGCACTACGTTCTCATCATTTATATGATCTCCTTCATCGTACTCTTCGGCAACTTCTATATGAAGGCCTACCTTGCGAGGGTAAGTTATATGTAAGAAGCAACGACCTCAATTTAATTTAAATGTAGAAAAATTATTATCAAATTTACATTTTTTTCTATGAAAGGGCCCATCTAGTACCTACATATATATCGATGGTTAGAAGATAGAAAGCGTTAAACTCTGTCTTCCTGTAGTATAAATAGAGAGGTACAGGTATATATTTTTTAGTTAGTGTTAAACATTTTAAACACTTTTTAGTACTCGTAGCTTATTTTTCTTAGCGTCTAGACTTATTTACACTTTTTATATTAAAGCAAAAGGTGACTGACTCATCTATCAACGCACAGCTCAAACCACTGAAATTATGATGTAGGCATCCGCTATGAAAGGATATATGTATATTTAATCCTTAAGGGGGTAAAATAGGGATTTGAAATTGGTATGAAAATCGGGCCTAACGTGAGCGACTCTGCAGGCAAAAGCTAGTTCTAATATATACCTAGTTATTGATAAATGGCGAAATCAAGAAGTATTTTTCAGCGCCATTTTTCTCTATCATAAACTAGGCGTATTATAATAAAGATATGTCTAAAATATTCGCCATTTTATTGTCAGTCACGTGGTTTGGACACATTTTATCAATACTCTAACATTTTCAACTAGTAAAATTCTACATTACAAGTACAAGTTTTCAACGATCGTAAAAGTATGTATATTATATGTACTTCTACAATCAAAATGTTAGAATTTACGAGAGATAGGAAAACTTAGTTAAGGTCGCCGCGTTGGCTTAAAGGAACACCTAAGCCCAATAATTATTAGGTGTCGTTTGTCACCTAATTGAACTTAAGCGGTCCCTTAAATTTAGGGATTCTCAGTGAAAACGGATACCTATTAGTAATCCGATTTCAGACGAAGATTTCGAAAATAATTCAATAATTGTATTGCACCTACTCAAAGACAGAAATTACATAAGAATTATTGGACAGAAACAGGGGTTACTTTGCGGAAGTCCATGACAAAAAACTAGAATCAGTAAAGATCAAATTACAATCGTGCATTGTAAAGGCAACTTCTCCTGAAGATGCTCCGGTATCGGAGTGAAACGTACGTTGAGGGTATTTTCAACCGACTTCAAAAAAAGGAGGAGGTTCTCAATTCGACTGTTTTTTTTTTTTATGTTTGTTACCTCAGAACTTTTGACTGGGTGGACCGATTTGGATGATTCTTTTTTTATTTGAAAGAGCATACTTCCCATGTGGTCCCATAATATAAATTTGATCGAAATCGGTCGAGCGGTTTTTAAAATATCAACAATAAAATAAGTACTTTGTATAGCGTGTGCTTGTTGTTGTAAAGTTGGCGCGGGAGTTTGAAGTCGGTTGTTTAAAAAGTATTTTTTATATTAAATTATTGAGGGTTTATGTGGTGTGGTGAATGTGGCGGGCATCAGGTTCGAGATACGCACTGTACCACATAGTTTTGACTTCTGTGGCAGTTTATAGCGAATTAAACTTCTAGCTTTTTCATTACCTAATTATAATTGATTTATGTAGGTATATAACCAAGACCGGGAGCTAGGATGAATGTAAAGTAGGTCGAATCACTTTAGTCGATTTGTTACCATTGTTGACTGAATTATGATACAGATATATTCATTTTCTATGAACGGACTCGCTAGAATGGTTCTGGTCGTATGATAGTTTATTGAAATTGTTTATTATTTAATGGTATATGCTACGACACTATAGCAACGATGCTATTTTTTATTCCAAGTCAGCCCTTTACTGCAAAGTTTCGGCCGGGGCTAGCAGTGGGTTGAAATTATGTACGTTTTATAATAATAAAGTTTTTATTAAAGGCAAAAGGGCCCAGTATACAATACACTTAATATAGTTATACAATAGTCAAGTCAAGTCAAGTCAATATCATTTATTCAATATAGGTACACTGTAGGTACACTTATTGTCGTTAAAAATTACTTACTTAAAAAAACACGATGGTGATAATCGGTTACGGTATCTTAAAACTAAAGCTACGAGGGTTCCAAACGCGCCCTGGTCTGAGAAGAGCCCACAACAAACTCAGCCGGGGTTATTTTTTCATTATCACTATCTCACAAATAATCTTAACTAAGGAACTATCAGAGCCATTAGAGCAAATTATTGCCAAGCTTCCTTGTCATTTAAGTAATCCTTCACATGGTAATAAGATTTTTCAATGAGTTTACGTTTTACATTAACTTTGAACTTATTCAGAGACATCTTCAACATGTCTTCTGGGAGCTTATTGTAGAAGCGGACACTGCTTCCCACAAACGAATTGCTAGTTTTACAAAGCCAATAGTAAATTAAAAATAGAATACAATAAAATAAAATAAAAGTAACTACTACCTATACATAAAACTTATAATCTAACTGGGAATATTGGATAGAATCAGGCGTCATATTATACTTTGCGGAAGTTCATGATTTAGCAAGAAAATAATACAATTATTTTGCTATAATCCGCAAACAGAAAAAATTCTGTATGGTCAAGCATGCAGCTACAAGCGAAGCACCGTTTACCTTCCCAACTTCAAACGGTAGACGGTTCAAATTTTCACAGAATATTAACTTGTATATTAACTTTCAAAATAAATAATTAAATATCAATAAAGTAAATATTAAAGGGGGGCTCCCATACAACAAACGTAATTTTTTGATATTAACAGTAAACCTCTACAAACAAAGTTAGTTTTGCGGTTCATTAACAAAGGTAATTATACCTACTTCTTGAGTACGGAACCCTCGGTGCGTAAGTCCGACTCGCACTTGGCCGGTTTTTTTAAACTATTGAATCTGAATTTTTGGAAATTTTGTTTTAAATTTAGTACTGCTTAAAAAGACTTTTTAGAGCTTAGATACCCTTAACAGGTCAGCCCGCTACCATCTTATACTGCATCATCACTTACCACCAGGTGAGCTCGCAGTCAAGGGCTAACTTGTAGTAGGATGTACAGGTTGTGCAAAAAAATAAAAAATGGTAGGTGCAAAGAATTAAGTTATGGATTATCCAAGCAATCGTTCCTGAAAAAATATTAAGACATTATGAAACAAAACAACGCATATAAGTAAAGCACTATACTTATAGCACGTAGCTGCATAGCTCACTCAGTTAACTTATCAAAATAATTTTATAAATGCAAGAAAGTGTGTTTGTTTAGTTTGTCCGTCAATCACACGGCAACGGAGCAACGGATAGACGTGATTTTTGGAATGGGTACAGTTAAAGGCCTGGAAAGTGACATAGGGTTCTTTTTATCCCGGAAAATTAAGGAATTCCCGCGGGAATAAAAATAACTTGAACCACGCGGACGTAGTCGCGGGCATCAGCTAGTAATATTATATACACTAAAGTGTCTTTGTTTGTTGGTTTGTCCTTCAATCACGCCGCAACGAATCGACGCGATTTTTGGCGTGGGTATAGTTGAGGACCTGGTGGGAGACATATGCTATTTATCCCGGAAAATTAAGGAGTTCCTGCGGGAATAATAAACCATAAACTACGCGGACGAAGTCTCGGGCATCAGCTAGTTAAAAAATAAAATCAACGAACTAAGAACAAAGTCAACAAACAAACATAGCTAAACTCGACACAACCGCAGACGTGGTGCAAAAAATTTCACTGATTATCACACTCGGTAAAAGATTTGATCATACATTATCTACACTGTAATAACTTGTAATCAGCGGTCAGTTACGTTCCGTTTTACGTAACGCAAGTTCCGAGTGAAAGCATCCACGTAACAGGGCCGAGGTATGTCGCGTTGCATCATTGCGTTTTACTTTCATGACATCCGGAGAAGGTAATAAAATACCCATCTCGGTGTGACACGGTCACTATAACCTGTATACGTACATACATGTATCGGTAAAAGGGCGTATATGCGTAGTCATCAGTATTTTTAACACGCTTTTATTAGCTTCACCTGTAACTAACTAGCTATTTATTTTGTATGTAGGTAATACATATCCATACTTCCATATTAATGTTATAAATGCGAAAGTGTGTCTATCTGTCTGCTACGCTTTCATGGCCTACCTGCTCGACCGATTTTAATGAAATTTAATACAGAGATAAGTTACATCCCGGGGAAGGACATAGGCTCCTTTTTATCCCTAAAAATAGAAGAGTTCCCGCGGGAAACAAAAAACATCAATCCACGCGGACGAAATCGCGGGCATCATCTAGTCCATACTAATATTATAAATGCGAAAGTGTGTCTGTCTGCTACGCTTTCACGGCTCACTTTTTCGACCGATTTTGATGAAATTTGGTACAGGGATGGCTTGTATCCCGGGTAAGGACGGAAAATTAAGGAAGTCCCTCGGGAATCGAAAAAACTTAGTACACGTAGAAAAAGTCGCGGGCATCATCTAGTTTTAATATTATAATACTACTACTTAATTTTCCGGAATAAAAAGCCTATGTCACTCTACAGGTCCTCAACTAAATGTAACACACTGTAACACATTTTCGCATTTATAATATTAGTATGATTCGTAATTGATTACCAATGATTTGATTAATATTAGTATTATTCGTTATCATTACAAAATAAAAAAAAGTAATTTAAACCATTGATGTAGAATTTTAGTAGGTACTATTTCTATTTCAATGCCTTAAACAATTAATAGGCATGATGACAGTAACCAAGAATCAATGAAATTATGAATTTATCTAATTCAATAGGATTCATGGATTATAAAAAACGTATTTATTTTTTTCTATTTCGAGTGAGATTGCTATTTATTTTGATAAAATAAAACTATAAAATACAGCAATCCGCCATAATGGATAAAACACCAAGAAGCGAATGACGTCACAATTGTTTGTTTTCGAGCTTTGACAATCACACTATTGTTTACTGCACACTGCACAGAGTACATTGGTAAAAACAATAGTGACGTCACAAACGACGCCATGACACCGCCGAGCGTTTTGGCGTCAATTTTAAAATTTAAATTTCAAATGCCAATTTTATCTACCAACCTTATTTTTCTGCTGAAATAACATATTTTTTTGAAATAGTAGATACTTCCGAACATAATCTGACCATTTTTCAAAATCAGTCACCATGCCTATTACCTATTCGTTGCTAGCCATCTAAATATAATAGGTACTACTCAATGTTGCTAGCACCTAATTTTACATGATTTGGAAGTCTTACTGCCGCATTCAGAGTATTGAAATCTTTCATTATATTTATTATTGAGGATTTAGTATTGAAATCTATACTAAGGAGTTCCTTAAGTAATGATTTAGCTACTCTGAGTTCGGCAGTTAGTGACTAACATAGGTTCGTTGAACCGTTTCTTATTAAGTAAGAACATAGGTAAGAAACAGGTGTGAAACCTCAAAACCTAAATTTTAAAGCAGCATTACTCTCTGACTACAAAATTCAAAAGGGAATAACCATATAATAAGTCTATGGAATAACAGTTTTTTTTTTACAGGGAAGCAAATGTATGGAAGTAAGATATGGCCAATGCCTGGATGACGAAGAAACGATACAGAGAAGAAAATTGAAAGGCAACTGATAAAACGCTAAACGCTTAGACACACACAACTCGCGTCGGCACTGCGGCCTCCATAACCTGCCCCACGATTGTGTATGAAAATTGATAATTCGAACTGTTTCATGAGTTAATAAATGGCTGTATATCGAAAAGCATGATGAACGTAGGAACTCCTTATACAGTTTGAGTAATAAGTTTAAAGCTCTCAAAAGATGACGATTTTCTCAGAAAAATTGGCCTCTGCATTCACATATTATCTCCATTGCAGTACTAGGCTGCATATCTACTGAAGCAGAGCGGAGCGAAGCGAAGATGATAATAGAGATGTGTTCAATAGACCAATCAAGTTATTGTTTGATGACATGATTATTTTATCACGTATTTTTTTATTAATCTGATTGGACGAAGCGCACACGTCTACACACCACTCTACCCGTCTCCGCTTCAGCCAAACCGCACCCTAACACCACTTTCTTCTTTCATGTCTTGCATAATCTCGCTTAGAGTTGCAAGAATAGACCAGAGAGGATTCTGTGAACAACTCCCTAGCTTGACGGTTGCGATGGTTAAAAATCGATTTGTATTATTTTTTGCTGCAAATATATTATTTATTCTATAGTGAGAAAATTTCAACCAATCGATGATGCAGTAGTAATATAGTGCGCTGTATGTAGCGGTCAAATCACAGCGGTAGGGTAACGTAGTTCACGTCCAGGCTCGCTACTAACCGTGCCCTTTTTCGAATTCTTTTGCGAATGTGTAAATATACTTTGAGTTATACAGGGAACTGCATAAAGACGTCTCTATGCAGTTCGAAGTAACGGTACAAAAATCCGAAAATAAAAACCGTGCTTGTGTAGTTGCATTCCATCGAGCGTTGCCTTACCAGTAACCGAAACTTTCTGCATTGTAACAGTATGCCAGAATTCCTTCTATTACTGCGCTAGTTATACACGTGTAAGCGCGCGTTTAGTGTGACGTCCAGTTTTCATCGCGTACCTATTATGTTTGTTCAAGCTGAGGATAAGTCCGCACTGAAGAATCAGTACCGTAGAAATTCTGTGTGAAAGAAATTATAGCGTTTGGCTTCATACAATTTCCATGTAACACAGAATTCGCGCGTTGAAATTTTTCAGTGTAGGCTTATTCTTAACTTAAATTGGACGTCGATTCCAAAGAAAGGGTTCTAGAGAGTAGTGTACAAAGTATAATATATGGTGTAGATGGCTTGGACCTTTTTTTAAATAAAAAAGTAGAGGTGGGTACTAGAATCACGACCTCGCACCACGCGAATTCTAGGCCTCTGAACGTGGAATCGACGCTCAAATAATTTATTGTAGATAAATAAAAAAGAATTAAGTATACCAGTTAATATATTAATGTTTTAATAATTGTAAAGGATGGCAATTAAATATTATTTCGTTGGGATGACATTTTTTTAATTACATACATTTATTAAAATTATAATTTTATATTTTAAATTATGCTTATGTTATCTTCTCATAAATATAATATTATTATATTATACCCATACCAGATCCATAGGAAGTCGCGGGCGTCATCTAGTGTATAATATATATTAGTATGAGTTAATCTTGCTGTAGGATTTACCCTAACTATAATCACATTGATGACAATGTATTCCTATTAGTATAATCTGATTGATCACAATCAATATAATGAGATATACTAAGCTGAGTAATCAAGGCTTGTGTTACTGGTTAATAGATTACAGCAGCAGTACAATAGAATATCTGAGAACCATACATGGTTTATAGATTATCCACTGTTACTTTTTAAGGTAAAGTAATAGTTATGTAAAATATGCTTTATTGTACAAATTAAAAAAAAAATGTTTAAAAAAAATATGTCAAATGCGATGATGCTATAAAAAAAGTCATTAATACTCCTTTTTTTGAATTCGATGTTTGAAAAGTTTTTATACCTTTGCAACGTAATAAATACCTTGCTCAAGCGTTTTAGGCCTTAATACACGCAGTGTTTTAAAGAATCTTATTTGAAAACTGGTATTCAAACATATTATTATTCTTTGGATACACAAGTTTTCATAGCAGTCCCTACATCTGCTGGCACTGTGCTCGAGCCATGTAGGCCACTTTCTGAGCTCGCTGCACCACTTCCGGGCAACGCTTGCGTCGCACCATCTTGCAGTCCTGGAAGAAGCCCTCGTTCCGCGGGAACCCGTTGCTGCCATCGGTGAACGTCACCAGACCTGGACCAAACAATGTTGTGATGTTAGGCAAAGGCTAGACAATTAGTATTTACTGTGTTTATCCTTCCATCAGTATTTACCACGGATTTATATATTTCTGAATTCCGGAATGACAGTTTTCTTATATATAGCCAGCAAACGAGCAGGCGGGTCACCTGATGTTAAGTGATTACCGCCGCCCATGAACATTTGCAGCACCAGAGAAACCGCCAATACGTTGCCGCCTTTTGAGATATTTGTTTATCCACCCTTTATTATGTAAGAACCCCATATTATTATAATCATGAGGGAAAACAGAAGATGGAAGCTGGTTCCATAATTTCAGGTACGATGACCGGGAATAACGGTAGATGGAAAAAGACCAGGCGTCCAGGTGGTGAAAGGATAAAATTTGTTTCTGCAACGAGGGGTGCGACTGGAGAACACGGAAGGTGGTATTAGATTAAATAACACGCTAGAGTCCTGAGAGCACACAAAGAGAACAGCCGTCTCTTCGGTATTCTAGGGACTCTAGCGTGCTTCAGCGTTAAATGATCAGTAAATACCAGGGTATCGCGTTAATACCCATCGCGATAGCAACGGAGGAGGACATTTCATTGCCTATGTTAGATCTCAGGATAAGTACTACCCTGCCCTTCTTACCCTGAGATCCTGGCCCTGAGTTAAATGGCCCTGTACTCACCCAATCCCCATACCCGCCCACCACGAAACTCTCCTTCAAACTTCATCCCATCCGCTCGCCAGAACACGCCGTGGCCATGGAACCAGCCCTGCATGAATTCTCCCTCATATCTGAAATGCAATAAGATCAATCTATATATTGTCCTCCAGACCGAATTAGAGATATATAGTGCATAAGCTCGTAGTCGTCCACAAACACAGGTGCACTCTCTGCTCCCTTACTCTGATAGCCTGATGAGACGGAAAATTCGACACGACCGGTGAGAGGTTAGGCACGGATACGACAACTTATGCCTCGGAGGTGAAACACCACCAACTTCCTAAATCCGGGCTTGTACGGAGAATTTCTAGTCAAAAAAACAATACTTGTTATGGCCCGACCCGGGACTCGAACCCGGGACCTCGTCGGCCGCAGTCGAACAGGCTAACCACTAGACCAACGAGGCAGTCAAGGTCAATCTATACCGATACTAAAAATATAAAATATCAAGATTTGATTTCTGCAGGAACTTTTTAACTTTTTGGGATAAAATGCAACCTCTTTATTAATTCAGGATATTCTACAAACAAACATCCATAAAAGTTGAATTTTTTTGTTGAGTTGAAGAAGAATGACGCCGCCTTGTGGTGTTTGAATAAGAAAATTACTATGAGTATCCAATACTTTAAGAAGGATTTTTAAAAAATTTACCCGAGGCTAATTTCACAAACTTAATTTTATCAAGATCAAAAGAACCTGACGCTACCTGGAATCTATTTTTAAATATTAATGAATAAAATTTGTAAAAAAGGTTGTGAGAAACCTAATTTTTACAGCCTACATTATTTTTTAAATTGACATGACACCAAAGTAAAAACATGGCTGAATATTCATCAGACGTGGCAGATTTGCGTTTCGAGGAAAACTACATTAATTAAAAGGGCTTGTCTCACATAATTATAATTAAAAGCTGAAATTAAAATACTTAGCGAAAAACATTTCGGTCAGAGGATTAATTAACCTATTCGTTAAGGTCGTACGAGAAACAAGTTTCGTCCTGTCGCGCTAGTCTGTACAGACATCTAGACATTTTTTCTGTCCATAGTGTGTTTTCCATACTTAGTGTGTTTTTGCAGGTATTTATTATGAAAGAGTTACAAAATAAATTGTTAACGAAATAGAAAATGTAATGTTAAAAATGTTAAATCGGCGATTCAATCATGAAAAAAACTCCAGTTATCTACGTAAGTAGGTATAAATTATTATTACTGGGGCCATATATAAATAATTATTACACATATTGTTTATTATTATTGACTTTCGTGTTTTAGATTTATGATCCTTATTTTAAGAACGTCAAGGTACGTGACATCAAATGTCATTTTAGGTAATATTGGTTTAGTATTGCTTAAAGCTTTGGCAGTATGGCCCCTTATTCGTTTGTTTGCAAGTTGCAACACCATGGAGTAGACCAATAGTCTAGGGTTTATAAATAAAAAAGTGTGTGTGTGTGTGCAATTTAGTGAAACTTCAGAAAAGTACCTTGCGAAAATGAGATCCGGCGACAATCGTGAAGAATAACCACTTCTCGCGCAGGCTAAATCCTATTATGAATAATATTATGTTGTCTCTTTTTAGTGTCGCTTTTTCATTTCATCGGATTTTCACAACGATTCTAAAGAAGTTTCACCACGTTTCACTTTACAAAATGTAACTCGTACTTAGCTCCATCAGGAAACGCCATGACTCCAAGTCCGGAGCACAGTCCAGCAGTCATGGCGCCATCGTATCTGGTGCCATCGGACAGCATGAGGTGGCCCATCCCACTCTTCTGTCCCTTCGAGTTCCACTCGCCAATGTATCGGGTCCCATCTTCATACTTGTAGGCACCAGTTTTAGCGACCACGGTGTCGACTGCTGAAACAAATTTTAATCTTATCTTACTCTCTTATATAGTAACTAGCGGTCACCCGCGACTTCGTTCGCGTGGCATAAGTTTTTTAATTCCTTAATTCATGCATTCCTTAATTTTTCGGGATAAAAAGAACCCATGAAAAAAATCACGTCGTTCCGTTGCTCTGTTGCGGCCTGATTAAAGGACCATTTAACGTCCTTTGGGATAGAATTTATAAAAACTGTGAATTATGTACTTCGTAATTTAAACCGGTAGTAGCCCAAATAAGTATCAAGTCCGGCCTTTGACACCAACTTACAACCCCTATTTTACCCGTTTGGGGGTAGAATTTTGAAAAACTGTTACACACGTACTTTTTTATATTATACCGAAAGCCAAAATACCAAGTTCCGTTGTTATAACTTGAAAAATATCTTGATAAATAAAGGATATTCATCCCTTATTTGACCCCTTTGGGGAACGAATTTTCAAGAATGATGAAATACTTACTTCTGTATATCTAACTGAAAGCCCAAATGGCTATAACTTGAGAAATGAAGGACTTTCATACAAACTTTCAACCCCTATTTTACCCCTTTGGGGGTGGAATTTTGAAAAACTGTGCCACACTTACTTTTTTATTTATTACCTAAAGCCAAAATACCAAGTTTCGTTGATACAACTTGAGAATCTTGAGAAATGAAGGACTTTCATATAAACTGTCATCCCCTATTTCACCCCTTTGGGGGTAGAATTTTCAAAAACTGTGAAATACGTATTTCTTTATTATTTACCGATAGCTCATATACCAAGTTTCATGGATATAACTTGAGAAATGACGGACTTTCATACAAACTTTCAACCCCTATTTCACCCCCTTAGGGGTGGAATTTTGATAAATCCTTCCTTAGGGAGCGCCTACGTCACAAAAGGAAGTTACTGTCAAAATTTCAAGTCTCTAACCCTAGCGGTTTAGCCTGTGCGTTGATATATAAGTCAGTCAGTCAGTCAGGACTTTGAATTTTATATATATAGATATAAAATAATCCATGCTAAAATATTATGGATGCGAAAGTGTGTCTGTCTGTCTGCTACGCTTTAGCGGCCCATCTTTTCAACCGATTTTTATGAAATTGGGTATTATGATCAGTTCCCGGGTTAAGAAGGATATAATATAGGCTTACTTTTTATCCTGGGAAATTAAGAAGATCCTTCCCGCGGAAGTTGGTAACTTCTTCACGCTGCAAGTACTTTTTCCATCCATCCATCAATCAGCCTGTATGCATCACTGCTGGACATAGGCTTTTTCGAAAAAAAATACTCTTAAAAAGTATTTTTTAAATTACAGAAATTTTGGATAGAGATAGCTGAATTATTGACATACGAGTAATATAGGCTATATTTTAAACGGAAAATTAAACCTGTCACTGTATAGTCACAAATGTGACCCGGGAACAGCTTCGCTAATCATACTAATATCATAAATGCGAAAGTCAGCTTGTTTGTTGGTTTGTTGGTTTGTACTTCAATCACGCCGCAACGGAGCAACGGGTCGACGTGATATTTGGCATGGGTATAGTCGAGGACCTGGAGAGTTACATAAGCTACTTTTTATCCCGGAAAATTGAAGAGTTCCCGTGGGAATTGAAAAAACTTATTTCACGCGGACGAAGTCGCGGGCATCAGCTAGTATATAAATATTTATAAAAAAAAATTAAACATTAGCCAAGTTGGGACTATACCAAGTTAGATCTTATTTTAGATCAATTTATGAGCAGTGCTTAACTTCACAACACAGAAAAAACTTGTGACAAATTTGTGAGAATAATTCTAGTCGTTAGTACAAACGCAAAAACAAAATTAAAAATATAAAAGAACACACAAAAGTAATAACAACAGGGCGGACTTAATAACAGAGGACGCGGTCAGGTCGACGCCCCAAAATACAAACAAAAGTTATTTTGATATTTTGCAGAAAATTTTGAGCTATTGCATAGCTTCTATCGCGGGCCTTGAGCGTGGAGACCGAATCCAGAAATTCCGTAACTAAAAAAACCTAACGCTTTGGTTGCTATGACTACTTGTATTGTTGACTTCAAGTTGTTGAAAACATAATTCTTTAAAATTATTTCGCCTTTATATTTTCAACAACTTGAAGTCAAAAACACAAGTAGTCATAGCAAGTTGATAAAAAATGCTATGCAATAGCTTTACCGCGGCAGTCTCCGAGTGCCACACGTCTTTTTAGGGTTCCGTACCAAAATGGTAAAATGGAACCCTTATGGTGCGACTTTCTCCGTCTGTCTGTCCGTCTGTCCGTCTGTCCGTCTGTCCGTCTGTCCGTCCGTCACACTCGATTATTTCAGTAACTACCGAAGCTATCGACATGAAATTTGGAATAGTTATGTATATTAGTGGCCCAAAGACACTGGAATTAAAAAAAATTGGAAATTATTTTTGTTCTTATTTAAAAAGGGGGAAAATCTGAGGGTTGAAATTTAAAAGTGACATAACTGTACTGTGTGGGGTATCATATGAAAGGGTTTACTTTGTGCATTCTAAAACAGATTTTTAATTATTTTTAGTTATGATAGTTTTTGATTTATCGGGGAAAATGTCTAAAAAAATACCGTTCCCCCCCCTTATCTCCGGAGTTTACCAATCGAAAAATTTGAAATAATTATGGTCAATAGGAATTTACGTATATTTTACAGGAAAACTATAGCCAATGCTCTAACTAGCATAGTTTTTTTGATATTAACAATAAACCTCTACAAACAAAGTTAGTCTTGCGGTTCATTAACAAAGGTAATTATTTATTAATAATGGTACGGAACCCTTCGTGCGCGAGTCCGACTCGCACTTGCCCGGTTTTTATTTTAGGCTTTTCATGAAGTTCACATTGCTATGTTTTTGCTGCAGGCGTTTTCACAATCATAAGTCTGAGGCCCAATCAAATTGCCCTTAAAAAGTATTAATTTTATTTTAATTATTTTTGTACAAAAATTGTCTTAAAACTGATAGAAAAAAAGTGGACAAAGGTAAAGCTTATCTCTGAATCAGAAATCTCTTCCAGCCTTCCTTGAAAGTGAGTAAGGTGAAATTGTTAAGTTAAGGAGTTCATACACTCTTTTTGACGTGCAGACATCTATGAACTCCATAAACAGGCTGAATTGTACCTACTCGGAAGCAATGATAGTGTAGTAGATAAGACACCCGACTTCCAGTACGTGATCGTGGATTCGATCCCCGGGCACGCACCTCCATCATTACGAAGGTATGTGCGTTTTAAGAAATTAATTATATATCACTTGCTTCAAACCGTGAAGGAAAACGTCGCGAGAAAATTATTTTTCATAAACTAATCGTCGAAAATAATTATTAAGCGAAACTTATCAATAAACCAATAAACTTCCTATAACATTATATTGTTATGTTCGAGAATATAACTTCACTAGCTGATGCCCGCGACTTCGTCCGCGTGGATTAAGTTTTTTGATTCCCGCAGGAACTCCTAAATTTTCCGAGATAAAAAGGAGCCTATGACACTCTCGGTCCTCAACTATATCCGCAACGGAGTAACGGATTGACGTGATTTTATATAACTATATAAAATCACGTCAATCCGTTACTCCGTTGCGGCGTGATTGAAGGACAAATCAACAAACCAACAAACCAATAAACCAACAAACAAACACACTTTCGCATTTATAATATTAGTATGATAATGTTCTCGAACGGGTGTGAAGTCTGCCAATTCGTACTTGGCCAGCGTAGTGGACTATGGCGAAATCCTTCTCATTCCGAGAGGAGACTCGTGCTCAGTAGTGAGCCGGGAATGGGTTGTTAAGATGAGATGACGCTACCTCCCTAAAAACCCAATAAATAGGTTCTATAACTGGACCTATGTACCTACGTCTATTACTTTTTGCTAAGTCTGAACTCATAGGACACGAGGTCTAAGTTCGGGGCGAACCACTAGTATAATTAAGATGGTCGACTTGCAGTTGAATAAAAATCAATTTAAAAATCTTTGTCAAAAAAAACAAAGGTTTCGGAGTACCTCAACAATAATATTATTATGAGAACCTCAAAGTCAGAGGCGTGTAAATTTTGACATTAATGTTGCTGCGTGGGCATAGAGCTTGTAAGATTTTTTCGGAGAAAAATATGGACCTACTTTTAGATTTTCTTTCCCACCTGGAATGTGTGAGGTTGTTTAACGAAAGATAATAATTACAAGGACGTGAGAACCACTTAATGTCTCGTGAGTCGAAGCTATATATTTTAGTACTGGGTGATGTCCGCATTCTTAAGTAAAGTTTCCCATCCCACCTATTGCCGTCAAACTACTTAGCACGAGTCTCCTACTAGAATGAGAAGGGTTTAGCCATAGTCCACGCTGGCCAAGTTTGGATTGGCAGGCTGTACACATTTCTGAGAACATTATGTAGAGCTTTCAGACATGCGGGTTTCCTCGTGATATTCTCCTTCACCGTGAATAAATTAAGTAATTTCAGTTGCTTATGTCACGATTTGATACACTGCTTTAAAAAACTTCGTTTTGCTTATTTTACGCTGTGACTCCGACTGGGAGTGGCACTTCACCCACAAAAGACAAGTTGGTTAAAGGATGTATATTGAGGAAGGAAACCTACCCAGAACGAATACGAAGAAAGAAAGAAAAACAGTTTATTCACCAGTGGTGTCACAAGATGATAAGAAGAAGATGGGAAGATGGTCCCATAAGTTTTTCGAACATGTCTGCAGTAATCTATACAGTATACTAATCAATACTTAATATTATAAATGCTAAAGTTTGAATGGATGTTTGTAACTCAATCACGCAAGAACAGCTTAACGGATCTGGATGAAATTTGGCACAGAGATAGTCTGGAATAACACATAGGCATAAAAAATACATAAATACATTTTATCCCGGAAAATTAAAGAGCTCCCCCAAAACACCTCTATCCACGCGGACGAAGTCACGGGCTTCAGCTAGTATGTTGATAAAGTGAGGTCAGCCTCTTGGGTCGTCATAATCGGATAAATCTCGAATACTCTTAGACTCGATTAGATCGAATTTCTATCTTTTGTCTTCACTCGAAACGACTTTAGAAATAAGGGAGCTCTCAACTTATGTTGTTTTTTGGCTGTAACATCATATTAATAAGAGCTGTACCACGCTGTACTTAACTTTAATATAGAAGCCTTGCGACTGGCAGAGGTCGGGGAGCAAGGGATTTGAAACCTAACAATAAATTCCCGTAATTAATTTTACAGCAAATCAAAGCTGTGTTGGTGAGACCATCATCGAGTAGACTATAATTAATAATTAATGCATACAGAATTGATTAATACAGACTTTATTGATCACTAGCTCGCAAATATACAAGCAATTATGTATACGGTTCCCCGGGCGGGGGGTGACGGAGGGAGAGACCTTTCTGAGTTACGAGTATGTGAATTTTAATAAGCAAAAATTCAAACACCTAAGAGCCCTGAAGAGAAAACTTGAGTCGAAGTACGAGCTACGTTTTCTTAGCAAAGCTCCGACACGCTAACATATAATTTTACTAGCTTTTACCCCCCAGCTTCGCTCACGTTCGATTCGATTTACATACAAATTTCAAACCTCTATTTTACCCCCCAAGGGGTTGAACTTACAAAAATCTTTTCTTAGCCTATGTCCTACCCCGAGTTAAAACCTATCCCTGTACCAAATTTCATCAAAATCGGTTGAACAGACGGGCCGTGAAAGCGTAGTAGACAGACAGACACATTTTTGCATTTATTATATTAGTATGGATTTAGATTTCATTGCATACCAGATAAAATGAAATAAACTCCACAGTACACAGCGTTTATTAAATTTTTAATTTTATCTGGCTGGCGTGGTATAATGAGCCCTGAAGGCAGAACTATAATATTATGTTCTAATCAGTACCAACACACTGTTGTAACTGGAAAACTCCTTAGAGTTTTCCACTATCTGATATATCTTCATCGCAGACCTTAGGTACTTTGGTAGAAAACTAGCAATTGTTTTCTAAGTAAAGTAAGAAAGTAAGGTACTGACATTGTTGGTATTCTACGGGTTTTCTATCAAATTAAGGCTCACTTTAATTTGATAGAAAACCGTAAAATTCCGACAATGGCGGCTTGCGTATTGTAAGTCTAAGTACGAGAAAATTTCTCAGAAAAAATTAGAGAGGATTCGGAATTTCACTCGCGATTTGATTTTCTGAGGGAAATATTTTTCCTTGATTTTTCCTTGTTATTACGAGTATATCCAATTTCGATAATGACGATTAAATATAAAAAAGCAAGTGGTATTTTTATTCGGGCTTGTTTTTATTCGGATTATGGTTAGTTTATTTAATTTTAATACATAACTAGCTGATGCCCGCGACTTCATCCGCGTGGTTTAAGTTTTTGATTCCCGGGGGAACTCCTTAATTTTCTGGGACAAAAAGTATGTCACTCTCCAGGTCCTCAGCTATATCCACGCCAAAAATCACGTCGATCCGTTGCACCGTTGCGGCGTGATTGAAGGACAAACCAACAAACAAACACACTTTCGCATTTATAATAATATTAAGTATGAAGTATTAGTACGATTATAGTAGAGTATAGTATAGTATATGATTGGGTATTTGACAACGAGTAATATCAACAACTTTTTTAAACCTCAAAACAAGCAGTTAGTATGGGAATACGCTTAGAAAGCAGATCTTTTGCAGTGAGGTTACCTGCCTGAAAAAAGGAGTATATTGTTTTCAGGGTTCATGTATGTATGTATGAATGTATGTGAGTTTGTATATTCCACCATTACTTCTATACGCCTGAACCGATTTTGATAAATGAGGTATCGTTAATGTCCCTAGCTTATTCCGGGTAACATAGGCTACATAATAAAATTTAAAAAAAAAATGATGGGGTGACTATGGTTCCGCATTAAAGACTAAAGTTGAAATTTTTTTTTTCGAAAATAAGATTAACTATACATATAACCATCATCTAGAAAATGATGAGTAGATTCCAAAAATATATAACACTATATTTCAATATATCCAGTGATTGACAAAAAAATATCATTTAATAAAAATGTGAATAAGATTCCAAAGGTAATTAATTAATGACAAAAAAGAAGTGTTATGTTTTCAGGGTTCGTGTATGTTTGTGTGTCTAAGGCAGAGCAGACGTATTTCTTAATAATTTTAATTATATTCACTTGTTAATTATATAATATGCATACCGATTTTTTAGAAAATGTCGATTCGATTGCACCATTAGTTACTAGATGATGCCCGCCCGAGACTTCATCCGCTTTAAGTTTTTTTTGTTTCCCGCGAGAACTCATTGATTTTCCGGAATAAAAAGTCCACGTGGACGAAGTCACGAGCATCATCTAGTATTGTAATAAAATAAGAATAGTTTGGTTAGCACTCATTCACATTCACTATACGTATTAAGTCGCTGGAAATAAGTTAATTGTATTGAAAAATGTTTTGTTTCCTCACCTTCCGCCATATTGATATCGACAGCTTGAACGAAGGCAGGTGAAACACTGAAAGGTTTCGTTTCAGCCAGCATCGTAATCTAATTACCTTAATACCGGTGCTGGATCTAAAAAATGTGCTTAAAGCCTTAATAACTCAGTGGTTAGATATATTGTTATTAATTGAAATTTCTTTACCGATGTGAGAAAATAGCAATATGACGTAGACATCCGCTTGGAAATTCAAACCCTGAGGGGGTAAAATAGGGGTTTGAAATTTATTAGTTAGTTATTGAAGTTAGTCCACGCGGACGAAGTCGTGGGCAGAAGCTAGTCTTCTAAATAATTATTGGAAAAGGTGACTGACTAAACTATCGATGAAAAGCTCAAACCACTTGACAGATCGGGCTAAATTTTGGCATTTAGATAGTTATTATGATGTAGGCATCATTAGAAAGGATCATCATCGGTAGAAAGGATTTTTGAAAATTCAACTCCTAAGGTGGTAAAATAGGGTGTAAAATTTATAATTCGAATTTAAAGCGTTCGGGGTAGCGGGCAACAGCTGCAGCCAAAGTGTTTTTTTTGGTGTCTTTCTGTCTGTTACCCACCAATATAGAACAGAGATAGCCTACATCCCAGAAACGGAGAATAATACTTTTTAAACGGATAGACATGGAGTATTATTTTTTGAACTAGCGAAGCGAAGGTCTCTGAGTCTACTTGAGTGAATTGGCACTTGTCCGTCCGTCCGTCTGTCGTCCGTCTGTCAGAGCCTTATAACTTCTAAATTACTGAACGTAATTACTTCAAATTTAAATATAATATGTAAACCGATAGCCTCCAACTGAATATTGCCTAAAAAGTTATAAAAATCTTTATTTCAGGGAGGCTCTCAGAAGCGAATGCAAAGTAAAATATTTTTTATAGCGTTACATAGGGTTGCGGTATATCATTATAGAGATAATTAGGAATAGAGTCCAAAAATATGTTTTTTTAAAATTTTCCCCTAAAATTGATGAAATGGGGGGCTTTCAAAGTGGAGATTTTCTAACGTCCAAAGTTGACCTCAGAACTCTCAATTTTCTGATAGGCTAAGCCTGAAACTTGATCAATTATTTGAATTATATCCTGTACTTGAACAACAAATACTGAAATTAGATAAATATTATAAGGAAACGGAATTATTTAATTTTTAATCAGAATTTTTAACAGAACTTCATAATGAGGTCAATAGATGGCGTTGATGATGGTAAAAGTTTATTCCCTTTATGGATACCGCGAGGTCTCCATTCGGGACGAACCACTAGTTTACTCGTCTACAAGTTAGGGCCCTTGACTGCGAACTCACCTTTGGCAGTTATATAATTAAACCAATACCCTTTTCATCCCACCATTTCGGAAAGAGTATTTTTAATCTTCGATATCTGAATGCAAAAGCCGTTATCATCCTCTTGAGGATTAAGTAAATTGAATTTAGAACATCGTGTGCACGTTAGTAAATATCACTCGTCTATGAAGTTTGTGAATTCAAAACATCATTAAAACCTATTTACTTCTACCTCTATGGTGCCGAATTTCCACACAACCTTTTTTAATTTGTTAAAAACTCACACTCGTAACCTTCTTGGTGTACTAATGATTTTTTAATCGTGGTATGTACCCGTTATATACATTAAAATACTTCTTGGTGTACTTTTTTAATTTGCTTTGCGCGCACCATTTTCTTTCACGTCATGTCATTTCCTCGCTGAGGTGGGATGAAAAGTTACGTTTTGCACTCGAGTGAAAAGATTTTTCACCTCGTGCTCTTTTGATTCCCTCGCTGACGCTCAGGATTCTAATTTTTGAACCACTCGCTGCGCTCGTGATTCAATTTTAGAATCCTTCGCTTGCTCGGTCATCAAAATTGAGCACGCGGTTAGAAAACAACTTTTCACTCTTGTATAACAAATAACTATTATCGGTTCCTCAGTGAGTGAGACTAAGCTGCCTTTCTCACAAGGCCCATTGTTAGCGTCCATGTATCGGAATCGTATGAGACGTAACAAGAATCAATAGTAAGTAAGAATGACGCACATTCGTGCCACGAAATCAATTATTGGTCGTCGTAATTGTGGCTAATAACCCCGGCTCGCCGTATCCTTATTACAAGTTGAACTGCAGTGGAATTTCTCCATCTTCGTTTGGTAAGAACACTCTTTTTATTTCGCTGCAACATAGCCCTTGATTGGTGGTTATAGACGATGCAGTATAAGATGGTTGGCTAGATCTACTCGAAGTACCTATAGCAGTTATAATATGTATTAAAACCATAACTCTACAACGGCTTCTACACGGCATCTTATCGGAATGTTAATTTGCCAGCTGGATAAGCATGGCTGAAAACAAAGAAAATTCAGAAATTAGAATTGATAGATCTGAATTGACGCTGTCGGGTATGTATGTATGTAAGTTTTTTTATTCCCTCATAACTTCTGAATGAATATTCTGGGTTATGGGGTTCCCCCATAACCCAGAATAGACTACCATTAAATTACTTCTTTTATAACAGGTTTGAAAAAACAAAACTGGATTACATCTACGCTGAGTGATTTAGAGGCTATAAATATTCAATGTTCAAAACCAAATTTATGTCAGAGAATTGACTTTTTCCAGAAATTAAAGGGTTCAATCACAATTATTTAGGCGAACGAAGTCACGGGCGTTACCTAGCTATGTATAAGATGATATTAATGATAGCAACTGAAGCCTGAGACGTTCCCCGAAGCACGGATTAGGGTAATCGGACAGCTGAGCACATAATTCCATAAACGACATTTAATGACGGAATTTAATCCCTAACAACATCTAACAAGATTGTTGGAGATAATAATTAACTGGTAACGGTTATAATCACGTGGTAATTGCCTTCATATCAAAGAACCATACTAATATTATAAAAGCGAGAGTGTTTGTTTGTTGGTTTATTGGTTTGTTGGTTTGTCCTTCAATCACGCAGCAACGGAGCAACGGATTGACGTGATTTTTGGCATGGGTATAGCTGAGGACCTGGTGAGTGACATAGGCTACTTACTTTACCACGGAAAATTAAGGAGTTCCCGCGGGATTCAAAAAACTTAAACCACGCGGACGAAGTCGCGGGCATCAGCTAGTACTTAATATTTCCTCGTTGGTTAGTGGTTAGCATATTCTACTGTTACCGACGAAGTCCCGGGTTCGAATCTCGGGTCGTGCCATATAACGAGTGTTGGGTTTTTCTGACAAGAAATTCTCAGCACTAGCTCAGAGTTACGAAGTTGGCGGTGTCTCACCCCCGTGCCTCGGCGAGCACTTGAAGCGGTTGGTCTTGTGCCTGATGTCTCTGCGGTCGTGTCGGATTTCCGTTCCATCGGGCTATAAGAGTAAAGGAACAGAGAGTGAACCTGAGTGCACAGGTGTTCCTCTTCAGAGAGAGATCAGGCGCAAGACCGACGGATTTACTTGCTCTTCGAGGTCGCTCACCTTAGACAACGGGTCAGTAATTGAATCATAATTATCATCACTTCAACCCACAGACCAGGTTTACTACTCGGTGCTTCAACCCTTTGCCGGCTCACTACTGAGAACGAGTCTTTTCTCAGAATGGGAAGGGTTTGGGTTAGTCCACCACGTTGGCGGATTCTACTTGGTGCACTTAGCCAGCAATACAACGTAGGAAAAGCTTGTCTGAAAATATGCGTCACACTATGCAACAATAAAGATCCTACGTAGTGATGTAGCACAATCAAATTGTCAAACAATAAGGCCATTTGTCCACGTCCGAGCCAAATGGCTGGACAATGCAAGGCCCTGAACCTGTGTTAGCGGCGAGCGGTGCATTTCACGCCGGGACTCGCTGCCGGGAAGCGTATGATTCGTCGCAGGTCAACTCGATAACAGGCTTGGCGTACACTGCAAGCGAAACGGAATACATAAATTATTTTTATATTGATGTAAAGTAAAATTTTTGGTACACCACTAAAAATCAACACAAACAATATTCTTATGGATATAGTACAACAGGAAATACGAGTAGCTATGTATTGATCTCATGGCAAGGCAATAGAATACAATTAAAAGAAAAGTGGAGGGGGTATGCTAAAAAGTGTAATATGTAAAATTTAGAAATTACTAGCTGATGCCCGCGACTTCGTCCGCGTGGATTGAGGTTTTTCGGTTCCCGCGGGAACTCTTTAATTTTCCGGGATTAAAAGTAGCCTATGTGTTATTCCAGACTATGATCTATCTCTGTGCAAAATTTCATCCAGATCCGCTCAGCCGTTGGGGCATGATTGAGTAACAAACATCCATCCATACATCCATCCATCCAAACTTTCGCATTTATAATATTTATTTGATTGATGATTAATTAGTGGTGATAAGTAAGAGCGGCTTAGGCGCTCGGTTTGAAAATGGTATTTTTGTAATTTTTTAAATAAAAATAAATAAAATCTTTATTTGGAATTACCAGACACATGGAAGAAACAAACAAAAACATAAGTACTAGTAGAAAAGAAAAAATAAAATAACTTATGAACTAGACTGTGACAGGATAATTCCAAAAAGGGAATCGGCTCAGCATAATGCTGTTAAGGTGTAGATACACCATAACAGCGCTGATTTTCAGCCGATCCCTAAAAATAGTTTTCGACGCCCCGGACCGGCCCGGGTGGTCCGCTAACCCGACATCGCTAAACATCGAACAGAACATTGTAATTATTAACTACTTACTGTTATTACTCACAAATTTACTGTAAACATTGTATAATACAAAACTTTCAGCGCTATTTAATTCCCTCACGATGCTGAATATTATTATGTTTGCGCCTCGGGTGTAATTTTCATCATGCTGCAATTGTTATACATTATTTAATTGCAGTAGTCATGAAAGCGGTTGCGGTAATTCAGAAGTGGTGATAACACTATCGTATAGAATGTTATATAATGGTGAATATTGCCAAGATGGCATGCTTGATGCGGCGCCGATCGATCCAAGGGCGAACCGCATTGGACTCATTAGTAGAGTCTGAAACTGAACAGGTGTGACAACCCTTACAACTATCCAAACAAAATCCATATCCATGAATTATTTCACCATTATTATAAACTAGATGATGCCTGCAACTTCGCCCGCGTTAAGTTATTCCCCCGGGAACTCCTTACCTTCCCGGATTCATAAAGTATGCTATAACCTATGTCTTTCCCAGGGAGGCAACCATCTCTATACCAAGTTTCATCGAAATCGGTTAATCGGTTGGGTCGCTAAAGCATAGTAGACAGACAGAGAGATAGACACACTTTCGTATTTATAATTAATATTAGTATGGATGTAAAACTTTCGAAGTTTGTATGGTTTTTACTCCTTCACACCACAATGACTAAATAGATGGTGATAATAAAAAAAAACCCCGGCTGAGTTTGTTGTGGGCTCTTCTCAGACCAGGGCGCGTTTGGAACCCCCGTAGATTTAGTTTTAAGATACCGTAACGGATTATCACCATCATGTTTTTATTTTATTTTAAGTAAGTAATTTTTAACGTCAATAAGTGTACCTACAGTGTACCTATATTGAATAAATGATATTGACTATTGACTATTGACTATTGATATAGATGAAATTTGGAATTATTAGAAGCTTAGATATTACCTGAATCATCATCAGCTGTATATATTTTACCACTATTATGAAAATGCGAATGTGTTTGTCTATTCGTTTGTCATGCTTCATTTTATCCTGATATATGAAAGAGTTCCCACGGAAATAAAAAAAAAACCTTATGCACGCGGGCGAAGCCGCGGCTGAATCAGCGGGCTCCATCTAGTATTTGAAAAGGACGTGACCTAAAAGTGAAAAGAACCTATCCCGAAATAAAACAGAGCTAAGGCGATAAACAAATATTTCAAAATGTTGCTCAATCATTTCCTACTTAAGCTGTGTACTTAAGAAACCCCTTAGGATAGCGCCAAACAAATAGTCGTCTCTGAGCTGGGGTGCGAGTGCGTGTTTGCGCAGCTCTCATACAAACTTAGGTTTAAAGAGAGATTTATTTTCTAAAAGAAGAACAAAGGTTCAGTTATATGAGAACTTAATAATCTATGCGTAAACATTAATGCTTATGTAGAGTAAAAGGTGACCTTAAACAGAATTAATTACTAACTACATACTAATCTAAAATATTTATTAAACTTCATTTTGAAAGTGCTTAAGTATTTTTTTAAATCTCAAAGGATTTTTCATTAAAAACTTCGTTTTGTATATCATTGTACAGCTCAAGTTACAACTTCAATTTCAATTTCTTTATTGTGAATACAACAATGTGTACTAAAACAGTATATAGTATAGTCTAGTTTTTAATTAGTAGGTGTATATACTCCTTAAAAACTAGACGAAATCATTGTTATTCCCTAACACTTGAAAAAAGGAGTGCTTAGACACTCGTGCTTAGATAATGTTACGACTTGTGAGTGTCATACAATAATGTATATACAATAATAACGATATCGTAAAAAATATATGTTGGCACAATATTATTTAAAAAAAAATTATTTCCTTCTTTATTCTGTTCTCTTTAATCCCTCTTCTCCTGCATATCTCAAAGCACGTTTCTCATTTCTAGGTTCAAACTCTTTCTGCCATAGAGGTAGTATAACCTCTGTGATTTCTACCCTTTCATCCACCGGTCGAAAAGCGATAACAAGCTTGCGATCTCGCTCCCGTTGTTACAGTGAGTCTTTTACTGTTAAAGCAGTCATATTATGGAACGCATTACCCCGAGAAATTATTCGTCACTCCGAATAGATACATATATTTAAACGTCGTTAAAAAAATCATTATTTATCTATGTACTTATTGTAGTTGTAAGTGTATGATAACAATATATTAAATTTTATAATATTTATTATTTTTATTCATTGTAGTATCTTTATGTGTTACTTATATGTAAACTATAGCATGTATGTTTATGTAAGTATATTTTATACTTTTGTTACTTCTTATTTTTGTTTTATGTGCATCGACCACATGAGCTCCTAAACCCAGTGTCATCAGCTTTGTACTCTCGGGTTGCCTTTAAAAGATCACTTTAGTGATAAGGCCGCCTTTGCGCATTACCACAGTTTCCTGTATTTTGTCTTGTATGCATAATTTTGTACCTATGTGTTAAATTGCAATAAAGATTTATACTACTACTACTACTACTGTTGCCCTCAGAGTCGCTTAGTGCAGACAGTTAATGCTTTAGATAATTAAGTAGGTACATACTATGAAAATTATTTTTGACTAATGAAAACTGCCTATTGTGTCTGAAAATTAAATCATCTTTGTTCTGCCCTTGGTTTTGCATGTTATACAGTGTGACTTAGTGATTGGCGCTTCAATCCACTTGCAAATACCAAAAAGTAAAATTATAGACCGATTCGTTCTTGGTTTGTTTTTAAGTTCAAGGCAATCTTATTGAAGTTAATGCAGATTTCAAAATTTTATACTAACTACTTACTAGATAATGGCCGCGACTTCATGCACGTGGATTGAGGGTTTTTGATTCCCGAGAGAACTCTATAATTTTCCGGCAAAAAAGTAGCATAAATGAAATGAAATGAAATGAAATGAAATGAAATGAAATGAAAATATACTTTATTGTACACCATACATAAAACACATGTAAACAAATACAAATTATGAAAGACTGTACAATAGGCGGCCTTATCGCTGAGAAGCGATCTCTACCAGGCAACCTAGAAAAGGAAATAATAACAGAAAATTTTAATGAGGGTGTACACAAAGTAGGTAATACAATTAAGGGATAAAACACTTAAACACAGGTAGCAAACCCAAAGACTATTATAGTATATAATACACAAATCTGTACACATAAAATACATATAATACATAAATAATGTACATACATACATACATATATACATATATAAATATATACATATAATATATACACACAACTTAAATATATAATGAATATAATAGGTATCAATAATTTAGATATAAGCTTTCTATCTAAGGAATAGAATGTAAGGAAATGGATACACAAAACTAAGGAGGTAAAAAGTGTTTTTTTAAGAGACTCTTAAAAATAGGCAAAGATTTTGTCTGCTTAATATTAAGAGGGAGAGAGTTCCAAAGACGAACAGCTTTAATGGAAAAAGACTTGGAGTAGAAAGCAGTGCTATGAGAAGGAATACTAAGAGTTAGATTATCCTCAGAGCGGAGAGATCGACCCGAGTGAGAATCACCGAGAAACTCAAACCGTTCTTTCAGATAAGGAGGAGTGGCTGGAATGAAAAGAACACAGTACAAGAGAGATAAAAGATGAGTATTCCTGCGAAGATGAATTGGGAGCCTCTCGAGTTTATTGCGAAATTCAGAAACGTGGTCATATTTACGAAGCCCAAATATGAACCGTATACAAAGATTTTGAATGCGCTCGAGTTTGTTTAGTTGCTCCACACTTAAGTCTAAGTAACAAGCATCAGCATAATCAAGAATTGGTAAAAGGAGAGATTGTGCAAGCGCAATTTTAGTCGGTATGGGTAGAAAGTTACTCAACCTCCGGAGAGAGCCGACAGCAGCAAACACCTTCCTACTTACTTCACTAACCCGGGGAACCCAAGACAGAAACTTCTCAAATACAATGCCTAGGTTTTTAACTGTGTCACTATACTGTAATTGGACCCCATCAAAAACAACATGGGGAAGAGTAGCCCAGTCTATGCGTGATATTAGATTTTGACTACCTATTATAATGACTTGTGTCTTGAATGGATTTACTTTAAGTCCGTAAGACTTACTCCATTGGACAATAGAATCTAAATCTTTATTAACTAAATCAATAGTCCTAGGTAAATCTTGTAATTTAGACTGAGCATACACTAGCATATGTGTTATTCCAGACTATAATATATCTCTGAGACAAATTTCATCCAGACCAGTCCAGCTGTTTTGACGTGATTGAGTAAAAAAACATCCATATGAGAGTATAACTATAGACACTACACACTAATTCACTTAATATTGTTTTAAAAGAGTTTATCCAGAACCAGTTTATCGCTGGTTATTCTCGGTTATCTCGCCTGATTATTAAAAAAATAACTTAATATTCCGGGTACTAATTTGTAACTAGGAAGGATACTAAGTAAGTAATGTTTATTGTTTACTAGTCCTGACTAATAATACTTTCTGATAAATAGTTTCATGTTTTCAGACACGACAGACTTCAGTTTTCATAAAGAAAATTTAATGTTCACGTTATCTGTTAGGCGGGCCGAACACTGACGTACGCGAGTGTGGTATTTATTTAGAAGTGAAAATTTAGTTTCTCTAGATATGTCCGCTAGTCAAAACTCTCAAATGCTTCCGATTGAACTCCGAAGGAGGGTAGCCAAGCGTTTGGCTTCATCTGGACGTGTGGCTTATACGATTATAATATCTAGCCGAACATACTTTACTTATTCTACCTTGCTATTGTATTAACTGTACCATAAAAAATAAAACGACGATGTACCTACCTATTTGATTTTGCACTCAAAATTTTATGTAAACTTTAAGTACGAGTTTATTGCCTTGGTAGACTCCCAAGCCACTCTCAAAGTCTAGACGGCACGCTTAGTCTAAGTTTTTATATTACAAATTCAATTGATCGTATTGAGCGTTCGATCACGTTAGCGTCAAAGTAAAATGAACCTTCGTTAATCAAGAGCTCAATTTCGTGTATGTATTCAAAGCCAACTGATACGTTTTAAATAAAAATCAGTTGCACTGAATTTGTGACTTTAAATCAAGATCTTCCATTTTATTTTGACACTAGTGTGATAGAACGCTTACGATCAATCGAGTTTGCTATGCAAAAACTTAGACTAATTATAATTGTGCTCATCTGCTGCAGAAAAGCGTTTGATGACGCCGCTATAGCCAGTGCACGCCCAACCTTATGTACCTACGTACGTAATTCGTAAAACTAAATGACGAAATGATGCTAACTGAAACGGTATCACGAGTCACGACTCACGAGTAAGCTATCTCTTTTTTATCTATGTATGAAAATGACAGGTAATTTTCTTTCAACACAAAGGACTTATAGCTAATAAATAGTTACGTACCTACTTCAACATGTTTTTTGTCGTCATCCATTTCTCTCAATGCTATTTCCTCGTCGTATTTTCGTTTGTAATATCCGGCATAATATTGATTGCGTCGTGAAATAACGACACTCGGCACGCAAAGACAAATATAACATCTTCTATCATATCAAAATTGAATGAATTACAAAAAAAATTAGTACGAACGATAAACTGATACCAGCATGGAAATCTCAAAACATTATTGAAATACTTTTATTTGTTATTAGGTGATGCCCGCTGAAGGTTTTATATGTATTTTGTAATTAGAACACATTGCCTTGACAACGTATTGTTATTTTTGCACATTCTGTCACTATGTAAACAAACCGAATAAATATAGCTTTCGATATCATGTAGGTGTATTATTAAATACCAAATATCCTACATTTGGTAGCAGAGCGTGGTTAGTGGCTTTGTTTCAGGAAGCAAAATGAATACATCGTCTACGTATCGAATTGAGCCATTGAAAAAAGACAACTATGATACATGGTGTGTCCAGGCTCAGGCCATATTAATAAAAAATGATCTGTGGCATTATGTTACCGGCGAAGTTGCCGACAAAAAACAAGATACAATGGCGAGAGCGGAGATTTTGCTTCTTATGTCTCCAAATGAGCTAAAACAAGTGAGTGCTTGCACAACTTCCAAAGAGGTGTGGGATAAATTAAAATCTATCATCCAAAGCTCGGGGCCTGCGCGGAAAGCTGGTTTGTTGAAACAATTAGTTGTTAAAAAAATGTCAGCGAATGAAGATGTTCGGGATCACCTTAGTAATTTCATGGACATTGTTGATAAATAGCAAAACATGGAAGTAAGTATTCACCCAGAACTGCTGAGTATTATGATGCTTTATAGTTTACCAACCTCTTATGAAAACTTTAGAATAGCGATAGAATCAAGGGACGTTTTACCGAACCCTGAAGATTTAAAAATAAAAATCATAGAGGACAGTGATGCTCGACAAAGTTGCTCAAAAAAACTGAATGTCCTATTTATGGATTTGCAGATGCAGATTGGGCATCGTGTGCACTGGACCGGCGATCATACACAGGATACTCTTTTAAATTGTCTAGCGGATGCATTAGCTGGGAATCGAGAAAACAGAGAACAGTAGCCTTGTCTACGGCAGAAGCAGAATACATGGCATTAACAGAAGCTGTAAAGGAGGCTATACATTTAAAAATGTTATTAAATAGCATTGCTAGTAAACAGCAAAGTAGTGTACTCATATACAGCGACAGTCAAGCTGCCATACAGATTGTCGCGAAGTGCATATATGCGATCGCGAAACGCTTAGATCTTTGGTAAGAGAAATTAGCATCTATAGTCTATCGTAGTAGTTTATCAGTCATCTATGACATACCCGGAAATTGGTCTTTAGATTATGAATTCTATATTTTAAAACCTTGATAAATGAATATCGGTGTTGCATAGCAACTCGTTGATTTTTCGGTCTCTAGAAATGTAATGGAACCGTAATCCTTACGTTTCATGGAAATGGTGTTATGACGAAGCGGTGATCGAGAGATGGTGAAATCGAAAGCTAAGTACCTAGGCAGATTACCTAAGCTATAACACTAGAATTTCTTTATGTTGAATTTCGAGTATCAGTTGTATTGATTAGTGATTTATGGGCGCTCATGAGTTACTTGGGGAAGCAATGGATGTATAAGCAATGAGTTAATTGTTAATATGATGAATTAATTATTGATGGTTATGATGAACTAAAGTGATATCGAGACCAATGATCATTGAAAGTGTATCCCTTAGATAAGGGTAGCGCATGTGCGAAGGTAAAGCCTGTCTAAGGAAGGTTCTAGATGTGAAGGCGAAAAGAGGGAGGTTAGATGCCTTCGGCTGGGACGGGCCTGGTCGAGGAAGGAGAATGCCTTCAGCTACGAGGCTTACGGGCCTAGCTGAGGAAGATGGGGCCTCCAAATGTAAGTATGTTACGAGCCGTCCGGAGAAGGCACGGTCTAGAACAGGAAGATCTTGGTCTGATGGTCAGTTAAAATGAGAGTTTACTGGAAATATGAAATGAATACTTACTCATCCATGGCTAAGATTAACAGAATTCATATGCTAGGTCTTAGGGCATCACGAGCGGTGATGTCATAGTCAATGTGAATGTACAGGTCTCCGAGATAACGCACACCACGATGAGAGAAGGAGCGAGAGGACACAAGGGCGAGATATAGTAGTACGAGGCGGCAAGCGCCCGTTGATCTGTGTACATGTGTGTGATGACTCCAATGGGTTTAAAGATTAATTCGGTGACATTCTGTTCCATTGAACATCCCTATATATCAGTAATAGAGTTGTCCGTTCATATCCATATTATTGACGTAGACGTGTCCCAAGATATAAAGCAGATAATGGAATAGAATGGGCTCGCCGACACAGATGTGCAAGAATGAAATTGTCAGCAATAGAACCAAGCATATAGATTTAAGAACACATTTCATTCGACAGCATGTTAAGGACAAAACAATTCATGTTATTTATATGAATACTGAGAGGATGGAAGCTGATATTTTAACAAAAGGACTGCCATCCCAAAGGCTGGAGTCTCTGACCAAGAGTCTAGGAATGTGTTAGGAGGAGTGAAGGTTTTATATGTATTTTGTAATTAGAACACATTGCCTTGACAACGTATTGTTATTTTTGCACATTCTGTCACTATGTAAACAAACCGAATAAATATAGCTTTCGATATCATGTAGGTGTATTATTAAATACCAAATAAGTATCCTACACTCGCGAGTATGTCCGCGTGGATTGAGGTTTTTGGGAACTCCTTTTCATTTCTGAAACTCCATCATTTACAAGTGACATGCTATTTGAAACCTTATCCCATTGGATTTCTTTTTCTCAGAATGTCGCTTAATCTTAATGGAATTGAGATTATGCGTCATTTAATCTTATTACGAAATAATTTACAGAAAATGGAAAACTACTTTCTTTTTCTACTTTCCCTCATAAATATCAGTGGTGGACTTAATTAACAGACAAAATATTTATAGTATAGGAACAGATTTTTTCTTATTTTCTTTTGTTTGTTATGTCTATGAATTTATTGTTTAGGCTATCCTTTTCGCCTTATGCGGTGTGTGTTTATTATAATAAGAAATATTTACTAAATGGTCTTTTTGTCGACCCCTGGCGCAGTGGCGAGCGTTGTTGTCTTACAAGTGGGAGACTCCGAATTCAATCCTGGATAGTTAAAGTCAAAGTTAAAAGTCAATATAGGAATTTAAATTTTTCAATTTTTTTCCCTTGTTTGGTCTGGCATGGTGAGTAACTTCGGCCGTTGCTAACTACTTTACCACCCTACCGGCAAAGGCGTGCCGCCAAGTGATTTAGCGTTCGGGTACGATGACGTCTAGAAACCAATTATGAGTAGAATATAATAATAATAATGTCCTCCCGACCGAATTTTGGCCACGGCGGCCAATCTCCTGAGAGATTAGCCAACTGCGCGGGAGATATTATAGTGCACAAGTGTGTGCGCAACCACAGGTACACTCTCTGTTCCTTTTACTCTCATAGCCCGATGGGACGGAAAATCCGACACGACCGGTGAGAGATCAGGCGCAGGTGCTCTCCGAGGCACGGGGGTGAAACACCGCCAACTTCCTAACTCCGGGCTAGTACTGAGAATTTCTTGTCAGAAAAACCCAATACTTGTTGTGACCCGACCCGGGCCTCGAACCCGGGACCTCGTCGGCCGCAGTCGAACATGCTAACCACTACACCAACGAGGCAGTCGAGGGGTAGAATATATTACGTAACTGTCAACCCTTAGTCCACTAACCCGGTCTTTGTTAAGAACTATATTTAAGAGACGTAGTCCGTGTGGGATAAGGTATTTTATTCTGAGGGAACTCTTTAATTTTCTTAGATAAAAAGACCCTTATTCCATCAATAATACAATTTTGCTCTCCACGGCTGTACCGGTAGGTAAGTGGCTTCGGCCGCGGCTGGTAACCACTTTACGATATCAAGCGAATCAAACATAATAATTATCTACCAGCAGGCCAAGTGGGAGATTTTTAAATATTCGATAGTGGCAACATTAACTACCATTTCTAAGATGAAACTAGATGATGCCCGCGGGAACTACTTAATTAGCCTATGTCCTTCCCTGGGATGCAACCTAAATCTATACCAAATTTCATCAAAAACTATGGGCCTTGAGAGTGTAGCAAACAGACAGACACACACTTACGCATCTATACTACTAATTTTATAAATGCGAAAGTTTGGATGGATGGAGAGCACGTTAAGCCGTAGGTCCTGGGTTATTATTATCACTAACATGAAAATAGTCGTCAACCCGCATTGGAGCAGCGTGGTGGGTCTCAGCTCTAATTTCCACTCAACTATGAGAGTGGAGGACTATGCCTCGGAGCTTTTGTCTAAAGAATTTTTAGTTGATTATTACACTTTTTTGGCATTTATGATTTTCTAAGCAAGGTCCTCCCGTTTACTTATCACTAAAAGGGCTATATATACAAAAAAAACTGGTTTGCAATCCCTACTTATCATCGAATAGAACACAAGTAGGTTAATAACATTGACCATCGCCCTAGACTAGCCCTGCTAGACGCATTAATGTATACAACAAAAACATTCATCAAAGTCCACCAACCCCCTTCCTCCATGTCAGAATTAATATAAGTAAACACCATGGCTGTTACATCCCAAGGTCGAAGGTCAATGTCGCCTCCGTCCCGTCACGTAACCGTGCCAGTAGCGAGTGCCGCAGTCGAATGTCATATTGGTGAACCAAGTAACGCACGCGTCGGCAACATTTGGTCCGTTACGACAAGCATTTCCTTTTTTAACCGACTTCCAAAAAAGGAGGAGGTTCTCAATTCGGCGCGTATCTTTTTTTTAAAGTAAAACTTTTTTCGTTACAATTTGAGATTTTACATTTAAAATGGCCGCCAAACAGTACAGGCTTTTTAGCCCGCCATCGTACAGGTAGAATATGAGTAAACACCATGGCCGTTACATCCCAAGGTCGGCGGTCAATGTCGCCTCCGTCCCGTCACGTAACCGTGCCAGTAGCGAGTGCCGCAGTCAAATGTCATATTGGTGAACCAAGTAACGCACGCGTCGGCAACATTTGGTCCGTTACGACAAGCATTTCCTTTTTTAAAAGTAAAGCTTTTTACGTCGCAACTTGAGATTTTATATTTAAAATGGCCGCCAAACAGTACAGGCTTTTTAGCCCGCCATCGTATAGGTAGAATATGAGTAAACATCATGGCCTTTACATCCCAAGGTCGGCAGTCAATGTCGCCTCCGTCCCGTCACGTTACCGTGCCAGTAGCGAGTGCCGCAGTCGAATGTCATATTGGTGAACCAAGTAACGCACGCGTCGGCAACATTTGGTCCGTTACGATAAGCATAGAAAAATGCTTATCGTAACGGTTTTTTACTTATTTTTTTAATGTGCAACATGAGTTAAGTATTTAAGTTTAAAATCTGTCAAACAGTTCTCAGCCCACCATCAAATATACACCATGTTCTGGTGGTTCGCCCCGAACTGAGACCTCGCGGCGCCATCTATTGACATCATTGTGAAGTTCTGTTATAAATACTAAGGCTCATTAAAAATTAAATAATTTCGTTTCCTTAAAATATTTATCTAATTTTAGTATTTGTTGTTCAATTACAGGATATAATTCAAATAATTGATCAAGTTTCAGGCTCAGCATTTTAGAAAATTTAGAGTTCTGAGGTCAACTTTGGACGTTTGAAAATCTCCACTTTGAAAACACCCCATTCCGTCAATTTTAGGGGAAATTTAAAAAAAAAATTATTTTTGGACTCTATTTCTAATTATCTTTAAAATGATATACCGCAACCCTATGTAACGCTATAAAAATATTTTTTCTTCATATTCGCTTCTATGAGAGCCCCCTGAAATAAAGATTTTTATTACTTTTTGAGCACTATTCGGCTGGAGGCCATCGGTTTATAAACATAATATTCAAATTTGAAGTAATTACGTTCAGCAATTCAGAAGTTATAAGGCTCTGACAGACGGACGGACGGACGGACGGACAAGTGCAATTCACTCAAGTAGACTCAGAGACCTTCGCTTCGCTCGGTCAATAAACATGTCATTTTAGAAACAACATAATGCGCGGGTTCACTGCATTTGGTCCGATGGTTACAATAAAGTTACTATTTACCTGAAGCGTTATCCATAACATGATAATATAAATAGGTGGTACTGAATTTTGGACAGTAAATCAAGAGAATTAAGGTTCAGTTTACATAAATTGTTTCGACGGTCAAGTTCTATCAACATTGGTGAAATCTAATATTGAACTACCCTTCCAATATTGAATGAACACTTACGTCTTCACGTACCATTCAAAACGGTAATCATGATGCCCGTTCTAGATTGATAAAGCGGTTGAGTATTGAAAAGGTCAGATTTGTGCTTGATGATTTTAGAACATAGTTCTTTTTGGCCCTACAGAACGCAGGGATCTAGCCTGGAAAAAATCGTACCCACAAAACAGTGTTAAACTCTGTCTTCCTCTATCTATACTAGAGGGAGAGAGACAGAGTAGGTGAATGTAATTATTTTAGTTAAAAAGAGCCGCGTCGTAAGGTAAACGTTGCAGGTTCGAATCTTCCATAAAGTAACAATATTCATAAAGAATATCCAACGACACCACATAGCTTATATAAATGTTAGGTATAATTGTTCATAGTATCGAAAAACCACAATTTCTTGTTAAATATTATTAAATTGAAAGTTTCCATGTAAGTAGTTTATACGTATAAAAAACTAGTTGATTCCCGCGACTTCGTCCGCGTGGATTTATATTTATTGATTCCCGCAGGAACTCTTCAATTTCCCGGGATAAAAAGTAGCCTATGTCCTTCCCTGGGATGTAATCTATCTCTGTACCAAATTTCATAAAAATCGGTTGAGTAGTTGGGCCGTGAAAGCGTAGCAGACAGACAGACAGACAGACGGACAGACAGACAGACAGACACACTTTCGCATTTATAATATTAGTATGGATATTAGTATGGATGGATATGGATTAACTTACAATAATTAATCACTTATTATTATAATATATTTAACTAGGTACTTAATTAATTCCAAATTCAAATCTCTATAAAATTGATTTAACTATAAGATTATAAATGTAAAGACCTTTTAATAATTTAAAATGTTAAAATATAATATTCTAGGTACTCGAATTCTCTTTTCTCTCTTCTAATTATTCGAAGGCCTCTGTGAATACCAATTTTGTTTTAACTTGGTTAAAATCAATAAATTGTTCTGATAGGATCTTTCTTAGAAAATAAAGAGATAACAAAATTAATCAAGTACTTCCTGGACTTAAATATAATTTTCGTCAAAACCAATCAAAAATTTATTAAAGTTTACAAGAAGTCGGTTAAAAATAACGCTTAATATTACCTCAATATCTCTTACACAACATTTTAGGCTACACAATAAAACAAATTCTTAACAATAAATACGGAAATCACGAAAACTAAGAAAAGTATAGCAGCCTAAAGAAATTTTATTTCGAATTTTTAAGGAATTAAAAAATAACTTAAACCACGCGGACGAAGTCGCGAGCATCGGACTGTCAATAATTCATTGTCGGATAAAAATTAAAAAATAATTCCGTTATTATAATTATATTTTTCAGCCTACCCTTTTTATGTTGTGAACCGCTGGCAAGGCGGCCGGTGGGTGTCTACAAACCGACACGCAAACCAACTTCTGCAACGACTTTTCAGTTAAAACTACCGCGGAATCCATCCTGGCCGCCCATAACACACGAGTGCCGTAAAAAAAATATTATAATAAACAAATGTTCATAAATAAACTTTGATCTTATACAAAACTTATAACAAAAACTTACCCTCATGCGTGTTGTGAAGTGAAGTGGATTCATTACGGACATGATTAATTATTCTGAAGGTAAGTTACTGAATAACATTATAATTCTACTAAAAAAAGCTATGAGAGCCTAGTCACTAGTGGTTTCGAGATACCCGGCTTTCTATTTGGGTGGTCGTGTGTTCGATCCCCGGCCACGCAATATTAACGTTTCGGAATATTTATGACACCTGTGTCAAGAATAAATTAGTTCGTACTTATTATTAAATAGAGTCTAAAACACCTCAAATTCACATCCTCTTTAGTTTTCATCATCCCTATTATGTGCGTAAAAAATGTGTGCATGCCCGAGAGTTCTTCATTATGTTCTCGAAGGTGAGTGAAGTCTGTAAATCCGCATTTGCCCAGCGTGGTGGACAAAGGCCAAACCCTTCTCATGCCGAAAACATGCTCGAGCTCAGTAGTGAGCCGGCAATGGCAGCACAAATCACTCTCAGAACGGCAAAGGTTTAGGTCATAGTCCACTAGATATAGGTAAGTATTATAATATTATTATCCATTTTTATATTCTAGTTAATCATTAGATTTACCAATTTCAACCTAATGACTCTTTGATGGGACAAATTACTTAAGTTATAAACTTTGTAAGCCCTTTCAAGCGTCATACTAAAGTCCTTTAAGGGAGAAAACCATTAAACTTGGGCTTAGATTTAAAATATTATCCAAAATATCAATGTTGAAGCTTTTAGATTCATTAAATTACGCCTGAGCACAGATTAAATACATAGTGTCGTATTTGGAAACTAGCTGATGAATATTATATTAGCTGAATATATGAATATTATGTATACTAGCTGATGAATAGATATTATAAATGCGAAAGTTTGGATGGATGGATGAATATTGTATGGATGGATGGATGTTTGTTACTCAATCCCGGCAGAACGGCTGAATGGATCTTAGTGAACTTTAGCACAGAGATAGATTATAGTCTGGAATAACACATACGCATGAAATAATAAAATAAAACCTCAATCCACGCGGATGAAGTCGCGGGCACCAGCTAGTAAGTAGGTAATGTAACAACATTTAGAATTCAAAACGTCTACGTTTTAGTTTTAAAAATAAGTCGTAATTAAGAGTATTGGGCCTGCTGGCCTTACGTAATTTAATTATTATTTAAAACAAAATACAATTTCCAAGAGAACCAATTTTCCTAAAAAGCTATCGAATCTTGCCAAAAAGCAAAGCCTGGGGTATTTGAACGCGTCATAATGGAATTAAATTTCTAATTGGCTAATTTATAAATAAATCCATACTAATAATATTATAAATGAGAAAGTATGTGTGTCTGTCTGCTACGCTTTCCTGCCCATCTTTTCAACCAATTTTAACGAAATATACAATAGTAGGTTGCATCCCGAGGAAAGAAATAGGCTTCTTGACGACCTTCCTGGCGCAGTGTTGAGCGCTGTTTACGTAGGAGGTCCCGGGTTCGATCCCCGGCAGAGTCAATTTGGGAATTTAGAATTTCTGAATTTTCTCTGGTCTGGCCTGGTCGGAGGCTTCGGCCGTGCCTAGTTACCACCCTACCGGTAAAAATGTGCCGCCAAGCGATTTATCGTTCCGGTACGATGCCGTGTAGAAACCGATTAGGGTTATGGGATTAATATAACTGCCATACCCCTAACAGGTTAGCCTACCATCTTAGACTGCATCATCACTTACCATCAGGTGAGGTTGCAGTCAAGGGCTAACTTGTAGTAAAAGGGCTACTTTTTATTTCGGCAAATTAAGGAGTTCCAGCGGGAATAAAAAACCTGAATCAACCTTAAAAATCATAATAGAACGAAGTCGCGGGCATCATCTAGATTCTAGTGTATAATAATAGTATGGATTAGGTCACGCTAGCTAGTTTCAAGCTTTACAGTAATTTAAACTTACTTTCCTAGTGTGTGAAGCACTATGATAAAATTATACAACTTTACAGTAATGTTTTCAATAACGAAGGTCAATATTTCACACCTGCTCACGGACGTACCAATGGACTACGTAAAGTGGCAATTACAAAAGATGAGTTATAGCGTAATGGGTCATTACAGCTCTCCAGCTTCCTCGCACGTGGGCGTCAATTGTCGGATCATGCTGAGGATATGGTGTGACCTCCTCGCGAACTAGACGAGATGGTAACGAATTGATTGCAAAAAAACTGGCCAAGCGTGTGTCGGGCAGTGTAGGGTTCCGTAGTTGCCCGTCACAATATTTTAAACTTGCCTCTATAGAAATTTAAGAAATTTTAAATTATTATTCATTAAAAGTATAAGTATATTCATTAAAAGTATGCCTCTTAAAAGAGCTTATTATACTGTTGAAGATTACGTAAATTACAAAAGAGCATGGATTTGACTCGCTCCAGCAATGCTAAGGACAGCGGTTACTTAGGTATAGTATATGTAATTACATATTATATGTAATTTATTTTTTTCAAAAGAGCAACCACCGACTTTATTGCTGGTTCTTCGGCAGTAATAAAAGTTTAGGTATTTGAATAAAAAACGTTTGAATTATTTTGAATTTTGAACAGCGCTCAACTATACCGGAAAATTGAATACCCCAACTCCCAAGATACTTAACAAAAGCATCACAGCTTGTTAACATCAATGTACGAGTAGAATATTCAATGAAGACTTCTCTGAAGAGTCAAGCTCAATTGAGCTCTTAAAATGACCAAGTAGACAATGAAGGTAGAATTTAGGAAGTTAGTAGATCGACTTTTCCACTCTCTGGAGCTCTGATCACCGGCTGTTTGGGTCTTGAAGGCCACGCAGTGGGTGGAAGTAATATTATAGGGGCCTTCAAGATCCAACCAAAATTACCAAGTAGACAATGAAGGTAGAATTAAGAAAGTCAGTAGATTGTCTTATTATTAAATAAAATTTTCTTATTACCAAACCGCTTAATCTGTTTATTTATTTTAACGAATCACTTAATTTTTCTTTCAAGTTTACCACCTTTAAATTAAGCCAAATAGATATTTTAAAGCCAGGTACCTCATAATAATTTATAAGGCTTTTCAGGTAACTAGTCATTTTAAGCTAATCGCCAAGCACTTAAATTTTGTGTGACTCAGTTATCGTTGAAATTAGTCGTTAAATATTTATTATACTTCGTCCTCGTGGATTAAGATGTCCCTCCTCAGGATGCAACCTATTCTGAACCTTTCATCAAAATCGGGTGAAAAGATTGGCCGTGAAAGCGTATTAGACAGGCAGACAGACACAATATATTCGCATTTATAATATTACTACCTCATGCCCGCAACTTAGTCCGCGTGGTTTGAAGCTTTTTGGTTCCCGTGAGAACTGTTAAATTTTCCTGGATAAAAAGTAGCATAAGTATTATTCCAGACTTATTTCTTTGCCAAATTTAATCCAGATTCGTTCAGCCGTTCTGGCGCGAACTCCGTTAAAGAATAGGCTATATTTTAGCCCAATTAATCTATCAAAAATAACTGAAAATATATCCCGGAAAATTAAAGAGTTCCCTCGGAAAACAAAAACCTGAAACCACGCGGACGAATTCGGCGGCATCATCTAGTATTAATAATACTTAATTAAGTAAACCCCGCGAAATAAGTTTTTTTTATTTCCTTAAAAATTTTCCGGGAATTTTAACTTCTTCGTACTAACTGTCCCGGCTTGGTGCAAAAATGTGTTCCTCAGACCTCAGTGCGGACTTTTGGCCTGAAGACATAGTGTACCGTCGGTATACGGAAGCGAGAGAAAAATCCTTACCTTAGTATTAAGATTGTATTGTATTTTATAACATGGGTCTTGTTGCCTGAAATAAATGAATAACAATAAAAGTAGCCTAATTTGGCTATTTGACTGTTTTCGGAAAATTACTTAAAAATGTACGTGGGTTCATTTTATATAAGTACATTTTTAGTACATTAATTTTAAATTCGCGCGAAAACAGCCGGTCACGTGACATTTGCTAGCTGTGACGTCATAGCTCAAAATACAATAAAGCTAACTACGACGCACTGAGTTATAAGTGATTTTGAGTGGAAAGTTTACAGCTTTTTTGATGCAATTCTGAAAATTACAAGCTACAAGACGTGTGTAGAAATACTATAAATAAAAATTAATTCGTATCCTGTCAAATTGTATAAACACATTCTATACAATATTACCTATGTCATAAACGTCGAAAGCAGTGGTTACAGTTAATCTGCCGAGACCTGGAATTTAAATCGGATAAATCTGCGATATTGCTTAGTGAAGATCACTTTGATGTTAGTGTTATAAAGAAATCAACTAAAAATTCTGATCTAGCAAAATTGAATTTAACATAAATAACATAAATTATATTTCTGTCACTTTACAGCAGCACTTTCTGAGGTCTTAAATACGTGACCTAATTGCTGTCATTTTGTGTATTTCGGCAATTACATGTAAGATTTTACATTACGAAACTCGGCAGAGCAAAAGTTTACACGCAAATAAATTTGCAACCATAAATGAATCGACTTTAGGCAGATTTGCAATATCAGCTGTAGGTATAGCATTCTATTCCTCTCACAATCACAAATCGAAATATATTAGTGTTAATTTTATCAACAATACGCAAATATTAGTACACGTACACGACGTTTTTTTTTATTTTGAAATGTGACGTCACGCGGGGCTCTACATGACCGCCCGCGTTTCGCTTCTAGTAATCCACAGATAAAAAATCTCAAATTTGTTTTGCAAAAATAAAATATTTACAATTTATTTTAATGCAAAACACATACACACATACATACATTGTATAATTATTGTTAACCTACAAGCTACCAAATCTAACATATTTCATATTTTATAGTTACAGCTGTCAAGTAGCCAATTACACCCATCCAAAAAGTGACGTCGATCCGTTGCTCTGTTGCGGTGTGATTGAAGGACAAACCAACAAACAAACAAACAAATACATTTTTGCATTTATAATATAAGTGCTCAGGTAAATAAGTATGATTGCCTCTGCCAGGAATCAAACTCGTAATTTAAGACCGCAGCGCTCACCTCCGCGCCAAGAAGGTCGTATACCACATAACACGATGAGAGTCTTAGGTATAGTTACAAGTGTAAGACGCTGACATTAAATTAGATTTGATACGAAGCCTCCCTAAGGAGCTCGTTTGAAATAGTATCATATTTACGAGCATCTAGTAAGCGAGTTGTATCGTTTTTCTCAATTGCATAATATGACTTCCAACTTTTTTTTAATCTTTTTTTTATGAGTTTTTATTTTCTTGGGGCCATACTGCCAATATTTAAAGTCATATTGTTGACTTTCGTGTTTTAGCATTATAATCCTTATTTAAGGAATGTTATGGAACGTGACATCAAACTGTCATTTTGAGTAATGTTGCTTATGTATTGCTTTAAGCGTTGGCAGTATGGCCCCTGAACACGTATACCACATCGTTACATTATTTTAAATAATTTTAAAATAGATGTTAAAACGAAAAAAAAAAAAAACTAACACTCACATAGCTAGATAAACTCTTTATTGCTACACAAAAACCAAAAATATATAGAAAGAGAAGAAACAAAATAACCAAGGGCGGTGTTGATACTAAAAGTGTTATTCAGCTATTAGCATTTTCTTAGTGACTTAAGCATAACACGGTTACCGACGGCATTTCCGACTTTTGATTCCCATGAGAACTTTTTTAATTTCCCGGGATATAAAGTATTATTTTAGATTACACCTAGGCTATCTCCGTTCCATATTTCAGCCAAATCGATTCAACATGCCATCTTAACGTAAACAGGAGTTAATAATCCAAATTTACAAACTCACAAAATATCCAAACTTTCACATTCAAAATAATTTTATTTATTAAGTAAGATAAATGTTAAGGCACATAATATTACCGTGGTTAAGGTGTTTACAAATATTATTTACCCTGTATAATAAGTAGGTTGCAAGTTGAAAAATATCAAATGACGTCAGTCGCAAAAAAAAAAGAATTGAGCAAGGCTACATTTAACTTCTAATAAATTATTATCAGCGTTTAAACGTCTGATGGGATATCGATTTTGTCAATACTGTCGGCGGTACGGCAAACGGTTAGTAGGACGTTCTCTTTGTTATCGATTTTGGAATATCGATTCTCGCATAAATTATTCACAATCGGCTCAGTTCCGACTTATTGGGTATTGCGAATCGGATTCTACGGTAGATTGGTGCTTACGGATTTGCGATAGGTAATCCATTTTCAGTTCCGGGGATTTCATCGGTTCTCTCGAAACTGCTTAGGTACGATCTGTAAAAAGGGAAGAATATGATGTTGAACTAGACGATGCCTGCGACCTCAACCCACGTTAAGGTTTTTTATTCCCGCGGGAACTGCTCAATTTTAAATTGGTAAAGAGCCTATTTTCTTCCCCGGGATGCACTATCAACCTAAATCAAAATCCGGTGGATAGATGGACCATTAAAGCGTAGTTGACTAATGTATACAGAAAGATATACAGACACACTTTCGCATTTTTATCATTAGTATGGATTAAAACAAGCTGCGGACGATTCATAAGAAGTTAGTAGTTTTCACTGTATTATCATACTAATATTATAAATTCACACTTTTGCATTTTGTTTGTTGGTTTGTCCTTCAATCACGTCGCGTAGTAAGCAAGTTGTCACAATAATTTATCAACAAGATTTTAGGGGCTAAAAACAGGGATGAATGATATGATGATGATATTCTCCATTCCAGAGTATCCATCGGCGCTGGAATGACCTGCTACGATTCATTCCACAGTCTGCCGCCGTAGAAAATGATTCCTTGTGTCTGGCCAGCTACATTTTTCTTTTTAATATGGTAAGTAAATACACTAAATATATTTTGACACTTGCTTGGACAAAATAAACACTTCGTCCAAGCGTCCCTGGCGCAGTGGTGAGCGCTATTTTCTTATAAGCAGGAAGTCCTAGGATCAAACCTAGGGTCAATTCAGGGTTTTATAATTTCGGAATTTTCTCTGGTCTGGTCAGGGAGGATACTTTCCACCCTTCCGATAAAGACATGCCAAGCGATTTAGCGTTTCGATAGGGCTTAAAGTAATTAATCTGTACAAACCGATATAATTATTATTAGATACGATAACTTTATATGGCATGGCAATGATGGCTTGGCACCGGTATGGCCCGCTACCTGCTTAAACTGTATTATCACTTATCACCAGGTGAGATCGCAGTCGAGGGCTAACTTGTAGTAGGTAGAATGAAAAAAGCACCGTTAAACATACTTTACAAAGTATTTTAACTTATTTTTAGCCATGATATAAATGACTCAATGCTAATTAATACAGTATCATGAAAAGTTTGTGAATAGTTTGATTCGATGAAACTACCTAGATAAATATATGCTTTATAAACTAATTTACTGAAACTACCTAGTAGTATCAGTAAATTAGTTTATACAGCATATAATATAAGGATGTATGTACCCAATTATTGCGCAATATTCAATAAATACTTGATAAAAAAAAACTTTATCTGAAGTTGTAAATAATGAAATATTCTAAAAGAATTTTGACGCAGTTTTTACGCTATTAAACATGGCTGCCACATTAGTAGGAATTTCTCTGATTGGTCGGAAGCACGCGGTTAGACTGTTTCGGCGCACTTCAGGTCCAGTGTCATCACTTGAAACTACTATGTGTCAGGTAGATCAAATGCAGATGGCGCTCGCAATACTAACTATACTAATATGATAATAATACTTACCGGCAACGCCGTGCCGCCAAGCGAATCAACGCATGGGGTTTTTTCTTTTTAATCAACTTTTAAACCCCCTTCCATAGCGAGTAAATTAATTAATTGATCAAATAAAATTAATTGATCGTAGGTGTGGGTTTTCGGCATTTTCTTTTGGTATACAGGTAGGTCACATCCCGGAAAAAGGACATAAGCTACTTTTAATCCCGGAAAATTATGGGATTAAAAATCCTAATCCACGCGGATGAAGTCGCGGGTATCATATAATGTCGAATAAGTTAAATTTATTGGTATTTCCAATATAATAAGTTCCTAGAAGTTTTCGAGTTAAATAGAATAGCTATTGAGTTTCAGGGTAATAAACTCCCCAGCTCGCTCCTAATCAACTCTTGATTAATCCCTAGATCCACTCGAAATGCTTGGGTTTCCACGGTAAAGATATTTAGTAATTAGCAAAATTAAGCAAGCTTCAACTTTGCTCTAGAGCGCGGAAAATTCTGATTCTGTTAATTAATCTAATAGCTCCATCCCTGTTATCTGATCGCACCCTACATTGTAAGGTCTAGCCCCACTACAGAGGCGCGGCTCGAGGCGGCACGTAGCGGCAAGTACTTATTATTTGTACAATTGTATCGTAGCACATCTCCGTGCATGACGCTTAAGTGGAACCAGCTCCAAATATTTTTTCCCGCTACGTGCCTCGCCGCGCCGTACATCTGTAGTGGGGCTAGACCTGTAAAGAACCGTCTCTTTGGTCTGGCGGTTAGCATGTTCGAATGCGGCTGATGAGTTCCCGGGTACAAGTCCCGGGTCGGGTACTAAGTAGGTACTTATTAACTAACTAAGTAGGTATACTAAGTAGGTATTTATTACTAAGTAGGTATTAAGTAGGTACTTATCGGGTTTTTCTGACAAGAAATTCTCAGTATTAGCCCGGAGCTGGGAAGTTGGCGGTGTATCAACCCCGTGGCTCAGAGAATAAGTAAAGCGCTCGATCCTGCGCCTGATCTCTCTCCGATAGTGTCGGATTTACCATCCCATCGGGCATTGAGAGAGTGCACCGTGTTGGCGCAGACACATCCCCCGCGCAGATGGCTATAATCTCTCTGGAGATTAATCGCCGAGGCCGAAATTCGGTCGGGAGTACATTTTTTTTTAAATTTATTGATATGGAATATCGCTAGGATATGGATATGGAATGCTCTTCCTGCTTTACTTTTCCCTCCACTTTTAATATTGGTATCTTCCAATCAAGAGTGAATAGGCATCACACTAATCAGTAACCAGTAAGTTTCATTTCAACCAAGCCATCATCATCATCATCATCACTACAGCCTATTAACGTCCCACTGCTGGGCACAGGCCTCCACTCTCATAGGAGAGCGGGAAATAGAGCTTAGACCCACCACGCTGCTCCAATGCGGGTTGGCGGGCTTTAACGATTATTATCATGTTAGTGATAATAACCGGGACCGACGGCTTAACGTGCTCTCCGAGGCACGGGGGTGAAACACCGCCAACTTCCAACTCCGGGCTGGCACTGAGAATTTCTTAATTGAAAAACCCAATACCTAACTTTTATGCCCGACCGGGAATCGAACCCAGGACCTCGTGATCCGCAGTCGACTATGCTAACCACTAGACCAACGAGGCAGTAAACCAAGCGCTAGTCTATAAAATGAAAAGTTATACACGCGCGCTTCGTATGATGTCGTGTGTTGTTTGCTCAGTCTATTCATAATTGAAAAGTCTATCAGTCTGAAGGTCCCTAGATGCTCGCACCACAATAGATAGTTATCACCGGTCATTTATTAGCTCGCAAGCCACAACGCCGGCTAGGTAATCGCTGGCATAAGATGGCAGGTCCGATAGAGCAACCTTGAACTTGTACTACCTGGCTAAGTACCTACTAGCAACCACGTAAGTGGTAGGTCACTTGCTACACATGAAAATATGAAACTCAGTGAGAATTTCCTTCGTCATTCCAACCTACACGGTCTAACACGAACACAGTTTTAATGGGCCGTAGGGAAAAACGGAACACGAGGCAAATAGTCAACTTATTCTATGCCCTATGCACTGGATGCAATTTTTTTCAGGGTTAATTTTAAATAACTACTTACTTATATAACTCTTTAGGGTTACTTCTCGATACTGGAAAACACTTTTCATATAACCAAAATAAAACAATATTTAAATTGGAAGCTGGGTCTCCCGAACATAACACGTGCTCGGAGGGATGCATAATGCAACATAATAATTATTATCTCTATACCAAATTTCATCAAAATCGGTTGATTGGCCGTGACACATATTCGATACTAGATGATTCCCGCGACTTCGTCCGCGTGGATTTATATTTATTGATTCCCGCGGGAACTCTTCAATTTCCCGGGATAAAAAGTAGCCTATGTCCTTCCCTGGGATGTAATCTATCTCTGTACCAAATTTCATCAAAATCGGTTGAGTAGTTGGGCCGTGAAAGCGTAACAGACAGACAGACAGACAGACAGACAGACAGACAGACAGACAGACAGACGGACAGACAGACAGACACACTTTCGCATTTATAATATTACTAGATAACTAGATGATTCCCGCGACTTCGCCCGCGTAGACCAAGTTTTTTCGATTCCCGCGGGAACTCTTGAATTTTCCGGGATAAAAAGTAGCCTATGACTTTTCCCGGGATACAACCTACCCCTGTACCAAATTTCATTAAAATCGGTTGGACAGATACATTTTTTGATTCCCGCGGGAACCTTTGAATTTTCCGGGATAAAAAGTAGCCTATGTCCTTCCCCGGGATACAACCTATCCCTGTACCAAATTTCATCAAAATCGGTCGAATAGATGGGCCGTGAAAGCGTAGCACACAGACAGACAGACAGACACACTTTCGCATTTATAATATTAGTATGGATATGGATATATAAGTAATAAAGTAATAAGAATAATAAGTATGGAAGTATGGATATGGATTAAAGCATGGATAGGTAATAAGCAATTCCTTTGAACGCCACAATGACAGAAGCGATTTGACTGAAATTTGGAATGGAATACAACAGTTATGACCTGGCAGATAATAGACAGACAAACAGACAAATTGTATTATAGAAAAAAAAGTTAGTCTTATTCACGTTCAATACACCCTTTGTTGCTTAATATTATAATTGCGAAAGTGTTTTTGTTTGTTGGTTTGTTGGTTTATTGGTTTGTCCTTTAATCACGCCGCAACGGAGTAAGAGCAACGGATCGACGTAATTTTTGGCATGGGTATAATTGAGGACCTGGAGAGAGACATAGGCTACTTTTTATCCCGGAAAATTAGAGTTCCCGCGGAAAACAAAAACAAAACTTAAAACACGTGAACGAAGTCGCAGGCATCAGCTAGTAATAATTTTCACGTTGAATCTTACTCAGATTATTTGATTTGAATACGAAAATGCTGAACATTTAGAGCTTTTTATCGGCAAAGGCTAGCTAATTCTCTTCGTAGTTATACAAACTGAAAGCCCTTAATCTATTCAGTGACCTTATGGTGTTATCTCGGCTTATCGCTTGACTCGCTGGTATTCAATTCAATTCAATTCAATTCAATTCAATATCATTTATTCAATATAGGTACACTGTAGGTACACTTATTGACGTTAAAAATTACTTACTTAAAAAAACACGATGGTGATAATCGGTTACGGTTTCTTAAAACTAAAGCTACGAGGGTTTCAAACGCGCCCTGGTCTGAGAAGAGCCCACAACAAACTCAGCCGGGGTTTTTTTTTTCATTATCACCATCTCACAAATAATCTTAACTAAGGAACTATCAGAGCCATTAGAGCAAATTATTGCCAAGCTTCCTTGTCATTCAAGTAATCCTTCACATGGTAATAAGATTTTTCAATGAGTTTACGTTTTACATTAACTTTGAACTTATTCAGAGACATCTTCAACATGCCTTCTGGGAGCTTATTGTAGAAGCGGACACTGCTTCCCACAAACGAATTGCTAGTTTTACAAAGCCTAGAAGCAGGCATTACAAGTTTATTTTTATTTCTAGTATTGACATTATGACAATCACTTTTCTTCTTGAATTTATCAATGTGTTTATGCACGTATACTAAATTTTCAAATATATATTGGTTGTGCACTGTCATAATATTAATTTCTTTAAATTTATCTCTTAGTGACTCTCGTGGTCCCATATTATATATGGCTCGAACAGCCCTTTTCTGCAGTACAAAAACAGAATTAATATCAGCAGCATTACCCCATAATAATATACCATATGACATAATGCTGTGAAAGTAACCAAAATAAACTAATCTCGCCGTCCTCGTTTCGTTCGCCTTAACCTTTGCTGTCGCTAGAGTTAGGACTACTGGTCTGCTTGAAATTTACCAGCAGTTAATGTTTTCAGTTTTACAAGGTTTTATATTTTAACCTTCACACCTTACAGGCCCTATAACACTTTTCTAGTTGAACTTTATTCAAAACATTAAAATTCAAATTGAAAAAAAAATGTTTTATGTGACGACCTTTCTGGCGCAGTTGTAAAGTAGGACGTTATTGGGCTGTAGTTATTGGGTTGCACTAACGTCCTACTGCTGGGCACAGGCCCCCACTCTCATAAGAGAGAAGGAATTAGAGCTTAGACCCACCACGCTGCTCCAATGTGGGTTGGCGGGCTATAAGCTGTAAGCACTGCCGTCATATATCATGGGAGGCCCCGGGTTAAAATTTAAAAATTTGGTTATCTGGTTGTTATAACCAAATTATTATAAAAAAAATGGGTAAATTTGGTTATTTTACAATTTCTGAAGTTTCTCTGGTCTTGTCTGGTGGATGGCTTCGGTTGTGGCTAGTTACCACCCTACTGGGAGAGACGGTACCACCAAGCGATTTAGCTGCGATTACGTTTTTTCTAGGCTCAGGTCTACATGATTCATCCTGCAAATAAGAACTATGTTCTGAAAAAAAAACATACGGACGAAGTCACGGGCATCACCTACCGTTGACGACCTTTGACGACCTCCGTGGCTCAGTGTGTAGCGCTGTTGCCTTAACGTGCGGAGGTCCCGGGTTCGATCCCCGGCAGGGTCAATTTTAGAATTTATAATTTCTGAATTTCCCCTGGTCTGGCCTGGTGGGAGGCTTCGGCCGTGGCTAGTTACCACCCTACCTGCAAAGACGTGCCGCCAAGCGATTTAGCGTTCCGGTACGATGCGCTGTAGAAACCGTATAGGGGTATGGGTTTAATATAACTGTCATGCCCCTAACAGGTTAGCCCACTACCTTCTTAGACTGCATCATCACTTACCCGCAGGTGAGATCGCAGTCAAGGGCTAACTTGTAGTGGATAAAAAAAAACCTAGTATTGCTATAATCCGCTTAAGATACATCTGAATGGTATGCAACAGGCGTTACGCATCGCCCGCCGCGCTTTCCTGCATTTACTTTTATTTTTAGGTAAAATTGGTATTTTGAAAAAACAAAACACTTTCGTAGAAAAAATGTTTGAAGTCTAAATATAGCTATTCCGTGCTAGTAGTATAGCAAATCGATGACGTTTCCTTGGCCCGGTTACAGTTCCAACGTCATTTGTGATATGCAATGAGGCTTTAAATAAATATAACTTTAAAGTAGGTCTTTGTGAATTGGGACAGCGGCGCTTACTAGGTGAATCCATTATACGTCATTTATGAAGACTTTTGTAACGTAAGGCATACAAAAGGAAGTTTGAAGCAAGTCTGATTTAAAAATTCAAATCATTTTAGGACGCAAGTTCGTGTTCGTACGTGACAGATCAGCGTAAGTCTCTGTCCTCTTCCTCTAGTTTATATGGAGAGAGTACCTTTTTGTAAATTTTTAGCTGTTGATGTTGAATATTTTGACCTATAAAGTTAACAGTTATAATTTTTATTTATTTGTTCACCACCTTTCACTATCATTACAGGGGTATCCAATGCGATAGTGAAGACACAGACATAGCCCATTATATCCTGTTATTAAAAATATAATAAGGTTTGAGTGCCGCAGTGATGGTGTACCGTAAGGTCGAACACACTTACGAGTACCTAGAAGATACCTATTGTCAGCTTTGCTTTTAAATTTGAAATGAATTTTTACAAAAGATAAAAGATTGTTAATTTATTTGTTGATGAAGGTTTAATTAAATAGATATTTGACTCATTCGATGTGTTTCACTCGGTTCGTTCCTTGGCGGGGATACGCCATATTAGAATAATTAACATAAATACGAGTATTTCGACGATTGAAAGTCAGTCTCCTACCGGCAGACTCAGCGATTATTGAATACTTTTGTGTTTAGATCGCAATTTGATTTAGAGCTTAGCAGTAGCAACTGCAGTCTGATCAAATGATTAATTTATTGTTGTTGTGATGCTTTGGCCAAGTTTTAAACTTTTGTTTACATTACATTTCTCGTGAAGCCACTACACGTTGTGACCATTCGCTCGAGTACGTTTTGAAGAGAGTACAAACATATTTAAAAGTAATTTTAATTATTTGCCCACTTCTGGAATTATGCTTACACTATTCACCCTTAATTTGAAGGTACGGAAGCCGGAAGGACATTTCATGTGTGCATTTTGTGAAGTTTCCTATGTGCTGTCATCTACAATTCTAAGTGCCTCTTGTCCATATTCCATTCCGAGTATTGCTATTTTTAATTAGGCACCAACTCTAACAATTAGGCACCATATCGATCATTCATATCAAGATTATGCATTTCATATCGAGAAAGCAAATCGCTTCGTAATGTAAAAAACGACAGCGGGAAACGTCCGCGACCGAAGGATGGAAGTTTTTCCTGCCTGGTGCGTTGTGTGCACGCTCTTAACGCGGATTTTTGTCCGGTAGACAATTTTTTTGAATAGTCGAGTGAATCTACCACTGGTTCGGAACGTCAATCCTACCGAGAAGACCAGCAAGAAACTCGGCTCTTTTGAAAAAAAAAAATTACAATTACATCAATGTGTAGATACATAAATAACTGCTGTCCTTAGCATTGCTGGAGCGAGTCAAATCCACGCTCTTTTATCATTTACATAATCTCAAACAGAAGGTTTCATTGGGCTTTTTTCAGGAGCATACTTTTAATGGATTTCTTAAATTTATATTAAGACAAGTTTGTTGTACACACCATCGTGATATCAAGGGTCAATAAAATAGATGAAAGAATTTTCAATTCAGATCGATTTCAATTGTCGTAAGGTGTTATCTTTATTGTGCAAAAAATAACAATAAAAATCTTAATACAAGGTGCCTTCGTCCTCGAAATTTTCAAGGACAACATTATATTTTAACAAAAGCTCTTAGTCGCGAATATGTAGGACTACTTAATCCTAGGTTTATGACCTATGAATTGTTGTATTTCGTTTTTAGATGTCATTTTGAAACTAATAAAGTAAATATTTGGTATGAGAACTTTGTGTTTGAACTTTGAAATAATACGCGTGGAATACTAAACCATCCATCATAAGGGTGCTTGAAAGAAAGAAGGTCCACTGAAAGAAAGAAGAGTGGTGTGAACTGAAGCTGAACTTTGAAATATTACGCTAAAAGCCTTCATCATAAGGGTGCAAACTGAAACAAAGAAGAGCGGGTTGAAACGTACCTATACAATTTTTTCAATTATGACTCTATTAGGGAATGAATTTTCTAGTTTCTTCACAATATTTTCCTTCATCGTCGTTAAAGCAAGGGATATTTTATTGCATTAAAATGCACATAAGAAAGATGCGCGGAGTATAGCGCAGACGTTTGCGTATCGACCAATGAGACAAATAATTAATGAATTTATTATCGTGTCATCTAAAAGATGACCAGTTAGTCTATTGATAGGGCTGGGGATATTCCCGCGAAGAATAGAAATATATATCTAACTTAATTGCGTGACAATAAAATTTAAAAATCAATGTCTATAAAGCATACCACTAGTGCCTAAAATGTGTTTGTACCTATCTATGATGATCATCATTAAAATTTACATTTTTCTGTCATACTAATAAGCTTTATTTCTATTCATCGAATAAACATCGTACCTACTGTGCCGTACCGCCTATGCTTACACTGACAACTTAGATAGATAGATAAATAGTTTATTGCATACAACAAAGAATAGAAAATGATGATGATTAGATGAGGAATTCGATTCCCATATGTCTTAACCACTACGATGGCATTACTTACACAAAATAGTGAACATTAAAGAAGAAAAACTGTAGGAAAGTCTGAGGATGAAAATATAAATAATGGTTATTTTCAAATAAAACTTAAATAGATAAAGTTAATGAATAATTTATTCATTTCAGTTAATTGCGAATAAGTATGAATAATTTATTGCAAAGAACGAAAGCAGACAAATTTATGACAATAGAAACTAGTGCTTTGTAGACACGCCACAGTTTAAAAGTTATATCTTTTGTAGGGGGGCCATTTTTGAACGGTTTTCTGAACAGATGAGTCTGAAAGGTTTTGAGGGACAAGTGGACGTTTTTTTTTTCGGAATGAGTAGGTATGCTGCGTAAGCCCTATTGGCCGCTAATACATTATGGCCGCTAATATATTATATGCCGCTACAGCTTCACCGGGTGGTGGGCGAGCGCTAGGTATCGCCGAGAAATTAGGTGTGAGCCATAGACATCCGCTCGGACCTCGGCTTAGGATGGCATTGATAGTTGGAACGGGTGGGAGGTCAGCTGGACTACACTAAGCCGTACACCCCCGAGGCCGTGGGTTGAATCCACGTCCGTGTGACGTAAGAAATACCCTGTAAGAACGTAAATTCTTTTCGATATAAATAAAATGCAAATCATGAGTAGAATTCGCAACATCTTGCTTACTATGCGGATCTCTGACCAATGCGCGTTTCAGCCCCTGTTTAAAATGTCCAACGCTAACAAAAATAATTCATCCCACCTCAGCGAGGAAATAACATGACGTGAAAGAAAATGATGCGCGCAAAGCAAATTAAAAAGTACACCAAGAAGGTTACGAGTGTGAGTTTTTAACAAATAAAAAACGGTTGTATGGAAATTCGGCACCATAGAGGTAGAATAGTAAATAGGTTTTAATGATGTTTTGAATTCGCAAACTTCATAGATGAGTGAATATATTTACTAGCGTGCACACGATGTTCTAAATTCAATTTACTTTATCCTCAAGAGGATAATAGCGGCTTTTGCATTCAGATATCGAAGAGTAAAAATACTCTTTCCGAGATGGTGGGATGAAAAAATAATTATAACAGATAGGTACTCTATCTATACTAAAAGGATAGAGACAGAGAGGGCCCAGGGCTCCGTGTTTTATCCTGTCCTACAGAACATACGTTCTAATTTCATAACGAATGGTCACCCTCATTAAACACACGCCATGTTGGCAAAATAACAAATCCGTTGACGTCATAGTGTAAGCTGCCAACTGCAGTAGTACCAGCCAAGACCACGCAGTGCTATGTTGTAAGATCTTATGTACCTTCGAGTAACCGATTCCTTATGCATGAAACACAACAATGAAACAACAGGGGCTCGTCGAAAATTTTAATAATTAGGGATAATAAAGGTTTAGGACTTAAATATTATGTAAAAAGGGAATGTACCCCTTCTGCGCCACTATCGAGTGCAATGCGCTCCTTTTAAACTGCCATCGTAATCGTAATGGTTTGTCAAACGTATAATTCGACCTGTATAAAGAGTTCTTAGATGCATGCACGTCAGAAAGCATGTATGAACTCCTTAAACAGTTCGAGTAATACGTTTTGAGCTGTCAAATGATTCCGATTTGCTTAGACAATCGGGCCTCTGGTTTCCACTGCATTATGCTCCTTTTAGCCATTTTCGGATTTTTTTCATAAAGTAAGATAATAATATCCGGAAATGAGCCCCATTAGTTTGTTGTGAATAAATGTCATATACCTAAAAGGCCCGTTTGAAATCTATCAAATTTGATTATTATTTGTCATTTATTATTTTAATAAAAATGACGATGAGCATTTCCTCTATTGTGTGTCGTATATGTCAGTGGCTTTTATATGTTGATAGCCAATGAGTTAAGAGTGGAGTACGTCTCCCTAGCGTGTGGTCTTATGGGAGGCTCCATTTACAATTACTGGATTTTATCTGGCCTGGCCTGGGGGTCTCTGGCTGTGGCTACTTACCACTGTAGCGGCAAAGACGTGCCTTTATATTACGACCCTAATGAAAACTATTTTGTTTACAGGCTATGCAATGACGTCACATCTAAGAGGAATCATACGCTGAAACCAAGAGTTGTTCTGCCGGAAAATTATGTTAAAGGTTCGATTTTTATGATTGTTAACAATACATAATATTATTAGGTATTCTAAATTATACTTACTATTACATAATACATTACTAGATGATGCCGTCGACTTCGTCCGCGTGGATTGAGGTTTTTTGGAACTCTTAAGTTTAAGGGAAAAAAGTAACCTATACTTATGCTATTTAAGACTATAATTTACCTCTATGCCAAATGTCATCCAGATCCGTTCAGCCGTTCTGTTGTGATTGAGTAGCAAACATCCATCCATCCATCCAAACTTTCGCATTTATAGGTAATATTAGTATAGATTCGATATTGGCTGATAAGTGTGGACATGTAAGTATGTATTCTTGACGTACATAAGTTACATTTTTTTACAAGTTTTCTGAGTAAGTTACCTTAAGTTGTTGAACAAGCCTTGGGTAGTTTCGCAGTTATGAGGGAATCGATTTAACGACGAACATAGATAGAAGCACGCACGCCTGCAAGCACGCACTAGAGTGGAGTACTATTCCACGAAAATATTCGTGAAAGTATGCCTCTACAATCCATGAATTGGGTCAACATTATACACACCCCATACCTAAAATTAATCATACTATCATACTAATAATATTATAAATGCGAAAGTGTGTTTGTTTGTTGATTTGTTGGTTTATTGGTTTGTCCTTCAATCACGCTGCAACGGAGCAACGGATCAACATGATTTTTGGCATGGGTATAGTTGATTACCTGGAGAGTGACATAATGTTACTTTTATCCCGGAAAATTAAGGAGGTCCCGGGCTGATGCCCGCGACTTCGTCCGCTAGTAGATAATAATACTCCACACTAATTGCATTGCATCCCGGTAAAGGAAGGCTATTATTTAATTATTTAACATTATTCAACATTCAAGTGGTAACTTGTCAAGCATGGGCCCCACCCACTTGGGAATGGGTTGACGTCACGATGCTGATTACGATAAATCTAGCAAACTGTGAATTCCCACAAACTTATCTGACCGGTTGACAGTCTCGTTATAGTAAATCTATAATTATTTATAATAAAACTGTAACAGGTCCAATTCTGTACATTGAAGATATTTTGAAAATTTTTTTTGGAGGGCACTCATTATTCGATGCTGAAGCCAAATCTGTAATTTTTTTCATTTTTGTCCGTCTGTCTGTCTGTCTGTCTGTCTGTCTGTATCTTGGCCAAGCATCACGCCGGAACTACTGAATGAATTCAAACGAAACTTGGCACAATTTGGGCCCATACTACGAGGTAAGACATAGGATACTTTTTATCCCGAAATTCTACCCCCAAAGGCGTGAAATAGGGGTTGAAAGTTTGAGCCATGAAACTTGATATATGAGCTGCGGGTTGAAAATGAAAACATATGTGTTTCACAGTTTTTCAAAATTCCGTTTGTATGAAAATCCTTAATTTCTCGAGTTATAGCCATGAAACAGCATTTGGGCTTTCGTTAAAATATGAAGAAGTACGTGTTCATGTTCATGCATCAGCTAGTATTAAAATAAAATCATCAATCATCAAATACTAAACCGGCATAAAAATTTGTTCCAATTTTGGCCACAGGGTCAGATAAATTCGTGGTGCTGTAAATGACAGATTTGATCAATGTATTTTATTTGTCCCTTTTTAATCCTATCATGGCTGTCAGCGGAAAACGATAGCTCTAGATTTTTATGATATTGTACATGATAAGACCTGTAGATCATTCACATATTGTGTTAGAATTAGCCTGAATATGTACGATCTACCCATTCAATGCAAGACAATTATCATCAAAATACAGGAAAATACGTGTATGCTGCTGTTTATTGCGAAAATCGACTTTAATTATGTAGCAATAAGGAACAAAATAGCATGAAGTATGTAATAGTGCATCCGCATATTATATCCGTATCTCCATCAAATCTCATTTTGCATCGTTAAGCTTGGATCGTTACAGCGATGTTTTTAGGCTGAGAGCCTGTGGAAATATTTTCCGGTATGATGCCGTGTAAAAACCGATTAGGGTCATTGGTTATTATATTAATTGCTGTACTCCTAACAAATTAGCCCTCAACCATCTTAGACTGCATCATCACTTACCACTAGGTGAGCTCTCAGTCAATGTCTATCTTGAAGTGGAGTAACAAAAAATCTTTAGAAAAGAGCTACTACAGGCTGAGTTTATTGCAGTATATTCTCCGTAGAATTATCTTTCCGAACTGGTAGAGTCACGATGTAGCACAAAATATTATGACACTAGTTTATCACACTAATATTATAAAGGCGAAAGTTTGTGTGTGTGTAAGTGTGTATGTTTTTTTACTCCTTCACGCCGCAACTACTGAACCGATTTGGCTAAAATTTGGAACATAGATAGCTTATAACCCGGATTAAAACATAGGCTTTAAACTTTTTATCCCGGAAAAATCCTTAGTTCCCATGGGATATTTAAAAAACTCAAAATCATTTAAACTAATTCTTGCATCATTTTTCTGAAATTTAGAATATAGCCATTGCTTATGCCCAAGATTTAAGCTACTTTACAACCCGGAAGAATTCATGATTCACACGGGATTTCTGAAAAATCGATATACACGCGGGCGGAGCCGCGGGCAAAGCTATTTTATTTAATATATAAAGGGGAAAGTAAGTTTGTTTGTTACGCTTTCACGCGAAAACTACTCAACCGATTTCGATGAAATTTGGTACAGAGATAGGTTACATCCTGGGGAAGGACATAGGCTATTTTTCATCCCGGAAAATTCAAGAGTTCCCGCGGGAATCGAAAATACTTGGTCCACGCGGACGAAGTCGCGGGTATCAGCTAGTCTAAACATAAAATAAAACTTTATTTTATTTAAAAATAATATAATATAACAAAAAAATAACAACAGAATTTCTTGTAATTTTCCATAAATCATTAGATAATTCAAACAAAAATTGATAAAACCAGACCCATTGTGATATTACGGTATAAGCCTCCAAAAGATCCAGGTATTAAGTTTGAAAACTTTACCAGCCAATTTCTAAACAACTTCTAAGTCCCATCACCTGCGGATTTGTTTATTTATTCTATGTTTATTCAATGAAATACATTTCATCATTTTTATGCAAAATTATTTTAAGATTTAACTTTTTTAGGCTCCGTAATAAAAATCTGTCTTTCCACCTGTTTGTTTTCCAGGCCAGGTCCCGCGTTTTATCCTGACATAAATATCTATGTTCGAATATCTTACTAATATTATACCTAAATGCGAAATTTCGGATGAATGTATGGATGTATGGATGTTTGTTGCTCAATCACGCCCCAACGGCTGAACGGATCTGGCTGAAATTTGGCACAGAGATAGATTATAGTCTGGCAAAGCACATTTGCTACCTCAAACCACGCAGACAAAATCGCGGGCATTCGCTAGTAAACTATATTTTTTTTAAGGTAAAATTTTCCACAGTTATTAAAACCTGTCAGCACTCCACAATAATATATCCTTCTTCCGAACCCTGACATAATTATAATAATTATTATAAATTTATAAATATAATATATTTATAATTTATAAATATTTATATAATATATTATAAATATAATATAATTATTATATGCGAATGTGAGTTTGTTTGTTTGAAACGCTTTCATGGCCCGTCTTTTCAACTGATTTTTATGTTTGGTATAGACAAGTTGTGATACGGGAAATGAGGAAAGGACTTAGAAGTTTTTACCACGAAAACTTAGAAGTTCCCGTAAAAGTTTTAAAAAAAACCACGCGGAAAAAAGCGGGCATAACTAAACTTACTTAAATACATATCAAAAATTCGCGGAACCGGAAGGATTTGAACCTGCGTCTCTCTCGGAATCGCGCCCTGAGCGCCTTGCCCACTCGCCCACGGTTCACTTATCTGCCAGTACCGAAATTTAAAAAATAAATAAATAATAATTTATTCATGAGAATGAAAGTGATATAAAGTTGACATGATTAGAGTTAACAAACAAACAAACAAGTAAGTTTCCTCGTGTGTGAAGCACCGTAATAAAATGATGAAACTACATAACTAGTTTAAATAAAATTAAATAACCTTCTGAACATAAGCGAGGATACATAAAAATCTATTCTATCCTCATACCTAGTAACAGTATAAGTAGTAACTTACTGATTACAACTATGAACCTATCCAGTTACTATCGTATCAAGCATCTCTTCACAAACCTCCATCGGCTCTTGAAACATGTTCACAGACTAATAAAGTGTCTAATATATATTATGTAGCTTGGGAGCAAACTCATATATCTCCCTCATTAAGTGTACTTAATAGAAATTCTAATTAATATACTTACTAGGTTTTGCCTCCAGCTTGGTAATTATGTTGTGCAAACTAAAATAGCTTGTTAGAAACTGTTCCTTGGAATCAGCCTTGTAGTTTAACCTTTAACCAGTAACATTAATATGTGTAACGAAGGTTTAGTTTGAGGTCCGATGCGCAGCCGAAGAGCCTAAAACTATGAGCGTGAGCGTCATATAAATATGGTGAGCGTCATATAAATATGGTGAGCTACATATAAATGCGGTGAGCTTCATAAATGAATCCATACAGCATAAAATATTTTCGCTAATATAATAATTATACTTACCGCACCGCGTGAAGTTTGTATCAATTACCAGATTTTTTTTCGCGCGAATTATAACCGCATGTACATATAGGTACTTCATTTATATGATTTCTAGTGTTACAAAATTGGGAAAAAAAATCGCGAGGTGTTTTTTTCGCACTGCGGGCGTAACCTAATGATTATAAGATGTGACAGAGCCTTAAGCATGGGAAAAACGAGCACAATACCACGCTGTTGCTCACGTAACAACATCCGTTACAGATATTAGCATAATATTATCCCTTAAGGATGCTCCGTTGCAGGATTGAAACGTGCTTGGAGTTTTAATCGGATTCTGTGTAGCAAGAGGAATTATGTAGAGCGAAATCTGCACTAGATCTTACTACACGTGCATAGTATTAAAATGATATATTTGCCGCTATACAGTATAATATTAGTATGGATTATGTAATAGTAGTATAAATGCGAAAGTGTGTCTGTCTGTCCCCTATTCTGTTTAAAAAAAATCAGTTTAAAAATATAAATTCATGAATTTCATGAGAGGGATTCGAACCTGCTACATTCGGCGCGGCTCTTTTCTAGCTGAGATACTAATACCTACTTTGATGATATTATCATATTATGTACAAAATACTCATCCTCAATCCAGTCGGAGAGAGATTTTTCCAAAAATCGCACGTACCTCAACCTATCTCTGTACCAAGTTTCACCAAAATTGGTTTAACAGATGAACCGTGAAAGCGTCACAGACAAAATTTCACATTTATAATATTTATATGGATTTGGATATTGGTCACACATTCTGAATGAAGGACTACGCAATCTAAGATAGAAACTCACTAACCTCGAAAATTAATAGTGTAATGGCTTTTCACTTACCACGTTTACGCTTACTACAGCCCATTTACGTCCCACTGCTGGGCACTCTCTCTCACACTCTCATAGGAGAGAGGGATTTAGAGCTTAGACCCACCACGCTGCTCCAATGCGGGTTGGCGGGCTTTAACGACTATTAGCATGTTAGTGATAATAACCGGGACCGACGGCTTAACGTGCTCTCCGAGGCACGGGGGTGAAACACCGCCAACTTCCTAACTCGGGGCTAGTACTGAGAATTTCTAGTCAGAAAAACCCAATACTTAATTATGGCACGAACCCGGGACTTGAACCCAGGACCTCATCGGCCGCAGTCGAACATGTCAACCACTAGACCAACGAGGCAGTTACTTACCACACTCGATAGTAAAAGCTTAGTTATTCCACTAACCACAAGAAAAGTTTGATCGAAAACACGTGTTACACTCGATAAAGCGTCGTGCCATAAAGGTTTCCTGAAAACGTTCACGCTCGTGTAGATCCTTTATTCCTTCATTTCAACTAAAAGTAATCAAGTTATTTTCAGACACATGGAAGATCAAGGTTTTCTTGTAATCAGCTTCTTGGAAATCGACATATTGCGTATTAATATAATAAATTCTGTGGTAATACTAATATATGTATATATTTTTTTTATATATATAGCGTACAAACGAGCAGGCGGATCACCTGATGTAAAGTGATTACCGCCGCCCATGAACATTTGCAGCACCAGAGGAACCACCAATGCGTTGCTGGCTTTTGAGAAATTTGTTTATCCGGCTTTTGAAGAGCCCCATATTATACTAGTATGGCGCGTGGATGCGCGGCCCGCTGAAGCGGACCGCGTAGTAGACCGCACAGCCCACTGTCTACTTACTTGCTCTCCTTCTATCCTAGTGTTTAATGCCTACGTGTTCTGAAGTAAACAACACACTGCTATGCTAGCGAGCACAGTGGAAGCGCCAGCGTGCCAAGCGTCCGACAGATGTAAAAAAAATTCTCATAAGAAAACATAAAACAGAGACCCCCCTAAGAATCTAAAAGGGCCTTTAAATGTAAAAAAACTTTGAAGACATGCATACAGTGACCGTTAAGTTAAAAACACAAAGAATCCTTCCTCAGTTGATTAATATCAATATTATTATACCGCTGACGATCGGGTACCTTTGGGTGCCATTGAACTTCGCCATCATGGCTTTCCTAACGGCAAACCGACACTTCTTCCATACAGAACAAAGAAACCATATCAAAGTCATGCATATTTCCTACTTTCACTCTTCCATCTACCATACTTTCTGAAATAGACATCTATGAAATTTTGGCCGTGCTCCTCATCCATCTTTCAAACCCTCGATCATCATCGCTCTCCATAAGTATATTTTTTTCTCCGAAAACACTAATTGTAGCCTCTTCAATATTCGCCATACATTTTCTATGGAAAAATAAATTCCGCCATCTTGAATGTTTTTCCTGTTCATCAAGTAGACCTTCATGTCCTGATCATCTTTTGCCAAGAAACCACTCTTCCATCTTCTATACTCTCCGAGATAGACACCGACGAAATTTGTATGGCGGCCATATTGAATCTGCCATTTTGGATTTTTTTTCAGCTCACTGCCAATTGGATGAGTATTCGAGTATTTTTTTGTTTGAAGAGCCATATCTTTAATACCCTGGCCGTGCTCCTCACCCATCTTTCAAACCCTCGATCATCATCGCTCTCAATAAGTATATTGTTTTCTCCGTAAAATTATGGAGAGTTCGTCTTTAAGAACAAATTTTCAAAAGGAACCGCATCAAAGTCTTGCATAGTTCAACACTAAATTGTAGCCTCTTCAATATTCGCCATACATTTTCTATGGAAAAATAAATTCCGCCATCTTGAATTTTTTTCCTATTCATCAAGTAGACCTTCATGTCCTGATCATCTTAAGCCACGAAACCACTCTTCCATCTTTTATACTCTCCGAGATAGACACCGACGAAATTTGTATGGCGGCCATCTTAAATCCGCCATTTTGAATTTTTTTTCAGCTCACTGTCAATTGGATGAAGTTTCGAGTGACATTTGGTCGAGCACCCCCCACCTATCTTCAATACCTTGGCTGTGCTCTACATCCGTCTCCATCTCTCTCCATAATTTTCTTCCGAATGAATTTTTGTCTTCTATACGAAACGATGACTAAAAAAAAATTTTTTCATACAAAATTTTACAGGAGAGGTGATCAATCAGTGAGTGAATCAGCACGAGCAGCTATATATATATATATATACTAGATGATGCCCGCGACTTCGTCCGCGTGAATTGATGTTTTTTTAAGATTTAAACTATCCTATCTCTCAAGTTGGATCGAACTGCACATGGTGTGCGAATTTTATTATAATCGGTTAAGTGGTTTAGGAGTCCATTGAGGACAAACATTGTGACACGAGATTTATATATATTAAGATATATCTATATATTAATATGTTAGAACTAGCTAATGCCCGCGACTTCGTCCGCGTGGAATGTTTTTTTCTTGTTGCCTGCGGGAACTCTTTATTTTCCGGGATAAAAAGTAGTCTGTATGCGTTATTCCAGACTATAATCTATCTCCGTGCCAAAATCCAGATCCTTTCAGCCGTTCTGGCGTGATTGAGTAAAAAATATCCATCCATCCATTCATCAATCCAAACCAAGTTAAACCAGTTTTGATTATTAGAATCGACGAATTCATCCTAATTTTATTAAAATTGTTTAATTTTTTAGATTCTTTGTTTAATTTTTTTTGGCAGAGTCAATATAACGTAACATAAGAGACACTAGTATGTCTCTCATGGAAAAAATAAATTGAATGGCAAGTTATTTAGTCTTTTATTGAAATGAAAATATACTTTACTGTACACCAAATTTTTTTTGCAAATTTTACTACAAAAATCTAAAATTTTTGGTACAGTATGCATTACACGTGCTCCAAATACCCGATTCATACTCCCAGCACGTTTCACTCCAAGCGGAATTTCTCAAGAGACATCCCAAATTCCGTAAATAAATTGTCATGTAAGCAAGAGCTTTCTTGACTTGAAATGTCCTGCGATCTCCAAACCAACAAACAAACACACTTTCACATTTATAATATTAGTATGATATCATGCCTGAACAGAGCAACGAATCTGCGTTATTTTTTGCACGAAATTTCCATGAATTTTTAAAATGTTAATCCCCATGCCATCTTGTTTATGTCATGGTACGTACTATGATAAAATAGTATGGAATAATGCATAATACTCTTATGCAAGGTTAATTGTATCACTTGCAGAAATGCGGCCTCCATCTCGAAAAGGACACCCAGTGGTTGTGGAATTCAGCATCTACGTGGTGGACGTTAACTCCATTAACGTTGAAGACATGGACTTCAGGTGTTGACATGTTAATCTAAATGTTTTAAGATTAATTTCGTATTCAATCATTGGCCTTCTGTCCTTCTTTATAAATTGGTTTTGAAAATTACAATGGCACTTTAACCTTGAAATTTCAAAGTTCAAATAATTAAAAGTTTTTTATTCAAATACACTTTTGCAAGTGAATTTAAGTTGTTAAGTAAATTATCCACTGATTCGGAATTTCCAATAGTTATCCATGCCGAGCGAGAAGAACCGGCAAGAAACTCGGCGTTTGCTCTTTCATGAAGTTTAACAAATATCAACATTATAGTATCATGTAAACACAAGACTGTCAGGCTGATTCTTTGCGCAAAAAATGATCTAGCCCTTCCGTCAAGTTGAGGTATCTCAAGAAATTTTTGCCCGTAAGTTAGTCTCCACGGCTAACGGTATATTCTATAGGTAAATATCATAGTAACTCTTGATGAGAGAGGCATACTTCAGCCTTATCACTGTCTCCCTAATATGAATCGGGGCTAATGTGTAACATCTTCTTAAGTTTGTTGACACTTTATTTCAGAGTTGACATGTTCATCCGACAAACTTGGGTTGAGAGCAGACTGCAACTCCCTGAGGACATTTTCGAGGAAGGCGATGACCACGTGACATTGCCTCCCGAATTTTTCGATAATCTGTGGCACCCTGATCCATACTTTCTTAATTCTAAAGTAACAGGTAAGGAACATTTAAATAATATTGAAAACTAGCTTTTTCTTGCGACAATTCGTAGTAAATCTGGTTTTTTAAACCTTACGTTTAAAAGCCACCCCGTATTATGCAGAAGGGCTAGGGGAACCTATTGTATTTTTATGTATAGAAATCTTCCATTATGTGAATAATAAAACGGGGTCATGACCCTCAGCAAATTATGAATACAATGCAGAAAACAGAAAGCATGTAAGACTAAATAATGTTTCACTGTTCGCATGGTTTTCAATCATCCTTTCGAAACGAAAGTATATAAATAAATAGGTTTCAATTTTATGCTTATGATCAGTATATTATAAGTTGTTCAACTAAGCTGAGATGGCAAAATATTGAAAATGAGTCGTTTTATGACCTTAGAAAATAGAAATACATTAGGTTACTGAGTCAATTGCACCATCGGTGGTTGCGGTTAACATTAAACACCTAAAAAACCGACTTCTGGTTGCAAAAATTAAGTTTATCCTACTTTTCTATTAAAATTCGACCTTAATGATTGGATGTTTCAATGCTAACTGGTGGCAGTCACTTTGCTTGCTTTTTTGTGGGAAAGTTAACAATAACTCCGTGGCGCAGTGTGTAGCGCTGTTGCCTTAACGTCCGTAGGTCCCGGGTTCGATCCCCGGCAGGGTCAATTTGGGAATATATAATTTCTGAATTTCCCTGGTCTGGCCTGGTGGGAGGCTTCGGCCGTGGCTAGTTACCACCCTACCGGCAAAGACGTGCCGCCAAGCGTTTAAGCGTTCCGGTACGATGCCGTGTAGAAACCGAATAGGGGTATGGGTTTAATATAACTGCCATGCCCCTAACAGGTTAGCCCGCTACCATCTTAGACTGCATCATCACTTACCATCAGGTGAGATCGCAGTCAAGGGCTAACTTGTAGTGGATAAAAAAAAAAAAAAAAAACTGCAAATGATGCAACCGACTGAGGGTGAATTGTACCATTGATGACTGAGATGAAAATGATGATGATTGACTTTAAAATTGACTACCAAAACGCTAGCAAACTGACTGGCACAAATCAATATTCTAACATCCATAATTAAGGTTTATAACCTTTACCGTCGAAGTTTGGTAAAAAGTGCAAGATCTCTGCTTTCTGTTTGCAATTCAAAGTTTTTTTTTTGGATGGTGGAATTTAACGATAACCATATATTAACCATGTGGTGCAATTGGCGCTTAGTGTGACTTTCAGAGTTCTAATTTGATTTTTAATTTTAGGAGGAGCGTGCCATTTTTGCCACAAATCTGCGGGTACGATAGTGCTCCTATTTCAATATTTATTTCAATCACTATATCAATTGAAGTAGCACCTGAGTATAGCTTTCACCAGTTGACATTATTGGATTACCGTGTATTGTTTTTCTTTTATTATTTTTTATATACCTGGTACCTGCCTGGTGGGAGGCTTCGCCTGTGGCTAGTTACCGGCAAAGACATTCCGCCAAGCGATTTAGCGTACCTACCGGTACGATGCCGTGTAGAAACCGATTAGGGAATGGGTTAATATATCTGCCATACCCCTAACAGGTTAGCCCGCTACGATCCTAGACTGCATTCAGGGGAGATCGCAGTCAAGGGCTAACTTGTAGTTGTTACAAAAAAAAATATAAATCGTAAACCAGATACGTACCTAAATAGATTTGTTACTGAAAGTGTGATATATCATATTTTTGTTGAATCTCCTGAAATATGAGTTAAGAGATTTCCTTTGTGCCTTTAAGAGCGCGTAATGACGTCGTCGGTCCCAGCTTTGTTATCACAACAGCGGGTGTAATATCCTTTTCGTACCACTTGCTCAAAAAAGTGACATTCTATGCCACAAAAAGCGCATAACAATAGTCATTTTTAATCTGTTAAAAACAGGGAAAGAAAATTGTACTGAATTTCATTCATCCTCTAGGGGGAGAATGTGATTTAAATTTGGAATACTTACCGAAATTTATACTGAACTACATCTGTGTTTACACCATTGAGTTTGTATAATATAAAGCATTAAACATCTTTTTGAAAAAGGAATACGCATTTATTATGCAGTTATGATTATTAAATAAAATTACGAAAACCGACGAGGCCGTATGAGCTTGATGCCTTTGCTTTTCCGACAAAAGAATATTAGTCTAGGAATTTGCCGCGTTTTTGTTTTCTTATTAACTTTCTCACTAACTTATTTTTATAAATAAGTTAATGAGAAAGTTAATAAACAGTAGTTAGTTCTAAACAGTTCCTCAGACGCAAGAACAGAGAAATACTCAAATCAACTCATCAACAATAAATGTACCAAACAAAAATGTAACTCTCTCTATCAATAATTGGACCAATGTTTCGAATGTTAACTTTTACTTTTAATTGTCATTATTTTTAATAAATGCTTATCTCATATTATTATTGTGTTAATTTTTTCGCAAATGGTACGAAAAGTAGAGTATTTTCCTCGGTGATAAAGCTGTCTTAGTCTTGGGTGAACTTAAATCGTCACCCGCGACAGAAGACACTGCTTTATCCCCTTGGTTAATAATCTACTATTGTACCCAAAAAAATATTTTTTCACCTTAGTTAAGGTCAGTTGTATATGGGTTGTTTAACACGTTCCCTGTCCACACCAAATACGAGTGTTAAATACATTCTGTCAAGTCTACTGCTGTTTTGTGTCATTTTCTATCCCGTATAATTGAAGTACTGTAGGCATAGACCATATAATATCATACTAATATTATAAGTGCAAAAGTGTGTTTGTTTGTTGATTTATCCGTCAATAACTTTGCAATAGAGCCCGCCAACCCGCATTAGAGCAGCGTGGTGGGTCTAAGCTCTAATTCCCGCTCTCCTATGAGAGTGGAGGCCTGTGCCCAGCAGTGGGACGTTAATAGGCTGTAGTGATGATGATGATGATGAGGCATAGACCATATAATATCATACTAATATTATAAGTGCAAAAGTGTGTTTGTTTGTTGATTTATCTGTCAATAACTTTGCGATAGAGCTCGACGTGATTTTTTGCATGGATATAGTAGAAGACCTGAAGAGTGACATAGGCTTTTTATCCCGGAAAATCAAAGAGGTCCCCGGGAATTAAAAAAACTTAAGCCATGCGGACGAAGTTGCGGGAATCAGCTACTTTCATAATAAAATACACGCCAAACCCACAAGTCCACTCAAAATGTTCCCTATAGAACTTGTATAGTCGTAGTCCAGTCATTTGGTGCTCAAAAAGGGGGTTACCTGGAAAGTTTCTCGGGAGTTTTGAAAATTGGTGTATTTTCCATAACTAATCGTAAAATTTGTCCAAAAGGAGTTATTGTCAAAAACTGTTTTTGGGCGCCATTATTCCAATATGGCGGCCCGAGCGGCAAAGATACGAGGTGGCAAAGTGAAAATTCGGAAAAAGCACGTTGAAATCTATAAAATACACCAATTTTCAAAACTCCCGAGAAACTTTCCGGGTAAAACTACCAAACGACTGGACTATCGTGCGACTGCATAGGTATGAGCTGAACGAGTAGTAAGTGACGATTTGCGACTCCAGTTGGAGTCGTGGACAGGGAAGTGTTAAAGCACAGAATATGTGGTTAAAGTTAGGTTATAGTTAAAGTTAAAATACTAGAGCACCAAATTTGGTCGCACAACATGGAGTTTTTTTCGATTCACATTGAAAAGCGATACCGTATAATAATCAGTAGGTAAGTATTGTGACTTGTTAACACACTAGCATATTTTGTAATATTAGTGTGATATGAAGTTTGATAATCAATGGACCCTGAAATGAAATAATCCTTATCTAAGACTAGCTGATGCCCGCGACATCGTCCGCGTGGAATAAGTTTTTTAATTCCCGAGGGAACTCCTTAATTTTCCGGGATAAAAAATGTACTATGTCACTCTAGGTCCTCAGCTATACCTATGCTAAAAATCGCTTTGATCCGTTACTCCGTTGCGGCGTGATTGAAGGACAAACCAACAAACAAACACTCTTTCGCATTCATATCTACTATTAGTATGAAATATGATATAGCAGTACCTAAGATATCTTACTTCTTACTCTTACTTATATTATAAATGCGAAAGTTTGGATGGATGAATGGACGGATGGATGGATGGATGTTTGTTACTCAATCACGCCCCAAGAGCTTAACGGATCTGGCTGAAATTTGGCACAGAGATAGATTATAATCTGGAATAACAGATGGGCTACTTTTAATCCCGGAAAATTAAAGCGTTCCCGCAGGAACCACAAAACCTCGATCCACGCGTACGAAGTCGCGGGCATCATCTAGTACGAAATATTTTTAACACAATCACGTTATGCACCTTAATTTCTTATATATTTTAATAAAATAATATTCGCTTCATCATTTATACAATAAATGCATTTATACAACAAACTTAAATTATGAAATACCTAAAAGCACATTTAAATAATACTTAAAATATTGTTTCACAAATTTTTCAATTCACTCAGCTTGGATGAACAATTTTCATAATTTTATTCACTTGAAAAGCACATGAGGCACATGAGGTAGCCGGCACAGCTAATTTTATTACAGAATATTACTTTCTAACTTTTAAAACTTTTGTGTTTAAGATTGTATACGGTAAGATTAATATTATTATTTAGGTACTTCAGTGGATCTACGTAAATAAGTCGTAAATAATATGATATTATTGTGAACTACTATGCACTATTTATTTTATTTACTGTAGGTTAGTAAATTAGGTAGAAAATATAATATACGCCATGTTTAAGTGACTTCAACAAAGGAAAAAAATAAAATAAACATAATAATATTATACGTTCTTACTACAATATTGTAACAAGATTAACGCTGACTAAATATTCATGAGGAAGGCGGAGGACCGTGTTTGGTGGCGCGCTCTCGAAAAGGCCTATGTCCCAGCAGTGGACGCAACAGGCTGATGGATGGATGGATGGAAATATTCATCTCTTGACATTTTTACATGGGAATACTGTTGGGTTTCAAAATTTTAGATTTTTAGTGGTATTTTTAGGTAGCAATTTCGACTTGGGTTAGAGCAGTGCTTTTATGCCTCCACGAGCTGCATGCCACTGTTAGATCATAATAGTGATACTGGTCGTCAGTACAAGGAGAGAGAAAATTCGTTCAAAAGTTTAACCACATGTAGAGAGAGATTATTCATTCAAACGCTTCACTACAAGGAGAGAAAGATAATTTGTATAATAAATAACCAATTATATAATTTTAATATATATATATATATATATAATTTTCAGAGATCGCGGAGCTGACGCACAAGTTTTCCTCAGTAACACTGTACCGGAACCAGACAGTGAGGTACGCGGCGCGGATGCACGCCATCATCGCCTGCCAAATGGAGTTTCAACTCTATCCCATGGACATACAGTCTTGTCCCATTTACATTGAGAGCTGTAAGTTCACTGAGCATTTTCAAAGTATCTCGCGTGGAGAACCGGTATCACCGTTGTGCCATCTTGTATCGGAAATGACAACCACTTTCAAGTCCAAGATGTTTACATTTTTTTACTAGATGATTACCGCGACTTCGTCCGCGTGGTTTAAGGTTTTTTGATTTCCGCGGGAACTCTTGAATTTTCTGGGATAAAAAGTAGTATATGTCCTTCCCCGGGATACAATCTATCCCTGTACCAAATTTAATCAAAATTGGTTGAATAGATGGGCCATGAAAGCGTAACAGATAGACAGACACACTTTCGCATTTATAATATTAGTATGGATTAATCATGAGTATCGTTCTTGAGGGTTCTTGGGATGCTAACTAGTCTAGGAAAGGAAGCTAGTGGACCTCAACAGTAATTCCTCAGGCGATTAAACTTAAATTTTTTAATTTTTTGGCAATTTTTTAGCACTTTATAAACGTCTTTCGGTTGTAAACAAAATAAAATCGAAGCAGACTTTTTCGGTGGCGTTTTGCACAGAACTTATTATGAAACTTAGTAATTAATAAGCAGATTCCTGTTGCTGTTGAGTTTTGTATGTGGCTACGTAGGCATACTTTACCAAAGACTACGGCATTATAATATTGTATCATTTAAGAGGGTTGTATGGTTTTGTTTGGCAAAGTATGTTGTAAAAAAAGGTATACAAACGAGGTTCCTCCATAATTTTATCATCTTCTGTACCGAAGTGCCGGCCGTGAAATTTATTTATCACTGTTGTTAATATTTCCTACAATTATTCGGTTAATATCCAGAATGTGTTGATTAATATGTGTTAAGTAATTTAGGGTACCTAAACCTAACTATAAACTATCTCCATTCCAAATTTCAGTCAAATCGGTGCAGTCTATTATACAGGTAAACAACTATTCAGTTAAATAAATTAAATACGATTTGACTGGAATAGAGATACTTAGCTGTAACATAAATTACCACAGAGGCCACATTTAATCCTGGAAAGTAATAAATGAGCTCCCGCGGGAATCAAAAACCCTTAAACCACGCGGATGAAGTCACTTCATAAGTGAGAAAAGTATGATTCCTGCATGAAATAGATAAAAAAAAACAATTTGAGTGAGATAGTCTACTGCCTACATTAAGTAAAGTGACACATTTTTAATTGTTCCAGTTTCCTACAGTAACCAAAAAGTGAGGTTCCGATGGAGTGAAGCGGGTGTCACAATAAACCCTGAACTGAAGTTACTGCAATACCACATCGGCGAGCCGTTGCGGTTAGAAGAAACGAATGGATATATGATAGACAAAGATGGTAACTATTGCTATTTCTTTTATCAAGTACAAGTTAGCCCTTGACTGCAATCGCACCTGATGGTAAGTGCTGATGCAGTCTAAGATGGTAGCGGGCTAACCTGTTAGGGGCATGGCAGTTATATTAAACCCACACCCCTATTCGGTTTCTACACGGCATCGTACCGGAACGCTAAATAGCTTGGCGGCACCTCTTTGCCGGTAGGGTGGTAACTAGCCACGGCCGAAGCCTCCTACCAGGCCAGACCAGGGAAAATTCAGAAATTATAAATTCCCACTTTGACCCTGCCGGTGATCGAACCCGGGACTTCCGCACGTTAAGACAACAGCGGTCAACATTGCGCCAGGGAGGTCTTTAAACCTCGGAGGTCGGAGATTTTTAGGACCTTGTTCTTTTAAACTCCCAGAAGATATCATATATATTGGAGATGTGTCAACAAGTAAGTGTTTTGTAAAACGTAAACTAATTGAAAAATCCTTTTACAATGTAAATTATTATGTAAATGATAAAAAAGCATGGAAATGAATTGTTCTAGCGGCCAATTAATCTAATTGTTAATTATGGTTATAATATTAAATATACGATGCTTGTGAGATGGTGATAATAAAAAAAAACTCCGGCTGAGTTTCTTGTGGCCTCTTCACAGACCGGGCGTCTTATTTAGTTTTAAGATACCGTAATTGATTATCACAATCATGTTTCTTTTGTAATGTTTATTTCTTTAATCTAAAGTTTAAAATAATTAAGTATCAAATTTAAAACGAACAGAAGATGTGAAATTTAAGTCGGTTGGAAGACCTTCTATATTATAATAATCATTATGAAATAATTTATTTTTGACTTAAGCATAGGGCGGTACATGCTCACTGATAATTTTCAGTGAGCTGTACCGCATATAATCAATATGTATGGATTCGTAGTAGGTATATTGTACTCTGAGGACTTTACAAAAGCTTACCTCTGTATTTCCGTAATACGAGAATGCTTACAATTTATTATTCTCTATATAAAATATATTTTCTCAGAACACCGTCATAATATCAAACGGCTCAAGATGTAGGCTTCATACGAATACTTTCCGTATATTAAACGACTTTCTAACAAGTTCTTTCAATAATTTTACCTCTATTTTTTATATATTTACTTTCAAGATTTCGAAATTTGATACAACAAGTGTAAATTACAAATTAAAAAAAACCCCTGACTAGAAAAAAGCTGATGACCTTCAGACGGATGAACAGATTTTCATGAAACATTGATAAGAACACTCGGGATAAAATTATCTATGACACAAAAAATACTAAACGAAAATCGGTTCATCCGTTTGGGAGCTACGATACCACAGACATACACAGATACACAGATACACAGACAGACACGTTAAACTTATAACACCTCTCTCTTTTTGCGTCGGGGGTTAAAAAACCGGCTAAATGCGTGTCGGGCCCCGCGCAGAGTGGGATTCCGTAGTTGTCCGTCAAAATATGCGGGCATTAATACGTTTTTAAATTTTTATTTCGATCACGTCATGTAGATTACTCGTATACTGTCATTAGCCATTCAGCGCGGTAATGTGGCGGTAACGCCGCAAGCGTTATGGGCACTATTGCACTTCGTAGAACGTCCGGGGGGTGGTCATTTTGACTAATAATGTAATATTTTTTTTTAAATAAAGTAATAATTGTTTAAATTTAGATTTTATTATGAATTTGTTATTTCCAACGATCATATTCATAATATTATTTTTAGATTTAGAAAAAAAAAAAAAACAATTTACAGGTAACTTCTCAAGACTGGTGGTCTACTTCCGATTCGAGCGTCAAATCGGTCACCATCTGATACAAACCTTCGCGCCATCCTCCTTAGTAGTCATGCTCTCCTGGTTCAGTTTTTGGCTGGACCTTGACGCCATCCCTGGCCGGGTGACCCTCTTGGTCACTTGCATGCTGACCCTGGTCACCATGTTCACGGGGCTGAGAGCTGATATACCACCGGTCGCTTATGTTAAGGTATAGTTCTTCTATTTATATAAAAGCTTCTGAAAGTCTTCCGGGTTGGAAGCCAACTATACAGCAGCATTCTTATTGTTACATGATAACATTCTTGCAATCCTCTATAGTTTAGATAGATAGATAGATAGATAGATAGATAGATAGATGATTTATTTGTTCACGAAAACAATTCACAATTTGTGCTTACAGAAGTAAGTCAATTATTGATTACTTATTGCCTTTTACAATCGTTCGTGAACAAATAAGGTTCCTCGCTCAGCATAAAGCCGCAGCAAGCTGCAGCGCTGGTTTTCAGGAGGAGCCTTAAAGTGTTCATAGACGTGTTTCCGATCTTATCACTAAAACAAATTAATTACTATACAATTTAACTATAAATAAGATTACTTGAAATATACTATTAAGCTAAGTGCCATTATAACAATCACTTATTACTTTCTACCTGCATAGTTTATTTACATAATACCTCATTAAATACTATATAAAATAAAATAAAATAAAATAAAAACGCACTGGTGCCGTTTGTCGCCACACAAGTGCAGGAACGTATTGGAACAAAGAAGTTATAATTAAATTGAAAGTGATTTCGTTTACGTTTCAGATCAATAAGTTCACGGAATTGAGAGCCAAAATAATCTTAAAACAGATTAAACATGGATTAAACTCATAAGTTAACATAGGAAAAACCACCGGGATGAAACCTTTATTTCTGTATATTTTTTATCAAAATCGGTTGAAACGATGGACTTTAAAAGCGTAGTAGACAAACAGACACACTTTCGCATCCATACTATTATTATAAATCAATATTCCTTTCTAATATTATAAACTAGATGATGCCCGCGACTTCGTCCGCGTGGTCCCGCTGGATTATAAGTAGCTTATGTCCTTCCCCGAGATGTAACCTATCCCTGTACCAAATTTCATCAAAATTGGTTGAGTACTTGGGCCGTGAAAGCGTAGCAGATAGACAGACACACTTTTGCATTTATAATATTAGTATGGATGCGAAAGTCTGTTTGTCTGTATGTCTGCTACGCTTTGACGGACTATCTGTTCAACCGATTTGGATGTAATTTGGTATAGAGGTAGGTTACATCCCATACAAATGCTACTTATATTTTCCCGGAACATTAAAGAGTTTCCGCGGGAATCACCAAATCTTAATCCACGCGGACGAAATCGAGAGCTTCATCTAGTTCATAATATTATATTATATTAGTTTGGATTGTGATTAATTATTATCAATTTGCAGGCCCTGGACCTCTGGATGGCTGGATGCATGATGTTCGTATTCGCAGCACTTGGCGAGTTTGTAGTAGTCAAAGTTTTAGACAAGCAGTACCAGATGAACAAATCCAAAACACAAGAGTCATTACCGAGAATTATACCAGTGGTAAGAATTATAATGAACAAGCTGATGCCCGCGACTTCGTCCACATGGTTAAGATTTTTTGATTCCCTCGGGAACTCCTTAATTTTCCGTGATAAAAAATAGCCTATGTCACTCTCCAGGCCCTCAATTATATCCATACCAAAAAATCACTTCGATCCGTTGCTCCGTTGCAGCATGATTGAAGGACAAACCAACAAACCAATAAACCAACAAACAACACACTTTCGCATTTATAATATTAGTATGATTCATTCTAATTATTCAGTTTGAAACAAAGAAGTTTCAATTAAAGTTAATTAGTTAATTCGACACTCGTATAATGGGATCGCCCGTTACAGCAGGTCTTAATTATTAATGTTACATTATTTTGGTAATTCTATTGTAAAAGATACGAGTACCTGTCAAATTCTATCTAGCTTCATTATTAATTGCGGTAATATTCAGCTTGATAATAATAAAGTATTTCTTTTTGATTAGGTATTCGTAGAGGATCTTCCAAAAGACCTAAAATTCACATCCTCGGTTAGTTATAAGTTTGATAACCATTTTAAACTATAGATTAAAGAAAAAAATGCGTTGAAATTAATTGATTACGTCACAACAACTGTGTATTATAGCTATTTATGCAACTGTATCGTAATGAGGGTCATTTTAATTCGAGTGCTGTTTTTTGATACGAGGCTTGCCGAGTATCAAAATAGGATAGTACGAGAATTAAAATGACTAATTACGTACAGTTGCATACAAGATTTTATCTACGACAAGGACGTCTTTATAATTTTTTACTTTATAAATTAATAAAAAAGTCAAATCAATCAAGTGCCAGAACCCAGAGCCGCTAAGCTATAGGTATCCTATTTATGAAGATAACCATATCGATACAGGTACGACTCATAACGATACAGCTCCCATACAACGAACTGTATCGTTATGAGTCGTAGCTGTATCGATATGGTTATCTTCATAAATAGGATACCTATAGCTTAGCGGCTCTGGGTTCTGGCACTTTCCCAACCACAGAGTTCTTAGTATGTAGAGGAGCCATACCTACATCATGGCGGATGGTGGCACCCGTCATTGAATATGTACATATTATATATTTCATCTCCACCTACTCTATACTCTACGTACCCAACCCACTCTATAAAATTATAAAGACGTCCTTGTCGTAGATAAAATCTTGTATGCAACTGTACGTAATTAGTCATTTTAATTCTCGTACTATCCTATTTTGATACTCGGCAAGCCTCGTATCAAAAAACAGCACTCGAATTAAAATGACCCTCATTACGATACAGTTGCATAAATAGCTATTTCGATACTAGAAGCGCGTTTAAAAGTTTGGTATAGAGTTGCTGATTTGATTATCATCATTCGTATAATTATAATGCCCTATGTTTGCGTCAGGGGTTAAAAAATAGCATACTCTTTTTTTTTTGAAACTCGATAATAAATGAGTTTTCTACTAATTGTTTTCATCCATCATGACTGCACTGACTGACTGACCGGTCTGCCCAGGCCCTCGGAATGCCTCTGCCATAACCTTTTAGCTACTGAAGCGTGAAAGGTTGTCGCATAGAATTTACTAAACTTTTGCGAAATTTCCGGAATCGACAGTCACGGCAAAGATATTTAGAACTTTTAAAAGGTTCTTATAAGTTAAATGAGTGGGCATGTAGAAGTTTTTAAATCATACTAATATTATAAATGCGAAAGTGTGTCTGTTTGTTGGTTTGTTGGTTTATTGGTTTATTGGTTTGTCCTTCAATCACGCCGCAACGACGTGATTTTTAGCATGGGTATAGTTGAGGACCGGGAGAGTGACGTAGGCAACTTTTACCCCGGAAAATTAAGGAGTTCCCGCGGGAATCAAAATAACTTAAAGCACGCGGACGAAGTCGCGGGCATCAGCTAGTAAGTAAATATTTAAAAACTAAATCAACGTAACATGTACAGATTGCTTCCATGCAACTTTGTCATTATCAACCTAATAAATATATATACAGTTGTTGCGTTAGGGTCAGGGCAATCCTAAGCCAAAATGAAGGTTACGGGCCTCGAGGTCAAGTATACCGGTAAACTATATTATAAGCCTTTTGTGTCGAATAAAATCTATACCTATCTTCTTAGCATAGCTGAAGGTTTCTAATATCTTATAGTACAACGAGGGTTGCGCGCGATTCGCATCGAAACGCATGCTGTTCATTAATTAATTATATATTAGTCGAGATACTAATAATTTCTATCCCTGGAGTAACCCCTTAATTTTTTGTAGCGCTTGAACGGTGAAAAAGGTTCCTGTGGCACTGTAGCCGCCTGGGAAGGCAGCGCAGTGCGGTGTAGAAAAGTTGACCTCACCTCGCCCACGTCTCCCCCCGCGACGACGCCTGTCGTCCATCCAGCCCCAGGCGCCCCTCCGCAACACATGGTCGGTGTTGAGAGGCGGCAGAGCATATTACAGGTAAGCACTTACAGCACAGATTCTTACCTTACTTCTACTTTAAATACGAAAGAATTACGTGTCGGTCGTCTGCTTCGCTTTCACGGCCAATCTTTTCAACCGATTTGGACGAATTTTTGATTGGTACAGAGATATATCGTCCCGGGGAAGGACATAGGGTAGGAATTAGATTCCGAGAAATTATGGGGATATATTCCCGCAGCAATCAAAAACCTTAATCCACGCGGATGAAGTCGCGCGTATCATCTTAAATACTTCGTTTATAGTTCTAACACTCCAAAACTCCCCATTAGTAGACGGTATTGAGAAGCGGCAGGATAGGTATATTATAGAAGGCCTTGCATCTGATTGGTCCATAGAAATAATAAATACTAAGTAATGCGTTACCAGCCATATTAACTCAACTTTAACTCAAGTCGAATCTTCTCCGGCAGATATGATTACTTCACGCCATAGAAATATAAAGAATCTCTGCTTTTATTCGACTATAAAATAAAAAGTACCTCTTCAAATTGTACTAGCTTATGCCTGCGACTTCATCCGCGTGGACTACACAAATTACAAACCCCTATTTAACCCCCATAAGAGTCGAATTTTCAAAAATCCTTTCTTAGCGGATGGCTATGTCATAATAGTTATCTGTACGCCAAATTTAAGCCCAATGCATCCAGTGGTTTGAGTTGTGCGTTGATAGATCAGTCAGTCAGTCACCTTTTCCTTTTACATATTTAGATGAAAGGAAGTGGGTGGTTTATTGGATTAACATGTTAATTTGAAACACGTTTATTCCCTTTGATATCGACTTCGTAAGTTTAGCTAAATTATTCTCAATCAACGATTTTCTCCTGCTTAGTAAAGTCACGTGTTTGTGAAAGGTACCTAAAAGCTCAGGTTCTAAACTCGGAAGCGTTTGGTTTTCCACACATTTTCTGGGAATTTAAACTAATTAATAACACCTTGCATAAGAATATTCTTAGAAAGAGTTTTCGAACACGCTCAAGCTTTTTATAGTATTTTTGTCACCTCAGTAGATTTAAACTTCCACGGGCATCTACCATCACAATAAATACAAAACCGACTTATATTATTTTAAGAAAAATGTAAAGACAATTATTATTCATACGTATTTAGATCGCTGATTAATGTTCTAGCAAAACGAAATGATGGTTTTAACGAAATATTAATCCACTAATCAGTCTGTTTGTCTGTCTGCTACGCTATAACAGCCCATCTTTCCAACCGATTTTGAGGCTATTTGGCATAAAGATAGGTTGCAGTCCGGACCATAACTTTTTACCTCGGAAAATTAAGGATTTCCCGTGGGAATAAAAAAACTTAACTAACGCGGACTAAGTCGCGGTTACAGAGTGAGAAGGATTTTAGCCGAAGTTCACCACGCTGCACATAAACAGCACCAATATTTTCCTGAATTAGTAGTTAATGTTTTTATTGTTTTCAGGTAGCTTGGGTCGATGCAGACACCGGTCAAGAGAGGGTATTGTGGCGGGAGATCGACAAACTTTCCAGGGTGGTATTCCCTGCACTATTCCTCCTCTTCGTCACTATGTACTGGCCTGTGCTTCTGTTAAAGACGAAGGCGTCGAAATAACAATGCGTGATATCAGCCTATTAAACCCCACTAATAGGCAAATTGCTACTACAATGGAGATCACCTACCGGCAAACGAAACGTAGGCAGACAACCATCTCGTTGGTCAGACGACATCACCAAGCTTGCGGGGTAAACACGGAGGAGGCTTGCCCAACATCGGGAGGAGTGGCGTGCACATGAGGAGGCCTATGTCCAACAATGGATGAAAAAAGGCTTATAAAGAAGAAGAAGAATAGGCAAATAACGAAGAATATTGTGAAGTGGTATCTACATATCCACTCTAGATGACGCTATTCGAATCATTCAAAGAAATGCCAACATACCAGAGTATGAATCGGGTTAGCAAAGTTTTTTCTACGGAGCACTATATAGTGCTAAATGCTGCTATAAAAAAATATAGTTATATTGAAGCTTCTATATATGAACTTCAATAATATTACGATTGTATCAAAGGTCCCGGGCATAGCAATGGTACGGAGGTAGATCTTTTGAATCTTCGGTTCTTCGAAGTTGAAGAGCCTCGATGCAGAGACGCCAAATAACAAAGTCTTTCACAAGGATAGAGTAGTAATGTGAATGGTTGATTGACCTCTGGGACTCTCTTATTTCCTTACAGAGAGCGCTTTAAGGCCTATTATTAAAATATGCAGTACCAGTGCAAATTGGCATAACAACAAGGCATTTCACGAGGATACACTAACATTCGAGGATATACCTACGTAGCATTAAAATATTATTATTGGATTGCTGGTGAGAGAAGAATTTCTAGGAATGTCTGAAAATAAGGAACGTATAACTTTGGTTGGCATCCTGAAACAGTGTGGGTGTCAGAATAACGCGCCGTATATTAAAAGTGCATAGAAGGATGCAGAGCATAGCCTTGTAATCCTTCCATTGATCCAGTGTGGATTGGATGTTTGTGGAGAGAGTGATTCTCGAAGAACAACGATTAACAACATAGCTATAAATAAAATCAGTGAGTGATTGTACACTAGTAAAAAAGGAAATAAGACTAAAATTATTGAAAAGAGAATAAAGAAGAAGCGCGTAGAGACAATTTTTTATAGGTAGTTAGATTGATGATCAAAGTTCTAGCAAAAAAGAAACGATAGTTTAGAAGAAATATTAAATTTAACTATACAAATATTAACATAATTACAAACAATATTAATGCAATAAAAAAATATGATAATGAAAATATGCTTTTCAAAGGATAAAAGAAGTGACTAACAGTAACTTAATAAAATATTCACAGAAAGCTTATAACTAGATTTATTGAATAGAATATATCAGTAAATCTTGTAAAATACCGTTCAATAAAAAATGTGATATTTTTTCTTAAAATATAAATTACAAATAATTGAACAATCGTATCCTAGAAAAGGTAGGTATTAACACTTTACCCAACAATTCAAACAAATTTTTCAAATAAAATTTATTCAAAAGATGAAAGAAAATATTATAAGTAGATAAAATTAAAATCTAAATTAAAAACTAAATTAAAAACTAAAAACTAAACATTAAAAATATCATCTATCCCGCTGCAATGAGGCAGTGTGCCCAGAACGCTGGCTGCGTTACCCCGCTGATTAGCCAAACTTATATGTTGGCCGAGGTAACTGCCAGCCCTCCGGTCACCTGTGGACTCTGTGAGACGAGAAGATAGATCCTTAAAAAAGGATCTGGCATCTTCGCCCCACGACCCCAGGGTTTCAACACCAAAAGGCACAAAAATGAAATTATTTTCAATAATTTCATACTTGCGCCTCTTGGCTCTTTCTGCATTAGTGGCCGCCGCCCCCGCTGACATGGAGGACGCCTGCAAGTGGGATAACGCTAGCGTATCCACGCATGTGGCATCCCAAACAAGCGACCTTCCTTGCTTCCACGGAACAAGAGTCATCCCGTCAGGTCTCTTACCATCACTGCGCGCCAAACCATTAGGCTCTAACACTGCAGGCACTTTAGCGGTGGCAAGAGACCTACGAATGATGTCGTTCAGGGAAGCATGTCGCGAAAGACGACCGGCACTTTTAATACAAGAAAGCCCGTGATGGCCATACGCGTCCACTGCCCCACCACAGTGGCAAAGATGTGGCTGTTGTAACTTGGCGCCAAGTCGAAGACCAACCGCAATCGTCAGAGTGAGGTGGTCCAACAGAGTGCCTAAATGCTTAGACGGGAGAGCATGAAGCCAGTAACTTGATTCCCTCGTAGACACCGCAAGAAGACGAGCACGGTCGCTTGCAGTAGGTGATGAATTTATAAGCTCCTGCAAAACATCTGAACATAGTGCGTCGTCCCATTGTCTTTGAGAAAACAAAGATACCGGCTCCTTACTAGGACATGCCACATTGAAAGCACCTCTAGCTTCAGCCAAATACGACGGCTCAATGGGACCTAATGATTGGTTTAAAATATTGCCAAAGAGCTTAATCGTACTATAAGCAGAAGATAAAAATGCTGGTAATGATACACTGCTAATTTTACGAATGCCTAAACCACCGTACCGAACTGGGAGAGAGGCTTGAGTCCAAGTCGTGCCATCTAAAGGACAATTTAGAATTTTAGATAGAGTGTTTTTAATTTTCTTATCCAAATCGTTCAATAAGGGAAGGAACTTCCAAAGTGGTGAGCATCGAAGAAAATATGTAAATTTTGGAACGAAAAGACAATATTTAATAATAAAAAGGGCCATGTGTGAATTAATTTGGAAGAGGCGTTCCGAACATTGATCAAATTTAGTAATTTGGTCATTGATAAAAAGTGGAATAGAATCAACTAAGACGGGAGCCCCAAGAAGGCGTAGCGAATCTTCACTTAAAATTTTGATTCCTGGTGCCAAATGATTAAACTGTTCAGTAATGATGTGTCTTTTTTGGACTTCCATTGAATTTGGAATATAGAGCTCACATTTGCCAAAATTCAATTCCAAACCAACAGATTTAAATTGTTCAATTAAAACCGCAAGATCACCTAAAACAGATGACGCTTCACCTCCTAAAGTTCCATCATCTAGATACCAAATGTTAAATTTAGAATTCAATTCCGAAATAATTGGGTGAATAGCCAAACTGAAAATAGCAGGTCCCAGTGGATCTCATAAAAAAATTTTTAAAATAATATAAAATAATTATTAAATAAAAATAAATAATTAAAAATAAATTAAAAATAATTTTAAAATAATTTTAAAATAATTTTCTTTCCATGAAAATTATTTTAAATGGGCACTCGGAATATTATATTAGGATTAAAACTAGCGCAGATGACTGTTTTTTTTTATCTGCCATTTGGTGACAAATCGGTCAGATTTCAACGCTTACTTATTGTAGTTTATTTACAATTTTTTTATTGAATGCTTATTTCACAAGACCTTTTTCAGAGAAATTTTGTAAACGGATTATAGTTAAGCACATTATCATAAAATGTATATTATTATCTCTCTAACGTGATATAAAATAATAAAGATAAAATCTTTGAGCTTTTTCTGCTGGAAGATTCATTTTATGCCTTATTTTCTGTAGCAAATTAATTAGTAAATACACTTAATTAGTACATGAATAAAGCCATTTCAGTGATGTATAATGTTCATCTTCTTACTTTGATATAATTATTTTCCTTTTAAGAAAATACATATCTTTATTGGTAGAAGCACGGTGGAAGTCATTTCACACAAATCGTTCATAAAAGTCTACCCTTTTGAAGTAAACAAAATATAGAACATGATAATCTAAGTTAATCAAGAAGGGCTTAATTTGTTAGTTCGTGCGTAAATTATAAATGGCTTTTAGCAGCTCCGAGCATTTAAATGTTTCTAATTTTGTATGGACAAAGGAACCATTAGAGACAGCGCAAACAGAATAGAGTGCCTCTGCGGGCATTCAATTATTGACCGTATGCAATTCGAATAGAGTTGTTTTTAGCCGACGGATTAAATTTGCATGTATTTGAAATTCTTCTTCTACTTTAGACTAGCCAAACGGCTTTTTGCTAGCGTTATTGCGACTCTATTTTAATTGTATATGGTTTTTATTTGATTGGCTATTTGAATATCTGCAGAAGCTTTTGGGGCGTTAGATGTTCTGTTTGCGATGGCCCTTATAAATAATGCCAAGACAATTTGATTTATGGCCGCAATATTTAAAAAGCTGTAATTATGATAAAACATTATTAAATTTCCTTTGTTGAGCACATAATATTTATTTAAATAATACGCAGGACAGGTTACGTTAAATGTGAGCAAAAAATAAAGCATTGTTTTGTTTTTAATATACATAATAAGTTTGTAAATTATTATTTAGTTGTACAAATTGTTATTTCTTAGTATAAGTAATTTATGTTATGAAATGTCGAAAGTGGCTTATTAAGATGACTCTAACTTAACTGTAGGGTAGTCCAATTAATAAAGCTTAACGTAGAACCTCGGCGTTATTCTACATAAATATAAACGTAATAATTAAATAACTTGAAGGAAGGCATTTACCGCTAAGCCATTTTGTTATGTTCCAGAACAATTCATAATATTCTCTTCTAATAATACAGTTTTGTTACACGGAAGCTTTGATTTAATTTGATATTACTATGGCAACTCAAGGAAATTTCGAAAGTTACACAATGTTAGATTAATTTTTTTTTCATTACAAAGAACACTGAAATTGGCTTGATTTGATATTATAAATAAAAAACACGCTCCAAATAGCTAAACAGAATAAAACAAAAGATATTGAAGAAATTGAAATGTTTATAAACGTTATTGAACGAAATTTTAGAGCCTGTACACACGGCGTATTTTTTATGCACATAACTATAACGCTATTAAGACGATATGGGAGGGCGGTATCCCCATACAATCGTATTAGTCTGTTTTCTCCGTGCATAATTACAATAGAAAAAATATTTTTACACCATAAAATCTATATGTGTCCGTGTCATGTCTCTATGTTATGCTTTTTTCGATAAATTAATAATTAAGAATATGGAACCTTCAAAAATTGCAAAAATGGCCCACTTTTCCCGTCATCATCAGATATTCCGTAAATAAATTTGACGAATATATAATCAAACAAGTGAATATAATTGAAATTATTAAAAAATACGACTGCTCTGCCGTAGACACACATACCTAAGAGTACATACACGAAACCTGAAAACATAACACTCCTTTTTTTGGGCAGTCGTGTTATAAAAAATTCCCCTCCAATGGAAGTACGGCTACCACTACTACGTAACGATACCACAGTCAGACCTTTGGAATCTTTTTCACATTTTTATTAAATGTCATTTTTTGTGGATCACTGGATATTGAACTATAGTGTTATATATTTTTGGAATCTACTCATCATTTTCTAGATGACGATTATATAGTTAATCTTATTTTCGAAATTTTTTTTTCAACGTTAGCCTGTAATGCGGAGCCATGGTCACCCCATCAATTTTTTTTTAAATTTCACTGGCCTATGTCACCCGGAATAAGCTAGGGATTCTAACAATATCTCATGTATCAAAATCAGTTCAGGCGTATAGAAGTTATGGTGGAATATACAAACTCACATATATACATACATACATACATACATACATGAACCCTGAAATAGAAAAACATACCGACAAAGAGTAAGTCCTTATTAGTATTAATTATTCTTGAAAAAAATTTTAATCGGTTATGTTTTGGACGAGGAAACAGAAAAATACTAAAGTATGAATTCGACTGTTTTTCATAGGTATTATCGGTCCAAGCTGCAAGCGGTTCCTATCGGGTGTTATGGAATTATATTCGAGGAGCAGCGCGACGGCAATATAAAATAAATAATAATTGTTCAATACCTATTCTCAAAGTTTCCCGTTCATGCCATATCCTCTTAAAACCCGTTACGACAGAAGCGACGCGACGCGATACGATGCTATAGGATAATGGCAAACTAGTGAAGGGCCAGCTACTTTTTGATACTGTCGCGTCGCGTCGTATCGAGTCACGGTGTCGTGTTTGTCGCTCACGTAGGACAACGCGTGATGCAAATCGTACACACGCCAGTCGCAGCCAGAAACCTTTAAACGTACAAAAATTCAAACGCATATGTACCTACAGACGCGCTATGGACGCCCGTATGACACATTTAGGTAAAAATTAAAGAAGTTCATTACAACGTGCGTACAACGCGATATAGATACTGTCAATGCACGTAATGGGTGCGTTTGTATCGATACTTGATATGCTACAGTCTGCTTTTTATACTCAAAACGCGCAGTCACTGCGCGTTCGTGAAACGTGCGTTGTCTGCACGTAGAGAATCCGCCATATGCGTCCGGTCTTAATAGCAAGACAATGGAATTTATTTATTACCGACCAAAATTCTTCAGTGGCTGAAAATCAAAGTCATCAAATTGTGCAGTTCAGTAATAACATACGGACTCGAGACATGGTCGCTAATTAGAGTCACTTGATTAAGTTCTGATTACGAATGGAAACACAAAAGTATTCTCCGCCTTTATCTCCTTCGCCTTTATTACAGAACATCCAGAAATTGTGAACTTTGGCATCCATACGTGGTTGACATTATTTTATCCAGACGAAGCTTTATTATTCAACGTTTCTACGAACCGTTTTTATTAAACGTAGGAATGGAACGCCTTTTTGGAGCGCCCTTCAGTACCTACCTTCAAGACAAAAGTGAACAAACAACTTCTAGGCAAGCACATTCCAACCTAGACAATATCATGATTGCTTTATATCGTCGTCCAGCGTAAGCCTATTCTGCAATAAAGATTATTTAATTTCCCTTATTTGAGTTATATATTATGTAGATACGTAGGTATAAATTATACAAGTGATATTTAGACGTCACGTCGGTAGCCACAGAATATGCGTGAAATTTTTAATAGGTATAACACCTTTATTGTACCATATTTGACCAAATAAATACATATTTACTTTACTTTATAAAAAAATACTTTTTAAACAACCGACTTCAAACTCCCGCGCCAACTTTACAACAACAAGCACATGCTATACAAAGTTTTTATTTTATTGTTGATATTTTAAAAACCGCTCGACCGATTTCGATAAAATTTATATGGAACCACATGGGAAGTATGTTCTTTCAAATAAAAAAAGAATCATCCAAATCGGTCCACCCAGTCAAAAGTTCTGAGGTAACAAACATTAAAAAAAAATACAGTCGAATTGAGAACCTCCTCCTTTTTTTGAAGTCGGTTGAAAAGCTTATCGTCGTCATATTATTTTGTACTAGCTGATGCCCGCGACTTCGTCCGCGTGGAATGAGTTTTTTAATTCCCACGGGAACTCCTTAATTTTCCGGCATAAAAAGTCTCCAGGTCCTCAACTATACCCATGCAAAAAATCACGTCAATCCGTTGCTCTATTGCAGCATGATTGAAGGACAAACCAACAAACAAACACACTTTCGCATTTATAATATTAGTATGATTGCATATCGTGACGGCCAATCGTATAATCTGGTAGATGCTACCCAGTGGTCCATGATTAAGGTACGAAATGGTTTACACACACGAAATCTCATACAAATAAATATTATTATATTTACAGGGGAGACTGGGTAAGGTTGTAACAAGTTAAAAGACATTTGAATTTGAACAGGGTACCTAGCCATGGTTACAGTGTTGTGGGTGGTCAAAGGGCATAATTGTAAATCCATACCCAGTCTACCCTGAGTATTATACCTATTTTGCAACAATGATTGTTATATTTTAATTAAGATACTAAATAATATTTGTGTTATTTTCATTATTATAAAAATATTTATCCTGATTGACCAACTGATCGATCAACGCACAGCCATTAATAATCTGTGGCACAAGACTTGAAATTTTGAGGTAAGCATTTAGGACATATGCACTCTAAGAAAGGATTTTTGGAAATTTCATCCGTAAGGGTTACTTACTTCAAGGGGAACTTTGGAAATTCCAGCTGATTAGCTAGTTAAGTATATAAGAACAATAATCGTACTATTAGATAGAATTTGCAATGGCACTCGGCTTTAATTAATTGTGATAGTTTCTTTATACCTTGTTCAATGTTGTATAGTATTATCATAATAAATAAATTATTTAAAATTGTTAAGTTTTGGCATTTCAAAAAAAATTGAAGTGTTTGGAATTTATTTATTAATAGGATATAAATTTATTTATTAATTTTTAGATATGCAGTATAATTAAATGAAAGTCCAAATATAATTACTTTTAAAAATATACTTACTAGTTATGATAATTATTCATGATTAAGAAAAATTGGACCAAAATTATATAAATGGTACTTATATTTAAAATATTTAAAATACTTATAATTATTTTATATTTTCCAAAAACTTTAGTAATATACGATAATTATTGTTTGCAAAGTGTTACATTTTCCGTCCTATAAAGGATAATAAATCTAATGTCTACAAAATTATAATACTGTTTACGCATATTAATTGTAATTATATTGGGTGCAACAGTAACGTAAAATAATTATACCTAATATCGCCTTTATTTTTATATTAGGTGGTCTACTAAATGTAAAATAAATTGTAAAATATATAATATCATATGTACATATAGAAGGAAATGACCATGAAATGAATTGGATAGGATTATTGTTTTTCAATTATTTCAGACTATTGTATTATATTATAATATAGTACCTATTATATATATTGTAAAGAAAAAATAAATAATTTTAAGACAAAAATACAATTTAATGATAAACTTAGTAAGAAAATTAAATTAATTAGTAGAAAATATTGTATTGTTTTTTTTATTATGATTTACTGGAGTCCAGTAATCATCTAGTAATTGTCAAGTAAGCAGGGAATCATCTAGTAATTGTCAAGTCAAATGTTGACGTCGTAAAATAAGGGGGTTTTCGCCTACACAGACGGTATAAAAGGTAGAATATTAACATAGTAAGCTGTAATAAAAATATTTGCATGAAACCCCATTCTTTTTTACTCAACCACCGAAAGATAAATGACAAAAAATTGGACGGCAAGACGGCAAATTCTTTTTTCTTGCGTCGATTATTACCAACTTGAAAATATTTTTGCAATTATATAGAGACTAGATGATGCCCGCGACTCCGTCCGCGTCGATTGATGTTTTTTGACTCCCGCGGGAACTCTTCAATTTTCCGGGATAAACCTATCCCTGTGCCAAATTTCATCAAATCGGTTGAACAGATACGTTTTTTGATTCCCGCGGGAACTCTTCTATTTTCCGGGATAAAAAGTAGCCTATGTTCTTCCCCGGGATGTAACCTATCATCTGTACCAAATTTCATCATAATCGGTTGAGTAGTTAGGCCGTTAAAGCGTAGCAAACAGACAGACAGACACACTTTCGCATGTATAATAGTATGGATTCTATGCGACCGAATTTAATATCGAAGGTCTTACGTTGCTTAATATTGTAGCATCTTAAATATTTACCCTCTGATTTTTTCTTTTTATCCTTGAAAATTTTTGCCCTAGCGCCTACCACAATAATTAATGCAAAAGTGTCTGTCTGTCAACACTTTCACAGGCCACGGCTCATCTGTTCACCTTATTGTCATCTGTAGGTATAGCGATAGATTGCAACCCAGGATATAGATTACTTTATAGCTCGGAAGATCAGAGAGTTCTCACAAGTCACAAGTTTATGAAGGGCGACTTCAATCTAGCGATTTTTGTTTAGGCGTTTAAGCTCGTATTGGCTTATGCACGTGACAGCCACTGCGTACCTCCGCCACTCGATTAGAAATAGTTAACCATTAAGTCCATAGGAATAAGAACGTAATTAAGCTAAGTCAATGTGTTAGCTAGACTTAAGTCCTTTTGTTGGTCGACCAAATTATGTAATGTGCCCCTATAATAAGGTAGACTAAGAGAACAGTTCCTATTAGAGAGCTTGTGAGCAAAGACGTGATGTTTCATTTAAATCCTGAATTAATTAACCCCTTCTATGATACCTTTTGCTATCATCAGAAGTGGGATGGAATTCGCGTACCACAGTTTAAATAAGATACATTAAATAAAGTTTATTAAAACGGACATTAAAGTTTTAAAAAAAACACAAAGTTTGTGAAATGTGTAAATGAGTGACAAAAATTAAATAAAAGGAACTACTGAGACTATTAAGAGAGTGAGCTAGTGTTAGAGACACCATCGTTTGATGACTCAAGAGTGAATTTATTTTATTGCCAAATATTTAGACCCAAGTATCGGAATTCTGAACTAAAAATGTATACTCATGAGTTACTTGTGCACTCAAGCTCACACTTGAAGCTTTGGCATCCATTTTAATCGGAAGAGGTCGGAACTCGGAATAGAGCGAAGAAATTGTGTGTAAATAATGGACTTTAGGCAATCTAAACTGAGAAGTATTTAAATATTACGTTTACAAAATATGGAGATCTGTACACAGAGATTTCAAAATTCAAGATTCAAGATTGCTGAAAAAATATTGATGGTGATCAATTCGTTAAAGTGTCGAATTATGCAGTGAAAATAAATATCCTTAAGTAGTTGAGATTTAAATTCGAAGAGAGTAGAATAATATAATTTATTAAGGGAGATACATAGATTTCACGTTTCCAATCAATTTAAATACAGAAAAGAAAGGAGAGAAAATATTGTATTATTGTGTGAGAAATATGAATGAATGAAATATTCTTTATTGTACACCAATACAAGAAACACATACAATATACAATAGAAATAAAGAAATAGTGGAAAAAACAAGGGTGATAATCGAAGAGGTCTCTTTGTTGGTATCGAATCGAATCTTCAAAGAAAATACTGAGCTAGTGTAGATGAGCTGACAGTAAAGGCAATTAAGCAAGGACTCCAGCGAATGATCATCAAGACACGAAACAGAAATCTGAGGATGTTACAATTTGTTGCAAGAGATTGTGAAACCTAGTAGGGCTGGAAAATCAAAAGTGGATAAATAAATCAAAGATATCTCTGATTTCACTGAACAGTGACATACTGATGTCTAAGAAAAACAAAGAACCACAAAGTGATCCAGTTAGAAAATATCTTATTGGAAACTGATTTTCATTTTTCAAGACAAAGGAATACGCTAAGATACATTAGTTAATAAGGCGGCTATTATTTCGAAGGCACTTCAACCGGTCGATTGTTTCAGTTCCAGTAATGTTGAATTGTTTATTATTTGGAGGACGCCATAAAAAACTGTGTGAATGCAACCTCTTATGAAGCACAAGTTCAGTTACGAGAACTGTTTTAAAATACTCTGGGCTTATCGCTTCAAAGCTTTAAACCAAAGCAGCCACAAAGGAAATAAGAACCACTTGTGAACCAATCTTTTATCACCTGTACCGTTTATTGGCGTCTGAACGGCGGAACAATAACATAATACGAGAGTCAAGTTCACCCTACGCGTCGCCTGTTATATTTTAAAGAAAAAGGAACAAGCTACAAATTGTGCGTAGATTATGGCGTACTGGATGGAGTCATTGTAAGGGATAGATTGATGATCAATTGAAAATGAAAAATTGATGACAAATTCGGAAAATAAACGATACTTAACTGTGCTTGATTTTCATGGCTTGTCTATGAAGAAGATTCAATAAATATGAAGGATACTTGAATGGATGAGGATATCTTTTGGTGTATACAATATAATTAGTATGGTCTTTTGAAGTGACATAGTAAAACTTTACAAAACAATAGAGCAAGGTCTAGAATGTTTTGAGCAACTGTCGAAAAGCAAATTATTGCAAACAGAAATTGAGTACTTGACCGGATTTAGGATATATAAAGATTGGAGCATTAAAAAACAATAACAGTACTCAAAAAAGGTAAAAATAGGTCAGATAACTGATCGACTTGGCTAACTACTTCCAGAAATCATTCGATCAGATCAGATCCGATCAGAATTTACTGCTATCAAATTAGTAACGTTGATGATTGTTGATTATTATCGAGTAAACTTATGAGGTATCAAGTTTGGTTACTGACTACAATATCGTTATTGCTATAAAATCAAGACCAAAAGTGAAGAAATGTTGGGCATATAAAAAGATCTTAATTTTAGTGTGATAAAAAAATAGAGTACGGGAAAGGCAGTAGCATTTTATGCTACGAAGACTAATTTTCAGTACCTATAGCAAACCAATAAAGATCACGACTCACGAGCTAACAAAGAAAATGTAATCAAAAAAAATGATCAAGTGACATAACCAGGAACGATGGATGTAATGAGACGATAAACATAAATGGAATTGCAAGAAATACGATGAAGATGATGTTAATTGGAATTTGGAATATCGCACGGTGGAATATTGTTGAGAGTTTTTGAAAATGTGAACGGAACATTGTATTTCCTATCATCTTTGATAAGATTCAATTTAACTCAATTATAGAACGAGTAGCAATGCCATAACAGACTTGACAAAAGAATATAAGCATTAAAAGCCAAGTAATGATATCCAAAATGGACATGACAAGGAAAATTTATACAAAACTCACGACACACTACTGGAGTTTACTCCTTACGAACGAAACGTGTTACCATGGAAACATAAACAAGTGTTACCATGGAAAACATAATCATAACGTAACTTAACGTAACGGAGAAAGTTTGATGTTACTCTCCATAAATTTTCATACCCCGGGCTTATATATTTAAATCGATTCAGGAATAAACTCCAATATACTCCAACAAGGATTCTACAAAACAAAAGCAAAATATATGGTAAAGGAACAAAAAAAACACCGACAAAGAAACAAAAGAAGTTATAAAAAATTGCACTATGAAGTGGCATGAATAGAACAAATGGACAAGTGGCATGATGCGCTTTCGAACTTATTGGCTTATGGATAAAGAATCAGAATGGTCGAACGGTTTATATATAAAAAAAAAGCAGTATATTCGGCAATGGTGTCAAAGACAAAATATAGATACAAAATATTCAACATAACAAATAACATTTATAAATGGAAACGGCTATTAACACTTAAGTCAATAAATTAAAAAAAAAACTCGGTTACACTACGATACAATTATTAACAGCGATTCATAAAGTGTCTGCTTTAGAGTGGTAACTAAAAATCCTACCTGAACAGTTGTTGATTTTCATTCATAGCAATTTACGAGTTATAGCAGGGCCGAGACTAAGATAAGATAAAGGATTTATAATTATTGCGAAGAAAAGAAGGCGATATTGTTTAGCCGTTTATGATTAAAAGTGTTTGAGAGTTTAAAAAAGAACTGTATCACAGGGACAGAAAAAATTAGGCTTTGGAATATAGAAGCAGGTGACAGGTGAAATGGAGCCGAGATAGCTAATAAAATAGAAATTTAAAAAAAAACTATAGGTGATAAAGGAGATCATTTTAACCGTGATACATGTGAAAGCCAATACCAAACAATGTTTAAATAGGGTTAGCCAATAATGGCGAAGGTAACTAATAAAAGAATTAAAAAGTTATTGGCAATAATAGAGGAGGTAAAAACAAAATGGTAACCCAATAGTAGATGAGGTAAAAAAAATTATAGCTCATCAATAGGTAAGTAAAAAAAAAAAAAAAAGTATACTGAAAAGTATGCTGGATGCGCGAGCGACTTCATAAAGTGCGCTAGGACCGCAACAAAAAAAAATTAAGCGTGAGCGGCTATTTGATAGTGCTCGAGGATCGCTGATAAAAAAAAAATTAAGCGTGAGCGACTATTTGATAGTGCTCGAGGATCGCTGATAAAAAAAATTAAGCGTGAGCGACTATTTGATAGTGCTCGAGGATCGCTAATAACAAAAAAAAAATTAAGCGTGAGCGACTATTTGATAGTGCTCGAGGATCGCTGATAAAAGAAAATATAATGATACAGTGGCGTAAGCAACTTACAAATGTAAGTGTGCCAGAATCGCAAAAAAAAAAAAACATGAACAAAGCGTGAGCGACTATAAATTGATAGTGCGCTAGACCCGCAGATTTTTAACAAATAAAAAAAAAAAGTATAAGGAGCTTACTACAGTAAGTGTGCCAGTATCAAAAAAAAAAGTAATAAGAAAATAATCCCAAACAAATACTTATCGAACTTCATGTGGCGTGGCAGTTGTAAGCAACAAAAAAAGGGACACTTAGAATTCGAGTCATTGACCGCGCCTGAAGTATGGCAAAATAAAATAATTGTTTTTGTATACTTTAGCTTTAATATTTTTCTGTTTACAGGTAAAAAAGAGAGGAAGCTTTGAGATCAAAGCTTGGGGCAGGAAGGCCGTGACAGCCACTGCGTACCTCCGCCACTCGATTAGAAATAGTTAACCATTAAGTCCATAGGAATAAGAACGTAATTAAGCTAAGTCAATGTGTTAGCTAGACTTAAGTCCTTTTGTTGGTCGACCAAATTATGTAATGTGCCCCTATAATAAGGTAGACTAAGAGAACAGTTCCTATTAGAGAGCTTGTGAGCAAAGACGTGATGTTTCATTTAAATCCTGAATTAATTAACCCCTTCTATGATACCTTTTGCTATCACACGCTTTATTTAACGCTTCGAAAATCTGAACGCGCGTACACGCCCTTATTCCGGCGTGTTCAGTCGAACCCGTCAATCAGTTAGTAGCATACGAGCTTATAAGCTGGTCAAAGCTCGTAAGAGTTGCGCGTGGAGCAAATGGTGCGACTTTACGCGTCTCCACGAGCTTCCAAAAAACGAGTTTATACGCGCCGGAAAAACGCTAGTCTGAAACCGCCCGAAAAGCTGAAACCCATGACGTTGTTCGTAGACTACCTCTGTAGCGTCCGAGTTCTATGTACCAAATAGGACTTGTTTATTTATCTACTAGCTGATGCCCGCGACTTCATCCGCGTGGTTTAAGTAATTTTTTCCGAACGAACTCCTTAATTTACGGGATAAGAAGTAGCGGGATAGTGAGTAGTTGCGGCGTGATTGAAGGGCAAACCTACAAACAAACACAAATTCGCATTTATAAAATAAGGTATGATGTATAAAGTATTTTTCCTCACTAGCCAAGGGTTGCCTGGATGAGATTGCTTACGTATGTTTTAGATACATATTATGTACCTTATCTTTTTCTTCTCTGTAAGTTTTTGGTGTGCAATAAAGTTTTTATCATTCACTAGATGATGCCCGCGACTTCGTCCGCGTGGATTAAGGATTTTTGATTCGCGCGGGAACTTTTTTTTCCGGGATAAAACCTCTTGGTATACAACCTCTATCAAATTTCAGCAAAATTGGTTGAAAAGATGGGCCGGGAAAACGTAGCAGACAGACAGACAAACACACTTTCGCATTTATAATATTAGCATGGATTCGTTCAAAGTATCTACCTATGTATGTTTACATAAAACGAACCTTCGTAAAAACTGCTTCAATTTTCCGCTAACTGGACAATCACAGAGCATTAAGTGTGTCATGGTTGCTTGACAATGCTTCCACGGTTCGCGCTCGAATAACTCTATATAATATACGATATAACTATATTGATGTTCAGCAGGTTTAGCATGTGCACAACGAGATATCTCGTGACGAGAGAGAGAGAGAGATGTTGTCGTTGCCGGCTAATTAAACGAGAACATGCACTAAATCCGGTATATTACGAGAAAAAAATAGTCGGCATGTAACAGTTCGTAGAGAAGAATACCATAGATAAGAAATATTACTTTTATCTCTACTTTTGACGTAACGAGACAAGTCATATGTGTAACCATGTTAGTTGTCGGACTTCGGTAGATACATAGAGATAACGGGTAGACATAATTTTACTCGTTGTGCGCGTGCTAGCCTTACTGGAGGAAAAACATCGTCCGAGGAAACCTGTATGCTGAGTCCTTCATAATGTGAGTGAGTGAAGTGGGCCAGTTTCCTCTAAGAAATTGGAGTTTTGCCGACCTTCCCGGTACAGTGGTTAGCGCTGTTGTCATATAGTGGGTTCGATCCCCGGCAGAGTCAAACTGGGAATTGATATTTTTTGGTCTGGTCTGGTGGGAGACTGGCCGTGGCTAGTCACCACTCTACATTCTACCGGCACTGATTGATTAGGGGTATGGGTTTAATTTATTGCCCGTACCCCGCCCGCCCTTAGCCCGCTACCATCTTATACCTACTGCATCATTATTCCACTACAAGTTAGCCCTTGACTGCAATCTCACCTGATGGTAAGTGATGATGCAGTCTAAGATGGTAGCGGGCTAAACTGCTTATGACAGTTATATTAAATCCATACCCCTAATCGGTTTCTACACGGCATCGTACCGAAACGCTAATTCTCTTGGCGGTACCTACGTCTTTACTGGTAGAGTGGCAACTACTGAAGCTTCCCACCAGACCAGACCAGACCAGAGAAAATTCAGTAATTAGAAATTCTCAAATTGACCCTGCCGGGAATCGAACCCTGTACCACCCACAATAAGACCACAGTGCTCACCACTGTGCCAGGGAGGTCGTCAAGTAACATAGCAAAACATGCGCACAGCAAATCAAGGCGCAAGTTTTCGCGAAACATCGTGCGAGCTCGCAGTTTGTGTTTTTATCCTAAATCAATTAGGCTCTACGTGTTGGAATGTTGAATTTAAGGCGAAAGTACGTCACGGACAAAATTATATTGTCTGGCGGACAAACAGTCTCTTTTTTAATTCATTACAGGCTTACGCTCGACCACAATCACATCTGAAGGCAAAGATTTTATTAAATTTTATAAGTTAATATTAAGACTAAGCTGAAGAAGTTTATTCACGACTAGCTTTTACCCGCGGCTTCGCCCGCGTAAAAATATAATAACTTTGATACCTATGCATACAAAATTATTTAAGGCGCATGGCACTGCTTATATTGTATGCTGTACTGTGGCGTATGAGTATGAGTTTAAAAATAAGTTTCATTTACCTAAACTTATTTTTTTTTTACATATACTTACTTGAGAAAAACTTATATATACTTACCTATTTGTGTTGTTGTTTTATTTAATGAAATGTGGTGGTGGTGGTGCTTACTGTGTTTAATTTTAAACAGTGTTTTAAAAAAATTACAAATAATAGGTACAGGGCCTCCAATATACCTACGCAAAAAATCACATCGATCCGTTGCGCCGTTGCCGCATAATTGAACAACAAAGGCCGCATAATTGAACAAAAAATGCAAGAAAAAGAGCATACCGTCCCACAGGAACTGTTTGTTTTTCCGGTATAAAAAGAAGCTTATGTTACTCTCCAGAGCCTCCAATATACCTATGCGAAAAATCACATCGATCCGTTGCGCCGTAGCCGCATAATCTAACAACAAATGCGAGAAAAAGAGCGTACTATCCCACAGGAACTGTTTGTTTTTCCGGGATAAAAAGTAGCCTATGTTACTCTCCAGGGCCTCCAATATACCAATGTAAAAAATCACATCGATCCGTTGCGCCCTTGCCGCATAATTGAACAACAAAGGCCGCATAATTGAACAACAAATGCAAGAAAAAGAGCATACTGTCCCACAGGAACTGTTTGTTTTTCCGGGATAAAAAGTAGCTTATGTTACTCTCCAGAGCTTCCAATATACCTATGCGAAAAATCACATCGATCCGTTGCGCCGTTGCCGTATAATTGAACAACAAATGCGAGAAAAAGAGCATACTGTGCCACAGGAACTGTTTGTTTTTCCGGGATAAAAAGTTACCTATGTTACTCTCCAGGTCCTCAAATATACCTATGCAAAAAATCACGTCGATCCGTTGCGCCGTAGCCGCATAATCTAACAACAAATGCGAGTAAAAGAGCGTACTATCCCACAGGAACTGTTTGTTTTTCCGGGATAAAAAGTAGCTTATGTTACTCTCCAGAGCCTCCAATATACCTATGCGAAAAATCACATCGATCCGTTGCGCCGTTGCCGCATAATTGAACAACAAAGGCTGCATAATTGAACAACAAATGCGAGAAAAAGAGCATACTGTCCCACAGGAACTGTTTGTTTTTCCGGGATAAAAAGTAGCTTATGTTACTCTCCAGAGCTTCCAATATACCTATGCGAAAAATCACATCGATCCGTTGCGCCGTTGCCGTATAATTGAACAACAAATGCGAGAAAAAGAGCATACTGTCCCACAGGAACTGTTTGTTTTTCCGGGATAAAAAGTAGCTTATGTTACTCTCCAGAGCTTCCAATATACCTATGCGAAAAATCACATCGATCCGTTGCGCCGTTGCCGTATAATTGAACAACAAATGCGAGTAAAAGAGCATACTGTGCCACAGGAACTGTTTGTTTTTCCGGGATAAAAAGTTACCTATGTTACTCTCCAGGTCCTCAAATATACCTATGCAAAAAATCACGTCGATCCGTTGCGCCGTAGCCGCATAATCTAACAACAAATGCGAGAAAAAGAGCGTACTATCCCACAGGAACTGTTTGTTTTTCCGGGATAAAAAGTAGCTTATGTTACTCTCCAGAGCCTCCAATATACCTATGCGAAAAATCACATCGATCCGTTGCGCCGTTGCCGCATAATTGAACAACAAAGGCTGCATAATTGAACAACAAATGCGAGAAAAAGAGCATACTGTCCCACAGGAACTGTTTGTTTTTCCGGGATAAAAAGTAGCTTATGTTACTCTCCAGAGCTTCCAATATACCTATGCGAAAAATCACATCGATCCGTTGCGCCGTTGCCGTATAATTAAACAACAAATGCGAGAAAAAGAGCATACTGTCCCACAGGAACTGTTTGTTTTTCCGGGATAAAAAGTTGCCTATGTTACTCTCCAGGTCCTCAAATATACCTATGCACAAAATCACGTCGATCCGTTGCGCCGTAGCCGCATAATCTAACAACAAATGCGAGAAAAAGAGCGTACTATCCCACAGGAACTGTTTGTTTTTCCGGGATAAAAAGTAGCCTATGTTACTCTCCAGGTCCTCAAATATACCTATGCAAAAAATCATGTCGATCCGTTGCGCCGTAGCCGCATAATCTAACAACAAATGCGAGAAAAAGAGCGTACTATCCCACAGGAACTGTTTGTTTTTCCGGGATAAAAAGTAGCCTATGTCCTTCCCCGGGATACAAACTATCCCTGTACCAAATTTTATCAAAATCGGTTGAGTAGTTAGGCCGTGAAAGCGTAGCAGACAGACAGACAGACAGACAGACAGACAGACAGACACACTTTCGCATTTATAATATTAGTATGGATTTATCGTCTTTTGAATAATTATTAGTTAGGTTCAGGTTTATAACACTAAAATATTATTTTTTTAATCATACTTTATACTAATAACTAATATTTAAACTAATATTATAAATGCGAAAGTTTGTTTGTTTGTTTTTCCTTCAGTCATGGTGGAATAGAGCAACGAATCGACGTGATTTTTGGCATGGGTATAGTTGAGGACCTAGAGAGTGACATAGGCCAGGCTTAATCCCAGAAAAATATGGAGTTCCCGCGAGAACCAAAAAAAAAAAAAACACGCGTACTAAGTCGCGGTGACTAAATCATCATACTAATATTATAAATGCGAAAGTCACTTTGTTTGTTGGTTTGTTGGTTTGTTGGTTTGTTGGTTTGTTGGTTTGTTGGTTTGTTGGTTTGTCCTTCAATCACGCTGCAACAGAGCAACGGATCGACGTGATTTTTGGCATGGATATAGTTGAAGACCTGGAGAGTGACATAGGCTACTTTTTATCCCGGAAAATTGAGGAGTTCCCGCGGGAATCAAAAAACTTATTCCACGCGTACGAAGTCGCGGGCATCAGCTAGTAATGAATAGACCGCATACAATTTAAGTTTTTCTTTTCTGAATTGTTTTATGTGTTTGCACACCAAAAACACCTTGTAAATCTGATAATAGCATTGAACTTGTGACATACCTTAACACCATACCATAAACCATAAACCTTAACCCACGCAGGCGAAGTCGCGGGACATCTTTTGACTTTGAATTTGACTTTAATTTTAGTTTGGCAACACCTGTCCTTGTTAGGAGTCACCTTATTCACAAGTTCTATAACACTTGATAGGTAAATCTGACAATTTCATTGGCATGTTAATCATACACCCAATTTGCCTCCTAGACCCTTACTCGCATATATTTCACGGCGGAGATGTTAAGGTTAACATGTAAGTAGGGTTTTTTAATTTATCCCGAAAAATGATAACGTTTTCCGTTTGATATTGCGTGGGTGAGGGCTGCCAGGGTGACATTTACCTGTAAATAGCTTCAAATAAATGAAATTCAGGCCGTTTAGTGATAATATGAGGCCTGACGCTCTGAAGGGTGGTAGGAAGTTCTATGACTATTTTCAACCGACAACCGACTTCAAAAAAAGGAGGAGGTTCTCAACAATTCGACTGTTTTTTTTTTATGTTTGTTACCTCAGAACTTTTTACTGGGTGGACCGATTTGGAGGATTCTTTTTTTATTTGAAAAGGTATACTTCCCAAGTGGTCCCATATAAATTTTATCGAAATCGGTCGAGCGGTTTTTAAAATATCAACAATAAAATAAGTACTTTGTATAGCGTGTGCTTGTTATTGTAAAGTTGGCGCGGGAGTTTGAAGTCGGTTGTTTAAAAAGAATTTTTTATATTCAATTATTCATAGTAAAATAAACTGAAATAATTATGATAATCCATACTAATAATACAAATGCGACTTGTCTGTCGTCCGTACACCGAGTAGGTGTCTGCCAACGCTGCGCTTCTCAGTGCGAGGTCGCCATTCCAGCACTGGGACCCATTGGGACCCCAACGTCTATCGGTTCTTCGAACTATGTGCCCCGCCCATTGCCACTTCAGCTTCGCAACGCGTCGAGCAATGTCGGTTACTTTCGTTCTTCTGCGAATCTCCTCATTCCTGATATTTTGATCGCGCAAAAAAACCACGAGCATTGCTGTCTCTTGCGGGGAGCCGCTGGATCCAGGCGGCGCAAGACCGCGGCGTGTGGAAATCCTTGCAAGAGACCTATCCATCCGTCCAGCTGTGGACGTCTGTCGGTTGAGGATGATAATGATTATAAATGCGAAAGTTTGGATGGATGGATGTATGTATGGATGGATGGAAGGATGTTTATTACTCAATAACGCCAGAACGGCTGAACGGATCTGGATGAAAGTTGGCACAGAGATAAATTATAGTCTGGAGTATACCTACCACAAAGGATACCTGTTATCCGGAAAAGCATCCGGTAAGTTCTCGCGGGAACCGAAAACCTCAATCCACGCGGACGCAGTCGCGGGCATCAGCTAGTAGGACATGATATTGATTATTTGATAATAATAATGTTAAAAGTAGGTATATATATTAGTGTGTTTTAATCCATACTAATATAATAAATGCAAAAGTGTGTCTGTCTGTCTGCTACGCTTTCACGGCCCAACTACTCAACCGATTTTGATGAAATTTGGATAGAGATAGGTTACATCCCGGGGATATAGGATTTTTTCCCGGAAAATTGAAGATTTCCCTCGGGAATCAAAAACACCAATCCACGCGGACGAAGTCGCGGGCATCATCTAGGTAGTAAATAATATACTAAAACTAATTCAATATAGTGATTTTGAATTTATTGTTATTTTTGAAGTAATTATCATAATTCATAGGTTTAATTAGGACAAAAGTGAAAGCTTGCATGCCATTTCACGGCCGATTGTGGCTTGATTTTCAACCGACTTCAAAAAAAGGAGGAGGTTCTCAATTCGACTGTATTTTTTTTATTTATTTTTTATGTTGTTACCTCAGAACTTTTGACTGGGTAGACCGATTTGGATGATTCTTTTTTTATTTGAAAGGGCATACATCCCATGTGGTCCCATATAAATTTTATCGAAATCGGTCGAGCGGTTTTTAAAGTATCAACAATAAAATAAGTACTTTGTATAGCGTGTACTTGTTGTTGTAAAGTGGGCGTGAATTACGTAGGGCAGCAGCCAGAAGGATTACAGAAGGAGACGACGAATAATTTACTACTAAAATTAATTAACTAGATGATTCCCGCGACTTCGTCCGCGCGGACCAAATTTTTTCGATTCCCGCGGGAACTCTTAAATTTTCCGGGATAAAAAGTAGCCTATGTCCTTCCCCGGGATACAACCTATCCCTGTACCAAATTTAATCAAAATCGGTTGAACAGATCGGCCGTGAAAGCGTAGCAGACAGACAGACAGACACACTTTCGCATTTATAATATTAGTATGGATATGGATTCTTACATTATGACCTAACCTAATGCTACGTCGATTTTAAACGCAGCGGTTCACATTATGACTACCTAGGGCTAAACTAATGTACCCTAACTAGCATCCTGCGCCGATGTGAGACGACAGGATTAATGAACGATCTTCTCACTATTTCATAAGCTTTTATATCTTACATTTTAAAACTAAAATCTAAGCGATGCCTGATGTCACGTTTCTTCGGACGTGATGCAATTCCGTGGAATCCGCTGACTATGCACTGGTACCACGGCTATTCGCTGGAGGTGCAAGGTTGCGATCTTGCAACGAAAGTGATTTTTTCCATGACGTCGTAGGTATACGTAACTCCTCCGCCCTAAAAGAGGCAACTATTTTTTTTATGTCAAAAAATGTTGCCGAGTCTGGTCTTCTAAAACGTTCCCGATACCGTTGAGTCTTTAGTTCTTCAATAGCTTCATGAGATACGTGGATTCCTTGACATCCATTATGAATAGCGATCATCATCATCATGCGGTGCCATCTTCAAACTGAAGTTCGGCTATCAGTCGGAGAAAACTTTTCCGGTCCACTCCCCTATGTCGTCGAACCACTTCCTTCTTGGTCGTCCAGGTGCCCTTCTTACAGCTATCTTGCCTTCAAAGATCCTTGTTGCAGGTGACCGAAAACCCCAACTTTTCTTCGTACGACGGTTGTCATTAGCATCCGTTTGCAGTTTGCTCTTTGAAGTACACGAGCGCTTGAGATGAAGTCTGTCTAGGAATTTCGATATAATTTTCATACTTGGACCATTGTGCAGTCTTCTCCAGTTGTGGCTTCTGCTTGAATTGAGTTGATAGGTTTTTCTAGGCTTGGTGAACTTGATGATGAGTGGCTTGCTTTTATTACAGTTTAGTGGGATTGGCTACCAGATTTTTGCTTCGGACATTCTGTCTCTATCGTAGACACATGAATAGTATCTCATTGGTTGCAAGGAACTTGGATTGAATTAGGAACCCTAATGGATCCTGAAAGAATTCGAGGAACAAAATGTTGCCAAAGTTTTTTACTTTTTCCTGAAGAAATTTGGTGTAATTATTTGATATCTGACAACTAGAGAAATATTTCAAAAATGGGCTTTACTCATGCAATTATGAGGCCATGCACGGTTGTACCTAGTAAGTACCTACTTACTAAGTCCATGGTTTTACTACTATAAAACTTTTCTTTTCTATTAACCTAAATGAATTTTGGATTTTAATTGTCTAGCAAATACTATTTCATCACAAGAATTAGATACTCGGACATGTCAGCATAATTATTCCTACAAAAGGTATTCTTGACCTAGACAATAATGCCTATTGAATCATCAGCGAAATCAGAAAATATAGGAGTTTGAAGTCGGTTGTTTAAAAATAATTTTTTATATTAAATTATTTTATTACCTGACACACCTCTTTCGTATAACGCTAAAAAAGGAAATAAAGGATTTATTTATTTATTTACTTAATCTTGCTTTAACAGTAAAGGAAAACATCGTGAGAAAACGTTTATGTCTGAGAGTTCTTCATGATGTTCTCAAAGGGTTGAAGTTCACCAATCCGCACTTAGCCAGCGAGGTCTTTTTTTTATCCGCTATAAGTTGTAGTAGTAGCCCTTGACTGCGATCTCACCTGATGGTAAGTGATGATGCAGCCTAAGATGGTAGCGGGTTAACCTGTTAGGGGCATGGCAGTTATATTAAACCCATACCCCTATTCGGTTTCGGGTTCAAACTAAAAAAAAAACCGGCCAAGTGCGATTCGGACTCGCGCACCGAGGGTTCCGTACTCAAGAAGTAGGTATAATTACCTTTGTTAATGAACCGCAAAACTAACTTTGTTTGTAGAGGTTTACTGTTAATATCAAAAAATTACGTTTGTTGTATGGGAGCCCCCCTTTAATACTTACTTTATTGATATTTAATTATTTATTTTGAAAGGTAATATACAAGTTAATATTCTGTGAAAATTTGAACCGTCTACCTGTTACCGTTTTTAATATTGAGCAAAAAAATACGAAAAAAACACGTTTATTGTATGGGGACCCCCCTTAATATATATATTTTTTTAATTTTTAGTATTTGTTGTTATAGCGGCAACGGAAATACATCATTTGTGAAAATTTCAGCTTTCTAGCTATCACGGTCTATGAGATACAGCCTGGAGACAGACAGACAGACAGACAGACAGACAGACAGACAGACAGACAGACAGACAGCGGAGTCTTAGTAATAGGGTCCCGTTTTTACCCTTTGGGTACGGAACCCTAAAAAAAAACTGAGAGGAGACTCGTACTCAGTAGAGAGTACGGCTTGAAAGTATGAATTAGGCCCCAGGGGCCATAACTCTGTATGCCATAGGTATTGTATCATTATTGTTGACTGTCATATTTTAGAATTATATCCTTACTAGATTATGCCCGCGACTGTGTCCGCGTGGATTGATGTTTTTTTAATTCCCGCGCGAACTCTTTAATTTTCCGGGATAAAAAGTAGCCTATGTCCTACCCCGGGATACAACCTAACCCTATACCAAACTTCATCAAAATCGTTTGAACATATGGCCCGTGAAAGCATAGCAGACAGACAGACAGACAGACACACTTTCGCATTTATAATATTAGTATGGATTTTAGGAACGTCAAGGTAGGTGACATTAAACTGTCATCTTGAGTAATATTGCTTGAGTATTGCTTTAAACGTTGGCAGTATGGCCCCAGTATGGGTTATGTCAGTGACCTTGGTTCTCTTGCGAAGAAAAGAAATAAGTCAATAGAACTTAGTATTCTGTCGGGAATGCGATCGAGCTCACACGGTGTAGTAACGGGCACTGCCTTAACAATTGCTAGCCCATAAACCGTGACCTGGATTGAAGTTACCACGGAATTCTATATGAGGTAATAGAATTGTTATCTACAGCTGTCTTTAATAGTGTGACGGCTATTGAAAAACGCACTTATCAATTTTTATATTGTTAAGGCCCTGTGTAGCGTAAAAGGGGGTTTTTAAAAGCAGTGTATCCATCAAACGGTGACATAATGTATGCTTGTAAAAATAATTTGCTGTTTTCAAGACCTATAAGCAGACATTGACGCATCTCAAAACACAATTTAAAAGAAATCTCTGCATAGAAATTTATTTTAAACATACCTCTAAATTTACGTTTTAAAGCAGTTTTTCTCCTTATTGAAACCAATAATTAGCTCTAGAAATATAAGATAAAATTCATATTTATATATCAAACACATTGTCGGATTCATTTGTATTGAAAAGTAAATATATTTTTTTTTACAAATGATTTCATGCATATTTTGCAACATACGCTTGCTCGATTTCACCCCTCCGCGCCTGTGTTTTTCATATCGTGAGCTCACAGCGCCTTAATCAAGAAATAAAGGTAAGACAAAACTATATTATTATAAGTACGTATATAACCATTTAAAAAGAACAATTTTATAATACATATTATCTAGCATATTATGAAATCAACGTATCGAATATCAAATAAATATTCTAAATGCGAAAGTTTGGATGGATGGATGTATGGATGGATGTATGGATGGATGTTTGTTACTCAATCACGCCCCAACGGCTGAACGGATCTGGATGAAATTTGGCACAGAGATAGATTATAGTCTGGAATAGCACTTAAGCTACTTTTTATCCCGGAAAATGAAAGAGTTCCCGCGGGAACCAAAAATCTCAATCCACGCGTACGAACTCGCGGGCATCATCTAGTATAATACGGCAGAATTAAGAAATGGTTTTATGAATTACTTTTAATAATTTCAACTCTCAAAACTCATGTTTTTAATTTGCACGCCATGTTTTTAATTTGCACACGACGAAACATGTTTGGTCAAATTTAGTTTTTGTCACCTGTTTCCAGCAAATAAACAATTTATTTATATACTAGCTGATGCCCGCAACTTCGTCTGCGTGGTTTTAGGTTTTTGTTACTTCCGCGGGAACTCCTAAATTTTCCGGGATAAAAAGTAGCATAAGTCAATCCGTTGCTCCGTTGAGGCGTGATTGAAGGGCAAACCAACAAACCAATAAACCAACAAACAAACACACTTTCGAATTTATAATATTATTAAGTATGATTTTACACTTTGCAAGTAGGTACATTTGACTTTAAAATGCACAAACGATGTTCCTCAACACATCTACGCTATGCCAATCTTTGTAATTTCTGTACTATATTCTGAATTCGGTGGACAGTACATTCTCTATAACTTATGATGTGCGGAGGAACTTAGCAAGATTAACTGAATTATATTTTTAATTTCAACCGGTTTTTGAATTTAAAAGGGCTTTACTTCAAAACGAAATACACTAATAAATAACACTTTTTATTGTTACTTACTCCTTGACTTGATCTGGTCAGGTGGGAGGCTTCGGTCGTAGCTAGTTACCAAACTACCTTCAAAGACGCGCCTTCGAGCGATTAAACGTTCCGATACGATGTCGTGAAGAATTGGATTAGGGGTATGGTTTTAATATAAACGCCATACCCCTAACAGGTTAGCCTATCGCCATTTATCATCTTAGATCATCATCATCACCTACCTAGCAGGTTAGATTGCAGTCAAGGGCCAAAAAAGAGAAGGTTAGGGAATAAAAAATTAATAAATAAAAACCTACCTCAGTGGTGAGCGTCGCGCTATGGAGTTTTAAGACCAGCCGCGTGGCGGTACGTCTTTGCCAGTAAAGTGGTAACTACGAGACCAGCAACCCAGCTTCCAACTAGACCAGCCATAAATATCTACTCACTGAAACCAGGTCGTATTGCTCAAATCCTGAGGTCATTGTACTCTGGCATGAGACATCAGTCAAGCAAAGCAATAGAGATATGATCACCGCAAACAAATTAAGACCAGATACGTTGAACCGCCTTCTCTTTTGTACTACGGCTACTGTAAAAACAAACCCAGTAAATACATATTTTATAAGAGAACCTGTTTGTGCCCCTTGACTTCGCCCGCGTGGATTTAGGTTTCACATCATCACTTTAAGCAGATTCCATAGTCTATAGTCATAGACCAATGGCGGATTGATTATACAATACTTTAAATTGATACTTACGGAAAAGTGCTGCTGCTTACTTTCTTTCCGGCTCATCAGAATCTTTTTTCCGATCCGGTGGTAGAGTCAAAACATGGCGTATGTTAACTACGTATTATTGTAGATCACTAGATATTATTATGAATTAAAGTCACACACCGCGCTAACTTCGTGTTTGTCTCACTATTATTTTCACTTTTCATTCTCACAATCTTAGAAAATATTGTATGGATTTTAAGCGGTTTTCAGCAACAGAAAGAGAAATAAATTTAATAATTAGTATATTTTGCTAAAATAACTAACGGTTTAAGATTATAATTGTGAATATGTCTATAACATTCATGTTATTTGCTCATAAAATTTAAAAAAAAATAGAGTTTGAAGATCTAAATGGCTCCGCTTTTTGCCACTACAGTATTGCGTTGTTGCGAGCTGTTGCTCTAGTTCTTTTTGGATCACCCCATTTATGATGTGATTATAATGTATCTTCTACTGGGTGAAAAAATGTCAGCTGTGGAGTTTTGCAAAACAAGCGACTCAACTGTTGGGTAAGATCGAGGGTCTGTTTTGAATGGTTCAACAAGACAAGGTCCTGCGTATGCGCAGTTTTGCTAACCGGTGCAGTGTGCCGATACATGTCGTGTCAGTTGCACGTCGTCACGCGATAGTATCGAGACATCGATACATCGATATTATATCGAGTGTTGTATCGTGGAGTGATGTGCGTATAACAATATTTGGAATATCGATTTTGATTAATAGGGTAAGTGCTGTTTATATAGTACGAGTATGTTAGATATAGAATAAGAATCTAACTTATAAAAATGGACAAAATTAATAATGCGTTTTTTCAGTAGTAAAAAACCTGCTCTCATTAACTCCCAAACTAGAATGTTGAAATATTATCAAAAGGCCACAGGGTGCGAAAGGACAAAACGTTTGCGTCGAAGTGGAACGTCATTTTTGTCATGTCTAATGGTCAATAAAAAATTTAGTTTCGTTAAAGCAGAGTGCTCAGTAATATCACGGAATATGGATCGGATCCCGATGAAACAGAAAATCCGACTCTACCGGAGATAGATCAGGAGGCTTTTCGTGCCCTCCGAGGCAGGGGGTGAAACATCGCCAGCTTCCTAACTCCGGGCTAGTACTGAAATTACGACCTCGTCGGTCGCAGTCGTATATGCTAACCACTAAACCAATGAGACAGTCATTAATGTTATACTATAGTTCACAGTAATCAAGTTTTGTATTCCGGAAAACTAATTTAGCATGAACAACTTAGGTAGGTACATTTGTCTGGTGATATTTATTTGTTTCTCATAGGTAAGTTAGTATTGTATATTTTATTTTATCTTTTTACCACAATTACCACCAATTATACGGTATCGTTTTGTAAAGTCCCATTGTTTTGTGATTTGATCTTAATTTTATCGTATTTTTATCATAATATTTTATTATCGAGTTTCTAAAACGATCTGTGGTTTTTGTCAGATAAACGGAAGTTTTAAATAATTGTTAAAGTAAAATTTGTCATGTATTTTTTAATATATCTATTCATAAAGGTTAACTAGCAATTTTACACACTTAAATAGGTACTTGTTTTTTTATATTACCAATATTGCCCGCGAAATCGTCCACGTGACGTTTGTTGGGTTCCCGCGGGAACTATTTAATTTTCCGGAATAAAAAGTAGCCTGCAATTATTTGGGACGGAGGTAGATTGTAACTTGAACTTACACATGATTTTATCCCGCAAAATTAAAGAGTTCGTCTGTGGGAATCAAAAAACCTTAATCCGCGCGGACGAAGCAGCGCGCATCGTCCAGTAGTTTATTATCTGAGGCATGAGCTTTAAAGATAATTTTATGGTTCAGTGTCGTTGATATTTTTTTTTTGTCAAGATTTTTTATTCATTCACACAAAATACATGTAGAGCCTCAAATTTAATCAACATCTTTATGGAAAACTAGATGATGCCCGCGACTTCCGCGTGATTAAGATTTTTTTATTCCCGCGGGAACTCATTAATTTTCCGGGATAAAAAGTAGCCTAAGTCTTTCCCCGGGATACAAACTATCCCCATAAAAAAATTCATGAAACTCGTTTCAACAGATGGGCCGTGAAAGCTAGCAGCCAGACAGACACACTTTCGTATTTATAATATTAGTATGGATATATGGATAATATAAATGTGAAAGTTTGGATGTTTGTATTTTTGTAAGTTTCAAATATGTTTCGTTCATTGTAACTCTTTCAAGCCAAAATTACAGCACCGATTTGACTGCAATTTGGAATGGAGGTAGATTGTAATTTTATCCCGGAAAATTAAAGAGTTCATCCGAGGGAATCAAAAAACCTCAATCCACGCGGACGAAGTCGCGTGCATCATGCAGTAGTTAGTTTTCTGTAGTAAAAGAGCTTTAAAAAACATTTTATTGTTCAGTGTAGGTACATTTACACAAAAAAAATGCAGAGGTTTAAATTTAATCAACATTTTTATGGAAAATTAATAATAAAAATGTAGACGCTCAAATATAATCGACATTTTTATAGTAAATCAAGGCTTACAGTTACGTAGGTAAAAATGAGAACAATTTTAATTGATCGTTCATTAGGTACTTACTTCATTAGTGAATGACCATAAATGATTTTACTTAGCCAACACTAATTGCTTTTATTGGATAATATTTTATCGACTTTTAAAAGCAACGGTAAACCTAATATACTTAATTTAGGCTAAAATAAAAACCCGCCAAGTGCGAGTCGGACTCGCGCACCGAGGGTTCCGTACTCAAGAAGTAGGTATAATTACCTTTGTTAATGAACCGCAAAACTAACTTTGTTTGTGGAGGTTTACTGTTAATATCAAAAAATTACGTTTGTTGTATGGGAGCCCCCCTTTGATATTTACTTTATTGATATTTAATTATTTATTTTGAAAGGTAATATACAAGTTAATATTCTGTGAAAATTTGAACCGTCTACCTGTTACCGTTTTTAATATTGAGCAAAAAAATACGAAAAAACACGTTTATTGTATGGGGACCCCCCTTAATATATATAGTTTTTTAATTTTTAGTATTTGTTATTATAGCGGCAACGGAAATACATCATTTGTGAAAATTTCAGCTTTCTAGCTATCACGGTCTATGAGATACAGCCTGGAGACAGACAGACAGACAGACAGACAGACAGACAGACAGACAGACAGACAGACAGACAGACAGAAAGACAGACAGACAGACAGACAGACAGCGGAGTCTTAGTAATAGGGTCCCGTTTTTACCCTTTGGGTACGGAACCCTAAAAACATAGTGAGGTATTGCGATTGAACGCGGAACCACTGGATATAAACAGGCCCCTAATTCACAAATAAAATTCTACCAATTAAAAACCGGCCAAGTGCGTGTCGGGCCATGGGTAGTGCAGGGTTCCGTAGTTGCGCGGCACAATAAGCGGACATTTTATGTTGGTCGACTATTACTCGCGAAAGTTTTCCTATCAACTTCGTTGTATTATTTAGTACTGTCAAGAATAATCTTCTCACATACCCTTAAACAACCGTTCACTGGCAGAGGGAGGAGGGGCTGGACTCCAACAAAACCAACAAAAATTAGCACTTTAAAACTTATTATATCGCAAACAGAGCCCTTATGAGGAGTTTAGGTATTTGTCTCTGATCTAATCCTCTATCTAGGATAGTCCTTCTTTGTGTTTGTTGATTTACTTGTATTGTTTTACTTCCCACTTTGTGGCAAAAGAGCGGTGAAAATACGCAAGAGCGGCGGTTTTGTATCTCGCAAGACTTTCTCAGCCTATGGGTCCCCACAATTTTACATAATTAATATATAAAAATAATCTCAAAATAACATACATAAACAGATAGCTTGAATCCTTAAGGGGTTAAATAATATGGGTTTGGTATGAGAGTGGAGCCGCGCGCAAAAGCTCGTAAATAATAATTATATTCATGCTGTTTAAATAATAATTTTTAACAACTTGGAATGTGAATACCCAAAATTATAGTGTGGCCAATGTTATTCACCACACAAGTAACAAAATATTCATATGAATCGATGCTACCTAATTTACCTCATAAAATAACTACCTACCTACTTAGTTATTCAAAAAATAATTTTTGATTGTTTCTGGTTGTAATACCTACTTCAATGCAACGCAAAAATATTCAATACTAGATGATTCCCGCGACTTCGACTGCGTGGATTCATGTTTTTGGATTCCCGCGGGATAAAAAGCCTATATCCTTCCCCGGGATACAACCTATCCTTGTACCAAATTTCATCAAAATCGGTTGAACAGATACATTTTTTTGATTCCCGCGGGAACTCTTCAATTTTCCGGGATAAAAAGTAGCCTATGTCCTTCCCTGGGATGTAACCTATCTCTGTACCAAATTTCATGAAAATCGGTTGAGTAGTTGGGCAGTGAAAGCGTAGCAGACAGACAGACAGACAGACAGACACACTTTCGCATTTATAATATTAGTATGGATAGTATGGATAGTATGGATTTAGATGTCCAGTTTTATTATACGAATAGATAGAATATTTCTGTAGATAAAGATATAGTTAGGTATCAGCGGGTCAAGGATATGACCGATAAATTAAACCCATACTCCAAATCGGTTTCAACATGGCTTCGAATTGGAACGCTAAATCGCTTGGCGGGACGTCTTGGCCGGTAGGGTGGTAACTAGCCACGGCCGAACTCGCGGTCCAGACCAGTCAAAAATAAGAATCTCACCACTGCGCCAGAGAGGTCGTGAACAACTGGCTACGAGATAGGTACTTTTTGATCAAAATCTATTTCTAGGAATGCAACCTCTGTGAAAGAAAATCAAGTAAAAAAAGTGTGGGTGTTATTCACACACGGCATAAGTGAAACTTCAGAAAAGTAACCTACGAGAGAAAGAGATAAATATAACTTACGTTCTATCTCATTCTCTCGCAGGCTAAATGCTTTCATGGATATGTTTGTCTCTTTTTGATGTCGCTTTTTCGTTTCATCGAATTTTCAAATCACAACGATTCTAAAGAAATTTCACTTCAATAACTTCTGCTCATCATTAACCTTAAACTAATACTTAGAAATCAGTAATATTATGTTATAAATATAATATGGATATGTATAATATGCTATCAAGATGTGGATATGTCAAGGATTAACAATGAGTAGAATAATAAATGCATTCAGAGGTGCAACCATGTAAGGATTGCCGATCTAATCATCTAAGTTCGGCTTCAAAGTAAAATAAACCATAACAGCATTGAATTAGAGCTCAATTTCGTGTATCCATTCTACACGTACATACCTAAACTTATGAGAATGGATACACGAAATTGAGCTCTAATTCTATGCTGTTATGGTTTATTGTTCTTTGAAGCCGAACTTAGACGATTTGATCGTCAATTCTTACATAATTGGGGGCTGATTTAAGGAAAAAGATAAGATTCGCTTCGATGAACTAATAGAATATTGTTGCCTTTAAATTACTTAATAATATTAAAACAAAATAGGTAATTTAGGAAATTCTTACGGCTTTTAAAAGAATCAATAGTGAGTTCATTTCGTAATATGAAGATCTCAAACATCATACTTCATACGTATACCTATACTTATCACAAATAAATAATAATAATATTATAAATGCGAAAGTGCGTTTGTTTGTTGGTTTGTCCTTTAATCACGCGGCAACGGAGCAACGGATCGACGTAATTTTTGGCATGGATATAGTTGAGGACCTGGAGAGTGACATAGGCTACCATTTATTCCGAAAAATTTGAGGGTTCCCGCTGGATCAAAAAAACTTAAACCACGCGGATGAAGTCGCGGACATCAGCTAATTTTCTATAAATGTTCAGCTATATTATAGATCTATGTAAATGTAATGTAAAATTAATGTAGGCAAATATCGTTGGTAAAGAAATTAAAAAAAAATGACAACAAATTACAGCCCCTCAGTATATTTCATATTGTTTGGTTTGGTTTGGTTATTGTTTGAGACATCATTTGCTTGTTAAAATTGGGCATAAGTTGTGCGTAAGTAAATGCTTCATTAAAACGAAAAGTCCAAATCCGCTAAATATCACATTAATATAAACATGGGTGAGCAATAAAATTCTTAGAAATATTTATGCCTATCACTTACTATATATTTATTTAAATGGAAGGTATATTTCTTAGAAACTATAAATTACTTGTTTGGTTTTCTGTAAAATAAGTTAGGAATATTATTGGAGTTTACCTCCTTAAGAATCGATTTGCATATATATTTCTAGCGATCCGCCCCGGCTTCGCACGGGTAGTACTAATAATCCTAATAGTCTATACCCAATGTAGCCGGTGGGCAGTGGGCAGGTTTTACATTTTAGTATTACATTGTAAGCGTCCGTCCCCGTCCTCACCACACCTGCCACATTGTTTTTGTGTAACTTTACCTATTTAATCAGCGCACGACTTCGTTGACATTATTGCAATTTTCGTAAGGATCTCTAATTTTTTTCAAAATAAAATATAGTATATGTTACTCGCTGATAATGTAGCGTTCTATAGGTGAAAGAATTTTTTAAATTGGTTGAGTACTTTTTGAGTTTATCCATTACAAACAAACAAACAAACAAAAAAACAAACAAATCTTTGCTCTTTGCACTTTTGGTAACGATCGCCAGAAAAGCTGATTCAGTTTTAGATGGGTGAAGGTCTCTCTACTCATGACGATAGTGAAAGTTTGCCCGTATGCAAATGGGCCTTTCACTAGAAAAGGCCGCTCAAAAACGGTTCATGGTTTCCAAAAATGAACCATAATTAGAAAAGCTGATTCTTGTACAGTATTAAAGTATGCACAGTACTTATGCAAACAGTACTAAAACTGACGCTATTGTCCGGGCCTTTCACTAGATATTACCTTTCAAAGACGTGATGAACATACATACTGTAAAAAGATATTAGCAATTATTACTTATGTCGGCAATTCTTAATTATCCCGGAGAATTCAAGAGTTCCCGGTGGAATCGAAAAAACTTGGTCCACGCGGACGAAGTCGGGGGAATCATCTAGTAGTATTATAAATGCGAAAGTGTGTCTGTCTGTCTGTCTGCTGCGCTTTCACGGCCCATCTGTTAAACCAATTTTGATGAAATTTGGTACAGGGATAGCTTTGTATCCCGAGGAAGGACATAGGCTACGTTTTATCCCGGAAAATTCAAAGGTTCCCGCGGGAGTCAAAAAATCAATCTGTTCTACCGATTTTAATGAAATTTGGTACAGGGTAGGATGTATCCCGGGGAAGGACAAAGGCTACTTTTTATCCCGGAAAATTAAAGAGTTCCCGCGGGAATCGAAAAAAACTTGGTCCACGTGGACGAAGTCGCGGGAATCATCTAGTATTTTATAATCGTTCGTAAAGAGAACTCCAGTCGTGCATCGGATTTTTTTTTATAAAGATACACATTTTTTTTTATAAAGTAAAAAGGGATCACAGATTTTTAAATTTCCATCACGTCTAATTGACTAGTTCTTTTAATAGGTCTACGTAATTGACATACTACTATCGTCGCTATTGACCCAAAACAATTAAGCTAATAACCCTGTATTAGTTTTAATGGTTCATTTTGATACCAATTCCAAATTGAGCGAGAACCATTTTCATTAGCTCCACCTTGATCTAAATAAGCCATAAGGTACATATAACTCGTTGCAACATAGTAGCTTCTTAAGCCGTAACCTACGACGCTATTTTTTTATTCACTATAACTTAGCCCATGCGTTCTCAACTGATGGTAAGTGATGATGTACCTAGTTGCCTAATAGGTAGGCAACTAGGTACATCATCACCTGTTAGAGTCATGGCAAGTTAAATTGAACCCATACCCTTAATCGGTTTCTACGCGGCATGGTACCGGACCGCTAAATTGGTTGGCGTCAGGTCTTTGCGGGTAGGGTAGTAACTAGCCACGGCCGAAGCCTCCCATCAGACCAGACCAGGGAAAATTCAGAAATAATAAATTAAGAGGCCATAACAAAACAAAAATGTGAGAAGAAAGATTCACTCGTTTCGAGAAAAACATGAATATATAAATCAGTGTTGGGCGTGACGAATTTAATTTGCGATTTCGAGAAAGAAGACAAAAAATAATTCAACAACGATTGCAGAAACCTTAAAAGCTGTTGAATAAATTAAATATATAACGTTTGATATTTAATGGGTTTTTCTTATCGAAGAATTAATATCAATTTTATCCAATCGCGTTACTACGAAACAATGTAGATAAATGCCCGAATAGTAGGTACATTTTATCGAAACATAAAAGAAATTGGTACTATAATATTAGTTTTCAATCAAATAATGCTTCCATACGTTTCAATATATATTTTTTTTATCCACTACAGGTTAGCCCTTGACTGCGATCTCACCTGATGGTAAGTGATGATGCAGTCTAAGATGGTGGCGGGCTAACCTGTTAGGGGCATGGCAGTTATATTAAACCCATACCCCTTTTCGGTTTCTACACGGCATCGTACCGGAACGCTACATCGCTTGGCGGCACGTCTTTGCCGGTAGGGTGGTAACTAGCCACGGCCGAAGCCTCCCACCAGGCCAGACCAGGATTTAGAAATTATAAATTTCCAAACCCTGCCGGGGATCGAACCCGGGACCTCCGCACGTTAAGGCAACAGCGCTTAACACGGTGCCACGGAGGTCGTCTAAAAATATTTTCAATAAGGGCCCATAAGTGCTAAATCAATTATTAATAACTAGGAAGTTCGTGGCATTTTCCGTCTTTAGGGTCAAATTAATTAATATACCAACTTATAACCTCAGGAGGGTTATTAGTATTAAGTCGCAAGAATCTACCACCGAAGAATAATATATACGAATGCGTGTTTGAAATTGGAAATTACCAGATGAACTGAATCACAGCTAAAAACACTCTCGATTATATCACCGTTGAAACAAAACAAACTGAATCAAAGTCGGTTACTTAATCCGTTTAGGAGCTACAGACAGATATTAAAGATACACACCTTAAAATTTTAACATCTCTCGCTATGCGTTGGGAGTTAAAACGAAGGAATGTTCCCTTATTTTGTATCATTCATTTTGATTTGTTTTCTTTCATCTATTTCCCGCTAGTTTTCCACTCTGTATATTTGTATGTCGTACACAGATCGTAGAATTGATCTTTTTTTTTTTTTTTTTTTATTTAATGGTTTGCCAACAGGTAATACACAATGACAACATAAAAATAACAAAACACATAGAAAACATTTTTGAGTGTACACCCAATTACTGGCAAGCCGGCATGCATTTATCATATCACGCAAGTGCGGGGTTACCAGTTAACAAATAGCGTTAAACTTAAAAAACTCAAAAAATACAAACAAAAAAAAAAAAAGCAGTCAGCTAAGATAAGTTACAAGTCTATGATACTGCATCAATGGACTGATGCAGCATCCTTTTGTACTGCTGTAAAGAGAGTGAATGAGGATCCGTGGTAATTTTAGCAGCTTTGAAGAGGTTATTGTACTCACGACATATTCTAAGCAACACATTATTTTGTCCTAAGTTAGTTCTACATCCCTTAATAATAAACGGTTTGTAATTTGAAATACGCGAGCTTTTTCGAGGCACAGAAAACTTTATTTTAGATAAAATACTAGGGCAGTCAATTCCGTTATTTAAAATTTTGAAAAGAAGAACCTGGTCGGCTACCCAGCGACGGTTTTCAAGTGAAGCCATTTTAAAGAACTCAAGTCTTTGTCTGTAAGAAGTTAATTCCCCCTTTTTGTTTTGATGAGCTGTCAGCAGAAAGAGAAAACGTTTTTGAACTCTTTCGATTCTCTTCACTGGATCTTTATAAGATGGGTTCCAGATGCTCGAACCGTATTCTAATGTACTACGAATCAAGGCAGAATAAACAATCTTAAGGGCCAAACACGACTTGAATAATTTCGTTTTACGCCAAATAAAACCAAGCAGCTTAAAGCATTTTCTCACTATGTTGTCTATGTGCGTATTGAATGTAAGTTTCCTGTCGATAGTAATACCTAGGTCTCTGATCTCCTCGACTACATCCAGTAAAAGACTGTTGAGAGTATACGAAGTCTTAAGTGGCATACGTTTTTTAGTAAATTTTATGTGCTGGCATTTTTTAATATTAAGCGGCAGTTTATTCTTGACGGACCAGTCTGAGATGGAATCTAAGTCGCTTTGCAGAGCTAAAGCGTCTGATGGAGTTCGGATGGTTTTAAAAATCTTTAAGTCGTCAGCAAACAGTGAAAACTTTGATAACCTTACTTGGTCACACAAATCATTGACAAATACAAGAAAAAGAACAGGGCCCAAGGCATCATTTCAAGTCGAGTGTTTCGTGAAATGGTGGCTTTTCATTAAAACTTTCATCTGTTTTTCGGCTAAAGTTAAGGACGTTTTACTATTGACCTCTCTTTAATGTAGGATGTCCATACAAATTTGATGTTAAATATCATGATATTGATTTTCATTTATTGTTAGGGTCGAGCCACATTATGCCTTGGTATTATGTTTTGCTGTGAAATAAAGTGTTTTCATTTTCATTTCATTGTGTCAACAACGAGTCATGTTTCATGAAACGCTATACCATTTCACGAAATGCTCGACTGCGTTATGAAGTGACCAATATTATTTATTCTACGATTTGGGAAAGAAATATTATACATAAAATAATACGTACCTTGTATTTGCCGTCGACCGTCGCCGAATCGGGTAGGAACAATGACATCCATGCTTCCATACTTCCCCCATACTAATATTTTCTTACTTATATTATAAATCCGAAAGTATGTATGTCTGTCTGTCTGCTACGCTTTCACGGCCCAACTACTGAATCGATTTTAATGAAATTTGATACAGAGACAGGTTACATCCCGGGGGAGGGCATAGGCCGGGAATTTATAAAATGTGATCCACGCGGACGAAGTCGCGGGCATCCTCTAGTAATATTATAAGTCTTTGAGTAGAAGGAAACCCATCGCGCTCCAACTATTCACTTAATTCCACGTTACCTATTCACGACAGAAGCCTTGACAGTTCACCTCTCGCAGATCTGCCTACATCCGCTCTTATGTGACGCAACCACTCCATGATTCATACTATGTTTACTCATACGAAGCCTTCACATTTTTAAGACAAACATTTTTGTACGTCCACGAACACAAGGTATATTTTGATTTCCGTAATTCGCTGACAAATTGAGCATTTACAATATTAAGTTTGTTTAGTTAATTTCGTGCCTAACCTACCAAGAAGCTACCAAGTCTTCGTCTTACAAAGAAAGATCAACGCAAATGACATATTATTTTGGGCCTGTTTAATATTTATTTACTAAAATAAAAAAGCCTCAGTATATGTATTTTTTTTAACCTTTTTAATAATAGTCCACTACTTCGTCCGCGTGGTATTAATTTGATATTTAATATCCTTGAGGACTGTTTGTTTAACGGGATATAATAATAATGATTCTTTATTGAAAGGGCATACCCAATAAATACAATATAACAATTTCAAATATTAAAAATGTAATATCCTTCGTCTTTCATCAAAATAATACTAGAAGTCGCCCGCGACTTCGACCGCGTGGATTAAGGTTAAATGGATTGCTCGCGCGGGTACTCTTTAATTTTCCGGGATGTCTATGTCCTTCCCCGGGATACAAACTACCCCTGTACAAAAACTGTGAAATATAAAAGCGAAAGTGTGTTCATCAAACACACTTTCACATTTATAATATTAGTATGGATTAGATATTATTCCCTAGAATGGAAGCAATCTATACTAATGTTATAAATGCGAAAGTTTGGATGGATGGATGCATGTATGGATGTATGGATGGATGTTTGTTACACAATTACCTACGCTAGAATGGCTGAACAAATCTGGATGAAATTTGACACAGTGATAAATTAGTCTGGAATAACATAAGGCCACTTTTTATCCCGGAAAATTTAAGTAAAAAGTAGCCTATGTCACTCTCCTAAAATCACTTCGATCCGTAGCTCCATTGCGGCGTGATTGAAGGACAAAGCAACACACCAATAAACAAACACACATTCGCATTTATAATATTAATTAGTATGATACTAATAACCTCACGCTTATATCTGCGCTACGAGCATCCGCTAAGAACTCTGTAAGGAAATCCCTATAACCTATATGGTCCAGGATTCAACTCCCGGGTCGAGCATTTTAACCAGTCGAATAACCAAGGCACTAGAAGGAATAAATCAAGGTATGTGCTATGTGGTATAACAAAGCTTGAAGGTAGTTCCACGTACGAATGATTTACTTTCACTCCAGCCAAGGCTATTTCGAAATGGGCAATGCGCATTTACTACCATTATGTTAGGCGGAGTACTAGATAAAAGGAAACGTCTTTTTGTGTCCTTACATAAGACAGAATTGTGGTCTAATAAAGATCGCGTTATACATAACACTTTGAAACCACGTGTTTTTGTTTTATTATTCTTCTTCTGTGTTATGCTCTGTTGGGTAGTCTGTAATAACCTTAAATGTTAATCCATACTAATATTATGAATGCGAAAGTGTGTTTGTCTGTCTGTCTGCTACGCTTTCACGGCTCATCTGTTCAACCGATTTTGATGAAATTTGCTACAGGGATAGGTTGTATCCCGGGGAAGGACATAGGCTACTTTTTATCCCCGAAAATTCAATGGTTCCCGCGGGAATCAAAAAATTTATCTGTTCACCCGATTATAATGAAATTTGGTACAGAGGTAGGTTGCATCCCGGGGAAGGACATAGGCTACTTTTTATCCCGGAAAATTTAAGAGTTCCCGTGGGAATCGAAAAAACTTGGACCACGCGGACGAAGTCGCGGGAATCATCTAGTTATTAATAACCTTAAATGTTAATTGTCTGTGGTTCACACTGACAACTATAGTCTTTGATAAACGTACGCCCTTCTCGTCTATGGCCTCGGGCTGAACATACGCATTTTCATTTCAATAATCTATTAATAATTAAATATCAATTAGGACAACACGACATGGTGTCAGAAGTGGGATCCGAACCCACGCCCACAAATGGCATGCTCGAGCATAATTTTATTACGCTTGAGCATAACAGAGAACCCATAATTCAATACAAATATTGTACCTAAATGTAAAAAGTATGTCTATCGGTCTTTTTATCAAAAAGTTCCTACGGGATTTAAAAAAATTTGAGTCTAAGTCTGGTTATTAAGGTAACCAAGCCATAAAAATAATAGGGTTTTTCTGACAAGAAATTTTCAGTACTAGCCCGGAGTTAGGAAGTTGGCGGTGTTTAACCCCCGTGCCTCGGAGAGCATGTTACGAGTAAGCCGTCGATCCTGCGCCTGATCTCTCTCCAGTCGAGTCGGATTTTTCGTCCCTATGAGAGTAAAGGAACATAGAGTGCACCTGTGTTTCCGCACATACTTGTGCAATATCTCCCGTGCAGATGCATAATCTCTCTGGAGATTGACTTCCGTGGCCAAAATTCGGTCGGCAGGACATTATTATTATCAACCAAGCTTAGAAACTTGAGATTTTGTTTTATAAGTCCTCTGTATAACGTAGATGTTTTTGCCCGATTTGAGCTTCTTTCTTAACACACACACACATACACACACGACTTCACAAACCTACTCCAGAACCCGAAGCATACCTAAACGCAATGCTGAAACACAAATATTTCTTACCACTTTGTATGCGTGAATAGCTAAACTGAAATAATAACCTATATTATTGATTCAAAGGAGGATAGATTATCCTTTGCATCTGATAGCATTTGCTTAAGTCACCGTAAGATTGCAAAAACCGTTAGATTATAATCCAACTAGTAAACTGTCGACGGATTGTGAACCGTTCAATGTTCCGAGTGTCAATTTTTTAAATATTCATTGTATTTACGTTTTCTTGTCTCTTTCTTGTAGGTTAGGTTAGGGTTCGACATAAATGATCAGGTATCAGATGACTTAGGTTTTATCGGGTTAACATACCTAACAGATTACAATCTACCGAAAAATAATGCGTTAAATTGTAATCTGTCGACAGTTTACAATATCGCTAGTTGGATTACAATCCAACGGCCTTTGCAATTTTACGGTGGCACATATAAGCCACAGGGCACCTATGAACTAGAGAATAGAAGAATAATGGCTATTCAAAGCCTACATAGCGGCAGTAAAGCCTGAGATCAAAGCAGAGCTACGGTTTATAGGAAAGCCAGCCTTAATGGCCACAATAGAGAGTCGAGTGCTAACCTTGAAACAATACGCCTGTGGTCTGTTGTACACGATCTCTAAACTAAATTGACAGGACTATATCTAGGACTATTCCACTACGAATATCATGGAGCCTTTTTCAAAATTCAAATGATTTTTATTCAAATGGACTTTTTCCAAGTGTTTATGAATAGTCAAATGAATCTACCACTGGCTCGGAATGCCGTTCCTACCGAGAAGAACCAGCAAGAAACTCGGTGGTTGCTCTTTTGAAAAAATATATTGTGTGTTTACAGTAATTGCAATAAGCTACATACACATACATACAACATATACAGATACATAAGTAACCTCAGTCCGGAGCATTGCTGGAGCGAGTCAAATCCATGCGCCTTTTAAAAATGATTGCGTAATATTCACAATCAGCTCGGATTGGTTTAATATTTTGGTTGATATGTGGCGTTACCTCCTTGTAAGCTGGCAACGCACACAAGCTTTGCGTTCGGAATTCGAACTTGCTTTTGGAACGTTTTTGGATTCGGAACGTCCTGCGCGCGAGAGCTGCGCTGTAGCAACAGACGACACCATAGAGTAAAGTAATATATGGACGACACACCATTCTATCGCTGGACGTCCAGCGCAACGCTTCCTTCGAAATATTTCTATTGTACAGATTTACATAATCTATTGTATCTTATTAATATACTTGTAAACGTGGATCAAGTCTATTATTTCCACATCACATAGGTGGGAAAAACCACCTATATTGGTGACCCTTATATTGGTGACCCCTATATACCCCATAAATCCATTTTCGCATTGAATCACTTAGATCAGCCAATCACAAGAAATACTGTTACAATGACTAATGCAGGTTTTACATAATAAGGCTCACAGAATTTTTAAAAGTGCACGAACGAGTGCACAAGTCATAGTCAAGTCAAGTCATAGTTTATCATAAGTGGCACAAGTTGTGAAATAAATAATTTTATTTTCATTTTTTGCTACATCCATGCTAATATTATAAATGCGAAAGTGTGTCTGTCTGTCTGTCTGCTACGCTTTCACGGCCCAACTACTCAACCGATTTTGATGAAATTTGGTATTTGGATTTTTGATGGTATTTGGTATGGAATTTGGATGAATAAGTAATAGGTTGTATCCCGGGGAAGGACGTAGGCTACTTTTTACCCCGGAAAATTGAAGAGTTCCCGCGGGAATCCAAAACCATGAATCCACGCAGACGAAGTCGCGGGAATCATCTAGTTACTTAATATTAAACTAACAATAAAATAAAATTTTAAACTAATCCTTAAATATACCTACTAACAAAAGATAAAAATAAAAACCTAATCAAAAAGACCACCCCTGGACCCTGGTTGCCCTTGGACCAAATTAAATTGTATTGAATTAATTAAATAAATCTTTTTGGTAAGTATAGATTGACGTCAACAGAGCCTATTTCGTAAAAAACCAACTCGTCAGTGGCCTTTTTAAGGCAAGTCTTTAGTTGTGAATGATTGAATGGCCAAATGACATCCATACAAATTGTCAAATTAACGCTAAAGGCTTGGTGAGGGCATTGTAGCATCACTCGGAAGTTTTAGTAGCCACCTGCCTGATCGTTGGTGTCATGGCAATAGCCTGTGTTATAGCTTACTAGATGATGCCCGCGACTTCGTCCGCGTGGATTGATGTTTTTTTCCCGCAGGAACTCTTCAATTTTCCGGGATAAAAAGTAGCATATGTTTTATTCCAGACAATAATCTATTGCTGTGCCAAATTTCATCCAGATTCGTTGAGCCGTTCTAGTGTGAAAAAGTAACAAACATCCATACATCCATATATAAATAATAACTGAAGTCAAATATAGCTTTTAGAAACTTTATAGTATCTCGACCTGGCTCACTTGACCAGAGATATTACACCTATGGGTGCAATCCGCCGACGGCACCGAGATCAGTAAACGGCCGAAATAAATGATCAATGTATCCGTATTCTGCCCTTACAACGTTGTTATCCGACTTCCAAAATATCCTTCCCCGGGATGTATCCTATCTCTGTACCAAATTTCATCAAAATGGGTTGAGTAGTTGGGCCGTGAAAGCGTAGCAGACAGACAGACAGACACACTTTCGCATTTATAATATTAGTATGGATTAAAAAATTCGTTTATAACTTCAATAATTGTTACTTATTATGTTACTTAATACCAAAAAGAAACATTTTGACTTTTTCATCGGAACAAGATTTTATAGATCGATACTCGATATCGATAGAAGTTTTTTTTGTCTGTCTGCTAACGCATTACGTCCAATAGCATTTGAATTAGCACGTTTATAGCTCTATAGGTTTATATTACCACGAAAACATATTACCATTACTGATATCCAGATCCTCATCCTAATTCCTCATACCTCCTTTCATACTCCTACGAACCTAATTCGAACCGCTAGGATATGAAATGCCCTTCCGGCTTCCTTTTCGCTCCTCTTTTAATATAGGTACCTTCAAATCAAGAGTGAATAGGCATCTTCTAGGCAAGCGCGCTCCATCATAGGCTGCATCACCACTTGCAAGCAGGTCAAATTGCAGCCAAGCGCTAGCCTATCATACTAATATTATAAATGCGAAAGTGTGTTTGTTTGTTGGTATGTCCATCAATCACGCTGCAACAGAGCGACGTATCGACATGATTTTTTGGCATGGGTATAGTTGAGACTTGAAAACTTGGAGAGTGATATAGGCTACTTTTTATCCCGGAAATTTAAGGAGTACCCGCAGGTTTAAAAAAGGTGTTTTTTATCCTGGAAAATGAAGAAGTTCCCGCGGGAATCAAAAAAACTCATTCCACGAATTCCACGAAGGACGAAGTCGCGTGCATCAGCTAGTACATTAAAAAAAAGATTATCTCTGTGGGAAATCTGCCAATCCGCACTTGGCCAGCTTGGTGGACTAAAGCCAAGCCCTTCTCATTCTTAAAGTAGACTGGTGCTCAGTTCAGTCAGCAGTAGGTTAATAAGAGAGAATAACATCTGGATGGGATTAAACCAAAAAAAAATCAACCGAGGTCTGCAATAAGAGAAGATAATGTCAAGGCCAAATACTCAATTATTTATTAATATTATGTACTTACTGATAATAAGTGACCTGGATTAATACACCTACCTCCGTATAAGAACCGTATCATGATTATTCAGCTAGTTTAGATAGCTTATCGCTTACAATATTTTATACTCTACTTTACTCAAAACCTTATCTGAAATCACTTCATTTTCCTTCACTTAATTATCATCCACTTAATGGTTAAAAATAAATTTAATCTCGTTAATCTGTGATTTTAACTCTATGTAAATGAGTTAATGAGGTTAGAAAATTGGGACAATGTGACTGTTATAGTTATTAAAAAAACAGTTTAGTGAATGAAAATAACTCTAGGCCACGATTCTTTGATTTTCTGCTATAATATTATTATTCTCTGTGCCAAACTTTGGCAAGAAGTTTTAGTCGTAAAAAGGTATTATACAGACAGACTCCTTTTCTCATTTATTAAAATAATAATAAAATAATGGATAACTAGAGGTGGCTCTATGTTAACTCTAATAATATAATATTACTACCGCATTAATTTTTTTATCTACTCCAGCATCGAAAAGTTCCAATTTCGAATTTGACAACTATATCGAATTGAACCCTCTTTCGTGTTTGCTTCTCATAACGATACAGTTCGTTGTATGGGAGCTGTATCGTTATGAGTCGTAGCTGTATCGATATGGTTATCTTCATAAATAGGATACCTATAGCTTAGCGGCTCTGGGTTCTGGCACTTGATTGATTTGACTTTTTTATTAATTTATAAAGTAAAAAATTATAAAGACGTCCTTGTCGTAGATAAAATCTTGTATGCAACTGTACGTAATTAGTCATTTTAATTCTCGTACTATCCTATTTTGATACTCGGCAAGCCTCGTATCAAAAAACAGCACTCGAATTAAAATGACCCTCATTACGATACAGTTGCATAAATAGCTATTTTTTTCTTCAGGGGGAACTCTCCAATTTTCCAGGGTTTCATTAGCGAGTGTAAAAAATTCTTTCAAAAAAACCGACTTCCAACGCCACTGTAAAGTAAAAAACAATTTCATTTCTACACACTATGTTGAAGTCGGGCGGGTATAACAAGGATAAGCAAAGTTGACGCATCAGACCCGCCCGACTTCGACATAGTGGGTAGAAATCAAAATTTTTTTGTACTTTACAGTGGCGTTGGAAGTCGGTTTTTTGGAAAGAAGTTTTATTTTTAGCTTTTTAGTGTCAGGGTTGAGGATTTGGAGTTTTTTATGGGACCACCTCGAGAGCTTTCTCTAACGACTGATAGAAAAAAAAAACAAATCGGTTCAGAAACCACGGAGATATGCACCGACATACATTTAAAAAAAAACGCGCCGAATTGAGAACCTCCTCCTTTTTTGGAAGTGGGTTAAAAATATGCAAAATAATATGCAGTATAAACGGCTGTATCTTTTGATTGCGTTGACTTAGAAGCTTGATTTCTTTACAACTCCAAGGAAGCGTAGACCGAAGTACTTACTTGATATTAATTTCAACATGATACCTCCACCTTGTTCTATTTATGTCTAGTAATTATATTTTTAGGTTCACTGACTACCTATAAATAATTTAAATGAATCTGACAACAATAGGTACCTATTGTTGTCAGAAAGATTCATTTAAATTTTATTTCCATTAATTGTTTTGATCACGTCGCGTCGGTTTATATTTCTAAACGTGGGAAAACATTAACCATTATAATACGGTACAAATTTTATACTAGGCATAGTACCATCACTTTAAGCAGTATTATTTTAAAACAAGCTTTTGCCGGCGCGGCGGGTTCGCTTTTCATACAAATTTCAAATCTCCATTTCATCCCTTCAGGGGTTAAATTTTGAAAATTACTTTGTTAGCCAATGCTTACGTGATTAGTTATCTGTCAGTGGCGTGCAGTTCATAGAGACATAAAAGCACATTTACTCGAATGGAAATACGCCAATGCTCATTTTTCATCAAAACAGCTAGTAAACAGTAACCTGACAAACCAATGCCACCCTGGTATCAAAACCTATGCACGCCTCTGCTATCTGTTCGCCAAATTTCAGCCCGATCCCTTGAGTGGGTACAGTTGTACGTTGATAAATCACCCAGTCAGTCAGTCAGTTATTTTTTCCATTTATATCTTTAGATATGAAACTTTAGTATGACTTTTCAATGACGTACCATGACGTCCATAAGCAAGGCTTATATTATTCTGCAACAACAGCATCAATAATAATTTATTATAATAATGTTGTTTAAGCGATGGTATAATGCCCCTGTATTAAATGTCAGCAAAACTAGATTCTGTAATACCTTTACTGAGCTTGAAAGTTTAAACTTGTACGCCGACTTCCGCGATGTGAACCTTAAAAGGCGAAGGCCATGCCTGGTAGGGCTGCCACTAACCTATTTTTATGTTTTTAAGTCGTTTAATTCAAAAGTACGTTTGAAAGTAAAATTTACTTTCAAACGTACTTTTGAATCGATTACAATAATGATTTTACTATAATCCTTTTTTGATTCTTAAAGATTTTCAACTTCAAAGCGATAGTATAGAGTAATAAACTTGATACTTTGCATGGTAATAAATAGAACTAGTTTAAATGTCTAAACTGGCATTTTCTGTTCAACTGTTTTTGACGAAATTTAGTACAGACTAGCTGATGCCCGCGACTTCGTCCTCGTGGTTTAAGTTGTTGTGATTCCTGTGGGAACTTCTTAATTTTCCAGGATAAAAAGTAGCTTATGTCACTCTCCTCTCACCAGCAGGGCGATTCAGAACCTTACGATATCAAAATTATCAATCGATTCGGTTTCTTATCGTACGATAAGATGTATTTTCAATTCAGAGTAACCGTATCGACAGCGAAATTGCCGATTTCGAAACCGAATCGAACCGGCGTAGATATCGTTCGATTTCTTCTATCAAACGCTATTCACAACAACCGAATCGAATGAGATTTTCCGAACGTCCGATAATTTTTGTTGGTTACTTATCGAAACCTACGGAGCATTCGGTATCCTTTTGTTTACTTTTAATTTTTCTTTCCGTTCGTTTCGTTCCGTTTTTCGCGAAAAAATGTTCGTAGCAGTTGTATTGAGGGGCAAAATGCAGTATTTAAATGAAAATGGAGTAGAATGCTGACTGCTTGGTGAGAATAAATTTCCTACTGTAACTAATCATTAAATATTCAGTTAACTAGTAGGCAAATACACAGTTATAACTATGAAACTTGAAATACTAGAGGTAATTTTATAATATGTACTCGTACCTACTTATTAGCTATCCCACAATCTAACAATAATTAGATAATTTATACAAGTACTAAATATTAAAGATTAAGAATATTTTCTAGTTTCAGGAGACTTTGGTTATCCATCAGAACCTTGGTTGCTTACATCAATTTTGCATGTAGCAGATGGTAGCCAAGGGGCACTTTATACTGCTCGCCACATTAAAGCACGAAATTGTGTGGAAAGATGCATAGGTATGCTGAAAAGCAGCTTCACATGTATTCTCAAACACCGGACCCTGGAGTATGACCCTGTAAAGGCAGGCAAGATCATAAACGCTTGCGCTGTGCGGCATAATACGTGTGTATTGGCTCATTTGCCCGCAAATGTGGAAGATCTGCAAGACAGTGAGACCGATGACCACTTAGTGACATCTGCCTTCACTGCCCCAGCAGAATTGGCGAGGGCCATACAAATAATGAGCAATGTTTATCCGGCGCATGGCCAATAGTGAAATAAAATAAATCATTTCTAAATTCAAAACAGTTTTTTATTTTATAAGGACGAGTTGGAGTTGAACGAGCACTCTAGGTAGGTAGGATATGATTACTACACAGCTGTGGTAATTATACAATAATGGACAAGATAAATATTAAAACCAATAAGTAAAACATTAACAATTAAATCTTTTATTATTAAGTCCAAAATACATAATCTCCTATAGAAACTATTTTAAGCATAAACTATCTCTGTAAACAAAACTACTCAATCAAATATTCTTATAAATTATAGCACAAGATTCTATCTTTACCAGTAGGCAAGTAGGTACCTCTCTCTTACTAATAGCACAAATATTCTTTGAAAATCACAATAATAGGTACTTCTAAGTAACTATATTTTATGGTAACAGTGTTATTGATAGTACTTAGATTACTTAAAAATAATACTTGGCCTCTAATATCTCAGTCATGACAATCATATTATGTATTAATCTATGATATAATATAGTCAGTCTTCGGTGCCAGTTTCAAAGGAATAAACTAATATTACAATTAATAATAGGCTCTTGAATCTATAGCCAAATATAGTTTATGTACCTACCGATATCAATCAGCTGTGAAGCTTTTAGCTTAATATGGGATAAGATCATAAGTTACCTACTAGGTAGTACAATACATTAATTTCACAGCGGTAGTAATCACACAATCATGGCACAAGATAAATATTAAACCTATAAGTAAGACTAGGCAGTACTACAAGGTACCTAATTCTTGCTAGTAGCACAATTTTTTTTGGAAATCATAATAAAAGTTAACTATATTTTATGGTAACAGTGATTATTATTATTGGGAGGTACTTAGGTAATTTGAAAATACTTGTACTTTGCCTAAAATACCTATCTGTCTGTATCTGTATATGAGATAATGCGGTCCAATGTCTCAATGGAATAAAATAAGATTAAAATTGGTAAAACGTTATGCACAAGTTTAGTAATATAATATTTACAAAATGAATCTGTAGCTAAATATATTAAAGAAAATATTATTAACTGCATCTGCCAATCGGCCAATTTGCCTTCCCATTTCTTCATAGGCTTCTGCCTGCCGCTCCATGGCTGCCATCATTCTGTCATCAAAATCTGAAAAATTAAAATAGGTATATATGTTATCATCCAATTGTATTTAGGTATACCTACTATTAACTGAAAATGGAAACCTATACATAACATCTACACTAAATACTAATATTATAAATGAGAAAGTTTGGATGGATGTTTGTTACTCTGGATGAAATTTGGCACATAGATAGATTATAGTGTGGAATAACACATAGGCTAGGTACTTTTTATCCCGGAAAATTAAAGAGTTCCCGCGGGAACCGAAAAACCTCAATCCATGCGGACGAAGTCGCGGGCCATAGCTAGTTTATTATACTTGCAAAATTTGTTATTACCTTCATCCCTTCTTTTCCTTTTCCTCTCCTTTTGTTGTTCCTCAGCCTGTGGAGCAGTAGGGGACCCTGGTTATTTTGGTGGTTCAGGCTTGCAGCGGGTTCAGGCTCCTCAGGGAGGTTAGGCCCAGGTTACATTCAATATTATTGTATTTAAATACACAATTAATCTAAGTTCAACACAAACTACCAGTTCAACACAAAAAACCAGTCAAAATTTTAAACACCGATTTCAAAAATCAAAATTGAACTTGACGAGGTCATTGATCTGAGAACTTGACAGTTGACATTGAAAGACCACTGTTTGACAGTGTGGCATTTACGAGGATAGCTATAATAAAAACTTAAAATGTTTAGCAGTACATTTCGATGTTTTTCTATCGTAATTGATAGGTCGTCATTTTGAATAATGACTTGAATTACCCTAGAAAACGGTTGAAACCTATTTTTTATTGCTTAAAAAGAATTTAATAATGAGTAAAATTTTGGTAAATTAACAGTCTTTGTAAATGCACATGTAATCTAAATGTAACTTGTCGATTCCGAAACCGTAGTCGATATCGAATCGTATCCTCAAACCGAACGTTCTGAATTGCACGACAAAAAACTTTCGATTCGAGATCGATATCTAATCGTATCGATTCGGTATGTTATCGAAATGTTCTGAATCGCCCGGCAGGTCCTCAACTATACCCATGCCAAAAATGACGTCAATCCGTTGCTCCCTTGCGGCGTGATTGAAGGACAAACCAACAAACCAATAAACCAATAAACAAAGACACTTTCGCATTTATAATATTAGGAATGATATATTATATACACACTGCGCCACGGAGGTCGTCAAGGGTTCAATACAAACTAGTTGGCAGCCCTAGTGGCTTAATATGGGTTGACAAGCAGGTAATCAGGTTTGTATAGTTTTTACAAGCATTTAGGCCCAAGACACATTGCTTGAGAGTCAGAGCAATGCAACGCGCTTTCCTAAAATATTGCAAAGTAAACTGAATATCTTCACTTTGCAATGTAAATAAATAGTGTATTTAATAAACTATAGGGTTGCAATTCACTGCAACCACATACCAAATAGGAGGGAGGTTAGGTTTTGAAATTTGGTTGGAAGTTAGGATAGTTTTTTAAGGTACCTAGTACATAATATATTAATAACTAGATGATGCCCGCGACTTCGTCTGCGTGGTTTGAGGTGTTTTGGTTTCCGCGGGAACTCTTTCATTTTACGGGATAAAAAGATAGATAAGAAATTCTCTGCGCCAAATTTCATGCAGATCCGTTCAGCTGTCCTGGCGTGATTGAGTAACAAACATCCATCCATCCATCCAAACTTTCTCATTTACAATAGTAGTATAGATATAGAGTTAGGAAAAACCAAAGCTGGAAGGGCATTCCCTTACAATATATTTTCCTTGATGATCAACTGTATAACATATAATCTAGCAGCGTAAAATGGCGTAGGTGGAAATATGTTGATCGAATGCATAAATAGTGATTTTTGTCACGAAGCAACATGAATAAATTAAAAACAAATTAACGCACGCGTCGTTTTTCTTAGCACAAAATGGGTATTTAAGTCCAACAAACTTATCTGAACCGATGACAGCGTCGAGAGCATCTTCCATACTAATATTATAAATGCGAAAGTGTGTCTGTCTGTCTGTTACGCTTTCACGGCCGAACTACTCAACCGATTTTGATGAAATTTCATACAGAGATAGGTTACATCCCGGGGAAGGACATAGGCTACTTTTTATCCCGGAAAATTTAAGAGTTCCGCGGTAATCAAAAAACATCAATCCACGCGGACGAAGTCGCGGGCATCAGCTAGTGAAAAATAAAATAAAAACAAAACTAAACAGGCATATAAATAAGTGCCAATATTGGTCACTGGGTCAGATAAATTTATGGGACTATATTTGTACTTATCGTACAAAAGGAGATAAAGATAAGACGCAGCGCTTCTGCACAGCTGGAGCAATGTGCATTGCAATTTAAGACATTAATTAATTCTCCCTAAGTTTTAGTTAGCAATTAGCTGAAGCGAGTAAATGAATAAATTGAATAATTCAACTTTTGCTAATTTATGCACAAGAAAATAACATTTTAGTATACTTTTTTGATGCGGTATGAGTCGACGAAATGTAGCGGTTTGAAATTATATGAAAGAAGTATAATAAATTTAAATGGAATAACTTTTTAATTCTCATAGGATCTCCTTAATTTTCCGGGATAAAAAGTAGCCAGTACAGTATGGTATGGTATGGTGATCCACCGTATCTACTCAACTATACCCATGCAAAATGACCGATGCTCTTTTGCGACGTGATTATAGAACAATCTAACAAACAAACACACTTTCGCATTTATAATATTAGTATGATGTTTTGTTTCACGTGGGACAACTCGTCTCACTTAGGGCAAAAACACATATGGAGAGTGAAAAATTAGAAGCCGGTGCACATACATTAAGTATGGAGTTGCAACAACAACAGAAACGTGTTTCATGTTACGAATCGTTTCAAGTGGAACTTTTGCCCCATTGGATCCCTAGTGTGATTTCACCCTTATGAAAAGTCAGCACCCTACCACAACTACCACCGACATTTGAATGCCATATTGGGTGCGGTATATACAAAATTTTAATGTGTAATTTTCAATGTAAGTCAAATATAATATTTGTGTTCCTTTTGAATAATAAATGTCTGTAAACCGAAGTGCGTGATAATAATCAAGGAACAAGAAGGTTTCCCGCCTCTGTAGTGGGGCAGTGAGTTGAAATGAGTGAGTAAGAGAAACAAGTAGTTATAATTGCTTTAAAAAGAGGTTAACAATGTTTGATCAGTGATCTAAAAGATAATCGTTGTTTGCAATAATGACAATTATATATCGATGAGTAGCGCGAAATGAACAATGAAAACAACGATTAACTTCCTGGCGCAGTGGGGAGCAGTATATCTTTTAATAATTTAATATAAAAAATTATTTTTAAACAACCGACTTCAAACTCCCGCGCCAACTTTACAACAACAAGCACACGCTATACAAAGTACTTATTTTGTTGTTGATATTTTAAAAACCACTCGACCGATTTCGATAAAATTTACAAAGACTTATCGCCAAGCGATTTAGCGCTCCACTACGACCGTCTAGAAACCGATTATAACTGCAGCAACTAGTTATCCAGCTTCCATCTTAGACCGCGCGGTCGTGAATGAATTGCAGATAAACAGAGAGACGGACTGATGTACATACAGATACACTTTCGCATAGATACCTACATAATTTATATGAGTTTCGAAGTATGGATATGCGGTGAATAATAAATAATAATTTACTCATAATTTGATTCTCCAAAAACAAAATAAGCCATTTAATTTCGAAGAGCGCAAGTTACGAATTTAAAATGAAAATCAAATTGATTCTGTAAAAACGCTCGTGACGATTTGCTAATTTTATCGTTACCATGAGGAAAAAACGTTATTTCTTTTACTGATATGGCAAATTATTTACTTTAATCCTCCACATGAATATAAAATTTAATATTGGTACTTAAGTAGATATTAGGTTGAACGACATTGAAAAGTTCACGATTTTGCACGTGTCTTTTAGAACGTGTCTTTTAGTACCTACCTAGTTCTTAGTCGCAGGATAAAACGCGAAGACTTGGTCTGGAAAAAAACGTACCCACTTGACAAAATAGCGTTAAACTCTGTTGAGTTCAAAGATATTTTCTCTGTTTAGATGACTATCAGCCGGTTTCTGAATTGAGAATTTCATGTTGGGTCTGTCTCAAAGACTACTTAAGGACTAATTAAGCAAATTCTCTTTTCAGAAACCGGCCGTTAGAAAAATCCATACTTCTGTACTAACATTAAAAATGCGAAAGTTTGGACGGATGGATGCATGGATTGATGGATGGATGTTTGTTACTCAATCATTCCAGAATTGCTGAATCTGGATGAAATTTGGCACAGAAGTAGATTATAATCTGGAATAGCACATAGGCTACTTTTTATCACGGAAAATTAAAGAGTTCAAGCGCGAACGCAAAAACCTCAATCCACGCGGACGAAGTCGCGGGCATCAGCGAGTATGTTAAATAGTTTTAATCAGTTAAATAGTTTTAGTTGTACGTGAATTGAAACTTTGATCTATACTATGAGAATCACTTCAATTAATATCGATTTGGAACTAAACGCTATACGGTTCATTTAACAAGGAATTGCAAAAACAATCGTTCGGACTTGGGAAACTTCGACTATCGCTCTGCTACGTGATTGGATTAATGTGAATAGGTACATTCTTAATCCATACTAATTATAATAATATTATAAATGCAAAAGTGTTTGTTTGTTGGATTGTTCTTCAATCACGTCGCAACAGAGCAATGAATCGTCGTGATTTTTTGCATGGGTATAGTTGAGGACCTGAGAGATATTGCCATACTACTGAGGCAAATATTCTTTGTATGAGGTTGTATGGAGCTGGGCCCACATAGGCGATGCGGCATGGAGATACATTAGGCGACGTGTCACGTGGCCCCATACAAACTCATACAAATATTTTTCGGTACATGCCGCATCGTTCCGTGCATCTCTAACCCTTTATTCAGTCAGATTTGAATTAATAAAAAGTAAATTTACTATTAAAATTAATGTAAATGGGGCACGATCTTCAGTAATTATTAGATAATTATACGATTCAGAAAACGAGAAAATAAAGAAACAAAGATTTTAAGGCAGGTTTACATTAAGATAGAAGCGGCTCCTGCGGCGCGTCTAAGTGCGCGTTCACCTTGAGTAACTAGCTGAAATAGATTGAGGCTGCTCTATTCACGACAGTGATGAGTGCTGTCTCCTATCGCAGTTGTGCCAGCGATGCAACACATTCGTCAGTCATTATCTCAATATAAACCTGCCTTTAGGTATAGGTTATAAATAGCGGATAACCTTACTAAGTACATAGTAATGATTATACCAACCCGTACAATCGATAGCTTCAATCAAACTAATAATAGTAATTATTCAAATGAAGTAACTGGAAACCAATAGACCTATTTGAATAGTCGTAATTTATACTTTATGAATAAGTAGTTTGCAATATGCATAGTAAAGGTGTGTCTAAACGCAAAGCGGCAATCTTGCGCGACTGCCGCGCGCTGAATGCAACGCTGTTATTGGACGGCGGCCACGCATACTATATTCGTGGACCTACACTCCTCAAGTTGTCACTCTTTGCTAGGATTCGGCATAAATATTGTGTCCTGCAAACGCCGCGTGTTGCTGCGCCGCACTTGCCGCTCTGTGTTTGGACGCACCTTATTGGTTGTATTAAGTACGTAAAATGAGTCATCATCGCTCATGGAGCAACGTTAATACCAAAGTAACGGCTGAATGTGACTTATCTCAGTAGGTGCTCAAGATTGTTCCAAACGGTAGTTTTATGACGTCATTTAAGTTAGCTCTAGCTCAATGGTTATCAAAACAAAAAATACACTGACATCTTTTTTTTAAATTTATTGTTCAAGATTAAAACTTTAACGTTTATGCGAGGACGGTGAGTTCACATTACTATGATTAATAAATTATATATATGTAGGTGTATAATTAACATATTATATTATTATTATATTATTTTTATAATTCACATATTAAATGAAATAAATAAAAAATTGGTTTAGGTAGCCCGCCAACCCGCACTGGAGCAGCGTGGTGGGTCTAAGCTCTAAATTCCCTCTCTCCTATGAGAGTGGAGGCCAGTACCCAGCAGTGGAACGTTAATGGGCTATAGTGCTGGTGGTGGTTTAGGTAGTTCTTAAAATTCCCATACAAACTTTCATCCCCTATTTAACTTAGGTGAGGTCTTCTCAGTACTTCAATTTGATTACATTGGTCACTAGATGATGCCCGCCCCGCGACTTTGCCCACGGATTGATCACACACAAGGGTGCAAAGATTTAGGTTTTCGGATGACGCACGAACTTGTATATACGAGTACCTATCGATATATAGAACCCTCTAAGTTAATAGTTACTAACTAGCACTTGATCATCTTGTATTATTCTAACACGGATGGGACGTAATTATTGGATTAAAATTCACAATGACACGTGAGAATTGCTATGCTAATCACGGTTATAAAATAAATTTATTTACGTTCATTTAATTTATTCTAAGAATTTGACCACACAGTTTATCGTCACAAGCAACGGCTTAGTGAAAAAATCTTGAATCAACTCGTTTTGCAACATTATCTGCTATCTTACTTAATCCATACTTCCATACTAATATTATAAATGCGAAAGTGTGTCTGTCTGTCTGTCTGTCTGCTACGCTTTCACGGCCCATCTATTCAACCGATTTTGATGAAATTTGGTACAGGAATAGGTCGTATTCCGGGGAAGGACATAGGCTACTTTTTATCCCGGAAAATTTAAGAGGTCCCACAGGAATCAAACAAAATTATCTGTTCAACCGATTTGAATGAAATTTGGTACAAGGACAAGTTGTATCCCGGGGAAGGACATAGGCTACTTTTTATCCCGGAAAATTGAAGAGTTCCCGCGGGAATCAAAAAACATAAATCCACGCGGACGAAGTCGCGGGAATCATCTAGTTTACTATAATCTAAGAATTTTAACCACAGTTTATCGTCACAAGCAACAACTTAGTGGAAAGATTTTGAATCTACTCATTTCACAACATTAACTGGATTATGTGGAGGGCTAAACTATTATTACATCTAAATTTGAATGTTAGGTTGCTAAAGATTATTATCAGACTAGCTGAAGCCCGCGACTTCGTCCGCGTGGATTGAGGTTGTTTGGTTCCCGCGGGAACTCCTTAATTATTTTCCGGGATAAAAAGTAGCCTATGTGCTGTTCCAGACTATAATCTGACAATCTCTGAGCCAAATTTTGATCCAGATCCGTTCAGCCGTTTTAGCCTGATTGAGTAACAAACATCCATCCAAACTTTCGCATTTGTAATATTAAGTATAAACTGATGTAGGGATAACAACCGGGATCGACGCCTTAACCTACTCGCCGAGGCACGTAAGGAGACGAAAAGGCAAAATTCAGACTTCCAAATTCGGTCACCCATCCTGTTACCGACTTGGATCAACGTTGCTTATCATTCGCAATCGACTGATATGCGTTGTTGCAACTAGACCACTCGTCCCTCAGTAAACTAAGGATGTCAATAAAAATAGTATTTTATTTGTAACAAACATCTATCCATCCAAACTTTCGCATTATATTATTAGTAAAGATAAGCGGTCCTGTCATTTAAATAATGAATCCTTCGCCCACACCGATGATGGTCACATACATAATATAATGTTATTCGCGATCGTGAAGCGTAAAGGTCGACGAGTAGGCTCCGTCTCTCAAGGCGAACAGAGATTTGATTTCTTGCGGCGTCTTTTGCGAATATCTGTGCTTGTTAGATTAGATCATCTATTGTTTAGGAACTCGTTTACGTTTTAGGCTACGCTCGCACTGCGAAAAATTTTCGTGCGATTTTTTTTCCGAAATTCTGTATCACTTGAAAAATATCGACGACCTCCGTGGCGCAGTGTGTAGCGCTGTTGCCTTAACGTGCGGAGGTCCCGGGTTCGATACCCGGCAGGGTCAATTTGGGAATTTATAATTTCTGAATTTTCCCTGGTCTGGCCTGGTGGGAGGCTTCGGCCGTGGCTAGTTACCACCCTACCGGCAAAGACGTGCCGCCAAGCGATTTAGCGTTCCGGTACGATGCCGTGTAGAAACCGAAAAGGGGTATGGGTTTAATATAACTAGGCCATGCCCCTAACAGGTTAGCCCGCTACCATCTTAGACTGGATCATCACTTACCATCAGGTGAGATCGCAGTCAAGGGCTAACTTGTAGTGGATAAAAATAAAATAAATAAAAAACTTGAAAAATATCATTAATGGAGATATGCGCACTTGCGAATAAAATTTACGCGAAATTAAATCACTGGTTTTATATACCTAGTTTCACGCTGTGCGGTAAGAATTATACTGGCGCAAATATTTTGTGCTGTACGCTCACCGCATTCAAATCAAATCTTTATTTATTTGTGAATACATTACTGTTGAGGTTTGCTAGATAGATGTTAGTTTCACAGAAGGTATCATTGTATTCTACCACAGTGTGGAGTACAAATCTATTAACTTGTTACAAATTGTTACAAATATCCAGCATAAATTATTAGGAAAGTATCTTGCAAAGTGCTAGTCTAATAATTAGGTACTTATCTTAATACTAGTACATAATCTTAATTTATTTAAATATTATTATAACACCATGCAATGACCCATGACACACCCTTAATTAATATGTAAGCGAAATAAAAATCGAGCGAATTTTTTTCGCAGTGCAAACATAACCTTACTTATGATCTAATATCAGAGTGATTGTTCTTAAATATGACTATAATTTTTTCTTATACCTATTTACTTGTACCAATTTTTTTATTAATCTCAAGATAATGTGAATTTGTTCTTCAATTGTAATTCATTGCATAGCTTGAATATAAATTTATGCTAAAAATATTATTTGCCGGTGGTAGATATCATCAATGTAGCATGGGAGAAACCATAGGAAAGGAAATCCCCAACTCGGTCGGCGTACTCTACAAAACTTTTTTTTGACTTACCAGATAATTGTTTTGGTGTTTTTTTTTTACACCACTACAAGTTAACCCCTTGACTGCAATCTCACCTGATGGTAAGTGATGATGCAGTCTAAGATGGTAGCGGGCTAACCAGTTATAGGGGCATGGAAGTTATATTAAACCCATACCCCTATTCGGTTTCTACACGGCATCGTACCGGAACGCTAAATCGCTTGGCGGCACGTCTTTGCCGGTAGGGTGGTAACTAGCCACGGCCGAAGCCTCCCACCAGGCCAGACCAGGGAAAATTCAGAAATTATAAATTCCCGAATTGACCCTGCCGGGGATCGAACCCGGGACCTCCGCACGTTAAGACAGCAGCGCTCAACACTGCGCCACGGAGGTCGTCAGGTCGTCGTTCGGTGGTAAAGGTAATTGGTAAAAACATCTTGAGGAAAACTAAATGTCTAACGAATGTCTCGGGAGAATATAAAATTCTTGGTTATGAATATTGGATAGACGCAGGCGTTACTTTGCGGAAGTCCATGATAATGAAGAAACTTGAATTTTAATTCGCTATGATCCGCCACAGTAGGTAAATCTATGTGGTATACAATGTGTATCTTCCAAATTATTCTTAACGTACGTTTCACTCCGATACCGGAGCATCTTCAAGAGATGTTGACTCGACAATGCACGATTGTAAATTTCAAGTTTCTTCATTCTTGGTTATGATTAAACCGATATCACTTCATCTCATTGTCAGACTCCTCTCAGAATGAGAAGTGTTTGGCCATAGTCCACCACGCTGGCCAAATCGGGTTGGCATACTTTAAACGCCTTTGATCTCATTATTAAGAACTGTTGGGCATGCTGTAGTTTTACTCAGTGTTTCTCTGCATCAAAGTCAAAGTCAAAATAACGTTTATTCAATTTAGGTAGGTATACTACACTTATTGACGTCGAGTTTTTTATAATATATAATGGTGATAATCAGTAACGGTATCTTAAAACTAAAGCTACGAGGGTTCCAAACGCGCCCTGGTCTGAGAAGAGCCCACAACAAACTCAGCCGGGTTTTTTTTTCATTATCACCATTTCACAAATCATCTTAACTAAGGAACTATCAGAGCCAATAGATCAAATCATTGCCAAGCTTCCTTGTCATTTAAATTATTATTAAGGGCAGTTAGGAATTAGCGTTTTACTGACGCGATTATGCTCGTTTTTGGAAGCGCGTGCAGGTGCCACTAGCGCTACTCTTACTTACGCGCATTGACTCACTTATAAACTCGTATACTACTGACTACTACTACTACTGACTGACCCACGGTTCCGATCGAACACGCCGGAAAAAGCGCGTGTACGCGCGTACAGGTTTTTGAAGTGCAATATGTGGCACCCGTGAAAGCGCTTAAAGTTTACGTCGAGCTTATATGAGCAAAAAATACGCTACGTCAGTAACCGCCCTAAATTGTTTGTTTTCTGCTGGCAATAAACTAAACGAAAAATAAAAACAAAATCATAAAATTATCCCCAAAGGGTGTAAACCAAGTGATGTTTTAATTTCTTACATTGCTTAAACCATTTCTAAACCGTTTCTGAATTCTGTGGATTCCGTTTAATTCATGTGTCACCGTAAAAGTTAAGGTCAATCGAAGTACACTTCTTGTGACTTGAAACGATTGCCTCATTAGCACTTCCTTATTGCTTTCTCTATTCACTTCTTGTTACTTACTTTAAAATCTTGCTCCAACTTAGCTGAAACCTTCTCTAGTGATATAAAAAACTCATCTAACATTTTGAACATACTAACTTATATATACACACATATTTATAAATGGTATTTTTTTTGTACTAGATGATGCCCGCGACTTGGTCCGCGTTGATTAAGTTTTTTTGTATTCCCGCGGGAACTCCTTAATTTTCTGGGATACAAAGTAGCAAATTTCCTTCCGCGGGATACAACCTACCCCTGTATTAAATTTAATTAAAATCGGTTGAACAGATGGGCCGTGAAAGCGTAGCAGACAGACAGACAGAAAGACAGACATGTAGTATGGATAATGTAGATTAAAATTGCTGGAATTGCTTTTGTATTTTTTAATTGCCAGTGGTAAATATTTGAATACGGAAACGGATGCATCTGTTTTGCTGCATAAAGCTAAATGGATGCGTATTTTGTTTTATTAAATGGGCCTTGTTTTCTGAAATAAATAAACAAAATCAATATACCGTCAACGCGTAGCAGACAAAAAGATAGATACAGTTTCACATTTGGGTTCCTTTTTATATAAACACATTTTTTTAAATCTTGCTTAAAGGTAACCTCTTGACTGCGATATCATCTGATAATTAGTGCTGATGCAGTTTAAGACGCTAGCCGGCTAGCCTGCTAGGGTTATGTCAGTTATATTAAATTAAACCCATACTTCTAATCGGTTTCTAGTTCTACACGTCTTTGCGGTAGGGTGGTAACTAGCCACGACCTAACCCAGACTAGACCAGAAGAAACACAGCAACACAGTTTTTTTCCAAAATGACCCTGCCGGGGATCAACCCCGGTAGGTACATTTCGTTTATTAGACAACAGCGCGCACCACTGCACTATGGTGATCGTCAAAATATATCGATAAAAGATAAATAATTTATTTAAGTATTATTATTAATACGTTTAACAACTTGTACCTATCACATATGATAAGTCAAGACTCTAAGTCTAAGGGTGAGATCTTTAGAGGGAACTTTGACTTTGCTTAGACTTAAGACATTGTTAAAACGAGACAGATTTATGTTACTCACATAAAAGTCCATCCTGTTTTAACTTTAACTAAAGTCTGAGCCAAGTCAAAATACGCTCTATAGATCTCAGCATAAGTCTAGGGATAAGGCCGCCTTTGCGCATTACCATAGTTTCCTGTCTTCTGTTTTGTACTACTACTACTACTACTACTACTACTACTACTACTACTCTAACGGCGATTCGGAAAGCTACTGAGAAGAGCCGGCAAGAAACACAGCAGTTGCTCTTTTCATAAAAAGAAAATATAAATAATGTATTATAATTAGTATTGAAGAAAAAAGAGACCTAAATACCAACCAATAGTAGTTGTAAGCGATTTTCATTAAAGTAGGTAGTTTCGTTTCGTTTTCGCAGTAGGTAGGTTAGTAAATAATTTGAAAGGGAGGCATTCAGACACCCTTGAAATCTAGCGAATGCCAGACATACTAAACTACTTGTGGCCATGTGTATGTCCTTTATGAGAATTCAGTTAGTGCCGACATTGCTTTGCCATAAAGGGCAATAAAACATTCCATATTAAGTCTTAAATCTTTAAAAACAACATTTTTTAAAACAAGCTTTTATCGTCCGCCATGTTGAATTTAGTGTGACGTCATTTATGTTTCGTATTCTTCTCAGCCCCCTTTTAATTGTTACTTGTTGTCATAATATAATGGAGCTGTATAAAAAATAACGAGTCCAGCATTTTGGATTTAGAATCACACTAAATCAGTTGGGGATTACTGTTTTAAGATTCATTTGCAAGATTTGACCTAAAAAAACCATAAACATTGCAAGTTAAATAAAAGCTTGTAAAGAACTTGCCTGCCGGACAAAAAGTACGCATACACTTTTGTACTGAGCTGCACATAGAGTACCGCGACGGGACGAAACAATATGTTTCCCATGTGACGCAAGTGTTTTGCGCGGACGTTTGGCCCTGATACTACCATCGCTAGCCGTATTGTTTTAATATTGTTGACGTTCGTATTTTACGATTATACTCCTTATTTTAGGGACATCAAGGACCAAGGTACGTGACATAAAACTGACATTTTAGACACAAAGTTAGTAAAAGCTGCTTTAAACGATGGTAGTAAGTCCCCCAGTCCTGTACTTAGTGTTTTCACCCTAAGAGATTTAGCACATAAATAGATTATAGTTTGGAATAGCAAATAGGCTTTTTATCACGGAATATTAAGGAGTTCCCGCTGGAACAAAAAAACTCAATCCACGCGGACGAAGAAGCGGGCATCATCTAGTATAATAATTGTATTTCACAAAGTGAGGATAATTGGGAAACATGAAAACTTAAACTTTCGTATGAATTATTATGGTCACAACCAATAAGGAGACTTTCATTAGTGAAATCAGGTTAAATGTACCCAATGCACCTTTGATGGATCGATGTTTCGCGTCATCGTAGTTTGGCCGCAAATTTTGGAGATCAAGTCTTGGACCGGTTTTGTCAGTTAGCACCTCAGGTATCATCTTTATAAGAAGGCTTTGAACGTTTCTCTTTGCCATAGTACCAGACCAATGGGTCACAAAATACGTCGAGGTTTCATCAAACTGTAGGTTATCTATTTCGTATCCTTCGAGTCGATGTGCTAACTTCTCGTCAGTATCGTAGTTGTGACAAACGCTTGGTAAAATTTGACTTTGATATTAGATTTTATTTTATTTTTATTATCATAGGAAAATCAACAGCGATTCTTAACAATATTACTACATATAAAACAACAAAAAAAACAGGACTAACATAGGCACTTACAGATTTTCTCAAACACAAATAACAATTAATGAGAGTTGAAGATATTTTAGAGTGGCGGAAGAGGTCAATTATTTCCGAATAGATTTTATTAAAGGTACGAGTCATCTAGTTATTGCGGAATTTTGGGAGTAGTATTTCCTTTTAAATGCCACGTGGAGGAGTGAAGTATGCCGAGTCTGTTTAAGGGGTGGAACTTGATTTCTCCCAATATCTACATAATTATATTTACTTTGCTTCTTGAATTTTGATTTTGACTATCCTGGACTTCCGCAAAGTAGTGCCTGCCTATATCCAATACTTCTTGAACTACCGGTCTCATGCCGGCTCTTCTCAATAAAATCTGTTTTCCTAACTGATGGTAAAGTCCTGATAGCAAAAAGGGCCTATGCAGACTATTTCCGCGATCTGCTATTATTCCATTCTACTATTTCAATTGTCGACTACATAACGTTCGAAAGTCCTTTGTGTATTCATTCCAAGGACAAAAATACGCAAACGACGCGACGGCGTGACTCTTACCCGCTGGCTTTTAAGTATGATAGTCAATTATCAATAGTCAATATCATTTATTCAATATAGGTACACTGTAGGTACACTTATTGACGTTAAAAATTACATACTTAAAATAAAAAAAAACATGATGGTGATAATCGGTTACGGTATCTTAAAACTAAAGCTACGAGGTTTCCAAACGCGCTCTGGACTGAGAAGAGCCCACAACGAACTCAGCCGGGTTGTAATAATAATGGCGTACATAAAATATCGAAACTTTTTATATGGACAGGGACCAGTCTTTTGTCTTTTACGTGTGTTACTCAATGGAAAGTTCAGTAAAAAATATTGTTGACGATTCACGAAGCTTGTCGCAACGTTTTCCAAACATGGAGTGCCGAATAACATCTGCACAGCATTGACTTTTGACCACTTATTTTGCAATATAGTTTAGCGACCTAGAAATGACTTTAATGTTTTATAACCACTAAAAGTTAGCTCTTGACTGCGATCTCGCCTGGTGATAAGTGATGATGCTGTCAAAAATGGTTGCGGGCTAACCTGGTTGGGGTATGACTGTTATATAAAGCGCAAAACACACAGGGAACGGGCGCGGGTCGGGCGCGGGCCGGGTCGGGTGCGCGACTTGTTAAATTCATTGTATTTATATGAACGACATCACACAGCATCACCCGCCACGCGCTCGACCCGCGCCCGCGTTCTGTGTGATGTTGTCCATATAAATACAAGGAATTCAACACGCCGAGCACCCGACCCGCGCCCGCACCCTGTGTGTTTTCGTCTGTACCGGAACCCTAAATTGACATTGTAAATTGACTGACATTGTACCGGAACCCTAAATTGTTTGTTGGTTATCAGCCACGGCCGAAACCTTTCACTAGTCTAGGCTACAGAATACGAAAATTAAGAAATTATAAATTTCCAAATTGGCCCTGCCGGGGCTCGAAGCTGGGACCTCCCGCATGATACAGCACTCACAACTGCACCAGGTCGTCAAAGTAGTGCTAGAGCTTTGAACAAGGAATCTGCTTATTACTAATTATACTTATTTTTATGTGCTAGCACAGAATTGGTAATAGTGCTGGGGCCATACTGCCAACACATATTATTTAAAGCAATACCTAAGCAATATTACTCAAAATGACAGTTTGATGTCACGTACCTGGACGTTCGTAAAATAAGGATTATAATTATTCTTAAATATGAAAGACAACAAAAGTGAAACAGAAAGACAGCTGTCAGAAAAGTAGTAATAAATTAGTAAATAAAATCATTAGTATTACAGTTAATTAAATTTACTTAACTTGACTGAGCAATAATTAATCATATTAGATTAGTTGCTCAATAAAATTTTATAGATTTAATTGAAATCAAAATAATTTTATAATCCTGTAGGTATTTAAATAAATAGACAAAGCCGCATGCAATAGGTGACTGACCGATTACGATTATCATTTAATCACTAGGTCTTGAATAGCTGTTGAAAATCCATACGTATTGTGTAATAGGTACCTACAGGTAAATGTGCCTACATGGTACTAACCTACATTATTATTTGATACTGATTAGAACTTACTTTAAACAATTAGGTAAAAATACATTTTAACGCAAATAAGCAGTTGGGCAAAGTTAATTATTCAACTGTTAAATTCCGTTAACCGTCAATCTCGACGACCTCCGTGGCGCAGTGTTGAGCATTGTCATAGAGTTAATATTATAGTAGGTAGCTGTTGTCTTAATGTGGGAGGCCTCAGGTTCTATTCCCGGCATAGTCAATTTTAATTTATAATTTCTAAATTTCCGTTGGTCTGGCCTGTTGGGACGCTTCGGCCGGGGCTAGTTGCCACGATACCGGCAAAGACGTCATACAACAACTTCCACATCTGAGAACCAGACAGAAGGTTAATAGTAAACATAACAGTGGGTACATCAAAGAACATGCTTTGAATGCTACCTTATAACTATTTTCTTTTCGATTTCTACCCCCTTCTGATAGACAAACGAAATCCATACCTACCAATCGTGATCAGGGATCTCAAGAAAATAACTCTTTATTTCCTTCTTCTCTTTATTTTCTTCAATAACAATATTCTTTGTTACAGATACATATTTACAACCTTCGCGATGGGGCATGACGAGAAAAAAGGCACTATAATCATGGATAACTTCAATTCCACGTAAGTATTCAGCATGATTGATATAATATTAATATCCATCATCACCACCACTACAGCCCATTAACGTCCCACTGCTGGGCACAGGCCTCCACTCTCATAGGAGAGCGGGAATTAGAGCTTAGACCCACCACGCTGCTCCAATGCGGGTTGGCGGGCTTTAACGACTATTATCATGTTAGTGATAATAACCGGGACCGACGGCTTAGCGTGCTCTCCGAGGCACGGGGGTGAAACACCGCCAACTTCCTAACTCCGGGCTAGTGCTGAGAATTTCTAGTCAGAAAAACCCAACACATATTATGGCCCGACCCCGGGACTCGAACCCGGGACTTCGTCAGCCGCAGTCAAACATGCTAACCACTAGACCAACGAGGCAGTCATTATATGAATATTAATATGATTATTATTATTATGATGCTAGATCCTGTTCTAAGGGTTTATCTTTTCGTCTCACAGAGTCCACAGGAGACCACAGAGCTGGCAGTTACCTCGGCCAACATATAAGTTTGGTTATTCAGCGGGGTAACGCAGCCAGCATTCTGGGCACACTGCCTCATTGCAGCGGCACAGATGATATTTTTAATGTTTCGTTTTTAGATTTCAGTTTTTAATTTAGATTTTAATGTTATTATAATGTATGGATTTTGTAATTAATACTTTTAAATAATAAATGTCTCAGTCAATTGAGATATTAATATTACATATTGATATTTATACGACCTCCCTAGTGCAGCGCTGTTGTCTTGTTTTAAGGATTTATAGGTTACGATGGGTAACATTAACACATTGACGCTTAAATATATTCGTCTGTTGATAACCATAGACTATACATTTTTATTACCGTTAGGTAACAGAATAACGACTCAAATTAAAAAAAAAAACTTTATTAATCCCGGCTAAATGCTAAACTAAAATGACATATTTTTAGAGCATGAGAAGTGGAAAATTAATTTAACTGCCAATAGTTACTATGTAAATGCAAAACGAACATTTATTTTTCATTTAAGTTTAACTACCATTCCGGGCAAATTGAAATGAAGCCTTGGAAACACGAGGTTTCATTCGCAGTTTCAGAATATTGCGGTTTATTTGAATTTCAGTTCGTAACTTTTGAATTTAATGAAGTAACTAGTATAACATTATAATTAACTGTTTATTTGTACCTACCACACTAGGAAAGTTATATCGACAAAATTAAAGAATCATAATATCATATCATCATGTCATAATAAATCATCTTACTAATATTATAAATGTGAAAGTTTGGATGGATGTATGGATGTATGGATGGATGGATGTATGGATATTTGTTACTCAATCACGCCGCAACAGCTTAATGGATCTGCTGATATTTGGCACAGAGATAGATTATAATCTGGAAGAGCACATAGGCTTTTAATCCCGGAAAATGAAAGAGTTCCCGCGGGAGCCACGCAACCTCGATCCACGCGCACGAAGTCGCGGGCATCAGCTAGTAAATATTATAAATGCGAAAGTTTGGATGGATGGATGTATAGATGGATGTTTGTTACTCAATCACGCCCGAACGGCTGAACGGATCTAGTTGAAATTTGGCACAGAGATAGATTACAGTCTGGAATAACACATAGGCTACTTTTTTATCCACGCGGACGAAGTCGCGGGCATTTGCTAAAACACATAAATTATGATTTGTAGAAATTCAATGTTATCAGGTCTAGGTAAGTACATAAAAGATAAAATCCACATAGCTCAAGTTTAATAAAATACTAAACTAAGTACCTACCTACTAGCTGATGCTTTTTTTAAGTATCTATATGAATATAAATCTATACCCATATACTATTATATTATAAATGCGAAAGTGTGTGTCTGTCTGTCTGTCTGCTACGCATTTTACGGCCCATCTGTTCAACCAATTTTGATGAAATGTGATAAAAAATAGGTTGCATCCCGGGGAAGAACGTAGGCTTACTTACTTTCTATTTCGGAAAATTAAGAAGTTCGGGAATAAGAAAAATCTTAAATCGAACGAAGGCTCGGGCATCATCTAGTCATCACTACAGCCTATTAACGTCCCACTGCTGGGCACAGGCCTCTACTCTCATAGGAGAGCGGGAATTAGAGCTTAGACCCACCACGCTGCTCCAATGCGGGTTGGCGGGCTTTAACGATTATTATCATGTTAGTGATAATAACCGGGACCGACGGCTTAACGTGCTCTCCGAGGCACGGGGGTGAAACACCGCCAACTTCCAACTCCGGGCTGGCACTGAGAATTTCTTAATTGAAAAACCCAATACCTAACTTTTATGCCCGACCGGGAATCGAACCCAGGACCTCGTGATCCGCAGTCGACTATGCTAACCACTAGACCAACGAGGCAGTCAGAGGGCATCATCTAGTACACAATACCAATAGTTATCCATATAATATAATGTTAAACTTATTATTATTAATTATTGTATTAATAAATTATTATAATATGCTAATTATTATAATTAATAATATAATTATTATAATTTCAGAGCGAACCTGGCATCGAACCCCGGCTTCCAGTCGACTCTCAGCTTGGGCTCCAGGGATGTCATCAACGAGAAAGAATACAACCCTTTTGAGCACCGGCGAGTTGAACACCCTAATTCGTAAGTGCTACTACATACCTACTTCATTACTGGTTATATACCTACTACCTTTGACTCCCTCCCTGAAGTTTCCCTCAATCTCGCAAATTTTAAAATTATTAAATTTAATTAATTAAGTAAGTACCTACTTATATTCCTCGCCATTTTCGCTATTCTCAACCCTATACCTAGGTATCCACTACTACAGCCCAGTAACGTCCCACTGCTGGGCACGGGCCTCCACTCTCATAGGAGAGCGGGAATAAGAGCTTAGACCCACCACGCTGCGCCGATGCGGGTTTAACGACTATTATCATGCTAGTGATAATAACTGGGACCGACGGCTTAACGTGCTCTCCTCGTCGGCCGCAGTCCTGCGCCGCCTCCGCAGGCCGCATACTAACCACTAGACCAACGATTACTAGACCAAATATGTCTAAAATTCCCTTAATTTTATTTTCAACTAGATGATACCCGCGACTTCGTCCGCGTGGATTTTTTTTTATTCCCGCGGGAACTCTTCAATTTTCCGGGATAAAAAGCAACCTATGTCCTTCCCCGGGGTACAACCTCTCCCTGTAGCAAATTTCATCAAAATCGGTTGAACAGATACATTTTTTGATTCCCGCAGGAACTCTTTAATTTTCCGGGATAAAATGTAGCCAATGTCCTTCCCCGGGATGTAACCTATCTCTGTACCAAATTTCATCAAAATCGGTTGAGTAAGTAGTTGGGCCGTGAAAGCGTAGCAGACAGACAGACAGACTGACAGACAGACGGACAGACAGACAGACACACTTTCGCATTTATAATATTATTATGGATGACGTGGTTTGGTCATTTTCAAAATTATACTAAGACTTCTACAGTCATCGAAAATGTAAGAATGTTAGAGAAAGAGGGAAGTTTCTTAGTAATATTATGCGTTTTAAGGAATTTAAAAACGCGTTAAAATAGCAGTAATAGCCTGTAATACCCAAAATTTTCGGAGTTACGTGCGTTTTAATAAATTTAAGTATATCACAATATAATAAAATGTTTTATCTACTCCAGCATCGAAAAGTTCCAATTTCGAATTTGACAACTATATCGAATTGAACCCTCTTTCGTGTTTGCTTCTCATAACGATACAGTTCGCTGTATGGGAGCTGTATCGTTATGAGTCGTAGCTGTATCGATATGGTTATCTTCATAAATAGGATACCTATAGCTTAGCGGCTTTGGGTTCTGGCACTTTTGGTTTTTATTAATTTATTAAGTAAAAAATTATAAAGACGTCCTTGTCGTAGATAAAATCTTGTATGCAACTGTACGTAATTAGTCATTTTAATTCTCGTACTATCCTATTTTGATACTCGGCAAGCCTCGTATCAAAAAACAGCACTCGAATTAAAATGACCCTCATTACGATACAGTTGCATAAATAGCTATTAACGGCGAAGGACAACATCTTGGAAACCTACATACTTACCTTGTACATGTCCTTTAAATTTTTATGTTTAATTTTTAAGTTTGGTACTAAATATTATATAAATACCCGAGAGTTTCCTGTAATGTTCTCAAAGTAATGTGATTCATCGTTTCAGTTTGCACTTATAGATCTCAATTCGCAGACATTCCGTATATTATATTCCATATCCGCCACCTTATTATTTTTGTGCTATCTATACTTCTATACTAATACAAATCATACTAATATTATAAATGCGATAGTGTGTTTGTTTCTTATTTTGTTGGTTTGTCCTTCAATCACGCCGCAACGGAGCAACGGATCGACGTGATTTTTGGCATGGGTATAGTTGAGGACCTGGAGAGTGACATATGCTACTTTCTATCCCGGAAAATTAACGAGTTCCCGCGGGTATAAAAATACTTAAACCACGCGGACGAAGTCGCGGGCATCAGCTGTTAAATAAATATATCTAGATAAATATTATAAATGCGAAAGTTTGGATGGATGGATGTATGGATGTACGGATGGATGTTTGTTACTCAATCACGCCCCAACGGCTGAATGGATTTGGATGAATTTTTTTATCCCGGAAAATTAAAGAGTTCCCGCTGGTACCGGAAAACCTTAATCCACGCGGACGAAGTCGCGGGCATCAGCTAGTCCTAGATAATTACAAATCATAGGTAGATTTGCTTGTAAGTAAGAAGAGATGATTCAATGACTTGCTAGGAAAATTATCAATTTAGGTGAAAACTATAACCATGGGCCAAAATATCTGATAGGTCTACAAAAAGTCTGCGCGCGTACTTTTATGGAGCCTCACATGCCACCGCGACACGGCATAACATGTTATGGCCATAATATGACACAGGCGTTTTCCGCGATCATTTTATCCTGTCCCGTCCGTACTACCGTAATGTTACCCATTTCTCAAACCTTGTAACCAATTACATATCAAGAAGATTGGAAAATAACCTCAATTATTTATTTTGTCTTGCTCGTCACTTAAACAGGTTACTAATTGAACATCCAAGGCTCGAAAAGTAATTATTATGCCTGCGACCTTAATCTTCTTTTAATTTGACAAACGACTTTTTCCTTATACACTGTAATTATTAGATTATCTACTTAGCAAGCAATTGTATTGAAATATGGATTGTTATCAATAATTACGAGGATTCACTTTCAATTGTTTACTTTTTCCGCATCACTTAAAACGACGCTCTTACAAGATGAAACGGTTGGTGACAGCTTGCGTAATTTAGGTACATCAGAGGACTACGTAAAAGCTGGTTTTTATAGACTTTATTAGAATAATTATTATAATGTTAGTTACTAGTCGCTAAGAGATCTATTTTCTTTTCTTAGACATGAATTGAAAGGAAACCAAAAACTATTGAAACGATTAAATTAGTATTTTTCCACTCTTAGGCCAAAAAAAGTACCGAATAGTTATAACTTATAAGCTTTTATTACTATGCGGTACTATTTTTGGCCTAAGATTAATTTAATTTTTAATACACGTTAATTTTAACACTAGAGTGGTAATATAAAGGCTGTCATACAAATCCACAGCTGTTTCAATTAAATATTTTATAGTAAGTACCAAGTTATCAGTAAAATAAAATATTAAAACATACCTATTATGAAACCCTGTAAAAAAAGTTGTACTCTCGGCGTTAGGACCCTCGCTACGCTTGAATATTAGAGTGCACTTCGAGTGCAATTTTTATTATGCTTCACTTATAGCATAATTAATAACCCTTTCAGACATCATTAATAATATTATGTAATAGAAAACAAATCAATACCTGGCTAAAGTTATAAAGTTCTGATTTTTAACCTTGATAATTTTTGTACCTACCTAGATTCTGATAATATTATGTAAGATATATCATAATCTTATGATTATGATAAGAATATGATATCACTAGCTGATGCCCGCGACTCCGTCCGCGTGGTTTAAGTTTTTTTTTATTCCCGCGGGAACTCCTTAATTTTCCGGGATAAAAAGTAGCCTATGTCACTCTCCAGGTCCTCAAATATACCCATGCCAAAAATCACGTCAATCCGTTGCTCCGTTGCGGCGTGATTGAAGGACAAACCAACAAACCAACAAACCAACAAACCAACAAACAAAGTGACTTTCGCATTTATAATATTAGTATGATGTACATGTTTGTCAACATGTACATGACAAAACATGTACATGTTGACAAATGTACATGTTTTGTCAACATGTACATTTATGTTGACAAAACATTTTAACAAAGATGGAGCGTGAAGTTTGGAAGTACTACGTTTTGCGCTGGCAGAGGCTTGAGTCTCCTAGAAGACTTTTGAATAAAACTATAACGTAAGATTACACTTTGTTAAGTAAACAGTGCGAGGGAAACGTGCAGGTGTTAAAGTAGTAAAATCAACGCTAAACGGTCACGCTGTAAAGTGCGAGTGCGACTAAAGATAACAGTCAACTCTACCTGAGAGAATCACACTTTGAACCTGCAACTTTACACTTAACACTTAACACCGTAAAATATATCAACTAACCACTTCGAACCTGCACTTTTTAATAAATAAATAAATAAATAAATATACCTATATGTTTTGCAAGAAATATAAAGCAAGTTGATAGAGAGTAGTACCTAGTTATGATTCCATCATACGGGCCGCGCCTAAACCCTTATTTGTTTGGAGCAAAAGTTTGCTTTCATCCGACAAAGTTATAAAAAGTGCTAAGTAAGTTTTAAACTTCTAAGTATGAGTAGGTACTGTTTGTGTAAAGCGGTAATAGCCTAGTGGTTTAGATGCATGGCTCCCGATTCGGTCAGGGGTTCGATCCCTAGGCACGCACCTCTCTTTCCTAGTAACGTGCGTTTTTACCCTCGACGAAGCGGAGACGGTATATGTGTTTGCCCTAAGAGGTTGTGTGTTTGTTTGTTTGTTTGTTTGTTTGTTTGTTTGTTTGTTTGTTTGTGCACTTTTTTGTCACCATTTTTCTCAAAAAGTACTGGGCCGATTGAGATGCGGTTTTTTGCATTAGATACGTATAGCTTGTGAGAAGGTTTTTAGATATATTTTAGGACCATAGACAACCAAGCTGAGCTGTAGTCTATGATTTTAATATTTCAACATGTTACCATTTTTCACAAAAACTACCGGGCCGATTGAGATGCGGTTTTTTGCATTAGATGTGTATAGCTTGTGAGAAGGTTCTTAGATATATTTTAGGACCATAGACAACAAAGCTGAGCTGTAGTCTATGATCTTAATTTTTCTGTGTTAAAAATTTTCACAAAAAGTACTGGGCCGATTGAGATGCGGTTTTTTGCATTAGATATGTTTAGCTTGTGAGAAGGTTCTTAGATATATTTTAGGACCAGAGACAACAAAGCTGAGCTGTAGTCTATGATTTTATTTTTTCAATATGTTACCATTTTTCACAAAAAGTACTGGGCCGATTGAGATGCGGTTTTTTGCATTAGATGTGTATAGCTTGTGAGAAGGTTCTTAAATATATTTTAGGACCATAGACAACAAAGCTGAGCTGTAGTCTATGATCTTAATTTTTCAACCACTGTTACCATTGTTCACAAAAGTACTGGGCTGATTGAGATGCGGTTTATTGCATTTAGGACTTCGTGCGATTACTAAACAGGAAACTGGTACCAAAATTTTAAAAATCAGCGCCATTTTGAAATTCTTTGTTAATTGACCGATTTCGTTCAAAATCTATATTTAGGGCTCCCTGGGGTCACAAAACAGGAAACTGGTACCAAAATTTAAAAAAATCAGCGCCATTTTGAAATTCTTTGTTAATTGATCGATTCCGTTCAAAATCGATATTTAGGACTCCCTGGGGTTACAAAACAGGAAACTGTTACCAAACTTTAAAAAAACAGCGCCATTTTGAAATTCTTTGTTAATTAACCGATTTTGTTCAAAATCGATATTTAGGGCTTCGTGGGATTACAAAACAGGAAACTGGTACCAAAATTTTAAAAAAATCAGCGCCATTTTGAAATTCTTTGTTAATTGACCGATTTCGTTCAAAATCGATATTTAGGGCTCCCTGGGGTCACAAAACAGGAAACTGGTACCAAAATTTTAAAAAATCAGCGCCATTTTGAAATTCTGTGTTAATTGACCGATTTCGTTCAAAATCGATATTTAGGGCTCCCTGGGGTCACAAAACAGGAAACTGTTACCAAAATTTTAGAAAATCAGCGCCATTTTGAAATTCTTTGTTGATTGACCGATTTCGTTCAAAATCTATATTTAGGGCTCCTTGGGGTCACAAAACAGGAAACTGGTACCAAAATTTAAAAAAATCAGCGCCATCAGATATATTTAGCTTGTACCTAGATGCTGCCGAGGGTATCATGACGGAGTCAGGAGGCGATCATGGGAACTCCTTAAATTCTCATCGTATACCCGTCGCGTTTGGACTCTTTTGATTTGTCCATTTGAAAAGGGTTTGGCCATAGTCCACCACACTGGTCAAAAAAACTACTGAGCTGTCAAAGATGCAGTTTTGTGTTTTAGATATTATGTAATATATACGTTTGCTACGTTCTAATTGTTGTTTCAAAGTTATAAAGGTCAAAGGTATAATGGAGCTCTGCAGTTCGTCGTGGGTTTTTTTAAAATTTTTAATTTTATTACTTGTTAAGAAATGTAATATAACTTGCTTTAACCCTGAAGGAAAGTATTGAGAGGAAACTTGTATGTCCGATGCCCGATGCCGTTTTACAAAATGCGGCGTGCTTGGCCAGCTTGGTGGACTTTATTCAAATTCTTCTCATTTTGATGAAGACTCGTGCTCAGTAGTGAGTCGGCAATGGGTCGAAGTGATGATGATAATAAAAAAATGGGACAAGGAATATTCATTTATACTCAACTAGCTGACTCCCGCGACTTCGTCTGTGTGGATTGAGGTGTTTTGGTTCCCGCGGGAACTCTTTACCTTTACCGGGTAAAAAAGTAGCTTATATTATCCCAGACTATAATCTATCTCTGTGCCAAATCCATATAGATCCGTTCAGCCGTTCAGGCGTGATTGATTAAAATCCATCCATCCATCTATACATCCATCCATCCAAACTTTCATATTTATAATAGTATAGATGTGGACGAAGCGAAGTCGCGGTAAAAAGTCGTTTTCATAAAACAAGATTGAGTTGAATGTATGGCCTTTGTGCCAAACTTTTGTGCCTTTATAAACCGGTAACTTATATACGTAAATTAATTAATTATGTGCGGTAATTCATGTGAAATATTTATTACGTTACATGTCTCTTAGTTATCTAGCGACAATATGTTTAATTTATCATTATTTTTGTTATATTTATTTACCGTAGAAATTAATATTAGTATTCACCGATTGTTTCTATAATGTAACTGGGACTTGTTAAAATGAGCCAAACGAGCCATACCATTGAAAAGTTCCACTATCCACCTTCAGGTTTCATCAGATGAGCTCGATCGAACCAAATTATTGTATTGTCATTGGTATAGAGAAGCAGGACTTACTTCGCGGCCTTGTCCGTGATATGATGAACTTCCGCAAAGTTACGCCTGCTTCTATTCAATATTGGTTAAATTCAACTTCCAAGATTATTGATATTCCACATACATAGTTTGCTAATTATTTAGTTACAGGTGAAGCTTTAAGCGTGTTAAAAATGTTAAGTGAATAAAACGTTTTTTTTTTCACAGAACGATCGGCTCTCTGGTACACTTGCTGAAGTCCTCGCTTGGCTCCGGTATCCTGGCGATGCCTAATGCCTTCAAGAACGCAGGACTAGCTGTCGGCGCCTTCGGTACTATCATAATAGGTTTCATCTGTACACACTGTGTTTACGTCCTGGTAAGTCATTTTCATCGACATTATCATCATCAAAAACATAATCGCTTGACCCAATGTCGACCCAATACTACAATACAATCAAACTAAAACTCTTTACGCATAAACTACTGGACGAAATTGGCTGAAATTTTAAATGGAGATTATACCCTGGATTAACACAGGCTTTTTATCCCGGACAATTAAAGAATTCCTGCGAGAAGTGAAAAACTGAAATCGCGGGGATCAGTTACTTCTAGTACCAGTAGAATATTTATTTTCCGAGTTAAATTGCTATACTTTTTGTTATCAGGTAAGGACGTCGCAGCAGGTGTGCGTGGAAGCGAAAAAGCCTTCGATGGGATTCGCCGAGACTTGCGGAGCCGCTTTTGAGTTTGGACCGAAGAGATTAAGGCCTTGGGCAAACTTTGCTAAGTAATACACCTTTATAAGATGAGTAGAATTAAGCCAACAAGCTGTGCGGTGTCTTTGGACATCCCGTCAAAATATAATTACTTTCGCTAAAAAAAAAGTGCAAATACCGTGAGTGGGAATTGAACCTGAGAAATTAAACTTGCGACACGGCTCTTTTCCGACTGAGCTGCTGAGAGCTATTTGAAAGTAATCAAAATATTCAACAATAACTAAAATAATTACATTAGAGGCATGTACATTTCATAGTGGAGGGAGGGAGACAGAGTTTAATGCTTTTTTGTCACGCACGATTTTTCAAAGCCTAATCTCTGCATTTCTATATGCCAAACATTGAAGTAATATGTACTAAAGTACATTATACCTCAATGATGCCAAAACTAGCCGTGTTCTAAAAAATATCTTTAGAATAAAGAAATTTATTCAAAGATAAATTTATTCAAAACGACGATGCAATATTTGAATACTGCAGGGTACTACCCATCCAAAACAAAATTAAGCATATTCTACTTGTCCAAAATTACTTTGATTTCTACCAAAATTATATCAAGCATAAAATAACAACAAGGAAAATTACGGAACGGAAACTTATTACAACAAAAGTGAATAACTACTACGGCGAAAGAACTACATATTATTTACTTCCAAGGCTAATAAATGAACTTCCAATAGAACTTAAATCTAAATTAACAAAAAATAACATCAAGTACAAAATTAAAAATTATCTATTAAAACAAAAGATTAATTAAACTTAGTATGATTCAAATTGAAGCAGCCTGTATACATAAAAGTTTGATTCGAGTGCGCAAAATAAGTCATGTTTACTTTGATTTTAAAACTACCTACAACTACATTGTAAGAAAAATTTAACAAGTAAGAACTTTTTGTAAATTAAATCTTTCACTTTATACTTATGTAACACATTAGATTACATTATAATATAATAATTAAGTTTTACACCTACATATTTAGTTATTAAGCATGGAGGAATGTGCAGTGCTCAGACAAGCCGTCAAGCGCTTATGAGCACGAAGAAACCATAAAATATATATGTACTTTTAATTGTGAAATAAATAAATAAAAATAAAATAATTAAAAAATTAAAATTAAAAAGAGACTTGTGTCGAGGAATTCCAACTACATCGGGAGACTACAAGAGCACGATTCCTAAGAGCACTACACAATTTGATGGCCTTTATAGCAATTTAGTACAGCTTCATGCAACCATATTCATAGTCAAGCGTTTTTAAACCTTATTTATAAAACAAAAGTTGAACCCTTATAGCTAATCTTACTAAATTTTTCGACTTTCGTTTCAGAACTTTCATAGATTACACGATGACAGCTACATATTTGGCCGCTCTCTGCGTTTACGTCGTATTTATTGCAGAGAACTTCAAAGAGGTAAGAATTTTTAGTTGTTAATTGGAAATAACTCCAGAATCATTTGTGTTTTTATCTCAGACAGTAAATTAAGAGTAGCAATTAATTACATTTTGCGGTAATTTGTCCTGTTTGCCCCATGCTTTAATTAATGTTAACTTGAGGTCAGAGCAAACGCAAAAACTTTATCAATTTGTTCAAAGATGCACAGTTTGCTAGCTTGAATAGGTACACTATTTTTTGCTGAGCAACCTTTTGTGATAGAATACTGCTGAGGTTACTACATAGGTCGGACAGTTTCTTTTACGGTTGTGTTCATGAAAAAACAACAATAAATAACTATTACTTTTGACTAGTCTCGTCAACAAATAATAAAATCAAATTGAGAGCGACAAAATTCATTGGTCAATCATTCATTATGAACGAAGTTTTTTGTTCAATTAATATTAAAATCGATAACAATAAAGTTGTAAGTAATTTGTGTTGAGGATTTCTTTTTAATTTTAGTCTGTTTATTTTTCAGTGATACAAAACTTAAATATGTATTCATTTAATATAAAAAAAACTCAAACACTTCATATTCTGAAACAAACATTTGTAAGCCGATCACAGGGAAACAAAATTAAAACACAATTTCCCAGGGAAAAAGAAAGCACCTGAAAAACCTGTTAGCGAAAAGTTGTACCTTGAGCTTAATAGACGATACAGGCGTGATATGGTACTAGCATGGTAGTAGCTAGTATATCACAACTCACAAAACGCGAGGTCTTAATTGTCCATACTAATATTATAAACGCGAAAGTGTGTCTGTCTGTCTGTCTGCTACGCTTTCACGGCCCATCTGTTCAACCGATTTTGCTGAAATTTGGTACAAGGATAGGTTGTAGCCTTGGGGAGAACATAGGCTACTTTTTATCCCGGAATATTCAAGATTTCCCGCGGAAATCAAAAAACCTTTATCCACGCGGACGAAGTGTGTAGTATCATCTAGTATGAAATAAAAATAGTTTTATTTCATATATCTTCATTTCAAGTAGGACAACTTGTGCTACTTATGAAATTTCGCTACTCTACCACCGGTTCGGAAATAAGTTCTACTGAGAAGAACCGGCAAGAAACTCAGCAGTAACTCTTTTTAAAAAGAAAAAGAAAGTTCTGAGAGCAAAACTACTTCAAAACAATACATGGCCCAGGCGGTAGAATTATTGAAATACTTTCATCTTTTGCAGGTGCTGGACGAATACTACCCCCATTACAAGTTGTCTGTAGAAGTATACTGTGCTCTCACCCTCGTACCTCTAGTCCTCATCTGCCAGATACGGAACCTCAAATATCTGGTGCCGTTCTCAGCGATTGCCAACGTATTCCTGGTTATATGCTTCGCGATCACCATGTACTACATATTCCACGACATGCCGAATCCTAATGAACGAGAGATGGTGGCTAGTGTTACTCAATGGCCTCTATTTATCAGGTAAACACTTTTATGTAATTAGTGCTTCTCACACCAGAAAAGTTTCTAAACTTAATTGCGGGACCGGCAGGATTTAAACCTGCGTCTCTCTGGGAATCGCGCTCGGAATGCCTTTGACCGCTAGGCCACGGTTCACTTACCCGAAATTTGAGATAATATAATATGCATCTTTAATCCAGTCCACGTGACTATATTATACGCCATCTAGTAGTAGTAGTAGTTTTGAAAACAATTTGTTGAAACGTTTTTGCCTATTCCATAATTTTTTTCTGCACTGTACGTTCCACAGCGTAAGTATATTTTATTCTTACTGCATACAAATTTGACTTTTGACAGAGAATTTTCTTCTGAAATTCTGCCAGTTTTATCAGTCGCGGTTCTGCCACCCCGCAGCGGTATTCTGACTAGACCTGTGGACTAGACCTAGCTCAAAGGTTATTGGTCTAACCGAACGACTGGTAGGAAATAACATATCTCCTTAGACTGTGGTATTACTCATTGCTGAGGATTGCGATACCTTCAGATTGGAAATAGAGATTTTCATCCAATTAAACTTTTCAAATTGTTATGGAATAGTCAAGTGAAACTATCACTGGTTCGAGATGGCATTCCTATCGAGAAAACATAAAACGTTTCCTATAGACAAGGCTTTAACCATTCGGCACGTATATTTTTAAATGTATGTACACCGATTGGCCCAAGATTTCTAAATCGATTTGGATATTTTTTCTTGATTCTCCCCTGCTCAGATCGGATAAGAGCCTAGCAAGTAAGAACATGAAAACATTGCCAAACCTTTCATAATACCACAGAATAGGTAATAGTTAATACTCCCTGCAGAAAGAGACAGAACTAGATTTAAATAAATAATAAATAAATAAATAACCTTTATTTCAGATCTAGGATCCATTCAGTGTTAGTAACAAAATATCTTAAAACTATGGTAGTAATAAAAACAATTCACACTTAATTAATTTATCTTAATTTATGTACCTGTACCTCTTATGATACTTGGAGTTGACATGTAAGCCAACCCAGTGCTTCATAAAAGGGTTTTCCCACTTTCCTACCAATGTTTTCAGAATACTGTTGGTGCTTCCGCGCACTCTATTCATCACAGATGCCGTTCTTTTCCTCATTATACCATAAAAATCGTCGGTGTGAGCCTCCGCAAACATCTGTGACGCACTGCAGTAGCGCGGCAACCCCATCAGCATTCTGAAACTATTGTTATATTGTACGCGTAGGTCATTGTAGGCCCTCTGCGTATAGGAAACCCACAGGCTGCACGTATACAGAGTTTGACAATATGCTTTAGAGTAAGCTTTACATCTCTATTGCAACGAGCAAACCTGCGGGCCAGCATATTACTTCGGACCGCCAACGCCCTACGCTCCCTCTCTATGTCTTTTACATCCGACATATCTTCCGTTACGATGTGCCCTAAATATTTAAATTCAATCACTCTCTTAAGTGCGACTCCGTTGAGTGTAACGGGTGGAATGTCGTTAACATCGTTCCCTTTGCTCTTAAATACCAGGAACTCACTTTTCTTCACATTATATACGAGTCCATGTGACGCAGCATAGGACTCGCATATTTTGAGCAGCTTCCTGAGTGCGCTAATTGATGGGCTCAGCAGGACCATATCGTCTGCATAGCTCAGATTATTAATTAAGGAAAAAGCTAATTTAAAGCTGTCATTAATTTAGTTTAGTTTAGAGATTGTGTTATACAGAATTGACCACATTGCTGCTTTTAAATAAGGTTTTTAAGTAATTCGGGGTAGTTCACCTATAAATAATTAGTTAACCCGCTCATTTCTTTTTTTCAGTACAGTAATCTTCGCAATGGAGGGCATCGGAGTGGTGATGCCGGTTGAGAACGAGATGGCGAAACCTCAGCAGTTCCTCGGCTGTCCCGGAGTATTGAATGTTGCCATGACAATAGTCGTATCTTTGTACGGCCTTGTGGGCTTCTTTGGATACATCAAATATGGCGACGCTGTACGTGGTAGTGTGACGTTGAATCTGCCTCAGGATGAATTGTAAGTACTTCACAATTAGAATTATATGATGCCCACGACTACGTTCGCCTGGTTTCAAGTATTCCAGGGGAAACTCTTATCATTGTCCGGGATTAAAAAAATAGGTTCATGAATAAGGACCCCGGACGGGTTCGAAACTATAGTCGGGCATAGCGAATACCTCGGTTTAACATGTTTCGATAAAACATGGGAGTCAAAACCGATACCATAGTATATGTATAGGTTTATACTTACTAGTATAAAATTAAAAAAAACTAATGCTGTCTCAGAACAGTCAATTTAAAAAATATATCTTAGAACTGCCAATTTGAACATTTTATGAAAAAAGAAAATGTTATTCGCAGAATTGTTAAGAATCTTCGAACAAACTTTGTTAGTATTTTACTTTCAAAAAATAATTAATATTTTTAAAATGAACTCTGAACTCTGTATAAAATGTTCAATTAACTTGAATTACATTGGTTTTGCAAGTTATTGGCATATTGGTAACAATCATTTTTAGCTCAAATTCATAATTATTTATCATTGGCATACCAATTACGTACACCTGCATACATAGCTTTACATAAATTGAAATAAGTATGCAGAGTCAATTAACAAGCCTACTTTGTATAGAATACCAATTTCCAGTTGATTATAATATTTGCACCTAATGATATCTAATTAGTTAGTCACAAACAGACATGATTGTTTTGGTTATAATAATTTTACTAGATGATGCGCGGCGCCTTCGTCCGCGTGGATTAAGTTTTTTCCGCGGGAATTTATTAATTTTCCGGTATAAAAAGATAGTCTTTATCCTTCCCCGGTATGCAACCTACCTCTGTACCAAATTTCATCAAAATCAGTTGAAAAGATGGGCCGGAAAAGCGTAATCGACAGACAGACACACTTTCGCATTTTATAATATTAAATTCGTAGGGATTTTATAACAGGATTCCTAACTAAGTAATTTATCATTCCATATTTAGTATCAATCTGTTACAAAGTTAATGACTCTTTAATCTTTATTGCACTTCCACGTGAACGTTTCTACGTTTAATCTTTATTCATACTTATCCATACTAATATCATAAATGCGAAAGTGTGTCTGTCTGTCTGTCTATCTCTGTGCCGAATTTCACTCAGATCTGATCAGCCGTTCTGGCGTAATTGAGTAACAAACATCCATCCATGCCAACTTTCGCATTAGTAATATAAGTATAGATGTCTATGATAGATAGATAGATAGATAGATGAACTCTTTATTGCACAAACTTAAAAATAATAACAATAAACAAAAGCTTCCAATAAGACAGAAGGGTGAAAAGGCGGTCTTATTGCTTAACCTTTATTGCTAACCTTTGGGGAGAGGAGATTATAAAACAAGAGCGCGGGATAGTGCAACAAATAAACATTGAAATATATAATATACATACATACATGCAAACATACAAACATACATATATATAAGTACATACATACATACAAAGATAATGAGGATGATAAAGGCTTTTGTCTCCAACTTTTCACTTTGCTCTTTCCAGATTAGCCCAAAGCGCAAAGATCCTGATGGCCCTCGCGATTCTCTTCACGTACAGTCTCCAGTTCTACGTGCCCATGGAAATGATCTGGAGAGAGATCCACCACAAGATCGCTGTTAAGTACCACAACGTCACACAGATTGGCATCAGAACTCTTGCTGTAGTTGGATCGGGTAAGTTTTAACTTTTTTGTTAGCATTATTACTGTCTGTCAATTTGACTCGTTTCATGTCATTCGATTTAATCTGCACATACAAACGCCATATTGAAAACAGTTAGTATAAATGCGAGTGTTTTGACGATGGTAATTCAGTCTCCTGCCGGCAGACTCAGCGATTATTGAATACTTTTGTGTTTAGATCGCATTTTGATTTAGAGCAATCGTGGCCGGATCAAATGAATAATATTATTACCTTTAAGTTTAGCCAACTTTTATCAAGTTCCAAATGAGAGTACAAATATATTAAAAGTGTCTCATAAATACCTACCTACTTAATATGGATTGTCGCTTACACACGGGACGCGTGATATCGACTTTTTCAATGGTGGTGCCTAGCCCCGGCCAAAGCCTCCTACCGAACTAGAACAGTTTGCTCTTATTAATAATTATTATTAACTAGATGATGCCCGCGACTTCGTCCGCATGGATTAAGGTTTTTTGATTCCCTATGAAAGCCTATGTCCTTCCCCGGGACATAAACTACCCCTATACCAAATTTCATCAAAATCGGTTGAACAGATAGGCCGTGAAAGCGTAGCAGACAGACAGACAGACGGACAGACAGACAGACAGACACCCTTTCACATTTATAATATTAGTATGGATGTAGGGTTACGGTATGCTTATTTTGAGAAATAAGAATTTAAGAATTGAGAAAATAAGATAAGTTAAATATTTATTGTAAAAATACACGTGAAAAAGGGCGTAAAGAAATATGGCGTGCAATTATTAGCAGTTTACAGCATATCTACATAATATTCTTATTTACGTATAATGCAATAAAAGAATATATACCTACTTACGCAGCGCAGCGCAGTACTAAGTAAAATAATAAGAATAAATCTGATATTTCATCTGACTATAAAACGCAGTAACTTACTAAGTGACTGAATCCTTCGCTTTCAAACATCATTGTTTTATTATAACTTTTACTGGCCTATTATTCAAATAGGCCATTTCAAGGTTTCTTGAATCGTCAAGTCTGTTTAATATCTTCGTGGCATAGATTAATTATAATACCAAGTATAGATTGCTAACTACCTTATAAATTTTTTTCTAGGTTAATACTATCGTTAGATGGCGCTACCAGGCTCGCTCTTTATATGATTATAGTAAAATCGGTGAAATATCGTATTTTCTTGGTTCAATTTGTATTAATTTTTTATATAAAATTATAAAATACAAAAATTTTATAAAATCACTTAAGCAAATAGCAAATTTACATTCAACTAATTTTAACAAACAGCTTGCACAGTTACGCCATCTCAGATTGTGCGAAGAACTACAAGGTACAGGCGACTTTAATGCGCATTTAGCGAGCTTTGATTGAATGTATGAAGTGAACAGTCTTATACTGGTTTATATATTATCTTTGCTTCGTGGTAAGAATAACTGCTTCTGACTCTTAACGGGATAAAAGGTAGCCTATTGTGTTATTACAGTCTATCTCTGTGCCAAATTTCATCCAGATCCGTACAGCCGTTCTGGCGTGATTGAGTAACAAACATCCATCCATCCATCCAAACTTATATTATATACTTTTTTATATATATATAATATATATTAATTAAGTAGGTATACTTAGGTTGTATGGTCTTATACAAAACCTAATGATAATATGCGTCAATGAATTATCGACTCGAATCAATAATAATAGTAGGCATGACAATATTATAATTTGTCCATCGCTATTGTTAGATGTCCTAATGGTCATCATAGCTTACCTATTAAAGAGAGGGTACTGTAAAACTTTTTAAGGGCAAATTTTTCAATCGTCTAAATTTCATCGGAGGAATAAATTTGACGTTTTGGCAGATTTTCAATACAAAACCTGTCAAAACGTCAAATTTATTCCTCCGATAAGCTTTATCTGACGATTGAAAAATTAGCCCTAAGATGACTAAAAATCATGAATAAAGTTTATGTATTTTTAAAATAGATAGTCCACTCATGTTGATAATAAATTGTCCACAGTCTGCCTAGCCGCCGCATTTCCCGACCTGGAGCTCTTCATCAACCTAAGTGGAGCCATCTTCCTCTCAAGCCTTGGCCTCCTCACGCCAGCCATCGTAGATACCGTCCACAACTGGGAACGAGGGCTGGGAACCTTCTACTGGATCCTGTGGAAGAACATCTTAATAGCCTTGCTATCTTTTATCGCCCTTTTCGCTGGATCATACGTATCTATATTAGGTATTGTTGGGAAGTATAATTCACCTTCTGTTTTAGAAGCTGCTGGCAATGTTACCGTGTTAAGCACTTAGTAACATAGATTTTCATAAAGTAGTATTTTAAGTGACCTATACCCAATATCTATTTGACCGAATTTCGTCCAAGGATGCCAATCTCTGCAGATAGAATGAGATGGGAAACTTTATAGTGTGTGCGCAGTTACAGATGCACTCTCTCTAAGGTTTTATAGTCCGATGAGACGGCAATTCGACATGATCGGAGAGACAACAAAGCTCTCTAAGGCATGGGGATAAAACACCACCAACTACGGGTTAGTACCAACTGCAACCTCAATACATAATTATTATTATTCAAATAAACTTTTACGAGTGCTTTGACTCGTCAATTAAAACTAATGGTTCAGAATGCCGATGGTTGTACCGAAAAGAACCAGCAAGAAACTATGAAATAATAAAAGTAGCACTAAGTTAACAAAAGTAGTTTTGTAAATAACCATTATAATAAATACATTAGTAGTAGTGGAATCATTTTTTTCACAATAAATAAACTTACTGGACAAATCATTCAATATTTAAAAAAAAACTATAAATTCATTTCAAATCGCTGTATTTACATTGTTGTTATTCTAAGTTTATAGTACAAAATTTAAAAAAAGGAAAAACAATTAAATAAAAATAGCATTATTAGTCCATAAAGTATAAGTTACCTACTAATTCAGTCTTTTGCCTATAAAGTTATGTATTTAAGACAAGAATAAAATAACAATTTCATATTAGGTCTAGCCAATTCATGTACTTAATTTTTATAGGTAAGTAATAAGTATATAATTAGGTATGATGCTTGTTGCAAATCTTTTAATTACCGCAAATTTTTTAATTTGTTTTCTTTACTTAAAAATAGGTTTTCTTTTTACTATTTTAGTGCGGAACCCTTTTGATACATTAGGTCAAAAATATAATATCTGATTGGCATAATATAAACTTCTTGAAGTAAATTTAATGTCTTAAGCTCCTATAAAATCAAAATATAGTCTTAAAACGAATTAAATATCAAGGTTTCAGTACACGTTGACCGTATGCATTCGGCAATGGCTGGCACTATATCCAACGTAACCAATATGCTGGCCAGTACTAATACCCTCAGAAAATACAAAAGTGGCCCTGGACATTTGCGCCAAGAGCATAATATTTTCGTCCAGCGCGATTGGCCTATGTGTATGAGGTACATAAGGAGCCAACAAAATATATAAGTCCAGTTTAAATGAAATTCCTTTGTATTTTCAAAAGCAAAGAAAGAATTTTATTTCAATTTGTCTGGAACGTTTTTCTTCCAACAGTCACAGTTTGATTATATTTCAACAATATAGTAAGGCCCAAGCCAAATAATAAGGCCCGAGGCACATTGTGGTGGACTAGAAAAAAATCGACGCGTATTTTTTGGACTAGACAGGTACTGAGCATCAATAATACAAAGCTATCCTATCTTTATTCCCAGTGATTTTCTCTTTACAAATCACTGTGAAATGAAATGAAATAAGCCTCGTATTATTTCGTTCGGCTTTCAATATTCTTGTGCACATATCCTGTCACATATGCCGTGTAACTTTGCCGCAATGTGTCTTGAAATAATGATAAATTGTTTTTTCAATATCGTCCAAATTGTCTTGGTCGCAGAAATTTTTCATAGTAATATTGTATGCATACTTTACTATCCAATATTGTAGATAATACAATCTATTTTTAGAAGAACGTGTGTACGATGTACGATAGATAATTTTATTTTTGTTTATTCGATATAAGATTTGTAAAAATCTCCCCTTCTTCTTTTGACAATCTCCCTGGCGCAGTGGCGAGCGCTGTATTCTTAAAGAGGGAGGTACCGGGTTTGATTCCCGGCAGGATCAGTTTGGGAATTTATAATTTTAGAAATTTCTCTAGTCTGCTCTTTTAGTTACCTTCCACCCTACCGGCAAAGCACCGACAAGCGATGTAAACGTTCCGGTACGATGTTGTGTAGAAACCGATTAGGGGTATGGTTTTAATAAAACTGCCGAGCCCCTAACAGGTTAGCTCGCTACCATCTTAGACTGCATCATCACTACCATCAGGTGAGATCGCAGTCAAGTGCCTAACTTGTAGTAGAATAAAAAAATGCAAGTGTCAGTAACCTACTAAGCATAATACGTTCGATGGTGTAACCTAAACCTTATTTAATATTTTTAACCGACTTTCAAAAAAGGGGGAGATGCTCAATTCTGCGCGTTTTTTTTTATGTCGGGGCATATCTCCGTGATTTCTGAACCGATAGGAATTATTTTTTTCTATCAGTCGTTAGAGGAAGCTCTCGAGGTGGTCCCATAAAAAATTCTGACTCCAAATCCTCAACCCTGACACTAAAAAGTTAAAAATAAAAATTCTTTCCAAAAAACCGACTTCCAACGCCACTGCAAAGTACAAAATAATTTTGATTTCTACCCACTATGTCGAAGTCGGGCGAGTCTGATGCGTCAACTTTGCTTATTCTTGTTATTCCCGCCCGACTTCAACATAGTGGGTAGAATTCAAAGTTATTTTGTACTTTACAGTGGCGTTGGAAGTCGGTTTTTGGGAAGAATTTTTATTGTATCCTTGATATCTATACTAATATTAGGTATAAAGAGTTTGTGACGTTGTACGTAATCTCTGGATCTACCATTCTGAAAATTCTGGCACCAATAAAAAGCCACATTATTTGTGAGTGTCATAGGCTATATTTTAACCCGAAAAATTAGGGAGTTCCCGTGTGAATTTAAAAAAACTTATTACACGCGGACGAAGTCGCGGGCATGCCACAAGCTGTGCACCACTGTGCACAAAACGAATGTACTATCTCTCTAGCAACATACTTTTTATCACTTTATATAGGAATACCTACTGTTGAATAGTGTAATTAGTTCACACAATATGCGCAAGTTGGAGAGCAATGCTCGGGGTTTCTTTGCGCGATCAAATCAGAAACGAGGAGATCCGCAGAAGAACTAAAGTAACCGACATTGCTAGACGTGTAGCTATGCTGAATTGGCAATGGGCGGGGCACATAGTTAGAAGAACCGATAGACGTTGGGGTCCCAAAGTGCTGGAGTGGCGACCACGCAGGGAAAACGTAGCGTTGGCAGACCCCCTACTCGCTGGACAGACGACATCAGGAGAGTCGCAGGGAGCCGCTGGATCCAGGCGGCGCAAGACCGAGGCGTGTGGAAATCCTTGCAAGAGGCCTATGTCCAGCAGTGGGCGTCTATCGGTTGAGGATGATGATGATGATGATATGCGCAATGAACTTTCAATTGTAAAAGTAACTTTTCAAGATTTATGGTTAATCTTCGATCGGTTGCTTCTAAAACGCTCGTTTTAAACAATCCCTGCTAACATTTCTTTTATTCTTGGATTTATCGACAGAATATTAATGTTGCTAAATAATTTATCGCCAGGTTACAGATAAATTGATTATTAGAGTAATTCTGCAAATTAACCATTATGTATGTCAGCTTTGCGTTTTAAATTGAATTGAAATTTTGGAAAAGTTAAAAGATTGTGAATTTGTTTAGTGATAAGGTTTAATTAGGCTGATATTTGACTCATTCAATGTATTTCACTCGGTTCATTCTTTGGTTGGGATACGCCATATTGGAATAATTTGCATAAATACGAATATTTTGACGTTTGAAAGTTAGTCTCCTACCGGCAGACTCGGCGATTATTGAATACTTTTGTGTTTAGATCGCAATTTGATTTAGAGCTTCGCAACTGCAGCCTTATCAAATCATTAATTTATTGTTGTTGTGATGCTTTGGCCAAGTTTTATATTTAACTGTCTACATTAAATCTCTCGTGAAACCGCTACACGTTGTGACTATTCGCTCGTGGAAGTTTTAAAGAGAGTACAAATATATATTTATTTAAAAGTAATTTTAATTATTTTCCCACTTCTGGAATTATGCTTACATGTACAATATACAAACTCGTGTTGAGAACTTAAATTATAAGTATTGAGCTACAGTAACACGGAAAATTTAAAATGTGATAAGTACTTAGTATTCAGAATTTTAAACTATTTAGTCGTATTTTATTATATACTTACATAGTAAGATAACTTAACCTAAAATAAGTATTTTAGACATAAGTTATAACTTTTAGAATATGAAACGATTGTGATATTTTGTTATTTCTAGTAAAACATCGTCATGATAATAATTAATATTTTGATGATTGTTACTGAATTTTTTTTCAATACCATACCACCCTACCGGCAACGATGTACCGCCAATAAATTTAGCTTTTTGGAACGATGCCGCGTAGAAATGCCGAGTACTTAGTGCGTTTCGACGACCTCCCAGGCGCAGTGGTCATCTTTTTATCCCGGAAAATCAAAGAGTTCCCACAGGATCATAAAAACTAAATCGCCGCTTCGCACGAAGTCGCGAGCACCAAAAGGTAAAATGATATCGTACAATAAATAGGCTTCTTCCACTAATCCCTACCAACGTGTCCCCCCTGGGGGTGAGAAAGGATTTTTTTCCTCTCAGGATGAGTGAAAAAAACACTCATCGCTACCGAATAGTACCTACGTGGGTAGTTTTTGTTAACAAGAAAATTTCTGTACATAAATATATAACCTTTATATTTCTAGGTAAATATGAACCTAATATCTAAAAAGCAGTCTGAAAATGAGTAGGATAGTTTAGGAAAACTGACTCCAGGGTGGAAAACGCTAAGTAGAAATCGATTGCAATATAATTGGTGTACAATTTGGCAAACCACATACTTACTTAAATTAATAGAGACTACAAATTTGCATAATTATTATATTTACTCACTGTAATTTTATCCCTCAAAATTATATTTGAGTAAATTGGGCGACATAATACAGGTATGAAATCTTCTACTTACGAGGGTTTTTAACCTTATATTATAAAATTGCTTGGTTGTATGTTATTTGCACTAGAATACTACAAACCCCTATATTAGCACCGCTGGGAATCGAAGTCCAGAGCGTAAGACCATAGTTTTTACCACTGCACAAGAGAGGTCGTAATAATTACGAAAGGCAGAAGTTTTTTGAACCTAAACTGGGGTTGTACCCGATTGTGATGTATCCCAAAACGATGGTACAACTTTGAACGTCAGTTTTAATACTTACAGATATACCTAAGTCCTAAATCACTCATGTGCATATTCATATTTTTTAAATAATTAACTTATTACAAGTGCTTTTGAATCATCGAGTGAATCTACCACTGGTTCGGAATAACATTTCTATCGGGAAGAACCAGCAAGAAACTCGGTGGTTGCTCTTTAAAAAATAGTAGATTATTCACCACGCGGGTAATGCGATGTATTATGTCACGGGCGCCGGGATAAATCCCAAGCGGAACGAGGGATTTTAGAGTAACTCCCGAGCGTAGCGAGGGTGTTGCATCTAGAATCCTGAGAGTAGCGCGGGAACTAGGGGCGCCCAAGATTAATACAGCATTACCCCTACGGTGAATACTCTACTTTTCACACCTCGCGATACAACCACTTCTTTCAGCTGGCGTGGCCTACTCGATTTGACAAACAAATTTCGTCAGTGCGAATCTAGTGGGCCACGGCTTCGGTTTTCGAAAATCGAGTTGGCCGCGCCTGCTGAGAACACATTATGTTTACCGAATTTAGACTTTATGGATATAGCAATAAGAATTATGAATAAAACCTCTTTGGAATGAATAGAATTTCCTTCAGATCTTGCTTCAGATGCGCGATGATTCTAAATTCAAATCACATTATAACCCTAGGGAATAATGGATTTCAGTACAACATTATAACCCTAGGGATTTAATGTCTTACTTTAACCTTAGATAACAGGCCATGTAATAAGGCGTTGTTGAGCGAGTGGTGTGAAAAAATCATTTACAATTACATCAATTTGTACCTAGATACGTAACCGCTGTCCTTAGCATTGCTGACTGCCTCATGAACGCCAAGCACCCTTGGACCTAGAAAGCTGAATAATGCATGAAGGCACAGAATCGAAAATTATTACGTATTATGTACTCTTTTTACTTAATTTCATAGCCTGATGGAACGGAAAATCCGACACGACCAGAGAGAGATCATAGGCAACTTTACGAGCGAAGTGCCGAGTGAAATAACGCAAACATCCCAAATCCGGGCTAGTAGGTACTAAAAAATTCTTGTCAATAAAGCCCAAAACTTAATAATGACCTAAACCAGGAATCTAACCCAGGACCGCATCTGCTAACCACTTAACTAACGAGGCAGTTAAAAAATCATAAGTGGTTTAATTACTTGTCTAACACGCTGTCAGGTTTTACCACTTGTTTTAACACCTATCTCTCTCACGTCATTTAACACGGCTGTTTAAAGTAGTGAGCAAAGAGAAAATTGACTGATTCGCCAATCGAGTTATGTAGGTCCGGTCTGTATAGGACACCCGTACTTGTCCGACCGGGTTCCATTATAAGTAAGAGCGCGTACATCAACGCATCGTTAAGGTAAGGACATGCTGGCAGAACTTTAAGTATAGCCAATAATATGTTCAAGTATAGTCTACGTCAAAATTCGTTGGTGAATAACGGTGTTTCGGTACCAGCGGGAACTCGGTAATTTTCCGGGATAAAAAGTAGCCTATGTATTTATTCCAGACTATATGTATCCCTGTGCCAAATTTCATCTAGATCGGTTCAGGCATTCTGGCGTGATTAATTAACAAACATCTATACATCCTTCCAAATTTTCGCATTTTTTATTTACGTTTTTACTAGCTAATGCCCGCAACTTTGTCCGCGTGGGTTGAGGTTTTTTGGTTCCCGCGGGAACTCTTTAATTTTCCGGGATAAAAAGTAGCCTATGTGCTATTCCAGACTATAATGTCTGCGCCAAATTTCAGCCAGATCCGTTCCGCCGTTGGGGCGTGATTGAGTAACAAACATCCATACATCCATCCAAACTTTCGCATTTATGAGATTGGTAAGATGGTATGGTATGGTATGGTATGTTATGGTATGGTATGGTATGGTATATGGTATGTATATAGTATAGAAGTATAGATAGGCAAATCCATACCTACTAGTAATTAAAAATTCGAAAGTGTGTCTGTCTGTGTAATCTGTCTGTCTGTCTGCTGTCACGGCCCATCTTTTCAACCGTTTTTCATGAACTTTGTATAGTGATAGGCTGTAGGGGGCTAAACTGCTGTGGGTATGTATGGATAGTGTAAAAACTATTTGTACAAATTAATATATGGACCAGATATTAATTTGTACAATTTTTTTATAATATCTTTTCTTTTGTCTCGTGTGGACCCGGCATTAAGCATCTAAACCTTTTATAAAGTAAAACCTTAAGAATTCCGCGAAAAAGGGTCACATATAAAGCATGGAAATTCATCTACATAGCCCGCGAATGCCAGGAAGAAAACTATTTCCTTGAAGCAAACAAAGATCATAAAACATAAACCAACTATTTTCCACGTAATTCTTAATACTACTTACCCATAGAATTGTAACCTGTAAGGTTGCCTGGCAGAGATCGCTGCTAAGCGATAAGGCCGCCTTTTTGTATTCTACTTCGTTCTTTATTTTTTCTATGTATTTATTTGTGTTATTTATGTGTTGTGGTGTAAAAAATAAAGAGTAATAATAATAATAAAAATAATAACCTTAACATTCAACCCTACTGCCGCAATCAGATACCTAAACGATGGGTGTATGTTGTATGATGATATCTCGCTATACGTCGTATTCCTCATTACTGAGGGCCATGGCCCTTTTTCTTGACTCCTTGGCAGGAGTTTCCTTGGGATAATCATGCGGTGGGTTTCCATTTCGTGTTGTCGCTAAAATTAAAATAATACTGCCTTAAGATATTTGTCCACCGCCACCGTCACTGTGACGTCACTGAGAACGAGATGACGGCGCCGAACGGTCTCACCCATAGTATAGTCCCACAAACTTAACTGACCCGGTAACAGTGTCGTAGTAGTGTATACGAAACATTGGTTCCAATATTGGCCACCGGGTCAGATAAGTTTGACGGACTGTAAGTAATTTTTTTTTTAATATATAGGCTAGCGCTTGACTGCAATCAGACTTGCTAGCAAGTGGTGATGCAGTCTAAGGTGGACCGCGCTTGCCTTATAGATGCCTATTCACTCTTGATTTGGTTTGATATATTAAAAAAGGAGGGGAAAACGGAACCCGGATGGGCATTCCATATCCTAGCGGTTCGAATTAGAAACGAGGAAGCAAATCGCTTTGTACGAGTCCGCGGAATTTCGACTGCGTAAGGGTGCAGACCTTGTCGATGCCTTGCGGTACGATAATAAAAAGGTGACGGAGGATTTACTATGTAAATGTCATCTGCCAAAATTGACAACCTAAATTAGACAAAGCAAACTTAGATATATACCTTTTTCTTTCGAATTTCGGCTACAACCAGGCAGTTTGTGAAATAAAAAAATAAATTATAATTTTAGATGAAAACCACGAAGGTAGTGAGCTTTGTAGCCTAACAAGTCCTGGGTTTGATACCCGGCTGGATCATTTTGGATCACACGCGTAAAAACCCGCAATTATCTTCGAGACAGCAATCAATTGCTTTACTTTAATTTTCTTCATTGCTTTGTCCAGTTTCTGTAAATTGTATAATTGCTACTATTACTAAAGGTAGGTATTGGTATCTATGGTCCATTAGCGATCTCATTTAAGATAACATGGATATAATAATAACGATCTTCTTAAGAACGACAATACGTGCAAAATTTATTCATATGCAGACGACACCGCTCTCGTTTTTCACGGTAGCACCTGGGAAGAAACTAAAAACAATGCGGAGAAAGGCATAAGATGCGTTGTTGATTGGCTAAACAGAAATGTGTTAACTTTAAATGTTTCGAAAACTAAATTCATGACTATTTCGATTAGGAAAACAACTCAACCTCCCGACAACTTTACTTTAAAATGCCATTCTTGCCCAGAGTCGCTCATAGAAACTTGCGACTGCCCTCAAATTGATAAAGTTACAGAGTACAAATATCTAGGTGTATTGATTGACCAGCATCTTAACTGGTATAAGCAAATAGATAATTTGATAAACAGGACACGAAACCTCATTTGGATTTTTAAAAAACTAAGGCACGTAGTTCCACCAGAATTATTAAAGAACATTTATTTAGCTCTGGCCCAGTCAAACCTAACGTACTGCATTACCGCTTGGGGCGGTACATGTAAGACACAACTCCTTCAGTTGGAAAGAGCACAAAGATCCCTCCTGAAAGTAATGTACTTCAGACCATACAGATACCCGACACACAGCTTATATGCAACAGCCAAACTGTTAACTATAAGGCAATTGTACATCCTCCATAGTATTTCAAGGGCTCACCGCAATACACATTACATTAAAACCAATCAAGACAAAAGACGTAAACCTAATATCTTAAACGCTATTCCGTGCAATACTGAATTCGCCAAACGTCAATATAAAGCTAATTCAATTTTTCTATATAACGCAGTTAATAAAACATTAAATATTCATGATATGACACTACACCAATGCAAAAAACAGTGTCAAGTTGGCTACTTAATCTAAATTATAACGATACCGAAAACTTATTAAAATTTCATTTTTAATTAAATTCTAGCTTTTAACAAAATTTAAACAAACACATAGACATTAGACAAATACACACACATATACTCACGCAGATACACACACACAACACACAACACGCACACACACACATACGGGCGCGTGCGCCCGCGCACACTCTCCCATACATAATTACATACCTCACACACAATTCAATCTATTAACTATGTAGTAAGTAATTAATTACTGTATTTGTAAATTTATTTCTGTTAAGTACCTACTATTAGTGAACACACACAGGAAGAGCGGGGTTCCTGGGATACAGGTTTTATATAAACTTACTTCAGGATCCCCAAAAACATTGTAAAATGACGTACTTTATAACAAATAAATTTTCATTTCATTTCATTTCATTTCAATAATGGGTAGGTAATAGGAATACCTAAGCCCTGAGATTTGGACAAATCTTATACATCAACCTGCCTGACGCTTATTCGGCCTAGATGTGCCAACCCGTATTCATCGATTTTGCTGATTGACCTCGGAAACTAGATAGACTTTAAGGGTCCAAATTTGATATTTACCCTTCCCTCGTACCTCATAGAGCAAGAACTTAATATTTGTCTTAGGTAAATCGAAATATCTATATCTATACTCTACACTGATATAATAAATGTGAAGGTGTGTCTGTCTAGCTATCTGTCTGTCTTCCCCCCTTTCACAGCCCACCTTTACAACCGATTTGGATAAAATGTGGTAAAGGGAAGACCTTTTAAACTTACGCTGTGATAAAACCTTTTTTTTTCTTGGTCTTATAATATAAAGCTTTTACGAACATCTATAAATAAATTTACAAGAAAACTATGGCATAATTATAGCTACTGCAGCTGTTTACATTATGTAAGTAACTTCGTTCACCTTGCTCAATAGCTCAACACTCTAGAAACCTCCGTGAAGGCTATTCGAAGGGAACCGTAACCGTGTCACGACAAAACGTACACGCCGAGTAATCACACCGTTAATAACCGGCATCCCTACTAATTTTAATAATTATCTTATTTATAGGCTACAGACCATCATACAGTTCCCATGGGATTGTCGAAAGTCTGAATCTACACGGACGGAGTCGCGGGCATCATCTAGTTATAAAATCAGGGAAATTGTATATATATGTATTTCTATCTGCCTGTCCGTCTGTTGAGTCCGTCTCAATGGAGATTAGGCGGCAGTAAGATATACCTACCACGTATTCCAAATAAAATCAGAATATATTCACCCCAGAAATACGAATCACCCTAATTAGGTCAAAACCCGTTACTTGAGTGATAACATTGTAGAATTCGGATTTCGGTCATAAGAAACCAATTACTTACAGAACCATCACAGAACTGTAAAAATAACGTTTTCAAACCTTTCTCCTTTATTGGGCCGCACAAACCGAATGAATATTTAATTCTGCAGTTCTTGTTGTTGTATCCTTTGATCGAACTTTGATAGATCCTTCTTTATTAATGTACTTTTCATCCAAGCCCCGTTCATTGTTTCCACCCTGTTTAAGATTACTGACAAAAGGAGTAAATTCTTCATGCATTAGAAAATTGGGTCAAACCGACCCATGATACACCGGTGATGCCATCGACTTCGTCCGCGTGGTTTAAGTTTTATTAAGACGTGCCGCCAAGCGAATTAGCGTTCCGGTATGATGGCGTGTAGAAACCAATTAGGGGTAAGAATGGGTTAAATATAACTGCCATGACTCTAACAGGTTAGCTAACTACCACCTTAGACTGCATCATCACTTACTATCATTTGAGATGATATCAAGGGCTGACTTTTACTGGATAAAAAAACTGCTAAATAAAAAGAAGAATCGTACGTCCTTATTCAATGCGTCCGCGCGGATCCATATTTATACAACGGAATACTTAATAGTACATAGTGCCATTCAGATCATACAATATCGTTTAGTACTTCACCATAAAGATGCAAGGAAAGGGGCTAATTGGAAAAACTGGTCGTGAATCGCTCAGGGTGACTGAATCTCCACAACAAAATGTTGTTTTCGCTCACTGTTAAGCTAAACAAACGCGAACGCGCACGCCTCAAGTTAAAAAAAACGCGAATCTTACAGATCCGTGTATAATAAAAGACCTGAGGATCTAGTGATAGTAAAATACCTAATCTCCCCGTGTTTTATTTATGTCTATAGAGTCTGTGTTAAAAAAAGAGCTAAACTGTTTATGATCTCCATAAAAGACCTATTTTACCGTTTAATTTAGAAACAAACTCTGTGAAGACATTTTATTTGCAACGTGACTGTTACATTTTTTTTATTATTCCAGTGAGTATTTTATTTTTTTTGTCTATTTAGAACAATAATCATATTATTATAATATTGTATTATCGAAAACGTGCCACTTTAAATACGGTGATTATCTATTTCTTCGATCGTGAGCACGATCTATATGTAACTGCGTCAGAATATCGACAGCAAAATAATGTGTTATATAATAAAATCATTGCACCTATCTAATTTTACAATAAGTAAACAACAAATTGTGTCCTTTATTATTATATTATTTTAATATAACCTCATATTAATAATATTAGGTACTCTTTTTTTGAAAACTCCTACCATTATGTGAAATGGGTCACCACCCTCAGTAATGTGGAATACGACGCAGAAAAAGAGAACGGCTCACTCTGTCAGAATGAGAAGGGTTTGACCGTAGTCCACCACGCTGGCCTAGTACGGATTGGCACTCTTCAAACTCACTTTTGAGAACATTATAGAGAAGTCGCAGGTATGCAGCCTGCAAGTTTCCTCGCGATGTTAAAGCAAGTAAAATTTAATTTCAATTCCATAACAGAAAAGTTAGAGGTGCGCCCGGGGATCGAACCCAAAAGGAGGCCGGGTTAAAACCACTAGACTATCACGGATTTTTAATATAAGCCATACCCTGTCGAATAACCATTGTGACCTGGCATACTTTCAGTTGGATATTCGAATTCGTGGGATCGTGGGAGTTAGGATATTATAGAGTTTCTAGTTCAAATAATATTAGGTAGGTATCTGAGTTTGTAAACAACATGTTGTCGAATCTGCGACTCTGTCGTACCGAAAAAAAAATTTAGTGCGATATCATTTCGATTTTTGTCTCTTCGTAATTTTACCACCACCACCACCACCACTACAGCCCATTAACGTCCCACTGCTGGGTACAGGCCTCCACTCTCGTAGGAGAGCGGGAATTAGAGCTTAGACCCACCACGCTGCTCCAATGCGGGTTGGCGGGCTTTAACGACTATTATCATGTTAGTGATAATAACCGGGACCGACGGCTTAACGTGCTCTCCGAGGCACGGGGGTGAAACACCGCCAACTTCCTAACTCCGGGCTAGTACTGAGAATTTCTAGTCAGAAAAACTCAATATTTATTTATGGCCCGACCCGGGACTCGAACCCAGGACCTCGTCGGCCGCAGGCGAACCTGCTAACCACTAGACCAACGAGGCAGTCGTAATTTTACATCAAGGTACTTATAATTATAATATTGGAAAAACTATCGGAAAATTAAATCAAGAAACAGGATTATTTTATTCTATTCTTATGTCGTACCTATTATCTGAATGTCCTAATTTAAATCTGGATGTTTTTTAATTTCTCTCGACTCATAATACTACAATTTTATATATTTGCTAACGTATTTATGCAATACTAGATGATGCCCGCGACTTCGTCCGCGTGAATTGATGTTTTTTTAAGATTTAAACTATCCTATCTCTCAAGTTGGATCGAACTGCACATGGTGTGCGAATTTTATTATAATCGGTTAAGTGGTTTAGGAGTCCATTGAGGACAAACATTGTGACACGAGATTTATATATATTAAGATTTCTCAAAATGACAGTTTGATGTCACGTACCTTGACGTTCCTGAAAAATAAGGATTATAATTCTAAAACACGAAACGAAACGAACGAATTTCCCATGACTCTACAGTAAAATACTAGAATTTTATCAGTAAAAAGTAAAGTTAAATTATGTGGTGGTAGGTGCGTTAAGAAAAAAAAACGTGATGAGAAGAATAACTATAAATATTCGTGCCAGCCTTGATCAATTAGTTTTTAAATGTTCTACCTATTATAGGCAATTACTATTATCACCAAAGGTTTAGGTATTTTTGTTAATTAACTGATCGGTTCATATTAATATAATAGTGTCATGCGAAAATAGTGTCTAAGACTAAGAGTCTGCTAGGAGGCTTTAGAGCCCGAGCAGCCAGAAAAAGTTAAGCCGTTCTGAGTTCTGCGATCCGCATTCTTTGTAACGCTTTTAACTTTATAGTACCGCGCTGAGAGCATGCAGGTGACAGTGATGTCAGACCACACCGGTCTGAGTGAGCGGATGCGTTCTTGCGTTCTATTCCCGAGCCCGCGTAGACAGAATAGCGTTCAGCCCTTCCTAACTCTGTTCTGAGTTATTAACCGACTTCCTTTTCAATTTTTTTTTTGCATTCGGGAAAAATTTCATGTCCTCGAATTACAATTAAAAAAAAATAAGTGGCAATAAGTGCCTTACACATTATTGTAATAGGTATTTATTATCATCAGAAACTTTCAACTTTCATGAATTAATTAATAAACACATCTTTTCTTTTAAATAAATACCCATTTTTTTTAAATTTTTCAAATGCCCTTTTACCTTCTTCATACAAAAAATATTTTTCTTCGCCTGCCCCTTTGCTAGTTCAAAATGAGTCCATACTAATATTATAAATGTTAAAGTGTGTCTGTCTGTCTGTCTGTCATCTGTTCAACCGATTTTGATGAAATTTGGTACAGGAATAGGTTGTATCCCGGGGAAGGACAGAGGCTACTTTTTACCGGAAAATTCAAAGGTTCCCGCGGGAATCAAAAAAAATATCTATTCAACCGATTTTAATGAAATTTGGTACAGGGGTAGGTTGTATCCCGGGAAAGGACATAGGCTACTTTTTATCCCGGAAAATTCAAGAGTTCCCGCGGGAATCGAAAAAACTTGGTCCACGCGGACGAAGTCGCGGGAATCATTTAGTTTTAATTAAATGTTACATTTAAATCTATTCGCGTATCTTTTTAATGAAATTAAGTAAACGCAGAACTGCGTTCATTGTAACGTTTTTAACTTAATGGCGGTCTGAATGACAGCAGTTTGGGTGGCGCTTTAAATTTACATACGTTACAAAGAACGCGGAACGCGAGACCCCGTTTGGCTACGGAACCCTAAAACATAATAATCGCAGAAGCCTCTTACGCTTGCGTAATCCTTCTCTACTCTGCAATGAGTTAATTTTAACGGCTTTGTGTGTGATAACACAGTTGAAAGCAAACGCGGAACACAACAATATGCTTTAAGTTACCTAACAACAATTCAACTCACGGACGTTGCATATAATTTAAAAATATAATTATCATTGTATATACGACATAATTATTTCATTCTTATGTGCGAAACTAATTGTATAAAATAAAATTACACGCATTCATTATTATATATACTGATAGCTATTATTATATATACTATATACTACTAGCTGATGCCCGCGACTTCGTCCGCGTGGACTGAAGTTTTTTGATTCCCGCGGGAACTCTTTAATTTTCCGGGATTAAAAGTAGCCTATGTGTTATTCCAGACTGTAATCTATCTCTGTGCCGGTCAGCCGTTCTGGCGTGATTGAGTAACAAACATCCATCCATCCGAAATTTCGCATTTATAATATTAGTATTTATACAGATTTAGAATTTACCTATTTAAATCAAATTATTTTATAAAAGTTATTGCATGCATAGTAATTTTCAAATAAAAAGCTTTCGAAATCGCACCAAATTCATATGGTGGTGATTCATTTGACGACCTGCGTGGCGCAGTGTTGAGCGCTGTTGCTAATGAACGCGCGGAGGTCCCGGGTTCGATCCGGCAGGGTTTGGAAATTTATAATTTCTGAATTTTCCCTGGTCTGGCCTGGTGGGAGACTCCGGCCGTGGCTAGTTACCACCCTAACGGCAAAGACGTTCCGGTACGATGCCGTGTAGAAACCGAATAGGGGTATGGGTTTAATATAACTGCCATTACAGGTTAGCCCGCTACCATCTTATGCTGCATCATCACTTACCATCAGGTGAGATCGCAGTCAAGGGCTAACTTGTAGTGGATAAAAAAAAATATGGCCCGAAAACTTCAAAACATCCAAAATTGTACGTGAAAAAGTCACGGAATAAAGCTACAATTCTTATTTATGAAATTGTCCGAACAAATATCGCAGTTTCTATTGTGAACATTCCTAGCGATTTCTGAGAGAAGCATAGCTAACATTTTTCTCGTACCTTTATCAGACAGATTTACGAAATATGTATTTCAAACTCTCTAAATTTTATACAAATTATACGCTGAGGGTACGAATTTATCCGCACTTGGATGCTTGAACAAGCCATGTGTTGTCGTTGGACACCTCGAAAGAAAGAACATAGTTAATTTCGATATTCTATTTTCAAAAAACTGCGAATTTCTTTAGTGGGAATCTGCGACATCTTACTCTATAGTTACGCTGTGACTCTTTTCCGGCGGAGCTACTGAGAGCTACTGCGAAGTGTTCTAAATATTCAACACTAACTAAAATAATTTCAACAGGTTCTTTGTCTCTCTTCATCTATACTAGAGGGAGAAAGGCAAACTTTAACGATTTTTTGTCACGTACGATTTTTCCAAACCAGAACCCAGCGTTTTATCGTTCCAAAAAATAACTCATTTCTTAATTAATTCGATTGATTTGAGAATAATAATTTATCTTGTGAAAAATATATCACTACTGTCCATTAACGTCCCACAGCTGGGCACAGGCCTCCACTATCATAGGCGAGAGGGAACTAGAGCTTAGACCCACCACGCTGCTCCAATGCGAGTTGGCGAGCTTTTACGACTAATAGTCCTCTATTATCACGTTAGTTATAACTGGGACCGAAGACTTAACATGCTCTCCGAGGCACGGGGGTGTCGCACCACACTTCCAACTCCGGGCTAGCACTGAGAATTTCTTAACTGAAAATCCCACAGTTATTATGCCCGACCGGGAATCGAACCCAGGACCTCGTAATCCGCAGTCGACCATGTCAACGAGGCACCAATAAAATTTTGCACAGAGGTATCCTTTATAAAGTAGACAAGGCATAAGCCTGATTCCAAATACATTCCGCGCACGAGCTCCGAGGAATCGGGGTCTGAAGAAGCGAAGGCTGTACACCACCCCCGATCGTCGCTCCATATCCAGCTCGCTCACAGCATTTGTTTCGAGCTTGACGCGTGTAATTTTGCGATAGCAGTATAGTTTTGTACTTTAAACAACTCTAGGTCATTACTTTAACATTCCATAGGATTCCTCGGAGCTCGCGCGAGGACTATACCTACCCAAGGGAGCGAAGCGCGGGTCGCAACTAATTTGAACATGGAACTTGACCTTTCTTTAAAAGGCCTTATCCTCATTATATTTTGATTCATAAGCCCAATGTTAAGGTTTTCCGTTGGACTTTCCCGTTACCTCGAATTTGCTTGGATCACTGAGTCTTTGAGGTCGCTATAAATAAAAACACTCATTCACAATTATTCTTTGTTGTAGGTACTTTTCCAAAGTAAGTCTCATCAATGCTTTTTTTAATTTATCATTGCCATTTCTTACAAGCTCTTCTGGTGAATACAATATGATTTGGAGCCATCAGAACTTGAAAACATATTATTTTGTTATTATAATAAAAAATAATAGGAGAAAAAAAGTAAGTTAGTACCTACTAACATATATTTACAACTACATAGATGATACTTGTGACTAATTCATGTGGACGATCACATGAATTAAGTTTTCACGGGGACTACTTAATTTTCCGGGATAAAAATATTACCTATAGCCTATATCCTTCATCGGGATGCAACCTATATGTCAATACCAAATTTCATCAAAATTAGTTAAAAAGATAAGAAAGAGATGGACTGACAGAGACACTTTCGGATTTATAATATTAGTACGTATATTTTATAATAAATCAAACACCAAAGCCAAAACAGTAAAACTGTGGTTTTTGTGGCACTATTTGCAACACAATTTCTTGTCCATTTTATAAGATCAATTCAACTCGTACAAAAATTATGTATTGGTCAAGAGTTTTTTTTTTAATTGTTTGCAAAAAGTAAGGATAGATTAGAAGGTAAGTAGGTAAGTATACACAACGTCGAAACTTTTAGGGTGTCCGCCCACGTCAGATCCGACAATCGGGCTGACTTTATCACTGACTGAGACGTCTAGCTTTTTGCTAGTAGGGTGGTAATTGCCACGGCCGAAGCCTCACCAGATCAGATTTTTATCCTCCTATAGGTACTATTAAATGGTACTTACTACTTACATAAAACTGAGTCAGCATTTAAAAAAAATAGTAAATTTTCTTATTAAAGGGAAAATTCACACTCGACCAAAAAATTAACTATGTCAAATTTTTTTCAAAGAAAAAGACTTGGTTCCTACGATATTTTTTTTGTACTTATCTCCTATGTTTTTTGATTTGCCCATACTGTACCAGACACCAGTTAAAAACCACGCTGTAATACTCAAAACTCAATTTTTTTTGCATAGTTCAAAATCCGTCGACCGTGTCGAAATATTCCACTCGTACTAAGCTTACGATACATTGAACCACCTTTTTGCTGTTTTACCGAAAGTCGTACAACATAACTTCATAAGAGTGTTTCTAAGGAGAGTAAATTCTCAAGCTCGTTAATAGAACACCTACTTAATCTAAGAAGCTCTGAAGTAACAACTAATTCCATGAATGTTTAGAAGGATTTGCATATTCCGTTTGAGTTCTGTATAACCTATTAATACAGCAAATGTGCAAGGATTCAGGGAAACTTATATGATTTAATACTAAATAGATGGTGCAAGTAACTTAGTCCGCGTGGATTTAAGGTCTGGCCGCACTACAGAGACGCGGTGCGGCACGACGCGTAGCGGAAAATATTCTTTGTTTCAGTTTGTATGGAGCTGGGCTCACTTTAGCGACGTGGCACGGAGATGCAATGATACTTAATTGTACTAAGAAGTAAGAATACTCGTCGCTACGGGCCACGCCGCGCCGCGCTTCTGTATTGGGGCTTGACCTTTAAGTAGATTAAAAATACTGTGGGAACCCTGATTTTCCGAGACATAAAGAAGCCTCTATCCGTCTCAGGAAAGCAAGCAAGCTAAAAAATAAGTCATATTATACAGACAGACAAATTTTTGCATTTTTAATGAGTATGAAATACTTAAATAGTTATTATGAAACCTCGAGAGTGGAGACTGCCTTGACAGAGTCCAACAGTTTAATTGAAAATGTGCAATTGAGATAATTAAGGTATTGCACGTTTTATAAAGGTACTCAAGAAAATAATACTCACTATGTCATTATCAGTTTAAATTAGATACCTATACAATGTCTATTATTCTGGTACAGCTAATACATTGACAAGTGAGAAAATGAACTTCAAGAAGTACTCGAGAATTTCAAATTTTAACTCACTATATTTTTGGGCTCGGGTGCGGGATTCTACTCTAGAATCCCTCACTTCGCTCTGGATTCAAAAAAACGCCCTCGCCGTAAAAATATTATTTTGCTCTATGAGAAAAGAGCAACTGCAGAGTTTCTTGCTGGCACTTCTCAGTAGAACCAGTTTTCCGAACCGGTGGTAGAGTCTTGACGTAACATAATAGTGTCACAGCTAAGTACGCATGCGCAGACTACAGGGGATAAACACGGAATGTCAGTTGAAATCCTAATTTGAGTCAACAGTGACATCTAACGCCATTTGAGTATACCTACTGTTGATATCATACTAATACGTAATATTATAATTACGAAAGTGTGTTTGTTTGTTGGTTTGTCCTTCAATCACGCTGCAACAGAGCAACGGATTGACGTGAATTTTTGCATGGGTTTAGCTGAGGACTGGAGAGTGACAGGCTACTTTTTATCCCGGAAAACTAAGGAGTTCCCGCGGGAATCAAAAAAACTTAAACCACGCGGACGCAGTCGTAGGCATCAGCTAGTTGTAGCTAGTGTCGCGGTCAGAGACTGGATGAAGGTTTAATTAAAACTTAATTTTTTTTCAATTCAAAGAAAATTGCATTTTAATTATACAATTATAAGGTTAAAACTAAAGTTTTAAACTTACAATCCCACTTTAAGTTATCCTTTTTTTGACATTCCTTGTTTTTATACGACTGCCTGAAAAAAGGAGTATATTGTTTTCAGGGTTCATGTATGTATGTATATATGCATGTATGTATGTGAGTTTGTATATTGCACCATAACTTCTATACACCTGAAACGATTTTGATAAATGAGGTATCGTTAGAATCTTTAGCTTATTCCGGGTGACATAGGCTAGCAAAATAAAAAAATAAATTATGGGGTGACCATGGTCGGCATTAAAGACTAAAGTTGAAAAAATTTTTTCGAAAATAAGATATAGATATATAATCATTATCTAGATTCTAGAAAATGATGAGTAGATTCCAAAAATATAAAGTATAGTAGTATAGAATAACACTATAGTTCAATATCCAGTGATTCACAAAAAAATATCATTTAATAAAAATGTGAATAAGATTAATGACTGTGGTATCGTTACTTAGTACCTAGATAGTTACGGGCTACGGCAGAGCAGTCGTATTTTTTAATAATTTTAATTATATTCACTTGTTTCCCGTGTAGGCTTCTTACGCAGAAAAATCTGATGCAAATGACTAATAGATAACAATACTATGCTCTTCTTTGAACCAACCTGTAGCTATGTGTTTAAGGGTGGATTTAGATAGGATTATAAACACTTGTCATTGTGTATTTGAAGTTTAACTACACGTGATTGCAGACGTTGATAACAGATGCCTCTTTGTGATAGCGCGCAGTGTAAACTATTATTATTGTAATTTTTTATAATAATTACGTAGGTGAGTGAATTGAATGTTGTGTATTTTTCAATGATTGTGGCCTAAATATAGGTAAAAGATCTATAGAGCCTACACATTACCACATAATAAATAAATACGAAAAATAAAATGACGTCACACTAAATTAGATATGGCGGACGATAAAAGCTTGTTTTCAGAAATGTTTTCTTATAATATTACTAGATGATTCCTGCGACTTCATCCGAGTGTACTAAGTTTTTTCGATTCCTGCGGGAACTTCTTAATTTTCCGTGATAAAAAGTATGTCTATGTCCTTCCCCGGGATACAGCCTATCCCTGTACCAAATTTCATCAAAATCGGTTGAACAGATGAGCCGTGAATAGCAGACAGACAGACAGAAACACTTTCGTTATAGTATGGATCTTGTTTATCAAACTCATATTTATAAATTCAAATAAATTTATTAAAAGTCAATTTCTATTAGTAAAAATCGAATAATCAGTAAATATCAATTTCTTTACAGGTACTAAGCATATACTCGTGTGGCATAAGTGTGATATTACTACGATAATAACATAATTATAAAAAAAAAACTCAACGCTCCTCCCCCTAAATTGTGAAATAGTTAATATCAGTATAATTAAAAAAAAACTAAGTTAATAAACTTCACAACTACATTCTTTATGATCACTAAGATAAAAAGAGATAAAACCGACATTCGAATTTTTTTATTTAGTTTGCTTTCCCTCTTTAAATCTGTTTATTAACCGACTTCCAAAAAAGGAGGAGGTTCTCAATTCGGCGCGTATTTAGATAAACGTAATGAGTTAATAGCCATCATTCAGATTTAAAAAAAGTTATACAACTCATGTACTCAGTATATTATGTATGATTGGCTATCCGCTTGTGCACGCATTTCGTGAATTACTTTTAAAATTATTCTCGGGTGTGTTCTGTATGTTCTTATGAATCTTTGTTAACTCAATTCTGGATCAAAATCACTCTACATAAACGACAAATTAGAATTGGGGATTTAAAGGTATAATATAACCGCCATACCTCTAGTAGGTTAGCTTGCTACCATCTTAGACTGTATCATTACTTACCACAAGGTCTAACTTGTAAAGGAATAAAAACTTACGACCTGATCACGAGCTAATTGTAATCAAATGAATAAAAAAAATGTAAGAGCTTGTATCAAATAAATAATTTAGCCGTTTTAGATGATAACTTATCATCTCATCATCATATACCTACTTGTAACGTTGCGTATGTATTGTATTGCTTAAATATTGTAACCTCTTTCTTTATTTGAGAAAAGAGCAACTTCTGAGTTTCTTGTCGGCTCTTCTCAGTAGAACCAGCTTTCCGAACCGGTGGTAGAGTCTTGACGTATCTATCATAAGTGACACAAGTTGTCCTATGTGAAATAAGTAAATAAAGCATTTATCATTTATCTAATTTTAGGTATATCAATTATCCACCTCAAGTAATTAGTTCCAGTAGGAATTTAGTAGAAAATATTGAAAACTGCAAACTTTAGATACTACTCAACATTTGTATCGGTTCTGTTGTGAATTGTGTGATTCTATTTTGAATTGATTCTACTCAATACTAGATACCTACTTAGGTACAGTAAAATAAAATTGAAGAGCTTAAGTATCTGTGATTGCAATTGGCATGATTGGCAACCCAACAACCTAAGGTGCTTGACCGAAAGGCCAGTACTAATCGTCAATACTTTACAGGCCAATACTTTATCTGTACACGTAATGGTTTTATTACAAGTGCCTTTCAACTTAAAAAATTGAAAGATGATGATTTTTCTCGTGGATTTCCCCGAACTAAGGTTGAAACCTATAATATTATTCTGGTCGAATATTATAGGTTGCCGTATATAAGATGCCGCAATACACCGATCTACACTCATCTGACAACCAGACGGAAAAGTACTTAGGTTACCCAAGAAAATCTTTAATACTTTATCTCAATACTATAAAGTCGATTGTTTCCATACAAGTTTGTCACTAAGTAAATCTCTAATTGTCGTTAATTTTTGACTCGACAATAATTTATTTATTTAACATGGATTGTTAAATTTATTTAATGTTAAATCTCATATTCTTTAAACCAGTGTAAATTTAGTTAGTCATGGAAGCTGATGGTTAAACTCTAGACTTAGACGACAACCACCTCATTCTATTGTAAGTTGGTACCAAAACAAACTTTGGGACTTACTAATTTGGATTTTTTATTCTTTCACCAGGCAAGTGGGGTTCCCAAAATATCAAATTTTGAAGATAAATAAATGAGCCATTTATTCCCAAACAAGACTACAGATCAATAAAAGAACACATTGTTATTTTTGTTTAAAAAATTAGCAGGTTACATAACATTATACAAATTACCTAGTTAGTCACAAATTTATTAAGATTTCTATTTAAAAAAAAAGTATATTTAAAAATAAAAGTATATTTTTTAATTTAGACAATATCAAAAAAATTAATCAATATAATTTAATCAAAAATTACACACTTACACATTTATATAAACTTCAAAAAAGAAAACAATAACAATATCTATTAAAAAAAAAAAAATTTTTTTAAAGTGAATAATATATTTACTTTAAGGTTGTAGGTCTGAAAGGTTATCTATTTACGGACTCAAAAATACGCGCTTCATTTAATTTTAAAAGAAGTTTTTAACACCGCAAAAAATAAAGAGAACAACATCAAAGCTTCATCTGAAAAGAGAAAAATATTCTAAGCGGTTGTATTTTATTTATTTTCAACTTCGTGCTTTTGTTGATTTTATAGCGTTTATAAAAATATTTTCGAGGAGAAGAAGAAGCTATGTAAATCTCAGTTACGTTTTGCCTACCTGAGAATTAACGAAATTTTGCACCTTTCCCTTTTTTTAGACAAACAGTATTTTTAAATTACAGTACAGCCACAGGAGATACCAATACTGTGGTACAGCGGTTTCAAATAACGCAATGGGCTTAATTTGCGAGTCAAGCACATCTATACGAGTACGTTAGGATATTTTGGCAACCTATTTCCTTAATATTGATAAAAACAACAGATGTTTTTCAAAACACTGGTGGATGCTCTGGCCATACTCTTCATAGCAGGTTCTTCCCAGAACTTTGGCACGCATCGTAACTACTTCACACAGGACTTCGGACTTTAGTTACGCCACCCGTCGAGCTTCTACGCATTTTTAATTATTTCTTCCTTAACTCTTCCAAGATTCCTTATTTCTGATTTAATTATGTCCGTTAAACCAAACGAAACGAGAATAGCTCTCTCCATCGCCCGCTGAATGATTGTGCGCTTTATTGTGAGACATGTAACAATAATTAGGGTCCATGACCTGCAGGGCGACTGCGTATCTTTTGCATCAATCATTGATAGATCGCAATCACCTCTGATTTGTTAACACTCTTTCACAATTGGACGAAATCCATTGACGCAGCAAGAATACCAAAAATTCAGTCAGAGGTGATTGCGATGTATCAATGATTGATGCAAAAGATACGCGGTCGCCCTGCTGATGTTCTTATGCCTTTGTGAATGATCGACACCCCAGACTTCAGCCACATCTACTCGTACCTATCCATCAGCTTTAAACCGTTTGTTACTGATAAAGTTTTTAAATAAATTTGCTTTCTGTTTCAGATAAGACTGGTGGTCATGGTTAGACACAAGTGAAGAGAAGAAGATACTTCTGATTAGTTCCAAAATAATCTAAAAGAATATTAGGCAAAAATGGGCCAGAAAGAAAATGGAAGTCCCCCCATTCGCAGCAACTTAGACACATACAGCTCAAAGTAAGTTTTCTGAACATTTAAAAAAAATTATATACCTAAAAAAGCAGTGAGTCGAAAAAAAATTAAATTTTGGTTTGGGTAGGTACCTAGATACTAATAATTTTTTCCGTAATTTATGTATGGTTATATGCTTTTGGATCGGAACTTACTATTACTTCTCGCGTTATTCCTTAGTTTTGTAGGGTTTTTTAATTTGTTTGTAAGTTATGTTCTTTAGCTTTAAGATTGATGAAATGCGAGGGCCTGGCTTGGAAAATCATGCGTGACAAAACATCATTAAACTCTGCCGCTCCCCCCCTGGTAAGTATAGATGGAGAGAAACAGAGAACCTATATTATTATTATGTAATTATTTTAGATAGTGTTGAACATTTTGAAAATTTCCCACGGTGGCTCGTGCAAAAACACCCTTAGGTAAAGTACTTTCTTAATGGGTTTATTGGTTACAGGTTGTAAATATAAACGTTTCTATCTTTTCTTATTTTTGGTAAATATAAAATAATGAAGTGTGTAATAAATACTAAATTATAATCAGTAAGCATCCGAATATTAACCAATTCCAAATTTCGCTACGCCCGTGGTCAATTCTAGTAGAGAATTTCGTATAATCCAATTTAACCACAAATCAAGCTCGCGATTAATTCCAGGAATTATACACGATATCGTAGATCATGCTGCAACAGGCCATTCAGTATAAAACTAATCTACTGCGTTATTACTCGTTCATGATTGTGGTTTATTGTTTGAACGAACACAGCCTAGATACTTTACAGTCGGTTAACGATGACGTTTAAAGTGCGAGTTCACAGGGGGGAGATGGGGATGTGAATATCCTGCATGATCATCATCATCATCGCTTAAACCCATTGCCGGTTCACTACTGAGCACAAGTTAAACTGATTTGGCCATAGTTTACCTATTTTGCTACCTATCTATTTTCATAGCAGTGTATCTATCTATTTTGATTTTCCAGATAAACTTTATAAGTCCATCTCTGGAAAAATACAACCTAATACGGTACGATGCCGTGCAGGAACCGATTAGGGGTTTGGGTTTTTAATATAACTGCCATGTCCTAAACAGGTTAACCCGCTACCATCTTAGAAGGCATCATCACTTACCATCAGGTGAGATCGCAATCAAGGCCTAACTTGTAGTGGATAAAAAAATCTCTGTACCGAATTTCGTTAAAATCGGTTAAACGGAAGGTAATGTTCAGTTAATCCATTCGCATTGACAGTTTATTAAATCGTTGGAATCGATATAGGTTCATAATGGGTATAGGTAAAGCATTTTATACTGTCATGTAATTTCTATTTCGTAGACACGTCATGTTTTTCAAACAATATTGTTTTAACATTTAAAACTGAATAATGAGGAAAATAAGCGTATCTAATAGGAACTTTGTCAGTTTTTAAGTATACCTACGACAATAGAATGACGTCAATGCAACAGAATAGCAATAATAAGTGCATAACATAGTTTTCATTGCAGTTAGTATTGCAATTTGCAGTAGATTGCAATGCAAGAAATTACACCGCCTCATTTCAACTCCTAAACGTTCTTTGATAAAAAGTAGCCTATAATATTGTGTCATTCTTTTTGATAAACACTATCTTTGTACCAAATTTCATCAAAATTGGTTGAAAAGATGAGCCGTTAAAGCGTAGCAGACAAACAGACAGACAAACACCATTTTGCATTCATAATATAAGTACAGATTAGTCAGGTTTAATTCCAACTCTAGATATTTTTATTCACTAACAACTTCAGCTGGATTCGTTCCAAGTTTCAAACCACCCATATTTTAACTAATTTAGATAGACAGACAGACAGACGGACTCACTTTCGCATTTATAATATAAGTAGCTATGGAAGTATGGATTTAATGACTAAATCGAGGATAAAGTAAAGAAAACTTTCAAAAACAAGGTTTAGTCAAACCTGATGCATTGGTGGTCACCAAATGATTCATACCCTATATTATTATAAACACCAAAGTGTGTCTGGCCGTCTGTCTGCTACATAATAATAGCCGATTTATTAAACCGATTTAGCCGTAATTCATACAGAGATAGGTGGCATCCTGGAGAAGGACATGGGCTACTTTTTATCCCGAAAAATATCTCCTGTAGGACCTCCTCCCAAGAGATTTTCGAAAATCTTAACAGACACGAAGTCACGGGCATCGCCTAACATAAAAACATCATTGCGGTCACCTACATATACCTATAATATACCTACGTAATTACCGGGTGAAACAGGTTAACCGATTATCTTGAATCGTAGCTAAACACTCAATCAAGTCACCTTTAAAAAAAAACTAAATCGGTTCATCCATTTGAGACCTACGGCGCCACAGTCAGACACAGATACACAGACAAACAGATACACACGTTTCAAAAAAATTCAAAATTCAAATGTTTTTTATTCAAATAGACTTTTTACAAGTGCTTATGAATAGTCAAATGAATCTACCACTGGTTCGGAATGCCGTTCCTACCGAGAAGAACCAGCAAGAAACTCGGTTTAACTCAAAAAAGAGCGGATGCAAAACGGCTGAACAGATTTTATTGATCCAAAGCTCAGAATACTTTTTTTTTAAATCCACTACAAGTTAGCCCTTGACTGCGATCTCACCTGATGGTAAGTGATGATACAGTCTAAGATGGTAGCGGGCTAACCTGTGGGGCATGACAGTTACATTAAACCCATACGCCTAGTCGGTTTCTACACGGCATCGTACCAGAACGCTAAATCGCTTGGCGGCAATACTATCAAATCTCGACATCAAGATCGACGTCACTTCAGTCAAAATCGGTTCCTCCGTTTCCAAGATATTTACGACATAAATTCTGAATTTGAATTACTCGCTATAGCATGAAATCATACGTATCCATTTAAACAACTTACTAAATTAGCTTTTCAGAACAAATGGATATCTTACTCCACAACAAACGCTCATAACCATAACAGTGAAATACTATGATAGTAACAATGCTTGCAGATAATATAAGTTTCCTTTGCAGCTCTAAGCATCTAGCTATTTTAGAGCACAATATTGTGGTTTGGTTGTTTGTCATTACTCGCTGTTTAAGTCTTGTGTTTTCTTAGTAAAATTCCTCTCTCATATACTTTACTACCAAGAAACAAGAAGTTGAATCTGTACTAATATATTAAACTAGATGATTCCCGCGACTTCGTCCGCGTGGATTGATTTTTCTTAATTCCCGCGGGAACTCCTCAATTTTCCGGAATAAAAATTAGCATATGTCCTTCCCCGGAATGTAAACTATCTCTGTACCAAATTTTATCAAAATCGTTGAGTAGTTAGGCCGTGAAAGCGTAGCAGACAGACAGACAGATAGACACACTTTCGCATTTATAATATTAGCATGGATAGTATGGATTCGAAAGTTTGGATTGATGGATGTATGGATGGATGGCAAGATGATTGTTACTAATCACGCCAGAACGGCTGAACGGGTCTGGATGAAATTTAGCACAGATATAGATTATATTCTGCAAAACAAATCTGTCGCACTTTCGCATTTATAATATTAGTATGGATATAAGTATCAGTAAAGTACCTAAATAATTTCCCCTCACTTCTCAGCGTGTTCAGTGATACCAATACTGTGGTTCAGTCTTTCGAGTGAGTGATCATTATCTCAATCTATAAACATCGTATTGTTATCGTGTTTGTTTGTTTATCCTCATACAATTTTGTTTGTTTTTATACACCTCACGTACCTATATTTCTTTAGAAGATACTTAGGTAGTTGTTAATTAGATCACGATTTTAAGAGCGCTTACATAATAGGGACAAAAAAAATTGTCTGGCTGCCTGCTTGCCTGAGAGTTCTCCCTGTGCTCTGAGATGTGGCTGACCGTGCTGGCTGAGTGTGGATTCGGAGACTTCACCTCCCAATCCACACTCAGCCAGCACGGTGAACTATAACTCTTTCTCATTCCGTGTTCAGTAGAGGTCCAGCAATGGGTTGAATAAGGACAATATTGAGACGGAATTATCTAGTTATTTACTTTACGTTATAAATACCTATACATATAATGCCTGCGATTTAGGTTTTTTTTAAGAATCCCAGAACTCTTTGATTTTCCGGGATACAAAGAAATGTCCTGCCAGAGAACTGTCACATCCCGGATGCAACCTATCTCACCTGTAATAAGGTCAAAATCGGTTGAACTGATGGCCAGGCCATCGGCCATGAAAGCCTAGCAGACAGACAGAAATTTACACATGAATAATAAAATTAGTATGGATTGTAAAGAGATAAGTAAAATGATAACTGACCCAATTCTTATAACTCTTCAACATTTCGCGAATTTATTTTCCATGAAAATACAACCTTAATATTCAGCTGAAATAACTCAAATTTAAAACTTTTCAAGTTAATACTTTACTTGTTTTACTAAAACTTTTCACGGAAATAGCCAGCTTTGAACACATTTATTGTTTACATAAATTGTTCTACAACTACGAGTACATAAATCGGTTAAAAAATACGACTGCCCCCGCCATGTTGAATTTTTTTTTCAAAAAATTAAAGCCACTGTCCCCCATTAGGAGGACAACTGGACAACTGGAGGAGCTGGACATATTTTTCCGGGATAAAAGTATGTTTTCCCGAAAAATTAAGATATTCTTATATCTCTTGAAACGCTCATTACTCCGAAAGTTGGAGGTGCATGCCCAGGCATCAAACTAACGAACATCCGAAAGGAGGCCGGACGTCAAAACAGCTAGGCTATCGCCGCTTCGACGTATCGTAATATCTATGAAAAAAAAAGTTACACATTTTCTGAAGTCGGTTCGAAAAAAGTAAAATAGACACCGAAGATACTATTCATCAAACACCATTCATCACTTACACCTGACAGAAAAATCCCCTCAAGGTTTCAGTTTACTGTAACGAATAATGATGACGATCATTAATTATGTAGGTACCTAAGACTGTAGATAACTCGTTTTTCAGTTAAAATACTACACGATAAAATTAAAAATACTGCTTAGCTCTTTTGGGCAAATTCTTTACATAATACTAACAAACTTTTAATCTACGGCTCTTTCAAAAAGTTAAAATATTATTTTTAAAATAATTAACTTTTCACTGTTTAAACAACTTTAGTCTAGACAATCTTCGACTCCTTTTATGTAGGCAGTAGACCGTAGTCTTTTTAGAACGATTTTATAAATAGAGGTAGAATTCGACTATTCAAAAAACTCTTTCCAAAAAACCGACTTCCAAAGCCACTGTAAAGTAAAAAATAATTTTGATTTCTACACACTATGTTGAAGTCGGGCAAGCCTGACGCGTCAACTTTGCCTATCTTTGTTATACTCAGGAGGTTATGCTTAGGAGTGCAGTACTCTGCAGCATCCGAGTTGAGGAGTTGGAACTTGGGTTTAAGTATGAAGTCGTTGCTTGACACCTACAATATGAATTCCCCATAAAAAATCCTATCGCTATTTTTAAGGAGTTCTGTACCCTGCAGCATCAGGGTTGAGGAGTTGGGACTCAGAGTGGAATTGTATACACGTGACTTGATACCTACTATAATATGAATTCACCATCAAAACTGCCTAGCTCCCAAGTTTTGAGTCGTAGGTATACCTACAGCATCAGGATTGAGGATTTGGAGTCAGATTTTTTATGGGACCATCTCGCGAGCTTAATTCACGCGGACGAAGTCGCGGGCAACATCTAGTACTTTAATTAATTACAAATTCCAAAGTGTATCTTTGGTCCACTATCACTGTCCATCTTTTCAACAGATTTTGACGAAATTTGGTATAGATATAGGTTGAATCCTGGGAAAGGACATAGGTTACTTTTAACACGGAAAATTGCAGAGTTCCCGCGGGAATAACAAACCTTAATCCACGCGGACATTAAGTCGTGATCCATCATCTACCTAGTTACAGATAAATCAGAAAATATTATTTAGGTGAGTATGGCACGTTCAACCATCTTATCACGCGACGGTTATTATCTGTTTAAAGCAAAGTTGAATAGTAATTGCACCTGTCCTTGTTAAATGTAGGATAGAATGATCAGCTATTTATCACGTTCATTAAAAAAGCCGAACAAGCGCGAGTCCGTCCTCACTCTTTGAGTGTTCCGTACACTCACTCTCACTCACTCACTTCCCTCAGCGATAAGTAAAGCTTTCTTTAGCTCTGCTTCAACCCTATTGGGTTGAAGCAGAGCTAAAGAAAGCTTTACTAGCTAGCTCATTAACTGAGTACGTGAGATTATATACATTCGCAATGGTTTGGCCATAGTCAACCACACTGACCAAATGCGGATTGGCGGCGGACATATCACACCTTGGAAAGAAAATGGCTTCATATGACTAATAATAAAAATGCGATAGTTTGTTTGTTGGTTTGTCCTTCAATCACAACGCAATAGCGCAACGGATTGAAGTGTTTTACCTTGGGTATATTTGAGGACATGGAGAGTGAAATAGGCTAATTTTTATTCCGTATTATTATGGAGTTCCCGTGGAAATGAAAAACTTATTTGACGCGGACGAAGTCGCGGGCATTTGCTAGTTAGCTTATATTATTATTACCACGTAGGGATAGGGAGAAACGGTCTTAAAATAATGTAGATGCACGTGAGGATTAAAAAAGAAATCGGGAAAAAGCTATCCCATCAAAAACATAAATGTAAAATGAGAGCCAAAATCCAAAATTGTGATATGTATATGTAAAATAAAACCTCCTCAAATTCCAATCAGAATATATTTATTTTTCAATATGCTTCCACAAATTTTCAAAAGAGTATAAACTTTTCACAAATATATTCACAATAGATCATAACCAAGAGTGATGTGATCTTACTACACGTGGAGAATACAATGCATCCGAATCTACTTCACATTACCCTTTTTATACGTGGATTCCATTACCCTTTCCATTCCACCAATCAGTTAACATTTCCGGTTTGACTCCTTTCATTCCACCAATCAGTTAACGTTTCCGGTTTAAACTCTTCCATTCCACCAATCATTTAACGTTTCCGGTTTAATACACTTTCTGATCAAATTAAATCTATTCCTAATTTATTTATTCACTTCCGGTATCGTAACACCTATTTTTAATCAAATAGTATCTAATATTTCAGTCAAATAATTTATCACCTTGGGTTTCATACATCTCAAATTCTTAATTAATTACAGAAGTCAAACTAATCTAACAGCTCGGCCATCCTCAAATAACGAGTCCTCTCGTTAATTTTAGTATAAGTTACAGAAGAAGTGACAAAACAACATCAAAGAAATAATAAAAGAGGAGAGAGAAAAAAAAATGATTTACCGTCGAGTATAATAATTGTTCGGCCATCTTACTAAATTAATTGGTCCTCCAATTGACTACATCATAAAATCAGCTACCTACTTATTTTAAAAACCAGTAATTATTCGCAAAGCTTACATAGCTTTAATGAACTTAAAACTAGAATCACAAACAATCTTAAAACTAACTTTCACAAAATCAGAGAAAATCCAGCTTTCAATAATAATTAATCAGCTGTCACTTACTCATAATCTTGTCACAAACAATCTTAAAACTAACTTTCACAAAATCAGAAAATACTCAACTTTCAATAATAATCAGCTGTCACTTACTCATTATCTTGTCACAAACAATCTTAAAACTAACTTTCACAAAATCAGAGAATACTCAACTTTCAATAATAATCAGCCGTCACTTACTCATTATCTTGTCACAAACAATCTTAAAACTAACTTTCACAAACTCATAAAATACGGCTTTCAATAATAATCAGCTGTCACTTGCTCATAATTTTGTCACAAACAATCTTAAAACTAACTTTCACAAAACCAGAGAATATTTTAATCAGCTGCTGCTTACTCATTTCCAAATCATTTGAATTAATCAACACAAATAAATATTTTTTTCTTTTTTTTTTTCAGAACAAGTTTTTTCACTTTCATAGTCTAGAATATCTTAATCATCATCACTTTTACATGAATTATTTGGTTCGTCTGTCATGTCACTATCTGTATCGCGTAAGTATTCTTGGGTATAAGTAACCCATGGATAAAGTTTGTCAATAGACACTACTCCTTCGTATTTTCTATTATTTTTCTTTGTAAGGGGTGTATCTTCAACTACATACCTATCATTATCTAAAACTTTAATTATCTTGTAAGGACCTTGTAATTTAGGTAACAACTTTTTTGATTTACCATTGTTACTAGCTACCTCTCTTTCGATTCTAACTAAATCACCAATTTGAAATTGTAACGCCTGCTTAAGTCTTTTATCGAACCTGCTTTTTTGTTTACCTTGTTCTTTAGTTATTTTCAAATTAACATCCTCTCTAAGTTTTTTAATATCCACAACTTTATTTCCGCATTCATCTAATAAAGATGAAACCACCCCATCACCTTTTGTATGAGGGCGTACCCCAAATAATACTTCCGAGGGACTTTTACCCAATGCTTTATTAATAGTGGTATTTAAGCCTAACTGAATTTCTTCTAAGTGTACATCCCATTCGTTTTCGTGACCGTTATGATTTTTAATGGCCAAAGATGCTAATATTGTGCGGTTATACCTTTCCACTTGCCCGTTGGCTCGTGGTGTTGCAACAGCGTTAAGAACGTGTCGAATCCCATGTTCAGAAACAAAGTCTTTGAAATCTTTACTAGTGAAAGAAGTACCCCGGTCAGTTATTATTCGGCGAGGAATTCCAAAAAAACTAATATATTGATTTAACACTTTCAATGTAGTTTTACTTCTTGTGTTTTTAACAGCGTAAAGCGCGATATATTTAGTGTACGCATCAATAATAACTAGGATGTAACAATTTTTAAGTTTGCTTTTAACAAAAGGACCTACATGATCCATGTGTATAGTGTGAAAGGGCTCATCAAGTTTTGGAATAGAATGCAACATGCCTTGTTTTTTTCCCGCTGGGATTTTATGATAATTACAGTCTATACAAGATAATACGTATTTTTTTACGAATTTCCTCATTTTTGAGAACCAATACAGAGATTTGAGTTTTTCCAAAGTTTTTTCAACGCCAAAATGTCCTAATTCATCGTGGTTTCTTTTTAATAATTGCCAACGCATACCTTTTGGAACTACCCACTTTAATTGGTCATTAACAACACGATAAATTTTGCCATTTTTAAGTTTATAATTTTTATATATATCCACGTTATCCGTTGATTTAGGGTCCTGTAATATTTTTTTAATTTTAAGAATCTCGTCATCTACATTTTGCATTGTGCTTAACCAATCTTCGGTTTCTATGGCCAGAACATCGAACACCGTCTCTGTATCGACTGTATTTGGGATTGCATTTCTGCTTAAAGCATCCACATGACTCATCCGACTACCCGGACGGTATTCGATGTCACAGTCATACTCTTGTAATTGAAGACACCATCTACCTATACGTGGGATTAAATCTTTTTTTGAAAGGGTTGTTCGCAGCGCACAACAGTCTGTGATAATCGTGAATGGAATACCTAGCACATATACACGGAACCTATTTAAGGAAGCGATAACCGCTAAGGTTTCTAGTTCAAATGAGTGATACCTTTGTTCCTCTAATGTAGTCTGTCTACTAAAATATGAAATTGCTCTAAATGCACCGTTGTTATCTTCTTGTAGCAAAATTCCCGCAATACCCATTTTACAGGCGTCTGTATGAATCTGAGTTTTAGCTCTTGGGTTGTATAACGCTAGTATAGGTCTTTTAACAAGTTCATGTTTTAAGGTTTTAAAAGCAGTTATTTGTTCCGGACCCCATTCCCATTTGGTATTTTTTTTGAGTAATTTTGTTAAAGAGCTGGCTATTATGGCGAAGTTCTTAACAAAACGTCGAAAAAAACTAGCAAGGCCTAGAAATTGTCTTAATTCGTGTTGGTTAGTCGGAGTTATGAAATTTTCTACGGCGTCGGTTTTATTTTTACCGGGACAAATTCCTTCTTCAGAGATTTCAAACCCTAAGTAATCAATTTTAGTGAAAAAAAAAATTACACTTGGTCAATTTTAAAGTCAGACCGGCTGCCTGTATTAGTTTAAGCACCGATTCTAACCTTTCCATGCCATCTTTTACACTGTGACACGGGATAATAATATCATCCATAAAAGCAAAAGCCTGATTTTTAGAGTATTTTAACATTGTATTGATGGTTTTTTGGAAAACTGAGGGCGCGTTTGCAAGCCCAAAAGGCATTCTGGTAAACTCGTATTGCCCGTCAGGCGTTACGAATGCAGTTTTATTTTGGGACTCTGGGGATATTGGGATTTGATAGTACCCCGATGCCAAGTCTAGTGTTATGAAATATTTGTGACCACCTAAACGATCAATCTGATCCTCAATTCTGGGCAAGGGAAAATGTTCCTTTACAGTTTTAGAATTCAAAGCCCTGTAATCGACGCATAGTCGCTGTTCACCAGTTTTTTTTTTTACAAGTAAGGACTAGCATAAGCAGAGTTTGATTCTACGATTATGCCACAATTTAACATTTCATCCACCATTCCCTTAACCCTTTCTCTTTCTGAATGAGCAAGTCTATAAGGTCTGTACACTACGGGCGTGTCATCTTTTAAGTTAATCGTCATTTCAGTCAAATCAGTCAGTCCTAAGTCATCTAAACCAAATGAAAAACAGCTACTATAGTTTTTTAGTAAAGTCTCTAATTGAATTTTATCTATCTTGTTCAACGTATCTCCGACTTTTAATTGGCTAGTGAATGATTCAGGTAAATCAGTTTGTATTTTTTTTATATCGTAAGGTTTATTAGGCATAATTGAAGCTCGCGTTAAAAGTTGACCTTTGGACAACATCATGGTTTCGTTAGTCAAGTTTACTAACATTATACAACCCTTACCGTTTATTAACATATAACTACCTGGCATTACATAATATTTGCAGTTTTTCGTAAATCTAGTAGATTCTTGGACAAATATATTGCATGTTATTTGTTCTTGTGCTTCTACAGAAACTGCAGCTACTGTATCAAATTTCATGTCACAGGCAACCGTTAATTTAACTTTTTCTTCGGTATTGAAATTTTGTAGTTTTTGTTTATATAAAATTAATTGGGAGTCTGTTTTAATAATAATAATACCATTTTGTTCAGTAAATGTATGCCCTAATAATATTGGAAATTTTAAAAGATCATCTTCTACTATAAGGACTTCAACGGAGGCTGTGACACCTTGAATTTGTAAAGTAATATTAGCTTTACCTATAGGTTTTATCAGGTAGTTACCGAACCCTTTCAAAGAAAATTCATCGACTTGTTCATGTAAAATGTTTAAATCTTTAAAATCACTATTTCTTATTAATGTGCACTGACTTCCTAAATCTACGTAGCATGTTTTGGGTATTTCATTTACTAAAATTGGTAATATATATTTTTCATCGGGATTACCGACTAGTTTAATTTCAGAAATATTTTTATCGACCGTTTTACATTCAACAACTGAGTCTGTACGTGTTGATTGTTTACAAAAGACCGCATCATGCCCTTGTTTATTGCAACTACTGCAAGTAACTAAAGGTTTTAAACATTTATAACTTAAATGACCTGTGGTATTACAATTATAACACACGCGAATTCCTGGATTATTTAAGTTGTTAAAGCTATTTAGATTATTACTTCTTTTATAATTTGGGTTTGTATAATGATATGGATTTGTATTAGTGCTATTTGAGGTTTTAATATAATCAAAGTTACTATTTTGGATACCGAACCGTCTTCGCACAAAAGGCGCGCGTCTTTCGTCATACTTAATAGTTTTAAAATATGCTAATAAATCTTCTGGTTTAGAATAACTGCTAGATTGTGCTCCTATCCTAACACTCCTATCTTCTATGCCATCTATCAAACAATCAATAGCTTTCTGTCCATATATTTCACAGCGATTTATTAAATTCATTTTATAATAAAAGTAGATTTCCAATGTTTCATTATATTTTGTTTTACGTTCAAGCATCTCTTGTAACATTTGTGCGTAATTTTGTACCTTGGGAAAATTTTGTCTTAATTTGTCTTTCCATTCTATCCATGTGAAATTTACCGACGGAAGACCCTGATACCAAACTTTAGCTATCCCTACTAATTTAGGTAAGGCGTAATGTATAGTTTGTGATTCAGACCAGTTATACAGATTGGAACACTCTTCTACCTTATTTAACCACATATCTATTGTTTGCTCTTTATTTGCTGGGTCAAATTCAGGGACTGCATTAGTTATCATGGAAAAGTGATTTTGATTATGTGATAATGATGAAGGTAGATTTTTAATTATATCTAACATATCTTGAGCTGTTATTTGAATTCTTTCATAGTCACTATTTTTCCTTGGACTCGATCTACGCATTCCTTTTTCGGCATCACTATCAGCATTTTCATTAGAAACAGAGGATTCACTCACCCGTTCTCTTCGTCGTTTCACTGCACGCTGCCTCGAACTAGTTATCCTCCGCTTTCTGGATGTTTGGTCCAACCTTGCTGGATATGGTTCGAAAATTACGGAGCGTGCTGCAGAACGCGATCTAGACCGCCTTTCACGCTGGTCAAGCAAAGTTGATCCGATGCGTTGCATGGTGCGTGAACGAGACCGCCTTTGTCTTGAATCTAGGCTCTGCCTGGTGCGTGAGCGGGACAGCCTCAGGGATTCCCAACGCTGCCTTGTGCGTGAACGAGACCGCCTTTGTCTTGAATCTAAGCTCTGCCTAGTCCGTGACCGGGACAGCCTCTCGCTTATCGCAGCTTCCTGTTCTGGTACTTCGTCCATAGTTCTGAAACTTTCAATTTTTGGCCGTAGGCGAGATTCAATCCCACTTCTGAGCTGTAAAATAAAACCTCCTCAAATTCCAATCAGAATATATTTATTTTTCAATATGCTTCCACAAATTTTCAAAAGAGTATAAACTTTTCACAAATATATTCACAATAGATCATAACCAAGAGTGATGTGATCTTACTACACGTGGAGAATACAATGCATCCGAATCTACTTCACATTACCCTTTTTATACGTGGATTCCATTACCCTTTCCATTCCACCAATCAGTTAACATTTCCGGTTTGACTCCTTTCATTCCACCAATCAGTTAACGTTTCCGGTTTAAACTCTTCCATTCCACCAATCATTTAACGTTTCCGGTTTAATACACTTTCTGATCAAATTAAATCTATTCCTAATTTATTTATTCACTTCCGGTATCGTAACACCTATTTTTAATCAAATAGTATCTAATATTTCAGTCAAATAATTTATCACCTTGGGTTTCATACATCTCAAATTCTTAATTAATTACAGAAGTCAAACTAATCTAACATATATAATATATGCATTGGTTGTTGACTTCAGCGACAAAAGAAGTGAGATCTAAATGGGTGCCAAAGTTCAATGGTCAGTCCTGCAAATTATTTATAACAACATAAAATATTTTATAACAACTTAAAATATCATTTCTTCTTATAACTTAGGATAATATGTTGAAGACTAAGGCTTTGGCTTGGCTAGTTTCCATATACGAATTATTATTAAGTAGGTACCTAAAAGTACAGTTTCTACTAGCAAGCCAAATTTTCGGAAGAATAAAATAAGAACTTACAGCTTTACAACTTGCGAAGGCTATAATTCGTATATGAAAACTAGCCAAGCCAAAGCCTTAGTCTTCAACATATTATCCTAAGTTATGAGAAGAAATGATATTTTAAGTTGTTAGAAAATATTTTATGTTGTTATAAATAAATTGCAGGACTGACCATTGAACTTTGGCACCCATTTAGATCTCACTTCTTTTGTCGCTGAAGTCAACAACCAATGCATATATTATATACATATCACAATTTTGGATTTTGGCTCTCATTTTACATTTATGTTTTTGATGGGATATCATTTCTTTTTGTACAGAAATTATTGAACACAATCTCAAACTCAAAACATATTTATTCAAAATAGGTACCTACCTACAAAGTACACCTTCTGAACGTCATGCTTACAGAGCATAAGACGTGATGGTGATAACTAACTACGGTATCTTAAAACTAAAGCTACGAGGGTTCCAAACGTGCCCTGGTCTGAGAAGAGCCCGCAACAAACTCAACTGTGTTTGTTTTATTATCACCATCTCACAAATATTTGAAATTATATATACAATATAACAGTTACATAATCAGCCGCTGTAACAATTCATACCCATGCCTTGCTATCATTCAAATAATCCTTTACACTGTAATAGGACTTTTCTATTAGTTCATTGATTTATTCATCTTCATATTAAATAGGTAATCACTGTCGTTACATTATCAAGAAAGCTGCCGGTGCAACAATATCATTTCGATGGTGAGCCCACCCATGGTAACAACAGGTCTTAGGATCCTGTTTACACTCAGGTGACAATTTATGCACCTCAACGTAACGTACCCAAATTGCAAACAATGGTCATCCATGGAATATAGCGCGAAGTCGGCGAGATCGAATCCATATTATAGTATAGCAAAAGTTTTTAGTGAAACATTGAAAACAAGCCGCGGTAAACAGTCGATATCACTAAAACCACTATAGACAATGATTAAAAATCACAATGACTGACAACTTGAACTGACGACTTCAAATACGTTTCTTCTTCTTTTCTGTCAATGACGTTTCGTTGCACAAAATGCGTGAATACGAAGGTAAGGTTTTAATGCAACTATATTATTATTCATTATTATTTACATTAAAATAATAATTATGTGTCATTTTCAATAGTTAACAACACAAAATAACGAATTTAAACAAAGACCTGCAGTATGATTGATATGTAATAGGAGTTTTTTTTTTACTTAACAACTCTTGTTTTATTTAGTTGTGCATGCACTATGCGTAGAATGTAATGCAAGTTGCCGCAGGAAGTGGACGAGGGAGTTACTACCACCGCTTAAAGCAGTATTATTTCAAAGTAACGGTTGAATGTCACGTACTTTGACGTCCTTAAAATAATGATTATAACACTACGACATGAACGTCAACAATATTAAAATAATACGGCTTTAAGCGATGGTAGTATGCCCCGTGTCAGAGTTTTGATCTATCCGTAGGTAGATCATAAAAATGACGATTTTTGGACGTTTATATCTAAATAACCATTTGAGGTGTGCTTATGAAATTTGGAGCACATACGTATCTCGCGGGTCTCAATATATGAGCCAAATTTGACATGTTTAAGTGTAATAGTTTTTGAGTTATGAGGGGGTCAAAAGTGGCTCCAAATGGTTCGTGTAATATTACACACGGTGCTGCCAGTTCTTTCTTTTTTGAACTTTGGCTGGACACGCTTCCGCGTGTCTTGATTTTAAAACAGTTCCAAAGATAGGTAAATAGGTAATTGAGCATACAATAATTTTTTTATTTTACAAAATGTTTTCTTTATTATAAAGAAAATTTAAAATTAAATATACTTTGAGCTCTGTTAGCTGAGTTACTCAAACAAAATGTATGAAAAATTTAATAAACAAAGGATGCACCAGTCTGAATATTTATTCATTCTTGCGCAGTTCGTTTATCTTAAAAAAGAATTAATTAAATGAAATTGTTTCATAAAGGCTGTGTCGTTTCATTGTTTTTTTAAATTTTCATAAAGGCAACATTTTATGACGTTTGTATAAAATAGGTAAATCATTCTATTTTTTTCTGTTTAAAAATTCTGCAATTTAGCAATTCTGTTCATGAATTGTGTATTGTATATTATATTGGCATAATAAAATCTGACATAATAATAATATTATAGTAAAAATATTCTGAATATATACTTATCAACCGACTTCAAAAAAAGGAGGAGGTTCTCAATTCGACTGTATTTTTTTTTATGTTTGTTACCTCAGAACTTTTGACTGGGTGGACCGATTTGGATGATTCTATTTTTATTGGAAAGGGCATACTTCCCAAGTGGTCCCATATAAATTTTATCGAAATCGGTCGAGCGGTTTTTAAAATATCAACAATAAAATAAGTACTTTGTATAGCGTGTGCTTGTTGTTGTAAAGTTGGCGCGGGAGTTTGAAGTCGGTTGTTTAAAAAGAATTATTGACCGAGCGAAGCGAAGGTCTCTGAGTCTACTTGAGTGAATTTGCACTTGTCCGTCCTAGGGTTGCCAACCATACTATAATACTATTATTATTGGTATTGTACTGTATTTCGGGTCTGCGTACTATATACTGTTGAAGAAGCACATAGTACGCAAAAATATTCCATAAAATACTATTTTTGTGAAGTGTACTATATTTTTTATAGCTTAGTCCGAAAAATACTATATTTCGCTTACGAAATGTTAGCAACCCTATCCGTTTGTCTGTCAGAGCCTTATAACTTCTGAATTACTGAACGTAATTACTTCAAATATAAATATAATATGTAAACCGATGGCCTCCCGCCAAATATGGCTTAAAAAGTTATAAAAATCTTTATTTCAGGGGGGCTCTCATAGAAGCGAATGCGAAATAAAATATTTTTTATAGCGTTACATATGGTTGTGGTATATCATTTTAAAGATAATTAGGAATAGAGTCTAAAAATTTTTTTTTTAATTTTTCCTCTAAAATTGACGAAATGGGGGGCTTTCAAAGTGGTGATTTTCTAACGTCCAAAGTTGACCTCAGAACTCTCAATTTTCTGAAAGGCTAAGATTGAAACTAGATCAATTATTTGAATTATATCTTGTACTTGAACAACAAATACTAAAATTAGATAAATATTATAAGGAAACGAAATTATTTAATTTTTAATGAGATTTAGTATTTTTAACAGAACCTCACAATGGTGTCAATAGATGGCGCTAATGTTAAGAGATAAATATTATATGGAAACGAAATTGTTTAATTTTTAATGGGCTTCAGCATTCAGTCAGTTTAACAGAACTTCACAATTATGTCAATAGATGGGGCTCTGTAAAAGTTTATTCGTTTTATGGATACCGCGAGGTCTCAGTTCGGGGCGAACCACTAGTATTTTATATTAAATTATTTTAAAATATCGCTATTATGAAATGTTTAGGGTATGTGTTTTGGTGAGGGTACTTGGTTACTTTCTTTGTCAACAGTGAACTAAAGTAGGTAGGTTGCGATATTGTGTGACATTGTCAGTTCGTGTCGTGCTGCCAAAATACATGTGTTAAATCGAACTCAATTGTTTTATTTATGTTTCCAAACATATTTGTGGCGACGTTTGGTGAAAATTGAACAAAATTGATAAAAAGCAATAAAATTTTATGAATACAACACGGACTCCGATAGTAGGCATGATGATTGATTTTGAAAAATGGTCAGATTATGTTCGGAAGTATCTACTATTTCGAAAAAAATATCTTATTTTAGCAGAAAAATAAGGTTTGGTAGACAAAATTAGTATTTGAAATCTTAATTTTAAAATTCACGCCAAAACGCTTACCGCTGTCATGGCGTCGTTTGTGACGTCACTTTTGTTTTTACCGATGTACTCTGTGCAGTGTGCATTTTATACAATAGAGTGATTGTCATTCGCTTCTTGGTGTTTAATCCAGATTGCTGTATTTTATAGTTTTGTTTTATCAAAAATAAATAGCAATCTCACTCGAAATAGAAAAATAAATACGTTTTTTTATAATCCATGAATCCTATTTCATTAGATAAATTCATAATTTCATTGATTCTTGGTTACTGTCATCATGCCTATTGGGTTACATAGATCGACAAAAGTTTTTTTGGAGACGTATAGCGTCGTCATCAATAATGTTTTTTTTTTCAATCTGATTTATTTGGGGGCTTAACGATAATGTTAAACGCGCAAATTTTTTCACAGTGTGTGGTTCGCGGGTGTACAATACTTTACTTTCTCGTCGGCTCTTCTCAGTAGAATCACTTTCCGAACCGGTGGTAGAGTCTTGACGTATCATAAGTGACACAAGTTGTCCTACGTGAAATAAATAAACTATTTATGATTTACTTGCGTTAGTTACGCCGAGAAAGACGACTGAAGTGACTTTTACTTTAATAGAAAGAAGGTGACTGAAAGGTGACTAAAGGATAGCTATTATGACGTCCGCTAAGAAAGGATTTTCGAAAATTCAACCCCTGAATGGGTAAATTTAAAGTGTAAGTTGCTTGAAATTTGTGTAGTTCACGCGGACGAAGTCGCGGATAAAAGCTAGTTTTGTATAAGGATCTAACCAAATTAGTAGTAGGTACGCCCCCAGGACATTTCTTTTTACTGTACCTACTTATGACCAAACATTTCGTGTGCTATTGCGAACCAGTAGGGCTAGCATGCGCTCAACGAGTAAAATTATGTCTACCCACTGTCTCTATTTGTCTACCGAAGCTATTATGGTTACTTCATACTGGTCTCGTTACGTCAAAAGTAGAGATAAAAGTAATATTTCTTATCTGTGGTATTTATCTAAGAACCTTCACATGCCGACTATTTTTTCTTGTAATACATATTATATAAACCGTATTTTGTGCATGTTAGGGTATACGGAAAATTAGCCGGCAACGACAACATCTCTTGTCGCGAGATATCTCGTTGTGCGCATGCTAAGCCTGCAGGCGTAGCAGCAAGTAGGTAGATCTACCTTATAGAGTATACCTACTGCATGTAGCAACAACCCAATTAAAATACCTACACAAACAATCAAATCATTTAAATAATAAAAAGTACTTAGTATAACTAACGCAAATGCATTATTATGTACATATTTCGGATGATGCAATAAAAAACACCTCTTTCATCACATTAAGTGAACTGAACTGATTGGGGTCAAACTCACCATGAATTGTCAATCAATGAACGACTCCCTCTTACCCTCTGGATTGAATGGCTCTTTATTGGTATCTCGTATTGAAAATTTCATTCCTCAAACATTCTTCTACCCTGGTACAAGACCTTTCAGAGTTCAGATACCCACTTATAATAAATTTTATTAGTGTCAATTATAATTTTTTTATCATGCATCATCGTCACGACATGAGTGAAGATCGGCCGAGGAAGAAAAGAAGTTTTTTTAACGCACTCATGAAAAGGTTATTCCCCGAGGCCCGAAATTTCAATCGCCATTATAATGGATAACAGAAGAAAACATTTGAGGTTATGACAGTTTTTATATTGGAAATCTGTCAAACGTGAAATTTATTCCTCGGTTAAAGATTATTCAGCGACTGAAAAATCAGGCCTTAATATTGTAATCATGGTATATTAATGTGTTAAAAGTAGTAATACTTAGTTTTTACGCTATAAAAATAATACCAAGCTTTTTTTCACAGAAAATGTTCGCACATTAAGGACGAGCCGCACGTGCAATGCATCATAAGAACCGCACGAACGCAACACATTGTATTTTATACAGTCAATGGTGCAAATTACTTTGAACGCAATTTTGTACTCAATTATCTAAACTATATTGACATTTAAAATCATTGCCATACTTTTCATGATTATACTGCTGAAAAGGATGACACTATTTAAGACGTTTCAATGTAGTATTCAAATAATCGTGTGTTATACACGATTATTGCATTGCAACATTGATTGTTATAAAACCAATGTCGGTAATATTAAATTCGAGAATTTTTCTGTGCTGTCTTTTCCCCACTTAGCCGTCAATTGTACACAATAATTCCACTTAAGCACGTCCCGACTATGGATTTTACCTATCAACCTACAAGCAAAACTGATCGTCAAAACTTCTCTAGTTAAAATTTCATTTTTTTAAATAATGATTTTCAATATTGTAGCTACACCTAAATTGAAATTGCTGAAAATTAATATTAACACTTCTAAACTGCTTAGCCTGTAGCTGTATGCTCTAAATAAATACGGAAATCATGGTTTAACAAACTGACAAGTCTGACTCGTCGTAACTGACATGCTGCTGTCGTCAGCATTTAACAATGTCAGTAACTTTCGTTTGCGGCCATTGCGCTAAGAACAGCGTGTGCAATTCATCCGCAATGTGTTAACATAATTCAACCAGACTTTTTTTTTCAAATTATTTATTGAATATTCCTTAAAAAAGTTAAGTCTCCTTTGGCATTCTTGTAAATCGAAAATTTTTTTTTTTCAGGATTGAGTTAGCCTACAATGGTTCCAGAGAAGACCTCGACCCTTACGTGCCAGCAGACCATAGACCTTTGGAATCCAACACATCGTAAGTTTAAGCATTTCTTTTCTTAAAATCTTATCTTTACTGTATAGGTATTAATTTTGACGACCTCTTTAGACGAGTGGTGAGCGTTGAGTGGTGCCTTATAAGCGGGACCCCGGGTACAAATTCCGGCAGGGTCAATTTGGGAGTTTATAGATTCTAAATTTTCTGGGTTAGTCTGGTGGGAGCGTTTGGTCGTGACTGGTTACCACTCTATCGGCAATGACGTGCCGCCAAGCGATTTAACATTCCTTTACAATGTCATAGAAACTGTTTAGGGGTATGGGTTTCATAAACCTAAGTTTCATATTCCAGTACTTTGGGAAGTACTGGAAATGGTTTTTCGAACTATCTATACTAATATTACTTATAGTTGCGAAAGTTTAGATGGATGGATGGATGGATGATTGTTACTCAATCACGCTAGAACGGCTTAACGAAATTTGGCATGGAGATAGATTATAGCCTGGATAACACATAGGCTACTTTTTATCTAGGAAAATTATAGAGTTCCCGCGGGCACCAATTCTAAATCCACGACGTCGCGGACGAAGTCGCGAGCATCAGCTAGTAATATTTTAATTCATGTGCCACTTTACTCATGTGACTCTGGTTCTCCTACGATACGGATACGGATTTCAAAATTAAATTTCACCGAGCCCCCATTCAATTCATTTCAAATTCAAATTCATATGATTAAAACTGCAGAGACATGTTTTATACATAAGGTGGTAAACAGAATGACGGAGACAATGTTTCGCCTCAATAGGCATGCAAAAATAATAATTAATTATAACTAGATCATCCGATCATCACTAGATGATGCCCGCAACTTCGTCCGCGTGGATTACGATATTTGATTCCCGCGGGAACTCTTTAATTTTCCGGGATAAAAGGTAGCCTATGTCCTTCCCCGGGATACAATCTACCCTGTACCAAATTTCATCAAAATCAGTTGAACAGATGGACCGTGAGAGCGTAGCAGACAGACACACTTTCGCATTTATAATTTTAGTATGGAAGTATGGATATTATTCATTTTAATTTTCAAGCCCCCTGATTCTCATTTCGTAAAATAACGGTAGATTTGGCACCTGAAAAAGGGACGAACGTCTAAAAAAAAATAAGATGAACCTTCGCATTCTTCGAGGTTGAAAAATAATGTTTTCACTGAGATGAGTGCGCAGCTGTTCGCAATCCAGTCATAAAGATCACACCATTTGGCTTCGTTCTACTAGGATTACTTTTATAAATTCTTGAAGGTTTTTACCTGAGAAAATTATATATTTTCTTGCTTATATTCTGCACGCTCGCCTTATCTTTTTATAATAGAGCTACTAAAAGAAAAAGTTATTTTCTAAACCGCTCTTAATTTCTTCTACTCAGTAAAGCACAGTCTTTCGTTCAGTACAGTTAGTATGAGATTTTGCATGTCACAAAGTTTGACCGAATTTGAAGGCAAACATAATAACGTCAAAGTATAAATTAAAAGTCGATAATTCAGCACCACTTAATATTCATTAACTGCCTCGTTGGTCTAGTAGTTAGCATGTTTGACTGCGGCCGACGAGGTCCCGGGTTCGATTCCCGGGTCGGGCCATAGTTAAGTGTTGGGTTTTTCTGACCAGAAGTTCTCAGTACTAGCCCGGAGCTAGTTGGCGGTGTTTCACCGCCGTCCCGGTTATTATCACTAACATGATAATATGTAGTTGTTAAAGCCCGCCAACCCGCATTGGAGCAGCGTGGTGGGTCTAAGCTCTAATTCCCTCTCTCCTATGAGAGTGGAGGCCCGTGCCCAGCAGTGGGCTGTAGTGGTGGTGGTGGTGGTGGTGGAATTTTCGTTCGCAAAGATCTCTCTTGGAGCACTGACTATTAGTGGTAGTTATGGATTGAAATTGAGCTTTACAATAAGACGGCTAAGGCCTATTTTACTTTAAAGCTTAAGTGTTTCGACGATCGAATTCTATCGTAGGTGAGATATTAAAATCTTTTACTAAACCTAAAAAATTACGAATTTATGACGAAGATAGAGATAACTTTAAACGTTATTTTAATTAGATTTTTTATAAAATTAGTTTAAACCTTCGTGAGATCTGTCCTTTGTAAAACTAACAATCCCTAACTAACTAACAATCCAGTGGTTCCTTATTTAAAGTGGAGTACAGAGTAGTTATAAAAAAAACCGGCCAAGTGCGAGTCAGACTCGCACACTGAGGGTTCCGTACAAACCTGTAGTAAGTTTTAAATTATTAAAAATATTTTTATTTTAAATATATGAGTTGATTGAATGAAAGGTAAATTGCGGTTTACGATTTATTTTAAAAAAAACTACTTACTAGATCTCGTTCAAACCAATTTTCGGTGGAAGTGTGCATGGTAATGTACATCATATATTTTTTTTAGTTTTATCATTCTCTTATTTTAGAAATTACAGGGGAGGGGGACACACATTTTACCACTTTGGAAGTGTCTCTCGCGCAAACTATTCAGTTTAGAAAAAAATGATATTACAAACCTCAATATCATTTTTGAAGACCTATCTATAGATACCCCACACGTATGGGTTAGATGAAAAAAAATTTTTTGAGTTTCAGTTCTTAGTATGGGGAACCCCCAAAATTTATTGTTTTTTTTAATTTTTGTAAAAAAATCTTAATGCGGTTCACAGAATACATCTACTTACCAAGTTTCAACAGTATAGTTCTTATAGTTTCGGAAAAAAGTGGCTGTGACATACGGACGGACAGACAGACAGACAGACAGACAGACAGACAGACAGACAGACATGACGAATCTATAAGGGTTCCGTTTTTGCCAAATTTGGCTACGGAACCCTAAAAATGTTTTAGAACGTATAGTTGTACTTTTAATGAGAGGCAGTAAACTGACGTTCAATAAGCGGATATTATGACGTTCGGGTTTATATGTATAATTTATGCACAGTTTTACCGTTTACCATGTAAACGTGAGTTTACTGCATCTAATTAAAAGTCCGAGAATAGTTCTTTTAGGATAGAGCGGATCTGGCCTGAAAAAATCGTACGTGACAAAAAAGTGATGAAATCTTCCTCTAGTATACATGGAGAGAGAAAGTACTTGTATGTAATTTTTTTAGTTCATTTTGAACATTTTTGGCACTCCCAAGCAACTTACTGTAACTCAATCAAGAGCCGCGTTGTAAGCAAGATTCGTAAGTTCGAATACCTCTCACGAAATTCGCAAACTTGTATGTTTTTATATTGTTTTTACAGACAACGTCAACAAACCACCCGGTTTGTTTTTAACGTACTTCCAAATTCGATGTGTGTATGAACCGTTAAGGTACCTACTTGTGCATTTTACACTCCATGTATTATTTATTTCACGAAAATGCCAGCGAGCATGGTCCAACAAATTTCACAGGTTGTATTTTTCCGGATTTAAAATGGAACGCTGCGCAAAAATGCGAGTAAAACGTTACCACGTTATTCGATATGTATATAAAATGCATGAAAATATGACTCCCAATGATGAAACAGTATGGTCGCTTTTCAAATAACTAACTTATTTTACTTTTCCCAGTAGGATTCGACACTGTGTTACGATTTTGAATTTTATATGAACGAGCAATCGCCCGATATAAGTACCTATCCCTCAAAGTAAAAGTCAAAAGTCTTATGCTGAGATCTATACAGCGTACTTTGCGTTTGCTCAGGCTTTACTTACAGTTAAAACGGGATGGACTTATGTGTGTATCATAAAATGTCTCATTTTAATTCAGTCTTAAGTCAGAGCTAAGTCAAATTATACCTACTCTATAGATCTCCTTGACACTCCTCTCCAGTCAAAGCCTACTTCTTCGTAAGTTCGTACATTAGAAATTAGAATAATAGCAAGGAATAACACTAGTTATTTTCGCCAATTTTCTTTATTAAAAACTAAGTGTGTATATTATACTCGTACAATAAAAATAAATCTGAAAAATGTCTGTAACTTTATACTGAGATTTTTGAATTATTGAAAAAAGTTAGAAAGTACGAGGGAGAGGAAAACTTAGGGCAGGGTGCTGCCTTTAATGCACACTAATATTTTTTCTTACGAGTCCACTTTTCTTATACGCTAAATACGCTCATATTTGTTACTTTTTTTTTAATAGAAAGTATCAAGTAACTTTAATCTTACGAGGTATCCAACGACACCACTACACTTGTCTTAAATGCTATTGACTGATTTCCAGGAGTTTCGGAGCTCTGGCCCATTTGCTCAAGGCCTCTCTCGGTTCCGGAGTGCTGGCGATGCCTCTCGCCTTCAAGAACGCAGGCCTCGTGGTCGGCGTGTTCGCAACTATGGTCATCGGCTTCGTCTGCGCACATGTTATTCATGTCCTGGTAAGTTCTGAAACCCTAGTACCATTGAGTAGGTATGATAGAGTTAGCGATAATTAGGGGCATCTTCTACAACTCATTACTACTTTTAAACCATCCCCACCAGGCCTTAATAGGGCGCAACCCCCACCCCTTCGCAGGGACAGACGTTTAAATTTTACCTCATTACATTTTACACGGTTGACTAAATTTCGACAGCTTTTGAGATAAGCAACAGAACAACATTATACATATACATTGTGGCTGTAATAATTACAGTTACAATGTATATCTAATCTGTTATCTATGTAAGTAAATTATTTACTCAAATACTGTTTTAGATAAGCCAGGAAGGATCACTCCGAGCAACAGTCTTGTCTGTCCTACCCCTAGTTTTACTGTTTGTGTATTAATTTTTACTGATTCGTATTTGAACTGTTTGCTCCAAATCTCAAAAATCAGTCGCTAAATATTTAAGTAGGCACTAAGCTAGAATTAAAGTACCTTAGAAAACGGCGTATTTTGACAAAAGCTTTTGAATTGAGAACTTTTTAGAGTAGGCATTAGCGAAGAAAGGGAACGCTAAGTGCCTGACTTTAAAGGTGCCTTTCCACTAGAGATGTGCTACGTTGCTAAGCTACGGATGTGTCAAACCGTCTATATCTTGTCCAACGATTTATTTTAGTTTTGGCATATGCACGTCTATGAAGTGTCATAATAATTTACTGACAGGCAACCATCGACAAAAAAAATGCAATACTCCATAGACGCATATCGTTTTTTCCAATAGTGAACCGACATGTCCTTTTACCCGATATTTCGTAACTCGTATACTTATCTAGTAATTACAAGTACATACTTTAATTTTCAAAATAGTCACGGAGCTTCAACTTTCCTTTTGTCGCTTAAGCACCATACATCTTTGGCGATGGATGGGTTCTATGACCTGACGGATTCATGTACTGTATGTCATGTATTCATGTACCTATTTAGTGTACTGTTGTATATAAATGATTTATTTCAATATGTACATACTTTAATATACTTAGTCATTTGAACACTTGGGTATGTTTATAAAACAATATATAAAACAATAAAAAAATGTTGAGCAAAGGTAAATATCAAATGTGTCAAATCGATTAAAACTTCTAAATAAAGAAAGTCGATTGTTATCAAAAATCGAATCAGTAACGCGTTAGAACATCATTGACTCCATCTGCCAAAAGTAAAATAAATGATTGGACAGAGAATAATAGGATCGCTAGATGTTATATCAAGCGCTCTTATGGCCTGTTTCCTTTGAAGATTTAAAAAAGATCCGCTAGAGGCAGCACTAGTGGGGGGTACATAATTATGTTTGATTTCTCCATTATGAGTCTAATACTCTGTAGCATACAGATACTTTTGGTGCTTTGTAAGCATGACGTTCAGAACGTGTTCTTTCTAGGTACCTATTTTGATTAAATAATATATTTTGAGTTTGAGTTTGAGTTTAGAGGCTATTTTCGTAAATCTTTAGGGGAAACAGGCTAATTATTGATGAGTTTGAAGCACATCTGTAGCTTAGGAACGTAGCGCATCTCTGGTGGGAAGGCAGCCTATATCAAAAGTGAGTTTTATGACACAAATAGCATGGAATTACCGCGGGCATTACGCAATTGTTTACAAATCACACTTTCACAAATCACAATGGTATACCGCAATTTTCTCTTTTGTTATGGTGATAAAACTATGACAGCTGCTGTCATTATATTTACGTAACCAACTAAATCTACTTTTGTTTTAAAAATATGGCCCTTACGTATAAAATAGTACATTACTGCCCAGGCTGGAAATAAAACAATTTACGGCCGAGGAATATTGGAAGGACGAGGCGAAGCCGAGCACTATACAAGTGACTCGTAAAAGAACGAGGCGCAAACCGAGGCCTTTTTGTTTTTATTAATTAGGAATTAGCTATTTAAAAATACATGATAACTTATTCTAGAGGCCCGCAATTTCGTAGGTAGGTACGCATCGATAATATTATGGGTTTTGAAAATCTCGAGGTAACTGTTTGACTTTCTGGCATAAAAAATCAGTATCCCGGATGTAGGTACGTTTTTGTTTATGTGCCTAGTTTCATCAAAATCAGCTAAGGGCTGGCCATAAATCATAAAAAGTAGAACAAAAAAGACAGAAGCTGAACTTAAAATAGGCGACCTTATTGGTTACCTTAGAAGCAATCTTTTCAATCAATCTTTCTTGTAGAAATTTACTATTATGACCTTCAAAAAAAAGTACTACGGTACCTACTTTGAATAAAATATTTGATTTTGATCTCTTCCAGGCAACCTAGAGAGAGAAATTATAAAAGATCTCTGCGTTTCATCCTGCCAAAAAATATAAATATAATACTAATAATGATAATACTAATATAGTTATAACACTAGTATAATACATGAGATCATTCCTTCAACTCTTTTTTTATTGAAAAATATTTTAATTTTCAGGTCAAAACCTCTCAACAACTCTGCATTGACATTAAAAAACCATCCTTAGGTTACGCGGACACCTGCGATTTAGTTTTTCAAAATGGCCCGGAGCCTGTGAGAAAATACGCACCTTTCGCCAGGTGAGAAAACCCGTTTTTACACGTCTTCATATTAACTTCGCGTGTAAGTTACGAGGCCATAACTTCAGAGGAAAATACGTTCCAAATAGGTTTTACTTTTTTTTACTTTTTGTCGAGTTAAACTTAAAACTTATTTTTTTATAGCGTGAATAAAGTGTATTCACTATTTTTTTTGGGCAGTAGTCAGCGCTGTGTAGTTCCCGGGTTCGATCCCCGGCAGTGTCAATTTGGGGATTTACATGTTCTGAATTTTCTTCTCGTAAAAGCTTCGGTAAAAGCTAGATAAAACCGGCAAATACGTGCTGCTAATCGATTCAGTGTGGTATGGAGGGGAATAGTTTTAATATAACTTTTTACTTAAGATAGACTAAACTATAGATTATATACCAAATTCTTCTCTGCACCCTTCTGTTTTATCTTTTTAACCTTTTAGTTTATTGTCTTTTTTTTGAGTGTGTGCAATAAAGAGTTATATCTATCTATGAAATTTTATCTTCGAAATTAACTAAATCGCTACTTAATAAAACATTGTTCATAAGCGGGCTTAAGTAAAAGGTATAATAAATAACGACCTTTTCCTCATCATCTATTTAAAATTTAGCAAGCTTCATTAATTAGATTTAATATAATTATTATTTTAAGAAAATTTGCGAACATTTAATTTTCCCCGGTTCACTTAAAATCATTAATTGCTTTAACGAAAATAATTACGACATAATTTATGTCGTAATTATTTTCGATTTTTACAAGCTTTGAAGATGGATCGCTTGTAACACTTAGTTTATGTATTAGCCTTTCTAAAAACATTTTTTTTTTCGTATTTACGCAGAGAACTAGCAGACTGGGCGCTGGCGGTGACACATATAGGAGCATGCTGCGTCTACATTGTCGTCGTGGCTGAATCTTTTAAACAAGTAAGTTATACATATTTCATCATCATCATTAACATCAGTCAATCCTACGACTCGGCCTAGTACTGAGCTCAGCCCCGAGTGTGTACGGAAATCGTAATTGCAATGGATAATCCGATCAGAGGTGCAATCATGTAAGGATTGCCGATCAAATCGTAAAAGTTCGGCTTCAAAGTAAAATAAACCTTAACAGCATTGATTTAGAGCTCAATTTCGTATATCCATTCTTACACGTTTACGCAATCGTACGTATGAGAATGGATAAACGAAATTGAGCTCTAATTCAATGCTGTTATGGTTTATTTTACTTTGAAGCCGAACTTAGACGATTTGATCGACAATTCTTACATAATTGGGCGGCTGCCCCCGTAATAGTTCGACCTGTTGGAGTTCATAGATGCCTGCACGACAAAAAGCATATATTATGAACTCCTTAAACAGTTTTAAGCTGTTAAATTTTTACAATTTGTTTAGATAACTGACATGCCCCTTACCGGTTAGCCCGCTACCATCTTAGACTGCATCATCACTTACCATCAGGTGAGATTGCAGTCAAGGGCTAACTTGTAGTGAATAAAAAATAAGATAATTGGACCTCTGTATATGGAGTTCATAGCAGGCACGTCAAAATCATGTGTGAACTCCTGATACAGTTCGAGTAATACGTTTTAAGCTGTCAAATGATTAGGATTTGCTTAGACAAGGGCCTCAGATCTCTTTGAAGGAGAAGGGCTATCATAGTCCTAACGCTGCGCATGCAACGGTTTGTGAAGATTTGCATTCTTCGCATTTCATTGATAGCAAGAGATATTGTATTGCTTGAAATGCACTTAGTCCGAAAATTTAAAGGTACGTGCCCGGTATACAAACCCTTGACCATGATAGGAACTCGAACCACAATAACCAATGGGCTAAGTATGCATAATTAGTTATTATGAACTAGATGATACCCGCGACTAGGGATCCCACTATATCCTAAGGTAACTCTTTAATTTTCCGGGTTAAAAGTAGCCTGTGTCCCTGGGATGCAACAAATTTTGTCAATACCGGTTGAATAATATGGGCCGTAGAAGACAAACAAAAAGATAGACAGACAAACTTTCGAATTTATAAAATTAGTATGGAATCGGATATTCAACAACTAGTCAAATTAGCAACTTTTTTCAAACGTCAAAACACGCTTAGTATGGGATTTTGTATGATATATTGAATTGTGACGTCATCAAAGTTCGACGCATAATTATTATAATTTAATCGATAGTTTACAATAATTATGGAACTTCAAACTAACAGAAGATGTGAATTTTAGGTCTTTTGGAAGACCCTCTATTTAATAATCAGTAAGAAATAATTTATTTTTGACATAGCCATCATCTGACTGCCTCGTTGGTCTAGTGGTTAGCATAGTTGACTGCGGATCACGAGGTCCTGGGTTCGATTCCCGGTCGGGCATAAAAGTTAGGTATTGGGTTTTTCAATTAAGAAATTCTCAGTGCCAGCCCGGAGTTGGAAGTTGGCGGTGTTTCACCCCCGTGCCTCGGAGAGCACGTTAAGCCGTCGGTCCCGGTTATTATCACTAACATGATAATAGTCGTTAAAGCCCGCCAACCCGCATTGGAGCAGCGTGGTGGGTCTAAGCTCTAATTCCCGCTCTCCTATGAGAGTGGAGGCCTGTGCCCAGCAGTGGGACGTTAATAGGCTGAGGTGATGATGAGGTGATGATAGCCATCATCCCTATATATGAAAGTTTGGATACATACTTGTATATATATATATATACTACTGGTGGTCTCATTAAGTAACATCTTTTATGTATTCCAGGTATCAGATGAATACGGAGGTCCCAAGTGGTCAGTGACAGTATTCTGCGCTCTAACTCTAGTGATATTAATACCGCTGACCCAGATCACTAAACTGAAGTATCTAGTACCGTTCTCGGCACTAGCTAACTTCGTATGGCTGACTTCTATATGTATATCCATATACTACTGCTTGAGGGACCCGCCGCCTGTGTCTTCCAGGAGTTACGCTACTAGTATAACTGGATTGCCAAATTTTATAAGGTTAGTGGGCCTATTTAAAAACTTATCAACCCCTTACGTAACATGAGGGGTGTATGTGTATCTGTGTATCTCGTCTGCCTCGTTGGTCTAGTGGTTAGCATGTTCGACTGCAGCCGACGAGTCCCGGGTTCGAGTCCCGGGTCGAGTCCAAACAAGTGTTGGGTTTTTCTGACCAGAAATTCGCAGTACTAGCCCGGAATTAGGAAGTCAGCGGTGTTTCACCCCCGTGCCTCGGGAGCACGTAAAGCCGTCGATCCTGCGCCTGATCTGTGTGAGGAGTTCAGTTTTCCTATTTTTATTATTGTAAGCCTATATACTTGGTATTCTTTAATTAGTACTTTTTTTAACGATGCGTTATATATCATCCAACTGCAGGACTTCCACTCCTTCTTATTTTGGGCTGTCATCATCATCATCCTCAACCGATAGACATCCACTGCTGGACATAGGCCTCTTGCAAGGATTTCCACACGCCTCGGTCTTGCGCCGCCTTAATTTTGGGCTGTACGGAACCAGAATTTTCCTCCAAATGCTTCTATCTCGTCCCTCCATCTGGTAACAGGTCTTCCTCTTTTCCTTGTTAAATATCTTGGTACCAAGTTGTGGTATGTTTGCTCTATTTTTCATTCCCTGCCCTTGCAACATGTCCCGCCCAGTTCCATTTTCCGGTTTTTGCTATCCTCATTACATCTTTTAATTTACTCCTTTGTCGTAATTCCTGTTTTGGAACTTTGTTAATTAATCTATTCAGTCCTATACCTATCAGTTTTCCTATACCTACTTTCAAAAACTAACAAAAGTCAAACAAGTCTTGGATAAAAATTTAAATGAAAATCGACCCTAACTTGTGTAACTTTAAACTTGTTCGAAGGTAGTTGACCTGTTGCCATAGTAATAATACCACAAGAGAACAAAAAATTGCCCTGAATAGTCTATGGTGAAGATTGCGTTCATTACATCAGAAGAAGAGTTATGTCTTCACTCAAGCACGAAGACTTTCGCTTGGATAGTATTTAAATGCTGCAATCTTTCGTTGCAATTCATATTGTGCAATGACGTGTTTGACCCACATAAAATGTTACTAACCATAAACATCTGTTATACAAAATTGGATGTAGCCCTTTCGAAATGTTTTTTAATGATGCGTTTTACACAATCCGTGTAACATTTTCTTTTTCACGATGTTGTGATGCATTTCACACAACATTGCTTTTGTATCGCAATTGTTATGAATGGCGCAATAATTTGAGAGATTAACCAAGGACCGATTTTATCCGCATGGGCTTAGGTTTTGAAATTCTGTTCGATTTTTTGGGACGAAAGTAGCCTCTGTATCTCTCCAGATTTTGATTCTACATAGCTCAGAATGCTACCAAAATCATAGGTCACAATAATTATGTTGTAACACCAACTGGACCCGGTAAATCAAAGAGAACCGCCCGAATTGCCGGTTCTTCTCAAGACAATACATTTTCCGAACCGGTGGTAAATTCTTGCGACTTATCATAGGTGGCGTGGCACAAGTTGTCCTACGTAAATCATTTCATTTTTATTTTCGAACCTTAATTCAAGCCGACAATGTAGCGGACATTAGTTTACGTAAGTCCTAGAGGAAAGGTCCTAGAGGAAAGGGGCGCATTGGCGTAAGGTAGACTATTTCCAAGCCAATTATCACGTCGAAACACAATTTTAAAAAAATCTCTGCATTGAAATTTATTTTAAACATACCTCTAAATTTACCTTTTAAAGCAATTTTTCTCCTTATTGAAACCAATAATTAGCTCTAGAAATATAAGATAAAATTATTATTCGGATAAACACATTGTCGGATTCATTTATAATTAAAAGTTTATATTTTTTTTTTAGAAATGATTTCATGCATTTTTTGCGACATACGCTTGCTCGATTTCACCCCCCGCGCCTGTGGTTTTCATCTCGTGAGCTCACAGCGCCTTAATATGGATTATTTGTACAATGACAATAATTTTATTTTCAGCACAAGTCTCTTTGCCATGGAAGGCATTGGTGTAGTCATGCCCATCGAGAATGAAATGACCAAACCGCATCAGTTCTTGGGTTGTCCCGGAGTACTCAACATTGCGATGAGCGCTGTGGTAGCGCTGTACGCATTTGTCGGATTCTGCGGGTACTTGAGTTTTGGAGAAGGCGTAAGAGGTAGTCTCACGTTGAACTTACCTCAGGATGAAATGTGAGTAAATGATCAATTTGACAGCTAATCAATTACATTCCGTCAAACTTATGACCCAGTGGCTAAGATAGGAACTAAGTTTTATGCATGTTAAGTTTTTTTTTTAAATTTTATTTTTCATATCTACTAGCGATGATGTCACCGGGTCAAATAAGTTTGTAGGATATAATCAGCAATTCTTTATCAAAACGTGTGCTTAGTATGGGAGTTTGAATTAGTTTAATTTAATAAAATTCGGCGACCTTTTTACTTTAATTGATAGTTGAAAGTGGTTATTAAACTTTAAAATGTCAGGAGACGTGGATTTATAGGACTCTCTATTGGATAATCACTACAAAATAGTTGATATTTTTATAGTTGATTAAAATTCTCCATTACCATTGGCATTCATAAATAAAATATACATTTAATACCTCATTCCCTAACATAAACAAAACACACATTGTGTAATAGCTGCGGCCCTATAGTCCTTAACTCTGACCTTATTAGTCCCTAATAGCTACCGAATATTATAGAAGTTGCAGAAAACCCCAATACATTTTTTAACATTGTTAGAAAGAAATTTTTCCAATTATGGGGCCATTAAACGAAACTGATTTTTAGCAATTTAAACGCGAGAAGTTTGATAGATTTATGAGGACATGGCAATAAAGCAAGATGGCCGCGATGGGCACAAAAAATCAAGGAATATCTTTTCGCAAAATACAAATCTATGTAAAACGAAAACCTTTTTAACTCGCTCAAGCGGTTTTACTTGTCTTGTACTTAACTCACATGCTTTGTTTCATGACAAATTAAGTTTATGACTTTATGGAAATCATACCAAATAATATCCCAATACTGAATAATAAGTAATTATTAAAAGACCGGTAAATACTAAAATATTTATAGATATTTGGTGCACTTTTGCTGAACGTTTCATTATATTTTCCAGTTTAGCGCAAGTGGCGAAGATAATGGTGGCGTGTGTGATGGTGTTATCGTACGCGCTGATATTCTACGTGCCCGTGGACGTGGTGTGGCGCCGGGTGCAGCACAGGGTCCCCGCCAGGGGGCATCGGTGGGGGATGGCGGGACTTAGGTTCTTTGGCACAATATTTACAGGTAGGAATGTTTGATAGGCAACGTTGGCGCAATCTTAAAAAGGCTTATGTCCAACAGTGGATTTATATTGGCTGATGATGATGATGATGATGATGAATGGAAAATATAACGCCGCGTGTAGACTTACGCAACGTAACATGAAATTAAAGAATTTGCCTCTGTCTGTCTGTCAACCACCTTTTTCTCGGTATCGCGTGGAGGTATGAAGTTGAAATTAATATCAAATACTTAGGTCTAAGGTCCCTTGAAGCTATAAAAAAATCATGCTTCTAACTCGACGCAATCAAAAGCCTTAATCAAAACCTATAGGGTATTTTCCGTTGACCTATAATCATGGAATTTGACAAGAAGCAAGGTCTCACAGCACAAGTATAGGAAAAAATCCGAAAGTCGATAATTATGGGGTCTCGTATTGTTGTCAGGCCGCAGGCGCTACCAGCTTAGTGTCATAATATTATGCACCTAAGCCAGTTATTTCACGGCTGATTACGTTTGTGCGTGAGTCTGACTCGCACTTGACCGGTTTTTTCTATTTACCTAATAATTTAACAGAAGCAGGTCGAAACAAATATTTCGTTAGAGGGTAGGATCTGTACAGGGCATCTAAAATTCTACATCAATGGTACAGGGCCACAATTTTTAGTCTTACTAATATTATAAATGCGAAAGTTTGGATGGATGTATGGATGTATGGATGTTTGTTACTCAATCACGCCCCAACGGCTGAACGGATCTGGCTGAAATTTGGCACAGAGATAGATTATAGTCTGGAATAGCACATAGGCTACTTTTTACTTTTTATCCCGGAAAATTAAAGAGTTCCCGCGTGAACCAAAAAACCTCAAACCACGCAGACGAAGTCGCGGGTACCTAATAAAGGATCTACGTGAGAGTGAATGAGAAATCTATACAATTAATTGATATCATTTGCGATAACGCTAAAGGTAGACATCGTGAGGAAACCTGCATGTCTGAGAGTTCTCCATAAGATCTCAAAAGTCTGCCAAACTGCACTGGTCCAGCTTGGTGGATCAGTTTAACCCTTCTTATTCTGAAGAGATACTTGTGCTCAGTACGGCGATGGCTTGAAATGATGATGATAATGACTGTATTTTTCTGTTTCAGTGGCTCTGGCCTGTGCGATTCCAAGACTAGAAATGTTCATGGAACTAGTAGGCGCTGTATGTCTGTCCATCATGGGGCTTTCGCTCCCTGCCGTCGTCGAAACTGTCTTCCGATGGGGCAAAGACCTCGGCCCGTGCTACTGGATCCTGTGGAAAAACTGTCTCATAGTGCTGTTCTCTATGGTAGCCCTGGTATCGGGGGTTACCTTCTCTATCAAGACTATGGTGGATAGTTTGTGATATCATGGCTGTGTACCTCACCCTGGACCATGCAATATTTTTACTGGAATTTCCGAAATCCGCTATTTTGATAAGGCTGAGTCTAATTGGTATAATAAGTAGGTATACAATATGCGTAATAATCAATATACCATTCTACAGAGTAATTATTGCCATCGCATTAGGTAGGTTTTGTAAAAGTTTTTGATGTACACCTTGTACTTTGTAACGATACAAAGTAAAAAGTGTACTTCAAAAACTTCTAAAAGTCCGCTTATGCTTTAAAACTTTAAGCAGATGCAAAATTGAAGCCTTAAACATGCGGAAATAATCCGATTTCCAGCCGGAATTTTCCGTGACCAACTAGAGAGGGAGGTTAAATTATTTTTAAGTAAATAATATTATATTAATATGTAACAATGTTTTCACATTATCCGATCCGATATTGTCAAACTAGTGTCTGTAAGACACCAATCCCGCTTCTGATGTCGGATCGGATAATGTGAAATTTTTACTACTAAGCGCCTGTTTTATAAATTATTGTAATATGACCAACAGATAAATTTTTATTTTTTTTTCTTTTCTTTCAGAAGAGTTTTTTTTGCCTTTTTAAATTTAGAGTGGTCTCTTATACGGGCAAAAAAACTTCAATCCGTTACTCCGTTGCGGCGTAACAAATTAACAAACACATTTTCCATATTTATAAAAGTGTAGTGATACCACAGAATACTTCACAGTTAGTACCTTTCAGGTACAGAAGAATTACTTTGTATTTTTATACGTATTTCAGTGTATAGCAATTCTTGAATCGATGTAATACAGTGCATTTCAGCTCGTACGACACACGCTACAAGCTAAATTGTCTATATACCTACAGTTTATTTGCGACCCTTTCTATGGCAGCGCGTGTAGCGTTAGGGGTTGTCTTAATGAAAAAGTTTCTTAGAGTGCAGTCCATTATTTAGAAACAACCAAGTATAATTCAATACGCTTGTTGTTGTACGCAATTCGGGAAAATTTGGGAGTTCCCTGAAATTTGGTTTAGAGATTGAGTCCCGGGGACGGCTACTTTTTATTCCGGGAAATTTTGGAGTTCCCGTGAGTGGGGATAAAAAAAATATCCACGCAGACGAAGTCGTGGGCATCATCTAGTATATTATTATAAATGCGAATGTGAGTTTGTTACACTTTCACGGCCCATCTTTTCGGCATTTTGATAGGCTACTTTTTATCCCGGAAAAATAAACAGAATGAATGAAATAAAATAAATTTGATTTGAATATTTTAAGACACACTTCGCATTTTACCTAATTATTAGTACCTAGGCATACGTAATGTTATTTTTTTAAGATGCACGGAGCGACGCAGTGACGTAGCGGCAAATATTATTTGTATGAGTTTGTACGGTGCCGCGTCGCGCAGTGCATCTCCGTGCTGCATCGCTTAAGTAGGCCCAATTCCATACAGCCTCAAACAAAAAATACTTGCCGCGACGTGCCGCACCCCTGAAGTGGGGCTAGACCTTTATTGGGCATCCACGATTTAAAAAAAACACAGTTTAATTTAAACTCCAGTGTTATTCAAAATGAAGTTGCGAATCTCTGGTGCGTCCATGGCTGCGAAAACGCCCGGCGCGAAAGGCGCGGCGCAACCCCTGCCGAAAGAAACTACGCCGACTACCATGCCATCTTGTACTGCTGCACCACCAGAATCACCCTAAAACAATAGTAAATTCTAAACATATAAAAGGATAAGGTGACTGACTGACTGACTAATCTATCAACGCACAGCTCAAACCACGAGAAGTTTCATGATGTTGTGAATATCATATTTAACACAACGGAAGTAAAATATAGATTAAAACTAATAAATCAGTGTTTTTTTTTTAATCCATCAATAAATGACTGAGAAGTGATGATTTAAAAGTTTAATTACTTAATGTACACCGATTGCTGTATCTTACTCGAGTGAGAAATTTTGTGAGTGAGTTTTAATACCTAGCCGAGATTTAATACTTCAAAATTATCTTCACACACAAATTAAGTGCTTTTAATTCAATTAAGTCGCGTTAAGTCCATTTATTTCTTTTATTCGGCTTTATAAAGTCGATTGATAGGGAATTATGACGTCACGTCATACGTCTTGCAAGCGGAACTTTAAAGTTTTTTCATTTGTTGAGATATTTTAATGATTATTTCATATTTTTTGTTTTATTTTGTCTTAATTTTCATAATAAATTTAAAAAAAAATGGTAAACTTCTCCAATGGGCTGATATTTGGCATAATGAACATTTGGCATTTCAAGAGTGTCTACACTCTAGAAGTCTGTTGAGTGTATAGTCACTGCTCGTGTAGTACCTATTATTTATTGATATTGGTCAGATAAGTTTGTGGGACTGTAATATACTTTGAACACTGCTAAGAAGCTGTCAGTCAATCAAACGTCGTGATGAAAATAATTATGTTCTAAAAATTACCTGGCAAGTCCCTTTTCTTCCTAAGAAGAAATTGCCTGCACACACCATATTCTTGGTCAGTACTCCCAGGTAAGGTAATAAGCATCGCCAATAACTGACTACCGGCAACTTTACTTTCATTAGTCTGTCCGGTATTGTGGTGGCGTCTTGCTGTAAAGCAAAATAGTATTTAAATAGGTTAGTTATTCTAATTTGAATTAAAAACATTTGAATTTTGATTTTTTTTGAGTAAAAATGTGTCCCTACTTATAACCTATCAAGGGTAGCTTCTGTATGTAATACTGAATAACTTTATGTACTTATGACTTTAAAAAAGGTTGAGTAAAAGCAGTTTCTTTTCATTTAATAAAAATTCTTTCCAAAAAACCGACTTCCAAAGCCACTGTAAATTAAAAAATAATTTTTATTTCTACATACTATGTTGAAGTCGGGCGAGCCTGACGCGTCAACTTTGCCTATTTTTGTTATACTCGCCCGACTTCAACATAGTGTGTAGAAATCAAAATTATTGGAGTTTACTCCTTAAGAATCGATTTTCATATATAAGGCGCCCGGTATGAGAAAAATATGAGAGGTAAAATCTACTGATGAATGACCTCGTTACTTTTTTGGTGCGCACCTATGGTGCGCACCTTTCTTATGAGAAAAATATGAGAGGTAAAATCTACTGATGAATGACCTCGTTACTTTTTTGGTGCGCACCTATGGTGCGCACCTTTCTAATTTGGTTGTGACTTAAGAGTGAGACGTACATAGTGTATGCTGCAAGGCGACTATACCTATATGTTATTGGGCTTGTTTGTTTCTATCAGTGTCAATGTACTTATATTGCTGTTTTTGTTATACATATCAATATAGCTATTTATGCAACTGTATCGTAATGAAGGTCATTTTAATTCGAGTGCTGTTTTTTGATACGAGGCTTGCCGAGTATCAAAATAGGATAGTACGAGTAAACTCCAGTCGTGCGTCGGAGCTGACACACACAATTTTTTTTTTACTTTACAGTGGCTTTGGAAGTCGGTTTTTTGGAAAGAATTTTTATTTTTAACTTTTTAGTGTACTCTTAATCCCTACGGCTTAGGAGTGCAGTACCCTGCAGCATCAGAGTTGAGGAGTTGGGACTTGGGTTTAAGTATGAAGTCGTTGCTTGACACCTACAATATGAATTCAAAATAAAAAATCCTAAATCGCTATTTTTAAGGAGTTCTGTACCCAGCAGCATCAGGGTTGAGTTGAGGAGTTGGGACTCAGAGTTGAATCGTATACACGTGACTTGATACCTAATATATGAATTCACCATCCAAATTGTCTAACTCCCTAGTTTTATGTCGTAGGTATTCCTACAGCATCAGGATTGAGGATTTGGAGGAGTTGGAGTTTTTTTATGGGACCACCTCGCGAGCTTCCTCTAACCACTGAAAAAAAAACGTGCCGAAATGAGAACCTCCTCCTTTTTTGGAAGTCGGTTAAAAATTAATGGCTGCTCTAAGGCAGCATTACTCCACGCGACACGCGGTCGGCGAACGGAAGACCGGTCATGCCTACTAAAAACATGGAGTTCAAGAGTGTCAAGTGTAAAAATATCTTAGTGAGTTTAACTTTGTAAATCGTAGAGCAAAAGTTTTGTTTTGTGTGGAGAAGTATCCCATTTTTAACCGATTTCCAAAAAAAGAGGAGGTACCTACTCAATTCGGCGCGTATCTTTTTTTAGGTATCGTTAGAATCCCTAGCTTATTCCGGGTGACATAGGCTAGTAAAATTTAAAAAAATTGATGGGGTGACCATGGTCCCACATTAAAGACTAAAGTTGAAAAAAAAATTCGAAAATAAGATTAAGTAACTATATAATCATCATCTAGAAAATGATGAGTAGATTCCAAAAATACATAACACAATAGTTCAATATCCCGAGTGACACGGGCTATATATTTTTGAAAAATTCAATACGGGCTACGGCAGAGCAGTCGTATTTTTTAATAATTTTAATTATATTCACTTGTTCAATATATTAACCGTGAACCTACAGAAGATCTGTACGTAAACTTGCCTGTGTTCTGCCCCAACCAGAGACTACAATTTCACCTTTCAAGCCTCTATTCACAGGTGGTAACGCTATCGGCTGCATGGTTTCACTAAACATTATGGGCTCAGCTGTCTTCATGTATGCCACGTCATGGTCATATGGGGGTTTGTCATAATCAGGGTGAGGGACCACTTCTATTATACGTATAATTGTACCATTCTTGCGGAACGAACTACCAGCTCTTAACTCTACTGTTGAGGGGTCGACACTGGAAATAAATAATAATTTCTACTTATTCTGTACTATGTTACATCTAATTATATATGAGTTGGGTCTATAAGGATCACCTCGTGAGTTGCGGATTGCGTGTAGGTTGTTGTGAGTTGGAGCAGAAATGATATGCACAGACTCGGTGTTAATATGGCATATATTTACAGATGAATGTTAAACTTATATACTAAGAAATTAGGTAAATTGGAGTGGGGAAAACCTTGTAATTATCATGTACTGGTAACTAAAATATTACTTATTTACTACTACTACGTGATAAAGTGCGAACTAAATATAATTAAATTGTAATAAATAAATTGTAACCTACATATCTATGGTCACGTATTGATAAAGCCGGGGTGGTTCAGAGTTATTATTATTACTTAATAAGTTTTTTTGCATAAACACACGCGGCTGAACAGATCTGCATGAAATTTGGCACAGAGATGGATTATAGTCGGGCTACTTTTTATCCCGGAAAATTAAGGAATTTCCGCGGGAATCGAAAAAATCTGAATCCATGAGGACAAAGTCGCGGGCATCAGCTAGTCAATCAAATAAATATTATAAATGCGAAAGTTTGGATGTATAGATGTATGGATGTATGGATGGATGTTTGTTACTCAATCATGCCCGAACGGCTGAACGGATCTGGATGAAATTTGGCACAGAGATACAATATAGTCTGTAATAACACATAGGCTACTTTTTATCCCGGAAAACTAAGGAGTTCCCGCGGGAACCACAAAACCTCAATCCACGCGGACGTAGTCAGCTAGTATTTTACACTTATCAAGTAGCAAGGATATTTTAAGATACTTAATCCACGATTTCCACTAACTTTTTCGCACAGTGCCCGGCGGTCAGTATGTAGCGATCGCTGATAATGCTTCCGCCACAGAAGTAGGATTTTTTCACTACGAAGGATACCTGGTGGGGGAAGTCCTTTATGTCGGCCTCCTCCCCTCCTACTATACGATCATCCACTTTGATTACTTCTCGGTTACCCTCGGACAATGGATACTTTTCGGATAGAATAATACCTGTAAAGGAAAAACGGTGAAAAAGTAATAAGGCGTGGTGTAATATACACGAGAGGTGACGGGCGCGGGCGAGGTGCGAGCGAGGATCAGGCGCGGGACGGGCGCGCCGCTTCTATCATATTTCATACAAAATGTATGTGTCAGCGTACGATTGCAAAAACCGTTAGATTGTAATCTGACTAGCGAAATTGTAAACTGTCGACAGATTGTGAACCGTCCAATGTTCTGAGTGTCAATTTTTGAAATATTCATTATAAGGCCACACTGCTGCCGCACCTCCACCGCGCCGTCTCGCGTTTCTCTTATATATGTCACCGCAAGGTTGTGAAAACTGTTAGATTGTAATCTATCTAGCGAAATTGTAAACTGGCAAAACATTACAATTTAACGCATTATTTTTCGGTAGATTGTAATCTGTTACGTATATTAACCCAATAGAACCTACCTGATTGTTTATGTAAATACAATGAATATTTCAAAAATTGACGCTCAGAACATTGAACGGTTCACAATATGTCGACAGTTTACAATCTATCGAGATAAAAAGCGTTAGATTGGAATCTGACGGCTTTAGCCATTTTACGGTGACATATTCAAGTGACAGGACGCCAGGTATACATAGGCGGCGAGGCGCGGACGCCGCTTGGAAGCCTTCATACTTCCAAGGCCACACTGCCGCTGCACCTCCATCACGCCGTCGCGCGCGCCTCTTGTTTAACAATATTATGTACGAGTATGTCCCGCGCCTAAGACCTGTTTCACAATCGCCAAGTAAACCTTATCTGCAGGACAACCGCGCATATTTTGCATCAATCATTGATACATCGCAATCACCTCTGATTGATTAACACTCTTCCACTATTGGACGAAATCCATTGACGCAGCAAGAATACCATAAATTCAGCCAATCGGCGGTCATTGCGATGTATCAATGATTGATGCAAAAGATACGCGGTCGCCCTGCTGACGAATTCATTTGACGATTTGAAAGATGTTGTACAGGTGATGATTATTTATTTATCAGTTAAGGTTATTTGACGATTGTGAACAGGCCCTTAATCAACAATCAAGATCATAATTTTAACGATTAACCTTACGATGACGTATAATTATTAATTACCGATTTGGGTTTAATATACCCCCAACAGATTAGCCCGCTTCTAATTACCGTCGGATTAGCTCGCTATCTAGGACAACGTGTCGTAGATAAAAAAGAGATTCCTAACAAATCTATACTGACTAACCTAGTCCAAGAGCCCCGTAACCTGTGAGACCTGCATTAAAATTCAGAGCGCGATCAAACGAAAGTTGTCACATGGTTGGTAGATACGTTAGTCATTTTGTGATTAGCAAAACAAATCTAAGCGAAAGTAATAAATCTTTAACACCATACTAACAACGTCTAGGAAAAAATCTAGAGAAAACTTCCGGAAAAATACCTTCGGATTTTTCCAAGTTGTTCTTTTGATTTTTATGCGATTCATCATGGCGGCGGCGGCATAAACAATTACATATTATCATACTAATATTATAAATGCGAAAATCTGTTTATTTGTTGGTTTGTCCTTCAATCACGCTGCAAAGGAGCGACGGATCGACGTGATTTCTTGCGTGGGCATAGTTGAGGACCTAGACATGGGCTACTTTTTAACCCAAAAAGTTAAGGAGTTCCCGTGGGAACCAAAAACATCTTATTCCACACGAACGAAGTCGCGAGCATCAGCTAGTGGTGAATAAAAGGGTGACAATATTATCCAAAAATGTACCTACATTTGTCCCAAAACTGAATCAAAACAACCCCACGTAGTCTTATCTGCCTGACCCCTAGAAAGTTTTTGTAAAGTTCGAAGGATGGACACCCTACATTAATCATATTATGGTCAATGTGTGTTCATTTGTTATTATCACTAACATGATAATAGTCGTTAAAGTCCGCCAACCGGCATTAGAGCAGCGTGGTGCGTCTAAGCAGTGCTCTAATTCCCTCTCTCCTATGAGAGAAGAGGCTTGTGCCCAGGAGGACGTAAAATATTGTTTTAAGTGCTAGCAGTATGGCACCAATACTATTATCTATTCTATGAATTTCGACCGCGGTGCCCCAAATTCGGGGCGGACGTGATTCAACATTGACTGTAAAGGAAAATGTTGTCACGATGTTAACACCCTTTTCAACCGACTTCAAAAAAAGGAGGAGGTTCTCAATTCGACTGTATTTTTTTTTTATGTTTGTTACCTCAGAACTTTTGACTGGGTGGACCGATTTGGATGATTTTTATTTGGTTTTTATTTGAAAGGGCATACTTCCCATGTGGTCCCATATAAATTTTATCGAAATCGGTCGAGCGGTTTTTAAAATATCAACAATAAAATAAGTACTTTGTATAGCGTGTGCTTGTTGTCGTAAAGTTGGCGCGGGAGTTTGAAGTCGGTTGTTTAAAAAGAATTTTTATATTAAATTATTGAGGATCTCCCTGGCACAGTGTTGAGCGCTGTTGTCTTAACGTGCGGAGGTCCCGGGTTTGATCCTCGGCAGGGTCAATTTGGAAATTTATAATTTCTGAATTTTCCCTTGCCTGGCCTGGTGGGAGGCTTTGGCCGTGGCTAGTTACCACCATACTGGCAAAGACGTGCCGCGCCGCCAAGCCATTTAGCGTTCCGGTACGATGCCGTGTAGAAACTGATTAGGGGTATGCGTTTAATATAACAACCCGCCCGCCAACTCACATTGGAACAGTGTGGTGGGTCTACGCTCCAATTCCCTCACTCCTATGAGAGTGGAGGCCTGTGCCCAGCAGTGGGACGTTAATGGGCTGTAGGTAGTGGTGGCCCTTAACAGGTACTTAAGCCCGCTTTCATCTTAGACTGCATCATTCCTTACCATCAGGTGAGATCACAGTCAAGGGCTAACTTGTAATTTAAAAAAAAATTACACTCACCCGGCCTTAACCCTGAACTCAATACGGACACAAACACAAAACCGCTCAAAACGAAAAACCACATGACTGTTGGAAAGTTACTAACTAAATAAAACGTTGAGGAGGACCAACATGAAAGTTATATACTCCTACCAAAGAGCCTAATTAGAATACCTACCGTATATAAAATACCCACATCACGTAGGTAACAGCTATGTATCACCTCTGTCATATCGACTTATTAATGGTTTGTTTAAGTGATTTTGCTGGTAGATCTGCTATCTTTTATGGTGATCCTTGATGCATTAGGTATATTATGTCATATCACAGCGTGATAATAATTTACTAGCTGATGCCCGCGACTTGATCCGCGTGGACTAAGTTTTTTCGATTCTCGCAGGAACTTCTTAGTTTCCTGGTATTAAAAGTATTCTTGGATACAGGGATAGGTTGTATCCTTCCCCAGGATACAACCTATCCCTGTACCAGATTTCATCAAAATCGGTTGAACAGGTGGGCCGTGAAAGCGTAGCAGACAGACAGGCAGACAGACAGATGGACAGACAGACACTCTTTCGCATTTATAATATTATAAGTATGGATTCATACAGAGAATGTCGGGATACAAATGACAGACTTGGCTATTATGACAGTTGTAGAACAAATTAAAAAATAATATGAGTAAATGTGCGAATTTCGTGATTAGGTTTCTATGGTTTGTTTAATTTAGGATGATTATTTTGGCAGATGCCGTTTACCTAGTACTGCTTCAGTCTCTCTCACTCTAGTCCTTCACTATTGTTATACACCTCTCATCTGTCAAAATTAGCATCCTAAATTAGACAAATGCGAATCGGCGAGGCTCATTTCCTGCTGAGCTACTCACTACTTTACTTGCAAGTGTTCAAACTAAACTATTCAACAATAACTGAAAATATTACAGACAGGTACTCTGTCTAACTATTTATATTAGAGGGAGAGAATATAACGCTTTTTTGTCACGTTAGATTTTTCCAGACCAGGATTTTGCATTTGAAATTTTTTGCAAAAATTTCAAATAGTTAGGTAGGTAAATAATTTTTAAGGCGAAAGTACGAACTAGATTTTAGAAGCTTTGATAGATTGTTTGTTGATTTGTTGATGTTAAAGTTAGATGATTTGTTGATGTTAAAGTTTAGATTCTAAAAAGAGTCTACACTTTAACATCAAAAAATGAACGTTAACTATAGCTAAACGTAATGCTCTACTTATTTTCACAGTTGATTCATAAAATATATAAATTTCATATAATTAACAATAATAATATTATTATATTCCTAATAATCTGACCTACTTATGTGACCTGCTTGACCTGCACTTCAAAATGACCTCTCAAAGACGTTATGAAAATACATACTATAAAATATCCTTTGCTATATCCCACTTTGTTTGTTATGGGCATGGTGGGATATAGCAAACTGGAACTGAGAAGAGAAGTGTCCCTGGCTACTTATTTATTTAAGGTACTAAGGGGGAAGGTTCATAACCCCGCTATCTTGCAGGAGTTACGATTGTGCGTGCCGAACGATAGCTTTTCGCGCAGGCGTAGGCCACCGCTGCTGGCGCAACCGTGCGCTCGCACGTGCTTGTTGCAGAGAGCGCCACTGGTACGTGCGACTCGCACGCTCAACGCAGTGGCTGAACATAAGGACCTGTTCAGCTGCTCACTGAGCGAGTTCACAAAAGCCGCTTCATTTGTATTAAGTTAGTTAGGTTTTAAGTAGGTATGATATTGTAGTTAATTAAGTATATTTTTATAATTCGTTTATTTCAATTGTAAATAATGTAAGGCTTATTCTATCGCATTAGGTGACCTGTAAGGATAGAATTAAGTTGGGTGAAATAAATTAAAGAAAAAAAAAAAAAAAAAATTAGCAATTATTATGCCGTTACGTTGATTGCTGTTATATAAATTCTTACGCCTTCATAATTTTTAATAGCAATCAACGTGAAGACAATGATTGCTAATATTTTTTTACAGTATTTATGTTCATAACGTCTTTGAGAGGTAATATCTAGTGAAAGGCCCGATGAATAGCGTCAGTTTTAATACTGTTTAAATAGGTATTGAGCATACTTTAATACTGTACAAGAATCTGGGGTCACGGGAGTGACCCCACCAAGACGAGCGCAGCCAAAGACACGGGGCACTACCTACCTTTTCTCGAAGCGTTTCGTCGTATTTTCGAACCGTCATAGGTTCGGTCCGGATGACGCTAGAAAGCTGAAATTTTCAGGATAAGATGTCGTTGGCGGATTTACCAAATGTACTAAATATCAATTATCTAGCATTTATAGGTTCAGATTTATTGATACCTGATTTATATAAGCCATACCTTTTTACCAAGAGGTAGACTTGCTAGAGACAGGGCATATATATAGAGTTACATGTTATTTAATATTATTAATTTGGTACACAGTAAAGAGCATTAAGAACTATATACTTTGAACTTGTTTGCTTTGCAAGCATTGCATTTGTTAGTTTGTTGATTAAATATCTGGGTGACCGATTGTTTTTGGTAAATCGTGTTTTTAGTAAATTATTTTTAAATAATAAATTTTATTTTATTTTTTTAAATAAAATATAAACAAAATAATCGTAGGTAAACAAGATACATTAAAATCTAAATTATAAACTAAACATTAAAAATAATACACTCGCATATTTAGCGGAACATAAAAAAAAGGTCCATAATTAAAAAAATATGGTTTTATTTTATAATCTACTTACTACACTTCTTTTGTTATTCAAAGTTTCATTTGTTTTACTTAAAATGAGATCACATTAAGAACAGATTTTGCGAGTAAAGGCTATTTGTGAAAAATGGTAAATTTTTGAACTTTTCATGTAACCGGGTTTTAATAATTAAAAAGAAATTTAATATTAAAATAACAATTAATTAAATTAGAAAAATAGTGATTAATATCGCGTATTTCCTCCACGTGCTCTTATTAAAGTTTCTACCCGTCTAGGCATACTGAGAATGATGTTAACGATGGTCTCCTGGAATGGAACCACCGAGTTTCTTGCTGGTTCTTCTCGGTAGGAACGGCATTCCGAACCAGTGGTAGATTCATTTGACTATTCATAAGAACTTGTAAAAAGTCTATTTGAATAAAAATAATTTGATTTTGATTTGATTTTGAATAGTCTCCGCCATTCCTCAACTACGGCGATTCGCAGTTCACCCACGTTGGCAGGAGCTGGAATTCTGGACTTAACTTTTCTTTTCAGCAAGTCCCAAACGTGCTCTTCCCATTCGTGATTCTAGGAGTAAAATCACTTTTATAAATAAGTTAAAAAGATTCATGTTACAAAAGCAAATTGAGTATGAGAATATTGCGGCCAATATTTCATTAATTTAATATTATATTTGTTTGTAATTTTATGTGTATTGTTTTCTTGATATATTTTTTCTTGTTTTCATATTATTTATTGTCGTTGTATATTTTAGATTTTTTATTTTTCTTTTTCCTTTTTGTATAGTATAAATGTGTTACTATTATAAATGGCATACAATATGAGTACTTGCTGCTTGCTTGTGACTGCTTATAAACTTAACTTTTTATACATAATTAATATTTTTTGTTACTGTGGCGTCACCTGGGTCACAGCCGAAAACCAGCGCCCTGCTTTGTATGCAATTTAATGGCATACCATTCAGGGCTAAATGCTGAGCTGTACACCCATTCTGGGTGGTGTTACAGACAAATTTTTTACGTTTGTAATCTGTGTTTTGTCTGTGACACCATTTTCGAATAAACTGTTTTTCTTTCTTTCTTTCTTTTCTCTTTTGGGTTCATATCCGGTGATCTCGCCGGCCACTCTATAACAGTGATATTCATATCATTAAGATAAGCTTGAGTTACGCTAAGCTTGAGAGCGGTATGCGGCCGAGCATTATCCTGCATAAAAACAAAATCGTGTGGGGCAAACGGTACGACATTTTCTTCTAAAACTTCTCTGATATAGCGGTCTGCAGTCAGACTCCCTCTGTCAATCACTACCAAGTCTGTGCGAGCTCCCAAACAAATACCCGCCCAAACAATGGTTTGGGCGGGTATTTGTTTGGGAGCTCCACCAGATTTGTTGTGGAGCATTTGATCCACCACCGTATGCAACTGTAGTTTCAAAATTTGTCTGAATGTATCGTTCTCCTTTGCGTCTGTATATTCTTTGCCTGCCGTCAATTTGATTTAAGAGAATTCTGCACTCATCACTAAACAATACCTTACTCCATCGGTCCGCGTTCCAAAGTCGATGTTCCTGAGCAAAAGTTAACCTGTTTCTACGATGATTTATCTCGTGCCTTGGAGCCTTGGCGGGTACAAATGAACCCAAACTAGCTTCTTCGAGCCTTCTTCGTACCGTACGCTCACTTACGGTTACACCCCGCACCGCTTCTAACTCATGTCGGGCTTGGACGGCCGTCAAACGGAGGTTCCTACGTACACGTATAGGGAAAACGTTCCAAAAGCAAGTTCGAATTCCAAACGCGAAGCTTATGTGCGTTGCCAGCTAGCAAGGAGGTAACGCCACATCACCCCTCTGCGGAGAGAAAAGAAAACAAGGGGAGAAAAATAAAATAAAATTAGGCAATAGTGTAAAAAGGAAACAAAGACCATGACGAAGCGACTGAGGCGAGCTAGCCACGTCAAACGGTTCGTGCAGCGTTGGGCACGAAAAGGCGTCGAGACGTGCAGAAGCAGCGCAGCATAAGGCTGAGCGCGAAAAATCGCCAATCGATAATCGCATAGCATATCGCTAGTTGCGGAAGGGGCGTCGGTCAGATCACGAAGCGTATGGTCGCGACCGTTTCCAAAAGCTCGTCCAGCGTTGGGCACGAGGGACGTCGCGTCGGTCGGGTTGATTCGTGCAGCGATGGGCACGGAAGAACGTCGGAAGAGTCACACAGCGTTGGACGTGAAGGCGTCCGACGTGGCGTCAAGCAGCGCAATGAGTAATGCGGCGACGTCACTTTGCAGAACCGACGCGAAGAATACCCTGAGCAAAGAAGAGCACGGCTGATAAACCCATCAGGAGCTTACAAAGCCTTAATCTGCTTCTTCTTGTTTTCTAAAATTTTGAAAATTGCTGTGGCGCTTGCTAACTTGGCTTTAAGAAACTCACTATTCGAACTGCTGTATAAAATCTAAAACGTTACCACATTTATCACCATAGCTAATCTGAAATAAATGATTAAGCTGAAATGAAAAGAAAAATACACGGAAAATATTACAATGTTTACAATGTTAGAGTTGTCTGTCAGTCATTGTCAAAAACAGAAAACAAAACCTATTGAAAAATAAAAATAATAAACTATCGTCCATAAAAAAGAAAATTCACGAGTAATTTTTTTTTTGAACAAACTTCTTGAAATGTCACATGTCATCCAATATTTATAACGTTGTTGTTTTGCAATAAATAATCTCGAATGCTTGATCGACGAAATATCACAATATCACTGGATATAATGCGTCATTCCTTCAAATTACTTCTCCATAAGGTCCTTACATAGAGACGACGTCCAGGAAAGATAACTTTAAAAGCCGGGCAAAAAATTAAAACTTGCACGTCGGCTGCTTGTTTGCTCGTAGACTGGAAATGCACTTCGTCGTCAGCAATGATAGTTTCCGTATGTATTTCTTACGTCGGGCGGTCACGTGGGGGTCACCAATATAGGGAAAACGTTCCAAAAGCAAGTTCGAATTCCGAACGCGAAGCTTGTGTGCGTTGCCAGCTAGCAAGGAGGTAACGCCACACACGAAGCCGAATGAAATGATCATCCCTACTCGAAGTGCGTCTTTTTCTGCCTTGTCCTGCTCTTCTCACATAAGTACCGGACTCCCTGAACCGTTGGATACTGCGATGGATCGTTGAAACTGGTCGACGAAGATCTCTGGATATCACTCTGTAGGTTTGACCATTTCTTCGCATTTCGAGTGCCCTGGCAATCTCCGTTGGGGCTAAGTCAGGCATAATTCAGTCAACAACTCCAGAAAGATACGCGATTAAAAAAACTAACAAAAAACAGTATTTCAATGAAATTTTAAATCAAACTCAGAAGGAAGAAATACTCGAAGTTCGCTCCAGATGAGGTGTATTTGAATAAAATTAAAACAATTGCATAAAATGTGATGTTCAGTTGTTTTCTTAATTTGAAAATATTTCTTTTTAAATTGAATGACGTATAAACCAGCCAGCAACCTTATATGATACTGATATCAAACCTTTTTTTTATGTTTCGCTAAATATGCCGGCGAGTTTATTATACTATATAACGTAGTCGGACTATAGGACATCTGGAATCGATCCGGGGCCTTCTGGTTTTGGGACCGACCGACCGACCGACCTGTTTCCCACCTGAGCTATTATAAATTTGTATCTAATGGTGAAATTTTTTCTCCGTATTCTAGTGATATTGTAGCAGTTTTTCATTGCCTGATAACACGGATAAAATGACATTTTCTAAAAATGACTAGCTATAATAGATCGATTTATCGCCCCCGAAACCCCTTGCATATTAAATTTTGTGAAAATCGTTTGAGACGTTTTTGAGATTCAGATCTATACTAATATTATAAATGCGACAGATCGCGTTAACTCGACTCTTAAGGAGGTGTCCGATTGGGGTGACGCCAACCTAGTCAAGTTTAACGCCACCAAAACACAAGCGTGTGTATTTACCGCAAAGAGGAGCCCCTTCACCTTGGCTCCAACTTTCCATGGTATATCCGTACCGATTAGTGATCACATTGAGCTCTTGGGTATTGACATCTCTCCCAACCTCAATTTCGGGAAATGTATCGAGCCAAATCAGCTGCCAAAAAACTTGGTATCCTGAACAAGGTAAAGCGGTACTTCACGCCAGAACAGCGCCTCACTCTTTATCAGGCACAAGTTTGTTCTGGCATGGAGTATTGCTGCCACCTTTGGGATGGATCCGCCAAGTACCAACTCGATGCATTAGACTCGAAAGATCGCCGTGCTCGAAGAATAATTGGCGATCGATCACTTACGCAGGCGAAATTGCTCAGTCTACAACACCGACGCAATGTCGCCTGCTTATCGGTTTTTTGTCGGATATACCATGGGGAGTGTGCTTTGGAACTTCACAACCTTGTTCCTCCTTCTCCGTTCTACCACAGGACAGCGACAAACCGTGAGCGTTGGCACCCTTATGTGGTTGAAATTTGCTCGCACGAAGCGTTATTGCTCGACGTTTCTGATACGAACCGCTAGGGTGTGGAACACCCTCCCAGCGCACGTGTTTCCTGCTACTTATAACTTAAGTACCTTCAAGGCAAGAGTGAATAGGCATCTTCTAGGCAAGCGCGTTCCAACCTAGACCTCATCATTGCTTTGCACTAAGCATGATTGTCGTCAAGCGCAAGCTTATCACGCAATAAAAAAAAAAGACAGTGTGTCTGTCTGCTACGCTTTCTGTTCAACCGATTTTGATTAAATTTGGTACATAGATAGGTTCCCGGGGAAGGGCATAGGCTATTATTATTTATCCCGGAAAATTTAAGAGTTTAAAGATATACAAGAATTGCTCGTTTAAATGTTTTAGCTTTTCCGTTACTGAAAAAAATAAATATAAAATCATCTTGAAATGAATTAATTTTATTATCATAAATAACCATTTCATTTATTATAGGTACATAAATACACGAGGAAAAATAAATATCTATCTAATTAACAATTAATAATATTTTGTTATTATTTACAAAATTCAAGAGAAAAATACAAAAATAATAGCAAAGATAAAAGACTAAGAAGAGAAAGTATGATTTACAAATCAAGTCCAAGCCATCAAGTCGCGTTTTAGGTTTTAGGGTTTTAAGGTTTAAGGATTTACAATTCACTGTGTCTTTGACATGCCATGTTGCTGCCTACGCAAGTTCCGATTAAAATCCAAGATGTTCAGTTAGGAAGTCACGGATTTCAGGAGCAGCGAGGTCGGCAAAGATGGTCGGAGACCTGTCCTGGCCACAGGTTCCGGAGAAGGACATTAAAGCCACCGCCATACCATCTTGAACAGCAATTCCTTCCTGCTGTAAAATAAAATACAATGAAAATTTTCTTATTTATCAATAGGTGCGGCACATTTTTCAAAGAAACGATTGGATTTGGCGTCCCAAGGTGGGAGAGTGGCGTCCTCGTACCGGAAAGCGCCGAGTTGGTTGACCCCCCACAGTGAGCGTTGGATGGACGGGTGACCTGAAGCTGTTGTCTTAACGAGGGAGGTTCCGGATTTGGTCTCCGGCTGAATAAATTTCGGAATTTAAAATTACTGAATTTTCTCTGGCTTGTCCCACCAGGCCAGTCCAGAGGTAATTCAGTAATTCATGGCTTCAGCCATGGCTAGTTACCAGCCTACCGGCAAAAGACGTGCCGCCAAGTGATTTAGCGTTCCGGTACGATGCCGTGTAGAAAACGATTAGGGATATGGGTTTAATATAACTGCCATACCCCTAACAGTTTAGCCCGCTACCATCTTAGACTGCATCGTTACTTACCACTATGTGCCGAACAGTAACTGAAGAAGATTATAAGCTTACCTGACAAGTAGATCGAGATGAGAAGAAGTTGGAGCAGGCCTTATTCCTCGTCATGACGGTCGGATGAGCAACACTGCAATGCATATCATCCAAAATCCTTGCCAAAATTTTCATCACTCTGCTTGGGACCGTTGTCACCTCTCCCTGAAAAGTAGGTACAAATATTTAGAAAGAATGAAGGACTTGATTTGCGTGCCTATCGGTCTTCTATTGGATATAATTTGGAGTGTGCTCATAAAATCCACAACCTCGTTCCTCCTTCACTACTTTGCTACAAAAATGCTTGAAACCATGAGCGTTGGCATCCCTGTAGTCGATGTCGAATCAACTCGTACGAAACGTTGTTCTTCCAAATGTCTGATACGAACCGCTAAGGTTTGGAACGCCATTCCAGCGTTCAACGCAAGAGTGAATAGACAGTCTCTAGGTAAGCGCGCGTCAACCTAGTTTTTAGAATGCATTGTTTTTGTCGCCATGCGCAAGCCTAATTTGTACTGAAAAAGCTGTAACTGCTTAGTTGGAATCATCAAAATCATCATCATCATTCCGTGTGCCTCATAGTCCTACAACATTGAGCACGGGGAACTGGGCTTCTAGAAGTTAAGTTCTACCTTCTTCTATGCTCGCGTTTCGAAAATACGAAGGTAATTATTTGAGACTATATATGATACCCGCGACATCCAGTGCAACTTTTTGTTTTTTCGGAATAAAAAGTAGTCGTCAGGTCACTACGTCATTCTCCAGGTCCTTAACTTTATCAATGCAAAAAAATCCGTCGTCCCATTGCTACGTTGCGGTACGTTATTGAATATCAAACAAGGTAACGAAAAAAAAATTCGCATTAATTTTGATATTGGTAGGAGACAGGATTTATGGGATATTGGTAGGATGGTAGAGTGGTAGGATGGTAGGATGGAAGGATGGTAGGATATTAGTAGGAATATTCCTGTCTTACCTTTCTGCTTTCCATCCCAATGACGACAATTTCCCCTTTCAATGGTCTATCTCTAGGCGGCAAGGCAATAGGCTGTATAGTTTTACTGTACACGATGGGTTCAGCTGTGACCATATAAGCAACGTCCTTGTCATATATGGGGTCATTGTAGCCTGGATGCGTCACAATTTTAGAGATAGGGATAATGACACCCCCCTCGTCGAGATACGAGCTACCAGCTCTAAGGAGAACTCGCTCAGGACTTACTCTGGAAAGTTAAAAAAAAGTTTCACTATTATTCAGACATACATTTTAGGTAATATAATATTATTTAAACTAGATGGAAGGGGGAAGGACATAGGCTACTTTTTATGCCGAAAAATTAAAGAGTCACGACGGGAGCCAAAAATCCTCAATCCCTCCTCGCGAACGAAGTCGCGTGGTTCAGCTAGTTTGACGTCAACTTCAAACTTCAATATTTTTATTCAAATAAACTTTTTAAAGTGTTTTGGAATCGTCGAGTGAATCAACCGCTGGTTCGGAATGACATTCCTACCGAGAAGAGCCAGCAAGAAATTCGGTGTTAGCTCTTTTCAATCAAAATTACAGTCATTGTAAGGATACAAGCAAATGCAGTCTCAAGCATACCTCGAGCTGGAGTACACCAAGTTTTTCTTTTGAACGATGTTTTCAATTTTCATAAAATTTATGGAGAGTAATTTAACCTCAAAAGAGCCTATCGTGCTTTCGGTCTCTCTCTGCGTCGTACCTATTCCTGATTGCTGAGGGTCCTGACCCATTTCTATTAATCACATAATGGCAGGGGTTTTCTTGGGATGATAATGCGATGGGTTCCCAGGTCCATCCGTATACGACTCGACTAGTATACTATTTACTAACTAAAGACTACTATACTATACTATAGTTACTAACAACCATTATCAGATGTTAGTGATAAAAACCAGGATAGACCACTTAACGTGCTCTCCGAGGCACGGAGGAAGCTAAAAGGCTAAATTCGAACTACCTACCAAATTCGGTCAACCATCCAGTTACCGACGTTGGTCAACGTAGCTTAACAATCGCAATCGACTGGTTTGCGTTGTCGCAACTAGGCAAATGGTCCCTCCTTGCTTGCTTCCGGTTTAATTAATCTTACCCATAAGTGCAGTGAGCGGGAGCAATTATGTCCCGTTCTCCAATTATAAAACCTGCGCAGAAATAGGTGTTGTCAACTTTAAAGGTCGCTTGGTAGGGGCTATCCTCAACGTGGGACTCCACCGCCGCCGTCTCCTTCTGAACTGTCGGCTTCGCGTCAACTTCATGACCGTCGTGGATGTTCCGTTCAGGTATTGCTTCTGAAAAAAGAATAAATCCATACTTTATAATATTATAAATGCGAAAGTGTGTCTGTCTGGCTGTCTGTCTGCTACGCTTTCACGGCCCAACTACTCAACCGATTTTGATAAAATTTGGTACAGCGATAGGGTGTATCCTGGGGAAGGACATAGGCTACTTTTTATCCCGGAAAATTGAAGAGTTCCCGCGGGATACAAAAAACACCAATCCACGCGGACGAAGTCGCGGGCATCATCTAGTAGGTATCATATCATATCATATCATATCATATCATATCATATCATATCATACTTCATATCATAATATCATATCATACTAATATTATAAATGCGAAAGTCACTTTGTTTGTTGGTTTGTTGGTTTGTTGGTTTGTTGGTTTGTCCTTCAATCACGCCGCAACAGAGCAACGGATTGCGGTGATTTTTGGCATGGGTATAGTTGAAGACCTGGAGAGTGACATAGGCTACTTTTTATCCCGGAAAATTAAGGAGTTCCCGCGGGAATAACAAAAAATTTAAACCACGCGGACGAAGTCGCGGGCATCAGCTAGTTATATATAAATACACAAACACACAAATACACAAAGTGAAAATGTGTGTTTGTATTTTAGTTCCTCTTTCTCTTGAAAAGTTGACTGCCTCGTTGGTCTAGTGGTTAGCATATTCGAGTGCAGCCGACGAGGTACCGGGTTCGATATTTATGGCCTTTACAATTATTGGGTTTTTTTACAAGAAATTCCCAATACTAGCCCGGAGTTCCGTGCCTCGGAGAGCACGTAAAGCCCGTAAAGCGCCTGATCTCTCTCCGGTTGTGTTAGATTTTCCGGAACAGGAACGGAAGGAACAGAGAGTGCACCTGTGTATGCGCACACGCTTGTGTACTGTAACATCTCCCGCGCAGATGGTTAATCTCTCTGGAGATAGGCCGCCATGTCCGAAATTCGGTCGAGAGGACATAATTATTATTATTTATATTAGTTACTAATACTGTGGAATTTTGGATAGAAGCAGGCGTTATTATGCGGAATTGATAATGAAGGGACTTGAAGATTAATTCGGTATAATCCGCGACAATAGGTAAATCTATGTGGTAAGTGTTTCTTGCACTTGTAGCTTGCGATATTCACCACACCACACAAATCTTCCAAATTATTCTCAACGTACATTTCACTCCGACACCAGAGCATGTTCAGGAGATGTTGACTCGACAAAGCGCGATTGTAAAGATTGTCGCTTAGATTATTGATGGGTCTCCGCGCGCGCTACGACTAGATTCGACTTCATTATATATCGAAAAGAGAAAATATGCAAAAATGTGCAAAATCTAAAAGAGAAATGTATCGTAAACTTGTACAAGTCAATGGAATGTAATTTTTAATTAATAATAATAATATTACCTAATATATAAAAATCTCGTGTCACGCTGGTTTCACTTCTTACGTGAAATTTTTTATTGTGATTCTACTCGTCAATATGATTTTTTAATGGCTGTGGAACCAACTTCAAAATTTAAAAAAAAAGACTATTTATTCCATACAGACTCGACTCGTTCAAAATATCGAAGGCCTGTTTTTTGCGATTTCCAAAATGGACCCTTAATAAAAGTTTTTCATATTGACCAGTAGAATAGAAAAATAAAACACTATTTTGGTTATACTTTATAGCTATATAATTATTTTTAATAATAATTTGTAAATATTAGTATAAGACATGTAAATAAAAAAATTAACTGTTGAAAATGAAGCCTAACCATTAGTATACCATTTTTTTTGAAAAAAAAAAACCTTTACATCATTTAAGTACATAAATATATTGATACATACGCTAGAAATAAATTGTTCATTTTTAAGTATTTCTTGAGCTACATTCTTACCCAGTAACTATTAGACCATAATATTAAATAATTTTACCCAATAATCGGGTAACAGTTAAACAGCTGGCAACATAATTTTTCACGCACACTAGCATCCTTGCAAATTGTCTTAAACACACTACAATTAGAAGTTGCCGCATTCCCGGAGCTATTGTTTTCAGGTAGCGCGGTATCTAGTCGTAGCGCGCGCGGAGACCCATCAATAATCTAAGGATTGTCGATTGTTTTAACTAGCCACGGCCGAAGCCTACCAGACCAGACGAGAGAAAATTAAAAAAATATAAATAAACTAGCGGACTAAGATAAGATAATGACATAATATTTTTAATTCCCACAGGCACTCCTTACTTTTCCGGGATAAAAAGAAGCCTATGTCACTCTCCAGGTACCCAACTATAACCAATACCCATGCAAAAAATAACGCCGATCCGTTGCTCTGTTGCGGCGTGATTGAAGGACAAACTCCCTATTTGACTTTCTTGGGGATAGAAATTTCATAAATTATGAAATCTGTATTCCATCCTTTTTAACCGGAAGCCCAAATACCAAGTTTCATGGCTATAGCTAGAAAAACTACGGAATTTCATAAAACTTTCAACCCCTATTTAATCCCTTTGGGGGAGGAATTTTTAAAAATTGTTACACACGTCATATACAATACAATACCAAGTTTCGTAGATATAACTTGTAAAATAAAAGACTTTCATACAAACTTTCATCCCCTATTTCAGCCCTTTGGGGGTAGAATTTTCTAAAATGGCGAAACACGTTTTTCTTCATTTTGAACCGGTAGCTCAAATACCAAGTTTTATGGATATAACTTGAAAAATGAATGACTTTCACACAAACTTTCAACCCCTAATTTTACCCCTTTGGGGGTGAAATTTCGAAAAATCCTTTCTTAGTGGATAAATTTCATTTCTCTAGGACCAGCGGTTTAGGCTGTGTGTTGATATATGAGTCAGTCAGTCAGTCAGTCAGGACTTTGAATTTTATATATATAGACAAAATTAAGAACCGAACTTGAAATCTCCCACTGTAAAACTACAGCGCTCACCACTGCGTCAGGAAGGTCAGCATAAAGTTTTTAACTTTTTAACCATCGTAATATTTTCTATAAGATTTAAGGCTTATACTCACCCGTGGTAACCCAACCCGCACTCAATAAACACAACAAGAAGTATCCCCACATGACTGCCGAAGTAACGACCAAGTTAAATGATACCCCACACCAGATCAGAAGAATATTATATACTCATACGGAATGAAGAATTTGCATACCATTTAAACCACCCACATCATTCTGATAAGTAAAAAGTATTTTTATTGCCCTAGATTAATACTTAATTGTCTCTTTTTATAACATATAATTAGTATTACAATGTCACCCATATATACTAAAAGTATAAAAAACAATTCTTGCTGGCTGTCACTAATAATCATGAGTGTATACACCGGTGTGTACCGTACCGTACCTACTCTCACAGGACAAGATGAAAAAGTCTATCGCGTAGAGGCTTTACGAGAGTTCGGTAGGTACGTTCCATTGCTTAGCAAGCATCAAGATATTATATGCTAGTAAGCTACGGATGCGTATCAAACCTCGTTAAAATGTTTTGATTTTTATTGTTTAACTAGATGATTCCCGCGACTTCGTCTGCGTTGACCAAGCTTTTTCGATTCCCGCGGGAACTCTTGAATTTCCCGGCATAAAAAGTAGCATATGTCCTTCCCCGGGATACAACCTACCCCTGTACCAAATTTCATTAAAATCGGTTGAACAGATAAATTTTTTGATTCCCGCGGGAACCTTTGAATTTTCCGAGATAAAAAGTATTCATCAAAATCGGTCAAAAAGATGGGCCGGGAAAGCGTAGCACACAGACAGACAGACACACTTTCGCATTTGTAATATTTATTAATTTATTTATATTTATATATTCTGTACCAGTAACTTAAAAATAAAACATAAACATTGAAAGGACATGCACAAGGACAACTTATCTCTTGAAGAGATTTCTTCCAGATGCCCCAGAATGTGAGAGTAGTAAAATATATAAGTTATAACTGTGTAGGTACATGTTATGAAACGAAAACTTTTCCGATTTAAGTACATTCAAATCAAAATAAATACAGGATTAAATAATGTTTAACAAGATATATAAACATAAACAACAAGTACACACATATACCATACTATACACATACTATAATATACACATAATTAATATAATATAATTCATATATATATATATATATATATATATATATATATATATATATATATATATATATATATATATATATATATATATATATATATATATATTATAATAGCTAATCATATAAAGTTGAAAGTAAGTGCTGCTTCAGTCTAGACTTAAATGCACCCACGGATGGACTCTCGCGGATATTCCCTGGAAGGGAATTCCAGAGACACGCTGCAACCACTGCAAACGACTTAGCGTAGAAAATGGTGTTACACGTGGGCACTTCTAGTGTCTTCGCCGTTACACAGGCGCGCAACGGTCTTACTCGGGGAGGAGCATCCTGAAAACGCTCGCGTAAATAGGGAGGGGAAGAGAACTCTAAAATTTTAAAAAGTAATGTCAGAATATGAACATTCCGGCGAAAGCGAATTGGGAGCCACTTCAGTTGACGACGGAATTACGGAACATTAGTATGGATTACGTGAAAATTCCAAATTTTCGACCATCTTGGATTGAATGTGCCAATTTTTTTTAAATAATACTCAGCAGCTGTTGACATTACGACAAAAGTTATTATTAAAACTATACATATAGAAGACAAAATTAAATTATTAACAAGTTTTGTATGCATTACTTAAGGCGTAAAAGGTGTATGCTTTCTTACATTACCTAGTTAGCGGCCTAAATGACAATTGTATACTTATACCTTGTATTTCTTGTCAAATTGTCAATCATAATAATTCTTAATTACTAAGTAATTAGTCTAGGCAATGGGGCGGTTTGTTGTATGGAGACCCCCGCATTAAATCCTCAGTTGTGGAAACTTGGCAAGGTTGTAGTATGGTATAAAGTAAAAACCAATACTAATACAAAAATATCCAACAAAAAATCTATCCGGAATTTAGGTATTTATACTTAAAACTAAATTTTTATGACTGAATATTTTCTCGATTTCTTTTTAAAATAATAGTAAGTAGGTAGTGTTGGCGACTAGATTAAAAATTATTTCTCGAATGCGTTGAACGTTCTAGATAAAGACCAAATGTGCAAGCAAAAGAATTCATTTATGGAATTTCAAGTGGCGGACGTCGCACCGGGTTGGATTTTTTACAAGTGGCCGTAGGCGCCCGGCGACAAAAAACGATTACAAAAGGGATATGGTCTTTGTTTCAACAGCTTTCGAGAGTTAAGATCTTACTAGAAATATGTTTTTATGTGTTGACTTTAGAAATAGGTAAAATTTATTGGTTTTTTTGTCAACTTTGTTTTTAAGATGAATGAGTTACTAGAAGTGTTCGCGCCACCTATGTATTAGTTGTCTGTGGTCGCTGTGACAGATGAATACTTTGTGAACGTAGCTAGCTTGCCGCGCTTTTTGATAAAACCCTTGGTTTTGACAGTTCGACTGAGTTCAAGATTGTTTTTTGGCAGGGCGGGCCGCGGTCGAATTGTTGATTGTAAATATAAGCTTTTCTTTGTAATCCGTATTGTTAGAACCTCGCTATCGCCTAAGGTTCCCGCGAGAAATTAGCTTCTAGTTATTTCGGTACTAAATAAAGACTTACTTGTTGTACTGAGTGGCATTGATAGTTGTGGCCACGTTGACACCTGCCGGCTGCAAACTGTGTATAATTCCGTAAATAGTTAACCTAAGCAGCTTTTGGACGAACTTTGAGTGCTGTGCTGTGTGTGTTGTGTGTTAGTGCCGTCTTGAAGCAAGAAGCTACGGCCGAACAGCAAGTACCTTCTCATTCCTGACCTTTCCTACCCTTTAACCTACATCCTTCCTTATCGAAGATTCATCATTCAGTAGGCACTTGGACTCCGTAAGTACGTAGTATAGTTTTCATTATTGTTTTATCACCTAAGTTAAGCCGGAACAGTTCTGTCCGCATTTGGCCCTGAGCCAATGGTCTAAGAGGCTCGAATCCAGCTGATGGGCCCCTGGAACAGCGTCTTAGGGTTGTAGCATTGGACCAGGTTGAAGCCCCAACATTTGGTAGCAAAGAGCGTGGTTGTACTAAACGCTGCGGACAGGTCTGTACCGGTTAATAGTGTAAGCTAGTGGGGCATTTATTGTGGGATATAGCTAGGTAAATTAAAACAAGCTTAACTTTTACTTTGGATTACTTAGCTATAGTTCCTACATGCTCCGTTAAATGTATTGAAGCGGCATAAGAGAATTTTGTACATTAGGTTTGATTCTTGCCGCACAAACTATACTCCTGTGGTCAAAGCTTGTACTTGGTGTCTGTTTAATTAAATAACGGTTTTGTTTATGAAAGTACTTATTTAAATTGAAAGTTTGTAGTTGAGATTGAGAAAAGGTTGCAAGCTGTAATTAGTTTTGTTAAATACATACTAGCTTGTTAGCAGCTTATTGAATTGTTGGCAAACTTCTAAATTAATTGGCCAACAGCTGTTCAACACTTTAACTGAATTTGTGTACAGATAATAACTTGTAATAAAGGGTATTATGTATACATTATTTACCCTTTATATGTTGATATTGCTAATTACAAGGTTTGATATTGCTTGTCTGCATTGCGATTGTGACTGTATATGAATTTGTTGTCTTGAATTAATTGCTTATTATTAATTGGATTTGTAAATTTAACCACTACCTTTGGTTTTGTCCCCTACTAGTTGCAAATTAAAAACTTGTTTTTAATTATTGAACGGTAATCATTGATTACACAGTGTTTTCAGTCACATATATAGTTGCTCACCTATCTTTTGTCTGTCTTTGCAATTGTTTAAAAACTTGAATTGTAACTTCTAACTTATGCTTAAGATTATACTACAATTATTATAATTACATATTATTGTTGTTTGTCTCGGGTTAACTATACACATAATTTGTTTTTTTTGTTTTTACATGTATGTCTGTCTGTATTTGAAGGTTAACCCCTGATAATTTGATAATTTTCATTTATGTAAGTTTAACTTGCTTTTAATTGTAGTTCTTATTCTTGTTTATTTTTAATTCTTTACTTTGATTATTGTAGCAATCAACAGTGTAACAACCTAACATATAAATTCATTGTTTACAATAGAATTTGAACATTGTTTATTTGCTGTTATTTGTTTGTTGTTTGTTGCTGTTTTGTGTGTTGTTATACTGTGGTTGTTTTGTTGTGAATTCACACAGCTGGCTAATTGTTAGTTAGGGTTGCCACCTCAATCCAGCCTAAATTGTAAGTGTGAATCATAAAGTAATTTATTTAATTGCAAATTGCAATACCTATTGCGTACAAGATGTCAGCTCATAAAAGGCTCGTTGGCTCGATACAAGCTGAACTCCGATGGGCGGCTACAGCTCGTACCTTGATAGGCCGTGAGGACAGAGCATCCGCACTGCTCAAGCGATGTGAACAGGTGCCGACCAGACAGGCAATTGTCGAGGAAGCGCTTAGGGACCTAGTGGTTTTGGAACCGCCCGAGGAACTGCTCCAGTCCGCTCAGCGAGACTATGAGCAGTTCTTTGAACTAACGGACGGCCTTGTGGAGGAAAGCTCTAAGCTTAAGAAGGAGGCGAGACTAAGCTCTCTTCTCGAGTCTCCTTTGAGACCTCCGACTCAACCTGCGCTACTAGGTAGGTTACCCACTATAGACCTACCTAAATTTTCGGGCAATTTGAGTGAGTGGTTAGGTTTCCTCGGCCTCTTTGATAGTCTGGTGCATGCTAGGAAGGATCTGTCTCCCTGCCAGAAACTGAGCTACCTGCTGTCCTCCTTGCAGGGAGAGGCTCTGAGTGTGGTCTGCCACCTGGACCTCTCCGAGGAGAGCTATACTACCGCCCGGGAACTACTCACCCGGCGGTATGCCAACGTGCGCCGATTAGCGGACACGCATGTGGCGCAAATTTTGTCTCTGCCATGTGTCTCAGGGGTTGCTCGTTTGAGGGAATCTTTGTTAAACCCGTTGATTGTAGCATGTAATGCACTTAGGCGACTAGAGCTCCCGGTGGACCAGTGGTCTTTTCTGTTGCTGCATATAGTGTTGTCCCGCCTACCTCCCGAATTAAAATTGCGGTTTGAACAGAGGTATGGTGGGGACGGTGCCAGCTATCTGCCCCCCTTTTCAGATTTGCTAAAGTTCCTCGAGGAGGAGTGCCGGCAGGCTGACAACTCTGGCGTTGCTGGTCCTTCAAGGACCTCAGAGCCACCTGCCCAGCCGAGGAAGGGAAGGGGTCAGATTGGCGGCCCTGGTAAGGGGGCCTCTGAGCGAAGGCCAATGCCAGTCTACAGAGGGCTTGCTGCCACTGAGGCCACCCCCTGTAAATATTGCAAGCGTCCGGGCCACAGGGTACCTTCTTGTCCCCAGTTCCTGGACAAGACGATTAACCACCGAAGGGGCATCGCCAGGGACCGCCACTGGTGCTATAGCTGCCTGGAGGCACACCTGCAGCGAGACTGCCCACATCAGCAGCCATGCCCTATTTGTAAGGGCAACCACCTGGCGATCTTGTGTGCCAACCAAAATGGCGTTGGCCGCCAGGTGGGGGAGAGCACCCCCCGCACGGGGGGGGGGTGCTTATGTTAATCGCTCCCCTGCTAGTCTGCGTCGCTCTCCTGCACCGTGTCAGGTGCCCCGGTGTGTCCGGGCTTCGCCCCCACCCGGGGGGGCTTTACCCCCCCGCGGGGGGATTTCGACCCCCCTGCGACAATTTGATGCGGGATTTGCTGCCGCCACGGCGACGGGCCGTCCTACTCGCTACTCACCCCCGCTTCACGAGTGGCCGCGACTAGAGCGCCGCCCACCTCGTATGGGTCGCCAACCTCACTACGGTGTGCCGGCCTCTGCCCGCTTGACTAGGCCTGTGCTTCCGCCGCGGGATGGCGCGTGGATCTACCCAAATGGAGGTCCGTCTCCTCCGCCTCTGGAGGTTCCGCATGAATCTCGATTCGAGATTCCCCGGTTCGAGGACCGGTTTGATGAAGGCGACCAATGCTAGGTGGTCGCCGCCCTAGCCCCCACCACAGCAACATCTCCTGAGAATCTTAATCTTCAGCAGTCCGTCTGTCAGACCGTTCTTTTGCCGACTGTCTCAGTGAAGGTGTACAACCCGAAAGGTGAATGTTTGATAGTTCGTGCCCTCTTGGATTCGGGTTCACAGCGCTGTATTGCTTCTTCTTATTTGGTGGGTAAGCTAGGGCTCCCTTGGAGTCCTCATGCGGTTCGGATGATAGGTATCGGTGGTGCCGAGCCCTCGACTCCTAAGGGTGAAGCGGAGTTGATGTTTGGCCCAATTAAGGGCGATCTCCGCGTCTTGGTCAAGGTGTCAGTCCTTGACGATATCTTGGGTCCTCTCCCACAGGAAAGAATCGCTGACGTTGCGGTTTCCTGTACGGCAGGTCTGACCCCTGCCGACCCTCACTGGACTGAACCTGGTCCCATGGATCTTTTGTTGGGTTCTGATGTCCTAGGCCTGATCTTGTCAGGAGGAATTAGGGTCCTGCAGAAAGATGGACTTTGCGCCATCTCCACTATATTTGGTCATAGCTTTCTTGGACCCGTTTTGTGGTCTTCAGATCCACCGGTGCTAGACCAATTGCAGGCAGCCGGCTTAACGTTGTCGGATGTAGTCCAGCGTTTTTGGGAAGTCGAGGAGCCGCCACACGCCGCACCGGTTAATCCTCTTGACCTTGAATGCGAGTTGTTCTATCAAAATAACACAGGCCGCCGTACTGACGGGCGCTTCGTAACTCGCTTGCCCTTCCTCGCCTCTCGCCCCCCTCTTGGTCATTCACGGGCCTTAGCTGAGAAGAGGCTCTTGTCTATGGAACGGCGCATGCGGCGCGACCCTACCTTCCGCACCAAGTATATTGAATTTATGCGCGAGTACGAAGACCTTGGACACATGTCACCATCAAATTTTGATTGGCGTTCGCACGAGCACTACTTCCTACCCCACCATGCTGTCTTGAAGACCCCTGGGGGTAAGATTCGAGTGGTATTTGACGGCTCCGCGGCCACGTCTAACGGGGTGACTTTGAACCAGTGTCTGCACGCTGGCCCTAAGTTGATCAAGGATATCTCCGACATCCTCACGCATTTCCGCCGTCACCAAATTGTCTTTGTTGCTGACATCAAGATGATGTTCAGACAGTCGGTGGTACATCGCGATGATCGGAGGTATCAGCTGATTTTGTGGCGCGAGAGTCCTAATGAGCCGATACGGGTCTTTGAATTGAACACAACGACCTATGGACTCCGGTCAAGCCCCTATATTGCTATTAGGACCTTGTTGGAATTGGCTAACCGCGAGCGGCTGAATTATCCTCGTGCATCAGCCACCTTGGAATCGTCAGTCTATATGGACGACATCTGCACAGGAGCTTCTAGTGTTGAAGAAGCTTTGACCCTGCGTGACGAATTGATCGCAATACTGAAGTCCGGAGGTTATGAATTGCGAAAGTGGCTATCCAACTCCCCTCACGTTTTGAAGGATCTCCCGGGAGAGGATCAGCAGGACCCTCATATTTTTGAAAACCTTGAAAATCCTAATTTGTTGACGGTCCTTGGAATACAGTACCAGCCCGTCCAGGATGTCTTCACCTACCGGGTTAAATTGAACCCACCTCCTAAGGTTTGGACTAAGCGCTCCGTCTTGTCTACGGTTGCCCGCACTTTTGATCCAAACGGGTGGATCACTCCCGTAATATTTTTGGCCAAATGCTTCCTTCAGAAGCTTTGGATCGCTGAAGTCGGAGATTCGGTCTTGCACCGAGCCGTTTGCACCTTGTCACGTCTCCCCATCTGTTAGTGAGTGGACGTAAATCCTTGCGTCCACGGGCGGGGGATTGTTCGCGCCACCTATGTATTAGTTGTCTGTGGTCGCTGTGACAGATGAATACTTTGTGAACGTAGCTAGCTTGCCGCGCTTTTTGATAAAACCCTTGGTTTTGACAGTTCGACTGAGTTCAAGATTGTTTTTTGGCAGGGCGGGCCGCGGTCGAATTGTTGATTGTAAATATAAGCTTTTCTTTGTAATCCGTATTGTTAGAACCTCGCTATCGCCTAAGGTTCCCGCGAGAAATTAGCTTCTAGTTATTTCGGTACTAAATAAAGACTTACTTGTTGTACTGAGTGGCATTGATAGTTGTGGCCACGTTGACACCTGCCGGCTGCAAACTGTGTATAATTCCGTAAATAGTTAACCTAAGCAGCTTTTGGACGAACTTTGAGTGCTGTGCTGTGTGTGTTGTGTGTTAGTGCCGTCTTGAAGCAAGAAGCTACGGCCGAACAGCAAGTACCTTCTCATTCCTGACCTTTCCTACCCTTTAACCTACATCCTTCCTTATCGAAGATTCATCATTCAGTAGGCACTTGGACTCCGTAAGTACGTAGTATAGTTTTCATTATTGTTTTATCACCTAAGTTAAGCCGGAACAGTTCTGTCCGCATTTGGCCCTGAGCCAATGGTCTAAGAGGCTCGAATCCAGCTGATGGGCCCCTGGAACAGCGTCTTAGGGTTGTAGCATTGGACCAGGTTGAAGCCCCAACAAGAAGTTTATGAAATAAAGGGTCTCGAAGTGGTTGCACTCATTAGCGTTCGGGAATATTCCGTTAACGTAATGATTTGGTATAAATATTCCCGATAGACCGAACGCCAGTCAGTCAACCCTCAGCACTAGTACGGAAAATAACTCTTTTATTTCTCAGTACCTAGTCTAGTACCTCAAGTCTTCACACTACTATCTACTCTACTGTCACAGTAGAGGTGCACGACCGGGGTGCACAGGACGGGACGCCTACCAGCGCAACATCGACGAGTACCGGCGGACGGGTCCCGATTTTTGCCCGCCCGCTCACTCCGTGGCCCGAGCGTTTCCGTCAACTTTTGCGGGACAAGTTCCCTGGCGTCGTCGACGGTCTACGCAACCGACGCGCCGCAACAGGTAGTATATTTACACTCAAAACAGATATATCTAAAGAAATAATCATACAGAACATTGATATTTAAACCGATTTTATTATCAAACTTAAAATGCGTTTAAGCGATAATGTACCTTCCTATTTTGACAATTTTATATAGCCTAAACTAAAATGCCTTACTCCCTTTATGATTTCTTATTGGATCTTTATAATATACGTTGCAGTCAAGATACTTTATCATACTGTAAAGTTTCGTCGTCTGAGGAATTATTGTTGGGGTCAACTAGCTTTATTGCCTAGACTAAATAGCAAATACAAAGTTTTGTGCACCTAGAGATTGGACATGTCCTGCTAGGTAATAAATGAGTTGCATAAATGTTTCCATCGAAATAAATATTATACTTGTGGTTCGCCAACTGAGACCTCGCGGTAACCATAAAAAGAATAAACTTTTACAGAGCGCCATCTATTGACATCATTGTGAAGTTCTGTTATAATACTGAAGCTCATTAAAAATAAAAATATAATTTCGTTTCCTTATAATATTTATCTAATTTTAGTATTTGTTGTTCAAGTACTTCAAATAATTGATATAATATCTTATAATTCAAATAATTAATCAAGTTTCAGACTCAGCCTTTCAGAAAATTGAGAGTCTGAGGTCTGAGGTCAACTTTGGACGTTAGAAAATCTTGAAACCACTTTGAAAGCTCCCCATTTCGTCAATTTTAGGGGGAAAGTTAAAAAAATATATTTTTGGATTCTATTCCTAATTATCTTTAAAATGTTATATACCACAACCCTATGTAACGCTATAAAAATATTTTAATTCGCATTCGCTTCTATGAGAGCCCGCCTGAAATAAAGATTTTTATAACTTTTTAAGCCATATTCGGCTGGCGGCCATCGGTTTACATATTATATTTAAATTTGAAGTCATTACGTTCAGTAATTCAGAAGTTATAAGGCTCGGACGGACGGACGGACAAGTGCAAATTCACTCAAGTAGACTCGGAGACTTTCGCTTCGCTCGGTCAATAATTTTTAATTGGTTCCGTCTTTCTGCTTGTAAAAATCACCTTCAGAGGTACAAATCAGCCAGCAATTACCTCTTATTCATGTTTCGCAAAAAACGCCTTCAGAAAACTCCATAGCAATTAATTCTATGTAAGACTAGCTGTTGCCCGCGACTACGTTCGCGCTTGATTAATAATGATTTAGATGCCGTTGTTCACTGGAGCAAATCTTACGGGCTAAAAGTAAATCCAACAAAGACCCAAGTCATTATAATAGGTAGTCAAAATCTAGTATCACGCATTGATTGGGTTACTCTTCCTTGTATTGTTTTTGATGGAGTCCAATTGCAGTATAGCGATACTGTCAAAAACTTGGCCGTCATATTTGACAAGTTTCTTTCTTGGATTCCTCAGGTTGGTGAAGTGAGTAGGAAGATGTTTGCAGCTGTTGGTTCTCTCCGGAGGTTAAGTAACTTTCTACCCGTACCGACTAAAATTGCGCTTGCACAATCTCTCCTTTTACCAATTCTTGATTATGCTGAGTCAGACTTAAGTGTGGAGCAACTTAATAAGCTCGAGCGCATCCAAAATCTCTGTATACGGTTCAAATTTGGGCTCCGTAAATATGACCACGTTTCCGAATTTCGCAATAAACTCGAGTGGCTCCCAATTCACCTTCGCAGGAATACTCGAATTTTATCTCTCCTGTACAGTGTTCTTTTCAATCCAACTACTCCTCCTTATTTGAAAGAACGGTTTGAGTTTCTCGGTGATTCTCATTCGGATCGATCTCTCCGCTCTGAGGATATCTTAATTCTCAGAGTTCCTTCGCATAGCACTTCCTTCTATTCCAAGTCCTTTTCCGTTACAGCTGTTCGTCTTTGGAACTCTCTCCCTCTTAATATAAGGTGGGTGCAGTCCCTGCCTATTTTTAAGCGACTCCTTAAAAACATTTTATGCCCCCGTAATTTTGTATACCTTCTCAATTCCTTAGTTATTAGTATTTATTTTTTATTTTTTAGGCATATATCTACATGATATTATGATATTTAAGCATATATTGTATGTATTTATGTATGTATGTATATAATTATATATGTTTTTATTTATTATTATTTTATTTATTTTTTATGTATGCTGTTTAAATATATTTATATTTTTAATTTTAAGTAATTTGTGTATTTAGTTAGATGTATTGTTTTTTTTTTAGTTTTAAGGTATTGACTATACCTATTTACTATTTCATCCTTCATTCTTTTTTAGTGTACACCCTCATTCAGTATTTCTATTATATTTTCCTAGTTAGGTTGCCTGGAAGAGATCGCTTCTTAGCGATAATGCCGCCTATTGTACAGCTTCTTCACTTTATGTATGTATGTGTTCTTCTGTTTTGTATTTGGTTTGGTGTACAATAATAGTAGATTATTCACCACGGGGGTAATGCGATGTATTATGTCACGGGCGCCGGGATAAATCCCAAGCGGAACGAGGGATTTTAGAGTAACTCCCGAGCGTAGCGAGGGTGTTGCTCTAAAATCTAGAATCCTGAGAGTAGCGCGGGAATTAGGGGCACCCAAGATTAATACAGCATTACCCCTACGGTGAATACTCTACTTTTCACACCTCGCGATACAACCACTTCTTTCAGCTGGCGTGGCCTACTCGATTTGACAAACAAGTGAAGTTTGTCTCAGTGCGAATCTAGTGGGCCACGGCTTTGGTTTTCGAAAATCGAGTTGGTTGCGCCTGCTGAGAACACATTCTGTTTACCGAAATTAGACTATATGTAGGTATATATGAATAAGAATTACGAATAAAACCTCTTTGGAATGAATAGAATTTCCTTCAGATCTTGCTTCAGATGCGCGATGATTCTAAATTCAAATCACATTATAACCCTAGGGAATAATGGATTTCAGTACAACATTATAACCCTAGGGATTTAATGTCTTACTTTAACCTTAGATAACAGGCCATGCAATAAGGCGTTGTTGAGCGAGTGGTGTGAAAAGTGTATTTTCATTTCATTTCATTTTCATATGTGTTATACCAGACTATAATCTATCTCTGTGCCAAATTTCATCCAGATCCGTTCAGCCGTTCGGGCGAGATTGAGTAACAAACATCCTCCATCTACACATCATTTCATCCATACATCTATACATCCATCAAAACTCTCTCATTTATAATATTAGTAAGATTTAACTCTTTTTTTGAATAATTTGTTTAAAATGTAGAGGCACACTATAGTTGTATGAAATAACTAACAGTAATTATAATAATTATTGTGCACGTTCAAAACAACCAAACCCTAAACTCCTCAATTTTCCGGGATAAAAAGTAGCCTATGTCACTCTGAATTAGGCTATTTCCCCTCCTCCACCTACCAACTACTAAAAAGTAATTTTGTTATTTGTTAATTAATAAATGAAATTGGCTTTTAAATAATCTTTCACTATCATACTAATATTATAAATGCGAAAATGTGTTTGTTTGTGGTTTGTCCTTCAATCACACTGCAACTGAGCAACGGATCGACGTGATTTTTTGCATGGGTATAGATGAAGACCTGGAGAGCGAGATTAATTTTAATCCAAGCTTTTAGTCTCGTCTAACTAAATTCCGTATCAATAAATACAGAGTAAGGAGGGAGTAGCATAATCTGAATCTACTCTTGGAGTAAATTTTAATCCTTGGCGCTACATGGTTTAACGACCGATTAGGCATAGACAAAGTGTTCTTTCGACGATTTTGACCATCTGTTGACCATGAGCATGTCTCAAAGATTGCCCTTTTTTTAGAAACTCTTTGTTTTGTATTTCCGTATAAACTGGACCCAGGTACTTTCTTTTGTGCAGATAAAGTCAGTTCGTAACCTACGTTATAGTTTTGTGCTGTGCAATTAAAATTGATACATATTATTTTATTGATGATTTGAGGGCAGATGATATTAATGAGGTAAGAAACCAGGTTCCAATAATGAGGCGTATGAAAATTTAAAAAAAAATCGTAAGAATCCTTTGGAAGGACTTCATGAAGGTTAATTTAAGTACAGATTTTCTCGATCAACTGCCGTTTTCATTATTGAAATGGTAAAAGATTATTTAGTTGGTGATGCAAGGCTTTATAACCGTAAACTTATTTTAATTTTCCACCGAGCACTACCTACAATAAAGTTAGCGAAAAAATAAAACCGCGTCCCAGCTTGTCATTTGTCAAATTCAAAATATCGTACACACCACAGGCTATAGTTGATATACGTTATTGTCATTAATGTCACACCAAGCATTGTTTTCATTCGTTGACTCGCTCTTTTTACATTTAAATTATGTGGGTTGCCATAACGCAAGCGTTAGTTCCGGCGTAAGGAGTGTATTGTTAGTCCAAGTTTACTCCATGTTTGTTAATAGCATTATTAAGACGAAGTTAATACTCGAATTAACTAGTCCAAGTTTAGTTTCCCATTAAGCTTGAAGTATGCATTTTTTAATAATAAGGGTGTATATGCACACTCAAACTCATGGATGAGAGAGCAGAGATGAGATTACAGTCTTCAGCAGACGCGTCTGCTTACCGTCAGATTAATAGGCAGATCTCTAAAGCGCAAACGCGCGACTTGCGAAACTTCAATACAGAGTACATTATAGATACCATCGAGCGTAACAAGGGCTCCAAAGTATTCGCAAGAGATCTGTCTATCGGACAGAGCCAGCTGACGCGACTAAAAACTGATGACGGTAGTCTCATCTCATCCAAACCTGAGATCTTGGGAGAGGTCGAGAAGTTCTATGGACAGTTATACACCACAACACAAAAGCCTGTTGAGGAGGTGGCTAGAGATCCCAGAGTCAAATTGACCCGACACTATACCGAAGATATCCCGGACGTCAGCCTTTACGAGATTAGTATGGCTCTCAAGCAGCTCAAGAACAACAGGGCGCCAGGTGAGGACGGAATCACAGCAGAACTCCTGAAAGCGGGTGGAAAACCCGCTGATTTGATTCCCGCGGGAACTCTTCAATTTTCCGGGATAAAAAATTGCAAATGTGCTTGTTATAAATATATTAAAAAAATAAAATTATGAAGTCTGAAAAGATTAAACTCCTTTTTTGAGCAGTCGTGTAAAAACTCACCATCAGCGGTGAGGCAGCCATAGACCTCGAGCGCAGGAAGTCCTTGAACGCCGTGAGCGAGCTGAGCGCCGCGGGCCTATGTCCTTCCCCGGGATGTAACCTATCTCTGTACCAAATTTCATCAAAATCGGTTGAGTAGTTGGACCGTTAAAGCGTAGCAGACAGACAGACAGACAGACGGACAGACAGACAGACAGACACACCTTCGCATTTATAATATTAGTATGGATATATATACATAGCACAAGTCGCAGTCGGTCTATAGTGTGCAATATTAATAGAAAACCATCAAACTATTGTTATGTTACAAAATGACAGCGAAAGAAGGCCTTTTACGAGGGTCGGATCACACCAGCTTTACTATAGATAACCTTCATGGACACTAAATCGCTTCAAATATTTTCATTTATCGTACCTATTATTTATTTACGACCAAGCTTTTATTTACCTAAAGATAATTTTATGTCACCCTGCGTCGTATTTCTCATTACTGAGGGTCGTTACCACTTTACATTAAACACAAAATAGTAGGAGTTTTCTTGGGATAATAAATAATGCGGTGGGTTCCCACGTCCTTCCGCATACGACTCTAGCGTATTTAAACACAGGTTTTTAGTGATAATAACCGGAACCGACGTCTTAACGTGCTCCCCAAGAAATGGAGGAAACGGAACTTGGCCAAAGTTGAACCTCCAAATTCGGTCACCCATCCAGTTACCGACTTGGGTCAACTTTGCTTCACAATCACAATCGACCGATATGCGTTGCACGTCCTCGTGTTCAAGTCATATCACGGGCGTTTATGCCCCAAATCGTGAACAGGCGTCTAGCCCCAAATCATGATCAGGCGTTCTTGCCTGGGCTTTCTTGCCTGGGGTGTTCTTGCCCGAATTCATGATCAGGCGGTCATGCCTGGGCCGCTCCTGCTCACGATTACTTCGCTCATAATAACATGTAAGCCAATCGTCAAACTGACGAACTTTCAGTGTCATCAAACACTCAATAAGCTATTTTCAATAAACAGAAACGACTTACGTGACAGCTAGGCCACTCATTCCTCCTTAGAGGAACTAATAAATAATATTAGTTTCTAGACTAGCTGTCACCCGCGACTTCGTCTTAGGTACTTCAAACCCGTGGGAACTGTTTGTTTTCCCGGGATAAAAGTAACTTGTGCCCCTCTCCAGGTCATCAACCTCCCACCGATTGTGTTTAATGGTGTTTCTATACCTTACTGCGCCTCTGTTAAAGATCTCGGTATACATTTAGATTCTGAACTATCCTGGTCTGTACAGGTTAAGGAAATTAGCAGAAAAACATTTGCTGTCATGAGCTCGCTGCGCCGATTGCGCAATATTTTGCCAATTCCAACCAAAGTTATGTTAGCACAATCTCTCCTTCTCTCTATTCTCGATTATGGTGATGCAAGCTTTCTTAATTTGACCCAGGACCAACTTAACAAACTTGAGCGACTTCAAAATCTCGCTATTCGGTTCATATTTGGCATACGCAAATATGACCACGTATCTGAATTTCGCCAAAAGCTCAAGTGGCTCCCTATTCGCCGTCGCCGGGATATGCATGTTCTCTCTCTTCTGTACTGTGTTTTATTTCACCTAAAAACTCCTTCTTATCTTAAAGAGAAGTTTCAATTTATTGGGGTGCAGTCAGACATGAGAACTTGTCGAACGCTTACTCTGAAAATGCCTTCACATAAAACCAAATTTTTTGGAAATTCATTCACTGTGCAGGCAATTGAACTGTGGAATGCACTCCCACTGAATAAGACAGTCGAAATCGCTGGGCGTGTTCAAAAATGCTCTTAGGACGTATTTCCTTGCAAATTGAAGACGACTTTAGTTTATATTTAATTTTATTGTATGTATATGTATGTAATTGTATATTTAAGTTCATATTATGGTATTTATATGTATAATAATATTTGTTAGTTTATAATATATGTATGCATTGTATGTATTAAGATATTTGTGTATTTTTGTCTATGTATTTTTAAGTAATTTTTTTTTTTTTTGTATGTAGTATTAGTATAATTTTGCGCCACCTGCAGTCTTGTTTCCTTGTGTTCTCCTATTTAAGGTTGCCTGGAAGAAATTGCTACTTAGCAATAAGGCCGCCCTTTGTACTTCTTTGTTTATTTTATGTTTTCTGTATTTTACTTTTGTGTGTGGTACAAAATATAAAGAGTTTAATAATAATAATAATAATCAACTGTACCCAAGCATAAAATTAAGGTCAATCCGTATCTTTGTTACGGCGTGATTGAAGGACTAATCGAAGATGAGTGTGTTGGATGCAACTGAATACCATTGGGAATAAAACGATTAAGCTGCATCAATAAATTTTCTAAAACCTCATAAGTTTTGTGTAAGGGTCCCATACCAAAATAATTTTTGACCATTTTTGTACGATCTTTTCGAGTCCTTTACTAGCTGTTGCTCGCAACTCCATTCGCATGGGAACCAAATAACCTCAAATGCGTGTTTGTAACTCAATCACGCCAGAATGGCAGAACGGATCTGGATGAAATTGGCACAGAGATAGATTATAGTCTGGAATAACACATAGGCTACTTTTTATCCCGGAAAATTGAAGATATCCCGCGGGAACCAAAAAAACCTCAATCCGCGCGGACGAAGTCGCGGGCATCAGCTAGTATTTAAATATTTTTGAGTTTATAAACTCAAAACTTTAATATCGACAATCGGAAGTCTATAAACGTGCAATACGTTTGAGATATTAAAAGTGCTACGAAAATTCTTGCCCTTGCTAATCTGCTTATTTTACCCGTATCAGAAGGTATACCTAGTAATGAATATTATAATAAAACTAATTATTAGTATTATTTTCATTTATTAATGTCACATTCCGTCACATAAAAAAATAAAAACTATTCCTATCCGTACATTATAATATATATAAATAAGTGCATACGAAAGTGTGTCTGTCTTTTTTTTATCTACTACAAGTTAGCGTAGTCTAAGATAGTAGCGGGCTAACATGTTAGGCTAATCCCACACTGCGACCTGACCTTTATTAATAATCTATATATATAAAATTCAAAGTCCTGACTGACTGACTGACTGACTTATATATCAACGCACAGCCCAAACCGCTGGTCCTAGAGACATGAAATTTGGAGAGTGTGTTCTTTGTGAAGACTAGGTATTCACTAAGAAAGGATTTTTCGAAATTCCACCCCCAAAGGGGTAAAATAGGGGTTGAAAGTTTGTATGAAAGTCCGTCAAGTTCAAGTTATATCCATGAAACTTGGTATTTGAGCTACCGGTTCAAAATAAAGAAATACGTTAATCGCCATTTTTGAAAATTCTACCCTTAAAGGGCTGAAATAGGGGATGAAAGTTTGTATGAAAGTCTTTTATTTTACAAGTTATTTTTTAAGTTATATATACAAAACTTGTTATTTTGGTTTTCGGTATAAAAATAAGAAGGACGTGTTTAACAATTTTCAAAAATTCCACCCCCAAAGGGATTAGATAGGGGTTGAAAATTTTATGAAATTTCATCGTTTTTCAAGCTATAGCCATGAAACTTGGTATTTGGGCTTCCGGTTAAAAAGGATGAAATACGAATTTCACAATTTTTAAAATTTCTATCCCCAAGAAAGTTAAATAGGGAGTTTGTCCTTCAATCACGCAGCAACAGAGCAACGGATCGGCGTGATTTTTTGCTTGGGTATTGGGTATAGTTGAATACCTGGAGAGTGTCTTCAGTTGGCTTCTTTTTATCCCGGAAAAGTAAAAAGTGCCTGTGGGAATTAAAAAACTTATGCCACGCGGACGAAGTCGCGGGCGTCCGCTAGTTTGTATACAAAATACGCACAGTATCACACTAACAACGCCTACCCGCGTAAAATTAGAACTGCGATTTGCGGCGGGGCACGTCGCAGTGTAGAATTCGCCTTAGGGGTATGGCAGTTATTTTTAATTAACCAATACCTCCTGTACGGATAAGGATATCGGTCCTACACGGCTACGCAACGGAACACTCGCTTGGTGGCACGTCGTCTTTGCCGGTGTTAACGACGGCCGAAGCCTCCCACCAGACCAGACCAGACCCGAGAAAATTCAGAAATAATTACAAATTCACCTATATAATTATGTCTGTCTGCTACCGGATACGTTTTCATGGCCAGATAATTTTGTCGGACTTTTTCTTCATCTGTGTCAGAAAGTCGATAAAATATTGTATTGTGATAGGATTACGCATAGATCATAGATTATTTAACATATTGTAGTTATCGGCCCCCTAAGAAATTTTCGGGGCGGGCCCGGAACGTCGAAAATTTCTTAGGGGTCGCCTGAAAATCAGCGCTGTTATGGCGTATCTACACCTTATCAGCATCACGCTGAGGCGATGCTCTTTTTGGAATTATTTTTGTCACAGAGTAGTTTCTAAGTTGTGTCCTAGTAATTTTGTGTTTTGTATTGTACTCTAACTGTGTCATTGATAGTTCCGAATAAAGATTTATTTATTTATTTATTTATCGGTCGCTGTACCTATTAGATGGCTGCTAGATACTCGTAAGATAAATATGAAAACCTTTTTTGATGAAAAATGTCACATATAAGTAACTAGAAGTTTAATTCGCTATAATACGCCTCAGTAGGTAAATCGATTTGGTACAGTGTGCATATTGCACTTGTATATTGTATTGTCATATTGTAGCTTGCGATATTCACCACAACACACAAATGTTCCAAACTATTCTCAACGTACGTTTCACTCCGACACCGGAGCATCTTCAGGAGATGTTGACTGGACAATGCACGATTTTACAATAGTGCAATGTCGAGTTAAAATCTAAACTTCTAGTTCCTTGAGCATCATAGACTTCCAGAAAATAACACCTGCTTCTATCCAAACAATATCACTTTAACAAAATATGCATTATTATTGGATAGAAGTAAATCAGGCGATACCTTACGATCCATGTTCATGATTAGGAACAATAAAGCTTAATAATTAATCCATGATAAGCTTTTGTTCCATGTTTAAAATGCATGGATATATCTACGATAGATTTAGGATTGGTCTCGCTCCGCGTAAGACCGATCCTAAATCTATGGGATATACTTATGTCTCAAACTTGAAATTAGGAAATGAGTTTGCTTATAAACTTGTTACGTAATAAATACTTGGTTTTAGGTTAGGAGTTAGGTCTAACTCCTCCCATTGATTATATAAATAAAATAGAATAAAAAGCCTTTTATTTCTTGAATGTTTACAATTTTCACAAGATTTTCTTATTTTTAATGTTTAGTTGGTTAATTTTACAGTATTATTTATTTAAGATAATGTTAGCAATGTTAGTTTCTTATTTTTCTATGCAAGAACCCCAGATTGGGTGAAGGCCTCCTCCAAAGATGTCCATTAATTGTCCCTATCCTTTGCTGTCCTGGTCCAGTTTGGGCCTGCTATCTTTTTAATCTCGTCCTCCCATCGAGTAACCAGTCTTCCTCTGCCTCTTTTGCCTTGTGGGCCTCTCCATAGAGTCACCTTTACTGCCCACTTTTGATCCTTGAGCCTGGCCACGTGCCCTGCCCATCTCCACTTTAACCTTTGAGCATATGTTAGGACATTTTTCGCTTTTGTTATAGACCTTATTTTTGAGTGGCGTATTTTATCTATTCTCCTTATTTTTAGCATGCTTCTTTCGAGCCCCCGCTGGCAAGTGGTGATTTTTTGCTTTGTTCACAACTGTTGGTATAAAATGACGCGGTCTGTTATGGTAGCGAGCTAACCTGGTATAGGTGAGGCAGTTATTTATTACCTACACACCAAATAGGTTTCAATAAGGAACGCTTAATCGTTTAGCTGCACGTTCTTGGCGGTAGGGTGGTAACTAGCCACTACCAAAGCCTCACACCAGGACCTCACACTGAGAAAATTCTGAAATTATAGATTTCCAAAATGACCCTGCCAGGAATTGAACCCGAGACCTCCTACTTATAAAATCACAGCGCTCATCACTGCGCAGTCGCTGTGGGCTAAGGATGCTCATTTTTCGTTCCGAACTACATTAGAGCTAAACTTATGCTTTATAGTATGCTTTATAAATTGTCGACCATTGTTGTTCATATTTTGCTAATCAATTTTATAAGTTCTATGCAAAATTTCTCTGATTTGCATTTGTAACTTCAAACACTATCTCTTTTCATCTTCATTCATTCATTAGTCTTTTCTATTTATGTTATATGTTTTGTGTATAAGTCATGATGTGTGCACATGTTTTGGGTTATAACTTAGAACCGATCTTATCATTTAATACCTACCGAAATGTTATAGTTATTACCTGTTTTGTGTACCAATAAACAATAAACAAATAAACAAATCGAGCAGTTTGACAAAATCTCGTAGCACCCTCTTCTATATACCTACGACTGGTATGTAGGTATGTATGTGTTCGTGATGGTCTCTAGAATATGAAACTGTCGGTCGTAGAACACGGACGCGTGCACACGCTTAGCTGTGACGTACCAAAGATGGCGGCCGACCGTTGTAGATTATTGACGATTTCTCGAGTTATAATAGTACAAATGGCAAATTAATATATTGATTATAAAAATATTTGAAAAAGATTGAATTTTTTACCTTATGCATTTCTTTGAAGATATTATTTTAGGAGCCCCTTGTTTTTCAGCGGAATCATAAAAAAGATGCAGATTCAAGAAAAATATAATCTTTATTTTGAATCATTATTATTTAGACACACACAAAAACACACTCAGATCAAGTAAAAATGATAATTTACATAAATATAGTACATAAATTTACATAATATTCATCTTTATACAAACACTGGTTCTGTTTAAATGAATAAGTTTTGAAAACAGATTTCAATTTCACAAAACATTATTTGTCAAACAAATCATTTATTATTCATATTAATTATTTTAAAAAACGCGCATAAATATGTTTGTTAAGTACTATATTTGTCAAAATGTTAGGTCAGGTTAGGGTTAGACATAAAATTATATTCACGTAGTGACCGGCCGGTTCTATCGAATACCTAACCTAAGTTTTTTAAAAAAATGACGAATTCAGAAGATCTAAAGTTTGTAAAATGTACCGACATTTTATAAAATCGCGAATTAGACAAAAAAAATATTTTGTGAAATTTGTAAATGATACTTTGACTTTCAGCAATTTTGCAAAGGAAAACATTTGCGAATTGAATATTTTTCAAGCGATCTTTTATAAAATGATATTTTTGCGGAATACGTTGTTTGTCACCTCTGAATAGTTTTTGAAACGTTTCTTGGGAAATGAATCCATACCATACCATTCTATCCCTTTCTCTTAATGACTGTAATCAGAAGAGGAAAAGAGGTAAACCTATTTTTATCATCCTAATAGCCTGTGAGTTAAATACGATTTTCCCGTGACATATAATATACGCCAATTAAATCGTACGGAGCCGCTGCCTCGCACATAAATTATACTAAGGTTCTCGCTCTGCGGGCCGTTTTTGAGGTCGATCCGCGGGTTGCCTCTGCGGTCCCTTTGAAAGCTCTTCAGGTCGATCTGAGGGGTCCTCTTCCAGACGCCTTGACAGCAGGTCTCCAGGACGCTCCTCGGGATGATTTGGAACATCTGCAGGATGCTTTGACGCATCTCCAGGATGCTCCTCGTAATAATCTGAATTACTTTCAGGAGTCTTTGCCACTTTTTCAGGACACTCCTCAGGATTTTCTGAATCACTTTCAGGTGTCTTTGTCGCTTTTTCGGGAATCTCGACGGAAAGTTTTTCAAGATGCTTTGACACATCTCCAGGATATTCCTCGTAATAATTTGAATCGTCTGCAGGGATCTTTTCCGCTTTTTCAGGACACTCCTGAGGATTTTCTGAATCACTTTCAGATGTCTGTGTCGCTTTTTCAGGACGCTCGTCGGGGTGTTTTTCAGATTGCTTTGAAGATCGTTGAGGTCGTTCTGCGGGATGTCCAAGTCGCTTTGAGGTTTCTCCTGATGTGCCATTTATGATGAAATTATAGATCTCTTCTGCATCAACGTAAGTAAATACGCTGGGTGCCATACCGGGACCGCAGCCTCTAGCGAAGGAACTCACCCCAACTAGTCGCATGTACGCAGTCGCTGGGTCACCCCCATCGCCCTATAGAAGGAACATACTAACCTCGTTACATTCATGACGAATTTTAAATAATTTTTAAACAAATTATTTCTTTAACTCTAGCTGATGCCCGCGATTTCGTCCGCGCGGATTGAGATTTTTTGGTTAAGGAACTCCTTAATTTTCCGGGATAAAAAGTAGCCTATATGCCATTCCAGACTATAATTTATCTCTGTGCCAAAGGAAACGCCCAGTTGACTAAGGGGTTTTGGCCAAGGTGCAGCCATCAATGAAACAAATTGTAGGCATAAGGATTGAAATCGTAGATTAAGAATCAAACACTATTTTGAACGTAAAACTCGGACGAACTTCTGTAGAGCATGTTTAAAAAAATTCAAGTTACACTAAAAAAACATGTAGTTTTCGATTTTTATTAATTTTTACGTAAATTCATAACTAGAACGTCGTCTACGAACTGGGCTGGGGGATTAATATTAGCCTGATATCTTGCCCAGCCCAAGAAACACATAGTTATCACACGGGCACAACAGCCTACTGTCCTTCGACCAGCTATACGTAATCCAAAGTAAAGCCAGGGTTGTCATCGGGAGCATCGGCAGAGTCCATAATAGCAGCAAAGTCGTCAGGTTTAAAATACAGCAAACAGAGGAAGAAAATCACGATTACGAAACACACATTAGCAACCGATGAACGTGAAAAAAGAGAATAGAGATAAGTCAATATCAATAATGTCTATGGCCATAGAGATGTATGCCGTGAGCCAATGATGATAAAACGAGGTTTACGTACATCGATTCATATCGATGTGTACATTCACTGAATCAGTTCAATTGATTAATCTAGCATGTGTATGTTTATTTATATAATATTTTATTTAATAAGGTTTTTATAAGATAGCGATAAAACCATTAAATAACCAAAAGCGAAAAAGCTTGGCTTTAATTATTTTTCTGAAAATATCGATCTCGGATTATCGATTTTTGGTATATCGACTTTACGAAATGATGATTGTAGTCCCTACATTGTCAAGATTGACATTACGAGCCACAGCCCACGGAAGTGGTTTGAAAATAAAGAATGTCGACTGAGTTTCTCCTTTAAACTAACTAATTATTTCCGAGTGCTACGTACAAATAGGTAACTGGAATATACTAGTTATTAAATAAGTCTTTTTATGATATTCATTGCATTGCTGGCTGCTCCTTGGCCAAAAATGGGCTTTTCCCTTTCATGCAGATCCGTGTAGCCATTCTGGCGTGATTGAGTAACAAACATCCATCCATGCATCCATTCAAACTTTCGAATTTATAATGTGTACTAATAAATGCCCGCTACTTCTTCTTCGTGGATTGAGGTTATTTGGTTCCCGCGGGAACTCTATAATTTACGGGATAAAAGTATCTTAAGTGTTATTTCAGACTACAATTTATTTCTGTGCCAATTTTCATCCTGATCCGTTCTGGCGTGATTGAGTAACTAACATCCAATCATCCATCCATCCAAACTTTAGCATTTATAATATTAGTAAGTACAGATCTCCATCTTTTTTTGACAAGAAATACTAACCGGAGTTGGAAGTTGGCGGTGTTTAACTCCTGTGCCTCGAAGACTGTGCTCGGAGAGCACGTAAAGCCGTCGGTCGTGCACCTGATCTATCTCCGATCGTGTTTGATTTTCCGTCCCATCGGGCTATGACAGTGAGCTAATAGATAGTGCACGTGTGTTTGTGTTTGTGCACTATCGTGCGTGCATTTCTCCCTCGCAGATGGCTTCATCTCGATGGAGATGGGCCGCCACGGACGAAATTCTTTCGGAAGGACTTTTAAATAATTTCAAAAGTTACTACATAATAAATTTGTAATTACCACGCAAGTTCCCTTATCCATGTCCCGGAGGCTGTATAGGCAGAACATGTTTTTGGTGATGCTTATCATTGGATAGAATGCCTGACATTCCACATTACTTATAACTGGTAAATTAACAACCCTTATTTTATCAGCAAGTTTCATTTGATTGTCCTGCAAAACAAATATTTCGTTTACCGTATTGTAGCTGTGCCATTACGTAAATTGTACTTAATTGTACTAGATGATGCCCGCGACTTGAGTGAGTCGCGGGCATCACCTAGTACAATCCGCATGAGTTAATGTTTTCGTAAAAAAACTCCTTGATTTTCTGGATAAAAAAGTAGCCTATGTCTTTTCCCAGGATGCAACGTAGCTATGTAGCAAATTTTATCAAAATTAGTTGAACAGATCGCCCGTAAAAGAAAGCGTAGGAGACAAATAGATCGATAAACAAACGGAAATACAGACAGACACTTTTTCGTAAATTTGTGATATTAAGACAGAGTAGTAGAAATTGTAGTTGAACACAACAGTTGAACATAATTTTAAAAATTGAAAACACTACTGCCCCACCATTTTGAATTTTTTCCAAAAGATTCATACCCAGTGTAACTCGGGATGATGTAGGGATTCTAGAGATACCGCATACATCCAAATGTACTCAGGCATTGGTGGAATCTAGTAACTCACTTTTCTCTCACGCTCACAAATAAACTTTCTTTGGGCAGTCATGTAAATAAATTAAAAGTATTTTTTTAAAAAAAAACAAGCTTTTATTAAATGCGCTAAAAAGAATAAAATAAACTTTTCCATTAAAACTTATGCTATCAACTTAACGTCATTACCTACACAATTTATATGATATAAAAGACTGTATTTACTTAGTTTGAAAATTTTAAAAATTAAAATAAATCAGATCAAGTTGTTCAATTTACTTGTTTAACTACACAGATTAAATATCGCGACAAGCATTTATATCATATAAATTTTGAGAACATATATCTAACTGAACCATACGATATCGCCAATGCGTTCAATGACAACTTAATTGAACTAACGAATAAACCACAAGGTAATATTAAAAATACAAACAAGAAATCTATTTCGAATAGTATTTATTTGAAACCTTACACTGTTAATGAAATTAAAACGATCATAAAATCTCTTCAAAATACGAATTACTGCTTTTATGACTTTTGTTGATGCCATCAAAACCCTCAGGTTTTGATGGCGTCTCAACAAAAATAATAAAAGCAGTAATTAATGAAATATCACCAATACTAATACATTTAATAAACACATCTGTTCGCGCCACCTATATATTAGTTGTCTGTGGTCGTTGTGACAGATGGAATACTTTGTGAACGTAGCTAGCTTGCCGCGCTTTTTGATAAAACCTTTTGGTTTGACAGTTCGAGACAGAGTTCAGATTGGTTTTTGGCTAGGCGGGCCGGCGCCTCGAATTGTTGATTGTAAAAATAAGCTTTTCTTTGTAATCCGTATTGTTAGAACCTCGCTATAGCTTAAGGTTCCCGCGAGAACTTAGCTTCTAGTTATTTCGGTACTAAATAAAGACTTACTTGCGGTACTGAGTGGCAATATTTGTGTGGCCACGTTGACACCTGCCGGCTGCAAACTGTGTATAATTCCGTAAATAGTTAACCTAAGCAGCTTTTGGACGAACTTGAGTTCGGTGCTGTGTGAGTTGAGTGACGTTTTGAAGCCAGAAGCCACAGGCCGAAAAGTAATACCTTCTCATTCCTGACCTTTCCTAACCTTTAACCTACATTCTTCCTTATCGAAGATTCATTAGGCAATTGGACTCCGTAAGTACGTAGTATAGTTTTCATTATTGCCTTACCTACCAAGTTTACCCCCTAATACAGATCTGTCCGACTGGCACAGATCCCAGTGACAGGTCTCGCCGTTTTGCAGATGGGCCCCAAAATTAGCCAGACCTAAATTGTTTCACTGGGCTGGCTTGAAGCCCCAACATTTGGTAGCAAAGAGCGTGGTTGTACTAAACGCTGCGGACAGGTCTGTACCGGTTTAATAGTGTAAGCTAGTGGGGCATTTATTGTGGGATATAGCTAGGTAAATTAAAACAAGCTTAACTTTTACTTTGGATTACTTAGCTATCGTTCCTACTTGCTGCGTTAAATGTATTGAAGCGGCATAAGAGAATTTTGTACATTAGGTTTGATTCTTGCCGCACAAACTATACTTTTGTGGTGTCAAAGCTTGTACTTGGTGTCTGTTTAATTAAATAACTGCTTTGTTTATGAAAGTACTTATTTCTCTATAAATTGAAAGTTTGTAGTTGAGATTGAGAAAAGGTTGCAAACTGTAATTAGTTTGTTAAATACATACTAGCTTGTTAGCAGCTTATTGATTTGTTGGCAAACTTCTAAATTAATTGGCCAACAGCTGTTCAACACTTTAACTGAATTTGTGTATAGATAATAACTTGTAATAAAGGGTATTATGTATATATTATTTAACCCTTTATATGTTAATATTGCTAATTACAAGGTTTGATATTGCTTGTCTGCATTGCGATTGTGACTGTATATGAATTTGTTGTCTTGAATTAATTACTTATTATTAATTGGATTTGTAAATTTAACCACTACCTTTGGTTTTGACCCCTACTAAGCAGTTGCAAATTAAAACTTGGTTTTAATTATTGAACGATAATTATTGATTACAAGGTGTTTTCAGTCACATATATGGTTGCTCACCTGTCTTTGCCTGTCTTTGCAATTGTTTAAAAACTTGAATTTGTAACTTCTAACTTATGCTTAAGATTATACTATAATTATTATAATTACATATTATTGTTGTTTGTCTCGGGCTAACTATACACATAATTTGTTTTTTTTGTTTTTAAATGTATGTCTGTCTGTATTTGAAGGTTAACCCCTGATAATTTGATAATTTTCATTTAGGTAAGTTTAACTTGCTTTTAATTGTAGTTCTTACTTCTTGTTTATTTTTAATTCTTTACTTTGATTTATTGCAGAAATCAACAGTGTAACAACCTAACATATAAATTCATTGTTTACAATAGAATTTGAACATTGTTATTTGTTTGTTGTTTGTTGCTGTTTTGTGTGTTGTTATACTGTTGTTGTTTTGTTGTGAATTCACACAGCTGGCTAATTGTTAGTTAGGGTTGCCATCTCAATCCAGCCTAAATTGTAAGTGTGAATCATAAAGTAATTTATTTAATTGCAAATTGCAATACCTGTTGCGTACAAGATGTCAGCTCATAAAAGGCTCGTTGGCTCGATACAAGCTGAACTCCGATGGGCGGCTACAGCTCGTACCTTGATAGGCCGTGAGGATAGAGCATCCGCACTGCTCAAGCGATTTGAACAGGTGCCGACCAGACAGGCAATTGTCGAGGAAGCGCTTTGGGACCTAGTGGTTTTGGAACCGCCCGAGGAACTGCTGCAGTCCGCTCAGCGAGACTATGAGCAGTTCTTTGAACTAACGGACGGCCTTGTGGAGGAAAGCTCTAAGCTTAAGAAGGAGGCGAGACTAAGCTCTCTTCTCGAGTCTCCTTTGAGACCTTCGACTCAACCTGCGCTACTAGGTAGGTTACCCACTATAGACCTACCTAAATTTTCGGGCAATTTGAGTGAGTGGTTAGGTTTCCTCGGCCTCTTTGATAGTCTGGTGCATGCTAGGAAGGATCTGTCTCCCTGCCAGAAACTGAGCTACCTGCTGTCCTCCTTGCAGGGAGAGGCTCTGAGTGTGGTCTGCCACCTGGACCTCTCCGAGGAGAGCTATACTACCGCCCGGGAACTACTCACCCGGCAGTATGCCAACGTGCGCCGATTAGCGGACACGCACGTGGCGCAAATTTTGTCTCTGCCACGTGTCTCAGGGGTTGCTCGTTTGAGGGAATCTTTGTTAAACCCGTTGATTGTAGCATGTAATGCACTTAGGCGATTAGAGCTCCCGGTGGACCAGTGGTCTTTTCTGTTGCTGCATATAGTGTTGTCCCGCCTACCTCCCGAATTAAAATTGCGGTTTGAACAGAGGTATGGTGGGGACGGTGCCAGCTATCTGCCCCCCTTTTCAGATTTGCTAAAGTTCCTCGAGGAGGAGTGCCGGCAGGCTGACAACTCTGGCGTTGCTGGTCCTTCAAGGACCTCAGAGCAACCTGCCCAGCCGAGGAAGGGAAGGGGCCAGATTGGCGGCCCTGGTAAGGGGGCCTCTGACCGAAGGCCAATGCCAGTCTACAGGGGGCTTGCTGCCACTGAGGCCACCCCCTGTAAATATTGCAAGCGTCCGGGCCACAGGGTACCTTCTTGTCCCCAGTTCCTGGACAAGACGATTAACCACCGGAGGGGCATCGCCAGGGACCGCCACTGGTGCTATAGCTGCCTGGAGGCACACCTGCAGCGAGACTGCCCACATCAGCAGCCATGCCCTATTTGTAAGGGCAACCACCTGGCGATCTTGTGTGCCAACCAAAATGGCGTTGGCCGCCAGGTGGGGGAGAGCACCCCCCGCACGGGCGGGGGTACTTATGTTAATCGCTCCCCTGCTAGTCTGCGTCGCTCTCCTGCACCGTGTCAGGTGCCCCGGTGTGTCCGGGCTTCGCCCCCACCCGGGGGGGCTTCACCCCCCCGCGGGGGGATTTCGACCCCCCTGCGACAATTTGATGCGGGACTTGCTGCCGCCACGGCGACGGGCCGTCCTACTCGCTACTCACCCCCGCTTCACGAGTGGCCGCGACTAGAGCGCCGCCCACCTCGTATGGGTCGCCAACCTCACTACGGTGTGCCGGCCTCTGCCCGCTTGACTAGGCCTGTGCTTCCGCCGCGGGATGGCGCGTGGATCTACCCAAATGGAGGTCCGTCTCCTCCGCCTCTGGAGGTTCCGCATGAATCTCGATTCGAGATTCCCCGGTTCGAGGACCGGTTTGATGAAGGCGACCAATGCTAGGTGGTCGCCGCCCTAGCCCCCACCACAGCCACATCTCCTGAGAATCTTAATCTTCAGCAGTCCGTCTGTCAGACCGTTCTTTTGCCGACTGTCTCAGTGAAGGTGTACAACCCGAAAGGTGAATGTTTGATAGTTCGTGCCCTCTTGGATTCGGGTTCACAGCGCTGTATTGCTTCTTCTTATTTGGTGGGTAAGCTAGGGCTCCCTTGGAGTCCTCATGCGGTTCGGATGATAGGTATCGGTGGTGCCGAGCCCTCGACTCCTAAGGGTGAAGCGGAGTTGATGTTTGGCCCAATTAAGGGCGATCTCCGCGTCTTGGTCAAGGTGTCAGTCCTTGACGATATCTTGGGTCCTCTCCCACAGGAAAGAATCGCTGACGTTGCGGTTTCCTGTACGGCAGGTCTGACCCCTGCCGACCCTCACTGGACTGAACCTGGTCCCATGGATCTTTTGTTGGGTTCTGATGTCCTAGGCCTGATCTTGTCAGGAGGAATTAGGGTCCTGCAGAAAGATGGACTTTGCGCCATCTCCACTATATTTGGTCATAGCTTTCTTGGACCCGTTTTGTGGTCTTCAGACCCACCGGTCCTAGACCAATTGCAGGCAGCCGGCTTAACGTTGTCGGATGCAGTCCAGCGTTTTTGGGAAGTCGAGGAGCCGCCACACGCCGCACCGGTTAATCCTCTTGACCTTGAATGCGAGTTGTTCTATCAAAATAACACAGGCCGCCGTACTGACGGGCGCTTCGTAACTCGCTTGCCCTTCCTCGCCTCTCGCCCCCCTCTTGGTCATTCACGGGCCTTAGCTGAGAAAAGGCTCTTGTCTATGGAACGGCGCATGCGGCGCGACCCTACCTTCCGCACCAAGTATATTGAATTTATGCGCGAGTACGAAGACCTTGGACACATGTCACCATCCAATTTTGATTGGCGTTCGCACGAGCACTACTTCCTACCCCACCATGCTGTCTTGAAGACCCCTGGGGGTAAGATTCGAGTGGTATTTGACGGCTCCGCGGCTACGTCTAACGGGGTGACTTTGAACCAGTGTCTGCACGCTGGCCCTAAGTTGATCAAGGATATCTCCGACATCCTCACGCATTTCCGCCGTCACCAAATTGTCTTTGTTGCTGACATCAAGATGATGTTCAGACAGTCGGTGGTGCATCGCGATGATCGGAGGTATCAGCTGATTTTGTGGCGCGAGAGTCCTAATGAGCCGATACGGGTCTTTGAATTGAACACAACGACCTATGGACTCCGGTCAAGCCCCTATATTGCTATTAGGACCTTGTTGGAATTGGCTAACCGCGAGCGGCTGAATTATCCTCGTGCATCAGCCATCTTGGAATCGTCAGTCTATATGGACGACATCTGCACAGGAGCTTCTAGTGTTGAAGAAGCTTTGACCCTGCGTGACGAATTGATCGCAATACTGAAGTCCGGAGGTTATGAATTGCGAAAGTGGCTATCCAACTCCCCTCACGTTTTGAAGGATCTCCCGGGAGAGGATCAGCAGGACCCTCATATTTTTGAAAACCTTGAAAATCCTAATTTGTTGACGGTCCTTGGAATACAGTATCAGCCCGTCCAGGATGTTTTCACCTACCGGGTCAAATTGAACCCACCTCCTAAGGTCTGGACTAAGCGCTCCGTCTTGTCTACGGTTGCCCGCACATTTGATCCAAACGGGTGGATCACTCCCGTAATATTTTTGGCCAAATGCTTCCTTCAGAAGCTTTGGATTGCTGAAGTCGGTTGGGACGATCCTCTCCAAGGGAAATTATTGAAGGAGTGGCACTCCCTTGTGTCTGCACTTCCGGACGTCAACCGAATTGCGATGCCTCGACGCTTCCTACCACCAGGAAGGTGCCACGCCAGTCTCCATGGATTTTGTGACGCCTCCGAACGAGGCTATGCTGCCGTGGTATATATGCGGACTGTCGATGCCACCGGTGAGGTCGCGACACATCTTGTCTTGGCAAAGAGCAAGGTGGCCCCTATTCGGTCACGCTTGACGATCCCTAAATTAGAATTGTCTGGCGCTGCTCTTTTGGTGCGCCTTCTTAACCACGTCCGTTCATCTTTGGCATCCGTGGTCGAACTGACCGACGTGTACGCTTGGACGGACAGTGAAATTGTCCTATGTTGGCTCCGAGCCGCCCCTCACAACTTGGAGGTCTTTATCGCGAATCGGGTGTCCCAAATTCAGTGCTCTGAAACTCCTTTGATTTGGAGACACGTACCCGGAGAATTGAACCCGGCCGATTGCGCCTCTCGCGGTCTCGAGGCCTCTTCACTTGTCAACCATCCCCTTTGGTGGGGCCCAAGTTGGTTAACGCAACCTGAGTTGACTTGGCCTCAGAATCGGTTCTCCGCTCCGGAAGTTTTGCCGGGCTTAAGAGTCGGAGTCGTGGAGGATAAACCGATCCCAGACTCCAACTTCCTCTTGGAACGATACAGTTCCCTTGATAAACTCATTGGTGTTACCGGTTGGCTTAGACGTTTCATCCATAATGGAAGGAACCCAGGTAATAAAAATTTGAATCCTGTCTTGTCGCCTCTTGAACGTCGAGAGGCCCGGACACATTGGGTGCGTGTGGTTCAGGCAGAACATTTTGCGTCCGTGATTGACACCATAAAAGGAGGCTTAGCTTTGAAAGGCCCGCTTGCTCGCTTAAGCCCCTTTTTGGACGAGGACGGATTGTTACGCGTTGGCGGACGCCTTAGGAATTCTGAGTTGCCCTATGGTGCTCGTCACCCTTTGCTGCTCCCTAAGGACGGCACCTTTGTTAAATTGCTGGTGACCTCTTATCACCTGAAAAATGCCCATGCTGGTTGCAATGCCCTCTCGGCTATTTTACAGCGTGAGTTTTGGATTTTGGCAGGGAGACGCACAATCCGGAGCGTCATTTTCAAATGCATCCCTTGCTACCGTTTGAAGGCCCCTACTGCGCAGCCGATGATGGGTGACTTGCCCCCCGACCGCGTCATGGCCACTCGACCTTTTGCCGGAGTTGGCACTGATTTTGCAGGCCCTTTCGCCATCAAGAGCTCTAACCTCCGCAACGCCCGGTCACTCAAGGCCTATCTGTGCGTCTTTGTTTGTCTCTCTACTAAAGCGGTCCATTTGGAACTCGTGAGTGCCTTAAGCACTGAGGCCTTTGTGGCCACGCTAAGTAGATTTGTCTCTCGTCGAGGATTGCCTGACCTGGTTCGCACCGATTGCGGTACTAATTATAAGGGTACCGATAGATATTTAAGAGAAATTGTTGAATTTTTGTCTAGTAATAAGATTAGTTTAAGTACTGCAATGTCCAAGATGGGGATAACCTGGAAGTTTGACCCTCCAGCTTGCCCCCACTGGGGCGGGATTTTCGAAGCTGTCGTCAAGGTCGCTAAGACACACCTCCGACGCGTTATAGGAGAAACTATCTTGATCTTCGAAGAACTCGCCACTGTGTTTTGTAAAATTGAGGCCATACTCAATTCTCGGCCACTCTGCCCCCTCTCGTCTGACCCAAACGACCTGGAGGTCTTAACTCCCGGCCACTTCTTGATTGGTCAGCCCCTTAACGCCTTGCCCGAATACCCCTTTAGGGACGCGAAAACCTCACGTTTGTCTCGGTTTGAACTGTTGCAGCAAATGACTCAGAGCTTTTGGCATCGTTGGTCACTCGAGTATTTGCACCTTTTGCAGCAACGTGTTAAGTGGGCTGACAAATCCGATCCCCCTAAGGTTGGTGATCTTGTATTGGTAAAGGAATCTAATTTGCTACCTTTGTATTGGCGTCGTGGACGCATTGTTAAGCTAATGTACGGGTCTAATGGGGTTCCCAGAGTCGCCGAGGTAATGGTCGGAGATTCGGTCTTGCACCGAGCCGTTTGCACCTTGTCACATCTCTCCATCTGTTAGTGAGTGGACGTAAATCCTTGCGTCCACGGGCAGGGGATTGTTCGCGCCACCTATATATTAGTTGTCTGTGGTCGTTGTGACAGATGGAATACTTTGTGAACGTAGCTAGCTTGCCGCGCTTTTTGATAAAACCTTTTGGTTTGACAGTTCGAGACAGAGTTCAGATTGGTTTTTGGCTAGGCGGGCCGGCGCCTCGAATTGTTGATTGTAAAAATAAGCTTTTCTTTGTAATCCGTATTGTTAGAACCTCGCTATAGCTTAAGGTTCCCGCGAGAAATTAGCTTCTAGTTATTTCGGTACTAAATAAAGACTTACTTGCGGTACTGAGTGGCAATATTTGTGTGGCCACGTTGACACCTGCCGGCTGCAAACTGTGTATAATTCCGTAAATAGTTAACCTAAGCAGCTTTTGGACGAACTTGAGTTCGGTGCTGTGTGAGTTGAGTGACGTTTTGAAGCCAGAAGCCACAGGTCGAAAAGTAATACCTTCTCATTCCTGACCTTTCCTAACCTTTAACCTACATTCTTCCTTATCGAAGATTCATTAGGCAATTGGACTCCGTAAGTACGTAGTATAGTTTTCATTATTGCCTTACCTACCAGGTTTACCCCCTAATACAGATCTGTCCGACTGGCACAGATCCCAGTGACAGGTCTCGCCGTTTTGCAGATGGGCCCCAAAATTAGCCAGACCTAAATTGTTTCACTGGGCTGGCTTGAAGCCCCAACAACATCTTTTCGCAACGTCTACGCAAGGTGCAGAAATCCTTTGTGGGTTCGAGTATTACCTGTTATAATATGGTTTCAAAAGAACTTTTGGATTTGCCATTGCACAAATTTAAAAAAAACCGTAAAAGAACACTTGTTGAGTCGGGGCACAACAATTGACGAATTTCGTAATGACAAAGTTGTATGGAAGCAACCGACTTTGGGTCCAGCTCCCCACAGGATAGTATAATAACTTACACTATTGTATTTAATTTAATTTATATACCTACTTACTTACCTAAGTAATGTAATATAATGTTTATAAAAAATATAAAAAACCGGGCAAGTGCGAGTCGGACTGGCGCACGAAGGGTTCCGTACCATTATTAATAAATAATTACCTTTGTTAATGAACCGCAAGACTAACTTTGTTTGTAGACGTTTATTGTTAATATCAAAAAAACTATGCTAGTTAAAGCATTGACTATAGTTTTCCTGTAAAATATACGTAAATTCCTATTGACCATAATTATTTCAAATTTTTCGATTGGTAAACTCCGGAGATAAGGGGGGGGGAACGATATTTTTTTAGACATTTTCCCCGATAAATCAAAAACTATCATAACTAAAAATAATAAAAAAATCTGTTTTAGAATGTACAAAGTAAACCCTTTCATATGATACCCCACACAGTACAGTTATCTCACTTTTAAATTTCAACCCTCAGATTTTCCCCCCTTTTTAAATAAGAACAAAAATAATTTCCAATTTTTTTTAATTCCAGTGTCTTTGGGCCACTAATATACACAACTATTCCAAATTTCATGTCGATAGCTTCGGTAGTTATTGAAATAAACGAGTGTGACTGACGGACAGACGGACAGACGGACAGACGGACAGACGGACAGGCAGACGGAGAAAGTCGCACCATAAGGGTTCCATTTTACCATTTTGGTACGGAACACTAAAAAGAGCAACTGCTGAGTTTCTTGCCAGTTGCCGGCTCTTCACGGCAGAAGCTTTTTTCCGAACCGGTGGTAGAGTCAAAGCATGACGTAGCATAAGAGACACCTGTATGTCCTACATGTTTTAAAAAAATTGAATTTTGAAAGTGGTACATTTCCAACTGTGCTCAAGTTTTCCATTGCCACGCCTTTACATAAGAAAAAAGATAAAACAAAAGTTGAAAATTATCGGCCTATTACTTTAATCCCCATATTTTTAAAAATACTAGAAAAGGCTATGCACGTTTAATGGATCAGCGTTTCGCATCAGCGTGATATGAAGTTCGTGACAAAATTTCAAATATTAAAAAAAGAACAATATGGTTTTCCAAGGGAAAATCCACTTCTGATTCTTGCTTTGACCTTGTGAATACAATTTCTGCCTATCTAGACTCTCGTAAATCACAAGTAGCAATATTTTTTGACATGAGAAAAGCTTTGTTCACACGAATGACTTTGTTTCACACGAATTACTTTTGCAAAAAATTGAAAATTATGGAATCCGAGGAGGAGCATTATCATGGATGACTACTTACAATTTAGCTATTATAATGATGCGAGACAAAAACATTTAAGACTGGTGTATCATAGCAATATGCTTACACAAGCTGATGAAGTAACCTTTCTAGGTTTAAAAATTGATAAAAATTGTAATTGGAAAGCCCATGTGGATTCAGTATGAACTAAAGTCAATAGATATGTTTTGAAGGACTACCTCTCGAATGTAGTCCTTATGTCGTCTACGGATATATAGATCCAGTGCTTAGATGTGGTCTTATATTGTGGGGATACTCTACAGAGTTCAATAGAGCATTTCTAGCGCAAAAAAGATGCATCCGAGCAATTTGTGGTAAGGCCCCAACGGACTCTTGCGTAACATTATTTAAAAATTTGAAGGTGCTAACGTTACCATGCATGTACATATTTGAATTGTCGGTTTTTGTTAAATGTAATATGAACCTACTACTGTCATGATTTTCTTGTTTTATATTCTGTGGTACGACATTCGCAATAAATATAAGGCCATAAAGGACATGAATCCAGGGCCACAAAATAAAATAATTTAAAAAAGAGGGAATTCTGAGGGCCAATGGGGGCGCTTCCCGCCAATTGAGCGCGAAGGACGAAAAGAAAACGGATGATGAAAAGATTTCAGGATAATTAAATTAGGTACTCTAAGAATATTATATTATCGTGAGGAATAAAGCTTTAAAACGAACATTGACTTTTGATTTATCAAAAGTCAGAAGTGGTACGTGATCCGTCGACCCACATAAATTATTATTGAGGTATGTATTCTAAATTCTAATTCTTGATTCATAATTTCTTTTGTGACTTCTCATGAATAACTAATAATAATAAAATGACGATACAGGATAACTTATTAGGCATGTTGATTAATGACAATTTCATATATCCTAGCCTAGCTATTCTATGACAAAGTTAATCTGATTGATTGCGCATTTGATTAGAGCTACTACTCCTAATTACTCCATATATAGATAATTAAAATAAAATAGGAAACTTAAAAACAAAAATTACTTTATTGTACACAATAAAAGTAATAAAATGACCAAATTAATCATGATGTTATTTTAACTAAAGTTATCATTTACATTTAGCCTCTACCAGTAATGTTTTTTTTTAAAATTTTTATTAGTAAGTATCTTAACAACAAATAACTTAATAATTTCGCAAAATATAAAATAATAAATATAGACTGTTTAGCACTAGTTATATTATCTTTTCTCATCTCTGATTATATTTGGGCACACAATTAAATAAAATTTGCACTTGATATAATGAGATTTAGTATTTGATTGCATGATGAAAGGGTTGTGCAAACGAGTAAATTTTTAAACCGAATCGAACGCATTACGTCGTTAGTTGCTGTCTTAGGCAAGGGAGCCTTAGCACTATGTGTGCTTCGTGAACCTTGCTTGGAAAGCTTTCGATGATATTTGATCCGCCTCTGGTGGATTTATGAACTTCAAAATGGCTTTCTTGGTTTCTGTGAAGTGTGATTGTTTACTGTTAGTGATTGACACACATAATTCGATAAAAGTATTATTTTTATTGTATATTATATTATATTATCTTGTTATTATTATATTGTCTTGTTTTTTTAAAATTAAAATATACCCTTTATCCTAATAAGGAGTGCCTCGTTTTTAATAAATTTAAAATCACCCTTTAACAGTTCGAAGCAGTTTACATTTACTTTTGCAGAAAGAGAATTACTTGTAGGGTCAGAATCAGAAATTATTTATTACATGATTTAGGTACAATATTACAAAGGTGGTACAGAAGATAAAAAGACAAGTGGGCTACCATTATCGTGGCGTGCAATACTTAAAAATAGTCTATGTACCAAATCACTATTATCATATCAACTGAACCAATAAAATATATAAATTATATATTTATATTAAATTATATAATTATTTATATATAAATTATATATAAATTATATAATTATTTATATATAAATTATATAATTATATTATTTATATTATCTAAGAATATATTGCAAAATACATAAAACGTCAATTCTTTAAGTAAAAAAAATTAAACATCTTTCTCTCTAGAGAAGAAGCTTGGAAAATTCGGTTATCATAGACTGATCCGGATTGGTCTGCGACAATGTTATAAATTTGTAGGTCAGGCCTAGACACAATCTGTTCATTAATAGATAAATATTCTTTTTTCTGTTTCTGTTAAACATCTCTGCATTAGAATCAGCAGGAAAGCATCCAGCAGAAAAGTGAAACTCTTCTCACTATCCTTGATATGGTAGGCTGGCTTACTTTAAGGAGATCTCCAGTAATCATCTGAAAATATTATAACTCAAAATAACTATATTACTACATGAGTAATCATCTCAAAATAACTATATTATTACATAAGTAACATATAAATACATAAGTAAGAGTTTAATAGTTGTTAATTAATTTAGTCAGGTAGTAGGTGCATGTTTTAGGTACTTTTTAATGTTAATTTTAATGACTGTATCTATATAGTGTGAAATTGAAACTATTATTCGGTAAATTAGCTAAGTTATAAGATGTAACTAACCTGGATACTCCTAGATGAATAAAATCTTAAGGTCACAAGTAATAAATAGCACTGGAAGGCTTCTACTGGTAACTTTCAAAAGATCTGCATATATTAAAGGCAAAAGTTTCAGAACGATATTCACAATCTATCCTTACAATATCCAGTCGAGATATAATACAGATCTTTAAAAAATATATATCGTCTTTTAAATTATTCATCAGCACTGTATTAATCGAAGGGATTTTGAAAGTTTTGTATCACTTTTCTTGTATTGATTGTTCTCTTATGGATAATAAGTATCAAATTCTTCTTCGCTACTGTAAACCATTCAGGTTTTCGATTTAAATTTGAAAACCAACGAAACAAACATAACCTAATACCCGGTATTAGTTTGACATTAGTATTGCAGGAGTCTCTGGCAGGAGTGCTGGTTCGGGTATTACGAACGCGTCTGCGCCAAATTCAGAAGGAGTACACAGATCACTTTAAAACAAATATTTTTGCGAAAATACAGCTAGAACACACAACAATAATTACTACAGTGTTTAAAACGTATTGTTTGTTTTGATAATATTGTTATTGAGACAAAAGTATAATGGCGGGCGTGATTACAGCGCTTTAGGTTAGGTACCGGCGAGCGGCGGAAATGCGAAACTCGCGTCGATAGGTACTTAAGTAGTCTACTCGAGTCTTCCGATTTAAGCCATACTATCGTTTTTACCCATTTATACTTGTTGATTATTACATTTTGTCTGTGTGTTGAAATTATAATATTTGATTTATGTGTGTATTAATGTTTATTATTTATATGCTCATATGTAAATATATAATTATGTATTTTATAAGTATATACTTATTATAAGATTTTACTATTATAAAATAATATGAATACTTAAATAAATATGTAAAATATTGACATACCTATATATAATAAGTATGGCATACAGTATGAATGTAAAAAATAATAATTTATAATGTAATCGATTGGATGTATGCGAATATGTAAGCAAAAAAAGAAAAAAGATTGTAATTTGGAAATGGAGCAGAAAGGCAAAGAAATTAGTTAAAAAGAAATTAATTAGTAGAAGTCATTTTATTTTTCGTTGAATGATTATGGCATAATATAAGAGAAATAACTCGTTTAGTTCGTTGTCGAAATGGAATCTTCTATTATCATTGTTACCTACTTCTGCTATCCGAATTCTCAAGAGCTAAGTAATAATAATAATTATTATAATTAAAACAAAAGAAAAGTAAGTGAATATGTACATGAGTTGGATACGGTTAAGTAGGACGTACATAAATTGGATACGGTTAAGTGTGCCGTACAAGAATTGGATACGGTTAAGTGGGCCGTACATAAATTAGATACGGTTAAGTGGGCCGTACATGAGTTGGATACGGTTAAGTGGGCCGTACATAAATTGGATACGGTTAAGTGGGCCGTACCATCAGTTGGATACGGTTAAGTGGGCCGTACATAGGTTTGATACGGTTAAGTGGGCCGTACATAGGCTGGATACGGTTAAGTGGGCCGTACATAGGTTGGGTACGATAATGTGGGCCATACATAGGTTAAAGAGCAGTTATGTGTGCTATACGTTAAACTTCGGTTAGGTATCTAGGTATGTGTGCTGTAACTGAATTATTCTGGATTTAGCAACAAATTAAATACTGAAAGATCTGAATGAGAAATTATTTATTGTAAAATAACTAAAAACAAGAGATACACAAATATAAACCACAACTTTAACTTATTAAATGAAATGGATATACCTACTACTTACTTGTTATTATATAGATGTTTATATTGTTTAAATCAATTATTATAGGATATGACTAGAATATACCCGCGGCTTCGCTCCCGTTACGTTCAATTTTCACACAAACTTTAAACCAATTAGGGATTGAATTTCCAAAGGGGATGCCTACGTCATAATAGCTATCCCTAAGCCAAACTTCAGCCTGATCTGTCCAGTGATCTGAGCTGTGCGTTGATAGATCTGTCAGTCAGTCAGTCAGTTAACTTTTCCTTGTGTATCTTATACAATATATTCATGAAATAAAAGAATACTTTACTAAAATTGTTTCTTTTCTACTGCCGAGGACACGAAACAAGCCAATCGTGGACACACATGGCGCAGAGATAGAGTATTCAAGAATGCGATCTTTATGACCACCAGAAAGGTGTAGCACACAGATGCTCCTCTCAAGTCTCAGCCGTACAAACGATTGAAGAGATCAAGTCCAGCTACCAAAGATTCACATAAGAGGTACCCATACCAAACATCCATCGCGGCAGCCTGGACAGCAACCAAAAGCACCAGCAACGGGTTTCACAGCAGAGAAGTTATATTAAGAAAGCACACAAACTGTACTACTGAAGAATGACATTTACACCCCAATGGGCTGGGAACAACAAAAAAAATAAAATGAATACCTACCTACCTATGTTAGATCATGTAGACAAGCATAAATTTTGACTATAATTAATGAATTTATTATGTAAGTTGTGTGAACTTCATGGTATCTGAGACGTTTTATACACAGCAGCATGTTTAGATCCAACGGCTAAACTGAACGTTTAAATAAAAAATAAATAAAAAAATCATTGTCTTACCGTTAAAAGTAGTTCATGTAAGGATGAACGTAATTGGGATATGCAGCTGAGTCAGATACAGTGGGGTATTAACATTAACTGAGTTGGTAAATCGAAGGGTATTAACAATACCATAAATGTGTCAACCGATACTTACAACCGACTGATGTCAAATTGTTAAGAAACTAAATTAATGCAAATATTAAATACAGTCAGCAACAAAACAATATCATGATTCGAAAATTAAGCTGCCGTTTTTAGTTTCAGTTTCAGTTTCTTTATTAATTGTAATTCCATAGTTACATTATTTCTTAATTGACATATTATAGTCATTAGTGAATAAGGCATGCTATGGATACCCAGTTTGGGTGTGGCAACAGAACCGATTTTATTAGTGTTTGTCAGTATCATTTAAGAATTCATTAATATTGTAATAACATTATTCAATCAGATCTTCATTCTTCAGATCAGATTCAATCTTTTCCGATGTTCCTAATGTAGTCTGGCAGATTGTTAAATATTTTTATTGACATAGAATAGAGGCTTGAGCTGTGCAGTGCCAATTTTGACGGACCAATTTTAAAGAGGGAGACCTGATTAATTTATTAAGAAGAAACTAGCTGTTGCCCGCGCCTTCGTCCGCGTGGATTTTAGGTATTTTCGAGTTCTATGGGAACTGATTTTATTTTTCCAGGATAAATTTCTATAATATATAAAACCGAACAACTGACCGTTAATCTGTCAATATACCTATTTGAAAATCTCTCTACTGTCTCGTATGTTTTTGATTTACTTTTGTATGCGGAGAATTTTTTTTAACTCAATTTTTTCTTTTCCGTACAGTTCTGTCAAACATTTTCTTTCATAGAAACCTTTTCCTGACAATTATAAACACAATAACAATAATTAAAAAAAAAAAAAAAGAATTAGCCAAATAGGTGCAGGCTCCGTTCTGAAGGCATGCGCTTACATACATTCAGCGATTGATTTGTATTTATGTAGATAATAAGTAGAATAAGGGCAATAGCAAGAAATTGTAATCAAAATGTATAGGAGTATACAAAATTATTTTTAAAGCTATAGGAAATTACAGATATAAAATTAGCACTATCTTTGTATAAAAATATAAAATAACCATTTCAGACTGTTGTTGCAACTTGCAGCAGACCGTATAAGTAAGGCCGTGAGTGAATAAATTGGCTTTCCGAATTGAATGATAATAATTTATAATGATAGACTCAACAATTGAGTCTTTGGATGACGTTAATGAAGATAATATTTCACTATGTATTGCAACGAAAGTTTCCAATGGTTACGTAAATAAAATTGCTAGAGTAATTCCAGAAAATATATTTATGGAGGAAACCGAATGTCATGATTTATATTTATAAGTATTTGTTTTTAGGGAAATAATGTTTATAATTAATAATACGTAAGAATAGAATTAATATATATCGATAGTTATTTTTTTTTTATTTCTAAGGGTTCAGTGACTAAGTTCAAAGTTTTATAAAACGTAAAGTAATTGGAAATTCCTATTACAGTGTAAAGGATTACCTATTTGAATGATAGGATTAGGAACGAATGGGTATGAATAATATTGTTCCAGCGGCGAATTATGTAATTGTTAAAATTATAAATCTAATTAAGTAATTTACGATATTTGTGAGATGGTGATACACAAAAAAAACCGGCTGAGTTTGTTGTGGGTTCTTCTCAGACCAGGGCGCGTTTGGAACCCTCGTAGCTTTAGTTTTAAGATACCGTAATTGATTATCACCATCATGTTTTATAATATAGTAAGTGTAAAGTGTACCTAATTTGATTAAATATACTTTGAGTTTCGAAAATATACTTTGAGAACCTATAGTTACGTTCGTCAGACAAAAACGATAAAGTTAGTTGTGCTGATTTGTTTAAGGAATTTAATTATAATTAAATTTATTAGTTATTTAGGTAAACAGCGATAAATTTTAAAGTGTTTGTGCGTTAAATTATGAATTATATTATGTCGAGCTACGTTCCTAAAACTTGAATTGTAAATAGTCCACTTACTTTCATACATTTTAATTATTGTGCACCGGGAGGTTGCCCAAAAGTGGATGGCCGAATGTCATGATTTTCTAGTTTTATATTCTGTGGTACGACATTTGCAATAAATATAAGGCCATAAAGGACATGAATCCAGGGCCACAAAATAAAATAATTTAAAAAAGAGGGAATTCTGAGGGCCAATGGGGGCGCTTCCCGCCAATTGAGCGCGAAGGACGAAAAGAAAACGGATGATGAAAAGATTTCAGGATAATTAAATTAGGTACTCTAAGAATATTATATTATCGTGAGGAATAAAGCTTTAAAACGAACATTGACTTTGATTTATCAAACTACTAAAGGCAAAAGATAAATTTGCTAGAAATACAAGAAATCCGGAAAGATTGGTTTTACCTAAAGGCGCGAAAACGGCAACTTATTTAAAAAACTGCTATGTTATACAAATGAGGTATGTTTCATGAAAGTACATTGTGATAGAATGTGAAACCAAAGCCCCTACTTTGAAGATCAATCTCCTTTTATTTTTTCCCATAATTTGTTTGAAACACTTGCCATTTTGATAACGGATGAATAACCTATTGGTCTACATATCAGCAGGACGCAGATCCAGGTACTTCTGTACAATAGTTTTGTATTCTCCTCGGATTACGAAGGATCGGTCAATTTTTGTTTCTGTGTCTGTCAGCTTTACTAACAGTAAATCATCCGAGTGGTTTTCGACATCATCAACAGTTATTTTTAAAAGTTCATTGGCACGACAAGCTCCATGTACTCTGAAAATTAAAGCCACCCGTAACAAAACCGAATGTGAATAAGACAAGCATCTATTACTTTACTAATCCACCATATACATAGTTACTTACTTTTACGGCAAGAAAGACTTTGTCGGGTGCCTCATTAAAGAAAGTCTCCACGTTTTTGACTGAGAACACTTTGGATTTTACAGGTTTAAATCCATCAGAAACCCTGTTCAGATACGCTATTAATTTCGAATATGTGTCCAGTTTTACGTCGTTATTAGAACTGACTGTTGATTTTAGCATTGAGTAGGTACTCCAAGGTTAAAACAACAAACAGTAGGTACACATGCCGAATTATGGCCAAACACCACCATTTGCAGACAAACAAAAGAGGCTATACCCAGCCCAAACCAACGCCTAACAAAGAAACTACTGAATTTAAACAGAGCTAAACTCAGAACGGCTGTAGGCATGATAACAGGACACTGTCCACTTAACAAACACTTATATGTTCTAGGTATAACCGACAGCCCTCTGTGCAGAGCCTGCATGGAGAGCGAGGAGACACCAAGACACGTACTACTTGAGTGTAGTGCTGTATCCACTCAACGAGAAGCATACATTGGCTCCCCAGCAACACTCCCGGAAGTCCTCGCCGACCTGGGCGGCCTGCTTGGATTCTGGAGTGAGCTCGGCTGGCTGGAATGAACCGGCAGGGAGTCGCACCAGAGGTCTCACGCACAACGAGCAGCTTTGCTTAAGTGCGGAAAAGCCCAGGGAGAGAAGAAGAAGAAGAAGAAGGTACTCCAAAGAGTGGAAGGTTGTTTAGTTTTGGCTAAGTACCTACTGGAAGTAAGCCAAGAACACAAATTCTTAAAAATTCTTGGCGCCTCTTGCATTTCTCCATTCAATAAAATTACCATAGGCTTTCATAATATATTTCTCCCGGAATTTTGCAGGTAATAGATTTATTCATCACATTTCTTGCGTCAGTTCTAATACTTTCAAAAGTTAATTCTATACTTTCACTGTCACTTGAAGAACTCATTTTTCAAAACAAAACCATGAATTTCTGACAATCTGTGAAAATTGACGAAATCGCGGGCTGATCGCGCGTTTTTAATTTGATTTCTTTTTTTTTTATTCAGCCGGCGCGGGCTATGGGCCTTCGTACCAGCCAGTCTTTATTCAAACAATATTATTTGCGGTCTATTTCTTTGGCGCTGAACACTAAGATGTTCCAAATTCAAAAAGTGCGCGGCAAAGATAATTGCGGCGTACTTTTTGAAATAAAGAGGATTAAAAACTCATTTCTGCCCGCTAAAAGTTTATTATAGAAAACAACACCTTTGGGAGCACTTAAAGGCGAACCAAGTAGTCTTTTTCGAAAACATGAGATGAAAAGTTTATTTTATTATTTTTAGTGCATTTAATAACAGCTTGTTTTTTAAAAAAGTTTTTTACTTTAATTATTTTTTTACTTGTTAGTAAAAGTCAGAAGAGGGCAATGCTCTCGCAAAGAAAGCAAGCACGGCCCACGCTTGGCTCGTGCAATCAATCAATTATCTAATTATCTATCTATCTATCTGTCTATCTATCAAAAAAGCACTGCCGGACTATACTTTTCTCGAAGCGACTCGTACTTGCTTTACCTCTTGATATCCCCATCCGGCAACGCGCAATTCACTTGGCAATGGTCCACGAGGCCCAACAATTATGATATCCTTAATAGATGGAGTGATGTCGATTGGCTTCTGCGTACGCATGTATGCAATGTCGAAGTTATTTTGCGGATAGTCATAATCCGGATGCAACACTATTTTCTCGATGGGTAACACCAGGCCTTCACCGCGAATGTCGCTCCCAACTCGAACAGTCAGTTCTCCTGGCTTCGCACTAATATAAAAAAGGGAAAAAGAATTATGATTATACTAGAGGTCGCCCGCGACTTCGTCTGCGTACAATTTCTGATTTCCTATGGGATAATGGAATTTTCCCGCTGCAAAAAGCCTATCTAGAGGCTTTTATATAGCTTATGCAGGTTTTTATTATTTAAAACTTGCCTTTACACAAGTTTAAGATAACCATTAAAAAAATGCTCCTAAAAAAAGCTTATTATACTGTCGAAGATTATATTAATGATAAAGGCGCATGGATTTGACTCGCTCCAGCAATGCTCAGGACAGTGGTTACTTATGTATCTGTATATGTTGTATGTAGATTATTGTAAACATACCATATACTATTTTTTTTTTTTTCAAAAGAGCAACCACCGAGTTTCTTGCTGGTTCTTCTCGGTAGGAACGGCATTCCGAACCAGTGGTAGATTCATTTGACTATTCATAAGAACTTGTAAAAAGTCTATTTGAATAAAAATAATTTGATTATGATTTTTGATTTTGACAGCCTATTAACGTCCCACTGCTGGGCACAGGCCTCCACTCTCGTAGGAGAGCGGGAATTAGAGCTTAGACCCACCACGCTGCTCCAATGCGGGTTGGTATAGGTTTTTATTATTTATAACTCATAACTTTATTGCCAATTTCCATATTGTGTCTAACTTAGTAATCAAAGAAAGAAGAAAGAAAACAGAAAGAAAATCTATTTATTCACATAAACCGATTTCCATTGGTTTCTACACTCTATGTTGAAGTCGGGTGAGTGTTACAAAAATAGGCAAAGTTCGTCAGGTTTTTTGGAAATAATTTTTATTTTTAACTTTTTAGTGTAATTCAAACTTTGATGATGAAGTCCATGTTGGGTGCTTTTAATATGAATTCACCATCGACAGTTTCTAAATTCCCACGGCTTAGGAGTGCAGTACCTTGCAGCATCAGGGTTGAGGAGTTGGGACTCAGAGTTGAATCGTATACACGTGACATGATACCTAAGACAATTTACGTTTTTATTATTTGGCGTTATATTTATATATATATATATATATATATATATATAGATATAAGTTTGTTGTATTTGTTGCTGCCTGTCTATAAGGAAATATATATCTATGATAGTTGATCCGAAGATATCTTGTAAAATATATATCATTAACAATCAAACATGTCAACATCTAAGAAGATACCCGCATTTTGATTTTTATTAGTCCTATCATTGAAGAGTGAACCTTATAATAGTGAACACCTACTTTCTAAGAATTCACCATCAAAATTTCCCAAATCCCTATTGCGTATATTGCTGATCAATCATGTAGCATTTTGACCCAGTATTCGAGATTGACGCCAGACAGTAATGTGTTAATCAGCAATATAATTATCTATCGAAACTAATATTATAAAGAGGAAAGATTTGTTTGTTTGTTTGTTTGTTTGTTTGTAATGGATAAACTAAAAAACTACTGGACCGATTTTAAAAATTCTTTCACCTATAGAAAGCTAATTTATCAGCGAGTAACATAGGCTGCATTTTATTTTAAAATAAATAAGAGATCCCTTCGAAAATTGCAATAATGTGAATTAAGTCGGAAAAATTCACCTAATTTAACTTTTTACGTTAAACCTCTATTCGTCTATTAATTCAGACCGTCTTTTATGTCATATTTGTCAAGACAAACATAATAAATACAAGAGAAGTTACTTACATTTTTTTAACATTTTAATATCTAACTGTTATAGACAGACTGCGAAATGCCTAAAAGAGCCAGGTCTCAACTTAGTTGTTAGTTCTAAACATAGTTCCCAGGTGAGGGCAGCGAAAATACGTCGTATTGGAGACTCAAGTGCCAAGTGTTCACAGCGGTTTGCTGAACAACATTTTAGAACGTGTGGTGGAGTTCTTCGTCTCAGTGCCGACTGACCATTATTGGATATGGATTATTTTGATCAAGTGCTACCCGTGCGAAGCCGGGGCGGACCGCTAGTTGCCTATAAAAGCAGCTAATTTATTCTAAATCACTAGTCGTTCTGGTAATTAGCCTAATTGCTATCCACCTACGGACCTGGTTTCTGCCTGCCGGACTGGACAGCAATAAAAGCTAAGGCCATGAACCAAAAATATCGCCGAAAGACCTTTTGGAGGTCTCCGCGAGTCGCGACAAGTGATCTAAGTAGTTTATCTTATTTATTTAGTGAGAATAGTAAAATTTTCTCCGTTAATAAACTACAATTCGAGTACTCGTGTTGTTTCCTTTATAACCACCGAGTGCTAGGGACTAACATTTGGTCAGAAATTCTCTTAGTATCGCTAAGAGAATTTCTGTACCCGGCAGCATCAGGATTGAGGATTTGGAGTCAGAATTTTTATGGAACAACCTCGCGAGCTTCCTCTAACCACTGAAAAAAAATTCAAATCGGTTCAAAAATCACGGAGATATGCACCAACATACATTTAAAAAAGAAGCTGCGGTTAAAAGTACAAAACAAGACATGAACTGCAGTCATTAATTTACATCGTATGATATTATTAAAATTTATCAAGGCGTAGTCGCACGTCCAGATGAAGAACATTAACGCGCGACTACACTCGCGCAGTGGGGTTTTTGTTTTTTTTATTACTTTTTTACTCACGGAGCGTTTTTACATAATAGCCTCTTTATGGAGCAGAAAAACGAGGAACGAGGAATATTTGACCGCCAGAAAAAAAATATGTTAAAGTCGTCCATAGTGAGTAAACGCCTGTTCCGCTTAGCTATTACCCTTTTGCAGTGGAAGACCCGTATAAGTGACGATGCATTCCAAGATGATAGCGGTATAACCTGCTAGGGGTAACCTGGGGACTTACCATCATCGCTCAAAGCAGTATTATTATAATCTTGTTGACGCTCTTGTTTCTGAATTATAATCGTTATCTTAGGGATGCCAAGATACCTACGTCATATAATGCGTCAATTTTGAAATAATACTGCTCTGAGAGATGATTAGAAACCCCCCATGGCAGATAAATTAAACTCATATGCCTAAGTGGTTTCCATAATGCATCAAGTCGACACGTTAAACCCAGCCAAACCTCGGTTTTTGTCGTTAACTTACCCTTCAACACAGTGAGCGGCAGTCACTATGTACCGCTTGCCTATAATGGCGCCTGAACAGAAAGTGGCGCCCTCTCTTATAATCTGCGCTTGGAAAGGAGAATTGGCCTCTGTTGATACATCGAAGTCTACTCCTCCAGCGATCCTTCCTTCAGCTCCACGTGTCGCTGCAACCATTACATTTTCCGAATCGATATGACCTTCTGAAAATGCATTCAAACATCAACAATTGATTCCGTAGAACATAATCTATACTAATATTATAAATGCAAAAATTTGGATGGATGTATGGAGGTTTGTTACTCAATCATGCCCGAACGGCAGAACGGATTGAACGGATGAAATATTGGCACAGATGTAGAACATAGTCTGGAATAGCACATATGCTACTTTTTATCCCGGAAAATTAAGGAGTTCCCGCGGGAACCAAAAAACCTCAATCCACGCGGACATAGCATAGCAGGCATCAGCCAGTTTCTTCACTTCAACCCATTACCAGATCACTGCTGAGCGCGAGTCTCCTTGGAAAAGGAGGCATTCCGAAAGGAGACTCGGTTTGGTCAAATCACGCTTGTCAAATGCAGATTGGCAACTTTGAGAATATTGACGACCTCCCTGACGTAGTGTTGAGCACTGTTGCTTTAACGTGGGTGGTCGCGGGTTCGATTCCTGGCAGGGTTGGTCAATTTGGGAATTTATAATTTCTGAATTTTCTCTGGTCTGGTCTGTTGGGAGGCTTTGGCCGTGACTAGTTACCACCCTACCGGCAAAGACGTACCGCCAAGCGATTTAGCGTTCCGATGCCGTTTAGAAACCGACTAGGGATATGGGTTCAATATGACTGCCATGCCCCTAACAGGTTAGCCCGCTACCATCTTAGACTGCATCATGACTTACCATCAGGTGAGATTGCAGTCACGGGCTAACTTGACGTGGAATAAATAAGAAATATGAAAATCTCCCGGGCATGCAAATTTCCTCACAGTGTTTCCTTCACATAAAGCAAGTGACATTAATTTTAGAATACACTTGAATAACTCCGAAAACATAGAATTGCATACCCGGGGATCGAACCCCGACCGGCCTAATAGGAAGCCGAGCGTCGGGCACCGCTTTTTGAACGTATAATAGTCAGTCATATATTTTATAACACAAAGGCCCGCTTGCAGAGACGCCGGGTTACGTTGAACTCAGGAATGTTAAAATTTTTACAGAAGTTTTATACAAATTCTGTCAAAGTAGCAAAAAGCTCTGGGTTAAAAGGATAACCCGGCGTTTCTGCCTCTGTAAGTAAACACTTGAATAATTACCCGGAAAAGCTGACGTCACAATCACAAAAGAAAATAAAAAGTAAAACAACATAACGATGTTTGCGAGCAACCAAACATCAATCCATGAGTGGCGATGTGACATAAACGAAAGCTATATTATATACTGATCCTTAATTGCATAACACATTTTTTCCACCCACATTACATTGTCATTTAACAGTTTAATTTGTTGCTAATGTACCCTCATAACAATTAACACAGTTCATTAAATGACAATGTAATATTATGCTGTTTACAATAGACTAGTGGTCACACGTAACTACGTCCGCGTGGGTACAATTTCTGATTTCCTATGAGATTAAGAAGTTTTCCTGCTGCAAAAAGCATATCTATCTTCTCTATATATTTATAAAAGCGAAATACCACTCACTGGCTCACTGACTAATCATGATATCTCAGGAATTATAAAGCGTACAGACTTGAAATTTGGAAGGTAGATTCCATCTATGGTATAGACGTCAGCTAAGAAAGGGTTTTGAGAAAATCCACCCTTAAGGGGTTAAAATAGGGGTTGGAAGTTTGTATGAAAGTCCTTTGATTTTGAAGTTAGAGACATGAAAATTGGCAATTAAGTTATTAGTTATAAATAATAAAAACCTGTATAAGCAATTTTACGAAAATGTACCCCAATAGGGGTGAAATAGGGGTTGGAAGCTTACAAGAGGGTTCGAAGTTTTTAAAGAGACTTGGATGGGATTAAGTTTTAAGTTATAATAAACTGCATATGCAATTTTAGGAAAATCTACCCCACAGAGGGTGAAATGGGGGTTTTAAGGTTGTATGACGGTCCTATGTTTTTGAAGTTAGAGACTTGAAAATCGGGATTTAGGTTATTAGCTTTAAATAAAAATAACCTGTATAAGCAATTTTACGAAAATCCACTCCAAAAGGGATGAAATGGGGGTGAAAGGTTACATTCAATTTTCATTATTTTGAAGTGTGTTTAGACATGAAAATCAGTATTTAAGTTATTTGTTTTAAATAATAAAAAACCTGCATAAGCTGTTTGCAGCGGGGAAAATTCATAATTTCATAGGAAATCAACAAATGTACCTACGCGGACGAAGTCGCGGGCGACCTCTAGTAGAGAATATACATATTATTTAGCTTGGCTTATATTATTTAAAATTAATAACTATTTAGGTTTAGGCCAAAGACAATACATACTTGGTATTATAATTAATCTATGGTTTAGGCTGATTTATATGTCTTTACTTCAAAAACATAGAGCTTTCATATAGCATTTCAACCCCCATTATAGATTTATTGATTGACTAGCTGATGCCCGTGACTTCGTCCGCGTGGATTTAGTTTTTAAAATCCCTCGGGAACTCTTTGATTTTCCGGGATAAAAAGTACCCTATGCCACTCTCCAGGTCCTCAAATATACCCATGCAAAAAATCAAGTCAATCCGTTACTCTGTTGCGACGTGATTAAGGGGCAAACCAACAAACAAACACACTTTTGAATTTATCATATTAGTAAGATAGTAAAAGTAAGATTAGTAGGATTGTGCATAACCGAATTAACACTATTAACTTGTGTATACTTGAAGTTAATTAATGCTAAAGATAACTGCTAACCGATATGCTGGGACGCGACACCATTTAAAATGCGTTTTTTTTTAATCTTAATAATATGTAAATTCCGTGCAACCTTTCTCCCGCATTAGGGTAAGTTTTGAATGGTACCTAAAACACGTAATCGTAGTAATTTTCATCCAACATTGTTCATAGTTCTTTTTTATAAATGCTTAATTTGTTCATTTAGTAGTGTAATTAGTAAATTCATAATTCCAACTGTCCATTTCAACCTTTGTTTTAGTATTTCATCAAAATTATTGCCAATTCATTCGAGTAACTTTCCATTAGATTGCATCATCTTCTTATTTTTTAAAACACCCTCATTTTTGTTTCATTAGTTAATTTTATCTTTGCTTTTCATATTTTTGGGCCTTCAGCCAGTAGTAACAATTCATACTCATTGTAAACTCCGTTCTGGATCCACCACACCGACAATTCTATCACTCTAAAGTACCTCCTATTATTTCGTTTCCTTATAATATTTATCTAATTTTAGTATTTGTTGTTCAAGTACAGGATATAATTCAAATAATTGATCAAGTTACAGTCTTAGCCTTTCAGAAAATTGATAGTTCTGAGGTCAAATTTGGACGTTAGAAAATCTCCACTTTGAGAGCAATTTCATCAATTTTAGGGTAAAAATTAAAAAAAACATATTTTTGGACTCTATTTCTAATTATCATTAAAATGATATACAGCAACCCTATGTTACGCTATAAAAAAATTTTTACTTCGCATTCGCTTCTATGAGAGCCCCCCTGAAATAAAGATTTTTATAACTTTTTAATCCATATTCGGTGGGAGGCCATCGGTTTATATATTATATAATACTTAAATTTGGAGTAATTACGTTCAGTCATTCAGAAGTTATAGGGCTCTGACAGACGGACGGACGGACGGACGGACAAGTGCAAATTCACTCAAGTAGACTCAGAGACCTTCGCTTCGCTCGGTCGACTAGAGGAAACATATCGCTTTTTGTCACCACTGCTGCGCCAGGGAGGTTGTCAATAGTACATTGTTCACCGAGAGGAGAAAGTGACCGATTACTATCGAGGGTGTAGTTTGAGGCCCGAGGCGTAGCCGAAGAGCCGCAATACACGCGAGGTAGGAATCGTACTTTCTACCGAGTGATACATAGTGCTTTATTCTACACCTGCGAGGAAAATAAAAGACAAATAATTTAATTGAAATTTATATTAAAACTAGCTGATGCCCGCGACTTCGCCCGCGTGGTTTTAGTTTTAAAAATCCCTCGGGAGCTCTTTGATTTTCCGGAATAAAAGCCTATGTCACTCTCTAGGTCCTCAACTATGCCCATGCAAAAAATCAAGTCAATCCGTTATTCTGTTGCGATGTGGTTAAGGGACAAACCAAAAAATCTACAAACCGACAAACAAACAAACACACTTTTGCATTTGTAATATTAGTAAGAAGGAAGATTAGTAGAATTGTGCAAACCGAATTCACACTATTAACATATTTTACACCAAGAAATTAAGAAATAACCGATATGCACATTATAAACACAATAACAAAATTTAAATAATTAACTACGAAAATGTTAACTAAAATAGTCCTTGCTCCCCACTATAACATTAAAACAGGAGCCGAACCACGGGCTAAAGCAGCTGGTGGTGAGGTCTAAGCCCGCAGTGCGCAGCGTTTGTCTTTGCGCTTTATTTATTGTCATGGCATAGCAGATGCTGAGAGGAAACTGTACGCGTTTGAAGCGGAATGGAAAGTTGTTGGGGTTTAAAGGTATTCGAGGAATAAAGACGCGTTCTCCGACTCCGCACACTGTCAACACCTTCGCTTCTATAACGTTGTGCTGTAGAGTCGTCACTTTTAGTTCACATAATTTTGGTGAGCTTAGGTTTCTCAGCAGAATTATATGCACTCCAACTTTTAAATTCAATGTGTGCGATGGAAGCCCGGGGGCAGATAACGAATTCCAAAATTCTATGGGGTAACTTGTGGTCGTCTTGATCTGCAACCCGATTGATGGAGCTATACTGCACATTGTCCCCATCAACACGCATCAATATAGTGTTGTTTATTGCAGCAGCTTGATCGCAAGAATTCTCTCGAACTGTCAAATTCTCTGTTTCACCATACACTAAAATAATTAGTTCCTCAGAAAAAGAAACTGCTTGGCATAAGTTTTAATACACGAAATTATATCCACATCACAGGCAAACATAATATGGCATCGAAATATTATGGAAATACCGATGTAAACAGTAAATATGTCAGCCGTCATGCTATTGACACTTTTTATAATTTATGCCATTTGTAAAAAAAATATGATGACCTCCATGACAGATTTTCTACTACTGCACACGGTGTGCAAATTTAATTTAAAATCGGTTAAGTAGTTTAGGAGTCCATCGCGGACGAACAACGTGACACGTGATTTATATATATTAAGAAAGATGGCTATAATTACTAAAGGTCATTGAAACATTTTTATTTGGGAGATTAATAGTTTTGGAGTTGGAAGTTTGAGACAACACAGGCACAGTTGATGATATTGCGCTTGTGGAAGGATGTGGTTCCAATGGTTCAACCGTTTGCCAAGTTGAAACTGGCGACACTGCTGACTTCGTAGATGGATCAGCAGATGAATTTTTATGACATGAAATTGATGCTGCTATTTGGTTATTTATTTTTGCTTTATTTTCTATTGAGTTCTTTATGTAAGTTTCTGCGACAGAGGATGATTTCCAACCACCGTGTTGTTTTATTGTGGTTAAATCGGCGCCAGCATCTCCGAGAACAGTCGCCGATGTTCTGCGAAAACAGTGGCCAGTGTACTTTTCTGGGTTGGGTAAATTTAGGTATGCCGCTATTTCTTTCGGCACTGAACTTATTTTATTCTTTCCAATAACTTGTTTTACACATTTTTTATCCCTATATTGCACTAAAAATCGTTTGGTATTCATGTTATTACGGCGAAGTTTTATGTATTTCTGCAAAATATCATGAAATAAGCCCGATAAGACAAATGTTCGCTGAATTCTGGTTTTTGTTTTAGGCAGCTTAGCAATGATCACATTTTCCTGAAATTCGATGTCATCTGTAGTTATATCAACGAGTTCTTGTGAACGACAGACACCATTTAGCCCCAAAATCAAAATAACCTGAAATAATAGTACTTTTTAACATTGAATACACGGACCACAAGGTACTTTGCTTATATTTTTGCCCTAATTTACTAAAATAAGAAAGTTAAACATTTTCAGAAAAAATCGGCGCGTTTTTCTCGATTTTCCACTGTAAAAACTGATCATATGTTTTATTGTATTTTTTTCTAGATTTCTCGGGCAAGAGGTTCTCAATAACTGCTTTGGCAGATTCTTTTAACTCCGGCGGCGTCATCAAATCTTCACTGTCACTAGTACTAGACATTTTGAGTACATAACTAGCTTGTAATCAAAGTTTGTAATTTAGAAAATTTTGAAATAAAAAAAAAGAAAACGTACCTAATGCGCGTAATTAAAATTGTTTTCATTATTCTTTTTTTTTAATGACGTTCCTGCCTACAGAAAATGCAAGTGGCCAGTAACAATTTGCAAACCAGAATAAATATACTCAGACAACCTTATTTCTGCGTGTGGCAAAACTCCGAACTACCAGAATCAACTGTGTTGACCCTAAAATGTTGACATTTTAATATACAGTGGCGCCTCCACCACACGCACGGACAAGTTTGCCAAGCTGGGTATAGGTTTTTTTAAATGAACAAAATGACGCGAAAAATGTTCTCATATATATTTAATATTTAAAATCCACATAGGTTTAGACTTGTTTATTAGTATTATGTATAAATATTTAGTTACTATTTTATATTTTTACCCGACTGCGGAACGCACAGGGTTATGTGTTCATCAGTCTATATATGTATTTTTGTTCCTTGGAGGACAGCTACAGCCTAAACGCGTGGACCGATTTTGATGATTCTTGCACCAGTTTGTGCCGAGTATATCACTAGTGTCACTGTGGAAGCCGAATTTGAGAAAAAACAAAATGGCGCCCTCTAGAAGCCATAATGTAACAAATTAAAAAATAAAAGTCGTTAAACTATGGCAAGTGGGATATCGATGAATAGGTCTTGCAAAATCATAGTTAGGTTCCCTTGATCATTCATTTTAATGATCATTTAGGATTTACGAGGTTTCAAAGGTTCATTTTTAGTGTATTCCTTTGTGTCGCACTACAGACGAAACGGCTGAACCAATTTTGATAATACTTGCACCACTAGATTTATCTTAATCTTCTGAGTGTCATAATGGACGCCAAATTTGAGAAAAAACAAAATGGCGCCCTCTAGAAGCCGTAATGTAACAAATTAAAAAATAAAAGTCGATAGACTATGGCAAGTGGGGTATCAATGAATAGGTCTTGCAAAATCATAGTTACGTTCCCTTGAACATTTTCTCATTTTAACGATCATTTAGGATTTACGAGGTTTCAAAGGTCAATTTTTGTGTATTCCTTTGTGTCGCACTACAGACAAAACGGCTGAACCGATTTTGATAATACTTGCACCACTAGATTTATCTTAATCTTGTGAGTGTCACTACGGAGGCCGAATTTGAGAAAAACAAAATGGCGTCCACTAGAAGCCAATTAATAAATGAAAGTCTATAGGCTCTATAGCATATCAATAGTCGATAGGATCTATAGCAAGTGGGGTATCGTTAGATACGTATTTTAAAATCACACCTAGGTTCCTCAAACCATTTTTCCGTTTAAATAATAATTTAGGATTTACGAGGTTTCAAAGGAAATGTTTAAAGTTCCTACTCATATCATCTGTGTCTATCAAACTAGGTGGATTATCTCAAAAAAGACTCAACCAATTTTAAAAATTATATTACTTATAGAAAGCTCCATTATTAAAAAGTAAAATAGGCTATATTTTATTTCCAAAAAAATTAAAGATCCTTACGAAAATTGCATTAATGTGAGTTAAGTCGGAAAAAATCATCTCATCTGAGAGCTTACGTGGCGTGCGCTGCCTAAATCCTTAGAGTTACACGACAGCAATGTATGGTGGAAACGTTCCTCTCAAAAAGTTCTAAAAACAAGTCCGCGATAGCATATAACTATCTTTTAAGGTTCACTCACAATAACCATTTTTATGATTTACAAATTTGGTCTAAAACAGTGATTTAATTGCGAGGGTGTTTAAATTACCAACATAGTTGTAATCGTTAATTCCTTATCAAAATAAATATCTTACTCATCGCAAGTATTTAATTTAGACAAAAATTGTCCTTTACACCATTCAATTTAGATGAATATCTTATGAGATATCATAGACATACAGTAACTACTTCAACAGAAAATGACGCGACCCGCAGCGGATAGGTAAAGGGTGGGGCGTACTCTCACAATATAATATTACGGTAGTAACATATCATTGTATACTTAGGTAAGATTTGTACTCCTTCAATCGATCAATCAATAAATTCATCAATGCCACATGCAGCGCATATTTAGCTATAAACTAAATACTAAATAAATAAATACGTCCACTACGTACTAAATGCGTAAAATTTGTGTTTTTGAAAATACTTAAAAATACCTACTTTTTTGCATTGTCTACGGGCATTTTCGTAAGTGGCCGACGTTCATTGCCGAGGTCTTGTGACGTCGATGCGATAGGACTCTCGAAAATTAATGAGCACATTTTTAGGAAAAATAGCAGATTTACGAACTTTACCAAATTAATATTAGCATTATAACATATGCAAATTTGATGACGGTTATGGTGATCACCGCTCGTCATTATATTTATACTAATATTATAAATACGAAAGTCAGTTTGTTTGTTGGTTTGTTGGTTTGTCCTTCAATCACGCCGCAACGAAGCAAAGGATTGACGTGATTTTTGGCATGGGTATAGTTGAGGACCTGGACAGTGACATAGGCTACTTTTTATCCCGGAAAATTGAGGAGTTCCCGCGGGAATCATAAAAACTTAAACCACGCGGACGAAGTCGCGGGCGGGCGATTTATCATTTAAGAATACCAGCTCTACTTGAATGGAATTACGCTCCGAATGCACAACAATTTTCTTACTCAACAACATTACTATAGATATTATAATATGGTTGATGGTTCCTTTATTCTTACTATCATATCCAGATGCTAAGAATTGGTTCATCTCTTTTCCTCTTACGATTACAGTCACTCGAGAATAAAGGATCGAATGTTGTCATTCTAATAATAAGTAAATCTAATAATTATAAGAGGAAAACAGATAAACCTATTCTAATTATCCCAATAGCACTAGACTGGACTAAGTTAAGGGTCCTACCCTTGGCCGACATCTAGGCGTAGCTGTCAGCCGCTGTCAATTGTTTCTATACACATACAACCACAGTCTACGCAGGCACACATAGAAGGATTCAGCCCCTACCACGGGAGCACACAATATGCGATCAACTATCTCACTATGGCACAAATAATATTATTTATTGATTGATAGCTAGATGATACTTACGGCTTCGTCTGCGTTCGTTAATTTTTTTTTATTTCTGCGGGAATTTCTCAATTTTTCGGGATAAAGGTAACTTATGTCCTTCCTCGGGATGTAACCTTACTCTATACCAACTTGGTTGAAATAATGGGCCGTTCAATTACACGTCTTTGGCATTTTTAATATCATAGTATGGATTGTAGAGGTGCTTCTTGATAATATACCAACCGGCTGATTCCTGCTAACTGATTTATAACTATGAGTAGGTATAGGTAAAGATAGGTGTTTATTTGATAAAGGTTGTATGCTTAGGTAGAAAAATAAATTAAATTAATAATGGCGCTTAGTATTAGTAGTAGTTCTGCATGAATAGTATAAAAACGGTGTAAGACAGCACTAGGAGATTCCATTTCCACGATGTAGATGAAGTGGTTTGAGAAGTAACTAGTCAGCTTCTGTGTTCCATACTTCAACTAGTATAATGTGTAATGTAGGGAACATTATGGACGTAAGTAAGCTGCGTGACTGTCATGCTGTCATTCCCTCTCTCGTAATAAATACTTAGAAGGACGTGTTTCCTTTCCTCATTATGTGAAAAACTTCGTTGCTTAGTTGAACCCCTTTCCCCTAGAGCTAAGCTATGAAAATCAATTGATGCTGGTGGGTTTGAGACATATCCGTAACAACTAACGTAGCATCAACTGATGATTTTCCTAATGTTGCATGGAAACTATCCACTAACAGCCCACTAAATCAGAGTAATACTTGATACATTATGTATGTACATATTATATTTATGTAGCTCCCTATATATTGTGTATTATTTTCTAGGTACATTATTGCAATTTTTTTTCTTTTTATAAACTGCTGAGTTATTGTCAGCTCTCCTAAGTAGAATCTCCTTTTCAAGCTGGGTAAAGTCCCGTTGATTCATCATAAATGACACAACTCATCCTAAAAAACCTATTTCCATTATTTATTTAGTTTTTGATGTGAAACTTTTAAAGCACTTTGAAATGGAAAATAAAACCGCAATTTATTACTACAATATAAAGTTTATTAGTATAAAGTACCTAATATAATTGATATAAATAAAAATTATCCTTGTCACATTTTGACAAACCGAAGTTTTATGACAGCAAAAAAACGTTTATAATATCATGTAGGTACTGACTATGAGATAGCTGCACTTTTGGTAACTATCGCCAGGAAGGCTGATTCAGTATTAGGTGGGTGTAGGGCTCTCCACTGATGACGATAGTGAAGGTCTGCCTGCATGCAGATCAGCCTTTCACTAGATATGGCCGCTCAAACACGTACTATGGTTACCAAAAATGAACCATAACTAGGAAGGCTGATTCTTGTACAGTATTAACCTTATTACTCGCAATTTTTTTTCTTTTTATAAACTGCTGAGTTATTGTCATCTCTCCTCAGTAGAATCTCCTTTTCAAGCTCGGTAAAGTCCCGTTGATTCATCATAAATGACACAACTCATCCTAAAAAACCTATTTCCATTATTTATTTAGTTTTTGATGTGAAACTTTTATAGCACTTTGAAATGGAAAATAAAACCGCAATTTATTACTACAATATAAAGTTTATTAGTATAAAGTACCTAATATAATTGATATAAATAAAAATTATCCTTGTCACATTTTGACAAACCGAAGTTTTATGACAGCAAAAAAAACGTTTATAATATCATGTAGGTACTGACTATGAGATAGCTGCACTTTTGGTAACTATCGTCAGGAAGGCTGATTCAGTATTAGGTGGGTGTAGGGCTCTCCACTGATGACGATAGTAAAGGTCTGCCTGCATGCAGATCAGCCTTTCACTAGATATGGCCGCTCAAACACGTACTATGGTTACCAAAAATGAACCATAACTAGGAAGGCTGATTCTTGTACAGTATTAAAGTATGCGCAGTACCTATGTAAACAGTATAAAAACTGACGCTATTCATCGGGCCGTTCACTAGACATGGCCGCTCAAAGATGTGTTAGCCTTCCTAGTCATTGTTAATTTTAGGCAACCATAAGACGTCTTTGAGAGGCGATAAGTATTAAGTGGTCAGACCCCATCAGCATGCGGGCAGTCCTTCACTATCGTCATAAGAGGAGAGCCTACACCTACCTAATACTGAATCAGCCTGGCGATAGTTACCAATAGTGCAGCTAGTTTTAAATAAATAAAAGGTACTCTTTTATTTATTTCAAACCTTTATAATTGTAATTTTACCCATCAACTAAACCGACAGATATAATTTGGAAACAACAACAAAAAATGAGGTTTTTTGGTTCCCTTAATTTTCCGGGATAAAAAGTAGCTGTTTTATTAAGTAGTAAGTAGTATGTGTTATTCCAGACTATAATCTATCTCTGTGCCAAATTTCATCCAGATCCGTTCAGCCGTTCAGGCGTGAAAGAGTAACAAACATACATACATACATGCATATATCCACTCATCCATACTCACAAGCTTTCGCGTTTATAATATTAGTAAGGATAAGGATTTATACCTAGTTTTGTAATTTACCTACCTTTTAGTTATTTTTGCCGAATGCTTTTTACCTTGCTGTTCCGAGCTCTCCAATTTATATTCTACTTGATCATCGTTTAGAATTTCAAAGCTGCAATACGTAAATAACCAAAATGTTTAGATAGGAAAGATGAATGTCTTTTGTTGGTATAGTCTACTAATTATAAATTAATATTTTTTTACTAGTGTACAGACTATGGTGAAAGTAGGTACATGAAATGGTATAACTCTGATGCTATGATAATTAGCGGAAAAGTGTTGTAGGTACAATGAAATGAAAATTTAGTTGATTTGTATTGAGAAACGAATAATTGCATTTTGCGATAAAGCGCGAAACTTGTACAGAAATTATACTTCGTCGCTTCATTCTTCAGATATAATCATAGACAACGTAGTTTCCTTTACTTAATAGCAACAATCGCACAGACTTCAGAGGAGTTATAAAAAGAACCCCCACTACCCGCCTCTGTGTCGCACGACAGAGCGGTTTCGTTCGTCATTCCTTTTTCGTGCGTAGCAACGATCTCACGTTCCTACTTTCTACACACTTATAGATTAAAGATAATTTTCTCTTTAAATACTTACATATTTAATAATATTTAAAAAAAAAAAAAAAAAAAAGTGCTTTTTGCAGGTGACTCTTTAATCTTTCATTTTCAGCAATTTATTTCAGCACCACGTGTTTGAGTAATCATTATTTCATGCAGTGTTTATATTTTTACCCTCGACGAAGCGGAGACGGTATATGTGTTTGCCCTAAGAGGTTGTGTGTTTGTTTGTTTGTTTGTTTGTTTGTTTGTTTGTTTGTTTGTTTGTTTGTTTGTGCACTTTTTTGTCACCATTTTTCTCAAAAAGTACTGGGCCGATTGAGATGCGGTTTTTTGCATTAGATACGTATAGCTTGTGAGAAGGTTTTTAGATATATTTTAGGACCATAGACAACCAAGCTGAGCTGTAGTCTATGATTTTAATATTTCAACATGTTACCATTTTTCACAAAAACTACTGGGCCGATTGAGATGCGGTTTTTTGCATTAGATGCGTATAGCTTGTGAGAAGGTTCTTAGATATATTTTAGGACCATAGACAACAACGCTGAGCTGTAGTCAATGATCTTAATTTTTCTATGTGTTAAAAATTTTCACAAAAAGTACTGCAGGGCCGATTGAGATGCGGTTTTTTGCATTAGATATGTTTAGCTTGTGAGAAGGTTTTTAAATATATTTTAGGACCATAGACAACAAAGCTGAGCTGTAGTCTATGATCTTAATTTTTCAACCACTGTTACCATTTTTCACAAAAAGTATTGGGCTGATTGAGATGCGGTTTATTGCATTTAGGACTTAAACAGGAAACTGGTACCAAAATTTTAAAAAATCAGCGCCATTTTGAAATTCTTTGTTAATTGACCGATTTCGTTCAAAATCTATATTTAGGGCTCCCTGGGGTCACAAAACAGGAAACTGGTACCAAAATTTAAAAAAATCAGCGCCATTTTGAAATTCTTTGTTAATTGATCGATTTCGTTCAAAATCGATATTTAGGACTCCCTGGGGTTACAAAACAGGAAACTGTTACCAAACTTTAAAAAAACAGCGCCATTTTGAAATTCTTTGTTAATTAACCGATTTTGTTCAAAATCGATATTTAGGGCTTCGTGGGATTACAAAACAGGAAACTGGTACCAAAATTTTAAAAAAATCAGCGCCATTTTGTAATTCTTTGTTAATTGACCGATTTCGTTCAAAATCGATATTTAGGGCTCCCTGGGCTCACAAAACAGGAAACTGGTACCAAAATTTTAAAAAATCAGCGCCATTTTGAAATTCTGTGTTAATTGACCGATTTCGTTCAAAATCGATATTTAGGGCTCCCTGGGGTCACAAAACAGGAAACTGTTACCAAAATTTTAGAAAATCAGCGCCATTTTGAAATTATTTGTTAATTGACCGATTTCGTTCAAAATCTATATTTAGGGCTCCCTGGGGTCACAAAACAGGAAACTGGTACCAAAGGTTTAAAAAATCAGCGCCATTTTGAAATTCTTTGTTAATTGATCGATTTCGTTCAAAATCGATATTTAGGACTCCCTGGGGTTACAGAACAGTAAACTGTTACCAAACTTTAAAAAAACAGCGCCATTTTGAAATTCTTTGTTAATTAACCGATTTCGTTCAAAATCGATATTTAGGGCTTCGTGGGATTACAAAACAGGAAACTGGTACCAAAATTTTAAAAAAATCAGCGCCATTTTGAAATTCTTTGTTAATAGACCGATTTCGTTCAAAATCGATATTTAGGGCTCCCTGGGGTCACAAAACAGGAAACTGGTACCAAAATTTAAAAAAATCAGCGCCATTTTGAAATTCTGTGTTAATTGACCGATTTCGTTCAAAATCGATATTTAGGGCTCCCTGGGGTCACAAAACAGGAAACTGTTACCAAAATTTTAGAAAATCAGCGCCATTTTGAAATTCTTTGTTAATTGACCAATTTCGTTCAAAATCGATATTTAGGACTCCCTGGGGTTACGAAACAGGAAACTGTTACCAAAGTTTTAAAAAATCAGCGCCATTTTTATCTATTTTGTTATCACCATAATAAATGAATTCAGTTTAGTACAGTAAAATCTGTACTACTTGTAAGTCTAACCACAACCCTTGAGCTGCTTTAGCAGCTCGCGCACAGGGCGAAATACTAGTTAGATATATATAGCTTGAGAGAAGGTTCTTAGATATATTTTAGGACCATAGACAACCAAGCTGAGCTGTCTCTATGATTTTAATATTTCGATATGTTACCATTTTTCTCAAAAACTACTGTGCTGATTTAGATGCGGGCTTTTTGTTTTAGATATATTTAGCTTGTACCTAGATGCTGCCCAGGGTATCATGATGGAGTCAGGAGGCGATCATGGGGACTCCTTAAATTCTCATCGTATACCCGTCGCGTTTGGACTCTTTTGATTTGTCCATTTGAAAAGGGTTTGGCCATAGTCCACCACACTGGTCAAAAAAAACTACTGAGCTGTCAAAGATGCAGTTTTGTGTTTTAGATATTATGTAATATATACGTTTGCTACGTTCTAATTGTTGTTTCAAAGTTATAAAGGTCAAAGGTATAATGGAGCTCTGCAGTTCGTCGTGGGTTTTTTTAAAATTTTTAATTTTATTACTTGTATCAATTATCCCTTCGTCTGCGGTCTCAAAATAAGCGCCCCCCCCCTGATGTGCGGAGCGTTTCACAGGTGTCGAATTTCGCGGCCGCCGGTGGGCTCGCGCCGCTTTAGAAAAATAACAACTCCTATTACTTGTACTGAAGCTATGTAAACAAACTACGTCATTCAAATCGTTACGAACTACAGCTGTAGTTTAAAGTTTGAAAGGTAATCGCTCTTCATTATGGTTTACACAGAAAAATAACAAAAAACAGACCATAAATTACCCTCCTTTCTTCTCTTTGGGTACCTCTAACTTGGCCAATATTGGCCCAATCTGTAGATTTTTTGATTGATGTGCACTATGGTTAGTGGTCTTAGAGTAAGAATACACGAAACAAGGACTCTCTTCGATAATTCTCTGTCTAGGCAAAAATCAAAAATTTTTTTTTTTTTTTTTTCTTCAAGTTGGTGTCCTCCTCGCACAAAATTTCTACCCAACCATTGATTACATACAGTAAGAACGTCAAAAAATTCCTACTGTGTCCTTGTCTATCCTAGTATTTAATACCTAAGTTAGAGAGGAATCGAGACAGTAATCTATTTATAAGAAACAAAAATGTCGGCAACCGCGGTGGACGCAAAGACATTACACCTAACTAGACAGTGTACCAAATATTTTTGTTAAGCTAAAATGAGATCTATGTCGTTTCATTTAGGGTAGCTATTTCCTTAAACGCGGTAGCTAGCTAAAAGCGGTCCTTGCGAGAGGGCTTCCGGTGGTAGTGTGTCCTTGTCTGACGTCTTGCCAGTTCCACTAATTATTGGGTTAGGTAGAAATGGCTTAAAATTTTATATTTTACTTTCTTATAATTTACCAAAACGAACAATCCTTACACTTAGAAAAATATTTTAATATATCTACAGTTTATATAAATATTAATAACTTCTTTGTATTTAAAAAATAATTAATTAATACTGAGTAAAAGTAGTACTTAAATGTTTGGGACTGGTAACACTAAATGCAAGATGGTGGTTTGTTTACTTGGTTGTTTGGTTGATTCCCGTGCTTCGATTTGAGATTGTGTAAATTTTCTTAATAAACCTGTTTGTTTTGCATGAAAAATGGTGAATTCATGTTGTGTGACAGGGTGCAAAAAGGAGTCATAACCTGGCAGTAGCTTTTCTTTCCACAGGTAAGGAAAAACAACAATCATATTCAGTAGGGTAACCATGAATTAAATGGATCAAAGATTTTTCTAGTCTCGTAGGTAGGTAGTTAGGTGGATACTAGATACGTACCAACTGTTGATCTATAATAGATCTATAATAATAATCTACTATATTATAATAAAAATTAATCTCCAAAATGTACCTATCTACGCGCATAACTTCCGATCGACTGCACCAAATTGGATATTTGAGTTTTTATTGTTTGTTATTACCAGGAGATGGTTTTGTAAAAAATATTATTCGAAATTCCCGGGCGAAGCTGGGTCGGGCAGCTAGTTTCTAATATAGAAAAATCTTAGTAAAAGCTCGAAGTTGGAAATAATGTCCGACGAACGGCAAAGCTCTTGACTTGCCCTCTATTACGTATGGGTCCTAAACATAGCTGGTGAAATGTTTGTGATATTCACCTCTGCATTCACCTTTGGGTAGGTACCTAACAAGGTAAAGCTATGTTATGTTAACTTAAGTTGACTCAAATTTTTGTTAGTAACAGAAACTTAATCTTTGTTAGTAATTATATTTCTTGTATTGTAGATTTCCGAAGAATGAAAATCAGAAATTGAACTGGAGAAATGCAGCGCCTGGAAAAATCACAAAATCATCTGTTGTTTGCAGTGCGCATTTTAAATGTGGCGACTTTATTCCTTTATTAAAACACCAGCTTTGGGCGCACTTAAAGGCGAACCAAGTCGTCCTTTTCGAATAGATGGGATGAAAAAATTATTCCAATTTCAGTCTTTTTTCCGTGTAGAATATTGTATCACGTTCATTTGACCGAATACTCATTTAATAATAATATTATGTATCTGTTTTTACTAACAATACGGAGTGAAAGGTTTGTAAGGTTGTTGTCAAATTAACGGTATGTCAGATGATACCTATTGTACAGAGAGGAAAAAAGTACTTCCGGCCGAAGTTGCCGGCGCACGTGAGTAACCTGCTTGCTATTTAACCTCACATTGAGTGAGAAGAGACTCAGTGTAGCGAGTGCATGCGCGCATACTTCCGTGCTACCGCTCCCGCGCGCGGTGAGAGGCGCGATAATTTTCCCCGAAATCAAGCGCGTGAAAAGGGTTGAACAGTCTTTTGGGAAAAGTGTTTTTGAGAAAAACTACTAAATGTATGGTTGCAAAGTAAACTTATTTCAATAAATAGTGTTAAAATATGAATATTTCGAAGCTCATAACTTTAAAATCAATATTTTTTTCAATGATCTAAATATCAATAAATATCGATAATGACGAGACAAATCGATATTATACTTAGTTTTGAGCCTACCATATCAAATAATGTAGTAATAACCCTTCTACGTTTTTATGAAGTAATGGATTGGGCACCCTTAACCCACGTGTAGGGTAAATGATGTAGATTCTAAAAAAATATACCTACACACGATGTTTTTTACTCACAATAAATTAGGTAGGTGTAGGGTAGCGTAGTAAGGTATTAACAATATATCAGGATACTTACACAATCGTTTTTATACTCCGACTTTTACTAATTAAAAGTAGTATGCAAGCAATTTGTCCTGTGTTTTGTTTTATCATGGTCACGTAATTAGAAAGGGACACACTACCAACGGGAGCCCTCTCGCGCGGACCGGTTTTTTCGCCATAGTGCACAGTCTAGTTAGTAAGTGTAATGTCTTTGGGTGGACGCGAATCCGCCATTTTGTTTTCGCCATAATAATATGGCTAACTGACACATAACCCCGAAAACGCCGATAGCCATAATATGGCTACGTGACACACGAGGGGTTAACTGTTCATCGCCCGATCATTTTTACCCTCGACGAAGCGGAGACGGTATATGTGTTTGCCCTAAGAGGTTGTGTGTTTGTTTGTTTGTTTGTTTGTTTGTTTGTTTGTTTGTGCACTTTTTTGTCACCATTTTTCTCAAAAAGTACTGGGCCGATTGAGATGCGGTTTCTTGCATTAAATACGTATAGCTTGTGAGAAGGTTTTTAGATATATTTTAGGACCATAGACAACCAAGCTGAGCTGTAGTCTATGATTTTAATATTTCAACATGTTACCATTTTTCACAAAAACTACTGGGCCGATTGAGATGCGGTTTTTTGCATTAGATGTGTATAGCTTGTGAGAAGGTTCTTAGATATATTTTAGGACCATAGACAACAAAGCTGAGCTGTAGTCTATGATCTTAATTTTTCTATGTGTTAAAAATTTTCACAAAAAGTACTGGGCCGATTGAGATGCGGTTTTTTGCATTAGATATGTTTAGCTTGTGAGAAGGTTCTTAGATATATTTTAGGACCATAGACAACTAAGCTGAGCTGTAGTCTATGATTTTATTTTTTCAATATGTTACCATTTTTCACAAAAAGTACTGGGCCGATTGAGATGCGGTTTTTTGCATTAGATGTGTATAGCTTGTGAGAAGGTTCTTTAATATATTTTAGGACCATAGACAACAAAGCTGAGCTGTTGTCTATGATCTTAATTTTTCAACCACTGTAACCATTTTTCACAAAAAGTACTGGGCCGATTGAGATGCGGTTTATTGCATTTAGGACTTCGTGCGATTACAAAACAGGAAACTGGTACCAAAATTTTAAAAAATCAGCGCCATTTTGAAATTCTTTGTTAATTGACCGATTTCGTTCAAAATCTATATTTAGGGCTCCCTGGGGTCACAAAACAGGAAACTGGTACCAAAATTTAAAAAAATCAGCGCCATTTTGAAATTCTTTGTTAATTGATCGATTTCGTTCAAAATCGATATTTAGGACTCCCTGGGGTTACAAAACAGGAAACTGTTACCAAACTTTAAAAAAACAGCGCCATTTTGAAATTCTTTGTTAATTAACCGATTTTGTTCAAAATCGATATTTAGGGCTTCGTGGGTTACAAAACAGGAAACTGGTACCAAAATTTTAAAAAAATCAGCGCCATTTTGAAATTCTTTGTTAATTGACCGATTTCGTTCAAAATCGATATTTAGGGCTCCCTGGGGTCACAAAACAGGAAACTGGTACCAAAATTTTAAAAAATCGGCGCCATTTTGAAATTCTGTGTTAGTTGACCGATTTCGTTCAAAATCGATATTTAGGGCTCCCTGGGGTCACAAAACAGGAAACTGGTACCAAAATTTAAAAAAATCAGCGCCATTTTGAAATTCTTTGTTAATTGATCGATTTCGTTCAAAATCGATATTTAGGACTCCCTGGGGTTACAAAACAGGAAACTGTTACCAAACTTTAAAAAAACAGCGCCATTTTGAAATTCTTTGTTAATTAACCGATTTTGTTCAAAATCGATATTTAGGGCTTCGTGGGATTACAAAACAGGAAACTGTTACCAAAATTTTAGAAAATCAGCGCCATTTTGAAATTCTTTGTTAATTGACCGATTTCGTTCAAAATCTATATTTAGGGCTCCCTGGGGTCACAAAACAGGAAACTGGTACCAAAATTTAAAAAAATCAGCGCCATTTTGAAATTCTTTGTTAATTGATCGATTTCGTTCAAAATCGATATTTAGGACTCCCTGGGGTTACAAAACAGGAAACTGTTACCAAACTTTAAAAAAACAGCGCCATTTTGAAATTCTTTGTTAATTAACCGATTTTGTTCAAAATCGATATTTAGGGCTTCGTGGGATTACAAAACAGGAAACTGGTACCAAAATTTAAAAAAAATCAGCGCCATTTTGAAATTCTTTGTTAATTGACCGATTTCGTTCAAAATCGATATTTAGGGCTCCCTGGGGTCACAAAACAGGAAACTGGTACCAAAATTTTAAAAAATCAGCGCCATTTTGAATTTCTGTGTTAATTGACCGATTTCGTTCAAAATCGATATGAAGGGCTCCCTGGGGTCACAAAACAGGAAACTGTTACCAAAATTTTAGAAAATCAGCGCCATTTTGAAATTATTTGTTTGTTGACCAATTTCGTTCAAAATCGATATTTAGGACTCCCTGGGGTTACGAAACAGAAAACTGTTACCAAAGTTTTAAAAAATCAGCGCCATTTTTATTTATTTTGTTATCACCATAATAAATGAATTCAGTTTAGTACGGTAAAATCTGTACTACTTGTAAGTCTAACCACAACCCGTGAGCTGCTTTAGCAGCTCGCGCACAGGGCGAAATACTAGTTAGATATATATAGCTTGAGAGAAGGTTCTTAGATATATTTTAGGACCATAGACAACCAAGCTGAGCTGTCTCTATGATTTTAATATTTCGATATGTTACCATTTTTTACAAAAAGTACTGGGCCGATTGAAATGCGGTTTTTTTCATTAGATGTGTATAGCTTGTGAGAAGGTTCTTAGATATATTTTAGGACCATAGACAACAAAGCTGAGCTGTAGTCTATGATTTAATTTTTTCAATATGTTACCATTTTTCTCAAAAACTACTGTGCTGATCTAGATGCGGGCTTTTTGTTTTAGATATATTTAGCTTGTACCTAGATGCTGCCCAGGGTATCATGATGGAGTCAGGAGGCGATCATGGGAACTCCTTAAATTCTCATCGTATACCCGTCGCGTTTGGACTCTTTTGATTTGTCCATTTGAAAAGGGTTTGGCCATAGTCCACCACACTGGTCAAAAAAACTACTGAGCTGTCAAAGATGCAGTTTTGTGTTTTAGATATTATGTAATATATACGTTTGCTACGTTCTAATTGTTGTTTCAAAGTTATAAAGGTCAAAGGTATAATGGAGCTCTGCAGTTCGTCGTGGGTTTTTTTAAAATTTTTAATTTTATTACTTGTACACTAAAGGTTTTCCTGGCGGTTGTCCGAGGGTCAACACGAAGGAGAATAAACCTTTCAGCATGACGCGCCTAAGAAATTATACTTTCATGCAGTGTTTGTTTACACTAAAGGTTTTCCTGGCGGTTGTCCGAGGGTCAACACGAAGGAGAATAAACCTTTGTAACCAACCTGACGGGGTCCCTAAGCATCTACACCTCTCTCTACTTATAAAATTCAATATTTCTTTAAAATGGCACGTGATACATCTAGCAGTAAGACCCTCACAACATTGCTGTGTCCATAACAAACCAAGATCTTTTAGAGTTTCGGAAGCCTCGAATTCAATCAACCCAACGACTAAGTTATATACAGATTTTAGATGTAATTCAGTTAACTTAAAACAGGCATTAAGTAACGTGATCGCGAAGAGATAAATCTCTTCGGGATATTTACGAACTAACCCAAGTGGTAGCACCTTCCTTTTATAACCTTTTATAAAGAAAAGGAAGATGCTTTGTATGGCATCATTTATATTTCTAAAAAATAAATGATGGCTGGCTGGCTCCTCCCCGCCACCAACGGTAGGCTTCTTCCCTCCTTCGGTACCCCAAGAGGCACATTAATACATGGACTAATACATCTCTAAGAATACCAAAAGTCAACAGCCCCCCCCCCCTTTAACCACTTGGTCATCAATCGCGAAGGCCAGCGCAACGTATGTACGAGCATACTTTAGAGTGGTGCGTTCCACTTATGTCAGCGTATAGCTGGATAATTGCATTTTTAGAGTGGTGCACTCCCACATATACCTGTAATAGGTTTCAAGGATACACCGGACGCACTGCAGGGTCGTTCGTCGCAACGTAACAGAGCCACAGGCGTGATGCACCCTTCAATAATAGTATGTTATACCAAATACAACGCGGAACCACCATGGGTGATAGAATGTCGTTTGTGCGTAACATGGTTTTTAGCCAATGCGCCGCAGCATAGGTCGTGAAGCTATGCTTTTACAAGTAACATGGGTTGTGAATCCATGAAACTATGAAGTGTCGAGGCTGATCAAGCGTAGTGCAAAATGTAGTAAGATATCAGGCGCAACGTACGCATAATCCAACCTTCGGCAATAATAAACAGCGTCCTTCCAACCATGGTCAGTTATCGTTCGAGTATTGCGAACGACGTACGTAATTTAGATAAGTAGATCGCAAGGTAAAGTCAGACGTTTTGCGGAACGTAGAAGTATACTCGAACTGCACTGCGCTCAGAAAGCAAGCTCTCTGATTCAACAACAAGCCAATCCCATCTGAACGTCCAACTAGGTAGACATCCAGACAGAACCAGCCGTGCTGAGGCATCGCTGAAGCGAGACACCGTTACGCCCCACAGCCTGACCCGACCTGCGATAATAATTGTTTTAGTAATATACGTGTAAATATGTTGTAGTTATGATATGTATATAAATCCACCAGAGGCAGATAAGATTTCGTCGGATGCTCTAAAACTAGGTCCGCTAAGGGTCCTCACATTAGATAGCATCCAACAACACAGTGCATTCAAACGATCTATTGCAAATATACCTGCTCAATATATTAATTTTATGTATCGCACCACGCGCAAACACAACAAGATGTTGACAGCGCTCACTCCCTCCTACACCACCGCCATACCCACCCTTGGCGAGCGGTCGGAACGACGGGAAACTTCTCCGTAAGCTTGTAGTCGCGTGATCATATACACCCATACTATACTACCATTCTATTATCGTTTTAATATTACTTTACTATTATTTTATTATTATAATATAATTTTTTTTTTTTTTTTTTTTTTTTTTTTAATTTTTTTTTTTTTAAATAATTACCTATTCTCCACTGCATAGTAAGATACGTATAGTTACATTCAACCCCCTAAATTCTGTGATGTGTGCAAATAGTTATGCTATGCAGCATGCAGAACAGAATTTACTATGCTAAGGAACTATTTGAAATATTTTATACCTACGCAAACCCCAGCGTCTACGATTTTATAACAGATGCAAACCTATCCTACCTTTGTGCCTTTTATAACCTACAATTTCCACGACTACTTTAGTTCCTGGTTTTCCTTCTACAATCGACGTATATTGTGATTACCAACTAATTTTCTCTGCTTACCCATGTCATAATCACACCAATAGCCTTCGCAGCATAGCTCCTACCTACCCTATCCTTCCTTTAATTCTCGCATCTTGCTCTTTCCATTCACCTTTTACATTCACACCTAATGTTGTTCTAAAGCTAAAATTGGTATTCCTTACTGTTTCCCTATTTCTTTACGTCTTAAAGTATTTAATCACGTCCCTTCATATAGACTTATCATTATACAAACATCGGCAACCCCCCGATGTTATGATTTTATGACGTAAATACAGCTTTTCGTTGACAAATTTAACACATTCATTACACTTCCAAACCTGCTAACCCTTTATCTCATATGTAACCATCACTTCTAACTATTCCATCTCTAATTATATTGCATCTTCATTTTAATTTATTAAACAAAATATGACCACGTAGGATCCTAGCTACTAGAAAATCATCGTCCACCCTCCGATGATATAATCTTATAACATAATTATGTGTCTTTACCATCAAACACGCCTAATTGCACCGCGTTCCTCTCACTAAGTCCAGAACTTGCTCCCTTTTTATGTTAAGCAGACCTGAGTATACGCGAACGCCCTCGCTTTTGTACTAACATACCTGAGTATACGCGAACACCCTCGTTATTGTTCTGACAGACCTGTGTATACGCGAACACCCTCGCTTTTGTTCTGGCATACCTGAGTATACGCGAACACCCTCGTTTTTGTTCTAACAGACCTGTGTATACGCGAACACCCTCGCTTTTGTTCTGACAGACTTGACTATACGCGAACACCCTCGCTTTTGTTCTGGCATACCTGAGTATGCGCGAACACCCTCGTTTTTGTTCTAACAGACCTGTGTATACGCGAACACCCTCGCTTTTGTTCTGGCATACCTGAGTATGCGCGAACACTCCATCTTTTCCTTCGTCTTTCTCTGTGTGTCTCCATTTATTTCCTCTTTCAACTTCCAACCAAAATACATACATTCACGTTGTTAGCACCATCACCTTTGCTCTTTAGATTTATTACATTTTCCTATTTTCACTAAATCTCCTATTATAATTAATAATTTTATTATGCATATCATATTTTCCGTTTCACAATTTTTTTGCTTTACTTTTAATTTTAACCTAACTTGTCTACGTATATTTTCTATATTCGTGTTAATTAGTGCCTGATTCAAACATCTATCAATTGTTCAATTTTGTGCTTTTCTCGTTTAGACCTTCATTCAGTGTATAACCTATACTATCATGTTACGCATTATTATATGATTCTTTTTTCTTAGGGAAAACCTTACCCAAGTGTTATGATTTTTATGGCAATAAGTTCTAAACAATCTTCCTAACTCCTTTTAACTCGTTCCGTGTATAAAACCGTGGTTTCCACACTGTGGTGTATGTTGTCTTAATCCCAGAGCCTTATGACCTTCCTTTTATTTCCTACTGATGAATTGAGAACCATTATTATTAGTCGTAAATCGTAATAACTTCCATTTTAATGATATAATTAAAATGCTTTAGTTTTGTTAGACACTATTGATTGTCGTTTTTCGTAATGCAAATAATTTTATAAATTTACTAAAAGAGTCTTGTACTACTAGAATGTATGTAAATCCCAATGATCCTGCTGGTAATGGTCCGTACAAGACAGCCATAACAATTTCACCTACGTCATCTTTTATTATATTGACAAGATCCTACATATTTTACATTGTCATTTTTAGCAAGTTGACAAATATGACTTTTCCCAAAAGCCTTCACTTTACTTGTTAAATCTCCCCGAAACATTCTGTGCTTTATATATTTAATTATTTTGTAAGCACCTGGATGACCCATTTCTATAGAAGTTTGTTTAACAACCTCTTCTTGTTACCCATTTTGCAAATATATTCTATCTCCCAGGTTAGTTCTAAAATACAATATGTCATTATTTATATGATTTCTATTTTTATAACGGTTATTATGTCCACTAACAACATCTTGGTATTTCTATATCTTCCTTTTGCAATTGAGGCAAGTTCTTAAGCTTTGAATTAAGCACGTTATTTACTTTACTTAAGTAATAACTTCCTAGCAGAATAGATTTCTCTCCTTGCATTTTATTACAATCTGGCGGATATCAGGATAAGATATCAGCAACCAAATTATCCTTGCCTGATATACGAGTATATTCTATTTCAAATCAAATTGTTCTAAATATAATAGCCAACGTGTGACTCTACTATTAACCAATTTCCATGCTATTTCCAAATAATAAAGCTTTACGATCTGTTTTTATAACTACCTTTAAACCTCGCAAATACTACTAATTACTGCAAAGAACTATTGTTCTGCAGCTGTTCAGATCAACTAAGTCCCCTTCAAAGCTTTCACTATAAAACCGCACGACTAAAACTTCCCACAACAGTTTTTAATCCTCACGGTAATACATTGTATACATAGGCTTTCCGTTAAAACAAATGCTGTATACTTCCTACACTCATCACCAATAGGTATCTGGAAGTAAGCATTCTTCAAATCTTTTGTAATCGAACCGTTTACTCGTCTTACACATATTCCCTCTAATTATTATTCTTCGACGCTTAACAGACACACTCTCCCAATTTTTAAGTTGTACTTGTTATATCTCACATCTACATAGATACCACAACCCCCCGTCCATAAGACGTTTACACACTCTCTTCTTGTGTTGCTTAATACCAACTTCTACACATCCTCCTGTGTCGTTAGGTCTACTTGAACTCGAAAGCTTCCTCTGACTCTTTCCATTTCACGGACAACATATTGTAGGCTTTCGCCTACGACTATGTTAACCTATCTTATTTACTTTAACCGGGACCCATGAGATACTTGCTTTGAAACAAGTATCCTGGTCACGGCCCCATATTGTAACCAACCTGACGGGGTCCCTAAGCATCTACACCTCTCTCTACTTATAAAATTCAATATTTCTTTAAAATGGCACGTGATACATCTAGCAGTAAGACCCTCACAACATTGCTGTGTCCATAACAAACCAAGATCTTTTAGAGTTTCGGAAGCCTCGAATTCAATCAACCCAACGACTAAGTTATATACAGATTTTAGATGTAATTCAGTTAACTTAAAACAGGCATTAAGTAACGTGATCGCGAAGAGATAAATCTCTTCGGGATATTTACGAACTAACCCAAGTGGTAGCACCTTCCTTTTATAACCTTTTATAAAGAAAAGGAAGATGCTTTGTATGGCATCATTTATATTTCTAAAAAATAAATGATGGCTGGCTGGCTCCTCCCCGCCACCAACGGTAGGCTTCTTCCCTCCTTCGGTACCCCAAGAGGCACATTAATACATGGACTAATACATCTCTAAGAATACCAAAAGTCAACAGCCCCCCCCCCCTTTAACCACTTGGTCATCAATCGCGAAGGCCAGCGCAACGTATGTACGAGCATACTTTAGAGTGGTGCGTTCCACTTATGTCAGCGTATAGCTGGATAATTGCATTTTTAGAGTGGTGCACTCCCACATATACCTGTAATAGGTTTCAAGGATACACCGGACGCACTGCAGGGTCGTTCGTCGCAACGTAACAGAGCCACAGGCGTGATGCACCCTTCAATAATAGTATGTTATACCAAATACAACGCGGAACCACCATGGGTGATAGAATGTCGTTTGTGCGTAACATGGTTTTTAGCCAATGCGCCGCAGCATAGGTCGTGAAGCTATGCTTTTACAAGTAACATGGGTTGTGAATCCATGAAACTATGAAGTGTCGAGGCTGATCAAGCGTAGTGCAAAATGTAGTAAGATATCAGGCGCAACGTACGCATAATCCAACCTTCGGCAATAATAAACAGCGTCCTTCCAACCATGGTCAGTTATCGTTCGAGTATTGCGAACGACGTACGTAATTTAGATAAGTAGATCGCAAGGTAAAGTCAGACGTTTTGCGGAACGTAGAAGTATACTCGAACTGCACTGCGCTCAGAAAGCAAGCTCTCTGATTCAACAACAAGCCAATCCCATCTGAACGTCCAACTAGGTAGACATCCAGACAGAACCAGCCGTGCTGAGGCATCGCTGAAGCGAGACACCGTTACGCCCCACAGCCTGACCCGACCTGCGATAATAATTGTTTTAGTAATATACGTGTAAATATGTTGTAGTTATGATATGTATATAAATCCACCAGAGGCAGATAAGATTTCGTCGGATGCTCTAAAACTAGGTCCGCTAAGGGTCCTCACATTAGATAGCATCCAACAACACAGTGCATTCAAACGATCTATTGCAAATATACCTGCTCAATATATTAATTTTATGTATCGCACCACGCGCAAACACAACAAGATGTTGACAGCGCTCACTCCCTCCTACACCACCGCCATACCCACCCTTGGCGAGCGGTCGGAACGACGGGAAACTTCTCCGTAAGCTTGTAGTCGCGTGATCATATACACCCATACTATACTACCATTCTATTATCGTTTTAATATTACTTTACTATTATTTTATTATTATAATATAATTTTTTTTTTTTTTTTTTTTTTTTTTAATTATTTTTTTTTAAATAATTACCTATTCTCCACTGCATAGTAAGATACGTATAGTTACACCTTTCAGCATGACGCGCCTAATCAAGCATATTTTCATGCACAGTCTGTTTACACTAAAGGTTTTCCTGGCGGTTGTCCGAGGGTCAACACGAAGGAGAATAAACGTTTCAGCATGACGCGCCTAATCAAGCATATTTTCATGCACAGTCTGTTTACACTAAAGGTTTTCCTGGCGGTTGTCCGAGGGTCAACACGAAGGAGAATAAACCTTTCAGTATGACGCGCCTAATCAAGCTTACTTTCATGCACAGTCTGTTTACACTAAAGGTTTTCCTGGCGGTTGTCCGAGGGTCAACACGAAGGAGAATAAACCTTCCAGCATGATGCGCTTAATCAATTATAGTTGCCGGAGAGTCAACATGAAGGAGAATAAACTTTTTAGCATGGCGCGCCTAATCAATTATATTTTCATACAGTAAAAAAACAACGTTTGATGCAGATCAAAAAGGACCTATATTCATCATCACCTGATAAAATAAATAAATACAAATCCAGTCTAACTTATTTCGGGCCAGCTTCGGAGCGTATTGCTAAGACACTTAAAGCACATGATATACATGTTGCATTTAGGACCAATAATACACTTAAAAATATTTGTAACGGTAAAGATAAATTAAACAACAAACAAAAATCGGGCATTTATAAACTCGAATGTTCAGAATGCAATGCCACATATATTGGTCAAACAGGTCGTAAATTTGATACACGCTACAAAGAACATATGGCCGCGGTTAGGAACAACCAACCCCAAAAGTCACATTTTGCTAAACATCTTCTAGATAGTGGGCACAAATTATCTTCCAACCATTCATATGAAATCTTACACACTTGCGATAAAGGTATTCGACTGAGCATGTTGGAGCAATTAGAAATAATAAAACATAATAATAATAATCAATTTAAATTACTTAATGAACAAGTTAATGTTTCAAATTCACCACTGCTTCGATTGTTTGGAGGGGGTAGGTTTCCCGGGGGTAATGGGCGGGGCAATAGTGGTGGGGGTTTAAAACACGGTATATAACACCGCGCATTTGACACGAACGTCACTAGACAATCTTGCATTGTAAGGTCGACATCTCCTGAAGATGCTCCGGTGTCGGGGCGAAACGTGCGTCGAGAATAGTATAAAAGTCTTGTGTGGTGGTGCATGTGAGTGGTGGTGGCATTGCTTGCTTGGGAACTTAGCTTTCTTGCTTGGTTGGGAAGGTAAACGGTGCTTCTCTTGTAACTGCATGCTTGACCATACAGAATTTTTTCTGTTGGCGGATTATAGCAAAATAATTGTATTCTTTTCTTGCTAAATCATGAACTTCCGCAAAGTAACGCCTGATTCCATTCAATATTTTTCATACAGTGTTTATTTACACTAAAGTTTTTTCCTGGAGGTTGCCCGAGAGTCACTGCGATAGAGAATAAACCATTCAGTACGACGCGCCTGAGGAATTGTGGTACAATACTATTACTAAGTATGTAAAATGTATGATTTCCTAAAGAGGGTACTTAAAATAAAAGTTAGTATTGAATCATCTATACGCGCTCATTACCTACAGGAATTATACTTTCATGCAATGTTAAATTGCACTAAAGGATTTCTGGGAGGTTACCCGAGAGGTAACACGAAAGAATATAAACGTTTTTCAGCATGGAACGCACTTAAGAAATTACTCGTCCATGTAGTGTTTAATTGCACTAAAGGTCTTTCCGGCGGGTTTCCTAAAAGGTAACACGAAGGTTAAGCGTTTCAGCATGATTCACTTGAGTAAAATAGGTACTTAGACGAAGAAGTGCTAAGGTACGACAATGGTACACTGCGAGGTCACCCGCGAAGTAGCACGACGGAAATCAAACCTTTCAGCTAGACGCGCCTGGCGATGGCATCTGCTCAATTAGCAGTCCGGCGATGAGAATTATTTGACCACCAAATCAAGATAGCTGGCATTTAGCAAGCTGTTCACCGTTCTCTGAACAAGGGGGAAGGCGTTGAGGGTCAAAGTGGACCAACGATCGGATACGTCGCCAAGGCCCAGCTTAGTAAGCCTAACACAAATTGATTTCGACCAATACTTGAGAAGTAACCGGGACTCAGGTAAATACTATCCCACCAAAAACATTTCATGTAAAATTGGTTGCCAAAGACTCACAAGTGCATAATGCTTTCACTGTTAAAAAGTTATGAGATCTCTAATTAGAGCCAAGCCCGAAGGTGAGCTCCTCTTTGTGCTGCGCATCATAACCCACGGAGTCTGTCTCAAGTTCAAAGTACATAGTTCTAAATGCTCTTTACTGTGTACCAAACTAATAATATTAAATAACATGTAAGTCTATATATAAAACTTGTCCCTAGAACCTCTACATCTTGGTAAAAAGGTATGGCTTGGCCGTTTAATATTCGTCGAACATTTCCTGACATAACATTTAAGTCATTAAGGAATAGTTAGGGCGACATATACGAAACGGCCAAGCCGTACCTTTTTACCAAGATGTAGAGGTTCTAGGGACAAGTTTTATATATAGACTTACATGTTATTTAATATTATTAGTTTGGTACACAGTAAAGAGCATTTAGAACTATGTACTTTGAACTTGAGACAGACTCCGTGGGTTATGATGCGCAGCACAAAGAGGAGCTCACCTTCGGGCTTGGCTCTAATTAGAGATCTCATAACTTTTTAACAGTGAAAGCATTATGCACTTGTGAGTCTTTGGCAACCAATTTTACATGAAATGTTTTTGGTGGGATTTCATTTATTTTTGGCAGGCGCCCTAGATTTTTTGATTTTTTTTAGCTGATTTTCCTGTACTTCAGCTAATCCTTTTTTCATGGCCCACCCTAGAGTCCTAGAGATTTTGATTTTTTTCGTAAAAGTGAAAAAAAAAACCTAAACTACGTATTTCAAGTACCAATAAATCTGAAACCATAAATGCTAGATGATTGATACTTGGTAAGTTTAATAAATCTGTCAACGACATGTTATCCTGAAAATTACAGCTTTCTACCATGTTCCGTACCGAAGTTATGACTGTTCTAAAATACAAGGAAATGCTGTCAGATTTGCACCCCCTATACGAGGGGTTGGAGATGAAAAGATTCAGATTTCTTAATTTTCCTGTTGTTTATATGCAAATTCTAGCCTACATACCAAATTTCAGTCTTCTAGCACTTCAGGAAGTACCTTTTTTCAGTTGATGATCATCAGTGAGTGAGTACGAAATCGACGTATTTTAGGTAATCAATAAACTGAAACTATAAATGCTAAAAAATTGAAACTTGGTATATTCGGTAAGTCCCCCAACAACATCTTATCCTGAAAATTTCAGCTTTCTAGCGTCATTCGGACCGAAGCTATGACGGTTCGAAAATTCGACGAAACGCTTCGAGAAAAGGTAGGTAGTGCCCCGTTTCCTTTGGCTCGTCTTTGGCGGGGACACTCCCGTGTCCCCAGATGTACTTACCATAAAGAAGGTTACCTTCTACTTTATTTATCCTCTGCTGTAAATTATTAACAATCTTCAGTATTTACTGGATCAAAGATTGTATGGATACTTACTTAATTCGAAATCAAAGCTAAAGCTTTAAAAGATCTTTCGTACCTAGGTGTTACCGCTAGTTATATCAAAATAGTGTACAAGATTTATTCAATCACAAGTACCTATCATGTAATATAATATATTATATTATTAGTGTTTGCATCGCCTACCCTTTTTTGCTTTGTCTTCATAGTTCATACACTATCACCGATAAGGCCAAGAAACCTTATACTAATGAGGTTCTGTTTTCAAGAATAAATCTATTAGCATGGGGGCACAATAAAAGTGTTTATTATTTACGGTGACAGATAAACAGAATACTTAGAAATATGTATGTATTTAATTTCTTTTAGCAAGTAAATGCAATTATTAATCTAATACCGTTACCACAAAGCCTTATTTTAAAATGTAAACCTATGGAACAGATTCCATGATATAATCTCTGGAGTACCGTCTTATAAAAAAGGTATGTCTAATCGACTATAAAGAAGACTAGTAAAATTCTATACCAGTGTTTTTACTTTCAATGAAACACTTGTGGTGGTTCTAGTCATTTCTGCAAACGTTACTTACATATCTGCCCGGATATAACATGAAAAGATCTAGCATTTCAGATTTTTATTTTTGAGACTGCAATATAGTAATATTGAAGCACTATTACCTACTTGGTAAAAAATATACATATAATATATACAGCGTAATACATATATACAGCGTAACACCGCTTCTTAAGTTTTCAGCTTTTACAGATTTCAGCGCCTTTCAGTCTATAGTGACTGCACTATATAGGTACCTAAAAGAAACATAAATGTTTCATTCAGTGTATGCAGACTCAAGATCTGGGGTTCAAAATGTTCAGAATATGTAATTGTTTGCAAGGCCTCTCGGTATCAAACTTGTACATACACCTGCGGAGTGGTAACGAAAGTTCAGAGAATTCTGAGGTAATAAATATCTTAATTTTTTTTTGCAGCTACTTCAGCAATAAATCAATTTGTTTGCAAATACTGTACATACAGTATTCTACCTCAGCGTGGCAGGGGTATGCAAAGAACATTTACGAAGGAAATGTGTGGTAAGATTGCAAAAATTACCCACAAGTTTTATGTTTTGTCCCTAACAACGTAGGTACTCTCGAGTTTTACAACTTAATAGTGCCCGGGAAGCATATATCATACACCCGCTGACGTGTAATACGGTTGATTATGCTTAAAACAGTTCGAAAAACCTTAAACTAACAAAGAACCTTCTGCTTTTTGGAAGTTGGTTTTTAAATAAAGAGAATCTAACGGCGAGTATTTTGATGACCGGACGTAGATTATAATATAACATAAAGTAATAGTGTAAAATCCCCATCGTATTATTGTTTTCTTCTTTAAAGATATTTCGTGGGCATTTGTTTCTGCAAACACAGTAAAACGCGCAGGTTGTCTTACCCGAAACGGGAATCCAAGCAGGGTGCCAAGGGTCACTGGTAGCGATCTCGTATAGAGATTAGTGCTTCCTTGTCCACTATGTTTCAGTTTTTCTAAGTATTTTATAAGTTTTTGGTACAAAATAAAATAAAAAGAATTTTAAGTTTAAGATCCATTCATATAATTATATTCATTATCCACATATTAGAAACAATCTTCGAAAAACCTTTATAAAACTTTCGTTATAATAATACGTACGATGTAGGCATCGTATTCACTCGTGGCAAACATGGTAGGTAGTACAATTTACTCGCGTAAACAATAATATGCTCCCGCAACACTTGCCTAGAGCAAAATTAAAATTCTTGTTTAGTCGATTCAGACCCTGAATGAGAGTAACCAATTAAGACATTAATGAAAAACAAAAATCGGCATGGAGCAGCGGCCGCAAATGTAACATTTGGATCACGCTTACCTCACATAGATTAGCCGTGTCATAAAATATCAGGGAATTAATGCATCCATTCAAAAATTATTATGAATTGAATAGCTTATAATGATGTTTAAAAAAAAAAAAAAAATTTTTCGCAAACATTCTACATTCAATGACCTGCACAGCTAGGTTATCCATCGTTGAAAAGTATAGAAAGACTCCTTAAATAACTTACTTCAAAGCACCTAACGTCAGTGGGGCTAAAAAGTTCAAACCAATTGATTAACCCTTCAAAGTCGATATTAGTAGTTTGTCACAATATCGACCGAATATTCATTCTTCACCTATAATTTAGGGCTAACTTTTACGCGGATAGGAATTTATTAAATTCCATAACCTTAATGACGATATAATTGTTCGACAAAAAACTTAAAACGGTATTTCAATATAAAATTTTACTTAAACATATGCTAAAGCATTACCCGAAATACCTTAACAACAGGACCAGAATATACCTATTCTTTTCCCGCCGCACTTCCAAAAAACAAAATATGCCTTCTTCTGCTACTGGGCAGGATTTCGCACTTAAGCGTCCCATTGGACGTCTGTTGGGCTAATTGTGCAAATAAAATAAAGTATTGTCCCTGCTAATTTACTTTGTAGTAGATTATAAATCTTGCAGTATTGACATCAATAACTAGTTCCATTCGCTTGCATCGAAACTATAATACGTTTATGCTTGTTACTAGCAACTAAAGCAAAAAAGCGCAAGATTGTATTATTAGTAAATTGAAAGTTATTTAAATTGAAACTTAAGTACAATAAATACTTAAGAGAAATTTTAAAGTCATATTAAATGTACGTAGATAAACATCTCGGGAAATCGGTACATGATTCCAACCTTAAACATAAATTGTTTAAAACATTACAGCTCAAATAAGAGATAAGAAGAATAAATAAAATTATTGATAACAATAATTAGTATCTATTCAGCGTAGATATAGTTCTTGCAAAAATATATACCTATCTCTTAACATCTACGTTGTCTATGATTATATCTGAAGAATGAAGCGACGAAGTATAATTAATGATTAAACGAACTGACCTGTAAGTGAAGTTCTATCATAATTATATGAGTCGCTTCATTCGAAGATATAATATTAAGCTCCCAACCCACCCATCCCGAAACATATTTTCGCAAGAGCTTTAAGTATAAGTATATCTCTAAACTAAATGACGAACGAAACCGCTCTGTCGTGCGACACAGAGGCGGGTAGTGGGGGTTCTTTTTATAACTCCTCTGAAGTCTGTGCGATTGTTGCTATTAAGTAAAGGAAACTACGTTGTCTATGATTATATCTTCGAATGAAGCGACTCATATAATTATGATAGAACTTCACTTACAGGTAAGTTCGTTTAATCATTAATTATGTAGGTAACTAATGCATTTATTTGCTTCTTCTCTGCAATCTGCATGTGATATTATGTGGAAGTGATATGAGATGACAGCTTTCAAGATTTCAGGAAATAAGAGTATACTTTTTGTTTGTTTTTTTCCAATGCAACGGCTTATTTTCTTTTTTATAATAGGCAGACCTTCTTTTATGTTTTTCCATCTGCAAAAATAATGAATCACAATAAATCATTCTAGATCATGTCTAGATAATTTAAAAAATACATGGACTGATGAACTTTGCTGAGCTTTGATAAAAGCCTCAGGTATGTTTACGTCATTATGTCAAAAAATTAAAGTGTCGGTACATGGGTTTTACTGGCGTTGCACTCTCCATTATATTATGCGCTGGCTGTAAAAGTACGTGGTGACGTGTCTGTAAAAGTTTTACTTCAACAAACGTCAAATTTGAAATCACACAATGATACAAAACCCAACAATCAGCGCAACAATACGAAAATCACCGCGACCGACGCCATATTAATTTTTTTTGAAGGGATCTTTTATTTCAAATATTACAAATAATCACACTGACTATTACTGTAGGTAACTAATAAAACAAATTATACTTACTTTTTTACAATAGTCACACACTGCAGAATTAATTGTTTTTGTACTCGACAGAAAGCAAGATTATCACTTCAGATCAGACGAAGCTATTTTGACAGCCTACGTGCGACTGAAAACTGCGAAGCAAAGCAAGTTCTGCGCGTTCAGTAAAATATTGGATGAAGCTAGGCGGCGTGCGCACGTTTCTTTGTTTTATACAAAACAATAGAGAGGATTGGAAAAATTGTGATTTATGAGGACTTTTGTTTTGTTTAAGTTATGTTTCATTCTATCTATCTATATAGGTACTTATGATAAATCTTTGGAGTAATGTTTATTATGTATAGTGTATACAGACCCCAAAAATATTTATACAGAACTAGATGATTCCCGCGACTTCGTCTGCGTGGATTCATATTTTTGGATTCCCGCAGGAACTCTTCAATTTTCCGGGATGAAAAGTAGCCTATGTCCTTCCCTGGGATGTAACCTATCTCTGTACCAAATTTCATCAAAATCGGTTGAGTAGTTGGGCCGTGAAAGCGTAGCAGACAGACAGACAGACACACTTTCGCATTTATAATATTAGTATGGATATGGATATTTTTATATACTTAGGTACTGCTACAAAGATAGCCCTAGTTTCCGATCTCACCTGATGGTAAGTGATGATGCAGTCTTAGATTGTAGCGGGTTACTACACGGCATGTTACCTGAATGCTAAATCATTTGGCGGTACATCTTTCCCGGTAGGGTGGCAACTAACGACGGCCGAAGCCTCCCACTAGACCAGGCCAGGGTGAATTCAGATATTATAAATTCTTAAATTGACCCTGCTAGGAAACTAACCTGGGTCCTCCCACTAGAAGACTATAGCGCTAACCACTGCGTCATGGAAGTCATCGAAAATTTGATGAAATAGTCAACTTTATCATGGAGTGATTAACATTTGACGACGACATAAACTCAAACTAATAATATTATATTTATTAAAAACTAGCTGATGCCCGTGACTTCGTCCTCGTGGATCAAGGTTTTCGGTTCCCGCGGAAACTTTTTAATTTTCAGGGATAAAAAGTACCCTATGTATTGTTCCAGACTATAAACTATCCCTGTGTCAAATTTCATCCAGATCGGTTCAGCCGTTCTGGCGTGATTAATTACCTAACAAAAATTCAAATTCAAAATCATTTGAATTTGAATTTGAATTTCAATCCATCCATCCATCCATACATCCATCCAAAGTTTCTCATTTATAATATTAAGTATAGATAAGTAGGTACCTACTACCTACACGGTACACCTGAACCTCACGTTTACAAAGTACCTATAAGACGTGATGGACAACGGTATCAAAGCTACGAGGGTTCCAAACGCGCCCTGTAGGTATCATACACCTTTACACTGTAATAGGACTTTTCAATAGTTGACGTTTTACAAAAACTTTGAACTTATTGGATAGAGGCAGGCGTTACTTTGCGGAAGTCCATCATAATGAAGGAACCAGAAGTTTAATTCGCTATAATCCGCGACAAAAGGAATATCTATGTGGTACAGTGCTTTTATATATATATTGATTATATATTTTATATATTTTTTAATTGTATATCGTGAATTTATTTATATTTTATTAATTTATTTTATATTTATTTACCACACCACAGAATTCCCCCAAAAACTACCCTTTATATATTGATAAATATATATTGATTATATATAATGTATTATATATATTATTATTATATATATATATATATATATATTTATATTTATTTAACGCACCACAGAATTCCCCCAAAAACTACCCTTTATATATTATAAATATATATTGATTATATATTATTATTTTATATATATATATTTATATTTATTTACCGCACCACAAAATTCCCCAAAAACTACCCTCAACGCACGTTTCACTCCGATACCGGAGCATCCTCAGGAGATGTTGCCTCCACAATGCACGATTGTGAAGTGATTATTCATATCGGAAATTCCGGCTTTTATACCTTTTTTGGCATGACTCAAACAATAGCCCCACCCCGTCTACTACTGTATAAATTGAGTAAAGGTGAATTTGGTACATTTATTTGTTCATTTAACAGATCAAAGTCTTTATAATTGTGTTTAATTATTTCTAATTGTTCCCATACGCACAATCGAAATCCCTTATTACATGTATGCAGGATTTTATATGAATGGCTATCGCCCACTTCATGTCCACTGTCCAAAAGGTGTTTAGCGAAGTGGGACCTTTGTGGTTGATTGTTTCTAAAGGCAGACATAATATGTTCCTTATAGCGCGTATCAAAGTTGCGCCCAGTTTGACCAACATATGTGGCCCCGCATTCAGGACACTCAAGTTCATAAACACCCGATTTTTGATGATTATTTAATTTATCCTTACCATTACAAATTCTCCGAAGTGTATTATTTGTCCTGAACGCGACATGTACCTCATGGGATATAGGTGTCTTGGCAATGCGTTCAGATATAGGTCCAAAATACGTCATACTGGCTTTATATTTATTTATCTTATCAGATGTAGCCATGTATAGGTCTTTCCTTATTTGCACTGACTGCTGTTTTTTAATTATATTATTCACAATATTCTTATTGTATCCATTTGAATGTGCGATTTGGTATATGACCGCTAATTCTCTCTTATAGTTGTCTTTAGACAGTGGAATGGACAATAACCTATGTACATAGCTATGAAATGCTGCAAGTTTATGTTGCCAAGGATGACAAGACGATGCGGGAATAGTCGTGTCAGTATATGTTGGCTTGCGATAAATTTTAAATTCATGTTTATTATTAACCCGGGATATAGTTAAGTCTAGGAAATTTAAAGATTTGTCTTTTTCCAATTCTGACTTGAACTTAATTTTTGGATGTAATCTATTAAGTTTCTCGACAAATACACCCAGTTGTCTCGTTGTTCCCGTCCAACATATTATTATATCATCTACATATCTGTAGTAATAGAAAATATTATTCTCATTAACGATATGTTTAATCTCAAAATTATCCATGAATATTTCAGCCATTAAGGGGCTTAGCGGTGACCCATAGCTAACCCCTCTTTTTGATGGTAAAATTGATTATTAAATTTAAAATAATTTTGTTCCATACAAATTTGCGTTAGCTCAATTAATTCTGAAATTTCATTAGGGTGTAACCGTTTAGTTTCTAGTAATCTTTTTAAAATATCTAAAGTTTCGCCCACTGGTACATTAGTAAATAAACTCTCTACATCCAACGATATCAACATACATTGGACAGGTAATCTCAAATCCTTGATATTGGTGACCAACTGGCTGCTATTTTTTAGCGCAAATTTTGGCTGAAACGATGTTTTTGATTTAATTGTATTATTTAACTCTATATTTGTTCTCAGTAAAAAAGATAATATCGTCAAAAATATTGTTGCACACCAAATAAAAACCACTGCTACTTCTCCAGCTTCTAATCCAGACACAAAGTTTTAAAATCACTACAAAATACAATCAAAAACAATAACCTGGTTATTACAAAAGCCGATAAAGGCAATGCAGTAGTAGTTCTTAAACGTGATGAATATTTAGATAAAGTTAATGATGTGATCTCGGGGGATGAATTTAGTCAGTTATCTACAGATCCAACAAAAAAAATTTCTGCGAGGGTTAGATTAGCTGTTAATAAATCTGAATATATATTTCCAAAAAATTCATCAAAACAAAGAGTAATTCTGATGAATACTTATGCCCCCACATTGTATGGCTTGCCAAAAATTCACAAACATAATATTCCAATGCGACCAGTTGTTTCGTACATAGGTGCACCAGCATACGAATTGGCTAAAGAGTTAAATAATACAATTAAATCAAAAACATCGTTTCAGCCCAAATTTGCGCTAAAAAATAGCAGCCAGTTGGTCACCAATATCAAGGATTTGAGATTACCTGTCCAATGTATGTTGATATCGTTGGATGTAGAGAGTTTATTTACTAATGTACCAGTGGGCGAAACTTTAGATATTTTAAAAAGATTACTAGAAACTAAACGGTTACACCCTAATGAAATTTCAGAATTAATTGAGCTAACGCAAATTTGTATGGAACAAAATTATTTTAAATTTAATAATCAATTTTACCATCAAAAAGAGGGGTTAGCTATGGGGTCACCGCTAAGCCCCTTAATGGCTGAAATATTCATGGATAATTTTGAGATTAAACATATCGTTAATGAGAATAATATTTTCTATTACTACAGATATGTAGATGATATAATAATATGTTGGACGGGAACAACGAGACAACTGGGTGTATTTGTCGAGAAACTTAATAGATTACATCCAAAAATTAAGTTCAAGTCAGAATTGGAAAAAGACAAATCTTTAAATTTCCTAGACTTAACTATATCCCGGGTTAATAATAAACATGAATTTAAAATTTATCGCAAGCCAACATATACTGACACGACTATTCCCGCATCGTCTTGTCATCCTTGGCAACATAAACTTGCAGCATTTCATAGCTATGTACATAGGTTATTGTCCATTCCACTGTCTAAAGACAACTATAAGAGAGAATTAGCGGTCATATACCAAATCGCACATTCAAATGGATACAATAAGAATATTGTGAATAATATAATTAAAAAACAGCAGTCAGTGCAAATAAGGAAAGACCTATACATGGCTACATCTGATAAGATAAATAAATATAAAGCCAGTATGACGTATTTTGGACCTATATCTGAACGCATTGCCAAGACACCTATATCCCATGAGGTACATGTCGCGTTCAGGACAAATAATACACTTCGGAGAATTTGTAATGGTAAGGATAAATTAAATAATCATCAAAAATCGGGTGTTTATAAACTTGAGTGTCCTGAATGCGGGGCCACATATGTTGGTCAAACTGGGCGCAACTTTGATACGCGCTATAAGGAACATATGTCTGCCTTTAGAAACAATCAACCACAAAGGTCCCACTTCGCTAAACACCTTTTGGACAGTGGACATGAAGTGGGCGATAGCCATTCATATAAAATCCTGCATACATGTAATAAGGGATTTCGATTGTGCGTATGGGAACAATTAGAAATAAATAAACACAATTATAAAGACTTTGATCTGTTAAATGAACAAATAAATGTATCAAATTCACCTTTACTCAATTTATACAGTAGTAGAAGGGGTGGGGCTATTGTTTGAGTCATGCCAAAAAAGGTATAAAAGCCGGAATTTCCGATATGAATAATCACTTCACAATCATGCATTGTGGAGGCAACATCTCCTGAGGATGCTCCGGTATCGGAGTGAAACGTGCGTTGAGGGTAGTTTTTGGGGAATTCTGTGGTGCGGTAAATAAATATAAATATATATATATAAAATAATAATATATAATCAATATATATTTATAATATATAAAGGGTAGTTTTTGGGGGAATTCTGTGGTGCGTTAAATAAATATAAATATATATATATATATATATAATAATAATATATATGTTGGTACAACGAGCCCCGCTTCGGAGCAGTGCATGGGCGTGAGCGGGGGCTGCGGGGGCGCGCGGGCTGCGGGGCTTCAGCGGGCTGCGCGGGCGCCGGGATCAGAACAAAACTCGCCATCCTACAGTTCAGTGTCTGCGTATTAATTTAGTGTTCTCGTATTAATAAAGAACCAGTAATCATATTGGGTGTCCACGCTCATTCAATGGTCCTTCAAAGGAAATAAATAACAAAATTAACCTACTTAAAAGTTCATCATTACGTTACGTTCGGCGGTCTTCGCACCTGAGAAGAAACCTGCAGTGTTTTCGATCAGCGGGTGCACTCGTCGAGAACGTTCGCTTTGAAAACAATACAAGAATACAAGAATAATTTGCAACGCTGGAACATCACGTCTTTTCGTATGTGGATGGTCTTAAGTGAGTTCGTTCCATTATCCTTATTTTCCTTAAAGTATCCCTTTAAATACTTACTTTCATATTATAAAACAGCCTCATTTAGTGTATCTTGGTAGCATATCTACGACTAAGTTAGCAAATACCATTATATTTACGCGTGCTTATACCTAACTTGTTACTTGAACAAAAAAACGCACGGCCGCTCGGTCTGGCCGCTTATCTTGATCGTAGGCTACAAATACCTACCGTTCATATGCAATAGATGCGCTTGCGACTTATTATTGAATATTTTTCATAACTTACGTAAACAACCTTACGCGCTCGCATTATTATTGCATATTTTCATACTTTCAAGTGCAATACGTTTGCGCTTGCATCATCCTTATAATATTAAGTACCTACCTTATAATACTACGTATGCGATTGCATCTAGCTTATTTTTTTATAATCTTACATAAAATCTATGCACTTAGATGATTATTTAATACTTTTATAGCAACTATAGATAGGTACAATAGGTGGTTGTTTACACTATTGAATACTTATAATAACTACTTACCTAGGTATTTCTTATACCACCATGGCCGAATACGAAAAACTAGTGAAACGTCGTAGTTGCATGAAATCTAAATTGACAATATTTGGCAATTACGTTAAAGTTTTTCAAAGCTGTGGCAAACCTAGCAATTTTCAACTATTAGATTTAGAAAGTCGTTTCAATAAATTCCAAGCCTTACACGCGGACTTCGACAAATTACAGAGCGAAATTGAGATGCTTTCGGAAGAGCTCGACGATGAAACTGAAGAACGCGAGCAGTTCGAAGGGCAGTATCATAGACTGGTGGCCACAGCTCGCAGTTTGCTCGGCGAGCAACCTGCTTCGCAGGCCGCCGCGCATCATGACAGCTCCGTAACGAGTCACGAGGATTCACAGGCAGGTGCATTTAAATCGAATTGCGTAAGATTACCTAAAATTGAAATCCCTGTCTTTCACGGTCAATATCAGCACTGGCTGGAGTACAGAGAAACGTTTGTGTCCCTAATTCACTCTAGACAAGATATAGACAAGATCAATAAATTACATTACCTACGCGCATCTCTTAAAGGTAGTGCATCATTGGTTATCGACAAGTTAGATTTTACAGCCAATAATTACGATGCAGCATGGTCACTGTTATGCAGCAGATACGACAATAAAAGACTGCTTGTCAATAACCACGTCTCCGCACTATTTAATATTGAACAAATGCAAGTCGAATCTTATCAATCTATTCGCCGTATTATAGATATTACAAATAAAAATCTTCGCGCTTTGTCTACATTAGATCAACCCACTGAGCACTGGGATACGTTGATTATACATATGATGGCCGGCAAACTTGATAGTATCACTCATAGAAAATGGGAAGAACATAGAAATACTCTGTCTGATCCGCCATCTTTAGATGTTTTCATTAGTTTTCTTAGCAACAGAGCTGACTTATTAGAAACTTTGAAGGAAAACAAAGGTACTGTACAAAAATCCGAACAATCTAATTCTAATTTACTTATAGCTACTGAAAATAAAAACTTACATAATAATAAAAGGAATAATATTAAAATTCAGTCTAAAAATATTAAGAAATCTTATTCATGTCCCATGTGCAATGAACAACATTATCTTTTCGCCTGTGAAACATTCAGGGCCCTTCCTATTGAAGGTCGTATTCAAAAGGCCAAAGAAAGCCGCGTTTGTGGGAACTGCTTAAGGCCAGGTCACTTTCCTGAAAAGTGTCCCTTAACAGGTTGTAAATACTGTAAAAAGAGGCATTCCACGCTCCTACACATTAATGAGACACCACCAGCTCCAGAACCCGCCATACCATCAGTTAGCAATGTCACTAACTTTGCTAGCTCAAAAAATGAAAACCAGTTTACTACTTCTTCGCAAATGTTGCTTTCCACAGCACTCGTGAAGGTGGTTGACAGTGCGGGCGACGAACAGCCATGCCGTATGCTGCTGGACAATGGCAGTACGACCAACTTCATAACTGACTCACTCTGCGGTAAGCTGGGTCTGTCGCGGCGTAACGCGAGCTCCACGGTGACAGGTATCAATAATAATACTTCACTTATTACACAGTCTTGCAGCCTGACAATAAGATCATATCACAGTCAATATAGTTTAGATGTAGACTGCTATATAATACCACAAATCACAAAAACCTTAAAAAAAACATTGAATGAGCGTGGACACCCAATATGATTACTGGTTCTTTATTAATACGAGAACACTAAATTAATACGCAGACACTGAACTGTAGGATGGCGAGTTTTGTTCTGATCCCGGCGCTCGCGCAGCCCGCTGAAGCCCCGCAGCCCGCGCGCCCCCGCAGCCCCCGCTCACGCCCATGCACTGCTCCGAAGCGGGGCTCGTTGTACCAACAAGCTCCCCGGGTTGAAGGAATTCAAGAAGACTCCTCTGGAAAGGGGCATATGTTATTAAAGGCTCTTCGGACAGTTCCTCCTTTTGTTTTTATTTCGGCAACCCTGGAAACACCGTCGCTGCCTGGATATGTTTTGGTTACCCTCCCCATACTCCATAGCAGCGGTGGAAGGGCCTCATCTTTTATGAGAACGAGACAGCCTGGATTGAGTTTCCCCTTTGATCTCATCCACTTAGTTTTTTGTTGGAGCTGATTGACGTATTCGATGGAGAATCGGCGCCAGAAATGCTGTTTGATGACTTCCGCTCTTTTGTAACGCTCCAGTCGGTTGATGTTTACGTCCTCGGGTATTTGAGGATGTGGAATGGCTGTCAGCGAGCGTCCAATAAGAAAGTGGGCAGGAGTAAGGGCTGATAGGTCAGATGGATTTGAGGAAAGAGGAGTGAGAGGGCGAGAATTTAAAACAGCCTCTATTTGAGTGAGGCAAGTAACCATCTCCTCGTAAGTTAAGTGAGTAGTCTGCAGCAATCTTTTAAGGTGGTGCTTGGTAGAACGCACAGCTGCCTCAGCTAAACCGTTAAAGTGGGGGATGTAAGCTGGCACAAATTTAAACTCTATGCCTTCTTGTGCCATATGGCTCTGAAGATCTGACTGAACTAATAACTGAGCTAATTCATTGGAAGCGCCTATAAAATTAGTTCCTCGATCAGATGTGATGCTTTGCGGCTTCCCTCGTCGAGATACCATTCGATTTAATGCGGCAATGTAAGCCTCACTAGACAGCGCCGAAACGAGTTCGATATGACAGGCTTTAACCGAATTGCAGATAAAGATAGCCAAATAGGATTTTAAAAGTTTACAACCTCTGCCTTTACGATCTGCTATCATCACCGGTCCCGCGTAGTCAACACTGCAATGCAGGAAGGGAAACTCTAGTTCAGTTCTGGATGTAGGTAGTTGGCCCATAATGGGCTGGATATTTTCAGCTTTAAATCTGAAACATCGCACGCATTTATTTACAGTGGTTTTCGCTAAATTGGTTCCACCTAAAGGCCAATATGACTGCCTTATGTTACTTAAGAGTAATTTTGGTGGGGCGTGTAAGTATTTAATATGATAATATTCGAAAAGAATTTTAGTAAAATGATGTTTACTGCACAGCAAAATAGGATGTTTGATGTCGTAACAATAAGGTGAATTATTTAATCTACCACCTACTCGAATGATATTATTTTTATCCAAGAAGGCAGTTAACGAGATGAGTCTGTTCTTTTTAGGCAATGGCTTCCCAGATTTAAGTGTATCATATTCTTCTGGGAACATTTCAATTTGAGATTTTTGAATTATCAAAGTTAAAGATTCTTTAAGCTCCTGAACCGTAAGAAAACCTGTTAGTTTAGTTTTGTTTGAACAATTGTGTATAAATCTTTTTATGTAACATATGGTATTTTGTAATTTAGATAAGCTAGATTTACGTTTTATTAAGTTAGTGATTAAGTCGTCATTAGACGTTTCATCAAGGCTTAAATTGCATGCAACTAACTCTGGTAGATCTTCCTTATCGTGGACATTGGGCATCTTTGGCCATTCTGTTTCACTCTTTGCCAAAAAGGCGGGCCCTGACCACCATAAGGCGCAGTCGCTGATGTGATCAGCCTTCAGCCCTCGAGAAAGAAGATCCGCCGGATTGTCTTTCGACGGTACGTAGCTCCACGCGTGACCTGCAGTAATATCTTGAATTTCATGCACGCGATTGCGAACGAAGCTTTTAAGATGGATTGCTGGTGTAGCTAACCAGCTCAGAACAATCGTAGAGTCACACCAGAATCTACATTTATTTATTGATATGGATAAGGAATTTAGGACCTTTTTACACAGTCTTGCAGCTAACAAAGACCCACAAAGTTCAAGGCGTGGAATTGTCGTAGACTTAATGGGCGCTACTCTACTCTTCGAAGTTAAAAGATGCGTTGTTACTTTATATTGGCCTACCGACCGAATATATACACAGGCACCGTACGCTCGTTCTGATGAATCACAGAATACATGGATTTCGTGAATAGAATCATCTGTGAATACCCAGCGAGGCACCTTTAATTGATTGAGATAAGGTAACGTCTCTGCAAATGAGCTCCAAGACTTTTTTGTCTCTTCGGAGACTTCTTCATCCCATGAAGATTTCTCTATCCATAGCCTTTGCATTGTTAGTTTTGCTTCAACTATGCATGGGCCAACTAGTCCCAGTGGATCAAAGACTTGACTGATTACAGACAGTATGTGACGCTTGGTGACCTTATCACGAAGTTCAATATTTATTGAAAAGGATAAAATATCTAAATCGCAAATCCAATTAAGACCTAAAGTTTTGGCAGATACTTGCATGCTATTAGAAATATCTAGAATGTTTTCCGTTTTAGATAATGGAGCGGCAATGGATTTGATGATTGTTTAATTGTTTGATTTAAGTTTTCGTAAATTAAAATGTGCTGATTTTAAAGACGCTATAACACCTTTACAGAGCTTGATAGTCTCGGAAATGGTCGATGCGCCACCTAAATAGTCATCTACATAGAAATCGTGCTGAATCGACCACGCAACATTATCATCGGGTGCGGTAGTTGCAAGACTTACTAAACACTTAGTAGCTAAATATGGCGCAGACGCTGTACCATATGTAACAGTGTTGAGTGTGTATGTTTTTAAGGGCTCCGTAGGGTCAAAACGAAAGATAATTTGTTGTAAAGAGCGTTGAATGGGGTTGAGCTCTATCGCTCTATACATTTTTTCAATATCTCCGGTTACAATATATTTATGTTGCCGGAACCTTAACAGGATCGCATAAAGATCGTCCTGCACCGTTGGACCGACCATTTGGATATTGTTGAGCGACCAACCTGATGAAGACGGACAAGAAGCGTCAAATACTGTTCTAAGGCGCGTCGTTAGGCTGGATTCGCGTAGGACGCCATGATGCGGCAAAAAATAATTCACTTTACTAGGGCATCTATTTGCAGTCTCTTTATTTTCAGTCATGTGACCAAGACTTTCATATTCCCGCATGAATAATTCTCGCCCTCTCACTCCTCTTTCCTCAAATCCATCTGACCTATCAGCCCTTACTCCTGCCCACTTTCTTATTGGACGCTCGCTGACAGCCATTCCACATCCTCAAATACCCGAGGACGTAAACATCAACCGACTGGAGCGTTACAAAAGAGCGGAAGTCATCAAACAGCATTTCTGGCGCCGATTCTCCATCGAATACGTCAATCAGCTCCAACAAAAAACTAAGTGGATGAGATCAAAGGGGGAACTCAATCCAGGCTGTCTCGTTCTCATAAAAGATAAGGCCCTTCCACCGCTGCTATGGAGTATGGGGAGGGTAACCAAAACATATCCAGGCAGCGACGGTGTTTCCAGGGTTGCCGAAATAAAAACAAAAGGAGGAACTGTCCGAAGAGCCTTTAATAACATATGCCCCTTTCCAGAGGAGTCTTCTTGAATTCCTTCAACCCGGGGAGCTTGTTGGTACAACGAGCCCCGCTTCGGAGCAGTGCATGGGCGTGAGCGGGGGCTGCGGGGGCGCGCGGGCTGCGGGGCTTCAGCGGGCTGCGCGGGCGCCGGGATCAGAACAAAACTCGCCATCCTACAGTTCAGTGTCTGCGTATTAATTTAGTGTTCTCGTATTAATAAAGAACCAGTAATCATATTGGGTGTCCACGCTCATTCAATATATAATACATTATATATAATCAATATATATTTATCAATATATAAAGGGTAGTTTTTGGGGGAATTCTGTGGTGTGGTAAATAAATATAAAATAAATTAATAAAATATAAATAAATTCACGATATATAATTAAAAAATATATAAAATATATAATCAATATATATATAAAAGCACTGTACCACATAGATATTCCTTTTGTCGCGGATTATAGCGAATTAAACTTCTGGTTCCTTCATTAACTTTGAACTTGTTGGCATCTCAAATATTTCTTTTGGGAGTTATTATAAAAACGCATACTGTTACCGACAAATGAATACCTAACTAATTTTACAGAGTCTAGAAGCACTAAAAATTCATATATTTTCTTGAATGATTACTTTTTTTCATTCTTGAATTTATTGATGTTTTTACGCACATTTTTTTTTAAATCCACTACAAGTTAGCCCTTGACTGCGATCTCACCTGATGGTAAGTGATGATGCAGTCTAAGATGGTAGCGGGCTGACCTGTTAGGGGCATGACAGTTATATTAAACCCATACCCCTATTCGGTTTCTACACGGCATTGTACCGGAACGCTAAATCGCTTGGCGGTACGTCTTTGCCGGTAGGGTGGTAACTAGCCACGGCCGAAGCCTCCCACCAGGCCAGACCAGGGAAATTCAGACATTATAAATTTACAAACCCTGCCGGGGATCGAACCCGGGACCTCCGCACGTTAAGGCAGCGCAAAGCACTGCGCCGCACGGAGGTCGTCAGAACTACTACACACTTATTATACCTAATCCATAATATCCATAATCCATACTAATATTATAAACGTAAAAGTGTGTCTGTTGGTTGCTTGTTTGTTTGGTTGTATGCTTTCACGACTCATCCGTTCAACCGATTTAGATGAAATTTGGTACAGGAGTAGGTTGTATTCCGGGGACGGACATAGACTTTGGACTTTATTTATTTATTGACAGAATTGTGCCACACAAAACAATACCTTAAGGTAAATGTGACCATGGCGCTACCACTACCTGAGCATCATGATCAAGTCATAGAAGCACCATGATAACGCTTGTCGAGTGTGGCACATCCTGAAAAAAGGCATCAGCTCAGCATAATGCTGAATGCCTTGCAATGAATTACAAAGGTATTCAGCGCTGATTTTCAGCTGGAGCCCTCCTCCAGGTGACACCACGGCTACATAATTATATTTATTAAAACTTAAAAATTTCTAGCTAAGGCTTTACTGGTAAATATTACATATATATATATATATATATATATATATATAATGCACATATTATACTACTTAAATAATGAGACTAGTTAAACATAAAAATAAAAACCCAAACACCAGATACTTCATTATTTATACTATACATTATAATAGCTATAATAAAATAGACCATATAATATACAGTTCAAGCTAGAGAAACGAAAACTCCGCCACATGATCCTGGTATTCTAATTGTTTACTGAGAAGAAATTTTTTAAGTTGTAGTTTAAATGAATACTTATTTTTGAGTTCTTTTATCGGAGGTGGTATATTATTCCAGCATTTAGTGGCGGAGTATGTAAAAGACCCACGAAATGCAGCAGTACGATGAAGTGGCACACGAAGTCGATTCCTACGCACGCTTCTAAGTCGATCCGCTTCACCATCGCCTACCCAGTTAAGTTTATTAATGAGGTATAAAGGTTTCCCCATTTTAAACATTCCGAAAAGTAGACCAGAAAGATGTAATTTTCTCCTAGACCTCATTTTCAACAACTGATGGCTGTTTAGAAAAGGAGTAATGTGGTTTCTCGGAGGTATATCGAAACAAAAACGAGCACAGGCGTTTTGCACGCGTTGAATAATGCGCTTTGTTCTGCACAAGAGACGAGGCCCAAATTCGACATCCGCGTAATTCAACTAAGATAGTACTAATGCTTCTACCAGCTTAATGCGTAATTCTTGGGAGAGGTATTTCCTCACTTTATAGAGTATTTTCAATCGGTAGAAGCTATTACGAACATTTTCCGCTACATGGGCCTCAAATCTCAGGTCTGAGTCCATAAGTAGACCCAGATTTCGCGCCTGAAATACTCTGGTTAGATCATTACCTCTAATATTTACCCTTACACTGTGTAGCAGATTTACTTCGACTTTGTTTAAATTTTTAGGAGTGCCCATAGGTTATTTTATCCCGGAAAATGAGAGTTTCTGCGGAAATCAAAAACCTTAATCCACGCGGACGAAGTCGCTAGCATCATTCAGTCCATACTAATATTATAAATGCGAAAGTGTGTCTGTCTGTCTGTCTGCTACGCTTTCACGGCCGATCTGTTCAACCGATTTTGATGTAATTTGGTACAGGGATAGGTTATAGTCTGGAATAACACATAGGGTACCCGGGAAAGGATAAAGGGTACTTTTTATCCTGGAAAATTAAAGAGTTCCCGCGGGAATCAAAAATCCACGCGGACGAAGTCGCGGGCATCATCCAGTTTTCAATTATGTATTGGTCGTGGACCGTCATAATTTCAACTTCTTTGAATTTAGTTTTGTATATGGCACGAACAGCCCTTTTCTGCGAGACCAAAACAGAATGAACATCAGCATTAGGTACCCCATAGACCCGAAATTGATATTTCGCCAGTTTCCCCCTTCGGACGACTGTTATAAAAGAAAAAAATCTACTTAGACTGAGCTATAAGAACCAAAATAACCATTCAAAGTTAGTTTTAGTGGAGTTCGTGCACAAAACAGGCAAAATAAGACAAAGAATAAAATACCGTTTTGGGCTCAGTGAATAATAAAATAACCACCAATTAAATTTTCAAAATAAATATTTTATATACAGAAATCGTCCAGTAAAATTTTTTTTATACGTATAAATATCGATGATTAGTTTTGTTCAATGGTAGTGGATGCATTGACGTTTGTGTACGGATACTAACAGTGACAAACGTCAGTTCAGTAGCAACGGGACGCAACCTCACGCCTTGAGAGCCCGCAGCACAGATCACTCATATACTAGTCCCTGGGGGCCCGCAGGCGTATGGGAAATGACTGCCGTATTTCATGAATATATTATAACGAAATTTTGTGATGCGCGCGCCCGTACTAAATTTGTATGAAAAATTCGTGCTGTAAAAATGAGGGATGTTTGGAACCAGATTGTAAAAAAACTATAAGTTTTATTGAAAATATTATTTATTTAAAGTGTTTTTTGATCTTTAACGATCAATTTAAATTAACTTTTGTCTAAATAATGTCTCAAATTAAATCACAATAGACGGAACGCGATAAGACCTTTTTTGAGATTTCCATGAATTTCCCAATAATTTTCTGCCGTTACTATACGATTTTTTGACCACTTTTTTTAATTACATCATACTATATCTCAATGAGTAGCGAATGGTATTTATTCGATAATGAAATTTTAATTTTTGCTATACTAAAATGTCGGAACAGAAAAGGATGTTTCCCCCTATTACAGTACATCCGTCCTTAAACAATTTGCCGTGACACAATAATTATACACGAATCAAACCGTACGGAGCCGCGGCTGCCTCACGCATATTATTAACTAAGGCTCACGCTCTGCAGGCCGTTTTTGAGATCGATCCTCGGGTTTCCTCTATGGTCGCTGTGACGTATCTCCAGGACGCTCCTGATCATAATCTGAATAATCTGCAGGAAACTTTGTCGTTTCTCCGATATAGTCGGGATAATTTGGATCACCTGTAGGAAATTCTGTCGTTTCTCCGATATAGTCGGGATAGTTTGGATCACCTGCAGGACGCTGTGACTTATCTTGTGACGTATCTCCAAGACGCTCCTGATCATAATCTGAATAGTCTGCAGGAAACTTTGTCGTTTCTCCGATATAGTCGGGATTATTTGGATCACCGTTAGGAAACTCTTTCGTTTCTTCGATATGGTCGGGATAATTTGGATCACCTGCAGGACGCTCGTCGGGATGTTTTTCAGGTCGCTTTTAAGGCTTTTAAGGTCGTCCTGGTTGGGGATTTCCAGGTCTCTGCGAGCCATTTTCTGTTATGCCATTTAAGATGAAATTACGTATCTCTTTTGCATCAACGTAAGTAAATACGCTGGGCCCCATACCACGACCGCAGCCTCTAGCGAAGGAACTCACCCCAACAAGTCGAAGGCCCACAGTGGCTGGGTCACCCCCATCGCCCTAAAGAAAGAACATACTTCGTTACATTCATTCAAAATTTCTTTTTTTTTATTAGTTTAGTAATAGTAATTGTATAGGGGTGGCAACACTTAAGTGTGACAGCTAAGTTCTTCACCGTATATTTTATTACGTACCTAATAATTATAAAAGTGAATTATAAGGACTAAAAAGTGACTAAGTGGGTGCAATTTAGGACGATTAATAAGCAAGAATGATAGCCAGCATCAAGATCGTAAATTTGTTCGATAATTTCAAAAATACCAACGGCAACGGCTGGGCAAAATTTCGACAAATCTGAAGAAAAAACAAAGACTTTCGCCCTCAAGAATTGTTAATTACGAAGACTTTAAAGTGGATCGCAGTGCTAGTGAACAAAAATCGTGAAATAATGTGTATCTCTTAAAAAATATTTCACGTCAATAAATTAACTACCTACTTACCCATTGTAATAGCATCCTCAAGTTTTTTGGTTTCGCCGTAACACCCAACGCCATCTGTCGTAAAATAGCGAAATCGTTCAACGCTATCTACCGGGGAACGGAAAAAGTTTTCCTGTCAGCTGACAATAAATCCAAGAACCAACTCAAGAACTCAATCCAAGAACTCTGGAACCAGTAACCATTAATAATCAACCATGTTGACATAAATAGTTAAATAAGATTGACATTAGTATTTTATTTTCTTTATTGATTTTATTATTGACATGATTGTAATAATTTGTAATGTATAATGTAATTGCCTATTTTCATTGTAATGTAATATGTACCTTCACTATCTATCTCTGTATGAAAAGTTATTATTTTTGCATGCCAATTAAGGCGAAACATTGTCTCCATTACTCTGTTTACCATCCTTTGTAAAAAAAAAACATGTTTCTGCAAATAAAATGAATATGAATGAATATGAATAATCCATCTACTTCCCACTAGAGGGCACTTATATATATCAGCGACATGGAAGAACTAAAAGAAATTTTAAGACAGATTCAGAAAGATATGGCAATACAAAGACAGGACATGAACAAAATGAACGACAGTATTATAGACCAAATACAACAAACTAACAAAATACTTAACGAAAAATTTGAAAGGATCGAAACAAAAACTTTAAAACTAGAAAACAGGTTAGACGAACAACAATTTATGATTGAAAAATTAGAGCAACAATCAAAACGAAAAATGTAGTATTTTTTGGGGTCCAAGAGACGTTTTGAACAAGATGAACTTTGCAAATTTTGCATGCAAATTTTGAACATAATGCAAGAAAATATGAATCTTTCCTACACCGACAGAGACATCGACTCACTAAGAAGACTAGGGAGAAAAGGCGGCAAAATCAGACCAGTAGCTGTAACAATGTCAACCTTGGATCGCAAGATAGAGCTTCTCAAAAATAAATATTAACATACAAAGACATCTATATATGTAAAAGAAGAATTTTCGCAGAAAACTTTACAGAAAAGAAAAGAGCTTCAAAAAGAGCTAAGAAGTAGAAGAGAGCTAGGCGAAAATATAAAACTCAGATATGACAAAATAATAACATTAAGTGCTAGGGAAAGTAGAGCCTCTCCCGGGAAAAAAGTGAGCGCAAAATGCGAGAGAATGGCATGCGTGCCACTGAGGGCCGCACCCGTAACAGCAAAAGGAAACCAGACTCACCGCCAACATCTCTACAAACACATCAAGATAGAGTAAGCACTTCGCAATTGCCAAAAAAGAACAAATTTCGAGATTCGTATTATAACAAGAAGCAGGGAGATATTACTCATAGCTCCACACAATATGACTCAGCAGGAAACAAATAGGAAATGTTGCCCCCCCCAAACCGGCTGGTCCCCGCGGGACTCACTGACCATCACCCTTTAGCTAAAGATGATTACAGATCATTGTGTAATGAAAATAATAAGACAAAATCCATACGAAACAATTTATATATTGCCACTCTGAATACTCGAACTCTACGTACAGAGGAGAGTCTCACCGGACTCGAATCAGCTCTACAATCGCTTAAGTGGGATATACTAGGTATAAGTGAAATGCGAAGACTGGGAGAATCATTAGAAGATCGCCACGGCTATATCATGTAGGAGAGGATCAAAGGAGAGATAGCAGGACATAGAGGAGTAGGCTTCCTTGTAAAATCTCACTTCAAAAGAAACATTCTTGAGTTTATTGGCATATCAGACAGAGTAGCAGTCCTTAACATGAAATTGCCGCATTATAGGAATGAATAGACTATTATTCAGGCATATGCACCAACTGAACAAGCATCAAATCAAATCAAATCAAATTATTTTTATTCAAATAGACTTTTTACAAGTTCTTATGAATAGTCAAATGAATCTACCACTGGTTTGGAATGCCGTTCCTACCGAGAAGAACCAGCAAGAAACTCGGTGGTTGCTCTTTTGAAAATAAAAAATAGCATATGGTATGTTTACAATAATCTACATACAACATATACAGATACATAAGTAACCACTGTCCTGAGCATTGCTGGAGCGAGTCAAATCCATGCGCCTTTATCATTAATATAATCTTCGACAGTATAATAAGCTTTTTTTAGGAGCATTTTTTTAATGGTTATCTTAAACTTGTGTAAAGGTAAGTTCATAATAGGTTGAGGAATTTTGTTAAAGAATAGTATGCTCATTCCCACGAACGACCTTCGGACTTTATTGAGGCGGAGCGATGGAGTCACGAGCCTATGACGGTTTCTAGTTGGCCTATCGTGCAGATCGCATATTCTTTTGTAATTCTGAATGTGCTGTTTTACAAAGATTAGATTACTGTAAATATACTGCGAGGCTACTGTAAGAATACCTATTTCCTTGAATTTCTCCCTAAGGGATTCACGTGGTTTTAAATTATAAATTGCACGTATTGCCCTTTTTTGTAATACAAATATTTTTTGAATATCTGCCGCTTTACCCCACAGCAAGATTCCGTAAGACATAATACTATGAAAATAAGCAAAATATACAATCTTTGCAGTTTCAACGTCTGTTAACTGCCGAATCTTTCTGACAGCGTAAGCAGCAGAACTGAGTTTACCAGCTAGATTTGATATATGGGTGCCCCATTGAAGCTTAGCATCTAAGGTCACCCCCAAGAACACGGTGGCCTCTTCTATTTTTAACATATCATTATTTACCACTAGATTAATGTTACGTGTATTCTTGGTATTGGGCAGTGCGAACTCAACACACTTAGTTTTTTTTGCATTTAAAAGTAAGTTATTTACAGTAAACCAGTGAGTGACCTGAGAAATGGCACTATTTACGTCGTCAAAATCATCCTTATTTCTATCGACTTTAAAAATTAAAGACATATCATCAGCAAATAGCACAATATCGCAAGTATCCTGGACAACATATGGTAAATCATTTATATATACCAAGAACATGAAGGGACCCAAAATGGAGCCTTGAGGGACACCCATTAATGAGGCTGATCCGGATGATTTCACATTGTTTACACATACCGTCTGAATACGGTCACTAAGATATGATGCAATGAGACTAAGTGCAGTGTCTTTGATTCCATAGTGGCTCAATTTGGTCAACAGTGTCTCGTGCTCAACACAGTCGAACGCCTTAGACAAATCACAGAAAATACCAATAGCATTCTGTGAGTTCTCCCAAGCATCAAATATATGTTTTAACAGCGCCGCGCCCGCGTCGACTGTTGACCGGCCTTTCGTAAAACCATACTGCTCGGAGTGAAGTAATTTATTTAAATTAATATGCCTGAGCAGTTGGTTGAGCATCATTTTTTCAAATATCTTGCTTAGGGTTGGATCATCATCATCATTACAAGATGTAGAGTCGTTTTACTCTAGTCTTTACAAGACCATAAGAATCCATGCACATAAAAACCTTATTGTAATGGGACATTTTAATGCTCAACTTGGTACAAAAATAAATGAATACGAAAAACCTATAGGAAATTTTGGATTCGGTAAAAGAAGTAAAAACGGTCAAAAATTACTCGAATTTTTAATGGAAAATAATCTCTTTGTACTCAATACTTTATTTAAGAAAAATGTCAAGAGTAAATGGACCTGGATTTCTCCGGATGCAACATACAAGAACGAAATCGACTATTTGACCACCAACAATCCCAAATCATTCATTGACACCGGATTAGTACAGAACTTAAACTTCAACACCAATCATCGTATGGTCCGTGGCTGTCTCCGCTTGAACGCACCAAAAAGGTCTAGAAAAAACATAACCTCGCGTATAAAGCATACACATAATGTGAGCGAGGAGAGCCTAAGAGAGTTGTATGATACTCTTGCATCATCATACCAAGCGGGCACAGATATAATTGACATGTACAAAAAATTAGAGGGCATACTGACTCACACAGAGAAAAATACGGAAACCTACAGTAAAAAAAATACACTTTAAGCGAGACTACACAGAAATTTATACAGGAAAGAAAACTTCTTTTAAGCCAGGATAAAAAAGGTTCACAAAGGGAAATTACCGAGTTAAGTAAAAAAATTAATGAAAAAGTACGAAAAGACCGAAAACATACAAGGCTTAGAACTATAGAGCATCACATAATAAAAAGCGGAGGAGTTCGGAAAGCGCTTATCGAACTGAGAGACGCCAAAAAAGAATGGATTCCAAAAATGAAGAGAAAGGACCGAACGCTTACAAAGAGAGCTGATATCAAGAGCTTAGCCACCGACTACTACATCAATCTCTACAGTAGCTCTACAAGCAGCTTCAATAACTTCAAAGAACCAAACTCCAAGTCAGGGAACGAGATGAAAAATGAGGAAAACGAACCAGCAATCCTGGAATCCGAAGTAAGGAAAGCTATAAAAAGTCAAAAGGTAGACAAAGCCCCCGGGCCCGACAACAAACGTAATGAACAGCTACATATTTTATTGATAACCTGAGTCCCCTACTTGCTAAAATTTTTGACCGTATTCTCTATACTGGCCAAATCCCAGAGACATGGACTATCTCCCATATTATACTTTTGCACAAAAAAGGAGAGAAAGACGATATCAGCAATTACAGACCGATAAGTCTAATGTCCAACATCTATAAAGTCTTTTCCAAAATAATATTGGACCGAACCACCAGACAACTCGATGAGAATCAATCCAAGGAACAGGCAGGATTTAGAAGAAATTTTTCGACTACTGACCATATTCACACGGTGAAACAAGTAATAGAAACAAATAGAGAATACAATAAACCACTCTACCTAGCCTTTATTGATTACAGCAAAGCATTCGACTCTTTAGAACATGATAAAATATGGGCTAGCTTAGAAAATCAAGGTATCAATACGATCAATACGAATATTCTAAGAAAAATATATATTAACAGTAAAGCTAAAATAGAACTAGAGAGCTTGGGGGATGAATTTCCAATTGGTAGAGGTGTTCGACAGGGCGATCCGGTCTCTCCGAAGATTTTTTCAGCAGTACTGGAAGGCGTGTTCCGCAAATTCTAATGGTCAAACTTTGGCTTAAATATTGATGGAGTTAACCTTAACCACCTTAGGTTTGCAGACGATCTTGTACTGTTTGAGAAGAGTCCAGAAAAGCTAGAAAAAATGGTACAACAGCTATCTCACGAAAGCTCAAATGTAGGTCTGTCTATGAATATTAGTAAGACAAAAGTAATGACAAACTCTACAAAAATAAATATCACAGTAGATGGAAAAATCATAGAGTATGTTGACGAATACATTTACTTAGGGCAGATTATATCACCGACGGATCAAACGACAAAGAAAATTGATAGAAGGATAGCTAATGGATGTAAAAAGTACTGGGTACTCAAAAAAATTCTTAAAAGTAAAGATCTCAGCCTGCCAATAAAGAGTAGAGTTTTTAATACTTGTGTCCTACCTTGTCTAACTTACGGATGTGAAACCTGGGCGCTAGCTGTTTATCATAGATCAAAGCTCGCCAAGTGTCAGAGGGCAATGGAGAAAAGTTTGGTAGGAGTGAAGCTCAAAGACCAATGTAACAGCCAGGATATTAGGAGAAAAACAAAAGTCATTGACATTCTCAGAAAGATAGACTCACAAAAATGGAGATGGGCCGGTCACTCACAAAGAGACAAACAGGAAAAATGGAGCAAAATTTTAACAAATTGGTATCCTCGGGATGGAAAAAGGACTAGAGGCAGACCGTACAGGAGGTGAGAAGACGAAATAAAAATGACCGCGGGACCAAATTGGCGTCGAGTAACGCACGATAGACCACAGTGGCGGGAGCTAGAGGAGGCCTTTGCCAACAGGCAATTCGAAACGCGCGACATCTTATAATTATTATTAAATTATGTGTACACCTTATTGATTCATAGTTTTCTACAATATTTTTAATTACTTATAAGTATAGATTCTTTTTAGGGTTCCGTACCAAAATCTGTCCGTGCCAAAATCCGTCTGTCTGTCCGTCTGTCCGTCCGTCACACTCGATTATTTCAGTAACTACCGAAGCTATCGACATGAAGTTTGGAATAGTTGTGTATAATAGTAGCCCAAAGACACTGGAATTAAAAAAAATTGGAAATTATTTTTGTTCTTATTTAAAAAGGGGGGAAAATCTGAGGGTTGAAATTTAAAAGTGAGATAACTGTACTGTGTGGGGTATCATAAATGAAAGGGCTTACTTTGTACATTCTAAAACAGATTTTTAATTATTTTTAGTTATGATAGTTTTTGATTTATCGGGGCTAATGTCTAAAAAAATACCGTTCCCCCCCCCCCCCTTATCTCCGGAGTTTACCAATCGAAAAATTTGAAATAATTATGGTCAATAGGAATTTACGTATATTTTACAGGAAAACTATAGCCAATGCTCTAACTAGCATAGTTTTTTTGATATTAACAATAAACCTCTACAAACAAAGTTAGTCTTGCGGTTCATTAACAAAGGTAATTATTTATTAATAATGGTACGGAACCCTTCGTGCGCGAGTCCGACTCGCACTTGCCCGGTTTTTTTTTTTTTCAATCTATTATGTGACTCTTGTAATTCAAATTTTAATGTAAAGTAAATTAATCGAAATATTGTTAAATGTAATAATCAAAATATGTTATGACAAAATGATGAATGATAAAATTGTGTATTGACAATTTTTTTTGAAGTTTCGAAATAAAGGCTATTTTTAATAGTAACTAGCGGTCGCCCGCGACTTCGTTCGCGTACAATTTCTGATTTCCTATGAGATTATGAAATTTTCCCGCTGCAAAAAATCTATCTAAAGAGGCTTTTTAAAGCTTATGCAGGTTTTTATTATTAAAAACTTATACTTATACGAAATGCTGTGTTTTCAAAAACTGTGAAACACAATATATTTCTTTGTTTTTAACCGGTAACACACATACCAGAAGGCCTTTTATAACAACTTTCATACCCTATTTCAACCCGCAGCTCATATACAAAGTTTCATCGCTATAACTTGAGAAATGAAGGACTTTCATACAAACTTTCAACCCCTATTTTACCCCTTTGGGGTTAGAATTTTGGACAACTGTTTAACACGTATTTCTTTATTTTTAACCGGTAGCTCACATACCAAGTTTCTTAGCTCTAATTTGAGAAATGAAGGACTTTCATACAATCTTCCAACCCCTATTTTACCTCTTTGGGGGTAGAATTTTGAAAAACTGTGACACACAAACTTCTTTATTTTTTACCGTTAGCCAAAATACCAAGTTTTGTAGATATAAATTGTAAAATATCTTGAGAAATTAAGGCCTTTGATACCAACTTTCATCCCCCATTTCACCCCTTTGGGGGTTGAATTTTGAAAAACTGTGACACACGTAATTCTTTATTTTTTACCGTCAGCCAAAATACCAAGTTTCGTTGATATAACTTGTAAAATACCTTGAGAAATGAAGGGCTTTTCATACCAAATTTCATCCCCTATTTCACCCCTTTGGGGGTCGAATTTTCAAAAACTGTGAAATATGTATTTCTTAATTTTCAACTCGCAGCTCATATACCAAGTTTCATGGCTATAGCTTTCATACAAATTTTCAACCCCTATTTGACCACTTTAGGGGTTGAATTCTGAAAAAATGTGACACATGTAATTCTTTATTTTTGAACGAAAGCCATAATATCAAGTTTCGTTTATATAACTTGAAAATATCTTGACTTTAATGCAAACTCTCATCCCATATTTCACCCCTTTGGGGGTAGGTTTTTTAAAACTGTGAAACACATATTTCTTCATTTTCAACCAGTAGCTCACGTATACCAAGTTTCATGGATATAACTTGAGAAATGACGGACTTTCATACAAAGTTTCACCCCCTATTTCACCAACTTAGGGGTAGAATTTTGAAACTTCCTTCCTTAGTGAGCGCCTACGTCACAAAAGGAACCTACTGTCAAAATTTCTATCTATTCTGTCTATATCACTCTCCAGGTCTTCGACTACCCGTGCGAACTACCCGTTGCTCTGTGGCGGCGTGATTGAAGGACCAACTCCCAATTTTACCCCTTTGGGGGTGGAATTTTGAAAAACTGTGAAATACGTACTTCTTTATTTTTAACCAGTAGCTCACATACCAAGTTTCTTGGGTATATAACTTGAGAAATGAAGGACTTTCATACAAACTTCCAACCCCTATTTTACCCCTTCGGGGGTGGAATTTTGAAAAACTGTGACACACATAATTCTTTATTTTTCACCGTTAGCTAAAATATCAAGTTTCGTTGAAATAACTTGTAAAATACCTTGAGAAATGAAGGCCTTTGATACCAACTTTCATCCCCCATTTCACCCCTTTGGGGGTTGAATTTTCAAAAACTGTTAAATATGTGTTTCTTAATTTTCAACTCGCAGCTCATATATCAAGTTTCATGGCTATAGCTTTCATAAAAATTTTCAACCCTTATTTTACCACTTTAGGGGTTGAATTTTGAAAAACTGTGACACACGTAATTCTTTATTTTTTACCGTTAGCCAAAATACCAAGTTTCGTTGATATAACTTGTAAAATACCTTGAGAAATGAAGGCCTTTGATACCAACTTTCATCCCCCATTTCACCCCTTTGGAGGTTGAATTTTCAAAAACTGTAAAATACGTATTTCTTAATTTTCAACTCGCAGCTCATAAACTAAGTTTCATGGCTATAGCTTTCATGAAAAATTTCAACCCCTATTTTACCACTTTAGGGGTTGAATTTTGAAAAACTGTGACACATGTAATTCTTTATTTTTGAACGAAAGCCAAAATACCAAGTTTCGTTTATATAACTTGAGAATATCTTGAGAAATGAAGGACTTTCATGCAAACTCTCATCCCCTATTTCATCCCCTCGGGGGTATAATTTTCAAAAACTGTGAAATAAATATTTCTTCATTTTTAACCAGTAGCTCGTATACCGAGTTTCATGTATATAACTTGAGAAATGACGGACTTTCATACAAACTTTCACCCCCTATTTCACTCCCTTAGGGGTGGAATTTTGAAAAATCCTTCTTTAGTGAGCGCGTACGTCACAAAAGAAACCTGCCGTCAAAATATCAAGTTTCTAACCCCAGCGGTTTAAGCTGTGCGTTGATCCCTTAACGATTTTATATATATATTAGATTAGATTAGATTAGATTAGATTGTATCATGTTAAGTAAATGTCTCGTCATAATAAATACGTACTGAACTCTCGAGTACTAGTTCCACTAGTACTGATACTAGTGGTCGCCCCAAACTAAGGTCTCGCGTCTTATTAGTTTGTAAAGATAGGCCATAGTTAATATTGTTCTAGGAAAAAAATTCTTTCCAAAAAACCGACTTCCAAAGCCACTGTAAAGTAAAAAATAATTTTGATTTCTACACACTATGTTGAAGTCGGGCAAGCCTCACGCGTCAACTATGCCTATCTTTGTTATACTTGCCCGACTTCAACATAGTGTGTAGAAATCAAAATTATTTTATACTTTACAGTGGCTTTGGAAGTCGGTTTTTTGGAAAGAATTTTTATTTTTAACTTTTTAGTGTACTCTAAATCCCTACGGCTTAGGAGTGCAGTACCATGCAGCATCAGAGTTGAGGAGTTGGAAATTGGGTTTAAGTATGAAGTCGTTGCTTGACACCTACAATATTAATTCATCATAAAAAAATCTTAAATCGTTATTTTTAAGGAGTTCTGTACCCTACAGCATCAGCGTTGAGGAGTTGGGACTCAGGGTTGAGGAGTTGGGACTCAGAGTTGTATCGTATACACGTGACTTGATACCTACTATATGAATTCACCATCAAAACTCATAACTCCCTAGTTTTGAGACGTAGGTACACCTACAGCATCAGGATTGAGGATTTGGAGTCAGATTTTTTTATGGGACCACCTCGTGAGCTTCCTCTAACCAATGTAAGAAAAAAAATTCAAATCGGTTTAGTAAAAACTGTGTTAATATCATATACACTTTTTTATTAAGTTACGAATTAAGTTTTGTTAATTCCCGCGGGAACTCTTTGATTTTTTGGGATATAAAGTAGCCTTTGTCTTTCCCTAGGATACATCCTATCCCTTTACCAAATTTCATCAAAATCGGTTAAACAAATAAGCCGTCAAATCTTAGCAGACAGGATGATTAGTATCGTACGTCCGTCCCCGGGTCGATACCAATTAGCTTTGTGGCTTGAAAGCCTTTGCTACGAGTACGAATAGGGTGCATTCAGGTATGATCCCGGGTAGAAATTTATCAGGGGCAAGTATGGGTTTAATATAACTGCCATGTCACTAACAAGATAGCCCGCTGCCATCTTAGACTGCATCATCACTTATTTATCACCATAAATTAAAAAAATGAACATAATAATATGTAATTACCACGCAAGTTCCCATATCCATGTCCCGGAGGCTGTATCCGCAGATCATGATTTTGGCGATGCTCATCTATATATATAAAATTCAAAGTCCTGACTGACTGACTGACTGACTGACTGACTTATATATCAACGCACAGCCTAAACCGCTGGTCCTAGAGACATGAAATTTGGAGAGTGTATTCTTTGTAAAGACTAGGTATCCACTAAGAAAGGGTTTTTCGAAATTCCACCCCCAAATGGGTAAAATAGGGGTTGAAAGTTTGCATGAAAGTACTTCATTTTTCAAGTTATAGCCATGAAAGTTGGTATTTGGGCTTCTGGTTTAAAATAAAGAAATACGTATTTCACAGGTTTTGAAAATTTTATCCACAAGGACGTTAAATAGTGTTTGTCCTTCAATCACGCCGCAACAGAGTAACAGTTCGACGGGGTTTTTTTACATGGGTAAAGATGAGTACCTGGAGAATGACATATTTATTTAATCCCGGAAAATTAAGGAGTGCCTGTGGGAATTAATAAACTTAAGCCACGCGAACGAAGTCGCGGGCGTCCGCTAGTCATAGATATAATGATAGGATAGAATGCCTGACATTCCATATTACTTATAACTGGTAAGTCCACAGCCCTTATATTATTATCAGCAAGTTTCCTTTGATTGTTCTGCAAAACAAACATTTCAAAGTTGGTTTAACATTGCGCCAACGTTCGACGTATTTGAAGATGTCAACCGTGTTATAATTTGTTAATTTCGTTCTTTGTTAACCGAAATATAATTATACGAAAAACGACAATTTTGAAATAATATTCCTGCGATGAGCGTTTCTAAACCCCACATGGCAGTGATATTAAACTCATGACCCTAAACGTTTTCTTTAATGCATCATAACTTACCGTTCAACTCAGTGAGCGGCGGTCAATATGTACCGCTCGTTTACAATGGTGCCTGAACAGAAAGTGGCGCCCTGTCTAGTTATCTGCGCTTGGAAAGGGGCTGCGCGCGCGCCTCTGTCTGGGACCTCCCTCCAGCGATCCAGCTCCATATTCAGCTGCAAGCGTTACATTTTCCGTATCGATATGACCTTCTGAAAATTTATTTTTTATTATTTATTTATTTATTCATCATAAACAAACACAGGTACATATTACAAAAACTACCGTGATAACTGCGTTAGTAAAAGCTGTGTTGCAGTTATCAGGCCTTCCATTACTTGCACAAAGATTATTTCAGCGTACCAAGATTACAGTTAAGATATCAATAAGATTAACCTAAACAAAAGCTTACAATTACTTATCATGCAAATTAGAGTGAGTATGTGTTTATGTGTGCGCGCGTGCGTGTGCGTGCGTGTGTGTGTGTGTGTGCGTGCGTGTGTGTGCGTGTGTGTGTGTGTGTGTGTGTGTGTGTGTGTGTGTGTGTGTGTGTGTGTGTGTGTGTTTAAGGTGAGTATAATTCATGTGCTTTGGTTTATGGCTATGGATTAGGATACAATATTATTATATTGTATCCTAATCCATAGCCGCCATATAATTATTGCTATTTAATTACAGTTATAAGTTCCTCAGTTTCACAGTACGAGAGATTTTTGAGCCAGTTACTAATACACGGCCTACATTGTTTATATTGTAGGTTGTGTATATGAAGTTTATTGTTAATCCTGTTATAAATTAATGGGCTTAAAAAAGGATACTGACGACTAACACGGACAGATTTAGAGATCTGGTAAGGGCATACAGATACTGGTCTTCGCAAGCCAGTAGTGTATTCAGGAATAAAAGGTAATTCTTGGTGTTTGTAAAGGGTTGTGTGAAGAATAAAAAGTTGCCTGACTGTCAAAACATCACCCTCTTTAAAGAGATCTACCGTCGCAAAAAGCCTGGGTTTGCGGGTTATGACCTTCAATATAGCTCTTTGCGCTTTCTCCGCACGGATTAATTGAGTCTTGCAAGCACCACCCCAGACTGGTATACAGTAAGTTACAATGGACTGTGCTAGAGCAATGTATACAGATTTTAATAAAGGAAAATCGGCAGCCTGGCGAAGATTCTTGAAGACAAACAGTAGTTTTCGAAGCCGAGAGACAATATGGTCAATCTGGTAGTTCCAGCTCAGGGTACAATCAATTTCAACTCCCAAATACTTCAAATGTTCACTACGTAGAATCTGCATGCAGTTACAATTTTTGCCAGATATGAAAAGGCATTGATGGGAACTGAAAATGCTGGAGGGGGAAGCGAAAATTTTCTAGCACCGAAAGTGATGTATTTAGTTTTACTTATATTTAGAGAAAGGGCATTACATCGCAGCCAGTCCATGACAGTACGAAGCGCGAACTCAGCCCGTTCCTTAGCAATCGGCCAACTGATTCCATCAATAAGGAGGACTGTGTCATCGGCATAAGATAAGATTTTACAGTGAGGAATGTTAAAGTCACAAAGGTCATTTACGTAAACCAAGAACAACGTGGGCCCAAGCACGCTACTCTGAGGAACCCCATAGCAGAGAGACTTTTCGTTACTCAGAAGTCCATCTATAGTAACCACTTGGGTTCGTTCACTTAGGAAGCTTCTTAGAATATCATGAGCGAGACCCCTGATCCCGTAACCCTCCAGTTTTTCGAGAAGGATAGGAACAGAGACAGTGTCGAATGCCTTGGCAAGGTCAAGGAAGATTCCAATTGTCTTGACGTTTTTACTTATATTGGTGGAAATGGTACTTGTAAAATTTAGAACTGCATCATTTGTAGATTTAGACTGTCTAAAACCATACTGGTTAGGAGATAATATATTGTATTTATTAAGATAGCTTAAGAGACGGGAATTTAGAATTTTCTCAAGAATTTTCGAGAGACATGTAAGAACTGAGATAGGTCTGTAGTTACTAACACTGTCTCTGTTCCCAGATTTAAATATTGGATGAACTGAGGCTTTTTTAAAAACTCTAGGGAAAACTCACGAGGCAAGGCATAGATTAAAAATATGTGTAATAGTTGGAATTAATAAGTGCCGAGCACTTTTTAAAATAGAAGTAGGAATGGCATCCCAACCATCAGCACTATTTAGCCTTAGCCCAACAATAAAATTTTCAATTTCTCGACAGTCAGTAGGGTACAAAACCATGGAGTCTCGCAATGCGTGCCTCTGGGAGAAGGACTTAAAATGTTATTTTCTTTGGTCAGAAGAAATATGGCGCGAAACAATATTTGATGCTAGATTTTCACCTACACTAGTAAAATAATTATTGACTATATTGATTGAAGAGTTGTGATTATTAGAAATATTTAATAGCTGACTCGGGGAGGATTTGTTAGGACTTATTCCGCCAATTCTTTTTACTATTTTCCAAGTAGCACTTGAATCTCCAAGATCTTTCTGCAAATCGGCCTGATCATAGGCTTTTTAACCTTTTTTAATAGATTGTTGCAAAAACATTTATAACGAGTGTAAGTAGTTTTAAGAGTAGTATTAAGAGGATCTTTTTTAAATTTCCGGTATAGTTTATCACGATTTCGGCTACATCGTAATAGTCCGTGGGTGATCCAGGGCTTAATAATTCTTTTATTGGACGATGTCGTGACAGTAACAGTGTTTCTCTCAATAGTCGAAGAAATAGTATTTACTAATGTCGCCGCAGCCAACTCAGCATCTTGAAGATTGGTAATTTCAGTAAAGTCGATTTTTTCCAGTTCAGTTATTATACCTGGCACGTTTAGTCGCTTTCGTGTCCTCTTTGATGAGTTAAGAGATTGTGAAATTTCACTGCACAAGATTACAGGAGCGTGATCGGTAATTAAGGAATCAAGCACTAACGTGGTAGCAGATTTGGTAGTTTTAAGCATAACATGATCTAGGCAGTTTGAGTTTCGTGTGGGGAAAGTGTGAGCTGGCAGCAGGCCATGTGAAGCGAGCGAAGAATACTCGTCGGATTTCAAAAACTATATCAAAACAAAAAGCCATTCAAATGAACACTAATGCTCCCACATTATACGGCTTACCAAAAATCCACAAAGATAATATTCCTATCCGTCCGGTAGTCTCATATATTGGCGCACCAGCATATGAACTAGCAAAAGAACTAAATAATGTTATAAAATCAAAAAGTCCTTCGATCCGTCCTATTCACTAAAAAATTGTATCCAACTGGTCAATAATATTAAAGACTTGACATTACCGGACCATTGTAAATTAATATCACTAGATGTAGACAGCCTGTTCACCAATGTCCCAGTTAACGAAACCCTAAACATCTTAACTAATTTATTAAAAAATAATCATATAAACGCCAACGAAATAACAGAGTTAATAGAATTAACCAAAATTTGCATGAAACAAAACTATTTCATATTCAATGACCAATTTTATCAGCAAAGAGAGGGTTTAGCTATGGGCTCACCTCTAAGTCCTCTAATGGCTGATATATTCATGGATGATTTTGAAAACAAACATATTGTCAAAAATAATAATATTCTATATTACTACAGATATGTAGATGATATCATTATATGTTGGAATGGGACAGACAGACAACTAGACATATTTATCAAAAATCTTAACAAAATACACCCAAAAATTAAATTCAAATCAGAATTAGAACAAGATAACTCTATAAACTTCCTTGATCTAACTATAACTCGTGCTAATACTAAACATCAGATTGGAATTTTCCGAAAACCCACATATACAGACACAACCATACCCGCTTCATCCTGCCATCGTTGGCAGCATAAACTAGCAGCGTTCCACAGCTATGTGCATAGGTTGCTGTCTAGTCCACTCACATAAGAAAACTATTTAAAAGAACTAAAAGTTATTTACCACATAGCACAGGCAAATGGGTACAACACTAATATTGTTGATAATACAATAAAAAAACAACATTTGTTGCGGATCAAAGAAGACCTATATTCATTATCACCTGATAAAATAAATAAATACAAATCCAGTCTAACTTATTTCGGACCAGCGTCGGAGCGTATTGCTAAGACACTTAAAGCATATGATATACATGTTGCATTTAGGACAAATAATTCACTTAAAAATATTTGCAACGGTAAAGATAAATTAAACAACAAACAAAAATCGGGCATTTACAAACTCGAATGTGCCACATATATTGGTCCAACTGGTCGTAAATTTGATACACGCTACATAGAACATGTGGCCGCGGTTAGGAACAACCAACCCCAAAAGTCACATTTTGCTAAACATCTTCTAGATAGTGGGCACAAATTATCTTCCGACCATTCATATAAAGTCTTACACACTTGCGATAAAGGTATTCGACTGAGCATGTTGGAACAATTAGAAATAATAAAACATAATAATAATAATCAATTTAAATTACTAAATGAACAAGTTAATGTTTCAAATTCACCACTACTTCGTTTATTTGAAGGGGGTAGGAGTCCGGGGGGCAGTGGGCGGGGCAATAGTAGTGGGGGTTCAAAAAACGGTATATAACACCGCGCATTTGACACGAACGTCACTAGACAATCTCGCATTGTAAAGTCGACATCTCCTGAGGATGCTCCTGTGTCGGGGCGAAACGTGCATCGAGAATAGTATAAAAGTCTTGTGTGGTGGTGCATGTGAGTGGTGGTGGCATTGCTTGCTTGGGAACTTAGCTTTCTTGCTTGGTGAAGGTAAACGGTGCTTCGCTTTTAATTGCATGCTTGAGCATACAGAATTTTTTCTGTTGGTGGATTATAGCAAAATAATTGTATTCTTTTCTTGCTAAATCATGAACTTCCGCAAAGTAACGCCTGATTCTATCCAATAATTACAGACCTATTTCAATTTTACCAACTCTCAGTAAGGTTTTTGAAAAAATTCTTTTGAGCCAATTATTAAATCACTTTAACACAAATAGCTTACTGCATCCCGAGCAGTACGGCTTCACTAAGGGTCGTAATACAACTGATGCGGGTGCAAGACTTTTAAAACATATATACGATGCCTGGGCACAGAATAATATTGGTGTCTTCTGTGATCTGTCTAAGGCATTTGATTGTGTTGAGCACAAAACTTTATTGCTGAAATTAAGCCACTATGGAATCAGAAATGTTGCACTCGATCTCATTGCTTCCTATCTAAATGATAGAACTCAGAAGGTATGCGTAAACCACGTGAAGTCAGAGGGCTCAACTGCATTCATGGGTGTCCACAACAAGGCTCGATCTTGGGTCCTTTTCTATTTTTGGTGTATATAAATGACTTAACATACCATGTCAATAATGTCTGTGACATTGTATTGTTTGCTGATGACACATCACTTATTTTTAAAGTGGATAGAAATAAGGACAATTTTGACGATGTAAACAATGCAATATCACGCGTATCACACTAGTTTACTATCAATAATTTATTACTGAATGCTAAGAAAACCAAGTGCTTAGAGTTTGTTCTACCTAATGTAAAGAATATTGACAAAACTAATGATAAATGGAGAAACACTAAAAATGGAGAACTCCACAATTTTTTTGGGGGTGACCTTGGACAATAAGCTTCAATGGGGCGCTCATATAGAGACACTAGCGGGAAAACTTAGCTCGGCTGCTTTTGCTGTTAGGAAAATTAGACAGTTTACCGATATTGAAACGGCTAGGCTTGTCTACTTTGCTTACTTCCACAGTGTTATGTCGTATGGCATTTTATTGTGGGACAGAGCAGCTGATATCCAATTAATTTTTATATCGCAGAAAAGAGCCATTCGTTCTATTTATAAACTCGTATCACGCGAATCATTTCGTGAAAAATTTAAAGAGATTGGTGTTCTTACGGTGCCTTCACAATACATATGCAATAATATAATCTTTGTTAGGCAGAACATTAATCATTATAAACAAATATCTGATACTCACAATCTATGTACTAGAAACCGACATAAGCTACTAAACAGCGTCATATCGTGTGCGTAAGGTGCAGAAATCCTTTGTGGGGTCGAGTGTACGTTTTTATAACATGGATCCAAAAGAGTTTCTCGATTTTCCAATACATAAATTTAAGAACTGTGTCAAACAGCATTTGTTAAGTCGAGCTTATTATACTATCGACGATTTTATTAACGACAAAGTTGCATGGAAGCAACCGGCCTCGAATCCAGTGACCCACAAGTCGGTGTAATACTTGTAAGGTTGCGTATGTATTGTATAATGTATTGCTTAAATATTGTAACCTCTTTTTTTGAGAAAAGAGCAACTGCTGAGTTTCTTGCCGGCTCTTCTCAGTAGAACCAGCTTTCCGAACCGGTGGTAGAGTCTTGACGTATCATAAGTGACACAAGTTGTCCTACGTGAAATAAATAAATCATTTGTCATTTATCATTTATCATTTATCATTATTATACTAAGGTTCTCGCTCTTCGGGACGTTTTTGAGGTCGATCCGCGGGTTGCCTCTGAGATCCCTTTGAAAGCTCTTCAGGTCGATCTGCGGGGTCCTCTTCCGGATGCTTTAACAACAGGTCTCCAGGATGCTCCTCGGGATAATCTGGAATACCTGCAGGACGCTTTGAGGCATATCCAGGACGCTCCTCTACACAATCTGAACCTTCTGCAGGGGTCTTTGGCACTTTTTCATGATGATCGCCGGGAGGGTTTTCAGGACACTTTGACGCATATCCAGGACGCTCCTCTACACAATCTGAACCTTTTGCAGGGGTCCTTCCCACTTTTTCAGGACACTCCTCAGGATTTTCTGAATCAATTTCAGGGTTCTTTGCCGCTTTTTCAGGACACTCCTCTTGTTTTTCTGATTCACTTTCAGGGGTCTTAGCCGCTTTTTCAGGACACTTCTCAGGATTTTCTGAATCACTTTCAGAGGTCTTTGTTGCTTTTTCAGGACACTCCTCAGGATTTTCTGAATCACTTTCAGGGGTCTTTGCCGCTTTTTCAGGACACTCCTCATGATTTTCTGAATCACTTTCAGGGGTCTTTGCCGCTTTTTCAGGACACTCCTCAGGATTTTCTGATTCACTTTCAGGGGTCTTAGCCGCTTTTTCAGGACACTTCTCAGGATTTTCTGAATCACTTTCGGGGGTCTTTGTTGCTTTTTCAGGACACTCCTCAGGATTTTCTGAACCACTTTCAGGGGTCTATGCCGCTTTATCAGGACACTTCTCAGGATTTTCTGATTCACTTTCAGGGGTCTTTGTTGCTTTTTCAGGACACTCCTCAGGATTTTCTGAATCACTTTTCAGAGGTCTTTGCCGCTTTTTCAGGACACTCCTCAGGATTTTTTGATTCACTTTCAGGGGTCTTAGCTGCTTTTTCAGGACACTTCTCAGGATTTTCTGAATCACTTTCAGGACACTTTGAAGGTCTTTCCGGTTGCTTTACGGATTCCCCTTCAGGTCGTTCTGAAGGTCCTTCAGGACTCTCATCGGGATGTTTTTCAGGTCGTTTTAAAGGTCGTTCTGCGGAATATCCAGGCCGCTGCGAGTTTTTTCCTGATATGCCATTTAATATGAAACTACGTATCTCTTCTGCATCAACGTAAGTAAATACGCTGGGCGCCATACCAGGACCGCAGCCTCTAGCGGCGGAACTCACCCCAACTAGTCGTGTGCTCACAGTCGCTGGGTCACCCCCATCGCCCTAAAGAAGGAACATACCAACCTCGTTAATTTCGTCACGAATTTTAAAACATTTATTGTAAAAATAATATTATAAAATAGTTTCATCTATACTTTACTATACTATTCTTTAGTATACTATTCTATACTATAATATACAATATTACTTTACTACTAAAATGCGAAAGTTTGGATGGATGGATGTTTGTTTGTTACTGAACCACGCCAGCACGACTGAACGGATCTGCATGAAATTTGGCACAGCGATAGATTATAGTCTAGAATAACAAATAGGCTACTTTTTATCCCGGAAAATTAAAGAGTTCCCGCGGGAACCAAAATACCTCCCCGTAACGTTATCAATCTCTCTGTATTGAAAAGATAGGCCGTGAAAACGTAGCAGACAGACAACATACTTTCGCATTTATAATATCAGTAGGTACTTAGGTAGGTATAGTACAGAGTACAGACTACAGATTGGGAAGAAATTTTCAGTAGGTGCTAACCAAAGTTGGCGGTGTCTTACTCCCGGTTCCGTGCCTCGGAGACTGTGCTCGGAGATCACTTAAAACCGTCGGTCGTGCCACCTGATCTATCTCCGATCGTGTTTGATTTTCCGTCCCATCGGGCTATGAGAGTGAGGTAATAGAAAGTGCACGTGTGTTTACGCACACAATTGTGCACTATCGTATCTCCCGCGCAGATGGCTTAATCTCGGTGGATATGGGCCGCCATGGCCAAAATCGGTCGGGAAGACTTTTAAATAATTTTAAGATATTATTAAATAATAATTATGTAATTACCACGCAAGTTCCTTTATCTTGGTCTCTGAGACTGTATCCGCAAATCATGTTTTTGGTGATGCTCATCATTGGATAGAATACCTGACATTCCGTATTACTTATAACTGGTAATGGCCCTTATTTTATCAGCAAGTTTCTTTTGATTGTCCTGCAAAGCAAATATTTCGTTAATTGTATTGTAGCTGTGCTATTAGATAATGCACGCGACTTCTTATGGGGATGAAGTGAAGAAGATTTATGTTTTTGTAAAATCCCGTGGGGACAACCTTGATTTTCTGGAAAAAAAAGTAGTAAAAGAGTAGGTACGAGTATATGTCTTTTCCCAACATACAACGAAGATAAACTTACCAAATTTTGTCAAAATTAGTTGAAAAGATCAGCCGTGAAAGAAAGCGTAGGAGGCAAACAGGCCGATAGACAAATGGACAGACAGACAGACACTCTTTCGTAAGTTAGTATAAATTATAAGGATAATCTTATGAAAAGACTTGGACATAAAGGTGAACATTATTTAAAAAATTAAAAACGCGGTCTTATTGCTAAAGCAATCTCTTACAGACAACCTTTGGTGAAAGGATAAATAAACTGGAGCGCGGTAATACATACACGATAAAGTACATAAATTTTAGACCAATAAATAGATATAAATAAATATACCTACATATAAAAATATATATATAATTATATAAATAAATATATATCTATACCTATACTCAATAATAGAATAAAGTATACACTAATAATTACAAAGAGATAAATAATGATTAAACAAACGACTTTTGAAAATTGAGAGCGATTTGGAATGTCGGATTTCAGAAGGCAGACTATTCCACAGTATCACAGACTTGCACGTAAAGGAAACGTCATAATACTGCGTGTGATGGGCGGGAATATGCAAGCGGTTATCCTTGCACGACCGCAGATGTTGGCGCTCAATGTTCGAGCCAAGGTAGGAAAAGCGCTGCTTTAAGTACGAAGGAGTTTGTGGATTGTAATGGATGGAGTACAGAAGAGAGAGCAGGTGTAGATTACGGCGAAGCCTGATTGGTAGCCACTTTAAGCGGGCTCGGTATTCTGACACATGGTCATACTTACAAAGCCCGAAGATAAATGTAATGAGCAGATTCTGGAGACGCTCGAGCTTATTGAGTTGTTCCTCAGTTAAGTCGGGATAGGAGGAGTCAGCATAATCTAAGATTGGAAAGAGAATAGAGTGGGCTAAAGAGATTTTAGTTTTTATGGGAAGAAAATATTTCCAGCGTCTCAGACAGCCAACTGACGCAAAAACTTTCCGGCTTACCTCAGCTATTTGAGGTACCCAGGAAAAGGAACTGTCAATGTATATGCCAAGGTTTTTAACAGGGGAGCTGAGGTCTAAAATTGCTGTGCCAAGCCGGACTGCGGGCAATTCCTCGGTAGTACGATCCTATTGAGTTGCTTTGTCCCACCCACCAAAGCTACTTGGGTCTTTTTAGGATTCACATGCAACCCATAAGATTCGCTCCAGGAGTTTATGCGGTCCAGATCACGGTTTAGGCTCTCGATAGCTGAGTTGATTTGGTGAAAGGGTGCAGCAGTATAGATTTGGAGATCGTCAGCGTAAAGGTGATAGGAACATGAAAGAAGATCAGTAAGAGTATTAATATAAATAGCGAAAAGAAGAGGGGATAGGACACCACCTTGTGGCACGCCCGCAGTGATTGGACTGTAGGAGGACATTCGATTACCAGTTTTGACGAGCTGCTGACGACCACGTAGGTAACTGTTAAACCAGGAAATGACATCGGAGGAAATATTAATAGATCTAAGGACGCCAAGGAGCATGTCAAAGTCTATAGTGTTAAATGCATTGCTAAAATCAAGAAGAGCTATAATACTTATCAAACGGTTGTCCATATTGCACCTAATATCGTCACAGACCTTAACAAGGGCTGTGACGGTACTATGGCCAGCCCTGAAACCGGACTGGTTAGGGCTAAGGATATTATATTTTCTTAAAAACGTTTGAAGTTGGCTATGGACTAAGCGCTCCAAGACTTTAGAGAGGAAGGGAAGAATGGATATCGGTCTATAGTGAGAGATGAAGGGTTCTTTGTTTTTGGGATAGGAATCACGTGTGCATATTTCCAGGCACATGGACATTCATTGGAAGAGAGGGAGAAGTTAAAGATGTGGCAGAGTACAGGCGCGGCACTATCGAGGAGGAGAAGTAACATTTTCCGATTAATGCCGTCGCAGCTAGCTGTACCAGACTTTATGCCTAGATTATGCTTTTTAACTTCCGCAGTAGAAACTGGTACAAAATGAAAAGCAGGTAAATTTGGAGTTGGCAAGGAACTAAGGTGACTTAAAGTTTTTACTTTGACGCTGTTATCAATTGGAGAAATATTTGCAAAATGCTTATTAAGGGCCTCAAGGTCAAGATTAAGTTCAGCATCCATTCGTTTCCGTCCAATGCCAAGAGATTCCAGAAATCTCCAGGTCCCAGCAAGGTCACTGTTTTCAATTTTGGAATGTATGAAGTTGCGCTGAGCATCTCTGCACGCTTTATTGCAGCGATTGCGTAATAGTTTGTATTTAGATAAATTTTCATCTGTCGGCTTTCTTTTATATTTAGACTTCGCTGCATTGCGCTTCGCCACTAGGATTCTAATGTCTTTAGTTAGCCAAGGAGCTGGCAGGTGCTTTAATTTTACAGGGCGAAGAGGAGCATGTTTATCGAATAATTCAGTTAACAGCGAATTGAAAATTTACATTTTGTTATTTATGTTTGGAGCACCTAACACAGCATCCCAGTCTATTAAATTAAGGTCACTCATGAAGGAAGTGTTGTCAAAATGTTTGAAGCAGCGCCGCATAACAATCGTCAGCTTTAATTTAGGTGGGCGAATCTTATAAGAGAGATATATAAGGTCATGATAGGAGAAGGCTTCCGCAGGGAATTGACCATAGCTACTTACATGATCAGGAGACGAAGTTATCATTAAATCTAGTTGTGATGGAGTGCAGTTAGGGAAGAAATGAGTGGCTTTGGTAGGAAGGATTTGGAGATTGCAGCTATCGACGATATTGTTAAGGCGCTGTGCCCGAGAGTCGTTTTTCAACAGGCAGGTATTAAAGTCCCCCATGATGATCGTATGGTCCACAGTAGCAACATACTCCTCAAGAAGACCTTCGAACGCTTGAAAGTAATCAATATGAAGAGAAGGACTATAAAAGACACCGAGGAGTACCTTCAAACGCCCAAAGAGTACCTCGATGAGTATGTGCTCTGAAGATTCGGAGTATGTCAATGGTGAAATATTCAATATTGAAAAGGGAATATGTTTACGAAGGTAGATAGCTACACCACCGCCACCCTTGCCCGTAAGATCATTTCGATGAAAATTAGGTTAACTGTAGGAAATGGAGGGGAGGCAAGGTTTGAGGAAAGTTTCGGATACTAATATAGCGTGAATGTTGTCGTTGTCGAAGGAAGCAAGAAAGTCGGGAAAATGAGAAGGGATGCTCTGAGCGTTGATATGGATTACGTTAAAGTTTTTAGGAAAAACTGAAAAGGTGGACTCTAGGAGGGAGCTCAGCGGTAACGTGAGACTGTGGAAACTGTCATCAGAAGAAGAGTCTGCAGAAAAAAAGTGGATTTCACTCTCAGTATCGCTAGAATTATAGTCGTTCATAATCATATTACTCATATTGTACTAATGAATAAAAATGTATATAATATATTTAAACAAATAAAATTAATAGCTTTTAAAAATTAATGAAATAAAAATATATGTAAATCGCGAAAGAAAACAAAAAAAAATAATAATAATTGTGCTAGCTTCTTTGCCTTAGCGCTGGCTTTTTCACCCGCCAGCTATATGTAGGAGACTGCTCATTGCTACAATACTACTAAGTTGCTACAATATCTTAGTGAACTTAATGCTAAGCGTATATACAGGTAAACCAACAAGCAAGTAGTTTCAAAATGAATACGCAATATTTTAGACTACAGATACACACAGTGACATCCCAGCATGAAATGGTACGTATTTTGAATGCATGAATGAAATGAAACGTATTTTGCCCAAAGACCACAAAGCACAGACGTCAGATTGACAACGTAATGTCTACGAGACTGTCACGTGTGAAGTTCACGTATAAATGTTAAGTTGACAATGACATGTTATTGTTTTGATGAAATGATTTTTTGAAATACCTTTTTAGAAGCGAGATTAAAAAGCGTAAAATGTAAGGTTGTTATCGCAGTAAGTGAAAACTGAAAGTGTAAATGCAAATAGGCAGATATACAACGTTAGTTTTTGTATAATCGAAACCTGAAAGTAGTTTGTTCAGAATCAGTAACAGAATCTAATGTAACCATTTTTATACCGTGTTATATTTTGTCCAAAAAATATTTTAAAATCCTTCAAGTTTGGACACATAGTTGAATGACCTAACCAGCTGGCATTGCGGCGTCGCAAGCGGTACAATGACACATTGAGAGTCGCAGTCGATGACGTCATCAACCCGCCCGCCAGCAAATGGCCGGCCCCTCGCGCCCCGCGCTCCACTCGCGCCCGGCGCCAGTCGTCCAGAAGCTTGCGTAAGAGTATGAAACGCATATTCACGCAATCGGTTGCTCCCGCGTAAATATTACCGCTATCGTATGAGAAAATGAGTTTTCAGTGTTTACGAACGTGCAACACACGGAAATGATGCAACCATTGACGGTATGTGGTGACAATGTGTCCGCGGTAGGAGTTTGAGGCGCCCATGCTTGCCGTTCATACAACGTCTAAGGGAAAATGGTCAGTTCCGCCTTCTAACCGCCGTCTTGCACATTACTGTGTACTGTGTAAATACTTAATTAATGAAGTGTAATAGTGCAATTGTGATAATGACTATTGTCTCTCTTACAAACACTCACGCGCTGTATTTACCTACTACCTACCACGCGGCACAGTGGCGGAACGCGTCACAGCGCGCGCCGTCTTGACGCCGCGTTTTGGGTGACCATGTTTTAGCGAGGACAATGACCCAACTCAAGAAGCTTATAACTTCGTTAGTTTTCAATAAAAAAAATTTAAATTTTGTATAAATATTCCTTACGTGAAAATACTCGACACGTGTTTCGGTTTTTGATTAAACTAAAACTAACGTTGTATAGCACTAAACTACAAGTGTATATGATTCAATACCAGCGTTAACAAAACAAAGTAAACAAAACTGTACTCAAGTTCACTTCCTAAAATTTCTTTTCGACCTTCCGGAGCCAAGCTCATTCACCGGGGGTTTAGCGGCTTTTGATGCTTGGGGAGTGATCCTGATGCTAGAGGCGGCCGCTGATGGAGATGGCACCTGTAAATCACCCTCTGCCTGGATGGAGTTAACCTCTACCGTGGAAGTAACCCTGTGGCGTCTCCCATTCTGTCCAATAATGAAAATGACACACTCCCTCGTCCAGCACCTCGACACACCAAACTTCTGCCTCGCCACCATGAAGGCATCATGTCTATCTTTGGTCAAAAACTCGGACAGTGTTAAGCCAGTATTCTTGAGTGCTGTTTTGGCGAACCAGACCAGATTCTTTGTCTGCAAATCCTGGAACTTGAGAAGTACAGCCCGGGGTTTATCACTCTTGACCTGACCCAGGCGCTGGCAGCGGCTGAAGCTGTTTTCATTCAAATGATGTAAGGATTCTAGAGATAGCGCATATATACCAATGTGCTCAGGCATTTAGAATTTATGGTGGAATCAAGAAACTCACTTATCTCTCACACTCACTCACAAAGGAACTTTTTGGGCAGTAATTTAAAAATAGATCCACGTCCGTGTCAGTAACGCGCGGCACGGCAGTGCTCTAGCAAACAAAACAAGCAAGGCCCGGCTCGGCTCGGCTACGGCTCGTGCCAACAATTGCGCGGCCGACGACCGTACTGTCATTTTCTCGAAGCGACACATAGTTATACTTTACCTCTTGATATCCCCATCCAGTAACGTGTAATTCCTTTGGTACTGAGGCGCCAGGACTAGCAATAAAGGCAGACCGAATCGTACGACTGAAGGAGATTGTCTCCCCCGTACGCATGTATGCAATGTCGAAGTTATTTTGCGGATAGTCGTAATCCGGATGCAGCACTATTTCCTCGATGGGTACCACCATGCCTTCACCGCAAATGTTGCTCCCTATTCGAGCAGTCAGTTCTGGTGGCCTCGCACTATTATCATAAAGAAAAAACAATAAGTATTATTTTTCAAAGAGCGTTTTCACATAATAGCGAATAGATACTAGGGAGTAGAACAAGGCAAGCCCTAGTCTGTGTTGCTCTATACAATGACTAGTATGGCGCGTGGATGCGCGGCCCGCTGAAGCGGACCGCGTAGTGGACCGCGGGGCCCACTGTCTACTTGCTCTCCTTCTATTCTAGTGTGCCTACGTGTTCTGAAGTAAACAACACACTGCTATGCTAGCGAGCACAGTGGAAGCGCCAGCGTGCCAAGAATCCGACAGACGTAAAAATAATTCTCATAAGAAAACATAAAACAGAGACCCCCTAAGAATCTAAAAGGGCCTTAAAATGTAAAAAAACTTTCCAGACATGCATACAATCAATATTATACCGCTAACGATCGGGTACCTTTGGGTGCCATTGAATTTCGCCATCTTGACTTTCCTAACGGCAAACCGACAATTATTCTTCCATACAGAACAAATCTTTTAAAAAAACCATATCAAAGTCATGCATATTTCGTACTTCCACTCTTCCATCTAGTATACTTTCTGAAATAGACACCTATGAAATTTTGGCCGTGCTCCTCACCCATCTTTCAAACCCTCGATCATCATCGCTCACCATAAGTATATTTTTTCTCTGAAAAATTATGGAGAGTTCTTCTTTAAGAACAAATTTTGAAAAGGAACCGCATCAAAGTCTTGCATATTTCAACACTAAATTGTAGCCTCTTCAATATTCGCCATACATTTTCTATAGAAAAATAAATTCCTCCATCTTGAATTTTTTCCTGTTCATCAAGTAGACCTTTATGGCCTGATCATCTTTTGCCAAGAAACCACTCATCCATCTTTTATACTCTCCGAGTTAGACACCGACGAAATTTGTATGGCGGCCATCTTAAATCCGCCATTTTGAATTTTTTTTCAGCTTACTGTCAATTGGATGAAGTTTCGAGTGACATTTGGTCGAGCACACCCTACTTATCTTCAATACCCTGGCTGTGCTCTTCATCCGTCTTCGAAATCCTCAATCATCAGCTCTCTCCGTATTTTTCCTCTGAATGAATTTTTGTCTTTTATACGAAACGATAAGTTAAAAAAAAATTTCATACAAAATTTTACAGGAGAGGTGATCAATGTGTCAGTCAGTCAGCACGAGCAGCTATATATATATTAATGTCGAAAAAAAATGTCACAGTTGTCCGTAGTCCAATTCGCACTTGGCCGGTTTATTTGTCATTAACTCACCCTTCAACACAATGAGCGGCAGTCACAATGTACCGGTCGTTTACAATGGTTCCTGAACAGAAAGTGGCGCCCTCTCTAGTAATCTGCGCTTGGAAAGGGGCTGCGCGAGCGCCTCTGTCTGGGTCCTCCCCTCCAGCGATCCTTCCTCCAGCTCCATCATCCGCTGCAACCGGAACATCAACAAATAATTCAGTAGAACATCTTATTACAGTCTTCACTTCAACCCATTACCAGCTCACTGCTGAGCAGCTGTCTCCTTTAAAATGCCTTCTTTCTAGGGTGGGTTTGGTCATACCATGCTTGTCAAGTGCATATGGCAAACCTCACCCACCTTTGAGAATATTATGAAGACCTCTAGGGCATGCAAATTTCCTCACAATGTTTCCTTCATCTCGTAAAGCAAGTGACATTGAATTTCTTGAAATACACATGGATAACTCCGAAATACACATGCAACCCTGGGGATCGAACCCCGACCAGCCTAATAGGAAGCCGGGCGTCTGAATCGGTAGGCTATCATCACCGCTTTTTGAACGTGTAATATTAATAATACTAAGGCCCGCTTGCAGTGACGTTTACGTTGAAAACAAAAAAAATTAAAACAAATTATACGAATTCTGTCAAATGAGCAAATTAACACTGGGCTAAACGGATAACCCGGTGTTTCTGCCTCACTAAGTAAACGCTTGAATAATTACCCGGAAAAGCTGACGTCGCGATCACAAAACAAATTAAAAAGTAAAACAACATAACGTTGTTTGTGACCAACCAAACATCAATCCACAAGTGGCGATGTGACATACAAGAAAGATATATTATACACTGATTCTAATGATCCTAATTTGCAAAAAAGAAAAAACATAGCAGCTCATTCTCGTCCAACAGAGCAAGGCAAAAAAACAAAAAAAAAAAAAGCCATGTCAGCTATCAAAGGTCTCCGATCATCATGTCGGACTCGGAGGATACATAGAGGACACACATTATAAAAAAAAAAAAAAATTGCATAACACTTTTTCCCACCCACATTATATTGTCATTTGAAGGTTTGATTTGTTGCTAATTTACCCTCATAACAATTAACACAGTCCATTATTGACAACTAGATGATTCCCGCGACTTCGTCCGCGTGGATTAAGTTTTTTTGATTCCCACGAGAAATCTTGAATTTTTCGTGATAAAAAGTAGCCTATGTCCTTCCCCGCGATACAACTTATCCCTATACCAAATTTCATCAAAATCGGTTGAAGAGAGAATTTTTTTTGATTCCCGCGGGAACTCTTGAATTTTCCGGCATAAAAAGTAGCCTATGTCCTTCCCCGGGATATAACTTATCCGTGAAAGCGTAGCAGACAGACAGACAGACAGACAGACAGACAGACAGACAGACAGACAGACAGACACACTTTCGCATTTATAATATTAGTATGGATGTAATAAATAATATGCTTTTTATAATAGACTAGTGGTCTATTTTAATAAGTATCACCCGCGACTTCGTCCGCTTGCGTTCAATTTTTGATATCTTATGAGATTATGAAGATTTCTCGCTGCAAATGCTTACCTAGAGAGGCTTATGCAGGTTTTTATTATTTAAAACTATTAGGTTACCTAAATGCTGATTTACGTGTCTGTATTTCAAAAACATAGAGTACTTTATGTAAGCTTTCGACCTCCATTCCACCCCCTTTGGGGTGGATTTTTGTAAAATTGATTTAACAAGTTTTTATAAAATGATAAATGATTTATTTGTTTCACATAGGACAACTCATGTCACTTATGATACGTATTATTTAATAAAACTAATAACTTAAATGCCGATTTTGATGTCCCTTACTTCAAAAACGTAGGACATTCATAGAAACTTCCAACCACTACGAGTATTTCATCCCCGTAGAGGTGAATTTTCTCAAAACCGTTTCTTATCTGATGCCTTCGCCAAGGCAAGTTCTTATGAATAGTCAAATGAATCTACCAAATGAATATATCAAAGTTACCCACTTCGCCCTATACTCTATGGTATTCTATATAATCTGTAAACAGATTAAATCTAATCCATAAAAACTTGCAACTCCTTTCAAGGAGTACCAACCTACAACCTTAAGCCTATCTCGTTCACACTACGGAAACCAAAATACAACTGTCTCATGCCGCGTCCACACGCTTGCCAAACCTCAACAAGCCATCACAAATTCAAACGTGTGGATAGAGTGTTTGGCTTGATTTGTGTAGGTTTGCAAGCGCTTGTAGCCGATCCGGCGAGTGTCGGTTTTTTGTTCACAAACAAAGGGAATTTGCCGTAAGCGCTTGCGACGAGTCCACACGTTTGCGCGGACCTCAGTCTCGTTCGTGCACTGGCGGCGAACAGACGCGTGTGTGACGTGTGTAAAAAATGAGTAACTGGTCCCGATAAGGAGTCCTTAACTTCCTGGTACGGTTGCTATGAATTTTTAACATCCACTATCTTCTTTGTCGTTTTCTTTCACTTAGTTTCTTCTTTTTATAATAAAAATAACTTAAGCCGAATGTAAAAGCCGACACAAGCTCGATGTCCGTCATGCTTGCCTGTTCCGAACATACTAACGCGCTCGCAAGCGTGTGGATGGCGGAGTTTGAGTCCCAAAATCAAGCCAAACGTTTGTAGAGGTTTGGAGTTTACGGCAAGTGCCAAGCGTGTGGACGCGGCATTACAGAGAGATAGGGCTACCTCGACGCCGCGCGAAAACGCGGGCGTCGTAGTGCTCTTCTTCCGTCGTAGGCAGCGCACGCGTCTTTGGCATCATGACGAAGCTCGGACAGAAGACCTGAGCCGGTTCTAAAATGGCTGTTTAACTCAGCCTCGTGCGTTATTCTCCTTTCCTCTCGTTTCTACGAGTTGAACTAAATTCTCCCCTCCTGGGATTAATGCTATCCGACAGAGTTCGCGATATTAAAAAAACGTAAAGGCGGGCTCAAAGATGGCTGACTAGCTCAGACCCGCATCTCTGTACTTCTCCTCGTTTCTACGAGTTTGATTTGATCTTTTTTGTATTAAATGTCATCCAATGGGGTTCATATTTGACTCCCACTCTAAATCTCCTTTTAACTCGATTCGATCATGCATCTAATCGCCTAGATTAATTCATTTTGAAAACCCCTTCCGCCATGTTGGAAGAATAAATTCATTTACCAGTGGAATGTGTTCGTCGTAATACCTACCATGTTTAGCTTCAACGACAGCGTAATTCGTGCGTCATAGTGATCTAGTGTGAAGCGTCAACGCTCTCGTACAGCGCAATGATTCGGAGAAGAAGAGAGAAGTTCATTTAAGTGTACTATCAGTGCCCTCCGCCCTTGATCCTGCATCCCGTCGTACCAGACTGGGGGCTGGCTGGCCACCAGGCGCCGCCCTTCCACCTAGAACATCTTAACAAAAACAAAAGAAAATACAAATTAACGATATAAATAAAAGAGCAAATAAACAATATAAATAAACAAACAAACATTATTTTCATTATTTTAAGAAAGATACCAATAATAACTATTACTAGTAAATATATTAGAAATTATTTTTTTAAATAATAATTGCGCGCCATTATTTTATGGCATACTAGCTGATGCCCGCGACTACGTCCGCGTGGATTGAGGTTTTTTTGGTTCCCGCGGGAACTCCTTAATTTTCCGGGATAAAAAGTATATAACATGTATATGTGCTATTCCAGACTATAATCTATCTCTGTGCCAAATTTCAGCCAGATCCGTTCAGCCGTTGGCGCGAGTAACAAACATCCATACATCCATCCATCCATACATCCATCCATACATCCATCCAAACTTTCACATTTATAATATTTATCTGACATCTGAAATTGTTTGCAGTTTGTGTTCATTTATTTGATTAAACTGAAAAATACATATGTAAGGTAGCGGCTTAGCTCCAGCTAACTTAGCCCATGACTGCGATCTCTTAACTGGTAGTAATGACGCGGTCTGATATGGTAGCGGGCTAACCTGGAAGGGGTATAGCGTAATTCATTACGCATACACCAGATAGGTTCCTACACGATGATGAGGAAGATGATGATGTTGCCGGTAGGGTGGTAACTAGCCACAGCCGAAGCCTCCCATCAGACCAGACTAGAGAGAATTCAGAAATTAAAAATTTCTAGTTTGACACTACCGGGAATCGAACCCGGGATCTCCCAAGATAAGACCACAGCGCTGCGCCAGGGAAGTCGTCACACTTTTTCAATAGTACCAAGCAAAAATGCAGAGGCCTGTCATTGGATTATTGTTATTTTGTATATTATACAAAATAACAATAATCCCAATCTAACAATCTAAATCCCAAAATAACAATATAATGTTAGCAATTTTACTGTTTGTCATTATATGTCATTAAACAGGAAGTATAATATCTATCACATTGACTCGTTTTTTGATTTAGAGCTTAACGATAGCAATCGTGGCCGGATGAAATGAATATTATCTTTAAGTTTAGCCAGCTTTTATCTAATTATATTAAATCTCTCGTGGAACCTCTACACGTTTTTTTTTTTTTTTATCTACTACAAGTTAGCCCTTGGCTGCGATCTCACCTGATGGTAAGTGATGATGCAGTCTAAGATGGTAGCGGGCTAACCTGTTAGGGGCATGGCAGTTATATTAAACCCATACCCCTATTCGGTTTCTAAACGGCATCGTACCGGAACGCTAAATCGCTTGGCGGCACGCCTTTGCCGGTAGGGTGGTAACTAGCCACGGCCGAAGCCTCCCACCAGGCGAGACCAGGGAAAATTCAGAAATTATAAATTCCCGAATTAACCCTGCCGGGGATCGAACCCGGGACCTCCGCACGTTAAGGCAACAGCGCTACACACTGCGCCACGGAGGTCGTCAAAACTACAACGTTTAACCATTTACTCGGGCAAGTCCCAAATGAGAGTACAAATATATTATTAAAAGTGTCTCATAAATACCTACTTCTGGATTGTACCTTACAATAAATAATAACAATAATAAAAAAAAACCCGGCTGAGTTTGTTGTGGGCTCTTCTCAGACCAGGGCCCGTATTCTCTAACTCAGTGACTATCAAAAATGAAAGCCACTGACATATATGTAATATCCATTGAAGGTTTATTATGAAATAAAAAGTAACATTTCATAGTAAACCTTCAATGGATATTACATATATGTCAGTGGCTTTCATTTTTGATAGTCACTGAGTTAGAGAATACGGGCCCTGGTCTGAGAAGAGCCCACAAGGCCCGGCACGTTTGGAACTCTCGTAGTTTTAGTTTTAAGATACCGTTACTGATTATCACCATTATATTTTATTTATAAATAACTGGACGTCAACAAGTGTACTTACCTACCTAAATTGAATAAAAATTATTTGACTTTGACTTATAGCTGTTACCTACTGTTATTGGATTCAGATTCACAAAACGGATCATTTTCATTGTATCGGAAGACAAAAAACGGTACAGCAGGCATATACCCGATGCTTCCAACTAGCAATAGTTAGGAAGCAAGGCGCTCTAGAAATAAAACATTTTTTCCAGATTTGTACAAATTTTATTTCAATTAGGTAATAAAACATGTGTAGTGGTAGTGAGAGTGGCTACTTTATTATATTTAAATGTAGGTATAGTTACACCTTAATGGCCTATTTACATTAGGTCTGTAACTGATTGCGTCAGTCGCATTCGCATTGACCAAAGTTTATATGAGGTCGGTAACCGCATTCGATTTTGAGCCCACATCAAGTATCCACAAATCAATTATGACCTTTTATAATTTAGGTCGGATGTTGACGTCATGTGCTGTGCAATCGAATCCAGTCAACCAAATAACACTTTTAACTTTGCATTAGTCGGTGACCGAAACGGCTGCAGTGGAATACGGCCAAACCGATTTAATGTAAACACGCCATAAGGGTTCCTTTTATACCATTTTGGTACAGTCTTTAAAAAATCTCCAGGTAGCTGGGCGGAAGGTTTTGGCTATTTTTCACTTCTTGTGCCATTTCTGATGAACTTGCGTATCTCCTCTGACTCGAGGTAGGTGAAGACACTGGCTCCCATACCAGGACCGCAACCTCTAGTGAAGGAACTGAGCCCGATCAGTCTTCGGCTGTTAATCTCAGTCGCTGGACCACCTCCATCGCCCTACAAAAAATATAGTTACTATAAAACTGGTCAAGTGCAAGTCAGACTCACGCATAATGGGTTTCCTGCCACCCCACAATATAAGTTGTATTAGTAAATAACAAGACAGACGCCATAGCAACACGTATTCAGCTATGAAATAACCTGAGATACCCCATGAGTATGGAACCCTAATTAATCGTTTTAGCATGTATTCTTGTACTTGTGTTGTGTGGCCAGTGCTAAATTTCATGATTCTTGGTCAACGGGAAGCACCCTATAGGTTATCAAAATACTTAAAATAAATGCAGCTTAAACAAGGGACCTTAGTATTTGATATTAATTTTAGCTTAAAACCTCCACGCGATTCTGAGTAAAAGGGTTGACAGAAAGACGAACAAAGAAGTGATCCTGTAAGGGTTCCTTTTTCCTTTTGAGGTACGGAACCCTCAAAACGGTGATAACCTAGCGGTTTTGACGCCCGGCTTCTTATTCGGATGGTCGAGAGTTCTATAATTTCCGGACCTCTAACTTTTCGTAGTTATGTGCGTTTTAAGAAATTTAATATCACTTAATATTCTGATTCGATCGATTTCTTTACCGTAAAACGGTGAAGGAATCAATTGAATCAGACCGTCCGTCGGATGCCCGCAAGTCGCAACTTAGTCCGCGTGGATTGAGGTTTTTGGTTCCCACGGGAACTCCTCAATTTTCCGGAATAAAAGAAAAATAAGAAGAAAAGGGTTTGTTGTTATTCTAGACAACAACAAACATCCATCCATCCATCCAAACTTTTGCATTTATAATATAAGTATAGATAAAAATAAATAGATAGAAAAGATTCACCACGCAAGTCCCCTTGTCCATGTCCCGGAGGCTGTATGCACAGATCATGTTCTTATTAATGATTATATTTTCTAGATAGGCTAATTGACATTCTGGATAACTTGGCAAGTCGATCGCCATCAGTTTCTTAGCAAGTTTCTTTTTACCATCCTGCAAAACAAATATTTAAATAAATACCGGCCAAGTGCGTTTTGGATCATGGGCAGTGTAGGGTTCCTTTATTGCCCGTCACAATTTGCTATTTTTTTAGTTGATCGACTTTACATGTTAACTTGTTTTCCTTTTAACTTCGCGAAAATAATATATACTGCTGACTTTTTTCACACAATATCCTAAAACAACCGTTTAGCGGAACTACGGAACCCTAAAAAGACTTAATTTAGGTACATTGGAATTATTTTGGCATATCTTATACCATCTGTCACAGATGGTATAAGATATGCCAAAATAATATAGGGCTTCCAATACCGGGATCCCGGTATTGGCTAATACCGGGATCCCGGACTTTTTGCGCCGGTTTTCAATACCGGTATTGAAATGTCTAATACCGGGATACCAGTATTGGCGACACTATAAACGAAACAGTGACTATTGCATATGTTTCTTGGTACATGTCACTGTATTTTATTCGGCTAAGTTTAAAATTTGTTTCTGATGCATATTAGCTCAAAAAGAACGCCTTTATCTCTTAAAACCAGCGATGAAAAGTCGTTTTTGTTCACTCAGAGGGAAAAATTAGTGTAAGAATTTAGATTCCTGTGGCTTGGAATTTCTATTTCATTGTCTCTCAAAACGTTCAGAATCAGTTTTATAACTAATACATATTATTACGAATAAATTTCTCTCACTGAGTGAAAAAACGGCTTTTCTTCGCTGAATTTAAGCAGCATTTTGAGTTAATTTTGTGAAAAAATTTATTTATGAAAATACTGTTTGTTATGGTGTCGTTTGCTTCAGAAAATACTAATTTTAAGTTAAAAAACATCTACCCCAATTTAATTTTTTTCCAATACCGGGATCCCGGGATCCAGGTATTGGAAAAAATCTTTCAGGTATTAATACCGGTATTGAAAAAAACCGGTATTCGAAAGCCCTACATCTGTGTAAAGATAATGATGCTACTAGAATGGCTGCGCATGAAATACAATGCAAGTAACGCCTGCCTCTATCCAATATTTGAAATACAATCGTAGTTGTCTCAATCAATAAACGTCCACTGCTAAAAGAAGGTTGCTTTTTTATAAAAATCTTCTATTTTGATGTAATAATTGTATTGTATTATTATATGTATTACCCCTTAATATGCCCATCCGGTCACATGTATCTTCTTTGGCAATGGAGCGCCCGATTTTGCTATAAAGGCAGGCCGAATCGCGTAACCAATCGGGATCGGCATCACCGTACGCATGTATGCAATGTCTAAGTTATTTTGCGGATAGTCATAATACGGATGTAGAAGTATTTCCTCGATGCGTAAGACAATGCCTTGGCCGCGGACATTACTCCCAGCTCGAACTGTCACTTCTTGCGGCTTCGCACTAAAATCATATAAACAAGGGGTTTCAATATTTTTATACTAGCTGATGCCCGCGACTTCGTCCGCGTGGTTTAAGTTTTTTGTAGTCCCACGGGAACTCCTTAATTTTCCGGGATTAAAAGTAGTCTATGTCACTCTCCAGGATCTCAACTATACCCATGCCAACAATCACGTCGATCCGTTCTAGCCTCATAGGCGAGAGTTCTAGTTACAGTGATTTTTTTTAAAACGCAGCGATTATCTCATTTCGATGATATTCTGCACTCTTCTCCTATACTCTGCTAGAAGTTTTATGAAAGTTCCATGCAAGATTTGTACTAGATGTTAAAGAACTGTTATTCTTCTATCAGAAACCGCGGAGTTCTAGCCTTAAAAGCGAGAGTTCTAGTTTCAGTGATTTTTTTAAAACGTAGTGTTTATCTCATTTCGATGACATTTTGCACTCTTCTCCTATGCTCTGCTAGAAGTTTTATGAGAGTTCTCGGCAAGATTTGTACTTGATCTTATAGAACTGTTCTTCTGTCATAAACCACGGAGTTCTTGGCTCTGAAGGGACAGTTCTATTTTCTGTGAATTTTTATTTTATGGTCTGCCAGATGCTCTGCTAACTTCCCGTATCAGATCATTATTTTCAATTGACTTTTTTTCTAGGTTAAGTGCTAGAACTTTGTTTGAAAAGTATGAGGAACTATAGAAATAAGCCGCATGCGCTCAGAACTCACTTCAATTTTTGATTTTGCAGAAAATGATCTGCTACCGGAAGTTAGCAGATCATTTTTTCAACCGGCGTTTTTTTAAGTTTAACTCGCCAGAACTATCTCTAAAATCTATCAGGAACTATAGAACTAATCTGCATGCGAACAGATTAACTCTCTTTTATTTTTGATCTGCTGGCTTTTGCTCTGCTAAGTTCACGGACACTTCTCACAAAACAAAAATTCAAGCATTTATTTTATTTGACAAAATGTTCTAATTTCTGAATCTGAAATATTAAATAAATTACTAGATGACTTCGACTTCGTCCGCGTGGATTCTGTTCTTTTATTCCCGCTGGAACTCTTTAATTTTCCGGTAAAAAAAGTCGCTTATGATCTTAGTAAGTCGCGGGAATCATGTAGTTATAAATATACGAAAGTGTGTCTGTCTCTCTCGCTTTCCCGGCCCTACTTTTAAACAGATTTTGACAAAATTTGGTAAAGAGGTAAGTTACATTCCGGGGACGGTCTTTTTTACTTTTTATTCCGGAAAATTAATGAAATAAAAATTTATCTTTATCTTATCTAGTATAACATATTTTCATCAGTTCAACTGTACAGTTCTCAGTTTTTTCTACACATGCTACGATTTAATTGAACAGTTATAACTCTTTGTTAGTAGCTCAAGTTTAGCACTTTGGCTAATATATTTTGTCGTTAACTTACCCTTCAACGCAGTGAGCGGCGGTCAGTATGTACCGGTCGTTTATAATGGCGCCTGAGCAGAATGTTCCATCCTCTATAGCAATCTGCACTTGGTAAGGAGCAGCGAGCACACCCATATCAGGGTCCTCCCCTCCAGCGATCCTGACCCCAAATCCATCTGACACTGTATCATTTTGCAATTTAAGACCTCCTTCTGAAAATGGATTCAAAATATGTAAAAAAATTAACTGATTACCTACTGAAAAAAAGGTGGAGGTTCTCAATCCGGCGCGCATCTATTTTTCGCTTATAAAGAGATTTATTTATTTCATTTACCTACCAGGATAAGCCGACGTTACAATCACAAAACAACATAAAAACTTTGAAAAGTAAATAAATAAATAAAGACTTTATTGCTAACCAACATAACGACAGTACCTAACTAAGTATATAACCAAATATCAACCCATTATGATGCGCCATGCGGCAGATAGAGCCTTATTATAATACTTTTCAGTGATCTCAATTAGAATACGTTTATAATTCATCCCACCCACATCACATTGTCACTGTTATTATCAGATCCATCGGTTACTAATTTACCCCTATATCAATTAAAAAAGATAATGTAGGTAATAATCATTATGCTTTTAATAAAAAATATTATAGAGGTGTGTAAAACAAAAAAGTATAGCTGATATAAATATTATTTGGTTGAACTCGGCTTGGTGTTTAATTTAAATACGTGTTGGATATAAAAAGTTGTTTTGTAGTACCTAATTTACTTGGCTACATACTTCAGTAGGCCTGGTCTAACTCTACATCTGGTTTCAACTCTACAGCTCTTTATTTACAAACCCGTGGGTAATACTTTCGTTATCTGATTGTTTTTTACCTGTCTATCATTATCATTGAACATAAAGCGTTTGATACCATTCAAAGTTATTAGATTTGATTATTTTGGTAAATTACTCAGTGTGTATAAATACTGACCCCATGGCAAACTACAGATGACTCGCTTAGTACAATTCTCGCTTTTCTAGCGAAAATAGGTTATTTGTGCTTAAAAGTTAAAAAAAGCAAGTGTAGTTTTTTTAACTTAGTTTTTAAGGTTAATTAAATAACCTGTGTATTCAAATATTTAGGACAACTATTGCGATAAAATACTTACATAATATAATAGGTTGGAATTCTTCGTTATTAAACAATTGAGCTAGGTAGGTAAGCCTCCGAATCTAAGTCCGGCTGGACTTCGTTCGGGAAGCTTCGGGATGTATTCTCGTCTGAGACGAAAGTCGTCGAACAGTGCGTGTTGCCAGTGATGACTTTCGGATCCGAGACGTCGCTAACTATGGGCCTAATAAGAAGGCTCAGGGTCACTCAGCGGCGATGGAGAGGGCTATGCTGGGAGTATCCCTACGTGATCAAATCAGAAATGAAGAAATCCGTAGGAGAACCAGAGTCACTGATACACTTAGCTCGAAGCTGAAGTGGCAATGGGCGGGGCACATAGTTCGGAAAACCGATGCACGTTGGGGTCCTAAGGAGCTGGAATGGCAACCCCGCACTGAAAAGCGAAGCTTTGGCATTCCCACAAATTAAGTGCTTTTTATTCAATTAAGTCACGTTTCTTTCTTTTATTCGGCTTTATAAAGTCGGTTGATTGCAAGCCGCACTTGCAAGCGCAACTTTAAAGTTAACTTTTTAATTTTTTGAGATATTTTAATGATTCTTTCATATTTTTGTTTTATTTTGTCTTAAATCTTAATATAATAAAACAAAGTCGGGTTTGGTTGAACACTTATAACTCTTGAACGGCTGGACCGATTTTCATGATTTTTGATTTGTTGTATTTGTCTCTGTCCCGAATAGCAGAATAACTATTAAAAACATTCGAAAATAGACGAAAACATAAAATAAAAGGAAAACATTTTCCCTTTATTATCTCATACAAAAAAACACGCGGACGAAGTCGCGGGCATCAGCTAGTTTCATAATAAATTTAAAAAAATGGAAACTTCTCCATTCAGATATTTTGTAAGCTCAGAACTTTGGTATTGATAGTTTTTTTTTTGTAAATTGTATTTAATCATCATTGCCGGTTATCGAAAATCATTAATATTTAGGTAACACGAAAACATTTTTATATCTAAAATATTCCAAATTTTTCATTACAAATAAGTAAGTAGGTACGGTACACATCTATATAATATATAAAATTCAAAGTCCTGACTGACTGACTGACTGACTGACTGAGTCAGGACTTTGAATTTTATATATATATATATATATATATATATATATATATATATATATATAGGTTATGAGGGCAGTTAGCATACTATCACTTTCTCTTGAATGACTGTTATCAGAAGAGGAAAAGAGATAAAACTATTTATAGCATTTGGGTTACAAGATTTGCCCATGACATATAATATACGAACCGCTGCCTCGCACATATTATTATTATACTAAGGTTCTCGCTCTGCGGGCCGTTTTTGAGGTCGATCCGCGGGTTGCCTCTGAGGTCCCTTTGAAAGCTCTTCAGGTCGATCTGCGGGGTCCTCTTCCGAACGATTTGACAGCAGGTCTCCAGGACGCTCCTCATCATAATCTGAACCTTCTGCAGGGGTCTTTGGTACTTTTTCATGATGCTCGCCAGGAGGTTTTTCAGGACGCTTTGACACATATCCAGGACGCTCCTCTACACAATCTGAAACTTCTGCAGGGGTCCTTGCCACTTTTTCAGGACACTCCTCATGATTTTCTGAATCACTTTCAGTGGTTTTTGTCACATATTCATGACACTCCTCAGGATTTTCTGTATCACTTTCGGGGGTCATTGCCACTTTTTCAGGACGCTCGTCGGGGTGTTTTTCAGGGCACTTTGAAGGTCTTTCCGGTCGCTTTGTGGATTCCTCTTCAGGTCGTTCTGAAGGTCCTTCAGGACTCTCATCGGGATGTTTTTCAGGTCGTGTTAAAGGTCTTTGAAGTCGTTCTGCGGGATGTCCAGACCGCTGCGAGGTTACTCCTGATATGCCATTTAAGATGAAACTACGTATCTCTTCTGCATCAACGTGAGTAAATACGCTGGGCGCCATACCAGGACCGCAGCCTCTAGCGAAGGAACTCACTCCAACTAGTCGTAGTCTGTTGGCAGTTGCTGGGTCACCACCATCGCCCTAAAGAAGGAAACTTCGTTAGATACATCCCTGATCTTAAAGTATTTTTTATAAAAATAATATTATAAAATAGATTCATCTATATGCTATAACCTACAATTATTTATTGATTTATTAAATAATATCCTCGGTACGCTAACAGCAATGCCAAAAGGCATACCGAGTCAGGAATTACAAATTTGACAAAATTCATTAAAACTAATATTAAATACGTCTAGCTGTTGGTACTGAGCAATCAAATCGTTGAACAGAGTAAGTACTCGTAAGGTTGGCGCATTATCTGCAAAATTTGTTCGCGTTACTTTCAAATAAAAAAACCGGCCAAGTGCGAGTCGGACTCGCACACCGAGGGTTCCGTACTCAAGAAGTAGGTATAATTACCTTTGTTAATGAACCGCAAAACTAACTTTGTTTGTAGAGGTTTACTGTTAATATCAAAAAATTACGTTTGTTGTATGGGAGCCCCCCTTTAATATTTACTTTATTGATATTTAATTATTTATTTTGAAAGGTAATATACAAGTTAATATTCTGTGAAAATTTGAACCGTCTACCTGTTACCGTTTTTAATATTGAGCAAAAAAATACGAAAAAAACACGTTTATTGTATGGGGACCCCCCTTAATATATATATTTTTTTAATTTTTAGTATTTGTTGTTATAGCGGCAACGGAAATACATCACTTGTGAAAATTTCAGCTTTCTAGCTATCACGGTCTATGAGATACAGCCTGGAGACAGACAGACAGACAGACAGCGGAGTCTTAGTAATAGGGTCCCGTTTTTACCCTTTGGGTACGGAACCCTAAAAAAGGACAAACGCCTACATGAACGGATAGCCTTATCCGGCGCCCTCACCGCCAATGCACACCTAGACAAAGTGTCAGGGTTATCAACTTCGCCGTGGAGTAAAAGGTAATAGAGTAGCAGAATAGCTCTTTTTCTCCTTGTTTCTAGAGTTTCTAACCCCAACATACCTACCCAATACAAAAGCCGAAGGATACAGGTATGGATAGTACCCATATACTTTCTTATACAATTTTCGAGCAAACTTACGCTGTACTTTTTCTATGGCTAGAGTATAATTGCATATGGTGGGCTCCACACTGCAGAATTATATTCGAGCTTACTGCGGACGTACGCGTTGTATAGTGTAATCATTACACATGGAACCGTAAAACGGTTACTCTGCCGTAAAACAAATCCTAAAAGGTTATATGCGCTTCTTTGCATATCTTATTAATGTGATGACTAAAGGTTAGTAATTTTGTATCAATAATGAGACCAAGATCGCGAATCTGACTCACTTGATCCAGTATTATGCCCGATAATGTATAGTCAGTGACGAAAATGCTACGATTGCGAGACAAACTCATAATTTTGCATTTAGATATATTAAATTTGAGAGAGTTGTTTTTAGCCTAATCCAAAACATTATCAATGTCCTATTGAAGTAATTTGGTATCGGATGTATCGCCTAAGAAATAATTTTATAAGTCGTCTGCAAACATTAGACATTTAGCATGCTTAATTACTTCAGGTAGGTCATTAATCATAATCAGGAATAGAGTAGGACTAAGGTGCTTCCTTGACTCACACCTGAAGTTGTTGTAAAGGCATCAGATTTATATTCAGCTAGTTGTACATATTGTTGTCTGTTATAAAAGTAACTTTCAAAAAACGCTATAAGTTTAGGAGTGAAACCTATGTGCGATAACTTCTGCAAAAGGACATTAGTTTCTACTCTGTCAAATGCTTTTTTAAAATAAAAATAAGCCAGAATCATACAGAAACAGTACAATACCCGAATCCATTACAGTTGAGGCATAGTCTACAAAGTTGATGAGGTTAGTCAATGTGGAGCGACCAGTTCGAAAACCATGTTGGCAATCTGATAAGTAAATCTGGGTTGTTGTTTAATCTGGATGTTAATTGTAATTTCAATTAGCTTAGCAAACACATAAAGAACAGCGATAGGTCTGAAATTTTCAATTTTGTTACTAGAGCTCTCTTTTGGGATAGGAGTGACATTAGATATTTTCCAAATATCGGGATAAGTTGCTGAATTCATAGATAGGTTAAACAATTAGTATTTTAGTGGTTCTACTAATATGTGTAAACAATCTTTAGCAATGAAAGCAGGTACAGCATCAGGACCAGCAGAAGCAGCAGAGTTAGGTTTAATTTTTCTGACTGCTAGCTTAATACTTTTCTCTGTGATTTCACCAACATCAATACGTGCGAAAGCTTTTACCAGTTCCTTATAGTAATTGAACATTTCTTAGTTGTAAGGTTTACCTTCCTTCACTTTTATATCTTGAATGGTTAAAATATTTACGCTTAATATATTTAATTATTTCAGCTGGATACCAGGTCGGATATGAATATTTAGAATTATTGTTATTAGGTATTTATTTTAGCTGGAACGTGTTGATTAAAACAGTCGTATATTTCAGCGTAAAAAAATTGTTTCACCATTTCAACCCCTTAGGGGTAAATTTTCTCAAAACTGTTTCTTAACTGACGTCTACACCATAGAAAAAACCTACCTTCCAAATTTCAAGTCTGTACGTTTTATATTTCCTGAGATATCGTGATGGATAAGTGACCTTTCGCTTTTATATAGATACTCGTATAATAGTATGACTCTTTCCTTTCTAATTACAGGTCACAAAATCACCACGCCACTATGCGACCGATCGTGCTGCACCTCACTGTTACATTTTCAAGATGGGAATACGCGTGCCTTTGTAGTTTTTAACTATAGAAAATACTTAGAAAATACTTCTTTTCATTTTTTACTCACACGTGATGGAGTGATAAACATCCATCCATCCATTCAAACTTTCGCATTTATAATATCAGAAGGTAGTTAGGTAAGTATAGTACAGATTGGGTTTTGTGACAACAAATTTGCAAGTAGTTACTAATCAAAGTTGTTAGTTGATGGTTGGGGTTGGTGGAGCCCTATGTATCCATTCTCATACGTTTAGGTATGTACGATACCCTAAACATATGAGAATGGATACACGAAATTGAGCTCTAATTCAATGCTGTTATGGTATATTTTCTTTGAAGCCGAACTTTAACGATTTGATTAGCAATCCTTACATGATTACACCTCTGATCTCTCTCCGATCGTGTTTGATTTTCCATCCCATTGGACTATGAGAGTGAGGTAATAGAGAGTGCACGTGTATTTACGCACACAATTGAGCACTATCGTATCTCCCGCGCAGATGGCTTAATCTCGGTGGATATGGGCCGCCATGGCCTAAATTCGGTCGGGAAGACTTTTAAATACTTTAAAGATATTATGTAATACAGTAATTACCACGCAAGTTCCCTTATCTTGGTCTATGAGTCTGTATCCGCAGATCATGTTTTTGGTGATGCCCATCATTGGATAGAATACCTGACATTCCATATTACTTATAACTGATAAGTCAACAGCCCTTATTTTATCAGCAAGTTTCTTTTGATTGTCCTGCAAAGCAAATATTTCGTTTATCGTATATTTCGTTAGCTGTGCTTTTAGGTAAACTGTAATTATACTAGACTAGCGGTCGCCCTCGATTTCGTCCGCGTGCAATTTCTGATTTCCTACGAGATTTTCCCGCTGAAAAAGGCCTACTTATAGCAGCTATAAAGCATCGGCAGGTTTTTATTATTTAAAATTCAAAAGTCATTAATGCTGACTTCAAAGACTTATAACCTTCATGCAAGCTTTCAACCCCTATTTCTATGTTTTATAGTTCCTGAGATCTCGTGATGAGTGAGTTACCTTTCGCTTTTATATTTATGTAGATGATGCTCGCTACTTCTCATGCGGATGAAGTGAAGAAGGGCAACCTAGGGGGACAACCTTGATTTTCTGGAAAAAAAGTAGCCTATATGTCTTTTCCCAGTATACAACGAAGATAGGTACCAAATTTTGTCAAAATTTGTTGAACAGATCGGTTGTGAAAGAAAGCGTAGTGGACAAATAGATCGATGGACAAATGGACATACAAACACTCTTTCGTAAGTTAGTAGAAATTATTAGGATAATATTATGAAAAGACTTGGACATAACAGGTGAACATAATATAGAAAATTAAAACATGACTGTGCCGCCATTTTGAATTTTTTTCAAAATATTCACACCCAGTGCCACTCGAGATGATGTAAGGATTTTAGAGATACCGCATACATATAAAAGTGCTCAGGCATTTAGAATTTATGTTGGAATCAAGAAACTCACTTACCTCTCACTCACAAAGAAATTTATTTTTGGGTAGTAATGTAAAAATAAATAAGAACCAGGTCCGTGTCAGTACCGGGGGGCACGGCAGTGCTCTAGCAAACAAAATAAGCAAGGTCCCGGCTCGGCTTGGCTACGGCTCGTATATACCAACAATTGCACGGCCGACGGCCGTAATGTCCTTTTCTCGAAGCGACTCGAAGTTATACTTTACCTCTTGATATCCCCATCCGGTAACGTGTAATACACTTGGTACTATGGAGCCAGGTCTAGAAATAAAGGCAGACCGAATCGAACGACTGTAGGAGATTGACTCCCCCGTACGCATGTATGCAATGTCGAAGTTATTTTGCGGATAGTCATAATTCGGATGCTGCACTATTTCCACGATGGGTACCACCATGCCTTCACCGCGAATGTTGCTCCCTATTCGAACAGTCAGTTCTCGTGGCCTCGCACTATTATCAAAAAGAGAAAAAGAAAGAAAAAAGAATTAGGATTATTTTTAAAAGAGCATTTTCACATAATAGCGAATAGATAATAGGGAGCAGAACAAGGCGGGCCCTAGTCTGTGGCGCTCTATACAATGGTGTGGAAAAAAAATGTCGAAATTGTCTGTAGTCTAATTCGCACTTGGCCGGTTTATTTGTTCTTAACTTACCCTTCAACGCAATGAGCGGCGGTCAAAATGTACCGGTCGGTTACAATGGTGCCTGAACAGAAAGTGGCGCCCTCTCTAGTAATCTGCGCTTGGTAAGGGGCAGCGCGCGCGCCTCTGTCTGGGTCCTCCCCTCCAGCGATCCTTCCTCCAGCTCCATGTTCAGCTGCAACCGTTACATTTTCCGAATCGATATGACCTTCTGAAAATACATACAAACATCAACTTAATTGATTCCGTAGAACATATTACTATAATATTCACTTCAACCCGCTACCGGCTCGCTGCTTAGCGCTAGTCTCCTTTCAGAATGGGTTTGGTCATACCACGCTTGTCAAGTGCAATTGGCAAACTTCACACCTTTGAGAATCTACGACTACGACTACGACGACGACTAGTCTAGGCAATAAAGCTAGTCGACCCCAACAATAATTCCTCAGGCGACGAAACCTTACAGTATGATAAAGTATCATGAGTTAAACGTATATTATAAACTAGCGGACGCCCGCGACTTCGTTCGCGTGGCATAAGTTTTTTAATTCCCATAGGCATTCCTTAATTTTCCGGGAAGAACCCATTAAAAAAAACCCGTCGATCCGTTGCTCTGTTGCGGCGTGATTTAAGGAATATATAACGTCCTTTGGGATAGAATTTATAAAAACTGTGATTTATGTACCTATTTCATAATTTAAACCGGCGGCCCAAATATCAAGTTTCACGGCTATTTAACTTGAAAAACACCGGCCTTTTACACCAACTTACAACCCCCATTTTACCCGTTTGGGGGTGGAATTTTGAAAAACTGTTACACACGTACTTCTTTATATTATACCGAAAGCCAAAATACCAAGTTTCGTTGTTATATAACTTGAAAAATATGTTGATAAATGAAGGACATTCATCCCCTATTTCACCATTTTGGGGGTCAAATTTTTAAAAACGGTGAAACACGTACTTCTGCATATTTAACTGAAAGCCCAAATGCTAAGTTTCATCACTATAACTTGAGAAATGAAGGACTTTCATACAAACTTTCAACCCCTATTTTACCCTTTTAGGGGTAGAATTTTGAAAAACTGTGCCACACGTACTTCTTTATTTATTACCTAAAACCAAAATACCAAGTTTCGTTGATACAACTTGAGAAATATCTTGAGAAATGAAAGACTTTCATATAAACTTTCATCCCCTATTTTACCCCTTCGGGGGTATAATTTTCAAAAATTGTGAAACACGTATTTCTTTATTTTTTACCGATAACTCATATACTAAGTTTCATGGATATAACTTGAGAAATGACGGACTTTCATACAAACTTTCACCCCCTATTTCACCCCCTTAAGGGTGGAAATTTTTGAAAAATCCTTCCTTAGTGAGCGCCTACGTTACAATAGAAAGCTACTGTCAAAATTTCAAGTCTCTAACCCTAGCGGTTTAGGCTGTGCGTTGATATATAAGTCAGTCAGTCAGTCAGGACTTTGAATTTTATATATGTATATAGAGAAGATATCCAATAAAAAATCAAAAAGGAAGTAAGGTTTTCTATGCTATACCTAATTGTTAAAACAGCAAGGTAAGCAAGCCATAATGTACCTAACATTATCGCGTAAACGCAGTTTAGGCTTGATAATAAAATCGGTTAAATTTCGATGTTCTGCATGATTATTTCTTTTGATATTTCGGTTTTGAGTGTAAATATACTACCTACTATTATATTTTTAAAAAGAAATCGATAAGAAATTCAGTCATAAATATCAAGTTTTAGGTATAAATACCTAACTTCCGAATGGATTTTTTGTTGGATATTTCTGTCTTGGTTCATACCATACTACAACCCTGCCAAGTTTCAACGACTGAGGATTTAATGCGGAGGTCTCCATACAACAAACCGCCCCATTGCCTAGACTAGACCTCCCTGACACAGTGTTGAGCGGTGTTACTTTAAGTTGGGTGGTCCTGGATTCGATTCCTGGCATACCCGGGGATCGAACCCCGACCGGCCTAATAGGAAGCCGGTAGGCTATCACCGCTTTTTGAACGTGTAATAATCAGTCATATTTATAAAACTAAGGCCCGCTTGAAGAGACGCCGGGTTAGGTTGAACCAAGAAAATGTTATTACAGAAATTTTATACGAATTCTGTCAAAGTAGTAGAAAACTCTGGGTTAAAAGGATAACCCGGCGTTTCTGCCTCTGTAAGTAAACACTTGAATAATTACCCGGAAAAGCTGACGTCACAATCACAAAACAATATAAAAAGTAAAACAACATAACGATGTTTGCAACCTGAACCAACCAAACATCAATCCATAAGTGGCGATGTGACATACGAGAAAGCTATATTTAATACTGATCCTTATCTGCATAACACATTTTTCCCACCCACATTACATTGTCATTGAACAGTTTAATTTGTTGCTAATTTACCCTCGTAACAATTAACATAGTCCATTATTGACAATTTAATAAATATTATGCTTTTTATAATAGACTAGCGGATGCCCGCGACTTCGTTCGCGTGGCATAAGATTTTTAATTCCTTTATGCATTCCTTAATTTTCCGGGATAAAAAGAACCCATGAAAAAAAACACGTCGATCCGTTGATCTGTTGCGGCGTGATTGAAGGATTATTTAACGTCCTTTGGGATAGAATTGATAAAAACTGTGAATTAGTAGGTATTTCATAATTTAAAACAGTAGCCCAAATATCAAGTTTCATGGCTATAACTTTAAAAACGGCGGGCTTTTACACCAACTTACAACCCCTATTTTACCCGTTTGGGGGTGGAATTTGAAAAACTGTTACACACGTACTTATTTATATTACACCGAAAGCCACAATACCAAGTTTCGTTGTTTTAACTTGAAATATATGTTGATAAATGAAGGACAATCATCTCCTATTTCACCCCTTTGGGGGTCGAATTTTCAAAAATGGTGAAACACGTACTTCTGCTTATGTTACTGACAGCCCAAATGTTAAATTTCGTGACTATAACTCGAGAAACGAAGGACTTTCATACAAACTATCAACCCCTATTTTACCCCTTTGGGGGCGGAATTTTGAAAAACCGTGCCATACGTACTTCTTTATTTATTACCTAAAACCAAAATACCAAGTTTCGTTGATACAACTTGAGAAATGAAAGACTTTCATATAAACTTTCATCCCCTATTTTACCCCTTCGGGGGTAGAATTTTCAAAAATTGTGAAACACGTATTTCTTTATTTTTTACCGATAACTCATATACTAAGTTTCATGGATATAACTTGAGAAATGACGGACTTTCATACAAACTTTCACCCCCTATTTCACCCCCTTAGGGGTGGAATTTTGAAAAATCCTTCCTTAGTGAGCGCCTACGTTACAATAGAAAGCTACTGTCAAAATTTCAAGTCTCTAACCCTAGCGGTTTAGGCTGTGCGTTGATATATAAGTCAGTCAGTCAGTCAGGACTTTGAATTTTATATATGTATATAGAGAAGATATCCAATAAAAAATCAAAAAGGAAGTAAGGTTTTCTATGCTATACCTAATTGTTAAAACAGCTTTCTTTTGTAACGTAGGCGTTACAAAAGAAAGCTACTGTCAAAATTTCAAGTCTCTAACCCTAGCGGTTTAGGCTGTGCGTTGATATATAAGTCAGTCAGTCAGTCAGGACTTTGTATATATAGAAGATTAATGGTAACCCGCAACTTCGTCCGCGCGCGTGGTACAATATCTGATATCCTATGAGATTATGAAGATTTCCTGCTGCAAAATGCTTACCTACAGAGGCTATACATATTATTAGCTTATGCAGGTTTTTATTATTTAAAACTAATAGGTAACCTAAATGCTGATTTACATAAAACTACTTTTTATACTTCAAAAACATAGAACCTTCATGCAAGCATTCATGTTTGCATGAAGGTTAAGCACGAAAGTAACGCTATATTTGCACGAGTCACTGATAATATTATAATATGATAGCCTGAGATAACTTATTATATTTTTACCATAAGGGCAGGAGGCCCAATTGTCTAAGAAAATCGTTATCATTTGAGATCTTAAAACGTATTACCTATTCGATCTGTTTAAAGAGTTCATACATCTAATCTAATCTAATCTAGTATCTAATATTTCATATATACTCGTATATAAAATCGTTAAGGGATCAACGCACAGCCTAAACCGCTGGGGTTAGCAACTTGAAATTTTGACAGTAGGTTCCTTTTGTGACGTAGGCGCTCACTAAGGAAGGATTTTTCAAAATTCCAACCCTAAGGGGGTGAAATAGGGGGTGAAAGTTTGTATGAAAGTCCGTCATTTCTCAAGTTATGTCCATGAAACTGGTATACGAGCTACTGGTTGAAAATGAAGAAATACGTGTTTCACAGTATTTAAAAATTGTATCCCCAAAGGGGTGAAATAGGGGATGAAAGTTGGTATGAAAGGCCTTCATTTCTCAAGATATTTTACAAGTTACATTAACCCCCATTTCACCCCCTTTGGGATGGATTTTTTAAAATTACTTTTACAGGTTTTTATTATTTAAAACTGATAACTTAATTGCCAATTTTCATGACTCTTAATTCAAAAACAAAGGACTTTCATACAAACTTCCAACCCCCATTTCAACTCCTTAGGGGTGAATTTTCTGAAAACCGTTTCTTGGCTGATGTCTACATCATAGAAGGAACCTATCATCCAAACATCAAGTCTATATGCTTTATAGGTCCTGATATTTCGTGATGACTACGTGACCTTTCGCTTTTATATAAATAGATATGCGAAAGTATATTAGTTTGTTGGTTTGTCCTTCAATCACGCCGTAACAGATCAATGTGATATTTTTGCACGGTGCATATCGTGCCTAACCTCATGCATAGAGACTCCCTTTGTAAGTAGATATGACGAAATTCGAACGGAAGCGAAGCCGTGGGCGGTCGTTAATAAAACAATGTTTGCAGTTTTGTATTAATTTATTTGATAAAACTGAAAAATGTGTGACGGTGGTAGCGGCTTAGCTCCAACTAACTTAGCCCATGACTGCGATCTCACAACTGATGGTAAGAAATGACGCGTTCTGATATGGTAGCGGGCTAACCTTGTAGGGGTATGGCAGTTATTTACTACTAATACACCTAATAGGTTTCTACACGGCATCGTATTGGATCGCTTAATCGCTTGGCAGTACGTCGTTGCCGGTAGGATGGTAACTAACTACAACCAAAGCCTCACACCAGGCCAGACCTTAGAAAATTCTGATTATAGATTTCCAAATTGACCCTGCCGGGAATTGAACCAAGGACCTCCCACTTATAAGATCACAGCGCTCATCACTGCGCAGTCGCTGCGGGCTAAGGATGCTCATTTTTAAATAGCTAAACTTATGATTTATTTTGTGAACTTGATGATTATTTTATTCCAGCTGAGAACTTAATACCTACTTACTTACTACTTAACTGGACTTAATTTCCGAATGAACAACAATTTTTCGTAGTTAAAAGTTAACATTACAATATCAATTTCATATTATATACGATTACGAATGGCAGTTACCGTTCTATCACTTTCTCTCAAAATATGACTGTGACTCAGAAGAGGAAAAGTGATAAACCTAGTTTTATTATTCTTATAGCATTTGGGTTATACAATCCCGTGACATATAATATACGCCAATTAAATCGTATGGAGCCGCTGCCTCGCACATAAATTAACTAAGGTTCTCGCACTGCGGACCGTTTTTAAGGCCGATCCGCGGTTTGCCTCTGAGGTCCCTTTGAAAGTTCTTCAGGTCGATCTACGGGGTCCTCTTCCGGAAGCTTTAACGCATCACCAGGACGTTCCTCATCATAATCTGAATCACCTGCAGGGGTCTTTGACACTTTTTCAGGACACTCGTTGGGATGTTTTTCAGGACGCTTTGACGCATATCCAGGATGCTCCTCGTAATAGTCTGAATCGTCTGCAGGGGTCTTTGCCACTTTTTCAGGACACTCCACAGGATTTTTTGAATCACTTTCAGGGGTCTTTGTCGCATCAGGTCGTCCTTGTGTAAATCGTTCTCCATCTGATGTGCCATTTAAGATGAAATTACGTATCTCTTCCGCTTCAACGTAAGTAAATACGCTGGGCCCCATACCAGGACCGCAGCCTCTAGCGAAGGAACTCACTCCAACTAGTCGTATTACCTGAGCCGCTGGGTCACCCCCATCGCCCTAAAGAAGGAACATACTAACCTCGTCACATTCATCACGAATTTTTAAATATTTTTATGCAAATTATCCTTTATAAAATTATTTTACTTTTTTCCTTATAATATTATAAATGTGAAAGTGTGACTGTCTGTCTGTCTGTCTACTGATGCCCGCTACTTCATCCGCGTGGATTGAGGTCTTTTGGTTCCCGCGGGAACTCTTTAATTTCCGGGATAAAATGTAGCCTATGTGTTAATCCAGACCATAGATTAATTATAATACCAAGTATAGATTGCTAACTCCCTTATAATTTTTTTTCTAGGTTAATACTATCGTTATGTGGCGCTACCAGGCTCGCTCTTTATATGATTATAGTAAAATCGGTGAATATCGTATTTTCTTTGCTTTGAGCTTTGATTGAATGTATGAAGTGAAGTCTTATACTGGTTTATATATTGTCTTTGATCCAGACTATAATCTATCTCTGTGCTAAATTTCATCCAGATCCGTTCTGGCGTGATTGAATAACTAACATCCATACATTAAACTTTAGAATTTATAATATTAGTATTACCTATAGTACAGATTTTTTTACAGGAATTTCTCAGTACTAACTGGAGTAAGAATTCGGCGGTGTTTCACTCCCCTGGCTCGGAGACTGTGCTCGAAGAAAGTAAAGCCGTCGGTCGTGCGCCTAATCTCTCTGCGATCGTGTTTGATTTTACGTCCCATCGGACTCTGAGAGTGAGGTAATAGAAAGTGCACGTGTGTTTGCGCATACAATTGTACACTATCGCGCAGATGGTCAAGGTGGAAATGGGCGGCCATGGCCGAATTTCTTCAACTTTCAAATAAGTATTTGAAAACCTCCCAAAAAAATAAATTTATTATATAATAATTATGTAATTACCACGCAAGTTCCCTTATCCATGTCCTGGAGGCTGTATAGGCAGATCATGTTCTTGGTGATGCTCATCATGGGATAGAATGCCTGACATTCAGCATTACTTATAACAGGTATGTCAGCATACCTTACTTTATCAGCCAGTTTCATTTGATTGTTCTGCAAAACAATTATTTCGTTTACCGTATCGTAGCTAGTGTCTATTAGGTATATTTTAATTGTGCTAGATGATGCCCGCGACTTCATCCGCATGAGTTAATGTTTTTGTAAAATTCCGTGGGGGACAACCTTGATTTTCTGGAAAAAAAGTAGCCTATGTCTTTTCCCAGCATGCAACGTAGATAAGTACCAAATTTTGTCAAAATTAGTTGAACGGATCGACCGTGAAAGAAAGCGTAGAGATAAACATACCGATAAACAAATGGACAGACAGGCTCTTTCATAAATTTTTGATATTTAGACGGAGTAGTAGAAATTATTGGGAAAATATTATGAAATGACTTGGACATAACAGGTGACCATAAATAATAGTAGATTATTCACCACGGGGGTAATGCGATGTATTATGTCACGGGCGCCGGGATAAATCCCAAGCGGAACGAGGGATTTTAGAGTAACTCCCGAGCGTAGCGAGGGTGTTGCATCTAAAATCCTGAGAGTAGCGCGGGAATTAGGGGCGCCCAAGATTAATACAGCATTACCCCTACGGTGAATACTCTACTTTTCACACCTCGCGATACAACCACTTCTTTCAGCTGGCGTGGCCTACTCGATTTGACAAACAAATGTCGTCAGTGCGAATCTAGTGGGCCACGGCTTCGGTTTTCGAAAATCGAGTTGGCCGCGGCTGCTGAGAACACATTCTCTTTACCGAAATTAGACTTTATGTATATAGCAATAAGAATTATGAATAAAACCGCTTTGGAATCAATAGAATTTCCTTCAGATCTTGCTTCAGATGCGCGATGATTCTAAATTCAAATCACATTATAACCCTAGGGAATAATGGATTTCAGTACAACATTATAACCCTAGGGATTTAATGTCTTACTTTAACCTTAGATAACAGGCCATGTAATAAGGGGTTGTTGAGCGAGTGGTGTGAAAAAATTATTAAAACACGACTGGCCCGCCATTTATTTTTCAAAACATTCATACCCAGTGTCACTCGGCATGATTTAATGCTTATTAATAAGTGACTTTATATTTCGATGATGTAAGGATTTTAGAGATACCGCATACCGCATCCAAATGTGCTCAGGCATTTAGAATTTATGGTAGAATCAAGAAAGTCACTTTTCTCTCACACTCACAAAGACACCGTCATGTAATAAATAGTTTGATCCACGTCCTATCATTACCGGGGGGGCGGTAGTGCGCGCACAAACAAAGCAAGCACGACCCCGGCTTGGCACGACTACGGCTCGTGCAAACAATCAATTATCTATCTATCTATCTGTCTATCTATCAAACAATATATTATATCCGAAATATCCTTTTCTCGAAGCGGCTCGTAGTTACTTTACCTCTTGATATCCCCATCCGGCAACGCGCAATTTTTTTGGCACTGGCATCTTGCGGCGAGCGATAAAGGTATTCTTAACCGTACGATCACTGTTATAGACTATTCGTTTCGCCGTACGCATGTATGCAATGTCGTAGTTATTTTGCGGATAGTCATAATCCGGATGCTGCACTATTTTCTCGATGGGTATCACCATGCCTTCACCGCGAATGTAGCTCCCTATTCGAACAGTCAGTTCGTCCGGCCTCGCACTAAAGAGAACAGAGAAAGAATTAAGATTATATTTACAAGACTGTGGAACGCACAGGTTTATGTGCTCATCAGTAGTAGGTACAGCCTAAACGCGTGGACCGATTTTGATGATTCTTGCACCAGTAGATGCCGAATATATATCTTCTGAGTGCCACTATGGAAGCCGAATTAATGAAAATACAAAATGGCCATATTGTATCAAACTAAAAAATGGAAAGTCAATAGACCATGGCAGATGGGGGGTATCAATGAAAGGTCTGGTAAAATCATAGTCAGGTTCCCTTGATCATTTTTTCATTTTAATGATCATTTTGGATTTACGAGTTAGGTACTAAGAATAAATTTCGAATAACATTTTAATGTCTATAAAAAAAAACTGAGGCCACTTAGCTACGTACTAAGCTGTACAAATTGAATTTTTAACAAATTAATATTAGCATTAATTACAATTTGGAAATAAAATGTTTTTTTCTTTCATTATAATGTACTTATGCAAATTTGATTATGGATGGTGATCACCATCGCCGTCAACATGAATTAATTAATCCACTGCTTAACCGTATGCTCTAAAGTGCTACTACAAAATACTTAATGTTACATTTGGTGTTACTTGAGGCAGATAAAACGTCACCTGTTTACAATAAAAGTATACTTTACCTAAAAAGTTTGAAATAAATAAATTACATATTAAATCCATATCTGTCGTGTTATTTAAAAACCGGCCAAGTGCGAGTCGGACTCGCGCACCGAGGGTTCCGTACAAACCTGTAGGTATATAAGTATAAGTTATGGTATTTTTATTCTACTTATCTATTTTAATTTCAATTTAATACCTCTACGCGTGCATGAGGAATGGGGTGGTAGTAAGTTTAAAATTATGAAAAATGTTTTTATTATATGATGTAACAAAAAATTTATGCTATTCGCAATTATTCCTTTATCTGTGCTTTAGACGTTGCTTCGTACCAAATTGCAAGATTCTGAGTTCACGGGAAGTACCCTGTAGGTTTTGATTCCCTTGCGAGTGACGAAAATTTGACATAAACGGCTGTATCTTTTGAATGCGTTGGCTTAGAAGTTTGATTTTTTCACAGCTTCAAGGGACAGTAAACCTGAGTATTTGATCTGAATTTGTGCTTGATACCTCCATGCGTTCTTGAGAAAAAGGGTCTTGACACACAGACGGACGGACAACAAGTGATCCTATAAAGGTTCCGTTTTTTCCTTTTGAGGTACGGAACCCTAAAAAGTAATTTAAAAAACCGATCTGACTATTTGGATACCAAAAAGTATAAAATAAGACATGAACTGAAGTCATTGTAACTAATCAATTTACATCGTATAAAATTATTTAAAAAAAATAACAAAGTTGTCCGTAGTGAGTAAACGCCTGTTCCGCTTAGCTATTACCCTTTTTCAATGGAAGACCCGCGTAAGTGATGATGCATTTCAAGATGATAGCAGGATATTAACCTGCAGCTAGGGGTAACCTAAGCCTTACTATTATCGCTTAAAGCAGTATTATTATAATCTTGTTGACGCCTTCTTTCAGAATATTTTAATCGTTATATTAGGGACGCCAAGATACGTCATATAAAACGTCAATTTTGAAATAATACTGCTTTACGACATGATCAGAAAACCCCCATGGCAGATTTATTAAACTCATAACCCTAATCGTTTTCTAAAATGCATCATGCTTACACGCTAAACCCATTCGCCAAACCTCGGTTTGTGTCGTTAACATACCCTTCAACGCAGTGAGCGGCGGTCAATATGTACCGGTCGTTTAGAATGCTGCCTGAACAGAATGTGGCGCCTTCTCTAGATATTTGCGCTTGGAAACGGAATGAGTTCTTGTCATTGTTTCTCTCCTTCCCTCCAGCGATCCTTCCTCCAACTTCATGTTCAGCTGCATCCGTTACATTTTCCGTATCGATATGACCTTCTGAAAATGCAATAAACATCAACAATTGATTCCGTAGAACATATTACTATAATATTCACTTCGACCCCTTACCAGCGCACTGCTGAGCGCTAGTCTCCTTTCAGAATGGGTTTGGTCATACCACGCTTGTCAAGTGCAGATTGGCAAACTTCACACCTTTGAGAATATTGAGGACCTCCCTAACACTGTGTTGAGCGTTGTTGCTTTAAGGTGGGTGGTCCTGGATACGATTCCTGGCAGGATCAATTTGGAAATTTATAATTTCTGAATTTTCTCTTGTCTGGTCTGGTGGGAGGCTTTGGCCGTGACTACCACCATACCGGCAAAGACGTACCGCCAAGCGATTTAGCGCTCCGGTACGATGCCGTTCAAAATTCGACTAGGGATATGGGTTTAATATGACTGCCATGCCCCTAACAGGTTATCCCGCTACCATAATAGACTGCATCCATGACTTACCACCAGGTGAGACCGCAGTCAAGTAAAAAATATGAAAATCTCTCGGGCATGCAGATTTCCTCACAATGTTTCCTTCACATAAATCAAGTGACATTGAATTTATTAAAATACACACGGATAACTCCGAAAAACATAGAGATGCATACCCGGGGATCGAACCCCGACCGGCCTAATAGGACGCCGGGCGTCTGAATCGGTAGGGTATCACCGCTTTTTGAACATGTAATAGTCAGTCAGTCATATTTATAATACTAAGGCCCGCTTTCAGAGATGCCGGGTTATGTTGAATCCAGGAATGTTGAAATTTTTACAGAAGTCTTATACGAATTCTATCAAAGTCGCAGATAACTCGGAGTTAAAAGGATAACCCGGCGTTTCTGCCTCTGTAAACAAACACTTGAATAATTACCCGGAAAAGCTGACGTCACAATCACTAAACAACATAGAAAGTAAAACAACATTACGATGTTTGCGACCAACCAAACATCAATCAATAAGTGGCGATGTGACATACGAGAAAGATATATTAAATACTGATCCTTATCTGCATAACACATTTTTCCCACCCACATTACATTGTCATTGAACAGTTTAATTTATTGCTAATTTACCCTCGTAATAATTAACATAGTCCATTATTGACAATTTAATAAATATCTTCTTCTTTCTTCTTCTTTATAAATAAAGTATAAAAAGTAGACATAATATCAACGCACAGCTTAAACCGCTGGTCCTAGAGACATGAAATTTGGAGAATGTGTTCTTTATAAAGACTAGATATCCACTAAGAAAGGGTTTTTCGAAATTCTACCCCCAAAGGGGTAAAATAGGGGTTGCAAGTTTGTATGAAAGTCCGTCGTTTTTTAAGTTATAGCCATGAAACTTGGTATGTGAGCTGCGGGTTGAAAATAAAGAAATACGTGTTTCACTGTTTTTGAAAATTCGACCCACAAAGGGGTGAAATAGGGGATGAAAGTTGGTATGAAAGGCCTTCTTTACTTTAGATATTTTTCAAGTTATATCAACGAAACTTGGTATTTTGGCTTTCGTTAAAAAATAAAAAAGTACGCCTGTCACAGTTTTTCAAAATTCTACCCCCAAAATGGTAAAATAGGGGTTGGAAGTTAAAGTCTTTCATTTCTTAAGTTATAACCATAAAACTTGGTATATGAGCTGCGGGTTAAGAATAAAAAATACGTGTTTCACAGTTTTTGAAAATTCGACCCCCAAAGGGGTGAAATAGGGGATGAAAGGCCTTCTTTTCTCAAGATATTTTGCAAGTTATATCAACGAAACTTGGTATGTTGGCTTTCGATATAAAATTAATAAATACGAGTGTCACCGTTTTTCAAAATTTTACCCCTAAAGGCGTAAAATGGGGGTTGAAAGTTTGTATGAAAGTCCTTCATTTTTCAAGTTATAGCCATGAAAGTTGGTATTTTAGCTTCTGGTTTAAAATAAAAGATACATGTTTCACAGTTTTTGAAAATTTTATCCTCAAGGACGTTTAATAGAGAGTTTGTCTTTCAATCACGCCGCAACAGAGCAACAGTTCGACGTGATTTCTTGCATGGGTATAGATGAGGACCTGGAGAGTGGCATATTTATTTTATCCCGGAAAATTAAGGAGTGCCTGTAGGAACGTAAGCCACGCGAACGAAGTCGCGGGCGTCCGCTAGTTACCTTATACAGGTTTTTATTATTTAAAACTAATAGGTAACCTAAATGCTGATTTACATAAAACTACTTTTTATACTTCAAAAAAAAGCACCTTCATGCAAGCTTTCAACCCCCATTTCACCCCCTTTGGGATGGATTTTTGTAAAATTACTTTTACAGGTTTTTATTATTTAAAACTAATAACTTAAATGCCGATTTTCTTGCCGAATCTCTTACTTCAAAAACATAGGACTTTCATACAAACTTCCAATCCTCATTTCGTCCCTTTAGCGGTTAATTTTCTCAAAAACCGTTTCTTATCTGATGCCTACGCCACAGGGTAAACCTACCTTCCAAATTTCAAGTTTGTATGCTTTACAGTTCCTGAGATATCGTGATTAGTGAGTGAGTGCGTGAGTAGTATTTTGCTGTTATAAATTTAAATAATTTAATATAAAAAATTCTTTTTAAACAACCGACTTCAAACTCCCGCGCCAACTTTACAACAACAAGCACACGCTATACAAAGTACTTATTTTATTGTTGATATTTTAAAAACCGCTCGACCGATTTCGATAAAATTTATATGAGACCACATGGGAAGTATGCCCTTTCAAATAAAAAAAAATCATCCAAATCAGTCCACCCAGTCAAAAGTTCTGAGGTAACAAACATTAAAAACAAAAAAAAACAGTCGAATTGAGAACCTCCTCCTTTTTTTGAAGTCGGTTGAAAATATATTTAGATTGCTGCCTTGATTCATCATCGTTTTTTTCAACATTTCAACTCATCGACGGCCCACTACTGAGCACGAGTCTCCTCTCAGAATGAAAAGGGTTTAGCATAGTCCACCACGCTAGCCGAGTGCGGATTAGTAGAAGTCAGCTTCCTACACCTTTGAGGACATTAAAAAACTCTTCGAAGGTTTCCCCACGATGTTTTCCTTCACCATCAAAGCGAGTGATATTTAATAAACACACACAAATCCGAAAAGTTAGATATGCGTGCCCGGGGATCGAACCGACCACCTGAATAAAAGGTTGCGCGTCTAAACTACTAGCCTATCGCCGCTTATCATACTCTAAAGCTGCCTCGATTATGGCACGGCCTTGATAATAAAAATAAATGAATACTAGCACACGCATTAGGTAGGGTTCCGTAGATATCAACATCATTGTTTCAGCCTGCAGTCAACCATTTCATGCACATAATAGTAATTGTCCTTTACACCATACAATCCATACTTCCATACTATATAATATTATAAATGCAAAAGTGTGTCTGTCTGTCTGTCTCTCTGCTACGCTTTCACGGCCCAACTACTTAACCGATTTTTATGAAAATTGGTACAGAGATAGGTTGTATCCCGGGGAAGGACAAAGGCTACTATTTATCCCGGAAAATTGAGAGTTCGCGCGGGAATCAAAAAACATCAATCCACGCGGACGAAGTCGCGGGCATCGTCTAGTTTTAAATAATATCTTAGGAGTTATCGCTAAATTAAAACTGACGCGTGAACAAATAAATTTAACCGAAACTCACTCCTTGAAATTTAAATGACAGTCGAACCTAACGCGACCAAAGCCGCGGGCAAAAGCTATTTTTATAATATAATCACGGCATAACCATTATAATTCTATATTTTATTATGTCCTTCCCCGGGATACAAACTATCCCAATACCAGATTTCATCAAAATCAGTTGAACAGATGGTCCATGAAAGCGTAGCAGACAGACGGACAGACAGAACGACACACTTTCGCATTTATATTAGTACTAACGAATGCCCGCAACTTCAACTGCGTGGTTTGAGGTTTTTTGGTTCCCGCAGCAACTCTTTATCAACGCACAGCCTAAACCGCTAGGGTTAGAGGCCTGAAATATTGACAGTAGGTTCCTTTTGTGACTAGGCGCTCGCTAAGGAAGGATTTTTCAAAATTCCACCCCTAAGGGGGTGAAATAGGGGTTGAAAGTTTGTATGAAAGTCCGTCATTTCTCAAGTTATATCCATGAAACTTGGTATATGAGCTATTGGTACAAAATAAAAAAAAATACGTGTTTCACAGTTTTGAAAATTCCACCCCCAAAGGGGTAAAATAGGGGTTGAAAATTTGTATGAAAGTCCGTCATTTCTCAAGTTATATCCATGAAACTTGGTATATGAGCTATCGGTACAAAATAAAAAAATAGGTGTTTCACAGTTTTTGAAAATTCCACCCCCAAAGGGGTAAAATAGGGGTTGAAAGTTTGTGTGAAAGTCCTTCATTACTCAAGTTATAGGCATATAACTTAGCATTTGGGTTCAGTTAGATATGCAGAAGTACGTGTTTCACCATTTTTGAAAATTCTACCCCCAAATGGGTAAAATAGGGGTTGTAAGTTGGTGTAAACGGCCGGCGTTTTCAAGTTAAAGCCATGAAACTTGATATTTGGGCTACCGGTTTAAATTATGAAAGCAATAGAAAGAAAAGCGACGTGTTTTTTTTTCATGGGTTCTTTTTATACCGGAAAATTAAGGAATGCTTGGGATTTAAAAAACTTATGCCACGCGAACGAAGTCGCGGGTGTCCACTAGTATTAGTTATAACTAATTATTACTTATAATAACTAAATTTTAAATTCACTTGAATATAGTTATATTATAAAATATGAAAAAATATATTAGTTTATTGGTTTTTTCCTTCAATCACGCCGCAACAGATCATCGGATGGGTGTGATTTTCTTGCATGGGTATCGTTGAGAACCTCATGCATATACATGAGGTTCTCAACGATACCCATGCAAGAAGATTACCTTTATAATTTGATTTAATGAAATTCGAACGGAAGCGAAGCCGGTGGCGGTCGCTAGTTAATAAAAAAATGTTTGCAGTTTTGTATAATTCATTTATTTGATAAAACTGAAAATTATGTGACGGTGGTAGCGGCTTAGCTCCAGTTAACTTAGCCCATGACTGCGATCGCACAACTGGTGGTAAGAAATGACGCGGCCTGATATGGTAGCCGGCTAACCTGGTATGGGTGTGGCAGATATTTATTAATATATATATAGCTGCTCGTGCTGATTCATTGATTGATCACCTCTCCTGAACAATTTTGTATGAAAAAAATTTTTTTCACTGACTATTTCGTATAGAGGGGAAAAATTCATGAGAAGGAAATATACGGAGAGAGCTGATGATTGAGGATTTCGAAGACGGGTGAACAGCACAGCCAGGGTATTGAAGATAAGTGGGGGGTGCTCGACCAAATGTCATTCGAAACTTCATCCAATTGACAGTGAGCTGAAAAAATTTTCAAAATGGCGGATTTAAGATGGCCGCCATACAAATTTCGTCAGTGTCTATCTCGGAGAGTATAGAAGATGGAAGAGTGGTTTCTTGGCAAAAGATGATCAGGACATGAAGGTCTACTTGATGAACAGGAAAAAAATTCAAGATGGCGGAATTTATTTTTCCATAGAAAATGTATGGCGAATATTGACATAATTTTTCGGAGAAAAAAATATATGGAGAGCGATGATGATCGAGGGTTTGAAAGATGGGTGAGGAGCACGGCCAAAATTTAATAGGTGTCTATTTCAGAAAGTATACTGGGCGGAAGAGTGGAAGTAGGAAATATGCATGACTTTGATATGGTTTTTTTACAAGATTTGAGAATTGTCGGTTTGCCGTTAGGAAAGGCAAGATGGTGAAATTACATGGCACCTAAAGGTACCCGATCGTCAGCGGTATGATATTGATACTAATCAACTTAGGAAGGTTTCTTTGTGTTTTTACTTCAACGGTCTCTTACACTGCATGCATGTCTGGAAAGTTTTTTTACATTTAAAGGCCCTTTTAGATTTTTAGGGGGGTCTCTGTTTTATGTTTTCTTATGAGAATTTTTTTTACGTCTGTCGGACGCTTGGCATCGCTGGCGCTTCCACTGTGCTCGCTAGCATAGCAGTGTGTTGTTTACTTCAGAACACGTAAGCAGTACACGTAAGCATAACACTAGGATAGGAGGAGAGGAAGTAAGTAGACAGTGGGCCTCGCGGTCTGCTACGCGGTCCGCTTCAGCGGGCCGCGCATCCACGCGCCATACTAGTTACGTATATACCAAACAGGTTTATATAAGGAACACTAAATCGATTGACGGCACGTTGTTACCGGTAGGGTGGTAAGTAGCCACGACCAAAGCCTCCCACCAGACAAAATCTGAGAAAATTCAGAAATTATAACTTCCCAAATGTAGGGTACCTACATTTCGTCGGAAATTGAACCCGGCACCTCACGCTTTTAACACCGCAGCGCTCATCACTGCGTCGTAGCTGTGCAGGACTGAGGATGCTCAGTTCTCGTTCGGAACTAAGTACATTAGGCCTTTATTTTGAGAATTTGAACTAAGAACAGGTAGCTTATAAAATACCAGCAGTACTTGACTGGAATTACTCTCCGAATGCACAACAGTTTTCGTACTTAAAAGTTAACATTACAATAGATATTATATTATGGTTTCATTATTCTATTCTTACTATCAAATCCAGATGCTAAGAATATGTTTATCTCTTTTCCTCTTACGATTACCTACAGTTACTCGAGAATAAAGGATAGAATGATAACTGTCATCCTAATAACTAGTGTTTCACCCCGAACTGAGACCTCACGGTATCCATAAGATAGTTTTAACTATAAATTGTAATAGTAACTAGTAACATTGTGAGAAAAGTTGAAAATAAAAGTCGAGTAGGTAGGCTCTAGGTACTCACTATAAAATGGGGTTTCACGCCCGTACTTATTTAGAGATTTTTGGTTTTTTTCTCACACCTAAAATATCTAATTGTTGATTTAATTTTATGATTCCAAATCACTTTCTACTACTCATATTTATTGATAACTAGATGATTCCCGCAACTTCGTCCGCGTGGACCAAGTTTTTTCGATTCCCGCGGGAACTTTTGAATTTTCCGGGATAAAAAGTAGCCTATGTCCTTCCCCGGGATACAACCTATCCCTGTACCAAATTTCATCAAAATCGGTTGAATAGATGGGCCGTGAAAGCGTAGCAGACAGACAGACAGACAGATAGACAGACAGACAGACACACTTTCGCATTTATAATATTAGTATGGATTTATAATAAAAATTCAATGACTCTTTTAAATAGCGCGCACATAGACTACGGCGCGTTGTTGTAATTGCGTTTTTTTTATTGGATTCATAGCTCTAGGTTCTAGTTCTTAACTCCCAGCCTGGACTATTCAGCCTTTACTTTTTTGATTTATAAAACTTAAAACAATTTTAATTAATTATTGTATTAAATACAATTTTTTTTTCTGAATTAATTTCATCAATTTACATCTAAATGTCATTATTTTTTACATACAAAGACAATAATATCTATTTATTTATTTATTTATTTATTGAAATGCCAACAAATATTGTACAAACAATTAATAATTTTAAAGGAATACAATTGTCATATTCTAACACAATACTTAATTACAGGCATATACGGCATTAATGATTATCCGGTCAATATGTTTTTTTTTTTGTTTTTTTTTTCACAAAACAAAGAATACCTACAGCTAATATATTCACATTATTAAAATAACAATAATTAAATAAAGGAATGAATACTAATATTATACAATTAATTTAAATTAAATTAATAAAATAGGTACCTACAATAAATTAAGTACAGTTAAATTATATCCTACTATACATCCTACAAATTAAGTTAAAGATTGAGCCGGCAAATTTAATAAAAGAGAAAAATATTTCATCCAGTAACAGTTACAGTTAGTTTATGTCATCAAATAAAGTTTCTTCTTAAAGCTAGTTAAAGTATCATGAAAAATGTCAATGTCAAGGTCGGTCAAATTGTTATAATAATTAATAAATCGACTAAATAATTGGGGAGTATTTGCAAGGATTACTTTTGGAAAATGTTGGTATAAAGGTGCTTTTTAGGGGAAATCTGGGAGGACGCCGAGGAACATGTATGTTAATCTGGTTCAACAAGTCGGGAGAGTCTAATGTGCAGTGGATAATTTTATACAATGCTGTTAGATCAGCCACAAGCCTTCGTTTTTCAAGGGGTTGAATTTTAAAATGTTTTAGACGCGTTTCGTAGACAATATCATTAGGAACCTTCTTGCAAGAAAACTTTTTTTTAGAAGTAACGTGGACTTACAAAAATTTAAAAATAAACTGCAAATTTACTGCATGAGGGCAGTAAATTTAACTTACAAGCCCTGTTTACTGCCTCTGTAAGTGTATTTTTCGATCGATAATTGATCAAGTTTCAGGCTCAGCCTTTCAGAAAGTTGAGAGTTCTGAGGTCAACTTTAGACGTTAGAAAATCTCCACTTTGAAAGCCCCCAATTTCGTCAATTTTAGGGTAAAAATTAAATATAATATATTTTTAGACTCTATTCCTAATTATCTTTAAAATGATTTACCGCAACCTTATGTAACGCTATTTAAAATATTTTACTACGCATTCGCTTCTATGAGACTCCCCCTGAAATTTATAACTTTTTAAGCCATATTCGCTGGAGGCCATCGGTTTACATATTATATTTAATTTTGAAGTAATTACGTTCAGTAATTCAGAAGTTATCGAATATTTAAGGCTCTGACAGACGGACGGACGGACGGACGGACAAGTGCAAATTCACTCAAGTAGACTCAGAGACCTTTGCTTCGCTCGGTTAATAATAAGAGGAAAAGAGATAAGCCTATTCTTATTATTACGATAATATCTGGACTAGGTTAAACAATTTGCCCGTGACACAATTACACAAATCAAACCGTACGGAGCCGCTGCCTCACGCATATTACTATACTAAGGCTCACGCTCTGCGGGCCGTTTTTGAGGTCGATCCGCGGGTTTTCTCTGAGGTCGCTGTGACGTATCTCCAGGACGCTCCTGATCAAAATCTGAATAATCTGCAGGAAACTCTGTGGTTCCTCCGATATAGTCGGGATAGTTTGGATCACCTGCAGGGCGCTGTGACGTACCTCCAGGACGCTCCTGATCATAATCTGAATAATCTGCAGGAAACTTTGTCGTTTCTCCGATATAGTCGGGATAGTTTGGATCACCTGCAGGACGCTGTGACGTATCTCCAGGACGCTCCTGATTATAATCTGAATAATTTGCAGGAAACTTTGTCGTTTCTCCGATATAGTCGGGATAATTTGGATCACCTGTAGGAAACTCTGTCGTTTCTCCGATATAGTCGGGATAGTTTGGATCACCTGCAGGACGCTGTGACGTATCTCCAGGACGCTCCTGATCATAATCTGAATAATTTGCAGGAAACTTTGTCGTTTCTCCGATATAGTCGGGATAATTTGGATCACCTGTAGGAAATTCTGTCGTTTCTCCGATATAGTCGGGATAATTTGGATCACCTGTAGGAAACTCTGTCGTTTCTCCGATATAGTCGGGATAGTTTGGATCACCTGCAGGACGCTGTGACGTATCTCCAGGACGCTCCTGATCATAATCTGAATAATTTGCAGGAAACTTTGTCGTTTCTCCGATATAGTCGGGATAATTTGGATCACCTGTAGGAAACTCTGTCGTTTCTCCGATATAGTCGGGATAATTTGGATCACCTGTAGGAAACTCTGTCGTTTCTCCAATATAGTCGGGATAATTTGGATCGCTTGTAGGAAACTCTGTCGTTTCTCCGATATAGTCGGGATAATTTGGATCACCTTCACCAGGACGCTCGTGAGGATGTTTTTCAGGTCGCTTTGAAGGTTTTTGAGGTCGTCCTGCGGAATGTCCAGGTTTCTGCGAGCCATTTTCTGATATGCCGTTTAAGATGAAATTACGTATCTCTTTTGCATCAACGTAAGTAAATACGCTGGGCCCCATACCAGGACCGCAGCCTCTAGCGAAGGAACTCACCCCAACAAGTCGAAGGCCCACAGTGGCTGGGTCACCCCCATCGCCCTAAAGAAAGAACATACGTATTCCGTTACATTTCATGAAAATTTCTTTTTTTATTCGTTTATTAATAGTAATTATTGTATCATGTTAAATAAATGTCTCGTCAAAATAAATACGTACTGAATACTACTACTGAGTACTAGTGGTTCGCCATAAACTAGGGCCTCGCGTCTTATTAATTCAGACCTATCGAGTACCACAATGCAGTGTGAACACATTTGTAAAGAAAGGCTATAGGATAGTTAATAAAGTTCTAGGAAAAACTGTGTTAATATCATAAACACTTTTTTATTAAGTTAAGAACTCTTTGATTTTTCGGGATGTAAAGAAGCTAGCTTTTGTATTTCCCCGGGATACATCCTATCCCTGTACAAAATTTCATCAAAATCGGTTAAACAAATGAGCCGTAAAATTGTAGCAGACAGGACGACTGGTATCGTACGTCCGTCCCCGGGTCGATACCCATTTGCTTTGCGGTTCGAAAGCAAATGGGTATCGAGTAGTAGTATTTATTATGCTAGTAGGGAATGCCCAACCTTAAGCTCACCAAGAGATTTAGCATTCCGGTACGATCCTGTGTACAAATTTGTCAGGAGTAAGTATGGGTTGACTGCCTCGTTGGTCTAGTGGTTAGTATGTTTGACTGCGGCTGACGAGGTCCCGGGTTCGAGTCCCGGGTCGGGCCATAATAAGTGTTGGGTTTTTCTGACTGGAAATTCTCAGCACTAGCCCGGAGTCAGGAAGTTGACGGTGTTTCACCCCCGTGCCTCGGAGAACACGTTAAGCCGTCGGTCCCGGTTATTATCACTAACATGATAATAAATAAATAAATAATAAAGTCTAAGCTCTAATTCCCTCTCTCCTATGAGAGTGGAGGCCTGTGCCCAGCAGTGGGACGTTAATGGGCTGGGCTGGGTGGTGGTGATGGAAGTATGGGTTTAATATAACTGACAAGATAGCCCGCTGCCATCTTAGACTGCATCATCACTTACTTACCACCAGGAATTTAAAAGAAATCGGCAGTCATAGGGACTGCCGATAGAAGTGAAAACGATTTTTTCAATAAAACAAAACAAAAAAATTCAAATATAAAACTAAGGCATTAAAGTTTAATTACGAATGTACTATTTATACTTATGACCTTTTGTCTTAACAAGAACGGTGTCGGTCTCGTGTTTCCACATTTTTACCCCCTACCAAAAAGTGCTCAACGCGCCTAAAGAAGTTTTCACTTCAAAAAACATAAAATGTAATTACCACGCAAGTTCCTTTATCCATGTCCCGGAGGCTGTATCCGCAGATCATGTTTTTGGTGATGCTCATCATTGGATAGAATACCTGACATTCCATATTACTTATAACTGGCAAGTCGACAGCCCTTATTTTATCAGCAAGTTTCCTTTGATTGTCCTGCGAAACAAACATTTTTTTTTTTTACTGTCGAAAATTCCTGTTGGTATTGATTATCCAACAACCTTAAAAACTATATAGAAATAATTAACTATTAACTACTTAAGTACTAAAACAATTAAGTTACTACTAACTACTACTAACAGGCAACTAAAGCTCCTAAGTCTACCTTAACTAATAATCTCTATACTAATATACTCTATACTTCATCAATCAATCAATCAAATAAATATTATAAATGTGAAAGTTTGGATGGATGTATGGATGTATGGATGTATGGATGTTTGTTACTCAATCACGCGCCAACGGCTGATCTGGCTGAAATTTGGCACAGAGATAGAATATAGTCTGGAATATCACATAGGCTACTTACTTTTTATCCCGGAAAATTAAGGAGTTCCCGCGGGAACCAAAAAACCTCAATCCACGCGGACGAAGTCGCGGGCATTAGCTAGTAAACAATAAACTTTAACAAACAAATATAAATTATGAATGCGACAAGCTACACGGAGGTGCTTCCATTCCCCCTATTGGCAACTTTAACTATGTTAAGGGTGAATTTTAGAAACACCTCCCTGCTGCCGTCTTCCTTGACCAGATTATGTAAGCTGTTTTCTGCGATAGTGCAACCCAGAATCAACTCCGCATCTGTCCGGCATTTAATATCTCGGACACTGGCATAAAATGTGCATTATTGACTCCGAGCTAGAACCACCACAGATACAAGCGGGCGAACTCTTTAGTTTGAATCTATGCAAATATTCTCCAAATCCAACATGCCCTGTAAAAAGTTGAGCCAGCTGATTGTTCAGAGCTACTTTCTTTAAAGTTTTGTAGGCCAGATGGATGTCCAGGAAGATACCTCGGTGACAGCACCACACGGATCAAGATGCTAACTGTTTTGCCATTTGTCGATGGTCTCTTGTCGTATGTGCCACTTTTCCGAAGAGACCGGGAGCGTGTCATATACGGCAGCGGTTCTTTTTGCGAGCGCGACTTTTTTTGCTATTTCATCGCCCTCTCGTTTCCGAGTATGCCTGCGTGTGCCTTTACAAAAAAAATTCTTACTTCTCCATTGCCTCTTTTCAGATCTTCAAGAGTATTCCGAATCTCAAACTGTAGATTTTTAGGATCCTCGATTGACTGGAGTGCCGATTAAGAGTTATTTAGAATGTTATCTTTAACGCTATCAGCTTTCTTGTTCAGTAATCTGAGTGCATGAAGAATGGCTATCAATTCGGCTTGAAATACCGAACAATGTTTTCCTAACTTTAGCGAGTGTTATTTTAGTTCGCGCCCACCTTCCCACCAAGTGACGGCTGGTCTCACTTTTCCCTCAATTTTACTGCCTACTATCCGTAAATAATTTTGGGCCAATTGTTAGGAATTTGCTCAACTTACTCAGGCGTGTTAATGACCTCGTACGTAATACGGTGTATTTCAGCAGGATGTGGTAGCTGGAAGGGGCTTATCCTCAATTCAATTGGCCTATCCGGCAGAATGTATAAGGGTTCGCCCTTTTTTATCTTTTGAAGAGCAGCAGATTCCTCGACTCTCAGATCTAATGGTATGATGCCGCCTAATAAAATGCCTTGGTCGACACTGTCCTATGGGCTTTGCATATTTTGATTGCGAACATGCGAGTTAGTTTTCTAAGAAACTTCTTTGCATATTGTTTCTTCATGATAGAAGCCCAAGCACACGCTGAATACAAGACCGTTGGCTCAATTACAGCAAGATATATGAGTCTTATTATTTCTGGGTTGAGTCCCCAAGTGGCTTTAGCCGCTCTTAACTCTGCTTTATATACGTTGGTGACTTTATTGCATCATCATCATCATCATCTCAGCCTGCGGACGTCCACTGCTGAACATAGGCCTTTCCCAAAGAACGCCACCACACCCGGTCCTCAGCCTTCCTCATCCAGCCACTTCCCGCCACCCTCTTAATGTCGTCGGTCCATCGTGCTGGAGGGCGCCCCACACTACGCTTACTTGTACGTGGTCTCCACTCCAAAACTTTCCGGCTCCAGCGGCCATCGCTCCTTCGACAGGCATGGCCTGCCCACTGCCACTTGAGCTTGCTAATGGCTTGGGCTATGTCAGTGACCCTGGTTCTCTTACGGATCTCTTCATTTCGGATCTTGTCCTTAAGAGAAACTCCTAACATAGCCCTCTCCAAAGCTCTCTGAGCGACTTTAAATTTGTGGATCAAGCCTTTTGTTAGTGTCCACGTTTCAGCGCCATAAGTGAGGACGGGAAGGACACACTGATTATAGACTTTCGTCTTCAGGCATTGAGGTATTGACGATGAGAAGACCTGACTTAATTTTCCAAACGCTGCCCAGCCCAGCCGTATTCTTCTGTTGGCTTCTTCGTCGACTTTATTGCATACTTTGTCTAAATGCTCACTGAAATTTAATTTCCGGTCAATTGTTAAGCCTAGTAAGGTGAGGGAGGACGATATTTATAGCTAAAGTACTTACGTACGTCGTTTAACTTGAAGCATGGTGTGTCGAAATTCCGTCTATTGGTTACAATAACGACTTAAGTTTTGTGCGCTGCGAATCGCATTTTGTTATGTGAGCCCCATTGTGCAACTAATTCCAACGCTTTGTTGAACTTTCCATTAAAATTTTCCGTTTTGTTATCTGCCGCTATGATAAGGATGTCATCAGCAAAAGCTTGCACTCGCGCTTGGAGGGTGTCAGGTTGCCATAATAGAAGATCCAAAAGTATATTCCACATCAAACCTGCTGCCTGCAAATGCTGCAACCCACATACCGTAGAGTGACTGTTCTTTCGCAAAAGTAGCTGGCAATAAGTTTAAGAAGATATGGGTCACAACTTTTCTTAATTAACTGCTCGATTATTTTTGGCCACCAAACATTATCAAATGCACCTTCTATGTCTTAAGATACAACTGCTACTATTTTCTTCTCTTGCTTTCCCCTATTTATTATTAAAAGGGCGTCATACAGAGCATCTTCCGTACTCTTTTGGGGCATAAAGGCGAACTGTCTAGTTCTTAATTTGTTCTCGTTACCGAAGGTCCACATTAAACGATTGCAGAACAACTTCTCCAAGATTATCCCATGTATTGGAAGAAGACCGATGGGTCTGTATGCTTTGGGCTTGGTGTAATCATCTTTTCCGGGTTTCCTTAGTACCTTTACCGTTGCATTTTTCCAGCTCTTGGGAAAACACCCTACTGACATACATTTGTTCATCAGCTCCAGTAGAAATATGGACTCAGCACGGAATGCTTCTCTGCAGATATCGGCTGTGAGACCATCGTCACCTGGTGCTTTGTTAGGACTAATGTTTTCAATAATATCAACCAGCTCATGCATCTGGAACAGTGTGGTTGGATTGACTGTACCTAAATTTCTATGTAGATTCTCGATATATTCGTTTGATAACTTCCTTATATTTCTTTGGTTGTCGTCATTTTCATTCGGATCATCAACTGTATAGAATGACTCCGCCAACAACTGAGCTGATTCTTGGGGGTTGAGGTCGGTATTACCTGACTTCAGCGTCATATCCGCGCTACTTCTTCCCGCATATCGGAGGTAATTTTTTTCCCATACTGTTTCCTTCTCCTGGGTTGTACAAAAATCTTTCCAGCTATTGGTACGAATCATTAGTATTGTTTTTTTATATTCCTCGAGGATGTCCAAGTAGACTTTTATTATGAATGGTTTCCGGACAGGATTTGCTTTCTTTGTTTTCCTCCTAGCGCGAATTACTTTACCTTTCAGTGTTTTAAGATCATTGTTCCACCAGTTTATTATTTTTGTTACAAATAGGCGTAAAGCTAGGTATGGTGTTGTCACAAGCCAGTGTTATGCACTTTGGGTAGCTTTCCACTAAGTAATTGATTTCCTCAGGAGAATTAGCCCCTTTAATTGCGTCTACAGTCACACCTGACACACCCATTAAGTTGATTAGCTCTTTTTAAATAAAATCCAATCTGCTTTCTTGGTGTTGTATTTTCTGGTTGAGCTCCTAAGTACTGGTTGCTGTGCCTGCTTAGTACTGACCACTTCAAAGGTAATTGCCCTGTGGTCTGAGATTGTGACGAAATTCACATCCACTTTCCAATTTAGAACTCTATCTAAAAATGGTATTGAGCGCACCGTGACGTCAACAATGCTTTGGTAAGGGGTGTTCTGTCGGATAGTATAAAAAGTAAGCATGGAGCCTTCGTTGAGGACCTCCAGACTCCGTTGTGTTAGGTAGTCAGTGTATTGCGCTCCCCGGTCATCCTTCGCATCGTGGCCCCACCACCGACACTTGGCATTATAATCCCCACCTATGATGACCAGCTCTGTGCCGAGATTATTAAGTACAATATCTAATACAAGTATAGCCCCAACTATATTCTCTGTCAAAAGATTAAATTTTTCTATTACCTATATATTAGGATCTAATACAACAATGGAGGATTTGACAGGTTTATTTCTATTAGTGAACCGTTGGATAGTACAATATGGTATAGTTAAGATTCCGGATACCCCTACATCCTCTCTTGTGAGAGTAACGCGGTATAAGACCTGGAGGTTGATTCATGTATGAACTCTTGAGTTGCAACTAACCCCTCCCCGGGTTGCACTGGGCTATCTTATATCTCACTTTCAGTGACCTATTTGATGACCCTGTATCGTTCTTTGTATCAACATCAACCTTATCAGTAAGATATCGAATGTCGAGCTATACTATCCCATTTTTTTCATTCAGAGCTGTCTGAGTTATATGCAGCATGGCTGAGTTGAGAGTTTTCTGTACCGAGTTTTCTGCAGTAACTGCATGTTGGACTATCGTTACGCCTTTGACATTGTCTGGTATCATGGTTATCACCGCAGTATCCACAGGTGACGTTGTCTTTGCATTCTCGCGTCAAATGGGCGAATCCCATTCAATGGTAACATTGAACTATCGGTGACTGGCCAATTGCCGGTATTAACTGCAACCAAATCCGCAACTTTTGGTCTTTAAGAAGTTTCCATAGATGTGCTGAAACTTCTATTACGATGTTAGATACTTCTTTGGTTCTGCCCTTTTACCTTCGCATCACCTTAATGTGAATGTCATGGTCATTTACTGATGAAATTCTCGAGGTGTTTTGATTCAGAATGGCGTCGATTATCTGTTTATCGGTAATATCTTTTACGACTCCAATAATTTTTAGGCGTGGTTTCTTGGTTTTGCATTTGGGAGACTGTTAGTTTTTTATCAGAATTCTTGATGGCTGTTTCCATTTTTAACCTATCTGCTTCTGAGTCGCATCCAATTATCACCTTGTGATTCTTTCGTTTACACAAGGAAGTTATTCCAACACCGAGCTGGATCACATCAACGTTGGTTTTAATTAACTTTACCACGTCATCACACGTATCAGGTGGATCCGAAGACTCCACTAAAAGTGGGTAATGTGGCTTCGCTACTGGCTCTCGTGTGGAGATTGCGGTAGGAGCCACGCTTACAGAGTCGTGAATTTTGTTTTGCCCGTTTATGACTTCGCTGTAAATTTTCCTAATTGTTTCTGCAGGAGGGCTACAGTTATTTTGGATTCGTTCATTCTGATTCGTCTGATGGCACTGTCTTGCTCCTTACGCTTTTCTTCAGTCTCGTAGAGGAGCCATCGTGCCGACTCGTTCTCTTTAAATGTTTTCTTAATTTCTTCAACAAACAAACATATCAAAGTTGGGTTATTGCGCCAACGTTCGACGTATAATTTAAAGTTGTCAACCGTATTATAATTGGTTCATCCGTTCGTTAGCCGAACAATAATTATATCTTACTAGCTGATGCCCGCGACTTTGTACGCGTGGATTAAGGTTTTTAGGTTCCCTCGGGAACTCTTTAATTTTCCGAGATAAAAAGTAGCCTATGTGCTAAAAAGTAGACTATAATCTATGTGCCAAATTTCATCCAGATCCGTTCAGCCGTTGTGGCGTGATTGACTAACAAGCATCCATACATACATCCATCCAAACTTTCGCATTCATAATATTAGTATAGAGTACAGATATGGAAGTACAGAAGTATAGATTGTAGCTGTGTTATAAAACTATAATAGTACTGGATGATGCCCGCGACTTCATTTAGATTTTTGTAAAATCCCGTGGGACCTCCTAGATTTTCTGAATATGCCTATGTCCTTCCCCGGGATACAGTGTAGCTAAGTACCAAATATAGTCAAAATTAGTTGTACATATAGGCCGTGAAGGATAACAGATAGATAGACAGTCCGACAGGCAAATGGGCATACACTCTCACGTAAATAGACTATCAAGAAATACACTCTTTCGTATTTACAATTTACTAAGACGGAGTAGTAAAAAATTATAAGGTTATCGTAATATTATAAAAAGACTTGGTATATCCAAGTCTTTATTTGTAACGAGTGAACACACCTTTATATCCCCTATTTCAAAAAAATCATAGCCAGTGTCACTCGGGATGCAAGAATTCTAGTGATACCCCATTCATCCAAATATTATGTTCAAGCAGTTAGAATTTAGGGTGGAATTGAGAAACTCACATACATACATACCTATATAGATACATAATATTATGTCATTGATAGACGAGACTCTCGCAAACGAACAAGCGCGGCCGTAGGTACTATCCTTTATTCCTTGCACCCTTCTGTTTTATCTTTTAACCTTTTTGTTTATTGTTTTTATTATAAAGGTGTGCCATAAAGAATTTTATCTATCTATCATTTTCTCTCTGACTTATACTTATACTTTACCTCTTGATATCCCCATCCGGTAACGTGTAATTCATTTGGCACTGGGGCATTTGGGCTATCGATAAAGGCAAGCCGGAGTTGATCAACGAAGGGGAGTCAGGAGAGAAGATCCTCCGCCGTACGCATGTATGCAATGTCAAAGTTATTTTGAGGATAGTCATAATCCGGATGCTGAACTATTTTTTCGATGGGTACCACCAGGCCTTGACCGCGAATGACGGTCCCTACTCGAACAGTTAGATCTTGCGGCTTCGCACTAAAATAAAGAAGAGAAAAAGAAATTAATTAAAAACCGGCCAAGTGCGAGTCGGACTCGCGCACCGAGGGTTCCGTACAAACCTGTAGTATAAATATTTTTATTTTAAATATTTGAGTTGATTTTATGAAAGGTAAATTGCAGTTTACGATTTATGACGTATTAAAAAAATAAAATAAAAAAAAAATTGTAAAAGGTAGTTATAGCTAGGTACTTTTAAGATTCGTTCGTAATACTGTAGATGTAACACGACTCAAACTGTAACGACCAAAGATGTAAAACGGTAATAATTACCTTTGTTAATGAACCGCAAAACTAACTTTGTTTGTAGAGGTTTACTGTTAATATCAAAAAAACTATGCTAGTTAGAGCATTGGCTATAGTTTTCCTGTAAAATATACATAAATTCCTATTGACCATAATTATTTCAGATTTTTCGATTAGTAAACTCCGGAGATAAGGGGGGGGAACGGTATTTTTTTTGACTTTTTCCCCGATAAATCAAAAACTATCATGACTAAAAATAATTAAAAATCTGTTTTAGAATGTATAAAGTAAACCCTTTCATATGATACCCCACACAGTACAGTTATCTCACTTTTAAATTTCAACCCTCAGATTTTCCCCCCTTTTTAAATAAGAACAAAAGTAATTTCCAATTTTTTTTAATCCAGTGTCTTTGAGCCACTTATATACACAACTATTCCAAATTTCATGTCGATAGCTTTGGTAGTTACTGAAATAATCGAGTGTGACGGGCGGACAGACGGACAGACGGACAGACAGACGGAGAAAGTCGCACCATAAGGGTTCCATTTTACCATTTTGGTACGGAACCCTAAAAACCCAATACCTGACTTTTATGCCCGACCGGGAATCGAACCCAGGAGCTCGTGATCCACAGTCGACTATGCTAACCACTAGACCCACAAGGCAGTAATAATATACTTACATACAAATAATTACATACTAATACATAAACTAATAATAAACATATAAATTATGTATAATCTAATTACAAAATATACTAATATATATGAAATATAACATAAGTATTTCAACTATGGATAGGGAATATTTTTTGTTGGCGTCTTTAATTTGCAAGATAATGATTGTTAACAGCATTTTTGAATATATCCAGTGACTTAGATTGGCGTATGGTGGAAGTGCATTCCATAGCTGAACACTGAACGAATTGTTAAAGAACTTCGTTTTATGAGTTGGGGTTTTCAGCGTTAAGGTACCTTTGACAATATTATGGAGAACTCTCGGGCAGGTAGATTTAATCCGAAAAGTTAAATGCAGGAATCGAACCACGGACAACTCCAATAAGAAGCCGAGTGTCTTTGGCTATCAGCACTTTTTGAACGTTTAAGTAATAGCCAGTAGCTTTTCCTATATTATTTAAAAATCAATCAATCAATCGTTTATTTGCTTGAAACATTGTACAATAATATCACATGTTTCGTCAATGCTGACGTGCAAATTTAGAAATTTAGGCAAGTACCTACTTAATTAATACTACAATATTTAAATCATCAATATTATCAATCATAATAATTAATAAAATTCACCACAACCTTCAATACTTAAATAATAGCTTAAATAAATAAATAAATGTCAAAATTATTAAATGGTTACGCCTTATTAATTCCGAGCTGAAGAAATTCCCTCACTGAGTAACAGGGATGTGTCAGAAGCCATTTTCTCAGTGTTGATTTAAATTTTTGTAATGGCATCGACTGTATGTCTTTGGGTAGTGCGTTGAAAATTTTTATACCCATTGCATAGCAGCTTTTTAAATAAGTGGCCGTTTTCGCGCCTTTAGGTAAAACCAACCTTTCCGGATTTCTTGTATTTCTGGTAAATACAAACACTTAGGCCCGCTTGCAGAAACACCGAGTTATCAATTTAACCCTGAGTTAGCTGCTACTTAAGAATTCGTATAATAGTTCTGTCAAAATTACAAATTTATTCTACAAGCTGGCCTCTTATGATTTACCTGGAAAAGCCGCCGTCACAATCACAAAACAACATAATAAGAACAACATAGCGTTCTTTGCGACAAACATCAATCCATAAGTGGCGATGTGACATTCAAGAAAGCTGTATTATACACTAATTCTAATTTGCGAAACACATTTTTTCCACCCACATTACATTGTCATTTAACAGTTTAATTAATTTCTAATATACCCTCATAACAATTAACACAGTCCATTAATGTCAATGTAATATTATGCTTTTTACAATAGACTAGTGGTCACACGTGACTTCGTCCGCGTGGGTACAATTTCTGATTTCCTATGAGATTAAGAAGTTAAGAACTTTTCCTGATTTGCAGCAGCAAGCATATCTATAGAGAATATACATATTATTAGCTTATATTGGCTTTTATTATTTAAAACTAATAACTATTTAGGTTTAGGCTGATTTATATGTCTTTACTTCAAAAACATAGAGCTTTCATATAGCATTTCAACCCCCAGTATAGATTTATTGATCGATTTTCTTAAAATTGTTTTTACAGGATGTCGATTTTCATGTCTCTAACTTCAAAAACTTGGATCTATAATAACACTTTATGTCACAAGATTCAAACGTGTCAACGGGCCATGGAGCGTAGCATCCTAAGCATCAAACTGAAAGATAGGCAGAAAAGTGACTCCATTAGAAATAAAACAAAAATTATAGACGCTCTATGTCATAGTAAGAGCCAAAAATGGAAATGGGCAGGCCACGTTGCACGCACTTGCAACGAAAAATGGTCAAAACGCATAACGCAGTGGAGCGGCCCAAAAGGCATTAGGAAACGCGGGCATCCCAAAGAACGTTGGTCAGACGAGATAGTGGGCATCGTTGGAAAAAGCTGGGTCAACACAGCACAGAACCGAAAAACATGGCACAAAATGGAGGAGGCCTTTACCCGCAAGGGGTCCTTGGTTTAAATTCAAACAACAATATTACTGAAATATCTACTAAAATTTTACTATTTTTAAAAAAAGTCTCAAAGAATATTTCCTTAACCAAGTTGTGCCATAATAACTAAATAATTATATTATTTCTATCGTAATTCATTACTATGCTTATGTAATATTATTTATATAATAGGTATGTGTAAATTATGTATGCATTATGTATGTACTATTTATTTATGTTTATGTATAATATATATTGTTATCTATATTTACTTATTTTAATTATATGTAATGTAAAAATATATATTTTGTCTAGTATGTTTATATTATTTACTCAACTAATAATAATAACGTGTATTTTATTGTGCCACACTACCCTACACATCTCGTTCAATCCTCTCCCGGAATTTAATCAATTTTTATCCCGGAAATTAAGGAATGCCTATGGGAATTAAAAAACTTATGCCACGCGAACGAAGTCGCGGGCGTCCGCTAGTATAGTATAAATTCCCAAATTGACGCTGCCGGGAATCGAACCCGATACCTCCCGCTTATAAAATCACAGCGCTCATCACTGCGCCGTGGCCACGCAGGACTAGGATGCTCAGTTCTCGTTTGGAACTACATTCGACCTTAAAACTTATGCTTTATTTTGTGAACTTGATGATGAATTATTCCAGCTAAGAATCTAACTTAAAGAATATCAGCTGTACTTGACTGGAATTACTCTCCGAATGCACAAAAATTTTCGTGCTTAAAAGTTAACATTACAATAGATATAATATGGTTGATGGTTTTATTAAAAACTAACGCTTCTTACTATCATATCCAGATGCTAAGACTATGTTTATCACTTTACATCTTATGATTACAGTCAGTCGAGAATAAAGAATACAATGCGAACTGTCATCAACATAGGATTCTAATAACAGATTCGGATTCTTATTTTTACTATCCTGATAGCATCTGGATGGGGTTATACAATTTGCCCGTGACATATAAAAACACATGAACCAAATCGTTAGGAGCCGCTGCCTCGCGCATAAATTATGCCAAGGTTCTCGCTCTGCGGGCCGTTTTTGAGGTCGATCCGCGGGTTGCCTCTGCGGCCCATTTGAAAGCTCTTCAGGTCGATCTGCGTGGACCTCTTCCGGACGCTCCTCGAGATAATCTGGAACACCTGAAGGACGTTTTGACGCATCTCCAGGACGCTCCTGATCATAATCTGAATAATCTGCAGGACGCTGTGACGTATTTCCAGGACGCTCCTTAACATAATCTGAATAATCTGCAGGTCGCGGTGACGTATCTCCAGGACGCTCCTGATCATAATCGGAATAATCTGCAGGAAACCTTGTTGTTTCTCCGATATAGTTGGGATAATTTGTATTACCTGCAGGACGCTCGTCGAGATGTTATTCAGGTCGCTTTGAAGTTCTTTGAGGTCGTCTTGGTTGGGGATTTACAGGTCTCTGCGAGCCATTTTCTGATATGCCATTTAAGATGAAATTACGTATCTCTTTTGCATCAACGTAAGTTAATACGCTGGGCCCCATACCAGGACCCCAGCTTCTACCGAAGGAACTCATCCCAACAAGTCGTGGGCCCTAAAAAAAGGACATACTTCGTTACATTCATTCAAAATTTCATTTTTTTAGTTGTAATAGTAATTGTATCTTGTTAAATAAAATATGTCTCGTCATCCTTCCTTCTTTATCCTTACTATCTTACTTAATATTATAAATGTGAAAGTTTAGATGGATGTATGGATGGATGTGTGGATGTTTGTTACTTAATCACGCCCCAACGGCTAAGCGGATCTGGCTGAAATTTGGCACAGATATAGATTATAGTCTGGAATAGCACAAAGGCTACTTTTTATCCCGGAAAATGAAAGAGTTCCCGCGGGAACCAAAAAACCTCAAACCACGCAGACGAAGTCGCGGGCATATACGCTAGTAATTTTATAAACGCAAAAGTTTCTATGGATGTTTGTTACTCTTTCACGCCGGAAGAAATAATACTGTCGAGCACATTCACGTTGTAAAGGCATCGGTGTAGTTCGCCGCTCAGTTGCGTTGCGGTTTGTTCTGGTGTAGTAGTTGTAGTTGCACACGATTAAACCAGACGGGGCGATATATAAAATGAATATTTTGTGTATATTTGCAATAAACTATTTTGAACGCACTGTGTTGTTGGATGCTGTCTAATGTGAGGGATAACGATATTTTATCTGCCTATGGTGGATTTATATACATACTAGCTGATGCCCGCGACTCCGTCCGCGTGGAGATATGAAAAATAGATAGTAGCCGATTCTCAGATCTACTGAATATGCATATTAAATTTCATAAAAATCGGTCAAGCCGTTTCGGAGGAATATGGTAACTAACATTGTTACACGAGAATTTTATATATAAAGAGATCGTAATTACAACATACTTACAGGTTTAGTACTATACCAACTATTATCGCAGGTCGGGTCTGTCCTGTGGAGCGTACGGTATCTCGCTTCAGCGATGCCTCAGCACGGCTGGTTCTGTCTGATGTCTACCTAGTTGGACGTTGAGATGGGATTGGTTTGTTGTTGAACCAGAGAGCTTGCTTTCTGTGCGCAGTGTACTTCGTGTATGCGTCTACGTTCTGTTGTACGTCTGACCTTATCTTGCGATCTACTTATCTAAATTACGTACGACGTTCGCTATGCTCGAACGATAGTTTACCATGGTTGGTAGGACGCTGTTTATTATTGCCGAAGGTTGGATTATGCGTAAGATGCACCTAATATCTAACTACATTTTGCACTACGTTTGCTCAGCCTCGACACATGTTACTTGTAAGTGCATAGATTCATGACCTATGCTGCGGCACATTGGCTCACAACCATGTTACGCACAAACGACATCCTTCTACCTAACATACTATTACTGAAGGTTGCATCACGCCTGCGGATTCTGTTTCGTTGTGACGAACGACCCTGCAGTGCGCCTGGTGTATCCTTGAAACCTATTACAGGTATATGTGGGAGTGCACTACTCTAAAAATGTAATTCCGCAGCTATTCTCTGACAAAGGTGGAACGCACCACTCTAAAGTATGCTCGTACATACGTTGCGCTGGTTTCGCGGTTGATGACCAAGTGGTTAAAGGGAGGGCTGTTGACTTTTGGTATCCTTTGAGACTTATTAGTCCATGTATTAATGTGCCTCAAGGGATGGAAGAAGCCTATACCGTTGGTGACGGGGAGGAGCTAGCCATCATCATATCATTATCATCAGGATCATTTATATTTTAGAAATATAAATGATGCCATTCAAAGCATCTTCCTTTTCTTTATAAAAGGTTATAAAAGGAGGATGCTACCACTAGGTTTAGTTCAATATCTCGAAGAGATTTATCTCTTCGCGATCACGTTAGTTAATACCTGTTTTATGTAAACTGAATTACATCTAAATCGGTGTTTATGTAAGTCGTTGGGTTGATTGAATTCGACGCTTCCCAAACTCTAAAAGATCTTGGTTTATTATGGACACAGCAATGTTGTGAGGGTCTTACTGCTAGATGTATCACGTGCCATTTTAAAGAAATATTGAATATTATAAGTGGAGAGAGGTGTAGATGTTTAGAGACCCCGGTCAGGTTGGTTACAAGGCTTGTTATAGGATTATTGTTATTTCATATAATCCATACTTTCCATACTAATATTCAAGGCTGTGCTAATATTATAAAGGCGAAAGTACAGTACAGAGATAGGTTACATCCCTGGGAAGGACATAAGGCTACTTCTTATCCCGGAAATATGAAGATTACCCGCGGGAATCAAAAAAACCATGCGGATGAAGTCGCGAGAATCATCTGGTAATATCTAGTAATATTAAAAATGCGAGAGTATGTCTGTCTGTCTGCTACGCTTTCACGGCCCAACTACTCAACCGATTTTGATGAAATGTGGTACAGAGATAGGTTACATCCATGGGAAGGACAAAGGCTACTTTTTATCCCGGAAAATTGAAGAGTTCCCGCGGGATACAAAAACCACCAATCCACGCGGACGAAGTCGCGGGCATCATCTAGTAATATCATAGCTATTATTACTGTTATTGGATTTAGTTTCATAAAACTAATCTTTTTCATTGTATCTGAAGACAAAAAACGGTACAGCAGGCATCTACCTGATGATTCCAACTAACAATAGATAATAATTATAGGAAGCAAGGGGCTCTAGAAATAAAACATTTTTCCAGATATGTACAAATTTTATTTCAATTCATGTGTGGTAGTGGGAGCGGCTACTTTACTATATTTAAATGTAGGTATAGTCACACCATAATGGCCTATTTACATTAGGTCTATATCTGATTTTTTGAGCCCACATCAAGTCCACAAGTCAATTATGACCGAATACGGCCAATCTTTTACGTTTTATAACGGTCGGACGTTGGTCATGGGCTGCAATCGAATGCGGTCAACCGAATAACACTTTGAACTTTGCATTAGTCGGTGACCGAAAACGGCTGCAGCGGAATACGGCCAAACATACAACATATTATAAGGGTTCCTTTTTATACCATTTTGGTACACTCTTTAAAAAATCTTCAGATTGCTGGGCGGAAGGTTTAGGCTATGTTTTCATTTCTTGTGCCATTTCTGATGAACCCGCGTAAATCCTCTGACTCGAGGTAGGTGAAGACACTGGGCCCCATACCAGGGCCGCAACCTCTAGTAAAGGAACTGAGCCCGATCAGTCTTCGGCTGTTTATCTCAGTCGCTGGACCACCTCCATCGCCCTAAAGAGAACATAGCCGTTCTGGCATGACTGAGTAACAAACATCCATCCATCCATCCATCCATCCATCTAACTTTTCGCATTTATAATCATAGTATAGAGAAAAATAAATAGAAAGACAATATTCACCGGGCAAGCCCCCTTGTCCATGTCCCGGAGGCTGTATGCACAGATCGTGTTCCGTCTATTTATTATAAATTGTGGAAAGGCTAACTGACATTCTGGATTACTTATAATTGGCAAGTCGACCGCCATCAGTCTCTTAGCAAATTTCTTTTTACCATCCTGCAAAACAAATATTTAAATAAAAACCGGCCAAGTGCGTGTCGGGCCACGGTTCCGTTATTGCCCGTCACAATTTGCGGACATTTTATAAGTTAATCAACCTTTACTTGTTAACTATTTTTCACACAATATCCTAAAACAACCATTTAGCGGAACTACGGAACCTTAAAAAGACTGAATTTAGGTACATTGGAATTATTTTGGCATATCTTACACCATCTGTGTAAGGATAATGATGCTACTGGAATGGCTGCGCATGAAATACAATCGTAGTTGTCACAACGAAGGAACCAGAAGTTTAATTTGCTATAATCCGCGACAAAAGGCAGATCTATGTGGTACAGTGATTTAAAAAATGAATAAAAAGTTAAATATAAAAAATCACTGTACCAAATAGATCTTCCTGCGGATTATAGCAAATTAAACTTCTGGTTCCTTCATTATGATGGACTTCCGCAAAGTAACGCCTGCCTCTATCCAATAGTAGTTGTCTCAATCAATAAACGTCAACTGCTAAAAAAGGTCGCTTTCTTCTAAAAATCTTCTATTTTGATGTAATAACTGTATTGTATTATAATATTACCCCTTGATATCCCCATCCAGTCAGGTGTATCTTCTTTGGCAATGGAGCGCCCAATTTTGCTATAATGGCAGGCTGAATTGCGTAACCAAACGGGATTGTCGTCACGGTACGCATGTATGCTATGTCTAATGCATTTCTGCATCCGGAATGTTGTATTCCGGATGCAGAACTATTTCCTCAATAGGTAACACCATGCCTTGGCCGCGCACGTTACTCCCAGCTCGAACTGTAATTTCTTGCGGCTTCACACTATAATCATAAAAACAAAGGATTTCAATATTTTGATATGGAGCCTGGTCTCTACCTACCGTCCCGCCATTTTAATTTATTTTCGAAATAACGGCTACTCATAAAAACTGTATTCAAGCAAGTATTTTATCAGACAAAATCTTCTAAAGCGTCAGATTTTCTGAAATATAAAATAAACTACTAGATGATGCCCGCGACTTCGTCCGCGTGGATTATGATTTTTTAATTCCCGCGGGAACTCTTTAATTTTCCGGGATAAAAAGTAGCCTATGTCCTTAGTAAGTCGCGGGAATCATGTACCTAGTTATAAATATGCGAAAGTGTGTCTGTCGCTTTCCCGGACCTACTTTAAAACTGATTTTGACAAAATTTGGTAAAGAGCTAGGTTACATTCCGGGGACGGACATAGGCTACTTTTTATCCCGGAAAATTAATGAAATAATTTTATCTTCTAATAGATCACATTATTTTCATAAGCTCAACTGTACAGTTCTCAGGGTTTTCTTCACATGCTACGATTTCATTGAACAGTTATAACTCTTTGTTTGTAGCTCAAGTTTAGCACTTTGGCCTATGTATTTTGTCGTTAACATACCCTTCAAGGCATTAAGCGGCGGTCAATATGTACTGGTCGGTTACAATGGCGCCCGAGCAGAATGTTCCATCCTCTATAGCAATCTGCACTTGGTAAGGAGCAGCGAGCACGCCCATATCAGGGTCCTCCCCTCCAGCAATCCTGACCCCAAATCCATCTGACACTGTATCATTTTGCAATTTAAGACGTCCTTCTGAAAACGGCTTCAAAATATGTAAAAAAAATAACTGATTACTGCCAAAAAAGGAGGAGGTTCTCATTTCGGCGCGCGAGATTTATTTATTTCATTTACCTACCAGGATAAGCCGACGTTACAATCACAAAACAACATAAAAACTTAAAAAACAAAACATCATAGCGTTGTCAGTAACTAGGTATATATATAACCAAATAACAACCCAAAATGATGCACCATGCGGCAGATAGAGCTTTAATATAATACTTTGCAGTGATCTCAATTAGAATACGTTTATAATTCATCCCACCCACATAACATTGTCATTGTTATCAGATCCATCGGTTGCTAATTTACCCCTATGTCAATTAAAAAATACAATGTAATAATCATTAGTTAATGTAATAATCATCAAATCATAGGTCTGACTGCCTCGTTGGTCTAGTGGTTAGCATAGTAGACTGCGGATCACGAGGTCCTGGGTTCGATTCCCGGTCGGGCATAAAAGTTAGGTATTGGGTTTTTCAATTAAGAAATTCTCAGTGCCAGCCCGGAGTTGGAAATTGGCGGTGTTTCACCCCCGTGCCTCGGAGAGCACGTTAAGCCGTCGGTCCCGGTTATTATCACTGACATGATAATAGTCGTTAAAGCCCGCCAACCCGCATTGGAGCAGCGTGGTGGGTCTAAGCTCTAATTCCCGCTCTCCTATGAGAGTGGAGGCCTGTGCCCAGCAGTGGGACGTTAATAGGCTGTAGTGATGATGATGATGATGAATAATCATTATGCTATTTATAAAATATTATGCCTTTCATAAAGGTGTGTAAAACAAAAAAAACTGTGTGTCAGCTCGGACGCACAACTGGAGTTTACTCCTTACGAATGAAAGTGTTACCATGGAAACATAAACATAACGTAACGTAACGGAGAAAGTTTTATTTTACTCCCCATAAATTTTCATATCCCGGGCTTATATGTTACGAAAATCAATTCTTAAGGAGTAAACTCCAAAAAATATAAGTATATTTGGTTGAACTTGGGTTGGGTTTAGTTAGTAATTTAGTGAGTTATAAAAAGTAGCTTTTTAGCACCTAAAATTTAGCTACATAATGCAATTTCTTTTTCTCCTGCTATTAAAGACTAGTCGGACCCATTTCCTACCTACAGCACTTATAGGCTTTTTTTTTACGCCACTACAAGTTTGCCCTTTACTGCAATCTCACCTGATGGTAAGTGATGATGCAGTCTATAGTGGTAGCGGGCTAACCTGTTACGGGTATGGCAGTTAAATTAAACCCAAACCCGGTCAGTTTCTACACGGCATCGTACCGGAACGCTAAATCGCTTGGCCGTACGTCTTTGCCGGTATGGTGGTAACTAGCCACGGCCATAGCCTCCCAGCAGACAAAACCCATCGCCGGCCCACTACTGCAGAGCGCAAGCCTTCTCTCAGAACGAAAAGGGATGACCTAGAGGCTTTAGAGGGTCGGCCTCCTGTTCTCGTGGTCGGGGGTTCGATTCTTGGGCCCACCACCACCACCACTACAGCCTATTAACATCCCACTGCTGGGCACAGGCCTCCACTCTCATAGGAGAGTGGGGATTAGAGCTTAGACCCACCACGCTGCTCCAATGCGGGTTGGCGGGCTTTAACGACTATTATCGTGTTTGTGATAATAACCGGGAACGGCTTAATGTGCTCTCCGAGGCACGGGACTAGTACTGAGAATTTCTAGTTAGACAAACCCAATACTTAATTATGTTCTGACCCGGAACCCGAACCCGGGACCTCGTCAGCCGCAGTCGAACATGCTAACCACTAGACCAATGAGGCAGATCTTTGGGCGCGCACATCTAACTTCTTGAATTATGTTTGTTTGAAGCCGGCTTCCCTTATGTAGGTACAATCTTTACATATATTATCTACGCCATAAATTAAAATTCGCTATAAAATTAAATTATAATCTAACAGTCTTATTCATAAAAATCCCTTATTATAGGTTTACAATGTTCATTAGCTAAAATGCTCATTAGGCCTATTAAACGTTTCATAACTTTCTTTATTCATAAAGGTTCAACCTGTCACAACTAAATTCTCGCTATGGGTCGGTTTCGCTTTATTAAGTTGTCGTTCTGACGAATTCATAGACAAAATGGCAAAAATACCTTTGGATGTGTTACATTTTACTCAATTATAGTTATACGATGCATTTTGTTAATAAAACATGTACTACTATGTTTTGACTAGTCTTACATATTGAAAGCTACGTTTTTTTAGGGTTCCGTAGCCAAATTTGGCAAAAACGGAACCCTTATAGATTCGTCATGTCTGTCTGTCTGTCTGTCTGTCTGTCTGTCTGTCTGTCTGTCTGTCTGTCTGTCTGTCCGTCTGTATGTCACAGCCACTTTTTTCCGAAACTATAAGAGCTATACTGTTGAAACTTGGTAAGTAGATGTATTATGTAAACCGCATTAAGATTTTCTTACAAAAATAGAAAAAAAACAATAAATTTTGGGGTTCCCCATACTTAGAACTGAAACTCAAAAAATTTTTTTTCATCTAACCCATAGGTGTGGGGTATCTATGGATAGGTCTTCAAAAATGATATTGAGGTTTGTAATATCATTTTTTTCTAAACTGAATAGTTTGCGCGAGAGACACTTCCAAAGTGGTAAAATGTGTGTCCCCCCCCCCGTAACTTCTAAAATAAGAGAATGATAAAACTAAAAAAAATATATGTTGTACATTACCATGCAAACTACCACCGAAAATTGGTTTGAACGAGATCAAGTAAGTAGTTTTTTTTTAATACGTCATTAATCGTAAATCGCAATTTACCTTTCATTCAATCAACTCAAATATTTAAAAAAAACATTTAATTTAAAACTTACTACAGGTTTGTACGGAACCCTCGGTGCGCGAGTCCGACTCGCACTTGGCCGGTTTTTTAGAATGAGACAGGTGTATTATGTTATTGCGTGAACGTGTCAGGCAATTGTCATATTATGACGTCATCAAATTTTGCTATTGAAGCCAATTTTTATATGACCTGTATATGGCGTCTGTATTGCTTCCGGTGTTTTGGTTGTGGCTAATTACCAGTTTTGTGAATATTTTCATAATATTTTTATGTGTTTTTGCTTAGTTTTGTGCAGTTTTGTGTAATCAACAATGGTGAAGTGCTCAGTTGTCAGCTCAATAATATTGTAAAACGCCCAGGAATTTCATTTCATAAGTGAGTAACAAAGTTGTTTTAATTTTTCTTTTTGTGGCGAGTATTTTAAGTTATTCAACTAATTATATCTTAGTTTCTTCTTTACTGAATCCAAAACACGCCAATTTTTGCGCTATCCCCGAAAATTTGGATTATTTCATTAGTTTTTGTTTGAGTGCTTATATAGTGTGGGGATTGTATTGTTTACAATTAAATTAAGTATCGATAAAATTAAAATTTCATATAACTCTTACTGTTTCTCACTCAGAGGGGTAGAGAGATGAAATTGAACAGTCAGCTTCTACTTATAATATTGCCAAACTCATTTTAGGCTGTAGCGATGATAATCTTGTGATTAAGACACCCGATCTCCGGGATGGTGTCTCGTATTCGAAAATTACAGTGTCTATTCAAGTGGTTTTTGGTCCCTTCATTGCAGTTATTGTGTATCATTTTAACTAATGTTTTACAATTGTTTCAGATTCCCAAAAAATCTTAAATTAAGGATGAATGCTATAAACAGACCTGATTTCAAGCCTACAAATGGAAACATAATGTGTAGTTATCATTTTGCGGAGAACGATATTAATTAACCCTCGGTGCGCGAGTCCGACTCGCACTTGGCCGGTTTTTAATTTTTGAGTAATCATTTTTTACCCAAGACGGAACGGAGACGGTATAATATGTACTTGCCCTAAGAGGTGTGCGTTTGTTTGTGCACTTTGTTGTTATCATTTTCCTGAAAACTACTGGACCGATAATTACGCGGTTTTCTTCTGAGAAGGTTCCTAGGTATGTAGGACCTTAGTCCATGAAGATGAGCTGCAATCGTGATTTTTATTTTTCAATGTTACCATTTTTTCTCAAAAAGTACTGCGCCGATTGAGATGCCATTTTTTGCATTGGATGTGTATAGCTATATAGATGTATATATTTTATGTTCAGAGTCCTCAACGCATGCGCTGCAATTGAGATTTTCTTAACATGTCTGCATTTTTATAAATTTTAGAAATAAATCATTTTTATTATCTGTCTACTTTTATTATTCACTAGCGGATGCTCGCGACTTCGTTCGCGTGGTATAAGTTTGTTTTCCCACAGGTTCTTCTTAATTTTCCGGGATAAAGTCCTCAACTACCCGTGCAAAATACCCGTTGCTCTGTTGTGGCGTGATTGAAGGACCAATCCTTTGTTTTTAACCGGTAGCTCACATACCAAATTTCATGGCTATAACTTCAGAAATTAAGGACTTATTCCGGGATAAAAAGTAGCCTATGTGTAGACTATAATCTATCTCTGTGCCAAATTTCATCCAGATCCGTTTAACCGTTCTGGCTGATTGAGTAACAAACATCCATTTGAGGTTTTTGGTTCCCGCGGGAACTCTTTAATTTTCGGGAATGAAAAGTAGCCTATGTGCTACTCCAGACTATCATCTTTCTGCTGTTTCTGCTTTCTGCTGTTAGCATAAATTTTTAGTAACATCATACAATAAAAATATTTTTAATAATTTTAAACTTATGCACGCGTAGAGGTATTAAATTGAAATTAAAATAGATTAGTGGAATAAAAATACCATAACTTTTGCTTATATACCTACAGGTTTGTACGGAACCCTCGGTGTGCGAGTCCGACTCGCACTTGGCCGGTTTTTTTTTGAGATAAAAAGTAGCCTATGTGTTATTGTATAATCTATCGCTGTACTAAATTTCATCAAAACCGGTCAGCCGTTCTGGTGTGATTGAGCGTCACTCGTTCGCGTGGCATGAGTTTTTTTCAATTCCCGCGGGCACTCCTTTATTTTCCGGGATAAAAAGTAGCCTATGACTAGCCAATCACTAACCAGATCCTCAACTATACCCATGCAAAAACTAACGTTGATCTGTTGCGCGTGATTGAAGGACGACCTATCTATTAAACGTCCTTGGGGATAAAATTTACAAAAAACTGTTAATCAGGTACCTATTTCTTTATTTCAAACCAAAATTCCAAATATTAAGTTTAATGGGATAAAATAGGGGTTGAAAATTTGTATGAAGCAAAGTTTCAACCCCTATTTTATCCCTTTGGGAGTGAAATTTTGAGAAACTGTGACACACGTACTTTATTTTTACCGTTAGCCAAAGTACCAAGTTTCGTTATTATAACTTGTAATATATCTTGAGAAATGAAGGCTTTCATACCAACTTTTGTCCTCTACTTCACCCCTTTGGGGGTCGAATTTTCAACAAATGTGAAATATGTATTTCTTAATTTTTAACTCGCAGCTCATATACCACGTTTCATAGCTATAGCTTTTATACAAATTTTCAACCCCTATTTTACCACTTTAGAGGTTGAATTCTGAAAAACTGACAAACGTAATTCTTTATTTTTTAACAAAAGCCATAATACCAAGTTTCGTTTATATAACTCGAGAATATCTTGAGAAATGAAGGACTTTCATGCAAACTTTCATCCCCTATTTCACCCCTTCGGGGGTAGAATTTTTGAAAACTGTGAAACACGTATTTCTTCATTTTCAACCAGTAGCTCGTATTCCATGTTTCTTGGAGATAACTTGAGAAATGACGGACTTTCATACAAAATTTCACCCCCTATTTCACCTCCGTAGGGGTGGAATTTTGAAAAATCTTTCCTTAGTGAGCGCCTACGTCACAAAAGGAACCTACTTTCAAAATTTCAAGTTGCTAACCCCAGCGGTTTAGGCTGTGCGTTGATCCCTTAACGATTTAGTATAGGTAGTTTCACTCCACTCTTCCATTTAGTATAGGTACTTTCTGAAATAAACACCTCCATGTATTTTTTCTCCGGAAAATTATGGAGAGTTCTTCTTTAAAAACAAATTTTTAAAAGGAACCGCATCAAAGTCTTGCATAGTTCTACACTTGTAAGCCTCTTCAATACTACATTTTCTATAGAAAAATAAATTCCGCCATCTTGAATTTTTTCCTGTTCATCAAGTAGACCTTCATGTCCTGATCATCTTTTGCCAAGAAACCACTCGTCCATCTTTTATACTCTCCGAGATAGACACCGACGAAATTTGTATGGCGGCCATCTTAAATCCGCCATTTTGAATTTTTTTTCAGCACACTGTCAATTGGATGAAGTTTCGAGTGATATTTGGTGGAGCACACCCCACCTATCTTGAATACCCTGGCTGTGCTCTTCATCCGTCTTTGAAATCCTCAATCATCAGCTCTCTCCGTATTTTTCCTCCGAATGAATTTTTGTCTTCTATACGAAACGATCAGTAAAAAAATTTTTTTTCATACAAAATTTTTTCATACAAAAAACCTCAATTCACGCAGACGGGGTCGCGGGCATCAGCTTGTTCATTATAAAATACGAATACTAGTGTATTTCAAAAATTATGTTTAATTATTTATTAAGTAATTATATTTTGATAATTTTATATCGAGTATATAAGTATCGACATAATAAAAGGTATCGATAATTTCAGCCCTAATGCCCGCATTAAGCTCCGCCCATGCGCCATTTTAAGGTTATAGGAAGCTTCAATTTAAATATGTTAGGGCACATCCTTATCTATATACCTAATCAAAGAAAAATACTAGCCTCTATGCTCCGTGTACTCCGAATCTGTCATCTGGGATTGATTGCGAAGTTTTGTTTGTTTATTTACAAATTTAATGGAAAATATGGAAACAGGAACAACTTTATAATTTAATATAAAAAAAATTTTTTTCATTACTCATACACGGAAAGTAGGTCTGAAGTTGCCTGAAAAGCGGGTTGAAAGTAATACTTTTCAGCCCTAGGGAGAATCGTTTTCACCAATCCCTGGATACTGTAGAAACTCAAGTTTCCCAGAAAATATCAAATATCAATATACCCGGAAAAAACCTTTCACTAACTATTACTAATTGTTCTAATTTTAACATAAACTTTAAATAAATATCTCACCAAAGTTGTTGATTTATGTAAAATAAAGTTCACTCAATTTTCTTTAGCTAATTTCTATTTTTATTTTGACTTTCCTTATATTCGTAATGAAAAGCACAGTGTTTACCTCGGGATAAAGACTTATTTAGTCCCTCGAACTATAGGCCCCCTCGCTACGCTCGGGCGCCAAACCCCGTCTCGGGACTAAATAAGTTACTTTCATCCCTAGGGTAACAATGTACTATTAAACAACCGACTTCAAACTCCCGCGCCAACTTAACAACAGCAAGCTCAAGCTATACAAATTTTATTGTTGATATTTTAAAAACCGCTCGACCGATTTCGATAAAATTTATATGGGACCACATGGGAAGTATGCCCTTTCAAATAAAAAAAGAATCATCCAAATCGGTCCACCCAGTCAAAAGTTCTGAGGTAACAAACATAAAAAAAATTTAAAAAAAATACAGTCGAATTGAGAACCTCCTCCTTTTTTTGAAGTCGGTTGAAAAATGGCTGAAAAGAGAGACAGAAGTGAGAATTGGCAAAAATAAAATATGAACTTTTATAATGTTTTACAATAATGCTATGTCACTAATAGAAACGCAATAAAATAACCTCACTAACATCTCACTTCAAAACTCACAATCAAATTATCAGCTGTGTGAAGACAAGACGGCCATTTTGTTCTTTAAATATGGGTTTATAACGTAGTTAAAGTAGGGTTCACCATGTTTTAAGTTATAGAGCCGCTATTGAATAATTATAGAGCGTTATAGCACTATTGAACGTTTATGAATGATGTTTTTTGAGAACTTGCTATAAAACAAGCTAACAAAGCTTCTGTAATATCTTTTTACCCGACTGCGGAACGCACAGGGTTATGTGTTCATCAGTCTATATATGTATTTTTGTTCCTTGCAGGACAGCTACAGCCTAAACGCGTGGACCGATTTTGATGATTCTTGCACCAGTTTATGCCGAGTATATCAGTAGAGTATCACTGTGGAAGCCGAATTTGAGAAAAAACAAAATGGCGCCCTCTAGAAGCCATAATGTAACAAATTAAAAAATTAAAGTCGATAGACTATGGCAAGTGGGGTATCGATGAATAGGTCTTGCAAAATCATAGTTAGGTTCCCTTGATCATTTTCCCATTTTATCGGTCATTTAGGATTTACGAGGTTTCAAAGGTTCATTTTTAGTGTATTCCTTTGTGTCGCACTACAGACAAAACGGCTGAACCGATTTTGATAAGACTTACACCACTAGATTTATCTTAATCCTCTGAGTGTCATAATGGAAGCCGAATTTGAGAATTTAAAACAAAATGGCGGCCTCTAGAAGCCATAATGTAACAAATTAAAAAATAAAAGTCGATAGACTATGGCAAGTGGGGTATCGATGAATAGGTCTTGCAAAATCATAGCTAGGTTCCCTTGACCATTTTCTAATTTTAACGATAATTTAGGATTTACGAGGTTTCAAAGGTCCATTTTTGTGTATTCCTTTGTGTCGCACTACAGACAAAACGGCTGAACCGATTTTGATAGTACTTGCACCACTAGATTTATCTTAGTCTTCTGAGTGTCACTACGGAGGCCGAATTTGAGAAAAACAAAATGGCGTCCACTAGAAGCCAATTAATAAATAAAAGTCGATAGGCTCTATAGCCTATCAATAGTCGATAGGCTCTATAGCAAATGGGGTATCGTTAGATAGGTCTTTTAAAATTACACCTAGGTTCCTCAAACCATTTTTCCGTTTAAATAATTTAGGATTAACGAGGTTTCAAAGGAAATGTTTAAAGTTCCTACTCATATCATCTATGTCTATCAAACTAGGTGGATTATCTCAAAAACCACTTAACCGCTTTTAAAAATTATATTACTTATAGAAAGCTACATTATGAACAAGTAAAATAGGCTATATTTTATTTCCAAAAAAATTAGAGATCCTCACGAAAATTGCAATAATGTGAGTTAAGACGGAAAAAATTATCTCATCTGAGAGCTTACGTGGCGTGCGATGCCTAAATCGTTAAAGTTACCCGACAACAATGTATGGTGGAAACGTTCCTCTCAAAAAGTTCTAAAAAAAAGTCCGCGATAGCATATAACTATCTTTTAAGGTTGACTCACAATAACAATTTTTATGATTTTCAAATTTGGTCACTGCTTTACTTGCGAAGGTGTTTTACTAACATAGTTTTAATCGTTAATTCCTTATCAAAATAAATATCTTACTCATCTCAAGTATTTAATTTAGACAAAAATTGTCCTTTACACCATTCAATTTAGATGAATATCTTATGAGATATCATAGAAATACAGTGAAAATGACGCGGCCCACAGCGGATAGCTAAAGGGTGAAGGGCGAAGGGTGGAGGGTAGGTGGGTGGTGGTACTCACAATATAATAAATATTACAGTAATATAGTACCATATCATTGTATACCTAAGCTTAATGTGACGAAATAACAAGTCTCAAAAAACTTGATGATTTTACCTCCTTCAATCGATCATTCAATAAATTCATCAAGCCCACATGCAGCGCATATTCGACTAACATAATTTCCGACTAACATTTTTAATGTCTATTAAAATAATAGTTCCGAGTCCACTTAGCTACAAACTGAATACTAAATAAATAAATACGTCCACTACGTACTAAATACGTACAATTTGTGTTTTTGAAAATACTTAAAAATACCTATTTTATTGCATTGTCTACGAGCATTTTCGTAAGTGGCCGACGTTCATTGCCTAGGTCTCGTGACGTCGATGCGATAGGACTCTCGAAAATTAATAAGCACATTTTTAGGAAAAATAGCAGATTTACGAACTTTACCAAATTAATATTAGCATTATAACATATGCAAATTTGATGATGGTTATGGTGATCACCGCTCGTCATTACGAATAAAGCATCGGATTAATTTATTACTACTTCTCATACAAAATACTTATTAGTAGGTACCTTTGTTGCTACCACAGAATAGGTAATAGGTGCTACTTCGGACGATAAAACGTTGCCTGTTTCCGATAAATACTTAACAAAAAAGTTTGAAATAAAAAAGTAATTTATAAAAAACAAAAAACCCGACTGCTTGGATAGCAAAAAGTATAAAACAAGACATGAATTGAAGTATTTCATTATTATCAATTTAAATCGTATAATATTAATAAAATGTATCAAGGCGCAGTCGCACGTCCTAAAGCTAAACTTAACGTGCGACTGCGCCTTGATAAATTTTATTAATATTATACGATTTAAATTGATAATAATGAAATACTTCAATTCATGTCTTGTTTTATACTTTTTGCTATCCAAGCAGTCGGGATTTTTGTTTTTTATAAATTACTTTTTTATTATGAATAAGACCGTAAGCTACCCAACCATTATTTAATAAAACCACTTGGGTAACAATACTTACGTTATCTGATTGTTTTTGATCTTGATGACATAAACTGATACATAATATTATACCTATCATCATCATTGAACATAAAGCGTTTGATACCATTTAAAGTTATTAGATTTGGTTATCATGGTAAATTACTCAGTGTGTTGGTAATAATACCCCACGTCAAATTACAGATGAATCGTTTAGTACAATTCCCGCGTTTCCAGCGAAAACAGGTTATTTGTGCTTAAAAGTAAAAATACAAGTGCAGTTTTTTAAGCTTGGAATAATTAATCGGTTTATTCAGTGGACGTGTATCGGTTGACGACGACGACGAAAGAATTCAGATCTTCTGTAAACTCCACGGTGGCCTGTGGTAAACTCAGAACTTAGCTATTGATGGTATTTTTTTTTGTAAATTGTATTCAACCATCACTCACCGGTTATCGAAAATCATTAATAAGTAACACAAAAGACAATTTTTACTCAGAGTTAAAAGTTACAAATTTTTCATTACAATTTTGTGCCTTTACAAGTATGTACCTACATACTTTTTACACATTTTAAATAAGATAATTATTTGGCTGACAATTATTTGTTCCTGTGAGAGTATATACATTAAAGATTTATTATTAGAGTAAATTGGCTACTAAGCTGGACAGCCCTCTCTGTAGGCGCTGGAATGGTGTTACATTCTCATGAGGAGGCCTCAAAGAGCCCTGTAAATGTGTCGAGGCTTAGGTTTAAGAGTAGGTTATTTTAGTTTAGGTATTTTATTTTGTTTTTTTTTTTACTAACATAGGCTAAGTGATTGTTACTAACAAGTTATGGGCTGTCAGTTTTGTAGTTGCCTGAAATAAAAAGTTATTATTATTATTTTGGTTTAACTTCTTTTTTTTTCTCTTCATTAAATGAAGGTGAAAATAATAATGCACGGGCCGGAGCCAAGTGCATAATTAGGGTTACCTACTCCTGTGTTAAAAACTTACGTACTAAGCGGCATGTACTTATTTAGGATTACGGCCTTTTGTAGAAGCAAATAGGTTTTGCAATTAATATTTAATGCTTTCAAACTATTATGCAGTGTTGTAGGTATAACTCCTGTGGATGAAATAATCACAGGGACAGTTCTGGTGCTGTTCACTTTCCACTGGGTTTTAATTTCTATAGATAAGTCTGTGTATTTTGCAATCTTTTCTGTGTATGTAGAAGCTAAATTGTGTGTATTACATATAGCAATATCTATTAGGAGGACTGAATTATTTTGTTTATCTAGTATAGTTATATCGGGTCTATTATAATATATGGTTTTATCCGTCACTATGGTTCTGTCCCAATAAACCCTGTAGCTGTTGTTCTCCAGAACTGTTATTATTATTATTATTATTAATTCCTAAAAAATCATAGATAATATTAACGTGATACTAGCTTATGCCCGCGACTTCGTTCGCGTGGTTTAAGTTTTTTTAAATTCCCGCGAGAACTCCTTAATTTTCCGAGATAAATAGGCTGTGTCACTCTCCAAGTCCTCAACAACTTATACCCTTGCAAAAAATCACGTCGATCTGTTGCTTTGTAGCATGATTGAAAAACAAAAAAACCGGCCAAGTGCGAGTCGGACTCGCACACCGAGGGTTCCGTACAAACCTGTAGGTATATAAGCAAAAGTTATGGTATTTTTATTCCACTAATCTATTTTAATTTCAATTTAATACCTCTACGCGTGCATAAGTTTAAAATTATTAAAAATATTTTTATTGTATGATGTTACTAAAAATTTATGCTAACAGCAGAAAGCAGAAACAGCAGAAAGATGATAGTCTGGAGTAGCACATAGGCTACTTTTCATTCCCGAAAATTAAAGAGTTCCCGCGGGAACCAAAAACCTCAAATGGATGTTTGTTACTCAATCAGCCAGAACGGTTAAACGGATCTGGATGAAATTTGGCACAGAGATAGATTATAGTCTACACATAGGCTACTTTTTATCCCGGAATAAGTCCTTAATTTCTGAAGTTATAGCCATGAAATTTGGTATGTGAGCTACCGGTTAAAAACAAAGGATTGGTCCTTCAATCACGCCACAACAGAGCAACGGGTATTTTGCACGGGTAGTTGAGGACTTTATCCCGGAAAATTAAGAAGAACCTGTGGGAAAACAAACTTATACCACGCGAACGAAGTCGCGAGCATCCGCTAGTGAATAATAAAAGTAGACAGATAATAAAAATGATTTATTTCTAAAATTTATAAAAATGCAGACATGTTAAGAAAATCTCAATTGCAGCGCATGCGTTGAGGACTCTGAACATAAAATATATACATCTATATAGCTATACACATCCAATGCAAAAAATGGCATCTCAATCGGCCCAGTACTTTTTGAGAAAAAATGGTAACATTGAAAAATAAAAATCACGATTGCAGCTCATCTTCATGGACTAAGGTCCTACATACCTAGGAACCTTCTCAGAAGAAAACCGCGTAATTATCGGTCCAGTAGTTTTCAGGAAAATGGTAACAACAAAGTGCACAAACAAACGCACACCTCTTAGGGCAAGTACATATTATACCGTCTCCGTTCCGTCTTGGGTAAAAAATGATTACTCAAAAATTAAAAACCGGCCAAGTGCGAGTCGGACTCGCGCACCGAGGGTTAATTAATATCGTTCTCCGCAAAATGATAACTACACATTATGTTTCCATTTGTAGGCTTGAAATCAGGTCTGTTTATAGCATTCATCCTTAATTTAAGATTTTTTGGGAATCTGAAACAATTGTAAAACATTAGTTAAAATGATACACAATAACTGCAATGAAGGGACCAAAAACCACTTGAATAGACACTGTAATTTTCGAATACGAGACACCATCCCGGAGATCGGGTGTCTTAATCACAAGATTATCATCGCTACAGCCTAAAATGAGTTTGGCAATATTATAAGTAGAAGCTGACTGTTCAATTTCATCTCTCTACCCCTCTGAGTGAGAAACAGTAAGAGTTATATGAAATTTTAATTTTATCGATACTTAATTTAATTGTAAACAATACAATCCCCACACTATATAAGCACTCAAACAAAAACTAATGAAATAATCCAAATTTTCGGGGATAGCGCAAAAATTGGCGTGTTTTGGATTCAGTAAAGAAGAAACTAAGATATAATTAGTTGAATAACTTAAAATACTCGCCACAAAAAGAAAAATTAAAACAACTTTGTTACTCACTTATGAAATGAAATTCCTGGGCGTTTTACAATATTATTGAGCTGACAACTGAGCACTTCACCATTGTTGATTACACAAAACTGCACAAAACTAAGCAAAAACACATAAAAATATTATGAAAATATTCACAAAACTGGTAATTAGCCACAACCAAAACACCGGAAGCAATACAGACGCCATATACAGGTCATATAAAAATTGGCTTCAATAGCAAAATTTGATGACGTCATAATATGACAATTGCCTGACACGTTCACGCAATAACATAATACACCTGTCTCATTCTAAAAAACCGGCCAAGTGCGAGTCGGACTCGCGCACCGAGGGTTCCGTACAAACCTGTAGTAAGTTTTAAATTAAATGTTTTTTTTAAATATTTGAGTTGATTGAATGAAAGGTAAATTGCGATTTACGATTAATGACGTATTAAAAAAAACTACTTACTTGATCTCGTTCAAACCAATTTTCGGTGGTAGTTTGCATGGTAATGTACAACATATATTTTTTTTAGTTTTATCATTCTCTTATTTTAGAAGTTACGGGGGGGGGGGACACACATTTTACCACTTTGGAAGTGTCTCTCGCGCAAACTATTCAGTTTAGAAAAAAATGATATTACAAACCTCAATATCATTTTTGAAGACCTATCCATAGATACCCCACACCTATGGGTTAGATGAAAAAAAATTTTTTGAGTTTCAGTTCTAAGTATGGGGAACCCCAAAATTTATTGTTTTTTTTCTATTTTTGTAAGAAAATCTTAATGCGGTTTACATAATACATCTACTTACCAAGTTTCAACAGTATAGCTCTTATAGTTTCGGAAAAAAGTGGCTGTGACATACAGACGGACAGACAGACAGACAGACAGACAGACAGACAGACAGACAGACAGACAGACATGACGAATCTATAAGGGTTCCGTTTTTGCCAAATTTGGCTACGGAACCCTAAAAACACAGTGGCCCATTTAAAATATAAGTATGGTTATACTATTACCTATTCTGTGGTTCTAATGAACGAAGTATTTTAGTTATATGTAAAAAAAAAATTAATTCACTTTAATTCAATATCACTTTGAGTACATATCGCTGTGGTTAATTTTGCGTGTTGTCAGCTATTACCTATCTCGTATATAATTATTAGCGTTTGACACTAGCGTGACTATCGAAATTGTTTTAAGACCACGCTGACGACATGTCGTTCGACTAAAAGTTGCAATATGGCTATGAGTAGAGAGAGAGTAAAGCCATATAACGACCTATTGGAAAACCTCTAACTTTTCAAAGTGCTATAGCATTTCTAGCTTATATGTGCGTTGTAAGCAATTCAACATAGACACATCCCTCGATTGTTAAAATATTAAAAACTAGATAATGCCCGCGAATTCGTCTGCGTGGATTAAGTTTTTTGATTCTCGCGAGAACTCCTGAATTTTTCGGGATTTAACCTACCGCTAAACTAAATTTCATCAAAATCTGTTAAAAAGATGGGCTGCTAAAGCGTTGCAGACAGACAGACATACAGACACACTTTCGCATTTATAATTTTAGTACGGAGTTATACCTGTTAACTGTTAAGGGAAGACACCAGACATACAGATAGATACACACTTTAAACTAATAATACCCCTCTTTTTGCGTCAGAGGTTAAAAAAGCATTGTAAGATTGTGTAAAAAACTCTAATGCAGGTTGCATTAGAGTTTTCTATAAAATATTCTCATTGGTAACTGAAGACAGCCAATTTTGGTCAGCGTGGTGGACTCTTTGGACGACACCCATCTGTAAATGATACCCATAAGATGGGTTTTAATGATACGTACAAATAATGAACCTTAGAAAATATTATGATAGCATTGACTACAGCAAAATGACAGCTACCAGACCTCCCATTGAATGATACTCATCGCTATTAGCTAGTATCAAGTGGCTTTATATTTCTTTGGCGAAAATGTATTTTTGCACCAATAATACTAATCTAAACTTATATTATAAAGAGGAAAGATTTGTTTGTTTGTTTGTTTGTTTGTAATGGATAAACTAAAAAACTACTGGACCGATTTTAAAAATTCTTTCACCTTTATAAAGCTATTTTATCAGCGAATAACATAGGCTATATTTTATTTTCAAAAAATTAAAACGAAAATTGCAATAATAACAAATATTTTTTCAACTTCTTACGTTAAACCTCTATTCGTCTATTAATTTCTTTTTTATATCTAAATTCTGACTGACTTTTAAAAGTATCATATTTGTCAATTGTATGTCATAATAAATAAAAGAGAACTTACTACCATTTTTTTTAAACATTTTAATATCTAACTGTTGTAGACAGGCTGCGAAATGCCTAAAAGAGCCAGGTTTCAACTTAGTTCTTAGTTCTAAGCATAGTTCCCAGGCGAGGGCAGCAAAAATACGTCGTATTGGAGACTAAGCCAAACCAAGCCAAGCGTTCACAGCGGTTTGCTGAACAAAATTTGAGAACGTATGGTGGAGTTGTTCGTCTCAGTGCCGACTGACCACTATTAGGTATGGACTATTATGATCAAGTGCTCCCCGTGCGACGTCGGGGCGGACCGCTAGTATATTAATAATTTCGGCCAATTACAACCAGATTGAGCAATAATTAATACAGCTTTTCAGTAATTATATGGGCAGATTCCAAACCAGTAGTAGATTCACTTGACGATTTAAAAGCAGTTGTAAAATTGTATTTGAAAAAAAAATGGAGTTTGAAAGGAGACGGTTCAGATTCGGTTTAGGACAAGTCTTGTACAAGCAGAGGAATGAATGAAAATAAAATACTAGACTAGTTTTTATTGGTCAAATCTATGAATTCGTCGTAATTTCAGTGGTAAAATTATTTAATCTTTCCAAGTTAAGGAGCACTAAATATGAGAGGGTAACAATGGCGGATTCATATTTTTGACGTTTCCAAAACGAAAATACGTTATTTTGACTGTGACTGTCAGATATGACATTTGATACATTTCGCGCCTGCTGCCTTCTCTATGGCTGATGGTTGCCATCTTAGAAACGTATCGAAAACTTAAAATGCATTTTTATTTTTTTGCTCGTTATTTTCTTTACTTTTCTAAATTATTATATTTATAATACAATCTATGTTTTTTCCTCTATTCATGGTAGAATTTACAAGAGTAGGAAACCTTGAACCTTGAATGAACCTTTCCTTTAGTTTGTTTACGTAAAAATTATTGCTGCAGTATAACGATCGCAATCCCCTCTTATTGGTTTACTCTTTCGCTACTGGCCAAAATCTATTGTCGCAGCAAAAGTACCATAAATTCAGCCAATCACAACAACTGAGACTGTAACAATGATTGATGCAGGTTTTTAACCGTCTTCCAAAAAAAGAGGAGGTTCTCAATTCGGCGCGTATATTTTTTTTTTTTAATGTATGTCGGTGCATATCTCATCTCCGTGGTTTCTGAACCGATTTGAATTTTTTTTCTATCAGAATTTTTTGTGGGACCACCTCGAGAGTTTTCTCTAAACTCTCGAGGTGGTCCCACAAAAAATTCTGACTCCAAATCCTCCACATTGACACTAAAAAGTTAAGAATAAAATGTCTGCGAGTCTGATGCGTCAACTTTGCTTAACCTTGTTATACCCGCCCGACTTCAACATATAGTTGATAGAAATCAAATTTATTTTGTACTTTACAATGGCGTTGGAAGTCGGTTTTTTGGAAAGAATTTTTTACATGATAATGTCACAGCAGAAAGGTGACAACGACAAGACAAAAAGTTTTCGAACAAAATGTCGTTCGTGTGGTCTTACGCTCGCTTAAGTCCTTGGTGTTCAGTGTTCTGGATGGTTAGTAACCAAAGCATTTCCATGTTCAATGGTCTGTGTTCAATAGTGCAGTGTGTTGGAGTGAGCAAATTCCAAATTTCCAAACAGATACCGAGTACCGACGCGATGTAATGCTCTGCGTTGTTTAAATCATTTCGTTCTGTTGTACTGTAATAAAATAAACTTGTCTAGAACTAATTAATTCATTATTATTTTGTACTAATAGATAGTGTACATACAAATCGTGTTTTTGCTACATTTTTATGTAGGTCTGTCTTTTTAGAGTTCCGTACGAAAATGTTGAAAAAAGAACCATTATTCTGGGATCCTATAATATTACGGTGAGAGCTAAGAACGTCTAGCCACGTAACCGCGTGACAAGAGCAAAGTATTTAACTCAAACAATACACAGTATTTGGAAAACTGGAAAAACATTTTCGATACAAAATACAAAATGTGGTCCAAAATAAAATGTTTCAAATACCTAATTAATGAAGCCAAATAACTGTTACCTACCACATTACGTTTTCTATCAAGGCACGGAACACCAAAGCGCGCTGCAAACACGCACTTGACCGATTTTATTAAACGGCACGATGAAACGCAGGCACTGGGTTGGAAAAATCATACGTGAAAATAAACCTGTACTATCACCTATTGTTAAACGTTGTATAAAAGGGAGAGGGAGTACCTGTATGTAAAATTATCAACGCTTGTGTTTAAACTTTTTTTAATAGGTTGAGGTTGGGTTGAGGAGTTGAGACTCAGAGTTGTATCGTAGGTATACACGTGACTTGATACCTAGGTACTATATGAATTCACCATCAAAATTTCCTAACTACCTAGTTTTGAGGATTTCATGTAGTAAGGTACACCTACAGCATCAGGATTGAGGATTTGGAATCAGAATTTTTTATGGGACCACCTCGCGAGTTTCCTCTAACCACTGAAAAATTTTTACAAATCGGTTTAGAAACCACGGAGATATGCACCGACATACATTAAAAAAAAAAAAACATACGCGCCGAACTGCGAACCTCCTCCTTTTTTGGAAGTCGGTTAAAAATAACTTTGTCCTCACAGGGTGTCCAACGACACCAAATGGGTTGTTTATACATATTTTCATTTTTTAAACAGCAACCATTCGTGTTTGTTTTACAACAATATACCAAAGTGCAAATAATAATATTGTTTATTTACAATTTCCTCCGAGAACACGCTGGGAGAGATTCGATTCGAATTGACCTTGAATAATAACGCGATTTAAGAGGACATTACGAAACAAAAATGTGCGAATGATAGGTTCATTTATTAACTACAGTATCATAAAATAGATGACATTTACAAAATGTCAGCTGGGATGGAATAAAATAAAACCGGCCAAGTGCGAGTCGGACTCGCGCACCGAGGGTTCCGTACTCAAGAAGTAGGTATAATTACCTTTGTTAATGAACCGCAAAACTAACTTTGTTTGTAGAGGTTTACTGTTAATATCAAAAAATTACGTTTGTTGTATGGGAGCCCCCCTTTAATATTTACTTTATTGATATTTAATTATTTATTTTGAAAAGTAATATACAAGTTAATATTCTGTGAAAATTTGAACCGTCTACCTGTTACCGTTTTTAATATTGAGCAAAAAATACGAAAAAAACACGTTTATTGTATGGGGACCCCCCTTAATATATATATTTTTTTAATTTTTAGTATTTGTTGTTATAGCGGCAACGGAAATACATCATTTGTGAACATTTCAGCTTTCTAGCTATCACGGTCTATGAGATACAGCCTGGAGACAGACAGACAGACAGACAGACAGACAGACAGACAGACAGACAGACAGACAGACAGACAGACAGCGGAGTCTTAGTAATAGGGTCCCGTTTTTACCCTTTGGGTACGGAACCCTAAAAATTATAAAAAACTCTATTGATAATAAAATTTTATTATTCACATAACATTTTTGGCAATTAAGGCAATAATATATAAATATATCTTCATACCTGCTTCATTAAAAAAAAATATGCTTTCACGGCCAATTCGTTTAACCGATTTTGATGAAATTTGGTACAGGGATAGGTTGTATCCCGGGGAAGGACATAGGGTACATTTTATCCCAGAAAATTAAAGAGTTCCCGCGGGAATCAAAAAAATCTTAATCCACGCGGATGAAAACACGGGCATCATCTAATTATAAATATATTTTAATCTATCTATATTTTATATAGAAGTGTAGATAATTCTGTAATACATCAATTAAATGACCCTTGATTAGAATTATAGCTTGATAGTCGATATAATTCAGTTAATAGCTCGGGCCTAATGATGATTACTATATGCATCTATAAGCTAGCACTCCTACCTTATTGCTTACTAGATGATGCCCGCGACTTCGTCCGCATGGACTTAGTTTTTTTATTCCTACGAGAACTCCTTAATTTTCCGGGATACAGACTATCTCCGTACTAAATTTCATCAAAATCGGTTGCAAAGATGGGGCGTTAACGCGCAGCAGACAAACAGACTTTCACACTTATTATATTAGTACGGATTAGGTACACTGATCGCAATTGATTCGCTGATCCCCAAATGATGTTGAGGAGTTCCAGCTTACATCTCCAAACTATTATCCAGAATTTCATGTTTCCGTGGGACTACTAAAAAAACTTACTACTACTTACTACTACGGGCTTTAACCTTGGCAATCTAAGTTTCCTATGCCTAAGTGTTGATATGGACTTAGAATTAATTTACTTAAGAGGCCGGCGAACGCCGCTCGCAACTTCTATTTGAACCGCAAATATAAATTGTCCGGTATATTGCTATCTCTATTTGGCTGATGACACATGATCGCGTGCAAGCGCGATAGCAACATGAGCCTACAGAATTTGTTATACATTTAGTCTTGTTCCGTGAATACCAAAAATTGTTGTGTTTTTAACTTCGTGTTGTTATTCTGTAACTTGACAATATGGGCTATGTTCCTGATCAATTAGTACGTTGGTATGGTATCGTTGGTTTTAATGTGAAACAAATAAGGACATAAATAACATGTCATTTACGTCGTAAAAACGCGCAAAATGCAACGTGCTTACTTTTAATTTTGGGGAAGTATTTTGAAAAAATAATTATCCAGGGACCTAGATAAATACAAGTTCAATCTTAATAATCGCATAATATGGTGGAAATATTCTCGAATTACAAATTATTTTGGTATTACGTTTGTATGGGCAATTCATTTGTTGATGAAGGTTTAATAAGACAGATTATTGACTCATTCGATGTATTTCACTCGGTTCGTTCTTTGGCGGGGATACGAGTATTTTGACGTTTGAAAGTTAGTCGCCTGCCGGCAGTCTCGGCGATTATTGAATACTTTTGTGTTTAGATCGTAATTTGACTTTGAGCATAGCAGTAATGATAGCAGTAGCAACTGCAGCCTGATTAAATCATTAATTTGTTAATGTCGTAATGCTTTGGCCAAGTTTTTAATTAACTATTTACATTAAATCTCTCGTGAAACCGCTACACGTTGTGAACATTCGCTCGTGCACGTTTTAAAGAGAGTACAAACATATTTAAAAGTAATTTTAATTATTTGCCCACTTCTGGAATTATGCTTACAATAGGTCCTTCCCCAGATTGAAATCTCTGTACCAAATTTTATAAAAATTATAATATTGGCATGGATTAACAAAGTAGCAAAATTATTACCAACAATTTAACTCTTGAATGCAGATAATTTTTAACCGACTTCCAAAATAGGAGGAGGTTCTCAATTCGGCGCGTATCTTTTTTTTTTTTTAATGTAAGTATGTCGTGCATATCTCCGTGGTTTCTAAACCGATTTGAAAAATTTTTTTTTCATTGGTTAGAGGAAGCTCGCTAGGTGGTCCCATAAAAAATTCTGACTCCAATCCTCAATCCTGATGCTGTAGGTGTACCGTACTACATGAAATCCTCAAAACTAGTGAGTTAGGAAATTTTGATGGTGAATTCATATAGTAGGTATCAAGTCACGTGTATACGATACAACTCTGAGTCCCAACTCCTCAACCCTGATGCTGTAGGGTACAGAACTCCTTAAAAATAGTGGTTTAGGATTTTTTTATGGTGAATTAATATTGTAGGTGTCAACGACTTCATACTTAAACCCAATTTCCAACTCCTCAACTCTGATGCTGCATGGTACTGCACTTCTAAGCCGTAGGGATTTAGAGTACACTAAAAAGTTAAAAATAAAAATTCTTTCCAAAAACCGACTTCCAAAGCCACTGTAAAGAAAAAAATAATTTTGATTTCTACACACTATGTTGAAGTCGGGCGAGTATAACAAAGATAGGCATACCTAGTTGACGCGTGAGGCTCGCCCGACTTCAACATAGTGTGTAGAAATCAAAATTATTTTTTACTTTACAGTGGCTTTGGAAGTCGGTTTTTTTGGAAAGAATTTTCATGTAAGTTTGTGGTAAATTCATGGGTTAGTAAAAAAATTGGTAAGATTCATATCAGCAACGCAAAAAATTGAAACTTGGATCCATGCTACTTACTTTTTATAATAATCACTGCAGAATATTTATTGCAGTTTTAAATTGTGTAAAAATATTTCTTAGTTTTTCAAGAACCAAACTTTGATTCGTAGGAACATCGCGCATTAATTGTAAAAACCGGCCAAGTGCGAGTCGGACTCGCGCACCGAGGGTTCCGTACAAACCTGTAGTAAGTTTTAAATTATTAAAAATATTTTTATTATATGATGTAACTAAAAATTCATGCTTTTCGCAATTTTTCCTTTAACTGTGCTATAAGACGTTGCTTCGTACCAAATTTATCTCATTTGTCAATATTTGAGTTGATTGAATGAAAGGTAAATTGCGGTTTACGATTTATGACGTATTAAAAAAAACTACTTACTAAATCTCGTTCAAACCTATTTTTGGTGGAAGTTTGCATGGTAATGTACATCATATTTTTTTTTAGTTATTCATTCTCTTATTTTAGAAGTTACAGGACACACATTTTACCACTTTGGAAGTGTCTCTCGCGCAAACTATTCACTTTAGAAAAAAATGATATTGCAAACCTCAATATCATTTTTGAAGACCTATCCATAGATACCCCCACACGTATGGGTTAGATGAAAAAAAAATTGTTGAGTTTCAGTTCTAAGTATGGGGAACCCCCAAAATTTATTGTTTTTTTTCTATTTTTGTGAGAAAATCTTAATGCGGTTCACAGAATACATTTACTTACCAAGTTTCAACAGTATAGTTCTTATAGTTTCGGAAAAAAGTGGCTGTGACATACGGACGGACAGACAGACAGACAGACATGACGAATCTATAAGGGTTCCGTTTTTGCCAAATTTGGCTACGGAACCCTAAAAAGTACAAAGAGCCCGTGTATCTATAGTTAAAGAGCCATCCAGATATCCTATAAATGGCTATATCATTCATATGTATTGTGGGTACATAATAAATAATAATTAATTAATTATTTTATCGTTAATTAACCAGACAACGAAGGTCCTTAATAGTTCGTAACAGACTTATCCTATGTTAGTAATTGTAATAACACATACCTACCTACTTAAATAATAGCAAAAATATTTAAAATTTTAATTAAGTTAGTATGACTTATTCTGTTAGTTATACTAATTATAATATTATTAATCCATACTTAATATTATAAATGCGAAAGTGTGTCTGTCTGTCTGTCTGCTACGCTTTCACGGCCCATCTGTTTAGCCGATTTTGATGAAATTTGGTACAGGGATAGGTTACATCCCAGGGAAGGACATAGGCTACTTTTTATCTCGGAAAATTGAAGTATTCCCGCGGGAAACAAAAAAATATGTCTGTTCTACCGATTTTGATGAAATTTGGTACAAGGATAGGTTGTATCCCGGGGAAGGACATAGGCTACTTTTTATCCCGGAAAATTGAAGAGTTCCCGCGGGAATGAAAAAACATAAATCCACGCAGACGAAGTCGCGGGAATCATCTAGTAATAACTAATTACATAATAAATAAATGTCAGCTATCACCTTCAGAGTTTAGAACAATATTGGAACTACTCTCCAATCTACCTTTGGTTGCGGTGATCCTCTTTCGTACCTATGATTGCGAAGAAACCTAATAATAATATATTATTAACTTGTGCAAAGTAAATAAGTACTCATCTTGCGCAATGACGCGCTCAAAAAACCTTTTTGTTTATCTTTATTACCCACCTAACCTTAGAAACAGGTTACATTGAGGTAAATACTTCACTTCACGTGCACGAAGGAACTGTCTATCACAAATTTGTTTTTATCCTTTTTTATCATCCTTTAGGGTTTTTGCGATGATTTTTTAGACAGTCTTTAATATAAATACATTAAGTAATCATCTTCAGTTAAGTATAAAAAATTCATTCTACATCTCAGATTATAATCACCAGCAAAAATACAGTACAAAAAAAAATATTACATTGCTCTTCAAATGTGAATATGTTTTTATTTGTAGTAAAAAAAAGTTATTAACAGTTTGAATAATTTACTTAGTACCAAGTTATTAAATGTAAGCAAGGCAATAATTAAATTATCTTGCCAGTCTTCATACATCTATCAAGCATGTAGCAACTTAAAGTGTTCTTCATAATATTTATTTATACTTTAAATTCTGTTGCTGTATGTGTAAACTATATCAATAATAATTAAATCTTTAAAAGCTCTTAATTATCCTATAAATTCCGCTATAATTAGTGTAAACTATATAAATAATTCAATCTATAAAATATGCGGTTCAATAAAGACGATATAATAATAATGAAGAATTGTTGAACGTCAGTTTTTATTTATCGGAAAAAAAGAGGAAAAGGAATACACGTGCTAAGAATCTCTTGCGATTACAATTGCTATCGATACAAACGGAGCCGGTCACGGCATCGCATTTTCAAATAAGGAATATAACTAAAACAATATTTTCCAAGAAATAAAATTTATTTCCACTGAATATTGTTTTGATAATATTTCAAATATTTTTTTTTTCCAATATTTTTTAATAATGGCTTAGATTTCATGAACATTTGAAAAACTTTTGGTGATATCGTGAACTGAATTTTTGTGTTTGCGGAGAAAGTGACATTGACAATATGCTGGGAAAAAACGCAAAAATGTTTTTCGGTGTGTCGATGTGTGTGCTGATTGCCGCGATAGTGTTGGCTTCATGGGGATTTCCGAAAATTGTCCAGAGTCAAATTAATAAGGTGAGATTTTTTATATAAGCACTAGATGATACCCACAGTAACTCTCTAATTTTCCAGAATAAAATTGATGATAGGGAACTCATTAATTTTCCGGGATAAAATGTAGCCTGTGTCTTTATTCAACTATGTTTTTAATTATTTTTTGTTCAAAATTTTCTAATTGATACTCTCACAGGGTATCCACGACATCCTACGGTTTTTTTTAATATTTTTTTAATACACTTGCTTGAATAATTTAATATAAAAAATTCTTTTTAAACAACCGACTTCAAACTCCCGCGCCAACTTTACAACAACAAGCACACGCTATACAAAGTACTTATTTTATTGTTGATATTTTAAAAACCGCTCGACCGATTTCGATAAAATTTATATGGGACCACTTGGGAAGTATGCCCTTTCAAATAAAAAAAGAGACAACCAAATCGGTCCACCCAGTCAAAAGTTCTGAGGTAACAAACATAAAAAATAAAATAAAAATACAGTCGAATTGAGAACCTCCTCCTTTTCTTGAAGTCGGTTGAAAATACACTTACAACAGCAGTAAACAGGGCTTGTAAGTTATATTCATTGACCTCGTGCTAACTTTTTTTTTTGTAAGTCAGAAGCTTAGATAATATACACGACGTATAAGAATTCATTGGTCAGAAGGTTTATTGTGAGGTAAGGTATATTGGCTTTGTACGTAGAAAACCTAAAGTAATAACATATATTATAATATACTAGATGATGCCCGCGACTTCGTCCGCGTGGATTAAAATTTTTGATTCCCACGGGAACTCTATAATTTCCGGTGTTAAAAATCGATTGAACGGATGGACCGTGAAAGCGTAGCAGACAAACAGACACACTTTCGCATTTATAATATTACTAGATGATGCCCGCGACTTCGTCCGCGTGAATTGATGTTTTTTGATTCCCTACTTTTGATTTGATTGATTTTTGATTAGCCTACGTCCTTCCCCGGGATACAACCTATCCCTGTACCAAATTTCATCAAAATCGGTTGAGTAGTTAAGCCGTGAAAGTAAACGCTTTCGCATTTATAATATTATATAAAAATAATATATAATATATTAGTATGGATGTGAATTGATGAAATAAATTCATGAAATTAAAAATTGTGTTTAATAATTATTTAATTAAAATTGTTTTAAGTTTTATAAATCGCAAAATAAAGGCTAAATAGTCCAGGCTGGGAGCTAAGAGCTAGAACCTGGAGCCATGACGCAATTACAACAACGTGCCTTAGATTAGATATTAATTAATCTGTGCGCGCTATTTTTAAGTTTCATTGAGTTTGTCTTATATATTACTAGATGATACCCGTGACTCCGTCCGCGTGAATTAAGTTTTTTTCATACCCGCGGGAACTCCTTAATTTTCCGGGATAAAAAGTAGCCTATGTCCTTCCCCGGGATACAAACTATCCCTATACTATACCAAATTTCATCAAAATCGGTTGAAAAGATGGGCCGTGAAAGCGTAGCAGACAGACAGACACACTTTCGCATTTATAATATCAGTATGGATTTAATAATACGAGTGGTTTGTGTTAGTAATGTGGGATAGTAAAATTAAATCTACAATTAGATCAAGGTATTTTAGATGTGAGAAAAAAATCGCGCTAAATTAATAGCCGACAAAAATCTCTAAATAAGTATGGGCGTGAGAAACTAATTAATTTTAGTAATTTTTAGTGAGTACCTAGTACCTAGTCGAGTTTTATTTCAAGTTTTCTCACAAATGTATTGAAAAATATTGTGTGATACACGAGCGCGTGACGATGGTCAGCCCCCGGCGCCATAATATCACAAACTTTTTTTTTATTTTATTCACTACAAGTTAGCCCATGACTGCGATCTCACCTGATGGTAAGTGATGATGCAGTCTAAGATGGTAGCGGGCTAACCTGTTAGGGGCATGGCAGTTACTGCTGACTACTACTAACGTTCCCAACTACTATTAACGTATACAATTATTTTTTTGCAGAATTTGCGGCTAGACAATTCGTCAGCCATGTTTGAGAAATGGCGCGTGTTGCCCGTGCCCCTGACGTTTAAAGTTTACGTCTTCAACGTGACCAACGCTGAGGACGTCAACGAAGGAGCGAAGCCTATATTGAATGAAATAGGCCCCTACGTTTATAAGTAAGATTTACTTCTTTTAACCGAGGTAGAAGAAGCTTAATTCGCTATAAACCGCTAAGGCACTGCGCAAACGACGACCTCCCTGGCGCAGTGTTCAGCGCTGTTGTCTTAACATGAGAGGTCCCGGCTTCGATCCCCGGGCCCCGGCCCGATCAATTTGGGAATTTATAATTTATGAATTTTCTCTGGTCTAGTCTGGTCTGGTGGAAGGCTTCGGCCATGGCTAGTTACCAGCCTACCGGCAAAGACGTACCGCCAAGCGATTTAGCGTTCCGGTACGATGCCGTGTAGAAACCGACTAACTTGGGTTTAATAACTGCCATTCCCCTAACAGGTTTAGCCTGCTACCACCTTAGACTGCATCGTCACTTACCATCAGTTGATATCGCAGTCAAGGGCTAACTTGTAGTGGATTTAAAAAAATGCTCTAGCTAGTGTCCATAATTAGGCAGAAAAATGACAAGGCACTCTCCCCTCGCCCCGCAAAAGTGAGTCGAACGTGATTTCAATTTCATACATTTTCTTAAGTTTCCTATCCTTCTAACACAGGGATAATTTTAACTCTAAAGAAGGCTCCAACCTTTATGTGTAAAAAATAATTTTGCTGTGAAAATAAACAATTTTTAATTTTTTAATTTTTTTATCCCGTGTTTATTTCATCCAAGACACGAATCTATGTGGTTTAACGTGCAGCAGAGTTTTAAGCACCACCCACCCTCCCGCTTCTAAAAATGAAGGAAAAACGAGCAAAAATATTTACCTATGAGGAGGAAGGCGTGCGGTGCATAACATAATATTATGCTATGCCACACATAATTTGTGTTTGTGGACTAGGACGAATTTAGCTTCTTTTTCCTTGGTTTTCATGATCTTCCGCAAAGTAACGCATAATATGTTTCTATCCAAATTGTTTATAGACTGAACGCTCATCTGCAAAGTAGAGTGGAGCTTGGTATATATATTATATTGGTGGTGCATTTAATCATCATCAAACCAATTTCAACCGTATACCTACCAAGTACCTATTTAAAGTTGAGTTTAAATTGTTCTCAAAAATATTCGGTTTCACTGCACTACGTCTATACCTATAGACTTTACATATTTGTTGTAGAGAATTCAGAGAAAAGAGGATCCTGGGCTACGGAGAAAACGACACAATCAGATATATGCTGAAGAAAACATTCTACTTCGATCAGGAAGCATCGGGCAGTCTCACACCAGACGACGAAATCACTGTCATCAACTACAGCTATTTGGTAAGTCTGACGGTCTGTCCACGGTTTTATAAACTGGAAAATGGTACCATCACTTACATCCGTACTGTTTTAATATTGATGACGTTTGTGTTCTAGAATTGTAATCCTTATTATAGGGAAGTTAAGGTACGTGACATAAAACTGTCATTGTGAAACAATACTGCTTTAAACGAATATAGTAACAACGTGACAAGTGACGCAATGCGTCAGTGACCCTAGCACAGTGGCAGTGATCGAAGTGGTCTCATGAGTGGAAGGTCCCGGGTCCGAATCCTGCAAAAAATCGCATTTGGCATCGTCATTATCATTTAAACCCATCGCTGCCACTTGTACGAGTTTCCTATCAGAATGAGAAGAGTTTAGCCATAGTCCACCACTCTGACCAAGCTCGGATTAGCATTTTGAGCTGTGCTTTGATAGATCGGTCAGTTACCTTTTCCTATTCTATACCTATTTTAGTAGCATTGGACTTTTACGTTTCTCTGTGTATCTATGCGTTACGTTCAGTAGGTATAAACTTTAAACGCACCTAAGACCCCTTACCTTTGAACGCAACATAGTATGCGTATAGCTTTGAGTGGGCACTTATATAGTACCCGAACGAACCTTCGGCTACAACTTTAGCTTACTTGGGCCAAATGTGGCGAAGGTTTGACCGAAGCCGAATTTTTCTAGCAAGCGCCGAAATTGAAAGCATTATTTCCTGAATGTCTTAGGGTTATAACACTTCGGCTTTGGCAATAATTAATTGACTATCGCCACAACCTTTGGCTTTTGCCAATTAATCACTTCGGCTTCGGCCAGAAATCGACCTTCGTTTGGACACTAGTAAATATATAGGTACGTGGCTGCGTTTATGTAAGTTGCATTGTTGCGTAGGTATATATTATTTAAGTATGTACGTACCACTCTAACGCACCGAGGACCTTAAGATTAATGAAAACATTAATACCTAGTTATAAGATCATTCAATTCCGATTACGGAATAGAAAATAGCTACGAACGATTCTTCCACTGCAATTATACCTTGTACTTAATTAGGTAATGTAGTGTCTGTTCAGACGGCGTGGATTAAAGTTTCCGATTCCCACGGGAGCTAAAAAACAACCTATCTCTGGGGTTATTATCAACGCATAATGCAGTATTATTTTAATACTAGCGAATGCCCGCGACTTCGTCTGCGTGGTTTGAGGTTTTTTGGTTCCCGCGGGATCTCTTTAATTTTCCGGGATAAAAAGTAGCCTATATGTGCTATTCCAGACTTCCAAATTTCAGCCAGATTCGTTCAGCCGCTGGGGCGTGATTGAGTAACAAACATCCATACATCCATCCTCATACATCCATACATCCATCCAAACTTTCGCATTTATAATATTAGTAAGATTGTTGACGCTCTTGATTCAGAATTATAATCCTTATTTTAGGGACGTCAGGGTACGTCATATTATAAAATGCCAATTTCAAAATAATACTGCTTTAAGCGATAGTCAGAAACCCGGTTGATCACAGACCATACCTACTCGGTGCGGTTGATATTGGGCCGTGAAAGCGTAGCAGACAGTCGGATATATTTTCGCATATTATCATATTATTTATAAATATAAATAGATTCAATATTATGGAGTGAATTGACCTCTAAACGCGTTAAAATAATTATGTGCTCAAAATTGTAGGAACGCGTTATTAAATATTATTGCAAATATTATTTGCGGCAGGTTCTATTGTGGAAAACGTGAGTCTGAAAGGACTTGATGTGATAGCCGTGGGAATTTATGCGCTTGGTAATAGATAAAGATAATAAACATTTACAAGTAGGTAACGAATAGCGTGACGTTTTTTCATCGTAAAAATCGACACACGACAGCTATTTAAGTAAACCTACTAGGTCGCGGGCATCAGCTAGTAATTTTATTATGTATTACTCCTATGCTATGGTGTACAACTAGGTGCTAAAGGAAAGTTTTGCACTGCGAGCCACCGAGCCTAGGTCAGCTTGTCTTGCGAGGCCAATGAGTCGTTTTAAGCCATATACACACAAAACGCGCGACGGAAGTGATGTTGATTTTCCAACGCGGCTTCAACCTTTACTCATGTGCTCATACGACGGAGCGAGCATAGTTGCGAACGCTGAAATGATGATAATGATAATGTATAAGTACATCCAATTTCAGTATACTTACTCACAGAATTGTGCTTGTATCTTTGTCTATAATGTCAATTCTAATGGCTATAATTTATTTAATTAATGTACTTAGACTTACCATGACCCGTTAGTCTTATGGACATTTTCATTCATGGTATTCTAGCGGTAATATGCACTTAGTCAATGTTGAGAATGTCAGCCAATCAGTGGTCAATGCGATCGTCACACTGTAGCTTTCATCATTTTACTGCAATCGAACAACAACATTTCCAGCTATATTTTTTTAGGAAGAGGTCTGTGACGTATGTTTGTTTCACTGAAGCCATACAGTCAGCAGGTTTAGTGACATACGAATGGTGGAATAGAGTATGATATTAATACGCAATCACTCATATTACTTATGTGCTCATAGTGTGACGATCAGTACAGTCACGGTCACTGCCGTGTCGCGTTGTATATGACCAAACCTCAACAGATTATTTTGCTAGTGACGCACAATTGATTATCAAACCAGCGTGCAAAACCACAATTACAATGTTCAATGGTAGTAGGTACTACTATGACAATATACTACCGTAGTACATTGTCATAGTGTAACTATCTATGTGCTCATTTTGTAGCTAATAGCCGAACTTCAACGTCAATAATATCCACATAGTTGGGGTTCCGCAAAAAAGTAAAAAAGCACATACATTTACCACCACCTCTTACTTGAGATGGCAGTCAGGGGTTAACTTGTAGTGGATAAAAAAAGATTGGAAGTAGCCTCAACCGAAGCCACCTGATGACTAATTATTTACTTACATCAAAAATGCGCTGCGCTGCCCTAAATTAGAAATCAAAAATCATCAAACAGTTAGCAGTTATGGAACCAGATTCCATCTTCTGTGTTCCCTCATGATTATATTATGGGGTTCTTCAAAGGGCGGATAAACAATTAATATCTCAGAAGCCAGTAACGCATTGGCGGTTCCACTGGTGCTGCAAATCTACATGGGCAGCGGTAATCACTTAACATCATGTGACCGGCCTGACCAGGAGGCCTGCTCGTTTGCTCGCTATACTTATATTTTTTTTTTGAAAAAATCCCAGATTCGTAAAACCAACACTGGATAGAGATACAACTGGAAATTGAATCCGAGACAAAACAATTATAAAACCATAGCGCTCACCACAGCGTAATGGCTAAACTGTGAAAAGTTAGTACTGCATTCAAATCCCAGACCCGCCGAAGGAGGCAAAAGAACCCTAGCCATTTCGTGTCTATACTCTTCCTATAATCGTTAACGCATTAGCGGGGATAAAAAAAGTCTATGGTTAGCGTTTTTTTATAGTCTCATTAAATTATCTGACCCGGTGTAAGCGTCGCTAGTATATATTCAAAATAAAATAAAAACAAAAGCTAAATAGGCATAAAACTAGTTCCATTTTTGTCCACCAGGCCAGAAAAAAGATAATCGCTTTCGCTAAATTTTCGCTAATTCGTTAACGATTAAAGAAAGATAATACACATGAAACGTACAGGGGCGGCTTTAGCCAATGCGAGGCTCTGGGCGGTAGATATTTGCGAGGCCCTAATGCTTTGTGGTATTTATGTGAATTGAAAGTGATTACTTGACGAGAAACGCAAAAGTTATAGATTTAAACAAAAAATTGCTTTAATATTGTATATTGGAAATTAACAAAATGTAACAAACCCAAATACGGCATATTATTGATGATAAACTAACAGCAAGGTTTAGCGATAAAGAATTTACATCTTAGTACCTAGAAAGGCTGTAAATAGGTAGGATCTTATATCAAAGACTAGGTACTGATGTATACAAATACACATTAGTACCTCATGAATTTTTCTACTTGGGCTATAGCGCGAGGGCTTGAGGCCCCTGCAAGAGCGAGGCCCCGGGCCGGTACCCTGCTTGTCACCCCCTAAGACCGCCACTGCCTACTTATATAACTTGGCTAGGGGTGCTGGCCTTTTCTGTCACTCTGCAAATTATGGAACCAGCTTCCATCTACTTTGTTACCTCATGACTACACTACAATATGGGGTTCTTCTGTCTTCAGACAACAAATTTCTCAACACCGGCAACGCATTTGCGGTTCCTCTGGTGCTGCAAATGTTCCTGCTCGTTTACTCACTATATAATTATAAAAAAAGTAAATATAACTATACCAATTAACATCAGCATTACGTAAATAAGTTTCTTGTGTTAAAATTAGGTAAGCCACGGGTCAGTTTTTGTTTTTGTTGCAAATTTTTTTAGTAAACAAATTAAAGTAAAAAAAATAAGAATAAAAAAATGCTTCATGAATAAGTACTTGAAATAAAAAAATTGCTTTATAATATGGCAAGTTAAGAATAATATTGTACAGAGAATATCTGATCAAGAGCGTTTCAGAACACGCATAAGGGAATTTGGGTTCAGGATATAATTTGCAGTCATTATTTGGTTTTTTTTTGCAAAAAACTGTCTGATAAACCTAGGAATTATTCGGGAATATATTTTAAATGCTATACTTTCCAACGATTTATTTCACTTTTGACATAAGCACGCCTATGAAGTTTCATGTATTATTAAAAGGCAACCATCGACCAAATAAATGTAATACTTCATAGACGTTTTATTTTATCCGTTATTCTGTTTTCATTTTTCAGGAAAAAGAACCCTAGTGGTTTTTTTATTGCCGCGGGAGCTCCTTAGTTTTCCGTGTTAAAAAGTAGCCTATGTGCTTCCCAGGGATACAAACTATCTTTAAACAAAATTTCATTAAAATCAACACAACAACGACGAAAGCGCTCACCTTTGGCGCCACAGAGGGCGTCAGTTAGCGACCATGTCCCAGATCCGTGCATTTGCACAGACTGTACAGTCTGTACTGTACAGTTATGTTTTTTTTTTTAATATTTTCTAGCAGCACTAAATCTGATACCAGTCTGATATCACTGGGTCGGATAAATTTGTGGGACTATACACTTATTCACTATGGAGCTCTAAAAACCCGTTTACATCTCAGCATACTAAAATTATACATTTATGCATCTCAGTCTAGAAAACATTTTCAAGCAAGTATTAATAAAACAATGGTCTTAATTATTAGAATTTTATACATTCTGTTGTCGAGATTCTACATAAATTGTGGCGTAAAAAATAAAACTTATAGCAATGCAATGCAAAAATTGAATATAAAATTAAATTCTTGGTATCGTATAAATAATTCTCGGAATGTTGTCATCTCGGAATATTTCAATGGTAAATAAATAATTATTCATATGAAAAAATCATCCGATTTCAAGTTGCTATAATCTATATCTATACTAATATTATAAATGGGAAAGTTTAGATGTATGGATGCATGTTAAAAATTATTAATTATGTTATGGATGGTTTTAAAAATTAACTTGGCTAGGTAATTATGACATATTATATGTTATAATAACCAGTCTGTTTTTATTAATTAATAATTTCTCTAATCTAATCAAATGTTAATAAAGTATGACTTTAATATCGTATGCCTGTTAGAGGTAAACTGTTCCTTCTATGTAAAATTAATTTAACATCTTAAACTATGTAACAGTCAAACGATTAAATAAATAAAATGAAATGTTTGTTACTCAATCACGCCAGAACGGATAGGGATGGGCACAGATAGATTTATCCCTGAAAATTAATTTATATATATATATATTTAGTAATATATTTAGTCCCCGCGGGAACCAAAAATCACCTAGTAATTATAGTTTAATGTACCTACCTATTATGTTTACCGGGTATTACATATTTTGATCTTTGGGATATTTCTGAAATAGGATTTCAGATTTTCATAAACGTTAAAAATTTTAACGAGGATGACTACGAGGAGAACTAGAGGATGGCTAGTGTATAATGTATATTCTATTTTTTTTTTTTATATCTTGAACAATAAATTTAAAAAAATATATCTATTTTTTGATGAATCTTATAAATACATGTGTGACAAAATAAATAGTAGCTGCAGGCGTCGCATAACAATAAACACATTTTTTTGTCACACACATTTTCTAATTATTCTCTAATATATAAAATTCTATAAAACACTAAAACTGTGACAGTTTTACTGTTTATACTCCTCCGAAACGACTTAAACGATTTTTATGAAATTTAATATGCATATTCAGTAGATCTGAGAATCGGCTACTATCTATTTTTCATACCTCCACGCGGACGGAGTCGCGGGCATCAGCTAGTGATTTATATACAATAGGTACACCATAATACAAACCAAAAATATTTACCGTCCTTTAGTTGGGTAAAAGGTGTACGGATCCCCAAGTCTTTATCTGAATGCGATTATTCGGACCACTGAGCCCACAAGGTCATCAAATCACTACAATGACATTGGATGAACAAAATATGTTAACCTTTTATACATTCTGGTGACCATCTAATCGTTCGTTGCTTATTTTTTGGAGATTCACTTTGGCAAGGGTATTTTTAAGAAATTAATAACAGGGTCTCTCGACTCAGTAGGGCTCCACACACGCCCATTTATCAAGAAACCCACCGCAAGCAAACATAATAAGATACAAAAAACCGGCCAAGTGCGAGTCGGACTCGCGCACCGAGGGTTCCGTACTCAAGAAGTAGGTATAATTACCTTTGTTAATGAACCGCAAAACTAACTTTGTTTGTAGAGGTTTACTGTTAATATCAAAAAATTACGTTTGTTGTATGGGAGCCCCCCTTTAATATTTACTTTATTGATATTTAATTATTTATTTTGAAAGGTAATATACAAGTTAATATTCTGTGAAAATTTGAACAGTGTAGAGATAAGTTTTTGCGCGGCTTAAGTCCAAGGCTCCTAAATTACATAAATCATTTTGCATTCGGCTAAAAATAGACATATTTATATTGTATAGCAGACATCTATGATTTATGATCTATCATAAAAACATGTGATTGCTTAATAATATTAACTTTATAACCGCAGTTGCTTGAATATTAAGTTGATAATTAAAACTTTTATTTATACGTTAAAAGTGTCGTCACCCGTTGGGGTCGCTGGCTATAATAAAATAGACATTTTTAAAAAGAGTAATAATTTATTACAAGAATATTAACTAATATTTCCCTTTCCAATAAAAAACCTGACCAATAAAAAACCGGCTAAGTGCGTGTCGAGCCACGCGCAGTGTAGGGTTCCGTAGTTGCCCGTCACAATATTATGTTATATGCGGACATTTAATAATTTGGTTAGTTATAAGTTACTATTACCTACTCGTACCATTTATCTTGTAAATCCTACTTGGTTCTGATAGTTTTCCTTTTAACTTCGTTACGTTATAGAATTGTGAATATATTTCGCAGTGCGAACGTAGCCTAACTCAGGGCCTGAACGCATTCAGCTGACGCGGGTACCTGCTGTAATTACCTGCATTAAAATTATACCTAACTAGCTGATAGGTACCCGCGTGTAAGCTTTTTTAATTCCCACGAGAACTCCTTTATATTCCGGAGTAAAAAGTAGCCTATGTCCCTTTCCCAGGTCCCCAACTATACCCATACAAAAATCACATCGATCCATTGATTTATTGCGGCGTGATTGAAAGACAAGCCAACAAACCCATAAACCTTTACACACTTTACACACTTTCGCATCATACTTAATATTATAAATGCGAAAGTGTGTTTGTTTGTTGGTATGTTGGTTTATTGGTTTGTTAGTTTGTTGCTTTGGCTTTCAATCACGCCGCAACGGAGCAACGGATTAACGTGATTTTTAGCATGGGTATAGTTGAGGACCTGGAGAGTGACATAGGCTACTTTTTACCCCGGAAAAATAAAGGATTTCCCGCGGGAATAACAAAAAACTTAAACCACGCTGACGAAGTCGCGGGCATCAGCTAGTTTAAGATATTTGTATGATGATATCCCTTATCTCCAACGTTTGTTGCAGGCCGCTCTACTAACGGTGTATGACCTGATGCCCGGCGCAGTCGGCCTGGTTAACTCAGCTCTGGAGAGCTTCTTCACCAACCTCACTGACCCGTTCCTGAGGGTCAAAGTGAGAGACCTTTTCTTTGACGGCATCTTCCTCAACTGTGCGGGGGAGCATTCGGCTTTGAGTGAGTAATGAACCAGCGTAATGAGTACAGTTCGCGCGCGAGTTGAATGCAGAGCTAATGTATGGTGACACAAAAGCTCTGCATTCAACTCGCGCGCGTACTATACCTACTTAGTTAATGACTTGTATTCATTATCTTCCTACCATCGAACTCTATCGCTTAGAACAGAAGTTTATAACGTAGGCCTGCCACAAATTTCATTCATTGCCAATGAATCATAGGAATGTAAGTATTCCAATGAATGTAATTAATTGTTGTTGTTTTGATAGTGGAGTAGGTACTTATGTGATGAATTATGACACCCTTTCACAACTCAGTAATTTTCTAAATAATTTTCTGCAAGTTCGTCATACTTAAGTGTTGCGCGGGGCGAACCTAATGCGTCAACTTTGCTTATCCTTGTTATACCCGCCCGACTTCAACATAGTGTGTAGAAATCAAAATTATTTTTCACTTTACAGTGGCTTTGGAAGTTGGTTTTTTGGAAAGAATTTTTATTTTTAACTTTTTAGTGTCAGGGTTGAGGATTTGGAGTCAGAATTTTTTATGGGACCACCTCGAGAGCTTCCCCTAGCGACTGAAAGAAAAAATATTCAAAACGGTTCAGAAACCACGGAGATATGCACCGAAATGCTACAAAAAAAAATACGCGCCGAATTGAGAACCTCCTCCTTTTTTGAAAGTCGGTTAAAAACAGAGAACTCCCTTATTTTATTAATGTTGTTCGAGAATTTCATTAAACTTTTGCTCTTTATTGGTTAAATAAAATACACACTCAACGAAATTCCAATTTAGGTAGGTGTCACTGTAAAAACCGGTAAAGGTATGGACACATGAACTAAGCACTACGTCAAGGCTTCCGTGCCCCGGCGCTAAGCTATTAATAAAAACTAAACAGTATTTTGTAGTTAATTTAACGAAAATCCTTTTTGCAATTGACAGTATATTTCAAGAAATATCAGAAATAATAAATTCCCTTTATCCTTCCGAAGATCGAACTAACTTGTAGTGGGCTGATGGTCATAAATTCATGATAAAGATGGCTGGATGTAAACCCGAGATGAACCCGAGGTCCAATCACGGTAAAATAAGTGCTACGTTAAAATTACTCTCATCTCGAATTGACTTTAAAGTCTTTCGTTAATAGCCATAATTCATTGCCATGTCGTGTGACGGCGCCGCACCGTTACGATGTATCCCGGCCCTAATACGGAGATTTGAAAAGTTTTCTCATACGAAGTTTGCGAATACAGGTCACATGAAAAATTTAATGTTTAATGAAATCTCGAAACGACGTTGAGTTTTCTCATATAATTAGGTACTTGAGGTAGTGTAGTGTAGTTGTAGTGTTGTGACATTCAACAGCGTCCTAATATTTTCAGTTAATTTGTTTTCAGACAATATCGTTCTTCAATGTTCAGTAGATCAATCTTTTACATTTACTTGATATAACATACGTATCATACGCGGAGAGCGAAAAAACACTAGGTAGTCTAGGGATCAGAGGTGCGATTGTGTAAGAATTGCCGATCAAATCGCCAAAGTTCAGCGTCAAAGTAAAATAAACCATAACAGCATTGAATTAGAGCTCAATTTCGTGTATCCATTCTCATACGTTTAGGTATATACGATGCTCTAAACGGATGTGAATGGATACTCTGGAAATTGAGCTCTATTTCAATGCAGTTATGGTTTATTTTACTTTGACGCCGAAATTTGACGATTTGATCGGCAACTTTTAGATAATCGGGGGACAGATCGGAAATAAGTGACAGAATCACAAAATTTATATAAGTAAGTAAATCAGTTTAGACAGTGTTGTGCAAGACAGTCCTAATGGTGGTGTACACGCTGTAACACAACGCTGAATTTTTAATGATGCGAAACGAACTATATCTTTTACCCTACTTATGCTAGTAGGTATCGTCGTCGTCTTAACCAGTTAATGTCCACTGCTGGACAAAGATCTCCTGTATAGATCATATGGATCTTCCAGCGGCTCCCAGTTACCCACTTGAGATCGTCCGTGCACATATTGAAGGCTCGTCCAACACTGCGCCTTCCGGTGCGAGGCCAAGCACCTTGGGACCCCAACGCCTATCGGTCCTTCGAACTATGCGGCCGCCCATCTTCTAGCTATGTCAATGGAGAAGTTTACAATTTGTTTTTTTAATTTGGAAAATTAAGACTAAATAAAACAAAAATATGAAAGAATCAAATATCTCAACAAATGAAAAATTTATGGAACTTTAAAGTTGCGCTTGCAAGACGGGAGACGTGACGCCATAATTCCCTATCAACCGACTTTATAAAGCCGAATAAAAGAAATAAATGGACTTAACGCGACTTAATTGAATTAAAAGCACTTAATTTGTGTGTGAAGATATTTTTGAAGTATTCAATCTCGGCTAGGTATTAAAACTCACTCACAAAATTTCTCACTCGAGTAAGATACGGCAATCGGTGTAGGCATTAAATAATTAAACTTTTAAATCGTCATTTCTCAGTAATTTATTGATGGATTTTTTTTAAAAAAACAGTGATTTATTAGTTTTAATCTATATTTTACTTCCGTTGTGTTAAATAGATATTCACAACATCATGAAACTTCTTCATCACTCTGGTTCTCCTATTACGGATCTCATCATTTCTGTCTAGTAGGTACCTATACCAAGCGCTTTACGGTGATTTGAATAAAAATACAGGAGGAAATAAGGCATTAGACGGTTTGCATGTACCTACTCGTGGATAAATTGCATAGTCTGAGCTGTAATCACGTTGAGATCTATTTAATGACAAGTTACGCTTCGCTTTCCTGAACATGATTCGTGAAACACGTGCAGTAGGTAGATACCAATTTATTGAGGCTCTGTAGCGTACTAAGTATAGGTAAAAAAAAACTATGTAATATTGTAATCGTCGTCCTCATGTACCTATAGGTAAAAAATTAAAATCTGCATGTAATCGTTGTCCTTGTATCATTGGACGTCTCTTGCCGGATATGGATTTTATTGTTTGTCTTGTACCAGTACCCTTATTCTAAGTTTTAATTCGATTGATCGCTTATGGAATAAGTATTTGATGACAATATTAGTGCAAAACCGTTTAAGAATTCGATGACATTAGCGTCAAAGTAAAATGAATCTTAATTCAATTGTTTAAAAGCTCAAGTTCGTGTATGTATTCAAAGCCAGCGCTCCAAATGATACGGTTCCAAATTAATATCGGTTGTACCTACCTACTTACCTACTAAATTTTTGACTTTACATACTATAGGAAACCAATCCGTGCGAAGCCGGTTCTAGTATTGAAAATTAGTATTTTCATACTTTAGCGTCATTAATCTGAATAATAATTATTGGTTTTGTTTCAGGTTTGGTGTGCGGAAAGATAAAGACAGATAACCCGCCCAATATGCGGCTCGCGGAAGACGGCAATGGGTTCTACTTCTCGATGTTTAATCACGTAAGCCGTCTTCATTATCACTCGCCATCAGCACCTCTTCTCAAAATAAAAAGGGTTTGACCATAGTCCACCACGCTGGCCAAGTGCGGATCGGCAGATTTCACAAACCTTCGAGTCCTTCTACAACATTATGAAGAACTCTGCACCTTGTTTACAATTGTTGAAAATTGCTAGATACTATATCTAGTTATTATGTTTATAAATATACCTATTAGGTAAACACCACAAAATAACAAAAGCATTCAAACCTTGGACGTTCTTGTAGATTTTGAATACTCCAAAGTATTTGGGAACCACAGTAGATACCTGCCCAAAATTTTTATATTATGTTATCCCCATAGCGATTATTCAAAATTGATTCCGAAGTTGGGAGAACTTATACAGGTATCTGGCAGGTAATTTAATGGGACTATTGGGAGTTTGGAAACCAACTTTTATTGGTAAAATTAAACTAGGTATTAAACTAGGTACAAATAAATGCGCGCGAAGAGTTCGGGTAGATTTGTTAGTTCCATTATACTTTGCTCTCCAGATACTCTTCTTCTATAAATAGATATAAAGAACATTTTTTTAAACAAGCTTTTACCTTCTGCTATTTAGTGTGACGCATTTAGTATGACACCATTTTATTATTTATTGATTCCCAAATTTAATAGCTTTCTCTTAGGTAGGTAGGTAGGTATTATCTATTATGTTTCAGAGATTTATCTTTGCCTAACCTTGCCAGTTGCGAAATAGGTAATTCATGCTTCAAAATATCCAATACGAGTAAGTAGGTAGATAGATAGATAAATTCCTTATTGCCACACATATTGGCATAAAAAAATCTCTTTCCAGCTCAACACAACAGAATCCGGCCCCTACGACATGGTCCGCGGCACAGAGAACATCCAGGAGTTAGGACACATAGTAGGCTACAACGGCGTGAACACTATGCGTTACTGGGGGGACCCCTACTGCGGCCAGCTGAACGGCTCGGACGGCTCCATATTCCCACCGATGAACCAGGGGCCACCGGAGAGGATCTACATCTTTGAACCGGAGATATGCAGGTTTGACTGGTTTTTTTTTCAAACTAGATAATCCGAACCAGGCTGGTTCCGTTATCTAATCTTGTTAATGAATAACTAGGTAACCCGCCATCGTTGGCCGTCCACCATATTGAATTAAGAATGACGTTTATAGCTAACCTTGCATTGTCATCCAAACTTAACGTGTACCTATGCAACACCTTAATCGGTTAGGGATAACTATTTTCAAAATCTGTTTTTAGAGATAGGACCTAAACAGATACAAACTTTTTATTGAACTTGAAAACTTTGCATATATAATATTTAACTCATTTCTCAGCTCTTTGAAAATTAGACACCTATTTCTGGTGCATCCTATATTTTTACTTATCTGAAATCTGAATAGGGTGCTGCCTCACCTTGAAGCTATAGTCGATAATTTCAGTGACCCTATAGTTATTATAGTTCTTGCAATTCACGAGCGCGCGTGAACTTTACTTGTTTATATATGCACATTGCGCAAGTGTGCGTGTCTCTCGGAGCGGTCAGTCGTATACACGCGACCATGTACACGCACACATTTACACGTAGGTATACAAATTTATACAGATAGGACTTTAACACGACCATGAGGCACGCGCACTCGTTAACGCAAGATCTATAATGAGATATTCTTTAACTTCTAGGTCCCTATACATAAACCTGGTTGGTGAAAGGAATATATTCAACATCAGCGCGTACTTATATGAGATGGATGAGAGCACGCTCGCCTCCAAGCTGGCCAATCCTAATAACAAGTGCTTCTGCAAAAAGTAAGTGCCTACAACAACTACTTATAATGTTAGTCGACTTTATCGAATTTCAACCCTCGCCGGAATTAGTCAGGGTATAATTATTGGACTATGGCCGAAACTCAGAAAGAAAGGTGTAGGTCCACCAAGTTGGCTAAGTGCGTATTGGTACTAAGGACAATAAATAATTGATACTGAACTTGCTACAACAGTGAAGAAAAACATCGTGAGCAAACCTGCATGCTTGAAATCTGTCAATCCATACTGTTTTTTTTTAAATATCTAGGTAAATAAATCCTCAACTATAGATAAGAGCTGAATATGATCTTCAAACGGCTGAACAGATGCCCAATTGTCTGAGCAAATCTTCATCATTTACGACCTTACGACCCTGTGTAGCGTAAAAGGGGGTTTTTAAAAGCTGTGTATCCATCAAACGGTGGCATAATGTATGCTTGTAAAAATAATTTGCTGTTTTCAAGACCTCCATTGACGCATCTCAAAACACAATTTAAAAAAATCTCTGCATTGAAATTTATTTTAAACATACCTAAGTACCTCTAGATTTACCTCTTAAAGCAATTTTTCTCCGTATTGAAACCAATAATTAGCTCTAGAAATACAGTAGAAATCTGTTATAACAACATCGAAGGGACCACTATAATAAGTCGCAATAGCCGGTTCGTTTTAGTAACCGATGTTAATTCTATAAGCAACATCGAAATCGGCACTCATTTTCGGTCATTATAACCAATATGTCAAAATAAATGATGTCGTTATAGAGGTTTTGACGTATAAATAAAATTCATAATATTTCTGTATCAAACACATTGTCGGATCCATTTGTATTGAAAAGTTAATATATTTTTTTTACAAATGATTTCATGCATTTTTTGCGACATACGCTTGCTCGATTACACCCCACCGCGCCTGTGTTTTTCATCTCGTGAGCTCACAGCGCCTTAACTTAAAACGTATAACTCGAGCTGTTTAAGCAGTTCATACATACTTTTTGATGTGCAGACATCTATGAACTCCTTAAACAGGTCGGATTATACGTTCGACAAACGATTACGATTACGATTTCCTAACACAATCCGGCGGCAGTTTTTCTTGACTCAAAGATAGCAAGTGAAGTCACCTGTTTGCGTTGGACGCACTAAAAAATCGGTTCAGTGGTTAAAAACGACTGAGAAAAACGGCTAAGTAGTTACCTAAATATTTGAAAACACTTCAATTAAGGACTTTAAATTAGGGGTTTAAGTAAGTTACAAATTACTACACTGAGATAAACTTCAATTGGTGGTTAAAGAACAGCGTCAAAAGGTTGTTATGTAAATTTTATCGAATTAATATTGCTTCAACCAATTTAGGTAAAGTTTAGTCTTCACGGACCTTAAGCAATTTTAATGAAATGCTAAGTTATTACTTTGAGTCAGTCGATTTAATTAAGTAGCTGAAAATTTTGAATTAGAAATCCGGACGTTAGACGGAGTTTGGGACAATGGCTCAAAATTGGTTAGGTAAGTATCGGACATGTTCGCAACGGTAACTTTAGAAGTTTCGAAAGAAACTCCCACAAGACGTATTGGAGTCAACAACAACGCCTCTCAAAAAGTTAAAAGTTTTCCCGCTTGCTCTAGGGAGGGAAAACTCTTTGTAAAACCTAAAGTTCTAAACTTATTGAAAAATCGTTTATCAATGTACGTAAGTAGTAAGAGTAATACAGCGTTCGTCAATTCTTTAAAAAAATCCTAATTGATAAAACATGTACTTGTTACAAATTAAACGATTTTTTGAAGAAAAATAAGGCAGCCGTCTCTCTACTACCACTGTTTTTTGCTGTGCTCCACCGGGGTTCCAATATTGTACTATTCTATCAAGACATTATATAAATTACTTTATGAATTGTATTGGAATACAAAATAAATGAATATGAATAATAATACGTACCGAATAGTACTTAATAATAAAGGATTATTAAAATATAAATAATAATAAGTTATGAAAGCTTTAGAATGAGATGTTTTATCGGTTCCGATAGATCTAATACTACTACTACTATATACTACTACCTACTATTACATACTTAGTTTAAGATGATGAATGAGGAGATGGTGATGGTGGTATATTAAGTTATTTGACGTCAATATTGTGTACAGTGTACCTAATATTATTAAATAAATATTGATCGATTGATTGATAATGAAAAAAGAACCCCGTCTGAGTTTGCTGTGGGCTCTTCTCAGATCAGGGCAAGTTTGGAGCCCTCATAGCTCAGTAAATTAACTATCATAATCACGTCTTACATTTTAATTGACGTTCAAAAAGCGTACAATGTCCCTAATTTAAATAAAGATATTTCAATTGATGATAAAACGCGGGCATGATGTATAGTAGGTAATTAGGTTAGGCTAGCTAGCATTAAGTTCTATTATATTTCTTTCATTGATCTTAATTGATTGATATCTAAAGTAAATTTAAAAAAAAACTAGGCCGAGTTAATCGTAGGAAAAAGGTATATTATTAATTATTATCTTCTTAAGTTCTTGCAATTCTCGAGCGTGTGTGAACTTTACATGCGCAAGTGTGCGCGTGCATATCGGAGCGGTCAATCGTACGTGCAATCACGTACACGCACACATTTACACGTATACAAATGTATACATTTAGGATAGATACAGATAGGATACACAACCATGAAGTCACGCGTACCCGTGAATCAATATTCGTGTTATCAATATTCTCCTTATCCATAGGAATTGGAGCGCGAACCATGACGGGTGCCTCCTCATGGGACTCCTCAACCTGGGCCCGTGTAAGGGCGCGCCCGCCCTCGCCTCGCTGCCTCACTTCTACCTCGCCTCGGAGGAGCTTCTGGAGTACTTCGACGGCGGCGTCAGCCCCGACAAGGACAAACACGAGAGCTACGCTTACCTTGACGCTGTGAGTGTTAACAACATCCAGTGTAGAATTTGGTTTGGTCGAGCAATTCTTCGTCGTAGTCAAAGGCTCCTCAACCTGGGCCCGTGTAAGGGAGCCCCAGCCATCGCCTCGCTGCCTCACTTCTACCTCGCCTCGGAGGAGCTTCTGGAGTACTTCCCCGACAAGGAGAAACACGAGAGCTACGCTTACCTTGACGCTGTGAGGAGCAACATCATCCTGTGTAGAGCTTGGTTAATTCATCGATGTCGAAGGCTCCTCGACCTGGGTTAAATCAGCAACTTTTTTCAAACGTCACAACGCGTGCTTAGTTTATGACTTTGTATGAAATACTAAATTGTGACGTCATCAAAGTTCGATGCACTTTTTTACCTATATCGATAGTTTAAAATGGTTATTCATCATAAAACTAACAGGGGACGTAGAATGTGGATATTACGACTTTTGGGAGATCCTCCAATTTATAATCACTTAGAAATAATTTATTTCACTAGTAGTAAAACATAACATATTTAATAGAGTAGGTTAGCTAGCTATACGTTTTATTGTGACGTTTTCTTCTTCTTGTAAAGTAAAAAATAAAAATTTGCAGACAACAGGCGTCGTTCTGAAGGGCATACAACGTCTGCAGTTCAACATCGAGCTTAGGAATATTAAGGGCGTCCCCCAGCTGGAGAATGTGCAAACTGGGGTCTTTCCGATGATGTGGATTGAGGAGGTAAACTATTTACTTGAATTATAGGTAATTATTATTATAATATTACTTTCACTACATAGCAAGAATGCGAGATAATCGAGATCTGCAAGTATTCACACAGGTTTGAGAAGATTAGTAACATCGATCTTTAATAAAGCTGCAAGAAATCGTCAATAGCAGAGCAAATTGAACGTCGCAAAGTTTGGCTGGATTGGACACACTACGTACGTACGGACCCCAGTAGTACTGCGAGGCAGGTCTCGACTGGAGCCCTCAAATAACTTCGTACGCGTCCGTGGAATTTCGACTACGACCCTACGAATGCAGACCCCGACGATACCTTCCGTTATAATTACGATAGTAGAAATTTGAGGGTTGAGCCAAGATAAAATTTGGCAAACTCTCCAACATATTTATATCCTGTAGAATAAATACCAAAAGACAGACAACTTTGCGCCGATATTCCAAGATCTTATTTGACTAGCATTTCGTCACTATTGTCTCATTGACATGAATCCCAATTCCATAACCTATTATAAACTTGCCTTTACACAAGTTTAAGAAATCCATTAAAAGTATGCTCCTGAAAACAGCTTATTATACCTACCTACTGTTGAAGATTATATCTTAATATATATAAATCTCGTGTCACAATGTTTGTCCTCAATGGACTCCTAAACCACTTAACCGATTATAATAAAATTCGCACACCATGTGCAGTTCGATCCAACTTGAGAGATAGGATAGTTGAAATCTTAAAAAAACATCAATTCACGCGGACGAAGTCGCGGGCATCATCTAGTAAATTATAAAATAGCATGGACTTGATTCGCTCCAGCAATGCTTAGGACTGCGGTTACTTATGTACCTATATAGGAACGGAATTCCGGTGATATAATTCACTCGACTATTCAAACGCACTTGTTAAAAGTCTACTTGAATAAAAAATAATTGATATGATTTGATTTGATTTGATTTGACAGGGCGCAGAAATCCCAGCCGACCTCCGCGAGGAGTTACACCAAGCGCACACACTCCTCGGCTACGTGGAGGCAGTCCGCTGGGTCATCCTGGGCCTCGCGATCATTCTTTGCCTCGCGAGTGCCGCGTGCGTGTCGCGCGCCGGCCTCGGCCCGTGCGCGCAGCCGCACAACAGCGTCAGCTTCGTTATGCGGCCGGGGAACCACTTCGATGTCAATAAAGGGCACTAGATTATGTGTTTTGTTTTACTCTTCAATTCCTATGCGACCCTGGTACTAAGGCAGACTTGGTCGCTGGATCTTAGGGGTCCCAACTCGTAGGCAGACCTTGTTTAGAAGACGTAAGGTATCTATGATGTAGATATGTCACCGTAAGATTGTAAAAACCGTAAGATTGCAATCTAACGCTTTTTTTTCGATAGATTGTAAACAGTCGAAAGATTGTGAACCGTTCAATGTTTTAAATGTCAATTTTTGAAATATTCATTGTATTTACGTTTTCTTGTCTCTTTCTTGTAGGTTAGGTTAGGGTTCGACATAAATAATCAAGTGCCCGGCCGGGCACTTAGGTTCTATCGGGTTAATAAACCTAACAGATTACAATCTACCGAAAAATAATCCGTTATATTGTAATCATTCGACAGTTTACAATTTCGCGAGTTAGATTATAATCCAACGGTTTTTACAATCTTATAGATACAATATTCAACTTAAGTGTCGTGAGGAAACGTCCCTTAACGTGAGTGGCGTGCACGATATAGAGGCATAAAGGTAATGCTTACCCAAAAAAAGGTCAATGCATAATTTTCATCATTCCCTGCCTGAAAGTAGGTATCTACGTAATCAATAGGTACACGTCCTGCGCTCTGAATACTGTGCACGCCACTGCTAATAGGTACTAAGATTTAGTGTGGCTCGGACAAGGACCAGCAATAAAAAAGAAAGAGAGATAATATGCCGCCTCTCTTAATTATATGCCTCATTGCTCAATGTCGTATACCTTTTCTTTTATTATGGTTGGTATCATAATATTATGATGGGTCCCCAATACTGCTTACAATAAATTGCTCACCTAGATTCTTCTGGGTCAAGAGATCACCATCACCAGTGGGTTGAAGGGTATTAGATGTTTCCTTTCGATTGTGTATCGATAGTTGGTCCGATGAAAGATACGATGTATCGACATTTTAACTTCAAAGAGTAGGTACTTTTTATGTCGTTTTAACGCGGTTTCCTGGCCACGAACATACGACATAGATCTAAATGTTATTTAGTATCAAGGCTAAAGTGAAGGGTTGTTGAAATTACTGTGCCAAAATTAAGACACACTTATTGCCAATTTTTTGATAGCCAGAGAAGTGAATAAACTTAGCCTTCTTGCTCAGGAAGATAAAACCTTATTGCAACACATGAAGGTTTCAGTTTTAATGGCAGGCTCCGAAATCACAATCTGGCAGGTATCACTGACTATGGCGCCACCAATTAACATGTAAGTAAGAATTGATATGACCTCTCATTACGTAAGCATATTTAAGTGCAATAATCCATACCAGAACTAACACTAGTCTAGTGGTTAGCATGTTCGACTGCGGCCGACGAGGTCCCGAGTTTGATTCCCGGGTTGGGCCATAAGTGAGTATTGTGATTTTCTGACTACAAATTCTCAGTACTAGCCTGGAATTAGAAAGTTGGCGGTGTTTCACCCCCGTGCCTCGGAGAGCACGTTAAGCCGTCGGTACCGGTTATTATCACTAACATGATAATAGTAGTTAAAGCCCGCCAACCCGCATTGGAGCAGCGTGGTGGGTCTAAGCTCTAATTCCCGCTCTCCTATGAGAGCGGAGGCCTGTTCCTAGCAGTGAGACGTCAATGGGCTGTACCTAGTGGAAATCCATACCAGATCTGAGTATCACCATCAAGTCTTATTCTTTGTAAACATGACGTTCAGAAGGTGTACTTTGTAGGTACCTATTTTGAATACAGATGATTTGAGTTTGAGTTTGAGTTTGAACAGAAAAGTCAACTTTACATAAAATAACGTATTTATTCAGTCACTATCTTCGCCAGAGAAGGTGCCCCGTCCGCTCGACTCTTCACACTCCATGGCGTCTTCCTGCTTCGGAGTGATCTCACCCACGGACTTTATACAGCGGATTGTGTATTTGTTGAAATCACATCTGGAACAAACACAGAATAGTGTTAACGTGTATGAATAACTAGAGGTAGCCCGCGACTTCGTCCGCGTACAATTATTGATTTCCTATGAGATTAAATGTAATTTTCCTACTGCAAACAGCCTATCTATAGAGGCTTTATATAGCGCAGTTTTTTTTGCTGATTTTCATGTCGATACGTCAAAGTCATAAAATTTGTATATAACCTTTCACCCCCATTTCACCCCTTTTGTGGTGGATTTTCGTAAAATTGCTTATACAAGTTATTATTATTTAAAGCTAATAACCTAGATCAGAAACATAGGACTTTCATACAAACTTACGACCCCCATTTTACCCTCTGTGGGGTAGATCTTCATAAAATTGCTTATGCAGTTTATTATAACTTAAAACTAATAACCTCAATCCCGATTTTCAAGTCTCTTACTTAAAAAAATTGGAACCCTTATGCAAGCTTCCAACCCCCATTTCACCCCTATTGGGGTACATTTTCGTAAAATTGCTTATACAGGTTTTTATTATTTATAACTAATAACTTAATTGCCAATTTTCATGTCTCTAACTTCAACAAAAAAGGACTTTCATACAAACTTCCAACCCCTATTTTAACCCCTTAGGGGGGGATTTTCTCAAAACCCTTTCTTAGCTGCCGTCTACACCATAGAAGGAATCTACCTTCCAAATTTCAAGTCTGTGCGCTTTATAGTTCCTGAGATATCGTGATTAGTCAGTGAGTCAGTGAATGAGTGGTATTTCGCTTTTATATAATAATAAAGAAGAAGCTAAGAGCTCATTTGACTTTAAATTGGATTCAAGAAATATAATGTCATGACAAAAACGTCATCATACTATGTGTCTTCTGTAAACAAGATCGTTTGGCGGTATTTGAGTCAGTCTTTATCTGTTAGTGAAAGTGTAATTATTATTGCCGCCAGTAATTGTGATTGGTATTCCGGGTTAACTAAACCGCGTTACAAGTATTAAACACATAAAATAAGTAAACGTGGAATTATACAGTACGAAGTATCATCTGTGTGTTTTATTTCTAAGAGTATCCTGCCTGCTTGTATCAATAGGGTGATGCCAAAAATAATTTAAATAGAGGGTCTTCCAAAAGACCTAAATAAAATTCACATCCTCGGTTAATTTTAAGTTTGATAACCATTTTAAAATGTAGATTAAAGAAAAAAAGTGCGTTGAAATTTTATGACGTCACAACTGTGAATTTCATACAACTTCCATACTAGAAGTGCGTTTTTAAGTTTGATAAATAGTTGCTGATTTGATTGAGCTGTCTTCATCCCTATTCAAATATCATGTTGTATAGAATCTCCTTTCCGAACCGGTCATTGTTGTCGCCATTTTAACCGATAGACGTCCACTGCTGGACGAAGGTCTCTCATGAAGGAACTAGAAGTTTAATTCGCTATAATCCGCGACAATAGGTAAGTCTATGTGGTACAGAGTGTATCTTCCACTTATAGCCCGTATAAATATACGTACCTACTAATTGAACGAAACTTTAGCTGTACGAAAGTTTGAAACACTTCAAATGCTCCAACTTTGGTCGGGAACAGCCAACTCAAACATGCACCGAACTAAAATCGATACCAACACCGAGTCAAACTCAAAAGTTACCCACCTACTCTACTTCGACTTATCCGGGCCGCGTATATATTATGGCTTTCCGTATTTAACCGATTCGTTGCTGATGGCACGACAGGCGTGTCATCAATGGTTTTAACTAGTGGCTTATGACACGATAGGCGTGTCATATTTTCATCGATTGTAACACCCTCAGATTAAGTTTTAGAAGGGTCTGCCCAGAACAAAACTATCAAGATTTTCCACGTAGATTAAGCCTGTTGTCTTAGCCTCTCGATATTGCGTGAATGCAACAGTTCCAGGGATTGACAACCTTTATAAATTGCATTGAATTTACATTTGCACTAGGTACACGAAAGGCGTGTCTATTTGAATTGATTGTAACAAAGGGACCATAAAACAGGTCGATATAAAGGATATACCTACATACTTAGAACAAAATCATCGTGACTTTTTTATTCATTTAATATAACAAATACAACGTGGTTTTTTTCATTAATGATTTTGATATGCAAGTAACATTTTAGTTTTATCAAAAAATGCATAGGTATTCTGTTATCTTGTAAGCAACTTTCTGGAGCGTCTCAACATTTCTGCGCATCGGCCATTGTATTATTTTTTTCTAAATTGGATAAAATAACATCATAAATTTGTTAAAATATAAGTTGGCCGACTTAGTAATAATAAATGACTTAGAATGAATACTGAGTACCATAAACTAGCTTAAGACACCAAGCACATGAGAGATTTCGAAGAGTGCCGCCGGTCATTGTCAAACAATAGCCGGCTTTTTATGATACATGTCCCTAAGCAATTATAAACCTTACTTCAATAAGCATACAGTTAATATTATCTATCCTGCTGTTGTTTGTTTATAAATAAATTGTAATTCAATGCTTTTACAAATAAAATAATACCTCTCATAACCCTAGCTTTTAAATTTTATATGTACCTATTTATTACCTTATACAAATATAAGGATGATGAATGTTAGATTACGTCACAACAATCGATCAAAGATAATTGCAGACCATGACAATAATCGTTTCAAACATGTGTGCGTAAGGTTATGTACCGCAAATATACCGCAGCGAATGGAATACAAAAAACTTTTGACCCTGACCGACTCATGCCTGTCACACGCTAAATGATAGATAAGTCCTTCATGGATATAATAATTCATACTATTATTATTGATGCGAAAGTGTGTCTGTCTGTCTGTCTGCTACGCTTTCACGGCCCATCTGGTCAACCGATTTTGATGAAATTTGGCATAGGGATAGTTTGTATCCAGGGGAAGGACATATGCTACTTTTATCCCGGAAAATTAAAGAGTTCCCGCGGGAATCAAAAAACCTTAATCCACGCGGACAAAGTCGCGGGCCTCACCTAGTATTATAAATATGAAAGTGTGTCTCTGTCCGTCTGTCTAGACCGACGACCGGGACCGATGGCTTATTTTGCGACCTGTCTTAAATGGCGGGCCTACAACGTCCACAGGTGGACATAAGTCTTAGCCACTGAAAGATTTATTATTTGGCTCGTCTAGGTTAGTTATCTTCGGTATTTTCACCCGAGTGCGTTGTCAATTTTATCGCACACTTGATCTTACCCAAAAACGGAATGAACGTTATCGCAGCGCGTGACGTGCGTTATGTATAATAAATCCATACTAAGATTACAAATGCGAAAGTGTGTCTGTCTGTCTGTCTGTCTGACTGTCTGTCTGCTACGCTTTCACGACCCATCTGTTCAACCGATTTTGATGAAATTTGGTACAGGGATAGGTTGTATCCCGGGGAAGGACTACTTTTTATCCTGGAAAATTCAAGAGTTCCCGCGGGAATCAAAAAAACTTAATCCACGCGGACGAAGTCGCGGGAATCATCTAGTAACGAAATAATTATGTGCGTTTTAAGAAATTGAATATCACCCTCTGTAACGGTGAAAGAAACCAGTGAGAAACATGAAACATCGCGAGAAAACATGCATACCTAAGATATTTCCACGTTTTCAAAGGTGTGTAAAGTCTAACCATCCGCACTTGGCCAGCGTGGAAGACTATGGCCCAACCCTTCTCTCTCTAGATTGGAGGGGAGACTCTGTAATCAGTAGTGAGCGGGCAATGAGTTGAAATGATGATGAAGATATATATTTTATCTACTCCAGCATCGAAAAGTTCCAATTTCGAATTTGACAACTATATCGAATTGAACCCTCTTTCGTGTTTGCTTCTCATAACGATACAGTTCGTTGTATGGGAGCTGTATCGTTATGAGTCGTAGCTGTATCGATATGGTTATCTTCATAAATAGGATACCTATAGCTTAGCGGCTCTGGGTTCTGGCACTTTTGGTTTTTATTAATTTATAAAGTAAAAAATTATAAAGACGTCCTTGTCGTAGATAAAATCTTGTATGCAACTGTACGTAATTAGTCATTTTAATTCTCGTACTATCCTATTTTGATACTCGGCAAGCCTCGTATCAAAAAACAGCACTCGAATTAAAATGACCCTCATTACGATATCATCATTTCATTTACTTACCCCCGTTATTATTTTATTTACCCCCGTTTTTTCTTCTCAATCATATGTCATTTCAGCTAGGCTAGCTGGAGAAGGCACTCTGCCTTCTCCAGGAGAATATTTCTAGTAAGTTTATTTCACAAAAACACTTACATTTTACTGAGCTGTGAGTATTTCACAGTCAACACTTTCTCCAGCGCCAGAAGTACGCTTTGAGGGAACTTCTTCCTCGCCGTCACAATACTCTTGACCCACAGCAGAAGATGCTCCAAATGCCTGCTGTCTTCTAGAAGACGAGCTATCGAGTTCAGTAGGCGATGTGTGTAGTCCTCTTCTAGGCTTGCTACTGTTAGTTCAACTGGAATGGACAATTTAAAAAAAAGTTTATAAAACGTTTGGAACGGAGCATAACACAAACAGATAAGTCATAGATTATCAAGAATATTTTATAGACTAGCTGATGCCCGCGACTTCGACCGCGTGGAATATGTTTTTTTGATTCCCACGGGAACTCCTTAATTTTCCGGGATAAAAAGTAGCCTATGTCACTCTCCAGGTCCTCAACTATACCCATGCCAAAAATCACGTCGATCCGTTGCTCCGTTGCAGCGTGATTGAAGGACAAACCAACAAACAAACACACTTTCGCATTTATAATATTATTAGTATGATAGGTAACGACAATTTACATAGACGGGTCCTGTCAAACAAAGAATGTGGACTTATTACTAACGCCATCTAGTCTGAAAAGCGGGACAGCGCTATGGCTAGGTCAAGGACAGGCTTATACAGGTGAGGGGCATGCACCACAAGTCGGACGTCCAACTTTTTTCTATGAAATGGCCCATCTAGACAGGCTTATACAGGTGAGGGGCATGTTCCACAAGTCGAACGACCAACTTTTTTCTATGAAAGGCCCATCTAGTACCTACATATATTTCGATGTAGATAGGTCATACACCATGTTATAACCTATCTATTATATTCTTGATCTATGGAAATAGCCATATGTGTGAGAGAGGGACACCGACACATAGAAGTCTTCTCTTTCAGGACCGATTCTTTGGCATTAGATATACTATATTTTATATAGTACATACTGGCTGATGCTACGACTGCCTCGTTGGTCTAGTGGTTAGCACGTTCGACTGCGGCCGACGAGGTCCCGGGTTGGGTCATAATTGTTGGGTTTTTCTGACTAGAAATTTTCAGTACTAGCCCGGAGTTAGGAAGTTGGCGGTGTTTCACCCCCGTGCCTCGGAGAGCACGTTAAGCCCTCGGTCCTGCGCCCGACCTCTCACCGGTCGAATCGGATTTTCCGTCCCGTCGGGCTATGAGAGTAAAGGAACAGAGAGTGCACCTGTGTTTGCGCACACACTTGTGCACTATAATATCTCCCGCGCAGATGGCTAATCTCTCTGGAGATTGGCCGCCGTCGCCGAAATTCGGTCGGGAGGACATTATTATTATTATTAGTACTAATGGCATAGTACTCACTGTCAGTGGGCGGCACGGCCTCTACGCACTGCAGTATGACGTCATGCTCGTTCAGCTGCAAGGCTCCTATGAGCGCGGGGCCCCAGGATTTCTCTTCTAATAGGTTTTTTACCGCTAGTGGGGTTGAACCCGTTTCTAATCGGTAAGGCCTAAAAACATAAAAGGTAATAGATTATTATCTTTCTTTATTTAATTTTAGTAGTCATAGAGTCTATACATATTAGACATTTACAATATTTGTATTTATAATATTTAGAGAACTTTAGATAGATCCATACTAATATCATAAATGTGAAAGTGTGTCTGTCCGTCTGTCTGCTACGCTTTGACGGCCCATCTTTTCAACTAATTTTCATGAAATTTTCTTCTAATAGATTTTTTGCCGCTAGTGGGGTTGAACCCGTTTCTAATCGGTAAGGCCTAAAAACATAAAAGGTAACAAGTAATAAAATTAAAAATTTTAAAAAAACCCACGACGAACTGCAGAGCTCCATTATACCTTTGACCTTTATAACTTTGAAACAACAATTAGAACGTAGCAAACGTATATATTACATAATATCTAAAACACAAAACTGCATCTTTGACAGCTCAGTAGTTTTTTTGACCAGTGTGGTGGACTATGGCCAAACCCTTTTCAAATGGACAAATCAAAAGAGTCCAAACGCGACGGGTATACGATGACAATTTAAGGAGTTCCCATGATCGCCTCCTGACTCCATCATGATACCCTGGGCAGCATCTAGGTACAAGCTAAATATATCTAAAACAAAAAGCCCGCATCTAAATCAGCACAGTAGTTTTTGAGAAAAATGGTAACATATTGAAAAAATAAAATCATAGACTACAGCTCAGCTTTGTTGTCTTTGGTCCTAAAATATATCTAAGAACCTTCTCACAAGCTATACACATCTAATGAAAAAAACCGCATTTCAATCGGCCCAGTACTTTTTGTAAAAAATGGTAACATATCGAAATATTAAAATCATAGAGACAGCTCAGCTTGGTTGTGTATGGTCCTATAATATATCTAAGAACCTTCTCTCAAGCTATATATATCTAACTAGTATTTCGCCCTGTGCGCGAGTTGCTAAAGCAGCTCACGGGTTGTGGTTAGACTTACAAGTAGTACAGATTTTACTGTACTAAACTGAATTCATTTATTATGGTGATAACAAAATAAATAAAAATGGCGCAGATTTTCTAAAACTTTGGTAACAGTTTCCTGTTTCGTAACCCCAGGGAGTCCTAAATATCGATTTTGAACGAAATTGGTCAATTAACAAAGAATTTCAAAATGGCGCTGATTTTCTAAAATTTTGGTAACAGTTTCCTGTTTTGTGACCCCAGGGAGCCCTAAATATCGATTTTGAACGAAATCGATCAATTAACAAAGAATTTCAAAATGGCGCTGATTTTTTAAAATTTTGGTACCAGTTTCCTGTTTTGTGACCCCAGGGAGCCCTAAATATAGATTTTGAACGAAATCGGTCAATTAACAAAGAATTTCAAAATGGCGCTGATTTTCTAAAATTTTGGTAACAGTTTCCTGTTTTGTGACCCCAGGGAGCCCTAAATATCGATTTTGAACGAAATCGGTCAATTAACACAGAATTTCAAAATGGCGCTGATTTTTTAAAATTTTGGTACCAGTTTCCTGTTTTGTGACCCCAGGGAGCCCTAAATATCGATTTTGAACGAAATCGGTCAATTAACAAAGAATTTCAAAATGGCGCTGATTTTCTAAAATTTTGGTACCAGTTTCCTGTTTTGTGACCCCAGGGAGCCCTAAATATCGATTTTGAACGAAATCGGTCAATTAACAAAGAATTTCAAAATGGCGCTGATTTTTTTAAATTTTGGTACCAGTTTCCTGTTTTGTAATCCCACGAAGCCCTAAATATAGATTTTGAACGAAATCAGTCAATTAACAAAGAATTTCAAAATGGCGCTGATTGTTTAAAATTTTGGTACCAGTTTCCTGTTTTGTAATCGCACGAAGTCCTAAATGCAATAAACCGCATCTCAATCAGCCCAGTACTTTTTGTGAGAAAAGGTAACAGTGGTTGAAAAATTAAGATCATAGACTACAGCTCAGCTTTGTTGTCTATGCTCCTAAAATATATTTAAGAACCTTCTCACAAGCTATGCACATCTAATGCAAAAAACCGCATCTCAATCGGCCCAGTACTTTTTGTGAAAAATGGTAACATATTGAAAAAATAAAATCATAGACTACAGCTCAGCTTTTTTGTCTATGGTCCTAAAATATATCTAAGAACCTTCTTACAAGCTAAACATATCTAATGCAAAACACCGCATCTCAATCGGCCCAGTACTTTTTGTGAAAATTTTTAACACATAGAAAAATTAAGATCATAGACTACAGCTCAGCTTTGTTGTCTATGGTCTTAAAATATATCTAAGAACCTTCTCACAAGCTATACACATCTAATGCAAAAAACCGCATCTCAATCGGCCCAGTAGTTTTTGTGAAAAATGGTAACATGTTGAAATATTAAAATCATAGACTACAGCTCAGCTTGGTTGTCTATGGTCCTAAAATATATCTAAAAACCTTCTCACAAGCTATACGTATCTAATGCAAAAAACCGCATCTCAATCGGCCCAGTACTTTTTGAGAAAAATGGTGACAAAAAAGTGCACAAACAAACAAACAAACACACAACCTCTTAGGGCAAACACATATACCGTCTCCGCTTCGTCGAGGGTAAATAGATTATTATCTTTCTTTATTTAATTTTAGTAGTCATGGAGTCTATACATATTAGACATTTACAATATTTGTATTTATAATATTTAGAGAACTTTAGATAGATCCATACTAATATCATAAATGTGAAAGTGTGTCTGTCCGTCTGTCTGCTACGCTTTCACGGCCCATCTTTTCAACTAATTTTCATGAAATTTGGTACTGAGGTAGGTAACATCCCGGGGAAGGATAAGGATTTCTACCGCGTGGAATAAGTTTTTTAAGTTCCCACGGGATCTCTTTAATTTTCCGGGATAAAAAGTAGTCTACGTCACTCTCCAGGTCCTCAACGTGAGGTATAAATCACGTCGATCCGTTGCTTTGTTGCGGCGTGATTAAAGGACAAAACAAGGCACTTTCACAATAATTAACATATTAATATTACTATTATTTGTTATCATACTAATATTATTATTTCACATAATATTAGTATGATAATTGTGCGGTAATATTGTTGTCGCCCGAGGTTGGAAAAGTCTAATTTATTAGTTTTAAATTTTTAATAGCGGTGAAGTAAGGCTCTGCGCAAACGGGCCACCGACCATAGCCACCGGTGGCTAGCGACAAGCAGATAACATAATTTTTCATACTTTTTGTATAGACTCGCCTCATTGGTCGGTACCTGTGGTCAGTGGCGGCCACGCGTTAGTAGTTATTATTAGCGCGACACCCGCCGGTGGTTGTGGTCGGTGGCCCGTTTGCGCCGGGCCTTAGAGCAAATTGTAAAAGAAATAAGGCTGGTTTTTGGAGTTTATTGAAGTTTACCGCCTTAAGAATCGATTTTCATCATACTTCATACTAATATTATAAATGCGAAAGTCACTTTGTTTGTTGGTTTGTCCTTCAATCACGCCGCAACGGAGCAACGGATTGACGTGATTTTTGGCATGGGTATAGTTGAGGACCTGGAGAGTGACATAGGCTACTTTTTATCCCGGAAAATTAAGGAGTTCCCGCGGGAATAACAAAAAACTTAAAACACGCGGACGAAGTCGCGGGCATCAGCTAGTATCATAATAATAATATTATAAATGCGAAAGTCACTTTGTTTGTTGGTTTGTTGGTTTGTCCTTCAATCACGCCGCAACGGAGCAACGGATTGACGTGATTTTTGGCATGGGTATAGTTGAGGACCTGGAGAGTGACATAGGCTACTTTTTATCCCGGAAAATTAAGGAGTTCCCGCGGGAATAACAAAAAACTTAAAACACGCGGACGAAGTCGCGGGCATCAGCTAGTATCATAATTAATATTATAAATGCGAAAGTCACTTTGTTTGTTGGTTTGTTGGTTTGTCCTTCAATCACGCCGCAACGGAGCAACGGATTGACGTGATTTTTGGCATGGGTATAGTTGAGGACCTGGAGAGTGACATAGGCTACTTTTTATCCCGGAAAATTAAGGAGTTCCCGCGGGAATAACAAAAAACTTAAAACACGCTGACGAAGTCGCGGGCATCAGCTAGTATATAATATAACCCGGGGTATGAAAAGTTATGGGGAGTAAATCAAACTTTCTCCGTTACGTTACGTTATGTGTATGTTTCCATGGTAACACTTTTCGTTCGCAAGGAGTAAACTCCAGTCGTGCGTCGTAGCTACACACATTTTTTTTTCGAAGTTCCCACGGGAATGACGCCACCATCGCTCGCGAGTTTCAATATGTAGCTAGGTATATGAAATAATTTGTAGTTTTTTAGTTTGTAAGAATAACCTACTGTCGGCGGCACTGTGGTGTTCGGTTAAATTCATATGAATTTATGTAAACACCACATTAGAATGTAGTCCTATATTATTGTACTGTTAGAATTTATTAAATAAATAAATAATACACACCTGAATGTACCATCCATGCCAGCGTTTTGGCTGTACAACAGGAGGCCCTCAGTCGCAGCCACCGCGAAGCTCTCGCCCGTCGGCGAAAACCGAACGCAGTGCACTCGGACCTACAGAAATAAAAATCCTTACCAATACATCTATACTTATAAAACTGTAACTGGACCATGCCTGTACATTGAGTGTACGGGCACGAAATTACTAAATTTAAAGATTAAAAAAAAACAAGTTGCCAAAAAATATTTTTTGTTTATTTTTTTTAATGTTTATAAGCTGCGCAGTAGCGAAATAACCGCAAGCGCTCTACCAGACTGGCAGGACTGGATTCGCCAATTGACGAAATTATTATTTTATTACAATTTCAGCTTGCCTGGAGGACTACATTTTGATTAATTAATACATACCTCAGGCTTCACCCTCCTATCGGCCATATCCCCCGCTTTCACTCCCGGCAGTCTAACGTTGACGTCGCCTCCTTCAAACTCCTCTCTGTTCTCTACCAGCGCCATATTGCCGAACTCCGTCAGGTATCGACGGTTTATGAAGTCCTGGAACAGATTGTAAATGAGAGAAAAACATATATTGATAACTTAGTTTTAGCTAAATTTTTTAAAAGAGCACGTCCTACATTGAATTGTATAATGCCGTTTTGAAAATGACGCCATACGGCCGCCATATTGATATTTCTCAAAAAAATTATAGCCAGTGTCACTCGGGATGTTGCAAGGATTCTAACGATATCCCATACATCCAAATCTCTTCAGGCATTTAGAAGTTGCGGTGGAATAAATAAACTCATATACATACATACCTACATGAACCCTGAAAATATTACACTCCTCTTTTGGCCAGTCGTTTAATAAAATGATGAAGAAATAGTTATTTGTGTTATATGGGGCCAAAGAAAATTTTTGTTCCCCGAGGGCGCTATTTTCAATTCAGAGCAAAGAGAAGGATTCAATAGTAGAATCCCGAGCGTAGCGAAGGGATTCTAAAGTAGAATCCTGAGCGTAGCGAGGAATTTAATATACGCCGCCCGAGAACAAAAAATTTGGTCCCGAGTGACACACACTATTTTTCATCATTACGTATGAGAAAAAGCTAGGAGTATCAACCTACTATGTATGGACATTACCTATACGTTTAAGCACCAATCAGAAGCACGAACGCGGACCAATCGGAACAGAGAAACCGCTTTAGCGGCCCGTCTTATCAACCAATTGTGATGAATATGGTATACATAATTTGCATTCCGTGCAAAAAAAATTAAAGGCTACTTTTTATCTCGGAACATTTAGGAATTCCCGGGGTAATCAAAAAAATTTAACCCACGCGGACGAAGTCGCGGGCATGAACTAGTTGAAAACGTTAGAATGTGCGTGAGAGGGGGAATTTAAGGATAGGCCGCAAAATATAACGTAAAACTTACATTTACAGCATCCAAAGATCGGTTCTGCGTGATCACGAACTTCTTGATGAGAACAGATTCCTTGATGCTGTATAAACAGACGTGTTTGGAGTTGCCTGCTCCTAAGATGGAAGAACCGTCCGCGGAATAGCATATTGTCGTAAACGCCCTGAAAATAAGGATGATGCCTATGTCAAAAATAAATTATTTCTTAGTGATTATTAAATAGAGGCCTTCCAAAAGACCTCAAATTCACATCCTCGGTTGGGTTTTAAGTTGATAACCATTTAAGGTGGAGTGCCCTTGCCTTGAAGATGCCCATTCACTCTTGATTTGAAGGTACAGTCGACGTCAAAGGTTCATACCTACATAGCTTAACTGCTTAAACTGTGTACAAGCAATCTGAATCACTCATCCACATAAAAAAATGTTTACCTTAATTCAACAACATTATAGGTTCAAACTATTACTATGCAATACTACTTAAATTTTATTGATGAAATGAAAAGTTTGAGGGTGACTTTGTAACTAACAAGCCATCTTGTTTGCTCATTCTATACTAGCTGATGCCCGCGACTTTGTCCACGTGGTTTAAATTTTTTATTATTCCTCGGGAACTCCTTAATTTTCCGGGATAAAAAGTAGCCTATGTCACTCTACAGGTCCTCAACTATACCCATTACAGATGCCAAAAAAATCACGTCGATCCGTTGCTCCAAAATTTTTTTTTCAATCCATATCCATACTAATATTATAAATGCGAAAGTGTGTCTGTCTGTCTGTCTGCTATGCTTTCACGGCCCATCTGTTCAACCGATTTTGATGAAATTTGGTACAGGGATAGGTTGTATCCCGGGGAAGGACATAGACTACTTTTTATCCCGAAAAATTCAAGAGTTCCCGCGGGAATCAAAAAAAATCTCTCTTCAACCGATTTTGATGAAATTTGGTATAGGGATAAGTTGTATCGCGGGGAAGGACATAGGCTACTTTTTATCCCGGAAAATTCAAGAGTTCCTACGGGAATCAAAAAAACTTAACGCGGACGAAGTCGCGGGAATCATCTAGTGTTATAATTATTATGTTGTGCAGTAGCGAAATAACCGCAAACGCTCTAACAGACTGGCAGAACTGGATTCGCCAATTGACGAAATTATATTTTATCACAATTTCAGCTAGCCTAAAGGACCTTCCCGAAATTGGTCGCCAGCTCTCGGACCACATCGCCCCGCTGTCGCCGTCGCTCGGCCTTCGCTAGTTTCGTGCCTGACGCCTAAGAATATTCGCTCATGATTTGAAGATAACTATGCTAAACGTACTCACTTAGTTTTAAGTAGTGTCTTTGGTGTGACCAGATCTGTGTCCGCTCTTCCGGATCCCAGATCGTTCCTGCCCTCGATGCTGCCCGTCTGATCTGATGTGGTCGTGTTGAAGAACGATATGTTGCCGTCTAGTGTTGATACCGCGATCTAGATCACGTACTATTTATTAGTATACGAGGATATAACAGAGTAAACTGCCTCGTTAGTCTAGTGGTTAGCATGTTTGACTGCGGCCGACGAGGTCCCGAGTTCGAGTCTCGGGTCGGGCCATAATTGCGTGTTGGGTTTTTCCAGACTTCTACAAATTCTCAGTACTAGCCCGGAGTTAGGAAGTTATTATCACTAAAATGATAATAATCGTTAAAGCCTGCCAACCCGCATTGAAGCAATGTGGTGGGTTTAAGCTCTAATCCCCTCTTCTGTGCCAGTGGAACGTTTATGGGCTGTAGTGGTGAATGCAATTAATTTTCATTGAATTATTAATTCACAATAAATAAATACGATTGTATAAGTCAATTTTTGGATTGGATTTCATTTAAATCAGTTTCGTAGAGTTCAACAATTTATTCGCAGAAATTCAACTCCCGATTTTATCTAGAGTTGAAGTACTGGAAAGTACCCATATTTTATCTCTTTATATGTTCCGTATGTCTGTTACTTTATCACTGTGGAACCACCACTAATATTACAAGATAGTAAGAATTTGAGACATAGATAAAATTTATGACACACAGAGCAAGGCGCGAGATGAAGAGATTTGTACTGAAGGCGACTTACTACTGAAGCTTCATGGTCTCCTAGCACCTTAATACACTTCCATATTGGGCTTGTATGATGTTATGGTGGTATATTCTGTCTGTTATTCCTGGATGTTCGTCTGTTACCTGAGAGACCGCTAATAGTAAAAAAGCAGAAATTAAAAACAGAAAAATGACATACCTCTTCGCCATCAGGCCTAAAGGCAACTTGCAAAGCATCCGACGTCAGCTGTATGGTGTCACACTCAGAACTGGTCTCGATACAGTTCCACAGTTTAACAGTCTTGTCCCACGAGGCTGAGGCGAGGCGCGAGCTGGAGAGTGTTGGACTGAAGGCCAGACTCGCTACTGGAGCTTCATGGCATCCTAATACCTAAATACCTTTCATAGAAAAGTTGGGCGTCCGACTTGTGGTGCATGCCCCTCACCTGTATAAGCTTGTCCTGTTCCCCGCCATAGCGCTGTCCCGCTTTTTAGACTAGATGGCGTTAGTAAAATAAGTCCACATTCTTTGTTTGACAGGGTCCGTCTATGTAAAGTGAGGTCGTTGTATGGAGTCTATATTCTAATTCTGTCCATCTATAGTTACCTGGATGTCTGTCAGTTACCTGAGAGACCACCAATAATAAAAGATAAAAAACAGAAAAATGACATACCTCTTCGCCATCAGGCCTAAAGGCAACTTGCAAAGCATCCGACGTCAGCTGTATGGTGTCACACTCAGAACTGGTCTCGATACAGTTCCACAGTTTAACAGTCTTGTCCCACGAGGCTGAGGCGAGGCGCGAGCTGGAGAGTGTTGGACTGAAGGCCAGACTCGCTACTGGAGCTTCATGGCCTCCTAGTACCTATGGATGTACGAATATGAAACTACAGACCCACAAACTTATCTGACCCAGTGACAGAGTCACCAGGTAAGACCGAGGTATGCTTATTGTAGGATTGGATCCAAGAACTAACCAAATCAATTCGTATTTTTTTTTTCAAAATTCTAATGTTTTTTATTCAAATTAAGTTTTACAACTGCTTTTGAATCGTCAAGTGAATCTACCACTGGTTCGGAATACCATTCTTACTGAGAAGAACCAGCAAGAAACTTGACGGTTGCTCTTTTTAAAAAAAAAAATTACAATTTTATTAATGTATAGATACATAAATGTAACCACTGTCCTTAGCATTGTTGGAGCGAGTCAAATCCATGCTTTTCTGTCGTTTACGTAATCTTTAACAGTATATATAATAAGCTTTCAAAAAATCTAATTTAGGCACTAACTGACATAGCAACTGAACTGAACTCTTGAATTTTCCGGGATAAAAAGAGGCGGCCTATGTGTGTTTCTCTATACCAAATTTCATCGCCTCCGCTTACGTAAGTGCGGAACTTTCGCAAGAAATCGTACCTCCGCTTCCGCATCCGCCTCCTCCTCCGCCGCTTTTTGCGGAGTTGTAACGCAGGTTTATTTACGTTGTCTTACAATGCGAGAGGTACAAATCGAAGCAGGTGACGTCTGTCACACCATTACAACAAGCAAAAAGGCAAATTTCCTTAGAAGAATTCTCAAGAAAAAATCAAATGTGGGATTCATCGCATTCTAAAGCACAGAAAATGGATGATGCGATCGGATGTGAAGGTTAACGGAGGCGGAGGCGGATCCACCTTCGCCTCCGTCTCCGTTAACCTCCGCATCCACGGAGGCAGAGCCCCTTCACCTCCGCATCCGCCTCTGCTTCCGCTAAGAACGTCTCCGTTACAATCCTAATTAAATAAATCCACCACTACAGCCCATTAACGTCCCACTGCTGGGCACAGGCCACCTCTCTCATAGGAGAGAGGGAATTAGAGCTTAGACCCACCACGCTGCTCCAATGCTGGTTGGCGAGCTTTAACGACTATTATCATGTTAGTGATAATAACCGGGACCGACGGCTTAACGTGCTCTCCGAGGCACGGGGGTGGAGCACCGCCAACTTCCTAACTCCGGGCTAGTACTGAGAATTTCTAATTAGAAAAACCCAACACTTAATTATGGCCGACCGACCCGGGACTCGAACCCGGGACCTCGTCAGCCGCAGTCGAACATGATAACCACTAGACCAACGAGGCAGTTCAGTGAGGCGATTAAATAAATAAATAAAATAAAATAAATAACTGAGACAGACTATCCTAATTATAGAACTATAAATAGAATCTATTCTAACCTCAAGAAGCTTGCCAAACTTGATGGTCCAAACGAATATCTCGAACACATCTTGTCCTCCCGCGGCGCACAGCTCGCTGCTCGAGTCTACAGCGACACAGCCGAATTGTACTAGACTCGGTGACGTCAGAGTTCTGAAGTTTCGGTATCTAAAACGTACAGACATAAACATAAAGCAACACAGACATATAAAGACTTCGTCAACGCCAATTTAGGGTTTCTAATAATCCGCTGGGAGCATTTGCGGGATAAAAAGTAGCATATATATTAGGTATGTCCTTCCCTGGGATCAAAATCTGTTGTGTAAATGTACCGTAAAAGTGTAGCAGACAGACGTGTACACTTAAAATTATAAATACGACAGTATGGATGAATCTTTGATACTCAATCACGCCAGAATTGCTAAAGGGATCTGGATTAAATTATTGGCACAGAGATAGATTATAGTTTGGAATAACACATATGCTACTTTTCATCCCGGAAAATTCAAGAGTTCCCGCGGGAACCGAAAAAAACTAAATCCACGCGGACGAAGTCGCGGGCATCAGCTAGTTTTTATAACATTAGCATGGATACTGCCTCGTTGATCTAGTGGTTAGCATGTTCGAGTGCGGCCGACGAGTTCCCGGGTTCGAGTTCTGTGTCGGGCCATAAATCAAGTATTGGGTTTTTCTGACTAGAAATTCTCAGTGCTAGCCCGGAGTTAGGAAGTTGGCGGGTGTTACACGTGCCTCGGAGAGCACGTTAAGCCGTCGGTCCCGGTTATTATCACTAACATGATAATAGTCGTTAAAGCCAACCCGCACTGGAGCAGCGCGGTGGGTCTATGCTCTAATAATTTCTTCTCTCGTATGAGAATGGAGGACTGTGCCCAGGGGACAAATGGGCTGTAGTGGTAGTGGTAGTATAGATTCAAGTCTTCTTACCTGGTAAGATCATAGCACCTCACGGTCCCATCCAACGACGAGGAAACAAAGAACTTCTTATTGGCGCTGAACACCACACTGGTGACGGTAGACTTGTGCTCATTGAAGGTCACAAAGCAGAAGCCGGATGTGGTGTTCCACACTTTGAGCTTGCCGTCGTACCCGCCCGTCACTATGTAGAGCCCGTCGGGCGAATACGCGAGGCAAGTCATGTCTAGCGCGTGACCTTGTTGCTTCATCACGTATTGCTCACCTGAACATAATACGGCTATATGTTAGCGCATGCAACATTAAGAAGACGGCCAAGGACGAATTGCCCATAGGAAACAGATAACTTCTTACTGGCAATATATACGAGGAAACAGAGAACTTCTTATTGACAATATATACGAGGAAACAGAAAACTTCTTATTGGCGCTGAACACCACACTGGTGACAGTAGACTTGTGCTCATTGAAGGTCACAAAGAATGTGGTATTCCACACTTTGAGCTTGCCGTCGTACCCGCCCGTCACTATGTTTAGTCGGGCGAATACGCGAGGCAAGTCATGTCTAGCGCGTGGCCTTGTTGCTTCATCACGTATTGCTCACCTGAACATAATAAGGCTATATTACCAACGACCTCAATTTACATAGACGACTATATCAAACAAAGAATGTGGACCTATTTTACTAACGCCATATAGTCTGAAAAGCGGGACAGCGCTATGGCGGGGACGAGGACAGGCTTATACAGGTATGCCCTACAAGTCGGACGCCCAACTTTTTTCTATGAAAGAGCCCATCTAGTACCTACATATATATATCGATGGTTAGGGCATGCAACATTAAGAAGGCGGCCAGAGACGAATTGAAGAGCACTAGATAGATACTCACTCTGCCACTCCCACACAAGCAGCTGCCCAATGCTGGGACAGCCAAACGCTATCCAGTCGCCCTGAGCAGACATCGCAATACTGCTGATGCAGTGCTCTGATACATTAGTATAGATTTTAACGCAAGTCTAGATAGATAGATAGATACTCCGTCTGCCACTCCCACACAAGCAGCTGCCCAATGTTGGGACAGCCGAACGCTATCCAGTCGCCCTGCGCACACATCGCAATACTGCTGATGCGGTGCTCAGATATATTAGTATAGATTTTAACGGAAGTCTAGATAGATACTCACTCTGCCACTCCCACATAAGCAGCTGCCCAATGTTGAGACAGCCGAACGCTATCCAGTCGCCCTGCGCAGACATCGCAATACTGCTGATGCGGTGCTCTGATACATTAGTATAGATTTTAACGCAAGGCTAGATAGATAGATACTCCGTCTGCCACTCCCACACAAGCAGCTGCCCAATGTTGGGACAGCCGAACGCTATCCAGTCGCCCTGCGCAGACATCGCAATACTGCTGATGCGGTGCTCAGATATATTAGTATAGATTTTAACGCAAGTCTAGATAGATAGATACTCACTCTGCCACTCCCACACAAGCAGCTGCCCAATGCTGGGACAGCCAAACGCTATCCAGTCGCCCTGAGCAGACATCGCAATACTGCTGATGCAGTGCTCAGATATATTAGTATAGATTTTAACGGAAGTCTAGATAGATACTCACTCTGCCACTCCCACACAAGCAGCTGCCCAATGTTGGGACAGCCGAACGCTATCCAGTCGCCCTGCGCAGACATCGCAATACTGCTGATGCGGTGCTCAGATATATTAGTATAGATTTTAACGCAAGTCTAGATAGATAGATACTCACTCTGCCACTCCCACACAAGCAGCTGCCCAATGCTGGGACAGCCAAACGCTATCCAGTCGCCCTGAGCAGACATCGCAATACTGCTGATGCAGTGCTCAGATATATTAGTATAGATTTTAACGGAAGTCTAGATAGATACTCACTCTGCCACTCCCACATAAGCAGCTGCCCAATGTTGAGACAGCCGAACGCTATCCAGTCGCCCTGCGCAGATATCGCAATACTGCTGATGCGGTGCTCTGATACATTAGTATAGATTTTAACGCAAGTCTAGATAGATAGATACTCCGTCTGCCACTCCCACACAAGCAGCTGCCCAATGTTGGGACAGCCGAACGCTATCCAGTCGCCCTGCGCAGACATCGCAATACTGCTGATGCGGTGCTCAGATATATTAGTATAGATTTTAACGCAAGTCTAGATAGATAGATACTCACTCTGCCACTCCCACACAAGCAGCTGCCCAATGTTGGGACAGCCGAACGCTATCCAGTCGCCCTGCGCAGACATCGCAATACTGCTGATGCGGTGCTCAGATATATTAGTATAGATTTTAACGGAAGTCTAGATAGATACTCACTCTGCCACTCCCACATAAGCAGCTGCCCAATGTTGAGACAGCCGAACGCTATCCAGTCGCCCTGCGCAGACATCGCAATACTGCTGATGCGGTGCTCTGATACATTAGTATAGATTTTAACGCAAGTCTAGATAGATAGATACTCCGTCTGCCACTCCCACACAAGCAGCTGCCCAATGTTGGGACAGCCGAACGCTATCCAGTCGCCCTGCGCAGACATCGCAATACTGCTGATGCGGTGCTCAGATATATTAGTATAGATTTTAACGCAAGTTTAGATAGATAGATACTCACTCTGCCACTCCCACACAAGCAGCTGCCCAATGTTGGGACAGCCGAACGCTATCCAGTCGCCCTGCGCAGACATCGCAATACTGCTGATGCGGTGCTCAGATATATTAGTATAGATTTTAACGGAAGTCTAGATAGATACTCACTCTGCCACTCCCACATAAGCAGCTGCCCAATGTTGAGACAGCCGAACGCTATCCAGTCGCCCTGCGCAGACATCGCAATACTGCTGATGCGGTGCTCTGATACATTAGTATAGATTTTAACGCAAGTCTAGATAGATAGATACTCCGTCTGCCACTCCCACACAAGCAGCTGCCCAATGTTGGGACAGCCGAACGCTATCCAGTCGCCCTGCGCAGACATCGCAATACTGCTGATGCGGTGCTCAGATATATTAGTATAGATTTTAACGCAAGTTTAGATAGATAGATACTCACTCTGCCACTCCCACACAAGCAGCTGCCCAATGTTGGGACAGCCGAACGCTATCCAGTCGCCCTGCGCAGACATCGCAATACTGCTGATGCGGTGCTCAGATATGCTCAGCGTGTGGATCAGATTCACGTCTGGCATCTCGTGCAAGTAGAATATGCCCGTTGTGAAACCTGCGAATACGGTGTTTGTATGTTGAAGTCTATACAGTTATTATAGATGCGCAAATGTGTTTGTTTGTTGGTTTGTCCTTCAATCACGCCACAACGGAGCAACGGGTTGTCTGTGTCACAGTTTCGCATTTATTATTAGTATGGATATGGATTTTGATGAAATACTGAATTGTGACGTCATCAAAGTCTATGCACTTTTTTTACTTTAATCGATAGTTTAAAATGGTTGTCAAAGACAAAATAACAGGAGACGTGGATATAGCGTCTTTTGGCAGGTCCTCTATTTAAAAATCACTATTCGATGGAGGGTAGTCTATAAGTAAGTCCCAGATGTTAGACACAAGTTGCCCTGCATGAAATAAAACATTTCAATTCACTTTGTGAAGTTTAAAGGTATACAAATTACAAACAGAAAAAAATGAGTGTATTATTCAATCCAGTGTTTTTACTTTTTAGTCTGCATAACTCCCAGTTTTTAGCGTTCCGGTACGATGCCGTGTAGAAACCGAATTGGGGATGGGTTTAATATAACTGCCATGCCCCTAACAGGTTAGGCCGCTACCATCATCACTTACCATCAGGTGAGATCGCAGTCAAGAGCTAACTTTTAGAGGATAAAAAAAGTACACAAATGATTAGACAAGACTAACCCGTGACTAATATTTTAGTGTTCTTGTGGTAGGCCGCAGCAGACACTCTACATTTGTAGTCCGCGTTCCGGATCGCGTCGCCGATGTAGTGTCGCCCTAACTTCGTATACCGCAATCTCTTCTCGTCTTTTACTATTGCATTCTTCTTCTCTACTTCTTCTTTCATATCCGCGTCTTGATCACTTTCCTGAAAGTAAAATATGAAACTTTTTAGGGTTCCGTACCTCAAAAGGAAAAACGGAACCCTTATAGGATCAATTTTGTGGTCCGTCCGTCTGTGTGTCAAGACCCTTTTTCTCAGGAACGCATGGAGGTATCAAGCTGAAATTCATATCAAATACTCGGGTCTACGGTCCCTTGGAGCTGTGAAAAAATCAAGCTTCTAAGCCTATAAAAAAATAGCCTAAAAAATATTTTTAGTATATGATGTAACAAAAAATTTATGCTTTTCGCAATTATTCCTATATCTGTGCTTCATGGCGTTGGCGCTCAGTTCACGGAAAGTACCCTGTAGGTTTGATTCCCTTGCGAGTGTCGAAAATTTGCAGCATAAACGGCTGTATCTATTGATTGCGTTGGCTTAGAAGCTTGATTTTTTCACAGCTCCAAGGGCCGGCTACCACTTCGTAGACGGCCTTCCACGTCACAGTTTGTACGGAGCCCTCGGTGCGCGAGTTTGACTCGCACTTGGCCGGTTTTTTTTTACCACGACAGTCCAAAGAAGGAGTGTAATGTTTTCAGGTTTTATGTATGTATGCGAGTTTCTTTATTCCACCATACTTCTAAATGCCTGAACAGATTTGGTATGGGGTATCGTTAGAATCCTTATATCCTCCCGAGTAACAATGGCCATAGGTAAATTTTTTGGAAAAAAAACAATATGGCAAGGCAGTCGTGTTTTTTATTTTTTTAAATTATGTGCACTTGTTAAAAATGACTACTAATTTGGCTGTATGGGGTATCCTTGAAATCCTTACATCGTCTGGAGTGACTGGCTATAAATTTATTTTTAAATTTAATATGGCAGGACAGTTGTTAACTTTTTTAATTATTATGTTAATGTTGCTGCTGTTCGTTTGTCTCGCTAAAACTCGAGAACGACTGGGCCGATTTAGCTGATTTTGATTTTGAAATGTTTGTCGTAGTCCAGGGAAGGTTTAAACGATTTTAAACTTTAAACGGTGAGAAAATATGGAAAAATTGCGAGGAAGATTTGTGTCGCAGGACAACGTCTGCAGAGCCCACTAGTACAAAATAAAATTTATAACACTCACATATTCTTTTTCCTTCTCAATAATATTACGTTCATCGACATCATCTTCTTCCAACTCGGCTTCCTTCTGCAGTTTCCTTCGTTTCTGATGCGATATTTGCACCTCTGACGTCACCAGATCCTCCCAGTCAATACTAGCCTCCCACAAGCAAACTTGACCATTACGGCTAACAGTAATAAGGTCCAAACTCTTCCGTTCAAAGAAAACACCAACAATCTTATCCGTATGCCCGCTCAAGGAGTACATATTAAGGTTATCCAAGTATTCGGACGTGTATATTTTTGTGGTGGTGTCTTTTGACCCAGCGGCTAGTAATTTGCCGCAACTCGACCAGTCTAGGCAAGTAACTTCGTCGTGTGCCTTTTTGAATACGCGCTTCATTATAAATGAACGAAACTCGCCGGTGAAACTACTTGGAGCTGTCATTATGAAAACTGAAAAATAATTTAATTTTAATTCAGCTGTAAATTAATCCATACTAATATTATAAATGCGAAAGTGTGTCTGTCTTTCCGTCTGTCTGTATGCCTGTCTGCTACGCTTTCACGGCCCACCTGTTCAACCGATTATGATAAAATTTGGTACAGGGATAAGTTGTATCCCAGGGAAGGACATAAGGAGTAACAATCATCCATCCATACATCCAAACTTTCGCATTTATAATATTAATATTGAGTATAGACTATAGATACCTGTATCATCGCAGCATGCTGCAAATAGGTTTCCATCTGGGCTGAATTTAACTGCATTCACTTGCTGTTTGAACTTATATCTGTGTATAACTGTGCACGTCATCAGACTTATCATTTGCGCTTCACCCTCTAAAACAATGTTTCACAATTATTCTACCTTATGAGTTAGTGTATAGTGAATAGTGATAGTGTAATGAAGTGCTGCCTGAAATAATACATGAACAAAGTGTCTATTCTTTGATTTGTGATTGGACAATAATTTCTATATAATATGATCTAAGCTATAATTTATAAGCTTGGATTAAGTAAAATTACTAATTAGCTAAAGTCTGGCTAGTAGACTAAGAGATACTCATAGCTGTACTTTTGGTAAGTATCGCTAGGAAGGCTGATTCAGTATTTAGTGGGCGTGGGACTCTCCACTGATCACAAAACTGCCAGACTGCCTGCATGCGGCTGGGGAACTGATCGCCGCTCAAAGACGCGTTATGATTACCAAAAACAACAAATGGTTAACTAGGAAGGCTATATATAGTCTTAAATATATAGTCTTAGTTCTTGTATAGTATTAAAGTATGCGCAGTACCTATGTAAACAGTATAAAAACTGACTTTTTAACACGTTATTTAAATATTCTTAGATTAATTAATGCCAAAATTTGCACTTGAAAATTGGAAAACCAGTTAATCAGCAAGGTTATGTAGACCTCACTTAAGACCTGTGTTAGTTTCCTTCCTTGAAAATATGCAAATGAACCTGACAGTTACCAACGAGGGTGGCGCCATCTCTAGCCTCTCTCTGATTTTTTGCCCAATTCTGTCTTTCTTAAAGTCTTGTAATAGGCCTGCAAAACCTCCTATTAGAGAGAAGAATAAGATAAAAACTCCTTACTTTCATTAATTGCAAGTAATACAGATCCATTTGGGGAGACATCAATGGCTGTGTAATTGAAATGGCTCTCAACTGGCAGGGTGTTGCTTTTGTTTCTGGAAATAAACAATTTAATTAACATTTAATTTAGGGCTTGGTTTGCATGGACTGCATAAAAATTATACAAATATAAAACCCCTATTTTACTTTAAAAGTTTTACGTTGAACTTTCAAAAATTCTTAATTCTTGTCTTAGATGCCTACCTCATATTTCATAATAGGTACCTCATTTGTGTGCCAAATTTCAGCCTGATCCACCTTGGTTTGAGCTGTGAGTTGCTAGATCAGTCAGTCCTTCTCCTTTTATATATTTAGATTCTGCAGTGATAAGGTTAAAGAATTTATGCAGAACTAGATGATGCCCACTACTTTGTCCATGTGGGTTAAGTTTTTTTTATTCCAGCAGGAACTCTACAATTTTCTGGAATAAAAAGTAGCTAATGACCTGCACCGGGATACAAACTATCCATGTACCAAATTTTATCAAAATCAGTTAAACAGATAAGCTATGAAAGTGTAGCAGACAGACAGACAGATAGACAGACAGACACACTCTTTCGCATTTATAATATTAGTAGGGATAATTTTGTTAATATTTTGGCTGATAAACTTACTGTTTAAGATTGTATACTGTGATTTTGTTGCCAACTGGACTGATCACACAGTTCCCATCATTTGTAAACAGTATATCTCCTTGCCGATACACTGTGCCCAGTAAATTTTGAAACTGAAATGAAATAAGAAATTACTAACTCAATAACTCTTATAATATTAATCGCTGATGACCGCGACTTCTTCCGTATCTATAAAGTTTATTAGTTTCCCTCAGGAACTCTTTAATTTTCCGGGATAAAAAAGTAGCCTATGTGACTCCAGGTCCTCAACTATACCCATGACAAAAATCACGTCGATCCCTTGCTCTGCTGCAGCACAATTGATGGACAAACAACTTTCGCATTTATAATATTAGTATAAGTAGGTATGACCACACATGGCTTACTGTGTATTACTGTGTATTACTGTGTATTACTGTGTATTTTGGGTATGTTCATTCTTTTCAGAGTTTAATATCTCTAACTTAACAGTAACATCTTGAGTCTAGTAATGTGTATGGTTGAATGTGAAATAGAACATATACAAAGAAACTTATGGATTACTAGCGAATGCCCGCGACTTCGTCTGCGTGGTTTGAGTTTTTTTGGTTCCCGCTGGAACTCCTTAATAGGATAAAAAGAAGCCTATGTGCTATTCCAGACTATAATCTATCTCTGTGTCAAATTTCAGCCAGATCCGTTCAGCCGTTGGGGCATGATTGAGTAACAAACATCCATCCATCCATCCATCCATCCAAACTTTCATTAATAATATTTATTTGATTGATGACAAAAAATAATCACAGTACCCGCAGACATACTGACTGGGTTTAAAAACTGAGTTAAAACAGTGAGCTGTGAGAACTATATTCTGGTGTACGCATACCTTCCTTGCACGGCTGCAATGTGATGGCCTAGACGTCTTTCGGACGCTTAATGATAAATTATAGCTATATTGAAAGATGGAACGAAACTCTCACTGTTAACTCAGGCTCAAATGCTCTCAGTTTGTACTGTATAATATTATAATCATTCATGAGCATACTGCTCAAGAGCAATACACTGGCACTGTGTCCTACTACGATTATCTTTACCGGGCTGAACCGTTATGTTAATTAAGTACCAGCGTTTTTACTTTTTAATCCCTTAAATATATCAAACATACACAGATCACAGAATGTACTGCTGTCCATCTAGTAGAAGAACTGAGGATCAGAAGACGTGGAAAGTATACATAACTAGCACCAAAACCAATATAACATGCTTGTAAAATATGAATTTATGTATAGTTTGGTTAGACAAAATTAACGTACGATACAAAGTATTAATTAAAATCAAACCTTATAATTAAACTTCATGGTCAGTTAGGTACATACAACATCAATGTATTTATTTGAAGCATTTAATAATAAAGTTTTGAGAAAGAATCACTGAATCAAAGAACCAAACCAAAACACGCGCTTTTCCAATTTCCTTTTCAGTTTTCACAACAAGGATGACAATTGACAATTGTTTTGACAGTGAATTGACAAATGCTTGCACCACGTGAGAATGACATTGACAAGTTGTTGTTAGGGGTCTTGGACGAAATTGTGATATTTCGTCCAAGTTAGGGGTATTCCCTTTGATTTTATCTAGGGGTATTCCACGGGTTCTACTATTCTAAGGTTGTATGTAGGTAACTTTGATTAGGTATATAGAGGTAGGTAACGAGTCTTTGGCCTTTTGACCCCTTTACATTCATGCAGTGGACTCGAGTCATTTTATGCTCGAGAGCACAAACTTGTGTAGCCAAAATTAACCTTGACGAGACTGAAAATCCATTCAGCATATTTTTAATTTATTTCACATTATAGTAGAAAATTGAAATTTCTTTCAGAAAGATTATTGCTATAATTTTTCTGCTTAAATTCAATAAAATTTGTGAGCAAGGAGCTAAACAGAATTTAAAATCAAAAGTTATTACTAGGGTAGATAAAAAAGTGATAAATTGGAAACCACATTTGCATAATTTAAATTTCGCGCACTATCCGGTAATATAAAAATTAGACAAATCAACTTTTTTTTTAATTTTCAATATTTTTATAGAAATACAAGCAATATTTTTAATTCAATAAATGTTTTTAAAATAAAATAGGCCTAATTTTGTAGTAAAATTATATAAAGTCATGTAAATTATTATTTTTACCAAAAAAAAAGTATTAAAATGTTTAACCAGAACATGCGCAGAGAGAATTAGCTGGCCAGCGATCCACATCAATGTTATACGTCATACTTCTGCGAATTTCCAAGCTCAGGATTGGTCGCGCATTTCGGAAGTAACGTATCAGCGCCAATCAGAAGTTAGGGCTTATTGAGTACTGCCTTGAACATCAATCGTCATATGACCCATTCTATCGAGTCTGCAAAGCTTTGGCCATATTTGTCTGTGCTAAAATAGTTTCGTGGAGTGAGTGTGTGCAGATAGTCGTCACAGTTTTGGGACCTGTAAATACTCCCACACATCTAAATCAAAATGGCTGACCCAAATCCCATCTATGGACCTTTCTTTGGAGTTATGGGGGCGGCGTCTGCTATCATATTCAGCGGTACGTACCTACTTTGTGAATAAAATCCCAACTTCAGCAGACTAATGTCAATACCATCAAAATGCAAGTTAATTTACATTCAATCGTTTCGATGAGCTGTTTTCTATCTTGATGGTTAGACCTAGACGCAATGTAATTGCGAGTCCTATTTTAGGAGTCCTAAATATAGGAATAGCCGCACCTTGAAGTTATGCCGACGCTACGTATCTATCGTACTTGTATCGATTGTGAAAATTGCATTGATCTGTTTAATTATTGAACCATTGATTTAAGTCTGTTGTGGGCGTAGTTTTCAGTAAAACCCTCATTCAGTTCAATCATGTGATTGATATTGATGTAGCTGAGGGCTATGTTGGCAGCACTGTAGTAAAATTCCGTAATGAATGACACATACTAAGATTTTTTACTTTAACTAAAGAATTTGGGTTACAGAAAACACAGCCCTATGTCAAAGGTTTTAACGGTTTTATTACAGTGACGCCAAGCAATGAAAAATGATCGCTGATCTGGAAAGCGTATCAAACTGTATGACAATGAAATTGTAACTACAGAAAAAGCTAAAGTAATCATCAAGTATTCAACAGTTATAACTCTTAATCCAGTTTCGAATGAGTATCTGTGATTAGCACACAAATACTCATCATTTTTCTCACAAAGTGTGTCATCACATGACTTGATAACTTGATCATGTGATATAGTCAGCTGTTTTCATAGTGCGGTTAACCATAAACCTCTCTTCACTAACTTCTTACAAATCAATATAATTATAAAAGGAATACTAATATTTTACTTGCTAATTATTCTTATTAAGTACTTAGTTACTCAAAAAACATATTTTTACAAAGTTTAACTACGTAAGCAATTTTTAAACCTAGCAGAAAGTTGACTAGTATGACCACATATAAATTCCTGTAAATTTACTTCTTTTAAACTCAAAGAAATTGAATTGTTTAACTTACTAGGTACCTCATAAAAGAGGAACCTTATTTTAAGTGTAAGGCAAGTGTATTTAATATTAAGATACTAATGAAGTAAGTAATTAAGTGATATAATATACTTCTATAAGTAACTAATTCTCTGATAGAACAGTGTAATTGTTGAGGGATTCCACCCCCCAAATTTTACCAAAATTCACTGAATTTCTTTAGATGGGAAAATATATGCATAAGATTGATTGGAGTAAATGTAACTGGGCTTTGCACTAAGTTCAAAAGTATTTTTTTACTTACACCAATAAATGATGTTTTTCAACTTAAGTATAAGCAACAAAAGAACAGAACAAAAGAGTTCCAATCACACCCTTATGCCTTTAAGCATGCAACCATGAACAACAGCCTAGTAGCTCTCATTATCATGTCATAGCACTGGAACTAAAATCACATGATGCTTTAATATAATTATGTCTAAGTATATACCTACATTAGTTGTATACAGAACTAAATTGATATGACTAATACTATGTACATAAGCACTACGCAGGTTAGTGTCCTTTTGATGCTTGGCTAAAACATTATACAAGTGCACATGTCATGATATTATATGGTTGAATTACACTTAAATGGAACAATGGCTCATATAAATATTGATCTTTACATCAAATTGTATGACCAATTTTAAAGTTTCAATTGGCTGCTATTGTTATTATCATGAAAACAGACCCCCAATATCAATTTTTCAAATGTTATCATTCTCTTCTTTTGGCCCAGGGTATGTAGGTAAAGAAAGTTTTGTAACCGTACATCAAATATTATGTAAGTTCTGACCTATCCCACTATAAATTAGATTAAAACAAGAAACAAAGGAAAATAGGCATACATTTTTGGCCATACACGACCTCATAATTTAGATAACTTAAGTAATTTCCAAATTGGCACAGTCAACACAATAAAGGATAATGCTTAAAAAAATTAGTAAAATACACAAAACTTGAATGAACTTAGTTAGATATTAATACCTGGTAACCTACAATACTTACTTCCTCGTCATATTCATACTAAAAATGCCATTACGTAGTCTGCTAATCATTGGGTTTCGGGATGGGCCAAAAAATTTTGTTGAATTTTTCTGTTAAGAAAAGCTCAGTAGCAACCTAGAGTTGGGAAGTTTGCTTTGGAGGCAAGCCACTGAGTGCACACAAAAATTTGGTCATGAGTACGAAGTCAAAAGTCCAACATACATGATGTGATTTAAATTTCTTTGTTTTTTTTTTAAATTTTATTTTAAGTATAAATTCTCTATTGTCAATAACTTTGTATAGTTTTAGGAAAATTAGAATATCACTCAATTAAAAATTTCATAGATTTATATACATTTGCATTAGAATCTAGAAGTTTTTGGTGGCCTTAAAAGAGCGTTATAGTTGCTTAAGCTACCAAGCTCTTTAAATACAGATTATTTAAACTTTTTTGCAAACATTCTGTAGTAAACTTACAAATATTGAACATAATTCTAGAGGTACTTAGAGGCTTACTTTCGCTGTACGCCTATGATTATTAAACTAGTCTTATTCTTTATTTTCCAGCCCTGGGAGCGGCATATGGAACGGCCAAGTCGGGGACCGGTATTGCCGCCATGTCGGTGATGCGGCCTGAGCTCATCATGAAGTCCATTATCCCTGTCGTCATGGCGGGTATTATCGCCATCTACGGGCTGGTCGTTGCTGTCCTGATCGCTGGTTCCCTTGAGTCGCCTGCCACATATCCCTTGTTCAGGTGTGTATTAACATATCCTTCAGACCTTGACTGTTGCCTCATGTTTTATAGCATATCTTGGCTAGGTGTTCTTCCCAGCACCAACAATTACTGCTGGACATCAATATCTGGAGAATATTTAATTAGCAAGAATACATTAATTAGTATGGCAACAGGTAAAGTATAATAAAATCAGAAATAGAATCATATATGTATATACAAGAAGGAGTACTAAACCAACTTTCTAGTCAGCAAACATTCGCTAATCATAATTTTTTGTATTTTTTTTTTTCGACTTTTAAAAATATTGGTTTAATGAAGATGCAAAAATGTCTCATCACATCCAAAAAAGCGTTATTTCCAGAATAAAATCATCTCCAAAATATTTGTAATTAATAAGTGAACATCAGCAATGACAAAAATATTCTGATTGACTGTCATTCATGAGTTTGTTATCATTTTCCTACAATTGATTAAACAGTGATCACAAAAAACGATAACTTAATGCAGATTTATGTAAAAAATACAAGAGTTATTGGAATTGTGTTGTTGTTACTTTCCTCCAAACATCAGGCTTTTCTTATAATATGCTTTAATAATAATCCATTGTGAAAAATCACAACTCATTTCAACTAAATTCTGTTGTAAGGAAATTTTATTACAGTGAATGTCTTGAAAACTAGATGATGCCTGTGACTTTTTTTGACTGGATTTAGGTTTTTAGATGCCCTCGGGAACTCTATAATTTTCTGAGATAAAAAGTAGCCTTTGCCAGGATACATCTTATTATTGTACCAAATTTAATCATAATCGGTTGAACAGATGGGCTGTGTAAGCATAGCAGACAGACAGACACACATTCGCATTTATTATATTAGAATGGATTAAATACACGAAGTGAAATCAGCTCTGTTATCAAGTAAAAATTATTCCTACAATGCTGGTTACTTGCCAAACTCCAGTGTTGCAGCAAAAGGTACCATAAATTCACATAATTTGAGAGACTGTAACAATAATTGATGCAGGTTTTACATAATAGGGATAGGTCTGCAGATCAGAATCAGAAGAAAGCTTGTAGTCCATAGATCTTCCTCTCTGATGTTTTTTACCTTGAGTGAATTTGCAAATTTAACCTGTACTAATAATTCTACTACTTGCTGTAAATGTAATAATGACACCAGTTGTAAGTCACTACTTTTGTCGGTTATAAAATATGTCTGACTAGTTTCTTTTATAATTAATTTTGACGTGATGATAACGTTTTATAAATCGATGAACACCAGCTGCACGCACGAAAAAGTGTCACGTTACGCCTGAGCCTGAGCGTGCAAGTGAGAGAGCGGAACGAGCGATAGAGAGGCATGATCGTGTCACGTCAGAGCTAGCAGTTCGAATAGTTCTGCTAAGAACGCTGCCACGCGAGCTTCTTCGAGAACTTCTAGTTATCACGTAAAACTAATAGTCTGTAAACCAACTTTACAGACTATAGTTTTTTATATATGCAACTGTAATTTAACATAGTTACATAACACGATTTTTTTTTTGTTTTCAGAGGATTCATTCACTTGGGTGCTGGTCTGGCGGTAGGGTTCTCTGGACTGGCGGCCGGGTTCGCCATAGGCATCGTGGGTGATGCTGGCGTGCGTGGAACAGCTCAACAGCCGAGGTTATTCGTCGGAATGATTCTTATCCTCATTTTCGCTGAAGTGTTGGGTCTATACGGTCTCATCGTAGCCATCTACTTATACACGAAACAACAGTAAACCCCTAAACTCGCACACTCCAATCACCCGTGCCCCGGAGCTCTATGCCTCTATGTGATCTATCTGCTCATTACAAGTATCTCGCGCACAGGGGACGTCGTCGCCGGTAGCGGCCCCGCATAGCGCGCCGAGGCACAGTCTGTATAGTAACCTGTTAAACTTATAACTTATACATCCTCGCTTCACTATGGAGCTCGACTTGCACATACAACTGCAGTCTGAAAACTGTAGTAGTATAGTCCCTAAAAACGAGAGCACAACCACCATTTTGTGATTGTGCTGTGGTAATAGTTGAGCTTACAATAATCGCTCGCATATCTCCGGCCCGATGCGGACTTGATGCTGCGTCTGTATCGCGCCCCGAGACGCGAACTGTTTTTTAATAAGTTTTTTATCTTCCATTTTATAACGAACTCGCGTTCCTTCTCGAACGTTTACTGAATCATGGTTGACGCTACCGCGCGATGACGGAGTTATTTATTATTTTTTAATTTAGTTCCCGCTATCTTGTGTTACGGTGACTGGAGTATCTTCACCAACATATCGATATTGTTTGCGCGTTGCCATCCCTCGCGATTGAACCGTTACATCAGACGATATCAATTTTAGATTATTTTAGCGTTAAGGCGAAACTAATGTACAGTTAGAGTAGAAAGTTAAGTCCAAACGATTTATCTTAATTATAATTTATGATCCGTTGAAGTCCGCAGGGTACTGTGTACCGACTATTTGCTGAGAGTTTGAAGGTTGAACCTGGCTTAGCGTATACAGCTTTCAGTGTTGTAAGTGGGTGTACTTATCCATAACTACTTGTACTGTTTATACCTGTATTGTAAACCGATGCTGTCTACAGTGACTTACTAAATTATTCCAAAGCGAGTCACAAACAAATGTATTGCCAGGGATCAGTTAATAAACATGATTTGTACATTCCATATTATTTTGTTTCTACTTGTTTTGTGTGTTTTATTTTCCTTGTGGATCTTCATTTATGAGCGAACAAGATACTTTAAAATATTTATTAGGAAAGTGCATATTGTACATGACATTGCGCTGTCTTGTATTTAAATATTAAACAATTGATAATATACTTAATATTGAAATACGTTTCTGACGACTTACTATGTGAAATATATTTCAAAATATTTTTATTATGTATACCTCATAGTCAAAACTAAATATGATGTTTGAATGAATATAAATTGGTAATTAAATAAAATTAATGCAAATACCTAGGTGAAATTGTATTATTTTAGGTTTCATGTTAGAGAATGTTATAATCTTTGGTGTTATTGAATGAATTGTGTTAATAAAATATTTTGAAAGGTACTGTAAATTATGAACCGAGTGTTTTAGTTTCAATTATCCAATTGTTTTGTTTGCTCATTCCTTTCCCTTTCTATTACTTTAGGTAGGTAGGTAGCTTGTTATACAAGGTATCTTTTAAATTATTACAACTATGCAGCTGTTCTTAATTATCACTACCTATTCTCTCTAATAATACATAGAATTTTCGAACAAGAACGGATGTTGGAAAAAATCTGTGCAAAAAATGTACTCCGTGGTTGAAAAATATATAGATTTATGAAGGTACTAATTTCCTACCCCCATGAATTTATTAAATACAAAAGCTAGGCAGCTGTCCGTTCCGTTTGGGTCACAGATAGTTTTTTTTTAGGTTATGTAGGTATACGAGGTATTTTTCAAAGAGAATATAAATATTTTTATTTTTTACCACATGCCATGTCTACACACTCGGTTTATATACTGTGATTTTTTGCAATCATAGACAGTAGAATTCGCCGGTCGTTACGTACTTCTGGACCCTTTCTTCCACAACAACTTGGAATATTCAACAAAGAACATAGAATTGGGAATTTAACTGAATAGACCGTTGAAATAATGAAAGCCCGTTCTAAAAATGAGAGAACAATAATTTGTAGTAATTTTTGCTAAGGTTAATATGCAGGCGACTAAGTACGTCCACGTAGATTTAGGTGTTCAAAAATCCGTTGTAGCTTTCGTCATAATTGGTTGAAAGAAAGCCACGTGAACATCAATATTTATGTAGGTACTAGATGGGTCCTTTGACCTTTCATAGAAAAAAGTCGGGCGTCCGACTTGCTGAACACGTTCCTTTTCCTTACCTGTCATAAGCCTGTCTTTGTCCTCGCCATAACGCTGTCTCGATCGCTCGTCGTTTAGGTACATAACATCTACAGTCTTTGGGCACTGTATAATTTTTATTTTTTTTACCGAGCCCCATCTATTGACATAATTGTGAAGTTCTGTTAAACTGACTGAATGCTGAAGCCCATTAAAAATTAAACAATTTCGTTTCCATATAATATTTATCTCTTAACATTAGCGCCATCTATTGACACCATTGTGAGGTTCTGTTAAAAATACTAAATCTCATTAAAAATTAAATAAATTCGTTTCCTTATAATATTTATCTAATTTTAGTATTTGTTGTTCAAGTACAGGATATAATTCAAATAATTGATCTAGTTTCAGTCTTAGCCTTTCAGAAAATTGAGAGTTCTGAGGTCAACTTTGGACGTTAGAAAATCACCACTTTGAAAGCCCCCCATTTCGTCAATTTTAGGGGAAAAATTTAAACAAAAATATTTTTAGACTCTATTCCTAATTATCTTTAAAATGATATAACCACAACCATATGTAACGCTATAAAATATATTTTACTTCGCATTCGCTTCTATGAGAGCCCCCCTGAAATAAAGATTTTTATAACTTTTTAAGCCATATTTGGCGGGAGGCCATCGGTTTACATATTAAATTTATATTTGAAGTAATTACGTTCAGTAATTCAGAAGTTATAAGGCTACGGATAGGGTTGCTAACATTTCATAAGCGAAATATAGTATTTTTCGGACTAAGCTATAAAAAAATATAGTACACTTCACAAAAATAGTATTTTATGGAATATTTTTGCGTACTATGTGCTTCTGACCCGAAATACAGTACAATATCAATAATAATAGTATTATAGTATGGTTGGCAACCCTAGGACGGACAAGTGCAAATTCACTCAAGTAGACTCAGAGACCTTCGCTTCGCTCGGTCAATTATCTATGACCGAGTCATACGTTTTCAGGCTGTTGCAAGCAAGTTCCCGCTTTTGAGACTAGATGGCGTTAGTAAAAAATATACATAATCAAAGGAAAAATGCAGCAAGTCTTGGTTTCTTACTAAAGTACTTATTTCCATAGATGTCGAAAGAGACATAGTTACTTACAATGATCTTAGTGGAAACGTAATTATTTCTACTCGGCCCTCTTTGAATTTGTACCTCTACCTTCTTCAGCCTGTCGAGTGTGTAAGTCGTCAGTATGTGCCGGGTCAGGAATTCTCTGAGATGCAAGGGTGCACCTCTCCGCCTCCTCCACTCTACCCCTACCGGACGCTTCGTACTCATGCAACCACAAAAATAGCATCAACTGCTTTTTCTCTTCGTTCTCAACGGGGACCATAATGTCTGCAATATCCATCCAGGTGCTACTTTGTCCAAATAAATAAAGCATCCAGAAAATTAATGAAAACAAAACACACCTAACTACTTATCCGTGTGAACTCTGCAGTGATCTTTCAGATGATGCCCCAACCAAACATAGAGCGGCAGCGCGCGCTAACAACACGCGGCGTTTGTAGCACATAATAATTATGTTACGATATAGTACCTACGTAATATATCCACAAATAGTTAACTAATGCGCGGGTGATGTCCCAGAACAGCGCGGCATGAGACGCGCGGCAGCCGCAAGTGTACCTACCGCTTTATGTTTGGACAGAACTTCCCACAAAATTCGCGCCCGTGTGGGCGCGAATTGTGTGGCTAATGTGCGATTAACGACGGCACATCCGGAAAACTCTTGCTACAAAACTTGCACAGCACTACGTTCCGGGGTTCCACTGGGCCGATGTCTAGACCGAGTGGAGACTTCGGCATGCTCATGTAGGTCGGCTCGCTGTATGAAAGCCTTGTCTTAGTAGGGCTAAGTAAAGATACAAGCGTAATTCCTTGGGCTTGGGCTCACAGAATTTTGCTGGTAGGTACAAACTACAATACTCGTATACGAGCCGAGGCATGTAGAAGAGACCAGTGGGTAGATAACGGCCCGAAAAACTATGGCCAAACCAACATCGACATGTTCATAAGTATTGGTTTTAAGATGATAATGGCATGTACATACTTGAGAACGCATGTTCTTATATCCTTTTGGGTACCTATTTATTTATTCAACAAACCACCTAGATACATCAGACCTGATGCTGAATGCATACCTACTTTTTTACCTGCTGAGAATCTAACCAGGGATCTCTTATTTAAAAGCACAGCAGCGCTCAATAGTGCGCAAGGGAGGTCGTCAAAAGTTCACATTACACACCTAAAGTAGGTAGTTAAGTAGGTACAATTAGAAGTAGAAAATGGTTTCTATGTTAATTATTATGATAAAATATCACAATAAAATAATTGGCATGGATAAAACGCCGACCGTACCAGCTGGCGATTGGACTGGAATCACAATTTTGGAATGTAGCCGACCTTAGCCAACGCCTTATTGGAACAAGGCATAAGTGATTCACGAGTTTAAAATTAGTAGATTATTAACCAAGGGGATAAAGCAGTGTTTTCTGTCGCGGGTGACGATTTAAGTTCACCCAAGACTAAGACAGCTTTATCACCGAGGAAAATACTCTTCGTACTACTTTTCGTACCATTTGCGAAAAAATTAACACAATAATCATATGAGATAAGCATTTAATAAAAATAATGACAAAGTTAACATTCGAAACATTGGTCCAATTATTGATAGAGAGAGTTACATTTTTGTTGTTTGGTACATTTATTGTTGATGAGTTGATTTGAGTATTTCTCTGTTCTTGCGTCTGAGGAACTGTTTAGAACATTAACTTATTTATAAAAATAAATTAAAATAAACTTAACGTTTATGTATTTGAAGAAAACAAAAACACAGATGTAGTTCAGTATAAATTTCGGTAAGTATTCCAAATTTAAATCACATTCTCCCCCTAGAGGATGAATGAAATTCAGTAAAATTTTCTTTCCCTGTTTTTAACAGATTAAAAATGACTATTGTTATGTTCGCTTTTTGTGGCATAGAATGTCACTTTTTTGAGCAAGTGGTACGAAATAGTTATTTGTTATACAAGAGTGAAAAGTTCTTTTTTAACCGCGTGCTCAATTTTGATGACCGAGCAAGTAGAATCCTGAGCGTCAGCGAGGGAATCAAAAGAGCACGAGGTGAAAAATCTTTTCACTCGAGTGCAACACGTAACTTTTCATCCCACCTCAGCGAGGAAATGACATGACGTTAAAGAAAATGGTGCGCGCAAAGCAAATTAAAAAAGTACACCAAGAAGGTTACGAGAAAGTATTTAATATAACGTGCACACGATGTTCTAAATTCAATTTACTTTATCCTCAAGAGGATAATAACGGCTTTTGCATTCAGATATCGAAGATTAAAAATACTCTTTCCGAGATGGTGGGATGAAAAAAATATTACTGCGAAGGGCGATAGGGGCATCTGCAGCAGGTTGGACCGAGTAACTATGTCTGATTATACCTAAGTACCTACTTACCTATGATAAACGGAATCTTAATTTCGTATTTTCCTGTTTCCTCTATCAAAACTGGACCAATTTTCAAATAAAAATCGAGATTAAGAAGAACTTTGGTGTCGCATGTCGGTAGGTACCTACTATGTTTTCTTTTGTTTTATTTTCACTTCCTAGTCTGATTGGCAATGAAAATTGGGCAATTTATGTAGTTTTTGAAGATTCTATTCATCTATTCATGGAAAAAAGCAAATTGTATTTAGGGCATGGCAGGGACACAGTAAAATAATATAACTCTCGCCAATCATTTAATTGCGTCTGAAGTTAAAACCGCAGACGCGTTGCAAAAGCGTATTTCCGCGCGTAGGATGGAACGGAATTCTTTGTGAGAGCTAATACTTAGGTATCTATGCATATCTTTGGAGCTGCGCAAACAAGCACTCGTACCTCAGCCCAGAGACGACTATTTGATTGGCACTAACTAAGTATACATACAAAGAAAAACGCTATACGTCTGTAACTAGACCACCTACCCAAATAGCTTTAGGCAATAAAATTAATTTAATACTAGATGCTTGCTGCCGTATGCCTACGAGCTCTACCTAAAAGTAAGGGGCGGCGTGCTTTACCTAGGCATGCCTATCCAATACTGTAAAGGCGCCTGTGATCTTACAAGGATCTTGTAAGATCAAGAGTAAGGATCAAGGATCAAGGAGTCTTACGGTCTTACCTACTATTTAGGCCGGGTACATAATAGGCATGATGACTGATTTTGAAAAATGGTCAGATTATGTTCGGAAGTATCTACTATTTCGAAAAAATACCTCATTTCAGCAGAAAAATAAGGTTTGGTAGATAAAATTGGCATTTGAAATTTAAATTTTAAAATTCACGCCAAAACGTTCTGCGGTGTCATGGCTAGGGTTGCCACCTTTTTTTTTGGCATAATAACCTCATGTACTTTAATAAGTACATGAGGTTATTATACGTAAGAAAATAAAGTACATAGTGTCAAAATAAAGTACAATTTATTTTTCTTTATTATTATGTTTAAAAATATATTTCTTATTATTGCTTTTGATGCGATGCTCGCGACTACGTCCGCGTGGATTGAGGTTTTTTGGTTCCCGCGGGAACTCCTTAGTTTTCCGGGATACAAAGTAGCCTATGTGTTATTCCAGACTATAATCTATCTCTGTGCCAAATTCCATCCAGATCCGTTCAGACGTTTGGGCGTGATTGATTAACAAACATCCATACATCCATTCAAACTTTCGCATTTATAATATTATTATAGTATGGATTTGATTATTAGCACTGCTAAATAGTTGCCAGCATCTTCATAGTCTATATTTAAGTTAAAGTAAATAAGTAATTATAAGCTTTTTATCAGATTCAGAGACGCTTTGCTTTGTTTTATGAATCATTATTTAACCAATTGCACCATGTATGATTTTCCATTGACTTTTATAGTTCTGCAATCGTTTATTTTTTTGTTCCGTCGCACTATGGGATGAAACGGTATGAACAGTCTCATAAATAGTTTTAACGAATTTTATAATTCCACAGCTTTTTCCATGGTTTAATATTCTCAGATAATAAGACTTTTATGCATAGGTAATGTCAAAAAATAGAGATATTTTACTTCTAGGTAGGTAGGTAAAGGGTAGGTATATAAAAATACTACAAAAATATGCGATAAATAATAAAGAACGTGCGATATTTACATCCAACCAAAAAGCCGATAGTGAATATTTTTAGATTTCTTAGGATCTCCACTTTAAAATACGTTACGGTTTTATTTAAATAAATATTGTGAATTTGTGATGTATATGTTTGTACATTTTTAAGTGACAAGGAAATTTTCCATCTTTTTATGTTTCAACTGGAGGTTTCTTTGTTGCTGAAAGCTGCCGGTGTTAAGATAATCACTCTTGTAGATTCCTTACTATTTCCTTTATACTTACCAGGAAACAAAAAAATCTGCGAGGTAGGCGCGCCATTTTGATCTAGAAGCAAAAATGTCCAACGAGGGAAGAAAAAAAATGTCTAAAAATTACGGTTCTTCTCATTTCTGTCGATTAAGGTCATTTTTAGGTAAAATTAAGTACTTTTTATTTTGTGTTAAATTTTTTATGGTATAAACGTAATTTAAATTTAATATTCACTTGTAAATTTGAAAATATAAAGTTTCGTGACTCGATTTTTGTAGTTATTATGTTAACTGTTAAAAATACTTAGTACATACATAAGTACTTTTTGCCGTCATCAGTCCATAAAATACTTATAAATGGTGCTGAAATAATAAAGCGATAAGCAGATTTGTCTCTAGGGCAATTGTCTGAAGATGCTGAAGCCCGAAATAAAGATTGAAAGAAATATAGGCTACATCACGCTCGGAAATGTTCCTATTCAGCGACAAATAAAGACGTTTTGCACGTTTTATTATATACATGTAATCCATATAAGGTTAGACCTAGTTTTATTACTTGCGTTTTGTAATCCCAGAGAAATCAAATCATGCCAAATAAAGTATTTTCGCGTACTTTATTGTTCTCATAAAGTATAGAGTACAATTACCAGAAATAACGTACAATACTTTATTATAACGTACGGGTGGCAACCCTAGTCATGGCGTCGTTTGTGACGTCACTATTGTTTTTACCATTGTACTCTGTGCAGTGTGCAGTAAACAATAGTGTGATTGTCAGAGCTCGAAAACAAACAATTGTGACGTCATTCGCTTCATGGTGTTTTATCCAATATGGCGGATTGCTGTATTTTATAGTTTTATTTTATCAAAATAAATAGCAATCTCACTCGAAATAGAAAAATGAATACGTTTTCTATAATCCATGAATCCTATTTCATTAGATAAATTCATAATTTCATTGATTCTTGGTTACTGTCACCATGCCTATTATAATATTATACCTATATGGTATATAATACTAATTATCATCTATACATATTTACCTAGGTAGGTATTAAATACGTATAGGTACCTACTCAGTAAAATCTTTTATGGAAATAAAATATTTTTTGCATTTTTGTCGATCCAGGGCCCAAAACACTTTATTTTCTAAATTTTTGTCCGTCTTTGTGTCCGTTACGACCTTGGTTACGGCTTGGTTGGTTGTGGTTGGTACTTAACTACTTACTACCTACGGCATTACTGTTTGTTACGGGTTCCTTCGGGATAAGCACAGGGGATAGGAAGTGTCATGACTTTCTTGTTTTATATTCTGTGGTAAGACAAATTCGCAAAGGCCATGAAGGACTTGAATCTAGGACCGTAAAATAAATAAATTAAGAAATGAATGGGATTCTGAAATCTGATGGCCTATGACGGTGTGCTTCCTGTCAATTGAGCGTTGAGCGCGTAGGACGAAAAGAAAAACGGATGATGGAACGATTGTAGAAAATAATCAAATAAGGTACTCTAAGACTATAATATTAGGTATTGTAAGGAATAAAGTTAAACGAGCATTGGGTTTTGATTTATCAAAGAAGTTTTGTTCGTTGTTAGGTACTCAACAATTCCATCAAATCCGAAAATTTTTCTGATGATAACAGATTTTTAGCCATACTGTACCTAACATAAACAGGTGTAGTAATCATAGGTAATTATTTCTACATATTTATCCGATCTGCGATCTAGACCATCTACGTGGCGTGAAACAGAAGGAAAATGGAAGAGCATCGTGAGAAGAATGGTAACGAAGGGGTGTCACGATCCTCAAGGTTGAGGGAACGACTCATGATGATCCCCTACTAGCTGATGCCCGCAACTTTGTGTGGTTTAAGTTTTTTTTATTCCCGCGGGCACTCCTCAATTTTCCGGTATAAAAAGTAGCCTATGTCACTTTCCAGGTCCTCAACTATACCCATACAAAATATCACGTCGATCCGATGCTCCGATGCGGCGTGATTGAAGGACAAACCAACAAACCAACAAACAAACATACAAACAAACACACTTTCATATTTATAATATACTTAATAATATCCCTACGAAATCTATAATACTTTTTACTTAAATGTTTCACGAATATGCATTAATTCCATCGCAATTTTAATCAATGATCACATGAGTAGGTATGGGTATTTTATCTTTTCCAGAGAACTATAGGTTCCAAAATAAAAAAGTTCGAAGCTTACTAAGAACCAGGGACTTACCTCAACACTTTTGACACTTCACTTTTTTTTAGGGTTCCATACCTCAAGAGGAAAAAGGAACCCGTATAAGTAGGATTACTTCGTTGTCTGTCTGTCTGTACGTCAACCACCTTTTTCTTGATAACGCGTGGAGGTATCAAGTTGAAATCAATATCAAAATCAAATACTTAATAATATATGGTCCCTTGAGGTTGTCCAAATATCAAGCTTCTAAGTAGGTATACTATGGAGGGTAGGGGTAAGGAGAATCATCTCTTATGGGAGAAAAGTTGAAAAAGTGTCCAGTGGTTGCTATAAATAACAGTTTTTTTTTTTTTTTAAATTAAATAGGCTAGCGCTTGGCTGCAATCAGACTTGCTTGCAAGTGGTGATGCAGCCTAAGGTGGAGCGCGCTTGCCTAGAAAATGCCTATTCACTCTTGATCTGAAGGTACCTATATTAAAAGAGGAGGGGAAAACGGAAGCCGGGAGGGCATTCCATATCCTAGCGGTTCGAATTAAAAACGAGGAAGCAAATCGCTTCGTACGAGCCCGCGGAATTTCGACTGCGTAAGGGTGCAGACATGGTGCAGACCATGTCGATGCATTAAAAACCTTCCACGGTGGCGCTGGTGTAGGCAAAAGGTATGGTAAGAATGTAGCAATGGGGAGGCACAGGCAAAGCTAATCTCAGATGGCGCCACCCTCGCTGGTAACTGTCAGGTTAATTTGCGTAGGTACATAATTGAGGTAATTAGGCGTCCTATTTTAGCTGAATCTGGGAAAAAAACCAGTGTGTGCTCTTGCCATAATAATCGGCAGGTCTAAAGTGAGCGCTACATAACCTAGCCGATGAACTGGGTTTCCAATTTTATTGGCGCAAGGCTTTGTACCATAGTCTTCTTCATTCCTCATCAGCAGGAAAACGGAATGCACAACATTTAGGCATAAAAATGAATTATTCTAAGAAAATGAAACTATCGCGTAAAAAATATATGGTGTTTGACAGGTAAACAACACCAGCGACGATGCGTCACCTAGCGGGATAAATTGGCAGTGTGCCTCCCCATTGTACTCCGAGTCGCCGAGAGCCGAGTTAAAAAAATTTATATCATTTTCGACTAAATTAAAATTACAAATTATTGGAAATTTTTAACAACTTACGTTGCACAAAAATCAAACTTTACTCTATTTGGCACTTCCTTTTAAATCTACCCTGATGCTAATGTGGCGCCCCCAATTTAATGCATTTCGACGGACACATTTCATATACACAGATGATTCTCCTACCTCTACCCTCCATAAAGTTAACGCAATCAAAAGATACGGCAAGATCAAAAGATAGGGGGAAGATTTTGACACTCGATAATAAACCAAAACTTACAGGGTAGGTAGTTCCCGTTGACCTAGAATCATGAAATTTGGCCAAAGCAAGGTCTCATAGCACAAATCTAATTATAGGAAAAAATCCGAAAATCGATAATTAGAGTTCCGTACTCCAAGGGTGTCGAATTACCTATTTGTCAGGTGCTGGTTTAGCGACAGAAGTAAGCCAGTTATTACACAGCTAATTACGTGTTGTTATGATATTAATTATTATGTTTCTTGTTATTTATGTACTAAAATAATTTATATTGTGTGGTGTGTACGTAACCCTTTTTGTACGAGTCTGACTCGCACTTGACCGGTTTCTTACCACTGCAAGAATTTCCTATGTGACGTGTTGGTCTAAACCTATTTTGATGACGTATTATAACATATTATATTATGTTATAACGTCATTGAAAATAAAGGAAACCGATTGCCAAACCACAATCTCATGATTTGGTAGATAGGTACATGCTGTGGTGTGGTTTCCTTATAGACACATAAACAAAAAACTTGTAGGTAAGTATGAATTCAACAAAGTATAATGTTTTTGTTATTGTAAAGAGAGAAAAATAACCTAAACTATATCTATACATATAGCGACAGGAGGGATTTTATCTAATAAATTTTGATTATAAATTTTTTTAAAGAGCAACCATCATGTTTCTTGCTGGTTCTTCTCGGTAGGAATGGTATTCCGAACCAGTGGTAGATTCACTCGACGATTCAAAAGCACTTTTGAATTTATTTGAATAAAAAAATATGAGTTTGAGTTAATGAGTTTGAATAATTTTCATCGCGAAAATTAACAGTAGGTACATTCTAACTATACTTATGTTTATATGCATATGTAGAATGTAGGTAGATAAACAGGTTTTATTAGCTATTAAACTTTTTTTATTCCGCTATAATTTAGCCCTTGACTGCGATCTCACCTGATGGTAAGTGATGATGCCAGTCTAAAATGGTAGCGGTGGGTACGGCAGATAAATTAAACCCATACCCCTAATCGGTTTCTACACGGCATCGTAACGGAACGCTTTACCGGTTAGGTATACGTGTTTGCCGGTAGGGTGGTATCTAATTTATAAGAAATCCCAAAAACCTAGAGCGTTTATCTACGCTTACGAGATCGCGGGTCTCATCTAGTAGGTACTAGATGATTTTCCGGGATAAAAAGTAGCCTTTGTGGTATTCCAGACTGTAATCTATCTCTGTGCCAAAATTCATCCAGATCCGTTCACGTGATTGAGTAACAAACATCCATCCATCCAAAATTTCGCATTTATAATATTAGTATAGATTAATTCTGTTTTTTCTACGCAATACCATTTTCAGCATAACTACAGGTTCAGACATGCTAGAGCACCGATCTGTCTCATTCAACAAAAACTTAAATGGCTTCTTTAAGCCCACCACTCAAGCCAAGTCGAAAGGCACTTTCACTCGAAGAATTTGACGGTGGGCAAAATGACGTCAAGTTTGCGCAACCTGATGCAACTCGAGCCTAAATAGCAGGCATATGTCTAGCTATAATATGCTATAATTCACGTTAGGTGGGAGGTAGATGTTATCATTGTTATTAATTTTGCGAAGGTGGGTAAGATTTCATAGTACATAATTCTGTTGACACTTGTTGTCTACTAGTACTTAAGTAGGTACTAACTGGTTCACTTTTAGTCACTTCTTATTTTTTGTTCCACTACAAGATATTCCTTGACTGCGATGTCCCTGTTAGTAGCGGGTTTATCTGTTAGTGGTATGACAGTTATATTCAACTCATACTCGTATTCGGTTTCTACACGTCATCGTACCGGAACGCTAAATCGCTTCGTCTAAGCGCCTCCTACCATAACAGATCAGAGAAAATTCAGTAATCATAGATTCTCTAAATGATCCTGTTGGGGATCAACCCCCGATCTGGGATCTCACGCTTGTAAAGCAACAGCGCTCACCAATGTGCCACGGTGGTCGTGGAAACTACAGATTTCTTCATTAAGCCACGGAGATAAGAAGAGAAGCTATAGAGGACAATATAATAGAAATGATGACAACTTAATCAAATCGAGTCATAATCAAACTTGAAAACCCTCTTCTAATATGAAGTTTGTATGAAATAGGTACATAACTAGTTGTGTCGTCATCAAATTTCAACGTAGTTTTTTTTAATCTATAGTTTTCAAAATGGTTATCAAACTTAAAACTAACCGAGGTTGTGTATTTTAGGTCTTTTGGAAGACCCTCTATCATTAAGAAATAATTTATTTTTGACATAGGCATCATTCCCATTGTAAAGTAGAATTCGTCATAGATACTGAGATACATAGATATAAGAAACCGATAAGCTCAGCTGCTCTCGAAGTTTGGTGCATCTTTTAGAGATTTTCCATCGGACAAGCAACGCCCTTCCGTTTTCCTCTCCGTTTTTAGGGTTCCGTAGCCAAATTTGGCAAAAACGGAACCCTTATAGATTCGTCATGTCTGTCTGTCTGTCTGTCCGTCCGTATGTCACAGCCACTTTTTTCCGAAACTATAAGAGCTATACTGTTGAAACTTGGTAAGTAGATGTATTCTGTAAACCGCATTAAGATTTTCTTACAAAAATAGAAAAAAAACAATAAATTTTGGGGTTCCCCATACTTAGAACTGAAACTCAAAAATTTTTTTTCATCTAACCCATAGGTGTGGGTTATCTATGGATAGGTCTTCAAAAATGATATTGAGGTTTGTAATATCATTTTTTTCTAAACTGAATAGTTTGCGCGAGAGACACTTCCAAAGTGGTAAAATGTGTGTCCCCCCCCCCCCGTAACTTCTAAAATAAGAGAATGATAAAACTAAAAAAAATATATGTTGTACATTACCATGCAAACTACCACCGAAAATTGGTTTGAACGAGATCAAGTAAGTAGTTTTTTTTAATACGTCATTAATCGTAAATCGCAATTTACCTTTCATTCAATCAACTCAAATTTTTAAAAAAAAACATTTAATTTAAAACTTATTACAGGTTTGTACGGAACCCTCGGTGCGCGAGTCCGACTCGCACTTGGCCGGTTTTTATTTTTATTTATTAAACTGTACAGTTACTGCTGCTTTCAATGAAGCGGCACCCTTTGTTTCTGTGGTAGGTACTCTTTATAATAATTAGTCTTAAAATTTTAAGTATTTCATTGCTGTATACGTGCAGTTATTAATTACGTAAGTAGGTACTATAAAAATACCTATTTGGACAAACTAAGCCAAGCTTTAAATATTGGTATCTTCAAATCAAGAGCGATGTTCCATTATATGCTGGAAGTTTTTTTTGTAAGTTTGATTCCATCCAAACGCTAATTAGCGCTAGACCTAAAAGTTACCTCCTGTGGATTCTTCTTTAAAATTATTGTGAAAGCAGAAAAGTTAATCAAAACATTGTTTATGTCATTATTACCAAATAAAAAGTTACAACCTACCAAACAAAAGACTCGGAACATATTTAAAAGCCTCTGAAATCTTCTTTTGATCTATCAAATCACAAATTTTCTTTTGATCTATCAAAAATCTTTGACGACCTCCGTGGCGCAGTGTTGTCTTAATGTGCGGTGGTCCCGGGTTCGATCCCCGGCAGGGTCAATATGGGAATTTATAATTTCTGAATTTTCCCTGGTCTGGCCTGGTGGGGAGGCTTCGGCCGTGGCTAGTTACCACCCTACCGGCAAAGACGTGCCGCCAAGCGATTTAGCGTTCCGGCACGATGCCGTGTAGAAACCGAATAGGGGTACGGGTTTAATATAACTGCCATGCCCCTAACAGGTTAGCCCGCTACCACCTTAGACTGCATCATCGCTTACCATCAGGTGAGATCGCAGTCAAGGGTTAACTTGTAGTGGATAAAAACAAAAAACAAAAACCGGCCAAGTGCGAGTTGGACTCGCGCACCGAGGGTTCCGTACAAACCTGTAGTAAGTTTTAAATTAAATGTTTTTTTTTTAATATTTGAGTTGATTGAATGAAAGGTAAATTGCGGTTTACGATTTATGACGTATTAAAAAAAAACTACTTACTAGATCTCGTTCAAACCAATTTTTGGTGTAAGTTTGCATGGTAATGTACAACATATATTTTTTTTAGTTTTATCATTCTCTTATTTTAGAAGTTACGGGGGGGGGGGGGGGGGGACACACATTTTACCACTTTGGAAGTGTCTCTCGCGCAAACTATTCAGTTTAGAAAAAAATGATATTACAAACCTCAATATCATTTTTGAAGACCTATCCATAGATACCCCACACCTATGGGTTAGATGAAAAAAAAATTTTTGAGTTTCAGTTCTAAGTATGGGGAACCCCCAAAATTTATTATTTTTTTTCTATTTTTGTAAGAAAATCTTAATGCGGTTTACAGAATACATCTACTTACCAAGTTTCAACAGTATAGCTCCTATAGTTTCGGAAAAAAGTGGCTGTGACATACGGACGGACAGACAGACAGACAGACAGACAGACAGACAGACAGACAGACATGACGAATCTATAAGGGTTCCGTTTTTGCCAAATTTGGCTACGGAACCCTAACAAGGTCAAAGATCATACTTAATATTATAAATGCGAAAGTGGGTTTGTTTATTGGTTTGTCCTTCAGTCACGCTGCAACCGAGCAACTGATCGACGTGATCTTTTGCATGGGTATAGTTGAGGACCTAGAGAGTAACATAGGCTACTTTTAATCCCGAAAAAGTGTCCCCGTGACAATAATAAAACAGCTTATTCGCCGAAGTCACGCGCATCATCTATTAATCTTTTACTTATAGTGATCAAGGTAATGTCATAATCTACCTTAAAGTGAATTTGTCCATGAATGGGCGTCATATTTCAAAATTTTCTCAATGTTATTCTGTTTTTTTTTAAATAAATTGCAAAATATTGCTCTTACTGAGAAGGTGCCTATTCACTTAGTGGGTTAAGAAATACAAAACAGGCGTATTGTATAAAAAAATGGCCATTTATTTATGCAACATAATAATAATAATAATTATACTTAATTAGTTACAAGATTCATAGAGTCTACATTAGTTTATTACGATAACATTAGTATTGGTTACCGACACTAACTGCGCCGAAGTTTTATTAAGATAGTCCTAACTTATGACCCCATGTACCATCACCGTTCTAAAAGAGATATTATTTTTACAAGTTTACATCGTGAGTTTCCGATACTACAAAAAAAAATTGTCCCGAATAAATCCTATAGTCTATTTGGCACAAAATTTTCAATTTTCTCTTTCACATATACATTTTCTTAGGCGTCACATTGTTATGACTTAAAATTGCAAGTGTCCCATAGTGTGAGCTCGATTGCTCACATACAAATGTGTTTAAATCATTAAGTATCAGTATCTAACGTAATACGTTGCTTACAATGATAAAAATTACTTTAAATAATTTATATGTTTACATAAATTAAATGAGAATTACCTCTTCATTAACTTAAACGAGAACGCGAGCAAACCTATGCTCTATTTAACAAAAACATTTCGAACATTTTATTTACAGTTCGCTAACCTAAAAGTTCATAGAACGTACTAGAAATATATCATAGATATATGGGATAAACATTACCAGATTTCGAGGTACGTTCGCAAACCAATCATAACAATTGGTTCAATCAAACAATGGATGACCGACCTCTAATCTCTGGTAAAAAAGAACTTAATACTAACGCAACCGTTCCTCCGTCCAATAGAATTCCAGAGAAAATTACCTTTCCCGAATTTTATGGAGGAGTGTCGATCGATGTTTACACATCTAAGGACGTTTACTTGTCTCTTGAGATGCTACGACATCGACAAACTCTGAAACTGCGTTGAGTTTTACGCACGTCGTAAAACCCAACCAGCCGTCTAGGTGTCCGCATTACCGCGGCTCTCGCATGCCCCTATTTACAATAAATATTTACAATTTACTTATGGCTAAGTTGTTCCAAGGAGTTTACAAGCAGTACGGATGACAGAACTGATAGACGAGCCTCTGACTCCTCTCCGTCTTCTTCATGATGCCTTTCTTGTAGTACTGTCGGATACTTCTGGAAAGCTTGTCATAGTTCATCGCGGGCCTGTTTTTTCTTTTGCCCCACAGTCTGGCTACGCGGACTGAATCTTCAATTTTAAAGATTCCGTTACCTGTGAAACACGACATGAATTAAGTGCTGTTTTATAGATAAAGAATGGTAATAAGGCTATTGTTTTGAAAGACATCTACGTTGAAAACTCTTTAGGCATCAGATGAAGAAATGACTTCCAAATGGGTTAAGGGATGGAGTTTTTGATATTCAAATAGTTTTGAATTGAACCGTTATTGTTAAGTACTGCCGATAAGAACATATGAATTATTAAATTAAATTAAATATTGATACTAATTAAAATAATTTAAATACACTTAAATGACCCAGATACTGCATATCCTATTCTTGTCACAATTGTTAGTAAATTCCACGTAAGCAATGTTCGTTGCTAAAATTACCATAATCTTGCCGTTAATACCAAAAGTAAACGTATCAACATTAAATAGCTGTGACTAAAGACAATGTATTGATACCAATAGACTATAGATCGAGTCACGAAGCAGAAAAGTAACCTTTAGAGTATTTTATAGAGTACCTAACAGACGGCGAGTAAATGGCTTGTTCACCTTGGATTGAGAATGCCGCTATGGATTTCCACCCAGAAATTATAATATACTACACTTAGTAAAATCTGCACCTTCAGGCTTAACATTAATACCCCCAAAAAGGCGCATTAAAATTACAAATCTATATAAAAAATTATAATTACGCTAATAAATTTTATAACAGAAATAATTAGTTTCCGTGCAAGAACTAATTACGAGATATCACTCTTTAAAGTAGTTGTTCGCATTATGATCAACTTGGAAACAAAGGAAACTCAGAATAAACACAAGACAACTGACATATTATAGTAATTATTTTTGCTTTTGCTTTAGCCATACTAGATAAACATCTCGTGACTCGCACAGGTTTAGCACCACTTCTAGATTTATTACAGATATTTTATTGTATATAATGTTGGATCGTAAACCTGTTTGATTACTAGCTCTTGTCCACAAGGAGGAATCTAGTTTTTACGGATATCACTCCAACTTATATTGTGGTGTCACCTATCCTGAATTTAATGGAGAAACTCTTAAGTACGACAAAGATTGTTTCTGAAAACAGAATCAATTGACTATCCATTACAGCAGCAATTTATACCCTTTTAAGAAGTTACAGAGCCTGTTCAAAAATAAGAAAGAAGTAAAATTAAATATCGATGGAATTGATGATAAAAATAATGTCACCCACTTAAAGTTTAAAAAGTCGTTGAAAAGATTAATACAGGCATGTTTAAAAATAGTGCAACTATTTTTAATCTGAATGTCACGGTAAATAGCCTAGAAACGAATAAAAAAGAACAGCATCCCAGAGATGATTAAGATTGTATCAACAGCACTTGATGGTATGGCGAACAATCCATAGACAGAAAGACTTTAAGTCACAGCGGACAATAAATCAACAAAAAATACAATAATACTTAGTCGCTATTTTAATCACGTATCGAGTTTTAGCAGTTAAAACAACTGTATCCTATTTGTAAATCAAGTTCATCATTAGAATAACAATCAATGTTAAATTATTATGTAATACAAGTATTACAACTCAACAAAAAACAACTCCAATTAAATTGAATAGTTATCCGGTATTGTATTTTTGATTGTGACAAATTCTAAATTTAACTAAATATTGGGTGGTATTGGGCAGTTTTAGGAATGATTCATTCAAATAATAAGTTTTGGTTTATGAGCAGATGTCTTACAAGATATATTTTCTCAATATTTTTAATATGATACGTTTCTTACCAAATAGAACATTTTTTTATTTAATTTGAATTATTTGGAGATATTATTTTCAGTTTTACTATTGTGTTGATCCTGAGAATTTGAATTAAAATAATTCACAAAATATGAAAACATTTTTTGATTGTATCATTCGAGGGGTGTAATCAAGAACTAACTAATTTGACAGTGGCTGTTTCTGTAACCCCTGTGCTTTCATTTGTAGAGCCCATTTTTATAAATATTATAATGACAATTTAGAATACTCACTTCGATCTAACCACCGTATCGCAGATCCGTGTATATGTGGGGACGCTAGAAGTTCCTTTAGAAATTGCCACAGGTGTATATGAGTGCTGCCCGACTTCACTTTGCCTCCTCCCTGACTTGTGCTTGTGCCGGCTGGTTCTGAATCTTCATCTGCTAATAAAGAAAGGACACTGTTAGTTATATCATTTTTTAACCTTGTATAAACCAACATTGTTCGGAATACTTCACCCAATTTTACCAATTAAAACAAACGCATTCTTTATTCAGGGAAAAAGGCACAGTTGAATGGAATTATCAATCGATAATAATATCAATTCACCAACATTCTAACTAAGATTTTTACACTGATCATAGTTTCAGATATGTAACAATATAAAAACAAACACTATTTTTGTGTACGCATTTATTACTGCTATTGCTAAAGTACCTTTCACCCAAATACCATTAAAAGATTTTACGCATGTTTGATGTTGGTGAGATACCAATAAAATATAGATTTTACCTAGATTTTAGTAAAATCCTTTATTGGTATTTCATATATTCGAAAGTGCTACTTTTCCAATTTTAGTATCTGAAGATGTGACCTTCAATTTGGGTCACGTAAACACACATACATTAAAGCGTTTACAGTAAACATACCCGCATCTCTACGGTTTAATGGCTCAGATCTATTTACAGATGAGAGGCTGTTAAAAGGAATGCTACATATGTTTTCATATCTAAATATTTTAAAGAAGAGACCGGCTGACACCTACAGTTACTAACTACTGATACGTACAGTTGCAATCGCTGGATCTAGAATAAGTTGAGGTTTAAACTCAAACATTTATTTTATTGGGCTATCTTGTTTTGATTTTCACCCACAGTTCGGATTCTACTAAAAAGAGCCGACAAGAAACTCAGCAGAAACTTAGCTTGAACGTTAGCTTTGTGGATATTCATATTCATATTAATTTATTTTGCATTCCAATACATTACATTACTGGTATTTTCACAGATAACGCTGTTATAAAGACCTTTCTTATTGGGGGTCACATTTTAGGATTATAACAGGGTTCTAAAGTTTACTGTTACAAACAACTTCACGAACAAATTGGTAGTGTTTCTTAGTTACTTAATTAAGCCTCCTAAAGTTCCTGTTTCTCTTAAAACTATTTTGAAGTTTGTATACCGTATAAGTTTCCAGTTTACCACTATACCAATATTGTTTATTACTTGTAGGTTCTATTATACAACAAAACGGACAAAACCACGGAAAAACTGCTGCTTTATCGACATAAGTTTCTCTAGAAATCGCACGATTATTCTCAACAAAGCAAAAAAATACAGGCATCAATATCGCCTTCCTGTCACATTCTAGATCAACTCGATCGATAGTATCGAATGGCATCCATAATCCATATACATTTTTATAATGTCAACACTGCTCTATATTTATTTCACACTAGCTTTATTCGAGTTACATTTTATGTTATGCACAGAATTAACTAAAATATTGTGTTGCACCCTCTACTTCTCTTGATAGTCTTGAAATACCTTATTATTTTGTTTTTTCTGACCATATGTTTTAAAGAGTATTGCACCTATTTTTAAACGGATTTCAGTATAAGTTAAATTATTACACACTCGTTTACATTCCTATATTTATATTTATAACTTTTAGTTAATTATGCATCATAATATTATGCATTGCTTGACTAACATCTCATCTGAATGATAACGGTTATTTTTTAATGCGTAAAGGAATATAATCTCGAAATTTCAAGTTTCAATCTTGTTTCAAAGTAAAGTAATATGTTCGTCGTTTATCAAAAGTCATCAGAAATTTTTTGCGAGTTGATTTATAAAGCAACAGTTTTATAGATCTCACATATTCGACCTTGCGTGCCCGGTGGCACAACTCATAGCATCTGGGTCACCGGGAAATGTTATAAAAAGCTGGTCCGACATATAAGGGGTTAGCTATCAAGAAAGGAATAGAACTCATTGACGATCTGATGCAGAGACTAACTGTAACCGAGCATGATTTTGTTTATGTAGATGTTTGCAATGTTGAAGATAGCATAAATTGTAACATTATATAGGACTCTTACTTCTGGATCGTCAAATTCTGAATGGTATTTTTTAATAGCTATTTTGCATTTTTTTTAATTTAGTTACAGTTAGCCATATCCATGATAACCCCTTTCCATTTTTTCAGATTCCTGATGACGTCGATTTGCTAATATATACATTTATAGATTTCCAAATTAACTATATTTCTTTTTTTATCCTTTAAATATTCTGTTATTCTATTATCTGAGATTCTATTATTATCATGAACTGTAAAGTTTTTTCTACACCTGCTTCAATGTTTAGCTCATTCCTGCAATTTTGTTTGTATTCCTTTTCATTTCACTGCCTTTGTTTACGGCTTTGCGTTAGCATAATTTATCTTTTCAGAACAAATTTCTTTTTCAATAGTAACATAAATTGAATTAGCTCAAACAACCTGTCTTTATTTCTGTTGATTTGTATAAAATGGATCAGAGAGTTGCTTAAACTAGAGGTGGCTTCCAGCAAAACGACTTCAAACTAACTAATGCTTTCTGTGCCTGTCTTGCTTTTGTCATTCTCTACATTGGCACTGGACCTAGATTTTCCTCTCTTCTCCATCATAAAATTATGATGCATTTAAGTATGTGATAACAAACATTAAAAGATAAATATATTTTTGCATGGAAATATTTAATAGGTCTTTGTATATTTGGGTCAAGAGTGCTCTTTGTTGTCTCTCTGCATCTCTATAGTCTGTACCTCAGTGGGATGATTGATATAAATCCCCAGTGGGCAATGCTTGGAATGCCGTGAACTTGCAGGCAGAGATAATTGCTCGTAGCTGTTTCCTGTGCCACTATCAACACTTTTTTCAACTCCAGCTGTCTGTTAACTAAACATGGCGGAGTAACGTGTTTTTCTAATGCTCTAAGTGTTATATTTTACTGGTGTTCTGTATTTATTTATATCTGGTACACGTTGAAAATGTCAATACTGTTGAATTATTTATTGTACAAGAAAAATCACGAGAAAAGACGGAAAATTATTAAAATAGTGTATTTATGAACAAAATTTATATTATATAGAAAAAATTTATTAAGTATCTAAAAATTTAGTTAGTTAATAAATTTGTAGCATCAACCAAATTATTGATGATTTATATAATTTATTTTTTGTAAACAACGACTCAGAACATAGCACAAAAAATCATTACTAAAGAAGTTAATAACATTATTAATCTTAATAATTTAGATTACGTATAACCCAAGATGGGCTCATTAAACTAAATTGAAGAATCTCAATTTTTGCCACAACTGATATAAAATTGTATACTTCATTTACTTACATGATTCGAAGATTTAAAAAAAATGCGTGGACAACGGTGCGTATGACATCATTCATATTTAAAATTATTATTATCTGCTACCATTGTTATCTAAATCTTTACCTAATATTGCATTCAAAAAAGCTCTTGCATCTTGTAAGAAGTTTAACTTGTTAAATATAATTTTCAAACCAAAAAAATTACTATTTTGATCATCTTTAACCTTAACTAATTAATTTCGTAGGTCCGTCTTATTACCTACTACTTAATGTCTATTTTATTATTTTTGTATGAATTAGTATACTTAATGTAACTATGATTTATTAGAATCTGCTGTTGTTCTTCACTACATTTCTTATTTTACAAATACATTATTTATACTATTATGATTTAGAGCCCTGACGCTAACTACGTTCGGACTCCGCGACGGTCAAATTTTCTCATTTCTAATGCAACAAGCGTCCTCTTTCTGTCCGTCTTCAATTCCCTCGTAAAGCGAGTCAGCAGCCTCAACATATACACTGGGACATATAATATTATGTGACAAGGATTCTATTATACAAAGCGGGATACGTGGTAAATAATACTAGGTATTGAATCAAAGGATGCCTACATAATTGAAATATCTTGAACTAAGCATTGAACTTCGTTGTATTAAGGAGGCATAGGGCACTTTTTTGAATTAGTCACTATTCATGGATACTAACATTATAAGTTTGTAAATCTGGGGTCACGTTTATAACGTCAAAAGCTCAGATAATGGATTGCTCCACTGCGTTCCAACAGCGAAAAACAATCCTCAGGGACTGTTTCATAATTGCCAATTAAACCTTACCTGACGAATAAATTTGATGTTTTAACAGATTTCGAATAGGAATCCTGGCAAAATTTCAAATTTGTCAGATAAGGTTTACTTGGCGATTGTGTAACAGGCCCTTAATATAAGGTTAAATAAGGAGGTAGGGAAATAAAGGTTAAAATCTAAGATATTTTCCACCGACTTCAAATAATAATTTAATATAAAAAATTCTTTTTAAACAACCGACTTCAAACTCCCTCGCCAACCGACACCGACAGTCAGTCTCTTTTATATTATCCATCCAAATATTATATGATGCCCGCGACTTCATCCGCGTTGATAAGGCGTTGATTGCCTTTTTTTAAGTACTAAGCTAATCTGTGTCGCTGTGTAAATTATAGGTACATATATTATCCACGTTTTTCAAGTTTGTTGGTTAGTTGACATACGGCCGGTTTCTGAATTGAGAATTTCATGTTGAGTCTGTCTCAAAGACTAACTACTTAAGGACTAATAAAGCAAATTTTTGTTTCTGAATTGATTTTGGGCCGGTTTCTGAATTAAGCATTCAAGCAAAAACAGCTCCAACTCTCAACCCTTACATTCAACCGGCCGATAGTTATCTGTCCCTGAGCATTGCTAAAGGTAAAAGCGAGACAGTCCTAATGCCGGCGGGTCGTCTGGCCACGATAGCCATATATCATCGACTCGTTTGTCTCTATGTGGGTCCTCGCATCGGCTAACGGTTGATCACAATGCACGGTGCAGCAAATGATGCAGTGCTGTGCCACATCGCTTGAGCGTTTTCCACAGTTTTGATGTTAGGCTTCGCTGCATTTTAAAATCGCTCATAAATAATCTGGTAGTGTGCCACTTATCAAATATCTTTGCAATTATTTTGAAATAAGAACGTTATAATTGTTTATCTCTATTGAAATTGTTTGCGATTTCCACCATTTATATAGAAAGGTTTATTTGTAGGTTTCGGTATAAAAAGTATATACGTTGAAAGTTGTTGGTTATTTATTTAAGTTTGACTACTCCTTCACAAAAACTCCGTAATAACTGATTAGGTACCTAAAACCAAACAAAAAAAAGGTTTATTTATGGTACATACCATCGCTTAAATCGTCAGCTGACGGCAAGCCGGCGGGCGCGGGGGTGGGGGAAGGCTGTTCGTGCTCCGTCCATTGACTCCTCCAGCTCTCGTGCCTCGCCGCTTTCCAGATCTCCAGCTGCGCGTACAGTGTGCTACCGGCCTAAAACAAAAAGAACGCTTGTTAGCAAGGGCTTTAGGTAATTTATAGTCTGACAAATGTACAACACTCCTTCACTGAGTACCCTAAACTTGAACCCTTAATAAGCAGTTACCTATTTGGTACATCGTACAACTGCTTCGTTGGTCTAGTCATAGTGGTTAGCATGTTCGACTGCGGCCAACTAGGCCCCGGGTCGTGCCATAACAAGTATTGGGGTTTTCTAACAAGAAATTCTCAGTAGCCTTTGGAAAATATTACGCTTCAATTCAGAAAATAGCTTGACAGCAGTCTCGTAAATCTCAATAGCTATTTTGCGATTGGTTCCCAAAGCTAGTGGATAATTTGTCCATCTCGTTTTATGAGTGCAAAACGGAGCAGATTTTACGATTTGTATGCAAACAGTTGTAGCTACGACGACTTTCATCGGCCTTGGAGAAAGTCGAAGGCAGGCAAGCACCGACGCGTGCGATGACAACCAGTCAGCCGAACGATTAGATTAAGGGACACATGGAGAATCGCTAAGATTTTATCTTCATTATTTATCTATCTTATTTAGAAGGAGTAGGTGCAATTTAATTTAATTACTAATTATTTGACGCGCTACTAATAATAACAGTAATTTTCCCTATGCATGCGAAAACTATCTAAAGCTCCTACTATCTATTCCCTAACTCTCACTGTCTGATGGCACGGAAATCCTAAAGAAACAGAATGAGATCTAGCGCAGCTGCTAACGATTATTTTTCAATGCCCGACCCGTGAATCAAGTTCAGGACCTCATGATCAACAGCCGAATATGCTAGCCACTAGACCAACGAGATAGTATGATAAACTCCTTTGTTAACTAGTCTGTAAAAATGGGATCTTAATAATATTGTCATCTAGTGGATGTTAGTAAGTAGAACTTAGTAGTACAAATTCCAATGTTGTTTAAAATGCTATCACGCCTTATATTGGCAGTGGACCAAATAAACCGATAGACAGTCAGGTGTAAGCTTTGTTTTAAATATAAATGTAGAAAATTCAAGACACAGTTTATATAAAGTAATATATATTCCTATTATAATTATTCGTTGAATAGAAACAGCGTTCATCCATGCAATAGGTCTACTCAAAACGTTTTTATTATGGCAAAATAAGTCAAAATTATTAAAAGCCCTCTCTATGCCTTTCTATGTCGATCTTTTGAATCGAATTAGTTATATAATTGCATAGTGCTCTAATCCAAATTACTTGATTGGTTCCAACATCGAGTATTTAATACAGTAATGAATGTTCCAATTGTTTTAAAGCGTTTATTCATTTTGTATTACATAAAACGTAATTAAAGTATTGATAGAGACGATTGTCGTTCTATTCTGTTGGACATTATAAGTTAATTTTAAATGTTTGTTTTTATTACACTGACATAAACATCCACGAAACATTTATTACAATGTACATTCGGAAAGAACGCAGTCCGATCATTTTGTATTTTTCCACGATAAATATTCCGAACCAAAAATATTTTTACCAAAATTGTATTTTTGGCTCTTTGTTTTTATAACTCTATTTATCTCTATGATAACATATTATTACAAATTTATTTCATGAATAATATAAAATCATTTAATGAATATTTTAATGGTGAACCTTTATTGCGTTAAACTTAACTGTAAAAGTTTAGAATTTCTAAGTGAATTACGATCATGATAGCAATTAGAAATAAGAGATTGAGATGAGACGTGTTTGATAGTGACATAACTTTCTTATGCCTACATACATTTTGCGTAATTCATACGTAAATCTAGAACTTCTGGGAATTTCCAATGCAATTATTAACCTAGTTCGGCTCGATAAGTTGCGTCAAGTTTTGTAGCCGGTTGCATTGCGTGGAAGTTGCATAAACGTTACCCCTAAACGGATTTCCTAGCTGGTATACGTGTCACAATGCGTAACTAATGATTGGTTATTTTATAACAGCAGTACAAAGTACAATGACTTCCATCTTATATAAAAATGAATCCCTGTTTCCCTTGGTCACACTAACGCCGTAACTTGAAAACGACTTTAAAACGATTTTATTCATATTTTTTTTTAAAGTTTTCTAATATTTTGAAGAAGGTCCTCACGGAAAGAAAATTTAAGAAAAATGCGTACAAAATTTTAAAATTTCAAAAATCCTAACGACTATTTTAACTTCGCGCGTTTGGCGAATGTGAATTAAGCAAACAGCTGTTTTTTAATATTTTTGGATCGCGGGAACCGAAAAACCTCATTCCGCGCGGACAAAGTCGCGGGCATCAGCTAGTCTATCCTAAAAGAGAGTATAAATTGTAATAAATGAGTACTTAAATGCGAACGGCAGTAATATACATTACTCCCATAGTATTACAATTAAAGCAGCTGTACCCATTAGGAATTCATAATAGGAATGACATAAAGATACGTCGTGTGTGAAAAATGTTACTTTTTCTATCAATATTTGAAACATTAGCAATACTTTAGAAGGACGCGTATGACTCAGATGTTGTCTTGGAACATAACTTACTACTATGTTATAAGCAAAAATAGTTGCTAAGTTAAAAAAATCGCGAAATGAATCATAGTGTATGGTTTCTACAGAATTTGAAACACAATGAATTCATCTCCATATGAATTGCAAATCGTATTTGGCTATGGTAACATAAAAGATGTAGACTAGATAGCGTAACGATACAAATAAGCAGTCATCCACAGACATAATACATAATACCAGAGAGTTACAAATTACTCGAAGGAAACATCGTTATGGAACCTGCATGCTTGAAAGTTCCAGAGAAGCGCGGCCACAGATTAAAATAATTTATAATAGTTTATGGCGTGGTGGATTATGTCACCGTTTTCACTCATAGAAGAAATCCGTGCTCTAATATTGGGCCGAAGATGGGATGAGATTATAGTCGATCGATCTTTTGTAAGTATTGATTATTTTAATATTATCGTAACAGGAGAATCAATATTATATTTTAGAGTATCGTCAATAGGCATGATGACTGATTTTGAAAAATGGTCAGATTATGTTCGGAAGTATCTATTATTTCGAAAAAATATCTTATTTCAGCAGAAAAATAAAGTTTGGTAGATAAAATTAGCATTTGAAATTTAAATTTTAAAATTCACACCCAAACGTTCGGCGGTGTCATGGCGTCGTTGTGACGTCACTATTGTTTTTACCAATGTACTCTGTGCAGTGTGCAGTAAGCAATAGTGTGATTTTCAAAGCTCGAAAACAAACAATTGTGACGTCATTCGCTTCTTTGTGTTTTATGCAATATGGCGGATTGCTGTATTTTATAGTTTCATTTTATCAAAATAAATAGCAATCTCACTAGAAATAGAAAAATAAATACGTTTTTTATAATCCATGAATCTTATTTCATTAGATAAATTCATAATTTCATTGATTCTTGGTTACTGTCATCATGCCTATTAATGTAGCACGTGAACGTGAATCAATTAATTTAATACCAGTATCTAAGTGCTACACACCCTTGAAAACAAATTTCAATTTGCCACAAAAACTACCCTCCTTCAAGTCCAAGGCAAGATACAAGTCCATCCAGTCCATACTTTGTAAAAATATAACGTAGGATTTAGGATGCTTTAAATTCTCTAACAAATAATACCTAAAAAAGGCAGGTTTCGTACATAAGTAGTTGAGAGAAAGATTTTTGAATTTTGGTTTAATATTTGATAATGATAACTTATGTATTTAGAATTTGATTTTGGAGAGCAGAATATGAATATGATTTTGACTTACTTGTGGTGCCCTTTGGTTGAATTCATCTTCTGTGAGAGCGATCAGTGCTGGGCCGTCCATTGCGAAGTATTCGGTCGGTACCATTGGCAGGTTGAAGTGTTGTAGTGTAAACATCACCCAGGCTTTGACGTCACTCGCGCTCCATTGCGTAGGGTCTGTTGAAGATTAGGAGTTCGATAGTAAATATAAGTTTTGGCAATATTTTCCTTAACGTGTTTAGATTTGCTTCATTAATTAACCATATTTATTTCGTCTTGAGAAAAATTGTTGTAGCAAAAATCAATGACGTGTTGAGATTAGCCCAGAGAGTCATCAATAGACGTCTTAACAAATACTTCATTCGTTGCGTAATCAACCATTTTCATCGTTCTTGGAAGCAATATAAATATAATCATTGTGTGCTTAAGCAGTAGCCTAGCTAGCAGCGTGTACAAGGAAATACTTGATTTTTTTACTTTATTACACACGCGATATTAGTGACGTCATTAATATAATTATTCTAACTGAGGCTGATCATCATCGTTATAATACGTTTCTAGTGTCTGACATTCTTACAAGTACATAACGTTATTTTTATTACAAGACATTTTATATATGAATGGATTTGTGTTTAATAGTAAGTGCAATAGGTGACTCACCTGGTGAAATACCAAGCACGGTACAAGTGTTGTCCACATCTCGTTTAGACTGCTCAATAGCCATGGAAAGCACGCGGTCTATGGCAGGTGTCACGAGAGCTTCTTCACTGTTGCCTCCACTACTCTCTTCCATCTTGACACTGCCTAATTCTATCGGTATGGGCCTTAAATTAAGCCGTTTTTGAAAGGTGGTGTCTTCGAGCGCCGATCGTAGTAAAATGTGATCTCTTGGCTCCTCGATTTCAATTTTTGGCGTTAAGTAACCGTGTTGTACACTTTCTTGTAAAATCTGATTCTCTTTGAGTAAATCTTCTATATCAATGTATTCTTCGTGTTGTGGGACGGGTGATAAATATTGGTTGTGGCTGCCGTATGATACGCAGGAGCCTGAAGGGGACAGTGGGTAGGGCGATGCAAATCCTGGTACCGTAAGCCTGTTGTGTGGTTCTTCTTTGATGAAGACTGGAGAATACTCCAGGGAGTTGTAAGGGGAGGGTGGTTGGAACGCCACTGTGGGGATTGATCCTTCGTCTGATGATGGAGAGGGGGTCGGATAGCTTTCGAAGTCGTACAGGCGTTCAAGGTAGTTGTTATCCTCTGGATATGGTGGAGGAGGTTTGGTGTGTGTAGGAGGGGAGTGCAACATCGGTTCTGGGGGGGATTGAGCGCCGAGGAGGCGCAGGAGATGGTGTATGTCCGCGGGGGAGGTCGGCACTGCTCTTTCGCCCTGGGATGCCGATGGGGGGCTGCACCCAGACCGGGGCACCGTCTGTGGCATCTGTTGACAAGGAAACATTCTCATTAATATTTTAATGAACTTAAGTTTAACAAAGGGGGAATACATACAAATACAAATCATCTTAAGGCTCTGAGGTATCATGTATTTGAGGTATATCGAAGGTGTACAGCAATTCTTCTGCAGATTACAGAAGTATGACATAGTAAGTTGTCCTTATTTCATGGAAACAACATTAAATATTTCCATCTTGAATGTTTTATATGCTAATTATGTGAAACTGGGCTTTACATAATGTCTATTGTGATGAGCTGACGTAGGTTAAGGAATTATTATGTAGATCAATTTACATGTTCTAAATGAATGTTTGATATAATGAAGCAAATATTATGTTCATTGATAAGAGTTTATTGACATAGTATTTTAAGAGGTGGAACTTGCTCAATTAAAACGGATTAGCAAATATGATTTTGAAGTCAAATAAAGACACGTGACTACATGTAAATGATTTTATTGGAGTTACAATCAATTTGAATAAATAGAGCCCTGATTGTAACTTCTCAAGTTACCTGACGTTAACTTTACGTAAATCTTTCATTATACAGATATTAAATCACGACGTTTTAATCAGCCATTAAAACGCATACAATGACAGTTTGACGGTGGTCTTGGCAATTAAAATCACTTGCTTTAAACGAAAACATCACAAGATAGATGCATGAAGAGTTCTACTATAATTCGCAAATGTGTGTGAAATTTGTTAATCCCAAGTCCCAACCATTTGCCAAGGCCTGTCAGTAGTAGGCCGGTGATGGCTGTAAGTAGTAGGCCGGTTAGGTCTGACAGTAGTACCTAGGCCGGTGATGGCTGTCAGCAGTAGGCTGGTAATCGCTGTCAGTAGTGTCAGTAGTAGACCGGTGATGGGTTATGGGTTGAGACGATGATTATGATGATGAACGTTTACTTGAAAAGTTCACAAGAATTTCAGTAACATGTGTACGAATTTCGTGATTGTAGTCATAGAACTCTGCGCTTGCGTCCATCGAAAATCATTGACGTAGAACCAGATGTTTCAATCATAACAAACTCCTGGATTATGCTTTATTTATTTATCTATACGTCGGAGAGCTCCTAAATTAGTTTCGAGTCATTGGACTCTTATAAAATATAGGTTTGGAAATTAAAATAAGATTGGCAATTTGTCACTAAATAGGCAGACGACGGCAAGCGAATCGCAGGAAGCCGTATGGTGCCAGACCTTTGCATAATATGGAAGTCTCATAGCAAGAGACCTATGCCCAACAGTGGACGTCTATTGGTTGATAACTAAGACGACAGCATGAACTCGCTTTATACATAGATTTTTTTTGACAATTTGTATTACAAAAGCTGAACACATCTATAGAAATTTAAAACCGTACATGGGGAGGTTATTCTGCATATTTTTTAACACTTACAATATTTTATTTTGTAATATTTTTAACTACGTAACAACGTAACTTTTTCTCACCTTCATGCGTAGAAATTTTTAAAATAATTAAATTTATTATTTCTTAATATTTCTTCTATTTCTCAGGGGCCGCTTAAAGCCATGTTGTTTCATTATTGTCCTTATATAATTATAATCCTTATTTTAGGAACGTCAAGGTACTTGACATCAAACTGTCATTATGAGTAATTTTGCTTAAGTATTACTTAAGCGTTGCTAGTATGGGTCCAGTATGTATTTTATCTGATAGGGACTCACTCGGCACTGCGACAGCCCCATCCTATTGCTCGAGTTAACTAAATTAATTCTCGTATTTCATCATAAAAACCTTGTGCAAGTTTAACCGGTCGGGTCAGTCAGTCAAGTGGCGAGTCTTGCATTTTTAATTTCTTGCTTCTAAACAATGGCATTTCCCACGAAGGTACTTACTCGTAAGATGTAGAATAAATTATTATGTGAAACAGTTGCATAAGTATGTAAATAGACTTTTCATATTTTAGGACTTGACGAACGTAAAGGCAACTTTGGATGGAGTCAAGGGCGGATCCAGGGGGGGGGTCATGGGGGTCATGACCCCCCCCTGGGCTGGGTCCAGGTCCTAGGTGAACCACTAAGTAAAATTGTTAAACATACTGATTTTATAGATTTTTTATAGATTTTATTTAAGTACTTTCAATATTTAATCAAATCAAATATCAAATCAAATCAAATAATCAAATATCAAATAAATATTCCAAATGCGAAAGTTTGGATGGATGTCTGGATGGATGTATGGATGTTTGTTACTCAATCACGCCCCAACAGCTGAACGGATCTGGCTGAAATTTGGCACAGAGATTATAGTCTGGAATAGCACATAGGCTACTTTTTATCCCGGAAAATTGAAGAGTTCCCGCGGGAATTAAACAAATGTATCTGTTCAACTGATTTTGATAAAATTTGGTACAGAGATAGGTTGTATCCCGGGGAAGGACGTAGGCTACTTTTTATCCCGGAAAATTGAAGAGTTCCCGCGGGAATCAAACAAATGTATCTGTTCAACTGATTTTGATAAAATTTGGTACAGAGATAGGTTGTGTCCCGGGGAAGGACGTAGGCTACTTTTTATCCCGGAAAATTGAAGAGTTCCCGCGGGAATCTTTAAATTGCGATATTGAGATGTTTCCTAATATAAGAAAATTTTTATGTATTAAGGCTACACTACCTGTTAGTGTAGCGACAGCGGAAAGATCGTTCTCTACGTTACGAAAAATCAAATCGTGGCTAAGAGCTTCCATGGTTGAAGAACGTCTAACCGGACTGGCACTTCTCCACGTCCATAAAAACGTACCCATTGAAGTAGATGAAGTGATAACGCGTTTCGGGAGAAGACGTAAAAGAAAAATTGATTTTGTCATTTAAATATACTTGTATCTATTATAATCAAAATTAAATTATAAGTTCTTGTGTCTTAACCACGACTATGTGACCCCCCCCTGGCGCCAAAGCTGGATCCGCCCTTTGATGGAGTTATGTATTCCATATTTCTTTCATAAAAAGTGGCACAGTAGGTGTCACAGCTCGAGATTGACTGGCCTTACAGCTATTCAACACGTTTGTTAATCTATTTTATCGTATTCTTTCAGCTTAAAACATGATACGTATAATACAATTATGTTGGGGGCCATACTTCAAATATTTAAGTCATTTCCAAATAGGCGGTTTTTAGGGTTCCGTACCCAAAGGGTAAAAACGGGACCCTATTACTAAGACTCCGCTGTCTGTCTGTCTGTCTGTCTGTCTGTCTGTCTGTCTGTCTGTCTCCAAGCTGTATCTCATAGACCGTGATAGCTAGAAAGCTGAAATTTTCACAAATGATGTATTTCCGTTGCCGCTATAACAACAAATACTAAAAATTAAAAAAATATATATATTAAGGGGGGTCCCCATACAATAAACGTGTTTTTAGGGTTCCGTACCCAAAGGGTAAAAACGGGACCCTATTACTAAGACTCCGCTGTCTGTCTGTCTGTCTGTCTGTCTGTCTCCAGGCTGTATCTCATAGACCGTGATAGCTAGAAAGCTGAAATTTTCACAAATGATGTATTTCCGTTGCCGCTATAACAACAAATACTAAAAATTAAAAAAATATATATATTAAGGGGGGTCCCCATACAATAAACGTGTTTTTTTCGTATTTTTTTGCTCAATATTAAAAACGGTAACAGGTAGACGGTTCAAATTTTCACAGAATATTAACTTGTATATTACCTTTCAAAATAAATAATTAAATATCAATAAAGTAAATATTAAAGGGGGGCTCCCATACAACAAACGTATTTTTTTTTTTTATATTAACAGTAAACCTCTACAAACAAAGTTAGTTTTGCGGTTCATTAACAATGGTAATTATACCTACTTCTTGAGTACGGAACCCTCGGTGCGCGAGTCCGACTCGCACTTGGCCGGTTTTTTAATAATTTAAAACTTACTACATGTTTGTACGGAACCCTCGGTGCGCGAGTCCGACTCGCACTTGGCCGGTTTTTATATTATAAACTCGATGATGCCCACAACGTCGTCCGCATGGATTAAATTTTTTAATTCCCGCGGGAACTCCTTGATTTTCCGGGATAAAAAGGAGCCTATGTCCTTTCCCGCGATACACACTATCCCTGTACCCAATTTTATCAAAATCAGTTGAACAGATGGGCCGTGAAAGCGTAGCAGACAGACGGACAGACAGACACACTTTTTCGCATTTATAATATTAGTATGCATTTAATGTTTACTCTGAATAGGTATTTATTATGTTTAAAGATGTGTGCTAATTTATAATGGCCCAAATCTTTTAAGGTCACTTGTTAATAGGTTAAATGGGTCACATTCAAAGGTGTGTGTAATGTGGAGCACATACTATGTTTAATAGTTACAGAAACCCGAGGATAAATCAAACGGACTCATCGACTTGTAATTAACTTGTTCTACTAGAGATATTTAATCTTTAATCATTATTATTAGATGAATATTTATAATATAAAAAAATCTTTTTAAACAACCGCCTTCAAACTCCCTCGCCAACTTTACAACAACAAGCACACGCTATACAAAGTACTTATTCTATTGTTGATATTTTAAAAACCGCTCGACCGATTTCGATAAAATTTTTATGGAACCACATGGGAAGTATGCCCTTTCAAATAAAAAAAGAATCATCCAAATCGGTCCACTCAGTCAAAAGTTCTGAGGTAACAAACATAAAAAAAAAAACAGTCGAATTGAGAACCTCCTCCTTTTTTTGAAGTCGGTTGAAAAGGCTCGTGTTATCCAATCAAAATAATTAAATGTCAATAAATAAAAATTGGAAACCATTATGTTACGCAGACCGAATGAAAGGATGGAAAATGCTCGAAAAACTCGATTAAAAACTTATTAAAGAAGTCGCTTCAGGAAAATGACTGCTCCCCGATTGTGTAAGGTAATCGCAATTGTAATCGTTTGTCAAACGGATAATTTGAACTGTTTATGGAGCTGTTTAATAGATGCCTGCACGTCAAAAAGCATGTATGGCATCCATCGATTTACCAACTAAGGATACAACATCACCTACAAATTAATGTTCAAAAAGCGTCCACAATCGCATATACAAATACAGCTATAGATAATATAGACTGAGACACCAAACGGATCACAAAAACCAACCATATGGTTTTATACTTAGGGTTAAATTTTGTAATAAAAGTTCGACACATACGACATTTTGCAATGAATCGCGGAAGACTTTCTGTGTTCCGGTGTAAAGTGCTATATGAGTCGCCAATTTTGTATTTGATATTTTTATATTTTATTAATACTTTATTGGTAATAGGTGATTTTATGAAAATTATCTTGTTATTATGTATTAAATATTGTATTTACTTATTTTAAATAGAACACAGTTTCTTCATGGCAGGATAAAAAATCATTAAGTAGTAAGATGTCGCAGGTTCGAATCTCTCGCACGAAATTCGCGAATTGAAATCCATACTAATATTATAAAGTCGAAAGTGTGTTTGTCTGTCTGTCTGTTTGTCTGCTTATGGTATTGATAAGTCAACAGTCCGAGTAATAAGTTTTAAGCTGTTATAATCATAGATTTAGGATTGGTCTCGCTCCGCTCAACGTTATAATATGATTATCATTTGCTTAAACAATATTGTGTTTATGACACATAATTGTAGTACTATTGGATTATAATTTTTATTCTATGACATTTAATAGTATTCAAGTTTTGGCATTTCTGGTCTGTTTCTAATACCATTGTTTTAGATATATTAGACTACGTAAATTGAACTCAAATTATGTAATCGAGTGCACAAAAAAGTATCCTATAGAATGGACGTGCGTATGAATATATTATAACGAAAAAAAAACCATAAATAAATCTGGTTATTGCGACGGGCGCCAGGCATGCGGAAGTTTAGGCATGCCTGCATTGAATTCGTTCTTTGAAAAGCGTTTTTCGGCTTGTATTGCCAGATTCCATGCGGATAATGTTGCCTGCGATCAAATTCCTGTGCATATTTTAATTTTTTTTATTATACTCTTTATTTGTACCACCATTAAAAACCAAAAAATAAAAGAAGAAAAAAAACACAGACATGATACAAAAGGCGGCCTTATCGCTTACCAGCGATCTCTACCAGGCAACCTTAAGAATCGTATCGTTGGTACATCATTGGTTATCGATTCTTAACTGGATAATGACACATTCTTTCACCAATTAAAGGATATACGCTCCAAAGCCCCTGAATGTTCATTCAATCGTGTGTAAAACCTTTGTTTCTTATCATTTTTTTCGGCGGAAGTAAAGTCTTGTGACGTCATACCTATTGTGTCAATCCAATTCTAGAGCAGACCAGACAAGCGCGTGACCCGACAAATAGCAGCGTTCTGTTACATTTTCGACCTTGGGGTTTTCACGAATGACTTGTATTTAGATATTGCTGAGACGAATCGCAAACAACTCCTTTTTGGAGTGCTGAAAAATGGAACACCAGAACGGTGTATTAAGAGACATACATGAAATTATTATAACGTAAACAAAATTTGTATACATCATTTACTAGCTCTAACAGCTGAAAACTGAAAGATCAAGTACCTGTTGAGTCCTTCTTTATATTAAGTAGCTGTGTTTTGCTTTTCGTTTGCATAATCGATATAAATATAATGCCAAATAGCTTTGGCATAAAGCATATAGGTACATAAATGCCACATAACATGTATCTAATTTATAATGTCTATACAATGCTATTCTGTATTTGGGGGTATAACTTAAGTGTTTTAATTCAATTGGAACTCATTAAACCTGTATTTATATAATGGGTAAGGTCGTATGAACCAGTCATTTTAGTCAGATATTTTACAAGTTATATGAATTAAACTTGATATCTTGGCTAACGGTAAAAAATAAAGAAGTACGTGTGTCACAGTTTTCCAAAATTCCACCCCCAAAGGGGTAAAATAGGGTTTGAAAGTTTGAATGAAAGTCCTTCATTTCTCAAGTTATAGCCATGAAAATTGGTAAGTATATGAGCTGCGGGTTGAAAATAAAGAAATACATGTTTCACAGTTTTTGAAAATTCGACCCCCAAAGGGGTGAAATAGGGGATGAAAGTTGGTATAAAAGGCTTTCATTTCTCAAGTTATTCCAACGAAACTTGGTATTTTGGCTTTCGGTAAAAAAATAAAGAAGTACCTACGTATGTCACGTCACGGTTTTTAAAAATGTCTCCCCCGAAGGGGTAAAATAACGGTTGGAAGTTTGTATGAAAGTCCTTAATTTCTCAAGTTATAGCCATGAAACTTGGAATGTGAGCTACCGGTTAAAACAAAGAAATATGTGTTTCACAGTTTTTGAAAATTCCCCCCAAAGGGGTGAAATAGAGAGTTGGTCCTTCAAACACGCCGCAACAGAGCAACGGGTATTTTGCACGGGTAGTTGAAGACCTGGAGAGTGGTATAGGCTACTTTTTATCCCGGAAAATTAAGGAATGCCTGTGGGAAAACAAACTTATACCACGCGAACGAAGTCGCGAGCATCCGCTAGTTATTAATAAGATTCAGTTATAATTATAAGTAAACCTGCTATAATCTGTTTATATCAAAAATGTGTCATATAGGTACGTAAATACTCTAATATACAACAGTCTCCCAAGCTTTTAACATTAAAAGACACGTGCAGTGCCATCAAAGCCATAGTTTTGCATAATACAACAATAACTAACCCTCTCTCGTTACGAGATGCCACAGTCTGATTAACTCTAAATTGCCCATTCGTTTCGGCACAGCAACACCGATACCGCCTTAAGTCAAAAATATACTGAGAATAATAAACTCTATGGTAAAAACTGTAAAGTATAATTTTAAGTACCGAACATTTCTCAGCTGTGTTGTGAACTTGGGGCATACTACCACCGCCTTACTGTTTATAGAACTTAAACCAGGTTTGACAAGCATCCAAAACGTGTTTAGCAACTATAAATATATATAAAATGCTTGAAACACACAAAAACTAATGGATGGGAATCCCACATTCGCTGATAAATGACTGTCACGGATGGGAAGTAATGCGTTAGATTATTAAGTTTCATATAATACTCGTTAATTTATCATTTTTGTTTGTTACATTACCTCAATTAAGCTCTAATGCTATTAAATAGCTTCTGACACCTCCCATATATTATTTATCTCTTCAGATATTAGTTGAAATAACTAGGTAAATATTATTTATCAATAACAAAACAATAGTAAAGTAAAAGTATATCGACTCGAACACTGTAAATGAATTCTGTTTATCTCAAACTCTATATTAGATCATAAGCTTTTTTAATAGCTCGGTTATTTCATCTAAAAGCACGGAATCTACCACAGATTCGGAACAAGCAAAGAAACTCAACGATTCTTTTCAAGAATTCAAAATCTACAAACACCGTTTGTTGTAGCTACAGGGGCTAGTAATCAATAAAACTCACTGTAGGGGTTTGCTCCATAACGTTAGTTCACTGCAATTATTAAACAAAAATCCGCACTCACTCGAAATGTCAGCGGAGTCAGGGTTGTTGCACCTTTGACGTCGCGTCCATGTTTTGAGGTTAGGTTACCGGCACCTCCGTTACCTAATGCTGAGGTAACGTTGTTTTTTGGCCCATGACCGCGTGTATACGTCGAGTAGATCACTCAGGCACTGAGCTCTGCGCCCGCGCACACCGCCTTTGGTTTGGTTCAATGAAGGCCTACGTCATGCCGGAAAATACGCTTCTAAACGAATATCAAACTTAATAGTGTCTACACCTGAACAATACGCCACCGCATACGTCAGTAACGCATTCAATTTTATTAATGACGTTCACGTAAATACAAAAGTGATTTGTTGTCAATAATTTTCCTATTTCACTATCGCGAGATACAATTAACCGAGTTAGATAATTTCTTCCGTAATAAGCTTTAATTAATTAATTTCGGTATCAGAACTTCTGGTTTCGCGTAATTGTCGTTATATATTTAAAAGTATGTTGCAACTTCAAAACAGTCGGTGCAATATCTTTGGTTGAACCGCAATGTAAGTTGTTATTTAGACTTTTAATCTTAGTTTAATATCGATCAAAGGTTGGTGACCAAAGGTGATCTAGGTGATGAATTTGTATTGATACTTACCTATTTGTATTTTATTTATTTGTATAAATTAAACTTACCTACAGACTGCACAACACGAAGCTTATGTTCTGTAGTTTAGTGCATTAATAGTTTTTTTAGTTTACCAACCGACTGTTTACATTGACTATCCATATTTTAGCATGGACACTGGACAGGCAATCGTTTGAATTGTCATCTTCATACTTTTTTGGCAGATTGACATAATTACCCCGGCATCTTGGCTTTCAATAATAACACTTACACCTCGGAGTCATGAGTGTAAGTTTTCACGTTCGTAAAAATTTGAAAAGTCCAATACGTCGCCTTTGGAGTATAGTATCGTATGTGTTTGTTGGTTTATCCTTCAAGCATGCCACAGCAGAGCAATGGATCGACGTGATTTTTGCATGGCTATAGTTGAAGACCTGTAGAGAGGCTCGGTTACTTTTAAGTCCGGAAAATTATAGAATTCCGTTTGAAAATTTTCCTAGAATTTTTAAACCGAAATCCATGCAGATGGAATCGCAGGTCTAGTTTAATGGTGTTTATTTCATCCAAGGTTTAATCATATTATAGCAAAATCGTATGCAGAGTTATACAGTTAAAATGGTCGTGATTAGATTATTCATTATTTCTTATACTTAAGTTAAATATGGTTTTTATGTATGCATTTAATTGTTATGATGTATGTTTTAATACTATTTTAATACTTACAAATGTAATTGTTATTTAATTACCGTTTCAATGAAAATTCTTTTTTAAACGGACGCTGGTTATTCCTATATAGTTAAGATTAACAAATAGTGACTTATGAAATCCCATAATGATTCTATAAAATGATTTATAGGTGGGTTTCAACTTATAATAGGTATGAAAATATTCATCTCATACATTTAAAAGAAACAGTCCTGACTCATTCACTCACTGACTAACTGACTCATCTGCGACACCCAGAACAAACCCTTGGACCTAGAAAGCTGAAATTTTGCGCAGAGATTTAGGAAGTTCCCTTTATGATACCTATAGAACACCTTTACCTATCAATAAACAAGGAAAAATGAAATTAACACTTCGCCATAATATCCATACTCCATACTAATATGGTAAATGCGAAAGTGTGACGGTCTGTCTGTCTGCTACGCTTTATCGGCCCATGATTTCAAGCAATTTTGATGAAATTTGGTACAGAGATAGGTTGTATCCCGGGGAAGGACATACGAGTACAAGTCGCGGGCATGAGCTAGTAATATATTAACATTGACATACCTACAGATTATAGTTGAAATTGTTATATTACTAGTAATTAGTATAAGTAGGACAAACAGTCTAAATAAAAAACCGATTGCAGCAATGCAAATGTAAATAATGCTTATTTTGAATTGTTATCGTTATGAATCGGTTCCACTCCGCTCCGCCGGTATGTGTTGATCCTTAGCCCTTTAAAGATAGGTACAGCTAATTCATAATTGCCTTGAGTTTAATAACTATAATTTATGAAACCTTGTTATGAAATCGTAATTATCTCATTATAAACAACGATGTAACAATATTTCTGGTAGATTGTCACCCATTCCGATCGGCGTACAAAATCAGACCCATTCTAAATTAATAAAAAAATAAGACAAAAAAGCAAAACTAATTAGTCTTGAAGTACCGCTATTGGTCAGAAAACGGTGACGTCACACACCTTCACTTCATTCATAGTCTAATTATAACACTAGCACAGTTCATAGCTACATATTACACACATAAAACTACACACACACATGCTTAGTAAGAAGTGACGTGAAACACGTGGGAAACCTTTGGATCGTGATATAATTGTTTACGTACGCCCACAGCAATGTACTAGTACTAAATAGTACAAACAGACTGAAATACACTTTAATTTTATGCTATTTAGATTCATATTCGCATGTATGTAATCGTTACATTTGTAATCGTTGATAAGCGTACATCTTTATTTATCTTCTAAGAATTTACGTACGTATGTAATATTTAACATCACGTAAAACATCTATTCTGTATGGGAAGGGATTTAATTTTTTTAATTTATGTTGTTTTTTCATAAACTGGCAAATCGTACCATGGAAAAGACATCGACGCGTGCGAGTGTCCTCTTGTATTAAAAGTAAACAACAATATAATCAATATTGATATCCTTTAGTTGTTATGTTGTCTTACTTTTCACCTTGTTAGTTTTGTGTATTGTTGTGCTTTTAAGTAATTATTGGGATTATGCTTTCTATCAGTCTTGAGAATTTCCGAAACTTCTGAATATTTTAGGTACTAGGTAGATAATGCCGGCGACTTCGTCATTCAATAATCACCGAGTCTGCCGGCAGGAGACTGAGTCACCATCAATAGAACACTCGTATTTATACTAACTATTTTCAATTTGGCATCCGTTTCCGCAGATTGAGTCAAATGACATGAAACGAGTCAAATTGACAGATATTATGCTTCCTGTTTCATGAGATATAATGACAAATAGTAATAATGCCAACTTAATAGAAGGACAAACCAACAAACAGACACACTTTCGCATTTATAATATTAGATTACAAATATACATGTTAAAATATTGGCGTATTCAGATATTCATACTTCCATACTAATATTATAAATGCGAAAGTGTGTCTGTCTGTCTGTCTGCTACGCTTTCACGGCCCATCTGTTCAACTGATTTTGATGTATAGGTTGTATCCCGGGGAAGGACATAGGCTACTTTTTATCCCGGAAAATTCAAGAGTGCCCGCGGGAATCGAAAAAACTTGGTCCAAGCGGACGAAGCCGCGGGAATCATCTAGTACTATATAACTTAACATCCGCATGGTTTTCTGCAAAATTAACATAGCATTTCAGAGCTGTAAGTCCTAGCATATTACACATATTCTTATAGAAAATTCAGTCACGCGCGAAGTAGAAATGTAAATATTCATTTAATTTCATCGGTATCATATTACGATGCAAGGAAGCTCGATTCAAAGAAGCGCGTGATGCTCAGGATTACGATCTCACACCTACAAAGATAATATTGGCACCCGGGTTGAATTTATTTATTGACTAGCTTATACACGGCAATACTTCTTTCAATTAATTTGTTATTATTCTGAACATCATAAATCTTCAGGCAAGTTCCAAAGCAATAGTACAAAGTACAATTATATCATTACTATTTTAATATTTTATTTGATTGTGCATGGATATTTTTACCGAGTTGAATAAGCAAAGAATGCCTATTTTCCAAATCTATTTATTATATATATAAAAATGAATCCCTATTTCCCTTGGTCACGGCATCACGCGTGAACGGCTGGACCAATTTCGCTAATTCTTGACGAAGACCTCGAGAGTGACATAGGCTACTTTTTATCCCGGAAAATTAAGGAGTTCTCACGGGAATAACAAAAAACTTAAACCACGCGGACGAAGTCGCGGGCATCAGCTAGTATGAGATATGAAAAACTTGTTTACTTAATATAGGCTACTAATACAACCAATACTATCTATGCTCACCTTCAGAATACATGATATCTCTGTACCTACTAAAGTTGGACCGTGTAACAAACAGGCAGATAGACACACTTACGCATTATAATATTAGTTTGGATGTAGATGGAATACAAAATTATGTCATTCAATATATTCCATTGCATTATGTAATTGGAATTGCCAACTGAGTAACATAATAAATGTCATTACAATTACAACTCATAAAAACTAACCTTCACTAAGGACTAAGTAACTAAATGTCACAACTTATAAATAAGTTAAGGTCATCATTTATTAATAGTTCCGAACACTTCACTATAGTTATTGATAGTTGAAACCACGCCCATGTTGTTTTCGAGCAAAAAGCGGCTAAAAATGTACTGGGTATACTTTTTTGTGCATGAGAAATTAATTAGTAAGGTCATTGTAGTGTCCAATAGCAATAACACTTGCAAATATAAAATTGCCGTACTAACTTTTCGACGGAAAAACTTGCGGACACTATTTTGCTGCGAGTGTGTGTGTGCTAGTGGACTTGGCTTTAATAATGATTCGGCTCTGATCTTTGGAAGCAAAACAAGGTTACAAGTATGTAGAAAGTGAATGTGGTCTATCGCGGATAGATAACAATTATCAATACTATGTTTTTTGTATACAGTTTGGTGCTAACAGTGATCTCAAAGATCTTTATTCTTGTAGTCACTACGCATTGGTTGATAAAATCAGCCCCGATGAGGATGTGATGCTTCTTCTTCTTCTTCTTCCTGCCCTTGCCCCACGCTACGTGGGGTCGGCACAACATGTTCTCTTCTTCCACTCACTTCTGTTATCCGTCAACCTTTTATACGCATATCCTTTTTCACATAATTCATCCATCTTTTCTTTGGTCTCCCTCTACTCTTTTTTCCTTGAACATGCATATCTATCATTCTTCTCGTAATATGCTTTTCTTCCCTCTGCATTACATGCCCATACCATGCTAGCCTATTACTGCTCATCTTTTCTATCACTGGCGTTACTTTCAAACTTCCTCTTATTATATATTATTCATTCCTAATCTTATACATTCTAGTCACACCACACGTCCATCTCAACATTCGCATTTCGGTCGCATGTAGGTACTTTTCTTTCATCCGTCCCTTTCACCGCCCAACATTCTGAACCATACAATGCGACAGGTCTAACGACTGTCTTATAGATTTTCCCTTTTTGCTGATGAAGATGTGATGCACTTTACAAAAACTAATCTTTAGAACTTATACATAATGATAATTTGTCTAAACATAATTTCAAAATATCACTCGTCAGCCTCTACTTCAAAAGCATGCACCTTTAGAATAACTGTATTTAAATAATAATACTAAGTTTTTTTAGTAATAGTAATTTACTGTCGCATATTTAGATGCAATAAAGAAAATATGAAACTCTATACCTGATAAAATTCTATTGCGCATCCTTTGCAACCCCAAACTAACGCCATATTCACAATTCAAATACTATCAACAATAAACAAATAATGCGATAAATATTTACATATAAGAAAAACATATGGAAAATTACATTAACATATTTATTACAACACATTTGACGACATACAAGTTTAATTGAACGTAAATGAATTCGAAATTTTTATTTACTATCACAATTTATTCTGAAGGGTTTATCGTAGAAGTTATCTTGGGGACAAAGTGCAGAGTTTGTCGATAAGATATCATACGCAGCGTGTCACAAGTCTTTTATAAGTGACGATACGACACGACATTTTTAGCTAATGTAAAGACGACGGGTTGATTTTCAAATAGAGGATTTTCGAGGCTAATTATTTCAAACAACTGATGACTTCGAAAAATGTTTTATGGTTTAATTAATGAAAATTATGGTACGTAATGATAGTTTAAGACAGTGAAAAATTAAATGTCGTATGAAATAGTATCTCTAAGTATTTCACACGATATTTAATTTTTCATTCTATATATTTCTTAGTACTGCGTAAACGAAGTAAATGTTTTTTTTTCTATTATCATACATATTTTTTTCAAACCAATTGACTAAAACTATTATTGGAAGTCTTCAATAGATATAACACTTTTATATGTGCAAAACTTTTAAGGTTGGTGGTCTATCAAAGTTAAATAGGTAATGAATTTATTTAATCAGGTCTATCTTAAGATTATCAGGTCTTTTTTAAGACAGACTTGATTATTTTATTAGTCTAGACAAATTATGCAAATTAAATTACTTGTATGATTGCTCGCCCATCCTACTGTCCCACTAATTCTATCAAAAATACTCATAAATATAAATATATTTTTGAGTATTATTGATAGAATTCATATAAACCATCGTCCAGATTCCAGATATTCAGTAATGTATATTTTCTGTGAATTTAAGTTATTAGTGTTCTAGTTATAAGTATTATTAGTAGTATCGTATCGAGTATCGTAAAATTTTTGACGTCCTTTTGTAGCACAATAGTCTTGCCTTGCCACAATGAACTTGATTTTATAAAAAAAAAATGATGTTTGATAATGATAAAGCAAAACTTCTATGAGTATCATCGAATTGACCAAATTGCTCAGCAATCCATTGACACGTTCCTCAAGTTTATCAATATCACAATTTCCTTCATAAAAATATTTACGATTCATACTCGACTTAAGATGGTTAAATATTGCTGGGCAAGACATGTGATTTTATTGAATGGAATATAATAAGTGTAAGGAATTCATTAAAATGCATATTACTTTAATGAAGAAACTTGTTAATTGTTCAATTAATATTGACATTGTGCAAGTTAAATTGTTAGTGGACACGTGCCACACTTTTGAGTTGCTGAAAATATTGTTAAAAGTATTTCACGGTTTATAAAAACTTTTTAATAGGCAACTATATTTTAGCCCATGGAAATAAATGAACGGAAATTTCTTGGTTCTGTTTCTATAATTTCTTCTTCTTTATAATTTTCATTTTTTTATAAAATAAAAAAAACAGCATAGTAAATAGTAGTATGATAACTATGGCAGTACCTACATAGTCAGATAAAATTATATGTTTCCTGCAAGTGCTCTTGATATGATTAAAACTTATATTTTATGATTTTTTGTCATTATTGAGTTTTTAGATTAATAAAAAGGCCAAATGTTGACCTTTTAATTTAAAAATATTTAGATTAAACTTGATATATATTGAATAGGCTAAGATATCGATATGATAAGTTATCATTAAACATAAATAGTTATTTATTATTTTTTTATATGAAGAAATTCATAAATAAGAATTGTTATTTTAAACAATGTGATAAAAATTTAGGTTAACTTATATTTTTTTATTATATGCTAACCCTGTTTAACTGTGTCATTGTTTGTAAATTAGTGATACCCAAGAATAAAATATTATAACAGTTTTTTTAAAATAAGATAAAGTATTAACCACTTTTAAGTAGCTATATAAAAGGAAAAAGATTTTTCCTTATGTTATCATACCATTAAGTACTTACCATTTTATTTTTATGCCATTTGCCAATCGTCTAATGTTACCTTTTTAACAAACCAGTCGGGTGCTGTATAGATGGCGTCTGCGTGAATAACCTAAGCTATGCAGATAACATGGTGTTGTTGGGTCCCACGGCCGGCTCGATCAGGGAGCTGCTTAAATCATGTGAGCAGTACGCGATTAGACACGGACTCATCTATAATGTGTCCAAAAGTGAATACCTGATCTTTGGGACTCCCCGTAAGCAAGTGAAATACGAACCCAAAATTACACTCAATGGGGTGTCGTTGAAACGAGTGGCACAATTTAAATATCTGGGTCACTATGTTACGGAGGATCTTAAGGACCAGGTAGACATAGAACGAGAACGGAGAGCCTTAGCTGTAAGGTGTAACATGTTGGCCCGCAGGTTCGCCCGCTGTAGTAAGGAAGCGAAAATAACGCTATTCAAAGCTTACTGTCAAGCCTGCTACGCGGGGGGCCTGTGGACTAACTACACTCAAAAGGCTATGGATACACTGAGAGTTCAGTACAATAATGAATTCAGGATACTGTTGGGCTTGCCGCGATTTTGCTCAGCATCAGGCATGTTTGCAGAGACACGCACTGATGATTTCTATGCCGTCATCAGAAAAAAGACTGCATCCCTGCTGGCAAGGCTGCGTTCAAGCTCACACAGTGTCCTGATGATGATAGCGGGTAAATTGGAGTCACCGATCCTGCAACATTTTATTAAGGTTCTCGTTCGATGACTTAAATGGAATCTTGTTTTTAAGTAAATTTATACTAGAAATAAAATACTAACATAGTTTTTAAGATTGTATTGTACTAATAATCCATGGGTCTATGTTGCCTAAATAAAGAAAGTTATTTATTTATTTATTTATTATTAACTCCACTTGCATATTAGAATGGTATTCCGAACCAGTGGTGGACCCACTTCACGATTCGTAAGTACTTCGTACTTATTTATTTGACGAAATAATCTTATGACTTAGACTTTGACTTTGACTTCCTAATAGTAACAAAACTTAAGTTTCGACAGTTTCACAAGGCACTGTTAAATAATCTTTGATTTCACACTACCAAATCCGCAAATATGTATCTAGCATGATCTAGTATTTACCAGTCATTTGTCAAAGATTTATTTTTAAAACCAAACTAGCTGCAAGTGTACAAACAAAATATGTAAACATTGTATGTGTAATAAGTAGTAATGGACTGCTATAAAGGATGATAAAACAATTGATCATTCATTAATGATGAAGATAAAAGTACGATCCACGTGTAAAATCTCCTATCATTATCTTAATAGATGTTACTTATCTTAAGTTCATCGATTCATTGACATGCAAAACTGGTAACCCCCTTTTTGAACACCAAATGACTGCACTACTACCTAAGTTTCTCTATCTACACTTTAATAATTACGATTTTTATTTATTATTCAAATGAATTTCTTAAGTATTGCCTCTTCTTGAATGGCATTCATATTTACAACCCAGTGGTAGATTCAGTAATCAATATCACTTGAAAACTATATTTGAGTAAAAATCGTCTTCCCCGTTTAAAGGGAAAAAATAAACAAATTAAATTTACATTTATTTAAAAGATCAAGCTAAAAATAATGGTAAACATAATAGTTAACAAGTCTCTAATTGCTATATTCAACTATTTTAAAGCATTTTAGCATCAATTATTCAGCTTATTCGAGCATGCCATGGGCGCCAAAGCTTAGTCCTTTAGATGGAAACCGGTCTTCAAGGCCTCTGGGTTTCCCACTCAAAATGGCGACTGATACACGATCATGTAAAGAAGTTGGTTGTAACACACACATCTTTCAAACAATTATATACACTGTTTCCTAGTGACAAAGGATCATATTTGCATGCATTTAGATAGACAGCTTTTCGTTAATATATAAATCGATCGATGTGAGAATTAAAATTTTCAACACACATAAATTTAAGCATTATTTCGGCGCTATAAAAACGATTTTCTAATGTTATCTTTTTGATACTGTTTTGATTCATCTTAGCAACAAAGCAATAGGTTTTTACTTTATTTTTATAATAAATGTAGAGTTAGTTATCTCTGGAATATTTTATTGGCACAGTTTATAATACGGTTAATGGAAATATTCATTTATAAAATAAAAACATTTTATTATATTTATATACCATTAATCTACAATTAAATAACTAAAGTGGTAATTTTAAAAACACTAGAAAGTAGAAACAAAACAACTAGCTAAGTAACAAGTAATGGTCAGAGAATTTTACTCTACGTTAATTTTTTAAATTGTGTTGGGCTTTGGCGTAGCGGATCAAAACAAACTCAAACCCAAATATTTTTATTCAAGTATACTGAAGAATTAACGGGCATATACAGTTTCTTAACGATGTTTTCCTTTACCGTTAACGCAAGTGATATTTAATTTCTTAAAACGCACATAGCTCTCAAACGTGGATTTGTGCCAGGGGATCGAATGTCCAAATAAGAGGCAGGGCATCTTCAAAACTACTTGGCTATCACAGCTTCTTATGTACACAAAGGTTATTCATATGAATTAAATGCTATAAAGTTATAATAAAATCATAGTAGAGCAAGAACACAAAGGAATAACAAGCTAAGGTACATAGAGTAACGAGATCAGTAAGCCCACAAGGTTACATGTTATGCAAATGGCTATACCCTGTGACGCAATATCCCTTTCACCGTCGCCATTGGGCGCTATAATTTAATACATAATCGGTCCAATCTGTAATAAACTCGTGTTCGAGTATTTATGTGACGATAAATCGATCGCACTGCTTATAATTTTAATATCATTATTATTGTGCATTTAAGTGCTTTTGAAGGCTGTATTTTTACCTACATAATGCTAACACTACCTTTATTTTCATTCTAAGTGTATTTCGTACCCACTCTAGGTCAAAACTTAACTGTTATTTCCCGAACAAAACAACGATGTTAGGATACTTTTATAACACCAGCAAAATAAAGAGTATCGTTGTTATAATAACATGAAATATTTCAGTAGGTATAGGTATAAACTAGTATACAGTATACATCTATCTACAATAGTATTTCTGTTTTACAAATAGATCATATTCTCCAAATTAATAAAGATTAGCTAGATGAAACTCACGACTTAGTTTGTATGAATTTACGTTTTATAAAGACCCATCTGGAGCTACTATAATATCCAGATGCTATTAGGATGACAGTTATAATTCTGTCCTGTTCCCTCGAGTGACTGTAATTATAAGAGGAAGAGAAATCTATTTTTACTATCCTAATTTTCCGGAAAAAAAGTACTTACTTAGTACTATGTCCGTCAACGGTAGACGTGTCATGCATATCATTAATAATAATATACATAACTATATAACAGATGGGCAGTGAAACGGTGACGGATACACTTTAGCATTTTTATGATATTAGTACGAATCTAGCAATAAATATAAATGATGGTGCAAAAAGATGCAAAACCAAAGGAAATTAATAACAATTTAAAAGCAATGTATTTATACATTATTAATAAGAACACCTGTTTTTCTTTTATCGTCTAATAATTCTAACAAGATTTCGGTAGAATTCCGCTATTATACAACTGGTTAGTACAAAAAATACCTAATACGACATTTAGAGCGACAAATCAGGTATTGTATACTGTGTAACAAAAAAAAATACTTTCAGATCATTTTTTATTGCATTATTTGTAAACTTATCTGATCGCAAAATCAATTTTAAATGCATGAATAGTACCTACTTTATCTTATATGAAGACAAATATTAAATTGTTAATTAGACTTTTTTAATAAAGTTTTATGGGTATCAAATAACTGGGTCAGAAGGTAATCAAGTCAAAACCATATCAGCTAGCAGTTTACAATCTCGCTAGTTAGATTATAATCTAACGGTTTTTGCAATTTTACGGTGACATATCTAAAACGTGACCAACCAATAATCCTACGTCAATAAATTCAAAGAATTCGAGCCTTTGCAAACGCTTTCAATTAAGACCTTTGCCCGTCTCCACAACTTATTCTAATATTTGAAACGAGATGGTCTGTCTGTAACATTTTCACGGCTCATCCACTTTACCGTTTTTGTAAAAAAAATGGTACATTGATAGCTTGCGTTCCGGGGACGTACATAGGCTAAGTAGTTATTAGTATAGTGTTTACTCGGGAAATCTGGGAAATTTAAAAAAACCTGAATCTTTTTTGTAGACATATATGTTGTTGGGCGTGCGTTTTGTCCTGTCCTGTCAGTAGTAGAGTGTTTTCAAACTCAAATCTTTTTATTCAAGTATACTTTGACAAGTGCTTTTGAATCGTCGAGTGAATCTACCAGTCTTTCACCCAGTAACCGTAAAAAAGGATTTTCTAAAGAAAATAACACGAGAGAAGCCAGGTGAGATCAGTTAGTAACAATATTTGCTTGATTCATGATTCATAAGTTAAGCGAGTCTAGTCAAGAGTGTTCGCAAGAAATAAAATCTCATTTTCCTTTTTGACTCCGAGGCTTTCGCAACAAAGTGAATCAGTATTCGAAGATGGCAGATACGAAAGTCTTATTTGTATGGTCGAGGCGTGGCATGTACCGTTAGGAAAGGTTTTCAATGTTTTACTGTTTTATACAAATAGGTACTAAACTATCTACTCAGTATTTAACTCAAATGATTATAATATTTTAATTATAGCTCTATTGTATAGTTTATTTTTCTTTTTTTCTAGAGCATAGGTTCTTGTTAAGTAGCACACGGTTTTCTATGCTAGGTGCGTGAAATAAACTTTTTGAGTATCTATATTTTTAGCGAGAATGTTAAACATAAATGAAACCTATACCTTATTGCATAATTACTGTTTGGTATTCATGTAATAGGGTATCTTAGGTTTCATTCACAAAATATCATCTGACATCAGAATTGTGCCAAGAACACTGCTTCTTTTGCAGGCTGAGTAGGCTGGGTATAATTTGTGCAAAATATCAGCCTATCCTTCTGACACGAGAAGGGGTGATTATAATTATAATTTTATAGGAGTATGATATATCAATATAAATGTATACTAATATAATATAATAAATACATAGTAGTTTTGATGGATAGACCGATAGATAGTTGGATGAACGGATCTGGATGAAATTTGACACAGAGATGCCATATATTCAGGAAAATTAAAGAGTTACCGATAAACCTTAATCCACGCGGACGAAGCGGCGGGCATCACCTAGTATTACATTGTGTATAATATAATATTATGTAAACTTTAAACTGCACTTAGAACGAACGTAAATTTCCCATTAACTAGTTGGCTCAGGAAAAAAGCAAACAAAACGAGCAATTTCTTCGGTGTCGTAACAGTAGTCAAAGAGAATGGGGCGATTGTCTTCGGCCAAGTTTTCACTTGACTCTATTGGGGTCGAGGACGCGGCTTCTGGTCGCAGTTACGTGATCCGACACGCTGATGTCCGAATATGTGACTCATTACTAAGTTTGACGTCAAACTAAAATATTGCAAAACTTTACCTGCATTTATTGGGGTGATTGGGTTAGTCGACGGGCTGCGTCATATCGGCCATATTCGCCTTACCCCTCTAGTCATTAACTCTGCAGTTTCGCCATTAATTATGACAGTGTGTTGTCATAGTGATCGACTTTTTCATATACTAGTGTCAAAAATTCGACAGAAAAATGACAAGGCACTCTCCCCTCGCCCCGCAAAAGTTAGTCAAACGTGATTTCATGACTTACTCCTAAAAAAGGCCTATTCGCCAAATAACTTTTTTGCTGCTTGAAAATCTCAGTGAGGATTTGTAAATATTTTGTGTTATATTTTTTACTCTTGCATCGTCATCGTCGTCAACCGATAGAAGGCCATTGCTGGACGTAGGTCTCTCGCAAGGACTTCAACAAGTCGCGGTCTTGTGCCGCCTGAACCCAGCGGTTCCCTGCGATTTGCTTTATGCCGTCGATCCAACTTAGTAGTGGGGGTCTGCCAATCCTGCGTTTTTTGGTGCTGGACTGCCATTCCTGCAGCACTTTAGGACTACAACGTCTATCAGTTCTTCGAACTACCTTTATGCCCAAATAGTCACTTTAGCTTTGCAATACGTCGAGTAAAGTCGGCTTCTTTTGTCTGTTTCTACTATATTTTTTATTTGTTTGGTGGGAGCCTTCAGCTGTGTTTGGTTACCACACAAAATTAAAAATTATGGTTCTTAAAATCTCTTTCTGCTTAAAATATAGTAAGATAAGATAATATATTTAGAATAAGATAGTGTCATATACTAGGTATACATCTTCTTTTTAATACAGCTATTGCAGAAATCATAACGCACAGTATTAAAAAAGTTTTTGTAATTAAAAAGCTAAATTACAGTGTACGTAAGTAATGTCCACATTACTCAACTAGTGTCAAGAACTCCATGGGAAAATATCTGAACTAGAACTCTAGTTGTTTTTAATAGCGGGAAAATATTTGAAACTCTTTTTCTGAGACTCATTCTTGAGGTTATCTGTATTATCTGTGTGTTGTTGTTTGTTTGTTTTACTACGGAGTCCTAAGAAGTTGCCATCTCTCTCTGCGTCGTATGCCTCATTGCTGAGGGTGATGACCCACATAATGGCAGGGGTTTTCTGACATGCTTTAAGATGTTGCCATATAATATCCAAAAAGTAATAGCATAGTTACTGCATTTATAAGCTTTTTATTCGCTTCAATAAAGGGGAATAAAACAGCAATAAAAATCAAACAATAAAATATTATCACCTAGACATATATGCGAAAAACGTGCTCGTATCAGAAACTGGTTTTAATTCTAGTATACTTGTTAAATTGACAGCATAGAGGGCTTTATTGTGTTTCATTATGGTTGACATTTGCTTGTTTATTTTGTTTAAAACTAGTATGAAAAACAGCCTGAGATGTGGCCTTCAGTTTCGCTTCCGAGTTGTTCAGAGTATGCGCAAACTTGCAGATAAAAGCTGACGACACAACCCTAGACACAAACGATACATGTCAAACTTGCCATGATAGTTAATCAACGTAGGATAAACGTAAACTGATGGGTATTAAGATTTATTTTTTGATATCCAGCCCTAAAGGAGGATAAAGTTCGTTTGAAAATCCATTATTTTCCAAGTTATTTTCTTGGTATTTTGGCTTTCGGTAAAAATGAAGAACCGTGTTTCAGGATTTTTGAAATTCTAACCCTTCATCTACTTAACAATTCTAGTCGAGTGAAGGCCGTTCAGTTATTGCAACTTACTAGGACCGCTAAACAGTAGAAGTACAATACCAACGACGTATTTTGACCAAATTATATTTACTCTTCCTCAAAAAATATTAGTTAGGTACCTATCTATTAGTTTCTAAAAGTTCTCAGACCATGTCTTATTTTTCTTTCCTATTACCTGCCCTCCAAGAATGCAGGCTAAAAGATACAGACAACAGTTTTGATTAAATTCAAAAGTATTCCGACAGCATAAAAGTTGTACGTTTTAATGTATCGCTCGTGTACGCATTTTCTTTAGCTCGACCTTTTTTTGCAGCACTTTAATGGCACTTTAATTTAACTATCTGACTTTGGTTCTTGCTTAATTATTTTTGACCTTATTGAGTTTAGACCTATGAACATTAAATTTTCAATTGTTTTTGTTTTCTTGCTTAGTGGTCTGTGTCCTTGATCTAGTGATAAAAATAAATATTTTTAGGTAATTTTTTATAGAGACTACAATTCATATTCTAGTAAAATTAATGCATATAAAGTCATTATGTCTTCTATTAAAATAGTTGTAATGTAAACACGTCGTATTACGTATTCAAATTTTATCTAATCTTTTGACACTATCTATAATTCTCTGAATTTAACTATTAGGTAAATATTACAGATAAAGTGTTGTAATTTATTAAGTTCGATTGATAATACTAGTGTATAGTATCTGTAGTTATTTGTATTGAACATAATTATCATAAACAAATTGATAAACTTTATAATACAAGGACTTGATAAGATGTTGCGATGTCTTCAGTTAATTTTAAGATTATACAGATTTTTAGGTCCAAGAGTTTGGGCTGGGCTTTGGTGAGTCAGTCAGTGATGACTGATGAGTGAGTCAGGAATTTTATTTACATATAATTATTAACTAATTAAATATAAAAATAAATTGATTATATGTTAATTTATCATTAGACGATGCACGTGACTTCTTCTGCGTGGATTTTGTTTTTTATTCGCGTGGAACTCCTCAATTTTCCGGGATCCCTCGGGCCTCTGTAACCTGTAACCTGCCTCTATACCAAATTTCATCAAACTCGGTTGAAAACATTGGCAGACAGACACACTTTCGCATTTATAACATTAGTATGGATTGACTTTTGCTAGTTTAATTCTCGAGTACAGACTATTGACCCTGAGGTGTATTGTTGATGTCTAGCTTTTATCTGAGTACTCAAAATAGACTTAGGACTTGTTTACTCATCGGAAGCATCTATCAGATATTCCAGGAGTTTCTAAACACATGTCATTGACTGCTATGGAAAATAGGAACGTGCACGACATGGATACAAATTAATAATTTGATTGAATTGAAGCAAAGTATTATTAAAAATAAATAATATTATTTCATAAATATATAATGGCAATGTACATAGGTATATACATATTTAATTAATAATAAAATACCTATTTTAAATCCATACTTAATATTATAAACGAGAAACTGTGTCTGTCTGTCGGTCTGCTACGCTTTCACGGCCGATCCGATTTTGATGAAATTTGGTATAGGGATAGTTTGTATCCCGGAGAAGGACATAGGCTACTTTTTATCCCGGAAAATTGATTGAAGAGTTCCCGTGGGAATCAAAAACATCAATCCACACGGACGAAGTAGCGGGCATCATCTAGTTTTTAATAAAGCATGTTATAAAAGTTTATCGAGATATTAATTTATCACAAAAAATACGATAGGTCCAAAAATTAAGAAAATAAAAAGGGTTTTATTGATTTAGTCTTATTTAAAGTCTTCGAAATCAATTTTCATTATTATTTTACTTTACATTACAGTCTCGCGTCGTATAGTTATCATACTAATATTATAAATGCGAAAGTGTGTTTGTTTGTTGGTTTATTGGTTTGTTGGTTTGACCTTCAATCACGCCGCAACGGAGCAGCGGATCGACGTGATTTTTACCATAAGTAGTTGAGGCCCTGGGGAGTGACATAGGTAGACTACTTATTTATCCCGGAAAATAAAAGAGTTCCTGCGGGAATATAAAATCGCAAGGTCGCGGGTATCAGCTAGTAGTTTATGTATAACTATTTATTACAAGTACCTACCTACTTAGAATCTATCTCTTTGTTCGAGAAAGCGTTAATATAGCTATTTATGCAACTGTATCGTAATGAGGGTCATTTTAATTCGAGTGCTGTTTTTTGATACGAGGCTTGCCGAGTATCAAAATAGGATAGTACGAGAATTAAAATGACTAATTACGTACAGTTGCATACAAGATTTTATCTACGACAAGAACGTCTTTATAATTTTTACTTTATAAATTAATAAAAACCAAAAGTGCCAGTACCCAGAGCCGCTAAGCTATAGATATCCTATTTATGAAGATAACCATATCGATACAGCTACGACTCGACACAGCTCCCATACAACGAACTATATCGTTATGAGAAGCAAACACGAAAGAGGGTTCAATTCGATATAGTTGTCAAATTCGAAATTGGAACTTTTCGATGCTGGAGTAGATAAAAGTCATAACGTAATGGCAATGTGTGCGTGCACCCACACAACCTGAACATACAAGGCCGTTGGTGTTGGTGAGAGGGGAAGAAATTTCAGAACAAGATTATCAATTTTATGGGTGCTGATATTTCATCATACAAATATTATAAATGCGAGTGTGTTTTTTGTTAGCTTATTGGTTTGTTGGTTTGTCCCTCAATCACGCCGCAACGGAGCAACGGATCGACGTGATTTTTGGCATGGGTATAGTTGAGGACCTGGAGAGTGACATAGGGTAATTTTCATCCCGGAAAATTAAGGAGTGCCCGCGGGAATCAAAAAATCTTAAACCACGCGGACGAAGTCGCGGGCATCAGCTAGTTCTACAAGCTTTTATGCTAATATTAGCAACCTAACAATATAGCCCAAAGATAGCTCGCCGACCCACTCAAACACACAGAAAATATTCCATCAAATTTGGTCCAGCCGTTCTGAAGTGATGCGAGAACATACATTTCGGCAATTGATTTTTATTTAAATAGATTTCTTTTCATGTGTCAATGAATAACTATTTCAATGAAAATCGCTATATCCCACAACCGCAACTTACAAAAACCCGCAAAGTTCCGAGAGAAGCCATAAACATATCATAAAAACCGGCCAAGTGCGAGTCGGACTCTCGCACCGAGGGTTCCGTACAAACCTGTAGTAAGTTTTAAATTAAATGTTTTTTTTAAATATTTGAGTTGATTGAATGAAAGGTAAATTGCGGTTTACGATTTATGACGTATTAAAAAAAACTACTTACTAGATCTCGTTCAAACCAATTTTCGGTGGAAGTTTGCATGGTAATGTACATCAAATATTTTTTTTAGTTTTATCATTCTCTTATTTTAGAAGTTACGGGGGGGGGGGGGGGGACACACATTTTACCACTTTGGAAGTGTCTCTCGCGCAAACTATTCAGTTTAGAAAAAAATGATACTACAAACCTCAATATCATTTTTGAAGACCTATCCATAACACATAAGGGTTAGATGAAAAAAAAATTTTTGAGTTTCAGTTCTAAGTATGGGGAACCCCCAAAATTTATTGTATTTTTTCTATTTTTGTAAGAAAATCTTAATGCGGTTCACAGAATACATCTACTTACCAAGTTTCAACAGTATAGTTCTTATAGTTTCGGAAAAAAGTGGCTGTGACATACGGACGGACAGACAGACAGACAGACAGACATGACGAATCTATAAGGGTTCCGTTTTTGCCAAATTTGGCTACGGAACCCTAAAAAGTACTGGATTTCTCTGGACAAGTCATGTATTCAAAGTATATAAAAAACTAAAGTATGCAGGGAAAATGTACTAGTAATGAGTTCTAAAAATCTTTCGCACTCCTAATGCGTTCCAAATCGACTGAAGATGAGCCCTTACCTATTTAGCAGTCTTCAGATGACTCTAAAAGGACACAGTTGTTTCAGATGCCTACCTAATTATCATAATTTGAGAGGAAAAGTTGTAAATAGTAGTTATTGAGTAAAACAATCGGCCCATTTTCTACCTGTCCTAGAAAGGGACTACAGTAGGAAAAGCTTCTGTTTTATTCGCCCTAGACGATGCTTAGCTTTTCTTATTCTTGAGAATGCAATAAACGTTAATTAATAAAACACATTAGACTATATTATATTATATCTGTAGGTAAGTTCTATTCCAAAGTCCTTATTATGCGAACCGCGGACTTTAATTTCATGGAATCTTTCCAATAAATTCCAATGCGCCTTCTAATGCATATGTGGCATCTTTCTCTTTTACTCGAAATGAGTATACATCAATCTGTCTCTTTCATAAATCACTATGTTAAGTTATCTATTTGTTCAAGTTTCAATGAATTGTGTTTGCGATAAACAATGACATCGCCTTAATTTACTGTCCTTTATTAAAATTATGCATGAACTAATGGAACTATGTGACTCGAAGTAGGTACCTACTTTATATAATATACTCCTTTGACAGCTATTCGACATAATATATATTGTTAATCAGCATAATATTTTTCACACCACTCGCTCAACAACGCCTTATTACATGGCCTGTTATCTAAGGTTAAAGTAAGACATTAAATCCCTATGGTTATAATGTTGTACTGAAAACCATTATTCCCTAGGGTTATAATGTGATTTGAATTTAGAATCATCGCGCATCTGAAGCAAGATCTGAAGGAAATTCTATTCATTCCAAAGAGGTTTTATTCATAATTCTTATTGCTATATCAATAAAGTCTAATTTTGGTAAACAGAATGTGTTCTCAGCAGGCGCGGCCAACTCGATTTTCGAAAACCGAAGCCATGGCCCACTAGATTCGCACTGACGACATTTGTTTGTCAAATCGAGTAGGCCACGCCAGCTGAAAGAAGTGGTTGTATCGCGAGGTGTGAAAAGTAGAGTATTCACCGTAGGGGTAATGCTGTATTAATCTTGGGCGCCCCTAATTCCCGCGCTACTCTCAGGATTCTAGATGCAACACCCTCGCTACGCTCGGGAGTTACTCTAAAATCCCGGCGCCCGTGACATAATACATCGCATTACCCCCGTGGTGAATAATCTACTATTATATGTATAATGTATGTAATATATCATACTAATATTATAAATGCGAAAGTGTGTTTGTTTGCTGGTTTGTTGGTTTATCCTACAATCACGCCGCAACGGAGCGACGTGATTTTTGGCATGGATATAGCTGTTGAGGACCAGTTAGAGTGACGTAGGCTACTTTTTATCTCGGAAAATTTAGAAGCTCCCGCGGGAATCAAAAACCTTAAACCACGCGGACGAAGTCGCGGGCATCAGCTAGTATGTAATAAACTAAAAAAATCAGGCGTTACCAATTATTATATCTATAATGCAAATAGGACTAGTTAAAACAGACCAATATAAGACCAAACTCTTTAGGGGTTTACCTACTAAGTAGTAACCATTGAAGATGTCCACTATCCACCTCTTGGTTCCATTAGCAGAGGCTCTCGCTACATTTGCAAAGTTTCAAACCATCAAACCGATTTACCCAGCCTTTAAGCATTGTAATTCCAAAGAATCCAAAAATCATCTTGACCCATCTAAACTACCTACTACTCATCAAAGGTCTCAAAACAAGATGGGTGTAGGGCACAGTCCGACGTTGATCTACCACATTGGCCAAATGTGTATTAACAGACTTCACACACCTTTGACTACATTATGAAGAACTTTCAGGCATAGGTACAGGTTTCCCCATATTGTTTTAACGAAGTCACCGTTTAGCATGTTTTTGTGTTATGACAAATAACATCTGTGTAAATAGTAAAATAGCCGCGTCTGAAGTTAACCACAAGATGTGTCGCTGTAGGACATTTTTTAGTACCTATGTACGTTGAGTCGTTGACATTGCCATTGTCAGTTTGTGCGAGAGCTCCGCAAACAAGCACTCGCACCTCAGCTCAGAGACGACTTAATGATTGGCGCGAACTATACCTATCTGTCACAGGTAAAAAATGATAGACATTATACAGAAGCCTCACCGCTCTGAAATGAATTGATATGACATTCACATTACACAGCCTACCGACGTATTCATAGAGATCGTTGGACGTTTTCGCACCGCATTCGTGACTCGCCGCACGCCGATGTCAAAATCCACATTTATTTACATCTAATAAAGCGATTACTAACAATGTCGCAGCCGCGGAGATGCCCAATGAATATTTACAAACCAAAAGCTCTTTACAACGGCCCATGTGGTTTGTATTATGAAAAACCGTTCACGTTTTATGCTAATACGAGTGAGCGAGCGAAAACTAGAAAGTTTACCCGTACATGCGCGCGCACTCACACACACATATTGCCTTATAACTAAGTTCTTTTGACTCGATTTAAAAAAATATATATCAAAATATGAATAATAACGACCAAAAAAAAAGAAAATTTTTAAGAGAAAACTCACCGCGTCCGATTCCTCGTTATGATTGCTTTCCCACAACATTTTTAAACTCGTACAGTTCGTTCACTTTTCAATGTTCAGAATGTTCAACAAAACCAATCAATTGGTTCAGATTAGTTAAAAACGATCAGTCCATTTCCGCGCGGTCAATGTTTGCGTGAAAATTCGCATCCCTGGTTTATTTATTGTATGGGAATTTTCCCGGTGTGATGTACGCGACTGCTGCCGTGGCGTCGTCGGCGTTGTATGCGCGGGCGCATGTCTCCGAGCGCTCACGAAGCGGCCCGACGACGCACGAGACCACTCGACCGAACCGTACACCTAGTACAAGTTTGCACACCAGCCCCTCGATTCTGAAAAATTATAGCTACAATGTGACGATCCCAAGCAACTCTGGCTGTTTGTTGCAGCTAGAATACCTGAAATTCAGCCATTCATAACAACTATGATTTTAATTATGTTTGATGGATTTCCGTAATTAACCAGCAAGTATCGGTTTCAAGTAAAGAAACAATTTCACATAAAATAGACTTGGGCCCCCAAACAAATCTCATAGTGCCATAAACTATTTAGTTCTAATAAATCTTGTTTTTGTTTAATTTTCTCCATAGATCTCTAACCAGCCGCTGCTATACGTTGTACGGAAGACGAAAACGTAGTGTGGAAACCTATCCAGAAAAGTAATAACTTTAAAACAGCGTCATTAAAGTTCAATTTACTCTGACGGTATAGTGTTTTTTATTCTCGAAATCTATCAGCATTGTCGATCTATGAAATCTCTTACTAAGGCCAACGACCTACTTTGTTCTACGTCGAAACGCTCCAAGTGGTCGAGTCGATTTTTTCTCCATTTTCCGATGAAATGCTACCTGTCTCGGCAACTAGGCAAGACAAAAACCGACTCGTTTTCCTAGATTCTTTTTAGCTCATTCAATGATCGCTGAATACATTTTCAATAAATTTTCACTTTTTTTTTTATTTATTGCATTGAACCTCATATATTTAGAGCTAAGTATCCACTAGTGGACAATAAATGTCTGTCTGTCTCTAAGATTAATAGCTAGAAGTTTCTGTAATATGTTCATTTTAATTGGATTTCGCTCAGACTTCTGAGATATCAATTAGTATTGTTAACAATTAAGATTAGAATGGATGTACTTACATGATGCAGATATTAAATTTTCTTGCAATCTTAAGTACAATAATTATTCTTCATTGATTTTGAGGTATTTATATTCCAAGTGCTTAAGTATAAAAAGTAGTGCTAGACGACTTTTTTCAGTAAAATATTTCACGAAAATCTATCTTTAATCTTCTTAAAATATTTTTTTTCATTTCAATGTCATAAGACAGTATTAACTTTAACTTTGTTAAAGCGAACGAAAACGCCCTTTCTAAAACGCAAGGATTAAGGACACTGCATTGTTAATGCAGTCATTGCAACCTTTAGATGAATGTACTTTAGTCACGTAGGTACCTTGAGAAGTTGTGTTACTCAATGGAAGAGATCGAAAATTATCCATCGATATTCGAGTGACTAATTTAAGTTATTAGATAATAATGTCACTGTCAGAACTTTTTCCTGGGAAAACAACTTATAAACGAAGAAATCAGGCCAAGGTGATCAGACTAGATTAAAGCTTTGAATTAGAAAATATTCATGCCTACTTTACTTGCCTACAACGCCACGTTTCCACCGAAAGCTTTTTTTGAAATATTCGCGGGAACTCCGGGAATTTGCAGGAAAATAGTAATGGCATCACCGACCCACCGACCACCACGTTGAAAACGTGTAGTTTTTCAGACACACACCTTTGTGAATTTTATGAAAAACTCTTAGGCATGCAGGTTTGCTCGCGATGTTTTCCTTCGCCTTTAAACGAAGTGATAACGCACATTGCTCCGAAAAGTTAGAGGTGCGTGTTCGGGGATCGAACCCCGGACACCACCCAAATCGTAGGCCGAGATCTCAACCACTAAGTAGGCGAGGTCTCAACCACGTTTTACTAGATGATACCTGCGACTGCCTCCACATAGATTTAGGTCTAATACAACGGGAATTCTATAATTTTCCGGGATAAAAAGTAGCCTATGTCAGTCCACAAGACTTTGATTTTAGGGTGTACTTATGTAGCCAACCTATGCAGAGAAACAAGTCGATCCTTTCCTCTGTACCAGCATGATTGAAGGACAAACAAACACACTTCGCATTTTATCATATAACCAGATGAAGCCCGCGACTTCGTCAACGTGAATTTAGTATATTAATTACCGCGTGAATACCTTAATTTTCAGAGATAAAATATAAAATCTTATATTTCTGTACCAAATCTCATCAAAATCACAGCAGCAAGGTTTTAAAGCGCAGCAGACAGACAGACAGATAGAAACACTTTCGCATATATATAAGTACTAGCTGATGCCCGCGACTTTGTCCGCGTGGTTTAAGTTTTTTGTTATTCCCGCGGGAACTTCTTAATTTTCCGGGATAAAAAGTAGTAGCCTATGTCACTCTCCAGGTCCTCAACTATTTCCATGCCAAATCACGTTGATCCGTTGCAGCGTGATTGAAGGACAAACCAACAAACCAATAAACAATAAACCAACAAACAAACACACTTGCGCATTTAGGTATACTATTAGTATGATGGATTGAGCATTATTTTTATGATTTGTCCTATATACTAAATAATTTCGCTAAGGTTTTCGCCCTTAGGAAAATTATACATGTTATAGGTTAAATGCTACAGGTTAAATGTTAACATCCCTATTAAACATAAAACTTATTAAAATCGTGAATCACTTACGAAAGTGAGCCTAGATCGCAATTAGGTTGTTAAGCAAGATTTCGCGTTGCTACAGGGAAAAACCTAATGAGAAATATTTCGCCCCGGTCCATTATGAAAGGTTATTTTGTCTCAAGGTCGAAGTATGGATCTGTATAAATGTATATTGCAAGAATTTTGCATTGAGACATTTTGGAAAGTACAATAAGTGTTGCACATTTTCCATTATTGAAGTTCCTACAACATTCTTTTTTAAATTAAAACTATCTGATTCCCGCGATTTCGTCTGCTTGGATTTAGGTTGTAAGAATCCCGGAAAACTCTTTTTTCTTCACAATAATAATTAGCCTAATGCACCCTAGGTCCTGATGATGATGCAGTCTAAGGTGGTAGCGGGCTAACCTGTTATATTAAATCGGTTTCTACACGACTTAGTACCGGAACGCTTAATCGCTTGGCGGTACGTCTTTGCTGGTAAGGTGGTAACTATAGCCACGGTCGAAGCCTCCAGATCAAAAAGTGTCATAAAAATAGATAAGATGGGACGGAAAATCCGACACGACCGGTGAGAGATCAGGCGCAGGACCGACGGCCTAACGATGCTCTCCGAGGCACGGGGATGAAACACCGCCAACTTCCTAACTCCGGGCTAGTACTGAGAATTTCTGGTCAGAAAAACCCAATACTTGTTGTGACCCGACCCGGGACTCGAACCCGGGACCTCGTCGGCCGCAGTCGAACATGCTAACCACTAGACCAACGAGGCAGTCAAAAATAGTTATTTGTTATACAAGAGTGAAAAGTTGTTTTTTAACCGCGTGCTCAATTTTGATGACCGAGCAAGCGAAGGATTCTAATCACGATCACGAGCGCAGCGAGTGGTTCAAAAATTAGAATCCTGAGCGTCAGCGAGGGAATCAAAAGAGCACGAGGTGAAAAATCTTTTCACTCGAGTGCAACACGTAACTTTTCATCCCACCTCAGCGAGGAAATGACATGACGTGAAAGAAAATGGTGCGCGCAAAGCAAATTAAAAAAGTACACCAAGAAGGTTACGAGTGTGAGTTCTTAACAAATTAAAAACGGTTGTATGGAAATTCGGCACCATAGAGGTAGAAGTAAATAGGTTTTAATGATGTTTTGAATTCACAAACTTCATAGACGAGTGATATTTACTAACGTGCACACGATGTTCTAAATTCATTTTACTTTATCCTCAAGAGGATAATAACGGCTTTTGCATTCAGATATCGAAGATTAAAAATACTCTTTCCGAGATGGTGGGATGAAAAATAGATATAGTTGTATGAACGCGATTTTCTACAGTTATGCTTCTTAAAAAAATGCTATTTCCTTAAATTTATGCTCTTCGTATAAGCAGGAGAAAAAAAAATCAGACATTGTTATAAAAATAAGTTCACCCGCCTTCAATAAGTTCAGATACCTGCTCAGTGCTTTTTGCTGAAATCCTTAAAAAGGCGCTATTTGTCACCGCTGATTAATGCTAAGTCATGTTACAGAAAAATTGTTTTGTAACGCTTCGATATTCTTAGTTTAAATTTTTACGATTACAATACATAGCACTTTTTTTTTTAATCCACTACAAGTTAGCCCTTGACTGCGATCTCACCCTGATGGTAAGTGACGATGCAGTCTAAGATGTTAGCGGGCTAACCTGTTAGGGGCATGGCAGTTATATTAAACCCATACCCCTATTCGGTTTCTACACGGCATCGTACCGGAACGCTAAATCGCTTGGCAAAATGGCACGTCTTTGCCGGTTGGGTGGTAACTAGCCACGTCCGAAGCCTCCCACCAGGCCAGACCAGGGAACAATCAGAAATTATAAATTCCCAAATTCACCCTGCTGGGGATGGAACCCGGGACCTCCGCACGTTAAGGCAACAGCGCTTATAGGTGGTTTTGCCCACCTATGTGATGTGGAAATAATAGACTTGGTCCACGTTTACAAGTATAATATTAATAAGATACAATAGATTATGTAAAACTGTACAATAGAAAATATATTATATCAAAGGAAGCGTTGTGCTGGACGTCCAACAATAGAATGGTGTGTCGTCTGATGCTATAGCGCAGCTCTCGCGCGCAGGACGTTCCGAATCCAAAAACGTTCCAAAAGCTAGTTCGAATTCCGAACGCGTAGCTTGTGTGCGTTGCCAGCTAGCAAGGAGGTAACGCCACATCCTCAACACTGCGCCACGGGGGTCGTAAAACTTACCACACCACTACTCTACCACAGTCTAAAGATATTCGTTATTTTGTTTCAGTCGTCCGACGAAGACGTAAACAGACAGAGCAACGCTGCCGTCGTCGTCGTGGCCGTCTACCGATGGAAGTCCACTGCTGACAGAGGTATTTTGCAAAGACTTCCCACACCTGCGGTCTTCTGGATCCAGGATTCCCTGGGACTTGTTTGATGTCGTCCATCTACGGAGTCTGCCAACGCTGCGCTTTCCAGTACGGGGTCCCAAAGTGCTGGACTTTGGAACCCCAACGCATATCGGTTTTTCGAACTATGCGCCCACTGCCACGCCAGCTTCGTAACACATCGAACTATCCCGAAGTTAGCTAGTTTTTATGTACCTTTTTTTTTTTGTTGACGGGGGGGAAATCTCCTTAAGATACCCGACTTCCTGGGGGGGAATCGGGTTATGTAGGATTTCTAACTACTAAAACCCCCCCGGTGGCCGACCTTAGCGCATGTTGGGAGGTTCCGAGATCTCTTAAGAACGCATCGGCGCCTCCCTTGTGCGATGCCCATAGGGCTCATCCCGGACTCCTAGTTTTTATGTACCTACTATAGCTGTACTTAATAGATTTTTGAATGAGTAAAATGTTTGTAATAAGTGAATTGTTTATCGATATTAGATATGTTACTAGCGAGTGCCCGCGACTTCGTCCGCGTGGTTTGAGGTTTTTTGGTTCCCGCGGGAACTCTTTAATTTTCCGGGATAAAAAGTAGCCTATGTGCTATTCCAGACTATAATCTCTGTGACAAATTTCAGCCAGATCCGTTCAGCCGTTGGGGCGTGATTGAGTAACAAACATCCATACATCCATTCATCCATACATCCATCCAAACTTTCGCATTTATTATATTAGTAAGATAAGATGTTAATAAATCGTATTTGACATTTCCAAAAAAAGTTTCATCATACTAGTAGCAAGTCCAACTTCCTAGGAAATGATTAGATCTAACCTATTTTATTGTACGTTATTTTCGCCCTTGAAATATCAGCGGTTGGATAACTGACAACTTTGAATACTGCGTAAATAAATCAATAAACAAAAACAGACAAAACCAATCAAAGGACGACAGCGTTGTATCCACGTGTCTTTCACCCTTCATAATATCATTGAAATAGAATGAGCTAAAATTCTACATCAAATTCTACATCATCTTCATATCAAATATCAAATATCAATCAAATCATCAAATAAATATTATAAATGCGAAAGTTTGGATGGATGTATGGATGTACGGATGTATGAATGTTTGTTACTCAATCACGCCCGAACGGCTGAACGGATCTGGATGAAATTTGGCACAGAGATAGATTATAGTCTGGAATAACACATAGGCTACTTTTTATCCCGGAAAACTAAAGAGTTCCCGCGGGAACCATCAAACCTCAATCCACGCGGACGTAGTCGCGGGCATCAGCTAGTATTTTATAATTTATGCGCGTCACTATTCATAACTTACTCGCCTTATCATTACAGGAACTCCTCAGTATAGACTTCAACGCAAATAGAGGTATACCCTATTGTACTATGAAATGTATTGTACCATAAGTAAGGAGGATCCTATTTTAAAATTCAGAAATAAATCCACAAACATTGCAAGTTATTTAAAAGCTTCTAAAAAGCTGCCTGTACGTACAGATTAACTAATTATCTAGATATCTGAGTGTAAATAACCGAACTTCATAATGTAGTCCTAATATATCTTAGTAGATTAGAGTGATAGTACAAATACATACTACATAACATTAGGTATTTAAGACTTCCTGGTAGCATTTGCAAACAAAATGCCACCACCGTCAATGTTATTGTCGTGACACGTTGGTACGGACGGTTAACGTAGCATGTGACTACTATATATTTCTATAGTGATCGTGTCAAAAAAAAGGTATAAAAACTACGAGTATTCTAGGGGCAAATACACACTACGGACAAAAAATATTGTCGCACACTTTCATACGCAGATAATAAGTGGGATATAAGAAACAACGTGTTTCCCTTACGACGCAGACGTTTCGTCCTGTCCTACCCGTAGTGTGTTTCCGCCCTAACACTATATTTAGCGCTAACTTGCAATACGTACTTACGTACGTGAGGTACACACGTTACTTGCCACGTCATAAACATGTTGTTTACAATTGAAGCCTCCCACTAAAGGTGACACGCAGACCTGCCCACTAGTGATGAGATTGACTGGTTTTCTTGTTGCCTTTTGGCCGATGATAATATGATCTAATAATGTCATCCCGACCCAATTTTGGCCACGGCGATTCGGCCAATCCCCATAGAGATAAGCCATCTGCCCGGAAGCTACAATAGTGAACAAGTGTGTGAGCAAACCTAGTTGTGTAAAACCTACTCTCTATTCCCTTACTCTCCTAGCCCGATGGGGCGGAAATCCGCTACGACAAGAGAGAGATCAGGTGCAGGACCGACGGATTTACGTACGTGGATACGCTGCCAACTTCCTAACTCCGGACAAGCATTGAGAATTTCTTGCCAGAAAACCGTAATTTATTGTAATAATCTATACTAAAGTTTGGATAGGTGGATGGATAGATTTTTGTTACTCAATAATGCCAGTACGGCTGAACGGATCTGCATGAAAGGCACAGAGATAGATTATAATCTCGAATAACACAAGCTACTTTTTATCCCGGAAAATGAAAGAGTTCCCGCGACGTGTAAATTGAGGTTTTTTGAAGAGAGAAAAAACCTCAATACACGCGGATGAAGTCGCGAGCATCATCTCATAATACCTAAGTATTATGGAAAACATATTTGACGCTAGTTCAGTGTTCACTTAATTTATTCTAAGAATTGAACACATCAATTCACGCCTTCGAATCAGTCAAATAGTTATCGATTGAGATGTAAGATAGTATAACATAGTCACTACCATCGACCACGCAGTTTTCTCATTAGGTATTACTAGATATTTAATAACTGTAACAGAAAACACATTTATATCACTATCACCAAATAATCGTATCATCTAAATCATTAGCAAGTTGAAGTGATAGTGGGCAGACTATCCTTTTAGACTTTAGTAGAAGCAAAGTCCGGTCTAACAGAAACTTTATGAGTGAGACCCTGTGTAAGATAGTTCAGCGTGGGGTACCTTCACTCGGTGGGAAGTTGGGAACCCTCTATCATGATGGGTTAATTATTATTTAGGAGGATTGTAGAAAGGTACACTTTTCTTGACGTTCGTTCCGATTTCTTCCTTTCAAAGGGGTGAACTGTACTTTACTGATTTTAGTAGGAATTCCGTTGACTCAATACATAATTATAGATTATGGAAAAGTTCTCCCTTTTGTAAGAAACCGCTTTAAGAAGGAGAAAATGTGCACTTTAGTTCGGAATAATAGTTTCTGATAATAATGATAGTTTTTTAACCCTTGTGTTTGAAGTGATCGAATTTTAAAATCGAGTTCCAGGAGTACACATAGTTTTGAAAGGAAACCCAACTAGTATGCATTCGCTAGCTGAACAAGGATTTGTTAACTCAAACTAAGTACGTAGCAACTTTTGAGGAAAAGCCCAGTTACTGACAGCTCCGAAACCCGGGCTTAGTTAACGGATATTGAAAATGAGTTCCATATAATATTGTGCTACTTATAAAATCATAGGCCACGATTGCACTAGTACTAGCAGTAGTATTAAGTTATTCCCAACGACCTCAATTTACATAGACGGGCCCTGTCGAACAAAGAATGTGGACTTATTTTACTAACGCCATCTAGTCTGAAAAGTGAGACAGCGCTATGTCGGGGACAAGGACTGGCTTATACAGGTGAGGGGCATGCACCACAAGTCGGACGCCCAACTTTTTTCTATGAAAGGGCCCATCTAGTACTTACATATATATCGATGGTTTTCCTTAAGATAAGCACATAACTAACGCACAAACTATACGCGACTTACATGACTGTTAACGTTTCGTAAGTTACTCATATGTACGCGACTCAGATGTACATGTTGCTTTTCGGTAGAATATGTTACTTTACCACTTAATGGTGTCAATTCTTGTAATTATATGTTCACAATCTATCTAAACATATCTGAATTGCAGGAATTGGTATCACTAGAAATCCACCTACATAATAACGCTAATACGCTAATCCATACTGATATAATAAATGCGAAAGTATATCTGTCTGTATGCAACGCTTTCACGGCCTTTCTTCTTCATCTTTGCAAAAAAATTAAGAAGTTCGGTACAGAGATAGGTGGCATCTCTGGCAATTTTTATCCCGGAAAATGAGAGAGTTCTTGCGGAAATCAACGGGAATCAATAATCCTTAATCCACGTTGCTTGTCCACCAGTTGGAGTACAAGCTATCTATTTCCGACTGAGCACGTGTCTCCTGTCTGAACGAGATGGGTTCGGCCATAGTCCACCACGCTGGCCAAGTGCGGATTGATAGACTTCACACACCTTTGAGATCACAATGAAGAACTCTCGGGCATGCATTCGATGATTTCAAAACAAATGATACTTAATTTTTTTAAATGCACATATCTTCGAAAAGTTGAGGTAAAATCTGTCTAAATCACCTATTTCGGTAGCAAGACAGCTACCTATGTTACTTGAAAGAAAAGCACATATATCCGTTTAAATAAGTAGTTTGTGATTCATATATAATAATTGGTGCTTCGATTAATCAAACAATAACGGATCTGAAACAGTGGGCTGACAATAAAATGGGTATTTAACTAGCATCTAATTCTGTATTCAGAATCTTTATGAGGTTATTAAAATTACACACGGTTGTGTATTTCCCAGCCTATTGCTTAGAAGTCGCGTTCTGTATTCAATGGCCTTATGTCATTTCCATACGTCCTGCATCTAATAATAGCAAGGTTTGGACTGTGGTTTGGACCTGCACAAAGCTTTGGCTCTGGGATCCCCAAAGTGGTCGGCATCGATCCCAAGGGTTCGAAATCGGTTTCCCAGGGGTTGAAATAAATGAAAACTGATTTTGGGGGTCAACGAGGTCTAAAAATCGACCCCTGTTTTAATGTATTTTTTCAAAAAATAATTTCCAACTTATTACGTAGTATTTTTACGTAATTTGTATTAATAATTATTAATTACACTTGATGATACGAGTATGATAAGTCAACAGGCAAGACTCTACCACCGGTTCGGAAAGGTGAATCTAATGAAATGACTGTGGATGATGAAGCTCAATAAAGGCCAAAAATAGTAAGTAAGGCTTTGGGTTGTTCTTTCATAAAAATACGCATTGAATTGAGAGCCTCCTTCTTTTTGGAAGTTGTTTTAGAATAAGCAAGATTTCACAAGATAGTACTAGCCCGGAGTTAGGAAGTTGGCAGCTTTACGACGTGCTCTCCAAGGTAAGGTAAGGAGGTCCTACTTAGAGGATTTCATTTAAAAGAAAAAAAACAAACTCCTTCGGGTTTTGAAATTCTTTAATTACAAATTAATTAAGTGCATCAAACTTTTACAGTCTACTTCAACATTTAACTTTTAAAAATACACATTTATAGCTTTTATCCAGCTCTAACACTAACATATTAAATCGTGTCCCACAGTGAACGCCGACTTCCGCTTTTCGAGGATTGTTATATATTGTTATAAGTATTCCTTTAAAGTTTAAACTGGCTATCCATCATTTGACATTGGTAGAGATAAAGCCCAAAACGGAGTTCTGTTTTAAAATATAAAATTAAAATTATAATTTGTTACAATAATAATACCTTACACATTACATTTCACATATAATATTTTACGCTTATCGAGAAGAACTAGCACGAAACTCGGTGGTTGCTCTTTTTTTAAAAGTTAAACAATAAAATCAAGTAGGTATAAAGTATAGGTATAGGTATGCATAATATATGGAACCGCAGTCTCACGCACAGCTGGAGCGAACAAAATTCATGCTTTTTTTATCATATAAATTATTTAACTGTCTCCATCTATAGGTAATTTATCACTCTCCATACAGATCATAGGTGTATGAACTCAAAACATAACATTTCCTTTTTGTCTTCATTGAAATCGGATTAAATTAGAACGTACAAGTATGTACTGAGACCTTCGGGCCGAGGACAGAAGCTCTGCCATCTCAAAATTCCTAGTAAATTGATTGGATAAGGGCGAAAACGCACTACGGACCGGACAGCAACCTGATGGTAAGTGATGATGCGGTCTAAGATGGTAGCGGGCTAGGCTAACCTGTTAGGGACATGGCAGTTATAGTAAGCCCATACACCCCTATTCGGTTTCTACACGGCATCGTACCGGAACGCTAAATCGCTTGGTGGCACGTCTTTGCCGGTAGGGTGATAACTAGTCACGGCCGAAGCCTCCCACCAGCCCAGACCAGGGAAAAATCAGAAATTATAAATTCCCAAATTGACTTTGCCGGGGATGGAACCCGGGACCTTCCGTGTTAAGACAACAGCGCTCAACACTGGGCCACGGAGGTCGTCATAAGCGCTTTTATACATATAAAGCTGCACAGACTAGGGTGACAGGAAAAACGTGGACGTTGTATCCCTAGTGTGTTTATGCTCTACGAATACCTACATACCTAATGTTTTATATTATATACCTAGCTATTCCTGGTAGAAATACTTCTGTGCTTACATTGTCTAAATATAGACTATGTACATTGTAAGGAAAAAATAATTTTAACCTTGAACGTAGCGAGTAATTTATCGATCATTTTTTTGGCACAAAGCGAGATGAAGAGATGGCTCAAGGTTTTTAACACGCTTTTATTAGCTTGGCTTACGGTCCGTTTGCAGAAACGCCGGGACCCGGGTTATCCTCTTATCTCAGAGTTAGTTGATACTTTGACAGAATTCCTATAAAATCTTCTGTCAACATTTCAAATTTATTTCTGGGTTAAACGTGACCCGGTGAGTTTACAAGTGTGCCTGAGGTATATTAAAAAATACTGGAAGATATTTTAACCAATTTCTAAGTGTCGTATCGATTTGAAACTTTGAATTTTTAAATAATCTTACCGGTGAAAAATAAAATTATTTGGTTCCATCGAGCTCTGATGGAATTATAGTATGTGGAGAGCGGAATGGCTTCTAGTAAAACCCTCAAGTTTGGACTCATTTGGTTTGTTTTGGTTGTGCAATAACATCATATTATGTACAAAAGCGTGTTATTTTTTTGGATTCCGTAGTCAAGGAACCCTTAAAATTTCGCCATGTCAGTGCGTCTGTCCGTAGCTTAGAATTTTTAGCTTTAAAGTGCCAATTTATTGTTAGATTCAAGTGTAAGCTAAATGGCAATTTTCGATTACGTGAAAAAAATCATGGCAGTAGTATTCATACTAATGCGAAAGTGCGTTTGTTTGTTGGTTTGTCCTTCAATCACGCCGCAACGTAGCAACGGATCGACGTGATTTTTGGCATGGGTATAGTTGAGTACCTGGAGTGACATGGGCTACTTTTTATCCCGGAAAATTAAGGAGTTCCCGGGGGAATTTAAAAAGTCGCGAGCATCAGCTACTATATAATAAAACGAAGTTAAAGGAAATATCATAGCTAAATACGCTTTACAAGTTAATGAGTGGTATTCAACCAACTTATAAAATATCCGCATCTTATGCCAGGCAAATACGAAACCCTACACTGCGCGTGGCTCGACTCGCACTTTGCCGGCTTTTTTCAATAGGTAAATACATTAATAACAACAAAATTAAGTAATGCAAGGCCACTGACAGAAACAAGTTTGAAACTAAAATTATAAAATATCGTAGACTATTAAAAGAAAAAAAAAAGCATTTGTAAAACCTGTGAGTTGGCAAAAAACTGTTTGTCCTGGCAAAGTCGCGACAAGGTCACCTCGCAAAAAAGCATCGAGTAAATCAAAACAAGCTTTTATACATAAATATTCAACTTTATATTTAGCGGGCGATGGAGAAGGACGCTTGGAGTACCTATCCCTACCTAATCAAATCATAAATGTGGAGATCCTTATGTATAGTAGGAGAGGTTGAGAAACGCGTGGCCTAGTTGCGACAACGCACATCAGTCTGGGATAACTGGATGGGTAACCGAATTTGGAAGTCCGAAATTGGCCTTTCCGTCTCTTCCGTGCCTCGGAGAGCACGTTAAGCCAGACGGCTTATCCCGATTATTAATTACTAGATGATGCCCGCGACTTCGTCCGTGTGGATTAAGGTTAGATTTAGAACCTCTTTTAGATTTTGTGTAATTCCAGAACGACAATGGATCCCCCAACAGTTCATTTTGGACTCGTTGTTCATACCTTTCGTGCGCAAGAGCTATCATCCTTTTTACATTTGCCCTACACTGAGCGAACGCTTCGTAGTCGTCAGGGGCTTTGCCCGCCTTGTATCGCCGGTGAAGATCAGCTTTTAATTTTATGTTGCGAATAATTTCAACCGTGTACCACTCGGGATAAACGTATCTCGGGGTAACTGTACTTCGCTTTTTTTTTGGAACACAGTCATCAATAATAGAATTAATAGTATTATAAAAATAACTCAAACTATACTCTAAGTCCATCTCATACATCGGAGTCCAGTCAGCGGTCGCAATCGCCGAATATAATGACGAAAAGTCAGCTTTATAAAAGTTCCAGCCCATAGGCGTATGCGTGGTTGCAGCTGACTTCGCGTCACTAGCACAGCTGAGACGGCGCGCACGTAGTGTCACTGATACCTCGAGCGGCGGGTGATGCGCGTCTACGGGCACAAGCGGCGCCGCCGCAGCGCGCACGCTCACCCCACCCCTCTCTGATAACGTACTTAAAACTAGGTCTAGGCACCTGGTATTACAGTTGCCTATATTGTTACTCTGAGTGAACCCACAATACGTCTGAAAATATTCAAAATAATTATTTATACTCGACGGGCGGGAGGGAAGGTTGTTTGATTCCCGCGGGAACTCTTTAATTTTCCGGGATAAAAAGTAGCCTATGTCCTTCCCCGGGATACAATCTACCCCTGTACCAAATTTCATCAAAATCGGTTGAAGAAATGGGCCGTGAAAGCGTAGCAGACAGACAGACAGATAGACAGACAGACACACTTTCGCATTTATAATATTAGTATGGATAGTAAAGTAAAGTAAAAGTAAAATATACTTTATTGTACACAAAGAAATTAAATAAAAAAAAAAAACAAACAAATTAATGGAATAGTATGGATGAAATAGTATGGATGGATTATCATTAACATCTGATAATAATCGTTAATAACCGAGAAAAAGTTGAAATGGTACCTACTCTTAGTAGAGTCGTATGCGGAAGGGCCTGGGAACCCACCGCATTATTGTCACAAGAACACCCCTGCCATTATGTGATTAATGGAATGGGGTCACGACCCTCAGCAATGAGGAATGCAACGCAGAAGTATGTATTAATTATTTTCCATACTGACCCAACTTCTATTACTTTTTTTTATCCACTACAAATAAGCCCTTGACTGTGATCTCGCCTGGTGGTAAGTGATGATGCAGACTAAGATGGTACCGAGCTCACTTGTTAGGGGTATGGCAGTTATATTAAACCTATACCCCTATCAGTTTGTACACGACGTCTTACTGGAACGCTAAATCGCTTGGTGGCAAGATATGTAATATTTTTTAATATAATGATGCCTTTATTTATAACTAGATGATTCCCGTGACTTCGTCCGCGTGGATTAAGTTTTTTTGATTCCCGCGGGAACTCTTGAATTTTCCGGGATAAAAAGTAGCCTATGTCCTTCCCCGGGATACAACCTATCCCTGTACCAAATTTCATCAAAATCGGTTGAACAGATGGGCCGTGAAAGCGTAGCAGACAGACAGACAGACACACTTTCGCATTTATAATATTAGTATGGATGATGTCTTAGGCACGACTATTGACCCTCTGCAGAGAGAAAGTTAGGATATGCCAATTGCCATTTATACTTATGACCAGAGCCTACCTGGCGCAGTGGTGAATGCTGCGTCGAATGAGACCTGGCCAAATGAGGATTGGCAGATTTCACACCTTTTTGAGAAACATCTAAGACTGCATCATCACTTACCATCAAATGAGTCTTCAAGGGTTAGCTTGTAGTGGTGTAAAACAAGCATTACGGCAAACTCTCAGGCACGCATATTTCCTCACGATATTTTAATTTAATCACTGCTTTTGTGTGACTCTTATTATTATTTAAGCCTTCTTCTAAAACTATTTTGTTTTCTTTTATATAATATAGTTTGTGAATGTGTACTTTTTTATATGTGACTTGGTAATGAGGAATAACCATGCAGATCGCGAAATCCTGTTCAGTAACACGGCATAACGCCTCTTACTATATGTTGACAAATATACTTGAAAAAATTTTGCTCATAGAGTTCTTGTAGGTACCTAGTTCCTACCTACTTCATTTGTACGTTATTGCGTGGTAGTATAGCCCTACAAACTTATCTGACCCGGTGGCCAAAATTGGAACAAATTTTTATGCCTGTTTAGTTTTAGTTTTTATTTTATTTTTCTTATATACTAGCGACGCTGTCATCGGGTCAGAAAAGTTTTTTTTTTATCCACTACAAGTTAGCCCTTGACTGCGATCTCACCTGATGGTAAGTGATGATGCAGTCTAAGATGGCAGCGGGCTAACCTGTTAGGGGCATGGCAGTTATATTAAACCCATACCCATATTCGGTTTCTACACGGCGTCGTACCGGAACGCTAAATCGCTTGGCAGCACGTCTTCGCAGTTAGGGTGGTAACTAGCCACGGCTGAAGCCTCCCACCAGGCCAGACCAGGGAAAATTCAGAAAATTATAAAATTGACCCTGCCGGGGATCGAACCCGGGACCTCCGCACGTTAAGACAACAGCGCTACACACTGCGCCACGGAGGTCGTCAAAGTTTGACGGACTATATCTACTTAAGGGCCACCAAAGTACCAAAGTAAACGTTAAACAATCAGAATAAAACAATAACATAAATTATTAAATATAAATTAATTTATTATCCCTTTTTTACATTTTTAATTAATTTTATATACACGAATAATAATATTCAAACTATTATGTACTTACTTATTTATATTAATTCATCGACTAATTAAAATTTTAATCGGCTATTTCAGACTAGCTGATGCCCGCGACTTCGTCCGTGTGGTTTAAGTTTTTTTAAATTCCCGCGGAAACTCCTTAATTTTCCGGGATAAAAAGTAGCCTATGTCACTCTCCATCAACTATACCCATGCCAAAAATCACGTCGATCCGTTGCTCCGTTGCGGCGTGATTGAAGGACAAACCAACAAACAAACACACTTTCGCATTTATAATATTAGTATGACTGTAATTTGAACGTGTCATAAAACCCGAATTTTATACCCTAAAATTGCGTTGGGTCCAACACGAGACTAGCACGTTGTTATCTATATAAATTGCTTTAATAGCAATGATCTATAGCTTTATACCTACTTCTGAAGCATACGACAAAATGTATAAGAAAAAACCTATAAATCCATATATTATAAACTGTTGTATGTCTGTCTGTTTGCAACGCTTTCACGGCCTATCTGTTCAACCGATTTTGACGAAATTTGGTACAGGTTTCATCCCGGGGAAGGACAGGCTACATTTTATCCCGGAAATCTAAAGAGTTTCCGCAGGCTTTACCTAGTACAATAATATTATTTTATATGTTTCGAACCTATCACCCAAGAAGGACCCAGAAGTAGGATAGTTTTTTTCTTATGAGATTTCGGAGCTTACCCAATCCCAATATGCAATGAAGATAACAATGATGAAGGGGTGGGTTCAAATCTCACAAACATTACTAAAAATCTCATCCTCAGAACAACAGGTTACAGTCAAGGCAATAAAGCTAGTCGACCCCAACAATAATTCCTCAGGCGACGAAACTTTACAGTAAGATAAAGTATCATGAGTTAAACGTATATTATAAAAAAAATTTGTTGGATATTTTTGTAGTATTGGTTCATACCATACTACAACACTGCCAAGTTTTAACGACTGAGGATTTAATGCGGGGGTCTCCATACAACAAACCGCCCCATTGCCTAGACTATTAGTAAAGTATTTCAATGATTTCCCTAATGTCCAAAGACATACTCGTAAAAGATCTCATATAAAACCTAAATCACCCGTTTCTTTATCAGTTTCGTCCGAGCTTTAGATTTACTAAATGTAAGTCTTTTATATACAAAATAAAATACAATTATTACCAGTTACAATACTAGGTCTATATTATTACGATTGCTTATTTTACAAATGGCTAATTCTGCTGGTCATAATCTCTAAACTGACAGGTCCAAAACTAGTGCTATTCTTTTTCGCGTCGATCATAATGAAAGGAACAATAAAAAGTATTTAGTTCCGAAAGTTAAGTTTAGAGATTGTGTACTATAGAATAAACCACTGTTTAGAATTGCAGTAGGTTTTAGGAAAGTTAAAACTAAATAAATAAAAGCGGGAGGAATGGAGAAAACCAAGCACGTGCGTAAATGGCACATGTTTTAGACTTAACATTAAATAAAAACTTAAACTAAAACGCTTCTGTACATTAATAGATTAAAATAACTTATTAATATTGCTAAGGAAGATTATAGAGAAGTGAAAATTAGCAAGATTTACTGTTATGGGTCTTTAATTATTATTTTTTTAATTTAGTAAAACGCTATAAATTCTAAAAACGCTTAAAATTCGAAATTTTCGATCGATTGGTTCGAAAAAAGAATAAAATCCGAGTTTAAGTCCAAAGTACAGATCAGAAGTTTCAATATCTTTTATTTTTAGTTTTTCAAGGGCGACGACGTAGCAATCAGAAAACATACTTTTTTAAAGTAGGTAACTAAGTAGTAACTTTTGGAATGACACTGGAAAACTAATTTATATTATAGTTTATCTATAAATTAGAGGTAGGAAAAAGAGCTTCCATAAAAATCCTATGAAATAAAATAACTTGTTTCAAGGATGATCACATATTATCTGCCACCTGTTTGAATTAATATTAAGATTAAAAATATATCAATTTTCAATGTAAATTTAACGTTATTTATAATTAGAGTAATATAAAATTGCAACATAAAAAATATGCTAGCTGTGGTGTTTGTAATATCTATTTCGATAAATATGTGGAGTTTATTTTGTTTATCGTATAATGTTATATTGCCGATCTTACGAATAAAAAATAGGCATTCATAGTTTATAAACGAGCGGTTCGTTCGTTATACCATATCAATTCATATTATCATCCCATCATACAAAATATATTTTGGAAATTAAAAATATAATTTTTGGCAATACTAGGCCATTTTAAAAAACTACTTTCTTCTGGGCTAATTAATTAAAACCAACCCTATCAATGAAGGTAGACAAATTATCACTCTTAACTATGAGGTTTTCTAAGTCTACCCCGTCAAAATCCTCTTTGCTCATTACAAAATCGGTTTCTCATGCATCCTCCCTGTACCTCTAGCACCCAACTTCCCTTTTTATAATATCAAGCCTATTTACTTGTTAATTTTATTATTTGACACGCTTTTAATTATGGCAAAAAATTATTAAGATTCATGAAATTAAAGTTATTGAGTTTATTAACAATTGCGTGATCGTTTTGATGATAAGCAAAATCTTATTAACGAGTAACACTTCTTTGAACGGATCTTGAGAGTTACTCAGATCTTTTTTCGAGCCGAAGCCTCATTCACGTAACTTCCGGCCACATTATTCAGTACCACAAAACAGAAAAACTGTTTTGTAACTTTTAATATATTAGGGTCTCTATTTTTTTGATTACTACATGATGAGACAAAAATCTTTTGCCGCATCATTTCTTTTAATAATATAAAGCATGGTGATAGGCCTGTAGAGGTAAAAGGGCTGGCTAATGAGTTTGGTGCTAGAGAAACAGTGGTGCCAATTCAGGTGCACAAAAATTCTTTAAGAAACAAAATTGACTAAAATTTGTGATATCCTTTTCACAATGGGGCTGATTCTGTAGTGCACAATCTCTAAACTAAAATGACAGCATTAAAAATATTGCTAAACCTTTCGTAATACTCCCTGCAGAAAAGGACAGAATTTGATATTTTAGTTAAGAGATTGTGTTAAACATAATTGGCCACAATGTCTAATTTAGAAAAAGATAGCACTACTTTTAGTATAAAGATTTGTGTACAACCAAATCAGCATAATCCTCACTTCATATGTACAACATAATTAAGATGAGGCTCCTAAATTAAAGCGAATATTTACAATATTGAGCACTCGCAACACATAGTGCGTACTATGACACTTTCGGAAAAGTTTCTAGTCCATGGCAGTTCAGTCCAACTTTCAGTCCCCAGTGGAATTAGCCGGAGCCGCCCGTGTAAGCGTCTGTGGCAGCAACCCGACCTGCGCGAAAGACACTCTGTACCGTCTGAGCAGCGCCCTGAAACGTATAACGCAAGGAATTAGAACCAAAGGAATAAAAATCATTTTTATAACAAGCTTTTATCGTCCGCCATGTTTAATTTAGTGTGACGCCATTTTATATTTCGTATTATTGTCAGCAAACCCTTATGATTTATACTCATAACATGGGGGTGCTAAAGTAACTAGTCCGCCATCGTAGGGATTCCGCCATATCCTCTCAGTTGGCGACCGCCATTTTGTACACCAACGGCCTAGCATGTTATTATGGCCATATCCCGTCATGACTAAGTAACGTCATGCTAATGTGTAAATTAGCATGACGTTACTTAGTCATGCATTGTCATCCAAAAAAAAAAAAAAAGGGGTAAGTGTTCCAAAATTCATTTGCACGATGTGAACTAAAAACAAACCAACAAACAGTTTATAAATAAAGTAAACAGTTTTTAAACAGTGGTAAATAAAGGAAACGGTGACAGATTAACTGACTGCTCTATTAACGCACAGCTCAACGACCGGACGGATATGGCTAGGCAAATGAAATAGCTATTCTAATGTAAGCATCCGGTAAGAAAGGATTTTTGAAAATTGCACACCTCGAAGGTGGTAAAATTGGGGTTTAAATTTACTAATCCAAATCTAACATAACGAGACCGAAGCCGCGCGAAATATATGTGCTAGCTTCATTGACTTCATCTTACCAGAAACATACAAAATAATCTTAGGTGAAATTATAACAATATTATAAAATTACGAAAGAAGGATACCAACAAAAACAAGCTTAATTTATTACACAAATAAGTTAAAATTTAGTAGATGATGACATTGCTGTTAAAAAAAGCTGGCTGCTGTTAATTTAGAATACCTTTCACTTCCTGATTAATTTTGATGCTAGCCTGAAATATAAATCTGATAAATTTTTGAAAATCATCAATGAAAAAACAACAAAATTTAATTATTCTACAAAAAAAACTTCAATGTTCCTACAGAACATAGAAGTTGTTCGATCGAACCAAATTAAAAAAAACATAACATGAACTGCATTGGTACTGCAACGATTTTCCTCGTAATGTGCTAGTACTTTATTCCTCTAAAATATTTACTATACTAAGTCTTACCTGTATAGCAGCTCCTAAGAACTGCGAAAGAGCCCTCGTCATATTAATAGCTGCCGACACAAGTTGACCTCTAGCTGGTGCCTGTTCTGAAGCTACTACACTGGGAGGCTCCAGAGGTATCTGATACGATAAAATATTTAATATAACAACAATTATTTAATTTGGTATTTTTACCCATAGCCAAAGAAATAAATGCCCTCATAAATCCAAATTTATTGTTAAAGATATTATATTAGAACTAGAGATATCTACAATAAAGTTTAACATAAGCTGTAGTTAAAAAGATTAGGAGCAAATTAAATTAATAAGAATCGGAATAATGAAAATGGAATTAAAATGTGCTGTAGTTATATAATCCTCTTTTTAGAACTGAATATACATAAATATGTAAAATATATACGGTGGTACATGTGTTTTATAATTATTTACATACACATTAAAAACTTTAGAAATATGCATAAAAATAAAGAAATGTTTTGAAATTGTTAATGTTAAATCTTTCACCAAAATAAACTTGTGTTAAAATTATCAAATGATTAATTATTATTTATTATTTACATGATATCTTTATGAAGAATTTCCACAGATGGCATTTTATTTATTAGTAAGTTTATTTAGTTTAATAATTTTATCTTGAGGCACTGGTCTTTTAACAGAGGACAAAAATATTCAGTAATACATTAGTTCAACGGAATTTGATTATTTCATGCTCGGAGAAAGCGTCAATTATTTTGTTATCAAATAGGGGAGAGTACCAGTGTTAGGGTAAGCGTTTAAGAATATAGTGGTACGAGTAGTAGACATTTAAGATTCATGTTATTGATTAGGTACGAAGAGGAATTTACATTTACTCACCAAATACATTTTTTGTTAACACAAACACTCACATTATTTACATTAACTACTATATATATCTAAGACTACTTTAGAAATTTAAAGCGCTCAAATTGATACCACCTACACCTACCTACACCTACACTTACCTTCCTATCTGTAAATAAATCAAAATTGTATATCAATGTATGTACAATGATATACAATTTTGATTTATTTACAGAATCGGTGTAATATATGGTTTTAGTATCTTGAACTCCCGCAACCTATATCAACTGTAGCAGGTGTTATAAGTAAAAACTATACTTTGCAAAAAAAATCAGGGATTTAGATTATCAAAATTATTGTACAATCTGTTTTAGTTAAATAGTTGTTCTACTTCTAAATCAGGATATTTCTGTAAACAGATCTGCAATCATAATAAAGCGCTTGTTTTATTTTGTCACATCGCCATTCAACGTATATCGCAACCAATATTTTTTAAATTTTAAAATGTGCTCTTTTGCTCAGTGCAATCAATTATAATTAATATTAACATGTAAAATTACAAACGGTGTGTTAGTAACAATAATAATACACGATATAATTTTTCTAAATTTATTACAATTTGGGAATATTATACGTAGTTTAAAACGTATAGGATACAATGAAACAATATTTACACATGAATACTACTTACTAAATCATGAAAAGGAAGATATTTTGATTTTGAATATAAATAATATATTATACTGCTGATTTTATTAAAGTTTTGATAAGCTTTGAAGCACAAAAATGGAAATCAAAATGTAGCTAGTGAAGCAATTGCATAATAAATAACTTTCTTAACTAAAGCTAACTAAAAATAACAGAATAATGATTTGTACTCCGTCTTAGATCGTGATTTTAATGATGTAAGTTTTCTATACAAACAGGAACACAATAAAATACATCATTTTAAGTCGGAGTTCATCATCAACGCTGAACTTGCGTTTAATGATTGATTTTCTACATATTTACAAATAATTCTAGTAAATTATGTACAAAACGTTAATTAAGATATTAACATTGCCTCAGATTAAATTATAAATACAGCGGAAGTTAAGGCGAGTTTAATTTATTTTTTACATTTAATCTAAGGCTAGGATCCTCCACCTCATCCCCAATCACACAATTTAAGCAAAAGAGATGTGAAACCCACTCGATTCGACGACGACGGCCGCTCGTCAGCGTTACCAACGAAAGGGCCAGAGCCAAACCAATTGACTCTAGAGCTTGTTGCTTCGGAAGGTGTCACTGAAGGTCTTGCTGATGATGCAGGCCTTCTGCTAGGTCTTGATTCTCCAGAACCAGGAGCTGTCTCTCTCCACTGCTGCCATAGCCACGCAAGACCGTCTAAAATTGGTCTTCTTGGAGCTGGAGGTGGCGGGGGTGGAGTAGTCGTTCGCCTAGCCTTTGGCGTGACTACCACTTGGTTGAGTAAAGCCTATGAGGTTAGAGTTTGATTTAGAGATTATTTGATTAAAAATGGTATAATGAAAATGGATAACTTAACTTGAGTTAAACATTTAAAATGATATCACTAAAATTAAATTAAAAGCACTCAAAAGTATTACGTTATGCTAATGCTAATTAAAAGAAATTATAATGTTTGAAATAAATGAATATAAATAGAAATAAAAATCAAAAGCGATGACTCACAGAGAGTCGAAGTTGTTCGTCCAAAGAACTTGCCGTTGTTGGTCCAAAACCTTGCTCTTTCAACAGTGCCGCTAGCAAAGCATCATTGCTATTTCCGTACTCAGTACTCAACGAAATTGATGATTTAGTTGCTTCGGGCACCATGCCTGCTGGTTGAGCATTTATTAATTTCTTTAGCGCCTCATCACTTGTTTGACCTGAAATGTTGGATAGAAGCAGGCGTTATTTTGCGGAAGTCCATGATAGTTAAGAAGTTAACATGAGAATTAGAAGTTCAACTTCTAGTCCCTTCATGACATGAATGGTATTCAAAATTAAGCCTTGCATGGGGACCTAGGTCATAGAGGCGCCATGGATGGAGAGTGGATGTATGGACGGATGGATGGATGTTTGATAGAGTAAATCACGCCAAAACAGCTGAACGGATCTGGATGAAATTTGGCACAGAGATAGATTATAGTCTGGAATGACCTCAATGCATGCGGACGAATCCGAGGGCATCAGCTGATTGATAAAAAATACTAGAATGCATAATATCATCAACATTTATATGAAATAGGTACACCCTAATTTAATCAATTTGTACCAAAAACAAGACAGTAGCAGTAAATAAGAACAATAAAATTTATATGCAATTACTGAAAACTAAGGACTGAAGCCGTGCGATGTGCCATTGTAACCATGAGCTACGTGATAATGAAGACTGGTACTGAAGGTCAACATCCTCTTTGCATCATGACTGAGCCAGTAAAAAAGGTAAAATAATATACCCGTGAGAGCAATTTTTCCTTTTAGCGTAGTAGTTTCTTGTGCGTCTTGGATCTTGATCAATGTTTTTAGTAAATTAGCATCATCTTGTTCATTTTTTAAATCATCCTTTACCGCTATTTTCGCCCCGTATGGATTGTTCGTTGTTGTACCAATGGCATTGTTTGAAGGTCTTTCACTATCAGCCACCTTCTGGAAATAATAATAAGTATTAAAAAAATATATTGATTAATTTGCAGAAGTAAGTAGACATAGTTAAAAACGAGGTCAATATTGTTTATCCATGTTCTCACTTTTAACTTCTAAGCTTCCTGGATTGTCTTAAGGATTGGTTCAATTTAGTTTTTACTATTATTTAGATAACTGCAAAAAAATGGTTGAGGAAGAAATAAATAATAAATAAACATATCAGGTAAGAATAACCCGAAGTCGGGACAAATCAGATTATCAATAAATACGAAATCTATACTTATATTATAAATGCGAAAGTTTCATGGATGGATGTTTGTAACTCAATGACGCCAGAACGGCTGAACGGATCTGGATAAAATTCGGCATAGAGATTGTTCGCGCCCGATCATGGTCGCGAAGTGACTATCAATGTGCTGCGGACAGCCTGGAGTCCGGAGCCGAAAAGGCCTAAATAAAATAAAACGTTAAAAGTCGCTTCTTTGGTTTTGACAGCTGTCGATTTTTGCTGAAAAATTTGTAAAGTTCATTTGGAACGAGTGAAATAGAAAATTGCTGATTTCCGGTTTTGACTGGCTGGTTTTGAGCCAACCGGGAAAATTGGACTATTTTTCAAGTACATAGCCAGTTGTTCGCCACTGATTCGTCTCGGCCTGACTTCTTGACGGGTATAATTGTACTTAACCCAAGTGCCTATTATAGAATTAGTATTTAGTGATGGACTAAGTGTTAGCGTAGGTGTGAAGACAGTGGAAAAGTGGTACCAGTTGAGAAGCCTGTTTGAAGAGGAGGCCTGGAGCCCTACTGTCCTTGGAGGGAGTCATCACACCACACACCTTTCACAAACACTCACAAATAATCTTACACCACACCATAACTTCCCTCAGGACTCGTCTCGTCGCAGCCCAGCTGACCAGGTAAGTAACAGAAGTAGTAGAAGCTAGTTCACCAATTAGAAAAGGCTCTATCTCAACGACCGCGTCGCCGTCTCGCCATGGGCCCCGGGCCGGCGGCCGGTTGCTTTCGTTGAGCTAGGCGGCTGGCCTTAACAGAGATAGACTATAGTCTGGAATAACAATAGAATACTTTTTATCCCGGAAAATTAAAGAGTTCCCCCAGGAACCAAAAAACCTCAATCCACGTGGACGAAGTCGCGGGCATCAGCCAGTTTTGAAATAAAACTTACATTAGTATTTGGAAGGGTCGGAATATTAAATTTGGATGGATCTTGCCCAGTTGCCTTCAACAATGCCTGTAATAGTTTGGTATCTTCTTCGAACTGTTTGATATCCGCTTCTAATGAAGGAGGTATTTGCTGAGTAGTAGTCGTTCTCTCTGTAGTAGTCGTTCTTCTGGTCGTTGTTGGCCTAGTTGTCGTTGGCCTGGTTGTCGTTGGCCTCGTAGTAGTAGATGGTCTGCTAGTTGTAGAGGATTCCCCATTAGCGCCACCTTGTATCTCATTTAAACTTCTTTCGACGGCAAGTGCGATGACTCGGTTAGCAAGCACTGTCTCAGGATCTGCGTCTCCCGTTTGTGTGCTTAATACAGATTTCTGTAAGAAGATAAATAAAACATTTAAAATAATCAATCGGCATTATTTTAGTCGCAGTATCTTGTTAGTTAGACCTTACCAAATTTTGTAAGAAAAGCAAATCTTCTTCATCTGAAAACGTGGACGTACTGGGCATCTCAGTTGTTACAGTAAACCTTGCTGGTTGAGCTCTTCTGGTAGTTCCTAACCCACCTACACTGCGTACAGTTGTAGTCGCTCTTTCATTGAAAGGTCGGTATGTAGTAGATATTCCGATTTCTTCAGTACTTGACTGTAGTGGCTGCAACGTGGAAACAGTGAAAGTTCCAGGGTTGAGAGAATTAGTGAAGACTGGCAATGGCCGTGTTGTATACACAGGGCGAACATTAACAGGAGTTGTAGGATTTGATCCTAAAGACGTAGTCAATGGATTTGATGCTATCCTAAGATTAGAAGTGCCTCCTGATATTATTGGTAAACTACCACTATTCTGATTTCCAGTTGCTTGTAACAGTGCTTGAAGAAGCTTTGTGTCTTCTCGCAATCTCTGAATATCGGCATCTAGTGTGGATGATCTGTCTGTTGTTGGACGGTTTGTCGTGGTTGTTGTTGGGGCCATTGTAGTTGTAGTAGTCATCATTGTTCTTGGTGCCATTGTAGTTGTAGTAGTCATTGTTGTTGTTGTTGGAGCCATTGTTGTTGTAGTAGTCGTCGTTGTTGTTGGTGCCATTGTAGTAGTAGTCGTTGTAGTAGTAGTCGTTGTTGTAGTTGTTGTTGGTGGCAGTGTTTGCGTAGTGGTAATTGCTACTGGTGTTGTAGGGGCGGCTGTAGTTATTGCCCTTATATTATCCAAAGTAGGTAAATTAAGATCAGCAGGATTACGCCCCGTCGCAATCAAAAGAGCTTTTAAAAGGCGTGAATCTTCCTGGAACTGACGAATATCATCTTCAATCGATCGTGTTGTTGTAGTTTGTGTTGGTTGGGTATTTCCTGCTAGAATCGCTTGCAATAATTTAGTATTATCTGTTAATTGATTATTTTGCGCATCTTGATTTATACCACCAAAAGCATTTAAATTTTTCGGTCTACGTTCAAGTTGTTGTAGTATAGCTTGTAGTAGTTCTGTATCTCTTTGGTTAGCAGCTGCGGATTGAGAATTACTTGCTGTTGTTTGTGTAGTTGTAGATGCTGACCCATCTGTTGTACTTAGTACCGGTGTGACGATTGGTACTGCAGTTGTTATTGGTAACCATGAAATAGAGGTATCTGGTGTTACTATAACTGGGCTTTTACTTGTCATAATTGAAGCGATAATAGTTTCAGTTGCTTCCGGCGCCGATGTAGTTGTAAGAGTAGTTGGTGTAGGGGTAGTTTCAACTACGACTGAACTTTCTGTATTGCTAATAGTTGTTTGAACTGGGGTTTCAAATGCCAGTGTATTTTGTATCATAGCCGTAAAGTCATTGATATTTACGTAATTTTGTTTCTGTGTTTGTGCATTGGATTCTGTCGTGAATGTTGGCATAATCGTTTGCATTTCATTAGCTATAGTTACTTTAGGCATTTTTGTAGAAGCCAGTTTTAATACATTTGATTCTTGAGGAGATGCGGTGACTTCATCTATAGGTATAAATTTAAATACTGTATTCCCATTTCCATCATCAGGCTTTTCTGTACGAATTTGTTTTGTCTGTAATGGAGTAATTTGTTAGTTTTATATTTTATATTCTTATACTTAAGATCTGGTAAAGGAAAAATAAGAAAACTGAGTTTAAAAGAAAAACCCTCACCACCACTTACCTTTAAAAATACTTTAAAGAGTTAATTTTCTTAGCACATGCAGTATATTAATTTAATCATTGTTTGAACTTATGAAGTATGTACGAGACGTACATACGATAAAATTAGTCTTAAAATTGAAGCTCATGATAGGATTATTTAAAGTGTATGAATGTAATGTCAGGACTTAAGTAATGATTATACCTCCGGATCGATATCCAGTGTTAATATTCTTGGTTCACGAGTAGAACTTGTCATTGAGGATATGAACATCTCCTCTTTAGTGGCCAATGATATGCTATTAAGCAGAATCTCATCGACAGAAGGTAACATTGTAGTTGTGCGTAAACTCAAAACATGCGAGGCAGTGCTTATTTCAGCGGGCGGCTTATTTGTGGAGGTAGTTATACCCAATGAACTGCTATCTTTTATATTAAGTGCCGATGAAGAAATCTGCAATTATGAAATAGAAGGTTAAGCCTTGCCAGGTTATTTAAGGATGCAATTAAGGTGCATAAGGCACGCTCCGCTTACCAGAATCCCACCAACACCAAACCATCCCTCATGTGCTATATGCACTAAAAACTATGCAGATGAAAATTAAGCTCTAAGCTCAGCTTTTAAGCTTAACAACAAAAATTAATACCGTATTTTGTAGGTTATTTACAGTGTCGATGGTTAATTTGGTTTCCGATCCGTTATTTGAGGTGTCTGTGGAGGTCACAGTATTAGTGGATACTCGGATAAGGTTAGACCGTGGTCTGACAATGGCCGGAATGTTATGGATGAGGCTGTATGGATTTCTTAAACTCCATGGGCTGATTGGTAGTATGTCAATTTTTTGCATGATTCGTGGTACTCTAGTTCCATTAGGAAATTTGCGTATTACTGTGTTATTTGGTAGTACGCCGTAAATGATATATGGACTCGCTTCTGTTAATGTTTCCAGTGCATCATCGTTAGGATCTTTACGTACCACTGTATTGTTAGGAAGTATTCCAAAAATGACATAATCTTTTTTCGGAATAGGTGGTGGAGTGGCGACGTTGAGTTGTTGACTAACAGTATTTACTTCGTTTGAGTTTGTCATATTTGGAAGTGCAATTGTAGTAGTTTCAATACCTGATGTGGTTGTAGTTTCTACATTATTTTCAATTGTTACACTTGGTTCTGTCGTAGCTTCTACCTCAGTTGTTGTTGTCTCCGGAATACTCGTTGTAGTTGCTTGTATTATTTCTGCATTTGTTGATGTTGTTGTTGTATCTACTAAATCCACATTTCTAATTTTGCTTTCAACTGTTGTTGACTCAGCAATAGCCATAGAAGTGGTAGTAGACAAAGCATCAGCTATTTGACTAGCAGTTTGAAAAGCCATTGTTTCTTTTCCTAATATGCTAGGTGAAGCGGTTTCAATTCGAATTGACGTTGTTGTCATAACAAGATTTGCCTCGGTCGTTAGGAGGGACGGTAGGCTGGGGTTTGAGGAAAAGGTAGTAGTCATTATAGTATTTGTAACAGTAGTAGGAGTCGGTTCATCATTGTTGCTATTGTCAGAAGTAATTGTTGTAGTTGTTTCGGGTCTCATCGTATTTACAATTTCAGTCAAACGATTTGATAGTGAAATATTATTTTGATTTGTATCACTTATTAATTCAGTCAATGAGGCATTTGCAATCTCATCATTATGATTACGTATTAAGTCTTCAATCATTTTTAAAACTCGTGCTTTTTTAGACAGTATCCAAAGTTGAAGTCTTGATAGTTGACTTGGATCTTGTATGTTATCAATATTTTCTAATTCTTCTAATTGTAAAGATTTCGTTAAATTTGAGGACATATTAGTTAAATTTAAGGTATCAGAATCGAAGTCATTTAATTCAAAATTTGTTAGGAATGGGACTGGATCAGGTTTGTTAGTAACTTCATTCACACTCAAACTCGGATTGCTATCAGCATTTACAAAAAAAACGCCTAAGTCTGAAGTACTAGAAGATAAGACAGTATTAGCTAAAGTAGAGGTAGGAATTGTATCGAAATTTGGTAGTGATTCAGTAGGTGCTGTTAACATATTATCCGAGCTATCCTGTGAAGAAAAGCCATTTACAGCAGGATCTGTTACTGTTCTAGCAACTACTAGTTGAAAATTGTCCTCCTCCGTGCTATTTACAATATTATTAATTCCTACATTTTGGAGGATATTTTCATTTAAAGTGTTTGAAATATCGTCATTGTTGATTTGAATGTTTTCAGTATCTCTTATATCCTCCAAACTGTAAGGTGTCGTATCTGGAATTGAGTCTATGTCATTATGTAAGCTCCTACTTTTGCTTGATAATTTTGGAATAATTGTATCAAGTAATTTCACCATATCCACAGAAAGTCTAGCTTTACTATCATCGTCCATATTTTGGATAATACTTTTAATATTATCCGATAACATGCTTGTTAATCCAGAAGAAACTAATCTATTATTAGATAAAATTAGATCGGACACTTTATTATATACCGTTGTTGGGCGGTCAGTCGGTGGCTGAGTTGCGGTAAATACGGCTGTCGTTCTGTCTGTCGTTGGATCAGTATCTGCATACAGCACTTTTATGGCGAATGGTCTCCTAGCAGAAAAAGGAGTAGTGGAAAGAGGAGTGGAAGAAGGAAGTGTCGAAGGTGTATTCACAGAAGTTTTTTCATCTTCATTAATTTGTGATGGTGTAGCAGTTCCCTCAACCGGCACACGGTTAAACACATTTGGTGTAGCCTGTTCAGTTTGTACAGGATTAGCAATGGTGTTTACAACAATTGTTGAGGTGTCTTGGCTTTTTGAGCCTTCGACACTATTTACATTAGTATTGCTACTCACGCCATTGGGAGTCAATTTAACTTCATTATTAGTGTTTTGATTTTGCGTTACTGAAGTTGTTGTAGAGATTCGAGGTTTAGGTGTGGACGTTAGTATATCAGCTAGAGCATCAAAAATTGATACTGTAACTGAGGGTGAATGATTCGATGCCTCAACATTCATGACTTGTAATGGTTTTGCCAGGTTCTCGGAAAGTCTAAGGTCAGCCGACATTGGTGGACTTGCGGTCTTAGTGAAAGAAATTACGTTCATGTCTGGCCCTAATTGTGTTTCTTCTCCCTCTACCTGAAATAAGAGTTCAACTCACCCATAAATATAGAAAAAGTATGTAAAAAATACAGTAAAGAAATTTAAAATGTGATAAAGGTAATGAGAACCCCAGGAAAATGTGCGTAGACCAAAGCCTCTTTATTACTCTTGGATTGATGAAAGTTAGAAAGAAAATAGTTGCAAATTAGAGATAAGCAAATAACTTTATGATTATTGAAACCAAATTATAATTAGTAAAATATTTTAATTACTAATTTATCCAAAAATAAACAATGTTGCCTTTAAATAATATTCACTATTGTGATGTATACGCACCGTTAAATACTGTAAGATTTTTTCCTTAGTAATATTTTTGACGGTGTACTCATTCAAAAATCTAAGATATTATATTATATTAGAATCTAAAAATGCAATTTCGAATATATTCTATACTAATTAACTAATATCTATGTATTATTTATTTAGTAAAAAAACGTGCAAATAAAATGTCACAATGCTTGAATAGTATTGTTAGACTAATAGGATGTCATTAACCGGTACTGAGGCAGGTTCATGCACGCAAATCGGAGAAGTAGCATTCAGCCTCGGCATCTGTTCAGTTGTAATATCCGAAAAATCTTCTTCAAACCAGTTTGGCTCCTCGACAGACTTTGTCAAGAGATGGTCTGTCACGAAGAATTTCAGCCATGCCTTTATGAGAAATGAATTGTGTTGTTGAATAATGAAAAGCAATGAATGTTATCGATGAGCGTATTTTAAAAAAAATATGCCCCGGTGATGAAAAATGTTTGCCAATATTGATCATTCAAAACTTTGATGACGTTTCATAAAAATACTTGTTTAATATTCATACCTACTCAAAGATTAATAATTATATTAATCTTCTAATTAATAAATATTGGAACATAAAATGCAATTTTATGATATTTTTATGAGATATGATGATTCCAATTTCATAAAGGGGCTTTGTTTTTTTTTCAATTATTTTCTCAATATTATTTACGTAAAATTTCAGATAACTATCTCATTTACAATTTTTGAAAGAAATGTTAAGTATGTAAAGGGTTATTGTGTTATTACTTACAGTAGATGGTGTGACAGTGGGTACAGTAGGTTTGTAAAACGGTTTGTCGAGGTATGATGCACGATATTTAGAGCTAAATTTGTTTTTAGTTTTTTCAGGTTCTGCAAGTATCTGTAAAAATGTTGGTTAAGAACGAAATGTACATGAAAATATTATATGAGTTATTTATTGTGATAATGTACTCTTGAAATCAAAATGTATGAAGTATCAAGTTGTATGCATGTCACAACATGTGATTTTTAATTGCAGTAGGTACCATTTTTCTCGGATACAATGAATATATCAATCAACTTATTTTCATACTGTCGGACCATCCGTACTCTGTTTTTACCTCCTGGTGAAGCATCTCGACTGCAATAATTTAGAGGTGGGATGAAATCACGCATATTATATTCATTGCAGATTCACCTAAATTTGCAACGTTATCCAACTAATTTACCCTATGAATGTATCTCCATTAATTTTTAAATTTATTTTGATTGCATTAGTATACTTACACCATTTGATGAAGCCTCTGTAGTTTTTGAGAATGTGTCACTATACTTTTTTATGTTGCGCCCGTTTGATCTTGGAGTCGTCGGATCTCTACGTTTTAGTAATTTACGACTGTATTTTCTTGTTTGAATATTTCTAATAGGCGGAACAATAGTAACTGTACTTTTTTCCTTCTCTTCCAAAGCAGCTTCATTATTTTTCTCCTTATAAGTTGCATGATACTTTTGAGTGGTAGTAACTACATTGATGATTGGATTTTTTTGACTTGCCTCCATCTGACTGACGATTTCATTATCGGTGCCATTTTCTAAAGATTCTTTGCTATTAACAGTTATAATGAAACTTTGATTTTCGTTGCTTTCTTTACTTAAACTTTCTGATTCTGGTTTTGTAGGATTATTTGTGTATGTAAAAATTATCGGAGTATCTGCCGTATTTTCAGATTTTTTGTCGACTACTGTCATAGCTTCTGTTACATCTTGTACGCTTGATATGGTTGATAAAGTTGAGCTGACGGCTTTATTTCTTAATCTAGCATAGTAGGAAGTTCTTGGCAAAGTTTGTTTTGGTTTATAATTTGCCGATTTTTCAGTAACGTTTTTATTTGAATCAATAGTTTTAGGTGCACCTGTGCTTACATTAAAATTTCTCGTTACGTTTCTTCTAGGGAAAAAAGATCGTGCAACTGGTTTATTCGAGCTATTTTCAGAACGGCTATTTATAAGCGTATTCTCTGTCTTAGGAATTTCTGTTGTTGATGCCTTAAACTTTCTGCTAAATTTGTAACTGCTTTGTGTTACCGGACTAAAGCTTTTGGTCGAACTGGTGGAAGGTAAAGAAGTACTAGACTTTTTGTTCCTTGGTGTGAAGGAACCACGTAATCTGTATTCTACTGACTTGGCTTTTGGAGGTTCAGAATAAGGCGTTATATCTGCTTGAGTACTCTCATCGCTCTTAATCTCGTTATCATCTTCAAGGTTAATTTTACTCCTGAGCTGAAAAGCAGGTTTTTGCAATAGATTAAAATAGAATTCTTAAGGTTTATATGAAATGTTGAATAAAATTAAGTACCTATTTGGTAAATGACGATGACAAACTTTTATGAAGATGACGATGAAGTAGGTGGCTCATTAAATATAATGTTAAAATTCACGCAAGTTTGATTAAATTGATTTATGGAATGTGTGAAATCTGGGAACTAGTAATTTTTATGTATAGAAATAATAGACCTGTTATATTACCCGAGTATGATTTTCTGTGTCAGGAGCTGTGATAATTAATTGTGGAGAAGTAGGGTGAGTGTTAAAAACTTTTTGTGATGCTTTCACTGACAAACTCTCGCTGGGCGGAGAGCTCGCTTGTGTCTGAAATTTTTATGATCATTTTTGAATGCCAATCATGTATAAACTTTATATTTCCAATGAATGTTCGAAAAGAAAATATGATTCATTAAATGTTAGTATGGAACAATGTTAGTTATATGAAACAAACAGGAGTTCTGTTTTCAGTGCATCCTTTATTAATTCGAACATGTTATACAGTGATATTATGAGTATATGAGAAACCTAATACCTATATTAATTAAACTGAACTGACCATTGACGATTCAGATGAAGCTACTCACCGATGCATTCTTAGCTTGAATCAATGCTTTAAAACTTGGAGGATAGTTATCATCCTCACCTATTTCATCAGAGACTTTTGATTTTGCAGTTCCTTTCGCTTTGGCTCGATAGAGTGGACGTTTAATAATTTTCGAAGTCCTTGCAGTAGTTGTCTTTTCAGTTGCCTTTTCTGTGTTTTGCCTGATACTTCTTTCTGTTGACGATGTTGATGGAGAAAACGACTTTAACTCAGTTTGACTAGTAACGTTTTCCCTAGATTGACTAGATTTTACTTCATTTGATACGATTCCTTCACCCGTCAAGTTCGTATCTGTTTCTACCGGTCGAGTCTTATATCTTAATTTTCTAGGATTTCTTAGATCGTTACTTCTCGCAGTAGTTGGTTCTTTCAGCGCAGTTGTTAGTGCATTTGCAGTGCCTGAAACATCCAAATCGAGTGCTCTAATGTTAGTGCGCGTGTTAACACGCCCTCGCGTTCGTGAAGGCATGGGAGTAATCAATTCAATTGCTGGTGCCATCGAACTTCTTCTTCTAAACTGCCTACTAGGTGCAATTGCTTCTTCTGAGACATTTTTGGATAGATTAGTGGTCGAATCCGTCAGTTTCGTTTGGGTTCTAGCAGTGAAAGATGAAGTTTCAACAGTAGGGGCTTGCGTCGTTGAGGAGGGTGCGTGCCTTATAATTTGTCGTGATCTACTTTTTATTTGATTTTCCCTTTTTATAGTGGTGTCGAAATTTTCTTCGTTCACAGCTGCGGGCCTATTACGTGTTCGAGTGCTTGTCCTTCTCGAGTCAAAACGCTCGCTTTTCTGAGACTGATTACTGGTTAGGTCTGGTGCGACTGTGGAAGTGGTTTCAGGCGACTTACTCCTATGTCTGGTTCGGGAAATGTCGCGTGGGGTAACATCGTCATGCCGTTCGCCTCGTCTTGAGACTCTCGGAATGGATGTAGATTGTACATCTTCTGGTTTATTTGTACTTGTAGGACTTCTGCTGGAACTCGGAAGTCGTCTGTTGTTGCGTGTTCCGCCTTCTTCCTGAAAATCAAAAAATGTAGAGTTATTTCTCAGTGCTAGCTAACATTCAAAATTTTATCAGTAAAGTCCAAGGTTTATTTTTAATGGATGTGCATATGGCTTATCACTATTTTAGAGAAAACCAAAAGAAGATATATTATAAGTTTAAAAAACAATATCTGTCACTAAATGCACTACGATTATGCCTGAGCATCATCATCACTCATCACATCACTACAGCCTATTAACGTTCCACTGCTGGGCACAGGCCTCCACTCTCATAGGAGAGCGGGAATTAGAGCTTAGATCCACCACGCTGCTCCAATGCGGGTTGGCGGGCTTTAACGACTATTATCATGTTAGTGATAATAACCGGGACCGACGGCTTAACGTGCTCTCCGAGGCACGGGGGTGTAACACCGCCAACTTCCAACTCCGGGCTGGCACTGAGAATTTCTTAGTTGAAAAACCCTACTAACTTGTATGCCCGACCGGGAATCGAACCCAGGACCTCGTGATCCGCAGTCGACTATGCTAACCACTAGACCAACGAGGCAGTCTAATGAAAAATGACTATATTTAAAGTAGAAAGTAGCAGACGAATTATCATTTAAAACAAAGGCTGTCAGCACAACAACAATGTTAGTTATGTAATCTATAACTAAATCTCGGAACCACGAGGAATACAATGCAAGTGCATTATGGACTGTGGTTAACTTTAAACAATGCTCGGAAAACACTTATGTGTAGTAGGTAACTAACTAAGGAATGTTTTGGCAAACTGAAATTTGTGTATTTTTCATATTCGTGTGCCCTGCACTTTGATCCAGTGGTCAGTACAGTCGCTCTATAAACGGGAAGTCTTGGATTCGATTATTATTATCGGCAGACAAGATTTGAAAGCCTATTAACTACCCATATAAAATATTAGATACCGCTTCGTGAATTGAGGTTTTTGGTTCCCCGGTTTAATTTTCCAGGATAAAAGGCAGCCTATGTGTTATTCCAGACTATATTCTATCTTGGTGCCAAATTCCATCCAGATCCGTTCAACCGTTCGGCCTTGATTGAGTAAGTTAGTAACCTCAGAATACAGATTGTTCTGTATTCTGAGTTAGTAACCTTTTCCCTTTATATATTTAGATTTATAATTGTATTTCTAAATTGCATCTTCATTGGCCAGTTTTATTGAAAAGTGGACGTCGGAGACTTCTGAGACTAAATTTACAGTTAAAATGAGGCAGATTTATGTCAAACGTTATCAAGAAAATCTGAATAAAGTTTCATTAGATCCACAATCCATATATATTACTAGCAGTCCGCCCCGGCTTCGCACGGGTAGCACTTGATCAAAATAGTCCATACCCAATATTATGGTCAGTCGGCACTGAGACGAACAACTCCACCATACGTTTTCAAATTTTGTTCAGCAAACCGCTGTGAACGCTTGGCACTTGAGTATCCAATACGACGTATTTTCGCTGCCCTTGCCTGGGAACTATGTTAAGAATTAACAACTAAGTTGAGACCTGGCTCTTTGGCACTTCGCAGTCTGTCTACAACAGTTAGATATTAAAATGTTTACAAAAATGTTCTCTTGTCTTTATTATGACATACAATTGACAAATATGATACATTGAAAAGTCATTCAAAATTTGAATATAATAAAAAAATTAATAGACGAATAAAGGTTATAACGTAAGAAGTTGAAAAAATATTTTTATTATTGGAATTTTCGTAGGGATCTCTAATTTTTTGAAAATAAAATATAGCCTATGTTACTCGCTGATAAAGTAGCTTTCCATAGGTGAAAGAATTTTTAAAATCGATCGAGTAGTTTTTTAGTTTATGAATTACAAACAAACAAACAAATCTTTCCTCTTTATAATATTAGTTTAGATTAGTTTATGCCTTAGATCGCCATAGTCTCATAGAACCTTTTAGTAAGTTTGTCAGTCAAGTTAAGCATAGAGCCAGTATACAAAACAGGTTGTATTTCAATTCGTGTGCACCAATTTCACACATGAAGTCTTGTTAAGAAACCATTGTAGCGAGTCAATAGTTTTAACAGCGTGGTTTACCTGAAGCCACGAAAGAAACGAAATATTTATTTAGATTTGCTTTCAGTTATTGTAGACAGTTATAGGTACATAGTTAAAGAACTTGGTCTGGTGGAGGCTTCAGCCGTGGCTAGTTAGGTACCACCCTACCCGCAAAAATGTACCACTAAGCGATTTAGCGTTCCGATACGATACTGGGTAGAAATCTTTTAGGGTTATTGGTTTAATATGTCTGTCATGGTAGCAGAATCCCTGTCTTAAAGCTCTAACCGGTTTCTACACGGCATCGATCGTGCCGGAACGTTAAATCGCTTGGCGGGACGCCTTTGCCGGTAGGGTGGTAGCTAGCCGCTACAGTTTTTCTCGCAACAAAACGGATATTACATAGCAGAGCCTTGCGATTTCAACGCTCGTTTCATAGCTTCAAGTAACAGTAACAAATACGCCTTGTAATTTGAGATTTGATTTGTATTATTAACACGCAACTGGCACGTAAGAATTGTACTAATTCTAAATGACGACATTAGAAACTTGTTTCAAAATATTGAGAAAATATCGTGAGCAAACCTTTCATACGTGAAAATTCTCGGAGGTGTGTGAAGTCTGCCAATATGGACTTGGCTAGCATGGTGGACTATGACCTAAACCCTTTTACACCTAAGAGAAGACCCATGCTTAGTAGGTACCTTGTTGACCGGCGATTATTTGATAATGTTTAGGTACAACCAAATTTAGTGCTACTTTCACTGTCATTCAAATAATGTAACTATTTATTATTTTCTAGGTCCGTTTTCCTTAAGGACAAAAAGTGAATGTGCAAGCATTATCCCTCTCGAGATCAAAGGTCAAAACCTATGACAGATAATTAAGTGCTGGTCTAGATTACCTAACGTACAATGTGCACACGTGTGCGATACAGTATTATTTTAATGATTAATCATACGGAGGAGGGTTGATCGACCTGATTAAACGTCAGAGCCTGAAAACACATTTCTCAAAACGATGGCTATTTATAGACTTACGATATGCTAGATGATGAGAAAAAAAAGAGCAAAAAAAAATTTTTTTGACTGATAGTCGTCGTCATCAACCGATAGACGTCCACTGCTGGACATAGTTCTCTTGCATGGACTGCCCCATGCCTAGGGATAGGTGTAAAAAAAAATTCCACTCATCCCTACCGTAGGGATAGGTGGAAAAAAAATCGACTCTTACCCCCAGGAGGGATAACGTTGGCAGGGACTAGTGGAACAGGCCTTTGCGCCAATGGCCGCCTGGATCTAGTGGCTCCCTACGGTTTACTTGATGTCATCCGTCCACCTTGAAATGGGCCTAACAAAGCTGTGCTTTCCATTGCGGGGTCGCAATGCCAACACTTTGTGACCCCAACGTCTATCAGTTCTTTGAACTATGTGCCTTGCCCATTACCACTTCAGCTTCGCAACACGTCGAGCTATGTTAGTTACTAAAGTTCTTCTACGGGTCTCCTCATTTCAGAGGTCCAGTTGTCTAGGCAAATCGTAATCATTTGACAGCTTAAAACGTATTACTCGTACTGCTTAAGGAGTTCATACATGCTTTTTGACGAGCAGGCATCTATGAACTCCTTAAACAGGTCGAGTTATACGTTTGACAAACGATTATGATTACGATTTCCTTACACAATCGGGGGGCTGATTTGATGACGTAGAGAATAGGCATGATGACAGCAAACAAGAATCAATTAAATTATGAATTTATCTAATGAAATAGGATTCATGGATTATAAAAAAACTATTTATTTTTCTATATCGAGTGAGATTGCTATTTATTTTGATAAAATAAAACTATAAAATACAGCAATCCGCCATATTGGATAAAACACCAAGAAGCGAATGACGTCATAATTGTTTGTTTTCGAGCTTTGAAAATCACACTATTGCTTACTGCACAGTGCACAGAAGTACATTGGTAAAAACAATAGTGACGTCACAAACGACGCCATGACACCGCCGAACGTTTTGGCGTGAATTTTAAAATTTAAAGTTCAAATGCCAATTTTATCTACCAAATCCTATTTTTCTGCTGAGATAAGATATTTTTTCGAAATAGTAGATACTTCCGAACATAATCTGACCATTTTTCAAAATCTGTCATCATGCCTATTCACAGAGAAAAGCTCTATTAGATCTATCTGAGTAACTCTGAACTTTTTTATGAAGCCACCATAGCGACCATGCCTCGGATTCGTATGTCCATAATTCCATATAGTGCAAGCGTATTAAAGTTTGCCATAATTTAGGTTATATATTTAAAAGCTACACGTTTAGCAACGAATTGGAGCAAATAATTCATTCCGTATATGTTATGTCACGACCCAATAAGTCGTGAATATTGTTACTTTAAAACGACCGTGAAATTTCAAATCGTATATTTGTTTTACTGTGAATAAAATATTATACCTACCTTTCATGTGAGCAAGTATTACTCTTGTTATTAAATTACTAGATGATGCCCGCGACTTCGTCCGCGTGGACCAAGTTTTTTCGATTCCCGCGGGAACTCTTCATATTTCCGGGATAAGAAGTAGCCTATGCCCTTCCCAGGGATGTAACCTATCTCAGTACCAAATTTCATCAAAATCGGTTGAGTAGTTGGGCCGTGAAAGCGTAGCAGACAGACAGACAGACAGACAGACACACTGTCGCATTTATAATATTACTAGATATTACTAGATGATTCCCGCGACTTCGTCCGCGTGGACCAAGTTTTTTCAATTCCCGCGGGAATTCTTGAATTTTCCAGGATAAAAAGTAGCCTGTCCTTCCCCGGGATACAACCTATCCCTGTACCAAATTTCATCAAAATCAGTTGAACAGATGGGCCGTGAAAGCGTAGCAGACAGACAGACACACTTTCGCATTTATAATATTAGTATGGATTGATCGAGTGGCAAGCGCTTGACAATTCCATACAAATCGTAGTTAATTTTGATGCGACGAATCTCCCACTAAGCACGCAGTTTTACGGTGAAGGAAAATATCGTGAGGAAACCTGCATGCCCGAGAGTTCTACATAACGATTCGTAAATATGTGTAAAGTCTGCCAATCCGCAGTTGGCCAGCGGTGTGGATTATGACTGTACCCTGGTAATTCTGGAGGGGAATCGAGCTCAGTAGGTAATAAGCCGCGGAAGATGAGTTGAAATTATATTGATTGTGAGAGTTTCTTGTTGAATCTGTAATAGAGCTTATATTTTACGCGAATCATGAAATGAACATTCATCTAGGTCCTTATTCCTGGCTCGTGGGAAAAAGTACAAAACACGTGAACGTGCCCGATATAACTTCCATAAATGGATAATTATTATGACATTTTTTTAATTAATAATATTTTTTTTAATTAGTAATATTATTTCACAACAACGATACTTCAAGCGAAAGGCGCCACAAACAAAGCAATAATTACTTAATTCTCTAAGTTGACCCTTTAGGTGTGATGTGAGTAAAGACGTACTTTAACAGCGTAAGACGTATAAAATCTGGCACACTCTCCCAAAGATGTCTCAAGCTTTGAAGCTTCAGGATTTCAGGATTTCTGACGTGTTTCAGGTATTTAGGAAATTTCTCCATCAAGGGAGTTTCATAAATATCACCCTAGCAAAGCTGGGGCAGATGCCCTAGGTTTGCTCAGGTGATAGGGAAATTTTATTTATTTATTTATTTATAATATAAATAATAAAAAAACCCATGAAACATAAATAATTTGAACATAAAAGTAGAACTCACGTCATAATATTTTGGCCATTTACGTGGGTGGTTAGGTCTGACTCCTAAGTCAGGTAACTAGTTTCCTGTATTTAGGATATCATTCCTAATTCCCGCGGTGCTTAAGGCTTATAAAGTTCAACCTGTTTTGTTCACATAAACACAAATGACACAATTGTTCTAATGGGTAACTCTTTTCATTTTAATAACCACAAAAACTCCATTTAAAACCTCAATAATTTGAGTGCCTACCCACTATTATTTTTTTTTATTTAACTGGTTTTACGGCTATGGGTTCCAGAGCGTAAGCGTAAGCCTCAGAGTAAGAATATACTCTATGGCGTTAACATTATATTGTGATCGACACATAGACCTATGCGCATCCTGCAAGAAGAGACACGAACATTGGATATTGATCGTAGTTGGTACTAGGTAGTAAAATAAAAGTTTTTTTTTAATTTTTTCAACTAACGTAGTGGATGGCTTCGATGTTATTTTAATAATTATCACTATAGTAGGCAGATAGTTAGTTAGATGTTCTTAATTAATGTTAATTAGGTACTTTAAATTGGTAGTTCATAACGTAGCGAGGCGTTTTAAAAAGCTTTAAATATTGGATTGTCACGTCACGATTGCAAACCTTTTATGGATGAAACACGTGAATGGAATATTTTATGTCGTCAATGTTTCAGCAATAACTTTAAACACAATTCGTAAAAAAATGCAACAAAATCAAGTATCGCAGAGCAACTTTGTTGGGTTTAACCGCAAACCTTTAAGGAATTTGGGTTTTTGATTGCCCAATGAACGACTGTTATAGTGACTTAATAAAACTTGAATTTTATTTTGGTATGACTAACTATGACAAAAGCCAACCTTGGGATTCGCACATGTTAAATTTAGTTCAGCTGTAGTTATGTTGGTTAAAAGTCGTCCGATTTTTATTTAAACAAGCCGAAATAATTAGAGCTTAATTGGACTTTGCTCGGATTTTACTTAGAGAAAGAAAGAGACCGATTTATGTCAAACTAGCTGATGCCCGCGACTTCGTACGCGTGGATTGAGGTTTTTTGATTCCCGCGGGAACTCTTTCATATTCCGGGAGTTCATATTAAAGAGTAGCCTATGTGCTATTACAGACTATAATCTATCTCTGTGCCGAATTTCATCCAGATCCGTTCAGCCGTTGGGGCGTGATTAAGTAACAAACATCCATCCATACATCCATCCATCCAAACTTTCGCATTTATAATATTTATTTGATTGATGAAAGATGTTCGCAAAGCACGCTCTAAAGATGAACATATAGCCGTTCAAAATTTCATCATAATCAGTCCAGTGTATGTGTTCTTTGTTGTTAAAATAATCGTATGTCATTTAAATGCGAAATAATAAAAAAATTATAATAATTTGTTTAGCAAAATTTTGTAAGCTGGCCATAAATCTATTTTTACGTCTGTATATTATGTAGATTATGTAGTCTTTATTCAAAAACTAAAATGCAGTCAATTAATAGTGCCTATTTTGTACGTACAAAAGGCTTATTTTACTTAATTAGTTTACGATCAGATAAAAAAATTACTAACAAAACTATAAAGCGAGAGCCAAGTGACAGCTTATTCACTTTTAAATCTAATATGAGACAGTGCTTACTATAAATATACAATTTAATTGGTATAATTGGAGTCAGTACACTATCACAGATTATATATTAGTTACTTTGTCGCTATTACTACGTGTACTTAAAATATAACATTATGCTTGGTAATGTTGGAGTTATACGCTGCGGGTAAAATCCGCAACTAGTTGCCTTGTCTACTTGACCACAGGCCTTTATGTGTAATGTAGGGTGCATATCATTTACTTTGTTGAGACTTGGACTCTATTCTTAGCGAGTGTTAGGTAATAGTAAACGAAAACTTTTTAATTATTACTTATATATTTTTTTAACCTTAATTTTATTAGTTTTACGTAGTTTCGATTTACATGAATTTTCGATAAAATATCTTTTATTTTAAGAAAAACTCGTCATATTTTGGTTGCATAGCAGCTTACGAACCTTATCAATTATTTTCCTGCGCTTTAAGCTGACCATTATTATGATCACTGTTAAGTGCAAATTTGTCACTTAAGAAAAACGCGTAGATTTAGGTTTAAAATAATCCTATGTATGTAGCCCATGTCCTTCCAAGTTTCGACAAAAATACCTAACTGATCAGATGGACCGTGAAAACTGTCTACAGATAGACACACTTTCACATTTATAATATTAGCATGTTAAGTAGGTATATCATATTGCATGGATTGGATGGTCACCCTATTCACACGTCCTTGCTCGCCTTTCACCCGGCGACAAACGCAGCTGTTATTAACCTTTGTTCTTGACAGCTAAACTATATTGTCCCTACAATAGTGCCTACTCGATATTTTATAAAATTGATACCCGTCTATTATATCTCGTAATAGTTAGGTTCTAGTCCAGTACACCCGTTAAGTTGCACCCCTTTGGCAATCGGGCCTTGGCTTCAATCTAAAATCCTATAAAATTTGGCACAGAGATAGATTATAGTCTGGAATAACACATGGCTAGTTCTTACCCCGGAAAATTAAAGAGTCCCCGCGGAAACCAAAAAAACCTCAATCCACGCGGGCAAAGTCGCGAGCATCAGCCAGTAATATTATAAATGCGGAAAATTTGGATGGATAAATGGACGTTTGTTACTCAATTACGTCAGAATGGCTGAACGGATCTGGATGAAATTTGGCACAGAGATAGATTATAGTCTGGAATAACACATAATTTACTTTTTATTCCGGAAAATTAGAGTCCAAGCGGACAAAGCTGCAGGCGTCATCAGCTAGTAATAAATTAAAAAGCTTATTAAGCCTAATCATCTGTCAATCTCCTTACACATTTAATGATTCATATCATCGATTTAACAGCCGATAAAGCAATCTATTAAATGTATTTATTGATCAATAGAGTGCCAATTAGGAAGTATTATGCTGTACCAAACTTAAATCTATACCCTTTGGAATTTGGATATATCAATTTGTAACGCCAATGATTGATTGTAACAGCTTAAAAGAACTGAATGATATATTTATGTTACGTGAAAAGTATCAGTAACAAAAATATCAAAAACCCCGACGTACTTGAAATTGTTGTGTTCAACACTAAATTAATATGTACCTACCTACTAGGGAGCATATCCAAGGGAGAAGATTTTAGACAGGTCCACGCGATTTATCGTCCCATAAAAAACTACTTTCTGAATATGGATATACCCATACTATGTATAGGTATATAAATAGCATTACTTTAATGCGACAGCGCGAATAAAAATTCAGAAAACGTAGGTAGGTTTTAGGAGCGTCATGAGATGAAAATCTAGGGCATCAGCTATAAAACGCGTGAGTTACAGAAATAGACCCTGCCGGGAATCGAACCCCGGACCTCCTACTTATAAGACCACAGTGCACCACCACTCTCCAGAAAAGTGGTCAATCCCAATACTAAATCCGCTTTAAGTTTACAACTTGTATGAATACCAAAGAGACTGGGGGATTACTGCCATCGCTTAAGCGGTATATTATATCAAAATGACAGTTTAATGTCATGTACCTTGACGTACCTAAAATAAGGATTACATTTATAAAACACGAACGTCAACAATATTAAAACAATAAGTATAACTGGTAGTATGGAGTCGATAGCGTAACAGTGGTTTAAGTAACTGCGCCGCCCGCTGACCATTGATACTATTCTCAGAAGCGAGTTCGGGGAAAAAAGTTCGTATTTTCTTTATATCTCTTTGTAATTACATTTAAAGTATGATACATTTTATTTGTAGTAGATAGCTTTGTACTTGGCTGCCTCGTTAGTTACTAGCATGCTAGACTACGGATGATTGGTCCAGGGTTTGATTCCTGGTATTCGCGAAAAGAGAGTCCAACAGGTGGGAGGAAAAACTCCCTCCGGACTGCTGCCTGTTGGCAGGGCGTGTGCGACTTGCACGGACTAAAACAACCTCCCCCACGTCTTCCAGGTTAGCACGGAACCAGTTCGCGTTACTTCGTGCTAACCCTCTAGTTCTTACTCTATCTTCCTCTTTGCCTCTCTTCTCTTTGCAACATTATTGCCCTAAGCATTTTTTAGGCTAAGTTTGTTTACTTAACCCGCAAACAGGGAGATATAAAAGCTGGGGTATCCTATTATGATTTGTACTCTTTCTTTTATAAGAGAACATATATTATATACATTATTACACTCTAATAAGGTATCCTATAATATTTTGCGGTAGGTTTCTGATAAAAGAAAGAGTAGCACTTGCAACGCAATATAAACGAGAACAGAATGCAATTATTGTAGTAAGTGTCAAACCTGTATAATAGTGTACAGTTTGTGTTTAATAGGATCAAGGTTAATCAGTATTATAGCACACCCACGCCGAATTCTGTTACTACACGACATTTGAAACCACCAGAAATCTATACTTATATTTAATTATAAATGCGAAAGTTTGGGTGGATATTTATTTCTTTATTTCAATCACGCCAGAACAGTGAACGGATCTGGATGAAATTTGGTACAGAGATAGGTTATAGTCTGGACACATGCGCTACTTTTTAACGCGGAAAATTAAAGAGCTCCCGCGCCGCGGGAACAAACAACCTCCACCCACGCGAATGTAGTCGCGGCCATCAGCATCAGCGGAATATATATACATGGACTTGTTCCACACTCCACCGCTCCAGCTCGCAATAGTGATAAAAAAAATATTGGAAAGTCGATAACCTTATTGTTATTATTTTGGTTAAATTTTTTGTTTTATGTGTACCTATTATGTTTTTGGTGTAGTCTTATTGGAATCACATTGTTTTTGTGATCTGTGTACCAAATAATGTGATTTTCTGTATTTTTGTTAATAGTGGTTCGCCCCAAACTGAGACCTCGTGGCGCCATCTATTGATATAATTGTGAAGTTCTGTTGTAAATACACATAACAATTAAATAATTTCGTTTCCTTCTAATATTTATCTAATTTGAGTATTTGTTGTTCAAGTACAGGATATAATTCAAATAATTGATCAAGTTTCAGGGTCAGCATTTCAGAAAATTTAGAGTTCTGAGGTCAACTTTGGACGTTAGAAAATCACCACTTTGAAAGCCTCCCATTTGGTCAATATTAGGGGAAAAATAAAAAAAAAAAATTGTTGGACTCTATTCCTAATTGTCTTTAAAATGATATACCGCAACCCTATGTAACACTTTAAAAAATATTTTCGTTCGCAATTCGCTTCTATGAGATTCTTTATTCGATTCTTTATTCTTTATTCTTTATTCGCCTGAAAATCAGCGCTGTTATGGCGTATCTACAACATAACAGCATCACGCTGAGGCGATGCCCCTTTTGGAATTATCTTTGTCACAGTGTAGTTTCTAAGTTGTGTCCTAGTAATTTTGTGTTTTGTATTGTACTTTAGCTGTGTCATTGATAGTTCCGAATAAAGATTTATTTATTTATATATTTATTTATTTATTTATTTATTCGATTCTTCTATTCGCCCCCCTGAAATAAAGATTTTTATAACTTTTTAAGCCATATTCGGCTGAAGGCCATCGATTTATATATGTCACCGTAAGATTGTAATCTAACGCTTTTTTTTTCGATACATTGTAAACAGTCGAAAGATTGTGAACCGTTCAATGTTTTAAGTGTCAATTTTTGAAATATTCATTGTATTTACGTTTTCTTGTCTCTTTCTTATAGGTTAGGTTAGGGTTTGACATAAATAATCAAGTAGGGCACTTAGGTTCTATCGGGTTAATAAACCTAACAGATTACAATCTACCGAAAAATAATCCGTTATATTGTAATCATTCGACAGTTTACAATTTCGCGAGTTAGATTATAATCCAACGGTTTTTACAATCTTACGGTGGCATATATATATTAATTTAAATTTGAAGTCTGACAGACGGACGGACGGACGGATGGACAAGAGCAAATTCACTCAAGTAGACGCTGCGTAGCACCAGAGAGATCGACAAAGCTAAAAATATTAATATGTAACAGATATTCAATTCCAAAATGTATCAAAGTATTTGTAGAGATAACATCGCCGCTCTACTTACTTCGTGACTGCATTTGAACATTTTCAGAACACGCTAGAAGCGTTGAGAAATCAATCAAGAGTCAAGACGTGTAATGTTACCATATCATCCAGTGTCAGCAAATTATACTTGCATAACCAAATTATATTTAAATATGAATCACTAGATGACGCCCGTGACTTCGCCCGCGTGGATTTAGTTTTTTGGAGTTTACCTCCTTTAGAATCGATTTGCATAATATGTAAGCCCGGGGTATGCAAAATTATGAGAGTAAAATCAAACTTTCTCCGTTACGTTATTGACTTTACGTTTCCATCGTAACACTTGTTTATGTTTCCATGACTATGTAATGTATTTTGATGAATATAAATTATATAATTAATATAAATACGAGTAAATGTAACAAGCATGATTTCAGTAAAAAATGCGTTCATTTACATTCACTTACTAATTTATATATTTCATAATCGTTCGTAAAAAGTAAACTCCAGTCATGCGTTAGAGCAAACACACATTTTGTTAATTATCGGAATAATTCCTTAATTTTTCGGGATAAAAACTAAAATCTATGTAATATGTAAGCTACCTCTATACCAAAATTTCATCTATATCGGTTGAAAATATGGGCCGTTAACGTGTAGCAGACCGACAGACAGATACACTTTCGCATTAAAAATATTACTATAATTGTGTTCTATGAAAGTTACCTAAGGCCAACGTGGCATCCCCGTAAATAAATTATAATAACCAAAGCTTCAATAGTTATTATATAATCTAAATAAAATGGTAATATTTATTTCAAAGCAAACCGAACAAAATGTTTAATATTCAAGAATAAACCAAATTAGTTACACCTAGTTATGATAACAAAAAAAATATTCTCAAAACGGAGTGCATCTACCGTTACTAAAGGTTTCTGAAACGAGTTTATGCAATTTTCTGTGTGAATATTAACTGAAAAAACTTACAACATAGACATTTACATTTGTAACAGATAGGACAAAGCACTACAGAGTCATAAGACAAAAATAAATTAACGGCTACTTTATTCTTTCTCGATGCGAAAGTGCAACGTGTTCAACTCAGCTTCGTCGGGTAAGTATGATAGTAATAATGAGAAAGTTGAACTGTATGAAAGCATTCATATTATGGATCTGCTTGGGATGAGCTTATTATAGTCAATTATATTTCGGATCATATAGGACTTTTAAGAGCATTCGCCTTTTATACAGTAATAGCTGATTCCCGCGACTTCGTCTGTGTGGAATAAGTTTTTTAATTCTCACGGGAACTCCTTAATTCTCCTCGATAAAAAGCCTATGTCACTCTCCAGGTCCTCAACTATACCCATCAAAAAATCACGTTGACCCGTTGTTCTTTTGCGGCGTGATTGAAGGACAAACCAATAAACCAACAAACAAACACACTTTCGCATTTATAATATTAGTATGATTCATTTCACTTTATAATAATTACCTACATATATTTCATGTCTTTTGTCAGCTAGTAGAGAATTAATAGTTTAACGCAAAATTACAAAAATTACCTATCATAACCTTCACATAAGCATAGTTTGAAAAGCATTATATTAAAGCATGAGACAATTTTTTTTTATCAAAAGCGGCTCTATTCTTTACGTATCTTTGACTCTTAATAATTTATTGCTTCATCTGGTGCACGGCTAAAGAGTAAAGAATGCCGAACTGTATCCGTAAAGACCAGTGACTGAATAATTTAACCAATATTTATCCATCTAGGTATGTCAGAATGCAAATTTTTTCATGTACAGTCGCCGTCTGAAAATGTCTACTAATTTTCAAATTAGATCCAATAAAACACTGCGTGCAGTAAGGACATTTTATTGAAAATATTAAAAAAAAAGGTTTTCTACATCTATGTATGTATATTTTTTAATATTTTCAATATCATAGATTTTTTAACTAGATAGGATCTATCCTATCTAGTTAAAAATATATGATCTATGTCTAATCAAATCACATGTTCTGACACTGATGATTGGATTCAATTATGAACCTTAATGTGGTAAACATTTTCAGACCGCGACAGTACATTTACGCACAAAAAATCTTTTTAAAAACAATCCTTTACTGACCGCAATTTCGTGACGTTATTTTATTTATCGTATCTTCTCAACGAACCATAATTGATACCGTGGGAGTGCATAAAATATATCTAGTCCGCCATTTTTAGGAGTCCAACATATTGGATTTAGAATAATGTTACTAGAGCTAACACATCCAAACTAAACGCATAAATCGGTTCGTGCTTCGTGCTCAATCGGCTAGCCGTTAGGAACTCAGACCAATCCATGGTTGGTGATAACTGTTTTAAATTGTGAGATTTGACTTTAACAAACACACAAGCATAAAAGCCTGTAACAAGTAGGTTCATTCTTCATAAAGAAACAAGCAATTAAAATTCTATTTAGTTTATTTTCAATGTTTAATGAGTAGCTATTAATCTTGTTCTCTTGTCCTATGAACTTCACTAAATAATTCGTAGTTCGTGACTTGTGATTCGAATTGAAGTAGGTAGGTAGGCACCTAAGCTAATGGCGTTAATTTACATTGCGTGATAAAGCACCGTAGCTTTATTACTTTGTTGATACTGTTATAATATTACGGTATTTATATTGTATGATTTGTAGCTAAAATGATTGATTAGTATTATAATAAGTAAGTAACTCAATGGTGATAAAAACATTGAAAACGTACCTTTTGTACTTTTTTGAAATTATTAGCGCACGCACAGACAAATTCGGATTGAGACTTCGTTAAATACTAACCCATACTGATATTATAAATGCGAAAGTGTGTCTGTCTGTATGCTACGCTTTCTTTTTCACCAATTTTGATGACATGATATTTTGACAATAAAATAAAATTAAAATAAATAAAATAACACTACTGAATTTATCACGGAAATTAAGGATTTACGTTACCGCGGGGGGAATAAAAAATACTTAATTAACGCAGACGAAGTCGTAGGCATTCTTTTGTTAAAATATGAATGTAAGTACCTATAGAAAAAGCCACTGAAATTTGGAGCCAAAAACGCTTTTATCTTGAATATCTCTTGAAGAAAATTAAGTTGTTAAGTATGCGTGTTTTTGTCATATCATGGGGGTGGCCATACAACGTCCACGCGTGTTCCAATTCTAACATGCAGGTTGTAATGTTTGAAAGTGTGCCCTTGCGAAATGATTCTGTATTTCAAAACGGCTGAACTAGTTTTAATTCAATTCAGTTAGTAGGTATAATGTTTTAAACCAGGTTTGATCCAATACTAAAACACCTACCTATTTTAAGTTTAAACCTACCTAACAACAAGCAAAGAATAGGTAATAGTAAACAGTAAACTAGTAGTTTTCAGCTATACTTTACTAGCTTTAAGGCAAGATTCAAAGTGCAACAACCAGTAGTATAATTAACTAATTAGTAATCGTGTAATTCCCTTCAGGCGTCGTTGATTTTCGCTCCCGTGGGGCTTTCGAAAATTTCGGGCTTTCTCAAAAGGGGACCTCTGCACTGATTTCTAGGTCCAGTTTGAGCTGGGCGTTGATGAGCCATTATGTGAGTGACTCAGCACTTTTTTTTGAGATAACCTTAAAGGAACCGACGCGTGATTGCAACTGCACAGCTTGACGTCACAAAAGCGCGCGTACTCGTGTACGGTTTCTACTACAAATAGCAGTTAGGACGACATCGAGCGAGTTCTAGAATATGAAGGTTAGGTTAGCCAAGCTAGGCACCAGGTTTGCCCGCTTTAATCTTAGACTGCGTCATCGAACCGTGAGATCGCAGTCAATGGCTTACTTATAGTAGAATCAATCAATCAAATCAATCAAATAAATATTATAAATGCGAAAGTTTGGATGGATGTATGGATGGATGTATGGATGATTGTTACTCGATCACGCCCCAACGGCTGAATGGATCTGGATGAAATTTGGCACAGAGATAGATTATAGTCTGGAATAACACATAGGATACTTTTTATACCGGAAAAGTAAAGAGTTCCCGCGGGAACCGAAAAACCTCAATCCACACGGACGAAGTCGCGGGCATTAGCTAGTAAGAAATAAATAAAAATTATTGATAAATAAACTAATCCATGATTTTAAGTTCTGATTACATAATAAACTCTATAATGGAATTTAAAAGTAATTCATTTCAGATGCCTATTTTTGTTGCCATCAGTGACAATTACCATAATTATACCATAAAAAAGTAGCGGAGTTGGAAACGTAATAGCTTCACAAATTTCACTGTAAGATACATTAGGGGAGATTAAAACATAAATTAACATATCATGAAGCAGATTTAAAGTTTTATAGGGATTCTTGGCGGCGGCGAAAGTGGACCGGTTTAATATCACTTTCGTAGCAAACCAGTTGCTTTCCTCGTGTGAATGCGCGGCGTGTGGTGCAAGCTACAAGGTCGGAGAGACTCCAGTGCACCTCCAGTGCTAGTGCTTCTGTCCCATCGGGCTATGAGAGTAATAGTACATTATTATTGCAAAGGCTGGGAAATAGGCAATTGCAGGTCGAGTATGAGTTTGAAGGCCGAGCCGTAGGCGAGGACTTCACTAATACGAGACAAGTTAATGCCGTTTTTAACATGAACTGTACATTTCAGCATGGAATAAATTGCCCATAATGTAGATGGCTTTTTAGTTTTAGCAATCTCATTAAAATACGCCAAAAATACTGTTTCGGAGAAAATGTTCACTTTTTTCTCATTTTTCCAACTCATACAATTTTCATATGCTTTCATGTATTTTTCTTTGGACTACGCTGGAAGCAGGTTTTCCATTGCCAATTTGGCTTCTGATCTTAAATCTGGTGGAGTACAATCAATCTACATTTCACTCTCTGAACCGTTGGAACTCATTTTACTTATTATTAAAATTTATATTTATTATGTAAGTATGTGAATAACAAATCAAGACGAATTTTCAGCTTTGCTGCCAATTTTTTTTATCATCTGTGCCGACAGGCAAACGCATTTATGGCTATACAGCCACCAATTTGTACTAAGCAAAGAGACTATGTATGCCAAGAATGACAAAAGAGATCCGATCAAAGAGTATTTAATAACCCCAGCACGCCGTTTCATACAACATTGCAGGAGCGTTGTAATGTTCCAAATTCAAAAAACGCTCCTGCAATTTAAGTGCGGAAAAGCCCAGAGGAAGAAGAAGAAGAAGAAGATAACAGAAAGAACAGAATAGCTAGAACAGATAGACAGACACACTTTAGCATTTATAATATAAGTATGGATGCCAGCATACATTAAAAATGTATATAAAAGCAAATGTGTCATCTGCCTGAGAGATGAGAGTACTTTATAAACTGCTCAAAGGCGTGTGCGAAGTCTGCCAATCCGCAGTTGGCCAGGGTGATGGACTATTCACTACACCCTTCTTATTCTGAAAGGAGTCTCGGGCTCAGTAATAGGCTAGATTGGAATGAATTTTAGCAATTTTAGTAGCTCTTCGCGGGTATAATAAAATCGCTCCCTGCCATGACTGACACCATACTATCATATCAAAGTACCCAAGGTTGTTCGCCGAAAGTATGAAACCTTGCCAGTGTCAAAGCAGTGCACGCTGCAAGTTTTAATTCCCACAAAGGGTATGTAACAATTCGTGAATGTTCTGACACTAAAAACAGTTACAACATATAAAAAATTGCACGACATATAGGTATATAATATATTTTCTACATTGAAAGACACCTAGACTTTGCATAAAAAGCCCAAAGAATACAACACAATTCAACCCATTGTGGGCTCACAGTCTCCTCTCAGAATGTGAGGCGTGGTGCCATAGTGCACCACGCTTGCCAAGTGCGGTCGACAGATTCTCGAGCATGCAGGTTTCCTCACGAGTTCCTCACAAGTAATGATGCAGTCTAAGATGGTAGCAGGTTATCCTGTTAGGGGCATGGCAGTTGTATTAAAATCATATCCAATCGGTTTCAAGTTTTCTACACGGCATCGTAGCGAAACGCTAAATCGCTTGGCGGTACGTCTCCACTTGCAGGGTGGTAACTAACCACGGTGGAAACCTCTCACCAGGCCAGACCAGAGAAAATTCAAATATTATAAATTCCCAAATTGACCCTGCCAGGAATCGCACCCGGGACCTCCCGCGCTCATCACTGCGCCGGGGAGGTCGTCAATAGGAGGCCGGGTATCTCAACCACTAGGCTATCACTAATAAACAAACAATCAGGTATTTTCATAAAACTTACCGAATTTACGTTGTGTATTTTGATTAGAATACCTAACCAAATAATATCATCGATTCAATCTTGTTTTTTTGTCAATAGATAGTTAATTAATGCATTTATTATGCAATTTTGTTTGCCACTTCGTCTTTTATGGTATTCTATTGAATAAAAGGTGTCGACAAACAACACCTAACGAGTATTTAAGTATATATCCGGTGTTTGAATTCAGGACAAGCCGAAAATAAACGCTTTTCAAGCTTGTTTTCAAGTTAAAGTGACTTATGAGTTACGACATAGAGCAAGCTAACGAACTTTCTGGTACTTATCACTTTTTAATATCATATTATAACGACTTATTAGTTACTAGATGATGCCCGCGAATTCGTCCGCGTGGATGGAGGTTCCCGCGGGAACTCCTTAATTTTCTGGGCTAAGAAGGAGCCTATGTCCTTCCCCGGGAACCAATCTCTGTGTAAATTTCATCAAAATCGGTTGAAAAGATGGGCCATTGAAGCGTAGCAGGCAAACAGACAGACAGATAGACACACTTTCGCACTTATAATATTAGTATATTAGCATATTATTAATGGTTGGTTATTACAGTCAAACGTCGTCGTTTCAACAAAATTAAAAAACTTAGATTTTAGTTAATTCCAATAATGCTTAGATCTAAGAAAAATTTAATTAAAATTTATTTACGCATTTTAGCATAGTGCATTAAGAAACACTTTATCATTAATCTGATTAAAGTACGTAAAAGGCGGAAAAAGCCATAGGCTAAAAGCTAGTCGTAACATATCGATTGCCCAACTCGAGAGGATAACAGTTTATTACAGAGAACGTGCGTCTCAGAGCGTGTCATATTTATTATGATTGTGGGGAAAATCTCACAAATAGCTCCGATTATAATCTGTTGTCTCGTCACGCTTTGCCCAGATGAAGATGATCGTCGTGTTTAAATCTTCTGTTAAAGGAATCTTAATTAACATCTACGTAACGTAACAAACCAACACGACGTATACCTATCATACGTTATTTACCTATTTAAAAAAAACATTCTATCTCCTGAATCCGTATTAGAGCGAATACACTTTAAGGACAAAATTATTGGACATAATTCCCGCATAATTCTTTTTTTTTTAATGCGTGATAGGTTTGCGCTTGACGACAATCATGCTTAGTGCAAAGCAATAATGAGGCCTATGTTGGTACGCGCATGTCTAGAAGATGCCTATTCACTCTTGCCTTGAAGGTACCTAAGTTTTACGTGGCAGGAAACACGTGCGCTCTAAGGGTGTTCAACACCTTAGCGGGTCGTATTAGAAATTTTTACCAAAGTCTCAGCTTCTGTCTTCTACAGTTTGTATGGGCATGATGCATTTGATGATAATATAATTATGCAGTGCTTGTATTATTAAGCCACACACAATCATAAGAAAACCAAAATGTCGTTATTACATAGAATACAGCAAAAAAAGTTGGGATCTATTATTTTATTCAACCAATCAAAACATTTTTATTCAGCTACACTGGGGTCTGGGGGCATACTTCCATTGCATCGCTCAAATCAGTATTGTTTTACTATTGTTGACATTCGTGTTTTAGAATTGTAATCCTTATTTTATGGACGTCAAGGTACGTGACATAAAACTTTCATTTGAAATAATACTGCTTTAAGCGATGGTAGGTCACTACCATATCTACCTTAAACACTTTTTGAACGTCAGTAAAATATGTACAGGTAGCGCGCGAGTTGAATGCAGAGTATATGTACCTATTTGTCACCATACAAAAGCTCTTCAAACTATACAAGGCGTGATGGTTATAACTAATAGGCATGATGACTGATTTTGAAAAATGTTTAGATTATGTTCGGAAGTATCTACTATTTCGAAACAATATCTTATTTCCGCAGAAAAATAAGGTTTGGTAGATTAAATTGGCATTTGAAATTTAAATTTTAAAATTCATGCCAAAATGCTTGCCGATGTCATGGCGTCGTTTGTGACGTCACCATTGTTTTTACCAATCTATCTATATATTATATTATGATATATATAAAAATTAATCCCTATTTTCCTTGGTCACGGCATCACGCGTGAATAGCTGGACCAATTTCGATAATTCTTTTTTTGTTGTGATTGTTTGGACCCCGGGATGGTTTATATACACAATTGGATCCGATAGGGGGCGCTGCAATCGAGTTCGAGGTTCAGGGCAGGACAAAGTCTGCCGGGCCCACTAGTCTAAAATAATAATTATCGTAAGTACAAACACCTGTAGGCCTAGCATGGGCGGGGAGATTTTATCCACGGGGAAAGGATAAGATGTCCCAGTTGGCTCGAGACATCTTTTTTATAATTTAATGATATGAAAATAAACTTAAACCTACGTCCTATGCACAAGTCAAACAGGGATATACTTCTTCTTTCCCCTGTTGCCATGCTCTAGCATAATTTTATCTCTTGTCAGTGGATATAATCGGGGGATAAGATTTTTGTCCCCTCCCATGCTCGGCCTGCTGCCGTTGAAAAAAAGGTTTTCATATTATGTTACTTTGCTTATTAATTAAACTCGTATTAATCTATGTTTAAAGTGATCAACTATTTAATTATTAATCATATGCTATATGTATAGATGAGCGAGATACTCGTAATAATATATTAATACCGAAACGTGTTAAGCAGATCTGGGTCAAACGAAACATCTTTTGTGTATTTTACAATGCAAATTGAGCAATAACAGGGTTGTAATTAGTATTCGCATATCATCAATATGCAATTTTGCTGCGAGTATATTGTTCTGGATTTCAATAGAATATGAAATATTTCTTTATCGTAATAGGTACTCAGTTTTATCTGTGGCTTTACTTACATCAATTTAATGTTTTTATGATTCCTCTTCATATACAAAATAATATGCCTGTTATTTTTATCTGTAATGCCAACGTAAAACCAAACACTTTTAATTAAAAAAAAAAACAAGGTATTTTAAAATAGCACCAATAATTCACCCTTTAAAATATTTTAGAAAATAGAAATTCACAAATATGGATTTTCCAAGTATATTTGCCATGGTTAACTTAATATTTAATTTAACTAAGTTTCGATCAAATGGAATTATTTATTTAGTTAATTTACTAACTAGGTTCGATCAAACGGATAAATAAATTAAGAACTAACTCGTTGATGTCTTTTATATCGAACTTTAATATTTTCACTTTATCTAGTAGGAACATTGCTACAAAACTCTTCCTTTTAATTAAAGAAAAGTTAGTACTATAAAATTAAGTTAGTTAAGACCCGATCACGTATCGATCGTTACATTAAAGTGTATTTAATAGTTCTTTAGTCGATTTTGAAACCCTACCACTCTAAATTTAATGTGGGTTAATTACTTGACTATCATGACACATCATATCATGTCCATGCGTGGGCTTATTGAAATACAGAAATAATCTTTTGGGCAAATAATGTGATTCGTCTAGTAATTTTTTAGGTAGTCATTAAATTAGGATCTAGCTCTTTGATAAATCCTCTTACCTTATTGGCTCGTTTTAACCATCTAATAAACAAAGACTTACTTCTCCAGTAGAGATGAAAGAATAATATAATATCTTTACATTATTATGTGTACCTAAGCGACAATCCAGAAGTAGGTATTTATGAGACACTTTTAATATATTTGTACTCTCATTTGGAACTTGCACGAATAAATGGTTAAACGTGTAGAGGTTCCACGAGAGATTTAATGTAATTAGATAAAAGATACGCGCCGAATTGAGAACCTCCCCCTTTTTTGGAAGCCGGTTAAAAATATGGCTAAACTTACAGATAATATTCATTTGATCCGGCCACGATTGCTATCGTTAAGCTCTAAATCAAAATGCGATCTAAACACAAAAGTATTCAATAATCGCTGAGTCTGTCGGCAGGAGACTAAATTACCATCGTTCAAACTCTCTAACTATTTTCAATATGGCGACCTTATCTGCAGATTAAGTCGAATGACATGAAACGACTCAAATTGACAGATATTATACTTTCTGTTTCATGAGGTATAATGACAAACAGTAATAATGCTAACATAAGGTAAATTCTTTCCTATGATCAACCATTATTTTATAACAGCAACAAAACCCACTATTTTATTAAAAAAATGTGTGTAGAATTTATGTAAGGCAACTTTCTTGATGATACGAAAAATAGTGGGGCACGTCTTTTACCCTCTATATTATTTATCTCCAACATAACTAGGTAAATTCGCTATCCCACTAAAGGTGCATCTTTATTGGCTATCGGTTCGATTACCTATTACTAAATATCATTAGGTCATAATATAAGACAACCTTACATAATTGACGTACATTCACTTTCGCCCAGTAAAGGTTGCTCTATAGGATGACCAGCTCTTAATAATGTAGGTATGCAGTACATAGTGAATCGTGATGTTTGTGTTACAAACTTAAGTAGCGAAATCATCTTGCCATGCCAATGTTTTAATGTACCTATGACTTCAATTTTTTTATTGCGATTTTAGCCTTGCGTTTGACGACAATCAAGGTTAGGAACGCGCTTGCCTAGAAGATGCCTATTTACTCTTGCCTTGAAGGTACCTAGGTTGGATGTGGCAGGAAACACGTAGGTACGCTGGGAGGGTGTTTGACACAATGGCAGTAAAAATTCATTTCTTAAAAAATAATTTGTTCATAAATCGTAATAACAAATATGTCCTATCCCTTTAAAAATCCGTGGTCCTAACTCCTGCCTACGCTACGTGACGTTTTGTGGCTCCATGTGCTTACTACCGTTGCTAATGAAGTGTTTATTTTAAAATTGCATTTTCATATCACTGAAAGTAAGATCGTATTTTAAGTGGATATCGAAAACGCACAGTAAACATTTGCAGAAATATAATTAAATTATAACTTAACTGTGTTAACTTTGTTAAACGGTAAGTAGTCATCTTAACTTGATTAAAATATACCAAAATATTATGCTTCATCAACAAAATATTTATACCTTGCAGTTACGTTATACTATCATTGAAATACCAAAATAATATGATGGTAAATCGTGATCAGTCAAAATCAAGAACATTAATACATTCTAATAAAGTACCTACATTAAAAGATTCTCAAGGTGCATCGTAAAATTAGCTAAATATCTTTGTAGAACCGCCGACCTTGCTTCTATGACATTTTAATAAGAATCGTGATCTCCCACGTCTTACCATATTCCATCTCACCAATAAGGTGTACCGTGTAGTAAAACTCATTTACAAATTAAAGGCTTGAACACACAAAGATCATTATCGTCCACCACAAACCACAAAGATGGTCCACCGTTGGAAGTTACAATAAAGCAAGTGTAAATAGGCGTTTTCAACATAACATACTGGTAGGTATGATTGCAGCTAAGCGCTAGCAATGTACTATTAGCTATTCTGTGCCTAGCCTAAACCTACATTAAAAAATGGTATTAAGTATACAGTGTTATAAAGACTCGAGTCTTCTGAGTACTTTTATTAGAACTCGGTAGTCCAATTACAGGACTCGACTGTTTACATTAGCACTTCAGTGCTCGAAGGCTTTGAGGCCTGGAGTTTAATGTTTTTTTACTCGAGAGCAGAAAAAACATTTAGTAACAAAAATTTTAGAGTGGCAATCCGACACCACGGGCGAGAGATTTCCGGCCAAAAGTCACATCAATTTGTTGCACCATTGCATCACGATTTAACGACTAACCAACAAACAAACACACTTTCGCATTTACAATATGGGTAGGCAGCGATTGATTTTTCTAGTAACTATGCTATTCTAGCATATATTTAATTTTGTAACCATGAAATATTATAATACTAGCTGATGGCGGCGACTTCGTCCGCGTGGATTAAAGTTCTTTGATTCCCGCGGGAACTCCCTGATTTTTCGGGATAAAAAGTAGCCTATGTCACTCTCCAGGTCCTCAACTATACACATGCCACGTCGATTCGTTGTTTCGTTGCGGCGTGATTGAAGGACAAATCAACAAACCAACAAACATACACACTTTCGCATTTATAATATTAGTATGATTTTCTCTCGTAAATAACCAATGTGTGAACAGCTTAAATGTCCTCTGACTCATAACCGCCTACACAAGGGACCAAAATAATAATATCAAATTAGGAATGACCTAAAATATTGGTCATCTCCTTCTATTTAAAGTTCAGAAAGCCAAATATTATACGCAAGCCTCTACGATGCAAGAACGGTACAAAATGACTCCTAGTGAGTCATTTTTTTAAGGATTTTAACATTTCATAACTCTTTGGTGTACCTTTAGCACATTTACTTACTTAATTAACTTAAATGGCTTATTTGACACAAGTTGTAATTTCTAAGCTGAAGGAATAACCGTTAAAGTAATAATATGTTATACTTATTCCGTACTAGCTTATCTATGCAACTTCATCTGCGATGGATTTAATATTAATTTTTTTAGGTTCCCGTGCATTCCCCGTACCTAAGATTTTGTGGGATTTAATACAATGCAGGCTATGCCAGTCTCCGGGATGCAAACTATCTCTGTGACAAATTTTATTAAGATCGTTTCAGTCGCTACGTCGTGAAAACGGAAAGGTTACCAGAAAGCCGAGTAGGTGTTTTTTACGTACTCGATCGCGATAAACTTCACTGGAACCATTTACTCGTATATGGAATTGATCGCTTGACAATTCCATACGAATTGTAGCAAGCGTTCTCGTGGTCAAATTGGAAGAAAGTTCCGCACTAGGAACTCTGCAGGGCGACCGCGTATCTTTTGCATCAATCATTGATACATCGCAATCACCTCCGGTTGGCTGAATTTATGGTATTTTTGCTGCGTCAATGGATTTCGTCCAATAGTGGAAGAGTGTTAACCAAGGTGATTGGATTGATGCAAAAGATACGCGGTCGCCCTGCTGATCGAGCACCAACTGTCATCTGTCCATCAAGTGCTTGACAATTCCATAAAATTGTAGTTTACGTTGAAACGATCGAATTCGAAGAAAATCTCCCACTAGGCTCACAGACATACAGATAGACACGCTCGCGACTTCGTCCGTGTAAATTAAGGTTTTTAGGTATCCCGTGGGGTCTCTTTGGAGCTTTCCAGGATAAAAAGTGGCTTATGCTAGACTCTGGAATCCAATCTATAAGTCAATATATATCCAATAAATATATATATTCATATTCATATTCATATTCATTTATGTGCAGAAACATGTTTTTAGGGTTCCGTACCAAAATGGTAAAATGGAACCCTTATGGTGCGACTTTCTCCGTCTGTCTGTCCGTCTGTCCGTCTGTCCGTCTGTCCGTCTGTCCGTCCGTCACACTCGATTATTTCAGTAACTACCGAAGCTATCGACATGAAATTTGGAATAGTTGTGTATATTAGTGGCCCAAAGACACTGGAATTAAAAAAATTTGGAAATTATTTTTGTTCTTATTTAAAAAGGGAGGAAAATCTGAGGGTTGAAATTTAAAAGTGAGATAACTGTACTGTGTGGGGTATCATATGAAAGGGTTTACTTTGTACATTCTAAAACAGATTTTTAATTATTTTTAGTTATGATAGTTTTTGATTTATCGGGGAAAATGTCAAAAAAAATACCGTTCCCCCCCCCTTATCTCCGGAGTTTACCAATCGAAAAATTTTAAATAATTATGGTCAATAGTAATTTACGTATATTTTACAGGAAAACTATAGCCAATGCTCTAACTAGCATAGTTTTTTTGATATTAACAATAAACCTCTACAAACAAAGTTAGTCTTGCGGTTCATTAACAAAGGTAATTATTTATTAATAATGGTACGGAACCCTTCGTGCGCGAGTCCGACTCGCACTTGCCCGGTTTTTTTTTTTTTACAAAGCGTGGTAAACAGAGTAATGAAGACAATGTTTCGCCTTAATAGGCATGCAAAAATAATAACTTTTCATACATACATAGATAGTGAAGGTGCATGTTACATTACAATGAAAATAGGCAATTACATTATACATTAAAAATATTACAATCATGTCAATAATAAAATCAAAATATATATGGTTAAGCGGATGGGCTAAGAAAATTTAGAAGACAGACTCACTGTTCACATTCACTCACATTCACTTATAATATTATTATGAATATTGAGAACTATTATTGAGTTAAATATACTCGCATATTTAATACTTATTATAATTATTGAAAGTAGGCAAAACGGTAAATACCGCTTAATCATTTGTTTCCTTTTGCATAACATATAGCTTGTGCTGTTAACCAATATGATAAACGATGTTATTATAATTTTGTGGCTTAACTTTTAACTCTTGGCTATATATAGTATAGTATATCTACTATGAAGCAAGCTCCATTAATTTAAGTCTAATTTCACGTAGGTACTTTGTCAACTTTATAAATTACTTTTTATAATTTTTGGAGTTTACCTCCTTTATAATCAATTTTCATATATAAGCCCGGGGTATAAAAATATATGGGGAGTAAAATCAAACTTTCTACGTTACGTTATTGACTTTATGTTTCCATGGTAACACTTGTTTATGTTTCCATAGCTATTTAATGTATTTTGATGAATATACATTATATAATTAATATAAATAAATGTATCAAGCATGATTTCAGTAATATAAAAACATGCGTTCATTTACCCTCATTTACTAATCTATATCCATCCATACTAATATATATATATATAATTATATATATTATATATTTATATATATTATATATAATATTATAAATAAATATATATATATATATATTAATATTATAAATGCGAAAGTGTGTCTGTCTATCTGTCTGTCTGTCTGTCTGTCTATCTGTCTGTCTGCTACGCTTTCACGGCCCAACTACTCAACCGATTTTGATGAAATTTGGTACAGAGATAGGTTACATCCCAGGGAAGGACAGGCTACTTTTTATCCCGGAAAATTGAAGAGTTCCCGCGGGAATCAAAAAACATGAATCCACGCAGACGAAGTCGCGGGAATCATCTAGTATTTTATAATCGTTCGTAAAGAGTAATATCTCCAGTTGTGCGTCCGCGACTTCGCATGCGTGGATTTTACAGGTTTTGGAAGCATCTCGTGGAAACTGATTTTCCGGTATAAAATTAGCATATGTATTTCCCCCGGATGCATCCTATCTTGGTCCCAATCGGATGAAAAAATGGCCCGTGAAAGCGTAGCAGACACACGGACAAACAGACAGACACTCGCATTTATAATATTAGTATGTATGGAAATGGATATTTGATACATTAAGTCCACTAGCATTAAAACTTGCAAAAGATAGCTCTTGTAAATAAATTGCAATGTGTAAACACCCAAAAGTTTTTTTCGGAATAATTAAAACTTCTGCAATTTGACTTTTGTAAGATCTTCTTCAGAATCATTGAGTTCTTCAGAAAAACACAAAATTTACCTAATCACGACAAATATCGCAATTTTTTGTTGGTCATCATGATTACGGATTACCCAATCCTCAATTTGTTCATTAGAAATAGGATTAGACGAGAAAAATGATGTAATAAATGTAATAGTGCATAATGCAAGTGTATGATATAATAGACATTCTACGAGGAAGTCGTGACCTTCCAAAATTGACCTGGTTATTATGTTTAACGCTTACCGCAGACGATCGATGTAATAGTTAATCCGACAGGAGTCGTCGAAGATATTAATATAAATATTAATATAGCACACCGCGATGATGTCCACATTGATAATTTTTTTTTAATCATGACATGATAAACAGGAACTTATAACAGTCTCCGAGAAGTAAGCTACTCGTACCCATCAAAATCTTTTTTATAAATTGGTTGGCCAAGCAGGATTAATTTGGTTGGCCGGTTGATATAGGTAATTGTAGGTCAAAAATTGGTCTCATACATGAACCAGTAGTCTGCGTTTGCTTTAATATTTTTGTTTTGAGTCTTATGTAATTCGGATTACTATCTCGTGATAGGATCGTCTGAGGACCTATTACGTTATGTACCTACTTATTTTGAAAGTAAAAAAAACCTAAACGGTGTCTAATATAAACATTTAAAATTGAACCCTAAAACAATGTATTATAAGAAACATAATATTATATTTTTCACCATCTTATTTCTTAAGTATAAAATATCTAGTGCATACTTATTATCGAATTGACTTCCGAGCTATTACAATTTAGGAAATGCACGAGCCAAGGCTGGTGGCTGAGACGTGTAATGGTTTTGGTTTTGAAATATTGATAAATAATTAGCAGATAAAATCTTAAGTAATTTAATAATGTTTCGATAGATAATGGAAACTTAAGTGCAGATCTTAATCTAGATTGTACTTCGAGCTTCTGTTCAATTTAAACGAAGAAACTTGTATAATTCACTTGGATCTTGCAACGCATAAAATGTAGGTCATTTTGCTATCACGAGCGGAGCGAGCTGCGTGTGAACTTTGTTTAACCACAGAATAGGATGTGGCGGTCTTCGCAGTCCGCACATAATCCAATAGATGGCATTACTAGTACGATGCACGAAGAGCCCAACTCACGCTTACGAAGTTTTCTCTGAATTACGCTATATATGTATATACGACCTCCAAAGATGAACGGTCGGACCAGTCATGATCCCCGAGCACAACACCCGCTCGGGGTTGATCCAATGATCATCCTATTGTTACGGCCGAGCCTTATCACCTGCTCCCGTACAAGGTAATAGATCTACCCCCCGATTGTTTAAGAAAATCGTAATCGGTTGTCGAACGTATAAGTCGACCTGTTTAAGGAGTTCATAGATGCCTGCACGTCAAAAAGCATGTATGAACTCCTTAAACAGTTCAAATAATACGTTATAAGCTGTCAAATGATTACGATTTGCTTAGAAAATTGGGCCTTTGCACTTTCATCAACAAAGGACTAAGCGAGTAATAAGAGTTCAAGAAGAGTCAAAAATCCCTTTAGAGTTTAGAGTCTACACAGAGTCCGTTCCGCTTAGTAATTTCACGCTCGTTACTTTTGCGGTGGAAGACCCGCTTATGATTCTGTCCTCATTTGCTGTGGATTTTGAGGTCTCAAGTTCGAGCCACCTTAAAATATTTTTTGGAAAAGGAATTAAATTCTTAGAAAACTTCTTCAGATGATAATTTATTAAAGCTTCAAGAATAAAAAAACTTTCATATCGAAGAATCAAAAAATCTTAAGGAATCTAACAAAACCGTTATAAAGTATCAATAATTATGTAATTCAAAAAGATCAAACACTTGCATTGATCTTTAGATGTATCGAGCACACAAACAAATTAAAGGTTACAGTGACTGGTTTGGTCAAGTCGACCCGTTCTTCGTATAAGCAACTCCAATTAACAAATAGCCCGGAGCTATTCAACCTCGGATGGTAGAAAGGAGATGTAGCACTTATTTGGAACGAGGTGTTTATTTGTGTAGCTACAGAGATGCGTGAGAAACTAAACCTATTATACTTTTAACTATTTCAATGTAATACTAATGCCCTCCAGACCGAATTTCGGCCACGGCGGCCAATCTCAGTGGCCCTTTTCAGATCTTTTTAGGAGATATTATAGTGCACAAGTACTTGTATCTCCATGGTATACATTGCCGGATGGGACTAAAAATCCGACACAACTGGAGAGAGATCAGGCGCAGGACCGACAGCATTCCGAGGCATGTGGGTGCTCTACAAACCTAAATGCTGAAAACTCTATAAATCTCAGTTATGATCCGACTCGGGAATAAAACCCGAGACCTCGTCATCTGTAGTCGACCATGTTAACCACTAGCTAGACCAACGAGCTAGTTACTTCAATATAAATTAACTAACTGACTTCCGCTTCACTGGGGTGGAATTCTTACATACCTTACTGAGAAAACCCAGTATCAATACATATACTAATATAGCTATACAAACATATACTAATATCTGTACATACCTGCCATTCATAATAATTATTATGTCAGTTACTCAGTTTTTTAAATACGAGTTAGTAGCGAGCAAGGTTGCGAGCTAACCTGTTAGGGGTACCCACTAATCCGTTGCAGCACGATATAATATCGTAGGTAACGCTAAATCGCTTGGCGAAACGTCTTTGTCGGTTGGATGGTATTAAGCTAGCCACAGCCGAAGCCTATCACCAGACAAATATTATAAATGAGTAAGAGTGTCTGTCTATTTGTCTCTGCCTACCTCACAGAAAAAGCAATACGCCTATTATACTTACGCTTTTGATGATAGAGAGGTAGGTATCTTGTATCCCGGAAACGGACAAAGGCTTCTTTAAACCCTAGAAAATCAAAGAGGGAGGTATTTAAAAAACCTAAATTCACGTGGCATCATCTAGTTTCTCGACGATTCGAAAGTACTTGTCTCGACGATTTAAAAAGTACTTGTAAAAGTTTATTTGAATAAAAATCATTTGAATTTTGGATTTTGAATTGAATTTTGAATTTAATCACACTACGCCCTGAAAGAGTTAAAACATTTTAATAGCCCTAGGCCTACACAAATAGTCCATCTGAATTGATGATGTGTTTTCGCGTAAAAAGGTGGCTAATTACATATCATTTCTCATCTCGGCAATAAATAATTACATGCCATATAGAGTATAAAGTCTGTCCTCATAAAAGATGAAAGAAAAGCGATTTTGGTGCTCCATGGAGATCCAGGTTGCTTTAAAGTTCACTTGATGATCCCAATATGTAACGACAGTATAAAAGGTCATTATAAACGCTTACAATGCGATGCAATTATATTAAGTTGTTTAATAACTGGTGAATAAGCCTTTTCAAGAATGTTATGGATGGGTGCTTTACATCGTAAAAGTGAATTCTTAAAATAATCAGTAAAAAACCGGCCAAGTGCGAGTCGGACTCGCGCACCGAGGGTTCCGTACTCAAGAAGTAGGTATAATTACCTTTGTTAATGAACCGCAAAACTAACTTTGTTTGTAGAGGTTTACTGTTAATATCAAAAAATTACGTTTGTTGTATGGGAGCCCCCCTTTAATATTTACTTTATTGATATTTAATTATTTATTTTGAAAGGTAATATACAAGTTAATATTCTGTGAAAATTTGAACCGTCTACCTGTTACCGTTTTTAATATTGAGCAAAAAAATACGAAAGAAACACGTTTATTGTATGGGGACCCCCCTTAATATATAAATTTTTATAATTTTTAGTATTTGTTGTTATAGCGGCAACGGAAATACATCATTTGTGAAAATTTCAGCTTTCTAGCTATCACAGTCTATGAGATACAGCCTGGAGACAGACAGACAGACAGACAGACAGACAGACAGCGGAGTCTTAGTAATAGGGTCCCGTTTTTACCCTTTGGGTACGGAACCCTAAAAAACCATTTAAAAAAACAAGCTTTTATTTTTATTTGTCGTATTCTTCTCAGCAAACCCATTTAATTGATATGAGTATATATATTTTTATTCCACTACAAGTTAGCCCTTGACTGCGATCTCACCTGATGGTAAATGATGATGCAGTCTTAAGATGGTAACGGGCTAACCTGTTAGGGGTATGGCAGTTATTTTTAACACATATACTCCTAATCGCTTGTCGGTACGTCTTTGCCGGTAGGGTGGTAACTAGCCACGGCCGATGCCTCCCACCAGACAAGATCAGAGAAAATTCAGAAATTATAAATTCTCAAATTGACCCTGCCTGGAATCGAACCCGGGACCTGCTACGTTAAGGCAACAGCGCTCAACACTACGCCAGGGAGGTCGTCATTTTATATATCATAGGGTTGCATAAAAATAACTAGTCCGCCATCTTTGAGAGTCCGCCTCATTGGATTTAGAATGACGTCACTTAGCCAACCATGTATCACACTAAACGTGTATGCAAAATTTCAGCTCAAACGGTTTCATTCAAAATTCAGTTGCATGATTTTACCTAAACAAACCCACAAAGTACAAGTTAAATAAAATCTGCGTTAAAAATACATAAATAAAAAATTGTTAGCAATTTGATTGTATTTAGGTTCTATCAATCATCTTTATAGAAGAACATTAGTTAAGTACATTGTTGTGGCCATAAAACTGACGATTAATTACATACTTTACGCTCCAATTACGTCAATTAAAGTAAATTATCTGTAAGGTTAGTTTAGTGTGTCATTCGAAACTAGACGCCGACCGCAGATATACCTTACAATATATTGCTTATATGACGCCACATTAGTATTGTTATTATTATAATCCACACATGTAAAACAAGCTATAATTAACGAACGAATAATTTAAATTTTAATAATTTAATTATTTTTTTCAATAAAAATATAGACAGTGGCGCTCGGGATGATGTAAGGGATCTACAATATCCTATACATCCAAATCTGTTCAGGCGAAATGCAAAAGTGTGTTTGTTTGTTGGTTTGTTCGTTTGTCCTTCAATCACGCCGCAACGGAGCAACGGATTGCTTTTTGGCATGGGCATAGTTGAGAACCTGTAGAGTGACATAGGCTACTTTTTATCCTGGAAAATTAAGGAAGAGGAATCAATAAAACTTAATCCACGTGGATGAAGTCTCGGGCAACAGCTAGTAGTCGAATAAAGAAACTCACAAACATATATGTAACATATACTATGAACCCTGCACACATCAGCCTCGTTTTTGTGTGCAGTCGAATAATTATACTTGTCCTGACTGATCTTTCATTTGCACAGCCTAAACTACACGCGTTAGAAACAGTAAATAGATTCCACTTCCATACAAATGGTAGAGATAAGACACTCACTAAGAATGGATTTTCATGAATTCCAACCCCATCAATTTTTTCGAAATCACACCCAGTCAAAGTAGGGGCGGGATAGCTAGTATAACATTATATTGTTAATCAGATTGAGATGTTACAATGACATTCCGTGCAGCTAGACCTAAAGACAACCGATACTTTGTACAATGCTAGGTAATAATAGTAATCAGAACGTTTATTTATCGCGGTGATAGCCTAGTAATTGTAACGTGTGGCATAGCTATCAGAGTGGTCAGGATCGAATCCTCTTCACGCACTTGTAACAATTCTGAGTTATAATGCAGTCAATTAAGCAAAAAAGGGGGGTCAACCTTGGAATGACCCCCAATATGTCTGGACTTTTTGAATCAATTAGACAATTAAATTAAAATTAAAAAGCAACTTGCTATAATGGTGAACGAAAATTTTTTGAGGAAACCTGCAGGCCCTAAAGTTGTTCATAATGTTCTTCGAAGGTGTGTGAAGTGTGCAAAATCAGAAATTGGCCAGCTTGGTGAACTACAAACTATTCAGTGGTGAACTATGACCGAAACTTTCAATTTGACTCGGCATCATTAGTGGGTCGGCGGCAATGGGGTAAAATAATGACGATTAGAGTATATATGTGACCGTAAGATTGCAAAAACCGTTAGATTGTAATCCAACTAGCGATATTGTAAACAGTCGACAGATTGTGAACCGTTCAATGTTCCGAGTGTAAATTTTTGAAATATTCATTGTATTTACGTTTTCTTTTCTCTTTCTTGTAGGTTAGGTTAGGGTTCGACATCAAAAATCAGGTAGTATCGGGCTAATATAACTAACAGATTACAATCTACCGAAAAATAATGCGTTAAATTGTAATCTGTCGACAGTTTACAATATCGCTAGTTAGATTACAATCCAACGGCCTTTGCAATTTTATTGTAAAAACCGTAAGATTATAATCTAACTCGCGAAATTGTATACTGTCGAATGATTACAATATAACGGATTATTTTTCGGTAGATTGTAATCTGTTAGGTTTATTAACCCGATAAAACCTAAGTACTCGGCCTGCGGCCGGGCACTACTTAATTATTTATGTCGAACCCTAACCTAACCTACAAGAAAGAGACAAGAAAACGTAAATACAATGAATATTTCAAAAATTGACACACGATTCACAATCTTTCGACTGTTTACAATCTATCGAAAAAAAAGCGTTAGATTACAATCTTTTTTAAGTTTTTACAATCTTACGATGACATATATATAGAGTAAATAGAGTCCATGCTACAATAATCGAGCCCATTTTAAACGACCTTATCAGATATTGATTAGTATCAACAAAGCCTACGCCAGTAAATAGGCTTTGAATGTGCTGAGCCAATGATTATACACTATTGAGTAATTGTGCTGGTTGATAGACACAAGCCTATAATTGATATTACCGCATTCAGGAAATAAGTTGCCACTAAAAGTAGGCAATCTAAAAAGCTTTCTGATAAAAAAACAACATACGCCAAGACACCTGATGATTAATATCTTTCAAGTAAAAGACGTGGTGGACTATGGCCAAAACCTTTTCATTCCGAAATCGCATCGTGCTCTGTAGTGAGCCGGCAATGGGTCGATAAGAAGAAGAAGTAACAGATAAACTATATAGGTAGGTTCAATAGGTATGTTTATGTAGGTTTACTATGTACATAGTAAACCTACATAAACATACCTATTGAAAGAGCCATGCTTTATCGAACACGAAGTATCTTTCCATGAATTAAGAAATTAGGAGATACTAGCTGATGCCCGCGACTACGTCTGCGTGGTTTGAGGTTTTTTGGTTCCCGCGGGAACTCATTTTCCCGGATAAAAAGTAGCCTATGTGCTATTCCAGACTATTTTCTATCTCTGTGCCAAATTTCAGCCAGATCCGTTCAGCCGTTGGGGCGTGATTGAGTAACAAACATCCATACATCCATACATCCATCCATCCAAACTTTCGCATTTATAATATTTAATGTTTGAAGTAAAACGAAAAAAACTTGAAAATACTAAAGAGGAAAATAAGATCAAGTTAAGATCTAGACAGTATAACTTCAATTAAACAAAATTAAGTAAATATTTGCATTGGTAGATTAATTGATTTTGAGAGATTATGACGTAATAAGAAGACAAAATAATCTCAGTATGTAGTAAATTTCGGTTTAATTATACATTTGTATTATTATTTCCTACATCTTTGGAAAACCCAAATAATCTTATGAACGTACTTCACTGTTTATTACTCGTAAGATTTCCGTAAAACTAGATAAGTATATACATATTAAATTACCCAAAATTCCAAAGCACAACCTTGATAGAAGGAAGTTAGTAGTAAATCATTGGAGTCATTAATATTTGGATCGATCAATACGGAGAAGGTGCTAGGGCTGCAAAAACAAGAAGTTATCCTCGGTAAAGATCACTTGTTCAGATAGGTAGGTACTTGTTGTAATTATTATAAGCATTGGGTATTTCCCGCATTGATGATTACCAGATATTACTATGTTAGTGTCACTACTTTATTTTATCTGTGACTAAGAAACAGGTTACAAATTAGCCCTTTTATCCTACCTATACTACCTAGGTATACCTCTACCTGCATCAATCATTATTTAAATGCCAATTGCTTTGATTCGCTGAACTTATTGTATCACTAGCTGGAGCCCGCGACTTCGTCCGCGTAATTTACGTTTTTATTAAATTGCATGGGAAACTCTTTAATTTTCCGGGATAAAAGTAACCTATGTCACTCTCCAGGTCCTCAACTATATACCCATACAAAAAAATCACGCCAATCCGATGCTCTTTTACGACGTGATTAAAGGACAAACCAACAAACAAACACACTGACTGACACACTTACACTTGATTGCTGCGGCAATAGATTTTAGCCAATAGCGGAAGAGTGCAACCAATCAAAGGGCAAGGTCTCCGATCCGGTCGGAGGATTGCAGCAGACCCCAGAAAATCTGGAGTCTATATAATAAAATAAAAAAAACCAATCAAAGGTGATTCCGATCGTCACACTGTAGCAATCATTTTTACGTAATTAGGCCCACAATCACATTGCGTTCAATAATAATCGGATTGAAAATATACTTTGAAAATATGTTAAAACCTCAATGATTTTAAAATACAATAGGTACATATGTAAAACGAGGTACCATCTGTCACAAGCAATTTATATTACCATTTTTTTAATAAGTAACTTTTTTACTAGTTCATTTATAAATGTCACGGTTTTTTTCATTCGTCCATGAACATATCCACGCCACTGAATTTCAGCGTTATCATTCATTAAAGCGAAGATAAGTAAAGAAATGAGACAGTGGGGTGATTTAACATTTCATATACAAAACCCTGCCTCGTTGGTCTAGCGGTTAGCATAGTCGACTGCGGATCACGAGGTCCTGGGTTCTATTCCCGGTCGGCCATAAAAGTTAGGTATTGGGTTTTTCAATTAAGAAATTCGCAGTGCCAGCCCGAAGTTGGAAGTTGGCGGTGTTTCACCCCCGTGCCTCGGAGAGCACGTTAAGCCGTCGGTCCCGGTTATTATCACTAACATGATAGTAGTCGTTAAAGCCCGCCAACCCGCATTGGAGCAGCGTGGTGGGTCTAAGCTCTAATTCCCGCTCTCCTATGAGAGTGGAGGCCTGTGCCCAGCAGTGGGACGTTAATAGGCTGTAGTGATGATGATGATGATACCAAACCCACTTACTGTTTCGGTTCGTCTTTTAAGTGTGGAAGACTAAAAAAAGATTACCCGAATTAACCTTTCCTTAAGTCAGGTAAAAAGGCAACAGACCGCGTTGCTCGCAAATTAAATCAATGTCAAAGCTTCTGAAAAGGTGCCTGTGCCGACAGCAGCAAAAAGAGGTTGTCCTCGCGAAAGATCACTGGATGTATTCAACGCTGGTATTCCGACTTGTTATGTTGCCGTTACATGTAGGTATGGGCCATTACGCACTTACGACAAATCGGAATGATTAATTTACATGCAAATTAGAGTACTTTTCATAGATTTTTATCGCGTTTTTATAGTTGAAAGATTTGATGTAATTACGTTTGAATAATTCTCGTGTTTGTTATCTAAGAGTGAAGGAAATGTGGTAATAATATTTTAATCAATAAAGTACCAAATGACATTTTTCAAAATGCGATAAAACTTTTATGTACAATCAATCATCAAATAAAAATTATAAATGCGAAAGTTTGGATGGATGGATATATGGATGGATGTTTGTTACTCAATCACGCGCGAACGGCTGGACGGATTAGGATGAAATTTGACACAGAGATAGATTATAGTCTGGAATAACACATAGGCTACTTTTTATACCCGGAAAATTAAGGAGTTCCCGCGGGAACCAAAAAACCTCAATCCACGCGGACGAAGTCGCGGGCATCAGCTAGTAATTAATATGCATAAAATAATTCTCGTGTTTGTAAACGTCACCGTAAGATTGCAAAAACCGTTAGATTGTAATCCAACTAGCGATATTGTAAACTGTCGACGGATTGTGAACCGTTCAATGTTCCGAGTGTCAATTTTTGAAATATTCATTGTATTTACGTTTTCTTGTCTTTTTCTTGTAGGTTAGGTTAGGGTTCGACATAAATGACCAGGTAGTGTTTTACCACTTAGGTTTTATCGGGTTAATGTATCTAACAGATTACAATCTAACGAAAAATAATGCGTTAAATTGTAATCAGACCGGTGCGTAATAACGGAAAAAAGTGAAAAATTTAAAATATAGCTTCAAACTTTGACTGGTTGACAAATCTTAGTACCTAAAGCACAGAGTTATTTATTTGAAAGCTTTGAGGTATGTACTCCTACGTGCGAGTCGTAGGTTATTCAGGTTACCGGTCGCCTAATGGGGCTAGCTATTTCTAAAGTTCTCACGTCGGGCTTGGGTCAACTGAAAGATTACAAATGCATTTAAGAGAGCACAATAGTACTGTTATAGTGTCTTATACAAATTGATATAATATATTGGTTTTACGTGTCAGTACATTCGTGCATTTGTTGAATAGCGAGTCGCCATTGATAGTCCTATATATAGACTATAAAATCTAGAGTTTTGCATTCAATGTAATCTGTGCGATATCTTCAACGAGCATCGATATACTCGTAAGAACAATGGAGAAGTTTCATGATGTTGAAAATATCATATTTAACAAAACGGAAGTAAAATATAGATTAAAACTAATAAATCTGTGTTTTTATTTTTAAAATCCATCAATAAATGACTGAGAAATGACGATTTAAAAGTTTAACATCGATTGCAGTATCTTACTGGAGTGAGAAATTTTGTGAGTGAGTTTTAATAACTAGCCGAGATTTAATACTTCAAAATTATCTTCACACACAAATTAAGTGCTTTTAATTCAATTAGGTCACGTTAAGTCAATTTATTTCTTTTATTCGGCTTTATAAAGTCGGTTGTTAGCAAGGGCGTAGCCAGGATTTTATTATATACAGGGGGGCAGATAAAGAAAATTCTACACTACATTTTTTTTTAGTATCACACTATACTACTATACTCTATCTCTATTAGTAGTGGAGGTCGGAAGAGAGGGAAAAAATTAAAAACACATATAATATAACAATCACAATAAAAACTTGACCAGTAATCGGCGCGGTTCTTCACAAAATTTGTTTAAAACTTCTCTCAAAATCTCTTCTTTTTTCTTTGATAATTTTCCTGTGTACGCTTAACATGCATAGCCCGTTTAAACGGTTTTCGGCCATCGTAGACCTCGTTTTGACACATCGCAGGGTAGAAAAAGACCTTCTTGGTGTACACGGTTGTGCCAATGAAATAAGGATGGCTTTTTTATTTGCTGGGAAGAAAGTGTCTGCCTCCTCCTCCTCTGCCGGTATAGGAGTTAATACGTCAGTAAATTTTAACTTTTCTAGATCTTCTCTTTCCATTCCTTTATCCTTCCATAGTTTGTACCATAATTCTACTTCATGTGCAAAAAGAGGAAGATCATAGTATTGATAGAAATTTTGCGATTTTTCTTTAAAATAAACCAGCGACATATTTAGCATTGAACTGGGATGTATAGACATTAGGCTAAAAGCAGGTAAATGCTCATTAGAAAAACGCTGTTCAAGTGCGGATATCAGCGAATCTAAATAAGGAATGATAACTGACCGCTTCCAAAAATTGCATGCACTCTCATCTGGATGATTGGACCGTTGTTGGTGACATGCAACACGCGGGATTTGCAAATCAGTGCCAATGGCAGTTGCAGTTCTAATTGAAAAGTCTAAACTATTATCTCTCTGTCCGCGTTGCTGCGATGATCTTTAATAACGGAAATAATTCTCTTGATTTATGATTCACGCATGTGTAGGGCCCAGCTGCCCCCCCCTGCCCGTACCTCGCTACGCCCTTGGTTGATAAGGAATTATGACGTCACGTCTCCCGTCTTGCAAGTGCAACTTTGAAGTTCCATAACTTATTTAATTGTTGAGATATTTTAACGATACATTCATATTTTTATTTCATTTTGTCTTAATTTTCATAGTAAATTTAAAAAAAATTGTAAACTTCTCCATTATAAAAAAACACAGGTTGAAAAGCCCATACCTCGAGTGCGAAAATCGCGTACACTCACTTTTATACGGAGCTGCACACATTAGCACGACAGGACAAACCTCGTTCCCTGTGACGCAGGCAGTGTCGGGTCCCTACTTAGTGTATCGCTCTGATAAGTTTGAAAGATCAATCTTGGGGACATAATGTTCTAGAAGTCTCGATTAATAGTTGTTGAAAAAAATGTTTTTTACGAGTTTCATATATTATCCCCTCGAAGGTTGTACTCGGAAACTCTTCCTTGTTTCGATATTTTGCGTTATTTCTTCACGTAATAGATAATTATGCATGGAAAAAACGTTCATTAAAATCAATTAATGGCCAGTAATAGAGATTTGAGATTAAATCGGTACGCAATGGTATTTAAATCCGACCGACTGTTAAAAGTGTATCAATTATGAAAATGTCAAGGATCTGAATGCGATGAAAACAAGCCGATCATATCACTGTAGCGGACCTCTGTGTACTACTACTTTGTACTTTAAAGGTTATAACTACTTCGGGTGCTTCTACACTTATACGGGCGGGCAAAATTATAGTTCAACGCTTTGCAGAGCAAAAAAAAAAGCAAAGGCAAGGCCGTATCAGTGTCAAAACATACGACTGCAACCCAGTCTAGCAAGAAATACTTCATAATATACTGTTCATACTACAAAAAAATGAGTCTTATTGGGTATGACCGGGCGGCAGAAATCGATGAGGTTGGTACAGAATTAGATAGATAGATAAATTCTTTATTGCCACAAACACATAGGTAAACAAAAAAAATATGAAGTAAACAAATACAGAAAACAAATATGAAGTAAACAAGTACAGAAAACAAAGTGCGCAAGGGCGGTCTTATCACTAGTAGTAGTTGATGATAGACTTTTTATTGATTCGGAATTCGGATGGTCAGAGGTTCAATCTCCGGTCACGCACTTCTAACTTTTCGAAGTTATGCGCGTTTTAAGAAACTAAATATCACTTCCTTCAAACGGTGAAGGAAAATGTCGTGAGGAAACCTGGATACCCGAGGAGTTATTCATAATTATCTCGAAAGTGTGCGAAATCTGCCAATAGGTACTGAACTAGCGTGGTGGACTATGGCCAAACACTTTTCATTCCTAGAGGAGACTCGTGCTCCTATATTGAGCCGGTAATGGGTTGAAATGAGTCTGTCCGAACAGGTGTGAAGTCACCCTTCAGTACAAATGTGTAGAATTGAAAACTCCTGGTCAACTTGTCTAGAAGGTAATTTAATCTAGACTAGAGGATTGTGCGATAAATATTTATTATTCAACATTCAACAATGTAAATGTCACCAGGGGTTTATGACACAGGCACTCTTGAAAAGGTCTGTTTTGATATTTACCTCTGCTTTTACTAACACTTTAGTAAAAAATCTATGCTGATGTCATAAATTGCGAAAATATGACTTTCTCTCTGTGTGGTACTGATAGCGAACATAGATATCCGAGTAGCTTTAACACGTAGTTTTAAAAACCTCAGACAAAGCCATCACCTCTCTCTCTCTCTCTTCGTCGTATTCCTCATTGCTGAGGGTCGTGACCCAATTTCATTAATCGTATAATGGCAGAGGGTTTCTTGGTATAGTAATGCGGTGGGTTCCCAGGTCCTTCTTTTCTTAATTTTTAAACTTAATTTTTAACGTCAATAAGTGTACCACAGTGTACCTATATTGAATAAATGATATTGACTATTGTCTTCCGCATTATACGACTCGACTAAGAGTGCTATTTCAACTCTTAGGTTACTAACGATTATTATCAGATGTTAGTGATAAACCCCGACGGCTTAACGTGCTCTCCGAGGCACGGAGGAAGCGAAAAGGCCAAATTCGGACCACCAAATTCGGTCACCCATCCGGTTACCGACTTGGGTCAACGTTGCTTAGCAATCGCAATCGACTGATATGCGTTGTCGCAACTAGGCCACTCGTCCCTCAATTTTTTTACGAAAAGAAAAAATAAAACTATAAATATTAAACAATATCGCTTATGTCGTAAGTCGCTAATTTAAATACTATTTATATACGTGTAGCTAAAATGGCTGCAGGTGGTACTGGGTAGGCCTTTGTGTATGTTGGCACTGTCTAGACCACCTTGTTCTAGTTTTTATGCCAACAGGAAAAGTGAGGCGATTCCGTTTAATCTATAGTTCATCTGAAGAATTATATATGTCACAAATGTAGTGGCATTTATAACTCTTGCTTATGCGGTGATAAAAATACATAAAGACATACTCGTAGTAGATTGAGAGGAGCCTGCCTTGAATAACTTCAAGTAATAAGATTAAGGCATTTCAGGGGTCCTTAGAAAAATGAGGAACCCTTATAGCTTCTTCCAGTATACATGTGCGTGTGTTAGTCCGCCCGTGGTCACAGGGCACAGCCATTTAAAAATCCAAGTAAGTACCTATATAAGTTCATACTTGATAGCTTAATCATACTAATATTGTAAATGCGAAAGTGTGTTTGTTTGTTGGTTTGTCCTTCAATCACGCCGTAACGAAGCAACGGATCCACGCGACGTGTTTTTTTGCATGGGTATAGTCGAGGACCTGGAGAGTGAGATAGGCTACTTTTTATCCCGGAAAATTAAGAAGTTCCCGCGGGCATCAAAAAAACTTCAACCACGCAGACGAAGTCGCGGGCATCAGCTAGTAATAATTAAATAATTGTTTTATTGATGCCACTGTTTAAAAAAGTAAAACTTAGGTCTAATGATAAATGGTATCGTTGGCTTCCGCTGTCTACTTTAGGTAAATTATTATGGCTCACCTGTAAGTGATTTTATGTTTAAAGTTTGTCTTGCTCAACTTTCATGATTTACCCAGATTGGTCTTTCGTAAAACGCAACAACTTACGATTTGTTACTAAACTTATGCAGCTAGGCTACTGATACTGGTGGATTTTACGCGGATAACCACTACGCAACTGGGTTTAATGGAATATTTCTATGTAAATCCATACTAATATTATAAATGCGAAAGTGTGTCTGTCTGTCTGTCTGTCTTCTACGCTTTCACGGCTCAACTACTCAACCGATTTTGATGAAATTTGGTACAGAGATAGGTTATTTCCCGGGGAAGGACATAGGCTACTTTTTATCCCGGAAACTTGAAGAGTTATCGCGGGAATCAAAAAAAAACTGTTCAACCGATTTTGATGAAATTTGGTACAGGGATAGTTTGTATCCCGGGGAAGGCCGTAGGCTACTTTTTATCCCGGAAAATTAAGGAGTTCCCGCGGGAACCAAAAAACCTCAAACCACGCGGACGAAGTCGCGGGCATTCGCTAGTAAAAATTATAAATGCGAAAGTTTGGATGGATGGATGTATGGATGGATGTTTGTTACTCAATCACGCGCGAACGGCTGGACGGATTAGGATGAAATTTGACATGTTATTTTTGTATCGACAATATCACACATTACAAACTAGTAGCGCCATCTGTCATAGAGTATGTAATACTGTATATGTTTTTTCAATAAAAGTTTAGTTCTCATCTGTGACTCAAGCGTTTAATTTATTAGAGGTTATGATCCCAGTTTTTTTAGTTTTTCTCGCAATTTTCTTGGAAATTCCTAGTGGAAATAGACTTTGCAGATTGAGATAAACTGTAATTAACGCTGTGCATATAAAAATGACGACGAACTATCTTGTCAGTGTGCCTAAATTGAAAGGGCGGGAGAACTACAGTGAGTGGGCTTTCGCAGCTGAGAATTTCTTAGTTCTTGAGGGAATGTCTGATTGCATCAAGTTGGAGACAGTACCAGAAGAAATAGGAGCAGCAGGTGACGCGAAAACCAAAGCCAAGTTAATTCTGACAATAGATCCGTCGCTGTACGTGCACATAAAAAGTGTACAAACGACTCATGAGCTGTGGAAGAAATTGAAGAACCTATTTGATGACTCAGGATTCACGAGGAGAATCAGTTTACTAAGGAGTTTGATTTCCATACGACTCGAAAATAGTGTTTCAATGACTTCATATGTGACACAAATCATCGAAACAAGCCAAAAATTGAGTGGTACGGGTTTCAAAATTAATGATGAATGGGTCGCATCGCTTTTGTTAGCGGGATTAACAGAAAAATATTCGCCTATGATAATGGCGATCGAGCATTGCGGCATACCACTGACAGCAGACGCCATTAAAACCAAATTGTTGGACATGGAAGAAAGCGGAAACGATGGTGACAACGGCGCTTCCAATTCCAGTGGCGCGTTTGCGAGTTTCAAGAAGAACCGGAATGTTGGTAGCAAAGCGACCAAAGACAACGCCCAAATGTCAAAGTCAAAACCAAGAGTCATAACATGCTACAAATGTAAACAAACAGGGCATTACCGAAACCAGTGTACATTTGAGAACAAAAATTCATCGGATACAAATAAAAATGAACGTACAAGAAGTAATGCGTTTAGCGCCGTGTTCCTGAATGGTGAATTTTGTAAAAGCGATTGGTATATTGACTCTGGGGCGAGTGTTCATCTTACTGCGAACGAAGAATGGTTATCAAATGTGTCGCAGGATCTTATGATAAAGGAAATTGTCGTGGCAAACAAAGATAAAGTACCTGTATTATGTACTGGAGATGTGCAGATTACGACGAAGACGCGCGCCTGTGAATACGATATTACAGTAGAAGGTGTATTATGCGTGCCGAAGTTGACTACCAATCTGTTGTCTGTTAGTCAACTTATATCAAAAGGAAATAAAGTTTCATTTAACAATCACGGTTGCCAGATTTTTAACCAAGCAGGAGTACTGGTGGCTACAGCGAGTTTGTTGAACGGGGTGTATAAATTGAATATGCCTGAATCTTGTTCATCAGCTGCAGTGATGGTATCCAGTGAAATTTGGCATAGACGTCTAGGTCATGTCAACAACCAGTATTTAAACAAGATGCAAGATGCTGTACAGGGACTGACACTTGATAATAAGACTGATATATCAAAGTCATCATGTGTCGCATGCTGTGAAGGCAAACAGACCCGCTTACCTTTTCCCAAAGAAGGTAACAGAAGTACTGAGTTGCTGCATATTGTGCATACTGATCTCTGTGGACCAATGGAAAACCGATCTATAGGTGGTTCTAGATACTTTATGCTGTTCATAGATGATTTTAGTCGTATGACATATATTTATTTTTTGAAAACTAAAGATGAAGCATTGACATGCTTTCAACAGTATAAAGCAGAAGTTGAGAATCAACTTAATCGCAGCATAAAGATCTTGAGAAGTGACAATGGGGCAGAATTCTGCAATAACAAGTTTAAGGATTTTTTGAAGTCGCATGGGATAGTGCATCATAAAACTAACCCATACACACCTGAGCAGAATGGTCTCTCAGAACGATTCAACCGGACAATTGTTGAGAAAGCCAAGTGTCTACTGTTTGATGCAGGTCTCGAGAAAAGGTTTTGGGCAGAGGCGGCACACACTGCAGTGTACCTACAGAACAGGACTGTGACCACATCATTAAATTATAAAACTCCTTTTGAGATATGGACGGGCAGAAAGCCTGATGTAAGTCATTTACGTGTATTCGGTAGTACAGTCATGGTACATGTGGCGAAACAAAAGAGACTAAAATGGGACAGAAAGTCTGAAAAATGTATCCTTGTCGGCTATTCCAATGATGTTAAAGGGTACAGGATTTACAACCCAAAGTCTAATATTATCACTACCAGTCGAGATGTTATAGTATTGGAGAAAATAGCGACAGAGAATGTTATAGAGGTACAAGAATATTGTTCAGATGAAGTGAATATGGTTCCAGTGGAGGAAAAAGATTTGACACTTCAGGAAGATTCACTTGAACAATCAGAGAGCTTGATCACAGATGACAGCGGCGAACTGTATGTACCTTCTGAAAATAATACATTAGATAACTCTGAGTCTGGTACAACAGACAGTGAAGACTCCATCATACTCAACAATGACTACTTAACAAGTGGTCCTCGACGTAGGCAGCGGCCAGACAGATATGGATTTGTAAATGCTTGTATAGAAGGTGACAACATGTTCATGGGTGAGATATCATTGCAAGAAGCCTTGGAAGGTCCTGAGAAAGCACAATGGTTAGCGGCAGTGCAGGATGAGTTACAGTCGTTCGAGAAAAATAGTGCATGGGAACTCGTAGATGTACCAATAGATGGTACTATAGTGCAGTGCAAGTGGGTTTTGCGGAAAAAGTATGATAGTAAAAACAATGTGAGTTACCGTGCTCGTCTAGTCGCAAAGGGCTTCACCCAAAAACATGGTGTAGACTATACAGAAACATTTTCACCTGTAGTGCGACATACAACCCTTAGACTATTATTTGCATTGTCTGTAAAGTTAGGTTTAGATGTTAGCCATTTAGATGTAAAAACTGCGTTTTTGAATGGTGATTTAGAGGAAACCATTTACATGAAAATACCAGATTGTTATTATACTAATAATTCAGCTTGTAAAGTATTAAAACTTCAAAAGGCTATTTATGGACTTAAACAGGCCTCTAGAGCCTGGAATAAAAAGGTTGATGATTGTTTGATCACTAATGGTTACAAAAGGTCAAAAGTAGAGCCATGTATGTATATAAAGGATATTAACAAATGTAAGACCATAGTAACAGTCTATGTTGACGATTTCTTTATATTTTCCAATGATAAAATTGAAACCGAGAACTTGAAACAGATTTTATCTAATAAGTTTAGCATTAAGGACTTGGGTGAAGTTAGACAATGTCTTGGAATGAATGTAATCTTCAATAAAGATAAAGGATATATAACTCTGAGTCAGGAAACCTATATTGATCAACTTTTGAGCAAATTTCATTTAAGTGATTGTAAGACTGTTGATACTCCAATGGAGGTCAAACTAAATATAAATAAAGATCAAGTAGGTGTGAATAGTCATGTGCCATACCAACAACTAATCGGTAGTTTGATGTATCTGTCCGTCTTAACTAGGCCAGACATTAGTTACTCTATAAGTTTTTTAAGTCAATTTAATAATTGCCATACAAAGGAGCATTGGGAATATGCAAAGAGAGTATTAAAATATCTAAAACGAACTAAATGTTATGGAATAAAATACTGTAAAGAAGGTAACTCAGAAATAACAGGATATGTAGATGCTGATTGGGCTTCTAACTCTGTAGATAGGAGATCATATACAGGAGTGTGTTTTTTGTTATCTGACGGTATAATATCATGGGAATGTAGAAAACAGAAATGCGTAGCCCTCTCTAGCACTGAATCAGAGTATATTGGTCTGTCTGAGGCATGTAGAGAAGCATTGTATCTAAAGAGATTACAATATGAAATAACCAATAAGATGTACACAATCAGCCTATTCAATGATAACCAGGGCGCACAGAAGCTGTGTGCTAACCCAGTTTTTCACAAACGTACAAAGCATATTGATGTCAGATATCATTTTTGTCGTGATCTAGTAAAAGATAAAATTGTTAAAGTACTGTATTTGCCAACTGCTGACATGCCGGCTGACATTTTAACTAAAAGTTTATGTTCAGCAAAACATTACAAATTTATGTTGCTTCTTGGCATAGTTTGTATAGAATAATTGAGTTAAAATTGTTTATTGAATATTGCGATAAGTGGAGGTGTTATTTTTGTATCGACAATATCACACATTACAAACTAGTAGCGCCATCTGTCATAGAGTATGTAATACTGTATATGTTTTTTCAATAAAAGTTTAGTTCTCATTTGTGACTCAAGCGTTTAATTTATTAGATGACACAGAGATAGATTATAGTCTGGAATAACACATAGGCTACTTTTTATACCCGGAAATTTAAGGAGTTCCCGCGGGAACCAAAATACCTCAATCCACGCGGACGTAGTCGCGGGCATCAGCTAGTAATTAGTATGCATAAAATAATTCTCGTGTTTGTAAAGATAGAGAGACCGGTGCGTGATAACGGAAATGGAAAAATTAAAAATATAGGTTACCTAACAAACTTTGACTGGTTGACAAATCTTAGTACCTAAAGCACCGAGTTATTTATTTGAAAGCTTTGAGGTATGTACTCCTAAGTCCTACGTACGAGTCGTAGGTTATTCAGGTTACCGGTCTCCTAATGGGGCTAGCTATTTCTAAAGTTCTCACGTCGGGCTTGGGTCAACTGAAAGATTACAAATGCATTTAAGAGAGCACAATAGTACTATTATAGTGTCTTATACAAATTGATATAATATATTGGTTTTACGTGTCAGTACATTCGTCGTTGTTGAATAGCGAGTCGCCATTGATACAGTCCTATATAGACTATAAAATCTAGAGTATTCCATTCAATCTAGGTAATCTGTGTGATATCTTCAACGAGCATCGATACACTCGTAAAAACAATGGAGAAGTTTCATGATGTTAAAATATCATATTTAACACAACGGAAGTAAAATAAAAAAAAAAAATCAATTGTCAGTCGCACGTACATCAGCAGCCCTAGCACCAGGGACAAACAATCAAGGCGATAATCTACATATTAAAAAATAATAACTATTACATTAAATTAAAATTAAAATAAAATAAAATGTAAAACCAATTAATCTAGTAGACCACTGTCAGAGGGAATTGTTCCCAAAATGCTAGCCCCATTGCCTCGTTGTATCGCGATACTAATTCTCTGGGCAAAGTAGAGGCCAGCATTGTATAAATAAAGATTAAAACAGTAAAATATAGATTAAAACTAATAAATCTGTGTTTTTATTTTTAAAATCCATCAATAAATGACTGAGAAATGACGATTTAAAAGTTTAACATCGATTGCAGTATCTTACTGGAGTGAGAAATTTTGTGAGTGAGTTTTAATAACTAGCCGAGATTTAATACTTCAAAATTATCTTCACACACAAATTAAGTGCTTTTAATCCAATTAGGTCACGTTAAGTCAATTTATTTCTTTTATTCGGCTTTATAAAGTCGGTTGTTAGCAAGGGCGTAGCCAGGATTTTATATATACAGGGGGGCAGATAAAGAAAATTCTACACTACATTTTTTTTTAGTATCACACTATACTACTATACTACTATACTCTATCTCTATTAGTAGTGGAGGTCGGAAGGGAGGGATAAAATTAAAAACACAATATAATATAACAATCACAATAATAACTTGACCAGTAATCGGCGCGGTTCTTCACAAAATTTGTTTAAAACTTCTCTCAAAATCTCTTCTTTTTTCTTTGATAATTTTCCTGTGTACGCTTAACATGCATAGCCCGTTTAAACGGTTTTCGGCCATCGTAGACCTCGTTTTGACACATCGCAGGGTAGAAAAAGACCTTCTTGGTGTACACGGTTGTACCAATCAAATAAGGATGGCTTTTTTAGTTGCTGGGAAGAAAGTGTCTGCCTCCTCCTCCTCTGCCGGTATAGGAGTTAATACGTCAGTAAATTTTAACTTTTCTAGATCTTCTCTTTCCATTCCTTTATCCTTCCATAGTTTGTACCATAATTCTACTTCATGTGCAAAAAGAGGAAGATCATAGTATTGATAGAAATTTTGCGATTTTTCTTTAAAATAAACCAGCGACATATTTAGCATTGAACTGGGATGTATAGACATTAGGCTAAAAGCAGGTAAATGCTCATTAGAAAAACGCTGTTCAAGTGCGGATATCAGCGAATCTAAATAAGGAATGATAACTGACCGCTTCCAAAAATTGCATGCACTCTCAGCTGGATGATTGGACCGATGTTGTTGGTGACATGCAACACGCGGGATTTGCAAATCAGTGCCAATGGCAGTTGCAGCTCTAATTGAAAAGTCTAAACTATTATCTCTCTGTCCGCGTTGCTGCGATGATCTTTAATAACGGAAATAATTCTCTTGATTTATGATTCACGCATGTGTAGGGCCCAGCTGCCCCCCCCCCCTGCCCGTACCTCGCTACGCCCTTGGTTGATAAGGAATTATGACGTCACGTCTCCCGTCTTGTAAGTGCAACTTTGAAGTTCCATAACTTATTTAATTGTTGAGATATTTTAACGATACATTCATATTTTTATTTCATTTTGTCTTAATTTTCATAGTAAATTTAAAAAAAATTGTAAACTTCTCCATTATAAAAAAACACAGGTTGAAAAGCCCATACCTCGAGTGCGAAAATCGCGTACACTCACTTTTATACGGAGCTGCACACATTAGCACGACAGGACAAACCTCGTTCCCTGTGACGCAGGCAGTGTCGGGTCCCTACTTAGTGTATCGCTCTGATAAGTTTGAAAGATCAATCTTGGGGACATAATGTTCTAGAAGTCTCGATTAATAGTTGTTGAAAAAAATGTTTTTTACGAGTTTCATATATTATCCCCTCGAAGGTTGTACTCGGAAACTCTTCCTTGTTTCGATATTTTGCGTTATTTCTTCACGTAATAGATAATTATGCATGGAAAAAACGTTCATTAAAATCAATTAATGACCAGTAATAGAGATTTGAGATTAAATCGGTACGCAACGGTATTTAAATCCGACCGACTGTTAAAAGTGTATCAATTATGAAAATGTCAAGGATCTGAATGCGATGAAAACAAGCCGATCATATCACTGTAGCAGACTTCTGTGTACTACTACTTTGTACTTTAAAGGTTATAACTACTACGGGTGCTTCTACACTTATACGGGCGGGCAAAATTATAGTTCAACGCTTTGCAGAGCAAAAGAAAAGCAAAGGCAAGGCCGTATCAGTGTCAAAACATACGACTGCAACCCAGTCTAGCAAGAAATACTTCATAATATACTGTTCATACTACAAAAAAATGAGTCTTATTGGGTATGACCGGGCGGCAGAAATCGATGAGGTTGGTACAGAATTAGATAGATAGATAAATTCTTTATTGCCACAAACACATAGGTAAACAAAAAAAATATGAAGTAAACAAATACAGAAAACAAATATGAAGTAAACAAGTACAGAAAACAAAGTGCGCAAGGGCGGTCTTATCACTAGTAGTAGTTGATGATAGACTTTTTATTGATTCGGAATTCGGATGGTCAGAGGTTCAATCTCCGGTCACGCACTTCTAACTTTTCGAAGTTATGCGCGTTTTAAGAAACTAAATATCACTTCCTTCAAACGGTGAAGGAAAATGTCGTGAGGAAACCTGGATACCCGAGGAGTTATTCATAATTATCTCGAAAGTGTGCGAAATCTGCCAATAGGTACTGAACTAGCGTGGTGGACTATGGCCAAACACTTTTCATTACTAGAGGAGACTCGTGCTCCTATACTGAGCCGGTAATGGGTTGAAATGAGTCTGTCCGAACAGGTGTGAAGTCACCCTTCAGTACAAATGTGTAGAATTGAAAACTCCTGATCAACTTACCTAGAAGGTAATTTAATGTAGACTAGAGATTTGTGCGATAAATATTTATTATTTACCATTCAAAAATGTAAATATCACCACTCACCAGGGGTTTACGATACAGGCACTCTTGAAAAGGTGTGTTTTGTTATTTTATCTACTCCAGCATCGAAAAGTTCCAATTTCGAATTTGACAACTATATCGAATTGAACCCTCTTTCGTGTTTGCTTCTCATAACGATATAGTTCGTTGTATGGGAGCTGTATCGTTATGAGTCGTAGCTGTATCGATATGGTTATCTTCATAAATAGGATACCTATAGCTTAGCGACTCTGGGTTCTGGCACTTTTGGTTTTTATTAATTTATAAAGTAAAAAATTATAAAGACGTCCTTGTCGTAGATAAAATCTTGTATGCAACTGTACGTAATTAGTCATTTTAATTCTCGTACTATCCTATTTTGATACTCGGCAAGCCTCGTATCAAAAAACAGCACTCGAATTAAAATGACCCTCATTACGATACAGTTGCATAAATAGCTATACCTCTGCTTTTACTAACTCTTTCGTAAAAAATCTATGTATATGTCATAAATTGCTAAAATATGACTTTCTCTCTGTATGGTGCTGATAGTGAACATAGAATATCCGAGTAGCTTTAACACGTAGTTTTAAAAACCTCAGACAAAGCCATCGCCTCTCTCTCTCTCTCTGCGTCGTATTCCTCATTGCTGAGGGTCGTGAACCCATTCCATTAATCATATAATGGCAGGGGGTTTCTTGGGATACTAATGCGGTGGGTTCCCAAGTCCTTCTTTTCTTAATTTTTAACGCCAATAAGTGTACCACAGTGTACCTATATTGAATAAATGATATTGACTATTGACTATTGTCTTCCGTATTATACGACTCGACTAAGAGTGCTATTTCAACTCTTAGGTTACTAACGATTATTATCAGATGTTAGTGATAATAACCCACGGCTTAACGTGCTCTCCGAGGCACGGAGGAAGCGAAAAGGCCAAATTCGGACCACCAAATTCGGTCACCCATCCGGTTACCGACTTGGGTCAACGTTGCTTAGCAATCGCAATCGACTGATATGCGTTGTCGCAACTAGGCCACTCGTCCCTCAATTTTTTTACGAAAAGAAAAAATAAAACTATAAATATTAAACAATATCGCTTATGTCGTAAGTCGCTAATTTAAATACTATTTATATACGTGTAGCTAAAATGGCTGCAGGTGGTACTGGGTAGGCCTTTGTGTATGTTGGCACTGTCTAGACCACCTTGTTCTAGTTTTTATGCCAACAGGAAAAGTGAGGCGATTCCGTTTAATCTATAGTTCATCTGAAGAATTATATATGTCACAAATGTAGTGGCATTTATAACTCTTGCTTATGCGGTGATAAAAATACATAAAGACATACTCGTAGTAGATTGAGAGGAGCCTGCCTTGAATAACTTCAAGTAATAAGATTAAGGCATTTCAGGGGTCCTTAGAAAAATGAGGAACCCTTATAGCTTCTTCCAGTATACATGTGCGTGTGTTAGTCCGCCCGTGGTCACAGGGCACAGCCATTTAAAAATCCAAGTAAGTACCTATATAAGTTCATACTTGATAGCTTAATCATACTAATATTGTAAATGCGAAAGTGTGTTTGTTTGTTGGTTTGTCCTTCAATCACGCCGTAACGAAGCAACGGATCCACGCGACGTGTTTTTTTGCATGGGTATAGTCGAGGACCTGGAGAGTGAGATAGGCTACTTTTTATCCCGGAAAATTAAGAAGTTCCCGCGGGCATCAAAAAAACTTCAACCACGCAGACGAAGTCGCGGGCATCAGCTAGTAATAATTAAATAATTGTTTTATTGATGCCACTGTTTAAAAAAGTAAAACTTAGGTCTAATGATAAATGGTATCGTTGGCTTCCGCTGTCTACTTTAGGTAAATTATTATGGCTCACCTGTAAGTGATTTTATGTTTAAAGTTTGTCTTGCTCAACTTTCATGATTTACCCAGATTGGTCTTTCGTAAAACGCAACAAGTTATGATTTGTTACTAAACTTATGCAGCTAGGCTACTGATACTTACTGGTGGATTTTACGCGGATAACCACTACGTAACTGGGTTTAATGGAATATTTCTGTGTGTATCTATACTAATATTATAAATGCGAAAGTGTGTCTGTCTGTCTGTCTGTCTGTCTGTCTTCTACGCTTTCTCGGCTCAACTAGTCAACCGATTTTGATGAAATTTGGTACAGAGATAGGTTATTTCCCGGGGAAGGACATAGGCTACTTTTTATCCCGGAAAATTGAAGAGTTATCGCGGGAATCAAAAAAAAAATCTGTTCAACCGATTTTGATGAAATTTGGTACAGGGATAGTTTGTATCCCGGGGAACGACGTAGGCTACTTTTTATCCCGGACAATTGAAGAGTTCCCGCGGGAATCAAAAAACATCAATCCACGCGGACGAAGTCGCTGGCATCATCTAGTACTAAATATACATTTTGCCAACGGTATAGATAGTAAAGAAAAAAACAAATGGCAATAACGAAATAATGCGGTTACTCAACGCTGAAATCCGTCAGTAATCTAATGCCAAATTATGCAAAGAGATCTTTAGCCAGAGTTTTGGGACAAACTGATCGTTAATATCGCTGAGAGTTGAGACTATCGTCATGAAATTGGTCGAAGTAAGGATGCTTCTGTCAAATTCCGTAAAGTTCATCAACGCTATCTGACCAGCAGGGCGACCGCGTATCTTTTGCATCAATCATTGATACATCGCAATCACCTCTGATTGGTTAACACTCTTCCACTATTTCACGAAATCCATTGACGCAGCAAGAAATACCATAAATGCAGCCAATCTCATAGCTTAACAGGCATAAAAATTTGTTCCAATTATGACCACCGGGTCAGATAAGTTTGACGGACTATAATCTCATTTTTAGGGTTCCGTACCCAAAGGGTAAAAACGGGACCCTATTACTAAGACTCCGCTGTCTGTCTGTCTGTCTGTCTCCAGGCTGTATCTCATAGACCGTGATAGCTAGAAAGCTGAAATTTTCACAAATGATGTATTTCCGTTGCCGCTATAACAACAAATACTAAAAATTAAAAAAAAATATATATTAAGGGGGGTCCCCATACAATAAACGTGTTTTTTTCGTATTTTTTTGCTCAATATTAAAAACGGTAACAGGTAGACGGTTCAAATTTTCACAGAATATTAACTTGTATATTACCTTTCAAAATAAATAATTAAATATCAATAAAGTAAATATTAAAGGGGGGCTCCCATACAACAAATGTAATTTTTTGATATTAACAGTAAACCTCTACAAACAAAGTTAGTTTTGCGGTTCATTAACAAAGGTAATTATACCTACTTCTTGAGTACGGAACCCTCGGTGCGCGAGTCCGACTCGCACTTGGCCGGTTTTTTATTATTTTGCATTCCTGCAGAAGCCGTACTGTCGAGTATATTTGAATATCATACGATGAGGTATACGTGGGAGACGGGACGGGTTCGATCCGGGGATCGAATTTAATCTGGATTTATAATTTCCGGTGGTAGGGGTGGTTATAATTTCTACATTTTCTCTGTGCTGGTCGGGGTCTGCGGCCGTAGCTAGTTACCACCCTACCGGCAAAGGCTTACCTCTTATTGATTTAGCGTTCCGTTACGATGCCATGTAAAACTCGATTAGATTATGGGTTTAATATAAATAACGATTACTTATTCTGTGATATAACTAACGACCTCCGTGGCGCAGTGTGTAGCGCTGTGGTCTTAACGTGCGGAGGTCCCGGGCTCGATCCCCGGCAGGGTCAATTTGGGAATTTATAATTTCTGAATTTTCCCTGGTCTGGCCTGGTGGAAGGTTTCGGCCGTGGCTAGTTACCACCCTACCGGCAAAGACGTGCCGCCAAGCGATTTAGCGTTCCGGTACGATGCCGTGTAGAAACCGATTAGGGGCATGGGTTTTTAATATAACTGCCATGCCCCTAACAGGTTAGCCCGCTACCACCTTAGACTGCATCATCACTTACCATCAGGTGAGATCGCAGTCAAGGGCTAACTTGTAGTGGATAAAAAAAAAACTGCCACTCCCCTAACTATAATCAGGTATGTAGTTAGGCCGTCATAAGATCGCAGTCAAGTTATTATTTATTTGTATAGGAATTAAAAAAAAAAAAATTGCATAGAAACATTGTAATGCTATCGACTAATATAATATTTGGCATCTGATTTCTTCATTAACATTTTTTATAGCCCAGTACCAAAGTCACATAAATCAATCAAGTTGAGCCAGTTTTTGTCCTTTCCATTATACAAATACAACTTAATATAGCATCGTTCGTTGGTCGTTACACATTAAAATACCAATTAAGATTTGACATTTTCAGAGCACACGGTTTTAAATCTCTTGAGTCCTTGTGTTGTATGTTTAGTGTTACCACAATTAACTCATGAGCGTAGGTAGCTAATATATTAATCTAAATCTATCTAAACAATCAAAGTTGGTTTAATATTGGAGTTTTCCTCCTTTAGAATCGATTTTCATATATAAGCCCGGGGTATGAAAATTTATGGGGAGTAAAATCTTTTTCCGTTACGTTATTGACTTTATGTTTCCATGGTTGTTTGTTTCCATGACTATGTAATGTATTAAGGGTCTAACTTGTAGAAAAAAAAGACAGAATCACTTCGCATTCATTATATTAGTGTGCATGTGACATGATCATGTACCGTGACTCTCCCCACAGTGTGCATGGAGAAATTCATGTAATACTTGCTACGGTCAGAGGGTTATGTAGAATTTAGGTCAGTAACTAAAGATGCTAGTACAACATAATTTTTCCGTATACTGATATGAAAGAAAACTGTTTACCGTTCTATTTTCTTGTGATGTGTATGCACTTGACTTTTTACACTTTCGTAAAAATTAAGCTAATGGGTACTTACTTACCTTTGTCATCGTGTAAGAATTTGAATTAGTCATAGTTACCTGCAAAAGAGAATAAAAATCTTTTAATGATAATGATTGAGTATGGTTAAAAATATACAACGCTCAGAAAAAGATAAAAAGGCTGAAAAATGCCCGCGTGCTATTGGAAAAGGACGAAACATGTTTCCCATACATAAAACTGTTTTCACACCACTCGCTCACCAACGCCTTATAACATGGCCTGTTATCTAAGGTTAAAGTAAGACATTAAATCCCTAGGGTTATAATGTTGTACTGAAAACCATTATTCCCTAGGGTTATAATGTGATTTGAATTTAGAATCATCGCGCATCTGAAGCAAGATCTGAAGGAAATTCTATTCATTCCAAAGAGATTTTATTCATAATTCTTATTACTATATCAATAAAGTCTAATTTCGGTAAACAGAATGTGCTCAGCAGGCGCGGCCAACTCGATTTTCGAAAACCGAAGCCGTGGCCCACTAGATTCGCACTGACGACATTTGTTTGTCGAATCGAGTAGGCCACGCCAGCTGAAAGAAGTGGTTGTATCGCGAGGTGTGAAAAGTAGAGTATTCACCGTAGGGGTAATGCTGTAATCTTGGGCGCCCCTAAATATTCCCGCGCTACTCTCAGGAGTCTAGATGCAACACCCTCGCTACGCTCGGGAGTTACCTACTCTAAAATCCCTCGTTCCACTTGGGATTTATCCCGGCGCCCGTGACATAATACATCGCATTAATTACCCCCGTGGTGAATAATCTACTATTATGCATATGGACATTTTATCCTGTCCTGTGTGCGTTTTCGTTTCCTTTACCCTTAGATATCTATTGGAAAATAGATAGCGCACATGAATTTTTAAACTACTTCAAAAAGAAGGTTCTGTATTCCACCCGTATAAACCTATTATATGCATGAATGTATATGAAAGCATGTTTTTCGTGATTTTCTCGGAGTCTAATGATTTTGATGATTTTTTAAAAGTTTGCATCTAAAAATCGTAAACCGATTTACGTAAAATTACTATGCCGGTATCAATACTAACAACACAGTAGGTATATTAAACTTAATAAACGTTATTGTTAGAATAAAGAATTTGATTTTATTAATAGAACAGTGATTTAGCAGTTTAGTTTGTGACAAACCATTTTCATTTCCTTTAGTATAATAAGTATAAAATTTAGATCTTCAATGTTTTTATCCAAATTATTTTTTAATGTCAAGATTATATATTATTATTATATTTATAATAGTATCTTCTACAGTTTAACTGGTATTTAAAGTAAGAAGTTATATGGTACTCAGGTACTGAATCTAGGTCCCTATTTAGGAAATATTTCACTATTATTTTCCAGCTTCTTAAGTTGAGATTTATAGAGCGTGCTTTGACTTTGCTCAGGCTTTACTCAGAATTTAAACGGAATAGACTTAAGTACCTGAGTGTCATAATCTCGTTTTTATTCTGTCTTAGGTCAGAGCTAAGTCAAAGTGCTCTCTATAGATCTCAGACTAACTTTGACTTGGCTCAGTCTTTACTTAGAGTTAAAACGAGATGGGCTTATGTGAGTGTCATAAATCTGAATCTTAGTCACCCTTAGTGTGAGATCTAAAGAGCGAACTTTTACTTTCCTTAGACTTCGTAGTCTCAACCTATAGACGTCCACTGCTGGACGAAGGTCTCCTGCATGGATCGCCCCAGAGTACGGTCTTGTACCACTGGTTTCCAGCGGCTCCCAGCTGCACGCTGACATCATCCGTCCACCTAGGTGGTAATCCTATCGCTAACTATACGCACGTAAGACACAGCCTACACGTCTTTGAACTGAAAACGCGCAGACTGCGCAATTTCTCACTCGTTGTGTTAATCATTTTTAAGCTACAAAATACCTTTTCGTACCACTAGCTCAAAAAAGTGACATTCTATGCCACAAATAGCGAACATAACAATAGTCATTTTTAATCTGTTAAAAACAGGGAAAGAAAATTGTACTGAATTTCATTCATCCTCTAGGGGGAGAATGTGATTTAAATTTCGAATACCTACTTACCGAAATTTATACTGAAATACATCTGTGTTTACACCATTGAGTTTGTAATATAAAGCATTATACATCTTTTTGAAAAAGGAATACGCATTTATTATGCAGCTATGATTTAAATAAAATTACGAAAACCGACGAGGCCGTATGGGCTTGATACCTTTGCTTCTCCGACAAAAAAATATTAGTCTAGGAATTTGCCGCGTTTTTGTTTTCTTCAAATACATAAACGTTATGTTTATTTAAATTTATTTTTATAAATAAGTTAATGTTCTAAAAATACGTTACGATGTTAAATCAAAGCGACAGTGACAGTGAATGGTCGGATTCCATCAGTGCAAATGCTGCAGCAATTATAAATAATTTGCTTCCAACAAAATCCAAGGAAAATTATTTAAAAACTTATGAACTCTCTCTATCAATAATTGGACCAATGTTTCGAATGTTAACTTTTACTTTTGATTGTCATTATTTTTAATAAATGCTAATCTCATATTATTATTGTGTTAATTTTTTCGCAAATGGTACGAAAAGTAGAGTATTTTCCTCGGTGATAAAGCTGTCTTAGTCTTGGGTGAACTTAAATCCCTCGCTACACTCAGGACTCGTCTTAAATCCCTCGCTTCGCTCGTGATTTAAGTTTTTAACACCCTCGCTACGCTCGGGAGTAAACCTCGAGTCCTTCGTTACGCTCGCGATTTAAATCGTCACCCGCGACAGAAGACACTGCTTTATCCCCTTGGATAATAATCTACTAATATTTACCTACTTTGGTTTTAGATATGTATAAATTTAGATTTAGTAGCTGATATGTTAATACGTAAGAGAGCCCCTAAACAAATCATACTAATATTATAAATGCGAAGTGTATTTGTTTGTCCTTCAATCACGCCGCAACGGAGCAACGGATCGACGTGATCCGATGGCATGTCGGAAAATTAAGGAGTTCCCGCGGGAATAAAAAAACTTAAACGCGAAGTCGCGGACATCAGCTACTAAAGAAATACTAGGGTAAAGCTAATAAAGAAATACTAGGGTAAATTAGTGTGAATAAGCACTCACACAGATAATTTATGTAAAATCTAGCAAGCCTAATAACTAGGTGCCTATATACCTAGGTAAGAACTTTTCGCTACCAGAGTACAATATAATCAGTTTGTTTATTATAACTGGTAGTTTATACAAGTAATTATTAATAGATTACTAGTTTTTACGTAAATACTGAGAGCAATTCCTGTACCTGACCTTTAAAGCTAATCAAGGTCAGACCAATTGCGCTGAAGCTATTTATTTGAAACTAGAAAATGCCAGCGACTTCGTCTGAAGCCTCGTAACCAGCCCCCCAATTATGTAAAAATTGATTGACGATCAAATCATCTAAGTTCGGCTTCAAAGTAAAATAAACCATAACAACATTGAATTAGAGCTCAATTTCGTGTATCCATTCTCATACGTTCAGATATGTACCATACCCTAAACGAATGGATACACGAAATTGAGCTCTAATTCAATGCAGTTATGGTTTATTTTACTTTGAAGCCGAACTTAGACGATTTGATCGGCAATCCTTACATGATTGCACCTCTGAAGTCTCAAGTAGATATCATACTAATATTATAAATGCGAAAGTGTGTTTGTTTGTTGGTTTGACGGCCTCCGTGGCGCAGTGTGTAGCGCTGTTGTCTTAACGCGCGGAGGTCCCGGATTCGATCCCCGGCAGGGTCAATTTGGGAATTTTATAATTTCTGAATTTTCCCTGGTCTCGCCTGGTGGGAGGCTTCGGCCGTGGCTAGTTACCACCCTACCGGCAAAGACGTGCCGCCAAGCGAATTAGCGTTCCGGTACGATGCCGTGTAGAAACCGAATAGGGGTATGGGTTTAATATGACTGCCATGCCCCTAACAGGTTAGCCCGCTACCATCTTAGACTGCATCATCACTTACCATCAGGTGAGATCGCAGTCAAGGGCTAACTTGTAGTGGATTAAAAAAAAAAAAAAAATGACGCCGCAAAGGAGCAATCGATCACGTAAATTTTTGGTATGGATATAGTTAAGGCTCTGGAGAGTGACATATGCTTCTTTTTATCCCGGAAAATTAAGGAGTTCCCGCGGGAATCAAAAAAACTTTAACCACGCGGACGAAGTCGCGGGCATCAGCTAGTTCGGTATACAAGCTCATATAACATCGATTGGAAATTTCAGGTACATAGGTAATAGGTATTAAAGCTAATCACCTCAATCGCTAATATTTTATCATATATTATCATATATTATCACATCTTGTGTACCAGTACACAAGACGTGATAATTTCATGTTGAATTTACAAGTAGTTATTTCCGTTCCGTTTATCGCTGGATAGACAATCTTAACGAGTATTTATCCATATAAACCTATGAATAACGAAAAAAATATCGTTTAATCATTAGTAGACGATTTTTTTTTCTTTGTTCATATTATGTTACAGTCCAAAGCCAAAATTCTGATCCTCAGAAAAAAAACTGCAGACATTTTGCTTTCTACAGAGCTTTTTTATCTCTGGCCTTCTGCAGAGTACACGCAGGTCAGCTTGGTCAGGTGAGTTTGAGTGTTAAGCTTTTAATTATTTCAGGCCATTGATCCAGCAGGAGGGCGTCCTACACTGCGCTTACTAGTAGGTACAGTAAGCTTGTATATAATCTAACTAGTATGGCGCGTGGATGTGTGGCCCGCAGAAGCGGACCGCATAGAAGAGTGGATGATAAGTCCGTTTGGATTTGTGGTTTTGGTGTGTACCTATACAGTATACAGATTTCAAATTTTCAAAAAAAACATCCGAATTCGTCTAAGAACAAACAAATATTCTAAAAACTAGCTCTTCACCCATCTTGCAAACCCTAATTCTCTATATTTTTTTCTCCGAATCATTTATCAGAATGACAGTACGAAGATGCAAACTTTGAAAAGGTCTTGCATAATTTCCAAATCCCAGTCAACATTAGCCATACATTTCCTGTGGAAAAATATATTCCACCATCTTGAATTTTTTTCCTGTTCATCAAGAAAACCTTCAGGTCCTGAACATCTTTTGCCGTGAAACCACTCTTCCATCTTTTATACTCTCCGAGACAGACACTGACGAAATTTGTATGGCGGCCATCTTGAATCCGCCATTTTGGAGTTTTTTTTCAACTTACCGGCATTTGGATGAGGTTTCGAGTGACATTTGTTCGAGCAGCCCCCACCTATCTTCAATACCCTGGCTGTGCTCTTCATTTTACGAAGTCGCAGCTGCTGATTGTCTCTTTCTAAATTACGATGTGTAAAACTTTACAGCCGAGTACTGTACACAGTCACTACTCCAGAACATGACTGCCTCTTCAGCCCTCAGGAGGGTTACTACCATTTCTAAGTGACGGTTTTATGTCACGTACCTTGACGTCCCTAAAATAAGGATTATAATTCACGTGCGTCAACAATAGTAAAACAATAAGATATCTTGCCTTCAGTTCTGCGCCAGATATGACCTTATTACGACTTCAGTTTGTTACTCCGCTAACCTAGGTCGGTAAATTTTGTTTTAATTGGTAAGTTACGTAAAACACAAGCCTAATTTAATTAAAACAATAAAACTTAAAAATATCAGTATCTCAAACATAATAATGCTTTTTTGTGTGACAGACGTCATTAAAAAGATATTGATTGTGAGCGGGCGCTGTCGCAGTGTCCGGTTATTACTATTACCTATTCTGTGGTCTAACCCTCAAGGTCTAATCAGACTACTTTTCCTAATCAGATCAACGCGCTGCAGTTCGCTCCGTCAAGTATCAAGATTGGGTTTTCATCGGTGACATTAAATGGTAATAGACAGTATAACAATATTATAGGAGACATTAAAAAGCCAAAAGACCCACACAAGACACAATTTTCATAACGTTTTATGCGCCCTCCCAGAACAGTTCCCTTTTCGCTCTATTCCTACGAGTAAAGGTAAGTAGTTTTCTTGGGACAATAATGCGGTAATTTATCAGAATTTATAACACCCTGCAATGTTAAACTTTACAATAATTAATTTTCAGTTCTATTTATCTTCCAATCTCTATGGTTTTCATAGGTTTGCGGAGTCGTAAATTTTATTTGGCCACGATTTTATATGACGCTATTGTTGCCAAAATAATTAATTGTAACAAGTTACATTGAAAAGTTACAAGTGAAATATTGGATTGCAGCAGGCGTTACTTTGCGGAAGTCCATGACAATGAAAAAACTAGAATTTTAATTCGCTATAATCCGCCACAGGAGGAAAATCTATGTGGTACAGCGCGTATCTCGAACCTGATGCCCGCAACATTCACCAAAAATACCCTCAACGTACGTTTCACTCCGATACCGGAGCATCTTCAGGAGATGTTGCCTTTACAATGCACGCTTGTAAACTTTATATATAACTTTCTATTGTTCGAGAGTTTTTTCAGTTACAAGTCAATCTAACAAATCCGGATCTTAATAAATATGAATTTTCATTATTACTAACTTTTTTTCGCAGTGCGGGCCTAGCCTTAATCAACGCTATGCTACAGTTTTTCACCGCCATACTAATATTACAAATGGAAAAGTATGTCCGTCTGTCTATCTGTCTGCCTTCGTATTCACGGCCCATCTATATAACCGATTTTCACGATGTTTGGTATAGATAGGTTGCATCTAGAGAAAGTCTAGCTAAAGCCTAAATCGAAGCTTAAAGGACGGAGTCTCAGGTATATCCTAGTATTAAATATTTTTATTAATTTACCTACCTAGCCGAAACCATAAATCATTAGCACATTAGCAAATCCCTGACCTCAACTGAATAGATATAGATTTAAGCGTCATTCTAGTCTAGAGATGTTTCATAATAGATAAGTTCAGGCGCGAGGTCAAAGGTACCTATAACCTTAGGTAACTTAGTGCAGTAAAGTAACTTAGTGGCTCTGACATTGTGCTCCTACATTACAAAAACCTTTTACTTCTGACTTCACATGAATTAATACCTAGGAAAAACAAAATTTGAATAAGTTTTTTTTTAAATATATTGTGTTGATTGACAGACAATCCAAGGGCGAAAACACACTACTGGCAATTACAATTCAAAGAGAATATTTTTTAGTGATTATTAAATAGAGCATATTCCAAAAGTCGTAATATCAGTCCCCTTAGTAGTATTATGTTTGAAAACCATTTGAACTATCGCTTAATGTAAAATTTTTTGTCGAATATTGATGACGTCACAGTTCAGTATTTCATACAACATACTTAATAGGCGCGTTTTGACGTTTGAAAAAAGTTGGTGATTTGACATGCTGTCAAATACCGAATTACAAAGTATATTTAAGAATCTGTTCAACTTGTAATATTATAAATATAATTAAACTATAATCTTTATTAATCTAGGGCCCTAGGCAATGGAGCGGTTTGTTGTATGGAGACCCCTGCATCAAATCCTCAGTCTTTGAAACTTGGCAGGGTTGTAGTATGGTATGAACCAATACTTATACAAAAATATCCAACAAAAAATCTATCCGAAAGTTAGGTATTTATACCTAAAACTTAATATTTATGACTGAATATTTTATCGATTTCTTTCTAAAATAATAGTAGTAATATATTTACACTCAAAACTGAAATATCAAACGAAAAAATCATGCAAAACATCGATATTTAACCGATTTTATTATCAAACTTAAACTGCGTTTACGCGATAATGTACCTTCCTGCTTTAACAATTAGGTATATCATAAAAACACTTACTTCCTTTATGATTTTTTGTTGGATATTTATAATATACGTTTAACTCATGGTACTTTATCATACTGTAAAGTTTCGTCGCCTGAGGAATTATTGTTGGGGTCGACTAGCTTTATTGCCTAGACTCTAGGGTCTAGGCATTAAGTACCTCACGTGTTTCTACCATTTTGCATCACCACCTTTTTAGTTCAAAGTAAACATCCGTACTTCTCAAAGCACTCGATTTTGAAAACATTATAATATCATCTGCACTAGACCGAATTGCGTAAAAGACAAGTGAATGCACTTACCTACATTACACATTCACATTTACCCGACCAATCCGTGTCAGTTCAATGTAATATTAATAACTACACCAAGATTAGGTACGATTTCAGAATATATATCTTGGAATATTTCTTTTTAGGGTTCCGTAGCCAAATTTGGCAAAAACGGAACCCTTATAGATTCGTCATGTCTGTCTGTCTGTCTGTCTGTCTGTCTGTCTGTCTGTCTGTCTGTCTGTCTGTCCGTCCGTATGTCACAGCCACTTTTTTCCGAAACTATAAGAGCTATACTGTTGAAACTTGGTAAGTAGATGTATTCTGTAAACCGCATTAAGATTTTCTTACAAAAATAGAAAAAAAACCATAAATTTTGGGGGTCCCCATACTTAGAACTGAAACTCAAAATTTTTTTTTTCATCTAACCCATAGGTGTGGGGTATCTATGGATAGGTCTTCAAAAATGATGTTGAGGTTTGTAATATCATTTCTTTCTAAACTGAATAGTTTGCGCGAGAGACACTTCCAAAGTGGTAAAATGTGTGTCCCCCCCCCGTAACTTCTAAAATAAGAGAATGATAAAACTAAAAAAAATATATGTTGTACATTACCATGCAAACTTCCACCGAAAATTGGTTTGAACGAGATCTAGTAAGTAGTTTTTTTTTAGTACGTCATAAATCGTAAACCGCAATTTACCTTTCATTCAATCAACTCAAATATTTAAAAAAAACATTTAATTTAAAACTTACTACAGGTTTGTACGGAACCCTCGGTGCGCGAGTCCGACTCGCACTTGGCCGGATTTTTTTTATATTCCACTACTTGAAGTTAGCCCTTGCCTGCGATCTCACCTGATGGTAAGTGATGATGCAATCTAAGATGGTAGCGGGCTAACCTGTTGGGGGTATGGCCGCTATAATTAACCCGTACCCCTAATCGATTTCTATACGACATCGTACCGGAACGCTAAATCGCTTGGCGGTACGTCTTTGCCAGTAGGACGGTAACTAGCCACGGCCGAAGTCGTGATATCAGTAAATACTTCAGTTTCAAAATGTGCATTCTTTCGAACAGTGGAAATCGTCAAAAAAAGTAAAACGTTTCGCATAAAAAAGATACGCAAATAAATTTACTTAGCAAGGTCGTGATTCTTCTCAGTAGATTGAACTTTTCTCACAGCTAGGGTCATTAGACTATCACGACTATTGCTGAAACAAAGTGTCTTCGAACAGACAGTAGTTACAACTATTTCGGTGATTGGCCTAACTGATGTCCGCAACCGTTTTTACCTTCAAATAACTATACTTAGAGTCTTAGACCATTGTATTCTAAGCCACTGAATTTGCTAACAATTTTCATTGAATTAAGTACGCAAAAATTCTAATTTAGATTATTATGTTCACTGGGATTTCAGAAAACGCGAATAGAACATTTTATTTTCAAAAAATACACGCCGTCCATGGGCATGGTGCCCAAAACACTGGCGCTATTACCTCGTTGAATGGCAAGGCTACGCCGTTAGGCTAAATAAGCGACAGCTATAGAACATTTCAAACTCCAGACAGGAATTCCCTTCCGGTTTCGGTTTTCCCCTTCGCTTTTTGTATTGGTATCTTCAAATCAAGACGGTGAATAAGCATCTTCTACGCAAGCGCGCTACATCTAAGCTACATAGCCAGTTTTTTTTATTTCAGTCAAGTAAACAAAAAAAAATTTCGGCAGTAAAATCTAAGTTATACTAATATTATAAATACGAATCTTTGGTTGAATGGATGCATTGATGGATGTTTGTTACTCAACACAACGCCAGAACGGCTGGACAGCAATAGATTATAGTCTGGAATAAAACATAACTACTTTTTATCCTGGAAAATTAAAGAGTTCCCGCGGGAAACAAGAAACCTCAATCCACGCGGACGAAGTAGTGTATCTGCTAGTACACATACTTTGGAGAAGTAAGGTAGCCAGAACGTTCTTGTAAGGCAGTTAAGTACTCAATTAAATGCCATTAAATATTCTGTGATCTAGAGTAAGTACACTGTAGAGTTACTCGAGCTACTTTTCTCATTCCGCTTTCTACCTGCAGACGTTTATTTATTTGACATGCATCGAGGCGTCGTATCAAAAAATACAACCTTGGGTCATATAATAATGCGATACTATAGATATAAACCACTTATAAACAAGCCGTAAACGTAAAGTTACGACATAATACCCTGCTATGGATGCATCCCAACACCTTCTGGATTGACCGCGTGTCGATTATTGCAAGTATTTTGACATTTGTTTGCGAAATACTGCTTTTAAACATTGCAATAACTTACAGCTACTTTATGAATGAAATAAAAAACATTAGGTTCATCACGAACGAAACAAAAAATTGTTTGAAAGCAATATTGCTTAAGACCCAGCAATAAGTAGGTCTCCAGTTAAGAATAAGATGGTACACGAGTAGCTACTCCTAACACATTTGTCAGATCTTTTTCTTTTTGACTGAAACGAACATTAATACAATCAGCCGGGATACATTGCACAGCCATGTTGCTTCTTTGCGCAAATCCATATCCATACTAATATTATAAATGCGAAAGTGTGTCTGTCTGTCTGTCTGCTGCGCTTTCCCGGCCCATCTTTTTGGCCGATTTTGCTGAAATTTGGTACAGAGGTAGGTTTTATCCCGGGGAAGGACATAGGCTACTTTTTATCCCGGAAAATTAAGGGTTTCAACCGATTTTAATGAATTTGGTACAGGGGTAGGTTGTATCCCGGGGAAGGACATAGGCTTCTTTTTATCCCGGAAAATTCAAGAGTTCCCACGGGAATCGAAAAAACTTGGTCCACGCGGACGAAGTAATCATCATAGTTAGTAGTTTAATCATCTAGTTCTAATTCAAATCATCGTTTTATTATCATTCAGTGTTCGTGAATCTTACAAAATTAAATTTTAAACAAAAAATTACCTTGTATTGTAAATGTGTCAGTGTGTGTGTGTACTTTCAAAATCGCTGAACCGATCTTTACGCACTTTGGCACGGGCTTTTAAAAACCGCAATCAAATGTAGGTACACGTTTTGAACGTCAATAAAAAATAAGACGTGATGGTTAAAATTAATATCGATATCTTAAAAGTCAGCATTAAGGATCCAGACGTGCCCTGTCTGGCCCACAAAAAACTTTAGTTGGGATTTTTCCCGGGATTTTTAGTTACAACAACCGAACCGTAAAAATGTCAAATATAAACAAAAAAACTGTGTGTGTCTGCTCCGAGGCACGACTGGAGCTTACTCCTTTTACGAACGAAAATTGTTACCATGGAGACATAAACAAGTGTTATCAAATAATCCATACTATGCGAAATAATCCATAAAATGCGAAAGTGTGTCTGTCTGTCTGTCTGTCTGTCTGTCTGCTACGCTTTCACGGCCCATCTGTACAACCGATTTTGATGAAATTTGGTACAGGGATAGGTTGTATCCCGGGGAAGGACATAGGCTACTTTTTATCCCGGAAAATTTAAGAGTTCCCGCGGGAATCGAAAAAATTTGGTCCACGCGGACGAAGTCGCGGGAATCATCTATTATAATAATAAATATTATAAATGCGAAAGTTTGGATGGACGTATGGATGTATGGATGGATAGATATAATGATGTTTGTTACTCAATCACGCCCCAACAGCTTAACGGATCTGGCTGAAATTTGGCACAGAGATAGATTATAGTCTGGAATAGCACATAGGCTACTTTTTATCCCGGAAAATGAAAGAGTACCCGCGGGAACCAAAAAACCTCAATCCACGCGTACGAAGTCGCGGGCATCAGCTAGTGGAAACATAAAGTAGCAACGGAGAAAGTTTGATTTTACTCGCCATAAATTTTCATACTCCGGGCTTATATAATATGAAAATCGGATCTAAACACCAAAAATTTAGCCATGATTGCATTCGCACTTTACGTGATATGTAATAATGCCAAGTGTTACTCAAACCGCAGTCGTTCTTATTGCCAACGATTGCAACGACTTTATTAAAATTCTAACAGAGTAGTATAGTGAGGTATCGGTTTACTACTAGAGGTCAATGGACTATAGTGACATAAAATGTATGAAACTTCTGCTGAAAAAAAACTGACAGCAAATCCAAAATAATAGTTATTTGTTATACAAGAGTGAAAAGTTGTTTTTTAACCGCGTGCTCAATTTTGATGACCGAGCAAGCGAAGGATTCTAAAATTAGAATCCTGAGCGTCAGCGAGGGAATCAAAAGAGCACGAGGTGAAAAATATTTTCACTCGAGTGCAACACGTAATTTTTCATCCCACCTCAGCGAGGAAATGAAATACTTCTCGCGTGATTGTTGAGGGAGAAAGCTCATTTCCGCATTTTTAACAGTTTCAGTCAATTCAGCCCCCCTAGCATGGGCCGGGACATTTTCTCCCCGAGGAAAGGATAAAAATTAAAGAGTAACGAAAACAAGCAAAATCAAAAGCACAGATAAAAAATTATGACTCCTTGACATTAGTCGGGGACTAGTCTTTCCCCGCCTTATCACCGTCGATAATTATATCCACCCCTGTGCCCATACTCGGAGAGTGGATAAAACTGTCGGAGGGGATAAAATTTTTATCTCCGGCCCATGCTAGGGGGGCTGTTGGCGTCAAATTAACTTCTTCGTCACTAGAATCACTCATTTTAGGTTTTTCACGTATTTTCAATCTTCTTGTTTTTAATCGAAGGGTTTAATTTTAAACAATATGACGTAAAAGAAAATGGTGCGCACAAAGCAAATTAAAAAAGTACACCAAGAAGGTTACGAGTGTTAGGTTTTAACAAATTAAAAACGGTTGTATGGAAATTCGGCACCATAGAGGTAGAAGTAAATAGGTTATAATGATGTTTTGAATTCACAAACTTCATAGACGAGTGATATTTACTAACGTGCACACGATGTTCTAAATTCAATTTACTTTATCCTCAAGAGGATAATAACGGCTTTTGCATTCAGATATTGAAGCGTAAAAATACTCTTTCAGAAGTGGTGGGATGAAAATAATATGACAGCAATTTTAGCCTTAAATATCTGTCACACTATTTTTTAAAAGAAAAAGTACTCAAGTAAGAAAATAATAAAAATACCTCAATTAAACATTATTTTTTCACTTTTTAATGCAACTAGGTTAGGCTTAGCTAGCTTTAAGTTCAATTTTATTGTTTTCCATCCATAAAACTTTTTAAAGTGATATCAAAAGGATACATAATATTATGCATGAAATTTAAAGCTTCTTTAACTTCCTGACTTTTCATGTTGGCATTTAAAAAAGCATGGTGATTAAATGCTCCTCAAAGAAACGCCGAAATAAAACGAATAAGAGTTCTAGACCAGGCTAGCCCGCTACAAGTACCATCTTGGACTGCATCATCATCACTTAACATTGGTTGCAGATAAGGGCTAACTTGTAGTCGAAAAAAAAAACTTATCAAGGCACAATAAGCTTAATTCGCTATAACCCGCTAAACCAGACAAATCTAGGTATGTGGTACAGCGTGTAGCTTACACGTATAGATAGCATGCGATATTCACCACCCAGTAAGCCAGCAATTCCCACCGCTAACTAGCTAACTTCAACACCACACTACACAAATCTTCCAAATTATTTTCAACGTGAGAACGTTTCACTCCGACAGCGGACATAACTTTTACTATTTTCTATATTTATAATTAACCTGTCATAAAATTGTTGTAACAGCATTATCAAAAACTCATTTCCTTTTCTCTGCCGGCCTTCGTAGCGACCTTGATACGTATATTGCACTTATATCAGATTTCGCAGAACAATACTACCATATCTGAGCCAAATCTAGTGACTACCGGTGAATAAAAGAAAAGGAACTATTAATTTTGTAATAATACTTATAACTGAGTCGTGATATTGGTCTGAGTAGTGTGGCCAGTTGTGACATATAATATCTGTCTGTCATGGGTTTAGAACGTTAACTTAATTTGGTAAATGTTCAACAAGAGGAGGACTTCGATAATTTATTTGGCAGATAAAAACCTACTTACTATAATTAAGTGAAAGATTCGCTGATTTGTGTGGTGTGGTGCGGGGGCGGTGCGAATTTCGCTGCATATTGGGCGGTGCATATCGCATGCTACACGTGCAAGCTACACGCTGTACCACATACCTAGATTTTTCTGTTTTTTTTTTTTATCCACTACAAGTTAGCCTTTGACTGCGATCTCACCTGACGGTAAGTGATGATGCAGTCTAAGATGCTTTAGCGGATTATAGCGAATTAAACTTATTGTGCCTTGATTAGTTGTTTTTTTATTCTACTAACTAACTGCGACCAATTTTAAGTGAGTAAACTTTGTTCCACATAGATTTGTCGAAATCTGTAAATATATTCAAGAATCGTTTAAAGGATTATTACTTATCTAGTACTAGTACGCTATAGAATATTTAAGTATTGTGTATGTAGGTATATAGGTATATATTTATGAATAGCTTTAGCTTGTTACTTATGTATACATTAATAAAATTGTAAATTATTATTTTTTTCAAAAGAGCAACCGCCGAGTTTCTTGCTGGTTCTTCTCGGTAGGAATGGCATTCCGAATCAGTGGTAGATTCTCTTAACGATTCAAAAGCACTTGTAAATGTTTATTTGAATAAAAAGTATTTTGATTTGATTTGATTTATATGTACCTATTTATAAAATTATTGATGTATCATTTGTATGTAAAGTTTATGTAGTATATTGTACAGCTGTCTATATTGTTGCACTATCCCGCTCCTATATTAAAGGTTCTTAATTAATGGGTTGTCTGGAGGAGATTACTTTTAGTGATAAGACCGCCCTTGCGCACTTTGTTTTGTTTTCTTTTCTTTTCTATGTATTTTTAAGTCTTGTGTAGCAGTAAAGAATTTACCTATCTATCTATCTATTTGTCTGTTTTGACGGATTATATAGCGAATTTAGGCTTCTTGTTCCTTGATTATGATGGTCTTCCGCAATATCATGGACTTCCGCAAAGTAACGCCTGCTTCTATCCAAAATTTACCATCTCAATCAGTGTGATTGGCGTAATTTATGGTTATGGCTGGGTTAATGGATTTTGGGTAATAGCAAAAGAATGTTAGCCATTCAGGGGCGATTGTGGTCTTCGCACAGCCGCCATCTTTACCGTAATAGGGCCCTAAGATTACTGCAATCTGCATAGTACATTTTAGGTACGGTATTAAAACTATTAAACTTAATATCTATCTACCACTTGTTATATCATCAATATTTCATATCGACACCGAATCGACTCTGTAACAACTAAACGGAACTAATTTGATTGCACACCGACTGTTATTTACGTTTTTACTTCAATCATTTAGGTTGAGAACTCTTCAATGCCAAATTTAATAGTTACTCGCAATTTTTTTTACGTATTCATCAATTTTTTTTAGTAGATTGTTATTGAAATGATGCCCTTAATCTCATAATTCACGGAGCGTAAAACAATAGATACCTTATCATGTTTCATCATGACCGAATTTCAGCCACGGCGGCCAATCTAAACGGAGTGATCATACTAATATTATAAATGCGAAAGTGTGTTTGTTGTCTTTCAATCACGCCGCAACGAAGCAACGGATTGACGTGATTTTTGGCATGGGCTTAGTTGAGGACCTGGAGACTGACACAAGCTACTTTTTAGGCCGGAAAATTGTGGAGTTCATCAGCTAGTTCTCTATATTTACGAACAGACGTCGTTATCGACTCCCTGTTTGTAATATCACCTTTCCTATTTTCTGGTCGCACCTTACGTCGTCGTTTAAAAAACTAATTTTATCCCTACTCCACCTTCTGCTCCACCAATCGTTATTCCAGGTCTTTTCTGCCACGTATATGAAAACTATTTAACCAATCATGTAATACTGGTCGATTAAATCGTATAAGTTCGGCTTCAAAGTAAAATAAACCATAACAGCATTGAATTAGAGCTCTATTTCGTGTATCCATTCTCATACGTTTAAGTACGTACGTAAGCCTAAACGTATAAGAATGGATACACGAAATTGACCTCTAATTCAATGCTTTATGGTTTATTTTACTTTGAAGCCGAACTTATACGATTTGATCGGCAATCCTTACATGATTGCACCTCAGCTTCTACCCGTCAAAGTCTCAAGTTAACTTATATTTAACGTACCTTTTTTTATTAAAAAATATTTATTTATTCGTTTACGTGCTGATTTTATCAACTAAGTAGTTAGTGAAATAACAGAATCCTGTTTGCAAAAACTTAATGGTGTAGTTTCAAGAGTTTTGAAGTTTAATAAAATTAATGGTATTTATATAAAAGAAAATATACAATTAACTTATACGGAAACCACTCTAACCGCAGCATATTGCGAGTTTAATTAGAAAGTAAATTAATTCTGTTGTGTCCGGTAAGTCGCAATTTTTAATTTTTTACATAAAAAAAATTAAGATTTTTTTTTTATTTCAGAGAACTTGAACTTGCTTGGACACTTTTCCATTTCTAGGGCTGGTGGAAATAACACGAAAATATTTAGCCATTTTTTTAAATGTTTTTTGAGAAGTTGAAAATAGCCGAGTTATTGAGCAAAATCACAAATATTTACTAGGTACTATATGATGCCCGCGACTTCGTCCGCGTACATTAATGTTTTTATATTTCCGCGGGAACTCTTTAATTTTCCGGGATTAAAAGGAGCCTATGTCCTTCCCCGAAATATAAGCTATCCCTATACCAACTTTCATCAAAATCGGACGGACACACTTTCGCATTCAATATTAGTATGGAAGTATGGATTTACAAACAATTATTAAGAAAACGGACGATCCGTTTTCTAAATATTAATATTAAATTTTGTGTGTAATTAATTAAATTAGCGATTATTTCTTTAACAACTTCACGTCAATATCAATTAATAGCAATAATGTTTACATTTTTATAACGCTAACATAACTTTACACGTATAATTAAAAGGCCGATTTCAAGATAATTACCACAAACTACTGCATTGCGATATGTATTGACTATTTGACCCTTATTTCTAACGGTTTATTGCCGTATTCATAAGTTGAAAGTAGAAGCCCATTTAAGCAAAATGTTAATAATTTAATATAAAAAAATATTTTTTCACACCACTCGCTCAACAACGCCTTATTACATGGCCTGTTATCTAAGGTTAAAGTAAGACATTAAATCCCTAGGGTTATAATATTGTACTGAAATCCATTATTCCCTAGGGTTATAATGTGATTTGAATTTAGAATCATCGCGCATCTGAAGCAAGATCTGAAGGAAATTCTATTCATTCCAAAGAGGTTTTATTCGTAATTCTTATTCCTATATACATAAAGTCTAATTTCGGTAAACAGAATGTGTTCTCAGCAGGCGCGGCCAACTCGATTTTCGAAAATCAAAGCCTTCACTTCACTTCAAACTTCACTTGTTTGTCAAATCGAGTAGGCCACGCCAGCTGAAAGAAGTGGTTGTATCGCGAGGTGTGAAAAGTAAAGTATTCACCGTAGGGGTAATGCTGTATTAATCTTGGGCGCCCCTAATTCCCGCGCTACTCTCAGGATTCTAGATGCAACACCCTCGCTACGCTCGGGAGTTACTCTAAAATCCCTCGTTCCGCTTGGGATTTATCCCGGCGCCCGTGACATAATACATCGCATTACCCCCGTGGTGAATAATCTACTATTAAACAACCGACTTCAAACTCCCGCGCCAACTTTACATCAACAAGCAGACGCTATACAAAGTACTTATTTTATTGTTGATATTTTATGGGACCACTTGGGAAGTATGTCCTTTCAAATAAAAAAAAAATCATCCAAATCAGTCCACCCAGTCAAAAGTTCTGAGGTAACAAACATAAAAAAAAAAAAAAATACAGTCGAATTGAGAACCTCCTCCTTTTTTTGAAGTCGGTTGAAAAACTCATAATTTGTGGAAAAAACCGTGAGTAAACTTTTCGTGCAAAATAGCGGTTTTCTATTTAAACCCACTCGCTATCTTTCCGCTCCAGTTAGGCGAAGTTATTATAGTGTTATTAATTTGCTAGATATATTAATTTTGCAGATCAAGATTGCTGGTAGGGGCAGGAAAACTTGACCTACATACTACTACATTTTCAAGTAAATAATTCAAACTTAGTCATGTTATTAAATAATTGGGATATTTTTTAAACAAAATGCGCATTAAAAACAACATATTATCAAAAATATCATCGAAGCCGCTCCAACGTGACAATAATTGTGCACCAGAACGCTAGGTAACTTACGCCGCTGTAAAGCCAAACAGAACATTATACTGGGCGAGGTAACTTCCACCCTTCACCTATATTGGACTCTGTGGAACGGGACGATAGGTCTTTAAGCAGGGCTTCCACCGCAAGCGGAGCGAGCTCCGTACGGTTTAACTCGCAGAAAAAGACTGCATGCAAGAACTTTCACTAACAAAGAGCTACTCGTAGCGGAAAGGACTGAGCGAGCAAAAAGAGTCAAAATGAGCTCGCAACTGTCAAAACTTTGCCTACACGGAGTCCGTTTCCCACACATTACCCGTTTACATTGGAAACCCCGTTAAAAAGGATCTAGCATACCCACCGTACGACCTCTGGAGTTCGTAGTAGGCCTTAGTAGCCGCCGCGCCACCCCTTTATAAATTATTAATGTAGGTATTATTTCTTGACTAATATTTCACATTTACTCGATCACGGGAATCGCAGCCAACTTATTTAATCCCTAAACGAACAAGGCTGATAAAGAAATCAAACAATACAGATAGCTTACTACATTCGTTTAAAGCAGTACTATTTTAAAATTGCTGTTTTACAAGACGTACCTTGACGTCCCTAAAATAAGGATTATAGTCCTGAACGAAGAGAGTCAACAATATTAAAAGGTACCCGGATTGTAATACCAATTACAATCCGGGTATCTTTAAATCAAGAGTAAATAAGCATCTAGGCAAGCGCGTCCCATCTTAGGCCGCATTATCACTTCCCATCAGGTGTGATTGTGGTTAAGCGTAAGCTTAAAATGAATGAAATATAAATAAAAAAATTCAAGCGATGTTAGTAAGCCCCCAGTAATTGGCTAAGGTTTGCTCTACAGAGAAACCCATCCAAAGTGTTGAAATACTTATAACTTTTAATATGAATAGATTTCTGATTGCCATTTAAGTATGAAACCATTCAGAAATGTATCAAGCCAGTAATGTATGTGAAAACGTGCCTGAATCAAGGCGCAAATTGCCGCTAAGTTTCGAGATGCAATCAGTGAATAGCAAATCGTTGGTTGTGGATCTGTATAGTTATTACCATTGAGTTATTTGTTGTACCATGGAGGCGCAAACTTCACAGAATAAACGTCAAAAAATACTAGCAGCGGAAAAGGTTAGGAGAGGTTACCTTTAGCGGCCGCAATGTAGAGTCGAATACTGCCATTTAAACCCTGTCTAGATCATGGAAGTAGAAATTCAGTCCTCATTCTCTAGGAAAATATGCCGTACTTTTTTTTTAAGTGTCAAAGGTGTCAATGACAGCATTCGACGAAACATTGCGGCTGGTTATAGGGATAATGTAGTCGCATCGCTTTGAAAGGACACTATTATTATGAGTATCTGTTTTACGCTTGTAACTTTACCATTAGAGTAGTATCATCATATTATCCAAAAGAGATATTTACGCCAGACCGTCCAATTATTTATTATTATTATATTATTCCAAGTGGAAAAACATGAGTACCTACTTGAAAAATACTCACATTGATGTACGCTTACTCTGAGTTTTAACATTGCAAATACGATAGATCGACGTGAGAGCTCACCACGCCAAGCGCTAAAGTAAAATGAGCCCAAAAGCTCTTGCTTTAAAGTCACAAATTCAGCGTTTGGAGCGCTTGCTGTGAATAAATACACGAAATGATGAAATGAGCTCTAAACCAATGCAGATAAGGGTCATTTTACTTTGACGCTTGGCGTGGTGAGCTCTCACGTCGATCAATCGTATTTGCAATGTTAAAACTCAGAGTAAGCGTACAGCTCCACTAATACAGCTCTCTGGTAATGATATAGTGCGAAGCTTAGAAGCTTGCCCATTTACAAGAGAACAATGATAATATAACATATTACGTACCTATTATTCAAGATGAGACATGAGAACATTGTAAGAATAACCTTTTGAAGTGGTTGACAATTATTATAGAAATTGGTTTTATTTGGTGTCAATTTACACATTTTTAAGGGATCTAACTATAGTTTTCCTCTTGGCACTTTAGGACATTTTTTAATTAGTGAATATGTATGCCATATTAAGAAATGCTAAAAAGTGTGTCTATTTTATTTGTATGCTGTTTCAATGTCCATTCGTTTAACCGATTTGATGAAATTTTGCTGCTTTTCATCCAATATAATTCCGGAGGTGTAAAAAAAAAACTTAAAATCCATGCGGACGAAGTCACGACGAACATGAAGTAAAAAAAATCGAATTTGCTCCTCCGCACGAATCGAACTGAAGACCTCAGGCTTATAAGACCGTAACGCTCTTTACTGCATAAGGGAGGTCCTCAAAAACAATAGGAACTTTCCTCGATAATTATGTTTTCCAAAACTATCAATTTCTATTGTTATAAAATGAGTAGGTAGGTATCTAGAGTAGGTAATAGGTATCTATAAGAATTAAGTTTTTAGACAATACATCACAGCTTATTATTATATATACAACGGTAATTTATATACAATCGCAACATTATTTAACGAAATTATACGCAACGATAATTTTATAATTGGATTGTTGTGTACAATAGAATTGTATAATTTACAAACACAACAGATGTTATATTTATTTGATCGGTATTTCAGATATTTGTGCGTGTTACATTTTATTGTTGTGTTAATATCGTGTAATTTTATAGTTTTGTTTTATCTTGATGGTAAATGACAGGTAGGTAATTAAAAACTTTGAGTGTAATTTAGAACTTACGCACGAAGTTTTAATTGATTAGCAGGGTATATACAGCAGCCTTGCAAGTGGCAAAGTTTTGTCCTGACTGAAAATTACTGACGGCAGTAACTCAATTAAACCTTTCATATTGATCTCAACTGATGGTAATCGATTATAGGCTGAAATGGAAGCAGGCTTACCTGAAAAGATTTTTTAAATTCGTAGACTAGCGCTTGGCCGCAATCAGACTCGCTGATAGTGTTGCTCGAGCGCGCTAACCTAGAAGATGCCTATTCACTCTTGATTTGAAGAGACCAATATTATAAGCGGATGGAAAAACGGAAGCCGTAGGGCGTAAGGGCGTTCGTAAGGGCGTTCCATATCCTAACTGTTCGAATTAGAAACGAGTAAGCAAATTGAAGTATGCCAGCCAGTTTCATTAGGATATACGTGGGATGGTATTGTAACACAAAAACGCCACCAATTAACGGTACGGCTGTGCTAGTAGGGAAGCAACTACCCGCGGCCGAAGCCTACCACCAGATAAATTAGTAATAAGTCCCAAATTTCCAGCCAAATTGAGGTTCTACGTCCTTATAAGAATACAGCGCTCTTCCGACTTCGACGGCTACGAATTAGTAGAATTAGTTTTTAACTCAAACTCTTTGATGTTCAGGAATTAAAAGAAGCCTATAAATGTCGGCCGCAGGGGTGCAGTCTATTTTTGTACAAAATTTCGTCAAAATTAGTTAAACAAGGTAGCAAACTGACAGATAGATACAATTTCGCATTTCTAACATAAGTAAAGATTGGTATTTTCCTAGCGAGCCCCTTAGACTACAAAACGCATTATTTACATAGCAAACAAACTTGTTGTCAGTTTCCGGTCGTTTAAATCTTTTTTACTACAAAGTAGTCGATATTTCCCCGGGAAATATCAAATTACCGGTCAGTGCTTTGCCGGTAAACGACGATACGGGAAAGTGTGTCCGATTAGTATTCATTCATTATTATTAGTGAAATTGACCAATGACCTTGAGATTTATACATGTTTATTTAATCTGTTGGTACAACGAGCCCCCGCTCATGCCCATGCGTTGTTCCGACGAGGGGGCTCGTTGTACCAACAAGGTGGACGTTGGGCATCTTTGGCCATTCTGCTTCACTTTTTGCCAAAAAGGCGGGCCCTGACCACCAAATCCGATTCCAAATAAGCTTGACTATCACCTGGCCTGATGACTGATGATGGAATGGAACACGTCTTATGAAAGCATATAAGATATCATCAATTATGACTGTTGAGCTATGTTGACCAAAGTCGGCATCTTGATGGGTGATCTTGGAGGTCTAAAATTGGGCTTTTGTGATTTATGACAAACTTTTGACAATTTGGAGTCTTCCGATTTCGGAATTACTGGATACCTGCAACGGTTTTTTTTTTAATTTAGTTAAGTACACCTTGGTCGCTAGTGTTTTATATTTTGCCAATCAAAATCAGTATTAGTAGACAACCTCAATAACTTTAAGCTCTGTTCAAACATTGTTAATTATTTATTTGCATAACCGCAAGTTTTAATTAATTTACCAAAGTAACGACGAAATTGTTAAATGTCCTTGGAGATAGAAAGCCCGGCAGCGCTTGGAACTGGCAAAACATAAGGAAGCCATTATTATACCTAGCTTTTTAGTACGGTGCTCCGTAAAACTTGTACTATTACCTATTATATGGTAAAACGCAAAACGTATGGTAGTTAATATCCTTTTGAAAATCCTTAATAGCATATGGAAACAAGCGCGCTCGATATTAAGCACAACAAGTTTTAACCATTAGCATTTAATCTCATAATACAAGCTCTAACTAAAAAATCATATTATGCGTAGTTTTATATGAAAACTATATGATGCCCGCGACATCGTGCGCTGTTAACTTAACATTCCCATGAAAATATAAAGTAGCCTTAACCTTCCCCGGGACACAACCCATATCTATACAAAATTTCATAAAAATCAATCGAGAACATGGGTCGTGAAAGCGTATACAAACAGACAGATAGACTGACAGATACAATTTCGCAATTATAATATTAGTATGGATATGAGTTCAGCCTAAAAATAATCTCCAAAATTTTTGAAGTCAGTAAAATCTAGTTCAGTAAACAAAATAATTGATAGTAAAATGAGTCCAATCAATGAAAGTAAAGCGGTATAGCGTGTCCGAGACTGGTCCATTGCTCTGAGAGCAGTTACGTGGCATTACGTTGTCTACGCTCTATGGCCACTGGTCACCGGGCTTCTTAGAAAGTAAGCCGCGTGTAAAGGCTTGGACGCATACAAAGCGGCGCGATGGTAGATGCAAGCGTCAGAAAGCGCCCCTATTCGCATGTACTTCACCGCAAAAGGGTCATGAGCGGGACGGACTCTGTGTAAATAAAATAGATTTACACTTCATCTAACAAACAGTTTAGACTGTCGCCTTAATGAGTTAGCTTATTTTGCCTCTTTTAGAAGTATTTTTGCTTGCTCAGACCTTTCCATTAGTCCTTTGTTTATGATACTGCTAGTATTCACTTTTCCTTTAAGAGTTAAACAGAGTAGCTCACATGCTTGATGATGAGTTTTGAATGCGTAAACCAGTCTATTTTTGCAAAAACGCGTATAAATGCGTAAATAATGCACGGCGCCTAAGCCGCTCCTACTTACGGCGACAACCGAGATAAAATTGAAAACTTAAACTGTATAAAGACTAAAACCTCGGGCGCATTGTTTACAATAGGCAGGCAGGCAATACTGGTGATACGATTCGAATCGGTTAATGCCTTGCAAACCAGCCTGTCTGAGCATTCAGTTACGAGTACTTGTAGGTAATTATACGATTGTTTGCTTGCAGATATTTTGATTGCCAATCGATTAAATTGGCTATTAATCAATTATAAGGCATCGACACTATAGTAATCGATAGCGAGTAGGTGGATTCATCATCATCATCTCAGCCGCCTCTCAGAACAAGAAGAGATAAGGCCAAAGTCCACTACACAGACGAAGTGCGGATTAACAGACTTCACAGCCTTTTTGAGATTGATGGAGAGCTCTCAACATGCATTGTTTCCTCACGATGTTTTTTTCATCGTCAAACAGTCGAAGAACCTTTAGACGTTAGGTCCCGTATACTTGGATGACGACCTTGCAATGGAAAGCGCAGCGTTAGCACACGCCCCAATGGATAAAAGACTTGAAGTCTTGTTAGCGTGTCGGCGACTCGCAAGGAGTCGTTGGATCTAGAGGGCGGCGTGTGGAAGTTCCTACAAGAGGCATGTGGTCACCAGCTGACGTCATCGTTTCGATCCATTGCCATTCTAATTCTCAGCAGGAGTCTCAGAATTAGAAGGGATTAGACCATAGTCATATGCCATCATAGTCGCTGTATCCAGGCGATGCAAAGCCGCGGCAAGTGGAAGTCTCTACAAGAAACCTGTGTCCAGCTGTTGACGATAAGCATAGAGCATCAAGCAAGTCGCCAAGCTGCTGGAATGGCGATCATGCAGCGGATAGAGCAGCGTTGGTAGACTCCTCACTGGATGGAAGACATCACAGGGAGCCGCTGGAACCGGCTCTGGCGCGGCGCAATACCTTTGCTTGTGGAACCATACTAAGAGACCCTATGTCCAACGCCGCCTATTGTTGGCTTTGGACATAGGGTCCAATGTTGACGACAACTGAAACGGTTTGACATACCTGCGCGGATCGGACAGCGCCGGTGGCTACCGCTAGCAGCAGCAGCGCGAACGCGCTCCACCACACGCCTCGCATCCTCGGTTACTGCAACAACAACAACAACACAGCGTGTTACGTTACGTTAACAACAACGGTCGCTAGCAAACAACACGCGATACAATTTGGTATATTTCGACATGCCCCTAATAGGTAAGCCCGCTACCATCTTAGACTGTATCAACACTTACCATTAAGTGAGATCGCAGTCAAGGGGTAACTTGTAGTAAATATGAAATAATTTAATATAAAAAATACTTTTTAAACAACCGACTTCAAACTCCCGCGCCAACTTTACAACAACAAGCACACGCTATACAAAGTTTTTATTTTATTGTTGATATTTTAAAAACCGCTCGACCGATTTCGATAAAATTTATATGGGACCACATGGGAAGTATGCTCTTTCAAATAAAAAAAGAATCATCCAAATCGGTCCAACCAGTCAAAAGTTCTGAGGTAACAAACATAAAAAAAAAAAAAAAAAAAAAAAAAAAAAATAAAAAAAAAAAATAAAAAAAAAGTCGAATTGAGAACCTCCTCCTTAAACTATTCAAAAAACTATTCAAATACATTATTTTTTAGTGATTATTCAATAGCGGATCTCCCAAAAGTCGTAATGTCGACGCCACCTGATAGTTTTATGTTTGAAAACCATTTTAAATTGTCGATTGAAGTAAAAAAGTGCGTCGAATTTTCATGACGTCACAGTTTAGTATTTCATACACCCCATACTGAGCGCGCGTATTGACGTTTGAAAAATGTTGCTGATTTAACTTGATGTCAAATATCCAACTAAATCCAGGAAATACGAGGTAAAATGCTTGGCTTCGTATTGAACTTATCTGTTTGTAAAATAATATAATGCAAGCAATGATATTACCTAATTGGTTGAAACCATCCCGCTAACGATTTTAGTCAAGTTTGCTTATCACCCAACAAAAAAATTGCTTAATAGAGTAGGCTTAATTCAAATGACTAACTACCAGTAAATAAAATTAATTGGTAGAATTCCAATCGCCTATTTCACAAATACCTCGTTTCAATAAATCAGCTGGTTATCTCGTCCCATTCGGTAACTTTCACTATCAAAATATATGAGACAGACTTTCGTTTCGGTCTCCGTAGGTGATAAAATTACTTTATATATCTGCCATCCGCTGAGTTGGATAATACTGATATTATGACGTGTGGCACTCGATGATTGAGGAAATACTTTTGTAATTTACTTCTACACTAATTTTGTAAAGGGGGTAATTGAGTTTGTATTATTTTCTAGCGTTTCACAAGTCTACGAGTCACATCTTCGAGTGTTCTATTGAGTATCGATTGATATTTTGTTACTAGCTGAGCCCTCGACTTCGCCCGCGTATTTAAAATTACCACAACAACGGAAACTCCTTAATTTTCCGGGATAAAAAGTAGCCTATGTTCCTCTCCAGGTCCTCAACTATACCCATTACCCACGCAAAAAATTACGTCGATCCGTTGCTCTGTTGCGGCGTGATTGAAGAAAAAACCATCAAACAAACACGCCTTCGTATTTATAATATTAAGTACATTCTATGATGAAAAATATTGTGAAAAAATATCTAAATTCCAATCATAAATACTCTGAAAAAATATCACCGTCGTCGTTTCGACCTATAGACGTCCACTGCTGGACGACGGACTCCTGCATGGATCTCCACAGAACACGGTCTTTTGCCGCTTGGTCCCAGCAGACCAGAGGTCTGTCTTCCTAGTGTTGGATCGTCCAACGCTGCGGCCTGCGCTTTCCGGTACGAGGCCGTTATTCAAGCGTCTTGGGACCCAACGCCTATCGGTTCTGAGTACTGTGCCCCGCCCATTGCCACTTAACCTTGGAGACTTTTCAAGCTATGTAACCAACTTTGGTTCTCCTACGGATCCCCTCATTTCTGACATAATCAAATCAGAAAGAAAACATTATAGATCTCTGAAATTAGTTAAATAGTAGGTATTTAAAAACATGAATGGCAGATGTAACAATTACAGTATCTATCACACATCCAGTTACCGACTTGGGACAACGTTGCTTAACAATCACAATCAAATTATATGTGTTGTCACAACTAAGGCACTTTAGTTGTATTACATAGATAGGTAGGTACTTCCGGATATATGCAAGTTATTATTATTGAAAAAAATACTTTAGTTTAAACTGGCTATAATTTGTTCTTAGCGGATTAATAGATCATTGAACTGCTCCACCTGAGAGCTAATGAGGTACACACATAATGTTAATATTATGCTAATAGGTGGGTACTTTAAAAGTATGTACCCAATAATTATTATATAACCGTCGTCTATAATGAATCTGCGTAAGTGTATGCACGCTCATTGAAAAAAACATTAATTACAATGATGTCTCCAAACGACAGTATGAGCAAAAACTCAGATAAAACAAGCACGCGACGCGCACGCGTGAATGCGCTTGCATCACTTTCCCGGCCGCTGCACTGGCCGGCGCAGCCCCGATGCCATGTAGAGCGGTGACTTGATGTAATGAGGCTCATTGTTTCACTTTGCAACTATTCGTCCTTATTATCGATTTTCGATTGCAACAAGTGAAATTAATCACCAGCTAATGCGAGTAATTTTCACTTGACCGCATTCCAACCACCACATATCTAGATGACCGCTGCAAGAAGCGCATTATTTTTCAGTAGGTAAATAGTAAAAAAGTAGTCAGCGAAAAACGCAACTTGATATGATGCGACGCGACAATATGACCTATCGCGTGGCCTACGTTGTCGCGTAGATAAGTCTGTCATTTTCTATGGAATACCGCATCGCATTCTGTCGCGTCGCTTTATTCGTTCACCCAGGATGAGTAACATATTTTGATGCATTTCATGATGACGTCAACAAAGGTCGACGCCCGGTGCGACAACGCGCTTGCTTGTCAATCGAAACGCAATAATTGATTCTTATTCCTTCAATTTGACACCTTAAACAAAGGTATTACATCTGATGAAATTGATAAAGTTAGACATCAGCCAATACAAGTAATTTTTACTTTACTTACAACATTCTGATTTGCAGTAGGTACGTATGCAGATGTATTCCGCTTTCTTCCTAATATTAAAATGCCATATATTAAGACGTATAGACTATACAGAAGAACGTGATTTTGCCGCATTTTACTATTGTGAAGAAGACGAGATTGACCGTATATCGTGAAATTACTTTAACTAACGCCTATATGCTTACTATTAAGTTTTAAAAATATGATAATAATTATGTAATTATCATTGATTTTATACAGTTCAAATGACAATAATAAACATCTAATAATTGCCACTAGATGCAATACCATTTGAGGTAATTTGTCGTAAAATTTATGCACGCGTTAACCACGGCTAACTGCAGTTACTCATTACAAGATTTACTGTGGAATTACTGCAATTTCATAAAACGCGATGCTCAAATGCGTGCAGCAATATTAGACTTCACGACGTAGCTTAGGTACATTTACGTAAACATGCAAGATAAAAATTCGATGATTAATCTAATAATTTTCACTTGGCTAGCAAAAATATACCTAATTTTTATTTATTTGTATTGTAAGGTATAATAGTACTAATATACTACCACCAGTACGTATTAAAGGTATGTAACAGTGACGTAAATATAATATGCGTATAATTACGTAGTCACTATGCGTAACTGGATTTGGATTTACGCCGTATCTAGTTTTTTACTTTAGGTACGAGTAAGTTCAAAGTTACGTGAGGATCTTGAACGCTAAACCTGCTGTTTAACCTTAACTGAGTAATCTTGACTTATCTATTAAGGACGGATGTACTGTAATAAGGGGAAACATCCTTTTCTGTTCCGACATTTTAGTATAGCAAAAATTAAAATTTCATTATCGAATAAATACCATTCGCTACTCATTGAGATATAGTATGATGTAATTAAAAAAAGTGGTCAAAAAATCGTATAGTAACGGCAGAAAATTATTTGGAAATTCATGGAAATCTCAAAAAAGGTCTTATCGCGTTCCGACTATTGTGATTTAATTTGAGACATTATTTAGACAAAAGTTATTTTAAATTGATCGTAAAAGATCAAAAAACAGTTTAAATAAATAATATTTTCAATAAAACTTATAGTTTTTTTACAATCTGGTTCCAAACATCCCTCATTTTTACAGCACGAATTTTTCATACAAATTTAGTACGGGCGCGCGCATCACAAAATTTCGTTATATATTCATGAAATACGGCAGTCATTTCCCATACGCCTGCGGGCTCTCAAGGCGTGAGGTTGCGTCCCGTTGCTCCTGAACTGACGTTTGTCACTGTTAGTATCCGTACACAAACGTCAATGCATCCACTACCATTGAACAAAACTAATCATCGATATTTATACGTATAAAAAAAATGTAACTGGACGATTTCTGTATATAAAATATTTATTTTGAAAATTTAATTGGTGGTTATTTTATTATTCACTGAGCCCAAAACGGTATTTTATTCTCTGTCTTATTTTGCCTGTTTTGTGCACGAACTCCACTAAAACTAACTTTGAATGGGTATTTTGGTTCTTATAGCTCAGTCTAAGTAGATTTTTTTCTTTTATAACAGTCGTCCGAAGGGTGAAACTGGCGAAATATCAATTTCGGGTCTATGGGGTACCTAATGCTGATGTTCATTCTGTTTTGGTCTCGCAGAAAAGGGCTGTTCGTGCCATAAACAAAACTAAATTCAAAGAAGTTAAAATTATGACGGTCCACGACCAATACATAATTGAAAACTGGATGATGCCCGCGACTTCGTCCGCGTGGATTTTTGATTCCCGCGGGAACTCTTTAATTTTCCAGGATAAAAAGTATCCTTTATCCTTCCCCGGGTACTCTATGTGTTATTCCAGACTATAACCTATCCCTGTACCAAATTACATCAAAATCGGTTGAACAGATGGGCCGTGAAAGCATAGCAGACAGACAGACAGACACACTTTTGCATTTATATATTTAAAGTATATAAAAATATCCATATCCATACTAATATTATAAATGCGAAAGTGTGTCTGTCTGTCTGTCTGTCTGTCTGCTACGCTTTCACGGCCCAACTACTCAACCGATTTTGATGAAATTTGGTACAGAGATAGGTTACATCCCAGGGAAGGACATAGGCTACTTTTCATCCCGGAAAATTGAAGAGTTCCCGCAGGAATCAAAAAAATGTATATGTTCAACCGATTTTGATGAAATTTGGTACAAGGATAGGTTGTATCCCGGGGAAGGACATAGGCTACTTTTTATCCCGGAAAATTGAAGAGTTCCCGCGCGAATCCAAAAATATGAATCCACGCAGACGAAGTCGCGGGAATCATCTAGTTCTATATAAATATTTTTGGGGTCTGTATACATAATAAACATTACTCCAAAGATTTATCATAAGTACCTATATAGATAGATAGAATGAAACATAACTTAAACAAAACAAAAGTCCTCAACACAATTTTTCCAATCCTCTCTATTGTTTTGTATAAAACAAAGAAACGTGCGCACGCCGCCTAGCTTCATCCAATATTTTACTGAACGCGCAGAACTTGCTTCGCAGTTTTCAGTCGCACGTAGGCTGTCAAAATAGCTTCGTCTGATCTGAAGTGATAATCTTGCTTTCTGTCGAGTACAAAAACAATTTACTTCTGCAGTGTGTGACTATTGTAAAAAAGTAAGTATAATTTGTTTTATTAGTTACCTACAGTAATAGTCAGTGTGATTATTTGTAATATTTGAAATAAAAGATCCCTTCAAAAAAAAATTAATATGGCGTTGGCCGCGGTGATTTTTTCGTATTGTTGCGCTGATTGTTGGGTTTTGTATCATTGTGTGATTTCAAATTTGACGTTTGTTGAAGTAAAACTTTTACAGACACGTCACCACGTACTTTTACAGCCAGCGCATAATATAATGGAGAGTGCAACGCCAGTAAAAGCTTTTTGACATAATGACGTAAACATACCTGAGGCTTTTATCAAAGCTCAGCAAAGTTCATCAGTCCATGTATTTTTTAAATTATCTAGACATGATCTAGAATGATTTATTGTGATTCATTATTTTTGCAGATGGGAAAACATAAAAGAAGGTCTGCCTATTCTAAAAAAGAAAATAAGCCGTTGCATTGGAAAAAAACAAACAAAAAGTATACTCTTATTTCCTGAAATCTTGAAAGCTGTCATCCCATATCACTTCCACATAATATCACATGCAGATTGCAGAGAAGAAGCAAATAGATGCATTAGTTACCTACATAATTTCTGTACAAGTTTCGCGCTTTATCGCAAAATGCAATTATTCGTTTCTCAATACAAATCAACTAAATTTTCATTTCATTGTACCTACAACACTTTTCCGCTAATTATCATCGCATCAGAGTTATACCATTTCATGTACCTACTCTCACCATAGTCTGTACACTAGTAAAAAAATATTAATTTATAATTAGTAGACTATACCAACAAAAGACATTCATCTTTCCTATCTAAACATTTTGGTTATTTACGTATTGCAGCTTTGAAATTCTAAACGATGATCAAGTTATAGAATATAAATTGGAGAGCTCTGAACAGCAAGGTAAAAAGCATTCGGCAAAAATAACTAAAAGGTAGGTAAATTACAAAACTAGGTATAAATCCTTATCCTTACTAATATTATAAACGCGAAAGCTTGTGAGTATGGATGAGTGGATGTATGCATGTATGTATGTATGTTTGTTACTCTTTCACGCCTGAACGGCTGAACGGATCTGGATGAAATTTGGCACAGAGATAGATTATAGTCTGGAATAACACATACTACTAACTACTTAATAAAACAGCTACTTTTTATCCCGGAAAATTAAGGGAACCAAAAAACCTCATTTTTTGTTGTTGTTTCCAAATTATATCTGTCGGTTTAGTTGATGGGTAAAATTACAATTATAAAGGTTTGAAATAAATAAAAGAGTACCTTTTATTTATTTCAAACTAGCTGCACTATTGGTAACTATCGCCAGGAAGGCTGATTCAGTATTAGGTAGGTGTAGGCTCTCCTCTTATGACGATAGTGAAGGACTGCCCGCATGCTGATTGGGTCTGACTACTTATCGCCTCTCAAAGATGTCTTATGGTTGCCTAAAATTAACAATGACTAGGAAGGCTAACACATCTTTGAGCGGCCATGTCTAGTGAACGGCCCGATGAATAGCGTCAGTTTTTATACTGTTTACATAGGTACTGCGCATACTTTAATACTGTACAAGAATCAGCCTTCCTAGTCATGGTTCATTTTTGGTAACCATAGTACGTGTTTGAGCGGCCATATCTAGTGAAAGTCTGATCTGCATGCAGGCAGACCTTCACTATCGTCATCAGTGAAGAGCCCTACACCCACCTAATACTGAATCAGCCTTCCTGGCGATAGTTACCAAAAGTGCAGCTATCTCATAGTCAGTACCTACATGATATTATAAACGTTTTTTTGCTGTCATAAAACTTCGGTTTGTCAAAATGTGACAAGGATAATTTTTATTTATATCAATTATAATAGGTACTTTAAACTAATAAACTTTATATTGTAGTAATAAATTGCGGTTTTATTTTCCATTTCAAAGTGCTATAAAAGTTTCACATCAAAAACTAAATAAATAATGGAAATAGGTTTTTTAGGATCAGTTGCGTCATTTATGATGAATCAACGGGACTTTACCCAGCTTGAAAAGGAGATTCTACTGAGGAGAGATGACAATAACTCTGCAGTTTATAAAAAGAAAAAAAATTGCAATAATGTACCTAGAAAATAATACACAATATATAGGGAGCTACATAAATATATGTACATACATAATGTATCAAGTATTACTCTGATTTAGTGGGCTGTTAGTAGATAGTTTCCATGCAACATTAGGAAAATCATCAGTTGATGCTACGTTAGTTGTTACGGATATGTCTCAAACCCACCAGCATCAATTGATTTTCATAGCTTAGCTCTAGGGGAAAGGGGTTCAACTAAGCAACGAAGTTTTTCACATAATGAGGAAAGGAAACACGTCCTTCTAAGTATTTATTACGAGAGAGGGAATGACAGCATGACAGTCACGCAGCTTACTTACGTCCATAATGTTCCCTACATTACACATTATACTAGTTGAAGTATGGAACACAGAAGCTGACTAGTTACTTCTCAAACCACTTCATCTACATCGCACATCTCAGATGGAAATGGAATCTCCTAGTGCTGTCTTACACCGTTTTTATACTATTCATGCAGAACTACTACTAATACCTACTAAGCGCCATTATTAATTTAATTTATTTTTCTACCTAAGCATACAACCTTTATCAAATAAACACCTATCTTTACCTATACCTACTCATAGTTATAAATCAGTTAGCAGGAATCAGCCGGTTGGTATATTATCAAGAAGCACCTCTACAATCATTAATATGATATTAAAAATGCCAAAGACGTGTAATTGAACGGCTCATTATTTCAACCAAGTTGGTATAGAGTAAGGTTACATCCCGAGGAAGGACATAAGTTACCTTTATCCCGAAAAATTGAGATATTCCCGCAGAAATAAAAAAAAATTAACGAACGCAGACGAAGCCGTAAGTATCATCTAGCTATCAATCAATAAATAATATTATTTGTGCCATAGTGAGATAGTTGATCGCATATTGTGTGCTCCCGTGGTAGGGGCTGAATCCTTCTATGTGTGCCTGCGTAGACTGTGGTTGTATGTGTATAGAAACAATTGACAGCGGCTGACAGCTACGCCTAGATATCGGCCAAGGGTAGGACCCTTAAGGCCGCGTTTACAACGAATCCTTCAAGAACCTAACGAAGCTATGTTTGTGAAAACTCCAGGTTTCACTTAACGACTTATGGACTGTGTGCCTAGTGAGAGATTATCTACTACTAAATGATTCCCGCGACTTCGTCCGCGTGGACCAAGATTTTCGATTCCCGCGGGAACTCCTTAATTTTCCGGGATAAAAAGTAGCCTATGTCCTTCTTCGGGAGATAACCTGTCCCTGTACCAAATTTTATCAAAATCGGTTGAATAGGTGGGCCGTAAAAGCGTAGCAGACAGACAGAGAGACACACTTTCGCATTTATAATAATACTAGATGATTCCCGCGACTTCGTCCGCGTGGATTAAGTTTTTTTTATTCCCGCGGGAACTCTTGAATTTTCCGGGATAAAAAGTAGCCTATGTCCTTCCCCGGGATACAATCATACAACCTATCCCTGTACCAAATTTCATCAAAATCGGTTGAACAGATCGGCCGTGAAAGCGTAGCAGACAGACAGACACACTTTCGCATTTATAATATTAGTATGGATTCCATTGCGACAACTTTATAACTACGATTTGTATGGAATTGTCAAGCGTTTGACAGCTGGCGCCGGATCAATTTGTCTGTCCGTGAAATTTTAGCAGACAGACAGACACACTTTTTGACGCATTTAGGTAGTTCTTTTTTATCCACTACAAGTTATCCCTAGTCTGCGATCTCACCTGATGGTAAGTGATGATTAAGTCTAAGTTGGTGGCGGGATAACCTGTTTCTACACGACATCGTGTAGAAACAGACTGCGCCAGGGAGGTCGACAAATCTGGATTGAGTAATTTCTATGGTATTCTTTAAACATAATTTCTCAAACGTTTCTAAAAGGTCGCATCTGAGTCATAGCAACAACGCCACTAAGAAACAACGTAAATAGGTGAAAGTTTGTTTTGAAACCTCTCGAGGCAATCAAATGTTATAGTTTATTGGGCATTGTCGCGTTTGACCGTAGCGGAATTTGATCAACACACCTGAAAGAAAGTGGTGATGAGGCTTAAACCGAGATTCATTTACCTAGAATCATACATGATCACGATAATTAGGTACACGTTAGCCCTTGACTGCAATTTCACTTGGTGGTTAGTGATTATGCAGTTTAAGATAGTGGCGGGCTAACTTGTTGGAGGTACGGCATGTTGTATGAATTACGTTATACTCCTATTCGGTTTCTATCCGGCATCGTACCGGAATGCTAAATCGATTGACAGCACGTCTTTGCCGGTAGGGTGGTAACTAAAGCCACGGCCAAACTAAAGCTTATCTGAAACTTCAAAAATAGATCTTCAAGGGTTGGTAACATCACTTTAAGACTTGTAATTTTTTTTTTGTTCGGTGCAACGGACTAGCGTCATTATAGAACTTAAAATGAAGCAGGATATTGTGTCTAGCCACAGAATAAGTAATAGGTCTTGATCTGTTGTACACCAATCTCTTAACTTAGTTGACCCCTCTAAATCAACAAAGAAATATACATAGAGCTATCATTTTAGTTGGGTTTAGAGATTGTGTATAACATACTAAACCTAATTATAAACAGGATAATTTACCTTACACTCACGCCTACAATTCTTTAATTACTTACTACATAAAATTTACCAAATTTATTACCGTGGTTAAATGGTGGACGAAAGTAAAGAAAGTTGAACAATGCTCTTACGAAATATTCTGAAACGTAAATGCAAATATAGTTACGAAAAAAAAGAGATATTAATCTAACAATATTCATTCTAAGTGAAAACTGTACTGACTTTTTGTATGTACATTTTGTAATTAAACTTCCAGGGGCCATACAATTTTAACATCCATCCATCCATCAGCCTGTATGCATCATAAATGTTTAGACAATATGTGCTGAGAATATTTGAAAACTGTTTTGGTTTAAGTGCAATGTTATATTTAGTTTACCTATTGTATATTATGTTACTGTATGTTTTTCAAAAAATAAATAAAATAAAAAATAAAAAATAAAATCCACTGCTGGACATATGCCTTTTCGAGAGCGCGCCACCAAACACGGTCCTCCGCCTTCCTCATCCACCCGCTTCCCGCCACCTTCTGTAGGTCATCGGACCACACTGCGCTTACCGGTACGCGGTCTCCACTCCAGAACACGTCTGCCCCAACGGCCATCGGTTCTGCGACAGACATGGCCTGCCCACTGTCACTTCAGCTTGCTAATCCTCAGAGCTATGTCGGTCACTTTGGTTCTTCTACGAATTTCCTCGTTTCGGATTTTATCAATGTTATACCTAGTTCCGACAAATTTATCTGACCCGGTGACAGCGTCGTTAGTATATATGAAAAATAAATTAAAAACAAAAACTAAACAGGTAGGTATATAAATTAGTTCCAATTTTGGCCACCGGGTCAGATAAGTTTGGCGGACTATACTCAAAATAACAGTTTGATGTCACGTACCTTGACTAGGATTATAACTATCCTAAAACACAAAAGTCAAAATAATCCAAACTAATATTATAAATGCGAAAGTGTGTCTGTCTGTCTAATCCATGAGGACGAAGTTGCGGGCATCATCTAGTGAAACGCTGATTCTGTGTAACACAATCTCTAAACTAAACTAAAATGGCAGCTTTAATTCTAGCTCTGTCCCTTTCCGTAGGAAGTATTATGAATGGGTTAGCAATATTTGTAATGCTCTAATTTTAGTTTAGTTTAGAGATTGTGCACTACAGAATCAGCCCCAATGTGGCTTTAAGCGTTGGCAGTATGGCCCCTGGACTGGATAAAATAAAAAGGCAAGAATACCTTAGTAAACAAGTATCTATTACATCTCATCTCTGGAGTTCAAAAAACATATCTCACAGTTAATTGTCCATGAACATTACACAAGAGACCCAGAAGCCGCGGCGTGACAAACAGACACGCGATGCGAACTCTCGTACACGGTACCATCTTGTCTTGTGTCACTTTAACTACTTAATTACGCGTCACGGCAATTGTTTTCGCATTAATGATTGCAATTTGCGTACTCTACTGTTAAGCTCTGGTCATAAAGAACGCTTGACGGCAGTTCAAAAGCGGATCACAAAAATAGTGCAAGGCATTTTTTTAAACGGACATATCGTAGTCTGAAGAGAACTACCATTGGATCCAATTAGTTCAGGACCAATGCCAAAACATTAGCTCCAATTAAAAGGACTGGAAATAACTGCCCAATAAGGATATGGATAAGGACCCGGATAAGGACACAGCCTCGAGGAGCATATCCTCAACGTAACTGTGAATCGCACACGCACAAGTACACGGACATCTCTAGGAGACGCTCCCGCTACGTGGGGTATATGACCAGGCCTTTATAGTTGGGAATATACAATACATTATGTATGCCACACATAAACACGTATTGCGTATTAAACTATTATTAAAACTTACGATTGAAGAAGATTTAGTAGGATGCATTATGATTAATTATATAATAATTTTATATAACAATAACTATGGCACTTTAGCAGGTAGACCTAAAACTTATTTACTGTAACTATACAGGCACAGAATATAATGTATAACAACAACGTAACAGGGCCGACGCGATTACAATACAACCTGGTATGGTAACAAAAAAAAAATGTATTTTTGGTAAAATTAGCGAATTATATTTAAAGGTCAATGGTACCCGCGACTTCGTCAGCCTGGATTGAGGTCTTTTAAATTTTGCGGGAACTCTTTAATTTTCCGGGATATAATTTTATTTATTTACTAGCTGATGCCCGCGACTTCGTCCGCGTGGTTTAAGTTTTTTGTTATTCCCGCGGGAACTCCTTAATTTTCCGGGATAAAAAGTAGCCTATGTCACTCTCCAGGTCCTCAACTATACCCATGCCAAAAATCACGTCAATCCGTTGCTTCGTTGCGGCGTGATTGAAGGACAAACCAACAAACCGACAAACCAACAAACCAACAAACCAACAAACCAACAAACCAACAAACAAAGTGACTTTCGCATTTATAATATTAGTATGATTTTATTTTTATTTTTATTGATAGGACATACCCGATAAGACTTAACAGTTTCCCAATGCGTCTTATCAGGCTACAATATTACATATAAATTACTAAACCTACACATACATGCCACACAAAAGCACTAAAAATACAAAAACAATAAAAAAACACACTATTCCAACTACTATACTAACAATACCAAATTAAACAAACAACAATAACAAAAATAAACAATATAAATGAAATTAAAACTACCTATTCTCTAATAACACCTTTATCATTTTCGTAAGCTGGATCAGTGGTGTGTGGAAAACGTCAAGTGTGGGATTTTTACTAACCAAATCTCAATAAAAATTGAGCAGGCGCAGTGCGCGAGCCACTGGCGCATGTTTAGCTAGCTCTGTCCGGCAATATGGTAGCGCAAACAAAGTTCGCCGACGCGCAATCGCATACCCATCCGGTACGTGTAAGCGAATGGCACCCATAATGTACCATGTCTATCCCTATCATTAAAGCTACTTAGATACCAAAGTTCATCGAACTTGGTAAAATGGACGGACCCGGACAATAGCAAACAGACAGACCCATTTATAACAAAAGCGTAGATTGGAGGGGAAGTGTGCCAACCCTATCATAAATTTAAATGCCATCGCACACCTTGGCCGAAATATGCGCACATGCAAACATAGCGTTGACACCGAAATTAATGATTTGCGTTGATTGTTGAGATAATAGACAAACGCTGCCTTGTACCTAATCGCTGATCTGAAATTGTGTGAATCCCATCGTAAGCTATGGCAAACGAACTGAAGCACTTTGTAAGAGAAGAGCTTTCAAATAATCTAAGTACTTTCTATCTGGGTACATTATTGAAAACTAGATGACTTCGTCCGCGTGGATTAGGAATTTTTGATTCCCGCGGGAACTCTTTAATTTTCCGGGATAAAAAGCGTATGTCCTTCCTCGGGATGTAACCTACACTTGTACCAAATTTCATCAAAATCGGTTGAACGGATGAGCCGTGAAATCGTAGCAGACAGACAGGCAGTTCGCATTTATTATAATACTAGATGATACCCGCGATTTCGTCCACGTGGATTAAGATTTTTTGGTTCCCGCTGTTTAATTTTCCGGGATAAAAATTAGTATATGTCACGCTCCAGGTCCTCAACTATACCTACAGATGCAAATAATCACATCGATCCGTTGCTTTGTTGCGACGTGATTGAAGGACAAACCAGCACTCTGTCGCACTTATAATATTAAGTATGATGGCTTTAAAGACGCGATCTAGAAAAAAATATCTTTGTCTATATAGTTTGCCTGATTTTCGTTTAAATTTTCAGTTTCGAAGTAACACAGGTTCTATGAACTAAGCTCCCAGAAATTTGGCAAATCACAGACACATATCTATATCTACAGTCCGTCAAACTTATCTGACCCAGTGGCCAAAATTGGAACTTATTATTTTATTTTTTTGTTTTTATCCACTACAAGTTAGCTGCGATCTCACCTGTTGGTAAGTGATGATGCAGTCTAAGATGGAAGCGGACTAACCTGTTAGGGGCATGGCAGTTATATTAAACCCATACCCCTATTCGGTTTCTACACGGCATCGTACCGGAACGCTGAATAGCTTGGCGGCACGTCTTTGCCGGTAGGGTGGTAACTAGCCACGGCCGAAGCCTCCCACCAGGCCAGACCAGGGAATATTCAGAAACTATAAATTCTAAAAATTCCGCACCTCCGGGACCTCCGCACGTTAAAATTTTATGCCTGCTTAATTTTTATTTTATTTTATTTCCATAGATGCTAGCGACGCTGTTCACCGGGTCAGATAAGTTTGTGGGACTATATTTATTTAAAATCATACATTGTTTGCTTGGGATGCTCTCAGAAGCGCTTGAGATAAACTCTTAGTTGAAAGTCGTTAGTATCTTGTATACCATACCATTACAGTATCTCATTAAAGACATATTGAAGAGTACCTATGTACTTACATTCACCGCCTGCAGCTTTTTATGGTTAGTAATAATCACATAATCGCAATTGCACTTGATAGAAAATGGTGACGTCTAATAGGGGACGCGTTTGCCTTGAATAGATGCAGAATATCCTGTTTGGTGCCTGGTGGGAGGATTCGGCCGTGGCTAGTTAATACCCTACCATGACGTGCCGCCAAACGACTTAGCGTTCCGGTACGATGCCGTGTAGAAGCTGATTAGGGGTATGGGTTTGAAATAACTGTCATACCCGCCAGGTTAGCCCGCTACTATCTTAGACTGCAACATCACTTACCATCAGGTGAGATCACAGTCAAGGACTAACTTGTAGTTGATAGAAAAAAAAACTCACGCTTGCCTTGAAGTTATAAATCGTAGGAAACTCAGGAGCCGGCAGGGAGTTTCTTTGGAAATTATGCTATTAACGTTTTCCGAGACACAGTTTTAACTAGTTCGGAAAACAGGTGCACAATAATATTTAGATTATTGTTAATTATATTAGTTTTATCCTAGGTGTAAGGCTATAAATGTTATTTAGTTGTCCCACACTGTATATTATATGAAATAAATTTATCTTATCTTATCTTAAAATGACGCGGCCGGCAGCGGATAGGCAAGGGTGAAGGTGGGGCGTACTCTCACATATTACGGTAGTAACATATCATTGTAATACCTAAGCTTAATGTTACGACATAACAAGTCTCAAAAAACTTGATTATTTGTACTCCTTCAATCGATCAATCAATAAATTCATCAATTCATCAATTATCGAATAATAAGTTAAATCACAGCTAATTATCTAACAATAATAGGTATTAAAAAAATCCGTTTATATTGAGTATCATCATCAGTATAACAAAGATAGGCAAAGTTGACGCGTCAGGCTCGCCCGACTTCAACATAGTGTGTAGAAATAAAAATTATTTTTTGCTTTATACTGGGTTTGGAAGTCGGTTTTTTGAAAATAATTTTTATCTGCAATGGCAATGCCTATAAGCAGTGGGACGTTAATGGGCTCTAATGGTGGTGATAGATGGATCTTATCTAAGCCACATTTGAATGTACCTGATACAGAGTGAGGAAGGTTTAACAGGCATTGCTAGTTTACATTACATTAACATAAATGTACACTCTGAATAGGATCTAAGTTTGATTGTGGAACAATAAATAGATAGTGTTAATTCCATGCTAAGGTCAATACGGGCGATTATCGTCTGACAATTGAATCTCTTCCTGTTGCATTGTGTTAGAATATGTTCCATTAGGCAACAAAGAATTATAGCCCGCAAGATAACATTGTTGATACTTGTATAGACATCGAAGTTTGCATAAATAAAAGAAGATCCTAGAACAAAATCTACCTTGGATTGCAGTTGATAAGTATCTACCTGTGTAACTTTATTCGCTGTAAGGGCGAAAACACACTATGGATCGGACAGAATCATAAGAAATGTCCACGTGAAACACCCGCGTTGGAGGGAAACGAAGTTTTGTCCTGTCGCGTCAGTCTGTGCAGCTCCATATAAAAGTGACGACTGAGATATTACACACGGACCTTTGCTGTCCGGTCCATAGTGTGCTTTCGACCTAAAGTAAGTAGCAAATAAAATAATCTAATAAGTAACTGAGTACTAAGACTCAAGTACTTACTTAAGAAAAAGTAAAAATAACCTAATAATCAGCTAAGTAGTTACCTATTAAAACTTATGGGTTAATGAATAAGCTTTTTTTGATTCAACTTCTTCTCTTCCAGATCTCGAGTCATATCTATAATACCTATTCTGTGTTCATTTGTCAAATACACGTAAAGGTAAGCATAAATAAAACCGGCCAAGTGCGAGTCGGACTCGCGCACCGAGGGTTCCGTACAAACCTGTAGTAAGTTTTAAATTAAATGTTTTTTTTAAATATTTGAGTTGATTGAATGAAAGGTAAATTGCGGTTTACGATTTATGACGTATTAAAAAAAAACTACTTACTAGATCTCGTTCAAACCAATTTTCGGTGGAAGTTTGCATGGTAATGTACAACATATATTTTTTTTAGTTTTATCATTCTCTTATTTTAGAAGTTACGGGGGGGGGACACACATTTTACCACTTTGGAAGTGTCTCTCGCGCAAACTATTCAGTTTAGAAAAAAATGATATTACAAACTTCAATATCATTTTTGAAGACCTATCCATAGATACCCCACACCTATGGGTTAGATGAAAAAAAAATTTTTGAGTTTCAGTTCTAAGTATGGGGAACCCCCAAAATTTATTGTTTTTTTTCTATTTTTGTAAGAAAATCTTAATGCGGTTTACAGAATACATCTACTTACCAAGTTTCAACAGTATAGCTCTTATAGTTTCGGAAAAAAGTGGCTGTGACATACGGACGGACAGACAGACAGACAGACAGACAGACAGACAGACAGACATGACGAATCTATAAGGGTTCCGTTTTTGCCAAATTTGGCTACGGAACCCTAAAAACTTAACTCAAATATACCGCATTTTTTCGAATTTCATCATCCAGTGAAAATCATAGGCAACCGATTTCGAAAATATATATTACTAGCTGATGCCCGCGACTCCGTCCGCGTGGAGGTATGAAAAATAGATGTTGGCCGATTCTCAGACCTACTCAATATGCTCACAAAATTTCATGAGAATCGGTCAAGCCGTTTCGGAGGAGTATGGGAACGAAAATTGTGACACGAGAATTTTTTATATAAGATACTAAATTTTCATTAAAAAATGCCATAAATTAAATAATGCCATATTTTCATGTGCCTCGGAGAGCACGTTATGCCGTCGGTCCCGGTTATTATCACTAACATGATAATAATCGTTAAAGCCCGCCAACCCGCATTGGAGCAGCGTGGTGGGTCTAAGCTCTAATTCCCGCTCTCCTATGAGAGTGGAGGCCTGTGCCCAGCAGTGGGACGTTAATAGGCTGTAGTGATGATGATGATGATGATATTTTCATGTATACCGTATGAATAACGGAAGTATGACTTTTACCGCCGCTATTACATTTTTTATTTTATTTGACTCTTTTGCTTAAGGAACACTTTTGTCTCTCTTTGCAACCTTCACTTTCGCTCTCAGCGTGTTTACCGCTACCAAGCAAATTGATACCGTATTTTGTAGCCAAAATAATAGGTACAGTGAAAATGATATTGTTATCTAATAACTAGTTATTATTAAAATATTATTCATATTACATCATCTAATTTGATTTACTTAATTAAGTAGCGACAGAACTAGGAAGTCGTATTTTTTTGACCAAAATAAAAGTTTACAAAACGGAAAACTGCTTTTTTGGAAATTTTCAAAAAGCTTATTTAGGTAAGTTTTTATTTTCGAAAAAAATAATTTCGCTATCCTTTAGGATTTGCTTAGTAAATGTTGTTTTAATAATTTTATTTCGAATCCAATACTTTAATAAAAGCGGTGATAGACTAGTGGTTAGGCACCCGACCTCGTGTACTGTACGGGGTCGCGGGTTCGATCCCCAGGCCTCCGGGCATCCCGGGCATCTTTTCAATGAGATGGGCAATGAGTGAGTCAGGACTCTTCTCTTTTATTTATTCAACCTAGTTTTTAAAGAGCTTTTATAGGTGACTTATATGTCATCCCTATCGTCACACGCTACATACATAAAGTCTAACTATAATTAATTCTAAATCTATAAAACAATTTGAGAGAATCACTGACTTTCGGAATTTTATCTTTATTATGTAGAAAATAATTTGAGCCATCGTTTGCTTGTAATAAGGGAAGAATGAGGTTATCAAAATGTTTTATTACCTATTTCCTGTTTATAATTTGTTTCTAGCTTCAACATACACTCGGCAGTATAAAGAAAAGTTCACACGAGCCTGTTAACAGAATGTTTACACAATCGACGTAACATTGATTGAATAAACATTAGCATGTCGTTGCTTATTCCTCCGTCCACTTGTGAGTTGACCTTAACACGTCAGCGCTAAACGCTTTCAAATAGCCAACAATACTTTTTTAAAACGGCAAACCGGAATATGGAGTGCGTGAATAGGTAGTTTGTTTTATCTACTTACTAGATAACTAGATTAACTTGAATTTTATTCCCGCGGAAACTCCCTAAATCACAAGAGTTTCAGGACGTGAAGCTGGAATTTGTTGAAACCTATATTTGTCTGAATAAAGTTTAAATAAACCTATGTTGGTCTGAATAAGAATCCTTCTTACCTTAAATAAGATACCTTCGTGGTATCTCGTTACTTCCTACTTGCCACATCTCAAACTTACACGGGTTATATTTTTATCGCGTCTGTATCGAGCTTATCTTGTTACTAAAATAAGTATCATACTAATATTACAAATGCGAAAGTCAGTTTGTTTGTTGGTTTATTGGTTTGTTGGATTGTCCTTCAATCACGCTGCAACAGAGCAACGGATCGACGTGATTTTTGGCATGGGTATAGTTGTGGACCTGGAGAGTGACATAGGCTACTTTTTATCCCGGAAAATTGAGGAGTTCCCGCAGGAATCCAAAAAAAGTTATTCCACGCGTACGAAGTCGCGGGCATCAGCTAGTAAAAAATAAAAATAAAATTTTGCATCATTATAGGATAGGATTCTATAATATTTATTTATAATTTATATTAATATTAGGAATCATTTTGCGGTCTTTAAGTCTTTACGCCCCATGATATCGGTAACTATGCCAGTCTCCAAGAAAAAAACCTGTTTGTTTTGGATCCAAAAGTAACGAAATTCACCCTCCCTAAATAAACAAATTACTGATCTTTAGACCATAGAAACGGTAGCCGCCACATTTCTATCACAAGAGGCAAAATGCCTATTCGCAGTGTTTACTTTCACTGTTCGGACTGCCTTCGTTCAACAAAATAAGAGCTATTCTTTAGCCGAAATCCAACAGTTACTTACTTACATAATTTACATTTCGCGTTAAATCGTTAAGAAGTGACAGGCAATAACGTTCGCAGTTTTTTGGACTACGTCTTAAATGTTCTAAATACGTTCTTCACTCTGATATTATGATTTATGATCTAAGATTTTTTCAGATTTGAAAATGGCATCCAAGCTAAGAATCATTTTGTTCTCAACCTACTGAAATGTTTAACGAATTTGAAATACATTGATGTTATTCAATAATCCTTATGTTACAATTAGAAACAACATTTTTTCCCCCCAAAAATCGTGACTAACTGCTGTTCGTATATTTTCATAGTTACAATCTATAATTTCATTCTGGAAATCGTCAAATAGGTACTTTTATCAGTATCAATTTCGCCTAAAGCTAATAACATTGCCATGAAATGCGAATTTGTCGTCGGGCTCTCTATTACCTTTTCACGGCCATTAAGCCAATTTTTACCAAATTTGGCCCACAGATAGGGATAGATAGATTAGGTACAGATAGATTCTGGAGAGGGGCACAGAATTCATTTTAATTCTGAATATCGTATAATTCTCCAGGAATTTTTAAAAAACCTGACCCAGCCGAATCTAGGAGAAGGGAAGAGATCCTGAAGTGCAGGCAAGTGGTTGTTTTTTCCTATTAGATACTAAGATCTGGGGCATATTTGTTTTTCGGGATTCAGGGATTGCGCTGTTCGCATTACGCACTTTAATTGCAAGTAAAACGCTCACGCACCCCAGGTGATAAACTATTTACACGTTTATCATCCACCTTAAATACACTGGCATTTTATAGAGTAAATCTTTCTCATAGAGCTGTTTAAGTTATGACGTAGAGCACAGGAATTTGAAGAGATTACTTTCTCTGCTCCGAGTCTGACCACCTCGCGCCGACATATCAATGACACTTTCGCTCGTAATATCTACGTAATCGACGCAACCGCGCGGTTTTAAGTGTAATAATTCTGCAGATGTATCTATTCAATGAATTAATTAGATAGCATTATGAAATGTGTTTGTGTTCTATGTTAATATGCCTCATTATTACATAGAGTATTTAATATAGTCAAGTAGTTTTCTTTTCCTTTCCTTTCCTTTCCTTTCCTTTCCACACCAAGCTTTACACAGATATGTACCTAATTCAAACTCACAAATACCTTGCCTTCAGTAATAAAAATCTAGATTTCTAGATAATCTGGATCCAGTAGTAATTATAGATATTTCTATCATAATCTAGGATGTACCAATGGCCCATGTTTATGTATAATCAGTAAAAGCAGAGTAAGTTCTCAGTATGAATGGATTAAAAAACTGTAACCTGACTACGACAAATGATCAGAGACCCCCACTTTTTTTGATGTAGCATCCGTCTTTTGGACTTTGTTCGTGTAAAATATAGCCTGTCATCCGGACCATAATAACGAATCGATTGACACCTCATTCATCAAAATCGTAGGCTTTATGTGCTCACTTACACCTTTTGCCCTTAGTCATTAGAATAAATGTAGTCAATATAACCAACCTCATCAACTAATATCGCATTAAACCCAGTCGACTGTCCGCCGCTTCTTGACAAGTCATCCCAAAGTTCATACCTATACCCATCCCTGCGCTGATTCTATTCTTTTCACACCATTTACGCATACCAGATTCCGTCAGAACTCCTATTTGCTAAGAGTAAGATATTCTACATTTATTGTTCAACAAACTGGTAAACAAAACACGGCCACCTCCAGAATTCGGCCAGAATCCTAGGCATTCAGAAAGGAATGACGATGGAGGATGGGTTGAGTGAATTTTTTGATTCTCAGTTCTCACAGCCTGAGTTGAAGTAGACTGGCTGGTAATCTAAATAATTAATATTCAATGAACTCCGAATATATTAGTATTCTCTCTCTATAGGATAATTATTATTATAGGACATAATAAATCTACTGAGAACTTTATTTGTTTGTTTGAAATCTTTGAAATATGTCATGTCAGTGAATGTTTACTTACGTAGAGTACGTTAGCCAAGATCTAATACTAACACATAACCTCCACAGGAAGTACCCTCCACAGGAAGTAACCTCCACAGGTGTAAGGATTTCATTGTATTTATATGTATTTCATCAAAGCACGCCCACCTTTGTACTAAAGGAAGCGCATAATCAATTATTCATGCCTTTATTTCTGCAGTTTGTAAATCCTTATCCTTATCCTTAATGGGAAAGTGAGTTTGTTTGTATGTTTGTTCCGCTTTCACGCCGTAACTACTGAACCGATTTGGCTAAAATTTGGAACATAGATAGCTTATAACCTGGATTAAAACATAGGCTACTTTTTATCCCGGAAAATTAAAGAGTTCCCGCGGGAACCAAAAAACCTAAATCCACGCGGACGTAGTCGCGGGCATCAGCTAGTGACTTTATAAATCTAACGCGAGAACCAGTGCGACACAAAGAAACTTGTTTCGCGCTTATTGTTGTATCCTGACGTGCCCGTAGTGTGTTTTACCATTAGTATGACGGATAGCCATACAGTAGGTATATACTTCACAGTGTCACTATAAATTGACATCCGGTTTTATAATTTCACAGTACGGCAATTTTGATTACAGCTTATACCATACTTTCCCGGCGTTATAGTTTGATACCACTAATCTATTACCCTACCTAGACTCGATTTCAGCCATCCAGATCGGAAACAGGTTCCAATGGTCTACTTTCTAAATTATATTGTCAACGCAACTCTGATACTTGACCCACTTCGACATCTTAATTAAATCTCCGCCATATTTTACAAAGCGATTTTTGTTTGTCGAACAATTCAAAACAAATAAAGGTTAAGGCTGCTTGTGAAAAGCGTAAGGCAAGAAATGACAGTTTTTGATATAGTAAAAACTTGACGAATAAAACTTGGTGGCTACTAAGTAGTGATATAATAAACAACTGACCACGGTTTCACACTGGTTAAAAACATTATAAATATGAATTTGCCTCGTGAATATTTAAAATAATGGTATAATCTACAATAAAGTCCATAACGTAGCCGAGACAAGCTACTCATCATTTATTTATAATATTTATCAATTACTATTTTATTAGTTAATTAAAAAAAAATACAGAAAGTTCTACGACTGCACAAATCGCTTGGAAAATTGTAGCGTGGTTACAAAGACTTCAACGCGCTACCATAGTGCGCTACAGTCAATTTACTATTTTCAATGTTTCAAATTGCATGACGTGTTGATTAACATTATTCTTATTTCGTTTTGTTTTAATTGTGCTATGTGTGTACAAACACCAACGCAAAATTTCTAGAGTTGTATAACATAAACTTTATAATAATAACTAAAATAAAATAAAAATTAAATTTAAATTAAAATTAAAAAAATAAACTTATTATTTTTATAATACGAATGGCATATTTTTTGGTACAGAAAAATGAACACTATTCGCAGATGCCCAACTTTCTGATTCCTTTGCCGTCCCTACAAGGACGCAGATACTTTCACCAGTGAGGCGAACAGTTTAAGCCTTTCTTTTGTATGGATGCCATTTTGAGACTGCATTTACAATTCTTTGGCAACTAGAGTCGAAGGAAATTCATGGATCCGGTTCTCATTCAATCACTTTTGTTCAGGAAATGTTGAAACTTTTCTAAAATTTCCTACTTTTCTAAAATTTCTAAAATACTACCTACACCAAGCAGTATGAGTAGAAATTATTGTTTTTTAAATAAAATTATACAGTATATTTTTCTTGTGCATTTTATTAAATTGAATATAGTATCATGTGTAATACAGATCCAAAAGAAAATCGGTGTAAACTGATAAACATTTTGTATAGTTACATAATTGATTGGTGTATAATTATTGTCTCCAAGCGGAATTTTTCTAAAAGAATACCCGTTCGCTGATTTGTTCGATTTAAAAACATCGTAAATGTTTTCAATATTTTAATTAACATCAAACAGTGATATATTATATAGATCAATGACTATGTGATATAACAGTTAGCGAAGCATTATGCAGCGTTTTGGTGAATAAAATATTCTAAATAAAATGTTTAGCGCTACGTGAACTCGCTTTCTATTTACATTCCGTCGCTTTTAAGTTATTTTTTGGCTGAACTTCTATCTTCATACTTTTAAAACCTTTGCTTATTGGATCATCATAAATATTGTAAATTAATGATTTTGAATACCTATATTCATACTCAAAAGAGTATTATCAAAATGTATTTTGAATCTCACTTTTGATGTTCAGGATGTGCTATTTTTTCAGAATTTAAAGCCTCTCTGTATCGGTAAAAGTTTTCTATAACTGTCCTGTACAAACAGATGGACAGGCGGCTGGCCTAACAACTGGATCACGTATTAATATAGACGGAGATCATCATATAAGGAAATAACGGCCTACGTGCATACACAAGATGATTGAAAACACGGTCACTACTCTACTATTAACTTACATTATTAGTAACCACTTTTAAGTGATTGCAAGTAATTATATTGCTCTTTTGAATGTTATAAAGTTACTAGCTGACTAGCTGATGCCCGCGACTTCGTACGCGTGGATCGAGGTTTTGTGGATCCCGCGGGAACTCTTCAATTTTCCGAGATAAAAAGTAGCCTATGTGTTAGTCCAGACTATAATCTATCTCTGTGATAAAAATTTCATCCAGATCCGTTCAGCCGTTCTGGCGTGATTGAGTAACAAACATCCATTTGAGGGTTTTTGGTTCCCGCGGGAACTCCTTAATTTTCCGGGATAAAAAGTAGCCTATGTGCTATTCCAGGCTATATTCTATCTCTGTGCCAAATTTCAGCCAGATCCGTTCAGCCGCTGGCGCGTGATTGAGTAACAAACATCCATACATCCATACATCCATACATCCATACTTTCTCATTTATAATATTTATTTGATGCCCGCGACTTCGTACGCGTGGATCGAGGTTTTGTGGATCCCGCGGGAACTCTTTAATTTTCCGGGATAAAAGGTAGCCTATGTTTTAATCCGGGTTATAAGCTATCTATGTTCCAAATTTCAGCCAAATCGGTTCAGTATAGTTGCGGCGTGAAGGAGTAACAAACATACACACTTACACACACACACAAACTTTCGCCCTTATAATATTATAGTGTGATAAAATAACTAGCTGATACCCACGACTTCAACCGCGTGGATTAGGTCTTTCGGTTACCGCGGGAATTGTATAATTTGCGGGATAGAAAGCCTATATGTTATTCCAGACTACGGTCCGTCCAGCCGTTCAACCGTTCTGGCGTGATTGAGTAACAAATATCAATCCATTAATCCAGACTTTCTCATTTATAATATTAAGTATATGTATTAATAACGCATGACTGATTTTACTCATGTATCATGAAGTTCCACAGAATACATACCTACCTAATTTAATAAATTATCTATGTAAATGATTGAGTCGTTTTTAAGTTATATAAAACAAGGGAGTAGGCATATCAAAAATTAATTAGTTTCATTCCTTAAACATAGAGCAGTTATCGCCTACAGAGGTTGCCACAGAAGTCATTAAAGGAAACGACCGTGAGACAACTACGCGTTGACCGTAGGTATCATCCATTAAAAAGTGATAAAAATGATTTGCTAGATGATGCCCGCGACTTCATCCGCGTGGACTTGGGTTTTTTTAAAGTCCTGTGGGAGCTCTGATTTTTCGGATTAAAATGGAACTTCTCGTCACTTTATAGATTGTTACCTAAATCAATACACAAAAAAAACACTTCGATCCATTGTCCTGTTGCGCCGTGATTAAAGTGCAAACCGTTAATAATATTCGTAGGTTGAGATTTCAGTTTGCAATTGGATTACAGATTCAAGTAAGTAGGTATTTCCCCATCAGAGCTTTGAAAGTTGATTTTGTGTGCATTCATAAGGTACAAGTACACACAGTGCAACGCAGCTTTTGTATCTCAAGCGAATGGAAGTAAAAGTTAACTCGTGAGTACCTATCACTAAAAGTCGTGTTTTTTTTTTAATTATATGTCTCGTGAGTTACTCGCACACGCTCTAGATTTAAATTGCCTGCGCCAAAGATATATTATAATGTTTTTGTTCTTGTTGAATTATCAAATAGTAGATTATTCACCACGGGGGTAATGCGATGTATTATGTCACGGGCGCCGGGATAAATCCCAAGCGGAACGAGGGATTTTAGAGTAACTCCCGAGCGTAGCGAGGGTGTTGCATCTAGAATCCTGAGAGTAGCGCGGGAATTAGGGGCGCCCAAGATTAATACAGCATTACCCCTACGGTGAATACTCTACTTTTCACACCTCGCGATACAACCACTTCTTTCAGCTGGCGTGGCCTACTCGATTTGACAAACAAATGTCGTCAGTGCGAATCTAGTGGGCCACGGCTTCGGTTTTCGAAAATCGAGTTGGCCGCGCCTGCTGAGAACACATTCTGTTTACCGAAATTAGACTTCATGTATATAGCAATAAGAATTATGAATAAAACCTCTTTGGAATGAATAGAATTTCCTTCAGATCTTGCTTCAGATGCGCGATGATTTTAAATTCAAATCACATTATAACCCTAGGGAATAATGGATTTCAGTACAACATTATAACCCTAGGGATTTAATGTCTTACTTTAACCTTAGATAACAGGCCATGTAATAAGGCGTTGTTGAGCGAGTGGCGTGAAAAATTAATTATTCAACACATTTCCAACAGCGATTTTACCTTTATGGTGTATGATGATGGAGTTTAAAATGTAGTTACTTTCTATCACCAGAAAATACAAGAGTACCTGTGGTAATTAAAAACCGTCGCCGGCTTCATCTATTTCTTGATTTTCTTCTAAAACCTTTTCACCTTCTTCACTGAATATTCTAGTTGTAGAATCTACCACGTGACCCACCACTGCTTTTCGCGTGTGAAATTTCCCAGACCAAAAGCCCAAATAGGTACCAAAATATCATTTTTAAATTGATGAAGGAATTCTGGAAATTTTTCAAAAAATCTTTGACTAGCTCCATCTCAAAAATAATCTACTATCCAATGATCTGACTGCCTCGTTGGACTAGTGGTTAGCATAGTCGACTGAGGATCACGAGGTCCTGGGTTCGATTCCCGGTCGGGCATAAAAGTTAGGTATTGGGTTTTTCAATTAAGAAATTCTCAGTGCCAGCCCGGAGTTGGAAGTTGGCGGTGAGCCACCCCCGTGCCTCGGAGAGCACGTTAAGCCGTCGGTCCCGGTTATTATCACTAACATGATAATAATCGTTAAAGCCCGCCAACCCGCCTTGGAGCAGCGTGGTGGGTCTAAGCTCTAATTCCCGCTCTCCTATGAGAGTGGAGGCCTGTGCCCAGCAGTGGGACGTTAATAGGCTGTAGTGATGATGATGATGATGATCCAATGATAATATTTTTTTTAACGTATAGAACTGTTACTTACTATCAAACTTTTAAATTTCTAATCCCGTTGATAGATCACCGTGGCGTTGATAGATCAGACCCAATATTAAATGTTGCGTACAATTTAAGAGGCTAATTTTGTTTACAAAACTGTATTAGTACTAATACTTATAGTTCATTCTTCAATTTAGAGCCTTAAAAAACTTTAAATGAGCAATAATAGACGCAATCACACAAATGAAGAAACAAGGTTGAAATCTGACTGAATAATTTGATTCATTTCAAGTCGCTTCAATTTTAACTCACCGGTAAATTTTTCCAGTCAAAGAATGAAGATTTCGTGGCAAAAACAAACAAGTAAATGTTTTGTTAAGAAACTTCAAAAGATGGCAGTATATTTTGTCTTCAGATAGAGTAAAACATCAGCTTTTTTCAACATACTGACGTTTTTCGATTACTGTAAAGAATACGCATAGTTATGCATGCAGTTTCAGAGATTGTTCTCAGGAACTTTTCGATCTTATTCTTTTACCATCGAAGTACCTACATAACATCGTAAAAGTTTACTACTGAGCACGAGTCTCCTCTCGGAATGGAGAAGGGTTTGGCCTTAGTCCACCACGATGGCCAAGTGCGGATTGGCAGACTTCCCACACCTTTGAGAATATTCTGAAGAACTCTTGGGCATGCACTCCTACATCAACGAAATTCCATAAACTTAGGCTTAAGAAGAAGAACATAATAGAGCATGGTCTATGGTAACTTCGAATCAGAATAGGCATATTCTAGGCGATCACATCCTGAAGTGTTATTAGACTCAAACACTGGTCTTTGACATTAAAAACTCAGAAAAACAAGCATGCGACATGCAAAAACCTCTGAAAAATAAAGACGAGGTTTTCGCACTCCGAAATCTTATCGGTAGTCAGATCTAATGCCCTAACATAATAAAACAACAAGCTTGGCCGACTTTTATGCCTGTTTAACATAAAAAGCATGAATAGTAAATACCTAGTTAATATTTAAAGCTTTACATAACATGATAGAAAAATTAACGCAAGAAACAGATGATAATTCCACCGCTTTCATAATTTTAAACCGATGTTCATCGGATTATGTTCATAATTTCAATTTCAATGTGCAGAATTGTACACACTATAATTTCTGATAATCTTTCATTTCTACATGATATTAAGTAAAGTCAGTCTGCCAGTAACAGTTTGTTTTTAAAATTGATGATAAAGTTATCACCAATAGATAGAGTATCCCTCGGAGAAGTGTCCATATGTCCAAATGTACGACAAGGCAAATAAATACGAGCGAATAAGGTAAAGTCCTGACATATAAAAAGTGGCACAAGTTATCCTTACTTCCTTACTAATATTATAAATATATAAATATTTGTATGTATGGATGTTTGTTACTCTTCCACGCCAGAACGGCTGCACGGATCTAGATGAATTTGGCACAGGGATAGATTATAGCCTGGAATAACACGTAGGCTTAAGGCTACTTTTTATTCCGGAAAATTAAAGACTTCCCGCGGGAACAAAAAATCCTCAATCCACGCGGACGAAGGCGCTGGTCACCTAGTCCTACATAAAATAAACATTTAATTTCATAAAAAGCGGTGTTTACGTCGCTTTCGTGTTTTATTTTAGTAAAATAACATTTAAAATGTTAACTAGGTATTTACTAGTCACGTTAATCTGTTTACTTAATTGTTCGTGAATTGCAAAACGAGATTGGGATTTTGTTATACTATTTTCTTTAGTTTAATTACAGCTCTTTAATCTAGTCCAATTTACCAAGATTTACTCATCAGTCTAGATCTACTAATAATGAGCTATTGTAATAGAAAATGCGGCGGCAAAATTGCTGTTGCAACTTAATGCTATATCAAGTTTGTTTAGTAACTTTTCACCACTTTATCGCTCTAGTTTTTCGACCAGTTTTCAGCCATCTGGAACCGGATGCAGCAAAAGTGGTACGTGACTAATACGCTTAAACGAAAGTATTGTTATTCGTTAAAAGATAATAATAATCCATGTCTAAACTAATTCAAATGATTTTGCTACTATTTAAAGTTGTGAGTTAATTGCCGTTTACCGCTTTATATGCTGAATCGAAATAATTATAAAAATCCTCTTACATTATTAATTTAATTTTTACTTTCTATACAGAAAAAAAGAATATTCTAGATTTGGAAAATTACAGATATCCACTATTTAACAAGAAAAGAAAAAGGGTGAATTACCTAAAACCAAAGTTGAAGATTTGGATTCGGATTGGATTCTATCTCTGTACAAAATTTTATCAAAATCGGTTTAGCGGATGTCCTGTGAAAAGATATCAGATAGACAGACGCACACTTTCGCATCCATACTTACTATACGCCGCTCTAATTATTATTATTATTATTATAAATGCGAAATTGGGTATGTCTGACTGTCGGTCCGTCTATCTCCTACGCTTTCAAGGCTCATCTGTTCAACCAATTGTGACGAAATTAATTTGGTACAGAGATAAGTTGCATCCTGGGGATATTCTTTATAAGCCGGGAAACCAAAGAGTTCCCCCGGGAGTTTTCAAAAACCTAAATTCACGCGGACAAAGCCGCGGATATTATCTGGTTTTAATATTTTATCAATTTCTAAGAGACATGTTCAGTTAATTACAAAAAAAAAATTGTACTCGAGCGAAGCGAGGACAGCTGGTTAATTAATAAGTTCATCCACGCGGAACTTTTGACGAAGCCGTAGTAGCGTTTTTCCTAATATTGAAATCGTTTGCTAATTTGTTATTGTTTGTTGATTCAAGTAAGTACCTAATACTTATTTCTAAAAATAGTGATTAATTTTCGTAGCTTAAACAAGAACGCAAGTTTTTTGTATTGGTTAAGCTAAGTAATCTGTTTAAATTTTTCCCTGAGCTTTCGACGAAAACTATCGGAATCTCCATGAAAATAGAGTTTAGGTCCAAATATAATTAAGAGAGCCAAGTTATTTGACCCTACAACTTTATGGTAAAGAAACGGAAATCTCGAAGCCTGTTATAATTATTAATTTATCTTGCATTAAAATTAAATCAGTTACTTAGTCGTGACTGTGGCCACACTCATGGTCGACTATTTAGAAAGCGCACGATACGATTTTGACTCTTATTGGCTAACAACTAAAGACTATACTTACTAACAAATAAAATTATGCAAAACACCCTCTCCATTTGAGGCTTACCTTTGTAATGTTCGGGTTTTCTTTTAAAAAACAAACATGCACTGAATTTTTTTATGTGAAATTCACCATCGTTCCCGGCACTATGAAGAAACACCTGCGTCACTAATGGTTTAGAAAAAAAACACGTCACACACACCCGCTAAAGAGCGACATTTTCAAATTTGCGTTCGGAAACCGATTTTCCGCTGTACCGATGTCAACAGCCGCGACGTAATCCGTGTACTGTTAAACAAAGTGTCGCAGAGTTTCAGTGCTCTACGCTTGAGTGCACTGTAATAAATAAATTCGATCGGTTTTCGAACGCAAGTTTGAAATGCGGCGGGAATGGTGCGTACGTCGAACGTGCGTCGCTGCGGTAGTATACGCGAGGAACGGTCGGTGCGCGAAAAGCGACTGTGGTCACTTTTGCTCTCGAGACACTCTCTGTCCACCTGGCGTGTGTTAGACGCATTAACCGTGATATTTACACCACCAGCCACCACCCTAGCATGAGCCACTGCACTAAAGCACCAACCCCAATTCGCGAAGCTGTAACTCGCCTGAAAGAGATCACGTTACGCTGGCTTACGTTATAAATAACTTTAAAACAAGTTGCACTCACTTCGACGCATACAGAATATCCTTTCAGCTTAGGTTTTGCAACTGAATGGTAGTAATGAGTAAGCTCTTTGTTTGAATGTCCAAGAAAAACACGGTACGTGTGTAAAAATAATTCTTTTCCCAATTTTCTAGAAATACGAGTATAAAGCGCAACTTCGGCTACTGTCCTAGTTATGAAATGTTTCTTAGGATGTTAGATAATATGTTACAATTCCTTTTAGAATTTAAGATGTAGAGCACGTGCGGTGACTAAAAAGATTAGGAAATTAACTGTACTGTCTCAAACAACTGTAACTAGCTTCATGTGACTACATAAGAATACGTAATTTAGGTATGAATTGTCTTTACAGGAAAAAGGTAGGTACCTACTTATACAAACTTGCGTTACCGACTCCAACCATTTAATAAACGACCTGAAAAGCTTAGGATACGCGGCAATGATCCAATGTCGTATTCCGTGTTGTACATTGATCGACTTCTTCATCGATTTCCACCTCTCTGGCCAAGTGCGGACTGGCGGACTGGCAGACAGAACATTATGTAGAGCTCCCAGGCAAGCGTGATAAGTCAGAAAAGAGAGACTAGTTTTCCGTCACCGCTAGGTATTTAATTTCTTAAAACACGCACAGTTCCGAAAAGTTGTAGAAGTGCATGGCGATGTGTGTGCAAAGACAGAGTGTTGCATTACAAACCTGCAAAATGTGCCAAAATTATCACTGCATGCTCTGTGTTGCATAACATAGCACTAGATTTTAGAGTGCCTTTAGAGGATGTTGGTAAGTAAAAATAAGAATTTTTTTTTTATTAACTCAATAGTTACCACTAATTATAATTATATCAATAATTTCAATGAATTTCACTGGATGAAGAAAGCAATGTACCAACTCTTTCTTCATATGCAGAACATGACCAGTCGCTGCTAAACATGGGTCGCCAGCTGCGAGATCGGATTGCTATGAGACTACATACTGTTACCACACTAAAAAGTTTGTCTATTTTTGGCAAGAGGTTAAGTTTATGCTACAATATTAATCTTTATTGCTAATATAATTTTTGGTTGCTAGGTAGGTAGGTACATTAATCATTATTCCTCTTTGTATCAGGTTGCTTGACAATGACACCTATACTAACAACTCTGAATTTGGATTAAATATGCTGTAGTTGGAAAAAAAGGGTATATTTAATGAGTAAAAACCAGTAATTTTATGAAATAAGACTTAAGTATTTCTTGTATGACTAATTTTTTTTAGTTGTTACGCTCAGGAGGGCAAGCTGAGCTATAGGGTGCTGTCATGTGCATGTCAAGTCGAACCACACACGTCCTCGATGCTGAGCTTCCCACATTTATTCAGGCTTGGAGCAATCTATGCTCCAAGCCTGAATAAGTGCTCAGTCGTACACCCTGGATAATGTTGCAGTCATTTACGAGCTTACCCCTATTTTAAATCTGCCTCTTACTGCAACAGCCAAGTGTGGTCTGGCGGTACTGGCTGCGATTTTCCCTCGTAGCACTCGTACGTACGTCCCATGTATGGTCTGTGGTACGTCCCTATCCCCCTTCTTGAAATCACACTTGTCAGTATCGATTTGCATGTTCGCTGGAGATATTCACACACACGCACACTTTTATTTTAAGAAAGCTAGCTAACTAGTTATAAATTGCTTAAAATGGTATTTATAACTCTAAATTATGAATATTGTTAAGAAAATTAAGGCATAATTATCCTGCAGTTGTGTAAGTTCTTTTGTTTTATTGTAAAGGAACTTGTTTGGAAGAGACACCCCCAAGTCACGGGTATATCCTAGTTTGGGGGTGCAGGGTAATTTAAGGAATTTGTATATTTTGCTTAAATAAATAAAGATTTTTTTGGAATTATTTGTTATTAATAATTAATTTTGTATGCATTTTTTTGGGGGTAGGTACTAGGTACCAAGGGAACTTAATACTAGTTCAACTGAGTTTTTATTCCCCAGTAGTTCCCCTGCGGATAAATAGTTGCACTCGCCTAAAACTCAATAAATGATCAGTTTTAGGTGAGTGCAACTATTTATCCGCAGTTGAACTACTGGGGAATAAAAACTCAGTGATCTGTTTGAATACGCAATCATGCGATCCATTCTCATGTAATTGGTAATTAACTGAAATATTCAATTCACAAAAAATTATTAATACGATTACACTAGCTAGGATCTAATAATTAAAACTCGATAATATTATAATAACAACAATCATCCTTATTTTCCAAATATACATATTACGTCAAAAATATACAATGCGATGGTGATAATCAATTAATCAAAATCAATCTTATAACCAGAGATGAGGGTTCCAAACGCGCCTTGGCTGAGAAAAGCCAACAACATACTCAGCCGGGATTTTTTCATTATCTCCATCTCACAGATTATTTTAAATTAATTAGAACTATATCAGAGCCATTAGAGCTAATTATTGCCAAGCTACCTTGTTATTTATATACTTAATCCTTTTCATGGTACATAATAGGGTTTTTCAATAAGTTTGTGTTTTACAAAAACCTTTCAACTTTTTGAGAGACATCTCTGATACTAGCTTCTGCGAGTAGAAATGGATACAATTTCCAACAAATAAATTGCTCATTTTACCAAGCCTAGAAGCAGGCATTCCATTTTTATTTCTAGTACCTATTAACATTCTAGTAATCTACCACTTGTTTTGAATGCTTCTGTACGGGAGCAGGTGATATGGCTCGACCGTAACAAAGGATGATCATCCTTCCGAGCGGGTGTTGTGCTCTGGGACCACTGGTCCGACCGTTCATCTTTGGAGGTCGTATATATAGCGTATTTCAGGGAACACTTCGTAATCGTGAGTTGGGCTGTTCGTAGTCGCGTGAATCGTACTAGTAATGCCATCTATTGGATTATGTGCCAACTGCAAAGACCGCCACACTTCCAATATTTCTTTCCGATGTTGAGAAAATTTGGTCTGTTACCTTTGCACAGCCCATCCGCTTAACCGATTTTGAGGAAATTTGGTCTGTTACCTTTGCACATCCCATCCGCTTAACCAATTTTGAGGAAATTTGGTACATCATCCAAGAGCACGAGAATGTGTGGATTTATTGACAGTTGTAGATAAAATTGTTAAACATATTCTGTAAACTAAAACAGGAATAATCCTAGTTTTGTGCTAAAGAGTGTGTCAAACAGAACCACATTATTTATTTAAAAATAATTATCTCAACAAATCCACACCATCGCGGGCCAAATTTTGCCAGATCGCCTGCTGCTCAAGTTCCCTCTCACGCAGGCAGCCTTGCTCTCTGGTGTACTCTCGCGCCAAATTTTGCCAGATCGCCTGCTGCTCAAGTTCCCTCTCACGCAGGCGAGCTTGCTCTCTGGTGTACTCTCGCGCCAAATTTTGCCAGATCGCCTGCTGCTCAAGTTCCCTCTCACGCAGGCGGCCTTGCTATCTGGTGTACTCTCGGAAAATGTCACGCCAGCTGTGTTTGTCCTGTGCTATAAAACGCGCAGACACTTCATCCAATTGCGTGTTGCGTCGCGGAGCCGTGCGTTGCGGAGTAGTGCGCTGCAGTGGTGACCCCGGGCGCCGCAAAGGTTACCTGGAAACTGATCTCGAGCGCCGCAAAGGCGACCTCGACTCGGATCTTGGGCGCTGCACAGGCGAACCCGGGCGACGCAAAGGCGATCTTGACGCCGACATTGGGCGCCGCTGTGGCGACCGCGGCGTGGGCCTCGGGCTGGTTATACTGGCTGGATCAGATGGCTGGCACTGAAAATATTAATTTATAAACATTAAAAATTACAAAATTTTAACCGACTTCCAAAAAGGAGGAGGTTCTCAATTCGGCGCGTATTTTTTTTTAAATGTAAGTACTTATGTCGGTGCATATCTGCGTGGTTTCTGAACCGATTTGAAATTATTTCTATCAGTCGTTAAAGGAAGCTCTCGAGGTGGTCCCATAAAAAATTCTGACTCCAAGTCACTAAAAAGTTTAAAAAAAACCAAAATGTTGGCGTTGGAAGTCGGTTTTCGGAAAGAATTTTTTTAAACTCAGTGCCACTTCAGGCATACCTGTGTGCTAATTAAGTTGATTTGTTGGGGAGTTTAAGGTATTTTCAATTGATTAGTAATAATGTCCTCCTGACCGAATTTCGGCCACGGCGGCCTATCTCCAGAGCAGAGAGATCAGGTGCAACACCGACGGCTTTACGTGCTCTCCGAGGCACGGTGGTGAAACTCCGCCAACTTCCTACCGCCAACTTCCTTCCGGGCTAGAGCTCAGAATTTCTTGTTAGAAAAACCCAACGCTTTTAATGGCCCGACCCGGGACTCGAACCCGGGACCTTGTCGGCCGCAGTCGAACATGCTAACCACTAGACCAACGAGGCAGTAAGTGATTAGAAATAAATTCAAATTCAAATTCAAATTCAATTGATTTTTATCCAAATAGACTTTTTACAAGTGCTTATGAATAGTCAAAATGAATCTACCACTGGTTCGGAATGCCGTTCCTACTGAGAAGAACCAGCAAGAAACTCGGTGGTTGCTCTTTTGAAAAAAAAAATATATATGGTATGTTTACAATAATTGCAATAATTTACATGCAACACATACACATACATAAGTAAACGCAGTCCTGAGCATTGCTCAACATGCTCATAAACAGATGTAACATGATATAAGGAGATTCAACAGTAAAACGAAGTTCTTTGATCACGCTGCAGCAGAGCAGATTTTTAGTTGAGTGTAGTTATGGGACCGAGTGACAAAGGCTATCACCCTTTTTTTTTCCGTGGGGAAATCCTCATGGATACCTTTGCATCTGGGGAAATACAAAGGTTATGTCGGACTCTTACCGACTAAAACCCCACGGTGTTCCTCCCGACGCCTTGGCTGAATAGGGACCGGGGAATTCGCGCAACCCAGCCACCAGCGTCGTCTATAGGTAGGTACTTACAGATAAAGCTTTATAAATAATGTGTTAAAAACAGGTAAATAATAAATTAACTTACAAATTATTTGGATGTCTGAAAAAGAAAGAGTGGGAGTGATTTCATTTCAGAACTGGTGGTGGTTGTGAGATCTGTAATTATAAATATTAAATACTTATATGAATATCAATCAATAGCTAACATACCATGACCCAAAAGCATTTCTTAGTCAGATAGCAGCCTGGCAATTCAAAGTGACAAAATATTAATTGATCACTTTAACTTAGTAAAACTGTATTTCATTCAAGTCCATACTAACATTATAAATGTAGTGTCTGTCTGTCTGTCTGCTATGCTTTCACAGCCCATCTTTTCTCTCTGTACAAAGTTGGTACACCGATAGGATGCATCATGGGGCTATAGGATATAAACAGACATAGGCTACTTTTCTATCCCAGGAAATTAAAGGAAATCACTATGGAGATTCTCTTTCAGGCAACCTACATGTCATACAATTAGAAATATCTATGGTTATAGTTTGTTAATATAATCTTCTATATAAATATATATATAAAATTCTCGTGTCACAATGTTAGTTACCATACTCCTCCGAAACGACTTGACCGATTTTTATGAAATTTAGTACGCATATTCAGTACGTCTAAGAATCGGCTACTTTCTATTTTTCATACCCCTAAACATTGAATTATATGTACGTTAGTACATAAAACTTCAATGCCCCTAAAACACTTCAATCCATGCGGACGGAGTCGCGGGCATCAGTAATATTATAAATGCAAAAGTGTCGGTCTGTCTGTCTGATATGCTTTCACGGCCTTTTTTTTTCTCTGTACAAAGTTGGTACGTTGGTACCGATAGGATGCATCATGGGGCTATAGGATATAAACAGACATAGGCTACTTTTCTATCCCAGGAAATTAAAGGAAATCACTATGGAGATTCTCTTTCAGGCAACCTACATGTCATACAATTAGAAATATCTATGGTTATAGTTAGTTAATATAATCTTCTATATATATATATATATATATATATATATAAAATTCTCGTGTCACAATGTTAGTTACCATACTCCTCCGAAACGACTTGACCGATTTTTATGAAAGGAGATGGTCGATTTTTGACCCAGGCTGTCCAAACATACGAGCACATCAAATAATTTAATTAAAATAAACAATGAATTTTAAATATATAATTATGTTTCATAGCAGTCGCTGAAAAAATATTGAAGAAAGGAGACTTTCAATCGATTTTTAAATTTTAATGTTAAAAATCACGTGATCTTTGTCTTAGGTCGAATTAACGTCAGACGTCAATTAGGCATATTCTACTGTCTATGATTTAACTTATGCCCAAGGATGTAGGAATATCCTATGCCTTTAATGTTGCTAGTCTATATTACCTATTATAAACGATGATAGATAAAATTAAGCATTATAATAGCGGTTTTAATGTTCATTCAAATAATGCTCACTCATTTTGATTTTTAGCTAACATAAAAATAAAAACAAATGACCAATCAATTAGTACTTAAGTACTGACAGCACTACGTTATGGCATTAATTCTTAGTTTCAAAAGGGCTAGAACCCCGAGCTGTAAAGCTAGTTGAAAAAAATAGCGGGACTTTTGCCAAACAGCGACATCTATAATTTGACATCTACAACTGGGTACCGATTACTCAATACTGCTACATAACTCGTACAGCGCCATCTAGGTCTCGGTCGTGAAAAGTCTCATATAAAATATAATATTTTTTTAAACCAATAAAAGCTCCTCAACCGGTTTTTAAAGCTTAATCTTAGGATTTTATATTATCTGAGATTAATATACAAAATTAAAACATCACTCAATTATAAGTTTCTTGAGTAAAGTATATTACCACGACAAAAACTGAGCAACATAATCAATTCTTTGTAACGTTCATAATTTTAATCCACGGCTGCTAAGCTGTATGTAACTTTCTTATTCTTTAAATATAAGATCTGTACTATTTAATGACATAGATTTCATCTCTGGACATTCTGGGTCAGACTTCCATACAATTTTTGACCATGTCGTTTAGTACGCATATTCAGTACGTCTAAGAATCGGCTACTTTCTATTTTTCATACCCCTAAACATTGAATTATTGAATTATATGTACGTTAGTACATAAAACTTCAATGCCCCTAAAACACTTCAATCCATGCGGACGGAGTCGCGGGCATCAGTAATATTATAAATGCAAAAGTGTCTGTCTGTCTGTCTGATATGCTTTCACGGCCTTTTTTTTTTCTCTGTACAAAGTTGGTACACAGATAGGATGCATCATGGGGCTATAGGATATAAACAGACATAGGCTAATTTTCTATCCCAGGAAATTAAAGGGAATCACTATGGAGATTCTCTTTCAGGCAACCTACATGTCATACAATTAGAAATATCTATAGTTATAGTTAGTTAATATAATTAAATATAACATTTAGAATGTTAATCATACAAACATGCAAGATTTCGTGATATATTATTTACCTCCACACCAACTTCAGACACATCTGCCAAACCTGTTGCAGACTGAGGCCCTATAAGAATTAGGACTCGCTGCTCCAGGTCTGATTATAAAGCCTACAAGGTTGCCCACCACCCGTTCTTAGAGCTGCTTGGTGAATTTTTGCGGCTTTGCGTTTGATGTTTAACTTGAAATCACTCCACACCTAAAACGCAAAGCAAACAAATCATAAAACAAAAACATGCTACATGCTATTACATAGTTAGGACAATCTAATGCTACAAACTATGATCTACTACATTGCCATAAAAAAAACTGCAGGCGTGATGATGAAATTATGTCATGTTTTCAATAAAAATCAAAGTATAGTTACTGCATTAAACATAGGTTGATTAACTAATAATTAGAACTGCTTTAAAAAACCTATAAAGAGTTAGTTTTCTGAATTCTTCTTCTTCTTCGTTTGATTTTTGGCTTTTATGGCCAAGACAGAATTTTCTGAATTTCTAAAATAGCCAATGCTATTTTTCTGAACACAAAATAATTATATTGTCACAATGACAGATGACAGGCCAGTAGACTTGCAGTGATTCTCAAACTTTATGGAATTGAAATTAATTTTAATAAATAATAAGCGCCTTAACTTTCTTAGTAGGCTATTGATTATATCATTTAGAAAGGAACTAAGACGTTCACGGGTTTTTATTGCAGGAATCGTTCAATGGGTTATAAAAGAAAAAAACCGCGGAGTGCTATTAAATTAGAGGGTGGAAATTGAAGATAGGGGCGAATAAGCACGCCTTTTGGGTTTTCTAATATATCTCCTAAACTAAGCAAAATTTCGATATATTGTATGTAAAACTTTTTGTAGAGAGTCAAATTTCCCATCGAAATAGCATTTTTTATACGAATGCCTGAAAAAAGGAGTATATTGTTTTCAGGGTTCATGTATGTATGTACTCTTATGTATGTAAGTTTGTATATTCCACCATAACTTCTATACGCCTGAACCGATTTTGATAAATGAGGTATTGTTAGAATCCCTAGCTTATTCCGGGTGAAATAGGTTAGTAAAATTAAAAAAAAAAAATGATGGGGTGACCATGGTCCCGCATTAAAGACTAAAGTTGAGTTTTTTTTTCGAAAATAAGATTAAGTATATATTCATCATCTAGAAAATGAGGAGTAGATTCCAAAAATATATAACACTATAGTTCAACAACCAGTGATTCCCAAAAAAATATCATTTAATAAAAATGTGAATAATATTCCTTAAGTAATTAATGGCTACGGCAGAGCAGTCGTATTTATTAATAATTTTAATTATATTCACTTGTTATCCATTTTAGCCGCATTTTTTATATTGGTGGTTCATATTGGTCCCCTTTTCGTTTTATTGACTTCGTTGATGTTGATTTTAAATCGTCTTGGAAATAATTGTTCTTAAAGATTGACTGTTTTGGTTAGACAATGAGGCCAATTCTGTTGTACACCATCACTAAACTAAAATGACAGCTCTAAATCTAGTCCTGCCCTTTTCCGCAGGAAGTATTCTGAAAGGGATAGCGATATACATAGACCTGTCATTTTAGATATGGTTGGTGGATGGTAGAATTTAGAGATGGTTTACTAAAGAATCGCCCTCATTCTCTAGTAATCTGAGGTGTCGCGTCGGCTACACGTTAAAGAATATTTTATGATAATAGGTAAGAACGTAGGTATATCTGTTTAATTGAATTCTAGATTTATGAATTTCGGAATTGTATACCCTCGATTTGTGATAAACATTGACCGTGTGGTCTCGGTTCAGTATTTTGCCATCAGTGTATCTTGTCTAGCTCCGTTTCATTATCATACAAACCAGTATTCATTAAAAGGCATTTTAGTCACTGCAAACTAGTTTTTGTAATAACGTTCGTCGTTCACGCGCCAATTAAAAATTGATGGGGTGACCATGGATCCGCATTAAAGACTAAAGTAGAAATAAATATTCGAAAATAAGATTAATGATGAGTAGATTCCAAAAATATATAACACTATTGTTCAATATCCAGTGTTTTACAAAAAAAATATCATTTAATAAAATTGTGAATAAGATTTCATAGTTAATTAATTAATGACTGTGGTATCGTTACCGTTAGTGGTAGCCGTACTTCCATTCGAGGGAGATTTTTAATTACACGACTGTCTAAAAAAGGAGTGTTATGTTTTCAGGGTTCGTGTATGTATGTGTGACTATGGCAGAGCAGACGTATGTTTTAATAATTTTTATTATATTCACTTGTTAAATATTCAAAAAAAAACACCATGCAAAAACAATCGAAACAAACTTGAAAAAAGCCAATTTTTTTGATTTTTTGAGTTTTTTGCTTTTTCGCCTGTCTCTTTTTTTTTAGGCTGAGATATGTATAGGCATTGCTTTAGATAAAAACAAGTAGAAAAAATTTCCTTTAAAATGCGGGGCTGAAAAATGTTTTTGATTAAAAATTGACCGAGATACATTTGAAGCAGAACTTTTTTTTCGAATTTCATCGTTCTTATACGAATATTGTTTTCGTTCGCATTTTATTGAAAAGATTATTGTTTTTCTCAACTAATAAAAGTTTTTTACGTTTATTATGTAGGAATACATAACAATTACAACAAATGTTTGGAACAATGATCAATACTTTAAACAATTTGTAATACATCTTCACAAACTCTTATCTATACTTATTAAATATTATAAATGCGAAAGTTTAGGGGGATGGATGTATAGGTGGTTGGATGTTTGTTACTCAATCACGCCAGAACGGCTGAACGGATCTAGATGAAATTTGGCACAGAGATTGATTATAGTCTGGAATAACATATAGGCTACTTTTTATCCCAGAAAATGAAATAGTTCCCGTGGGAACCAAAAACCCTCAAATGGATGTTTGTTACTCAATCACATCAGAACGGATCCGGATGAAATTTGGCACAGAGATAGACTATAGTCTAGAATAACACATAGGCTACTTTTTATCCCGGAAAATTAAGGGATTCCCCCGGGAACCAAAAAACCTCAATCCACGCGGACAAAGCCAAGTTTCAATGGCCACATCTCAGTCAATTTTTAATCAAAAAATATTTCAGTCCCACATTTTGAAGGAAATTTAATCTACTTGTTTTTATTTAAAGCAATGCCTATACCTATCTCAGCCCAACAAAAAGAGACAAACGAAAAAGCAAAAAAACTCAGAAAATTGAAATTTTAGCTTTCCTTCTCAAGTTTGTTTCGACTGTTTTGGCATGGTATTTTTTTGCAATATTTAAAATATGCTATTCCGATGGAAAATTTGATTCTCTACAAAAAGTTTTATATGCAATATATCGAAATTCTGCTTAGTTTAGGATATATATTGGAAACCCAAAAGGGATGCTTATTCGCCCCTATCTTCAATTTACACCCTCTAATTTGATAGCACTCCGCGGTTTTTTCGTCTTTTATAACCTATTGAACGATTCCTGCAATAAAAATCCGTGAAGGTCTTAGTTCCTTATTGACCACTTTTTTAAGTTATAGTCAATAGCCTATAGGCCTGGTGAAATCTTATCTTACTAATATTATACCTAATTGCGAAAGTTTGGATGGATGTATGGATGTATGGAAGGATGTATGGATGAATGGATGTATGGATGTTTGTTAGTCAATCACGCCCCAACAGCTTAACGGATCTGGCTGTAATTTGGCACAGAGATAGATTATAGTCTGGAATAGCACATAGGCTACTTTTAATCCCGGAAAATTAAAGAGTTCCCGCGGCAGCCACAAAACCTCGATCCACGCGTACGAAGTCGCAAGCATCAGCTAGTAGTTTAATAATTTGATTTTGCAGAAGTTAACTCATTAAATGATTGCGGTTATTGAGATAATATTATCTTCATTGCACAAAGAAATAATAAACAATACAGTAAGCAATATTAAGGAGAAGGGTGTAAAGGCGGTCTTTTATATTACTATCAAGAGTTAAAACTCATAGAAACCATTTTGATACCTCCTTTTTCGTGAAGTCATAGATCTTAATATCTACTCTTACCGAACTTATAACTAAACCTTATCTAAGTATTTATTTATCTAACTTAATTTACATTTCATAGCACCTTTCTTCTAAATCGATGAGTATACAATCTACATCGATTTATTGAGGAGTATTTATATATTCATGCTGCAGATAATATGAAAATATGTTATGTTCAAAGTTCGAACTGAGTTGGAACATAATATTACAGTATATTATTATAATTGTAGTTGAGGAGCGCTGTCCAGAATCTACTCTCTGAAGTCTCTGACGTCATCCTTAGGGGGTACGTCATACGTCAGATCAGAAACTTCATGTAAAAGTTCATTCAAGGATGAATTCAATTCAAAAGTAAACTAAACTACTGGGCCTCTTCATTCCACACCACAACTCAGTTTTTTGCATCAAACCTTGAGCAAACAAGTAATTAATCGAGTGAATCAGATAATAAGTAGGTACTCTAACCTCATACCTCGTATTCATAGTTTCACTCAGTACTGCAAGAAATACGGCAAGCGAAACATTTGAGGCGTACCTAAAGTTTTGTAAGTACTTTTTTTTACTATTTCGCTGCAAACCCTTGGTCGTAGCCTTCAGCGAAGCGTGAAAACACGTCTCCAAAAAACTGTCGTTGATTTTTCACACAATCCGAATCCGACAAGCGCTGTAGAACAACTGGAAATCGTGAAATCGCATCAGCATATCTTATCAGTTTAGATTATGTACACAAGTGTTAAATTAATTCTGGGTAATGGCCAGAACAATACATATCAGCATCCTTGTGAGTACGGTGACGTGAGAGCGGATTTTATTCAAGACAAGAGAAAGATGGAACGCAAAGATTTTACACTCAGTTTCCACAATCTTATAAAGCGAGGTAGTGTGTGTGATGTGGTTGTTTGTTTATTGTTTTATTGTTAACATATGGTGTATCTAAGTAGTGGTAAATGAGGAAATAAGGTTCACAACTCAGATATTATGGTAACGTCTTGTATTACAATGTTCGGTCAAAGCTAACTAATAAAACTCCTTATAAGTATTCAACATTTTATTTCTGTACTTAGTTTTAGAAACAACACTTGTCGTCACAATATTTATAAAACTAAGTACTTAAGTAGTTACATACATAAAACCAACTGGATTTATGAAATAAATTCTTCAATATTATTTTCTAAATAGCCGATAGGTTGGAAAAAGCTATCAGACATATATTACTTACACATAAACATTATAAATGTTGTATTATTTTATTTATAATATGAGTATGGTTTATATAGAAAATAATTACCTATTATTGTGCGTGGAGTTTTATTGATAACTATTATAGCTGTTTTTGTACATATTATTGTACCAGGAAAAACCCAGTGGTATTATTCAAATAAATATGGATTTTCTGGCTTGACTAAACTAAAAGTTATTTGACATGTGCATTTGTTTAGTGATTTGGAAAAAAGTAATGTTAGCAGGAAAAATTATAATTTAAGCATAATAATTATATCAATGGCATAAAGTACATAATAAGACTCATTATAGTATCTAATACTTATAATATAAATGTTACATTGTCTGTCTGCTTTAACGGGCCATCTTTCTGGAAATTTGGTACATCGATAGGTTGTGACCCGGGAAGGGTTTAAGCTACTTATAATTCCGAAAAATTAAGAAGTTCCTGCGCAAATACCAAAATTTCATCTCAAAAACAAACAGATTTTATGTAAATAATTTGGTACAGAAATATGTTGTGTCCTGGGGAAGTAAAATAGGCTATAATAATAGCCTATGCTACTTCCCATTACTACATTTAAGCAAGTGAACACTTTGAACAGCTGTTGTTGGCACTAGCATAATGTCTCTGACATGTACAATTTATGGTGTGCAAGTCTCAAAACATGCAGGGACTTGAAGTAGTTTTGTTTCAGATGAGGAACTTTACGGTTACACAAACTACGGAATGGAGACCCCCACACCGACCACCACACCAGGAGACTGCTTTCAGAATATGATTCATAACTTGGACTCACTGTCCTCTCCATGTTTGGACTCGGACTTTGATGAGAGCCTCGCAGTCCCCGAGTCCTTGTCAGTGATTGATGGTGATAAGCAGAAAGGGGAAACAGATGCTTCTGGTATGTTTATTTGAGATTTTACTGTTTTCAAAATTCAAAAGCACTTGTTAAAAGTCTACTTAAATAAAAAGTATTTGATTTCAATGAAGAGGAGGGCTTTATGATGTATTTTTTTATGTACTTATTACTAGATGACCCGTTCCTGCATTGGTGGGCTTATCTAATTTTTTTACACTAAATATTTATCTATTACAGTACCTAACTATGGTAGAAAATCTACATTTTACTAAGCAAATATTTGCCTATCTGTTTTGAAAAACAATGAATTTACTGCCCAAAATATATCAAATTTAACTTTCACAAGTACATGAAATGTGGTGTTTCATTTGTTTTATCTCTCTCGGTGAGTCATTTGTTTTATCAGATAACAATCGATATTATCAGAAAACAATATAATTGTATTTGTTGAACAAGGCTTATGAGTCAGTTAATTGAATTAATCCATGTTTTTCCATGGCCTTTATTCTTGGCATACGCCGCGGGCCACGACCTTGTCGTTCCAGCGACGACGCGACGCTACCAGCGAAAATAATAAGTAATAGGGCTAATTCTGTTGTACACCATCTTTAAACTCCTTTGTCGACCTCCGTGGCGCAGTGTTGAGTGCGGAGGTCCCGGGTTCGATCCCCGTCAGGGTCAATTTGGGAATCTATAATTTCTGAATTTTCCCTGGTCTGGCCTGGTGGGAGGCTTCGGCCGTGGCTAGTTACCACCCTACCGGCAAAGACGTGCCGCCAAGCGTTTTAGCGTTCCGGTACGATGCCGTGTAGAATCCGAATAGGGGTATGGGTTTAATATTAACTGCCATGCTTGACTGCATCATCACTTACCATCAGGTGAGATCGCAGTCAAGGGCTAACTTGTAGTGGATAAAAAAAAAAATATTGGCCCTCTGTATGAACACCTGAATCTCTGCCACGGCGGCCCAACTCGACTAAGGCCAGGATTACACTTTGTAAGTTATACTCAAGTAAGTCGTAACTTACGAAATGTAAACAGTCTTGTAGGTCGCGTATCGTATTCAAATGTTAGTTATGTAAGTTACTTACGTAAAAACTTGCAAGTGCTATTGCGACCTGAGATTAGGCAACCATGTAGATTGTAGGAGAATAAGGCATATGTGTGTGCATAAACACAGATCATTATCATCATAATTTCTAACACTCTAATTAAACTTTTAATACTTTTAAATGTTTATTTCCAGCGCCACTAGCTACCTCAGTGCCATACAAAGCGATACACGCGCCCCCCGTCAAATTCAATTCGGTGCATAGAAAAGTGTTCATTCCGGGTGTGGAAATAAAGGTCAGATTCGTGGAGAACGAGAGGAGTGTAACCACACATCTACTCAATCCTAATCTGTAAGTTGAGATTGAATAATCCTCTAAATAGATTGATAAAAGCTGCCGTTACTATGGACACGGACATACGGCGTACAGCTGACGTCAGGTAAAAAGAGTTCAGAGGGCTTAACTACCATCGCTCGCGTACTACTCTGAGCATAGTTCAGATTTCAGGCTTTTTTTCAAAACCCCCTGATATAAGCTTTCAATTAATTATAAGGCCCATAAATAAATAAAAGCTTTATTGTTTTCATTATTGTTAGTTAGGTTAGTCACAATATATATTAAGATTAAATTAAAAACTAACAATGAAACAATGAAACAATTGGAGACAACCTCAGCATTGCCGAGCATTGGCAACAATGCTCAGCGTTGGTTTTCAGATTGCTCCATTCAGATGATTATAATTTAACTAGCTGATGCCCGCGACTCCGTCCGCGTGGAGGTATGAAAAATAGATGTTGGCCGATTCTCAGACCTACTCAATATGCTCACAAAATTTCATGAGAATCGGTCAAGCCGTTTCGGAGGAGTATGGGAACGAAAATTGTGACACGAGAATTTTATATATGTCACCGTAAGATTGTAAAAACCGTTAGATTATAATCTAACTCGCGAAATTGTAAACTGTCGAATGATTACAATTTAACGCATTATTTTTCGGTAGATTGTAATCTGTTAGATATATTAACCCGATATGTCGAACCCTAACCTAACCTACAAGAAAGAGACAAGAAAACATAAATACAATGAATATATCAAAAATTGACACTCGGAACATTGAACGGTTCACAATCCGTCGACAGTTTACAATATCGCTAGTTGGATTATAATCTAACGGTTTTTGCAATCTTACGGTGACACATATAAGATATAAAAAATTATTTTTAAACAACCGACTTCAAACTCCCGCGCCAACTTTACAACAACAAGCACACGCTATACAAAGTACTTATTTTATTGTTGATATTTTAAAAACCGCTTGACCGATTTCGATAAAATTTATATGGGACCACTTGGGAAGTATGCCCTTTCAAATAAAAAAAGAATCATCCAAATCGGTCCACCCAGTCAAAAGTTCTGAGGTAACAAACATAAAAATAAATAAAAAATACAGTCGAATTGAGAACCTCCTCCTTTTTTTTGAAGTCGGTTGAAAAGAATGTGTATTGCGGCGCGCCCTCTGCCTTACAAATATTTTTAACTAAATTTAGTGATTTTAAATGTAAGTAAAATATAACTAACACACAAAAATTAAAATATTAAAAAAAATACTAAAGCAAAATGGAAACCAGACAAAACTAATATCGCTATTTTCAACAATTCCCTTTATGTTCATTACATAAATAAACTTCCAATGGAGCACAGCTGCTCTCTGATTTCCTCTAATATAAACAACCTTACTCACGCAACAAGTAGTCAAGTACGTTTATCGTACGATAGAAAAATAATACCTTCAGTATGGAATTCGATTACTCATCAGAATGTATTCTCTAGATAGAGAACCATTGATGGCTATGGCGGTTTCCCTTAAATAACTTTGTTGAGCTAATTATGGATTGCCACAGTGTAAGGAGATAGTACGTTTTTTCCTACCAGTTGTTCAACGGAGCCGTCTAGACAGAAACGCGGCTGCAGGGACAATATATTTTGGCCAATTTTGTTTAAGATGATCTCTAAACTAAACTCCAAAATAACAGCTTCAAATATAGGTTTGCCCTTTTCCGCAGGCCGTAAGTATTATGAAAGGGATAGCAATAAAAATAGAGCTATCATTTTAGTTTAGTTTAGAGATGGTGTTCCATAGAATTGGCCTGATTGTCACTCTTATGTCAAATTATTACTATGCAGTTTCCTACCTCTTTCAATCATAGGGTAGAGTCGGTACTCTATCCTATGATACCGTACCTCTAGTCTAGACGCTACAACAACCACGGTAGCCGGGTCTGTTAGTGTATGGGCGTCGACCCACTGTATGAGTATATAATTTCTTACGCTGTGTTATGTTGTACTATCTTGGTTTCTATATATAAAAAATCTCTTTTCGGAAGCAAGGTTTATTTGTTTAACCGTGAAACCGTGGGAAAGAGACGCGTGGGTGATTCTTACCCATTCATTTTGAAATTAACTAGGTAGATACATTTTATAACAGGCTTCTATTTGATAACTGTTAAGAACAGTATTGTCCAAAATCTAACAATATTACAAACTAACTGATGCCGGCAACTTCGCTTGGATTGACAGACTATATAATCTATCTTTGTGCCAAATTTCATCCAGGTTGAATAACAAGCAAACTCTCGCATTTATTATTATTAGTATAAATGAGAAAGTGTCTCCATCTGTCTTACTATTCAACCGATTTTAACGAAATTCGGCACAGACATTTATGTTACGTTACTAATTTGTATCCCTAATAATAAAAAGACGCGTATATAATAAGTACATGATGACCGCGACTTCGTCCGTCTTTTTTGCAATCACGTGGGAACACATTGATTTTCCGGGATAATAGGCTAGCGTTCTACCCCAGGATGCAAGCAATCTTTTTACCAAACGTCAAAGTCGGTTGAACATATGCGCTGTGAAAACTTAGACGACAAACAGACAAGCGCACGGATATATGACATTAGTATGGATTCAAATTAACCATGATTTGTGTAAAGTGGAATTTTTCTGGAAAATAAATTGATTCATTTATTTTTAGATATACAATAAACCTTCAACATGGAGACTTCACGTGGACGATCAAAAAACGATACAAACACATCCTGTATCTGCACCAGCAACTGTCCTTATACAGGGCGTCCCTCAAAATTCCCTTCCCGACCAAAACACACAAGTCCAGACGAGCCAGTTTCAAAAATACTTACGAAAGTGAGGAGATAGCTGAGAAGGTAGCTTTGGAGGCGGTGCCTCGGAGCAACTCGAATAAACGGCGAGAAGTGAGGCCTAGGAAAAGAAAAGGCGCTTTGCCCAGGTATGGTTTCAAGTTTATTTTTATTAATGACTAGACTAAGAGTATTTAAACTCTTAGGTTTTTGTAACGATTATTATCAGATCTTTGTATCCTGGGATTATTTTCCGCACTTGGACGCAGGCGTTCGCTGTGCGTGTATTATCAGATGTTAGTCATAATAACCGGGACCGACGGCTTAACGTGCTCTCCGAGGCACGGAGAAAGCGAAAAGGCCAAATTTGAACCTCCAAATTCGGTCACCCGTCCAGGTACCGACTTGGGTCAACGTTGCTTAACAATCGCAATCGACTGATATGTGTTGTTACAACTAAGTATTTCATCCCTCAATTATTACAATTATTATTATCCCAAGAAAACTCCTACCTAAGATTAATGGAAAGGGGTCACGACCCTCAGTATTGAGAGGAATATGACGCAGAGAATGAGAGAGAGATTTTTATTTAATATTTTAAGGCAAATTATCATGGGCGGTGGTAATGACTTTCTTGGTCGTCATAAAATATAAAGTGTGTTCATGTCACCGTAAGATCGTAAAAACCGTTTGATTATAGTATACCTCGCAAGATTGTGAACTATCGAAAGATTGTGAACTGAACATACTGATTACAATTTAACGCATTATTTTTCGGTAGATTATAATCCATCGAAGTAAAACCGTCAAATTGTGAAATACCGTGCGACGGAACGCACCTAGCGCGCTGATTGGTTGAACGGCATATGCCATGCGTCGCCATATTTGTTTGATAATCCATTTGTTGTCGAATGTAAACAAACAGTGTTTTGGTGATTGTAATTATTGATTTCGTGTTGAAAATAACTCACAGCTTTAGAATTCGTTACATAAAATTGTTGTGGAAGTAAAATGACTCTATGATTAACCAAAGAAGTGCAGTTTGAATGATAGATAAGTTAGTATTCGTCACTGAACATAGCCTTAAATTACAGAAATTTTGCGTGTTTTAATATTTTTTATGCGCGTGAACCTATGTGATCTCATTTGATAACATTCACAATGTCGGATATTCAGCCTATCTTTCAACACCGACCAATCAGGGACGGCCTTCGGACAGCTGATAATTTAACGCGCGGCAGATTGTGATTTAACAGTTTCACTTCGATCGATTATAATCTACCGAAAAATAATGCGTTAAATTGTAAGCCGTATGTTCGGTTCACAATCTTTCGACAGTTCACAATCTTGCGAGGTATGTTTATAATCAAACGATTATTACGATCTTACGGTGACATTCACATAAGTTTTTACTTGATGTAATTACATTTCGTAGGTTTCCTCGAAAACCCGAGGTGATGGTGACGTACGAAGGAATTCAACTACGTATGAAGCAACTAGAGGAATACCTGTATAATCTACTCAATATATCCATTTATAGAAATCATCATGAAACGGTATGTATTATGTACCCACAAACTTTTCTGGTTTAGTTTTTGTTTTTACATTTCAAATATACTAGTGGCGCTGTATTGGTTGCTTAGTTAATTAATTACTAATGTCCACGATTCCTCCGCATGGTTTTTATAACCCCAGGACACCGTTTGGTTTTCCGGGATAAAAAGTAGCCTATCAGTCGCTAGGTCCTCAATTTTACCAGTGCAAAAATCACGATAATCCGTTATGCACTTGTGGTGTGATAGAAGGACCAATCAACAAACAAACACACTTTCGCATAGTGAAATTTATAATATTAGTGTGACTAATACTTTCAATACCTAAATTTTAGAGGTTTTCCCTAAATCTTTACCTGCTGGATTTTCCTAAAATTCCTTGCGGTTTTTTTGCGGTTATTCATGTCCCCAGTTGGCATAGTAAGAGATTGCATTTCCCAATAACTTAGAGTGTTTTTTAAAGAATTCCTACTTAAAATAATATGTAGTATCCTCAATATAAATGTATAATTTTTAAGCATTATTCCAGAAGTGGGCAAATAATTAAAATCACTTTTAAATATGTTTGCACTCTCTTTAAAACGTGCACGAGCGAATGGTCACAACGTGTAGCGGTTTCACGAGAGATTTAATGTAAACAGTTAAGTATAAATCATCACAACAACAATAAATTAATCATTTGATCAGACTGCAGTGCTACTGCTAAGCTCTAAAACAAAATTACGATCTAAACACAAAAGTATTCAATGATCGCTGAGTCTGCCGGTAGGAGACTAACTTTCAAACGTCAAAATACTCGTATTTATGTTAATTATTCCAAAATGGCGTATCCCCGCCATAAAACGAACCGAGTGAAATACATCGAATGAGTCAAATATCAGTTTAATTAAACCTTCATCACTAAACAAATACACAATCTTTTATCTTTTCCAAAATATCAATTCAATTTTAAACGCAAAGCTGACATACACTAAATAAAAAGAACGTCTGAATCCTTAATCCTCTATTCAAATGTAATGACCCTTAAAAAGATACGCGCCGAATTGAGAACCTCCTCATTTTTTGGAAGTTGGTTAAAAAAAGCAGTTGCTGAGTTTGATGCTGACTCTTTTCGGTGGAATTTTCTGTCCTAACCGGTAGTGTTAGCCTATTAAGTTCAATGGTGATAATTAGTTGTAAACTTTAATGTATTTCAGGTGAAATTCCTGGAAGTATCACAACTGTCTTTCATCACGGAGCTAGGCACGAAAGGCAAAGAAGGCATAATACAGAAGCGGACCGGCTCCACCCGGCCGGGACAAGCGGGATGCAACTGCTTCGGCCTCCTGGGAACTATGGTGTGTGTCAGGTCAGAAAATGTTAACCAAATAATGTCCCAAATCAAACGCTTTTTGATTCTACACTAGATGATGCCCGCGACTTCGGCCGCGTGGATGGAGGTTTTTTGGTTCCTCGGGAACTATTTAATTTTCCGAGATAAAAAGTACAAAAGAGAAGGTTAATTTTTGGTGGACTCTTTGTACACTCTACCATGAATAGAGGAAAATACATAGATAAAAATATAATAATTTAGAATAGTATATCAAATAACGTGAAAAAAAATACGTATTTCCTTCCGCCATAGAGAAGGCAGTAGGCGCGAAATGTATCAACTGTATCAACTGACAGTCACTGTCAAAATAACGTGTTTTTCTTTTGAAAGCGTCATAAAATATGAATCCGCCATTATTACCCACTCATGTTTAGTGTTGCTTATCGTGAAAAGATTAAATATTTTTTCTTTCATTTCTCTCCTTGTAAAAGGACCGGACCCACGCCCCATACAAATCTGAACCGTCTCCTTTGTAGGCTATGGTTTGTCTATTTTAGGATGATAATTTTGACCAATGAGAGGTGTATAGCAGTAGAGAAGGATTAGAGTGAGACAGACTGAAGCAGTTATGCAAATGGCATCTGCCAAAATTATAATCCTAAATCAGACATACCACATAATGACTCTGTGGTATATTTTATCGGCTAAGCGTCGGAAAACTCTATTTTATTGTTTTGATAGCGGTGAATAAAGAACATCTTCTCTTAGCCAAATATGTAATGTATACTATTTTATACTAATATTATAAATGCGAAAGTTTGGATGGATGTATGGATCTGGATGAAATTTGGCACAGATATAGATTACAGTCTGGAATTACACATAGGCTACTTTTTATCCCGGAACATAGAGTTCCTGCGTTATCCAAAACCTCAATCCACGCGGACGAAGTCGCGGGCATCAGCTAGTTAATATAGATTTTTCAAAAATACGATAGTCATTCATCATACTAATGTTATAAATGCGAAAGTGTGTTTGTTTGTTGGTTTATTGGTTTGTTGGTTTGTCCTTCAATCACGCCGCAATGGAGCAACGGATCGACGTGATTTTCGGCATGGATATAGTTGTAGTTATACCCTGGAGAGTGACATAGGCTACTTTTTATCCCGGAAAATTAAGGAGTTCCCGCGGGAATCAAAAAAGCTTTAACCACGCGGACGAACTAGCGGGCATCAGCTAGCAGGGCAACATCTACCTACAAATAAATATTTTTGAAAAATGTGTTGCGGTTTCCATTGTAACTAACATATTTTTTCCTATTTTACATTAATTTTTAATTTTGTATTGCAGGTGTAATTACTTCTGCACAGGTTTAGTATGCGCAAAATGGCAGGAACGGTGGTTTTTCGTAAAGGATACGTTCTTTGGCTACGTGCGACCGAGCGACGGGACCGTTAAAGGTGTCATGCTTTTCGATCAAGGGTAAGATGTCTTCCTTCTGAAATTCGAATATATTTGTTAGTTATTTACTTGTAAACTCAAACTCAAATTTTTTTCATAAAAAGTGTCCGTCGAAATGCGTTAAATTGGGGGCGCCACATTATCATCAGGGTAAATTTAAAAGGAAGCGCCAAATATATATTGTTAGAGTAGGTTTGAGAAATAAACAAGGAAAGAAAGCATTCATCATTATTTTGTACAACGTATGTTGTTGAAATTTTCAATAATTAACAACTTTAGTCGACAGTAATATTTTTGGAACGAAGTTCCTTTTTCGCGCGTTACGAAAGGGGGCTAGACGGAAAAAATTAAGACCGGAAGAAAGATTAAGAAAAGTTGTAACGACACTTTTTGGTTGCATAGCAACCAAAAAGTGTCGTTACAACTTTTCACTACTTGTGTTGTTGACTTCAAGTTGTTGAAAATAAAAAGACACTTTTTATGAAAAGATGATTTTGGTTGTTATGAATACTTGTGTTGTTGACTTCAAGTTGTTGAAAATAAAAAGGCGAAATAATTTAAAAGAATTATGTTTTCAATAGATACATAGACGAAGTTCCGGTCGATTAATTAGTGAAGGAATTGTAATAAAATTTACACAGAGTAACACGCGCACGCCGCACGGCTTACAACTATAGCACAAAGTGTCGTTACAACTTTTGGTACTTCGTTTCACTGGGTGTCCCTTGACACCTCTCAAGTTATTTTTAACTCGACATACTTCACTTCAATCTACAATTGCTACATTCATACCATACACTTTACTACACATGCGCCACTTTGGAAGGTTTTGAACTGTTATTTATAGCAACCACTGGACACTTTTTCAACTTTTCTCCCATAAGAGATGTTACTCCTTGCCTCTACCCTCCATAGTGTATAGTTCACGCGCGAGTTGAATGCAGAGCTTATGTATGTGTCACCTCATGCCCTGCATTCAACTCGCGCGCGTACTATAGATAATGTGGTTCTTTTTAAAAAAATTATTCAATTTAAATCCAAACATCAAAAATTCTAATTTAATGTTTTTAAAATTATTACATGCAGCGGAAAATAAAATCGTAAGTCAAAAATATGCTCGTATACCTGTACCTAGGAAATATGTATTACGTTACAGGAAACTTGATATGCGTATATACCTTAAGTAGAAAATTACTATTATGGGAGGAGTATGCAACTACCCAATTATGTCGATTAGGTCTTTTTAGTATGAAACTAGATGATGCCCGTGACTTCGTCACTGTGGGTTAAGTTTTTTTGATTCCCGCGAGAGCTCTTTAATTTTCCGTGATAAAAAGTAGTCAATGTCCTTCCTCGGGATACAACCTATCCCTGTACCAAATTTCATAAAAATCGGTTGAACAGACGGGCCGGGAAAGTGTAGCAGGTAGACAGACAGACACACTTTCGCATTTATAATATTAGTATGGAAGTATGGATATGGATCATCGAGTTCCTGGATTTTTCAAAAACTTTAATCGCCAAGTCGCGGACATCATCCAGTATTAATCGACATTTATGTGACCAATCTAAGAATTGGAAAACCGATGACCTAGACTTAACAACTGTTAGTTTAAAATCAAAAAAATCATTCGTCAAAATCAGTCGAAAAGATGTGCCGTAGAACCGTAGCAAATATACCCACACTTTCGCATTTATATTAACTAGAGAATGCCCGCGACTTCATCCACGTGAATTAACGTTTTTGTATTCCCGCGGGAACTTCTTAATATTCTGGGATAAAAAGTAGCTATGTCCTTTCCCGGGATGTTACCTACTGTACCAAATTTCGTCAAAATTGGTTAAAAAGATGGACCGGGAAAGCGTAGCACACAGACACAGTTTCGCATTTATAATAAAAGTATAGATTAGTATTAAAACATGAATGCCTTAGGTTCGAAGTATCGAGCGGGATGTATTCCACGGGGCTCAGCCACGGTCTGCAGATCCTCAACAACAGCAGGCAGATGGTGATCAAATGCTGGACCAAGAGGAAAAGCAAAGAGTGGATGCACTATTTGAAGACTGTCGCCAACCAATCCGGTGAGTTAGTGGGGCAAAAAGATGCAAATGTAATTATTATATAACGCCCTGACAGGGCTTCATGTCCATCTATAATAATATTATAAATAATGCGAAAGTTTGGATGGATGGATGTTTGTAACTCAATCACGCCCCAACGGCTGAACGGATCTGGATGAAATTTGGCACAGAGATAGGTTATAGTCTAGAATAACACATGCTATATCTATATATATGTGTGTGTGTGTATATATATATCTTTATCCCGGAAAATTAAAGAGTTCCCGCTGGTACCGAAAAACCTCAATCCAGGCGGACGAAGTCGCGGGCATTGTACTTAATATTAATATTATGTTTAAACAAGGCATGTACATGAAAGCTATCTATCTAAATAAATAAATGACACACTAGACGCACGCTAAATCAAATATAAACTAATATCCGCGAAAGTAACGGATAATCCGTAATAATTGCATATCCGTAACCATATCTGAAACGGTATAATATTATTCCTATATCCGTAATTTTGTATCTATAACATCCCTGGTCTCCCTGCATCGTATTCCCCATTGCTGAGGGTCGTGATCCTATTCCATTAATCGCATAATGGCAGGGGTTTTCTTGGGATGATAAATTGGCAGTCATAGGGACTGCCGATAGGAGTGAAAACGATTTTTTTATTGATAAAATAATTATAATAATCCATACTAATATTATAAATGCGACAGTGTTTCTGTTTGTCTGTCTGCTACGCTTTCACGGCCCATTTGTTAAACCGATTTTGTTGAAATTGGTACCACCACCACCACCACTACAGCCCATTAACGTCCCACTGATGGGCACAGGCCTCCACTCTCATAGGAGAGAGGGAATTAGAGCTTAGACCCACCACGCTGCTCCAATTTTAGTTGGCGGGCTTTAACGACTATTATCATGTTAGTGATAATAACCGGGACCAACGGCTTAACGTGCTCTCCGAGGCACGGGGGTGAAACACCGCCAACTTCCAACTCCGCATGGCATTGAGAATTTCCCCAATACCTAACAATCTTTATGCCCGACCGGGAATCGAACCCAGGACCTCGTGATCCGCAGTCGACTACACTAACCGCTAGACCAACGAGGCAGTATGAAACTGGTACAGGGACAGTTTATATCCCGAGGGCATAGGCTTCTTTTTATCCCGGAAAATTAAGGAGTTCCCCCGAATCAAAAAACTTATTCCACGCGGACGTAGTCGCGGGTATCATCTAGTTAAAATATAAACCTTAACACTCAGGCATTATAGTCTAATTTCGAATGTAGTATATTTATATTTAAGACCTTTTGTCTTCGTAACAACGCGAGCATGTCGGCGACATGCATGTCGATGACGCCGCGAATCCACATTTTTACCCCCTACCAAAAAGTGCTCAACGCGACTAAAGAAGTTTTCACTTCAATAATGCGGTGAGTTCCCAGGTCCTTCTGCATAACATCCCTGGTAGACAGTGAGAAACTCTACGTGTTCGTTCTTCCCCCAGCCCGTGAGTTCACGTACCCAAACGTACACCACTCGTTTGCGCCGCCTCGCCCCGCGACTCCTGTGGGAACGCTAGTAGACGGCTCCGCGTACCTCTCAGCGGTAGCCGATGCTATGGAGCTGGCGCGTGAAGAGATATTCATCGCCGACTGGTGGCTGAGCCCCGAGATATACCTGAAGAGACCTGCACTCAACGGGGATTACTGGAGACTGGATACACTGTTGAAACGGAAGGCGGTAAGGTGTTTTTTTTTTCTTGGCGTATTAAGAAAAATAACAGACTTGTTTATGCCGCAAAACATCTAAACGCAACGGATAAAGAAGATTTCATCAAATGTAAGTTCCACTGGCGAATATTTGTTTTCTTAGTACTTACCTTACGCAGTCGAAATTCCGAGGGCTCGTACGAAGCAATTTGCTTCCTCGTTTCTAATTCGAACCGGTAGGATATGGAATGCCCTTCCGGCTTCCGTTTTCCCCTCTTAAAATATAGTACCTTCAAATCAAGAGTGAATAGGCATCTTCTAGGCAAGCGCGCTCCACCTTAGGCTGCATCACCGCTTGCAAGCAGGTCAAATTGCAGCCAAGCGCTAGCCTATATATTTGAAAAAAGAAACTATTAGTACTGTTACAGTAAAAAGGGGTATAAAGCTACTTTTTAAAATCCTGATGAAATATAAAAGTACATTTTTTTATTTTCGTGCCCTGGGTTATCTCGCAAAGTGCATATTTTAACTGAAAAAAAAAATACAGGCAAGTTGAATGGTTTTTTTTCTACCTACAGGCGCAAGGCGTAAAGGTGTGCATAATGCTGTACAAAGAGGTTGAGATGGCGCTGGGTATCAACAGCTTCTACAGCAAAAGCCGATTAGCAGGTGACAACATTAAGGTACTTCGTTCGGTTCACACCGGTTCGGAGAGGAACCGATTCCTTTTACGAAATTGTGTTTCACAACGAATAATAATTGGCTGGCTTTCTGTTCCGAGACTCTATCCTGATAGAATCCTGAACCAGCCAGCGTGCTGACTATCGGTCGTAAAAAGTGTTCGAAGGAATTATAGAAAGAGAATCGAATTCAAGATGGAACACAACTGTACACAAATATAGGCAATCGAAGTTGTTCTTGAAATCATTTGATAAAAAGAAGACAAAACAACTTATGTCGCAAGACCTAAGACGTCTCTCCATAGGGGATATCGTAAGGTTCACTAAAGCTACAGGTAGGTTCGGGGGGGGGGGGGGGGGGGGGCTATGGGTAATGGACCGATCACCCGCCTAGCGGGTGGTTTGAATATTTTGGCCTACCTACCGTTCCGCAATTTTTTCCGCATCTACAGGTCACTATTATTAACCGATTTTCAAAAATTTTTCGCCATTTTGTAGCTAAACTAATACCCTAGGACTCTTTAAATTTTTTCTTTAGTCGGTTTTTTTTCTAAAATATTTACAATTTTGTAAACAAACACCCCCCCAAAAAAAACCCGACTTTTTTTTACATTTTTCAAAATTCCAAAAAAAGTTACTAGCTGATTTACAAAATTTAAACGCTCACACGTGTCTCGATAAATTCCTCAACTCTTGGTATCCCATCTCAATCCTCCCAAAATCCTCGGAGCTATGGCCAAAAATACGTCTTAGGCGATTTGCATCTGATAACTATTTTCAATGGTAAAAATAAAATCCTCGGAGCTATGGCCAAAAATACGGCTCAGGCGATTTGAATTTGATAACCATTTTAATGGTAAAACTTCATTTTTCATCTCACAACCAACGTTTGGCAAAATTATGAATCAAAAAATTCATCTATTATGAAGGAACCAGAAGTTCAATTTGCTATAAGCCGCGACAAAAGGAAGATCTATGTGGTACAGTGATTTTTTATATATAATTTTTATAATATTATAATATATAATAATGAAAATGAAATGAAATGAAATGAAAATATACTTTATTGTACACCATACATAAAACACATGTAAACAAATACAAATTATGAAAGACTGTACAATAGGCGGCCTTATCGCTGAGAAGCGATCTCTACCAGGCAACCTAGAAAAGGAAATAATAACAGAAAATTTGAATGAGGGTGTACACAAAGTAGGTAATACAATTAAGGGATAAAACACTTAAACACAGGTAACAAATCTAAAGACTATTATAGTATACTAGCGAATGCCCGCGACTTCGTCCGCGTGGTTTGAGATTTTTTGGTTCCCGCGGGAACTCCTTAATTTTCCGGGATAAAAAGTAGCCTTCATCCTTCCCCGGGATACAACCTATCCCTGTACCAAATTTTATCAAAATCAGTTGAACAGATACATTTGTTTGATTCCCGCGGGAACTCTTCAATTTTCCGGGATAAAAAGTAGCCTATGTGCTATTCCAGACTAAAATCTATCCCTATGCCAAATTTCAGCCAGATCCGTTCAGTCGTTGGGGCGTGATTGAGTAACACACATCCATACATCCATCCAGACATCCATCCAAACTTTCGCATTTATAATATTTATTTGATAATACACAAATCTGTACATATAAAATACATATAATACATAAATAATGTACACACATACATATATACATATAATATATACACACAACTTAAATAATAATATAATTATAATATATAATATTTTATAACATATATAATGTAATTTTTAAAAAAATATCAAAAATCACTGTACCACATAGATCTTCCTTTTGTCGCGAATTATAGCAAATTAAACTTCTGGTTCCTTCATTATGATGTACTTCCGCAAAGCAGGCCTGTGTCACTCCGCGTGTAGGTATTAAAAACATACCTACAGGCGGCGGCCATTGCGCAAGGGCCAATCTAGTAGGCTGCCGCAAGCGAAAAAACCGGCCAAGTGCGAGTCGGACTCGCGCACCGAGGGTTCCGTACTCAAGAAGTAGGTATAATTACCTTTGTTAATGAACCGCAAAACTAACTTTGTTTGTAGAGGTTTAGTGTTAATATCAAAAAATTACGTTTGTTGTATGGGAGCCCCCTTTAATATTTACTTTATTGATATTTAATTATTTATTGTGAAAGGTAATATACAAGTTAATATTCTGTGAAAATTTGAACCGTCTACCTGTTACCGTTTTTAATATTGAGCAAAAAATACGAAAAAAACACGTTTATTGTATGGGGACCCCCCTTAATATATATATTTTTTTAATTTTTAGTATTTGTTGTTATAGCGGCAACGGAAATACATCATTTGTGAAAATTTCAGCTTTCTAGCTATCACGGTCTATGAGATAGAGCCTGGAGACAGACAGACAGACAGACAGACAGACAGCGGAGTCTTAGTAATAGGGTCCCGTTTTTACCATTTGGGTACGGAACCCTAAAAAGACACGCGCGCGCACTATTTGTTCGACCACGTTCAACTTTCTCGATAATCGCAAAATGGACACAAAACGAAAAAACCGGCCAAGTGCGAGTCGGACTCGCGCACCGAGGGTTCCGTACAAACCTGTAGTAAGTTTTAAATTATTTAAAAATATTTTTATTTTAAATATTAATGTTGTTGAGTTGTTGAATGAGTTGATTGAATGAAAGGTAAATTGCGGTTTACGATTTATGACGTATTAAAAAAAAACTACTTACTAGATCTCGTTCAAATTAATTTTCGGTGGAAGTTTGCATGGTAATGTACAGTCGACGTCAAAAGTCCATATAGAATAAGCAAACAAGGTGCTTTGCACGCACTCGAGTCACCCACACACTTACAGTAATATAATACAAGTCGTTCAACTTATAGGTATTGTAATAGCTGAATAATATCCACAATTTCACGCTTATAGCAGTAAGTTTGATGGCGTAGCTCGGAGCTGCTCGGATTGGGCATCGTGGCTGTTAGTGGTTCAAATCTCGGATCCCGTTTTTGCTTCTTTTTCTGTTTTTATTTGTTGAGAGATAAGTTTATACCAATAATATCATATGTGGGTAGTTAAAAAATCGCCGAGAGTAATGAAGTTAGAAATTATGGTCACTGACTGAGTACTGATAGTCGTCATTAGCAAGGACTACTATAAATTCGTTAGCGAGTGGTAGATATCAAATATTATTATCCCTATCTTGAGTCTTGAGTGTAACAACGTTTTTATTCTTTTCAACAATAATGCAAGCTAATATTAATATGCAGGAGAGGATGCGTATTATTGAGCTACATAATCTCGGATATAATATATCTCAAATTTGCAATGAAACTGGTTTCACTGTAAGTATTGTTTTTATTGTTAAAAAATGTGTATTAAGTAAACTGTGTTCATAACCTTACAATTACATAATGTTTTGGCAGTAAATATCTATAAAATTTAAACAAAATAGATATTAGTTTTAAATGTGTTTATTTTAATCTCGCTGTTTGGTTTTTAGTGGATCACCGTAAAGCGTTGGGTGTCGCGCCATGATGAAGAAGGTAATTTAACCTCTCGACCGCGAAGTGGCCGCCCCCGACATATTAGTGCTTCACAACGGAGATTTATGGTCGAACAGTATGAGAATAATGGCTTCATACCAACTGCTGAGTTCGCGAACATGTTCGATACATCAACACACACTGTTCGTCGAGCTCTGCATAGCGAAGGATTGCATCATAGAACGCCAGCCATAAAACCCTCTCTCACTGAAATTCATAAACGTAATAGATTGTTGTTTGCAAGGGAGTATTTAGATTTCGACTGGGAGAATACTATTTTCACTGATGAGAAGTCGTTTATGTCGTCTCAAAGTGGTAGGCTTCATTTGTGGCGTAGAAATGGAACCCGTTATGCAAATAAAAATGTTATCCCAAATACGGAATCTGGACGGATATCAGTCAATATGTGGGGGTGGATGAGTGCCGCTGGACCTGGTGAACTAGTGCCGATAGCAGGGCGCGCCAGAGCTGCACATTATGTGGAAGTGTTAGAAGAGAGCATGTTACCAAGTGTGCGGTGTGTTTATCCAGCTGTTGATATGCAACAACTATCATTTGTGCATGATAATTGTCCTGTGCATCGAGCACATATAGTGCGTGATTGGTTTCATCAAAACCCAGATATAACAGTAATTCCCTGGCCAGCAAGATCACCGGACTTAAATCCTATAGAAAATTTATGGGGTTTGATGGTGCAAAGGTGGAATATGGGAAATGAAAGGACTGCAGAGGAATTAGAGGCTCACTGTATGAAAGTGTGGGAGAATATTAGAGGAACAGATATTTGTTCTAATATAGTAGGATCCATGCGGCGGCGTTTGCTTGCTGTTATTGAAAATAGTGGAGGTTCTATTAAATACTAATACTTACATAAAAAGATATATAAATTTTTACTTTTAAAGTATTTAACCATAAAACATAACGTATTTTCTTTTCCTAACTTATATTCATTATTATTAGTATATCTTGTCAAAACTAACAGACAAAAAAGCAGCGCCGCCCATTGGTTACTAGATTTTTAAGGTTTAGCTTCAATTTTCTTTTCTTTATGAAAACGATTACTTAAGCTATAACCTTAAAAAATCATAGAAAAAGTAGCTGAAGTTATTTATTACTTTTGAGAAAATGTAACATGATAACAATGAAAATAAAGTCGAATATCTAATAAAAAATGGTTCTTCCAATTTATTTTGTTTGTTTTATTACTTATTGACTCTTAATAAGCAATAATTAACACCACTATAATAAAAAATAACAAACAGTCATTTATACAAAACAAAATAAAAACTGCAAAAAGAGATTCGAACCTAGGTCATATTGATGCATCGTATACCATCTATATTATCACGACACTGGGTCTGGTTACTGTTAAAGTGATGAAATAAACAATCACAATAGACAAGGTTATTGAATATAAATGTTTTGAACCTAATGCTAATGTCTTAAGGTTGATATTATTGACAGTTTATGGTAATAGGCAGGTAGTATTGAACTAAAATCATTTGAACCTTATGATGTTGATTTAAGGTTGATAATGTTATTGACAGTTTATGTTTAACTGTGTGAGTGAGCACGTGAGTGATTCACAGCATTGCTTGCACGCGGTTTTAGCCTTAGAGCTATGAATGGACTTTTGCCGTCGACCGTACATCATATATTTTTATTAGTTTTATCATTCTCTTATTTTAGAAGTTACAGGGGGGGGGGACACACATTTTACCACTTTGGAAGTGTCTCTCGCGCAAACTATTCAGTTTAGAAAAAAATTATATTACAAACCTCAATATCATTTTTGAAGACCTATCTATAGATACCCCACACGTATGGGTTGGATGAAAAAAAATTTTTTGAGTTTCAGTTCTAAGTATGGGGAACCCCAAAATTTTATGTTTTTTTTTCTATTTTTGTAAGAAAATCTTAATGCGGTTCACAGAATACATCTACTTACCAAGTTTCAACAGTATAGTTCTTATAGTTTCGGAAAAAAGTAGCTGTGACATACGGACGGACAGACAGACAGACAGACATGACGAATCTATAAGGGCTCCGTTTTTGCCAAATTTGGCTACGGAACCCTAAAAAAGCAAAAAGATTGCAGTATTTAATTGTTTAAATACGGATCGAGATCGAAATTTAACTTTTTTTTGGTTGCCTAAAGACGCTGACAGGTAAAATCTACTTTGATTGGATTACATTATGTTCCTATTTGAAATGAAATTAATTCAAAATACAAACCCTTTCTCCCCTTGTTGAACAAAGTACTATTCCAATACCCTAAAAGTATTTAAAAGTACAATAAAAAGACATTTTAGTCGTTTCATTCGAGTTGCATTTCATTTGTCGTATTCATTTACGAACGAATTTATTAGTAACAATGATACAATTATTATGTTTCGTCCGAAACAAAAACAATTCCAGATATTTTTACACATTCATAATATCTATTATTCTTTTGACTATTTAAGTATAATGAACAAAATGTGTTTTATTTTATTACTTCATTAAATTAAATCTTTGGCAATAATCGTATAGCTTATACAATTATGCAGCTATCTTAGACTAAATGAACGTACTCGGCGCTGCCTGTTGCGCGTTGCCCGCTACAAGTAGGAGTAAACGCTCGTGTTGTGCGCTAGATGGCGTAAGTAGTTTCTCGAAGTAAGCAACCCTAGTCCGCAGCTCTTTCAATACCTATAACCACGTATAACTTATTATGAACCGTAGTCCAGTGAATTAAGGCCCATATTCCCTCAAAAAAAAAATTGGTAGGTATGTAAATGAACACGTGCTCGACTGGAACGCGAACTAAATTAAATCATATTGTTTATCAGATTGAGTACATATTTCTTTGAAAACCATTGCGAAGTAAAGCTTCTGTACCTAGTGCTAGTTATTATTCTGTGCGCAAAGTAACGCCTGCCTCTATCCAATATTCATCTATTATACAAACAACTGGTTCTATAACTCACATTAATTTATTTAAGAAAAACCCATATCAGAAAAAAGGTCTGATGCAACGTATTGTTTGACCCTCTCTCCCAAATTGCCAAATTGACCCATCCAGCAACCGAATTCGGAACCAAAAAACCTCCACGCGGACGAAGTCGCGGGCGTCAGCTAGTTTTCTCAACAAAGTTGTTCTGCGCAGGTGTTTCGGCACCCCGACCACGCCAAGGTGGGTATATTCTTCTGGGCGCATCACGAGAAGATCGTCGTGGTGGACCAAACGGTCGCGTTCGTTGGCGGCATCGACTTGTGCTACGGACGATGGGACGACCACAGGCATAGGTAACTTATAACTTATTACAAGTGCTTTTGAATCGTCGAGTGAATCTAGCACTAGTTCGGAATGCCATTCCTACCGAGAAGAACCAGCAATAAGCTCGGTGAAAAATCTATACTAATATTATAAATGCGAAATGCGAAAGTGTGTCTGTCTGTCTGCTACGCTTTCATGGCCCATTTGCTCAACCGATTTTGATGAAATTTCATACAAAGATAGGTTGTATCCCGGGGAAGGACATAGTCCATAGGCTACTTTTTATCCCAAAAAATTAAGGAGTTCCCGCGGGAATCAAAAAACTTAATCCACGTGGATGAAGTCGCGGGCATCATCTAGTATAAATATAAATTCTGCATAAGATTGTTTTTATTGAGGAGAAAAATACACTTTCGAATTTATAGGTAATATATTTTTTGTATAATATGTTAGTGACGAAAATGATACCCAAAATTAATCCAAGTTTTTAGGTTATAATTTTCAAAAAAAAACATTTAATTCTATATGGGTGCCATTTTCCGACGGACCGACGGCTTAACGTGCTTTACGAGGCACGAAGGAGACGAAAAGGCCAAATTCGGTCACCGAATTTGGCCGACTGATATGCGTTGCCATAACTAGGCCACTCGTACTTCGAATTAAAGCTGATATGACAATATAATTTAGAACTGATTCTTTGTGTTCCCTCCGCAGACTTACGGACCTCGGCAACATCGCTCAACCCAAGAACTCTATAAAGAGTAAGAAGATAACCTCCAGCTCTCCCGGCGCCGGGCTTTACCTGCCGCAGACCAATGGCTTAGAGGCTGCTATGGAGCTGGCCAGGTCATCCAGGGACGTTGTTATAGGACTTAATATGTTTGTACTCCATACTTAATACTTATATTATTAACTAGCTGATGCCCGCGACTTCGTCCACGTGGATTAAGGTTTTCGATTCCCGCGGGAAGTATTGAATTTTCCGGGATAAAAAGAGGCCTATGTTCTTCCCCGGGATACAACCTTTTCCTGTACCAAAAAAGGGTTAACTTGTGGTCCAATCACACGCAAGTAATGGCCGCCATATTAACTAACAGCATTTCGAGGGCGCCATCTTCTTATCAAGTAATTATACCATAGATTAGAAGCTTTGTTTTTCTTAGTTTGACTCATTTTCAAAACAAAATTCTAGCATGACTTGTTTATACCGCACCGTCAAAAGACTGTTCAACTCTGTAACACCTAATGTAAAATGTATGTTTCTGCCAAATAAAGACATTGAATTGTATTGTTGAAGTTTGACTTGAACCGCGCGGTGTAAAGGCTAATATTTGTCTTGTATTCATTTTAGACCAATACAAGAAGACTTAGAAACCCAACCCACTGACGAAGTACAAACAGAAGACATTCCAAAACCTGAACCTCTAGTGTTAGAGCCAGGAGACCAACTATTACAACAATTAGGAACACCCACCGACACAAAACCCGACGGTTTTGAGCAAAAAAAGAACGTTCTAGACAAAATAAAGGACCAAGGGAAAGAATTAATAAGTATTATCTACCCACCCTACGAAGAAGAGCTAAACGAACAAAAATTCGACGATTCGGAACGGAAAAAAGCTGAGAAATACGCTAGATCCAATGATGAGGTACTCTTAACAGATGCTCTGGGTATCAGACCGAGGTCGATAATTGAACCAGCGCCGTTGGCTCAAGTGGTTGAAGGAAGAGTGATCACTGATACGACTAAGAAAAAGTTTGAAGACCTTGAAGGGAACTCGAAATTGTGGATCGGGAAGGACTACGTGAATTTCATTGTTAAGGACTTTAACAATTTGGATCTGCCATTTGTGGGTAAGAAAATATACTGATCTATTAATATTTTGACTTATTGTTTCAATGTACTAAAAATAGAGATTATAACAGAGAAAACTATACCCAGATCATTTATCAGAGAGACTTCAAAAGAACTCGAGACATATTACGAAAAAAAAAAGACGTGTGGCACTCGGAGACTGCCGCGGTAAAGCTATTGCATAGCATTTTTTATCAAGTTGCTATGACTACTTGTGTTGTTGACTTCAAGTTGTTGAAAATAAAAAGACTATTTTTATTAAAAGATGATTTTGGTTGCTATGACTACTTGTGTTGTTGACTTCAACACACTGCGTGTTCGCGCAGTTGTTGGTTGATTTCATATTGATTGTATGAAAAAAAAACAATTATTTGATTAATTTTTCACTTATATAAGACACACAACACAAAAGTGTCTACGTTATGCGATTATTGTTATGTGGTTTCAGATTTAGTGGATAGGAACACAACGCCCAGAATGCCATGGCACGACCTCGGCGTGGTGGTGCAAGGCGCGGCCGCGCGCGATGTTGCGAGGCATTTCATTCAACGATGGAACGCTATTAAGTTGGAGAAAGCCAGGTACGAATATATAGAACATTAGTGGTATTTTTTTAAAAAAAAAACATGCCTCTACTATAACATAATATAATATTATGCCACTGCAATTATTGTTTCACATTTTTGAAGTCTTGACTTGTCGGTTTTTACATTTGACAAACTTTAAAATACGCCAATATTTTTAAAAACTTTAAGCATTGTACAGTTGGCGTCAGGAAGTGATCTCAATTATAGTGAAAAAGTTGATTGACGAACTAATCTCGCGACGCAACAAACAAGCGCGTTCATTACAATTTATATAAGCAAATCGATCTATAAATAACCCACTTTGCAAAGCCTAATTCACAGCTTTTCTATAAGCCAACTGTACTCGTAGCTTTAGAAGTAGATTTTATAAAGAGCATTTAAATCACAATCATTTTTTTAACTTTTTGGAACATTCTAGAAATTATGTTCTAAAAAGTAGGCCTTGACCTTGAGACTTTCTTTTACTTGTCATTTTGAAGTGAAAATTCTTTAGCATCGTTGTGATTTGAAAATTCGATAAAACGAAAAAGCGACACCAAAAAGAGACAAACATATAGCGTGCGAGAGAATGAGATAGAAAACAAGTTATATTTATCTCATTCTCTCGTATGCTACTTTTCTGAAGTTTCACTTCTGCCATGTGTGAATTGCACACATTGTTTTTCATTTTATTAAGAATTTATTTTGATGTATTAACGTAATTATTTTGTATGATTGGTAACTCACCTACTTTGAATAAAATCTTTGACTTTGAATTTTGTATGTTTCAGACAAAACACGAATTATCCATACCTGTTACCAAAAACGTACACCGACATCAAACCGCTGCAAGACTTGGAGCAACTGCTCAACATTGACTTTATTAACGCTTCGTGCCAGGTCAGTTCATCCGCGTGGAATAAGTTTTTTTTAATTTCCTCGGGAACTCCTTAATTTTCGGGGATAAAAAATTGCCTGTGTCACTTTCCAGGTCCTAAACTATAGCCATGTAAAAAATCACAACTTATAATATTAGTATGATTAATGGATTATATATTTTAGGGTTCCGTACCCAAACCACAACAACACACCTTACAACACAACGAGACCCTATTACTAAGCGGGTCTCATAAACCGTTATAGGTAGACAGTGGTCCACGTGGATTGAGTTTTTTTTGGTTCCCGCGGGAACTCCTGAATTTTCCGGGATAAAAACTAGACTGTGTGTTATTCCAGACTAAGCTATGTGCCAAATTTCCTCCAGATCCGTCCAGCCGTTCTGGCGTGATTGTGTAACAAACATCCATCCATACATCCAACCAAACTTACGAATTTATAATATTAGCAAAGTAAATTGTATAGATTAGGTTGAATCGCATAATATATTGGGTTGAATTGTGTTGATGATGTTTTTTTTTACCATTAAGTCCTATTACAATATTATAACCTCTAGCCTATGGGCTTAAAAGTAATATTAATGAAGCTTAAACTTCTACCTAAAATTAATTATGATGAAGATATAATACTTAGGTCTCCTTTGGTACAACCAGGTGCTACGCAGTGTCTCGTGCTGGTCATGTGGATTCCTAGACCCCGACACGGTGGAGCAAAGCATCCACGAGGCGTATGTGGACACGATTACGCGCGCACAGCACTATATCTACATAGAGAACCAGTTCTTCATCACGCTGTCGAGGTCTAGCCTCACTGTGAGGAACCAGGTATGTATTTTGGAACGAAAGTTCCTTATAGGACGATGCGGAGGGGTACCCTAGCCGGCAAAAAAGTCCGAAACGAAAATTAGTAAGATTTTTTATACGAAGACACTCAGAAGGTCTTAACAATAAATATACTACAGCTTTATTGTTAATGTTTGTTTATTAAATTAAAAAAAAATTGAACTTAAAATTAATATAATTTATTTAATAAGGACCTTCGGCCATCAAAAAAATCTGCCAGAAAAATGGCGGGTGGCAGACTCAGATGACCATAATGTCTTAATTCTGTAACCTTCGTTCTTTTGTTTTGCACAATAAAATTTGGTATTTGACAACTATCTAATAACCTATTCAAAGAAATTATTTTTTAGTGATGATTAAACATAGGATCTCCTTAAAGTCGTTCAAGTCCCTTAATGTTTGAAAGCCATTTTAAACTATTGATTAAAGTAAAAAAGTGCGTTGATCTTTGAAGACGTCACAATTCAGTATTTCATACAAAATCCCATACTAAGCGCGCGTTTTACGCTTGATTGCAATCATAATTGTCTTTTTATTAATGGATTTATGGTATTCTTGCTGTTGCAATGGGTTTTGATCAACAGCGAATAGCCCATAATATGGCCCTTGAACTCCTATATCATAAAAAATATCAAATGTTTTTGAGTGATGCAGTGTTTAAGTCCTACTTGGTCGAATTATCCCACTTCTGCGCCGTAAACTCGCTGCCATCTTGTGAACCCCGTTTGCACATAGTCCCACAAACTTATCTGACCCGGTGGCCAAAATTGGACCTAATTTTTATGCCTATTTAGTTTTTTCTTTTTCATATAAACTAGTCAGCGGGTCAGATAAGTTTGTGGGACTATACTAGAACATGAAAGTGACGACTTTACGTGCACCTTGAGGTTTTTTTTTTCATATTATCTTCACAGATAGGTGAAGCGCTTTTCAACCGTATAATGCGCGCACACCGAGCCAACGAGCCTTTTCGCGTGTACGTGGTGATGCCCCTCCTGCCCGGCTTCGAGGGCGAGGTGGGCGGGCCCTCCGGCACTTCGCTGCACGCTGTCACGCACTGGAACTATCAGAGCATCAGCAGGTTTGTGTCTGATCGTATCACTGCAGAGACGTTTCGCGTGTACGTGGTGACGCCCCTCCGGCACCTCGCTGCACGCTGTCACGCACTGGAACTATCAGAGCATCAGCAGGTTTGTGTCTGATCGTATCACTGCAGAGACGTTTCGCGTGTACGTGGTGACGCCCCTCCGGCACCTCGCTGCACGCTGTCACGCACTGGAACTATCAGAGCATCAGCAGGTTTGTGTCTGATCGTATCACTGCAGAGACGTTTCGCGTGTACGTGGTGACGCCCCTCCGGCACCTCGCTGCACGCTGTCACGCACTGGAACTATCAGAGCATCAGCAGGTTTGTGTCTGATCGTATCACTGCAGAGACGTTTCGCGTGTACGTGGTGACGCCACTCCGGCACCTCGCTGCACGCTGTCACGCACTGGAACTATCAGAGCATCAGCAGGTTTGTGTCTGATCGTATCACTGCAGAGACGATTCGCGTATACGTGGTGACGCCACTCCGGCACCTCGCTGCACGCTGTCACGCACTGGAACTATCAGAGCATCAGCAGGTTTGTGTCTGATCGTATCACTGCAGAGACGTTTCGCGTGTACGTGGTGTCGCCCCTCCGGCACCTCGCCTGGTTGATGTGGTCTGGTTGGTCTGATAACAAGTGGTTGATTCACTTGACAATAAATCTAAAGCTTGTGTAAAAGTTTATTTCAATAAAATTCCTTGACTTTGAGGAATACTAGTGGTTCGCCCCGAACTGAGACCTCGCGGCGCCATCTATTGACATAATTGTGAAGTTCGGATGTAAATACTAAGGCTCATTAAAAGTTAAATTATTTCGTTTCCTTATAATATTTATCTAATTTTAGTATTTGTTGTTCAAGTACAGGATATGATTCAAATAATTGAACAAGTTTCAGGGTCATTTCAGAAAATTTAGAGTTCTGAGGTCAACTTTGAACGTTAGAAAATCACCACTTTGAAAGCCCCCCATTTGGTCAATATTAGGGGAAAAATTTTAAAAAATATATTTTTGGACTCTATTCCTAATTAGTAATTATCTTTAAAATGATATACCGCAACCTTATGTAACGCTATAAAAAATTTTTTCGTTCGCATTCGCTTCTATGAAAGCCCCCCTGAAATTAAGATTTTTATAACTTCTTAAGCCATATTCGGCTGGAGGCCATCGGTTTATATATCAAATATTTCAATTTGAAGTAATTACGTTCAGTAATTCAGAAGTTATAAGGCTCTGACAGACGGACGGACGGACGGACGGACAAGTGCAAATTCACTCAAGTAGACTCTGAGACCTTCGCTTCGCTCGGTCAATTACAAACCTACAAAATAAACCAAGCCTACTTTTATGATTGTAGGGCTATTTACAAAAATAGCGGTCTTATTCCATCGTGTGTAGCCAAGATTTGTATTCAATATTACAGGGGCAAAGAAGCTATATTAACTCGCCTATAGGAATATAACAAACCTAGAAAATGAATACTCTTATGATTGAAAGAAAGAAAGAAAGAAAGAAAGAAAGAAAGAAAGAAAAATCTACTTTTGCACAGATATAAAATACAAAATCAACACTGTACACAACTTTGGTGCTATATCTGATTTGATAGTTTCTGTGTGATCTAATAATAATATTTTCTTTCTTTCGTTACAGTAGTACAGCAGTGATTAAATATCGGTCTTATTATGTCGTGTGTACCCATGATTTGTATTCAATATTACAGGGGCAAAGAAGCGATATTAACTCGCCTATACGAGGCCGGGGTAACGGATCCTTCTGCCTACATCACGTTCCACGGTCTGCGCACACACGCGTCATTGGACGGCGAGCCCGTCACCGAGCTAGTGTACGTGCACTCTAAGCTGCTGATCGCTGATGACCGATACGTGATCTGCGGCAGTGCTAACATCAACGATAGGAGCATGATCGGCAAACGGGACTCTGAGATCGCCGTGCTGTTACAGGTATCACATGACACTCTATCAATAATTTATTAGGATTGTGTATTTTCAGCAGGTATAATCTAGTTTCTCGGTGAACCCTTACAAGCGTACATCTCCTGCGAGACCTCTACAGAACACGGTCTTCTGCCGCTTGTTTGCGACTCCCAAGCTACTAGCTGGAAATTTTCCTTCTACCTAAAAGGGGGTATTTCAACACTGCGTTTTCCGGTACAGAGCTTACGGTTAAATGGTGATTCAAGCAACTATGTATGAACCACTAATGCCATGCAAGAGGCCTTCATAGAAGCAGTCCACATACATTGAGACCAAAACGATTCAGTAATGCCCTATATCAGCTTCCACGATTTGCGTAGAGAACGTTCAACACGACGTTTTCTATTGGGCGACCAAAAGCTTACATTACATTATGCCCTTCCATCTTCTCTGCATATTCAAGCTAGCGAAGTTTCTCCACTTAATTTTGGCCACGGCGGCCAATCTCTATAGAGATTAGCCATTTGCGTGGAATATATCATAGTGCACAACACAACTGTGTGCGCAAACTCTCCGTTTCTTTACTCTCGGGCCCTCATAGCCCGATTAGACGTAAAATCTAACACGACTGGAGATAGATCAGACGCAAGATCGCTGCGCTGCTTTGCGTGCTCTCCGAGGTACGTAGCTTGAACACCAACTCCCTAACTCCGGGCTAGTACAGAGATTTTCTCCACTTATATTGGGTTCGGCAACCAGTTCACTACCATCCCTAATATTTCCAGGACGAACAATTCGACGACGGCGTGATGAACGGCAAACCTTTTCCATGCGGACGAGTGGCAGGCGGGCTCCGGCGGCGCCTGTTCCGAGAACACTTGGGACTCATGAACGATGACGTCACGAGCCTGCGCGACCCGTGCGCCGACAGCTTTTACACACGCGTGTGGAAGGCCACGTCCACGCGCAACACCGAGATATACGAGGAGGTGGGTATTTGTGGACACTAGATACATTGACACTCGGGGCTCACGTGCGATGACGTCACGAGCCTGCGCGACCCGTGCGCCGACAGCTTCTACACACGCGTGTGGAAGGCCACGTCCACGCGCAACACCGAGATATACGAGGAGGTGGGTATTTGTGGACACTAGATACATTGACACTTGGGGCTCACGTACGATGACGTCACGACCCGTGCGCCGACAGCTTCTATACACGCGTGTGGAAGGCCACGTCCACGCGCAACACCGAGATATACGAGGAGGTGGGTATTTGTGGACACTAGATACATTGACACTTAGGGGCTCACGTACGATGACGTCACGACCCGTGCGCCGACAGCTTCTATACACGCGTGTGGAAGGCCACGTCCACGCGCAACACCGAGATATACGAGGAGGTGGGTATTTGTGGACACTAGATACATTGACACTTGGGGCTCACGTACGATGACGTCACGACCCGTGCGCCGACAGCTTCTATACACGCGTGTGGAATGCCACGTCCACGCGTCATCACTACAGCCTATTAACGTCCCACTGCTGGGCACAGGCCTCCACTCTCATAGGAGAGCGGGAATTAGAGCTTAGACCCACCACGCTGCTCCAATGCGGGTTGGCGGGCTTTAACGACTATTATCATGTTAGTGATAATAACCGGGACCGACGGCTTAACGTGCTCTCCGAGGCACGGGGGTGAAACACCGCCAACTTCCAACTCCGGGCTGGCACTGAGAATTTCTTAATTGAAAAACCCAATACCTAACTTTTATGCCCGACCGGGAATCGAACCCAGGACCTCGTGATCCGCAGTCGACTATGCTAACCACTAGACCAACGAGGCAGACGTCCACGCGTAACACCGAGATATACGAGGAGGTGGGTATTTGTGGACACTATATTCTAAGTGACATAAGCACGCCTATAAAGTTTCATAATTATAAAAATAAAAATAAAAAGGCAAAACTTCATACACGCAGATATTTTTTTACAATAGTGAAGCGACGTTCCCTTTTAATTTACATTTATTGTACATAGTACGTTTACATCTTGTTTACATAAATGATTTAATACATACTTATTATTTATGAATATGCTAAGTCATTTAAACGATTATGTAAAAAGAAAAAATAAATATTAATGTGTCAAATCAATTAAAACTTCTTCATAAAGAAAATCGATTGTTATCAAAAATCTAATCAGTAACGCATTAAAATATCATTGACTCAAGCTGCCAAAAGTAAAATAAATGATTGGACAGAGTATAGATTTATTTGGGGCTCACATACGATGACGTCACGATCATGCGCGTCCCGTGCGCCGATACCACGTGACTACACTCGTGATTTTCGAAGGGGTGGGTATTTGTGCCCGATGATAGAACAATAAATTATCTCCATACTGAATACGGGTGATACCTATACCAATTTTTTTTTTTACTGATTATTAAATACCTAGAGGGTGTTCATAATAACACTCGAGGCGCAAACTTTAATACCGAAAGTACAAGAAAGACAGCGCCGAAGCGCCCGATGGTGTGATGACGTATAAGAAAGACAGACACCTTTCGCATTTGTGATTCTACCAATGTATTTATACCCGAATTTTCATTGCAGGTTTTTAACACGATACCAACAGACATGGTTCATACGTTCGCGGAACTAAAGAAATACCAAGAAGAGCACAGCCAAACACTCTGGCACAAAGACCCGGCGCTTGCGCACAGGAAAATCGACCTTATTCAAGGATATCTGGTGGACTTGCCGCTCGATTTCCTATGCAATGAAACCTTGACACCGAGGAATACATCTATGGAGGGAATGATGCCTACGTCTCTATGGACGTAGATTTTATACTAATATGTATATAAAATGTAACTTGTTCCTTTACTCTATACTGGAAATGGTTCACGAAATGTTAACATTTATTTCTCTTATTAAAAATCAATAATCTCATATCGATTAGGAAAGATTTTCTACTGAGAAGACCCGGCTTTCCAGTTTCGTTATTCAATTTAATATCATTCAAAAATCCTTAAGGCGACCGCACTCAATTATTGGACTCGAATTTTGATTGTTGTGTGATCACCTTAAGGCTTCACTCCTAGAAATATGTTGTTGGTACTCCAAGTGTTTTAGGACGTTATTAGAGCTATATTTTTTTAGAATTTTTACTTTTTCAGAACTTGTTTGTATCCTATGAACAAAAGTTTGCTTATAATTTGAACTAGCTACTTATTTTGACATACTTTTATCCTATTTGTTTAAGAAAACGGTGCTTATGACAATATTGTATTATAATAACTTAATAAGTAATCAATCTTTCATAATACTCTCTGCAGAAAGGGACAGAACTAGATTTAGAGCTGTCATTTTATTATAGCTTGTGCTATACAGAAACAATCATATAATATTATAAATGCGAAAGTCACTTTGTTTGTTGGTTTGTTGGTTTGTTGGTTTGTCCTTCAATCACGCCGCAATGGAGCAACAGATTGACGTGATTTTTGGTATGGGTATAGTTGAGGACCTGGAGAGTGACATAGGCTACATTTTATCCCGGAAAATTAAGGAGTTCCCGCGGGAATAACAAAAAACTTAAACCACGCGGACGAAGTCGCGGGCATCAGCTAGTCTCTAATAAACATTACTGCTGTATGTATGTGACAAAACTTGAAAAAAATATATTATTTATTATTTTACATTCCGATATACATATTATATTACATATTATGTATTCCTTTATCTACCTCAAAACTGTACAATTTTATAGTATATTCTGATCTACTTAAATAAAGACACATTCCCATTCAACTGTACCTTTATCTGAGTTAAAAAAATACAGAATTTTTCACCATTATTTTTAAAACTAACCACATCTCCTATTTAAATAACTATTATAATGATATTTTAGGACAATTAAAACCAGTTGATGCCCGTAACTTCGCGTGAATTTTGTTAAATAATAATAATTAATAATTGACCTTAATATTATTTAAGTTTAGTTTCTATGTAGTATAATAGTAAATACTTACTTTATAATAATACAAAATATTTCTTATGAGATTATATTTATTTATTAAATTACTTATATGTAATTAGATACACACTCCATGTAGTTTTTCCCAAACAGGCCAAAAAAGTGAAATTAAGGATAGAAAAAATAAAAAAAAATAGAAACGCAAATCTGTGTAACGAATAACGATGCGATAATGATAATGATAATTTTTATTTTGCCAAACAGTTCAATTTGTTCAAATAATAGTTCGGGTAGGTAACCCTTCAATTCGAGTATCATGTTAATGAACCTTAGTGAACATGTTATTTGTATTTATCAATGTTTTTGTATTCGATCGTCAAAAGCGTCTTGTACTTCTATTATTATAATTATGACGTAATGTGGCCAATTCTGTATGACACAATCTGAAAACTAAACTAAAATGACAAATTTAAATCTAGTTCTGTCCCTTTCCGCACGGCGTATTATGAAAGGGTTAGCAATATTTTTAATGCTGTCATTTTAGTTTAGATAAGAGTTGTGACAGGACGCTACGGCGTATTGACAGGACAGTGTGAACGAAAAATGCAGTCTGACTTTACGTTCACAGTAAGCCTGCTGCCCTGCTCACATTCAGTAGCTGACATTACTTACAATAAACGTTGTTATAATAGTGTGCAGGTACACTAAATCTTTTATGATGCTAAATTCAAATTCAAATATTTTATTCAAAGTAAGTACCATGATAGTAATCTTTTTAAAAAAAATCTTAATGTAACGAATCTAATGAAAAAACTAGAAGTTTAATTCGCTATAATCCGCCACAGAAGGAAAATCTATGTGGTACAGTGCGTATCTTGAACTTGCTGTCCGCGATATTCACCACACCACATAAACCCTCGAAAATACGAGGGTAGTTTCGAGGGGATTATAGCGAATTAATAAATATATATAATTATAATTATAATAATTATATTAATTAATTAAATATATATAATTATAATTATAATAATTATATTAATTAAACTACTAGTTTTTTCATTGTCATGGACTTCCGCAAAGTAACGCCTGCTTCTGTCCAAACTTATTGTATACAAATTAAATCTTACTAAATATTTTTTACATAATCTGTGGCCTATTATCGCGAATATTCATCGCGATGTATTCCACCGTCCACGCCGTGCAATAACACATTACCAATTTACAGTATAAGGATATTTCTAATGCTAACTTTACCTTTCATCATAATTCTTTTGATGCTAACTGTACCTTTGACTATGGTATTCCAACCCTCAGTTTTCATTCCATTTTTTCTTGGAGCTATAGCCATATTTTTTAATTTTGGCTGATTCGTCATTTAATTATTATTATTATTTCTATGATAGTATTGTATTTGTATTACAGAATTTTAATCTTTGTTATTGAGATAAAAGCTACGTGAAATATTGATCTTTTTTATTGTTTGAATTTTGTTAAGTATACCTATTTTATTATTATTGATTATGATTAATGTTGAAAGATATTTATGTTTATTATTTTATTATAATTATTGAAAGCAAATAATAAGTTAAGTATGTAAAAATCCAAATCTGAAATGTTAGGTCACATTTACATGACATTTGTCTGACTTTAAATGTATAATTATGTAATACCGGCAAATACAAAACTGACTAAAATAGTAAAATGCCCTCAAAACTGTATAATTTGAGTATAATATTTACAAAGTAAGTACCTTACGAATGTTTGTGCTGTTCTGAAGATGTTGTTTTATTAAGTGTTGTGACTTGTGATAATAATAAAATTTACTGTATGAAATTGTCATTTTTCTCCTGACCATATCACCAAGTCTTACCTTGAAATTATACTATTATCGAAATACTGAAAAACGAGCTGTTGTCTGCAACTTTTCATGAGATAGCTAAGTCGCCCTTTTAATTTTACAACCTTAAAGGTGCTTTTTCAAAAAAGGCTTAAACAGGTAAGTACAAATACAGGTTTTAATATTAAACTGAATACTGTTCATGGTAATTTCAAAATGATGGATTTCCCTAAAACCTTCCATCCAACCCTCATTTCAACCCCTAAGGTTGATTTTCGTTATATCATATACTAATGCCAACGCCTTAGGAACTTACTCTCTTGAGATTGCTGAAAATATTACTTCTTGCTCCCACCTATCAAATTTATGAGCCGGACTAGGAAGATCCTATACTATAATAGTGACAAACTACATTTTTTTTTTAATTTATTTAGTACCAGAAAGTTAAAAAATAAGAAGAAAAACAGATAAATGGTGGACAAGGAAGCACTTATTTCCATAAGAGATCTCTACCAGTGACCCTTGGCAGTGAGAAAGGTTTTGGAAATTCTATTTATTTTATAGTAATTTCTCTGTCTAGGGTAGGGCTGTATAGCGTTGCAGATAACAGGCGGCGACTATAGTCCCACAAACTTATCTGACTCGGTGACAGCGTCGCAAGTAGATATATATGTAAAATAAAAACTTAACAGACATAAATATTAGTTTAATCTCACTGAGGTTTTAATTTCAGCCACCGGGTCAGAAAAGTATGACAGACTGCCAGCAGTACGAAAAATAAAATATACCAAGTCAATTTTTAAATTTTCTTTCTGTCTTCAACAGATAGCGCAAAACTTTTAAAGATGGAGGTTAAAGTCTGTGTGGCGTGGTCGCGAGAGAAACTTCCCCTAAAAGCGGCGCCATAGATTAAAGCTATATAGTCTGGCTACGCTATGTCTGCAGCAATGGTAGAATTTTAAAAATCAGCTGTTGATGATAACACAGACTGTAATGCGAAAAAACGAATTTGATACTTGTGTTTTTTTATTTTTAATCTGCTTTCTTGGGGTCATTGGTCGTTTTAGTACATTTAAAAGAGTAAATGTAAAGATAGGGAACAGTTTTGACAGCGTAATATTAAGGTAGAGCGTAATGATTCCCGTATTTATTTATCATATTTATATAAATTTTATATATTATATTTGCCATGCATGAATTCCTCTGCGTGGATTTCGGCTTTAAACTCAGGCAAAACCGTATATTTTTGTTCAGGGGACGAGTCAAAAAAAGGGTAACAGATAATTACTCTCGCATTTTATATTAGTGTGAATCTACTGACGCTAAAGATTAACAACAATTTATTACTTGATCAGGGGAGATCTTCTGAACAAATGAATGAAACACATAGTCAATAGTCAAAGCTGTTTTATTCAAAATAGGTACCGACACTGTTCACTTTTGAGCGTTAGTAAAATATGAGACGTGATGGTGATAATTAACTTCAGTATCTTAAGACTAGAGCTATGAGGGTTCCAAACGCATCCTGGTCTGAGAAAAGCTAAAAATTGTCAATATTGACTTTCATTTCTCGTGCTGAACGCTTTTTGTATGGAGTCCACCAGATTCCCTCCTTAGATTGGCCCTCATTTTTAATAACTCTTAAGGGTATGTTCCGAAATACACTGTTTGCACTGTAAGGTGTGACGTCAATTTAGTACACTGCGAAACCGTTCCTTTATAGTTAGCTATACTGTTCACTGTTTAAAACGGAACGCAGTCAGCACTGAGAGCACCTTACCTCGAAAACTCCAGTGCTCACAGTACAAAAATGGCGACGATTTATGACGTCATATATTTCCCTAGGATACTGCGGCAATAAACTGTCAGTCCATAACGGGACGAATTTCTCCCTAGTAAGAGCACTGAACAGTGCTCTCAGTGTACATCGGAACATACCCTTAAGTGAGTACACAGTGTGGCTGCACTAAATAATATTTAAACTGATGCAGTTTTTTAGATAAAGCAACACTGTGTAATTTTACTAAGTCATTTCAACCTTGTCGTCTAGATGGCGCTAGTTTTATGGTCCATTGTCCAAGTATTTTTGTTCGAAGACGACATAGCATGTTTCAGAGTTCCACTACTTCCACCACCACTACAACCCATTAACGTCCCACTGCACTTATAGGAGAGAGGGAATTAGGTACAGCTTAGACCAACCACGCCGCTCTAATGCACCCGCATTGGAGCAGGCGGGCTTTAACGACCATTATCATGTTAGTGATATTAACCGGGACCGACGGCTTAACGTGCGCTCCGAGGCACGGGGGTGAACCACCACCAACTTCCTACACCTAACTCCGGGCTACTACTGAAAATTTCTAGTCAGAAAAACCCAATACTTATTATGGGTTCCTCGTCGGTGGCAGACCGCAGTCGAACATGCTAACCACTCAACGACCTCAATTTACATAGAAAGACAGGCTCTGTCAAACAAAGAATGTAAACTCATTTTACAAACGCCATCTAGTCTGAAAAGGGGGAACTTGCTTGCATCATATGCGCCATTTTGAGTGACAGCTTGAATTGTTGAAAAAGTATGATTCGGTGATAGATTAGTACATATGCGCTTGTTAAAATTAAAACCTACACATCAGTGTACTCTCTGAGGCATAGACTATACGTAGGTATATACTGGGGAACTCTGAGGTAAATGTTAGTATGATGTTATTATTTTTACCACTTTCCTGGAAAACAATTGGACCGATTATAATGCGGTTTTTGCATTAGATATAGCTTTTGAAAAGGTTCTTAAAAATGTTTTAAGGCCATCGTCCACCAAGTTGCGCTCCAATATAGTGATTTTTATTTATTTACTTTGTACTATTTGTTTTGGAAATAATCTTGCGGTTTTTGTTTTAGATATGCATAGCTTCTGAAAAGGTTCTTAGATATTTATTTAGGCCATATTTCACCACGCTGGCCAACAAGGAGGCATTTCATGATTTTTATTTTATATTCATAGTTTCAATCCAGTGCTGGCTCTCTACTGAGCACGAGAGTCCTCAGGGAACGCGAAGGGTACAGCCATGGTCCACCAAGCTTGCCAGTAACAAGGGGCGCTGCAATCGTCGTTTTATTTGTTACTCGAGTACAAAATGAGTTCAAAATGTTCAAAGTGTTCAAAATGAGTGCATGATACCGCAATATAATCGGTCCAAAAGTGTTCGAGGAAAACGGTAAAAAAATGAACATACATAGGTACAAACACACGCAAAATTAGGGCAAACACATATTATACCGTCTCCGTTCCGTCGTGGGCAAAAATATTCATGGCTAAACTATTGCACTAATTTGCTGTAGTAAGAATACCTTAATTCAATTTTTGACAAAAAGACTAAAACTTTCAATTAGAATTGGAAGGACCCTTAATTGATAAAGATTTTAAAATTACCATATTATTGACGAATCCTCTTTATTTATGGAAGTTGGTTGAAAATCAAACAAACATATCAACAAAACAAACAAAAACTACTTTTATCATATAGCTAGCTGATGCCCGCGACTTCGTCCGCGTGGATTAAACTCTTTAATTTTCCTAAAAGTAAAAAGTAAAACGTACCTAGCCTATGTGTTATTCCAGACTTTAATCCATCACTGTGCCTTTCATCCAAATCCATTCAGCCGTTCGTGCGTGATTGAGTACGTCCATCCATATGTACCTACATCCATCCAGGCCAGAAGGCCGAGTCAACCAACAAAACAGAAAACACGCAAGAGTATGTCAACATTCCCCAGGTAACGTTGACATTATTGATATTAACGGTTTTCGGACATTAGCGGTAACAGATTCCCTCAAATGATTTTCATGGAACTAGGTATGATCGTTGAGAATTACAGAAACTGAGAACTGTTTTTTTTCCAACTGCCTTGACTGCTCACATTGGTTCCTGAAATAAGCACGAACCTTGGATTAAGAGGGCATGGTCTATGAAATCGGATGACTGTGGATGTTATTACTTAGCTATTTTTATTTTCTGGGGTAGGTAGGTACCTACTCGGAGATAATTATATACTAAGTACCTATCCTCTTGTCCCCTATGAAATGAGTAAAATATCATTGTTCTAAGCTTCTTTTTCTTCTAAGATCATTGGGTTCTAAGTTTGTAATCTAACCCTTTCCCACAGAGTAGTTACATTATCTCTTTTGCTCTGCTACAACTACCCTAGCTTACTGGAAGGTTAATATCACAGCTAAGTACCTAAGTAATTAAATTGCTATCACTTTATCAGTATACTGTGATGTAGGTATAGCTATCTAACAATAGATCAATATTTATGATCTCATCGTGAATTTGCTTTTTTCCCAGATTTATTAAATTAGCGTTGTCGAGCAGCATGTGTTTTGTTTGCGTCCAAATAAAGAATGCTGTGCAAAGAGGGTGAAATGCGTAGTGGAAGTTGGAACCGTGGAACGTGTCATTAATTTCGATGCACTTGTTTCTTAGGCAAGGCTCTCTATGTGTGCGTAGGTATACGTCTGTGTGTGTTTGGTCATTACCACGCTGCATTATTTGTAACGTTAGGGCTGGGATGGGCCTGTCCCTACTCCCTATCGGCTTCGAGTCCTACGCTCCCTTCCGCGAGTATTTGAATAGGCTCGCGTGTTGCGTAACGCGCGGCCAATGACAGCGCCCCTGCACATGCACGGGGCGGAGTCCTTACGTCACGGCGTTCTGCCTCCGCGGGCCGCGCAGCCGCCGTGACGTCACGCAGCCTTCGCCCCGCGCCTGTAGCGATCGCAGCGCCCATGCGGCCTACGGCGACGAACCGAAACTCGCGACAAAATGAAAACACTCGTGCGCTCAAAGATGGCGGATGGGTCGCCCGAGGACCGTGCCGGTCGGACTCGAATCGAAGATTTAACTTTTTCCGCGTCTGAACCGTCACATGGTGACTCAAAAAAGTGTAGTGGACAATCGTCGGACTGCGGTAGATTGAAGTTGTCGTTCTACACAGAACTGGAAGCGAGTGAATCGTGTGAGAAAAGTGAGACGCGCGGCGTGGTCGCCGATTGTTCCGTGGCGAATGCAACGACAGATTTCCGAAAAACTCCCGGTTCGGGCGTCGACAACGGCGAGGACAGGAAGAAGCGATGCTTCGACCGCTACGACAGTTCCGAGTCTTCTGACAGGTGAGACGGCGAGATGAGATTGTAATTAACTAATTTACCTACCCAAAGTTTACAATAATTACGAATTTTTGTTTTGATAGTGTCAAAATGAGCGGAGTCAATGCTCTAGTGACCGAAGGTAGGCTGTTGTGCTTGTTTCAATGTCACGGCCATCGCGAAAGGCTCGTGAGCCGTGTTGCTAGGCCTATTCGGTTGAATGCCCTCCGAATCGCTGTCGAGAATGAGTCGCGGTACAGTGTCGTAACCGCATCTAATCTTGATAACTCAAACAGCGTTTATTTTCAGTGCAGTTCTTACTTGAAATCATCGTTTAACCTGTGTAATGTAACCATTACATAGCAAAGCTTTTTCACATGGATACAGTGATCATAATATCATGCTCTCTCAGACGGAACATAAAAGCAATTATGTGGAAGCGTCTCATAATTCCAAGTCTAAAAACTTAATCAGTTATGCTGATCAGATAAGACTTTAACTTGAAGAAGTATTCTTTGCTGGTTGTTAGGACAGTAGAATTTTTCTGTGTGATAATTAATTAATTAGTATGAAAAAACTTAGCTAAGTAGTTACTTATTCCACTTTGATTTTTACTTAGCTGACCCACCACTGCTTTGTTTGGTTAGAAGTTCTAAAAACAACTAAGTACAAAAGTTACAGACTTTCATACTAACTTAAGCACAATTACTTTTCATTGATTTGATTTGAGAAATCAAAGCTCAGGCCTGTACTAGGACTAGGTACTTAATTAAGCTTCATCAACCGAGCATAAGACTGTAGTATCTCTATCGCATACATTGACCAATAATTGAGAACCTGTGCTTAGCTTATGTCCGCTTACTAATACAGGCCGATAATTAACTTAATAATAACTAACTAGTTAAAATAAATTATTTGGGTTAGGTAAGTACCACTAAGCATTAAGGAGACAACTAAATAATTCCTTTGCTAAATTCCAGCAAGGATGTGCTTATAGGGTTAGTAAGTACCTAGGTATATCACATACTATAATTTTGTACATGGTATTAAAATCTGAACTTGACTTACTCAATTTACATTTGGTCATTATCACACAGTGACGTATAAACAGAACTTGATAAGGACAATAGCTTAGGTATAATTATTATACATAATATGATAAAAAATATCTCTTTATCTTTATTCTCAGATGAGAGATCAGACTTATATGAAAAAAAATTAAGTACTTACTTATTATAATTATTCTATTTGATATCAGGAATTATGTTGTATTAGTGACTCTATAGATAGTTATAAATACTGTTGAGAGTTGAGCAACTGAAATCTTTGAACTACCTACTTGATTCACTAAAAGTAGGTGCTATACCCTTTTTGTTAATGTTGCTAGGGAACCGATAAGGTAGTGCTCATAACAGATGGCTTATAGTTATGCAATTTGGTGCACACCTATTTATCATTACATAGAGCAATAAGTATATTCTGGTTTGATATTGTTATCATTTGACCTATCTCAACCAGTAACAGACAAAGCTTTTGTGAAATCAAAATAAGTAAGCAAGTAGTTACTTAATAATCAGAAATATAGTTAAGTATATGAATAATAACTATATGTAAGTAATAACATTATTTATACCTATATTGAATGATTAAACATGTATCACAGAGGAGTCAAAGGTCGCTAAATGACTGTTACCTAGCAAAATGCAGTAAGTAGTTAGTTACTCTTACATATTTAAAATTTTTATTTTATCATTTACTTAGATTTAAAAATGTGGCCAATTCTGTTTAACAGCTCTATTTTTATTGCTATCCCTTTCAGAATACTTCTAGCAGAGAGGGGGAACATTAGATTTAGAGCTGTCATTTTAGTATAGTTTAGAGATGGTGTATGACAGAATTGGCCTCATTGGCTCACTACCATATCTAAATTGAAAGGAATTGGTGACCGACTGGCCGATCTATCTCCGCACAGCTCAGAGCACTGCACAAACCAGGCTAATATTTGGCATGCTGATAGCTATTACGACATAGACATCCGCTAAGATGTGATGTGATTTTTGAAAATTCAATCCCAAAAGGGGTAAAATAGGGGCTTGAAATTTGTGTATTCCATGCGGATGATATTGCAGGCGTAAGCTAGTTTATTAATAAACAGGGATAACTATCTGATCACAATTGACCATATTGTTAACAACAAACTATTGAGTTTAGAGGTCATTGGCACTAGCACAAAAATTGTGCTTACTTCATACTAAGAAAAGTAGGCCGGCATTCAATTGAAGTGATGATACAATTTTTAGCACTAGAGGAGTTGCCAATTTATCGCCAACATCTAAAGCTCTTGTAGTAATTTAAAGGATTGGCTAAGTTTCTCATTACTATTATGAACAACATTAAACATAGTATGAACTATGAAGTACAACAGTACATTTTAGCCATCAAATGATTTTAGCCAATAATGAGAGAGAGTTACCCTTTAAGTTACCAATTTCAATTCATGAAAATAACTTCAGTAATATTAGTGGAAGTACTTCTTCAGTAGTTTAGTTATGCGCTATAAAAAAAAACTAGGGGAAAGTTGGTAGTTACATAATATAACCCAATCTAGATATTAGGATAATAAAAATAGGTTTATCTCTTTTCCTCTTATGATTACAGTCACTCGATACGAGGGATAAGGATAGAATGCTAACCTGTTATCATAATAAGCATTGGTTGTCATAATATTGTAAAACCTGCGTCAATCATTGTTACAGTCTCAATTGTTGTCATTGCTGAATTTATGGTATTCTTGCCGCGTCAATGAATTTTGGCCAGTAGCGTAAGCGTGTTAGCCAATCAAAGGAGATTACGATTGTATAATGTAGCTGTCATTTTTACGTAGGTAATTAGGCTGATTAATATTATATATTTCCTTAGTTTTATGTGTTCAAAATATTATTATTATCTTTTTTTTTTTTTTTTATCCTCTACATCTACAAGTTAGCCCTTGACTGCCATCATATTATATATGTCACCGTAAGATTGTACACACCGTAAGATTGTAATCTAACGCTTTTTTTTCGATAGATTGTAAACAATCGAAAGATTGTGAACCGTTCAATGTTTTAAGTGTCAATTTTTGAAATATTCATTGTATTTACGTTTTCTTGTCTCATTCTTGTAGGTTAGGTTAAGGTTCGACATAAATAATCAAGTAGGGCACTTAGGTTCTATCGGGTTAATAAACCTAACAGATTACAATCTACCGAAAAATAATCCGTTACATTGTAATCATTCGACAGTTTACAATTTCGCGAGTTAGATTATAATCTAACGGTTTTTACAATCTTGCGGTGACATATATATAAACCCAACTCCCAGTACCTACTTGTTTTAATAACTTTTAACATAATAACAAGTTATACCAATAGTGCATTCAACTGATATGGCACTAGATAATGTCTGAAGTGGGCATATGTGGGTCACCCATTATAGCCTGATAACATGCGCCGATGTGTGTTAACTGTAAGCTAGGCGCGGTTTGGGTGTGGGCGGTTTTTATATACCCACTCGATTAGGTAGTTATTATAGTATCATTTCTAACATGCAATTTTTGTCAATCTCTACTAACACCTATACTTATTATTACGCATTTTGTACCTAATTATTATGTACTTAATATGTACCGATGTATACTCAAATATTAGTATTAAGTAAATAGTTAGATATTCGAGTTTTTTTAGGTTTTACATTGCCAACTCCTCACTTAGTTCGTTATTAATTAATGAAATAAAATTAATCTAGATTGCATGTACTTAGCTATTATATAAAATGTAATTTTTTATTGTATAAATCCTAGCTTACTAGCCAGTATGTTTCTATGTTACTAATACAAATAGCATTAACGGTTATCCCATTTTCTTAACTACAGTAACTACTTACTTAATTATGTGGCTAGGCAACTAGGGAATCAAGGTTCTTATCAAATTATCATTGCTAAAATGACTGATAACAATGATAAGCAATTCACTTGACATTTTGCAAATAGTAACCTTATCAAGCACCATAGCATAAGCACTTTGATACCTAGCTGTAATTTCATAACAGATTTGGCTGGCGGCTTTCTCTTTTATTTTGAGTTTTGGTACTCACTTAATTATACTTAATTTTTGTTTAGTTTATAGTACTTATGTAACTTGCCTACTTGACTTTGGACCTCTATTGAGTTAACTAATAATATCACAGTTATTGGTCCTAGGTAACTATTAAACAACTATAGTATACATATCGATGAAACTAAATTGTACTAAACTAAGTAAGTACATACTATGCATTTTCATTGAATTTAACTAGAATAGGTATCTGCCTTTACTTATATATAGTTAAGTAAGTATAATGAGCCCCAAGACTATTCAATTTAAGTAAGTACTTAATATCCCTAAAACTTAAATTGGTAGGTATATGAGTACTGTTAGAGGGAAAAATTAAAACGTGTGTACATGTCATCACTGCCTTTACGGTGGTCGACTCTAGTGTAGAGCTGGCAACACTAGGCTAGGAACTCTTGGATAGATTAATGGGCGATGGCTAATGGCGGATGTTTGTGAGATAAATTGCTGTGAAATTAAATATTATTATGTGGCTATGTTATGAGTTTCCTTTTAATTGTACCTATATTATATCTAGGTATGTCGCACATTGCTCAATATTCGAGTTGCTTAAGTTGGACTTCATGGTATAGCTATGTAGGTACATACTAAAGTAACTACTACCTATAACACTGCAGTAGATAGGTATATAGATGTCACCGTTAGATTGTAAAAACCGTTAGATTATAATCTAACTCGCCAAATTGTAAACTGTCGAATGATTACAATATACCTAACGGATTATTTTTCGGTAGATTGTAATCTGTTAGGTTTATTAACCCGGTAGAACCTAAGTTCCCTACTTGATTATTTATGTCGAACCCTAACCTAACCTACAAGAAAGAGACAAGAAAACGTAAATACAATGAATATTTCAAAAATTGACACTTAAAACATTGAACGGTTCACAATCTTTCGACTGTTTACAATCTATCGAAAAAAAAAGCGTTAGATTACAATCTTACGGTTTTTACAATCTTACGGTGACATAGACACGCTCGTAGCCCTATAAACTACTTTGACTAGACGCGGTTATCGACCGAGCTGGCTGGTTATTCAGTTATTTCGTTTTCCTAAACACCAGTTTCATAACTGGCGCGAAAGTTAAACAAGTGACTTTGAGTACAAAACGAAGAATCGGTTTTGTTGGTAGTGGGTTCGCGCTAAGCGGAGGGTGAGCCGTAAAATAAAAAGTTAGGACTTCTAACCGGCGCGGCGCGGCGGGGGACGAACTGGTTCCCGGCCGCGTTGTTGTATGTAGCTGCCTGCCGGTCTTCAATATCTACTTAATCGTTGTTTTATGTACCTATCAGAAAATTTTCACGATAGTTACTTAGTCTGAAATTTGAAATGTATCGCATTTTGTTAATGGTGAATAATATAATGGTGACATTTACACTTAGTTCACATTATACTGACAGATAAAGTTGTGAAATGCATTGATCGCAAGGCAAGTAGCAACTATAGCTATAATAGCATAGTATCAATTTTCGGTGGTCATCCGTCATGTAGCGAGGTCACTGGTGGTCAGAACTCGGAACACATCTTTTTTTTATTTGTTATAGAAACATAGGCTGTTGTATGCTTAGTCTTAATTTTGTATTGCAATTTTGATTGATCGTATTGAAGCCTTCGAACACATTGGCGTTAAAGTAAAATGGACCCAAGAGTCTGATTGAACTCTACTCTAGTACTTACTACTGACAAGTTTCTCTCTACTCTCTAAGTCTAAGTCTACCGCAGCATTTTCGTCACGGTAAGTTTTCGATGGACTGTGGGCGTGTAGACTTGTTTTATAATGGCAGTAACATACCTCCCCGCGTCGACCGGTCGCGTCATTAGAAGCGTGCGCGAGCGCATTGGCCCGGCCGCAGTGGTGCATGCCCCGCCGGGCCCGGGAAATGCATTGCGCGTGATTCGCGACCCTGGACGGCTTTTTTTGGAGCATCTGCGAATATCCTTTGCTTCTCTCTCTCTCTCTCTCTCTCTCATCAACCCATTGCCAGCTCACTATTGAGCACGAGTCTCCTTTCGGTATGAGAAAGCTTTGGCCATAGTTCACCACGCTGGCCAAGTGCAGCCAATCTGCACTCACACATAATATTTGAGAACATAATTTATTTTATTATTATTATTTATTCATTTTATGAAGACTCGGGAATGCAGATTTCGTGACAATGTTTTCCTTCACCGTTTGAACTTTTGAAGCAAAGGATATTTAATTTCTTAAAACGCATATAAAATATGAGCATTGACGTATTTCCATTTGGGTAAGCGGTGCTTTTATGCCTCTATGAATTGCATGCCACTGAAAGTGCGTGCCTGTGGATCGAACCCGCGACCCCGTACATGAGGTCGAGTGTCTTAACCACTAGGGCCTAGGCTATCACCGCTTCGCTTTCCTTAACTTTGAAGCAACTTAAAAAATGATGACGTTCTAGATCTCATACTTTTTTAAATTTTAGCAATGTAACTCCATACCCGATGTGATATCTACTTAAATGTGTCAACTATGACTAAGGTCATATCCGAAAAAAATTTGCCCGATGGACTGACCCGGTCGAAGAAGGTGGCAGAAAGTAGCCAAATGAGAGACAAAACGCACACCTAAGCTGTGGAGTGGAGCAGAGGTCACTGTTCAGAGCACGAAGTAGGGTTCCGTTATCTATGGGTCAGAGTCTGTTTTGATAACGACCCAAACTCAGTATTTACATCCGTATTTTGCTATCATTGTACCAATTTCAACCGTATGCCGCTATTAAATAAGTTGAGCGTTCAGAAGAAGACGCTGCGACTCGGTACCAGACGCCAGGTCACTCCATAGATGTACCAGAGGATGTACTACACTTGTACGCGGCGCCGGCGGAGTCTTGGCTCTCAAAAATGTAGAAAGAGAAAGTTAATTAATAGGCACAGGCTTGTGGGACGTAACTGTACCTTGACCAAAGGCCCTGAATTAGCCTTTGTTACTAAAGACTCAAAGACAGACAATGAGCAGTTTGTACTTTGTATGCTATGCGAAGCCCTAATGGTTGCAGAGGTAATAAAACTGTTAGGACCAGTCCGGGTCGCTGTCAGGTAGAAACTGAGTCATCCGGCCCGAGATGGTCGTTCAACCTCACTGACATTGTTTTTTTTTAAATTGTCGGTTGTTTTTGACGCGCTCGCGGTCATAGAACGTTATTTCGTGGAGGTTATTAATTTTAAATAAGTGTAAATTTACTAGCCTTTCAGGATACCTAGTAGGCCTAGTGCCAATTTTAAACAAATCCGCACCAAAATCGATCCAGCAGTTTTTTTTTATTTATTTCGTCATAATTGTTTTAGTAATACACATATTTTGCAACCCCTGATTTATTTATATACTTACCGGAAAATTATAACCAGAATACGGTCACTAATCTCCTTTCCCTGCCATATCATCTTTATGCCGATGATTTCCAACTGTATGTAACCACTCCTGTTGAACAGATATCTGAAGCTATTAAACGCTTAAACGACGAACTTAATATTGTCTGCAGCTTGACTTCTCTGCTTTACCACCTGTGGTCTTTGATGGTACTGCGCTAGCTTATAGTCATGCCGTTAAAAATCTTGGAGTTATCATAGACAGCAATCTATCATGGAAACCGCAAGTTTCAGAGGTTAGTAAGGAAATCTTTGGCGCTTATGGTTCTATTAAAAGGTGGAAAAACTTCTTGCCAATTAAAACCAAGATTTTGTTAGCTAATACACTTCTCCTCCCCATCCTTGATTACGCCGATGTCTGTTATCTCGACCTGACCGAAGATCTTTTAAATAAGTTAGAACGCTTGCAAAACTTATGCATTCGATTTATTTTCGGCCTAAGGAAGTACGATCATGTTTCGGAATATAGGAGGAAACTTAACTGGCTCCCTATCAGACAAAGGCGTAATCTCCATGTCCTCTCTGTTCTTTATGCTACTCTTTACCACCCATGGTCGCCCCCTTACCTAAAGGAACGATTCAGGTTCCTTAGCTCCTTTCCAATCCAGCATACCTTGCGATCTGCCAGTGACAATAAACTTAAAATCGCCAAACGTAACGCCGAGGGATACGCAGACTCGTTCACCATAAAAGCAGTCTTAATGTGGAACGCACTCCCAGCTGATATCAGACGAGCAAAATCTCTAGGGGCCTTTAAAAGTCGTGTCAAAAAGCACTTTCTGTCGCTGTAAACCTATTATTATTTGTGTTTAGGTATTTTAAATTAGTAATATGTAATGTAATATTTATGCCTCATTGCAGCGGGATAGATGATATTTTTAATGTTTAGTTTTTAGTTTTTAATTTAGGTTTAATTTAGAATTTAATGATTTGTATTTTTAATTATTACTTAATAAAATTACTTTTTCTGAAAAAAAAAAAAATATTTATGTATATACTTAATATGTATTATATCTAGATATATATGTATTATATGTATAATTTTTATCTGTTTATAGTATGTACCTATTAGAATGTACGTTTATGTAATTGTTTTTATTTTATTTTATTCAACGCAATTTCCCGTCTCACAGCAAGTACGGTCCATTCATGTAGGTTGCCTGGCAGAGATCACTTTAGTGATAAGGTCGCCTTTTGTTTGTAAGTTTATATAATGTTCTGTGTATATATGTCCATTTTTTATGCAATAAAGAATTTAATAATAATAATAATAATAATAAAATGTGTAAGATACCCATGATACTCTATGATGATACCCTGTATGTATTGAAAAAGTCCGTACCAAAATTGGTTTAGTACCTAGTTTTGGAGGAAACCTGTAACTATGTCTATAGAACCACAGATAAGAAAATAGTACTGACGTAGTAAGTGGCCACACAATATGTATATACATAATAGTACTTATGCGTTGAGATGTGGGTAGAAAATAAAAATGCAGGAACAAAGCGGCGGGACGGTAAAAAAACAAAAAAAGGAGAATTTTGATGTACCTTTTTTGCGGTCTCATAACATGTTTCCTTACAAAGTTTGATACCTGTAGACGGGGAGATGCCATTATATTAGACTTAGAGCATGCAATGTACCGAAATTTTAAATTACTTAGCAGCAGGGTGCTTACTAGCTATGGGCTATGGCCGAAGCCCATCGACCGAAGCCTCAGAAGATCAGTAACAATTAAAAGATTATCCCGGAATTACTACTGTCGGGAATAGAACCCCTGTCCTTCATCCTATAAGACCACAGCGCTCACCACTGCGCCAGGGCGATTATCAAAAGGCGGGCTTGCCTTTATTTTTATCTTTCTCAGAGATAGATCAACCTCCAGTCTCCACCCTCCAATTAACCCTACTATACCTGTACTTGTAGTATTATCAAACCCTACTATAGCTATAGTGGACCAGCTACAGCTGTAGCAGCAACTGGGCATGGGTCTCCTCTCAGATTGGAAAGGGTTACGTAGGGGGCCCGTACCCAGGTGGAGGTTGAAGCATTGGTCGGCCAAAACTTCGGTGGTTAGATGGAGTTAACCAAGACGCCAAGCGGCTTTGAGTAAAAAATTGGAAAACGAGTGCAAAGGACAGCGACAGATGGAGAAATCTTCTGAAGCAGGCCCGGGCCCATAAGTGGCTGTAACGCCAATGATGATGATGACATTGGGGGCCATAATCAAGCCCACCAGTCTAGCCAAGGTAGGATTGGAAGACTTCACAAGCTTTTGAGAAAATTATGCAGTCTCAGGCATGCAGGTTTTCGCACGACGTCTTCCTTCACTGGTATGTACTTAACTCCATAAAAACGTGCATGACCGGTCAGAGTTCGTACTTCGAACCCTCTGAATAGGCAGGCTCAAGTCTATCACTTGGCTATCATCACTTTTACAGCCTCCATGCTTACGTCTTTGTAATCTTCAGGTGCAATTTTCGAAACTAATGATATTGATCCTCCCATTAATAGACATCTCATTGCCTAATAAATTAAACAAAAGGATTATACTTAGGCTATAGTCAAATTCCTCAACTCGTTTTTGTTGCAAGGAAACTAAACGTTTCTCAACCCTAATCGTTCCAGTTTGGTAACGGTATCTAATACGTTAGTAGGTTTTAAGGTATTATGTAGCACTGAACTCTAAATACAATAATAGAAATGGTAATGGTTTATATAGAATTCGATATTTTATACGGTCTACACACACAAAAATATCACGAGTAAAATGAACCTTCACTGCCTACTTTTAAAGCTCGATTTCGTTCATTACATCTAAAACCAGTACAAATGGTCCAAGCGGACCTTGGGAAATAAAAATCGATTATGCTGACTCTCAATACTTACCCTACTGTTGTCTTTCGGGGCTCGCTTATCGCCGATTTTGAACAACGCACTCAATATCGACATGTACAGAAATAAAATTCGAAACAATTTATCCAACATCTTATGCAACGTAAATTAAATTGTAGTGCTATGCTCATGCCATGCTGATAAGTTTACTTTTGCCATAACGCAAAATGATGGGTCAGTCAGTGCCCATATTGGCAAAGACTATCTCATGCATTTACCTGATCTAAATTTATTCTGATTTCCTTGGTATTATGGTATTAGGATAGAAGTCACGCAAGCCTGCCTGAAAGTGGAATGTTGAATAGCCTTGGAATAAGTCTAGGAATAACGCGCTCCAATGTTGCCCGAGCTTGATATAAATAAAGGCCTGGACAGACGCAAAGCGCGGCGGACCATCATAATGTACGATATGTATAATGCGAGGAAGTCAAGGAACCGAAAGAAGCACACATTGCGCAGCGTGACTCGTAATATGTCTTTCTTGTAACTACTGATGGCTCTTGTCTTGTCTCAAATAAAAGATCTACCTTGATCCTGCGCGGTGAGGTATTAATCGATCTATTTTGTGATTTGGAGCTACACAGGCGCGAATGCGATCGACATAATTGTCTATTCTCTCATTGACTCGTCAGTCGATAAATATATCATCCACTGCATACAATATGATCTCTTGGAGGGATTTCCACAGTGCGCTTTCTATTGCGATGTCAGGGTCAGGCCCAGTCTATCCTTTTTCGAGCTTTGTGCGTTGCCTATCAATAGCAGTTCATATTATCCCCGCAGATATAAAACCAGAAACCAACTACATTTATACACATTATTATACTCTAGATCTAGAAGCCTGGCGTAGCTGCCATCGCCAATGCCATGTCCAAGCCTTAAAAGAGGCGACATGTCATTACCTTACTTGATGAGACTTAAAATTCCTTTGATGGCCATAACTATGCAAGCGTGTTTTCAAAGAAACTTAGCATCTAGGCATGTGAAAATAAATTGCAGTAGTAAATAAAAATTCTTTGCTTAAACGTGCAATAAATAAATGGTGTAGTAGTTTTACCGAGATTTAAAAAGAGGCTTTTATAAGACTACTGATGCCCGCGACTTCGTCCGCGTGGAATATGTTTTTTGATTCCCACGGGAACTCCTTAATTTTCCGGGATAAAAAGTAGCCTATGTCACTCTCCAGGTCCTCAACTATATTCATGCCAAAAATCACGTCGATCCGTTGCTTCGTTGCAGCGTGATTGAAGGACAAACCAACAAACCAACAAACAAACACACTTTCGCATTTATAATATTAGTATGATTTATTCACGTACTTCATCCACCCTGAAAGTAAACCTTTGAAGATGACAGGACTGTGTGTGGTGACGCGCTCTCCAAAAGGTTTTGTCCAGTTGTGGACCGATGCTGGTTGATGAATGTAATAAATGTTGCTCTATAACTATATGACTATGAATGTTGTAGGTATTGGTAAATCTTTTTAGAAATAATGAAAGTTAAATAAATACCTTGTACAATTTCTGAACGAAAATTAATTTAAAAAAGCTTATAGTACGTTTTGTACAGCAGTGCAACACCTCAAATTGGCAGACCACTCGATATGTGTTGGGGTCGGTACTCAGATACGAATCCTCTATGGCCAACATCAAAGGTCCCATCCCCCAGGTGCCTCAACACAGATTTTCAGTGGCCGCCATATTTCCCACGGTAAAAATTAAAAATTCTATAAAACCAGAGATCAGATCCACGATAAACCGTTTCCTACGAACTATCCGTTGAACCGTGAAAGAATCCGTTAACTCGTAAAAATCTATCACGAATTAACTGCATAGTTAACAATGTGAACACGTATTCTTACAGTTCCTGCCTATTATAATAGGTGTCTGATTGCTTCAGCCAAAGACAATATATACATTTAAAATAATCTATGCTTCAGCTAATGATTTCTTGTGTTGTTTTTTTCCAAACCCATGTGGCTAGTCTTCGCATACAAATATTATCTTAACAGATTTAAGTTGGGATTTTAGCATGTTCTTGGGTTCTTTGTCCTAGCACGTTTCTGGTATTCACTTTTTTTAAAGTTAAGTAGTTAAGTAATAAGTACATACTTATAAATACTAAGTAATATACCTACTGAACTTCGAAACTGTTTAGCAATAAATGTCTTTTTGTATATGTTAAATATTTAAATTGCATGTCCAGGTTCTTACTCTGAACACTGAAATGCAGACACGCCTCATCCAATAAATTTCAATAGCAGCAAACATTTCGATAAAATTAAGTACTTATATTGCAATTGGCAAGCCTTTAACGTCACCACAAGTGTTATAAACTATTGCAATTTAAAAAAAATATCGCTACGGAATTGACCGAGAAAAACCCTCTGCAGCTGCTCTCGTATTCACCTGCCCGGCTTTGTCATGTTACCTTTGACATTCTTACCTATAACTAAAGGTTGGGCAAACAGAATGCGTGATAGTAGCCTAAGTAGCCTAAACACACAAGAGATCGCACAGGACAAAACGTTTGTATCGCAGGGTAACGCGTTTTGTCTTTTTGTCTAGTGGGAGCGGTTCATAATAAAGATGAATGATGCGGATGTTTTGTACGTCAGTTACCTAATCAGTATTTAGCCGCATCGTTTGACCTTTGTCAAAGTTGGTGACATATTTATTCCATTTCCTATAACCTATAGTCCGACAAACTTAAATGTGACCCGGTGACAGCGTCGCTAGGATCTATGAAAAATAAAACAAAAACTAAACAGGCATAAAAATTTGATCCAATTTTGGCCAACGGGTGAGATAAGTTTGTAGGACTATACAGTTATTTTAAAAGAGGTGGACTGTATGGCGCATTCCGATGACATTTTGCTGTGCAGTTTCCGTTGCGCGTTCGGTTTGTTTCAGCCAGAAGTGTGACCGCACGACCACACATATTCTTTCGAATTTGACGCTTACTACATTTTATTATGTTATCATTTATTGAATTTTTTAGTGTGTAAGCCACGTAAACTTAATTGACCGTTTTCAACCGACTTCAAAAAAAGGAGGAGGTTCTCAATTCGAGGGTATTTTTTTTTTTTTTTTATGTTTGTTACCTCAGAACTTTTGACTGGATGGACCAATTTAGATGATTCTTTTTTTTATTTGAAAGGGCATACTTCCCATGTGGTCCCATAAAATTTTGTTCATTAAAAATCGTATCGTTTTTAAAATATCAACAATAAAATAAGTACTTTGTATAGCGTGTGCTTGTTGCTGTAAAGTTGGCGCGGGAGTTTGAAGTCGGTTGTTTAAAAGATTTTTTTATATTAAATTATTTGATTTGATTGAGTTGTAATTTTTACCCCGTTAAATATTTAAAATTCCCATTTTTAGTAAAACAAATGCTCTGTTATATTATGAGCTCTGTTATTTGACCCGCTAGCCACCCTACTCCCTATACGTTTAATGTCGTGTGTCCGTTGGGCGTCCATTAATTCCAATTATTATCTGTATTACTGATATTACTTTCAGCTCGCCCTTATTTCCTTGTGATATTTATTGAGCACTTGTGGTATCTACTATCTACTGAACGTATCTCGTACCTACAAGATTATGAGTAATTTTCACGCGCGAGCTCGCGATGGCGCGATTGCTGTGGTCTTCAAGTCCTGCAGCCATATTCTATTCAGTGACTATCAAAAAATGAATGCCACTGACATAATATATTTTTTATCCATTGAAGGTTTGCTATGAAAATGTTATTTTTATTTCATAGCAAATCTTCAATGAACCAAAAATATATTTCAGTGGCTTTAATTTTCAGAAAGCCACTGGGTTAGAGGAGGGCAGGACTTGGCAGACTTGACTTGACTCCGTTCTGGGCAGGGAATGTTTAGAAGTGAGGGGAAGATGTGTAGGTTAGTTATTTTTTTTATTTTTTTAAATTTCTCTTGTCTTATATGGTGAGGTATCACGCTATATCAATTCCTTTTACATAATATTATCTAATAACTCACAGACATTATTTACTACAAACACCGGAAATGATTACTTAGAAGTTAGATTAGATAAATTTTTAATTTAATGATTAAGTACTTATTTCAATAATTATTTCGTAATCACTTATTTTACTTATCAGAGCTATCAGGGTCAGCGCAATTCTGTTAAAACTGGATAGGTATTTTATTTTGTGTTCGTTTTCTGTGAATCAAACTGCTAGACCAGTATCTAAATATGTAATTATAAACATTACCGTGGTACTAAGATTAAGGTAGTAAGATTGTAAGATAGTTATTATCAAATTCTTAATATCACTAGTACTAGCAGTAGAAAGTGTTTTAAGTACATAGTAACTAGTAACTCTACTGGCTATATGTAGGTACAGCTATAATCTTTATGCAAGTTCGTTAACAAGCAATCTGCTTTTTTTCTGGTACTAATTCTGGTAATAATAAAGCTATAGTTAATTTTGGAACACTTTTTCTTAAGTTACAAACCCCGTACTCTATTAAAAACAGATTGGTACACTTTAAAGCGTTAAGTGTACTAAGCATTTTCAAGCACGACTTCGGCAATTGTCAAGTTAGCTTTACAAATAACAATGAGCGTGAAGAAGCAAAATTTTACATGGCTTGTCGTTAGGCTCCTAAAAAATTAAGTACTTTATAGACCCACAAACTTATCTGACCCGGTGACAGCGTCGCTAGTAAATATTAAAAATAATAAAAAAAAACAAAAACTAAACAGGCATAAAAATTAGTTCCGATTTTGGCTACCGGGTCAGATATGTTGGTGGGGACTATAATCCATTCCAATTCGTACTCGTAAATACCTTGTAATTTGTCTTTGTAATAAGGCTTATAATCGCACGAGAGCTATGGATGTTGGTCTAAAGTCAGTCAAACTATTAGCTCTGAAACCGTTCAACAACTTGAAGTCTAAGTTGTTATCACAATTTACTAAGTAAAAAATTGTTAAATATACTTAAGAAAAGTTGTTATAGCATAATCTAGAATCAAGACAAATAGATTAATTATTATAAATAGTCGCGGTTATATTATACTTTATAAGTTTTCATCATTGAAATATATTGTGTACAGAAATAACTATCAGAACAAAAAATAAAGATTTCCAACACTACCATTTTGTGCAGTCATAAATTTTTGCTCTCGAAACAAAATTTTCGTTCGAGTTATCAATGTCACGGTCTCTTCGAGGAGGAGGTGTTTGCCCTGAACGTTCGTGGTCAACGCGATGGATATTTTAGAGTCGACAAAAAGAAGGTAGGTAGTTTTTTATTTTGCATAAAATTGCCATTAGGTATAGTCTAGGCGGTAGAGTCCATGACTCATGGATCATGGTACCATTGTTGTCTAGATGGTAAAGTCGATAGACCAGTAGGTACTAGACCAAGACAGTGAAAGTGTCACTTTGAGTTGGTCCGCATAAAATGGCAAACTTGACAACGACGTGGATTTTTTAAAAGAAGACTTTTAAAAGAAGATTTTTTTTTCTGAAGAAACACTTCAGAAAAAAAAATCAGCGAATAAAATTCTTCTTTTGTAAGCAAAAGCTTACCAGAGATAATTTAATTTAAGTAAGTAAGTAAATATTGTAAATCCTGCAATTAGAACAATTTTCATGGTTGGCTGGGGACACAGAATAGTGCATGACTTAAAAATGAATAATAATAGATCAAGGCAAAACACGTAGTTATTAGTTCCCTACGGAGCACGCACTTTCCGATCACATGTACAATTTGATCGATCCGCTGACAAACAATGTGTTGAAAGAAAAATGTATTAGCCCTTGTCTAAAGCATTCGAAGGGGTCCTCTGAACACGCCCTTTTTGGCGATTGCGTCGGAAGCAGTAGAAATGCAGCGGGATTATGCAGCAATCTGCCGAGGGGGCGCCCACCCCAAAAGTATCGTGTTGCCAGGATTAATTGGTGTTTACCCCGGGCCTTGGGGCAAATATCTTCGAATCATATCACGCGAAATTAGCAACGGTTATAATGCAAAATTAATAATGCTGGAACATCATGCGGAGGTACAATTTGTGGTTGGACGTGAGGGCGGCGAAAGCTTAAGGATCTCTCCACAAGACGATACGAAGTCTGAAGTACCGGAGTATTAAATGTATTCCCCACAACGTCTATGTACCATTTCATAACATTTATTTTAATGACCCTATTTTTATTACTCACTACATAATATAACAATACGTACTCGTATCTAGGTGGAAAAGCGCCTCCAGCGCTGAATTTGTCAAGCGGTACAAAGGCTTCATCTATCATCGTGATGTTTGCAGTTGAAACCCTTCATTTTTAAATCTACCGCCGTTTGAAGTAAATCCGCTGTAGGAGTCAGATTGCGTTTGGAAATGCGGTTAGTTGTTTTCTCATCAAACATAATGCCATGTATCCTGAACTTTTCTGAGTTCTAATCTTTCAGTATTTAATTAAAGAGTATCGCATCTCTCAAAGTCCCTCTTCTTCATCAAATTATAGCATTAAGTATTTAGTCTATTTTACCGTAAATCAGGTTACTTATTAATTGCTTGAGAATGATAACTAAGTAGCTACATTACGATAAATATCCCGCTGTGATAAGTGCTGATATTGACGTCTCAAATGGGCATGAATAATCTAAAAATATGACGAGTACATTTATCACAATATAAGTAGCAGTAGATAGGTTCGATAATAACATTCCTTGTACTTAATCCAAAATTTCTCATCTGGGAAGAATTTAAAACAGATCAATTTTGTAGACGGTCGGAATGGTTGAGTGCATTCTGGACGAGGCGGCCGGTTGAGGAATGCAATTGGACAATACGACGACGTCGGTTTGATAGATGGGATCCAATAAATTGTTGACTCAGTAGAGTCGGTACCTACCTCTGTACGAGAGCCCTCGTGTGCCCTCACTACTACAAAGGCATTAAATATAACAGTCATTTAATTAAGAATCTAAAATAAATCTTGTGTCTCCAGAAATTTTGTGCACGATAATTTGGGTTATAACTGATAGGTCATTTCTTAATTTTGACCCATTAAAATAGGAGTGCCTCCAAAATTCAAAATTCAAATGATTTTTATTCAAATAAACTTTTACAAGTACTTTTGAATTGTCGAGTGAAACTACCACTGGTTCGGAATGTTTCGGAATGCTCCTTGTCTCTATACTTTATTTACCTACCATAATATACTTCATTGTAACCAAGGAACAAGAAGCTTTTAATTCGCTGCAAAATCCGGTAAAACAGAAAAAAACTTAAAACAGTGGTAAAACGTGCAGCATGGGATGATTGACTTTTTTAGTGGATTATAGCAAATTAGTAAGCTTCATGTTCCTTGATTATCATGGACTTCCGCAAAGTAACGTCTGCTTTTCAACCGACTTCAAAAAAATGAGGAGGTTCTCAATTCGACTGTACTTTTTTTTTATGTTTGTTACCTCAGAACTTTTGACTGGGTGGACTGATTTGGATGATTCTTTTTTATTTGAAAGGGCATACTTCCCAAGTGGTCCCATATAAATATTATCGAAATCGGTCAAGCGGTTTTTAAAATATCAACAATAAAATAAGTACTTTGTATAGCGTGAGCTTGTTGTTGTAAAGTTGGCGCGGGAGTTTGAAGTCGGTTGTTTAAAAAGAATTTTTTATATTAAATATCTATATATTTTATATTTTTTATATCTAAGTTTATTGTATATCAGTATTTGCAGAGGCTGTTACTTTACAAATGGCGTTACACTTACAAGTCTGTTTTGTTAAAAGAAATGTTTGACCTAAACGGAGAGGAGACTATGGTCAAATTGAACCACATTAATATTTCATGTCCCGAAACCCGATTCGGGAGGCACGAGCCACCTGAATGGAATGGTAATACCTCCGTCCTGTGTAAATTAGCCGTCTTCGCTTTACTTACGTTGACGTTTCTCTTCACTTCTGTCGTTTCTTGTCATGTAAAAAGAATCACTCTGCAATAATTGCCTTTACTTTTATTTTACAGCGCATTGATAAAAGACAAGTACTTGGGTTCTGCGTCAGTGTTTACATTAACAATAGGCATGATGACAGTAACCAAGAATCAATGAAATTGTGAATTTATCTAATGAAATAGGATTCATGGATTATAAAAAACGTATTTATTTTTCTATTTCGAGTGAGATTGCTATTTATTTTGATAATATAAAACTATAAAATACAGCAATCCGCCATATTGGATAAAACACTAAGAAACTAATGACGTCACAATTGTTTGTTTTTGAGCTTTGACTATCATACTATCTTTACTGCACACTGCACAGAGTACATTGGTAAAAACAATAGTGACGTCACAAACGACGCCATGACACCGCCGAACGTTTTGGCGTGAATTTTAAAATTTAAATTTCAAATGCCAATTTTATCTACCAACCCTTATTTTTCTGCTGAAATAAGATATTTTTTCGAAATAGTATATACTTCCGAACATAATCTGACCATTTTTCAAAATCAGTCATCATGCCTATTGTATATTGCAGTCAACCACTGCTAGCAAAAGATTTTTATCCTCTTAAAAGTCCTCAGTTATTTAAGATACTAACGAAGCTTAGAGAAACGTCATATTTCATACGAGTAACATTTTAATTTTCATTTCCAGGGGATTTCTTGGGATGGATGCGATGGGCTCAATTAAAATCAGCAAGCCAAGCCATAGATAGCTTTTTTTTTTATCCACTACAAGTTAGCCCTTAACTGCGATCTTACCTGATGGTAAGTGATGATGCAGGTTAAGATGGTAGCGGGCTAACCTTTTAGGGGCATGACAGTTATATTGAACCCATACCCCTCGGTTTCTACACGGCATCGTACCGGAACGCTAAATCGCTTGGCGGCACGTCTTTGCCGGTAGGGTAGTAACTAGCCACGGCCAAAGCCTCCCAACAGGCCAGACCAGGGAAAATTCAGAAATTATAAATTCCCAAATTGACCCTGCCGGGGATCGAACCCGGGACCTCCGCACGTTAAGACAACAGCGCTACACACTGCGCCACGGGGGTCGTCAAAAATGCTATGTTCGTGGGCATGTAGTGAGAATTTAAAAATACTCAAAAAATCCTTTATCACAACTGTAGATTGACGAAATACCAAACGACGACAACGGAAGTGTCGGTGTAAAAGTTTTAATTTATTAATAGCGTTATCTGTCGCGTGGAATCCCCAAATAAATCAGCGCGGCGACAGCATCTGCGTCCGCTCAACGATTTTATTAAATTCCCGATTAAATAGCCGCCGGTAACGAAAGCTCCTCGATATTATTATCGCGAAATCTCGACACCTCACCTCGACTCGCCTCGCCCGGTTTGTAATTACGGCCCCTTCGACCTGCGACGTCCAAGTACCCTTTCGATAGATTTCTAAGTACTTTGCTTGCTTCCTGTGCCTATTTCCGTACTCAGACGTTCGGACTTCGGACTAAGTGCTGATTTTTGCTGTGTATAATACCTGAATTCGATTTTATTGACGTTTGAATTGAAAAAGCTTAAAGTATGTACTAAATGAAGATTTGGACATCCTATCCCTATCCCTACCCCATCTATACCCTATCTATTATAATATCAAAAGTCAGTTTTTGTAGATCAAAAATGGTTAAGTCAAGCCAAGATAAGATACTTATATTATAAATGCGAAAGTTTTGATGGATTTTTTTTACTCAATCGCGCCAGAACGGCTTAACGGATCTGGCTGAAATTTGGCACAGAGATCTAAGATTATAGCCTGGAATAACACATAGGCTACTTTTTATCCCGCAAAATAGCACTACAATATAATAAAGAGCACCCGCAAGAACCAAGAAACCTCAGTCCACGCGGATGAAGTTGCGGGCATCAGCTAGTCTAAAATAAATCATATTTCCAGGAATATGTTACTGGGTAATAGTGGTAACTAAGGGTTACGGCGCTATGCTCTAGTCTAAATAAATGAAGCCATTAAATGAATATATCGATGGCATTGCAAGTAACGACAGGTTGCCCGTACCCGTATCTTCTCATTTATCTAAATGGTGACTTGACCCGTTCACAACCAGGCCAGGTTCAGTTCATTAGCCTGCCTCAAAGGCTTGTGAGTAGGTACTTATCATTAACAAACGATTCATTTACCTATATCAACAGAGCTGATAAGACCATATGAATGTAAGATTTACTTAATTTAGGCCCTAAAATCACTGCTATAATATTATATATTGCTCAAGATTTTTTTTCTAGTATCTATCCATACTAATAATATAAATTCAAAAGTGTCTGCCTGTCTGCTACACTTTTACGGCCCATCTGTTCAGCCGATTTTGATAATATTTGGTACAGCGGTAGATTGTATCGCGGGAAAGGACATAGGCTATTTATTTCGGAAAATTAAAGAGAGCAGTATTGGAGTAGCAGATGTTCTGAAAGTCAAGTCACATGCTTATAACCTAATACAAAGCACATATTAAGTATATTTTCCTTAATTTAACAAATGTTCTTTATACGTGTATGAGGTAAGGCCCGGAGTTAGGAAGTTTTCGGTGTTTCACCCGCGTGCCTCGGAGAGCACGTTAAGCCGTCGGTCCCGGTTATTATCACTAACATGATAATAGTCTTTAAAGCCCGCCAACCCGCATTGGAGCAGCGTGGTGGGTGTAAGCTCTAATTCCCTCTCTCCTATGAGAGTGGAGGCCTGTACCCAGCAGTGGGACGTTAATGGGCTGTAGTGGTGGTGGTGGTGGTGGTGGTGGTATGAGGTAAAAGTAAAACAGCAGGTGGCAAAGTCAAGACATTTGTGTATTAAAGTAATCCATACTCCATACTAATATTATAAATGCGAAAGTGTGTCTGTCTGTCTGTCCGTCTGTCTGTCTGTCTGTTTGTCTGTCTGCTACGCTTTCACGGCCCAACTACTCAACCGATTTTGATGAAATTTGGTACAGAGATAGATTATATCCCAGGGAAGGACATAGGCTACTTTTTATCCCGGAAAATTTAAGAGTTCCCGCGGGAATCAAAAAACATCAATCCACGCGGACGAAGTCGCGGGCATCATCTTGTATTACAGAATTAATTGTAAGTACCTATGGAATGAAATACTTTTTTTCTAAACTAAAATTAAAACTAAATCTTGGATTTAAAGAAAGGAATTAGAATAACATCAAGTCGCTATGGACACCAACAAACGTATATCGTTTAAGGCAACATCACGCCTGTCTTCTAAACAGGTGTTATGGCCTTATTTAGGAGGCTACATGCATGGCCCCGTGATAAATGCACATACCGCGTCGTATGTTTCTGCTAATGGTTACCTGTAATGGCTTTTCACATGATTTTACCCTTTACTTCTTCAATTACAGCATTGAGAGGAATTTTATTAGCTATTTAGAATGACCTATAGCTCATGCCCGCCCTTTAACTTTTCAGGATAAAAAGTAGCCTATGTGTTATTAGACTATAATCTATCTCTGTACCTACAAAATTTCATACAGATCCGTTCTGCCTTTCTGGCGTGATTGAGTAACAAACATCCACCCATCCAAACTTTCATAAAAAAATTGTATAGAAGTATAGATTAAATGCAAAAGTTATTATTATATTTTTGTTTGGTGATTCATGCTCAAGAGTCAAGACGGTCTCACATAATTTACTAACAACACCAATACAAGCAGTAAAATAACTGTTAGTTACTTCACTGCAAGGCTGAATGAATTATCCAGAAGTAACAATAGTTCCAAGTAAAGTAGCAGTGAAGTCAGACACTGATTAATAACAAAACGCAATACAAACAGTACGCCAAGAAATGTAAACAATTCCAGCTGATGGTGAAAACAAAAACACCTTCGACCAGCCATGCACATAAAAATGCTTGATGTGCATTTGCAGAACGCAAGCTGGGCAAGTGAAACGGTGGTGTTTTAAATACAGTGTCAGTTTCGTGTGGCTCGTAAAAGACCACTGTTGACAGATAACGTCCGTATTCACTATTCATGCTGCTAATTCTTGGAGAAACGTGTCTAAACGATCCAATTTGGTTACAGCCGATATGATCGGGACTGATTTGTCGGAGCTGGCGAAGCAAAATACACGGTTGTCAGGGCAAAGACAGATGACGAGTGTAGTGTAGTGTAGTTGCTAGGCAAGTAATTTAGACGGATCTCCGGTACTTGCTTATACGTTTCAAAATTCTACCCTTCTGTGCAGAGCCTCTATGAAAAAGTCGAAACTTCATGCACGTCCTGCTGGAGTACATAACTGTTGCATTACCAACGCGATAACTAAGCCCAAATTGCTAAGATCTTGGCAACTCGTGCGGTCTCCTAAACTGAGGAAGAAGATAGTTGAACCGACCTCTTTAAAAGCTCGTTTAAGTCTAGTCCGGTAGAACTTTTTTCAAAGATTGTACCAACCAAATTGGATCGTCTGTCATCACGAATACTCATGGTGCATACTTGCTGCATAGAACGAGTTCGGCACGTGGCAAACAACCTGGGAAAGGTCTTACGTCGACGACCGATGGCACCTGCCGCCTACATTAAACTGTTCCTTTTTTCCGTAAATAGTTGCCTAAGGCCAGTTGTCTATCTGTTGCGATTAAATTGCGCGTTGGTAATTTGCTTGCAAAGAAGCTTTATTGTTTCAGAAACCTTTTTTGTGTGCAGGTGTGTTAAAGTTAAGGTTGTAGGACGAAATATTTGTCCTTTACAATGTAAGCTAAGTAGCTTGTGTTAATAGGTATTGCTTGCAAAGTAACTACTGATGGTGTGTCATCTACTAATCACCCCCAGTAAGAATCATCATCAGCTGGCATTCCCGAGTCAACTTACAGACGCTCAGTTATGCTATAGTGGATTGCACTAGTAATAGTTAAAGCATATAATCAGGTTGTAGCTGTCCTGCAAGGACAAACAAACTTAATATATAGACTGACTAGAGGTCGCCCGCGACATCGTCCGCGTACAATTGTTGATTTCCTATGAGATTATGAAATTTTCCCGCTGCAAACAGCCTATTTATAGAGGCTTTATAGCTTATGAAGGTTTTTTTATTATTTAAAACTGATAACTTAAATTATGCTAATTTTCATGTCTATACAAAGTCATAAAATTTGTATGTAACCTTTCACACCCATTTCACCCTTTTTGGGGTCGATTTTCGTAAAATTGCTTATACAGGTTATTATTATTTAAAGCTAATAACCCATAACCCGATTTATAAGTCTCTTACTTCAGAAACATAGGACTTTCATACAAACTTACAACCCCCATTTCACCCTCTGTGGGATAGATTTTCCTAAAATTGCTTATACAGTTTATTATAACTTAAACTAATAACCTAAATCCCGATTTTCAAGTCTCTTACTTCAAAAACTTGGAACCCTTATGTAAGCTTCCAACCCCCATTTCACCCCTATTAGGGTACATTTTCGTAAAATTGCTTAAACAGGTTTTTATAATTTATAACTAATAACTTAATTGCCAATTTTCATGTCTCTAACTTCAAAAACAAAGGACTTTCATACAAACTTCCAACCCCTATTTTAACCCCTTAGGGGTGGATTTTCTCAAAACCCTTTCTTAGCTGGCGTCTGCACCATACAAGGAATCTACCTTCCAAATTTCAAGTCTGTACGCTTTGTAGTTCCTGAGATATCGTGATTAGTCAGTCAGTGAGTGAGTGAGTGAGTGAGTGAGTGGTATTTCGCTTTTATATATATAGATAGAAGATAGAAGAAGATAGATAGATGAACATATAACCCTGTGCGTACCGTAGTCGGGTAAAAAGCTATTGAACGCTATTTTGGTCATATTCGTGGTTGATAAATACTATATCAAAATAGGTATGTAAATTTGATTAATTAATTAATTACACTTTTGCTTATTTATCGGGAGTTAAACGGGCCAATCATTTATAATTATGCTCCATTAAAGGGGTAATTTATAAAATGTGATTACGTTGATTCTGCACCCACATACAAACCCTTGCACCTTTGGGTTATCGAGTGAACGTCCATTACGTAGGTGTTGCGAACAGCTGCGCTATCGAAACATTGTCGACAAAATTATCGATACCTATGATAAATGATTATGGGCTCGTGTGGGAAATGCACTTTACTTATTTATACCTAATGGCAATGGACTCAGCGGGGCTTCTGAATTTCTGAAACATAAATATCTATCAAACATAATAATAATACTTACTATGGGTGTATTTTGATTTTTTATGTTAATATGACAGTAATTTTTTAATTGACTGCCTCGTTGGTTTATTGTTTTGCAAGTTTCATTAATCATCACCAGGTCTTGGATCCGATCTTTTGGAGTTCTATATTTTTATGCTTAGAAATTCTCAGTATGGTTACTTACTAACTCGGTCTTCGGAGTTATAAAGTTGGCGGTGTATTGCCAAGGTTAATTATGTATCCCACAGCCATAACAATATTATCTCTCTAGCCAAACTATTGAGCTAATTAAGCCACATGAAAGTATTCTGAGACCAATAGTTCATAAATTATGTTGTTAAAGAATTTAATGTTGCATAAACATACAAAAACACGAGTCTAATTAATTATGTTAATGCAATTAAGTGTTATAAATGAGATTGAAGTGCAATTATCGCCTGATGAACCTTCACAACTATATAAAGTATTATACCTACTTATATTGTTAATTTAACTTCATAACGGATTTAGTAGTTATGCTAACGATTTATGATGATATTTATGATGCTTATGTCAACGGCTTAGATTTGGTTTAAAACTAATCTTAACACCGTTATTAAAAAAAGAGAGATGATACATTAAGCAGTTCTTAAAATTGAGTAATAAAAAGACGTGATTTTTTTTACTCAATTTTATTCCCTCTTTTCAGGTACGAAACGAAGTGTAACGAACATACAGCAGTTTGATTGATAAAACACAATAGTTATTATCGTCATAAAGTAAGTGCTGTCTAGTTATTTAAGTATAAGTTTGGGTGTAGTTTTCGCTTTCCGCTTGGCTAACCGAAGCCAAAAGAATAGCTGCATTATTTTTAGTCATGGAACAGGCTTTTCTTTTATAAAAATGTATTCTTTTTAGTTTAAGAAGCTAGGTTCCCTTACAGTGCTTATAGTCAGCTATAAACAAGTAATTTTGTGAGAACTAAAAAAGAACTTAATGAAGACTGTCACTTTCCTCTGACTTTTCACTTTTCACCCCACCACTGCCACGGCCAGTTCTCAAAATAACACTTAAATATATTAGGTAAGATGTGTAAAGTATATCGATGTTCAAAACAGAAATAATACCATACTGCAGACATTCCTTAAGTGAAAGTATATTATGATGGTTTATTAAAACGATCAATAAAACGGACGTATCGTTTAATTAGTTGTTTTTATTGGTCGTCTTGGGCATCGAGCGGGGCAGATGCGGCGCCAGGGCTGGGGGAGAAACGTCACGACTCCACTCATACTCGTATGTCGGAGCGTTCCCTTCGATGGACTGCTAGATTCAGAACCGGCGGTTGTTTTACATGGATGATTAAATATACACAGAGAAAAATAATAAATTAAGATGTGTGAATACTAAGGTTGTCTTTAGGTATTGTGAGAGGTTTTAATTGTTTTATTGGTCGTTTTGGGCATCGAGCGGGGCAGATGCGGTGCCAGGGCGGGGGATGGGATGACACGACCCACTCATACTCGTATGTCGGGGCGTACCCTTATAGATGGATTGCTAGATATAGAACTGATAGCAGTTTACTTGGACGGTATTTGATACCGTTCATGTAAACACGATATGAAATTGCTTGCTACACTTTCGCCGATGTTAAAAAATAATTTTCGCTTCACTCATTATTTTTAAATTAATGTGCATGTCTTTTTTTGGGGGTTTTAATTAATATAAGTCTCTACAGCTCGCAAAAACGTTGTGATTTCATATTTAAAGTAATTCTTCCACCAGATCTCTGACTATTCCTCGTATGAACTCATTGTGCTCGTTTCGGGCCACACAACGAGGGTACGTCCTGTCACAGCTCGCAGCGATAATGTCTATCGATCCAGACGCGAAGCAACAGAAGTGCAGCGCCTAGCTACCTCACTGTTGCTAATGGGATTTGCCACGTGAAAATATTACCTACTACATAGATGACGACTCCTTAATTTTCCACGAAAAAATTAGCCTACGTATGTCCTTCGCCGAAACACAAACTATCCCTGTACCAAATTTCATCAAAATCGGTTGAACAGATGGACCGTGAAAGCGTATAGCAGACAGACAGGCACACTTTCCAATTATAATATACTTAATTAAGTATAGATGGATGCTACGTACTAAAATCCTACGTCAACGCGTAATTTAGTCTGTGTGTCTTTTCGTCGTTTTAATTACAGAATAAACTTGCGATTGAAGGTACGTTTACGTGTACGTTTGAAACTCTCATTTAGAAGTAATCTATGACAGTAACCCCCCATATGTAATTCCGCCCTCGTATCGTAATTTTTGCGGTGAATAATAATAAAAAAGAGCCAAAGCGGTCGCGACTCGCAAGTCCTAACATGTACACAATAAAATATAATGATTGCACATTTCATAGCATCGCTGTCGATTTTATGCGTGTTTTTGCGGCGGGCGCGACATCAATATGCATTCGAGTCGCGTGCTACGCGCCCGGTCCTTCAGCTGTTTCTTCTATGCGGCGGCGTTAGGGTTGCCAACCGTTTTTTCAACCGACTTCAAAAAAAGGAGGAGGTTCTGAATTCGACTGTATTTTTTATTTATTTTTATGTTTGTTACATCAGAACTTTTGACTGGGTGGACCGATTTGGATGATTCTTTTTTTATTTGAAAGGGCATACTTCCCATGTGGTCCCATATAAATTTTATCGAAATCGGCCAAGCGGTTTTTAAAATATCAACAATAAAATAAGTACTTTGTATAGCGTGTGCTTGTTGTTGTAAAGTTGACGCGGGAGTTTGAAGTCGGTTGTTTAAAAAGATTTTTTTATATTAAATTATTATCGGCACGATAATTTCAGAATAAGCTCTTAAAAATATCTCTATAATATATTATAATAGTACACCTCAGTAAAAACTACTAATTGTGCATTAAAAGAGTAAAAAAAGACAAAAACTATTTTACTCTTTCTCTCTTATTCATACCTATACTGATTATTATGAGCTTCTTCCTAACACCTAACTTATTCTTAAATATATCAAATAACTCTCAATTGAAATTTAATTTTTGTATTTTGTTCAAAGATTAATTGCTTTCATGCTAATCAAATTATGTATTTATTAAGCTATGCAAACATTTCTTTTACAGTTTGCGGGATCTGCCTATTAAAAGGAAACTATTTGACTGAAATATAGTACTTTTGCGTACTTAAAATCAAATAATACTTTTGCGTATTGCGTTTGCCTGGTGGGAGGCTGCGGGCGTGGCTAGTTACCACCCTACCGGCAAACACGTGTCGCCAAGCGATTTAGCATTCCGGCACGATGTCACGTAGAAACCGATTACGGGTATTGGTTAATTAAAACTGCCATGCCTCTAACAGGTTAGCACGCTACCATCTTTGACTGCATCATCACTTACCATCAGGTGAGATCGCAGTCAAGGGCTAACTTATGGTGGATAAAAAAAAATCTTCAACGGTATAATATAGTACGGTCGGCAACCCTAGCTACGCGGCCGGTCCGTCAGCTGTTTCTTCTATGCAGCGCGGCGGCGCAAGCTGCGTTCCGTATAAGGAAACCAGGCGCTCGCGGATGGATTACGAGTTACGTCGATTACATCGCAATTATCCGAGCGGGCGGAGCTCTGCCTACGTAACGAACCACTTTCGCGATCTTTGTTCAGCGCGACATTGACCCCGGCGATCGGCCGAACGAGCGAACTACTTATGTAATTTTTCGGCTACTCGTCTCATTGGCATGACCTTCGCAGTTCGCACTTGCGTCTACTGATTTATTGACATGTTTTTCTTCGTCGCAGGCCATCTTGTGTAGATAATAGATATATGACTGGCTTTGAGCATTGCTTTTTTCTTAATAATAAATACTACATGATGCCCGCGACTTCGTTCGCGTGGATTAAGGATTTTTTTATTTCTGCGGGAACTCCTAAATCTTTCTGCATAAAAAGTAGCCTTTGTCCTTACCCGGGATGCAACCTAACTCTGCACCAAAAGACACTGTCCAAATTCGCCTAAGAATCAACATACTTTTTAAATATACAGTAATTCTTAGCTTATTTTTTAACCGCCAGTTGACAGACATAGAAACGGCGAGATTAGTTTATTTTGGTTACTTTCACAGCATTATGTCATATGGTATATTATTATGGGGTAATGCTGCTGATATTAATTCTGTTTTTGTACTGCAGAAAAGGGCTGTTCGAGCCATATATAATATGGGACCACGAGAGTCACTAAGAGATAAATTTAAAGAAATTAATATTATGACAGTGCACAACCAATATATATTTGAAAATTTAGTATACGTGCATAAACACATTGATAAATTCAAGAAGAAAAGTGATTGTCATAATGTCAATACTAGAAATAAAAATAAACTTGTAATGCCTGCTTCTAGGCTTTGTAAAACTAGCAATTCGTTTGTGGGAAGCAGTGTCCGCTTCTACAATAAGCTCCCAGAAGGCATGTTGAAGATGTCTCTGAATAAGTTCAAAGTTAATGTAAAACGTAAACTCATTGAAAAATCTTATTACCATGTGAAGGATTACTTGAATGACAAGGAAGCTTGGCAATAATTTGCTCTAATGGCTCTGATAGTTCCTTAGTTAAGATTATTTGTGAGATGGTGATAATGAAAAAAAAAACCCCGGCTGAGTTTGTTGTGGGCTCTTCTCAGACCAGGGCGCGTTTGGAACCCTCGTAGCTTTAGTTTTAAGAAACCGTAACCGATTATCACCATCGTGTTTTTTTAAGTAAGTAATTTTTAACGTCAATAAGTGTACCTACAGTGTACCTATATTGAATAAATGATATTGAATTGAAAAAACCTTTATTCCAAATATTAGAATTCAACGGACACTTCAAATTAATTAAAAAATAAATAAATGGGTATGAAATTGACTACAGTACTTTTCTGTCTCTCGATTATTATCCACAGATAAATAACTTACAAGTTAAAATAATAAACAATACCACCGCTTGAGCGCTGGTTCCGTAACATAAGAAATAACATAAAAGCAGCTTGAAGCGCTGAATGCGCGAGTATTCTGAATCTCGCAACGCCATCTAGTGAAAGAACAATAAATTAATATTTATTGCGCCATCTGTAATGTTTTTGGTGAGCTACGACGTAACTTGTGTTTTCTACATACTGTTTACAGCTCTATTATATGATATTTATTTTCCAAGCAGATTGAGTCGAAATAATCTCAAAATTTGAAAATATTTTTGGTAATAAATAAAATCTCTGAAGTGTCCGTTGTTTAAATCTACATACAATAGTATTTATGTGTTATTTTGAATCCGTTATTGTATGTTTTATGACTGTTGGTTCTTAGGCGAACTTTGTATGGGCGCTGGTCAATGTCCTTTCATTCTGAAAAGATGAGCCGGTAAAGCGTAGCAGACAGACAGATTAACTTACTATGTTTATTTAGTTCTCAATTATTATAAAACGTGAGCCAACTATTTCCGTTTAAAACACTAGATAGATGTTCATTAGAAATAATAAACGGTTGCTTAGAATTATTTCAATAATTACCAGTAAGAAATAATTGATTCTGTGATTGTAAAGAAGATATGCTGGCAACTAAGACATTCTTTCTACTTTCCTCGCTATAATTTCATTTCAAGGAACTTAGTCGAGCATAACTACTGGGGAAGGCATTGAGTTGGGCATCACGTATCCAAAGGGAGGCCAGTTTCCTGAATAACGTCATTAATTTCTCAGATCGCAAATACTTCAAGCAATTGTGAACGTGATCATCATTCACATAGTAGACAACTAAGTGCACAATCCATACTAATATTATAAATGCGAAAGTGTGTCTATCTGTCTGTCTGTGTGTCTGTCTGTCTGTCTGCTACGCTTTCACGGCCCATCTGTACAACCGATTTTGATGAAAATTGGTACAGGGATAGGTTGTATCCCGGGGAAGGACATGGGCTACTTTTTATCCCGAAAAATTTAAAGGTTCCCGCCGCAATCAAAACATTTATCTGTTCAACCGATTTTAATGATATTTGGTGCAGGGGTAGGTTGTATCCCGGGGAAGGACATAGGCTACTTTTTATCCCGGAAAATTCAAGAGTTCCCGCGGGAATCGAAAAAACTTGGTCCACGCGGACAAGTCGCGGGAATCATCTACTTTCATATAAAAAATAAATTGTGAGAGTTCAATTTTTTTGCTGGTCGTTGCCTTTAAAACTCTTTCCTTCGGCTTAGACCAAAAAGTTCTCGTTGAGCACATAAAATAAACATATTTTCATTTTGGTAACCGATTTTAAAGAAATGTTACTATGAAACTCGATACTTTATTTGCTTGGGATTTAAAAAAACTAATGGCTATGCCAACACAGCCGCAGGCATGATCTAGTGTACCTACCTATCTTATTATAAATCTGTCTGTAGTATATACATAATGTAAATACAAGGTTAGTTTAAAGTGTAAAAACATTGTTAATTTAACACATTCTGTTAATTATCTCTGCAAAGTTAAATTAACCTAAAGCTAAACAACGAAGACGCGAGACTTCGAAAGCAATGAATTTTATAATAGAGTAAAGATCATAATTACTTACTGGTTGCGCCAGATTACCTTGTATAATTAATTAAAAATATTGTTTATTACTTGGTGCTTTCCTCTCTCCACTTTCCCTACCCAAAAGCAGCACTTGCACTACGCATCGACACTAGCGGCATCAAAAACGCTAGAACGCAAAGCTGCGGATTGGGACATAATTAAAAAAGTATAGTGTAACTCACTTCACGCTAGTTCGACGTCTTCGCAAAATTAGCAGCGTAATGGCCGTTCATATTGAACACTTTTTAATGTAAACCCATAATGTACCTTGGAAGGTTTCAATAAGAACATTCCAAGATTTCAGTGAATTGTGCTTGTGCCTAATTAATCAAAACATAAATAGTGGTGTCGAGAAGAAGAAGAGGTACTCGGGACACTCTTGCTGGCTGGCCGGACCTCGTGTGACGCTCCAGAATCATTCAAGTAAGTGCTGCTTCCTGTCTCGATTTCTTCCTTCTATTTTTTTTATTTTAGCACCATCTGTTTATAATTACCAAAAATACAGTCCGCTTCTCATTCGATATAAAATTTCACATAAAAATAATCTACATCGTAATTTGGCGCAAGCATAATTTTTTGGTTCCTTCTTCGACGGATATTTCCAGCGTATTTCATTTGTTAGAATACTTCTATAGGCTCTAATAAGTGGGATATTATAATATTTACATATAATATTCATTGCGAATATATGTATTTCAATTGTAAAGAAAAAACGTGACATTGCGTCATCATTTTTCATTGTCTAAATACTGGCATGAACGGCTTATAGCATTGAGCTAGCTATTTCCCCAGTTAGGCATACTTATAATCTACACATATTTATGTATATTTGATAAATATAGTAGTTTATTCATATAATATTAACAATTAAAATACATCTTGAATATCTCATAATACCTTCGTATTTAGCTATACTTCAAAAGTTACATAACTCTTAAGTTCTAACGCATAAGTTCGAGATTCGTTTGAATAGGTCTCGGGTCGATCACGCGATCGATAAGTACAAACCGACCGCGTCATCATTGAGCGCCTTCTATGCGCTTGCTTACCGATTACGTAACCTACTCAATTCATTTGACTTTGTTTGCCTATTATTTTGCGCATTTGAATACTTATTATTTTATGTGATTTCGTTAGCTTGTTAGTTACCTACGTGTTATCAAAATGCCTAAGGTAAATTCTAAATCTAGTGAAGGTGATAAAGATATTCAAGATTCTAGACTGTCTATCTTACTTGCTAAACGTGAAGCTATATTTAGAATTATGCAAAGTATCTATGAATTAACTCGTGAAACCGACATTCATACTGATGTCGAAAAAAGGGAACATTTTCTCGATGAATCTTCACAGATTGATTCGCTGCGCGAAAAGTACGAGTCCATCGTTGATGATTATAATTCTCGTTTGTTGCAATTAGATGCTGATGCAATACCTGATTACAACTGTCTGTACGCTTTTGAGACGTTGTATAGTAGGGTTAAACGAATTCAGGCGAAATGTTCGACTTCCGATTCGACACCGGAAATGCATAACGCGAATCCCGCTCTGCTGAAGGCCAAGCCAAAGCTGGCTCCCATATCGATTCTAGATTTCGATGGTGATATAAAATCTTTTCAGATGTTCTATACGACTTTTAAATCAGTAATAGATGATAATCCATTACTTAGCGATGCTGAAAAGCTATTTTATCTATTACCGAAGCTGAAAGGTAAGGCGAAAAGCGCGATCGCAGGAATTTCTCCATGTGCTGAAAATTACCAGTTAATTTTACAAACACTTATCAATCGGTTTGACGATAAACGGATGTTGACTTCCGCATACTTACACGAATTATTTCGTTATAAAGTTTTTCAAACCCCCTCAGCAGCTAACTTTGAAACATTCATAGATCAGTTTGCTGGCGCAGTGAGCGCTTTGAAGAATTTAAAATTAGATAATTTAGCTGATCTAATCATACTACATATAGCTACACAGAAGGTAGACTCTGAAACTATACGCGCGTTTGAAATTAAGTGTGGTAAGAAAATACCTAATTTCGACGACTTTGTGGAATTTATCACAACTCGCGCGAAAGTATTCGAGCGTACTAATAAAAATATAACAAACGCTTCGGAGACACGTCAAAATAAAAATATAAAACAGACAAACAGCGGATCTTCCGGCAATGCGCCGAAGTATCAGGCCTATGTAAGCACTGTTGATAAGCCTAATTCGCTTAAATGTCTATGTAAAAATATATCGCATGCGTTTTTATATAAATGTGTCGATTTTAATAAATTATCAACACCTCAAGAACGTTTTAAATGCGTCAAAGAGAAAAACGCCTGTGTGAATTGCTTATCTGTCTCGCACAAAGTAGGTCAGTGCAAGGTACCCCCCCACTGTTTCTGTGGACAGAAGCATTATAAAGGACTACATTTCGATCAACGCGAAGAACAGAGTCGTGCGCCACAACTAGATAATGCTGTGACGTCACCGCAGATACCTACCGCGTCGTCGCCCGTAGCGAGTGAACGCACCGACGTAGCACTGTGTGCTACGAACGTAGGCGCTTCTACTAGCGCTACGCATTCATATAGCAGTCAACTGTTGAATCGCATCGGAGATAAGCGACCTACTGTCTTGCTAGCTACGGCTCAAATTGCTGTGTACGATGTCCATGGTAAACGACAAATTATACGCGTATTATTAGATTCCGCATCACAAGCTGATTTTCTCTCGCAAGAATGTTGCAATCGTTTAGGTTTACAATGCGTGAACACAGAATGTACTATAGTAAAGGGATTCGGTGGGATCGAAAAAGTTGTACAATCCAATTCGGTTAATTTAAAGTTTTATTCTCGTTTCAATGACAACGTTAGCTTTAATATTTCGCCACTCGTTGTTGATAAAGTAACAGATAAATTACCTACGGCTGTGGTAGATACGTCTGTCCTATCACATCTAAAGGGTATTCCGCTTGCTGACGAAAGTTTCGGCGTACCTGGTAAAATAGATGCTTTAATAGGAGCTTCCCTATTCCCGCACCTGCTTCTGCCCGACGACGTCCATACGTCACGTCGCGACCCGTCGATGCCAGTCGCATTGCGCACGGTCTTAGGTCTCGTGTTCATGGGTAATGCGCCTACGATACCTACCGTGAACACTTACTCGGCCTTGACATGCTGTTTCGTTCAAGAGCCTCCAGCTATTGACTCGTTAGTCAGGCGTTTCTGGGAACTCGAAGAGCTTCCTACCGCTTCCGTTCAACATCCCGACGATGCTGAATGCGAAGATTTCTATAAATCGACTACTATCCGTGATCCTGTCACTGGCAGATACGTTGTCGGCCTGCCATTTAAAGAGGATGTATATTCCCTAGGGAATTCTATGGATGTAGCTAAAAAACGTTTTGCGTGCCTCGAAAGAAAACTCGAAGCTTCGCCCAAATTGAGATCGGCATATGATGACGTCATAAGAAATTACCTCGCGAAAGATTATATTTCTCCCGCGCCTTCATATGACTCTAAAGATCCTGTTCCCATCTATGTGATGCCACATACTGGAATTTTGCGGGAAGACAAATCTACGAAATTGAGATTGGTCGTAGATGCTTCATGTCGTACCAGCTCTGGTCGGGCACTGAACCATCTGCTACATTCCGGCCCTAATTTACAGGGAGATCTATTTAAAATAATTTTAAATTTTCGTCTGCATGCGATAGCAATGACAGCTGATTGCCGCGAGCAATTTTTACAAATAATTATGCGCGAAGCTGATCGTCGCTATCAATGCTTCTTATATCGCTTTAAACCACAAGACCCTCTCGTGCTATATCAGTTCAATCGTGTCTGCTTCGGTCTTACGTCGAGTCCATACCATGCACTGCGCACGGTTAGACAGCTCGTAGAAGACGACGGCGCGAGATATCCGCAAGCGAGTAGCATTGTGCTACCTGCGCTATACATGGATGACGTTGCTTTCTCGCTTCCCAGCGAACGAGAAGCGATCACTGCGTCTCAGGAAATGATTGATCTCTTTAAAGGCGCACAGTGGGATTTAATTAAGTGGAATAGCAATTCTCGCGAAGTTTTAGATAACCTTCCGGCATCACACAAACTTCCTACTGAAGTGGAGTTTGATAAAGCCATGCACCATAAGATACTTGGTCTGCATTGGTCTACTGAAAATGACTCGTTCTATTTCAAAATTTCCGTACTCGACGATGTGACATGCACTAAGCGCTCCATCTTGTCGACTGTTGCCCGCCTGTGGGACATAATGGGCTTCGTTGCTCCCACAGTTGTGTATGCCAAAATATTAATTCAAATGCTTTGGCAATTAAACCTTGATTGGGACACTGTAGCTCCGCCACACATCATTAAGATGTGGAGACAGTTTTGCGATGAATTACCAGCTCTAAATAAGCTTCGCATACCACGTCATGTGGGCGTAACCGAAGACTGTGAGGTCACCCTCCTAGGACTGTCAGATGCCAGTCTCGCAGCTTACGGTGCCGTAGTCTATTTACACGTGAGCTCACCTTCTGGTAATACTGTGCGTCTCGTTTGCGCGAAAAGTAAAGTTTCGCCGACAAAACCTCATTCGATCGCGCGTCTCGAGCTACTAGGTGGCGTCTTACTGTCGAAATTGCTTCGCACGGTACATGACAATTATGCTGAGCGCATCCCAATTAAAACTACATATGCTTTTCTCGACTCTAAAGTCGCCTTATACTGGATAAAAAGCTCTCCACATAGATGGCAGACTTTTGTCGCGAATCGCGTTGTAAAAATAGCTGAAAATATCTCACCTGATAATTTTTATCACTGCGCTGGCACTGAGAACTCAGCTGATATTTTATCCAGAGGTGTTACTCCTGAGAAACTTGTCTCACACCCTCTGTGGCTCCATGGTCCACCATGGGCCTCGTTGCATCCGTCTCAGTGGCCGCTCAAAACCCTAGATGGGCAATGTATTGATGACATTCCCGAACAAAAGATTTTGACACACCCTGTATGTACGCCTGTAAAACAGTGCGCTTTATATGAGCTCGCTCTTCGTACTTCTTCGTGGAGCAAACTTCTACGAATAATTGTATACATTTGTAGGTGTTTAAAGTTGCTTCCACGACGCAGCACTTCAGCAATAACTGCTGAAGATTTAAAATTTGCAGAAAATAGAATGCTTCGCATTCTACAAAATCAATATTTTTCTAACGAATATTCTAATATTCAAAATAATGCACCATGCTCCCCGGCATTTAATCGCCTGCGACCATTTATCGATAACGGGTTGATCCGCGTCGGTGGTCGTCTTGTCAACTCGGGACTTGACTTTGATAAAATACACCCGGTCGTATTGCCTCGCAGTGACCATGTGGTAAATATAATCATCGATTATTACCACGTTAAACACTTACATGCTGGACCAGAACTTTTAATGGCTTTGCTTCGGCAGAAGTATTGGATTTTGTCAGCACGACGCATTATCAGACAAAGAGTTCATAAGTGTAATACTTGCTTTCGTCATAAGCCGCGTCCGACATATCCTCTGATGGCCGATCTGCCTGATATTCGTACACGTCCAGCATTAAAGGCCTTCAGTTATACAGGCTGTGATTATGCAGGTCCTATACCTTACGTTCCAGTACGCCGCCGTGGTGTACACAGCGAAAAAGCATATATAGTGTTATTCACATGTCTCACTACGAGATCTACTCATATTGAGGTTGCTACCTCACTCAGCACTCCTAGCTTTCTTGCTGCATTTAAAAAATTCCTCTCGAGACGTGGGCCAGTTCAAGTGCTCTATAGTGACAGAGGTAGAAATTTCCAAGGCGCTGCTTCTTACCTACGCGATCTTGATAAATTTCTTAGAGACGAGTATTATCCGAAATTAGAACAAGAATGCGCCGAGAGCCGTATAACTTGGAAGTTCATTTGTTCAAATTCCCCGCACTTCGGAGGTGCGTGGGAAAGTATGATTAAAATAACAAAGACGATCTTGTTTAAGGTCATAGGACAGCAGCTCCTTTCCTATGAGGAACTAAGTACTGTCCTCACTCAAGTCGAGTGTCTACTTAACTCGCGTCCGCTGACTGTACTCAGCTCGGACCCCGCGGAGCCTTCAGCTCTTACGCCGAGTCACTTTCTACATACTGCACCTCTTTTCTCCTTGCCTGCGCCTGATGTCAGTTCAGACAATGTCAATTTACTAGACAGGCACTCGTTAATGGATAAAATGGTTCAATCCTTCTGGAATCGTTGGAGGATGGAGTATCTACATAGCCTACAAGTTAGACAAAAATGGAATACGCCTTCCGTACCTATCACTCCAGGAACTGTCGTTGTAGTGATAAACGATAACGTGCCACCTCTGGCTTGGCCTTTGGCAGTAGTGGAGAAAGTGCATCCATCGAAAGACGGTGTTGTACGCGTAGCAACTGTAAAAATATCTGGGAGAACTTACCTCCGACCAGTTGTTCGCTTATGCCCTCTTCCAACGCAGTAAGCGCTAAATATAACTTCTACGTTTAAATAGTTAATAGCTATAAGTTAATACTATATTCTCTATTTTTATTTTTATATTAATATTTTATTCTTAGTATATCATATCTCAAAAACTAACATAAATACGTAATATCATGCGTTCCTCATAGACTATTTGATCTATCTTAATATGAAAATTTTCTTAAAGGTGACCCTTTAAGGGCGGGTGGATGGTTGCGCCAGATTACCTTGTATAATTAATTAAAAATATTGTTTATTACTTGGTGCTTTCCTCTCTCCACTTTCCCTACCCAAAAGCAGCACTTGCACTACGCATCGACACTAGCGGCATCAAAAACGCTAGAACGCAAAGCTGCGGATTGGGACATAATTAAAAAAGTATAGTGTAACTCACTTCACGCTAGTTCGACGTCTTCGCAAAATTAGCAGCGTAATGGCCGTTCATATTGAACACTTTTTAATGTAAACCCATAATGTACCTTGGAAGGTTTCAATAAGAACATTCCAAGATTTCAGTGAATTGTGCTTGTGCCTAATTAATCAAAACATAAATAGTGGTGTCGAGAAGAAGAAGAGGTACTCGGGACACTCTTGCTGGCTGGCCGGACCTCGTGTGACGCTCCAGAATCATTCAAGTAAGTGCTGCTTCCTGTCTCGATTTCTTCCTTCTATTTTTTTTATTTTAGCACCATCTGTTTATAATTACCAAAAATACAGTCCGCTTCTCATTCGATATAAAATTTCACATAAAAATAATCTACATCGTAATTTGGCGCAAGCACTTACCAAATTGCACGCGAAGTACCTGGTTGTGAGCTATTTAGACTGTCTGCTAGGCTAATCGATCAAGACGGGATAATTAGACGAAAGCACTTACTTGCATACCTTATTCAATAAGCCTTCTACAGATGAGCTGACAAGTTTGCTGCTCACAGGCATCAATTAACTAAAATATAATATCTTCTTTTTGTAGTGTATAGGCCACTGCCCACTACTAATACGCACAGACTACATACTATATTCCTCAACTAGATCTTTGACATACTATGGACTTACATAAAATTTTCTAGTACAAACTGGCTAGCCTTATTGCTGCTTAAATAGTTGTATTTTGCCTGCCACTTTTTCATTTGGTTTGACTACGGCTCGAAAATAAAGAAGGCATTTATTATAATGGTCCATCAAACTTAATCTACCTTCAGAGATCGCAACTCGCAACAAATCATCTGCTGACACTCTATTTTAACCATCACTGATTGTCGTGCTAACCAACTATCAACAAACTAGGGAGCTCCCGATCTAAGTTGGAGCGTTGAAAGTTGGCATGTCTGTAGACGTGCGGGTAGCTATAAAATTATTCGGGTACAATATTGGGGTAGTCTCGGATACCTGAAACTTTAATTATGTGTACCTACTCAAGAGGTACAAGATCCTTAGACACTTGAGACGTCTGGCCGCACCAATACAATTCCGTGGTTTGCGCACTCGTTAGTTTTGATTTGCTTACCTAATGGCGCGATTTTACTTGGTCTTTACTCGTTAGCCCGAGCTCGGGTACCCGAATAACATTATCCGAAATCCAGCTACTAAAACGTGAAATAAATTTAACCGAAATATGGACTTTTGAATTCTAGACTGATCTACAGGTTACAGGTTAGCCCGCTACCGTCTTAGACTGCATCGATACTTACCATCAGGTGAGATCGCTAACTTACGTATCGTGGATTTAAAAAAAAATTAGGTTCAAACATTAATAACTTACTATTATTAGGCCTCCTTTCGTCTTGCATTCCACTAATATAGATGTTCTTCGGTTAATGCAATTAAAAACGTTATAATCTATGTTTGTATTTTTAAATATCTTCTACATATCTCTATAATTTAGCAAATTATAATAATGCATGTAAAGTTCGCATATTAGTAAACAAAAATTCGTTAAAAGAAAATTTATCGCATTCGCTAAGCAATAAAATAAAGCAGCTTAAATGCCAACATAATATACATTTTGTGAAAGTTAAAAGTATCGTAAATTATCATAATATTCTAAAACACCTCACACCTGTCTTCGGCTTGGCAGTCGCAAATCATATCCGAGCCTGAGTCACCCATCCGCTGAACGATCTTTATCGATATTTATTGGCAACCAATTATGATCGTTTTATCGGAGTCCTCTTCGAATATCTTAAGAAAGCCAACGCTTGCTCGCCAACGGACATGATATTTTTTTTTTAAATATGAATAGCAAGCAAATTTTTGAAGCCGGTTTTAATGTTTTTAACACCAGAGGAACCGCCGCGCCGTTGCGTTACAGCTTTAAGACTTTGCTCACACTCTTGCGCTTTTAGCATAAATCGAGTGTCACAGACACAGTAGAAATATCATACCTTCGTATGATACCTACCTACAATTTATTGAGATTGTATCAATGATTGATGCAGTTTTTCGGAATAGCACTCTTCCGTTAGAGTAACTAATCAACTGCGCTACACATAAAGCCATATCTAACCATCAAGAGCCTTAGCTCGCTTTCCACGTTTTATTGGTATTAATTATTACGAGCCAGCCTCGACATTTGGTAGCTAAATGAGACAAATTCTCTATCAAGCTGCAAAAAATTACTCCAAGACTCCAAAGTGGTATTAAATTATTTAATTATGCGAGTCACTCACATTTAATTGAATGTGATTGAACATGTGATATGAAAACTGGTCAAGGGCGTGTCATAACACGCATAAGGTAGGGTTCCGTAGCCATGCTAGATTCTGTAACTTTAACAGCTGTTATTATTTCCTACACGGTAGTTTTGTTTTCATAAAAACTTTCTAAGAAATACCTATTCGTTGACTTTGGAATTTCTTGTTTCCTGTGAGTAATTTTTTTCAACTTTAAATATGCCTATTCTATTCCAACTGCTTAGCGCTGCTTAACAGTTGGAATAGTAAACTTTTTACTGCGTGGGTTTCTTGTTTTACTACGGAACTCTAATAAATGGTCTGTGTGTTTTGTTCAGTACAAATTAGCAGTCGACGTGATGTACATGATTAACTGCTACTTACGCGATCGCTATCACCTTGCCTCTTGGTGCTTTATAAGGTGTTGTGTATTAATTTAATAGGCTGTAAAAGGGTGTTAGTACGTTATTGCATATAATAGTATAATTGGACGAATCTTTAAAACTATGATCATCAATTTCGTTGTCATTGGGCGTAGTCAGTAATAACTAAGATGACGCATTCCACCTTGACTGTCTCCTCGGCTTGGCTGCGAATTTCTGGTAATCCTTTCGTCAGATCTACTCTAACGTTATAGGGAAAATCTTTATATCAAATCGCATGTTTCCCAATCGTTGTATCTAATTTGAAATCAATACTAATATCAGCAGTTACTAATATTATAAATGTGAAAGTGTCTGTCTGTCTGCTACACTGTCACGGCTCATCCTTTCAACTGATTGTTACGAAATTTGAAAAAATACTTTTATCAGTTTTGGTGATGATGTTACAGAACAGCGATAAGGTGGTAAAATTGAATCTATACTAATATGTATTATAAATGTGGAAGTTTGGATGGATGTATGGATGGAAGTTTGGTACCTACTCAATCACGCCAGAACGACTGAACAGAAATTTGGCACATGATAGATTATAGTTAGGGCTTCCGAATACCGGTTTTTTTCAATACCGGTATTAATACCGGAAAGATTTTTTTCAATACCGGGATCCCGGGATCCCGGTATTGGAAAAAAAATAAATTGGCGTAGATGTTTTTTAACTTAAAATTGGTACTTTCTGAAGCAAACGGCACCATAACAAACAGTTTTTACATAAAAAAATTTTTTCACCAAATCAACTCAAAATGCTGCTTAAATTCTGTGGTTGATTTTTACACTGTGGATTGGTATGTCTATATTTCATTGTCTCATGAAACGTTTAATAACTCCTTCACTCTATCTTACATCATGCAATATTGTATGAAATTGTATTTTCTTTAAAAAAATCACCAAGTAAAGATTTTTAGATTTATTTGTGTTTTGAGAATTGAGATATTTATTTATGCGTAGAGTTAATTCTTACGAAAATATCGTTTGTTTCATGTCTATGGTGAAAATTACGGACAACGTATGACGTAACGTTCTGAAACTCCATCACATTATTTTATATACAATCTTATAAATACATACTTATATTATTATCAAATAATCAATTTCTTTTTAATTATCAATCAGTATACCATCAACTGTATGATTTTCAATATAGAACTATTTTTGGATAAAGTCTTACGAAAAAATATATTTATAGCCTCCATTGAATTTAGAAACTTTCAATATAAAGTATATTTGTGACGCACTGTCTCAATTTACACTCATAATTAAATAAATATTAAGAAATGAATAAGCTGGAAATATTAAATAATGAGTGAAATAAGTGCCGAAAATTGTAATTTAAACCACTATCATTGTTGTCGTCTTAACCTATAGACGTCCACTGCTGGACGAAGGCCTCCTGCATGAATCTCCACAGAGCACAGTCTTGTGCCGCTTGTTTCCAGCAGCTCCCAGCTACACGTTTGAGAGGTGGATGGACATCCACCTACTGGGGGAGTTGTCCAACGCTGCGGTGCGAGGCCGCCATTCTAGCACTTTGGGATCCCAACGCCTATCGGTTCTACGGACTATGTGCCCCGTCCCGTCCATTGCCACTTAAGCTTGGCGACTTTTCGAGCTATGTCGGTTACTCTGGGTCGTCTACGCATCTCCTTATTTCTGTCGCATTTCATTTGATCGAGCAGAGATACTCCAAGCATAGCTCTCTCCATCGCCCGCTAAGTGACCCTGAGCCTTCTTATCCGGCCCATAGTTAGCGACCATATTTCGGAGCCGTAAGTCATCACTGGCAACACGCACTGTTCGAAAACTTTCGTCTTCAGGCACTGAGGAATTTTGGACGAGAAGATGTCGTGGTTTCCCAAACGCTGCCCAGCCGAGTTGGATTCAGCGGTTGAACTCTTTCTCGAAACTGGACCTACCTAACTGGACTGTATGTCCCAAGTATCTTATGTACTCATCAACAATTTCGAGTGCAGTGTTCTCAACTAACACTGGGTGGGGCTGAACGTGTGCATTAGACATGATCTTCGTCTAGCTTATATTCATATAAGCTCAGGTGTTGAGAAACTCTGCTGAGGTCATAAAGCGTTAAAACGCTATAGTAAAATGTATTGTGACTACTAAAATATGATAAACGATATTTTTGTAAAAAGTCGATTGAAGTCGAAGAAAACGATAATTTTGTCAAAAAACTAATTAATCTTAAATTCAATAGCTATTATTTAATAAAAAATACGCCATAATAAAATATGTATTCGTTATAAAACAGATTTCTGAACGTTTTGAGAGAATGAAATAGAAATGCCAAGCCACAGGGATCTAAATTCAAACACAATTTTTTCCCCATGAGTGAACAAAAACGACTTTTCATCACTGGTTTTAAGCAATAAAGGCGTTTTTATGAGCTAATATGCATGAATACAAGTTTTAAACTTAGCCAAATAAAATACAGTGGCATGTACCAAGAAATATATGCAATAGTCACTGTTTCGTTTATAGTGTCGCCAATACCGGTATCCCGGTATTAGACATTTCAATACCGGTATTGAAAACCCGCGAAAAAAGTCCGGGATCCCGGTATTAGCCAATACCGGGATCCCGGTATTGGAAGCCCTAATTATAGTCTGGATTAGCTAGGTACTTTTTATCTCGGAAAATTAAGGAGTTCCCGCGGGAATCAAATAACCTCAATCCACGCGGACAAAGTCGCGGGCATCAGCTAGTAATAAAATATGATTACGAGCTTTGTAATCGTGTGCTAAGACGTGCGTTGAAGCTCCCGCGTTGTCGGTTCGGAGCCAACATGAAAGGGGTTTTGCGGCACGCGAGCTCTGTGGCAACTGGCAAGCCACTGTGGTAGGGTTGACACCAGCAAAATATCTTTGTACTAGCTGATGCCCTCGTTTGACTTCGTTCGCGTGGTTTAAGTTTTTTGTTATTTCCGCGAGAACTCCTTAATTTTCCGTGATGATGAAGTATGATGTTCTAAATACTATCATACTAATTTTATAAATGCAAAAGTGTGTTTGTTTGTTGATTTATTGGTTTGTCCTTCAATCACGCCGCAACGGAGCAACGGATCGACGTTGAGGACCTGGAGAGTGACATAGGCTACTTTTTATCCCGCAAAATTAAGGAGTTCCCGCGGGAATAAAAAAAACCACGGTGACGAAGTCGCGGGTATCATCTAGTTTAATATATTTCAACAAACTACTTTCCCAATTCAAATAACTTTTATGTAGGCTTTAGGTCATCGATTTACATATTTATTTTGTAAATTGGGTATGTTCATCAACTCAAGTTACGGCTCCGACAGACGGATGGAGGGAGAAGTGCAAATTCGTCTAACGAAGCTAAGAGACTTTTTCTCTGTCAAACAACCACAGTAAGGCTATTAAGTCCCTTCCACATTTCGGGTACCTATTGTAGATTGTAATAAACGTAAATCTTAACTTGCTCCAAAGATTTGAAGCGCAGTACACCCTAGCAGGAGTAGCAGGGCATTCAATAGCTACCCGGGAGCAAGTCCCCGGCGGGCAACATTTAGACTGAATTAAGTGCACTTAATCGTCGGCGCAGGCGCTCTGCCCGGGGGAGCCCAATTTGCCCGCACTGCCCCCATTATACTGCCAACTTTATACCTACATGCACCTAGGTACCTATACGAATGTTGATTTTTTTGGCCGACCGTTAGTGCCCCTACAATAACAAACAAAAAACCTTTAATCCAGACCCTATTTTGGCAAATTTAGTCTATACCTATAGGTATAGCGTATGTATTTCTTGCGTCGGGGGGTCACCAATATAGAGGTCACCAATATAGGGGTCACCAATATAGGGTGCTTTTGCCCACCTATGTGATGTGGAAATAATAAACTTGGTCCACGTTTACAAGTATATTAATAAGATACAATAGATTATGTAAAACTGTACAATATAAATATATCAAAAGAAGCGTTGCGCTGGACGTCCAGCAATAGAATGTGTGTCGTCTGTAGCTACAGCGCAGCTCTCGCGCGCAGGACGTTCCGAATCCAAAAACGTTCCAAAAGCAAGTTCGAATTCCGAACGCGAAGCTTGTGTGCGTTGCCAGCTAGCAAGGAGGTAACGCCACATAGGTAGGTAAAACTATAAGATATAAAGATATTTTAAAATATCAACAATAAAATAAGTACTTTGTATAGCGTGTACTTGTTGTTGTTAAGTTGGCGCGGCAGTTTGAAGTCGGTTGTTTAAAAAGAATTTTTATATTAAATTATTAAAAGATCTATAAATTAAACACAGCTAAATTTACTAGGTAAACCAAAAATATCAAATGCAGAACTTCTACAAATAACATAAATCGCTGCGATCGCAATGTGGCTAATACAAGCTTAGTACTAGCACTAACCTTAAAATATTTAAAGCTTTTAGTGCTACCAGTACAAGTACAGCTTGTATTGGCTACAGGCATCTGCTATTTGAAGGTTGAGAATGATAAATGTAGTTCTAGATAGTATTAAAAGCTTTTAGTGCATGGAAATTGCATGTCATTGTATAAATACATGTACTCTTCATAATATGTAGGATTGTAATTATGCTGAATGGGTTTCCGATGTATTTTTTGCCGGGTTCTATATTTATGCGGTAGGTACTAATTGTGGTGAAGTAACTATAGTAATAATTTGTGGCGTTTACGCAAAAGAATGCTACTTACGCCAGTTGGCGAATCAATGGTAGACCGCAACACCATTCGACGGCTGCTGTGCTAGATATAACAGAAGGATTATATATACTAGCTTAGGTGCACTGGCTTCGTTCGATTGGAATTTTTATAATTGTGTATTTGGCAACTATTCAAATAAGTAATTTTTAATGATTATTAAAAAGGGACGTAACCATTTTAAATCGTCGATTAAAGTTTAAAAAAGTGCGTTGACCTTTGATGACGTCACAATTCAGTATTTCATACAAAATCCTAATATACTAAGCGCGCGCTTTAAAGTTTGAAGAAAATTATGGTTCACGCGCAAGTTGAAAGCAGAGTAAATTATTTGGTGGACACATACTTTTACTCTGCATTCAACTCGTTCGCGAACTGTACCTGATTTGACTAGTTGTCAAATACCCTAATTTGGACACAAATTGAAGGGGTGTACTTACCAAAAATCCTGAAACAGGTAGGTATTTCTTCATTATTAATTGAGACATTTTAATTGACCTTATGTTCATGAACTGTATTTTCATGAATATCACTTGAAATTGGAAATTGACGGGCTTTTACACAAACTTTTATTATTTACTAGATGATTCCCGCGACTTCGTCCGCGTGGATTAAGTGTTTTTTATTCCCGCGGGAACTCTTAAATTTTCCGGGATAAAAATTAGGCTATGTCCTTTCCAGGGATACAACCTATCCCTGTACCAAATTTCATAAAAATCGGTTGAATAGATGGGCCGTGAAAGCGTAGCAGACAGACACACACTTTCGCATTTATAATATTAGTATGGATTGCTCCCTCATTCTAATTTCTAACCCCCTTGGCGTTGTGTGTGAACTTTCTTGCTACTAAGTAGTAGAAGTGCATTGAAATAGAAAAATTCTACATCAATGAAGCTATGTCATAAAATGACACCTATTGGTATGTGTGTCTTAGTTCAGAACTCTATCCACAGATTAAATAATAGGTATGTGGTTCTTTCAAGGTAATGTTTAATCAGTGCACTGATTACTGATCAGATGTTGATGATAGGTACAAGAAGCTAAATAGGTACCAACATTCATAGATATAATTTCAAAAATGACGGACTTTCATGCAAACTTCCTCTATTAACTTTCCTATTTAAATCCCTAGGGTAGAGTTTCCATAAATCCTTTCTTATCACACCTCAAGGGTGCTCAAGGAATGTTTTCTCAAAATTACAAATGTCTACCGTTCAGCCGTTAGGCTGTAGGTAGCCTGCCAGCCACTCAGGACGAAGCCTTTTATAGTTATTGATTAAGTTTTTTTTTTATTCATGAATGGTTTTTTTATTTGCCACTTGTTTTCCAAATAATGAAAGCTGGTCAACCGAGTCGCTCTCACGTCACTTTGTCAAATTCATTTGTTATTTTTGTAGTGGGAGGCTTAAAATTTGCCTATTTGCCCAACCCTCCTCAATTATAATTGTAGTGTCCGTTCCAATTCGATGCTCAGCCTCGACGCGTGAAATATTTGGGCGTTTGACACGCGAATTGGCTTCGTTAAGCTTGCTCTGTTGTTTATTTTGAATAACACTTAACGAACCGCGTATGTCATAACAGTTGCACCGACTTTCTCGTTTCCGACAGCACCGACGCCCACCTTTTAGGCCTGCGAGGCGTGTGCTTAGGGTTCCGTAGTGATTCACTTTTCTTCTTTTACGACCTCTCCCAAGTCCCATTACCAAGGGTCACTAGTAGAGTGCTTCCCTGTCATTTTTTTTTCTATTTTGATCTTATTTGTACAATTTTGAAATAAATGACAAGGTCATTATAGTTTCGGTACAATCAGCCTGAATGTGTTACAACTTACAATTTACAGCCTTAAAAAAAGGTTGTATTTATGGCACAATTACAGAATCCAGTTACCGCTACACAGAAGCAAATCAAATTTTGAAATAAATAAATATAGAATATGCGATAAACGAGTGCCGGTCAAACGAGAGTGGTGTACCCTTTATTGATACTTACCTCGGTCGTATGATCGTATCAACCTTACCTTTACGGGTACCATAGGTTTTTAGAAATTTTTGAAAAAAAAAAATGCTATTTAGACAAACTGATGTTTTGGAAAAAAAACACAAAAAAAAAACTAATATGGCTACGGAACCCTTCCTTATGTCTGTTCTGACACACACTTGACCTGTAATTTTTTCTTATAAAATACCGGCTCCGAGTGCGTATTCTTTTGTCGATGTTTCCCTCACAATGGGCCCGTTTCATTATGCGGGGCGAGGCAAAAAGGAACGAAACAGATGTACGCTGGCGGTGCTCTCGCGAGTTGTATAATAGCCACGAACGATGCCCAGGCGCATCGATCCGGAGCTGTCGTCTTTTGTGTCATTGAAACGCCCAGCTACTGATATTTCATTTATAACTATTTACCACTACACAAACTTTCGTGCATCAGAGAACACGTTAAGATCAGTCTTACTTACGCCTTTGTTCATCATCACATCATCACTACAGCCTATTAACATCCCACTACTGGGCACAGGCCTCCACTCTCATAGGAGAGCGGGAATTAGAGCTTAGACCCACCACGCTGCTCCAATGCGGGTTGGCGGGCTTTAACGATTATTATCATGTTAGTGATAATAACCGGGACCGACGGCTTAACGTGCTCTCCGAGGCACGGGGGTGAAACACCGCCAACTTCCAACTCCGGGCTGGCACTGAGAATTTCTTAATTGAAAAACCCAATACCTAACTTTTATGCCCGACCGGGAATCGAACCCAGGACCTCGTGATCCGCAGTCGACTATGCTAACCACTAGACCAACGAGGCAGTCGCAAAACCCGTCTAAAATAAAGTTTCCCTCAAACGACATCAAGAATGAGCGCTGTGAATCAAACAAAAAACCTAGGAAGCGTTTACCATAACATAGCGGTAAAGGAATTAGCGACAAAAACACAAAGAAGTCCGCTCGGCCCATCATTATTGTTGCATGTTGCAGCCTCTCATAGGAGAAAACACCTTAACACCCAAAGATAGAGGTTATTTTCTAATGAGGCGAGGGTATCATTTGATAAGAACGGCTGGCTCCCGACTGACGCGCGACCATCGCGTGCGTGCGCGCCTGCGGGCGAGCGGACATGGGGAAATTATCTTACTTACTGGCCCATCTTACTGCCAATGATTCTACTGGTTTGATCGGTGCCATGTCAGCCTGTGGACATGCACTGGCCTTCCATAGTGAGCGCCACCATACAGTGTTCTCAGAATGCCTGATATTATCAGGAACCTGAAGTGGCAGTGGGCAGTTCATATTAGTTTCATAAGAGATGGTGACTGGATTCGATATTTTTTTTAGAGTGGAACTTGCTAGGAAGTGTTAGCGTGACCCGTTTTATGAAATTAGCTCGTCTTCATCATCCATCATCTTGATCTACTCGCTATCACGCCGAGATCCTATAACTAGCGTGCGCTGAGTTTGAAAGGAAACCTAATAATAAAGGTAAATGCCCCATACATGAACGTTGAATACATCTGCCGAGGTTACTCGTAGCTGTATCATCTGCGGATATCATGATACCACTCTACTCAAGGAGCAAAAAATAAACTTAAGCACAAACGTCATCGAAAATATAATTCGAAATTAAATTACTGAAATTAAAATTTAAAAGGGCAAAGGATGTATAAATAAACAAGTAATGGAATTGCGGACTTATCTCCGTCAGAGGAGATAATCCAGCGACGTGAATAATTGAGTTATAGCTAGCAGACCGGACGGACGTCTTAAGTAAAAACAAACATCACAAATTCCTGATGAAGGATAAGCGGTCGTCTAAATTAGTTCTTGAATAATCTAAGTGTGGAACGCTCGCGAAGCAAGCTGTATAACAACATCAGCACGTTTAACGCCGAAGAGTAAGGTTCAAAATTGAGAATCTAGTCTGATTTTTGGGCCGGTGTACGAGGAGCGACCGCAACGCGTCTGACTAATTGCAACTCCCGTACTGATAATCCGTTCGCAGCGGGCGGCCTCCAAATTAAAAACCCCCGACAACTGTCCGGCAGGGACCCCGGATTACCCGCTCCCACGGCCTCGCTCGCGGACCCTCCTAAAACCTAGGAGGGGAATTCTAAAACTTTCATCCGAAATTCGAAATCCGGAGATGAAATAGTAATTTATCAAAGGATTTTGAGCGACCCAAGAAAAGGAAGTGATAGACGGATTCCGTTTATCGTAAATCGCAGTCGTGTATTTATCGAGAACTCCGCGTCGCAGGCGAAAAAGTTTGAGGGATGTGATCATGTGAACAATTTTTTCCGCACTGACGCCCAAAGTAAAGTGTCGTATTACGTCCGGCTTTAGCCGCAATAATTTGCGCTCTTGCATTATAGCTAATTGATAAAAGTCATAACATAAAATTGCTTGCAAATGTAAATAGAAACCTTGAATCTTCTGTGCCTTGAATGCTGTGCGTTTACAAAAATTTGTATTTGTTTCTTATAACTTCTATTTTCTCGCAAATGAGGTAAAAAGTTGGATGTATCACACGAGAGCAAGACCAGCAAGACCTTTGAATCCCTAACTTCGGTGATGATTCTGTGTTTGCACAAGAACTAACTTCGCACTCTTGTTTCAAAACTAAAGCAACATGGAGTCGGAATTATCAGGATTTGATTTTATTCATAAGCTTTCAACACAAATGTATGTATGAGGCATTCAACACAAATATAGCGAGGCGTATTAATATTCAAATGGCTTTGGGCTAGCGATGCTGGAGATCCCAGCGGTATTAGTCCCATTTATACTGCGCTGCGGTCCGTGGTCAGCGTGGGTAAACATTGCATGCGAGAGCACTACAGCTCCCTTAACATAATAATTTAATATGCACGCAGCTGCCTGCTTCAGTTCTACTTTTATTATAAACCAATAAGAGTTAATGTTTTTAAAGTGTAACATACGACGGTAGTCTAAAACTAATTTGTAACATAGAAATAGATTAAGTCGGCTACGGCACTCAGACCGATGGGGCGTGTACTCATTTCCTCGGAACAGCTGTTGTAAAGGTTACGCCCATAATCTTGCACCTGCGACCCTCGCAATGTCACTTAGTCTACCAGCTTATTACAACCCTATTATTGAAATCCGGAATTTCACATGTAAATCTATCAACACGGGAGTCACCTTGATTAGTATTTTTATCCTATTTATCACATGATCTGTTCCAACTTCTAGTACTTAACATTCTTTCTAAGCATCTAATTGCATCGTTTCCTCTATTTAATTTCATTTAATATTATGTAGAATTGAGTTTATATTACTAACAGTTTTATTATTTACTGTAACTGTTTCAATTACAACATTAACTTTCCCTTTCCACAGTAATAATAAACTCGTATATTATTATGATTTCTAACGATATTTCAGCTCACAAAGCAAACTCAGATTACGTTGCTTGTTGAAAATCAACAGGAGTAGGTACAAATCACAAAGGTTGTTATTCGAACAGTAGCCCTCTCTTCAGTGTAAAGTCACAACTCACAAGTTAATAAAGTAAGTAAGTAATAAAGCCTATATGGCTTTATTACTTACTTACTTTATTAACTTGTGAGTTGTGACTTACTTATTCACGAGTAATGTAAATGTAAAACCGTGTTTTTTTTTAACGGCTCAACCTTTGAACTTGGCACTAGTGATAGCTTGTATACGGACATAAGAAACTTCATAAGTTTCCAACGAAGGGTTTCAAAACCTAAATCTCCACGGATAAAGTTGCGGACGAAAGCTACCTTTATTTAATACTAGCGATCCGCCCCGGCTTCGCATCCGCACGGGTAGCACTAATAATCCAAATAGTCTATACCCAACCTTAAAGGATAGATATATGCTATCGCGGACTTTTTTTGAACTTTTTTAGAGAAACAATTTCACGATACATTGTTTTTGTGTAACTTTACCTATTTAGGCAGCGCACGCGTCGTAAGCTCTCAGAAGAGACGATTTTTTCCGACTTCGTTGTCATTATTGCAATTTTCGTAAGGATCTCTAATTTTTTCAAAATAAAATATAGCCTATGTTACTCGCTGATAATGTAGCTTTCTATAGGTGACAGAATTTTTAAAATCGGTTTAGTAGTTTTTGAGTTTATCCATTACAAACAAACTAACAAATCTTTCCTCTTTATAATATTAGTATGATTTCGCTTTCCAGTGATGGAGTTTCGGCAAACATGTCCCCATGCAAGCGTTTCAAACGTTTGTGACGTTTAAAAAGATTTCATATTCCATCGACGGCACACGTGCGAGGGAAGGTTAACAAAGGGTTCAATTTTTTATTCATAACCAAAAAAAACTTCCAACAATTACCGGATTAGGGATGAAATGTTAGGGGTGGTTTTATGGAGCTGATCATTTTTCCTCGGGTTGAGAGATTTCTTGGTGGAGTTTATTTAATGTAATTATTACGTTTGCCGTTTAACTGCTGTGCTAAGGAAAAGGCTTCTTTATTATATTCCCATATACCTGGTATGCGGTCCCATGTTTGAAAAGCAACCTTATAGGTACCTAAGTACGTAATTAAGGCGTTTTGTATTTTGTACTTTTGTAGCTTTTTCATGAACTTGTTGAGTTAACAGTAGCGGTTGGTATCTATGCCTTCCTATCTTTTGGACTTATACAATTTCTTACTTATATGCTTACTTACATACTTACTTTTATGTATTCTGTGCTTGAACTTTCAGTTATATTACACCAGAGTTACTATCTATTAAGAGCTGTCTCGTTTAAAGTAGTACTTAGTAGTAGTAGTAGTCTTTATTGCATCTTAATACATATAGGTACAAAATTATACATACAAAACAGAAGACAGGAAACTGTGGTAATGCGCAAAGGCGGCCTTATCACTAAAGTGATATTTTGAAGGCATCCCAAGCTTACAAAGCTGATGACACTTGGTTGTTGATATAGTTAGTTATGGTCTTGACAAATAGCAACGCCGCTAACTAACTTATCGACAGATTACAGTCAGATATATTATTATCAATTTCGGCCGTCATTCCAAGTAAATAACATAAGAATACTTCTAGTTATAATAATAAAAACCGGCCAAGTGCGAGTCGGACTCGCGCACCGAGGGTTCCGTACTCAAGAAGTAGGTATAATTACCTTTGTTAATGAACCGCAAAACTAACTTTGTTTGTAGAGGTTTACTGTTAATATCAAAAAATTACGTTTGTTGTATGGGAGCCCCCCTTTAATATTTACTTTATTGATATTTAATTATTTATTTTGAAAGGTAATATACAAGTTAATATTCTGTGAAAATTTGAACCGTCTACCTGTTACCGTTTTTAATATTGAGCAAAAAAATACGAAAAAAACACGTTTATTGTATGGGGACCCCCCTTAATATATATATTTTTTTAATTTTTAGTATTTGTTGTTATAGCGGCAACGGAAATACATCATTTGTGAAAATTTCAGCTTTCTAGCTATCACGGTCTATGAGATACAGCCTGGAGACAGACAGACAGACAGACAGACAGACAGACAGACAGACAGACAGACAGACAGCGGAGTCTTAGTAATAGGGTCCCGTTTTTACCCTTTGGGTACGGAACACTAAAAACGAATTTCACTCTCTTGTTGCAGTAATATCTATTCCTAATACGGGCCAACCGGGAGAAAGGATCTCAACAAAACTGTCTAACTTGTATTCTTTGAGTCCACACAATATTCCCTCACTTGAAAGTTTGTCTGTTGCTCTAATCACTAGGCCAATAGAGGCTGTTATGTCGGCGAAGGGTGTGTTTGCTAGAGAGAGTTCGTCCTGGAATGGTGGAACATCAAAGGCTAAACGTCGCCTCGTGGGAGCGCGGTTAACTCGTTTACTGTTTTATTTTTCTTTTGTTCGTTTGGTCGGTCGCGAAGTCGGCCGCCGCCGCCGGATTATGAGATTATTGCTGCACTCAGACTGATTATCGTGTTGTGTTGTGTTGATTGTTTCTTCCTCTGCCGGTGTTTTTCTTTTGTTTAAAAAAGCTTTCAATTTGTATTAAAAAAAAAGAAATTGCGAGTGGTGTACTCGCAACTGTACCTATTATTTCATACAAAATATTTTTGCTTCTTTTTCTGTTCTTCTCTATAAAACAGTGACTGCTGCGTCTCGTCGCTTTTTCTTAGCAGGATCTGCTTTCCGAACCAGTTTTGTAGAGTCAGTAGAGTCTTGACTCGTGACTCAGACTTGTCAAAAGCAGCATTAGATGAACTACATGAAAATATACATGTTTACATTTCTGCGTTCATTTTTAATCAAGTTGTAGACAAAGAAAGCATATAGTATAGTGTAAGTAACATTGACATTTAACAGGTTGACCTTAAACTTAAAACCTAAACCCATCAGGTCAACTCACAATTCGCAGTCCACGAGCACCATCTTGTATGAAATATTTAAATATTTGGTTTCTTTTTTCCGCCATTTGTTCACTAGTACTCATAGTTCACAGCGACATGCATTCGTAATAGCTTTCCGAACCAGCGGTAGATTCACTCGACGATTCAAAAGCACTTGTAAAAGTTTATTTAAATAAAAAGATTGAAGTTTGAAGTACTATCGTGAAATCACAATTTCTCTATCCATCAAAGATAGTGTTCCGCACACATAAATAGCCACTAACCGTACAATAAATCGTATTTTACGAGTAGATTACTCACAGGCCGTAAAGAAAATATACGTAACTCCTAACGTCTATTGACCAAGTCACAACTCACAACACAAAGCCGTAAGTAATTGTTTTCGTTTTCAATAGTGATACAACTTTGTAGCACCGCAATAGCAACGTCACTCATTCATTACATGATAACGCGTGTGCAGAATTGCGTAGGTACGCCACAATGGCTATGCTAATCGATGAGATTAAAATAAAGACTAGCTGATGCCCGCGACTTCGTCCGCGTGGTTTTAGGTTTTTCGGTTCCCGGATGATCTCTTCAATTTTCCGGGATAAAAAGTAGCCTAAAAGTATTATGTGTTATTCCAGATTATGATATATCCCTTTGCGAAATTTCATCCAGATCCGTTCAGCTGTTCTGGCGTGAAAGAGTAATACACATCCGTACATACAAACTTTCGCGTTCATAATATTAGTAAGGATTAGAAGCACGTGTGCGACACTGCATTCTTGTATTAGCCTATAGCTCCTAGATACGCAAAGACGTGCCACCAAGCGATATAGCGTTCCGGTACGATGCTACGTAGAAACCGATCAGGGCTATGGGTTTAATTTAATTGCCGTGCCCCTTACATGTTAGACTGCATCGTTACTTACCATCAGGTGAGATCGCAGTCTAGGGCTGACTTGTAGGAGATAAAAAAAAATTAGTGAACGGAAACGTAACATCTCTCCCTCTTTAAGGGCCAACATAAGTAGGTATGGTGAACTGCTCAACACTGGCTATAGTTATAGTCGTGCTATCATGGAAGACCAGAACTAGTTTTTGTTACAGATGTGCAGAGCAGAAGTTGGTTTTATCATACCTAGTATAATATTCCAGTAGATTTTAGGGTAATTTTGTCACTTATTTAATAATGTATTGCGCACGCTACAATGGCGATTCTAATCATTGAGACTATGATGTTCAAAGCAAATGTGCGACACGAGTGACAACATCTTTCCTGTAGGGGTCGGTCGGGAACGTCATTCTTTATATGGTCTACACTCTACAGTCTACAGAATACAAATATCACAGCAGAACATATGTAGCATGGTGCTACGAGAATGTGATTGTTATCACTTATCACACACCCGTCCACGCGAGCGTAAACGCGCACTTGCTTGCGAATCGATACTCATCTTTCAATTTATTTCAACGAAGGCAATTAATGTCCTACGTGCGCGACAAACGCGACAACGCGGCTCGATACGACGCGACAGTATCAAACAGTAGCTGGGTCTACGTTGTTGTAGATAGGTTTGTCATTTTCTATGGAGTCGTGTCGCGTCTCTTTCGTCGCTCACCTAAGACTTCATTTTCAGTGTTCAATGAAGGTGGTGGCGTAAAAGTGATTATAAAGTAGAAGTTCTATTGTTGTAGGATAGTAAAGTTAGTGAAGAATCATGACTTCCTGAAAGCTAATCTGCTGCTAGCTAATAATCCTGTATATTTGTAAAAAAAAACAGTTAAATAAACTTTATTATAATATGATAATTAGTGATTTCGTATCGTCAACACCAGATATCAGAATTCCCTTCATACCAAGCGAAACTTGGTAGATTCATTTGACTATTCAAAAGAACTTGTAAAAAGTCTATTTGAATAAAAATAATTTCATTTTGATTTTGAAAAACCAGCAAGAAACTCTTACAATATGAAATTTAAAATATTACAGAGATGCAAATATGGATTGTAGGTAAATTTTGCATTAAAGGATAACACAACTAGCGCGCATCGTACGCAACAATGGTTATGCTAATAGGCGACGAGGTTGTGATTAAATAATAAAGCCCCGTCCACACACACTTGCGCGCACTTGCCCGATCGATCGATAAGGCCATCTGGACGGGTCCCGCGACTAAAAATTGAACTCTAACAAAGTTTTGAGGGTGTGTCGTGAATTTTTAATAAGTAGGGCATGAAGCCAAAGCAGGTGGGGTGGAGGATTTTGACAAATTATCGGGAAAAGATTGTTAACAGAAAAATCTTATCAAAATCATAATCTTTATCTATATTATGAGCACTATTGAGCACGGAAAAGGCGTGCACGACATAGAGGCATAGAGGCATAAAAGCATTGCTTACCATAGTTAAAAAAGTTCAATGCTTATTTTTCATCATGCCCTGCTTGAAAGTAGTCATCTACCTAACAAATGCCTACCCTGGCTCCGAATGCTGTGCACGCCACTGGAGCACGGGTCTCCTCTCAATACGAGAAAGGTTCAGTAAGGGCAGTAACCCACGTAGGGCAAGTATTGGCAAACTTCACCCACCTTTGAGACCATAACGGGGAACTCACAAGCATACCGTTATTACAGACCGATTTTGACGACCTCCCTGGCGCAGTGTTAAGTGTCTTAACGTCGGAGGTCCCGGGTTCGATTCCCGACTGGGTCAATTTGGGAATTCATAATTTCGGAATTTTCACCGGTCTGGTCTAGTGGAAGGCTTCGGCCGTGGCTAGTTACCACCTTACCGGCAAAGACGTACCGGTCTTGGGCGACGTAGCGTTCCGGTTCTTGGGCTATGGGTTTAATATAATTGCCATACCCCTAACAGGTTAGCCTGCTACCACCTTAGACTGCATCAACACTTACCACCAGGTGAGATCGCCGTCAAGGGTAAAACTTGTATAGTGGAATAAAAAATACAGGTTTCCTCATTATATAACAACAAATTACTTATATATGACGCGCTGAATATACTTATACGTGAAGCATTTTTAAGCATTCGTCTTTTGTCGTTTTCTCGTATTTTACCGTTTACAAAAAGTAAGCATTAAAACTCATAAAAGCCTTAGGGCTCCATGACTCGTGAAAAGCCCGTAATAATGTCACAATATCAAAACTTTTCGCTTATTCGTACTTAATAAATTTTGCACACAATAAAATCGTCCCTCCAAAGTGCCGATCACAAGAGCTCAATATTGCATTAATGAGGGCCCCGAACAATGCTATTTAATTTTGAACTAAAAGAGTCGAGTATATTTTCCTGCTACATATTTTAATATGACACTCTATGTGACAACTATCTCTATGTCGGTAGAGTTCAAATTAGCACTATCCGATGGTAGTTGTGCGATTGTAATTCATATATGACAAGGGTTGGTTCCAAGTCGGGGGTGGGCGGCACGTGCGTACGCATTTTGCGTATTACCTAAATAAATAGCAGCGAGTAATGCGAACATTTCGTTTTGTTGTTGTTTCGCGGTTCTCACGGTGGGTCTCATTCTTTATATTCCTGGGGCAATACTGCCAACCCTTAAAGCAATACTTAAGCAGTATTACTCAAAATTGCAGTTTGATGTCACATACCTTGATGTTCCTAAAATAAGGACTTTAATTCTAAAACACGAAAGTGAACAATAATTAATCATACATGGCTTTAAGCGTAGACAATATGGCACCTGTGCCATATTGTCTACGCCTTAATGACATAAGATTTATGGTTTTACTTTTTAACGTTATCACATTCATCTTTAAGAAAATCTTCCCAATATCTGAGAATTATCTTTGTACTGAAACTTGTTATCAATAGTTATACATTATAATCGATTTCTAGTTTAGCTTTAAAACTCAAACACAACTTTTGTCTTTAGTTCATTTAATTTTCCAACTAGGTATAGGAATATATTTTCAATGCTCTAGTTCTTCAGCCTTCAAGTCAAGCTCAGGTTGCAACAGCAACAGTTGCTGATAGGTATGATAAACTGAGACATATTGTCCTTCTAACTTCGGATTTAAAGTGGTATGTAATCAGTTGGTTGAGCTGTTCCTAAACACTAACATACGTTATAACTATAACTGCGTGTATGTGTAAGTAGATGTACCTATCTCGCCACACGCCAGTTGCGTTAGCGGACATCGCATGCATTAGCATAATCCGAATGTGCACGTGTTACCACGCCACGCGACTCCGTTTCATTCAAAACAACCCTTTTAAAACTCATTGTGATCTGCCATGGTGATTTGGTCCATTCTTCTGTTTGATGACGGCCTGTTGGCAAATATAGGCTGGATTAGGGGTGCACCGATCGATTTACTGTCCTTTGTCAACTCCGTAATCGAGGTCAAAGTTTTTTAAATATTTAAATTTGAAATAGCAACTTATTCATATCCATATTAGAATTTTTAGTCCACTTGTGCTAACCTGTTAAATAGGTTTCATTTATATTTTCTATATCTGTGCTTTTCATGTCAACCCTGGAATCAACTTGTCAAAGAGTGAGAGACGTAAAAAAAATTATAGATTTTAGCAGTTTGGTGCAAGGAGATCTTCCCTCTTATTATACGTACCTACCTGAGGTATATCGTAGGTACCTACCTCTGCCTCCTATGACGCGTATCGATACGGTTGTTAACGTACCTCCGTCGGAAGTTTTAATTAGAAAAAGGTTTTAAATTTTCTGTCTATATACTTAGTGTTTTTTTGGTATGCCTTTTGGTTTTGTATAGCGATCGATACGGACTCACTACTCAATATACAAATTAAATTTATACTCAGTTATTTTCCTCGTTTCTATGGCTTAATTTTCATACAAAACACATCATCATAGACGAATAATAGAGCAATTGGATATATTATCGGGAGATCCTCATTTATTGAAGAGTACATTTCCTGAACGGAATATTTCCCTCATGATATCTTTTATTCATAAGGTTTGGACATGGCTGTAAAATCTTTCCACTATTTGTATTCCGATTCAAATAGGTAGGTACGATGCGATGTTTCGTCTATTAGTACCCAGAGAAAACGCATTCCTTTTGGTATCACTTACACTATCTTTGAAAGCAACCACTTCCGATACATCCTTTATTTGATTACTTATCTCTCTTCTTATCTTATCTACAAAAAGAGTGGAGTAAAATCTATCTTATACTTATCTTATAATCTCAACGTAGAAATTACCATTTTGAATGCATTCGTTAGCTCACAAGTGCATTTAAAATTGTCAATTGTATATTATAGAGTTTAAACTAGCCGAGTAACGGGTACGGCGAACATACTACGATCTACATGCAGCTCTCCAGTTATAGGCTTTACTTCAAAAATAAACTCTATCATTTTGAAATAAGTATCAAAATCCTCTAAGCCTTTACACATCACTGCATCCTTTCGATAGTTAACTTGCAAATTTGTTCAAGGACTACGTTGCCCATAGTTGTTTCTGGTTACGATTAGAATGTTAGGCACAAAATTATATACCTTCGGGTTTACGTGAACATCGCCGAATGCAAATGTCGTGATGCTCGCAATGGTTATAGCCTTTCAAATTGCCTATTCGCGTCCGCCTTCACGATCGGAAATTATATCTTCGACGGTAAAATAAACTTGCATAGTCTTAACTAGTCAGTATCAGTTTCCCAACGTTAAAATAAGATACGATCTTTACAAATGTTTGTAACATGATAACAAAAGCTGTCAAGTATGAGTTTAAAGTAATTATGTGGCCAATTCTGTATACCTAACACTATCTCTAAACTTAACTAAAATGACATAAAAGAGATAGCAAAATTTTAAATGCTTAGCTAATTTTAGTTTAGTTAAGGGATTGTGCACTACAGAATCAGCCCCATTGTTAAAATATGAAGGGTAAGCTTTTAGCTATTCCTATACACTTACAGCCTTACAAATATAACTGACTATGATAATAACTGAATGAAGAATGTAGAAATGACAAGCTTTTTTAAATAGCTTACTTATTGAGAGGTTAACCCAGTGCGTGGTATAGGTAGTAGATTCACAACAATGATGACATAAAGTGTGCTTTACTTTGAATATATTGATGACAAATAACGAGTGAACAATCACAACTTTTAGTTAGCATAGATTTGTAACGAAGAAAAGTCGGATCAGAATCGTTTTGGCAATTCGACAGTCCTGTTCAATAGCCTGTAGCGATTATTATGTGGACTTTCCGGGACGCTGGGGCCCCATCCGAGCGGTTCACACGACACACCCTTTTCTAGGCCACTGAATAAACGCTTGCTCTCTTTCTGGAATAGTCGTGTCGTGAAAAACGGAACGTTACGATGACACTTATGTTAATCCCCGTGAAATGTTACCAACTGAGCTTGATAAAATAAAAAGAAATGGAAAGAATAAACGAATGAAAGAAAATAAGACGATGAAAAGCATAAGTATTACTATTTATGCTAAGAAACCCTTTCCTATTTAAACGGCCATAATATCGTGGGTCGAAAAAAGAAATTCTGCTTAGTTAAACTTTTCTAATGTTTAACTAAGCAGAATGTGTGATTTTTAAAGGTGTACATTTTTTTACTTTATCTCCATTATTCTCTTTCCTTCTGTAATTCTCAAGGAGAATACAAAGTGTATTGTTTGCTTGTTTTCCCTGCATGTTTTTTTACCTACTACAAGTTAGCCCTTGACTGCGATCTCACCTGATGGTAAGTGTGAATAGCTGAAAGTCGGGTGATGTATGTCGTATGCTGCTTGTTGATCAATTAACATTAATCTGTTTTGGCGGATCTTAGCGAATTAAGCTTCTTATAACTTTGTTCACTTCAGTTTTACAGTTGTTGTTATCTATGGCTATTAACACTGACATTTTATCTATGAAATTAAAATCATTATCATACAGCAATCTTTATGAGCGAATTCGAACAAAACATTAAGGTGCCCTATCCAGATGGCGTATTTTTGTGCGACCCCCACGTACCGTATATTAGGTTAGAAGGGCTGGCAGGGCAAACGCGGGGCGAGATCGTCGGCTCTATCGATCACTTGTTGGTTGATTGATAGTGCTTAATCGTGTTTGCTACCTTCCAATGCATAAATGAGCACATCTGTCGTAGTTTTTGCACTTGGATAAGCTTTTGTTAAAACTTTTATTGTGACAACGGCACAGACTTTACTTCAGCCGAACATAAGTTGGATGTCTTTATCTTCTACTTTCTTTTACGTACCTAAGTCGTAATCTGCTGTGACTACATAGATTTCAAGTAAAGTGCACATGAATATTTCTGTTGGACTGGTTGATGCCCGTGACTTCATCCGCGTGTAATAATATTTTAAATTCCAGCGGGAACTCCTAATTTTCTTTGCGTTCTCTCACAGGCGCGGGGTTGAAACACCGCCAACTTCCTAACTTCGGGCTAGTACTGAGAATTTCTTGTCAGAAAAACTTAATGCTTATTTATGGCCCGACCCGGGATACAAACCTGAGACCTCGTCAGCCGCAGCGGAACATTAGTATACTCGAACTTATACTACTACTTGTCAGAAAATATAGGACCCAAAGATAAAGAAGCAGTCATAGTATACATGAATATGATATCCAATCGAAATTGATTAGAAAGGTAACGTTACCCTTTATCCCCGCTCACCCCACCCCATAGCAACACAGCTTTGTAACAACAGTGTCGGTCGGGTTTCCTACTTCAATTACAACTACTAGAGGAGGCTTTGTGTTCGTTGTTCACGCCCGGCTCGCAACTGCACTTGACTTTGAAATTTTTAATTACGCTTTGTACTATTTCAATCTTGTATGCCTAATGAATTATACGCCACAGTTTTTGCACGTAGCGACAACTCTAGCGCTCCCCCACCTTGTCCAACCGACTTCAAAAAAAGGAGGAGGTTCTCAATTCGACTGTATTTTTTTTTAATGTTTGTTACCTCAGAACTTTTGACTGGATGAACCGATTTGGATGATTCTTTTTTTATTTGAAAGGGCATACTTCCCATGTGGTCCCATATAAATTTTATCGAAATCGGTCGAGCGGTTTTTAAAATATCAACAATAAAATAAGTACTTTGTATATCGTGTGCTTGTTGTTGTAAAGTTGGCGCGTGAGTTTGAAGTTGTTTTAAAAATAATTTTTTATATTAAATTATTTGTGCTCAATGATTCGGTTGAATTTTATGCTTGTATATTTATTAAACACTAGCTGATGCCCGCAGCTTCGCTTACGTTAAGTTCGACTTTCATTAACTCGCCGAATCTTTGGAGAAGTTTTATCTTACCTACACCCTAAACCGGGCACGTTCCCAAGTCATGACTAAAACAGGAACAAACTACTTAAGTAGCACTAGCACGGTAATACACGGGTGCATTTAAAGCGTTAATGAAACCCGTTGATTGTTGCACAGCCTATTTTCTATCTAAAGCATAAATCAAGCTAAGCGTTTTAAAACTTTGATCATTTATCAGCAGAGGCTCAGCTGTTCGAGAATCCCTTAGTCCTAAAGTAAGGAAGTGGTGACAGGGAGAGACGTTATTATAAACTTTGTCCTCTAGCAGTTATATGGACACTCTTGTTGTGATGGCGTAGAGGTCGTTTTTGCTTACACTTTTTGTTCTATTGCGCTGTGAAAGGATAAACCGAAAGTCTTAGTTAGGGTTGTCCTTATTTGAAAAATGATACGTTTTGCTCTATTAAATTACCTTTAAAATTCTAATTTATTTAGATTCTAAACACACTTCTACAGCTTATAAGCAGATTCCTTGTTTTGTGCTTCTATATAATAAGATTTTGAATGAATTGATTGTTTAGATAATACCTACAAAACTTATTTTAGAATGAATTTAGTATATTTTGTCTATTTCAAAATGCTGATTTTGATTAAGATTTTAATTTACTTTCTCCTGTGTGGTCGGATTGGGCTAAACGGCTACTGGCTATTATTGCATGAACAGATTTTTAATAGCTTTTAGGTTTAAAACTCGAACATTCGTATGTAAGCGTTTGAGCATAATAGGTTTAGCTAAAAAAAAGCTTGAGCTTTTTTGGCACCCTATGACTGTGAGGTTTAAACACTCAGACGTTTAATATCCAATGGGCCTAGAAGATAATAAAAACTCATTTTTCTGATAACCCTGTAAACGTTAAATCACGTGAACTATAACTTCGCGGCCCATTAATAGACAAATAAATCGGTTCTACCTACGCAATCATACTAATTACCACGTCGGGCTTATCGGAGGCGTTTAACTCGCGCGCCCGAAGCGACAACCCTAATCCGTGCGGGCCGATCGCTCATTAATCACGGACGCCTGTAATTGCCGCACCCGCACCGCCCCGCTCTGCGTCGACCCTAATTTGATTTTGGGGCCTAGAAATGATGCGTCTAAAATAGGTGCACCATTATACATTATAGGGCTTCGTCAAACCTCATTCAGATAGGCCCGTTACCAAATTATCTTAAACTAATTCGTCACTTGGATACCGTCAGATGAGATTTGAGACACCAATCAAGGGCGGATTTCATGAAATAATTAAAAAAACCAGCCAAGTGCGAGTCGGACTCGCGCACCGAGGGTTCCGTACTCAAGAAGTAGGTATAATTACCTTTGTTAATGAACCGCAAAACTAACTTTGTTTGTAGAGGTTTACTGTTAATATCAAAAAATTACGTTTGTTGTATGGGAGCCCCCCTTTAATAATTTACTTTATTGATATTTAATTAATTATTTTGAAAGGTAATATACAAGTTAATATTCTGTGAAAATTTGAACCGTCTACCTGTTACCGTTTTTAATATTGAGGAAAAAAATACGAAAAAAACACGTTTATTGTATGGGGACCCCCCTTAATATATATATTTTTTTAATTTTTAGTATTTGTTGTTATAGCGGCAACGGAAATACATCATTTGTGAAAATTTCAGCTTTCTAGCTATCACGGTCTATGAGATACAGCCTGGAGACAGACAGACAGACAGACAGACAGACAGCGGAGTCTTAGTAATAGGGTCCCGTTTTTACCCTTTGGGTACGGAACCCTAATAAAACACGATTGAATAAGTAAACAAAGACAATTGATCCATTAAGAAAACTGACTTTGATCACTTGACATTTTAGTTTTCATTTACGTAGAAAGGACTTGGAAGAGATTTTTAGCAAGAGATAACTGTGGTCATCAAAATTAATATAGGGCTTCGCTAACTAATATTATAAAAAATGAAGAATCGAATCCAGCACCGTTCACTTATAAGAAGGTTTACCACTGCGCCAAGGAGGTCCTTACAATTACAATGTTGATCTGACTTCCGTAAAAAGATATTCGAGACGGTCCAGACGCGAGGCGGTCGTGTGGCCGGCCTAGTCAAAAACGACCTTTACGCGTCCCGTTGTCTGTTTTTTGTTTTTTTTTTGTCTGCGAGTGTAGAATGCCTTAAACCGGTTCCGCGGATTGCATTACAAAAACTTCGTTGTCTAGATCTATAATACACTATAGTTATGGGGTGCATTTAGCGTAGGATAAGTTCACATTATCGACATAACTCTCGACAATAAGTTCCTTGCAAATCTGATTGAAAATGTAACCTACCACACAGTAAGTAAGTAGGTATAATATCGCCTTCACTAAGTATGAATCTGTGCCCTTCCCACATTTTCTCGTATGATATTCCGGATTCCCAGTGTTCACCGAATTTCGGTTACAGTGGCCAATCTGAACGAAGGCTAGGTAACTACGCCAGAGGTATTATAAATAGGTGCACACCTATGCACAGGTGTATAATAAACCTTTAACTTATATAATAAACCTGTACGTAAACACAGGTGCACTGTCCAGTGTCCCTTAATATTAAAGTCTGATAGGACATCGGATATGACTGGAGAAAGATCAGGGGCAGGATCAACTTGACATTATTATGTCCATATTTCTAGAAGCCACGTTGCATTCGCGCGTCGATTTCGTCTCGCAATTAGTCGCATTGTCTAGCCAAGCCTTACCTTTTGTCTTAGGAGCGACGCGATACGACTCCGTAGAAACTGACAAACTTATCTGAGCGACAACGTAGGCCACATGAAGGGTCACCTGTTTGATATAGTCGCGTCGCGTCGCATTTGTCGTTCACGTTGGACGAAGCCTTAGACCTTATAGCGAACAGGCTGTGATTAGAAGTAATGAGAGCCTGTAGAGTGCCGGTTGCCACTCATACGCATTTATACATTGCGAAGAGGTTGTGTTATGCTATTAACTGCAACGGGCTTATGTTTACGGAAGCTTTTTTAAAGTATAACAATAGCGAAAAAATATTCACTGCTAGTCTTATTGGTTGTTGCAATCTCTTGCTCTGTAGTTTTAAAATAATGAACTGTTTACGGTACATTTCCAGTTTGCTATGTTTTTATAACAAAGCTATGTTTCTGTTGATGTGTTGACATTCCGTCCCCCGTTTGTATAAGGAAATCGTAATCGTTCGATATATTTAAATCTATAGTGAGTATCACTCACGATATTTTGTTTATACGTTAAAATAATGGGAGTTCGTTATGGAACCTTCATGCCCAATCCCATGCATGCATTAAACCATGATTTAACGCGGGTCATAACTGAACGCGGGTCCTGGAAGTCAATTTATTCTCTTAAATGTAAAGTTTAATTAATTTACAACAACCCTAACGAACTTTGCTTATGCAAATGAGCACAAGTACCACGTACATTTGTTTTATGACTAACAGCCATAACAGCATAGTGATACCACCATTGCCATTAGGCGATGTTCCCAATTCAAATAAAGGTACAAATAAAACTTCCCTTCTGATACACAACACCGTAAGTTCATATTATGGAATTTTTATGTCGCATACAAGCCTAAAGCTCGTTCATTACGATACCTCATGAAAGTGCTGAGATGGTTTATGAGCCGTTTTATTGCTTCATTGCCTCAATATTCCGTAGGGAATACTAATTAGCATCGCGTATGGATGTTGAAAAAACTGTAATAAAATGCTAACGGATTTATAAATGCACAGGTTATCACGTTACATCGCTTGCGGCATACATTATGATTGAATTCGGTTTAAAAATTGAGCTGTCGTAGGTAAAATTTGATCTTGTAACATGTTGTTGATGAATCATGTGATCTCTGAAATGATTCTGAAGATGAATCATGTGATATCTGAAATGATTCTGATAATGAATCACTGAATGAAGAAATCTAGGCCCTGAAGGGAACTGGCTCTGTTGAAGGGAAAGAACTGTACGCTAAATGCGAATGGCGAGACGTAGTGTGAGGATGGGCTAATTTGAAGAAGGCAATTTTTTCTTGAACGAAGTAAACAAACTCACAAAGTAACAATAGTAAAATAGGCCTAAGGATAAAGTGAATTTACCTGCGGACTTTCAGAAGATGTAATTGATGCAACTTCGCGTGATGCAAGGTTCTTGATGTCTCAGAGTTAGTCCCGCGGATCACTTGAGTCAGCGGAGAAGTAGTAAAAGAGCTATAAAGACTGAAAGTACAATGGAGAAGTTTCATGATGATGTGAATATCATATTTAACACAACGGAAGTAAAATATAGATTAAAACTAATAAATCTGTGTTTTTTTTATTCCAACAATAAATGACTGAGAAATGACTATTTAAAAGTTTAATTATCTAATGTACACCGATTGCTGTATCTTACTCGAGGGAGAAAATTTTATTTTGTAAGTGATTTTTAATACCTAGCCGAGATTTAATACCTACTTCAAAATTATCTGAATAAAACATACGAATTAACTGCTTTTAATCCAATTAAGTCCATTTATTTCTTTTATTCGGCTTTATAAAGTCGGTTGATAGGAAATTATGACGTCACGTCTCCCGTTTTGCAAGCGCAACTTTTAAGTTCCATAACTTTTTCATTTGTTGAGATATTTTTATGATTTTTTCATATTTTTGTTTTATTTTGTCTTAATTTTCATAATAAATAAAAAAAATGGTAAACTTCTTCATTGTGGGCCTGCCTAGCAGTTGGCTCTATCAAACATTTCCGTAGTAAAGAATTTTCGTATTTTTCGCGAAATTACATCCCCAAAAATCTTAAGATAAAATATCGATTTTTAGGTAAGGCAGTAGATAGATTACTCAGGGCAATATTCAGGTATCTAACAAAGATTCAAACACGGAGCAACGTTCGTGTCTGTTCAATCTCATAACTCAAAATCGTTTCCCATGGTAGCAAAATTTAATTTTAGCAACATGGGGTTTGTTGCTTAGTTACATCTAGGCAACAAGTTGCATTAGTGCTAGTTACAAAATGTACCGATGCAGTGATGGTATTCTAAAGGACAGGTTCGCCTTGAGGCCGATGCAATCTATTGAATGCTGCAACCTAACTTAGATTTATAGTTGTGTTTTACCGCTTAACCACTGATACTACTACTTTGCCGAAGATATCTTATAGTTTTGAAATCGTTACTGCAAACTATTGCGAAAGTTCCGACAAATCCTCTTTAGAAGTTTAATCTCGGTTAGCGACATCTTGACTTGAACATAAAATCTGCTTAGGTTTATCTTAAGTTTTACGGTCTCTCAACGGAACGTTTTCGAGTTAGCGGCGAAGTTTGAGTCTATATTACCAATAGAATCTTAGTAGAAAATGTCCATATTTCAAGGCAAGTAATTTTAGTAATGTTATTTTCCATTTTACAACATGCTACGTGCACTTTAAGGATCAAAATTGGTTACCTTTAAATCTTCACTTCAAATAAATAACTGCATAATATTTACAGTTGAATACTTTTGAACATAAAAATCTGAGATGCATTTGTAATAGGAAAAAAAAATTGAATTGATTTGTGACACAGAATGTCCATAAAGTTTAGTGGACATAATTTATCACAGCAACACCTTGGCATCACCTGTCCCAAAAACCGGACACTATAAATAATGGGAAAACCTGTCCAAACCCTTCGGAGTTAGGGGAAAGTGTCTCGTGCCAACCGAGGAGGGGTCACATTGTCTAACAACCAAATCTCAAATAGAGTGGTGCTTATTTAGGCGTAAAAAGCAAACACTATGACAATGTGGGAAAGTATATTATTAGTCCTTACGGTGACAATGATGAGTTTTCATTTCAGCTAGTCTTCTGCTTTCTGTTTTCCTAATGGGTAGAAATCGGTAGAAATTCTTCTTTGAAGCCTTTTGGCGCTTGAAATTTCGATATTGTATCCAAGTGGGTAGTTCAGTCCAGCTGGGCTTGTTTAGGTAGGTACCTACTCAAAAAGAAATAAATCTAATTTATTAAAATACAAATAAAACAGTAGGTATCTAAAGTTAAGTAAAGTATAGACACTGACTGACAGGCTGACTCAGGGACTGAAAAACAGATTCATAAAGGTTACAGAAATATAAGGGTTACAGAATGAAAGTGTAACAGAATCGAATCTGTAACCCTTTTGAATGTGTTTTTAATTCGGTTAACCCGAAACACTTATATGTCTGTAACAGAAACGAATCTGTAACAGAATAAAAGTGTTTTAAAGTGTAACCGAAATAGCGACGTTGCCAAATTTACTGTTGACGCGTATTCAAATTTGAACCTAAGGTGAAAGCACCGATGGTTGCAATTGTTTTAAGAAAAACATGGCCATGTGGTGTCTGTGTGTGTAAAGTCCAATGAAGTGAGAAGATCGCGTTGTCACACCGTGCAGTTGGTTAGGGCATGTACCTATTAGGGTTACAGATAAAAACACTTATTAACAGAAATAAACGATTACAGATTGATTGGGTTACAGTATCGTTTCTGTTTCTGTTATAAGTGTTTCTGTTTTATAACAGTTTCAAAAAACAGTGTTTAAACCCTTTATTTCGGTTACTGTTTCAGTCCTTAGGCTGACTGACTGTAGGCTTAAACGGTGGACCGAGAATTTTTAAATTGGGAGAAAATTTTGTGGGAGTACCAAAGAAAGATTTTGAAAAATTTATCGGCTAGTGCTTGGCTGCAATCAGACCTGCATGCGCATGCAACTTGCAAGTGGTGATGCAATCTAAGGTGGAGCGCACTTGCCTAGAAGATGCCTACTCACTCTTGATTTGCAGGTGCCTGTTTTAAAAGTGGAGGGGAAGCCGGAAGGGCATTCTATATACAAGCGTTTTTAATTTGGAACGAAGAAGCAAATCGCTTACCACGTGAATATGCTTAAGATTTGAAAAAGAATGATCTGTGCCCTCTGTCCCCCTGATTGTGTAAGGAAATCGTAATAATTATCGTTTGTCATACGTATAATACGACCTGTTTATGGGGTTCATAGACGCCTGCACGACAATAAGCATGTATGATCTCCTTAAACAGTTCGAGTAATAACGTTTTAAGCTGTAAAATGATTACGATTTCCATAGACAGTTTATTGGGCCTCTGATCATGTGCTAGAAGAGTATGTCAAGAATGTAAACACCGATAGGTAATGATGGATTGAAAATTCGGGCATGTGTGACCTAGTTGGTATGCAATGTGTATGAACCGATTACGTTGGTTGAGCAACGTCGGTCCAAATTAGTAACTTGATTGGTGACATAGCTGTGGTTTCACTTAATTAGATCGTTACTTTCCCTTTGTTCGTTGGAGAGCACGTTAAGCCATCGCACGTGGTGATTAACTCTCTAGCATTACTTGATAATCGTACGCTAGATCGAAACGCGTTACAATACGCATACATTATGATCGATCGATCGTACTTAATTGGATGCTTTCTACGTATTCCGTTAAAAGTAGGAAAAATGTAAAAAGCAAAAAGAGAAATTCGATCACTTATCATTCAATATTGCAAATTTAAAAAAAGAACGCAAATTCCGATAAAGCAATGCTGATATCCAAAAGGGACGACCAAGTTTTGTCACAAAGATAAATGATACCAAACCACAAGACCACAAAACAAGGAACGTAGAAAGATCGTAAGAAAGAGTTAATGCTACGCAAATCATGACAATGTAAATCGTTTAACAAGTTAAACTAGCATTAATTAAAATGTAAAAGAAATGAGATAACGTGAAGAAATATATTTCAACGGATAGATATTCGATGCCTCTATTTTTGAGAAAGAAAATGGATAGCCTGCTTCCTCATTTAACGACTGCTGTGACCAGAATTAGTTTCAGTTAACTAATGAACTCGTTACGGCCGTATATCACTCTACGAATGCGTTTGATCGTAGCTAAGGAAGGCATTCATTGTACGTGTATACTGTAGTGTATAGTTGTACACCTGCATTTGGACAAGGCACAAAAATAGTTACATTTTGTGTGATTAATTATCGCCTACATCGAGGTTTTCTTTAATGTAACATGTTTAGGAAGTTGTCACCTTATAAATTTAGTCGTATACAAATTTAGCTAGGAAAATTAGCTTTAAAAATTTATGCTACTTTTATTCTCAATTCAAATATATATTATCGCCCGCGACTTCGTCTGCGTGGATCAGATTTTTTTGATTCCCGCGGGAACTCTTTAATTAGCCTATGTCCTTCCCCGGGATACAACCTACTCTTGTACCAAATTTCATCAAAATCGGTTGAACGGATGAGCCGTGAAAGCGTAGCTGGCAGACAGACAGACGGACACACTTTCGCATTTGTAGTATCAGTATGGATTTCTTAGTCTCTTTTGTAAAAATGAACACTGCATTTTTTCCCCTTATTACGTCACTTACCTTACCATCAGGTGAGATCGCAGTCAAGGGCTAACTTGTAGTGGATAAATAAAAAACATTTTACTATTATTCACAGATGCATTTGAATTCACATCTCTGTATGTTTTCCCATTTTCTGCTGCAATAGTTTCAATCAGGATGTACGCGACACGCAAACCGTATTCACGTTCGGTAAAATTTGCGTAAATTTTAAAGTCAATACCGCAATTTGCGTCGCTTCCGTTCTCCTGCCAGCAAATAGCCGCAGGTCTGTGCTGGCAATTTATACCTATACATAACGATGTCCTATTTGACTGATTCATTTGTGTACGGTTAAATTGCTGCCTCTATGGTGGAGATATTTGCTATCAATAATTAATTAAGTCTTTGATATGGCTTGTTATGTCTAAGGTAGTACACCACAATTTTTATTGGATAGAAGCAGGCGTTACTTTGCGGAAGTCCGTGATAATGAAGGAACTAGAGTAAAAGTCTAGGTCAAGTACATATTTACAATCGTGCATTGTCGAGTCAACATCTACAGAAGATGCTCCGGTATCGGAGTGAAACGTAAGAGTAGTTTGGAAGATTTCTATGGTGTGGTGAATATCGCGGGCTTTAAGTGTGGGAATTGGGAAACTCTGTAACACTCTGTACCACATAGATTTACCTATTGTCGCGGATTATAGCGAATTAAACTTCTAGTTCCTTCATCACCGCAATGTTACATAATGGTTACATAGAACGAGTTTCATCAACAAAAGTTTATTCTACTTCTTTCTAGCCTCATGAATTCATGACTCAGGGTCGTAACCCTCAAATCTAAAATATCTTGAATTCGATTCAAAAGACGATTCATGTCATTAGTCACGGAAGATGTTGAAAATTTGTCGTTTCTGATAGCATTCCGTACAATTTAATGCATGCAACAGGTATGATATGAGAATACGTAAATTATGCAGAGAGAATAACACTTAACTATAATGAGGACGCCACGACAGATATCGTGGTTCCATTAAACATTTATTATAACAGCACTAGCGCTACAAACACTAGTTTAACTTGTATATATACGTATAGTTGTGTACCACGCGAGCTTCGCTGCCTGAATACTAAGCAGTTTGTACGACAACCCCCGCTGGTTCTGATGGCCCAATACGATCCCGCTAAATCATTGCTTCCTACAGATTTTGCTCATTGACTTTCTGACTAACAAAATTGTGTTTTCTTCCGCAGGTACGTTGGTGAATTTTCGGTGAATGATATTTTGTAAGTAAAAATCTATAATATAATAAAATAATATAGTTAAATAAATTATGCTAAAAGAGACAACAAATACGCTTAAACTAAATATTAGAGCTTGATTATATATTTATTTATATAATTAGTAATATTATTTGTATTATTCGCACGTTTTTTATGTATATTCTGTTTTTTATGTATCATTTACATGGTCAAACAATTTTTTTTGTATATGAATATGGTAATTTTCTATTTAACGGTTATCAATTGAATAATTAGTTTCGTTAATTCCCACAATGAGCAACAATTAAAAAAAATGCTTCAAAAAAATAAAGTCAACGCTCTTAATTAATTTGTGCCTTTGAAAGTCTTAGCGGAAAAAAGCGGATTAGGTGTCCGTTCGGGCTGCATCGGTGCATCACGAGTTGCGATGCTAAGCTACAGACCACAGTGTGGACTTTTTGTTTCAAGACTGTCGCAAATCGTAGTAAAAAATCTACATTATTCGCACTTCTTCACATCTTTTTGTGATATTATGCTATTATTCAGCTAAAAGGATTTTTACGGTGATTTTTATTAGAAGATCTATACCTACTCAACCTAATCTTTTCTTTCTGTGAATGTGATTCCTGGCATGCCACGACTTTTGTCAGGTTTTAACATAATATAACAAACTTGTTGCATATATTTTTAGTTAATTCTGTAACGAATTATGTTTTAATCCTTGTTGCATGTATTTATTTAAAACTGCTGTCTAATTCTATAACGAATTGTGTTTTTCTTTGAGGCGATACTCACCCAAAAATCGAACCAAAAAATCCAAGAACTTGAATTTCCGAAGTGCCGTTTCAGTTCCTTAACTTGTTCACTAATGTAGAGGTAGGACTTTTTGTCGCGCCGCATATCGCTAGTGTGATCGCATACTAATCGCAGCCGAGGTCAATGGCAGGGAAGAGGCAGGTAAGGAAGGTTTTTTGTGGAGTTGGGCCTCTACGGCGCATTCCGCCTGCGCCCAGCGCCCTCCGCTACCGGATCTGATGTTGCACGGCTTGAATATTGTACTGGGAATTCTCAACTTGCATATTACTATCGGAAATCTGTTAAATTTCTGTCCTCATAGAACTTCCTTTGAGCAGATTTTCTTACATTCCATCTATGATTAAATTTGTCTTGTCATAGATAGAAAGATTTTTGGGAATTCTTCGCCCATTCTAGCTAAAGTATTGTCTGCACCAATGGATTTCCATCGTATCAATTTGGTGTCGGCATCATCACGCATTATTGTTAGTTAATCTTTGAAGGTAGTTTAACTGCAGATAATAGGCATGATGACTGAATTTGAAAAATGGTCAGATTATGTACGGAAGTATCTACTATTTCGAAAAAATATCTTATTTCAGCAGAAAAATAAGGTTTGGTAGAGAAAATTAGCATTTAAAATTTAAATTTCAAAATTCACGCCAAAACGCTCGGCGGTGTCATGGCGTCGTTTGTGACGTCACTATTGTTTTTACCAATGTACTCTGTGCAGTGTGCAGTAAACAATAGTGTGATTGTCAAAGCTCGAAAACAAACCATTGTGACGTCATTCACTTCTTGGTGTTTTACCCAATATGGCGGATTGATGTATTTTATAGTTTTATTTTATCAAAATAAATAGTAATCTCACTCGAAATAGAGAAATAAATACGTTTTTTATAATCCATGAATCCTATTTCATTAGATAAATTCATAATTTCATTGATTCTTGGTTACTGTCATCATGCCTATTCTTCGCCCATTCTAGCTAAAGTATTGTCTACAGTACACCAATGGATTTTTATCGTATCAATTTGGTGTCGGCATCATCACGCATTATTGTTAGTTAACCTTTGAAGGTAGTTTAACTGCAGATAATTATTATATTCGTCAAATCTGACTCACGAGACTCATTTCCGATTTCGAAGAATACCAAAGTTACCACATCCTCAAATTTTCCCCAAATGCTATCGTTATTAGCCATCAGGTTTCGGAGAAATAAGTAAGCACATAATAGGCAGTTTTTGTCCGACAAAACGTTAGCAGGAATTTATGTTGAAGAATTTAGATAAAAACCGTATCTAACGATTATAATATGTATATTAAGTACATAATATATGTCACGATTTTGATATCATTCGGCTTACTAAAGCTACTTTTAAGATGCGTTTTATATTAAGAGTCGGGAAACAAGTTATGAAACTTAAACTAGCTTACTACTCTTGAAATACTATATTTTGTACCAAACTCGATATATTAATACTATGTATATCAAGGACACACGAGATGCTTAGCTAAAGCCAAGTCATTGTGAAAATCTAATGTGTGGTTTGACAATAAGAAAACAACGAGGTAGTCACCACGGAGCCCATCATCTACAGAGTACAGAGTAAAGTGAAATTGAGGTGCAGCTTCTCTTTTGGTAACAACTCAAAGTTTGCCGCCGAGTCCCCTGAGTCTCTGGTATGGTATCCATTACCATAGCAATAATAGATCATTTAGAAATTTTGTAATTTTTGGAAAGGCCTTAAAAGACTTGTATCCAGGGCCGCAAACTAAATTAAAAAAATATATAGCAAAATGGTATGTATCTACTAGAACCTACTAGTACCCCTAGAAATACATCGCGCTTTTTATCCATATTAAACCTACTTCTACGAGTTGGTGACCCTCTGCACACTTCACATGTATTAGCCCACAAACATATTTTGTGTAGGTACCTATACGCAAGACAAGTAGCCATGTGTGTGAGAGGGACACCAACTCGTACGGAGCTTAATTTGTCAAAAAAAAAAGAAGAAATAAGGTGCTCTGCACCTCATTTCTTCTCACTCAGCTCCGTAGGTAATGCATCGTACCACACCTAATCTGTCAAACTCATAACTCTTCCGGTGTCGTATAAAAATAAACACCTTAATGGTTCTAGTCGTGACTAGTTCACATTGCGTCATATTAGCGAATCGTGAAAGAGGTCAGGGACCTGGGGCGTCGGCCACGCGAGTCGCGACCGATAGCCGATGTTCCCACCGCGCTCGCACCCGGACGGAAATAGTGTTACGTGGACGAGTCACTACGACTATTAGGTACTCACCTTGAAGCGTGTGAATACGAGACTAGATACCTACCCACCTACTATACCACAGATCACTCCATTCACAAACAGGATTGTGAAAACTGCGATCTGTAAACGGTGGTAAAAATGGATGAAGGAAATTTAAAATGTTGCAGTTCCAGGTGAATTTATAACTAATGTATTAGTGAATGCTAAAGAAGAAGCGCGAGCCCATTTCGTTCCAAACTGGCATGTTAACAGCAGCGATCCATTGGCAATTTCGATGGCGAACGATTAGCTACTGAACGCGTGTGATGAAAAAAAACCGGCCAAGTGCGAGTCGGACTCGCGCACCGAGGGTTCCGTACAAACCTGTAATAAGTTTTAAATTAAATGTTTTTTTTAAAAATTTGAGTTGATTGAATGAAAGGTAAATTGCGATTTACGATTATAGACGTATTTAAAAAAAACTACTTACTTGATCTCGTTCAAACAAATTTTCGGTGGTAGTTTGCATGGTAATGTACAACATATATTTTTTTTAGTTTTATCATTCTCTTATTTTAGAAGTTACGGGGGGGGGGACACACATTTTACCACTTTGGAAGTGTCTCTCGCGCAAACTATTCAGTTTAGAAAAAAATGATATTACAAACCTCAATATCATTTTTGAAGACCTATCCATAGATACCCCACACCTATGGGTTAGATGAAAAAAAAATTTTTGAGTTTCAGTTCTAAGTATGGGGAACCCCAAAATTTATTGTTTTTTTTCTATTTTTGTAAGAAAATCTTAATGCGGTTTACAGAATACATCTACTTACCAAGTTTCAACAGTATAGCTCTTATAGTTTCGGAAAAAAGTGTCTGTGACATACGGACGGACAGACAGACAGACAGACATGACGAATCTATAAGGGTTCCGTTTTTGCCAAATTTGGCTACGGAACCCTAACTAGAAGAATATTGTAATATGTATTAGAAAAACCATAGACTTGGAATGTATTGAGACAATTAGCCGAATTCAATTTATCTAAAATTTGTCAATCACGATGGACCAGGCGCATTTACAGATTTTGATGTGATAGATGTTCGACCGAATCTCAAATTATATAACTACTAGATGATGCCCGCGACTTCGTACGCGTGGATTAAGGTTTTTTGATTCCCGCGAGAACTCCTTAATTTCCCGAGATAAAAAGTTTGTGCTATTCTAGAGTATAATCTTTCTCTGTACCAAATTCATCCAGATCCGTTCAGCCGTTCTGGCGTGATTGAGTAACAAAGCATCATCATCATCATCATCATCATCATCATCAGCATGCAGAGTCCAGCATTCCATACATCCATCCAAACTTTCGAATTTAAAATATTAGTATGATAGATTTCAATTACATTAGTTATCTCAATTTAAGCTTTTCATCACTTTCGCTCCAACGAATGACTACATTCTACTTGAAACGTTATCTGTGGTAGGTATACCCTTTTCATAAGTGGCGTCAACCTCGATCCAGGCAGTCTAAAACCATTTACCACGCTCTGTCAAGCAAATGTCAGTAACATGGGTCTGAAACTGGTCTTAACTACATTTAATCATTCATACTTTGACTGGTCTTAAACATAGTAATATATCATTAGTTATTTGTAAAACTAAGCACTTTTTTATTTTTTGTAATTTGCCAAAGGAAAGCATCAGGAGCATGTTTAAGCACATAAACTTTAAAAAATTTCTGTTATTTTTCATTTATTAAAGATTTTATTATCTAACCAATATTCTGTTTAGATTATCTTTTAAGTAGTTACTTAAAGAAGTAGCTCGCTTTACTCACTAGTTCTCTATATGTATTTAATATCTCCGTTTATCTTTAGTACAGACGTAAAGAGTTGTATGTAGTACTATTAATTTTGTGAATCTTTAAATGTTCGTATTGCATGTGAGCACAATTTTTGCGGCGCATAACTCGCTAAGAACTGGTTTATAGATTTATTAAAACACGTCTTCTCAGCTGTAGGTATCCAGTAATTCTACCTGCATCAATGTTGACGAAAATTAAAAGGAGCTCCCAGATAAAACAAATCCATATAAGCCTATAGTGTCACTTGAGCTATGTTTTATTTTCGACCGTTTACCAATAATGTTGAACTAATGACTCACTTAAGATAAGTTGATTTCGTGACAGTTTTTATTAATAGCTGTCATGTTAAATAACTCAATTATACACCTACTTTAACAGACTCGTTTCGTAATAAATTTTGCGCTAGCGTTCGTTTTTTGCAAAAAGATCGTTTATTTGCGGCGAGGCAACATCTTATTTTGTATTTCTTGTAGATGGAAGACCAGAAGCTGTTTACTATTTTTATTGTCTGCATGATATTGTTGCTCGCTACAAAACTGTAGTGTGTTAACAATTTTAACAGATTTAAAAAGAAGAAGGATTTGAAAGGGTTTTATACCGATTTTAATACAATACTTATGTAATCTTTTTTTGATTTGGAAAGGTTAAATAATAATTTTACCTCATTTGAATTTGTTCAAGATCTGATAAATGTCTTTGTAGATGGAGGATGGATGGAGCTATTCATATTTAAAGGAAATAACGGATAAAAAGCAGTAGCTCGCAATCAGTGTGATAGTTTAATTACAATACATTTAATTTTTAACCATACTTAGTTCATATGAATTGGAATATTATAAAAAACTAGATGATGCCCGCGACTTCTTCCGCGTGGATTAAGGATTTTTGATTCCCGCGGGAACTTCTTAATTTTCCGGGATAAAAATATCCCGGAAAATTAACCTATGTCCTTCCCCGGGATATAACCAACCATACCATACCAAATCTTAGCAAAATCGGTTGAAAAGATGGGCCGGGAAAGCGTAGCAGACAGACAGACACACACTTTAACATTTATAATATTAGTATGGATTAAAGTCAGTTTTCTGTTTTAAGACAGTTTGAGTTGCTATTGAAATTAAATATTTTCGACTATATTAGTAATTCTGAAATCAAATACTTATTATAGTTTTGATATTTCTGTTTGCGTGTGTTTATTCGATCTTTATCATAGACGATTTGAATTATAGGCGTTGATTAATAAAAACGGTTAACTCAACGATGTATAATGAACGATTGTTGCACTCTCATGCATGTAATATTATACCTTATCTGTATATCCATCTCAAATCCGATGTTTCATTTGTGATGGTTTTAACGTCCAATCAAGGGCTTGCGGTTCTCTTTGTGAAACTTTCAAATTTAGCGAGTCACTGCAAAATCATTTGCTAAATCATGAACCGACACTATTTAACTGAACGAACCAAATACCAATATCGCAATGTTTGAATGTGAATATAGTTTAAAGATGACGAAGATCATGAGTAATCAAATCTTGCATTAAAATCATTATGATTGATCCAAACGTGCTTTGGAGAATTCCACAAAACACGTAAAAGGATAGCAAGCAATGTCAAACACGACCTTTAAAACACTTATGAAAAATATAACCGTAAAAAAAAAGAATCAATGTTAAAAGTTTGTTTGAATCAGCTGTAATTGATGTAAATTAACGCAACGAATAACGATTCTGACTGAAGTAATTATTATCTTATCTAAATTACATGCACGATGGACCTCGATACAATTAAGTGGAGAAATCACCGCGAAGCAAATAACTAGCACTATTTTTTTATACAGATAATACAGAGAGAAAAAAAAGTAAAGTGTAGTCGCGGAAAAAATGTGAGGATAGTTGTTAGATCAAATTAATGATCGATTGCACTGTTATATTAACATGCTTTTCTTCTATTTCTCAATCACGCAATTTGTTTAATATATTAAACTAGAATAGGCTTCCTTCCACAGAGTCTATTTCTTCCAATTTAGCGCTTTTCAGGTTTGTATCCTCAGACTGACAGACTGTTCCACCGTCTACTATCAGATAGATAGTAGATTATGTCATACTTTCAGATTATAGTAGATTCACTTAACGATTCAAAAGTACATGTAAAAGTTTATTTGAATAAAAAACATTTTGACTTTGATTTGGTTTCGGTCCACCGATCTTTTCAGTTACCTGTAGTTTCTTCTCGCTATGGTCCTTCTGGATAAGAATACACGATAATATATACATATTTTATACTATACGTCTATAAGACGTATAGTATAAAATTTGCAAGCTTTACGAGGGGTTGTATCCTGCCTTTCAACCAGCATATTCCAATGTAACGAGTCATTGCAAAAAACGCAAAATCACGATCCGACGCTACGCTACCTTTCAGCGGTCCATAATTATTGTAATTTGCGATGAATGTTCTACATTATTTTCTGTCTATTGTCCTGCTGTTTTTATTACGTGTCGCTTTCTATCAATACTTTATCATTTTGGTTCTAACTTGTAACATATATTTGGAGACTGATGACTGTCAACTAGGTATGTATCTTACTGAACGAATTCGGTTTTGATGGATACAGTCTTGTATCCATCAAAACCGAATCAGTAGAATCAGTAGATTCTGTTCTTCAAAAATTTTTGAACTAAATTTATCTTTCGTTAAATTAATATTAATTTTAGATTTAGTCTCAATTATGTTTTCTCCTTTGACTTACTTGGCTACCTCAACTAATTTTACTAAATGGTGCTGACTTTTCATTATGAAAAGTATCTATGGTCTTACGCTGCCTGTCAGTAACTCTGTAGGTACTAGGTTCCTGTGTTTAGTTGGTCGAGTGCAACGGTGCAGTGGCGTTGACCCTCGCATTGTTTACCGTCCGGTTCCCCGCAGTCCGCGTAGACCGCCTACTGCCAGCAGCGTTTTCGGCCTGTTTTATCTCGACAATGCCTTCTGTTGTGTCAGAAGTGCTTGTACTATTAGTTGTTCTGTATACCAGAAGTCGGTAGTTGCGAACGAGGCACGACTACTCGAGCTTACTATCTCAAGACGAGATACGATGGAGATATCAGCTTAACTCGATTCAGCTTTACATAGCTGAACGGACGCGTATGCATCTCCATAGAAATACCAGTTTTGTATGAACAAAAGATGAATCGATCTGAGTAAGTGTAATAAGTCCCTAAGGCGTAACGCACCAAGTGAAGTGGCGGCGTCTCTTTTTATAACAATAATTATCAACTCATACTAAGCTTTATTTACTTAGTCTCCTCTGTTTGTTTTCATGATTCATTCACATTTCACGTGGAAGACCACCATGTCTGTGACTGGTTTGCAGTTTGACGTGATGTTTGGCCAGTTTCACGCATCTTAAAATAACTCGTTAATTTTGTATGAAAAGTGCAGCACGCGATCTTACAGCTAGTGTTTACTTTCAAAATTCTTTGAAAGTAAACACTAGAGCTTTAAGATCTAGCCTAGTGTTCAAATAAAGGGGAATAGTACCAGGCCTGGCTGACTTGTCACGTGACCTGAGATATTTAACTACTGCTACGGGGACCGTAGACGGCACTCGTATCAGTGGAGTGTCGCGCGTGATCCGTAGCTTGCGGTATAAGTTTATAACCGTTAAATACCTTGTACTATTACAAATTCTTTGATGGTACCGAGCACGAAACTTCGTAAATCCGAAATCGTATCGTATTCGTGGTAATTGGTAATACAAAAATACAATTAGCTGTCGTATTAAGAGCCGCTATTTATTTAGAAACGTCTTTGCGGAGTAATTCTTCTGTACCTGAAAGCATTCTGTGCTATTAAGTATTCAGTGATCTCCATGATCCAAACGAAAACAATATAACTTTTAAAGAAAATTTCCTAGAAGCCTCAGGTACTTGTAATTTGCCAAAGCTAATGCTAGCAACAAAGGATCGTGATTGGGTAATGGGCGTAGTAAAATGGTATGTGAGTTGCAAGTTGCAACCTTTATAACCTTGGCAATATGCATCGCCAGTCACACTGCATTGTTCCTCTCTGACTGAATCTAGTTTAAACCTTGACACGTATAGGATAAGTATAGTAATAATACTTATGACTATGCTAATTTTGTCTACTATTTGCTGTTTTAGGATATTATATTATATTGCTTGTAACAAACCTTTGAATAAAAAGATAAGTATAGTTATAATATGTAACAAGACGATGCTCGCGATGTCGTCCGTGTTGATTAAGTTTTTTTTAATCCCGCGGGAACGTCTTAATTTTTCGGGATAAAAAGTAGCCTATGTCCTACCTAACCTATCTCCATACCAAATTTCATCAAAATCGGTTGAAAACATGTGCCGTGAAAGCGTAGCAGACAGACATACATACTGTCGCAGTCATAATATTAGTATTGAAATGTCTTTCTTCGAAACGAAAAATGTCGTTCTTCATTATTCATGAATAGAGTGTGCATGATGCACGAAGTCTGACATCAGTGGCTTAAATTGTAAGGAACTATCTTCGAGGTAGTGATGGAATATTGAAGAAGTATAAATCCATCACATTGATAGATTTTTTCTGTCCTATTCCCTGTCAGCTATTTTCCATAACCATAATATTTTCTTGTAAAATTTTCTTAGAAAATAATATATTGGCGCGCTCACCAGTTGCCGTTTCTGTATAGACCATAATATAATACTACGGGCCCTGCAATTTTATTATTCGCCTACATTGATTTACAGCGCCCCTTCCAGTCCCTTCAACGGAACGTCCTTTTGTTTCGGACGGCCAAGTTTTTCTATAGTGCTTTGTCTTAGCGTTTCTTTGAAATTTTGTGTTGTCTCTCAAAATAAATATAACGCCGTAGCCACCCCGTCTTTTGTCTGCTGTTTAGGATCTATTATATTGTATGTATGATGATGAGGGTGTACTAAGCTGGGATAAACATCAAAGGTAATGTTGACCGGTTTACGACGCGTCTTTTATAGTTCTTGGGAATACTGATCAATTTTACAACACTGGGCATCATTGGTTTTAAAAGAAAAATACATTCTTCCATATAATAATACTGCTTTAAGCAATTGTAGTAAGCCAGCTGGTAGTTAAACCATTGGAGTATCAAAGTATCGCCTCAGTACTAAAAGGAAATTGCAAAATTCATTAGCCATTTTACGAGGTGGTCTGCATAAAGTACACCAGTGAATGGATGCACTATATCTAAGTGCAATAGAATCAACAGATACGCTCGGAATTGAATACAAACAGCTTGCGGTTGCAGTAACAATGTCCAGACTTGTTGCAATATCAATTTTACACTACATGTCTATCTATCCTAGTATACAGTATACCCCCAGATATCGGGGATCTCGGTCAATGTGTTGTTGAGAGAAAGTTGTAAATTCCTTTGTTAACCTTAGACCTAAGTGACAAGTTTTTTTTATCGACTACAAGTTAGCCCTTGACTGCGATCTCACCTGATGGTAAGTTATGATGCAATCTACGATGGTAGCGGGCTAACCTGTCAGGGTTATGGCAGTTAAACCCTCAAGGGTTACTACACGGCATCGTGCCGGAACGCTAAATCGCTTGGCGGCACGTCTTTGCCGGTAGGGTGGTAACTAGCCACAGCCGAAGCCTCCCACTAGGCATCTGGTTTATTGTGTTTCGCATCAGGGGATTTTTGTGTTTGGTTACCATTTGACTAATGAGAACACTAATCAAATAAATATTATAAATGCGAAAGTTTGGATGGATGGATGGATGGATGGATGTATGGATGTATGGATGTTTGTTACTCAATCACGCCCCAACGGCTGAACGGATCTGGCTGAAATTTGGCACAGAGATAGATTACAGTCTGGAATAGCACATAGGCTACTTTTTATCCCGGAAAATTAAAGAGTTCCCGCGGGAACCAAAAAACCTCAATCCACGCGTATGAAGTCGCGGGCATTCGCTAGTAAGTACATATTACAATAAGCAGCAGTAGGGCAACAGTCACGACATTTACAAAGGAAAATCTAACTTGCCGGCTCACTAAATTCTTAGTTTTCAGTAATAGAATGTAATACACAAATAACGCAATTTCACGTGGGAAATTGAATCGATATTGCGGCTATTATAACACACGATAACACGATAAGGCGTTTACCATCGCTCGCCAATCGAGTCGGAACGGGCTCGGGTTGCGACATCATCGCAACTCGATCATTCCCGCGCTATTCGTGATCGGATTCAGGTTTCTAGTTCTGAGAAGGTCCCTAAGCCCTGGTTAGACAACGTGCGACATTAGCAGTCATCATCATCATCATCATCATCACTACAGCCTATTAACGTTTCACTGCTGGGCACAGGCCTCCACTCTCATAGGAGAGCGGGAATCAGAGCTTAGACCCACCACGCTGCTCCAATGCGGGTTGGCGGGCTTTAACGACTATTATCATGTTAGTGATAATAACCGGGACCGACGGCTTAACGTGCTCTCCGAGGCACGGGGTGAAACACCGCCAACTTCCAACTCCGGGCTGGCACTGAGAATTTCTTAATTGAAAAACCCAATACCCAACTTTTATGTCGACTATGCTAACCACTAGAGACTAGACTAACGAGGCAGTCATTAGCAGTACGGAAGGATAATATATCAGACTGACTGAACGTGACTGAAGTGACGAGTCGCACACCTGTAACTCCTAGAGATTTATTATATAAACCGGTGCAAATATTTTTTTGTTGGAGTTTCGTATCCGTTGCTGGTCTGTATTCATGAGCCTGTTGACGCTTATCGCAAACTGCGTGCTTCACAGTGGTAAGACTCAGTACGTGCGGATTTTAGGGGGGAATTGGCTCATATTCACCTCCTTGATAGCCCCTATTCTTCATCACTGACACTGCGGAGGCTATCTCTCTATGCATCCAAAAAAAATTTTATACGAGGGGCGTAACTGATGATGTAGGAGGTAGTTGTAGGAAGACAGTCACTCTTCGAAGCGGTAATGCAGTCCCTCCGTGTAAACACCCTCATACAGTTCGTGTAACTTCGAGGACCTGCTTTGAAGTTTCTGTTGTTGCGCGTTTAGTATGGATCAAGCCTTTAAAGTATGTCCTCCTTGGATATTTCACCATTTCAAATTAAACACAATCCGATTATATCAATCATGACCCATGAGACTGAGAAAACTGAAATTTTGCCATCAAACCATTTCACGTGATCCAAACATCTTTGACAGAAACGCGTGACGAGGAAAGATTTGAAGTTTGAACCTTCTCATAATCTGGAGCAAAACTCCTCAAAACAACACAAAACAAGTTGAGAAATCGTGTGATCATTATTTCATCGCCACGTAACTTTTAAAGAAATGTAGTAACAGAGCTATTATTTCACCAAATTCCAAGTTTCCAACCCTTCTTGAGGAATCTTGTGTCGTGTAAAGTTTTCAGCGAAACATCAATTTCATAACGTTCCCGTAATCAATGTTCCCGAGAAGTAGCGTGTTCGTAACTTTTTTTCCTTGGAACAATTTGATGCAAATTATGTAACTCGAGAAACCTTTGAAAGTTGGAGCAGCTGGTGGAAACCAATCCTCAACAAAATAAACACTAAATGTTATTTGAATACCAAATTGAATAGCAAAATAAGTGTTTTAAGTATTTTATGTAACTCGTAATCTTTTATGGAAGTTGAGTTTGCTGCCAGCGCTTCTGTCTTCTTCTATAAGTGGCGCAAGTCGGTGTTCGTTTGTTTGTTGTCTGTTCATTGAAATAGTAAAATTCTACATCAATGTGTCATAGTCAACAACTAGTCCGTCAAACGTATCTGACCCGGTGTCAGCGTCACTAGTATATATGAAAAATGAAATAAAAACAAAAAATAAATAGGCATGAAAGTTAGTTCCAATTTTGGCCACCAGGACAGATAAGGTACGCAGTTCACTTTTATGTTTTGCTGCGAACGTTTTGCCGGTCAGCTTTCCTAATCATATCATTTTATTCTGAGCAGTGGGTATCTATCTAACCAATAAGTCTTTGTTGTTTAAGAACCGACGGTAGGTAGCCCTAACAAAAGTGCATAGAGCGAAAGCGTATTTAGGTCCAGGGCCGGCGCGCCGTAGGTCGGCGAATGCAAGGCCTGCTGTCGCAACACTGCAGTTGCACTCAACCTACCTATTTCTATTCCATTAGAATGTTTGCGAGTTGCGACCCGGTTGCAAGGTCTCGCCTGCTTTTGTATATCCCCTGAATTATTACTTGCAAACGTTCCGTACTTTTGTTTGTTATAGTTTGAAGGAAACATTCAGTCAGATTTAGGTTTGTTGGATAGATTAGATAAGAGGTTAGTTAGATTTAGGGTTTCGAGACTGCTTTTTCACCAAGTATACTCTCGGATACGTGCGTGTGTGTAATTTGTAAATGCGAAAACACGTGATAAAAAATCGTCTGGCAGCATTTTATGTATGGGTCTTGACAGGATAAAATGTGGTTCCTCCCCGATACGTGCGTATTATGCAGATCAGTGGCGTGCACGACGTATAGGCCCCAAAGCATTGCTTACCCTAGTTAAAAAAGCTCACTTCTTATTTTTCATCATGCCCTGCCTGAAAATAGGTATCTATCTAACCAAAGCCTACCCTGGCTCCGAATACTGTGCACGCCGCTAATGCAAACGTTTTGTCTTGTCCAGTTGCTAGTGTGCTTTCGCTTTTCTACCTAAGAAGGTACGTTTTCTATCATAAGCAAAGACTGAACAGTCAACCAAAACTACCCATTTCAATTTTATTAGAATGTTGGTTCCAAAGCCTTAACATAAGCAGGCGCTTTTATATATTATTATGGATACCTTATCCCATTGTTTCCTAACCTGTGGTCCGCGGACCCCTGGGGGTCCGCGAGCATCTATCTTATCTTACTTAGAGCATTAACAAAAATCAGTAAATTACCTACGCCAAACATGGTAATTATTACGCTTACTGGTGCGGCAAACGAGCGCCAGTGGGCATCAGTGGGCATTGCCCGAGAGGCCGAGACTGACTGAAAGAAAATAATGTGCAGTGCAAGCGCGCCGGGCGCGGGCCGTACCTAAATGACTTTTCCCCCCACCCCACCGCACTGCTGGTTACATGTGGAATCTGATTTGAGATTGCAATAATTGAGCAATAATATCAACCCGAACATTTCTAACTTAGTTGCAAAAAAGCAGCACCAACCTTCTCAATAATGTTTTGTCTAAAATTAATACTAAAAAATATAATATTGTCTGAAAATTGCACTTTTTTTTTCACTCAGGGATCCTTGGCATTATGCTTGATTTCCTTGGGGGTCCGCGGCTGAAAAAGGTTAGGAATCGCTGCCTTATCCCATAAATCATCACATCAATACCAAGCCGTACCTTTGTTATATGTATTTATCTGCAAACATTGGAATTGAAATAAACATTGTAAAATTATATTTCGAATATCATACTAATATTATACATGCAGAAGTGTGTTTGTTTGTTGGTTTGTCCTTCAATCACCCCACAGTGAATCGACGTGATTGAAGGACAAACTAACATGCATGGGTATAGTTGTGTTAATACGGGTATGCCCGCGACTTCGTCCGTGTGGTTTAAGTTTTTTTTATTCCCGCGGGAACTCCATAATTTTCCAGATAAAAACTTATGTCACTCTCCAGCCTGCCTAGCATGCGCACCACGAGAAAATTATGTCTACCCATTTTCTCGCGTTATATCTATTTGTCTACCGTAGCTAACATGGTTACACTTATGTCTTGTCTCGTGTCGTCAAAAATAGAGATAACAATAATATTTTTTATCTGTGGTATTTTTCTCTACAAACCCTAACATGGCCGACTATTTTTTCTCGGATATTGACCTATTTTGACATTTCGACATGGTTATTTATCGACTATCAATCTTGAGGGCGAGATACAACGAGATAGATTATCAACCATTTCACAACAATACAATTGAAAATTTTCGGATGGTTCCTCCACGATTACGATGGCGGGTGCATACTACAACTATTTGGTATCAGTATACCAAGAGCGAGAAGCGCGAAAATTACAACGCAGACGAATTAGGGATGTCTGTGATCCACTTGGCGGATCTCGAAGCCGATGGCAATCTATACTGTCGAGAAACTTGCCGAGGATTTGGAGCCTGTAACCAGTGACGGCCTACCCGTTCATTTAAAGGCCTAAGGCGAATTCCACACTGCGACGCGAATATATTTATAGAAGGTATCATCTTCTACTTTTATATTCTCCTTTAGTGTTCATCGTATTAAAATGCCTAAACCTATTTACAAATTTAAGACTCTGGTGAATGGGTGCATTTTCCTGCTACAGAAACAACCCGGAGAAGTATAGCTTCAGGCTTTGAAAATAAATTTAACGTGCCAGATATATTGGGGCTCATTGACTGCACACACATAAACATATTTCCTCCATATGGACCACAAGGAGCCCAGTATAAAAATAGGAGAAAAGATGCACACACAATAAATGTGCAACCGGTATGAGTTTCCATCTTTTCATGCTTTTGGCGGAGACCTAATAACTAAAACACCTTACAACTTTATTCACAGCAAACTTTTAATTTTGTTAAATTTGTCTCCTTACAACATTACCTTCTTAATCTACATTAGTGAATCACTCTGCAGCATAAGATTTCAAGAGTTGATACTTGGAGTTCAAGTTAATTGTTAAGTCTGTAGTCTGTACTTGGTACCTAGAACCTGAAAAAACCAATTCACCATCCAAGAGTCATAAATCCCTTCAGTGCTGCAGCATCAGGATTGAGGAGTCTTGAGAGGGACTTTTAGCTCAATAATGCAAATACTTAGCCCACCTGCAATATTATTTCACCATCAAAGGCTAACTTGTAGTGGATAAAAAAAAAACTAGTAGGAGTGTGCCGCATGATTCCTCATCAGTGTTGAAGAGTTGTGACTTGGAGTTTAATATGAAGTTGTTGCTAGTTATCTACAATATACATCACCAGCAACAATTCCTAAATCTCCATAACTTAGGCAGGCAGTAACCCTACAGCATCAGGAATTTTAAGGAGCTGGATACAGGAAATTGTATCATTTTGAAAAAATCTTATCATTTCATTATAGTGCTTCTCACTCTAGGAAATTAGGATTTATTAAAATTGGTCCATTAGTTTCCGAGATCAAAACAAACAAATCTCTCTAAATCTCTTTATAATATTAGTTTAGATATTGCCTGCAGCTTTGCTTACGTTAAGTTTGATTTTCATACAAATTTCCAACCCCTATTACCCCACTTAACTCCTTAGGGATAGAGCTATCTGTATGCCGAACTTCAGCTAGATTAATTCAGCAGTTTGAGTTGTTGATAGATCAGACAGTCAGTTAGTATATCAGCCTCATGGGATCCTAGATGCAATTTCAATAGTAATTCTAATATAAATCATCGTCAATATAACAACCCAGTTAGTATTGGTCTCCTCTCAGAATTAAAAACCTTAGACTATTAAAAAAATATTTATTGAATATTAAAATATAAAATTATACAGGTACCTACCATCTATCATCAGTCATCACCGTAGCTTAGTTTTCAACATTAAGAATTATTAATAACTATTCTCATAATTTCACATTAATTAATTGTTTTTTATTAACTGTGGGTGCATGGGGGTGATGTATTTTTGAAGTTTTATTATTTGTTGCAGGGTACCACTGGGAGGGAGATGATGAAAATGTGCTCATTTTGGAGAGAGAGAGAGACTACTCGGGTTGAAGAACCTATAGGCATCTTTTTAGAAACTCTCAGGCTGCGGGCACGAAACTAGCGGCGGCGGGGCGACGGCGGTAGCGGGGCGATGCGATGTGGAGCGATCCGCTAGCGGCGTGAAGGGTGGGCACGAAACAGGCGGCCTGTCAGTGCCCGCTCGTGTAGGGATGTTCCGACGCCATCGAAGTATAGATAGCCACTCATATCGATACATTTTCATTTTTTTAATATAAATGAATTCATGTTGAGTACCAATATGATATTTGACTTATTTTTTGTTTCTTTTGCTAGTAGTATAATTATAATCAACCAATATTTATTTGATTTCAAATAAAAAGGTCCTCTTTTGGACGGTTTCTGTTTCACTCACTAGGTACAGTGGCAACAAACATTGTGAGTCCGTTCTCGTCTGTTTCGTGCGCATCGCCATACTTTAGTACGGGCACGAAATTTGCGGCAGCAGCGAACGGGGCGGCGGGGGGTGATCTGACAGTGGCCTATCGGGTGGACAAAAACAGCGGTCTGCCAGTCAGAAACATGAGTTTACGGAGGAGGTAATTATGTGAGCCCAGTCTCCTAATGAGAATGGAATTATTTTTAGCCAGGGATGGTGTTCATCCAATTAATCAAACAAGAAATTTAGTGGGTGAATTTTCAACGAAGTATTACGAAATAAGGTGTCATCCATCAAAATTTTTCAAATGTACTAGAATGAATATTGACACCTTTGACTACATTTTAGAAAACATACTATTATTAATATTAAATAACGTGGTTTATGAATGTTTTAATTGTAAATTGAAAACACATCTCGAAATAAAAATTACCTATACACCGCCAAACTAATTCGTAGACCACTTATTATGTGATAATTTAAATTAATTACACGAGGTGCGAAGTGCCAACGTCATGGAGTGGACAACGACAGGTGAGGTAACGATACCGAAACATATTTTTAAATGAAAGGATCCATCTATTTCCTACATATTATATATCGATGATAATTATTATCGATAATTATTAATAAATAAAAATACAACACTGCCAACTCAAGCAAGCGGCGAAAAAAAATAAGGTAAGCGCTGGTAATGTCGACAGTGTCCGGATACCCGTCAGATTGTAAAAAATGCTCAGCTATTTATTTCTATTAAACACTAAACCAAAACTTCTTATGGCAACGTATTTATGGTAATGTTTTCCATAATTAGTATGAAAACATTTAGTCAAAACTATAATGGTATTGGAGAATAAAGCAATGAAAGTTTGCGTTTTGGAATTCTTGTGCTTTTTGCCATGTTTAGGTACTGAATTTATAGTCCTGCATGCCAGGTATTCAAAGTAAGTTTTAAAAGATCTGTTGGCTACTTTGGTAAGTCTGATTATTTTATAAAATTCAAGTCAAGTTAATTTTCCGACGAAATAATATTTTTTTTATCCACTACAAGTTAGCCCTTGACCGCGATCTCACCTGATGGTAAGTGATGATGCAGTCTAAAATGGTAGCGGGCTAACCTGTTAGGGGTATGGCAGTTATATTAAACCCATACCCCTATTCAGTTTCTACATGGCATCGTACCGGAACGCTAAATCGCTTGGCGGTACGTCTTTGCCGGTAGGGTGGTAACTAGCCACGGCCGAAGCCTCCCACCAGGCCAGACTAGGGAAAATTCAGAAATTATAAATTCCCAAATTGACCCTGCCGGGGATCGAACCCGGGACCTCCGCACGTTAAGACAACTGCGCTACACACTGCGCCACGGAGGTCGTCAAAACTGAACAGAACAAAACTGTTTTATTTTTATTATTGTCTTGAATTACCGTGTGACATCTATTGGTACTTTGAAATACCTACTTGACCCATAAATCATCAAAATTAACAATATTACTTTCACTGCGTTTAATTGCCTCATCTGGTGAAGATGAGGTACATCTGGACGATAGAAGGGCTAGCTCATTTATTGCGCAACGGATCAGCCTGGCTGTCCAATGCGGAAAGCAGCCAAAATTCTTAACAGTATAGTGTTAAGAATTTTGGGCGGGGCATGATTTATATACTAATTAGGTTAGGCTAGCTAGCTTGTGGTAAGTTTAATTGTAATGTTCTCGATAAATAGATTTTTGAAATCTGGAATATGCAATTAAAATAAAATTGATGTCTAGACAATAGAGTTTAAATTATTGTTAAAAATTCTGGGACATATTAACGATATAATCTATAAATCACTCATTTTCGTATTTTTTAAAGATTTAACCCTAGACACCTAACCTTTGAATATTAATAATATTATTGTAATTAATTAATTATAAAATTATATTTAAGAAAATATATGAATTTGAAAGTTATTTGTTTTGCTTTAAATTCACTACAGCAAACTGGCAAAGCTGCAAAGTCAGCTAAGATCAGAACTTGACGACTATCGGTACTTTTCCCTTAGTTTGTTCCCGTCACCCGTCGCCCTGCCATGGCTCGTGCATCGCTCCATCGCCCCGCTCTGCCGTCGCTCGTTTCGTGCCCGGTCCCATACAAAGCCATACATTTGATTCCGTCGCCGTCGCCCCGCTACCGCCGTCGCCCCGCCGTCGCTAGTTTCGTGTTTGCACCCTCAGGCACACTAGCTCAATGAATTGCGGGATAATATTATGATTGTAATTTATTAAAAAGAGCAACCCCAGTTTCTTGCTGGTTCATCTCAGTAGGAATGGCATTCTGAACCAGTGATAGATTCACTAAATGATTTTAAAGTATTTGTTAAAGTATAAAGTTGAATAAAAAACATTAAAATTTGTGTTTGAATTTTTATTTATAAGCCAGAACAAAGTGTTTCATGCATAGGGAAATTATTAACTATTAGTGAATATAGATATGTAGAAGTTAAATCATAATATTAGTACAATGAATATTACCTAATATCTGTTTAATTATATTTAATTATATTGTCCTAAGAGGAAGCTTTAGGTATAATATGAATATTATGATCTACTGAGAATATTTTCAAATTAATTTTAAATACTTAGCTTTAGCTTTGCAAATCATTTAAGAGCAGATCATTATAACATTCATTGCCAACCAATTTCAATATTTCTGCAGACAAGAAACATTCCAATTTCATACAAGTACACTACATAAATACTCAAGAACTTGAGGTGTTCCTCAAGTGAGGTGTGTTGAGGTGTTCGCCGCAGCAGCCAACAATGAATAAGTTCCTTACTACCGCTTCGAACCAATGGCGATTTGTAGTCCCCGGGTGCTGCGCAATATATTGGCACAAATTTTTTAATTGTTTGATTGTGTTCCGAAACAGGCCGTGTAATTATTTTATGTTTGACTCCATATAAAAGTACACTGCATTTATCCATATCACCAAATTCATTATCTTCCTTGTTTTGTAAGATTCTCCTACTTATTTAGTTGCTTTTAGAAATAAAAATAAAAACCAACAATATCCAACTTCAGTAGCAGGGCGACCGCGGCCCGCGTATCTTTAGTTTTGCATCAATCATCGATACGTCGCAATCACCTCTGATTGGTTAGCACTCTTCCACTATTGGACAAAATCCATTGACGCAGCAAAAATACCATAAATTCAGCCAATCACAACAATTGATACTGTAACAATGATTGGTGCAGAAGAGCAATCGCGGTGCCGTTTCTTGTCACTGTTAATGTCAGAGACAAGATAAGTCAGTGTCATAAAGACGTCATTTTTGAAGTTTACAGATTAAAAAATCTATTAAAAGCCTCAGAGCAAAATAAGAAGAATGAACAATGAATGAACTAAATCGGTGTTGCAACATTAGAATATCGTATGTTATTGAGAAAGGGCAACATTGGTTTCTCCACACGACAAGTCCAAATCTTCCACGAGAATCTTGTCACGCGTAGCGTGCATGTTAGGGTAAACGAGAAATAAATCGACACGACAACATCTCTCTCTTTCGTTGCGAGAATATCTCGTTGTGCGCATGCTAGGCGGAGGTCCTCAACTAATATCCATGGCAAAAATCAAGTCGATCCGTTGTTCTTGTTCAAAACCAACAAACAAACACACTTTCGCATTTATAAGTATGATTTTATTTCATTTGGCCGTTTTTTTTAAAAGTAAACATTATATCTAGTAAAAATGAAGAAACCGTCCTTTCTCATAAATCAAAGTCCCTGCAAGATTTCCATAATACGAACTTACAGAACACGTATCGACCTTTACGAGAGTTTAAGTACCATAAAAAGCCCTAGATGACATTCCATAGACTCTCAAAGAGATTGAATGTGGTATGAATGCTGAGTCAATGGGCCATTACTTAGAATCAAGAACGTCTTCACATTGACACTGTAAGCAGTGCCGATGAGGGAAAAACACGGGTGAATGCCTTAAGCCACTGTCACTGATACATATGTCACCGTAAGATTGTAAAAACCGTTAGATTATAATCTAACTCGCGAAATTGTAAACTGTCGAATGATTACAATGTAACGCATTATTTTTCGGTAGATTGTAATATGTTAGGTTTATTAACCCGATAGAACCTAAGTGCCCGGCCGTAGGACGGGCACTACCTGATTATTTATGTAGAACCCTACCCTAACCTACAAGAAAGAGACAATAAAACGTAAATACAATGAATATTTCAAAAATTGACACTAAGAACATTGAACGTTTCACAATCTTCCGACTGTTTACAATCTATCGAAAAAAAAGTTTTACAATCTTACGGTTACACATACATTTCAAATAGATCGCCGTATTAAGGCCCATATGAGGCTTTTATAGGTATTAGGTACTTAGTGGGACTAATGTGGAATAATAAGTGAGGACGTACCTAACCTAGCCTAGCAGCTCTAGTAGCTTGGTGTTTATTCGGATCTAATGAAGTAGTTGGCAAATAATCCATACTTTATTAATATTACAAATGCGAAAGTGTGTCTGTATGTCTGTCTTTCTGCTACGCTTTCACGGCCCAACTACTCAACCGATTTTGATGAAATTTGGTACAGAGATAGGATACATTCCGGGGAAGGACATTAGGCTACTTTTTATTCCGGAAAATTGAAGAGTTCCCGCGGGATACAAAAAACATCAATCCGCGCGGACGAAGTCGCGGGCATCATCTAGTGTGTGTCTATAAGTGTTTTCTTCATCGCAAGCAAATATTTTGTATCCTCGATTCTCAATTACTTAGATAATCCATACTTACTTATATTGCAAATTTGTCTGTGTCTGACACACAGAGAAACACTATGTATGGGCTTTTAATAAAATGGCCGCAACGCGTCCAGTCTCTTTATTTTTATCTGAAAAAAGCTCTTTGTATTGTTGAAGATTATGTAAATGACAATAGAGCATAGATTTGACTTGCTCCAGCAATGCTAAGAACAGCAGTTACTACTTACTTATTACTAGATGATTCCCGCGACTTCGTCCCCGTGGATTAAGTTTTTTTTGATTCCCGCGGGAACTCTTGAATTTTCCGGGATAAAAAGCCTATGTCCTTCCCCGGGATACAACCTATCCCTGTACCAAATTTCATCAAAATCGGTTGAACAGATGGGCCGTGAAAGCGTAGCAGACAGACAGGCAAACACACTCTCGCATCTATAATATTAGTATGGATGTACATTGATGTTATCGTAAATGTTTTTTTTAAAAAGAGCAACCACCGAGTTGCTCTTGCTGGTTCTTGGTAGGAATGGATTCCCAACCAGTGGTAGATTCAGAGACGATTCAAAAGCACTAGTTTATTTGAATAAAAAATGGCTTTGAGTTTAGAAATAAAAACAAGAACTGAACACGAATATAGGTAGCCTAGGTTAGGTTAGGCACGGCATCGACCTGATTGCCCTTTGCCAGTTTCGGGGCTGCCCGCCGGCTGTCTGGCTTTTTATGTAAGTAAATACGCGCACGCTAGACATGATTAGCTGGTATGAGCCACAAAAAGTTCGACCTTGTCTGCTCATAATAGGTGTGCGCCCGGTCTAAGGTCATACCGTCATAGTTGCTATTTAGTATATTTGTTATATAGTATAGTTGTTATTATAGTTTAAATACTTCAATCAATTGGTAGATAAAAACTTCAATCACTCAAGTATATAGCATAATATGTCATTGAATAACCTAGATAATAGCAACCGCTGAGTTTCATGTTCTTGGCATTTCGAAGTCCGAACGAGAAGGATTCTTCAGTGGTTTATTTGAATAATCAAAAATCCGTTCGATTGACATATAATATAATATATTCTATATATTCTGTCATTTCTGACAGTCACTGTCAAAATAACGTGTTTTACATATTTTGAAAACGTCAAATAACCCTGTGCGTTCCGCAGTCGAGTAAAAATATGAATCCGCCATTCGCCATTGTTACCCACTCACGTTTAGTGTTCCATAACTTGGAAATAATAAATAATTTTACCACTGAAATTGCGACGAATTCGTAGATTTGACAAATAAAAACTGGTCTAGTATTTTATTTTCCTTCATTTGGCCTACGCCCCATACAAATCTGAACCGTCTCCTTTATTTCATAATCACACAATGGGGCTGATTCTGTATAACACAATCTCTAAACTAAACTAAAATGGCAGCTTTAATTCTAGTTCTGTCCCTTTCCGTAGGAAGTATTATGAAAGGGTTAGCAATATTTGTAATGCTCTAATTTTAGTTTAGTTTAGAGATTGTGCACTACAGAATCAGCCCCAATGTGTGAAACTTAAAGCATTACATCTAGGATGTAACTAGTGCAGTCGGATAACAATCAAAATGTTGTTGTGCACCTGTTTTCCGAACTAGTTAGAAGTTTAGAACTGTGCCTCGGAATCCATACCTATTTTAGTTTAGAAGTGTTTGCTATCCTTTTGTATCGGTTTCGATGTAAAATATATCATCATTAACTCGCTTTCGTACATGAAATTGCTGTATAAATCGTCCGGTTGTTATTTATGGTGTATTTTACGCACACCCGCCGCATCAGCAGGAGGTGGTTTAATTAAGCCCGAAAGACTGTTTCTGGCTGTATTAGATACTGCCCATGTATCGTGAAATATACTATACTGGACACAGAGGTAGGTATACTACCTCTATGATACTGGAGGATTAGTTGCGCTTGACACTATTTACTAATCTACTTATATATAAATTAAAAACGGTTCAGAAAATGGGTGCTAACTGCTAATAATGAATTATAGTATATTACTAGCTGATGCCTGCGACTTCGTCCGCGTAGATTTATGTTTTTTTGGTTCCCGCGAGAACTGTTCGCGGGATCCTATGTGTTATTACAGACTATAATCTGTCTCTGTGCCAAATTTAATCCAGATCCGTTCAGCCGTTCTGGCGTGATTGAGTAACAAACATCCAACCGACCAAATATGTTTCTTAATTGATATCATTAAACAAATTAATTTATTATATATGTTGTGTTTAAAAGTACATTTATGAAATGCTTGCAGGTGTGTTTTTCTTTAATTTAATACCTTACGTTAATTTAATTATTTATGTTAATTCGATGTGCATATCGATGTAAATATTTACTTAATATTTGCGTTAAAGGTGAAATCAACACCGCAGTCACATTTAAGTAAGTTTTTGATTGGTAAAGATATTATACTTACATGCAATTTTTGGGAACTAATAAAAATACTCATATTATATTGTTATTATTGATTTGGATTCTCTATATATACTTACTGATTTTAAAAGTACCCAAAAAACAAAAGGAATTCATTTCCAATCCTACTTTTCTGTCCTTTACAAGTAATTTATCCTTTTAATTCCTGTAGTTAATTATGTTTTCAATCTGTTTGATGGCATAGAATCTATGCCATAGATAGAGCCATCATGAAATTCTCAATTCAGAAACCGGCCGATAGACTAATAGAAGTCAAAAAGATTTATTAATGTTTAAGTATAATATTGTTGATATAAAAGGATCTATATCTTTAGTGATAACTTGATAAGGCCGCCTTTGCATGTCTAGTTATGTTCTGTTTTTCTGCGATAACTAATAAATAAATTGTTAATTGTTATTTTTGTAGTTGTTAGTTCGTTTATCATTTTTGTTTTGTATAGTATTTTTATACATTTATGTAAAACATGTTTAGGAATAATTTTATAGAAATCAGTATATAAATAAATGAGAGAAATTAATAATAATTGTTAACTACTACTATTGCCTCGTTGGTCTAGCGGTTAGCGTAGCCGACTGCGGATCACGAGGTCCTGGGTTCGATTCCCGGTCGGGCATAAAAATTGTTAGGTATTGGGTTTTTCAATTAAGAAATTCTCAGTTCCAGCCTGGAGTTGGAAGTTGGCGGTGTTTCACCCCCGTGCCTCGGTCCCGGTTATTGTCACTAACATTATTATAGACGTTAAAGCTCGCCAACCCGCATTGGAGCAGCGTGGTGGGTCTAGGCTCTAATTCCCTCTCTCCACTGAGAGTGGAGGCCTGTGTCCAGCTGTGGGACGTTAATAGGCTGTAGTGGTTAACTACTAATACTATGCTACAATAGTCATGACATGAAGTACAGGCTATTGGCTAACTTAGTTGTGAGTTGTATATTTCTGTATGTAGATAATATTATGTACACTCATAGCTGTCTCATTTATCCTATCCCATTACATCAGATATCAAACGTTAGCAGCTGTCACATGAATATTCCTCAAATCAACTTTATCGACATTTTTATATTCCCCTTAATTGCTTCTAATTTATTGATCATCGTTAAATTAATCACTCCCAACTCAACTTACACCCCATTGATTTATGATATAAGTGCTTAGTGTGATACTTTTAAGTAGATACTTATTCGGTTTGTTTTAAATTCAGCTGTATGTAACTATCCAATAATAGAATAAATTTCATCCAGTCTGTCCATTTTGAAAATAAAGAAGGGATAAAATTGAATTTTGTCACCGCTTCTTGCCTTTACATAATATAATTACATAGTAAATAGTTATAGTTATTATATGTATAAAAAAATGAGTAAAAACGACGTCGAAGTCTACCGTATTTAAGTTATTATGAGATTTCTTTGACAGTTTAGTTTAGTTCTTTGGAAAAATTAATGCCGCGTAGGAAATAATGACTGGCAAGTGGCAGTAACTTCTGCCGAACCCCTGTTCTGACTTCTGAGTTCTAACGCGCATTTGACTATTTATTTATGTTATGTTCTTACTAACTAATTGATGAATAGAGACGTTTGGAATGAGGTCAAGGGTTGTAACTTTTAACTAAAACTATACGTGTGTCTTAGTCTTAACCCAGAACTACATAAGTAAAGATCCGTACTCTGGGCCCGAACTCCATGAGCCCCGATAGTTAAGTAAGTTTTATTTGATCGCACGTGAGATTTCTGGGTTTTTGAGAGAATAGGTGTTAAGTGTTAACATAGGTAAACACTTCTGCGGCCATGGCCCCCACTGGCCCCCACTTTAACATTTCACGCACGTCACAATAAGTATTAAGTCATAGAGAGTTACACTCTGGGACTGTTCTGAGACTGAGATGTTCGTATTAGGGTACGACGTAGTAGGTAACTTGAGTACGAATGGTCATATGTTTATGTTACCCAAATGACCAACTCTCGCTTTACAATGAGGTCGTATTCCCAGGCCTTTGTTCCAGTCTGAGCCACGTTGACAACTTCAAATCATAAAATTCGAATGTATGGAGGTACCCTTCTAGGTTTTTACTTCTGGATGAAACACAGTACTAACAGAGATATCGAATTTTCTTGGTTTGGCGGTGAAGGCTCACTATGAATATATCATGATGAATTGGTAAATTTTCTCACGGATATTTCGAACTTGAGAGTCCTCCATGATGTTCTCTGAGTATGCGAAGTCTGCCCATTGCACTTGGCTCTTCTCGATCTTAGTGCCTTGAGTCGGCAGAAATCATTTTTAGGGTTCCGTAGCCAAATTTGGCAAAAACGGAACCCTTATAGATTCGTCATGTCTGTCTGTCTGTCTGTCTGTCTGTCTGTCTGTCTGTCTGTCTGTCTGTCTGTCTGTCTGTCTGTCTGTCTGTCTGTCTGTCTGTCTGTCTGTCTGTCTGTCTGTCTGTCCGTCCGTATGTCACAGCCACTTTTTTCCGAAACTATAAGAGCTATACTGTTGAAACTTGGTAAGTAGATGTATTCTGTAAACCGCATTAAGATTTTCTTACAAAAATAGAAAAAAAACAATAAATTTTGGGGGTTCCATACTTAGAACTGAAACTCAAAAATTTTTTTTTCATCTAACCCATAGGTGTGGGTTATCTATGGATAGGTCTTCAAAAATGATATTGAGGTTTGTAATATCATTTTTTTCTAAACTGAATAGTTTGCGCGAGAGACACTTCCAAAGTGGTAAAATGTGTCCCCCCCCCCCCCCCCCCGTAACTTCTAAAATAAGAGAATGATAAAACTAAAAAAAATATATGTTGTACATTACCATGCAAACTTCCACCGAAAATTGGTTTGAACGAGATCTAGTAAGTATTTTTTTTTAATACGTCATAAATCGTAAACCGCAATTTACCTTTCATTCAATCAACTCAAATATTTAAAAAAACATTTAATTTAAAATTTACTACAGGTTTGTACGGAACCCTCGGTGCGCGAGTCCGACTCGCACTTGGCCGGTTTTTTTAAAGGAGGTTCTCAGTTCGGCGTATATTTTTATATGTATAGGTTGGGTTATATATTTGGATGTACTGTGACTATGTTGTAGTTCTGTTAAATATGTAGTCAAAACCGATAATCCGAGCCAAGTTTTAAATTCAATGTAATATTATACCTCGTTTATATTACTTACTCGCTACTGAATTGCATTAACGTTATGCGTCTTTAGCTTAAGTACATAAATAATATAAAAACCCGATTACATTACAGTAATACTTGACATAAACTGCCTCTAATATGCGTGTATCATGTATGCTAGAAACTATTCATATTATAAGTCAGGAAGTAATGTACATTTTATTCATATTATTTACTGTACAAGTAAATAATACTAGTGTACTGTAAGTGGTTCTAACTGGATGATGATAATTAAAATGAAAAAGTAATGCAGCCCATAAAAATATCAACATGTATGTGTTTATACTTTGGACAGAAGTAATATCAGAAATTCATTTGATATTGACTGTTAATCATAATACTCTAAATAATAGTGCATTAGGAATAAAAACAAAAATAATAATAAATTACTTTTGTGACCGTTGTGATTCGTGTCTTTATGACAGACTGCATTATTACACAATAGTTGTTGGACAACTTCTTGAACTATCTTCATTGTTTGATTACCATTCGCATCTGAGTCATAGAAATATTGCCCGATTTTGTTGCAAGACACTCTGAAGGCATTAAATTCGTACGTGCATTAACTTGTGCTTGGTTTGTAGTTGGGTAGGTATAATTTATCATAAAGCGTTCATGGACCTTGTAATGTAAGGGTTTTATTATTTTGGCAGTTCAAATTCTCTCCTCTTAGTCTCCTGATCCTGCAAGCCTGGCACGAGTTTTAATGACTGCTAGAAAACTGGATTTTTTAATGAAGTCTATGGTACCTAGTTAATAGATATTGACTTCTTGATTCATTTCATAGCGGTTGCTTGAAGGAAAACATAATAACCATAATAGACCTAGTCTACCTACATTCTTAGTCGAAGAGAACTGATGCCAGGATACGGAATACGTTCCTTCAAACCTCCTGGATTCTGAGCTGTTAATGGTAATAATCATTTGTTACAACCATATTTACAAGTCTTTAAACACATGCGTTGACTACCGCACCGGCAATTTACATTCGGCGTTGAACTCACGCGATCGAATGTAAATTGGGGCCTTGGAGCGTTGCACTTCGGACGCAGACGTACGCTCAAAGTTTGAAGGCGTGAGCTGGCACAAAGCCTTCGGTATGATGATAGTACCCACTTGGACTCAACTCTCAAGTCTCAACTACGTGGGCGAGAGAGCTAATTTATAAAACGCTGGCCGCATATGAAGCTGTTATGATTCTGGAGAGCTTTAGTCGGGTATTTTATGGTGGAACTTTTTTCAAGTTTTATAATATTCTCTTGGTCGGCATTCTCGGGCTTCTTAGCGTAATTGGTATTAATGTATCTACATTAATATTGAGCTTTACTGGCTTTTGTGGTTTTTGCTGGATTTTTCCCTTTATACTACTTTAAATATTATTTTCTTTGTTTTAAAATCTAACTTATTTTCTCTCTGAATGACACGTCCAAACTTTTGATGAGCAAATGTGTGGAAAACCAGAAATAAAATCATCAGAAATTTCAATATCAGTTGCTCCGTTAATTGCATTAACGAATATATCAACAATCAAAGTTTCTCTTAACTGTTTGGGCAAACCACCGATATTGGATGGCACTCTCAATGTTTGTGAGCGAAACAGACCGGATAAACAAATGATAACGAAATGTTTGCCAGTCCTCAACCCTTGCAAACTTGCGCAATACCATTTTATGCAACTCCGCCGACCAGTGTCTCCACAACAAAAGACCCCTTCAAACTCAAACAATACTTACTAAACTTTCAAGATACGGCGGTTCTTCTTTAACTGGTTGAATAACTTGCTCTAGGCAATAAAGGGAAACTAGCGCCTTGAGATTTACTTCCCGTGCCGGTTTAACTGCTATTGCAATCTTACGGTTGCTTACTTGCCGCTGTTAATTTCTGATTGGGTTTACGTTTTAAGTCTTTCATTAAAACTTTTTTATTGGTCTCTTGTCGGATATTAATGAAATGCTGTGTTGTGAATTCTCTTCGTGTAAGTAAATTAAGGTTTTGTTTGTATTGTAAAAATTGCATTGTGGTCAGCCAGGGCCAGATTGTGGTCTAGTAATACTGTAAGACCCTTGCCATCATCTTTGTCCAATTCTTGTGAGAACTTAGTGGATTATGTATAATTGGCAGATGATCTACTTTGCTTAACAAATGTTTTGTTACCTATTTCAACCATTAACTTTTAGGAAAATCACGTTAATAAAATCAATATTCTATTAAATTGAAACGTAAAGGCATGAAATGTATTTTCGTACTTTTTCTCTTTATTAGTCCTCCCTTTATACTTAGTACAGGTACTAAGGTGTGCTCCTTAGTATTTTTTTCATCGTCTCTATTACAATCAGTATAAGTTCTAAAATATTTTCTGTCTAATTCCATATCGTTATCTGTAACTACGAGGAGCGTAATGATGGTATAATTATTAAATGCAAGAGTGAGCTGAATGCATCGTTCGAGGCCCGTCGGCGGCGGTCAACGCACCCTTGCGTCCAACATTGATGTAATATTTTTATTCCTAACATACTAACATGCCCCGGCTTTGTACGGATGGCTTTCTGACTAAAATGTCAAATTTCACGACTTTCTGTTTTATGCGCTTTTTATGACAAAAATATTCGTGAAATTCTTCTTTTTTTACGTGTTTTCTGCGTCGTTATCACATTTATTAATATATTGTGTAATTGTCATTGTTTTGTTACATCGCTTTCTATGCTATCATCATTAGCTTATTTCTTAACTATCTGATGCCCACGACTTCGTCCTCGTGGTTTAAGTTTTTTGATTCCCGCGGGAACTCCTTAATTTTCCGGGATAAAAAACCTATGTCACTCTCCAGGTTCTCAACTATACCCATGCCAAAAATCACGTCGATCCGTTGCTCCGTTGCGGTATGACTAATAAACCAACAAACAAACACTGTCGCATTTATAATATTAGTAAAAGTATGATAGTGTATGACTGGTTTCAGGTTGCTCTTGTCTTTCTTCGTAATTTCTGCTGCACTGTGTATATAAAAATAAAAACTGCCACAGGACGACTTAAACGCACGTGTGGCAGTTTTGGATTTTTCTACGAAACAGAATGCAGCAGAAATTACACGACTAACAACTCAAAAAATTACGCTCGTCTGGCCCTACTAAAAAGCGACTGTGGAATGTGGATCACACATTAGTGGGGAATGGGGATCACACATTCAACACGTCAACGTCAAAATCTCTTTCCATTACCTTTGCGGTGCACCGTGCAATGCCTCGCCGTGTCCGAGTCGCGGTCGGATGACGGCGATGCTTATCGGCCGACGATTAAAACGTATCGCGACCTGTTGCTTCTTCCCCTTTTGCCCCTCTTCCGCTCCATTGCATTCTCGAACACTTTCAATTGGGATTTATGGAGACCGGTTTTTTATTTTCCAATTTTTGCCTATTACCGACCGGGTAACCCTATTGACGATTTGTAAGCGTCAATTCATTTGTCGTATAGTCCGTGCTTAGCGTAAATAAGTACCTATTCATTATCTGTTTATGAAAACAAACTATTGAATGGTCTCCCGGTGATTTTATTACCGTCTAGATTTCCTAATAGTCTTGTTATAAATAGAAGATGTCATAACGTACGGAGTTTATAAACATACACGCCCACTCGAATGTTGAACAACACATACGATCTCGATAGCGGCACGTGCTTTTCAATAAAAACTTTGGAGGTCAAGTGTAGTAGGCGTATTTATATCGGAACGAGGCTAGGTGCCGCGTCTACGGGGGCGGTCATTAACTGGGTCGCGGGGACAAAGACCCCAGCCCCCGTCGAGGGGGAAACTAGGGGTGGCTGGAGGTTTCGCTTTCTCCCTCGGATTTCCTCGTCGGCGCTCGTCTGACGTCGGTTTCCGCGAAACACCCCGATCTTCCCGAGAACTGGTTCTGAGAGCTTTCGCGATAAATGTTTACTCTTCGCGCTCTCGATGCGGGCGTCCACCTCGAGGGGATTAATTTAGAAGTTCTCGAGCATTAATTCTTGTTGAGCAGTTTTCCCTTTTTGCGGCGGTGCGGGGAAACGGCCGTCGGAACGATTATGCGGTGATTTTTTCGTGAACGGACGAGCGAGAAATGAACCCTATGCGAAGGTGCCTTTGCGAGTTCACCGCAAGGGCGCCGTGAACAAATGTATAAATATTTATTATGCAAATCCGATGTAATGAGGCGGCCGCGACATCGACCTGACTGCGCAGGAAACGAGTGTCAGGTTCCCTAAAGTATCGAGGGCGCTGACGAATCAAAGATTAATTATTGAAAAGGTTATTGCACGTTGTGGAATAATTGAACAACATAATCGGTCAGTGACATTCTGTTTCACCTTTACCAATACCATTATATTTATCTAAACTTGCATTATGTTTATCTAGATGACAAGTTGATGCCTGCGATTTCATCCGGGAGATTTCATTCTTTTATCCCGTGGGAATTCTTTATTTTTTTAAGAATAAAAAGTAGCCTACGTCGCTCTCGATATCTTAAACTGTTCTCCGTGGTTCTCCACACAAAAAATCACTTCGATCCGTAGTTGCGTTACAGGCTACAGCCTACAGGACAAACAAGTAAACTTTCGCATTTATCATATTATTAGTAGGTCTATCATACCTTATTATCTTTAGAAATATTATGTCTTCCACTTAACCACGTAGAGACGTCGAGCTTTTTATCTTTATTTCATAAATGAGCAAGCAAAAGTATAAAATCTAGATATCGTGTGTCCAAACGATACATATTCAATATCTTCTTACCATAATGTAAAGCATGCGTAAAAACTTGTTATGACTTAGATATTTATGATAATCGGTAGTACGAGTGCTTTTTGTTCCTACACTCTGCAAAAATATTAAATTACCTATTTATTATTGTGATCATTTTACAGTTTATGTTATGGGCACCATGTTATTATATTTTATTGCAATATAAAGTTTTACTAGCTGATGCCTGCGACTTCGTCCGCGTCGATTAAGGTTTTTGATTCTCGCGGGAAGTCTTCAATTTTCCGGGATAAAAAGTAGCCTACATCCATCCCTATACAATCTATCCAAATGTACCAAATTTCATCAAAATCAGTTGAACAGATAGGCCATGTAAGCGTAGCAGACAGACAGACACACTTTCGCATTGATAATATTAGTACCTATGGATTATAAAATACCCATAGTTGTGGTAGTAGCTGGTGGCATTTAATCATTTCTAATTTGCAATTGCGCTCTGATTTATGCGCGCCCTCGTCGTGATTTACATTGAGATCGTAGCCGCGACGTGGGACTTGCGAAATTAATAAATCATGATTTATTTGCATTTCATATCCCTGCCGAACTGGGCTATGACAGATGCATAAGTTATTTAAAAAACATAAACGTTGGTATAGGATAATGCTCGGCCTCTTTTATGCTTTTTCATGGAGTCTTGAGGCTTAGGCTCGCCTGCAAGACACTTTATGGCGTTTCGTGAACAAAGGATTTTCTTTGGCCCGGATGATCCTGAGGCCCCAAGATTGGATTTAAGATGTGGAGCCGTCAAGATTATTTATGTAATTTCGGGTTGGAGATAGCTCTCAGCCTGATGTGGATATTTATGTCAGTAAAGCTAGTATACGAGTAGGTCAAGTTTTATTATCGTTTTAGAATAAATTGAGGATGCCGAATTCATTTATGGAATCATATTCAACTAAATTCAAATTCATATTTATTTCCGAGGAGAAAACCCGGCTGAGTTTGTTGTGGGCTCTTCTCAGACTAGGGCGCGTTTGGAACCTTCGTAGCTTTAGTTTTAAGATAGCTAACTGCTTATCACCATCATATTTTATAAGTAACTGGACGTAATAAGTGTACAGTGCACCTAAATTGAATAAATATAAGTAGATACTTTGACTTTGACTTTTGAGAAGCCAGTAAAATATAAATTTTCACACTATTCAGAGTAGCTATTTAAGAAAAAAAAGACTGGCTTGAATATTTGTATTTGTTTAAAAAAAAATATGCATTTTGTTCCGGAAACAAAAAGTGTTAATATGTTCAATTTTCAAAGGAGACTGAACATACACAGGCTATGCTTGTGTCAGAAGATAATTATTTTCATAATTTAAGTTTAATTTTATAATTCAGTTTGGCATAAAAAACAAAGTGCTGCCTATCCCGAGATTTTTTCATCATTTTAAAAGTATTCCAATTGTATTTGTAAAACCAGACTCCATTTTTATCCGTAGACATACCTAGTGATGTTATTATTGAAATCGATGAAATAAAAACGGGCGGTGATCGACTTATAATCGATTAAAAACTATCATTTTCATAGTAGGTACTATAAAAAAATATCGATATTTATTTGCAAACCATTTTGATAGAATCGACTCAACTCGGTGCTAGTTGCAACACTTGCAGGTTAGTTGTCTGTGGTTTTTGCTTACTGACATTTTTGCTATTTTCGACAGCAAAGGTGATTCGAATTTAGATATTTTAATCCCATGCCGTTTTCTTGTACGTCGAGTTGAGATATAGTATATATTATTTCCTCCGAATGCGCTAAAACTTCTCTATGTTGCAGCTTGCGTTTACGCGTTTGTGCAGTGTTATTATTTTTGGAGCCCTGTGACTCTTATTTTAAGCTCGTTGACTTTATTAGTTTATTGTTTATTTTAAGTGTTTGAGCTCGTTGACTCTGTTTTAGTTGTAGTTTTTCTTTTTACCCGACTGCGGAACGGGTTGTGTTTGAAGTGTTTTGAGCTCGTTGACTCTGTTTTAGTTTGTATAACCATACGTCCTAACCTAACCTTTTAAATAAAATTGTTTTTCTCAAAAACTGGGAGGAATAAATTAAAAATTCTTTTTGTACTTATATGAAAATAGGGTTATCAAGCTTTATTTTAAGCAAACTTTTATCGAGACACAAAAATATTGTTACTAGCCCAAACTCCATATATAGTGCTGCTCAGTCTCCTTTCTTTATCATCGTCATCATCGAAATCTAGTAGCATACAATATATTATCTCATTTATATTTGGAGCTGTGATATATCGTCGTATCTCATATATATCTCGATGAAGAGCTACGTGCTCCTTTGTGCCCGCGGCTATTAATCAGCGGCCGCCTGTCGCCCGCGCTAAGTGTACGAACACTGAATACCGAATCTATAGATGTACCATCTAATTTTTATTGCAAAACTAGTGTTGCCGGCAGACGTTGTCCTGCCCTGAACCTTAAACCCGATTGCAGCGCCCCCTACCGGGCCCAATTATGAATATAAACCATCCCTGGACCCACTCAAACACACACCAAAAAATTCCATCTAAATCGGTCAAGCCTTTCTCGAGTTTTAGCGAGACAAACGAACAGCAATTGATTTCTATATACATATATAGAGATAAGCTTGAACTTGACGACTACGTCATGCTTAATGCAAAGCAATGATGAGATCTGGGTAAGTTTCGAGCGCGCTTGCCTCGAAGATATTTTACGTCTTCGCTAAACATTCGCTTACATCTTTACTGTCTTTCTGGGTTGGTTTTCGTGCTTTGATTAATATTCCGATAAAAAAAAATGTTAGATATAAGATATGCACGTGGAAGGAATAAAGGAGCGGAAGATCAAAGAAAATATAGATGGATTGTGCGAAAGAGGATGGAGATGCGTGTAAAACGGGTGGATAATTCGTTGACGGATGGCAGAACCGAATGGAAGAAGTAGACATTTTTTGCAGAACCCACGTAACGTAGGATAAGGACAAGTAGAACATAATGCATAGGTTCTAGTATTATTATAAATACAAAAAGCATTTTTTAAGTTTATTTGTCCTTGCCATTTACAGTGCCCATTGTTACAGTGAATAAAAGAGCAAAAAAAATTTTTTTTTTAGAAAAAAGATCATGTTTTGCATTCCGCCTCTTCAAATGAATCACTTGTCAGTGATCACTTCCAGCATCTGTATCAACACGGCTCGTCTACGTCGGATGACGCGTTTGGCCAATAGTAGTGGTGTGGCGTAGGTCAGTGATCGCAAAACGCTGATTGTCCGCCAGACGCACCACCGGCGCGCGACCGACGAATGCCACAGTCTCTCATCTCGACTGTTATGCATGAATCGTATTTATTTGCCTACTAGCTGATGCCCGCGACTTCATACGCGTGGTCCTAAATAATACCCATGCCAAAAAATACGTCGATCCGTTGCTCCGTTGCGGCGTGATTAAAGGAGAAACCAACCAACACTTTCGCATTTATATTCGACGATTCGACGACGATTTAAAATCACTTGTAAAAGTTTATTTGAATAAAAAACATTTGAATTTTGAGTGTTTAATATTAGTATCATATATTTTCTTTTTTTTTTTTTAATAACAGAGCAACTGCTGAGTTTCTTGCCGGTTTTTCTCAGTACGATCTTTCTGACCCGGTAGTCCTGACATAATATAATCATAAGTGGCAAAAGTTGTCCTACATTAAATAAATATCAGATAAATCATGATAATATATTCCAAGCATTTTATATTTGTTTGTCAATCGACACACGAATTGTACCAATCTCTGAGTTGCGACTGCATGGGATACCAACCTTTATTTTTCAACCGATTAATTATCGGGATTTTCTCCATTTTTATTAATCTAGCTGTAATTAGCTGAAGATTGTCTCATCAGATTCCTAAATATTTGATTCATTTCATTGATGATATCCTCGTGACATACTTAATCAAATTATTGCATTTTCTACAATCTGTCAAAATGTCTGAAAATTATAATGATCCCTAAAAAATTTATATTGTGTGGGTATCCTTTATATTATGTAAACCGTTAAACTCCAAGGACAAAAATCAGTTTTCCAAAAAGGTTGCAGCCTTCAGGCTATTGCACTGAAGCTATAGCGACACAATATCCAAAAAGATAAATTAATGTCAAAGGTTTTCATACAAATGTGCGCCCCTGCATTAAATCATGCAACTGATAACTACGGAACCTATCGGTGATCTCTGAATTCACTGTGAGGTCAACAGCTGTCGACCTATGTTATCTGCTCTAAGCAAGTGTGTGTTTTATGGCCTGATTTTCGATAGTTTTTATCTCTATACCTACTCTCCATACTGAGTTTCATATAAAGCTGCTTTTACCAAAGATTAGTAATCATACAGTTGGGAACTTGTTACTGAATATAATTAATTATTTACAGAGACGACTCGACATCCAAGTTCAAACTCGCATTGTTTGCAAGGAACGTCAAATGGGCTAAGAATATTTTAGGTAAATTGGTAGTGAATATCGGCCGCTAGTAACGAGCAATGTCTATTCGATGATTGATTGCAAAACAGCTTCATCAATCTTTGCTACAATTTTAACAAGAATTCATTTAAGTATGTTTCTGCAACAATGTATTTCAGCCAATTAAATCTAGGCAGGCGCGCTACATTTTAGGCTGCATCATCATTTATCACGAGTGCCATCGGCATCTACCCGAAATTTCTGCCTATAGATATCATTGAGTGGGGTTCCAGAAAAATTCCTACTCTGTCCTTGTCTATCATATTCGTTTTTACCAAAGTTTGAGAGAAATCGAGATAGTATTATATTTTTAAAGAAACAAAAACCCCGTCAACTGGGGACAACGCGTTGCGCCATACAATACATCACCAGATTTTGGGTAGTTGCCAGATAACCCTGGAAACGACTCACCAGAATCTCGTGGATTACCAGTTTAGTGGATTCTCAGATGTGATTGTAATGATTGTAATAGTCACACTACAGCTTTCTAACTACAACCGTAGGCCCCACTGTATGATTGTTTAGCAATATTTTAAGCTTTTACATGTGGGCATTGATATCGCCTCGATGTACATATGCGTTCCCTTGATATACGAGCTTCGATGAATTATGAATTATAATAATTATCCCTTTAATTTAGTGCTTAATTATCCAAAGTTACAACGTGTACGGTTTTATCTGTATGTTAAAATATGATAATGAAATTAAAACTACACCAGTGATTATAATCCGTACTTTATTGCTCTGGGACTGGTTACGAAACTATTTTCTTCTCGTCGCGTTGCAGAGAACTTGAGTAGGTATAATTACTTACTAAGTTTTTAGTAAGTTTATCATGTCCATAAATAATAATTTTAATTAGTTTACACAACTATTGTAACTTGTACACTACTTTCGTTAGCCATGTAGCAATTTCTATAGTTATACTCTGTATATTTAACCAGCTGATGCGACTTTATCCGCGTGGTTTAAGTTTTATTTTGATTCCCACGGAATCTCCTTACTTTTCCGGAATAAAAAATTCTTTCCAAAAAACCGACTTCCAAAGCCACTGTAAAGTAAAAAATAATTTTGATTTCTACACACTATGTTGAGGTCGGGCGGCTAGCACAAGGATTAGCAAAGTTGATGCATCAGACTCGCCCGACTTCAACATAGTGTGTAGAAATCAAAATTATTTTTTACTTTACAGTGGCTTTGGAAGTCGGTTTTTTGGAAAGAATTTTTATTTTTAACTTTTTAGTGTACTCTAAATCCCTACGGCTTAGAAGTGCAGTACCCTGCAGCATCAGAGTTGAGGAGTTGGAAATTGGGTTTAAGTATGAAGTCGTTGCTTGACACCTACAATATTAATTCACCACAAAAAAATCCTAAACCACTATGTTTAAGGAGTTCTGTACCCTGCAGCATCAGGGTTGAGGAGTTGGGACTTGGGACTTGGGTTTAAGTATGAAGTCGTTGCTTGACACCTACAATATTAATTCATCATAAAAAAATCTTAAATCGCTATTTTTAAGGAGTTCTGTACCCTACAGCATCAGGGTTAAGGAGTTGGGACTCAGAGTTGTATCGTATACACTTGACTTGATACCTACTATTTATGAATTCACCACTAAAATTTCCTGACTAACTAGTTTTAATGATTTCATGTAGTACGGGTACACCTACAGCATCAGGATTGAGGATTTGGAATCAGAATGTTTTATGGAACCACCTCGTGAGCTTCCTCTAACCAATGAAAAAAAATTGTTCAAATAGGTTTAGAAACCACGGAGATATGCACCGACATACATTAAAAAAAAAAAAAAGATACGTGCCGAATTGAGAGCCTCCTCCTTTTTTGGAAGTCGGTTAAAACTTTCGCATTTATTAATTATATTAGTTTCGATTTTTTTATTAGTAGAGAAACTTTCACGCTCCTTGTGAAAATTTATTCATTAGATTTTATTTATCTGTAATATCGCTAAGGTATTCAAACCGTATTTAGATAATATCTGAAACCCGATATAGGATTTTAATATTGAATGGAAGTCGTAATACCGGCGGTACATCTGATGCTGTCCCATTAGCCGTTAGGTTCCGTTCCCAGTACTTTACGTTTCATGGTGTCTGCCGTATAAACCCATAGCGTGTTCAAATGTACCCCTTAATACAAAGGAATAGATTCTATTATTGCAACGTTGTCTTACCAAAGGGTAAGGATTGTGTGCGGCCCGTTGTACTGTCAGTACTTCCCGTAAATAAATCATGCTGAAATATAATTTAAGGCTAAGGTATTAGCTGGTATTTGTCATCATTTTGCTGGCAACTGTTATTGTATAGTTTTATTAAGTTAACCTCTTTCTTTACTTTTTGAATCGAAGAGGGAGTTTTATAAATATTGCTGGCTCATCGGCTTCGCCCGGACAAACTGGATATCTTTTTTGTATGAACAAAAATCTGTCTGCTTACATAAGCAGATTCGTGTACTTAATTTTTGTTTGTTACTTCGTCAGCGTGGATTTAGGTTTTACAATTCCACTAAAAGCACCCTTGATAGATACCACTACCTATCACCTATTTTATCGTCAGTCTCCAGAATTTGTGCAATTTTATTTATTTCAATTATCATACTTTAGAATTAAGATAGATATATGTATGACGACCTCCGTGGCGCAATGTTGAGCGCTGTTGTCTTAACGTGCGGAGGTGCCGGGTTCGATCCCCTGCTGGGTCAATTCGGGAATTTATAATTTCTGGATTTTCTCTGGACTGGCCTGGTGGCTTTGGCCGTGGCTAGTTACCACTAACAGGTTAGCCCGCTACCGAGGTGAAATCGTAGTCAAGGGCTTACTTGCAGTGAATAAAAAAATATGATATTATAGGTTTGTTCTAATTTCTTTCTAACTTTTAATTTCATCTAATGCGTCCTCAGCTTTATTATAAACGCATGCAGATATTCTATCTGCTGTTTATCTGAGATCAGTCTTAACTTTGCCAGTAACCCTTCCAATTAAGGGTGCGCCGCGCAAATTACCGTTATGCAATACAAATCTGATTGCTTTGGCTGTTAGCGTGCTTTCCAGGCGTGTGCTTTGAGCTTTTATATTATTTAGTGGCCTTTATTTATTCTTATCAAATATTTCGCAGTTTTCTGTCTAGATTTTTTAAAAGCAATTAAATTCTTCATTTATAGATTCTTCTGATGACTTTTTTTTATTATATTCGTTTTGTGGAACATTTAATTGTTCCTCATTCTTTCTTTCTGAATTATATTGGCAAGTGACTCTTGCTTATCGAATTATTATGTAGCTAGACTTTATGTTTTATTTGATTGGTCAACTCAGTGGGTAATTCTGGATGACGATAATTAATAGGTTTTAGGTCATGATGAACTTATTTTTTGAAGCACTAAGTATATGCACCTATAATAAAGACGGTAAATTGCATAATTATTATATAAAAATACCATTATTCAATTTACTGTACCTACTATTTTCTCTAGAATGCAAAGCAGTAGGTACTAATCGGAAAAAATGGTTATCATAACTATTAGTTAAACACGGTACAAGTTATATAATACCTATTCAGGAATCTAGTTGTTTGTTATCTTTTCAACCATTTGCCGTGAGGGTGTTGCTATTCTTTTTCCGTTCTTGTTTAATTTCAAAGCGTCTCCTTTGTTAGGGCAAGACGTCTCTGAGAACAATACTAAATGTTTTTACAATAGCGGCACGGATCCAACCAAACAGCTGTTATTTATAAAAAGTTCTTCCTTCTATTATATATAATAGCTTTAGCACGTGGTTCTGCCCGTGCAAGTAATTTTCTTATATCAGAGTTCAGAAAGCGACGACTTGTTGTTGAACTTTTACAGGTGTTATTTTCAAAGGTTTTCCTTCCTTTTTATTTAATTTTCACACCACTCGCTCGACAATTCCTTATTACAAGGCCTGTTATCTAAACGTAAAGTACGTCATCACATTCGTAAGGCTTAGCGGGGTTTTATTGTTGTATTGAAATCCAACCCTTAAGGGTTGTAAAACTTGTAATAAGATTTGAATTTAGAAAGAAAGATTGTATGATCAATGTATTAAATATTGTTTTATTATTTATTAGCCTCGATTTATTGTTTCGCTTGGTGTGATAATTTAATATTAAAAATTCTTTTTAAACAACCGACTTCAAACTCCCGCGCCAACTTTACGAGTACAACAACAAGCATACGCTATACAAAGTACTTATTTTACTGTTGATATTTTAAAATCCGCTCGACCGATTTCGATAATATTTATATGGGACCACATGGGAAGTATGCCCTTTCAAATAAAAAAGAATCATCCAAATCGGTCCACCCAGTCAAAAGATCTGAGGTAAGAAACATAAAATTTTTTTTTTTAAAAAAACAGTCGAATTGAGAACCTCCTCCTTTTTTTGAAGTCTGTTGAAAATAAGAGTATTCAATGCAGGGGAAATGCTGTCTTCGTCTTGGGAGCCCGTAAACTTTACGGTAAACTCCGTGCCTGTAACGTAAGGCATTGCATTACCCCCACATTGAATAATCTATTATTGCGCGTTGTTATGCTCGTGCCCTTAATTTTCTTAAGCGACTTCTTGTTGAACTTTTACAGGTGCTATTTTCAAAAGGCTTTCCTCCCTTGTTAGTTAATGACTTTTTCACGTTGTCAGAAAGCGACGACTTGTGAACTATTGCATATTGTTTTAATATTTTAAAATGCTTTCCTTTATGTTATGTGATGGGTTTTGCACATGCTTCTGCACAGCGCAGGTTCTAGTTAATATACATATAACAGCTGTTACTTATGGGTCGTTCGTGGGAATGAGCATTCTATTTTATAACAAAATTCCACAACCTATCTTAAACTTGCCTTTACACAAGTTTAAGAAATCTATTAAAAGTATGCTTCTGAAAAAAGCTTATTATACCGTTGAAGATTACATAAACGACAAAAGAGCGTGGATTTGACTCGCTCCAGCAATGCTAAGGACAGCGGTGACATATTATTATTTTGTATAAATTAATAAAATTGTAATTTTTTTTTTTAAAGAGCAACCGCCGAGTTTCTTGCTGGTTCTTCTCGGTAGGAATGGCATTCCGAACCAGTGGTAGAGTCACTTAACGATTCAAAAGCACTTGTAAAAGTTTATTTGAATAAAAAGCATTTTGATTTGATTTGATTTGATTTATAAAAGGGCTTTTCTCCCTTGTTATATAGTGTCTTTTTCACATATTTCTTTTGATAATGATGATCGAACGTTGAATTTCAATACGAATCTAGCAATAAGCGGGTGGGTACGCAGGTGTAAAGGTATAAAGAAAGTAGTAATGTCGGATAAAACCCCTTGAAATCACTTCTCAGGATATCGTGCATCGCTGCAGCAAAAACTGTATCACCGCGTCGATGCTCAAATGGGGCGAGTTTCGGGTTCGGGGTGAGCGGGCGCGCGGGGGGTGCACCGGGAACAATGCGGCCGTATCGATCCGCCCTCGTGCCGTCTACTCAACTCCACTTTACTCGACACGCACGCCTTCTCGCGACCTATGCGCTCCTGGTACTTTCTTTCTGATAGCTACTGTACGTAAACGGCGGCATCTTGTTTTTTTTTAAGTAAAAACAAAGGTTGAGTTTAGAGTATCGAAATCCGACAGCAAACTACGGTGAAAAAGTAAATCCGTTCATCCATCCATCCATCAGATATTTATCCAGTGCTAGACATAGGCATCTTGGAGAGCGCGCCGCCATGCACACTACACAGTCACAGTATTGGTATACGCAGTCGTCCGCCTTCCTCGTCCATTTTTTAATCTTTAATTCCGGTAGAAACTGGTTTTAGGATCCTAAGCAGCTTTGTCATGCTATAAGAATCAGAAAGAAAATAAACCATTTTAGAAACTTTTGTATAGCTTAGCAATCAGCAAACTAATTTTGTGTGCTATTAATTAAGTATAAGTATTAGTACTGACTACTGAGATTAGTTCCTTAATTGGTCTGGGCGATTGCGAAATTATCATTATTTTGAACAATTTACTGGACGGTGTAAAATTGCAAACATTTTAGTTGCTATTAGGTAAGTAATGGGGTACATAAAGTAAGGAGTGCCAAACCTAAGCGGCAAGTAAATGGAGCGAAATAGTCTGTCCCTACGAGATTAGAATCTCGATAAGTGTCCGTATCAATTACATACGCGAGCGGCAAACGGAGTCGAGAGCGGCCCCGAGGGAGACGGTGTCAAAACCAGCAAACTGGAGCCAACTGTGCTTTGTAATCGAAGCCTGAGAGCTACAGATAAGCAACAACGTGCATAACATCTGTAATCTTTACTAATTACTTATAGGCGCACACATAGGTATTAGGTACACATAATAACATGAAATGCAAGGTTGTGAAATTGTAAACTTTGTTGCATTATCGCAAAACTAACTTTGCAGCATAACATTAAGTTATTACGCACTTGCACGGGTGTTGTACCTTGCTTTAAAGGTGCTTTAACTGTTATTTGCAGTTGTTTACTTACTATGTTACAGTCGTACCTACACATGTTGGTATCAGGTGTCAAGTTTTGTACTCTCATTATTTGTAGACACTTACGAAACAAAGACCCTTAGGGGCCCGAAACGATGCGATGAATGTACTAAGAAGGATATACTATTTATCATTTTAGTGTTGATAGATTGATTAGAGATGGCATTGCTTTGTGGCAATATTGGCCGCTACAGAAGAAAAATATCAAATAAGCTTTTTAAAAATAAATATTTATTGCTTCTCCAATACCCATTCCATTCCAATCCATTCAATTCGAATTCCATTATATACATAATTAAAAGAAAATTATACAAACATTCTTTACCATTATCCGAATAAAACTCAATAAGTCTAGTTAATCCAGAAAATTGTAGCCAATCGTGTTTCTGTCCTAAATTTTTTTTACAATAAATAACCAAAAAGCACACATTGAAATATCAAAGTTATTGTTTTTGTAGTACATATTATGTTAATAACAGATTGTAACCAAGTATCGACAGACAAACTAATTTAGTTAGTATCCGACCATATTGGAAAGGTAGTAAATGTAGTAGAAATGGACGAACGTAATTTTGGTCGGACCAACTTAGCCCAAGCATCCTACTGAAAATTAACTTAGCTGACTCTTCAGGTATGCCCTTCACTTACGGCGAGATGGTATGAGTATCGATACCACAGGTATTGAGAAGTCCCTAAAATATAAGCGTTGGGGTATGTTTAATTTAGCGTAGGAACCTTTGAGCGTAACTTGCTACTGAAACCTAATAATACCGGTTTCGAGCGACGTCAGCGCGTGCCGGTTAATGAGTTTTCGGTGAAAGCTGCACGCGAAGAAAATACATACAAGAAGTCTCATACCTGTTACCGGCATTGGTAAAATAGTACCACGTACAACCTTAAAGTTATAGTTCAATACGTTTATACTTCAGTCCAATTAGTGGCAACCTTGCATGGGCAATAGAATGCGGTATGCGAAAATTGAAACTACGGATTTCAGTTCGTGACATTTTATTATGTAAGGCGCGAGGTATCGCCTCCTTTTGGCTTGGGACTTAGGAGTTTACGAAAAATACTCGTTTTAAAATAGTCGAGTATATTATTTCAAAGTTCAAACACTACCTTTAAAACTTAAAGTCCATCTACAAGGGACATTTTTATCCCGTTGCCTTATTATTTCTTTAAAAAGACTCGGTTATTTGGAGCCGATGACTGTTTTACTTGGGGAGCCGTTTCAAAATTAAATTTAAAATGATTATTATAATAATAATTTTCAATCGATAATCACCAGCAATGTTAACGTCATTTGGGAGTCAATAAAAAGCTCGATTGACATCGCGACTGCGTGCCGTGTTCCCGGCAGGCACCGCATGAAGATCGTGTTTGTACATTGTATTTGTATTTTAATGGCCGTCGTTGTAAAGAACAAACTCCTCGTAAAAAATATTTGTTTTCGTTAAAAGGGCAACGTATGGTGCTTGTACTGCACATTTTGAGATCTTAAACCTTTCTGTGATACAAGGTTTTTTTATCCACTACAAGTTAGCCCTGCGATCTCACCTGATGGTAGGTGCTGATGCAGTCTAAGATGGTACCGGACTAACCTGTTAGGGGCATGGCAGTTATAATTAAACCCATCCCCCATATTTGGTTTCTAAACGGCATCGTACCGGAATGCTAAATTGCTTGGCGGCACGTCTTTGCCGGTAGGGTGGTAGCTAGCCACGGCCGAAGCCTCCCACCAGGTCGGACCAGGGAAAATTCAGAAATTATAAATTCCTAAATTGATGCTGCCGGGGATCGAACCCTGGACATCCACACGTTAAGCCAAACAGCGCTCAACACTGCGCCACAGAGGTCGTCAAAGTTTTAATATTATTAGCTCTTAACCTAACAATATTCTAGATCGTGTTTGTTTAACATTTTTTTTATATATCCAAAAAAAAATCCTGCACTAAAAATATTTTAAGTTTATCGCTCAAGCGGAGTTTGTAGGGTGATTTATATCCAATCTATCACAGCGATCATTTCGGCGCTACGTGCGTTAACGCTCTATCGATGAGTGACAGCCGTCCTAAAACTATTTCTGTTTTTTGTCCAACCCTCGGTGTAGGTCTCTTTTTATTTGTGTTGATTGATACAGTTAAGGGTGCTTCTTTTTTTCCATTGGAACTAATATTACAGATTGACAGTCACCTAAATTGATTATGTTATACGCGTACACATGTACTAACTCATGTTTATCGTCTCCGATCGTGACACGTGGAATTCCGTTCCCATTAACCACAAGCACAAGTGATCCGGTATCGTGCAATGAATCATGGCTTCATGAGAGGACGTATACCTTCTCAGTGTTTAGTGTTTGCCTTAGATAACAACCAAATACAATAGCCGCATCAGGATTCAACTCTTTCCCTATGCGAGTGCGTTCATAGCTAAATAATTGGTTAAGTGCGTATCAGAACACAAATAAGGTAGGGTTCCGTAGGCATTGCTAATTGTTAAAAACTTTGGCGGTCTTATACCTACGGTAGCTTTTTTCCAAAATATCTGGAAAACATGAATTATGATGATTTTCATTTCAAGCACCTATTTAATGTGGTATCACGCAAGGGGTGAAGCAATTTTTTTTCCGATTCTAGTTTTCATGTAGCCTCTTATTATACGTAGGCAGGTTACATGAATCTAGACTCAAACAAAATATAACTTTTTTCATAATTTAAATCCGTATCTCTTAGATATAACAAGTTAAATTAAATGTGCCGTGCTAAATTAAAATATTAATAGTAGTTTATTTTTAAAATGGCTGTCACACTCAGACAGGCAGATAGATAGACTTGACGTAATAACAAGGGCTCGTTTTACTACAGAACCCTAAAACTGTTTCAATTAGCGCTTCGCGAGCCGCCTCAGTGTTTGTCGTTTCAATTTTGAAAGGTACTCTAAACTCTTTGACGGGGCCAAAGTTAACATGCCAGGCATGCCGCGGGTGCGTGAGCCCCACCATCGCTCCTCTCTTTCCCGTGTGTTCACTCTTCCACCCTTTGTGTAATCCCACTTGATTGATAAGCTTAGGCGATGGCGGAATGTGAGGACAATTTGAGTTCGAATTCCTTTCCAAAGTTAATATTAATAAATATTGAGAGTTTATGACCTCGACACGTCTAAATTGTTTGTCCTTGCTCTTGAAATGTTTCTCAGTCACTTGTGAACCAATATTTTTAACATTTCAACGAATCCATTGAACTTCAACGGAATACGAATCAGTTATGTAGCGAATTGAAGTGTGATTTACTGACTGTACCTAATGACTATCGGCTTACTCTTAGTTGTTTATCATTACTTATTTATTATTATTTACCTATTTTATCACCTTTAACCGGTTATTCATCATTGTAACCAGCAATCAGTTTAAGTTCAATCAACTTTAACAATTAAAGCTACACTGTTATTTTCTGTTTTTTTTAAGTAGGTAGGTATATTATTGTAGATTCTTATTATTTTTTTAAATGTTACCGTTGGTTATCTATTGTTGTTCTAAAAAGCCCTTTTGGAATGGTGCCGACCATACTGGCTACATATCCTGTACCCGAACAGAACAGCCAGGATCTTTGTCTCCTGCTCATCGTTTGTCCAAAAAAAAGTTAACTTGCTTTTCTGTCACCAGATGGCAGATTGATATTGGATTGATGAATATGAATCATTCTTACAGACCATAGCAAATATTACTAAGATGAAGGTATGCCATCGCTATTGACTTGCACTACAGCCAGGCATCGGGGCCATTCCGCTCAATTAGCCACGGGCTCGCGTGCTCCTCTCCGCTCCGCAGATGCATAGTCGGCCGCTTTGATTAAACTTTGATTGCGACCGCGTCACTCCAATCCGGCCCGGATCGCGTATTGGTGTTAAATAGACGTGAGCTGACATCCGTCCTCGCGATTGATGACCTTTTTATCCATTTTAGCCACATTGTTTTTTTTTTTTTAACCACTACAAGTTAGCCCTTGACTGCGATCTCACCTGATGGTAAGTGAAGATGCAGTCTAAGATGGTAGCGGGCTAACCTGTTAGGGGCATGGCAGTTATATTAAACCCATACCCCTATTCGGTTTCTACACGGCATCGTACCGGAACGCTAAATCGCTTGGCGGCACGTCTTTGCCGGTAGGGTGGTAACTAGCCACGGCCGAAGCCTCCCACCAGGCCAGACCAGGGGAAATTCAGAAATTATAAATTCCCAAATTGACCCTGCCGGGGATTGAACCCGGGACCTCCGCACGTTAAGACAACAGCGCTACACCCTGCGCCACGGAGGTCGTCAAATATTGTTACATTGTTGATATTGGTGGTTCATATTGGTCCCCTTTTCGTTTTATTGACTTCGTTAATGTTGATTTTAGATCGTCTTGGAAATAATTGTTCTTAAAGATTGACTGTTTTGGTTAGACAATGAGGCCAATTCTGTTGTACACCATCTCTAAACTAAACTAAAATGACAGCTCTAAATCTAGTGCTGCCCTTTTCCGCAGGAAGTATTCTGAAAGCAATATAAAATATAGACCTATCATTTTAGTTTAGAGATGGTTTACTAAAGAATTGCCTTCATTCTCTAGTAATCTAAGGTGTCGCGTCGGCTACACGTTAAAGTTATATATTTTATGGTAATAGGTAAGAACGTATATCTGTTTAATTGAATTCTATATATCTAGATTTATGAATTTCGGTCTCGGTTCAGTATTTTCTCATCAGTGTATCTTGTCTAGCTCCGTTTAATTATCATACAAACCAGTATTCATTAAAAAGCATTTTAGTCACTGCAAACATTTTAGTCATTAGACGAAAATGTTTGTGTATTAACACTGTCGTTCACGCGCCAATAAAGTTTAATTTTATCGAATGCAATCGTCGCAAACTCTACGAACAACCTCGATGAAAGATGTACAAGGAAAAGGTAAATTATTACCCGATGCCCGTAACATGGCAACAGCGTTACGAAATTTGCTCCCGTGCCGTCCCCCAGTGAATGGGGGAGTTAGGGAAACTTGGTTTCAACTTTCACGCCACAAGCCGCTCGCAACTTTTTACAGCTCGCGAGACGTGGACTGTTGAGGGCGTAATAGGCATTCCGCGACCCGGATGCTGGATTACGGCACCATAATTGATTTTCTGTTCCCTAATTTGTTTAGTTCATGATGAATTGAATTGCTTTGTCATTTTTTTTTTCGCAACATTTTCCCACTACAAGTTTTTAATGTTCATAAAAATAAAAGAGTCAATAAATTTTACTTTCCCACCGTGTACCGTTCTTTTTGTCCATCCTGTAGTTGTAGTGTAAGATAATGAAACCATAAAACAGCAATAATAAAAATTGACGTCTCGAAAATAAAACATCGTTAAATAACTATACCTACGCATTAATTAAATCATTAACGGAATGACAGATTGGAAACTACATCCACTTGGATTTTTACGATTATTATAAGCTAGATAAGTAATAGATATACTTTAATTTTGCTTCTCACTTTCAACCCGTTACCAACGTAAATTACCTATTCTGTGGTGTTACTTTGAATTCTGTTATAATATGGTGTTATAAGCAGTACTTGCTATAACAACTTCTTTTGTATTAAAATATTTAAAACTCTATCACTAACTATTTAACTATCGCGAAAGAAAAAACAAAATCGCGTTACTTTTTGTTAACAAATAATGATGAATTAATAAAGGTGTCGACAACGTAATCATTTTAGTATTAAAGCTTTAGTTTATTTAGTTTTCGAACGTATTCTCAATTCTTATTTTATATATTGGCTTTCGACAGATTAATATGTTAACGTTAATGGTTAATTATATGGGCGCTTTATTATTTCCGGTCCCGTGTAGTGACAGATGGGTATGGCTATTCATTATTATTATTGGCCTAAGCGTACCTATTTTTTTTATTTACTACTCCACAACTCTACGACTACTATGAATGATTTAAAATTATAGTTGAGTAATGACTAATGAGATATTTAAAATTGATCTATAGGTATTTGATGCAATCCAATTTACATATTTAGATGTCTCGCGTGGGCTTATTGTGAAACCACTGAATGATTATTTAGCATTACCTATGTATTGTATTGATATTGATAATAAACTCGTACGTTGGTCGAAAAATATTACTACTTACTGCCGGGTTCGATTCCCGACATAAATATAATTTCTGAATTCGAAATTCTGATTTCTGTTTTCGGCGAATTTATAATTTCAGTTGTGTCGTTTTTCAATTTAGTGATAAAGAAAATAACAGTAAGTAAAGTAGGTAGGTAGGTAAAGTAGTATGTATACTGAATGTAAATTATAGATTTAAAAGTCTAGCGTGACAGGACAAAACGTGCTTCCCCTCCGGCACAAATGGATCGAATGTCTCGGAAGAAAGCCAGAACCTGCTATAACTACATTTCGTTCGTTTACTTTTCTTGGTCGGGCAGTAACAGTCGACACATATTTGAAGTCTGTCAAAAGTTAATAGGTAGGTAGCTATAGCTAATGTAAGTTTTGTTATCCATCTGTTGATTCGTAGAAGAGAGCCCGTGTCGCCGGCGGGGGCTATTTTTACTTTTACTGGTTCGTTCCCGGACCCTCCCCCTCTCCCCTTCCCCCTCCCCCCTGCTCTGCTGCGCCCTGGCCCTTCAACCCTGCCCTGCCCGTACATTGTGGCAACCGACGGGTCTCACGTCACGTAGGATGCCGTGTTATATTGAATTGGGATAGCTCCTCGTAAAATGCACCTACTTTTGAGGTGGTTGCTGGCCCTAGTCGCCAATAAGATCTAGTTTTACAAGCATATAAGATGGTTAATATACGTAAATGTGAATTATATCAGGCTGAGTATGAGCTGAGTTTGTTTTGGACTTCTCAGACAAGGACGTGTTTGGAACCCACGCCGTGGAAGTTTTGAAGCCTTAGTTTTAAGATACCGTTAGGTAATAGGTATAAGTTATTGTAATATTGACGTTCATAAGGTGTTTAGTGTTACCCAGTTTGAATAAATTAAGTTTGAGTTTTTCGAGTTCAGTTCTCGAATTAAATGGTTTAGGTACTTAACAATAGCTAACGCGTCCCTTCGCTCGGCTGAATTATTTTGAACGTGTACCTACGTCATGAACGGAACAGTCACGTGTTCAGTGAAATTCCTTACCCAAATAAATATTAAAAATCACGTTCACAATCAAGTAACGTAAAGCTAAATTAAAACCGTAGATGTACCTTATTCCAAACATCGTATTGCGCTAAATACTGCAAGTAAGAATATAATATCATCAATAATAAATAATATCACCTTCCGTGTTCTCCAGTCGCACCATACGTCGCAGAAACAAACATCCTCACCACCTGGATGTCTGGTCCTCTTCCACCACCCGGTATTCCAGGTAATTTCTGCCACGTACCTACCCGCAAATTGTGGAACCAGCTTCCATCTTCTGTGTTCCCTCATGATTATAAATTATAGGTAATATGGGGCTCTTCCAAAGGGCGGATAGACAAATATCTCAAAAGCTAGCAACGCATTGCCGGTTCTTCTGGTGCTGCAATTGTTCATCGGCGGCGGTATCACTTACCATCAGGTGACCCGACCCGCCTGCTCGTTTGCTCGCTATAAATATATAAAAAAACAATGATTAATTTAATATAATTAATATTGAAGATGCGAAATGTTACGATTAATAATACCTTTTTTTGCTTTCAACTCGCCCTTAACGGTGTACCAACGTTGGTGCAGAACGTTCGTAATGTCTACACGTGCCCTTTTTTATACAACAAGAGGAGTTGAATAATTCAACATGTGCGAGTCCACCGCGAGAGTTCCGTGTAACGATTATTATTTGTTCCGACATTAATATTATTAATAACGTAAGTATGTACAAGGTACTTGTTAGTCGTAAGTGCTTTTTTGAGACTCTTTATTTAATTTTTTTATTCAGTTTTTCCGCCTAAATGAGTTGCCAAAGACATTTATTAATAACGTAGGTTCTCGTAAGTGGCGTGCGCAGAAGCTTTTGTAAGACCTCTTATTTATTTATTTTTATCCAGTTTTTCCGTTTGTATGAGTTGCTATTTGCTGCAAAGAAAGGTGTTTTAAAACTGACAAAGACATTTATTAATATTATTAACTAGCTGATGCCGGCGACTACGTCCGCGTGGATTGAGGTTTTTTTGGTTCCCGCGGGAACTCCTAAGTTTTCCGGGATAAAAAGTAGCCTGTGTTATTTCAGACTATAATATATTTGCCAAATTTCATCCAGATCCGTTCAGCCGTTCGAGCGTGATTGAGTAACAAACATCCATCTATACATCCATCCGTTCATCCATAGATCCATCCATCCAAACTTTCGCATTTATAATACTTATTATTATATTATATTTGATAACGTAGGTTCTCGTACGTGGCGTGCCAAGAAATATTTGTGATACTCTTTATTTAATTTTTTTATCCAGTTTTCCGCTTTTAAATGAGTTGCTACTTGCTGTAAAGAAACGATAATGTATTTGCGTGAATACCATTTGAAAGCATTCCATAGCCGCTGTAGTAAACTCGTCCGTGTGGATTTGGATTTTTCATAAATCCCGGAGAAATTATTTTTCTTCCTGTGATAATGATAAAAAGTAGCGAGGTGTGAAAAGGTAACAAATAGACAGACAAATCGATTTATAATGAACTAATTACTTACTAGATAATAACATCGCAATGAATTTAATTGACTCCTTATTTTCCGAGATAAAAAGTATACACAGTCCTATGTATGTCAGTCCCCGGGATGCAAGCGATATCTGTACCCGTCGAAATTGAACGTGAAAAGGAAACAGACAGAGAAACACTTTTGCATTTAAGTATAACATTATTATGGACAGTAGCTATGGGTAGTTATGGCGAGTGCACGAGTGTGGGGTGTAATCGTAATGGACAATTATTTCGGCAGTCGGCGCTCTCACGCGTGGCTCGTGCGTGCCCGCTATTATTACAAGATGCGTGTGTCAGTCATGTGGCCGCCGGCCAAGGCATGGGAGGTAGCGGTTTACTGAAAAAAATAGTTTTTTTTAAAAACTTCGTTGATAAGTCTGCTCTTGACTACTTGTCTGCTCTTGATTACTCTTAGATGAAAGCGAGAGAATCGTAGTTTGAATAAACCCGAACTTCAATCGGCATTGCTCGTAAAGTGACAAATTAGTATACTTATACACATTCGAGGTGAATTAGCTCTTGATTAATTATCGAATTTACAAACACTTTCACCGGAAAAGTTATTGTGTGTAAAAAATGGGTTTAAGATTTAAGGGGGCAAGTGCTTTGGAACCCTCGTGAATCATGAGGTATTTCTTTCTGCATTATGTAGGTCTCACACAGCACTTATTGGGTTCCTTATTTACTTTTCATCTTTATATGTAGCACTCAAATACAAAGTCGAAAAATTCTAGGATTATGTAATTTTAAAAAATAAGTTATAGTCCCACAAACTTATACCGGTGACAGCGTCGCTAGTAGGTGATAAAAATAAAATAAAAACTAAACAGGTATAAAAATTTGTTCCAATTTTGGCAACCGGGTTAGATAAATTGGTGGGACTGTATATTACACGCTGTATCCTTAACCCTTGAGCCGGACTGGCAGGTCGATAAGGCCATGTGTGCAGCCTCCGCGGGAGACCGCCCCCCTCGCCGACTATTTTCATTTTATCTCAGATCACTCGCATTGTGCTAACCTGGAGGCATACTACCATATCTTAAAGCAGCACTGTTTTAATATTGTTGACGTTCGTGTTTTAGAAATATAAGCCTTATTTTAGGAATGTCAAGGTAGAACTGCCATTTTGAAACAATACTGCTTTAAGCGATGGTAGTAACCCCCGTGACCTTTATTGTAAGAATAGTAGCTTCTATTATCCTCACTCCAAATAAGTTCACATAAGGGAAGAATAAACAAATTAAAGTTTTTTTGTTGCGAGATAGGCTTGCGCTTGACGGCAATCATGCTTAGTGCAAAGCAATGATGAGGTCTAGGTTGATGGTAGGTACTTAAGTTATACGTGGCAGGAAACACGTACGCTGGGAGGGTGTTCCACACCTTAATTGAATCACAGGTGAAAAAAACCGGCCAAGTGCGAGTCGGACTCGCGCACCGAGGGTTCCGTACAAACCTGTAGTAAGTTTTAAATTAAATGGTTTTTAAATATTTGAGTTGATTGAATGAAAGGTAAATTGCGGTTTACGATTTATGACGTATTAAAAAAAACTACTTACTAGATCTCGTTCAAACCAATTTTCGGTGGAAGTTTGCATGGTAATGTACAACATATATTTTTTTTAGTTTTATCATTCTCTTATTTTAGAAGTTACGGGGGGGGGGGGGACACACATTTTACCACTTTGGAAGTGTCTCTCGCGCAAACTATTCAGTTTAGAAAAAAATGATATTACAAACCTCAATATCATTTTTGAAGACCTATCCATAGATACCCCACACCTATGGGTTAGATGAAAAAAAATTTTTGAGTTTCAGTTCTAAGTATGGGGACCCCCAAAAATTTTTTTTTTTTTTTCTATTTTTGTAAGAAAATCTTAATGCGGTTTACAGAATACATCTACTTACCAAGTTTCAACAGTATAGCTCTTATAGTTTCGGAAAAAAGTGGCTGTGACATACGGACGGACAGACAGACAGACAGACAGACAGACAGACAGACAGACAGACATGACGAATCTATAAGGGTTCCGTTTTTGCCAAATTTGGCTACGGAACCCTAAAAAGACCGAAAGCAAAACGGATAAGAAAATTTGATTTTAAGTTTGAGTTTGAAATATCTTGTAGCACGTACTTGTACAACACAACACAAAATTATTTTTTTAATAATTAAGTAAATAACAGAAAAGTAACATGCATAAGTATACTGAGATATTTTATTTATTTAATTGGTATATCTATTAGAAAAAAAATACAACTCACAAAATAGGGATTAATGTAAACATTCCTCTCTACCTTTCCCAGAAGGTTCACTCTAAACTTAAAGCTTTGATATTTTAATGGTGCCCATAACTTTTTATCCTTCATTTACTTAATTCTGAGACTAATACAGTATACGAGTACTTAAATACTATACCTAAAGTTTCGTCTTAAACCTTAATTACATACTATTACCAGTTTTATTTTAAATATTCATCTTTTTTTTGTCTCAAATGTCAAATGAACTACACTTCCTACAGCCCACTCTATTCTCATCCTGATCGATAACACCCAATAAACTTGTTCTTGTTATGAGCTTAACAAATTCTAGTGCCATACCCAAACTAGTTCCAGTTTATAGAATTAAAGCGTGGGAATTTATAAGTATTAATTGTAGACGTTGCGAAATCATTTACATTAATTACACTCAGTGACATAATCATTAATGATTTTGTCTCATTTCCGTGTATTCTTTTAGACGTCTTTTTGCTGGACGATGTTTGTGAATTTGCTATGCTTCTTTGCTGTTCTGGTTTCAATATTATGAATTGTTTTTACGTGTAGACTCTCTCGGTTACAATATTACTGTTAGTAGTCGCCTCAGCATCGCCACGATTCCCTCGAATCACGACCGCGCCGGTATATTGATCGCGGGAGTTAGTAAATCTAATAAGTTTTTTGTCGGACGCGAAACGAATGAGGTAAAACGTGTTTGAAATAGACAGGGGATTAAGTATCCCCTCGCGATCGCACGAGGGGGAGAAGTAGTGTGAGAGTGCCGCTATAGGGTTATACGTAGTTGTGTACTAAGTGCGTGCTCCGGGCATAGTCGCGCGGATCAATTTCACGCGGATCGATTTCTTTTGTGGAGGAAAACGAAGTCTGAGGAGGCGAGCAAACAGTGGTGGCAAACACGCCAGGTACAAAACACAAACAGCTGGCCGCATTGTGTGCCCCGGACCGCGTACCTCCCGTGCCTGGTCTGGTCTGAGGCAACCGGAGCGGCAACGTCGCGCTACCCGATATTGAGTTATAAGACCAAGTCATAGCTGAAGTATATATTCATTCAGTGGGTCGACGCCCATACGAATGACAGACGTGGTAGCCTAATGATGTATAGTCCGTCAAACTTATCTTACCCGGTGACAGCGTCGCTAGTATCTATTGAAAATAAAATGAAAACAAAAACTTAGCAGGCATAAAAATTTGTTCCAATTTTGGCCACCGGGTCAGATAAGTTTGTAGGACTGTAACCTAATGATGTGTTAAGCCTGCATCAATCGTTGTTACAGTCTCAATTATGTTGATTGGCTGAAGTTATGGTAATTTTGCTGCGTCAATGGATTTTGGCCAATAGGGGTAGAATGTTAACCAATCAGAGGTGATTGCAATCGTTACATTGAGCTGTGATTACCATGAAAGTTGTTGTAGCAAATAGAGGTACGGTACTCTCACCTATGGTTGAGAGAGGTAGGAAACTGCAGACATCAGATGGATAGAATTTTGTATTGGAAATTCTACTAGTTTCTTTCGTCACCTCGCAGCGTTACTCTGTCGGTGTCTAGATGTCTCCGTCGAATGACTGGTAGGAAATAGTGTTTCCTTAGACTGTGACTAAGTAGCGAAGAACTTGTTGGTTTAGGACAAACTAATATCGGTGCAGCGATTTGTGTGTCAAGCCGGCCCACGCTGCATGTGGATATGCTTATCTCGCTGGTAAGTCGCTCGTTACGAAATACCATGATATTGCCTCTCTCGGATAAGTAAAGACTGTGGTGACTGGACATACGGCAAAAGAGTGACAAAACTTCTGGGTATGCCTAAACCATATTAATAAAAATATGGATTATTAAGTAAGTTTCAAAATTCAAATGTATAGGATGTTGTATTAGAAACGTTAATATTGACATAAGGCAATACCACAATACGTGTATTACGAGTTGTTTTGGTCTCCTCTACACCAGTAATTAGCGCTAGGGGGTTAAATAGAGAGATTAAATAAGAATAAAAATAACAGAAGCTACATCTATCTATGTACTTACTACTTAATAATAAATAAAAAATCATCATTATCATCATTACTACAGCCTAGTAACGTCCCACTGCTGGGCACAGGCCTCCACTCTCATAGGAGAGCGGGAATTAGAGCTTAGACCCACCACGCTGCTCCAATGCGGGTTGGCGGGCTAAAATAAAAAATATAAATGAATAATTATTAACGTTTAAATTATTAAATTATTGCTACATGTGTACCGATCACAATGACCTCTGCTTGGATAATACTGTTTTGGAAATAATGATGAAAGTTTTTTTGCTTGCTTGTTTACTTAGTTAGGGGAGCTCACAAAATATAATATGCCACAAATCCCACAGACTCATGTAAAGATAGAATCACAGGCTCACAGCTCCGTGACAAACACAATTAGAGCTTTCAGTGTCACAGTCGTTGTGTGCATTGTGCATCGAACAGACGTGTGTGATGTGCACGCTACGCCTCTGTGCACTGCAATGCGCCACGCACCGCGGCCCGGGGTAATGGAGAACGTAATGAAGTGAAACTGCTGATACTGGCTGTTATCAATATCACTTAATGAATTAATGTTATCTGAACGTAATACGTGAATTATTGATTACTAGAGGACGCCCGCGACTTCGTTCGCGTGGCTTAAGTTTTTTAATTCCCACAGTCACGCCTTAATTTTTCGGGCTAAAAAGAAGCCTGTGTCACTCTCCAAGTACCCAATTATACCCATGCAAAAAATCACGTCGAACCGTTGCTCTGTTGCGGTGTGACTGAAGGACAAACTCTATTTAACATCCTTGGGGATAGAATATTGAAAAACTGGAAAATCCGTATTTCATCATTAGCGGAAGCCGAAATACCAAGTTTCATAGCTATAGTAGCTTGAAAACGACGGACTTTCATACAAACTTTCAACCCCTATTTTACCCCTTTGGGGTTCGAATTTTCAAAAACTGTGAAACACATCTTTCTTCATTTTTAACCCGCAGCTCATATACCAAGTTTCATGGCTATAACTTGAAAAACGACGGACTTTCATACAAACTTTCAACCCCTATTTTACCCCTTTGGGGGTGGGATTCCGAAAAACCCTCACGATTCTGACATGATTATGTTAGTCAATAGTCAAGACTGATATTATACCAAAAAATATAGTGTTGTCACTCTTATCTGTTAATTTTGTAATATCAGATGTGACAAAAGCTATTCTTAATGAGTGATAATCTATGGTCTTATGCACGGCTTTCTTTTAGGGGTAGGTAGGTAGGGATGCTTTAAACTTGACAAATCATTATATGTCTATCGGAACATGTTTTGAGGAGAAGAAAGATTTATATCCTTGTTATAGGTTTTATTTTCAAAGCACCGTGTTCTTTCATTAGATTCCATGTTGAACATGCCAGCTGCAGAAAATTCATGAAAATCAACTTAAACACAACCTAGTATTATGTACTTAGTTCATTTGAGGAGATAAAAGGACCGAGTTTCTAGCTGGTTCTTCTCGGTAGGAATATTATTCCAAACCAGTGGTAGATTCACTCGACGCGACGCGACGATTCAACAGCACTTTTAAAACGTTTATTTGAATAAAAAAATACGAGTTTGAGTTTGAAGCTTAATTCTGAAGGAACTTGAATAGTTTTCGCGGAATATCGAAATAATAATGGTTATTATATCCTCACTAGCGCTAGGCCCTTCGTGCAGCGGAGCACGCAACGCATCGGCCGCTCTCAAAAATGGAAACATAATGAACTGACTGCGATATTGCACTAATTAAGTTGTAATACTACGTAATTGAGTGCAATTAATGTACCTATCGGGCGTAATAGGCGGATATCGGCTTCCGCAGTCTTGAAGAGTAATTAAATTTTTTGAAGCTTTGGTGGTAGCGGTTTACAAATAAAAGAAGTGAGATTCAAATGAAGGTCATACTTTATAGATACTTTAGGATAGATATCTTCTTTTCGTCTTATCTCGTGGAACTTGAAGTGCTGGTTTGAAACTTATCTGCCTAAATATTCAAGTTGCTACGATATTGTTGCATAAGAAAATAATGAAGAAGATTCATCTAATGTAGAGTAATCTTTAAAACAACTCCTACCACAATAAGCGCGTCTAGAATCCAGATCTTAGATTTGTTCGTTACACTCCAAGCCTTTCATAGATTTTAAACTAACTTTAGATTAGAGATATTATTAAAAAGCTTCAGAACCGTGGTATAATATGCGTTAATACAGCCAACGTCAGAATATCACTGCAAGGGCTCATGTTTATAGCAGTCAACAATGGGCTTTGAGCGAGGGAAATTCGCGGTATGCACAAAGATAACAAACGATCTAGAATGCCGTATGTTTGTGCGACGGCGTGGCGTAGCGACGCGTCGGGGAAATGGAACGACGTAATGAGCTGAAAGTGACGATATCAATTGGCGTATTAGTGGAATTATCAGCCGTGTTGAATGGACGTGGATTTGCGCAATCGTGTGTAGCTGTTGTCAGTTGCAGAGACTCGTAGTAACATTTGAATAAACCAAACACCACCACCGCCACTGCAGCACATTAAATTCCCAATGCTGGGCACAGGCCTCCACTCTCGTAGGAGAGAGGGAGTTAGAGCTTACCATGTTGCTCCGATGCGGTTTGGTGGGCTTTAACGACTATTATCATGTTAGTGATAATAATCGGGACGGCTTGACGTGCTCCGAGGCACGGGGGTGAAACACCGCCAACTTCCTAACTCCGGGCTAGTACTGAGAAGTTATAGTTGTACGAAGTAGTTGTTGTATAACCCGGGGTCGAGGGTTTAGCCTTGGGCACGCACCTTCTAACTATGCAAAGTTATGTGCGTTTTAACTTTTAAGAAATTGAATATCACTTATTCAAACGATGAAGGAAAATATCGTGAGGAAACCTGCATGCCCGAGAGTTCTTCATAATGTTCTCGAAGGTGTGTGAACTGTGAAGTTTGCTATTCCGCACTACGTACGCTTCAGGTTTCAATTTTACAGTAACTCAGTAAAAAACTGAATTATTGAAATAATACATATTTCCAAAATATTAGAAAGATTCATCTTTGTTTCGGTTATAAACTTTGTTTCGACCGGAATATGCTAGACAGCTAGACAGTAACGGTAAATAAACTGATCAATGATAGAATACTAATTTAGTGACTAGTAAATCGATTAAACTATTGATTTATGTTCACTAGCTTTTAATCGTTACATCGCTTGGCTACTGATATAGGCAACGACCTCAATTTACATGACGGGCCCTGTCAAAGAATGTGGACCGATTTTACTAACGCCATCTAGTCTGAAAAGCGGGACAGCGCTATGGCGGGGACAAGGACAGGGCTATACAGGTTAGGAGCGTGCTCTAAAGGTTGGACGCCCAATTTGTTTCTATGAAATGGCCCATCTAGTACATAGACATACATATATATCGATGGTTACAGGTGTATTTATGCAACCAAACGCGTGCTGGGCCGTGCCCGTATTTGAGGCATACGACACTATCTTATAGATCTTTGACCATACCCGTCCCGCGTTTACAGTTACGGTGCATCGTGATACATCTACCGTCAATTAAAAAATTGGTAGTGGTTTTATACATATCCATCCCACTTTCACGGCCCATCTGTTCAACCAATTATGATGAAATTTGGTACAGGAATGGGTTGTATCCTGGTGAAGGACATAGGGTTTTTATCCCGCATAGAAAAAATTTAGTCCACGCGAAGGAAGTCGCGGGCGTCATCTAGTATAAATATAAGAAGATATAATTACTGGGAACTGGGTATTTGTGAACAAAGCGAATACCAACACTATCCGTCGATGTCGATAGTTTATTGTAATTAATTTGAACAAAAAGCTACGCCGACGCAATTAAGTACAATGTATCGATCATATTGTGTGAAAAATATCGTCTTTATAGAATATTAATCGTTAAAAAAACCATATCAATAGCCAGTATACGTTAATGGTGCTGATTGCTGTGATGTATTAAAGAAAGCGTTTTGTCCGCAGGTACGTCCACTGAGCGCTCGACGTGAGCAAGCCCCGTGGGAAACAGTCCCTGACCACCGCGCACAATGGATAAGGTTACCAAACTTCCAGCATGTATGAGGATTTTCCCGTATCGCGCAGTAATTTAACCTATGTATTTTTACCTAATCTTAATTATTATTATTGCAGCCCGTTGTGTCCCAATGTTGGGCAAAGGCCTCCCCTTTCCTCCTTCCATTTATCTCGGTCCATAGATAAATTTGGAGGATTAGCCAAGTGACCACTGTCAAGTTTTCTTGCGGAAGCGCTAGTTTCATAAAATGACAACTATGTCATGTTATGAAACCGGTTTTTTCTTGTAGACGTTATTTTAAGCTAACCGCTCCAAAACGTTATTTATCTCTGAGTCCTTAAAACATATTTACTTTAAAATGACATATCACTATGAGCGGCTGTTTTGAATATCTGGTCTTTTTATTCTTAATTTCCAATAGACTTATCCCATAAAGTGACTTCATCTGGCAGCCCTACGGTAGGGTTACCTCAGTGACCTGTTCTCTAGCGTGCGGAGAGTGCTGAGGCTTACCCTGTTTATCAACTAACTGCATATCTATAGGTATCATACATCCCTACGTAATTTACTGCCTCGAATCTAAACTAATAACGTTTTTAAGTATTTTTAAAAATTGTTTTTAACCCTTGAATTGGTTCCATGGGTAACAGATACCCTGTATTGCAATTAGTAATCTGCCTATGTATAATATTATTATGTACTGAAATCCGTTTATTATTATTATTTATTTTAACACTACGTTAGCCCTTGACTGCGATTTCACCTGATGGTTAGTGATGATGCAGTCTAAGATGTTAGCGGGCTAACCTGTCAGGGGTATAGCAGTTATATTAAATCCATACCCCTAGTGTCGTGTCCTACACGACATCGTACCGGAACGCTAAATTGCTTGTCTAGTGTGGAGATCATAATAATAATAAAATATTATTAAAGCTTTATGGTTGTTATCGAAATAAATACACCTAAGTACCTAGAAAAAGGTGATCCTCTCCTTCATAAGTAAACATTACATAGCTTACGGTAATAAACTGTTTACCTGCTATTTTTTGCTGATATTTTTAACTGCACTTATTAAACGTACAATAACCAATTCTATCTTGCTTGAGAGGTCTGGACGCTTACTCTGAGTTTTAACATTGCACATACGATCGATCGACGTGAGAGCTCACCAAATAATTTGACCAAGCGTCAAAGTAAAATAAACCTTAACTGCATTGGTTTAGAGCTCATTTCATCATTTCGTGTTTAAAAGAAAGAGCTCTTGGGTCCATTTTACTTTGACGCTTGGCGTGGTGAGCTCTCACGTCGATTAATCGTATTTACAATGTTAAAACTCAGAATATTAGCGTACAGCTATGACATGAGCACTTAACTCCAAGGCACTGAACTGGTAGGCAGACACTGCATTGAACTGTGCTGCAGTTAAATTTCTGTCCTGCTTAAAAAGCTCATAGTAACCCCCCTGATGTAATGTATTTCACATCTGTGCCACAGCCCACAGATGTTGAAATATTTTAACAGTGCGTTAATTAACACGTCCAATTAAAATCCCAAAACTGACGCATTTATTCACGTTAACTCTTGTTTAACAAGAATTCCTTATCTCTGAGTGAGTGTATCCTATAGATTCTCCTAAGTGCGGAACACTTATAGCAATATGTAACCGCGATGGCCGGTAACTATTCTTAGTATTTGCGGTGACTAGGTACACCTACTGCTTTACACAGAAGTTATTTTGACGTTAACAATGAATAAACTGCAAGTGGAAATACGGTGAACATACCTATCTTACTTTATACGTTTCCTTGTAACTGGTGAACATTTCATGTTTTAACTTCATATTTATGGTGGTCAGATGAAAAAAAATTACAATAAGGTAATAACATGAAATAGACAGGGGTCAAATCAGCTATGTTAATCATGTTGCTTTTTAGGGTTATTCGTATTTCTTTTGTTATATTAAACCATTGAGTATAATTACGTCATCTTCTGCTTCATAATGATAATGATAATAACATCATCCCGTCTCTGATACGTAAGAGCAGAAAATGTACAAATTCCGTTTAAATATCGAAATACCTACCTGTTTCCATTACTTTTTAGGGTTCCGTACCCAAAGGGTAAAAAAGGGGCCCTATTACTAAGACTCCGCTGTCTGTCTGTCTGTCTGTTTGTCTGTCTGTCTGTCTCCAGGCTGTATCTCATAGACCGTGATAGCTAGAAAGCTGAAATTTTCACAAATGATGTATTTCCGTTGCCGCTATAACAACTAATACTAAAAATTAAAAAATATATATATTAAGGGGGGTCCCCATACAATAAACGTGTTTTTTCGTATTTTTTTGCTCAATATTAAAAACGGTAACAGGTAGACGGTTCAAATTTTCACAGAATATTAACTTGTATATTACCTTTCAAAATAAATAATTAAATATCAATAAAGTAAATATTAAAGGGGGGCTCCCATACAACAAACGTAATTTTTTGATATTAACAGTAAACCTCTACAAACAAAGTTAGTTTTGCGGTTCATTAACAAAGGTAATTATACCTACTTCTTGAGTACGGAACCCTCGGTGCGCGAGTCCGACTCGCACTTGGCCGGTTTTTTACTAAATAAATAAGCAAAATGAAAGAAGCTAGCTCTCTTAAGTTGAACTAGGAATTTACCACCAGCGTCGATATTATTATAGCCCTTATATAAATAGACTTTTTCATATTATTTGTTCATTATTCTGTAAATTCTTTGAACTATAAAACTACATCGCCGCCTCATACGCCTGAAGAGATCAAAGGTGCACTAAACGTGCTTCCATGGCGTTAAGTTACTCACACGTGGCGCACAGACCCCACCCCACAACACATTATACACTCTAATATGTAGTAAATAGAGTGTATATTATAAGATTGATTTATGTGGCTTACTGTGCCGAGTTAGCCTCATTTAAACTCGCTCGCCTGCAACTTGCGTAGGTTGGGTAAAAGTTGTTTACGTACATTTTACATACACATGCATATGCATAAGTTTGTATAAAATGTTTAGGTACGTGCCATCTGAGGTAGGTATATATTATCGTATTCGACCTCGTATACAAAGATTTATAACAGCTCGATAACATCTAACATTTAACCCATCTGATATAGATATAGACCGCATAACTACTTGGGGGTATACTTACAAAGGAGATGTAATGAACTAGCTGATGCCCGCGACTACGTCCGCGTGGATTGATGTTTTTTGGTTCCCGCGGGAACTCCTTAATTTTCCGGGTAAAAAGTAGCCTATGTGTTATTCCAGACAATAATCTATCTCTGTGCCAAATTTCATCCAAGTCCGTTCATTCGTTCCGGCGTGATTGAGTAACAAACATCTATCCATACATCCATCCATCCAAACTTTCGCATTAATATAATATAATATTAGTATAGATTAATTCAGTAAAATTCAGGAGTACTTAAGTAATATAGAAACTCAAATGGCAATAATATACGATATCTGGTAGAACAAATAAATAACAGAACCAAAAGTTTTTACAGGTTTTAGTACTAAAATGGTACAATAAGCGTGTACAATATTGAATCTTGAAACTTTTTGCCTTCAAAAGTAAAAAAAAATTAAGTGAATATTACCAAAAACTTAAAAACCAGTTTTTTGAAATCGAAAAAGTCAAACATTTTTCTAAAATTGACCGTTATTAATATGAGTTGAAGTCAAGTACACAATAAAATCTTTCCCCACAGTAAAACTTGAACAAATTATTGAAACCGTGTACCGGGAAACTTATCAACTCGCTTACCTGGGTAACTACCTACCTGAGTTTCTTACAAAGTGAAACTTTCCAGTAATATAACTTCGACTTTAGGTGCTCCTGTCTTATCTTTAATTGTTATTGCTCCATACCAACCTTTACGTTTGGTTAAATCCGTTGTAAAAAGTAGCAACAGTTTATTTTGTACTAATGAATAGTGATGCCCGCGACTTTGCCCGCGTTGATTTAGGGGTTTTTTTAATTCCTTTTTTTTCGGATTGAGTGCTGCGTAGGCTCTACAGTTCTACACGTAGTATTACCTATTCTGTGGCTCTAATGCTCTCTAATGGCCGCTACAGCGTCACCGGGGTTGGGCGAGCGCTAGGCGTCGCGTCGCCGAGAAATGAGCCTTGTGGGATTCTTCCTTCTTCCTTCCTCTCTATTCTCTTTGTTCCGGGATAAAAAGTATGTAAAGCCAATGTCCTTCTCTGGGATGCAGGCTATCTCCCTAAACGTCAAAATAGGTAAATTGATGAGCCGTGAAAGATAGCAGTATAGACTATAGACCTATAAACAGACAGACAGATACATTTTCGCATTTCTATATAAGTATGGATGTATTCAAAACATTTTTCTTATATCATACTCCGCATCACAGGTTTTTTTTTGTTCTACACTTCAAAAAGTTCTAGTTAAGAGGTGCCGACTTTTTCTTTTGTTCAGTGCACGTTCGCGTTCATGTGAAGATAAAGTTGAAACAAACAAAAAATCACCGTTATTTGCTGTAAAAAAATCTCGGTTGAGTGGTTGTTTTTAATGATATTCAAGATGAAGGCAAAGTTTAACGTGGTATTCTAAACAGAGATATTCGTTAAATTTTTAATGGTTCTAAGTGAAACATAAACATCTAAATTCCTACGACCTTGTCTTAACGTGCGGAGGTCCCGGGTTCGAGTCCCGACAGGGTCAATTTAGAATATATAATTTCTGAATTTTCCCTGGTCTGGCCTGGTGAGAGGCTTCGTCCGTGGCTAGTTACCAACTTACCACCCTACCGGCAAGGAGCCAAAGACGTGCCGCCAAGCGATCTAGCGTTCCGGTACGATGCCGTGTATAAACCGAAGGGGTATGGGTTTAATGTAACTGCCACGCCCCTAACAGGCTAGCCCGCTACCATCTTAGACTGCATCATCACTTACCATCAGGTGAGATCGCCCTCAAGGGCTAACTTGTAGTCGATAAAAAAAAGGAAGTAATAAAAACACATTTCAATCAGCAGAATTATGTGCTTAAGGTAGGTAATTCATATTCCAGTGAACGAAAAACAATAAGTAACAAATTATACCACGGAGTTTATTATACGCAACAGGAGTACTCGATCTCCATTCGCGTCGGCTCAAGTAAATTGCCTATCTGCCCACTTCACCCGTTGTAATGGATTTGTCAACAAGTAACTCAATACGCTGAATTGAATTACCGAGACCCACTGCGTTTGCACACATTTTAAAGGACTAGTCGAATACAAAGCGCGACGGAATCCAAATATGTGTATGTGTAAAAAAAGTGTGTCTGTCTGCCTATCTAATTATTGTCCGCTACGCTTTCCCGGACCACCTTTTCAATCGATTTTGACGAAATTTGGTACAAATGTTGGTTGTATCCCGGGGAAGGACAAGAACTTTTTATACCGCACAAATAAAGAGTTACCACGGGAATCATAGACGTTAATCCACGGAGACGAAGTTGCTGGCATCATCTAGTAGAATCTAAGCAGAATCTGCAATATAGTTTGTAGTTTGTACTATTCAATTCATGTACTAAAAATGGCAGCTTCACGTCATACCTACTGCAGTGTGAGTCGAGTGATCGTTTGTCTCGCCACACAATGAACTCTCACCCTCGCTTCCTCCACTGTAGAAAAGTACACATTACACTGTAGTAAGCACTTTTTAAATATCGAATCTGCTTCTGCATAACATAAAACATTAACATCCATCGTACTTTCCTAATCATATATGATTACAATTTACAACTTCTAAAAACATCATTGTGGATAAGTTACGTGGTCGCGATCGCGCTTTGTCTGCCCAAGCCTGAACCGAGACCCACTGTGTGTGCACACTTTAAATATGTATTTTATAATTGGATATCCCGCGTAAAGGGTTCGTACTTTGTACTCGTTGGGAATAATGGAACGATGCTGCTATCGACTTTTCTTTCTTTGTTGCTAGTTTGATCACTGGTTTAGTTAGGGTTTTGTGAACGAGTAGCTACTATTTGGGATTGGGTCTAACCAATAATTTATTGTACGTTTCTCACTCAATATCTGTTGGCTCACACGGAACGCTTCGCTCGAAGCTCGATTGTTAAATAAAAACTCTACTTAGCCAAGTTATGTGTTGATTTTGTAAAGATGTATTTATTTCACGTCTGAGTTAAAACTGTTAAAACTTTCTTAAATAGGTAAGTACTTAATTTGAATTAACTCTGTAGTTGATTTTCATGAATAGTGACGAGTAGGCACGATCTTCCTAATGTATTTATCCGGTTCGAAAAACCAATGTTCTGGGGTTGTTCAATAACAAAACTTTAATCTTTCATAATTCATAATTTTTATTTTGCCAAATTGTGGGTAACAACAGTTGTTATCTTATAATTATAAGTCCCGTTCACAATTTACTGCTAGTGGCAGTGTGCAAAAATATAGATACATGTACATCCTTAAATGAAGTTATATTTTTTAAATCAATTATTTATAACATATATATCCAACCTAATTCCCTTGAGTCCAACAATTTAAAATGTGTCAATATAATATGTATGTTGAAATAAATCATTTTCATCTTTATTAGACATAAGATCCCGTTCTAGTTCGATTCAGGGTGGAGTTCACCGACTTTTGAATCGGCTGATTATCAGATAATCGACTGATTAAATCTTTTTTACTGTTCACCACAACCCAACCACTGTTTACAACGCTTGATCGGCTGTTTAATGTAACCGAGCTCGGAGGGGTCGTTTAAACGCCGATTACTACATTTTGACATTTGTCTTAGCTAATATTATACAGAGGAAAGATTTGTTTGTTTGCTTGGTAGTGGACAATATCAACACCTACTCGACCGATTTTAAAAATTCTTTATAGAAAATAGCTACTTTATCAGCGAGTAATATAGGCTATATTTTATTTTCAAAAACGAAAATTGTAATAATGTGAATGAAGTCGGAAAAAATCGTCTCATCTGAGAGCTTCCGTGGCGTGCGCTGCTGCGTAAATAGTAAAAGATACAAGAAAACAATGTATGGTGGAATTGTTCCTCTCAAAAAGTTCTAAAAAAAGTAGCGGGCTAACCTGTTAGGGGCATGGCAGTTATATTAAACCCATACCACTATTCGGTTTCAACACGGCATCGTACCGGAACGCTAAATCGCTTAGCGGCACGTCTTTACCGGTAGGGTGGTAACCAGCCACGGCCGGAGCCTCCCACCAGGCCAGACCAGGGAAAATTCAGAAATTATAAATTTCCAAACCCTGCCGGGGATCGTACCCGGGACCTCCGCACGTTCAGGCAACAGCGCTCAACACTGCGCCACGGAGGTCGTCGAATCCTTATCAAAATAAAGTGGTTTCTCATCTCAAGTATTTATTATAGACCAAATCCGCCCTTTACATCATGTAATTCAGATTAATATCTTAGAAGATATTATCATAGAAATAAAGTAACGCGCAATAGAAATAGGTGCCGCGACATGCAATGGCAGGCGGGGTGAAAAGATATCGCAGTGCTAATGTAAAACCTGATTTGCTGCCCTGTACCGACTGGCTATTATTGGGTATGGACTATTATGATGAGTGCTACACGTGTGAATCCGGGGCGAACCCCTAGTATTTAAATAATGAGCTTCTCCTCACTGGTGAAATTGAGAGTGCGCTTCTTTTGGCCTTCCATATTTACAAAATTTAAAAAAAACTGTGCATAGAACCACAAAAATCACTTGACTGATGCTTAGCTGTGTTTTCAATAATTTCAGATTTCTGCAAATCAACACGCCACATCTGGCACAAGTCAAAATATCTTGTCAGTTCAAAACAATAGGGGCCATGACACCGTATTACCTGTCCAAATTCAGAACTACAGCGTAGTTTATCCTCCCCAATGGTGTCGTTATACTTTTCATGTTGATAGCATTTTATTTTATACTACTAAATATAAACGTCACAGTACGTCAGCATGAACAGTTAAAACAATGAGACTACGCAAATGTGTTGGCTTTTACCATTCGTTCAGTTCATGTCAATTTGCTGTGAATGGTTGTTTATCGCCTGGTTTAATGATCGTCGTTCAAAAAAACGTCGTGAACAGTAAATATTTAAACGGTTGTTTAAACGGTGTTGAAGAATAATCAGCCGATTACCTAAATATCGTTTAAACAGAAGTCGGCGCACTCCACCCTCAAACGTTGTTCGTGTCGGCAACGTCTCGGAAATTAGCCGCGAGTGTAGGTTCACGCAGGTACAGTCAAGTGTCAACTGAACTGCCCCGCTGATACCTAATATTGTATTCAACGCATCGAAGCGCACGATTTTCGATGATGTTGATGAGAATTTATAAAGTTTGAATCGGACTGTACTGATAAGTAAAGCTTGATAGCTAAAGATAGAGAGGTAAAGATTGATATTGAAAGCTGGTAAATTTTACACAAGATTCTCATGACAAAAACATGATTCCCAAGACCGTAAAGTGTGGGACTGCAGTAAAGTTGCAGCAAAGCAGCCCATAAAATAGGGCAATGCATGAGAGCGCATTTCCGGCGAGGCCCGCATCTTTGTCGGGCCCGCCTCTGTTATCTCGCGCTCGCATACGCCGACAGACGTAATGCGTACTCTGTAATTACGCTCAATGCCAGTTTCGCTAACGTTCATGTCTTGCGAGTTGCCATACTCCGTTAGAGGTTTCTTCTTCGGAAACTATAGTTATTAAATCATTGTTTATTCTTTAAAAGTTTATTTACTAATAACTACTCATTATTACTTCTAATTGAAGCCGTGGTAAAAAATTAAAATCTATATCAGTCAAAGTCAAACTCCCGAAGCTGTTTACCACAACTATTTAGTGTGAAATGTGATGCGACTTCAGTAGAAAGAGGATATTTTGAAAGAAAATAATTCTCGACATTCCCAATGGAGCATGTGACATGATTTTGACACTCTACATTTCACTGCTAATGAACATAATAGTTGCTCGTTTACAAAAAAAATATATAGCTAATAACTACTTGTTACAGAATTTAAATATTCTAGATTTTGTTAGTCTTAAATTCATCAGAATTTAGGTGGACAAAATAACTTATTGCCCTTTAAATTAGTCCTAAAACTTAGATAGAGTAAATCATATCTGACAGCTTAAAGCACGTCTGCTCTTAAATCCATAGGAATGGAACTCAAACATGAAATACAAAAACCCCAAAGCAATAATGAGAATTGGCTTTTTACCCCAGAGGTTATTCCGTCCCAAGCCAAAGAGAATATTCAAATTCCACCTACGATCGTCCCTAAATCCGTTTATCGTCGGCGCAGAAGAAAAGGCTCTGGGAACTTTTTGCACGTTTTTTGTCGCCCTTTCCTCGTGTTAATGCGTGTTGCAAGATTTATCACTTCGGCCCCCGCTCGCCCCGCGCCCGGCCCAGTCTAACTCGTTGCCACTAATTAATTTAAACGTGTTCTGTAAGTACCATTGCTAAAATTACAAGTATAAATTCTTGTCTTGTAACTTTATTAGTGTACAAAACGAAGGTGTCAGAACGTTTGGGTTTGGAGGCATAAAAAATTAAACGCAAGACAAATTATAAACACGCGCAGCAAAACAAAGCTCATATTGTGAAATATTGCAGCCAATTCTGTTTAAATTAATCTCTAAACTAAACTAAAATGACAACTTTAAATCTAGTTCTGTCTCTTTCCGCAGGGAGGATATTATGAAAGGGTTCGCAATATTTTTAATGCTGTTATTTTAGTTTTGTTTAGAGATTATGCACTACAGAATCAGCGCCATTGTCTACGAAAGGGAAAATCAGGTATTAGAACTTTAAAATAAATGGGATGAATCGTGGCTATTAGTTCATTAACATCACATTATTCACTCGGTGAGACTTGCTCTTGAGCACTGTTTCTAATTAAATAATTCTTAGCATTGCCTCGTTCAACCAAACATGTTTTGCATGGCGCATCATGCTAATAATGGCAGTATCCTGTTTAGAGTTGCATGACCTTCTTAAGGTTCTTCATGTTGTTTCTTTTGACTGGACAGGTAGTTCTGTAGAATTGCTATTCTTGTACGGAAACATTGAATATTCTTCTTATTTCTTTTCTTTCAGACGCCTACAAAGAGGATCCCTTTTCTAAATTTCCGACTCACGATTAATCGCCAAAGGGTACAAAGCCAAAGTGGTACAAAGTGGTTCGATGATGTACCTAAGTACTTAAAAATATAGTAGTTGATGATGCACATGACAGCAAAAGTAATTTCAGTTAGAAATGAACCACATGATGATGATTGTTCCTGTGATGACGCACCGCGCAAGTGCATAAAAAATAAAAATGCTAGTTATTCTCGAATCTAGGCCACACGCCGTCGCCACCCGCCCGGCGCGGCGCGTCGCCGATGCGCGGCCGCGGACCTGTTCTACGTACTTTATGTATTATCTAATACTTGCAGCGAGCTAGCGCTTTTTCTTCACTCCCACTTTGTGGTTGATAAAACTGAACACTGAACACATAACAACTAAATATTGTAATCACTAGCTAATGCCCGCGACTTCGTTCGCGTGGATTGAGGTTTTTCGGAACTCTTTAATTTTCCTGGATAGAAAGTAGCATGTTGTGTTATTCCAGACTATAGTCTATCTCTGTGCCAAATTTCATTCAGCAGTACTGGCGTGATTGAGTAACAAACATCCATCCATGCATCCATCTAAACTTTCGCATTTATAATATTAGTATAGATTCATTTTAAGTTTCTTATCTTCACGGGCGTGTATTTTCTGAGTTTTGATATTGCTTTGATCGTCTGACAGTTCTACTCATCGTTCCACCTTGTTTCTTGCATTTAAATAAACCAAGATTTGCTAAGCTGATATAATTTATTTTAAGATATCACTATTTTTTTTGATTAACATTAAATTTGTATATTAAATACCTCATTTACAGCGACTATATATTTTAAGGGGCATTTACATATTATTGCTATGAATATTTATAAACAATGACTACTACACAACAATATAACAAGACATATGATAGAGCTGAAAGAGCAACGCTTTAAATGCTTGATGTAGTTAGATGTAGTGACCGATAGATTGGTAAATAGGCATGATGACAGTAACCAAGAATCAATGAAATTATGAAGTTATCTAATGAAATAGGATTCATGGATTATAAAAAACGTATTTATTTTTCAATTTCGAGTGAGATTGATATTTATATTGATAAAATAAAAGTATAAAATACAGCAATCCGCCATATCATAAAACACAAAGAAGCGAATGACGTCACAATTGTTTGTTTTCGAGCTTTCAAAATCACACTATTATTACTGCACACTGCACAGAGTACATTGGTAAAAACAATAGTGACGTCACAACGACGCCATGACACCGCCGAACGTTTTGGCGTGAATTTTAAAATTTAAATTTCAAATGCTAATTTTATCTACCAAACTTTATTTTTCTACTGAAATAAGTAATTTTTTCGAAATAGTAGATACTTCCGAACATAATCTGACCATTTTTCAAAATCAGTCATCATGCCTATTGTCGCCGACGCAATGTCGTCGCTCTTCCGCTGGCTGCTCTCTTGAATGCCTCCAATACTAGTACTACAGAGGCTAGGTAGATATACTTTGTGGAAATTGTTCAGTAATCAGTTCCGTTTTGAAGCTACGAATCAAGTGAAGCGGCGCAGGACAGGAATGAGTGGCTCCTAGCGTGCTCTTTGGGTCACTGAGTTAGCGACTATGCTCAATGGAACTGATTACTGTAACATGATAGTTATGAGTATGTAGGAATTTATGTCAGTTCCATAGATCATAGATGTCTGTTACTAGAATTCTACTCTATATTTTTCATCAATTGAAGCCATTTCATTTATCTTATAGGCCCACTTGCACAAGGTCGATAAGTGAAGTTTTAAGTCTAAGTTTGAGTGCCTGTCCTTTTCATGTTAACCCCGGAATAAACTTATCAAAAAAGGGACATCATCACAATATTTAACTAAATCAGTTTAGGCAGTGTTGTGCAAGTCGGCCTTAATGTCTTTCATCAAATCTTTAATCTGGCTTTGGATACAAGACATTAGATATAGATAATTGAACTAATTGGTAATTACTAATTAGGCCCAACTTAGCCGATAAAATAATCAGTATCCCATTAAGTCCAAAACTAGTTCATTCTCTTTCATATTCTACATCTCGTACATGACATAACTTAGGCTTGCAACATAACATTGTTGGACTTGTATTAAATGGTTATTTATAGTAATGGAAAATTTTAACGATACAGTGTTAAATGGACGTGAAAATTGACGTGTCTGACTCCACGAGAATGAGAATACGCTCAGAGTTTAAGCATGACAGTGTGATTAACATGTCCGACTTGTGTGGGCGAATTTACGACAGACAACACTGAAAGTAGAAATATAATTTACCTACATAATATACTCAATATTATGAGCCGACAAATATCCACTTTACCCTCGCACCTTTCCAAACTTTCTTTTGAAGAAGCCTTGCGTACGCTCAACGTCTAAAATATGCAAAGATCCATATGCCGAGTGCGAAATAAGCTACTAAAGCCATCAATGTTTCAAAGGAATGGCATTCTAATCGCTATACCGAGTCCCTTGCCCATAAATATTCCAATAGGAACGTAGAAAGAGATATTATGGGGGATATAAAAACGGGTGTCAGTAGGTCAGAGTGAGAGAGGTGAGGCGTCACTCCGGCTTTAGTGCCGCCTGCCGTCGCGACGCGCCCCTGTCCCTCCTCACTTAAAATTGCAGAGATGTTACGGAAGACAGAACTAGGGTAGCTCAAAAATTAACCAAATTACTTGCTATTCGTTCACAGGCTCACCGTGTTAGTTACACATAGGTATAACTTAAATGCTACTGAAAAGGAACACTATTTGTAATTTGTCTATTCGCTTATCGAAAGTATTTTTATTTGTTGTTATTATTAATCTTATAAAATTGACATAAAATTGTATTACCAACAGTGCCACAAAAACCACAGTCGGTTTTACTGAGCACCGTTTTATACATAAGACATAAAAGAAAATATAGCTATGAAAATAAACATGCGACTAACTTCAAAATATAGTGGGTAGGCTACAAGGATTTTAGCTCAGCGTTTAGAACATCCCGTCGTTGCCACTTGATGAAGTCCGTGGTGCCATTGGTGGAACTGGAACCATTAACCCTATTCCGTAAAAGCTGCATCAATCTTTATTGATTTGACTTTTGATTGGCTGTATTTATAGTAAGTATTCTTGCTGCCGCAATGGATTTTAGCCAATAGCGAGAGAGTCAATCGCAATTGCAGATCGCAATCAAAACAGAATTGATTGCGATCAATAAACTGTAGCATCTATACTAATATTATAAATGCGAAAGTATGGATGGATGTTTGTTACTCAATCACGCCAGAACGGCTGGACAGTCCGGATGAAAATTGGCATAGAGATAGATTATAGTCTGGAATAACTCATAGACTACTTTTTATCTCGGAAAATTAAAGAGTTCCCGCGGGAACCCAAAAACCTCAATCCACGCAGACGAAGTCACAGGCATCAGCTAGTCTTAAATACGTAATAGTTAGTTTCGCGCTAGTCAAAGCGAGCCAGAGGTTTGGTACTGAACTAAATCTTTGATACCTACGTCTTCTTACGGTTGCTTACGATTGCCCAATCCACTTTTCCCAACTCTATATAAAATTCAGTGATGTCAAGGAAGTAAGACGCCACGGGCTATTTTCCACCCCCTCGAACCCTGACTGCCTCAGCCAGGCAACTGACATCAAAGTGCAAAATTTTATTATTGCGTTAGCAACTGACGGAGGCAAAAGCACTCCACTTAACTACTGGTGCTTAGGCTTAATCCGCTGATTTTCCATTTCGTACACATCAAATTGAAAAATCTGATGGCGCTTTTACTTTTTACGGATTGAATCTTTTCTTTGTTTTTGACAACAAAGAAACGGCGTCGAACTTCACATTTTTCGTTACTGGCCATCCAAAAGTAATTGCACATCATAAACTGTCGGTCGTTGGCATTGCTTTAATACCTACCTATTTAAAAATTCTGTTTCGCTTTGTAAGAAAATTTCAATAACAACAATTAATAATTTATGGTTAGCCCGCTACCATCTTAGACTGCATCCTCACTTACCATCAGGTGAGATCACAGTCAAGAGCTAACTTGTAGTGGTGAAAAAAAAAAATGGAGCAAGCAAGTCACTCTATGGTACCCAAGGGAGGGGGCCAGGAGACAGGGACGACCAACCAGAAGATGGGAAGACGACATTCGTCGGACATTGGGTCCCTTCTGGACAAGGGTTGCAGCAGATCGAGCCCAATGGCAAGAGTTGGAGGAGGCTTATGCCACTAGGCACGCCGAACTTAATTTAGAATAACTAATGCTATTCTAAATTAATTATATAGCTAAGGCTATTTAATTTAATTATATTTTTAAGTAAATGAGGAAAAAATCTAATTCATTTATAAATAAAAATAATAGTCTTCCTGACTCAGTGTCACTTTGCATGCCTGAACTATACTTAATGATATATTTTCTATTACCATTAACTATTATCATCATCCCATCACCAGCCCACTACTATCCACGTCCAAAATGAGAAGTGCTTGGGTCGGAACAAGGGCGGATTTGCATATGGCTGACTTCACACTGCTTTCAGAACCTTATATAGATTAAGTGGATCTCTCAGGCATGCAGGTTTCTTCACCATGTTTTCAAACTCCGATGAAGAGAGTTAAGTATATTTAATTGCTTGATACTTTCAAAGCCACATTTCTCTGAAAAGTAAGAACTTCGTGCAGCAAATCGTAAATTATGAATGTTATAAACGAAACTGCTGCTCGCAACATTCAACTGTGTGTCACCGAGAGGCATCGTCCAAAGCAAAAGGGCAAAGAAGGACGCGCCGGGCGTCGCTCCCGCAGCTGACGGCTCCACGGCCACGGCGGCGAATTTTTTGTGATAAAGCGACTTGCGGCTCAATGACGTAGCGGCTCGTGGTGTAACGTATCAGATTCCCGTGTTTACTGACGACTGCATAACACACAACACTGTCCGTACGCATGTGGAGTGTACTGGCCTAAACGTTTCGCCACAGTCATTCTGGCACCAAGAGTGCCGGATTTTTTTGGAATAGGTAGAGATAATCTAACCAAGTTGCCTAGACTCTTAATGCATTATTGAACGTGAAACCAGATTTCGACAACATGTTCTGATCTGAGCGCAAGTTGGTCTGGAGAACTCCAATTTGTAATTAAGGTTAGTATATTCTTAATACAAGAATATATAAGTGCAAGTGAAGCGAAGGCAAAATTTTAGTTTAATTTTTAAAAAAAGGATCCTCTGTGATGTTATTGTTAAGTTATTAAAATGTTAAGATTATCTTATTGAAAGATTTCTGTGTATGTCTCCAATTATAATTTAATTATGTCTGCAAATGAAATGCAACATAAATAAAATATAACGATGTAATACTCAAGTGAAATTATCGTAAAGGATTCCCGACGCAAACATTGCGAACGTAGTACCAACACATGTAAACAAAATAAACGATGCGATGTACTCGTAACTGGCTGGTCAGACGGACATAGAAACCCACTCAGGGTCCCGACTCTCAACTCCCGCCCAGTCTGAGTATGATAAATGAATGGGAGAACCTCGCTCTAATTCTTCTCTTTATTCCTCGTACTCCGGGGACGTTAGAAATATGACAATAATGGAAAAAACTGACACCGCAGAAATCACAAGGGAAATTGATTAAATGGACAAGAAAATGACATGAAATTTCGTAGACGCATCGATTTCACGCCCGCTCTAGCCTGATGTGTACTTAAAAGATGGTCGTTGTTTTTATTAGGGTTCCGTACCCAAAGGGTAAAAACGGGACCCTATTACTAAGAATCCGCTGTCTGTCTGTCTGTCTGTCTGTCTGTCTGTCTGTCTGTCTGTCTGTCTGTCTGTCTGTCTGTCTGTCTGTCTGTCTCCAGGCTGTATCTCATAGATCGTGATAGCTAGAAAGCTGAAATTTTCATAAATGATGTATTTCCGTTGCCGCTATAACAACAAATACTAAAAATTAAAAAAATATATATATTAAGGGGGGTCCTAAAAACGGTAATAGGTAGACGGTTCAAATTTTCACAGAATATTAACTTGTATATTACCTTTCAAAATAAATAATTAAATATCAATAAAGTAAATATTAAAGGGGGGCTCCCAAACAACAAACGTAATTTTTTGATATGAACAGTAAACCTCTACAAACAAAGTTAGTTTTGCGGTTCATTAACAAAGGTAATTATACCTACTTCTTGAGTACGGAACCCTCGGTGCGCGAGTCCGACTCGCACTTGGCCGGTTTTATTTTGATATAGGATACGAGAACACGAATTGCACGATGAAGTTCATATTAAAATTAATGAAATCACAATCACAAATATTACGGACATGATACGATTACTGAGCGGAAGAACATTAATATGGTGTGATGTGGGTAGGACTTTCAATAAGGCAGTTCGGAATAAACGACCGTTGAGCGAGCATCGTCTGCGTCTTATTGTACCTTATAAACCCTAAGTATATCACAGTGGCTAACGAGGATTGGATTTACATATTATAGATAGTGCGTGCGTAGGTTATTTAGTGTTTTTTTTAACCATGTCGATCGGGAAAGTGAAGGAGTTCGATATGAAAACGGGGGTGTGGTCGTCGTATATCGAGCGGCTCGAGATGTATTTCACGGTCAACAACGTGAAGAGTGACCTCAAACTGCCCACGTTAATAGCAGTGATGGGAGACGAGGCGTACGAACTTCTGGTTAACTTGTCCAGCCCAAAGAAGCCGTCGGAGTTGAGGTATGAGGACGCCATCGACCTATTGCGTCGGCATTTGCAACCGGCGCCGTCGGTTTTGGCGGAAAGGTTCAAATTTAGGCAGAGGAGACAGGCAGCAGACGAAAATATCGCCAGCTACGTCGCCGAGTTAAAGAAATTAACGCGCCATTGCAAACTGGGTGATAACCTAAACGAATCTTGCGGGATCAGTTTGTGTGCGGATTAAGAAGCGATCTTATCCGGCAAAGATTATTCGCGGAAGAGGAAAGTATAAGTTTTGCAAGCGCGGTTAAACTAGCGAATTCGCTGGAGGCTGCGGAGCGGGACGCGGCAGCGGTGGATACGGCGGGAGCGACGGGTGCTGCGGGCGGCGCGGATAGCGCGGGCCTGCATACGATGGTCGGAACGGACGGGCGGCTATGGCGGGCGGCCACGCGCGGCCGAAGCACGCAGGGCGAGCGCACGGCGCGGAGCGGCGCTGGAGCGCGAGGCGGCAGTGGTGCTAGGCGTACGGATGGAGGTGCACGGGAAGACAGGTGTAAAGGGTGTGCATCCACATTCCATAGCTATGAAGAGTGTAGATTCCGGGATTATGTATGTTCCCGGTGCCGCTCCCGGGGCCATATCCGGCGCGCCTGTGTTCGGAAGACCAATAACTCGAGAGGGTCCAACCCAGTGCATTACGGCGAGGCAGAGAACTTGGGGTCGGAAGAGGAGGAGAATTCCGCAGACTACCATAGCGATTTCCATCACCTCTGCTTAAACGATTACAAGGCGGTGAGTTTGCCAGTACTTATAGAAAATATCAAAATTAATATGGAAGTGGATACGGGGACTGCGGTTTCGTGTATTAGTAGTCGGACATATGAAAAACATTTTAGTCGAATATGTTTAGGACCTACGAGTATAAAGCTTAATTTTTACGATGGGTCAGTGCTTAAGCCATTAGGAGTGATCAAGCCCATGGTGGGTTACGGGAATATTAGAAAAAGGTTAGAATTATTGGTTATAGAGGGCGGAACAACATCACTCTTAGGTAGGCAGTGGTTAACGGAGTTGGGAATTAAAATCCCTTTGTTTACTAGTTGTCACAAGATTAGCGAAGCCGGCGGGATAAATGGTTTAGATAAAGAGTTAAGTAATTTGTTTAACAGGTATAAAGAACTATTTGATGGCGGTCTGGGTCGGTACACCGGAGGCAAGGCTACATTGAGAGTACGCGAGGGGGCGACTCCCGTCTTCCACCGAGCTCGCGCCCTGCCATATGCGTTGCGGGAACGCGTCGACGCCGAACTCGATGCGATGCTTCGGGACGGAGTCATCGAACCAGTGGACTGCTCGGACTGGGCTTCGCCTCTGGTACCGGTAAATAAAGCTGATGGTTCATTGAGAATTTGTGCTGACTATAAGGCTACGGTTAATCCGGTTTTGTTAGTTGATCGTTACCCATTACCCAGAATCGACGATTTAATCGTTCGCTTAAGCGGGTCGAATTATTTTTCGAAGATAGACCTCTCACAAGCGTATAACCAGATTGAACTGGACGATACTAAAAACATTACCGTGATCAACACTCATAGAGGTTTATACCGGTATAATAGGTTAGTATATGGGCTAGCATCAAGTGCGGGGATTTTTCAACGTATAATGTCCAACCTACTGCGCGATATACCTAATGTAGAAGTATTCCTGGATGACGTAGTAATTGGAGGGAAAAGCAGGCAGGAACACTTGCAGGCAGTGGAGTCAGTCTTTAGTAGGTTACATAGGTACGGTTTAAAATTAAAAAGTAAAAAGTGCGTTTTTCTTGTTAACGAAATAAAATATTTAGGCTATGTGTTGAACAAGGAGGGTATAAAAACGGACCCGGATAAAGTGGAGGCCATCACAAAAATACCTAGGCCCGGCAATGTGGCAGAATTGCGTTCATTTCTAGGTTTAATAAACTTTTACGCGAAGTTTATAAACAACATGAGTGCTAGGTTAGTACCTTTATACGAGTTGTTAAAGAGAGATAAGAAATGGTTTTGGTCAAAAGATTGCGAACGAGCGTTTAAAGAAGTTAAGACCTTATTAACTAGTGCGGAGGTGTTAGCGCATTACGATCCTAGCCGGCCGCTTATCGTAACGTGCGACGCGAGTGCGAAAGGGATAGGTGCCGTGCTCTCACAGCCGAGTCGGGAAGGCAACTGCGAGAGGCCCATAGCGTACGCGTCGAGAACACTGAATGAGGCAGAAATAAACTATTCACAGATACATCGGGAAGCACTTGCAATTATATTTTCTGTCAATAAATTTCATCAATACCTATACGGTCGGCATTTTACCTTACGGACCGACCATAAACCTTTGGTTTCGATATTTGGGCCGCATACGGGTATACCCGCGATGGTAGCTAGCCGTATGCAACGTTGGGCTATTATTTTGTCCGCATATACTTTCGATATTGAGTACGTGCGTACTGATGAGAACGGAGCGGACGGATTGTCAAGGTTACCGTTGACTAGTAGGCAACTCGCGAGCGCGACGACGCGGCCACTACCGGAGCAAACTTATTTACACTTTATTCAGGAAGCTTTACTATTAGATTACAATGAGATTAAGAAATATACGGCTAGAGATCCGGGTTTATCGAAAATATTAAGTTACTTACGGGATGGCTGGCCGGAGGAGAATGATATGGTAAATTTACAACCGTATTTTAATCGCAGAAATGAATTGTATGAGGAGCTAGGCTGCGTGATGTGGGGCCATAGGTTAGTGGTCCCGGAGGCGTGTAGGGAAAGAGTGCTACGGATGATTCATGAGCCTCATATGGGAATAGTGAAATCGAAATCTTTAGCACGCAGTTACGTTTGGTGGCCTTCTTTAGATGAGTCGGTGCAGCGTATGTGTCAGGAATGTGAGATATGCGCGGCACAGGCGGACGCACCACCGAAACAGACAGTACGTATGTGGCCGTGGCCTAACCGACCGTGGTCAAGAGTTCACTTAGATTTCATGGGCCCTATTTTCGGGAAGACATATTTAGTAGTCGTCGATGCAATGTCTAAGTGGATAGAAGTATTTCCGGTGCCTAGTACTGCGTCGACAGTAGTTATTGATAGGCTTATAGAGCTTTTCAGTAGATTTGGGTTAATAAAGCAGGTAGTGACGGACAATGCTAGTTACTTTGCCAGCGTGGAGTTTAGGAACTTCACGCAAAGTCAGGGGATTGAACATATTTTTACAGCGCCATACCACCCTGCCTCCAACGGTCTAGCAGAAAACGCGGTAAAAACCTTGAAACGCGTGATCAAGAAAGCGGTTTTAGGTAAGCAAAATGTAGACAGAGCACTCTGGACTTACCTGATGCACTACAGGAACACGGAACATTCCACGACTGGGGAAAGCCCAGCCATGTTGATGTTAGGTAGGCGGCTTCGCACAAAATTAGATATGTTAAAACCAGATAGGGAAAAGAAGGTAGCTAAGGTACAGCATCGTCAAAAAGAGTTAGCGAAAGGAGTGGAAAGGGAAGTAAAACCCACGGAAGAGGTCTGGTATAGACAGTATTTAAAGAGAGAGAAGTGGGTCCCGGGTCAGGTTGTTGAATGTATGGGTCCAAGCAATTATAAAGTCAGAGGTCAGGATGGGGACGTAGTTCATAGACATATTGATCAGCTTAAGAAACGTTCCACAAGGTTTTCTCTCGCTTGCCCTACCACAAGCTTAGCTCGGGAGCCTGGCACAAATTCTCAATCAGTAGGTTTACCGGGGCAGGTCCAGCCGGAGCAGTCTACGGCAAGCGACGCTGAACTATCAGTTAAGCCGAGCAGCTCGGAGGAATCGGGTAAAGCCCATACGGACACTCCGGCTTCACCAGAGTTTCAGGATGCCGTGGAGGAAACAAGGTCTCCGCCTCAGACCCGCCATAATGCCTCACCGGTTCATCCGGGTACACCAGCTGGGTCTCGCCCAGTGAGGCAATGTAGAATAAGGAAACCCTATACTAAGCTGTGACCCTTTACTATAGAATAAGAATATTATTTTTGTGAGACAAGTTGTTTAGTATATAAGTTATTTGTACGTACGTTTATTATATTGTAATTGTGAGTAGGTATTTGTTTAGTGTGGAGGTGTGATGTGGGTAGGACTTTCAATAAGGCAGTTCGGAATAAACGACCGTTGAGCGAGCATCGTCTGCGTCTTATTGTACCTTATAAACCCTAAGTATATCACATATGGAAATATAAATTGTATAAACTATTTGACACATAATAATTGTTAAATTCGTATGTATAATGTATAGCTGTTAATTAAGTATAGGACGGTCACGAAACACGAACAATAGTAGCGTCCGCTATTCACAGCTCATAATGATTATTCACAGGGGCGCGTTGATACACGTGCGTGGTGTTTTGTACCTGAAACACTTTTTTGTGTGTTGAGTAATTAAATTTGCCTAATGAATATCGTCATCCATCCCCAGACCAGAAAAAATTACGCGAAAAGCAAAAATATGAATCTCTACACCAAATTGGGATGAATTCAAATTTAACCTCTAAGTTGAAGGATTTAGGGTTTTTAATGGAGGTTTAATAACACGCATTGGTAACTTTGTATTCCATATAATCTAAAAGATACCGGAGACAGAGTAGCCACAAAGCGAGGCGGCGAGTGTTGAGAATACGCAAACAGGTGTCGACTCCGAGGTTATATTTGCATATAAATAGAGTTCCTGCTTAACTGTAACACTGCCTCGTCTCTTTCCCTCTCACTCTTTGTTTGTTACGTTAGAGAAGCGCAGGACGTTACGCCTCCTTGCACGCACTGTACGCGTACCACTCCTGGAGATTCTATTTATGAGCGGTGATGTAACGCACGCAATAGGCTGGACAAATGATTGGCGACCGAAGATATTATATTGTTTTGTTTTCTGAGTTACGAGTTACGACCTCGCGAAAGGCAATCGGAAATCATTTTTATTGGTCTTCAAGTCTGAACATCAAAATAGAATAATTTTCTTAGGGGTTTCGTTTTGTTCTCTGTTTTCTTTCCATTTCATTCGTTGTTATATGCATTTTTTCTGTATGATTGGGGAAATGTACAAAATGAAAGCAATTCTTCAGCTAGTATCGCGTAGAGTTTAAAAAGTGCGAAATAGAAAATTGTGATTATTAATTATTGTATGAATGTATTAATTTATCTTACTTCAATCTCTTTAAGGCCAAAAATAATTCTATCAATCTATTTATCTGTAATCTGTCTATAAGTAACTTATTGTAGGGTTGAATGGTATTTTTGATAAATAACAACGGTACCTAAGTAATACTTTTTTGTAAATATGTAGCTTTTATTATAATCTCATTTAATAACTATAAAATATCTTATTTTACTGCCAGTTTTTTAACAGGAATCTCAGCGTTTATTCTAGTTTTTCTAGTATGGGTAATGGGAGCTATTATAATGCGCAAGTGAAACCGGTCAGGGCAGGGTAGCTAGGAAGTTGTCCTGGTATTCCACGGCCTTTATACTTTATATGCCTTAATAAATACATGACATATGAAATCAATTACAATAGGAATTGGACAAAGATAACAAGCAATTGTTACGAGTACATTTTGGTGAAGAGTGTTTCGGCATATAATCTAGATCTTTTGATCGGATTTAGATTTCTTCTTCCGTAGACAAACTAACATTGTGTACAACTAACACTAAAAATTAATGTTAAAACAAATAGTGGCGTGAAACAAAGGTTTTAAAAATAATTCGGGGCGCAATGCCAAGTGATTATCGTTCTGTTGCCGATGGAGCCGGTTCCGCGTTTCTTCCGTTAGGTATTTTTCATCCATCAGCTATTACATCATAAGAGCTTGCGTGACCTGTCAGCGTAGGCGCAGGTGACATGCGAACTGTTCATTTCTTAGACAGGCGACATGAGTGGTACGCAACTAGTTCTGTTATCTGAGACCCCCTGTTATTTGTATTCCTCCTTTTTTCGAGCGTTTTCTATTTGTTCCGTCGGGCTCGGGCCCTTTTTTGCTGGGCTGCACCCGACTCCGAAGGTTCGGACTTCGGCGCGTTTTTACTGGGGCCCGGGGGAGCCGCGGCGGGAGGGGGGTAGCGGCTCGTCCCCTCCCCTCCTAGCGGCCCGTCCTTGGCCCGAGCGTTCACCTTGGCTCGCTGCGCTGCCGCACCACAGGTAACAAAGTTCCGCGAACTACGTGATTTCTATGGCTGTCCGCCGAAAGTGGATCTCGGAGTAGGCATCTCGAGGCGCGCTCGCCTGGCGCTAATGTTACTGGGAACGCTGTAATGAAATACTGCATACTACCCTCGGGCCCGGACCGCCCATCCATGCGAAATCTCTTCATACTTTTTACAGTATCTAATGTCCTATAGCCATTAGATTGAGAATACGATCTGCGGACGGAAGCTGCTCGATGCGGTGGTCCCGCATGATTTATTCCGCTGTCAGAGATCTCCTGGTCCTGTGTTATGGATCTGACTTTATATCCTCCCCGCGTAGATTTTATTACTCTCAGTTTGTATGAGAAATGTGTCTAAGTGCGCCTTTGGTTTTAGATTACCAATGCCAACGTGTTCAAAGAACTAACTACCAATGTTTTGATTCCACCATTAGATGAACATACATTTTAAATATGCTTATTATATATATCAAAATTGTGTGTGAGTATGAAAATTGGAAGAAAGTCAAATACAGATTAGAACTGAAAAAAATAGATGATGAATTTCTCTGGTTTATAACTAAGAGTTATTACTCTATGTGAAATGTTTCATTACCTGGATTGTGGTTACTAGTTAGTAAGATCATCGAGATAACGTATTAAGTAGGACTTTATGTAAGTAGGTATTATTTTCTTTGAATAACGCGCTTAACCATTTTTATGTAAAAAAAATTTGTTTTGTGTTTATTCCCAGAAACAAACATTTAAGACATCATAAACTTTAAGCGCTTTCACAGAAATTAGATTAATGTTAGAGATAAGCTTTACGAGCTTCAGTGGAGGCTCAATATGCCCCTGCTCTAAACCACGACTTGTCTCTGTAACTACCCTATGTCATGTAAGAGTAATAGCTGCATCATCTACCTAAATGTAATGATCGGGTGTTGTTGATTTATTGCAAGTCTGTATTTGTGGCTTACGATGTGGAATATTTTACCCAAGTTATAGGCGTTTTAGTACTTTCAGTGTCAGCCAATGCCTGCCATAAGTTCGTTCACCTGCCCTCCTGTCATATCAATCACGTCATTGACTCGCGTTTAACGATGAACAAGTGTGCATGTGTATAAAATATCTCATGCCGGAGTGCGTACTGCAGATTTCGACGCGGCGTGTGAACAATGGTCACCGGGTATGGAACCGGCTGGGGATTTCGGAGTAGTCGGGAGTACTAAACCCGAAGTTTGTAATCTTATCGCATTAGAGGCCGGACATAGGAAGGGCATTAAATTTGAACGATCGTCGTGAAGCGGCAGGGCACAGCGAACGCGCCTGAAACCGGTCGGCCGTCTGTAAATAATGGATTAGAGGTGGTGTGTGCGGGGCGAGGCGGGGGGTGTGGCGCACGCACCGGCTGCGCGCGCGGGCCGCGGGGCGGGGGGACTGCGCCTCCCGTCAGCTGTTGCGCCCGGGACCGCGGCGCACTGGCCCGCCAATGCATCGGCGTTCATAGCGCACGCCGCCCGCCTCGCGCGCTCCCGGCCGCCCGAACGCGCCTCAGTGTGTACTGTGTGCAGTGACATCCCCCAGTGTAGCCAGTTAGCCACAGTGTGATCGATCGTGTGAGTGTGATGGCGAGGATGTGCAGTGCTCGACTGGCCAGGAGCTGACCGTGGCGCCGGGCGATGCGAAGTGATGTTACGACATCTACCGAGGTGATTATCCCGGAGCTTTAACACCACGCACGAAAATCGCCGCTCCCGTGACGATCGTTGCCCGAACCCGATTCCCGTCATGACTTGGTTGCTATCGGTAAGCGACGCCAGAACGTTATATTTCGCGCTTTTTTGGGTGCAGCGCAAAAAATAACCACTTCGTCGGGTGCAACGAAAATAGTTTTTTGTTGCATCGCAACAATGAGTCTCCCTTCAACTTAGGGGACCTTTTGTGAATTAGATGCAGACGGTAGAGTTTTTTTGGTCTCTTTTACCCATTTTTTGAGTTATGTTACAATGTGAGAGTTAATGCTTTGTAGAAAATTACTAACTTCCATCTTGGATATAACCTTTCTTGTTCCTACTAACATGAAGTGTCGTTTTAACATGAATACAATTATTTCGATCAAACTTTTTCAATATTATCATATCCAAGTTGGGTATTATTTACCTCATACAATTTAACAGTTTGTAGAATCCTTTTGCGTCATTTCTGTTTCTATGAGCCAACGCAGTTATCACTTACAATATTTGTGTCATGGAATAGGTACACTGTTGTAAGTGGTGGTAACGGAAAACAGGGAAAATTTTAATCAACTCTGAGTAATCAGCTCAAAAGCAATATGTTTAAATTAAATCAACACAGGAAAAACAGTTAAATGATCCGTGAAATTAAAAGAATACTTATAAACGTTTGAACAGGTATCAAGAACCTTACAGTACAAAGACAAGACAAAGATAAATTCATGAAGTCTGTTAGACTTAACTAAGTAGTGCATGCAGAAACTTTTTAGTTCCGATAAAATAAATCAATGTAAAAACTTGAAATCTTTCAAATAGTATGCAGACAAGACACAAATACGGGGAACATTTTATTAATTAAAATGAGGCAATAAAGCATTTTATAAATTAAGAAATACTAGAAATCGAAACAATAATAGTGAATTGCAAAAAGTAGTTATGTAAGTCATTACTCGTTTGTCGTTTACTGATGTAAAATTATAGACGAAGAGGCATTTGAAAGCTGGGAAAGAAATACCTTTGCAACAATTATCTATAATTGAAACGTAATAACAAATTGATTGTTAAGTAAATAATATGTAATTGCTCATAACGTGATTTGCTTCTGTTTAGATTACTTTAGCGTACACTAGGCAGAACTATCTTATTACTCATGTTTAACATCAAATAGACGCTATCACTCTTATGTTTAATTTTGATTTATTCTTAGCAAGATAATCATTACTTTGTTTATATTTTGACATAATGTAGTGATTATTAATACGACTTTAGACATATATCACAGTCATAAACCTTAATGTAGTCTTATCAAAATGTAATAATTAAATTTGCATAGATTCTTATTATTTAGGTTTTAAAAGTTAAAACCTAAATAATAAGAAAAGTGCAGTCTTGTTAATGATATCTCTACGTGAAATTTAAATTTTTGCTTTCTGTCCGTAGTACCTTACATTTGTTTTAAAAGATTTTCGTTTCTTTTCTCTTCCGTTTTTTTTTTTTGCACATTTATTTTTTATCCTTATGATTGTTTTTTGTACATAACTAGAGGAACTTTCGTTTTTTGATCATCATTAGGCTTTTAATGTTTAAGTGATTACTACCTACTTAACTGCTTTTTATTCTTCGCACTTATTTGATTCTCCTATCATGAAGACTACTTGTTTTTGTATTGAGCAATTGTCTTACGTTGTCTGATTTTATTTAATTGATATTTATGACCATTGTCATATGAAATGAGTCTCGATTATTCTTATACATTATTCTGCTCTAGCTCAGCTGGTCGCACGATTCTTTAACATAAGTACAAGGCAGGTGCACTCAGCACCTTGTGCTAATCCTTTCCGGTTTGTCTATAAGAGGATAATTTATTTACATTAAAGCAACGACTTCTTAAGAAGTAGAATTCACAAAATGTTGAAATCCCATAATGTCGACTTGTTTTCTAACGTGTAGGTAATGAGTTAGAAATTGAGTCTTAGGTAACAATGATTCCCCCAATTTCTGGTTGATATTTAAATTCCATCTGAAGTTCTTCTATTAGTTTTACAAATTAAATACTGAAATAAATTCATATTGGCCATAATTACAATCGATAGAAATAAATAAATTAAGTTACGAAATTAGTATGTACTGGGAACTACTTAAGTAATGAAATGGATAACATGGTAACAAACATAACTAACTATGTGATAACTTTATGAGTTATAACTTTATTTATTAACATGTGACTATATTTTCTTGTTGCAATTTATAAGAATATATTCTGCTCCCTAGACTCCCTTTGTGTTTTCACAAACTATGTTGGTATTGTTGGTTACATAGCATACGTTGCAAATTGCAATAATATATTGTAATAATATCTTGTGTTCGTAAAGTAGTCAGAGCTAGTAATTCCTTGTTAGGAAGTCATTGAAATCTCAGCGGGTAAACCTGTGCTCGTCATAGAATCTTGGCGGATATGACATGACTTATGACGCATGAGCTGCTGCCTTAGGAATTATTACTAACATTAATTATTTCTGACATATTTCTCTATTCATTAGACACCTTTGGGACCTTACTGGTGAGTTATTATAATATTACTATCTACATGCTGTAAGGTCTTATATTTACTTCGCCTTTAAGTTTGTTTAACTACCTTATTAACATTGTCCTTGTTCTTTGATGTGCATAATAAATATTTTGTTTGTAACAAAGTAATGAAGTACATTATGTCATCGAGAATTGATAATTTTATCTAAAATATTAGGTTTGTCTTTTATATGTTATTGTGTCAATCAAGTGTCAAGATTTATTGAACTTTAGTATATCGCTACCTTATTAATGATATTAATACATCGAAATAGAACAGGTACTATACTTCCTTAGGTAATAATTTTGATGAAGCGGTAAAACTTTGTTGCTTATATGCATTTGCCAAAATAAAATCATCGTAACGCAGGATTGCACATCGACATCATACTTGGAAGTCATTATAATATCCCTTTGAAGCTCAAATTACGCGAGTCATTATTATCAATAAATAATTATTCGAATAAGCGATAACTTAAATTGATTCTTGGTTTATTTACATTTTGGACTACTTTGCCAACTTTCCAACAATGAAGTTGCTGACAAACGCTATTATTTCAAATTTTATCTTCATTATTTTTGAAATTCTGGAAATCATTGAAATATAAATTTCAAATAAGTATGTATTATCTATTTTAACTTGAATAGAATATCCATTCTATTCAAGCAAAGAAGCGAAGCGTTATGTTTTTTTTATTATCAGGATGGTTCCCTTTACGACCTTATCTTTTGTAACTGAGGGTAACTTTTTAGGGTTCCGTAGCCAAATTTGGCAAAAACGGAACCCTTATAGATTCGTCATGTCTGTCTGTCTGTCTGTCTGTCTGTCTGTCTGTCTGTCTGTCTGTCCGTCCGTATGTCACAGCCACTTTTTTCCGAAACTATAAGAGCTATACTGTTGAAACTTGGTAAGTAGATGTATTCTGTAAACCGCATTAAGATTTTCTTACAAAAATAGAAAAAAAAACAATAAATTTTGGGGGTTCCCCATACTAAGAAATGAAACTCAAAAATTTTTTTTTCATCTAACCCATAGGTGTGGGGTATCTATGGATAGGTCTTCAAAAATGATATTGAGGTTTGTAATATCATTTTTTTCTAAACTGAATAGTTTGCGCGAGAGACACTTCCAAAGTGGTAAAATGTGTGTCCCCCCCCCCCGTAACTTCTAAAATAAGAGAATGATAAAACTAAAAAAAATATATGTTGTACATTACCATGTAAACTTCCACCGAAAATTGGTTTGAACGAGATCTAGTAAGTAGTTTTTTTTTAATACGTCATAAATCGTAAACCGCAATTTACCTTTCATTCAATCAACTCAAATATTTAAAAAAAACATTTAATTTAAAACTTACTACAGGTTTGTACGGAACCCTCGGTGCGCGAGTCCGACTCGCACTTGGCCGGTTTTTTTTACTTTTCTTTTTAAATCACATGCCTACGTGATACGAGTTTCAAATTTTTTTACAATTAAAAATTATCTCTAGTTTTATGCCTTTGAGGGAAGACTAGAAGAATAGTAAACTTTTTTTATTGCGAGCTTTGGTACTTGGGAAATGTTTACCCATATGTTGCTTGTGAAATGGAATACCACCATACACAAATGTTTACTTTACTACATTTATGAAAAGTTTAAGTAGTTCTTTTTTCACTCTATTTGAAGTCTTGTTTCGACGATTACTATAGGAAAAGCTAGAGGACCGTGAACAACTAAATACACAGTTTATGGGGTTCCTGTACATTATGCTTAGCTTGATCAATTTGTTGGCTTAAACTAACTGCACTAAATATTTATAAAAAAGTTTAAATTAACTTTAAGTTTATGACTCTACTAATAACGTCGTAAAGTACTCAATAGTCTAGACTCCAGTTGCTATGTAAATAAAAACAAAAGTGATAGTTGGAAACTATTCGACTTGAAGGCAATAAAAGTCTTCGAGGCATAAATTGTTTCGTTTAAATTGGCCACCCATCTGTCACGTTGACGTCGGATCGTCGCCTTTGTCGCACGCTCGGTGACTTTCTGATTCTGTCTGTACGTTTATCTGCTTGCTGGCTATTATCACTGTATATTTTGATCATTCTTTGAGTGGTTTTGATCATTACAACGCTGCATTAAAACAGGTTATTTAAGTAAGAATTTCTGTTATTTTTTGACATAAAAGTAATTAAAACAGGTTATCTATGTAAGAATTTCTTCCTCTGTTATTTTTTTCACATAAAAGTAATGGTCTTCCGTTGATTGAAATCATTTACCGATCAGTGTTTTATAAAACGCTGAAGCCGTTAATGTCTTAAGTGTTAATATCTTCTTTTCATAAAAGCTAAATGTAGTATTTTGTTTCATAACGATTTTAAACTATCGCAATGCATCAATCACAAGTTTTAAAAAGCGAGCTTTAGGAACTTATTGATTATGATTTCAATTAAGCTTCCAAGTGCATGTCGTATCAGCTATCGACGATGCAATGGTTTGAGTTTCACTGCGCCCTCGTCGCAGTGCATCGAGCGCATAACGCGATTTAAATCCAATCTCGCCCGCGCGCGCTCCATTTCCGAGCCGAATGCACGATGATCTAACCGTTTGATACTATCTCTGACAGATTATGCAGCATCATCTTTTAATTTTAGTACATTATCGGAACACTTACGTGCTCGTATAGTTTTTTGAGTATCATCATTGTTTCTAACGCTATCAAACACTTCTATTAGCGTTTATTCATTCGTCATTTATTTTAAACGTCACTCATGATCTTATAAAGGTGTATAGTGTTTGTCACTCTGAAATGTGTGTGTGTGTGTTGTATCTATGAAAATAAAAACTAAATAGGCATAAAAATTAGTTCTAATTTTGTTTGTAACGCTATCAAACACATATATTAGCAGTTATTCATTCGTCATTTTAAACGTCACTTGTGATCTTATAAATGTGTATAGTGTTTGTCATAATAATATTTTTAATTTCGCAACGTATAGTCCGTAGGTATCTGACCCGGTGACAGCGTCACTCGTATCTATGAAAATAAAAATTAAATAGGCATAATAATTAGTTCCAAATTTGGCCACCGGGTCAGATAAGTTTGTGTCTATATGACTTTTTCACGTGATGAATGATAATTTATGACTTTCATTTCTATTAGGCAGGCGTTTATGAGGAAATGTAGCGTGTAAATTTGGTAATATGATTGAATAATGAATTTCGCTCAGATCCCTTCTTTACGCATCACATTTCTGGTGTTAAGACAGCTTCATTTGGGAAAAAAGGAAAATGACACTATTTAAATACCTACTTTATTGTGAATGAAGTCAATTCTGATTTGTAGGCTAATAAACTACAGTTCCTATCTTTCTTAGTGCCGCCCTTCAAAGTGTAGTTTATGTCTCATGATAATTGTGTTTATCATTACCATTTTACACACTCTAATTGCGTGAAGCCAACGAGCCGGTTGCTTCATTGTCGATTACATCATACCATTTGTATCTATTAGAGTGCTCTTACAAACGCTTTGTTTCTATGAAGCCAATAATCTCATTCATTTCATATGATTGTCTCTAACTACATATATTATTGTAGTATTGTTCCTAAGACTACATTTAAAACTTGAATTATACTTAATTAAACATTATTTATTGTAGCCGAATCTTGAATTTGCAATGTTTTAGTTTAATTTATTTATTAGAATTAAAATTTCCGCTCTCCTCTTCCTCTTTTCCTAATCAGGAAATATAACAGTGCTCCATCACAGGAATTTATTATATTATAGCATCATTGAGCATATCTCTTCTTTAAAAATTCCATATTCTTCACAAAGCTAACAATTATATTAATGAACCAGTGATCGCCCCTTTTGATCCCTATCAATTCGGGCATAGTATGTCGGCGAATTATATAATGATCGTTAGAGGATCCAGAATTGATGCCTGAGGCATTTCTGGCGTTAAATCGTTTATATTGAATTACCCAAAAAAGTATTTATTGCCTAAAGAAAAAAAACCGGCCAAGTGCGAGTCGGACTCGCGCACCGAGGGTTCCATACTCAAGAAGTAGGTATAATTACCTTTGTTAATGAACCGCAAAACTAACTTTGTTTGTAGAGGTTTACTGTTAATATCAAAAAATTACGTTTGTTGTATGGGAGCCCCCCTTTAATATTTACTTTATTGATATTTAATTATTTATTTTGAAAGGTAATATACAAGTTAATATTCTGTGAAAATTTGAACCGTCTACCTGTTACCGTTTTTAATATTGAGCAAAAAAATACGAAAAAAACACGTTTATTGTATGGGGACCCCCCTTAATATATATATTTATTTAATTTTTAGTATTTGTTGTTATAGCGGCAACGGAAATACATCATTTGTGAAAATTTCAGCTTTCTAGCTATCACGGTCTATGAGATACAGCCTGGAGACAGACAGACAGACAGACAGCGGAGTCTTAGTAATAGGGTCCCGTTTTTACCCTTTGGGTACGGAACCCTAAAAACATCGTGGAAGTTTCTGCTTGATGTCGTATAGTAAATAAACTGTGTAAACATCCCTCTGTTCTGAAGCAGACAGTTTCCTTGTTTATTTTAGTTGTTGTACTTAAAGTTTCTTGTATTTGTATTGTGTGTGTTATTAATGTATTACGAACATGGTTTTGGTACGTAAAATATGGGATGTGATTGCAATGATGCACTATAGACCGAGCATAGCGTTACATTACGTATTTAAAGCGATACTTATGTACCAAGTCCTAAATGAATAAAAGCAGTAACTTATTAGTTTTCAGTCCGTATGTTTATGTTGTGTAAGTTATAACTTCAAACCTCGAAACCCATTTGTAATGAACTGTCATGTTGTTGTAAAGTAAACGTTGTTTTATCTATTGATGCCTATGATCACGGTCTGGTATTTAGTCCTGGAGTGATGTTTATTTTTGCCTTTGTAGGCCTTTATCCCTTTACCCAATAAGCGTACAATGTTTGTATGTCAAGTAAGTAAATCCTTAGGTACGTCGGAAAAGACGGTTTAGAAATGCATGTGAACCGAGAAGGCTAAATTTATCAAGGTTACAAAGGTTATCTTCAAATTGTCGACCAATATTTCCTATGCATTTGAGATATGAAAATTTTGTTGCAATACTTTTTTGTTGCTTTTTTTACGATTTACAATTACCTAATGTCCTTTACATTTGTCACCTATCGTTCATCGTTATCTAGATAATCGAAAAAGCCATAGCCGCCCCCACGATCCAAAATTTTGCCTTCTCGGTTCACATGCATTTCCAAATTTATATAATGACTGGACTAAAGTGGTGGTATCCACACCAAGCTTGCAAGCAACAACAAGCAAGAAAACCTTTGTGAAATTCAAACCTGATCTTTAGTAGGTATTAGTACAAGTTTCTACCACTCGACAACGTTGAAATGTTTCGAGACTATGCGTCGTAATCCTCATTGCTGACGATCGTTATATTCTTCCATTAATCAAATAGTATTAAGAGCTTTCTGGGGATAATAATGCACTGGGTTCCACTTTCAATGATTTTCCTAACGTAAGGAGTATCGTACTACTATAATTGTCATCAAAGTAAAATATAATAAATATCTACATTCAGTCAGCTGATCGGGTCCACAAACCTTGCAAAATTAAAATCGGTGGTTCTCAATCCACATCCATACTTATATTATAAATATGAAAGCGTATCTGGCTGTCTGTCTGCTATGCTTTCACGGCTCATTTGTTTAACCGATTTTGATGAAATTTGGCATAGGTTGTATCCCGGAGAAGGACATAGGCTACTTATCCCGGAAAATTAGAAAGTTCCCGCGCGAATCATAGAAACTTAAACCACGCGGACGATGTCGCGGGCATCTTCAAGTTTTCGACATCAAATCGAGGATCTTAGTCCATTTTACTGTGATGATATATTGTGTTTCGAATTTCGACGCTCGAATTCTAGTGAGGTGTAAAATCTCATACTAACCCTACAGATCTTATTGATTTGTTATTGACACGCGCTGTAGTCACTTTTATTGTTGCCGGACGGATTGAGGAGTTTATTTTTTAATTTTATTATTATCTGTTCTTTGTTGATTGTTTTATAAACGCGTGTGCCCGGTTTTGAGGTAATAGCGTAGGTTGGTTGGGTCATTGTACTTACAGTAAAACTGGTTTAAGGTGTATCTTTTATTCATTGATTTTGTGTCATGACCAGTGTTGTGTAAATAGTAAATACTCTATATGTTAGGTATAAACGATTACAATACAATCATTGTTCATTTTTTTTTGATGGAAAGAGATTTGTTTTACTAAACTTTGCCTTAACTCAAATCCATACTAATATCCATGCTAATATTATACATATATGCGAAAGTGTGTCTGTCTGTCTGTCTGCTACGACTCATCTGTTAAACCGATTTTGCAGCAATTTGGTACACGGATAGTTTATGTCCAGGGGAAGGAGATAGGCTACTTTTAATCACGGAAAATTAAAGAGGGCTCGCGGGAATCAAAAACTTTAATCCACGCGTACAAAGTCGCGGGCATCATCTAGTAGGTACAATAAGAGTAGGTACATTAAGGCTACTAAAAAGTTTGGCACTATATTAAGTAACATTAGGTAGGTGCGCATCTTGTTCTTGCGCCGCGCCGCCCCGGTAGCTTTCCGCCTTGCCCCGCCCTGGCAAAACCTGGACAGAAACCGCCCATTTATTTAACTGTCGCAACTCGCAACTCAACTTTATTTATCCAACAACACGTCGCTAATATGCTCGAGAGTACCTTACGTTCAAGGCAAGAGTGAATAGGTATCTTCTAGGCAAGCGCGCTCCAACCTAGACCTACCTCATCATTGCTTTGAACTAAGCATGATTGTCGTCAAGCGCAAGCCTATCTCACAATTAAAAAAAAGTGCGGTATATTTGAAACAAGCCTATGTAATCCGACCCCCCGCCGCTTATTACAGCCTACAAGTTACAGCTCGCAAGAAACGTTACTTACATAAAAAAAACTTTATTGTAGGAGTGCATATTAAATCATTTCTCGTATTATGCACTTGTAAACAACGCCCCGCCGCGTTAACGAGCGTGTAATAAAAAGTATATTATTATTATTGCTTGGGAAATTGCTTCCACGGCATAAATCTTGGAACAACGCGTACTAACTAAGCTACCTTTGTAACTTTGTAGGAAAGAATAGACGCCTTAGTATTATTAGCCTAGTGGTTAAGTTAAGACTTCCTTCCTATTTGGAAGGTCCTTGGAATCTTTGGTTATTGTAAATCGAAATGTTCGAATCTTTAGTCATGCACTAAACTTGCGCAAGGTGCAGGGCTAGGTGCGATTGACATATCCACTTTAGCGGTGAACGAAACCATCGTCACTAACCCTCCATGGTTTCCTTCACTAAGATTTCTCCTAATATTGTCTGGAGGGAATTAAAAAAAAATTAGGTTTTTGATAGCTGTGGAGCAGTGGCGTGCACATGGCTTGAAGCCAGGGTAGGCATCTCGGTAAGAACCTATTTACTGACCGGTCAGAATGAAAAGTAAGCATCGAGTTATCATAACTAGGGTAAGCAGTGCTTTTATGAATCTATGATCTGCACACCACTGCTGTGGTGGACTGTTGAAAAGGTTAAAGTAACGAATTTCCTAGTAATTTAAAAATGTTTTTGTCTAATTTTTATCCAATTTATTCTAATAGACGAAATGTTTATTCATAAAGACGTAATATTTAACGAAATCATAACATAAGTTTGTGTTTTAAAGAAATCACGCTCCGTTGGTCGCGACAAGCGCTATGAATAGCATTAAAAGGGCTTAATTTTGTAATAATTAGTCTTACCGTTATAACGGCTGGCTTACATTGTTCTATAGTTAGGCCATTTCTGAGGAAGGTCAAATAACGACAATTTTTCAACAAATTATGTAAGGATTTTTGACGACCTCCCTGGCGCATGTTGAGCGCTGTTGCCTAAAAGTAGGAGGACCCGGGTTCGATTCCCGGCAGGGTCAAATCGGAAATTTATAATTTCTGAATTTTCCCTGGTCTGGCCTGGTGGGAGGCTGCGGCCGTGGCTAGTTACCACCCTACCGGCAAAGACGTGCCGCCAACGGATTTAGCGTTCCGGTACGAGTTCGTGTAGAAACCGATTAGGGGTATGGGTTAATTATAACTGCCATGCCCCAAGCAGGTTACCCCGCTACCATCTTAGACTGCATCATCACTTACCATCAGGTGAGCTCGCAGTCAAAGGCTAACTTGTAGTGGAATAAAAAAAAAGAAGTTATTGTACTTACCTAATTCTAATTTTGATCATAGCAGCTATATTTTCCTAATTACTTTAATGAAACATATTACTTTCGCGTCAATGACTGAAATACCATACTGCCCCAGTAATGTACCTTTAAATTCCAGACACCTAGTGCACAGTGCACTGTAAAATCATCATTACTACAGTATTTGCAATTTAACGGCCTTGAAATAACGATTGAATGAACGAATAGAAGGGTAGGCGGAGTCATACATTCCAGTCGCATAAAACTTACTGGATTCAGCGACTGGAATAATGTAAACCAGCAATTACTTACTTAAAGTTCCCACTATGATTACTTATTTATTATGCGGCTTTTACGTTTGTTAAATGTCGGCAACTCAAGAAATCAAATCTGCGTTTCAAAGCGTGCCGAAATGGCTGCTTTACTTGTATTTATGCCAGCCTCTGAGATATGGAGAAAACGCATTAATTCTAAGGTAACTAAAATAGAGCGAGCAAAGGCATAAAGATAGGGTGTGAATTCGCTACATAGACTTTGAACAACAGTTGGAGAGAGGTATTAGGAACATATTACTTACCTGTTTTATCGGGCGAGGCTTTCCGCTGCAATTAACAAATTACTATGAAATCGTACACACTTAACGCGTGCGTTCAGTGAAGTACCCGGCGTTCAGTTAGCACTTGCTATCCGTAAGGAATTTCGACATGAAGATGGTTATTATGGAACTAGAACTGTCCTATTGACAATCGTGATTTATTCTGTGTGTTCTTATGATGCTGCGAAATAAAGCCCTGGTCAGATATAACACGCGACGCAGTCTATCGAGAGTTTCTAGGATTTGTGGACACACAGCTAAGTTTGTGTAGGAGCTCGGAAAGTTAAAGAGTCTAACCATGTTAACAAGGAACTATAAAGCCGGTCAACCTTACGGAGACGGAAGAGCGCTTTGACATTGCGCAGTATGACGTGTTTCGTACAGTTAATTGACTGAGCGAAGCGAGGTCTCCGAGACTACATCTGTCCGTCTGTTCATCTTCCAGAACCTCATAATTTCTTAATGAATGCACTTAATTACTTCGAATTGACAAATAGTTTGTAAATCAATGGCTCCAAACCGAACAAATATTGTGTTGCGTGCTGCTCCGTTGAGCGTTGTGTATGCTTAGGGCTTTAGTAAGCGGGGTGCTTTTAGATGAAGCAGAAGAATATCATTAAACGAACGACCATACCCTGTGTGGCCTCTCCGCACGGACCGGTGCTACACTTCAGCATTAATTTTGTTCAATCATCAAAATTATGATTTTAAGTAATAAAAACTAAACCTTTTGAGGTACCTATTGTAGATTGTATTAGTAAGGTTTAGTCTCAACCTCAAAAGGTTAAGGTACCTCAAAAGGTTTAGTCAACCAGTGCTGGTACAAAGAAAAAAAGATAACAGTAACCTAATAAAAACTGATAACCTAAGATAATTTTCAAAAATAACTCTATTGTTAGATATAAATTTTAAAATAACTCTAAGGCTGAATTGAAATTGTACCTTATCTGACATATTAAGAATTAAGATACATTACTAGCCCGCCAACCCGCATTGGAGCAGCGTGGTGGGTCTAAGCTCTAATTCCCGCTCTCCTATGAGAGTGGAGGCCTGTGCCCAGCAGTGGGACGTTAATAGGCTGTAGTGATGACTTACTCGTGATAGAAGAAGTTGTAAACGGTAATTACCCGCCGTTTTTTGCAAAATCGTCAAATCATTACGTCTTTTCATAATAGCTCATTTCACACTGACTGGCTTCGATTGAAACTAAGCTCGGCCTTTTAATATCATATATTTTATTACTTTCAAGTTTCAACTTTACTTTCATTTCTTCAAACTTCTGCTTTCTTGCACTTTATTTTTTAAATTAGGCAGTAATAATTTATACATTTCAAGGCTAATCCTGACTTAATCAATGTCAGGTCGCGATGGAAGTAAGACGCGATCGCTTAAAGGTTTATTTTTCCGCTCGGTCAATGCGAAAGGTGCCGGCGCGGGTGGCGGGCGTTGACCCCGCCCCGCATTGAATAGCATCTCGTTCGTGGGACGTTCGCTAAAAATACGTGCGGCGACGCGAGCCGCATACAACACGTCTATACGAGGCCGACGATGGACTGGTGGACAGTGCGTTTTTACTTTTTAGTAATTACGACGCACACATGCAAAATACTACAGTCATACTCGTATGTGATAGGATTTTTTAGAATGAAGTAGACCGTTAGGGCTGTAGGTTTAATGTGATAGAAAAATCATGATATCACGAAAGTATGAAAGACTCGTAACCGCGAATTCGTTCACGTGGATTTTGTTTTTTTTTAAAACCCCGAAAACAAACATTTTTGATTCAACAAATGCGACAGAGTTTTTTGGTTTGTCTTTAATCACGGGGCAACCTCTATAATTATTTTAAATATTGATATAGTAAAAAGCTGGAGAGTGACTTAGTCAGTGACTGGCCACGTTTTTTTAAATCCTAAATCCACGCGGACAAAAATTGCGCGCAATTACTCGTACTGCTTGTTACTAAAAATGGGGCAATTTATTTTGTAACGCTATCTTACTATAGTTCGCGCGCGAGTTGAATGCAGAGCTTATGTATGGTGACACATAGGTACATGTACTCTTCATTCAACTCGCGCGCGAACTGTATATAACATGCGTGATCTAATGTTATAAGGATTTAGGAACGGGTAGGTGTATAGAATGGCGCGATCAATATTTTTTGCCGAAAAGGTCCAGTGGCATTACAACCAGTTTTATAAAAATAACACAAGTAACACATTATAGTGATTAATACGGATCGCGCCCGAAGGGAACATCGACCGCGCCGGTTACCTTTGTGTAGGTAGAATGCAGATTCTGTATATATCCATTTATTTTTTGATTTTCCCCGATATACCTACGGGTACCTATAGTATAGTACGAGTATATTATGCTTAAACCCTATACGTGTTTGATTATCTTCTTTGGTAATAATAAGTTATAGAGAGTGTTGGACTTTTTAAATTGATTCCTTCTATTCCTAGTTGAAGCGTTTACTGTATCAATATTATCGGAAGTAAGCTTCAAGAGGTGTGTGTAGCAGTCACAAGAATTCGTATGGTAGTGATAACATGATTCAAACTCGGACCCGTTTATTTATGTAGGGCATACTTACAAGTGTCATTTATGTATGACTAGCTGATGTCCGCGTGGATTGAGGTTTTATGGTTCCCGCGGGAGCTCTTTTATTTTCCGGGATAAAAAGTAGCCTATGTGTTATTCCAAAGTATAATCTATCTCTGTGCCAAATTTCATCTAGATCAGCCGTTCTGGCGCAATTGAGTTACAAACATCCATCCATCCATACATCCATCCAATATAATATAATATAATATACATATATTATGTATGATGTGATACGTTTTGATTTGACTCTGCCACCAATTTAGAGTGCAGATCCAGCTGAGAAAAGCGGTAAGAAAGATCCGACGACTTTGATTTTCTTTTGCTTGCATTTTAATGCGATAATATAGATACTAATAGTTTTCCTTCTTGTGACATCAGTACCAGTAGCTAGATGGCATTTAAAAATTAGAGAACCGTAAGTGTAAACTTCAGTTTAGGTATAAAAAGTGGCATCAGAAATAACTGTTACTTAATATAAATTGTTATAGGTCAAACGCCGATGTAACACAGATGACGCACCGTTATCTCTCGCACGTTTAGTAAACAGTATCACGTGGCCAGTCTCCATACGATCCGATACGTTTATTAGTTTTTATCTCGTTGCTCATACAAGATGCGCTTGTCGCGACTCTGCCCCGACGAGATATGTCCGCGCCTACTTTACGACTCCTAGTCTCTCTCTCGCTCTCTCTTTGCGTCGTGTTCCTCATTACTGAAGGTCGTGACTCTTTTCCATTAATCACATAATGGTTGTAGTTTTCTAGGGATAATAATGCGGTGGGTTCCCAATAACGTCCTTCCGTCCTTCCGCATACGACTCTACTAAGAGTATTAAACTATTAGATTTTTTGTAACGACTATTATCAGAAGATAGTGATAATAACCAGGGCCGTCGGCTTATTGTGCTCTCCGAGACACGGAGGAAACGAAAAGGTCAAGATTGAACCTCCAAATTTGGTCACCCATACAGTTACCGACTTGGATCAACGTTGCTTAACAATCGTAATCGACTGATATGCGTTGTCACAACTAGGCCACTCGTCCCTCAACTCGATGACTCCTAGTATATGACGCTTAATAATATGCACCAGTCCGACTTTAAGATAGTCCGTCCATCTAGTGTCCTATTTTTATAAGTTCCACTATCATAAATGTTTTTTAAGTGCAAAATAGGTATTCTCGTCCGTAATTAAAAACTCTAGATGTTAAAACACATGAATCGTGGCCTATAAAAGTTTATCTAAGTTCAAAGTGTAAAGTCCTCGTTCGAGCATACAGCGACAGTCGACACACAAGCTATGTTCCACGCTTAGAGGAAATGTGAATTAACATTAACGCGTTAGTAACGATCATCGCGGACGTCTCGCAGGCCAGAAGTGTTAGGTTTGTTTGAAGCCCGGAAGAGGATAGTTAAACTCGGCCCTTATATTTTATGTTATGTATATTTCTTTAGAGTAGTGACAAGTGACAACCCTAGGAATTATTATGTCACTAAACTTTGACTGCCTCGATGGTCTAGTGGTTAGCATAGTCGACTGCGGATCACGAGGTCCTGGGTTCGATTCCCGGTCGGGCATGAAAAGTTAGGTATTGGGTTTTTCAATTGAGAAATTCTCAGTGCCAGCCCGGAGTTGGAAGTTGGCGGTGTTTCACCCCCGTGCCTCGGAGAGCACGTTAAGCCGTCGGTCCCGGTTATTATCACTGACATGATAATAGTCGTTAAAGCCCGCCAACCCGCATTGGAGCAGCGTGGTGGGTCTAAGCTCTAATTCCCGCTCTCCTATGAGAGTGGAGGCCTGTGCCCAGCAGTGGGACGTTAATAGGCTGTAGTGATGATGATGAAACTACAGCTGTTGTACGCGACTTCGTCCGCATGGTTTAAGTTTTTATTATTTCTGCGGGAACTCCTTCATTTTCCGGGATAGGTAAAAAGTAGCCTATGTCACTCTTCAGGTCCTCAACTATACACATGTCAAATCACGTCGATCCGTTGGTCCGTTGCGGCGTGATTGAAGGACAAACCAACAAACCGTCTGGCTGACAACATAGATTCAAAAAACTTAATTCAGGCATCATATTTTACAGTGTTGCAGTAGATATGGCTATGTAGCACCTCTATAAAAAACCCCGAGCTTTGCGGTTTGTTGGACGTGAACGTAGAATATTATTACCCTTGACTAATATGCTTGATTATTCAATAAACGACGTTATTGTAGTGAGAATAATTCCATAGTGAATGTGTCAATGTAACGTATCGGCGAATCTATGGCGGCAATTATAACATCAGACGTAATTTACCATGACCGATGGTATAACGAGCGCTTTTGCATGTCAAGAAAATGGTTATTAGTTTGATGGGAGATGCTATCGGTGTGTGAAGCCTGATTATAGGGGTCCCGATCACTCAGGGTTGTCAAAACGCCGGGATTTCTAGGTTCTTCCCCGTATCTGGGGCCATACTGCCAACTCTTAAAGCCATATTGTTTCATTATTGTTGATTTTCGTTTTTTTAAATAATAATCCTTTTTCTAGGAACGTCAAGGTACGTGACATTGAACTGTCATTTTGAGTAATATTGCTCAAAGCGTGGGCAGTAAGGCCCCTAAATGTTAGAATCGTGGAAGTGTTCATATAGGCTACACCTATTGAATCTTGATATTGCCTACATTTTCAACTGTTTTGGTTGGCTGAATTTATGGTAATCTTGCAGCCACAATGCATTTTTATTGCCAATAATTAGTGAGATAGTGTCAACTGTCAGCCAATCAGAGGCGAGATGTCAAACTACGGCTTTTTAGGCATATGCTAGGATCGGAGTGTGTCTTGGAAAATCTTTGATTCGGTGTGAAATAAGTAGTGGCTCTATATTTTACTCGTGTGGTAATAGAACTGCAGGCGATGAATATTGCATTCTTCACGTTGCAACTTGCACTGCTCAGATTCATCTTACTGATGCTGTGGATATCAAAATAAACTCGTTGTATGCCATGTGTATGAAGCAAGCACAAGCATATTTTACCGCAACTTAATGCCTAGCCTGCTTCTGTGCAAAATAATGTTTCTTTTCTTGTCTTGATGCACTGCATTACATGCATTGATTTCAAATAAAAACATATTTGTCCAGGAAAAAACTACTCGTAGGTAAAATACATAAAAAAGCACCCCCTAAAAGTTTGGCAACCCTCAAATACACTTGTGGGGCGACGACCCTGGAGCAGCCCGCATGCCATTGTCCAGAGAACAATGCGGACTTCGGTACACCAGACCGCATTGATTTCACTGCTCGAATGAGAATTCGACAAAACTCGTATGAATGTATAATAATATGGTATTGTTTCTCAAGCGGGCATGTGTTTAACCTTATGAGCTTAGAAGGCAATAGTTACCCTTACCCGCGTAGGCTGTAACTTAGTAGAAAGGTGCTTTAATTAGGACCTTTAAAGGACCTAAAATGTCGAGGACGTAAAAGATGGAATTCCTAAAATTTTGAGTTTTTAGAATTATTTAGAATTTTAAATTTCCTAAATGTTGAATTCTTAAAAAGTGTATTCCCAAAATGAAAAACGTATGCGGCATGTATGAGTATTTGTAGATATGTAGACTTAAACATGGGCAGTTACCATTACCTTTTTTTCGTGTAGGTAGTAGAGGAAAAACCTCATGGACATCCGACTCCGAATCGGATAGTGCCGGACTAAAAACCCCTCCTTTCTCCAAGCAATAATGTCCCCGTCTTGTAGGCCTATTTTTAGGGTTCCGTACCAAAATGGTAAAATGGAACCCTTATGGTGCGACTTTCTCCGTCTGTCCGTCTGTCTGTCCGTCTGTCCGTCTGTCCGTCCGTCACACTCGATTATTTCAGTAACTACCGAAGCTATCGACATGAAATTTGGAATAGTTGTGTATATTAGTGGCCCAAAGACACTGGAATTAAAAAAAATTGGAAATTATTTTTGTTCTTATTTAAAAAGGCGGGAAAATCGGAGGATTGAAATTTAAAAGGGAGATAACTGTACTGTGTGGGGTATCATATGAAAGGGTTTACTTTGTAAATTCTAAAACAGATTTTTAATTATTTTTAGTCATGATAGTTTTTGATTTATCGGGGAAAAAGTCTAAAAAAATACCGTTCCCCCCCCCCTTATCTCCGGAGTTTACCAAGCGAAAAATCTAAAATAATTATGGTCAGTAGGAATTTATGTATATTTTACAGGAAAACTATAGCCAATGCTAACTAGCATAGTTTTTTTGATATTAACAGTAAACCTCTACAAACAAAGTTAGCTTTGCGGTTCATTAACAAAGGTAATTATTACCGTTTTACATCTTTGGTCGTTACAGTTTTAGTCGTGTTACATCTACAGTATTACGAACGAATCTTAAAAGTACCTAGCTATAACTACCTTTTACAATTTTTATTTTTATTTATTTTTTTAATACGTCATAAATCGTAAACTGCAATTTACCTTTCATACAATCAACTCAAATATTTAAAATAAAAATATTTTTAATAATTTAAAACTTACCACAGGTTTGTACGGAACCCTCGGTGCGCGAGTCCGACTCGCACTTGCCCGTTTTTTTTTAGTTACCCTTACTTAGTAACTGTAAATTAGTAGAAAATTATAGTATAAAAGACTATCCATTTCGAACCTCTTGATTTTCAGATATCTTTTTATCACAGAGTCTGTAATTATACGCATGTCTCGTCGTGTCTCGCAAATCGAAAGACCTGGACAGACACGACGCATGACAATGTGGCTTAACCGGATCATTGTAGTTTTCATAAGTAGAATGTTTAAAATTTTAATTAATTCTAATAATTGTAAAAAAACTAAAAATATCATATTTTCTTTTATCTTAATAGTATGCATCGAGATTTTTTTTTCTACGAAAAAGTAGGATTACCTAAGAGGTCAACTCAACAAATCTACTACCTAACACAACATGACATAATTATATAAATCCTCGCAGAATGTGATATCTTCAAAGGTAGAAATCTGATACTCTTCGGGCATTTAGATGTTTCACACTTGGTATTTTAAAGGTCACACTCTTTGAAAAACTGCTAGCGCAAGGTCGCATGCCGCCGCCGTGGCGCGTTCTATCTTACCGAGCCTTTACTATGAGAAGTCTCCTTGACCTTCATTCTGCTTGACCTTTGCATATTATTATCCGATAGGAATTGACCTCCGGTATTAAATTATGTATATTATGAGAAAAACTTTATTCATGGAAACAGTTTTTCTTCCGCCCAGCGTTAGTCGTTATTGGTGTCACGCGATTTTGTTTATTACTAAAATAAAGGTTTTATTTATTTTGCTTTGCCGAATCGAATCCTACAGTACAGATTTATTGTAACGTAATTGTAATCCACTCTAGGCTGGGGAGAGAAATGTTGAATTATATTCTCTACCCATCATGGTTCCTACCTACCTAGGATTCCTTTGGAAAACTATCATTATTGTGCATTAAAAAATACATGCCGAATTGAGAATCTCCTCCTTTTAGAAATCAATCTAAAACAAACGCACGCTAAAAACTCTCGGAGTAAGTCGTTTTAATTAATATCAAAAATCAATTCAGAACTTCCTTTTTTAAAATCGGTTATGTATCTGAGAATTAAGCCATAAACTGTTTGCAATGCCTAACAAATTGAAGAATTCTTGCATTACCTTTTTTGTCCACAAGGAAACATATTTTCAAGAGAAACTCTTCAATTTTCCGGAACTTTTCAACACTTAAAAAGTAGCCTATGTCCTTTCCCGGGAAGTAACCTATCTCTGTACCAAATTCCAAGAAATTCGATTGAGTGGTTGGGCCGTGAAAGCGTAGCAGACATACAGACACACTTATAATATTAGTATGGATTATAATTATTATATGTATTCTTTGTCTAAAATCAAAATGTAAATGGGCGCTCATCATACTGCATTATCATATCACGGGCCGCAGTCAAGCGCTAACCTGTGACCGATTACAAAGAAACATTATTTAAGTCCCTTTTACACACATCGCTAAGCCTCACTGCTACGCTATAACAACAGATTGTAGATAACCGTTTTATTAATAAGGGCGTCAAATAGGTATGCTCCAGTTTTGACAGTGGAGCGGGGATCGCACACGTGGTCACGACACCGCCTGTGTAATGTGTATGCGTGTGTGTGTGTGTTAATTATACACCGGATGCACACTTCCTCTAATTCCGACGACGGTACCCGAGACTACGCCCCGAAACTCGCGTTGTACGGGACAATAGTTTTACTAGGTGTGCGCACATTTTCAGAAGTATTTACGTGTTCTCTATCTGTATCTCTAAATCTTCCACCTCGAAAGCTAAACTTAGTTTTATCAAATCAGATTTAGCCTAGGCAGATGTTTTTATCAAATCAGGTTTAGCCTATTTAAGTGGTTTTACTTAAATATTATAAAGCTAGTGTCCCAATATTATACACTTTAAGCTTAAATTCACAGTTACTTTTTTTTTTTAATATCAGTGAAAAAAATCGATAACTTCGATTATGGACTTCGGTAATTATTAATGTTTACAAGACACACTCTAGAGCTGGCTGTTACATTGTAGAGTCAATTTTACTACTAAATAAGGGAAGACTTCATTCCAAGGAAATTTCTTATGCTATTATAATTATTATTGAATGTTACTATGTGTTTACCTATAAGTAGATACTATCTATGAAGGCCATTTTTATACGACTGCCTGAAAAAAGGAGTATATTGTTTTCAGGGTTCATGTACCTATGTATGTATGTATGTATGTATGTGAGTTTGTATATTCCACCATAACTTCTATATGCCTGAACCGATTTTGATAAATGAGGTATCGTTAGAATCCCTAGTTTATTCCGGGTGACATAGGCTAGTAAAATTAAAAAAAATTGATGGGGTGACCATGGTTCCGCATTAAAGACTAAAGTTGAAAAAAAATATTCGAAAATAAGATTAACTATATAATCATCATCTAGAAAATGATGAGTAGATTCCAAAAATATATAACACTATAGTTCAATATCCAGTGATTTAGAAACATTAAAAATGTGATTTTTTATTACACGACTGCCCAAAAAAGTAGTGTTATGCTTTCAGGGTTCGTGTATGTATGCGTGTCTACGGCAGAGCAGTCGTATTATTTAATAATTTTAATTATATTCACTTCTTGAAATATTTACCCACTTGCAATACATCAATAAACACTAAACACATACAATACATAAATCATAATACATAATTAAACACTTTCAAACACTGCAAATCTGCTTATTAACGCTAAAAGAGATTTTTATACAACTGAATTTTCATCAATGTTCTAACCTTAAGCCTTTCAATTGTAAAATCTTTCACACAGTAGTTGTCAGATGATATTTTTGTTCATTTGAATTTTACACCGTTTTTTTATCGAATAGGCTCGCATCGGATGTGATCCGGGGAGATAATGGACCGTTTCAAATCGCCGTACCTACGTGTGTATGCTAATTCCGATTATAAAATTCGCTGCGTGGGCTGTTAATTCGTAATTTGGAGTCTATAGGTACGGGGGGGCCGCTGGCTATCAGATGCTTATTTTTATTTTATTTTGTTAGGCAGAAGTTGTTGCACATGTATGTCTACGTCTTCTCGTTGTTTTGTATTTGATATTGGAAATTTTATTTGCCATAATAATCTGACAAATACTTAATACTTAAGAGTATGTTTATGTTATCTATATCTCGAAGCATAAACCTTTCTAGTTATAAAGGTATTGGTTCTAATTCCTTAGTTTATGTTATATGAAATTCAAATTTATTTATCCTTGATTAATTTAATATGTCGAATCATAGTTCCGACTTCCTGTTCATCATGTCTACATCCTCCATAGTTTGCTATCGAAAATGCTCAGAGCAACTGAGAACTTAGTTTGGTAAACAAGTTTCATCGTTTACGAGTTATTTTAGGCAATCAAGTAAATGTCTAACGGATATGTAAATATATTAGATATTACTTTGTGTGAGAATATTATTATAATGACTTGATTATCATAATATTATCTATTCTGTTACGGCTTGTCTCGTTTATCCGCGTGTACTTCCTGGGGTTCTCTTGTCTTCCTTCTATGGGCTCATCTCACCTATAATACAATGTGTTTAACTGACTCTATAATGCGGCTTTATGCATCTTATCAGGTACTATGGCATGGACCTATAAACTGCGGTAGTCTAATGTCAATTCGTTTTCCATTGGTTTATATTGCTATCTTTTAGTAAGCAAGTGTTTTTAATTTTATTTTTATTTATTCGCGAATCGTTTTGTGGCTTTTAAGTATATTGTTTAAAACATATTTGAATACGTGTAGGTTCCAAATTGCAATCATCAATGATTTCTGAAAGTCATAGAAAATGCAAAGATAATATTATATGCTCTGCCTATGACACCAACCATAATTATACAAGACTGCCTTTTGTAGATATGGACGCACTGGGTTGCGAAATAAGATATCGTGCTGTGAAGCTTAGGAATTGTAAATAAAACCAGGCAATAGTATTTGCTGATACTTGCTGGTATTGTCAATTAGATTAGTGTTTTTCTACAAATCATCTTTATTAGGTGTTGGACATAGCCCTCCCTCTGTAGGAGGCACCAACTGCTTCTGTCTGCGCCCCTTCACATCTCACTCATCTTCACTCTCAGTCAATTTTCATCATAATCATCATCGCTCTTTCTGGTCGGGGAACGTCCGAATGCATCTCTATCCCTTTTGCTGAGACGCAGTCCACTTGTCCTTCTAGTTCATTTCACTGGCACGTATTAGCCTTGAAAGCTAAGTCAAAAGCGTTCTTTGTTAGTTTGATATGACTAATATTCCTATAACCTCTTTAAATAAGTCGTGTAAGATATCGCTAAGAATAGGTTATTACTACAATTATTAGTTCTTGTGATTAGATACTTATCAGAATGCAATATTGTTTTCCGTATTGCAAGCCCTTTTATGCAAGGCTGGGCTACTCATCATCGTCAAGGTGATCACGTCAAGTAGGTCTGATATACGATTGCGGTATTTGAAATATTTGAATATCTGTGCCTGTATTCACTCTTGCTAGACTCGCACCTACGTCTGCATTTTACATAAACCTTATAGGTAACAGGTGAAGGTGATATTTTTGATATTATTTTTCTCATGATGTGTAGTTTATCATTTTGAATAGATAGAATAAGACTTTTATCTGCATGAACTAGCATGAATGGATTGATATTTTTAAAAATAAACTAGGACAACAAAACTAGCGTCTGGCAGTGGTCTGAATTAAAGCTTTCAATATTAATATTTGTGCTATTTGTGTAATTAGTAGGTAATTGCAAGACGTCAGTCCACTTTAACTTGTTAAAGCCGCCCCCACGGCCTTAACAGGGTCTTACTTAACATAAAAGGTTTCTTTTTCAGTTTTACTTGCTTTGAAATTCCTTTAGTAATAGTTATGTTAACTTTGACTCGATACCATTGCCCTGTAAGTTAACCGACTGAATATTCATGATAACACTCTGAGACATCGGAAAGCAAGAATTAATTATGTTACGTGAATTAATTTATAATGCATCAGATACTTACCTACCTAATGTAATCAAATTCAATGTCTAACAAAGAGTCCGTTTTATTAAAAAAAAAACAACTTTTATACAGTAGAATTGGGAACGAGCTAGCAAATCGCTTCGTACGTATCCGCAGAATAGGCATGATGACAGTAATCAAGAATCAATGAAATTATGAATTTATCTAATGAAATAGGATTCATGGATTATAAAAAAATGTTTTTATTTTTCTATTTCGAGTGAGATTGCTATTTATTTTGATAAAATAAAACTATAAAATACAGCAATCCGCCATAATGGATAAAACACCAAGAAGCGAATGACGTCACAATTGTTTGTTTTCGAGCTTTGACAATCACACTATTGTTTACTGCACACTGCACAGAGTACATTGGTAAAAACAATAATGACGTCACAAACGACGCCATGACACCGCCGAACGTTTTGGCGTGAATTTTAAAATTTAAATTTCAAATGCCAATTTTATATACCAAACCTTATTTTTCTTCTGAAATAAGATAATTTTGCGAAATAGTAGATACTTCCGAACATAATCTGACCATTTTTCAAAATCAGTCATCATGCCTATTACCTCTGATTGGATAAAACTATAATGCAATCCCGAATTTTGGTTTCTGAATCCACTTGGTCGCGAATAGAGTCCTTATATCGTCGCTTCGTAACGAACTTACGTCCTTTTGTTTCTGTTTGTGTGTTGCGGATGTCCGTCAGTTAGTAAATTAATTAACCTTAATGCGACTCATTGTATTATTGTAATCTACATCGAGTGACGTCGACGGGGTCCCACAACTCGATGGTAATTACGCGTGAACTTAATTTGCCTGCTAATTATTCCGATTACTGCCATCGTTTTACTGAAAATTTCCATATTTGTTATTATTTGTGTAGTTCTAGGTATGTGTTACGTACGATATATATTATATATTGATAATTTTCTTCCTAATATTGTAAAACTCAGATGAGTTTATGCTACACCAAATAGACTAAGTTTGTAAGTTTTTGTTTTTTATATGAATAAATATAAATAAAGATGATGCTCGCGACTTCGTCCACGTGGATTTATGTTTTTATGATTCACGCGAGAACTCATTAATTTTCCGGGATACAAAGTAGCCTATGTCATTCCCCGGGATGTAGTCTATCTTTGTACCAAATTTCATCAAAATCGGTTTATTAGTTGGGTCGTGAAAGCGTAGCAGACAGACACACTTTCGCATTTATAATATTAGTATGGATAGTATGGATTGCAAAATATATTTCACAGAGGTTCGGTTCTATATTCCCCTACTCATTGGTCCCTACGTTATTTTTCACGTACTTTTTGTGGCATCGCTGCGTATAAAAATTCGGCGTGTGAAAACCCTCTAATAGCTTTATTGATAAAAAAATTCAATACGGTTAATTAACGAAAATGTATTGCATGTTTGCGTTGGATGTATGCTGTGTTCGGAGGGTTTATCGCTATCGGGCAGCGTGGTGGTCGGCCGTAGTAAATTGTTTGTTAGCTGCGATAAGCCTCGGGCGGGCGGGGTCGGGCTGATATGGGTGTATGGCACCGATCAATATATTATAAGTGCATGGTTTGTCTGTGTACAGATAGACTGGAAGGACTCTTACGAAGCTATTTGCTTCCTCGTTCCTAATTCGAAACGCTGGGATTCCCCTCCTCTTTTAATATAGGTACCTTCAAATCAAGAGTGAATACGCATCTTCTAGTATCTCTTACTAGGTGTGGTTTTTATTCTTCATAAATGTTCTCAATTCTCTAGATGACAACTAATTCGGTATTTTCATTGGCCCTTATAATTTTGTTTACTATAAGATCCCTTTGAATCTGATTTAATCATTATTGATTTATTGTAAGTGATACAAAGTGGTTTGCAATATTGCCACTTGAATAAATCAAGATAAAATCAAAGCATTCTCTTCGAATCAAACATTTCCCGCTATCCGCAGTCTGCACTCTGCAAAACGAGTGTAAAATGTATGAATTCAAAGAATGTCTATAATATGTTAATCGTCAAAATATACTGCAAAAACTTTGAAGTTTGGCGCTGCATATAATATTATTATTTATTATATGCAGCGCCAAACATATATTTGACTAACTGATTCCCGCGGCTTAGTCAGCGTGGACTGAGGTTTTATTGGTTCCTGCGGGAACTCTTTAATTTTCCGGGATAAAAAGTAGCCTATGTGGTATTCCAGACTATATCCTATCTCTGTGCCAAAGTTAATCCAGATCTGTTCTGCCGTTCTGTCGTGATTGGGTAAGAAACATGCATCCATCCATCCAAACTTTCGCATTCATAAGTATACATTTATGTTAGAGCATTTACTCATTATTGATAGCTAATCGATATCAAAGATTTGCGTTTACAATTTTCTGTATACAATTTCGTAAAAATTGATTTAACGGGTGGGCCGTGAAAATGTTACAGGTTGACAGATCACATTAATGTTTTTAAATTATGCTTCTGAATTAAACGCAAGACACCGAAATGATTCCATGAGTTTTCTTTGTTCGAATATGCCCGATTATGCATCAAAAAACACTCTAGAGAATAAATGCGGTGCTGCAAGTTACGTATGTTGTGTTATCAGCTCTGTTCGGAATGGCGTGCGGCACAGCGACTATTCTTTTTGTCGTACTACACGCAAGCATATCTGACCATACCATCTATTGCTGTTTGCTGGTAATGTGCATTATTGATTCAAAGGGTTTTTATGTAAAGCCGACCCTCTAATATGGTGCAGGATATCGCATGAAAGGCCAAGGCAACCGTGCATAGCTATGCCTTTTATAGTTTTATTGATATATCTGGTTAAACCTATCGACTATTAAAGAATAAATTGCGACCTAAAGATGATAATATAATTATATCATCTGATAATTGGTTTAGGATTAAAGTTACTTGAGTTCTTCTGGTTATTAATTTCATTTAAGGAGTAACCATTATTTCTTTTCGTTACTGGTTCGTTGAGGGCATTCCAAATCATTGTAATGGTAGATTAACTGAAAGGCTCATTTGAAATGGGTTATTTGAAAGTAAAATCTATCTATTTCTAATATTTGATGTCAATTGCTAGTCTCTATGGTACCATCAGGTGGCAAATGATGAACTTGTTATATTAGCTATGAAAATGTTTGAGATATAACAGACAGGCGTTTCTTTTTTCTTGAACGTCCTTAAGTCGAAATAGTCTGAAAGATACCTACACAAAACTTGGTATTTTCTTCGTTCCTTCACAATCACATATCATGTTGCGAAAAAAACTTGCGATCTTAATCGAGTAGAGCTTTATACGTTGAAGTTGGGCTTAGATTAATCGTCAAGAAAATTTAATGAATTTTAGTGTCGCTCATTCCGGTGTCGGAAATGGAGCGTGCGCGGGCGGGATTGGTTTTAAATCGCGTTATATGCGCTCGGTGCACTGCGACGGGTGACGCAGTCAACTCTGCTGACGCCTCGTCCGAGACCGGCAGCCGACCCAGACGACACTGGTAATGGTTCGCTTAATCGAAAATATCCCCGGTTAATTTCGTCGCATTTTGACACCAATTTCACCAAAATTTTCACCAAATGGCAATGGACCAGCAATCAGTGAGGAATCACGGATAAATAGCGGATAAATTGCTTCGATTACAGCTGAATCGTTTTATATTCACTTTCCGGTTTTGAATTTTATGATAGATTGATTGGATTTTTGGATTTTTCTTGAAACTTAATCAATCATTTCCAACTGCCACTGCACCAAACAACTAACCCCATGTCATTTATGTGCTACGCATTTTTGCTTATGTATCCTTCAATAAACTTTTCACACTTTATCATGTGATAGAAGCCTCATCATCATGTGATAAAAGCCTGATATAACAAACAATAGCTGTGTGCAGTCATCAGTGCAGGTCGGCGCCGGTTCTCGGGCAGGAACTCACGCAGCCACCACGCATGTCGCATTCCCAATTCCGATGCTCCTCCTCCGGCGACGAGGATGCGAACGTGTCATTGCATTGTATTCTAATCGCAAGGGACGCCATTATAAAACACACGTCCTCAACGCGCGGCAGGTCATGTGTGAATGAACTCCCAATGACGAAGGTGCTTTGGTTAGAAATACAGTGGGTATAATGCTCAGCGGGCAATTTTACAGCGGCTATACCTGAGATGTGATACCCGTGTTAAATGTTGGTAGTAAATTTTTGAGGCAATAGGAAAATTATTATAATTTGTTGAATGTAATGGGTTTCTCCCATCCAATTATAATATTTCCTTGTAACGTCGAAATCTGTGGTTGTAAATATTTTAATTAATCATATATAACACTAACTCCAAATTCAGATTAAAACCATGTTCGATTCAAAAGTCTGTTTCCCATCCATACTTACTACTAATGTTAAAAATGCGAAATTGTGTATGTCTGTCTATCTGTCTGCCAGCTACGCTTTAATGGCCCATCTTTTCAACCGATTTAAATGAAATTTGCTTGAGATACAAGTTGTATCCTGGGGAAGGACATAGGCTGTTTAGGTATTCCGAAGTATTATAGTTCCCGCGGGAACTAAAAACTTTAACCCACACGAAGAAGTATGGGCATCAACTATGTAGTAATATAATAAATAAACTTTTCTCTAATAATTTTCATCATGAATATCACGCATTCAATATCTATTCGTGCATCTCATCAGTATTAACAATGCAGAAACTCCCTAACGATCCGAAGTCAAATTCGCTTATCGAGTGACGGCGAAGCGAAATCCAGTTACGCTAACGTAGTTTCGAAAACACTCCACGTCGGATATCGGCGGCTGGGAACAAAGCGGCTCCTGTGGATTCGTCTATTTCCTGGCCAGACGCGAACGGAAGTGCCGCTTCAACTGTTAGAAGTTACAACGTCTTCGGTTTGCCAATCGGCGCTCTCATTGTTTTTATTGCATTATATTATTCAGTATTTGAATTACCGGATTTTATATTAACATTTGTATCTTTATGACAATACAGCGATATGCTTCCCTTATTTCTGATTCGAAATGTCTGAATATGGAATGCCCTTCCGGCTTCTGTTTTCCCCTCGACTTTTAATATAATTTTCATATCAAGACTAGTAAATAGGCCTAGCGCTTTCCACATTACAATTTTCAACCTCTTCAGTTTGCTAATCGGTGCTTATATTTTTTACTTGATGAAATTATATTCCCTCGTTTCTTATTCGAGGTCTTAGGAAATGGAATGCCCTTCCGGCTTCTGTTTCCCCTCCATTCTTAATACTACTTTTAGTTTCAAATCAAGAGTAAATAGGCAAGCGCGCTCCACATTAGGCTGCGTAATCGTTTGCCAGCAGGTTTGATTGCTGCCATACGATGGTGTATAAAGACAAATTTTTCTTGATTTTCCAGTTGTGATACAAAGTCTTCACTTTCCAGTTTATTAGTATTAGTTAGTAATTATGTACTTGTGTGTAAAATTCAAGAGGATAAGGCAGTTCCTACCTACCGATTCAGTAGACGGAAAATTTTCATGCCCAGAAATTGCAATGAACGTTTCAAATTTACATTTTGCCGGCGCTGATTGGATTCGAGCTGAATTTTGCACCGTAGCGTCCGCAGCTCGCATCGAGGAAGTGCCATTTTGAAATTTCCGCTGACGACGTGTTTGCGATCCTTATAACCGGCTAAACTATCGGCTTAACGGCCACAGTGTCCTTTGAGAAGGAAATTGTGTTTCTGCAAGGCGCTGCATCTAGGCTAGATTACATGTTGAACACCTGTTCCTGTTGTTTTTCTTGCATGAGGCAAATGCTTATCAATAATAGGAACTAGTTATGTATGTAGTTTTCCCCTCTTCCCAAAAATACATCATTTTATTTCGCCGAAATTCCCTTTATTATGTTAGCTAAGAGCAATTTTGAAAGAAAATTCTCATAAAATTCAATCGAACGGGCGTTTGGCAGAACGTCACGCAGGGTGCGCCTACTAACCTATTTTTTCCACCCTCCAATCGCGACCGTATCCCGACGGCATAAGAGCGTGATTGACATGTTTGCCAGCACAAAGAATCTTGCGACTCGGCGTAATGAAGTGTAAGGCAGTCGCGTTGCTACGGGCGAGCTGCGTTACTCAATCCCATGAATATAAACGCGTATAAATAAATAGCAGATGCGCGAAAAACTCACCCCGCCGATAACCGTCAGACACTTAGCATAATAATCGCGGGGTGGTCTGGGGGTGGCTCGAACAGTGAACAGGGGGAGGGCCGCCTCCCTCGCTTTGACACGATTCTCACGCGACGCGACTTCCTTTCAGGCTAATGAATGGGCACCGACGTAAATGTTACGCCGGTGACATAACGTTACGATTCCGTCGTGTATTGGATGTTGGGGACCTTGTTATTGTTTTGATTACGTATCAACGAGTTTCCACAGTTCTCTCTTGTGACTTTGAACCTTGAGAGCGATTACTTTAACTTTTAGATTACATGTTTCTGTTTCGTTACTTTCCACGATGTTTTAATTAACTTTTGGTATTTCGATTGCTGCAATTACTGCAACAATTTTTATGATGATGGATACTTTTCCTTGCTGCAAAGATTATTGTCACATTCCTCCTATGCTATTTTTATTTGTATACTTTCTGTGTTAAAATACTAATCTACAAGTTTATTCACGGAATGTCTATGAATATTTTTGCCAGTTCTTTCGAATAAGTTTGTGCCATAAATTGCAAATCTCCACAGAACTAGACCTAAAAATCTTACTCTGTAAAGTAAATTACAATTTGTATAGACGTGCGAACGCCTGAAACAGTAAGGCCACTCAGCAAATGTAACTGCGTAGGCATAAAAATACACATTCTAAAATGAATTTCAAAACTGCGTTGTAAATCTGCAATAGTAGGTATCAATATGGAGTTATGGCGACTATAGCGTCCGTCCCACGGTCTGGGGGCATACTACCGTCGCTTAAAGCAGTATTGTTTTAATATTGTTGACGTTCGTGTTCTATAATTATAACCCTTATTTTGAAATAATATCGTTTTAAGCGATGGTAGTAAGCAGTCCGCAACTCCGCACAGTGGGACGCGGGACGCGCCGCGGGACTCCTGCACTCGTGTGCTCCTGCTGCCCGTGTAGAGGGACATTAATTAATTTTTTTTTAGGATGTCCTGTTTATTTATTTTATCTATGCGTCAAAATTCGCTCCACAAGCTCATCTTCATTCTTCATTCATTAAGGAATAAAAATAAATAGATACTTGTATGATATTTTTCACACAAAATACTTTCGTTTTCGATGTTAAATAAAACATCTGCCTGTGATAGATATTTTATCACAAATGACATAATTTGCAAGTAAACGCGCTTGTAAATCGTAAAGTGAGTTAACTATATAATTTGACGAAATTAAAAGTACTGTTGCTAAACAGTTACGGTCTTATTCATAAAAATCCCTTATTATAGGTTTACAATGTTCATTAGCTAAAATGCTCATTAGGCCTATTAAACGTTTCATAACTTTCTTTATTCATAAAGGTTCAATAAACCTCTCACAACTACATTCTCGCTATAGTTCGGTTTTGCTTTATTAAGTTGTCGTTCTGACGAATTCATAGACAAAATGGCAAAAATACTAGCGTCTACGCTCCGTGATTAAAAAAGTAACGCATGTTATCCGCCAAAAGTCTCACTGAGTTGAATTTCTGTCATCTGGGTTTGCGAAGTTTTGTTTGATAATTTACTGTTTTAAATTGGAAAATATGGAAACAGAGACTTCTGTAAAAATGGCAAAAAAGAGAGACAGAAGTGAGAATTGGCTAAGCGAAGACAAGGTTAGCACACAAGTTCTAAAAGCTACACAAGTTTCAAAACAGTGTGAATACACCGATGTCCTATTTTAATATTTCCACCTCATTTCAAAGTGCTAATTTCTTTCCGTAGCATTTATTAAAGGAGTTGGTAAGAGAGAGGGTATCCGTAATTGAAAACAAAAATACGGATACCAACACCAATTCCAATAAACAGAAAGCTTGGGCAGACTTGTTGAACAGGTATGGTTTTTTATTGTAAGTCAATATACGATGCACTATTATTGTATATAAACATTAACATGTAATATTGTTACAGCTTTAACTGCATGTGTAAGGGGAGCAAGCGGAGCCTTTCACAATTAAAATCACAATGGGGCATCATTAAGATGCACCAAAAGCGGTTGAAATCTGCAGAGAGGAAGCAAATTATTGCTACAGGAGGCGGTCCACCGCCACCGCCACAGCAGGATCCTGAAAGCAGTGAAGACATCAGTGCGTGGCTTCCTAATGAGTTTATCATTGACACCAATGAATTTGATTCTGATCAAATCAATCAGGTGAATGTTTTATATTGTGTAGGTACCTATAGTTTATGATTTGCGCATTGGTGTTCTTCTAGTGTTCCATTCTGTACTCTCATATCCATTTATACAAGTATATCACTTGTATAATATTATATCCATATTAATAATAATATAGTTTCAGGTCAAGGTTGGAGAGGCCCCAGAAATGATCGTAGAGGTTAATCAGGAGGATGGAATTACACAAAAGGTAAATTAATATTTAACAATATAGGTTGATCAATGAATTTTTGATAGTCTATTGATAATTAGCCTATTTGATAATACTTTTGTTGCTTCAGGTCCTACCTGTAATTAATTATAATGAGAAAAAAGATGAAAATAAGAATAAGGTAAATATCATAATGACTTCATATCAAATACTAGCTAAGTGTAAGTACCTACAGGTTGATCAACTTCAACTCTGCAAGTGCAGTTTCTTTTCAATTTTTGTTCCTTGGCACCCGCTGAACTGGTTTTCACCCCTTACCTTTGCCTTGTTACACTGAACACTAATAAATATACATATAACATTAGAACAATAAATAAACAAAGTTAAATTCGAGGTTGGTTTTATCAATTTGTTTTGATAACAATTTGAGTATTGTCGTACCAATGCCAATGAGTTGATTTTAACAAGTAATATTATTCTAGGTTGTGTCTCCTCTGACCCATCGGCTAGGAAAAAGGAAGATTGGGAAAAAGGAAAACATGAACAAGGTAAAACAAATATTTATGAGCATCAAGGTAGTGGGAGCAGTCTTTGGATTTGAAATGTTTGTGTTAGTGCTTTTATATCCATCCAGACCTCAAATTGTGACAATGTGTTCAAATTCTCATAATTTGAGCATGCACTCACTGCATGACTTCAAAGCACACTTTTTTTTGTTACTGTACAAATAGTAAGTAAAATGAAACACCATCCTCCTCTAGAAACAAATGTGAAACTTGATCCCACTGTCTTGATGCTCAAAAATATTGTGTTGTTCACAAAATAATGCCAATTCATTATAAAACATTCAAATTATAAATTACTTTGTATTACAGATATCTGCTTCTGCTGCAAATAAAATAGCGAGTATCGAAACAGATTGTAGGAAGGAGCTTCACAAAATACAAATGGAAAATGAACAAAAAAAGGCTAGAAATATAGACTTGAAAGAAGTTTTAATTAAAAGAAAAATTGAATATTATGAGAAAAAATTAAATGCCTTACAATAAATTACATACTTTTTTCATTAATTTACTACATAATAAGTACATAATGTTGTTTGTTTTAGCTAAAATTTTCGTCAATAAATGCTCGCAAGAAAGCACTGTTTCCTCCTCTTCCTCTTCCAGCTTGATTAGTATGTGCTGCAAAATCATCCTCCTCCTGAACAATGTGATTTTCATCATCATTTTCTAAAACAAAATAATAAATGTTAAAAATATTGCTTAACAAATATAAACATGTTGATGTAAAGTTATAACAAAGTATTAATTACCTGGAACTGAGTCCTGCTGGTCTATTGCAATATTATGCAAAACTGCAAGAGCCACAATTGTTGGTTTTACATTGTGCATATGAACAGTGAGTCCACACAGCAAGCTTTGAAACCGTTGCTTCCACACACCAAAGCAACGTTCTACACAGTTCCGTGTAGCGATTTGAGCATGATTATATCTCTCTTCACGTGCATTCTGAGGTCGCAATATTGGTGTGAAGAGATATGGTTCTAATCGGTAGCCTGAATCTCCCAAGAGTCGCCCCCTAAACTCTCCTCGCTCAAAGCGCTCTTTAAGGGTGGACTCATTAAATATGCGGGAGTCATGTGTACTACCCCGCCATCTAGCAACAATATCTCTTATGTGAAGTCTAGCATCACAAGTTACCTGAAAAAAATTACAGTGATTTGAGACTTATTTCGTGGTTTGAAAACATATTATTATGTATTAAAAGTAGGTATCCATGCAACTGGGTCGAAATATCGACAAACAAAATCATTGTTTTACATCGTGGTATGTACCCGTTTTAATACATAATAATAAAATTACAGTGGTTTTACATTTAATACAAAAAGCTATTATGTAGATAAAAATTATGCATTAGGTACGCTACCTGGACATTCATGGAATAAAATCCTTTTCTGTTTATGTAATACTGAGCTGCATCACCACCGTATTTCTTTATTTTGATGTGAGTGCAATCAATACACCCCAGCACAGAGGGAAAATTTCTGATTTCTAAAAATTCCCTAATAACTTTTTGCTGTTGTATTAGGGTCTGAGGCATTTTAATATAAGTCGCAGAGTGCCGAGCTATTGCACGAGCTACTCTGGCACAAATGCGGCTTACAGTTGGTTGAGACAACCCATGTAAATCTCCCCCATCTTGTTGAACCTAGACACAAAAGAAGATACATGTTAGAAGAAATCACATATGTAAAGGAATATTTACATGAATAGAAACTTCGAAATTAAGTAGGGACTTACTTCACGACGTCCCCAGCATCTTATGGCAGTTAAAACTTGCAACTCTGGTGATGTGCCACAGCCTCTCAAATCGAGTTGCAAATCTTGCCTAACGAGATTAATTATAAATCTTGCGGTATCTTTATTGAAGCGGTATCGCCGTTTGAACTCAAGATCTGGCAAAGAAAACGGGTCATATCTCTTCTGGTACAGCTTCTGACGACGTGTAGGGTTTTCTATATATTCAATGACGGCAATAGCTTGCAGAGCTTGCATTGTGATAGGTGTTATCTTGGTATGATACACAGCAAATAATAAAATATGAACTTTTACAATAATACAATGTCACTTCACTTCACTTCTTATGTGAATGGCTTTACTCGTGCACTAGGCACAAATATTTTGCCAATGTCGCGTTGAAGGAGAGTACACACTACTGGAGAAACCTGTGAACTTGTCTCGCATTTGCTAGCATTCAGCCTGAGTTATTGGTTAGTTCTACAACAACACAAATAGAAAATATTAAATAAATTAATTATAATAGGTACAATTATTATTTACACTTAAATATTATTACTTACTAATAACAATTAATACATAAAAGTAATTAATATATCAAAAATATGTTTCCAGCACACCTATTGCAATGTCAAAAACGCAATAAAATAACCTCACTGACATTTCACTTCAAAACTCACAATCAAATTATCAGCTGTGTGAAGACAAGACGGCCATCTTGTTCTTTATTATGGGTTTATAGTAGGGTTCACCATGTTTTAAGTTATAGAGCCGCTATTGAATACTTATAGAGCGATATAGCACTATTGAACGTTTATGAATAATGTTTTTTGAGAACTTGCTTATAACAAGCTAATAAAGCTTCTATATCTTTTTATGAATAAGACCGTTAGACTTGTTATTTGTCAAAATATACCATAATTTATTTTGACTTAAATGGCATCGTTGCTACGAGTATGTTATTACTTATTACACATTGAGATGGATTAAATAAGTATTAAAAACAGACGAGAATCACATCAATGCGAATTTATCAGCAGTATGTTTTTCCAAACCGAAGCCACATTATTATTGTTCAGAAACCCAACACAATTAAATTAACGATTATTAGAAAATCTAACTGAAATAACAGCAACTCTATTATAAAAATAATACAATTACTCAAAGTCTCAAATCGCATATGGGGTGGGGTGCCCGTCTCGACAAAACCCCAAGCGAAATTTGACAGGGATTGCATTCCCCTGGGCGCTCCGACACGATGATCAATTTCCAGCTCGAAACGAAATAATATTCCATTCTGCGACCCCAACTGTTGTGGCTTTGTTTTAATTGGATGCCTTTTCATATTTTTTGTTTAAGATTTGTGTTTTCGCTGCGAATATATCGCTTTAATATACGTGTTTATAGATATATTTTTGATATTTATTTTACGGCCCAGGATACAAGTTCTATAAGGCTTTTCTGAAAATTACAAAATTGCTTAAATCTAAATGAAAATAATCGATAAGTTACTTTTTTTTTTCAAAACTACGATGCAGAATTTTTTAAGCTGGAGGTTGACTTTTTTATAATATAAAAGGATGTTGCAGTTGCAGAAAGATAAGCTGTATCTAAATATTGCTGATGAACTTTCGCCTACTCTGAATACAAAATAATATTTCTGCAGAAGTCTCTTCAAATATAGATCCTTCTTTCTGACTTTCAGTTCACAGCGATATTTAATATTTATAGATCTGCTGTTTGTATGTAGAGACCGAAAAGTTGTAGGTACGAAAAGGGGCCATCTTTATTGTGATTTATATCAGCACCCTTGGTCTAGGCGGAATAAATAATCAAAGGACGCCATCAGAGCAGGACATGTGCGCGTGACGTATCATTTGCGCTTTTGTACGCCCACTCATTATCGGCCGGCGGGCGGCGAGCGGCGGCCCGTAACCGAGGGGTGTTTGATGCATCTGATGTGCTGTGCTTAGGAGATCCTTGTAAAAGTTTTAATGTTCTAGTGTACTGCAGTTTGTGACGAGCTGAGACGTGATATTTGGCAAAGAAAATCGATGCTAAATTGAAAATAGGTCATGTTTGTGACAACAAATACCTACATTTTACAGTGCGGATTACTTTGCTGTGTCGGATTATAGCGAATTAAAGTTCTACTTCTTTCATTATCATGGACATCTGCAAAGTAGCGCCTGCTTCTATCACATATTTAAAAACTTTGAGAACAAAAAAAATGGCGTATAGTAGATATTGGTTTTGGTACATAGTTACTACAACTTTTATGGGTTACAAAAAGCTCTTTGTTGGGTTAGGTCAAGTAGGCGAAATCGTAGAAATAAACTTGCTCAACCACGGTACTTATATGTCTCTATGAATCTAGTGATATGGAGCACCACCACCACTAGTACTGGGTTTTTATAGACTAAATACCCAGTACTAGTTAATTAGTTGTATTGGGAAATCCTATAGCAGAAAACGGTAGACAAATCGTGCGACTGACTACATAATTCAATTGTGTTGATATTCCGAGTAAAACTGCATAGATTTTCCGATAATTGGCGTGACGCTCGCCCCTCTATTACGGAGTTTCCAATAGTAACGGAGTGTTTAATTACGTCATCGCGCTCACGTTGCTATCACGTTTATTTGCTACGTTGCTGTGTACCTACTGCGTTTCTGTGAATGAAATGATCGCGTATTAATATTTTAACTAGCTTATTGTGACTGTTACTTTGAAGAGGTTAGATCTAAACACCATGGAAAATCTGGAACGTGGAAGGATGAAAGCTCTATATAAAGACAATGTTCTCATATCATATACTCATATTTTAAACGCGAAAGTGTGCTGGTTTATTGGGTTGCCCTTAAATCACGCTGCAACAGAGCAATGGATCAACGTGATGTTTGCATGTGTATAGGTGAAGACTTGGAGAGTGGCATAGGCTACTTTTTATCCCGGAAAATTAAGGAGTTCCCGTGGGAATTATTTCACGCGGGCGAAGTCGAATGCACCAGCTAGTAATTATTATAGACGTACATTTCTAATCTATAACGATAATATGGTAGTATGGATGGTAGTTCTCGTCCCGACTCCTGATAGCGGTTCAAAACCATGTTTCATGGAAATCCTTGCATGAAACCTAACGTCCAGCTGTGGACGTGGAATAATATTATGGTGGAAACATAACTCTTTATCGCGTGCGATTTCCATGCAACCTTTATTGTTACAGTAATGACTTCGTAGGCCCCATTTCTTTAGTTGGCAGTCGCGACAGGCGGGCAGGTTGTGTGGTCTGCGAGTGTTAATTTGTCATCTGATAAGATCTCGCCGTGTGGCGCGCCCTCCTCATAGTTACCGGTTCACGTAACGTGACGGGTTCGCTCTGGTTACATAGGTTCTTTATTTTCTACTAGCTTATGCCCGGCATGCTTGGCAAAAGGCAAGGCGACTTGTGTGCAATATACTACGTTATAAAAGAGAATTGTGGCAGAAATCTTCCCGTATGTTCCGATTACCGACCACAATTGTACCAAAATTGAACTCAACCCGATAAACTATCTGCGAAGGCATAAGAAAATAATATATGGATGAACATAAATTTATATAATATTTTTGAAGCGATAATTCTAAGAAGCAGAAGAAATAACGAAGAAGTAAGTTGTGCGGTTAGAGTTCTGTAGTAAAGAAATGCCAATGATCTTCAAAGTTATTCTCTAACACATGTACCTACTTATCTAGGTACGTTTTACTTTGATGAAGTATTTGAAATGTATCACAGTTTTTATGTTAGTAGTGGTAGAAACAGACCAGTGAGGATATAAAGTGTTATTTGTCGGCAACTAGATATCAAGTCATCTGAAAATTCCTCTTAACCTTTACCATTAACAAGAAAAACGAAAGTTATTTATATCGAGAAAAGTAAATACTTGTTCACAATAAATACTTTCGTTGAATGTAAATGCGAAGACAGCCCGATGTATCGAGTCTGCCAAGATCACAAATCACAATGAAGCATTGGCGGCGGGGTCATTGGCCGAAATCGGCGGCCGCGCGACCTTGCGCGTCTCACCTACATACGGCCACTTTTGCTTTCCGGTCGCAAAAAATACGACAGAAACCTAGTGAGCGATACGTACAGCTTCCAATACGAGCACTGTATCTACAGATGCTGATAAGCGGCCATTCAAAACGCTTGTGCCAGATTTAATCCTATCGTTAGTTCACAGGTCAGGGTTTATGCCCGGTGTTATTCAAACTACTACGTACACATAAACATTTGTGTATTTATTACTGTATTCACAAACACTTGTGTATTTGAGAAGTTTAACCGGGTTGAAACTTGTATGGGTACTAAGCTTCTTACTACTTTTTGTTTTGTACGTGTTTTAGGGTTTCGTACCTAAAAGATAGGTTTGAAACACTTATGGTGCGACTATGTCTATCCGGTCACTAAAGACTTTAAATTTGGAATAGTTTTTGATAATGCTTACCCAACCTAATTATTACCAATATAATACTACAAATAACTTTTAAGCACAGTCAAATGCTTATAAATAAGAATTTAAGTTTTTCTTTCGGGATTATCATGAAAATGTCGGACTCATGGTAAACGTATCAAAAACATTAAAAATTAAAACCTTTAGCACGTATTAAACACAAAAAAACTATATGGTATTTAGCTTCGACTGCGATTTTTATTTCCTCCTTGAGTCAGAACTCAGATTAAGCTAAAGCCCTACCAATTGATTTTCATATCTCTAGTGCGGCCTGACTCTCTCTCTCTCTCTCTCTCTCTCTCTCTCTCTCTCTCGCTCTCTCTCTCGCTCTCTCTCTCTCTCTCTCTCTCTCTCTGTATTAGTTACAGAATAATTAAAATGAAATCAATGCCATTTCTTTTATAAAGCTTAACTTCTGAATTCTTATCTTAAATAGGATTAACGATCTTGACATTCAATTAAGATCGCCGTTTAAAATTTCGTACGTGCCTTAGAAAAATGAGACTTACAAAATTGGGTCAATTAGAGACAAAGCTTGTCTTAAGAAGTGTTGGAAGGGGAGTTTAAATATAGTTACTGTGCTTTTAAATTGAGAAGACCATCGGCAGCTTCGTACCTCGATTCCTATCAAACGTGTACCAAGTTTATTTAAATTGTGTTAACAAAAGCAGCAAAAAAATAAGACCTACTTAACGAAAAGTACAAAAATCTCCGACTATAAGTAAATACAAGTTAGACTAAAATTTCAAATAGGGCGGTGCTCTTCTTCTTTGAAACGCATAGCATGTGTGCGTAGCTCTGCGATAAGCAAGGGGCGAGAGACGAGGGTGCACCCTTGAAAGCCCGCCAACACCCCACCCACACATAGACACTATTCAACCATATTTCCACCAAAAACAAACCCTATTACAAAAAACAGTAAGATGCAAATTGCAATGCACAAATGCATCGCAATTTGGTATCCCAAAATATTTTACCTGGATTATTTAGTCAACACAACACAAGGTCCCAATACGAGTTAACCAAATGAATTCTCCCAAAATAAATATTTCTTGTGCGATCAGCTATCACCTGTATAAATATGTAGAAGCAGCTTAACCTTTGGACCCCCATATTGAGGGATAGTCAATATCCCTTGCCATTTTTTGCAGGCATGCTATTCAATAAGTACAGAGTAAGCAACTGACATACTTCTGCCTACCATGAATATAATATTTAAAGTCATAGCCAACTATGCTGTTTATTAAAATGAGGTATATTCCTCTGTCCCTTCTTCATTTCGTGTTTTTGTGTCGCCAAGAGCGTAGCCTATCTAGCGAACATGAGCGTAAGCTCAGACTTCACCTATGTCTTTCCCCGGGATGCAGCCTAAGTCGGTACCAAATTTCGTACCGTGAAAGCAATGAAAGCGTAGCAGGCAGGCAATATTACTATGGATTTTACTTTATTAAGTGAGCGAGAGTACGATATTTTGGAATCCAATGACCCTTAATTAATGTAGAAATTCCTCCATTTGTCACAGGACATTATTATAGAAATTGAGTTACGTGCGGTGAATTTAACATACGAAATAGTTAAATGCGCATCGGAATTGGGTATGGTCGTGTGTCGGTCAGTGCAGCGAGTCCACTGACCCTCTATGTACTACTTGAAGTGCGCTGGACCGCCTCTTGAAGAAGTGATAAATGATGATGAATCAATTTGATCATCGCCATTTTGTTTCTGGCACTGGTAACCGTTATAAGCAAGTAGTAACAAATCGGAATTAAGAAAGATTGATGTGACATCGATGATACCTAACCTAGGTTATGTTTAAAACTTTCGAATAATAAAAAATAGGATTCTAATAAATTCTAAAACATCAAAATATATATGGGCTATTTGTATAGTACCATAAATTTATCCGGCCCGGTGGCCAAAATTGGAACTTACTACATTTTTATGCCTGTTTAGTTTTTGGTTTTTATTTTATTTTTCATATATAATAGCGAAGCTGTCTCCGGGTCAGATAGTGGGATTGTAATAGGTGCCAATTTCAACTCCCGGTATGCTCTGTGAGGGCGCTTTGAATAGCACTAAAAAGAACTCATTATGTATGGCAGAGGCTGTACAGCGTATACTTGTGATAGAGGTCAGTGAGAGAGTGTCGGAGTCGCGTCTCGTTGCGTCACTGCAGCGGACCGGCACTCGGCTGGGGCAGGGCATTGCACCTTGCGTCGTGCCCGCCCGACTAGCACACGCGCCGTCTCGCTCCCTCGCCCACTTGCTCTGTCGTGTGTGATCGATTACAAGCAATCAACAGCTGATCGGCATAAAACTAGAGTCTAGAAACGTTACTCAATACTCATCACGCGCATTATTCCAACGTAATCATGTAAACACGTATTATATTAATCGATATCGTGTAGTTAGCTCATAATCGTCATTAAAATATCAGCATGCCCCGTTCTTCGTCAGACCACTTTCCCAACATCTTTGATTTCAGCGGCCAATAGCATCACCCCTTGCAATAATATAATTAATCATAACATACCCAATGCCAAGTCGGCTTACTGACGGTTTGGACTACGTCAGTAAGCCTAGTAGTAGCTTTTAAGATGTAAATTGTAATGTTATAGTAATTAATAGTTGTTTTTCTCTTGTGTTCCAGTGGAGTGGCGGTGCTGAGTCCGACAGAAAGCAGCGGTTGCAGCGGTAGCGACATCACCGAGCCGCGCTCGCCGCAGAGCCCCGAGTCGGGCTGCAGCACGAGCGAGGAGGGCGCGGGCGCGCGCATGCCGCCGTGGGCGAGCGAGCCGGCGCCGCCGGGCCCGCGACCGCGCCTCGCGGCCCAACCCGCGCCGCTGCGCCGCCCCAACCCGCCCGTTCACCGCCGCATTACCGAGTACTTCAACCACAAGATGAAGCCGCAGAACGGGCTCAAGCGCGACTCCAACGGTCTCACCGGCAACGATGACACCAAGAAAAAGTGCCTACCCAAGAATGGCGTCACGCACGACCTTGAAAAGTATATCTCCTACTTATCGCAAACTCTCAGCCCGAAAGTCCTACTCGATGTCGGGAAACAAGCCGATACGATGAAAAACACAATAACCCAATCGACAGCAGTTCCAACGAACACCCCTAAATCGGAGTTAACTAAAACAACATCATCGATAACTCCCATCAATGGAATAAAAGAAAGCAGTAAAGTTAAGCGTAGCAAGGGGACGCATACTATGAACGGTTTTATGGAGATCCGGCACGGGGTTGAACCGTTCAATAAAGAAAAAGAAAGGAACATGGGATACTTGAATGGTTTCAGCGACAATAGAAAACGAAACTCAAAAATGGCTCAGGCCCCATCCGCCAGCGCAGCGGCAAGCTTGAATAAATCTAAGGTTCCAATACCGGCGTCAAGCGAATCAATCGGAATGCGTTTAGCACCTGCAGTGTCCATCAGCCTGACACCAAAAAAACAATCGCCTGTGAAACCAGACTCGACCAAATTGAATGGCATCGTCAGTTCGACCACTAAGTTAGATAGCAGAATGAACGGCGTCACGTGTGGTTCCAATAATTTAAATCTAATTAATAAACCAACATCGACCAAAAAGGAGTCTGTTAAAAAGAACACACAGCCAACTAAAAGGACAAACCGTAAATCTTCAGCTTGCATTGCTAACAGTAAAAACTTAACTTGGTCTAAAGCTAATAATCTGAAACAGGTTCAGCTCCAGAAACAAAATTGTGTAAACCTAACACAAAATACACCTATAAGTACTCCTGGCGAAGCGAGTCCTGCACCAAAGATGAACATTCCTAATGGTGTTCGGCAAGTCTCCATGACTGTTAATGGTAACCTTGGGAATTTGAATGTACCTGTAGCAAATTTGCAAAATTGCCACCAGATCAATATTTCACAGCCTTGCAACGGCACGGTAACTCCTAATAATTTAGCTTCATTCGTCGTTCCTCCTAATGTAATGCTCACTACATTGCGAATACCTCAAAATGGATTGCCCGCACAAAGTTTGAACCAACAAGGTAATATTGCCGCTTTTAATCGATCAAATGTCAACGTGCCAAGCCCAACCAAGTTGAATGGTCAATTTGTTTTTCCATTGATGCAAAATATCAATGGAACTGTAGTGCAAATACCGAATTTAATGGCGAAAATGCCGAATTTCGTATTGCCTCAATCGCCGCAGATCGGTGCACAGAGGCAAGACCATCTACAGAACCAACAGGCTGCACAGTTTCTTATTAACGGAACCTTGTTAAAACTAGCGAATACAGTACAACCTACGTATCCAACGGCCAACAAAGCCGGTCCTGTCACTAGTCAGTCAATACCGGTGATGAACAAAAATATCCCAGGACTGCAAGCTGTCGGAATGACAGTACAGCCAAAGCCCAATAATTACACTGTAAACTTTAGTCATCCTGTTTTAGTACCGCAACCCGGATTTATCGTGACTTCAGTGCCAAATATGAATGTTAAGGAGACCTGGAGCTACACGAGCACTGGCTCCACGACATCTTCGCAAATAACGTGCTCAAACCCTATTGTCCACCACCAACCTCCTATGGTCGCGAACTTTACTAATCAAATGCTACGCGCGAGCAGTATACCCATAGCCCCAGTAAAACCCCCGGACAACCCCATCCAGGGAACGGAACCGCCTAGTAGTACTGTTAAGGAATCTGAAATAAGTGAAGTGAGAAACTTTAAGTGTGATATTCCATGGCTGTCTAAAACTGTTAATAATAATATTGTTCCATTAGATTCTAAAAAATTCCCATCGAGGCCTTTTGCACATGTTAGTAGTTGTTCAGATAAACTTGAAGAGTTGGTGAAGGGAAAAGCGGAAAAGGAAAACATAGAGAGTGAGAAAATAAGTGATGACCTTAAAGCGGACAGTACGTGTGACGATTTAAGGAAGATCGAAGAAGTCTCAAGAAGGGAGGAGACAATCTTTACACAAATTACTGTTTTAAAAGATGTTTCGTCAAACGTTCAAAATGCTGTGATAGAAGCTAATTTTTGTAATGCTACCACAGAGTCGACCGAGTCTGGCATCGGAACGGATAAATCTATCGATTCACCGAGTGACTCGCAAGCTAGCAAGGAATGTGACGAGGACTCCACGTTATCCTCTCTTAGTATAAGCGTGAGTTCAGTAGAAACGCAGAGTAGCCAGAAAAGCCCAATTCTAAAGCAACCTAAAATATTGCGGTTTCCGCCTAGAAGCCTTACTAAGCCTGAAAGTGATCGGAGGAAGTCAAGTACAGATACCAACAGTGTAACAATCTGTTTTTGGGAGAATTGTAAACGGGAGCTCGACAGCGATACAGACCTTTTGGAGCACTTACAGGTAACTATCATTTACAACTGAAATATTAAACTTTGTTTTACATTTCATGCTCAAACAATGTTGTGAGTCTAAAAAGTACTCGTTATTTTAAACAATCTGGTTTCTTTATAGACTGTCCACGTGGAATCTCAAGCGGGCAAGGAAAACTACGTCTGCTTGTGGGAGCATTGCAAAGTGCGCGGCAAACCATCGTGTTCGAGATTATGGCTGGAAAGGCACACGTTATCGCACGGCGGGAACAAGCCCTTCAAATGCATCGTCGACGGCTGCGACAGAAGGTTTTCCACTCAGGTACAATTACGTTCCCTGTTTGTTGTTTAATTTGTAGGAACCAGGATGCAGATCGCCAAAACGATTCCACAATGACGCACTCAATCCAGAGGGCTGCGGGGGGAGGTTTTATTGTCTAAATCGTTTTGACGGTTTGCTCTTTAGGTTTTTCCAATTTTACACTCGTTTTAAGTCATATTCATAACTTCGAAATGTAAACGTGAAATCCGTATTTACAATTTCGGAGTTATTCATATTGTTTTGTCTTTAATGTGGCTTTTTAGTCACGGTCTCTATATTTTTCAACAGCTATAATTTATCATCAGGTAATCACGCATCTGAACGCAAACGTTCTTCAGTAGTTTAATCGTCGCTTCCTCTTCAAATCAAATCCAATCAATGGTGATTGGATCATGATTATCGTTCGACAAATTTTGTAATCTAGACAATTTCTTCTCGTCTCTACAATTTCTTTATTGATACAAACTCTCGGATTGAATTGAATAGAATAGTTTTATGGTGTGATTCAATGACTGGTTGATCACGTGGCATATCACTAATCGATCCATTTTAATTCGCGACATTGCTTTTATCTTCATTGAAAATTACTTATTTTCTGATATAAACCAGATATGTATCTGAAAATATGTCATTTAAAGTATCCGTAACTAGTGCTCTTAAATTCTTTTTTTGGTAGGTATATAAAAAAGTGATTTAGCCACAAGGGATTTTGATTTGAGAAATTCGTTGCTGCGTTATTATAAGGGACGATAAAGTTGTATTGTGTTTTCTGTTCTAAGGGTGATGACTCTGCCACTACACGAAGTACCACCTCAAAGCTCCGCTTCGATTTATTTCCTTCGTTATACTATTTCTTCTTAAATACAGTCAATTGTTTTAGTAAAAAGAAGAGATTCTTCTGTTTATTAAAAATCGTATTGATGTTAGAACAATTTGGTTCACCTAATTATGGAGAGAATAGATTTCGCGCTTCGAGTACAATAGCATTGCGTTAAAAAATGCTGTTCTTTTTGTTTTCGTTTTGTTTACTTCGATCGACATAATGCTCAAAGATGACTCGGATGCAGTACGGTATTGGACCGCGATGAAGGATCTTTGGATCTGAATCAAGTATAGTGGTAAACCTTACAAATGTAACGATGATTGAACAATTTTCGTCACATTTGGACGGGTTTTCGTTTATTAAATTTTATACCTAATTCAATTTGTGTAGTTGCAATCTTGGTGAAAACTGTAGCTATGCCTTTAGTGTAATATTTTAGATTCAAGGACTTCTCAAGAAAGGATATCTCTTTACATCCTATCTGATTTCTCAGATCTGGTTCAACTATTTGTGTGTTTAACATTTTTCTTTCAACTTGTTTTATTTTATGCGTCACCCGTTTTGCTGTCAGAACTGTCACTGTTATTAATTATTGACAAACTAGATGATGCCCGTGACTTCGTCCGCGTGTATTAAGATTTTTTGATTCCCGCGGGAACTCTTTTATTTTTCGGGTTAAAAAGTAGCTTGTCCTTCCCCGGGATACAAACTATCCCCATACCAAATTTCATCAAAATCGGTTGAACAGATGGGCCGTGAAAGCGTAGCAGAGAGACAGATAAATAGACACACTTTCGCATTTATAATATTATAGTATGGATTACTTCAATTCCAATCTACTGCTACAAATATCTAGACAATTCTCAATTTCATCAATCGACCATCATCATTCATCACCAATTCACTAATGATTGACGGAATAGACTGTCACATATCCATACTATGGGGTTCCATAATTTTTAGACAATTTGTCCACAATTTCGGCACCGTCTCAATTTCGATGTATGAATTCCAGATCTTGCTAGAAAGGCACGTGAACCAGCACTTCAGCGGGGCGTCACCCAGCGCGGGCAGCGGGAAGAAGTCCGCAGACAGTGGCTCCAAGCTGATCCGACGGAATGGCAAGAAGCTGCGGTACAGAAGACAACCTTGGTCGGGTGAGTTGCATTATAACTTTCATACTAATATAATAAATGTGAAAGTGTGTCTATCTATCTGCAACGCTATCACAGCCCATCTACGATTTTGATGAAATTTGGCACAGGGATAGGTTGTATCCCGGAAAATTAAAGAGGCATCATCTAGTTATAAATAATTATTTAGGGCCAAAGCTCTGGCTTTGAAAGTGGGCCCTTCTTTTGTCATGTTGCAACAACTACTTCTTAAGGGCCTGGTTCCTGGTTTCTTACAAGTCTACCTAAGGTGGAGCGCACTTGCATAGAATATGCCTATTCACACTTAATTTGAAGGTTTTATTATGTAAAGAAAAACTTTAGCCAGAAGGGCATTTTTTACTTAATCCATCGTAGCAGGCATTCCGGTTCCCTCACGTTGCTTTCCTTCACCGTGATAATAATAATCAATTAAGATCTCAGCCGCCTCAAGAAAGTTTGAAGGTCGTTCGTGGGAATGAGTATTTTATTATCTAACAAAATTCCACAACTTATTTTAAACTTGCCTTTCCAAAAGTTTAAGAAATCCATTAAAAGTATGCTCCTGAATAAAAAGCATGGATTTGAATCGCTATTGCATTGCTAAGGACAGCGGTTACTTATGTATTTACACATTGATGTTTAATCTTTCTTGCTGGTTCTTCTCGGTAGGAATGGCATTCGGAACCAGTGGTAGATTCACTTGACGATTCAAAAGCACTTTTCAAAGTCTGCTTACTCGGTCCAGCATTGCTAAGGACAGTGGTTACTTATGTATTTACGTATAGATGTAATCTTTCTTGCTGGTTCTTCTCGGTAGGATTGGCATTCGGAACCAGTGGTCGATTCACTTGACTTGATTCAAAAGCACTTTTTTAAGTCTATTTGAATAAAAAAGATTTAAATTTAGAATTGTTCTGAACGCGTTGTCTGTTTTTGTTCGCAGCGCGCATGTTCGACTTCTTCGACCCGGGCATGATGGAGGGGCTGGCGTGGCGGCTGTCGCGCTGCACGCGCTGGCGGCTCGGCGGCGGCTGTCCGCTGCGCGAGCCGCCCGGCCGGCACACGCTCACGCTGCACGCGGCCGTCGGCGCCACGCGCTACAACGCGGCCGAGGCGCGCCGCGAGGCGCTGCTCACATACTACCCGCCGCATGTGTGAGTACACCCTTATATTACATACACTAACGCTATAGTTATTGAGTTTTTGTGAAATCTCCGCAAACTTCCTAACTGTGGGCTAGTACTGTGTTCCACGCCCTCGGAAAACACGTAAATCCCTACGGATTTACGTCACTACGGTTTTCCGACACGACCAAAGAGATATCAGAACTTATTGATATCTCTTCGGTCGTGTCGGATTTTCGCCCATCGGACTATGAGAATAAGGGAACAGAGAGTATGATGAGAGACATACACCCCTGCCTCGGTGAGCACGTAAAGCCATCGCCTGATCTATCTCCGGTCTTGTCGTCGATAAATATTTCGTCCCAATGAGAGTAAGGGAATAGAGAGTGCACCTGTGTTTTCGCACAAAATTGTGAACTATAAAATCTCCCGCGTAGATGGGTGATCTCTGACGATTTACTCCTCAGGAGTATAACACCGTTGACTGCGTTACTCCGGGTTACTATGTAAAATTTTGCCAGATAAACCCCAACAACTCCAACTAAACGCAATACCCAAACCCAAAATCCGTAGTCACTAGCTGCAAACCAAACAAATCAATGAAAGCTTTACTGTACGAAAAGTGGATGCTTTCAAAAATGCGTCTGGCGTTTAGGTGAATCTATTATTTTATATGGATGGCTAAACTTGTAATATGATACCTCCATACAAAGATTGTGGATTGACTTAACTCCTAATTTTAGAACTTAAAAAACTAGAACTTAAGGAGTTAAGAAGCACACGTGTAACTTTTCATTTAAATGAACGGTAGAATTCAAAACAGTCTTTTGGAATAAAACAGAAAATGTTATAAATTATCTGCATACTATCACAGATTAATATTAACTTTTATTTTATTATATTTTTTTTGAAAAGCTGCACTGGTGCTTCAGAATTCGAAAGCTTTTTTTTTATTTTTTATAAATAGTTTCCGAGTTTTAATATTGTTACTCAAATATATTCGTTATTTCAGGTAAGCAATTACCCTTGAGTGTGGAGTAACGTAGAGCCAAGCATTTTTACAAGTTAACTTCTTTTTTAATGGAAGTGTGGTTCATCTGATAATAAAATATACACTTTCACAAACATATCTCAATAAGTTTTGAGGTCCAAACAAAATATTCGTCAAACTAAACCGTCTTCTTTATAAATTAAGGTTTTTCATATAGATAAAACTATCCAAAGATCAATAACTTTTAATTATTTACAAATTTCATATTGCAAGAACGAAACTTGGACAAACTTACAGACAAAAAGTTCTAATCACAATAAATAACTTTTTAGTACAAAAAATTTAAAAAAAAAATAATTTTACATAGCTATTTATGAGTGAAAATATTGTTACTGTGAAAATAAACTTTTTTTTAAATTGTACATATTTTATTTTGGTTATCTTGCTGACAAAGGTTATTTTGTTCACAAATTAAAACTTATTAACATATGCGATTTCCAGCTCAAGAGTCAGGGTATATTGTTTTTAGGATGTTTGATTAAAACAGGTAACTGGCAAGGTGGGTCCAGACACTGTTTTAGCGGGCATTTCTGTTTTTTTGTAGGACTTTAAGCTTTAACATGGGGATTTTTATTAGCGATTATTATATTCCGTTGAGAAAAGTTCTAACTCATCTTAATGTTAGTGTAAATGTTTATTCAGTTTATTAACCGACTTCAAAAAGTAGATAGATCTCGATATGATGCCAATTATATTGAGAAATCTTACAAAATTTCTTAGAGAAATCCGTTAAATCAGTTTGTACCTTCTGTAATTGGTCAGGACATTTGAAATTCCATCCATTAATTTTTTATAAATTGAGACAGATTAGTAATAACAAAATACAATTCATATTCATGAATTTTGTACTGTTCAGGCAAAAACTGAATAACCGTGTGATTGAGACTCATATAAATAAACTAAAATAATTTGGTTAGACTAAGATTCTAATAGAAACTAAATAAAAACTATGGAATAATAATATAGTTTGGACCGAGATTTATATATAAATTTTTGAGGTCGGTTACGATTTTGGTTTCAATAACTAACGTTTTCTATTTAGTTTCTTATCATCTACTGTCATTGTAAGTTTATTATTTCTCACCTTGTAGGATTTGTTGCATCGATAGAGATGAGGTATTGCCCAAAAAATAGTATGAACAAAAATTTTTAAATCATATTTGGACCAGAATCATACTCGTATTATTGTATGGACAAATCTACTAGTTCGAAATTAGTGCAAGTGGTAATTTGTAAATCTATATGTTCCTGTGTAGAAAAATATATGAGATCTCGAAACGAACGCAAATAAACAGTTATATCGGATTAATTTTACTATTAATTAATTAAAAGTATTAAGGCTCATACCCACGCCAACGAACTTGAGCATTTCCTCTCCTCATTCTTGCGAACACAGTATGTGGGTGCGACAGGGACGCATTGCACTATAATTTCACAAAAACAACTAAATACACCATAACTTTTTTGGGATATCGAAATTAAATAAAGTGCTTCTACGAAATTGAGGACAAATATTTTATCATTATAATTATGTAAATTTTGTTTTAATACCTGCAAAGCTATAAAAGTTATAAGGCATTATTAGTGAAAAAACGCTTTTTTGGTACGGTTTGTATTTAATTCAATAAATAATATTTTGAAAAAATAATTGTACAAAATTGAAGATGGTGAACGAAAGTAGCACATATATTTTTTTCAAAATTTTTTGAAGTCATTTGAACCAGCTGAATCAAGTTGAATTACAGATATTTTAGATCAAATTTTGAAGGGAGCCCCTTTACCTTTCAGATCTCGCGAATTTGACCTCGTATTTTTTGCACGGTGTCATATTTCGCGACCCGCGAACCACCCGCGCGCCCCTCGCGCACCCCGCATGCATCACGTTTCAGAAAAACGCCTACAAAAAAATACCCAGACCACTTGTCATGGTTCTGTAAACGGCATTGGCTTTATTTATAATATATCTTTATGAAGGTATGATTTATAGAAGCTGAAGTTTACAAACAATTACATATAAACGGAAAGAATGCGCCAACGACCGCGATAACGATCGCGATTTTTCAAAAATATATTTTCCCGATAAAGATATTACATTTCAGTGATAATCCAGTCTAACACTGCACTCAAATATATGTAAAAACATATTGTATTGAGTTTTTATTTGTATTTGTCACCACTTGTCATAACAAACAATAAACAACACAAAAAAAACTCAAAATGTAGGCACAGATTCAAATGACTTTTTACCATAGCTATTTTATTTTTGTTTGTTTTCGCACTTGACGATTTTACTGTTGCAGTGTAAAGATTACTTAATAGACTTCTCTATGGTCCAAAGTTGTACAAACAAAAATAAACTCTATAAATAAGAAAAATCAGTTTATAATGGTCTGCATACTATATGGTCGGTTTACGTTCATAAATAATTTTAAAATTAGTTCTTTTATCTGTGCAACAGATCCTATATAATTTCCATCACCATTAACTTATATTTATTTTGCCTAATTTGTGAATAGGGATCACGTGCATCTTTTTGATCAAATTTGGTTTTCCAAATTTTAAATACTTTCTTAGAATTGACATATCTACATCCATCCAGAATAAACACTTACAATGAATTGTACAGTTTCAATTCAATATAAATGTTATGCAACTGATCCTTAGGCCTGAATTCCTCCTACACCGATGTTAGTAGCGTTCATCAGTTGCACATTTGAAAACATAATACTATTGTAATCTAATGGTGTTATTGACCACCATTGTCCATACTTAAACACTTACAACTGAATAATAGTTGTGCAAGAGACATACGCGACGGTCATCAGTGTAAGAGAAATTCAGGCCTTTTGTTGCTTCTTGAGGGCTGGCCATGTAGATGATTATATTAGATCAAGTACATGGCTTGGTTACCAAATAATGCACACAGAGCTTTTTATACAAAAGTTGTAAATAATTTTGTTTTAATCATACCGACAGTCCTTATGAGTAAATCCTAGTAAAAACATAATGCTTGGCATGTGTTTACCTTACATTCACTGGGCCACACAGAAGCAATCAAATCGGATGAGTTGCTAGCATTTATACGTTTGCAATTTTAAGTTTTATACACAGATATGCATTAAAGCGTTATATACCGGTAAATTTTTTTTTGTTCAATATCCATCCATGAATTGGTTTAAAATCCATCATCCAAAGAGTATTAACCACAAGGAGTCCATATTTAAGAAACTATTAAAAAAAGTTATTAGTATTTCTGATTGCATAGGTTATTACAACGTAATTGCTGTAAGTTTATATACTCCTTGTAATAAGGTGGATTTAATAATAAGACTTAGAATTTACAAAGTTTTTGCTAGCAATTCCAAGGGTTGCCTGCCCAGTTTGTTTTCGTTCTTTCTATCTCCTATCACATGAGCTTAGACATAAAAATCTAACCACTCACTGTAGTATGGTGCTTGTAGATTCCATTTTTATATGATTTTTTTAGCAATCATTAGCTGGCATGATTTCATCACTTCTCCTTCCATTTGAGATGATAATAGTTGCATTATGGGCGTTGCAACCTACTGAACTGCAAACACACTCCCAAATATAAATCGAAGTTAATAAAAATATTTCGATATATGTGCTGTTTTGAACCAAATTGATTCCAGATGGCGTGGAGTTGTGTACTTCTGTGTTTTTGCAGTCACATTCTGTGTGGCGATTCGTTTTTAAAGTATTAAAATGGGACATTTGCATTTCAGGATCGAAGACGAGTGGGTTCCGGAGAACGAGGTGAAGAGAGTGAAGAGGGTGGAGATATGCCACCTTCCCGCTCACACCAAGGTGCTACTGTACGAGCAGTTTTGCAGCTCGTACCGCAAGACCCCCTCCCCCCCTCCCACGAGGAAAGCCCCCGTCGTGACGTCACAGCCCGTCCGCCTAATGCCGGCCCGACAGTGCACGTCCTCGAGACTCTTGAACAATCTAATAGCGAAGCAGAAGAAGGAAGCCTACGACTGCAACGCTACAAACATGCCAATGGAATACAAAGAGGAAGACCGAAGCGAGAAGGTCGAAGTGAGCGGAGCGAAGAAGAGAAAAATGGGAAGACGGTACGGCGGTAACTCTTTCTGGCCGTGTGGACGATAAATTAAGAGGTTTTCGGGACCGTGCTACACTATCGTCGTGTTTAATTTCATTAGTTTTAATTTCGGGAACCGACCGTCTCTATTCGACGGGAGTATTTCGGATTATAGGTATTTGACGAAGTCTTTCGTAGACAGATGTTTGGGACGCGATATCACGACGGGTAATGTAGTACCGTCCGAGACAGATGTTGATTCTCCGGCGTCGCGGCCGCAGCGGAATAGACATTGTTAACAAGACTGATCCTTACTTTTTATTATCGATATCGGAACCGCGATCTCGAGCCTCGGATCCGGTGTCGGGCGAACAAAATTGTATATAGTTTAGGCGGGAATGTAAAAAGGGACGTGTATATTAGGCGATTTAGTTTAATTATCGACTTCGGGATCGCCGGAGGGTAGCGGACGGATTAGTCTGAGTAGCTGTAAGATACCTTTTAAGATGACGACCAGCGATTTAGTATCACTGCCAATTGTAAATAGTATAGTCTTAATAGTTGAGCGCGATTTTATTTAAGGGCTTAGGTTTTCGTCTCGTGCGGGCTTTCTCGCTTTGCTTCCGAGGGCCAGCGGACGGAGAGGTTTATATGTCGTTCGGTTAAGCGTGATCGAGTATCACCAAGTGCCTCTATATAGCACACCGGGCTGCCCATAGACCATACTAATAACACACTATAACTCTTGCCGATAAAAAAATGGCGGCGATAATCGTTTTCTCTCACTTGCACAGTTCACATCAATAGTGTGTAAGTGAGACGGAATGATTACCGTCGCCTCGATTAAACTTTTCGGTATTGGCACGAGTTAGAGGTGTAAAGCAGTTAAGTTTTGCAATACAAAACATTTACGTGTCGTTTATGATACTGTTAAATTGCTTCGTAATAATTGTTGTTGTTGGCGCGATTTACGGTTTTCTTGCTATTGCATTTTAGCCCATAGCGAGACAGTGTCAATCGATCGGATATCGTTGTTTTAGCTATCGAAACTGTCATGCCAGGCGTGTTGATTCGTAATCTATGGACAGCCCCATACCATAGCAGTGTTCACTTTATATCAGGTTTACCGCGTAGTCATATCAGCGCAGATAGTTTTAGAATCCCGTTTTAGTGATCCACTTTTTATAATCACGTTCCGTGTATATCGAAGTATGTGTTTGACGGAATCAACAGCTGTCTGACATCGATAGTCAATGTTTTATTTGGCGCATCACTCTTGTTGGCACATAGGTTGGAAACTGAAATATATTAACATACAAAATTTTTGATTGAAAATACATAGTTTTTCAGAGATATCTAACTTCAACGTTTTATGATAGTTTTACTGTAGATGTTTTTACAGCTCTAAACTTTAAAATAGATAGGATCAGATTATTTTGAGCTATTTTTTCCATTAAACACTGTTTTGCAATTTAAAAAAGTATTAAAAATAATAATTGTGCTATATAACAATCTAGCACAATTTTTAAGTGATTTTAGATACTTACAATTTTTTTTTCGTAAGAATTACTCGATCAACCCGAGGGTCTACTTTATAAATTTTGAAAATAAGTAACTGTTTATCGAAATGAGTAACTGTTTATCGAAATAATGTTTTTATTTTTTTTGTATCAACCATTTGCCTTAGAGTGATGCGGCACGTACGATCACTGCCACCTATATTGTTGTATTCGGTTGTAACGTATATTCGACTTTGCATCGACAACTTAACAGTTAGCAATAAACAATTTGTGATAAGATACTTGAATGGTTAAAAAGGTGTTAATAACGGCCGATATATTCAATAATTTTCACGCGCAAGATGTTTTTAGCCGTGTTGTTTTTTTTTTTTTGAAAAACATACAAGTTTAGCTGTTTTATAGTGTAAGGGGGAGTTTATAAACCTGGTTCAGTCACCGCAAAGACCAATTTGTCTAAATTTCAACTTGTAATATGAGATTTTTTTGAAATATTTCTAAAATATTTTTTTGAAATACAATTTTGATGAAATAAACTTTACCATGCTGTACAACAGATTTACAAATATCTAATGAGTTGACATATTTGACTACAATGAGTCATACCCTGCAGTCCTAGCATAACCAATGCGACAAAACTTACCTGCGAGCGCTTCAGTCGAACTGATCGTGGTAGGACTACAGTGTAAGGCTGCTATACTCGGGGACTTATATTACCCATTAGTTTGACAATTTTTCACTATACAAAGGAAAAACGTTCAGGAATTTTATTGTTGTTTATAATGGAATTTCTAATGGTTTATATAGTAAGGACAACCCCATTTGTTTTATCTAGTATGATTACATCGTTGCAAAACTAATTTTAATTACTTCCTGGACTGCATCCATGCTAGACAGTTTAGATGTTAGACATTTTGGATGGCCCATATACAGACGTCGATGCCTTTTTAGCTCTAAGGTATAATATACAAGTGAATGTTAAATGGTAGTGGACGCTTATACTAGCTTTTGATATACAGCTGAAATCTCGAAGTCTACGGAACTGCTAGACGATTTGCCAAATTTTTAATAGTAATTTTATACTTTTATCCGACTTAAAAAAATAGGAAGTTTAAAATTCGTCACTCAAATAGATTCTTTAGATGAGATATTTCAGATTCTCTGTCCGTCGAGCAATGTCGGTTACTTTAGTTCTTCTACAGAAGTTTATCAATGGACTTTCATATTGAAATAAGTTTGACGTTTGGGAGCTCGTATAAGCGTCCATGGTATACAAAATTGTGTTCTGTGCTCACGCGATCTCGCTAGTATTTTTTTAGTTAGTGCCTGTAGTATTAAGTTAGGACGAATTGCGATGTCGGTGCGTCGAGCCATCCCGATAGCTTGCACAGACAGCGCGCGACACAAACCATGCAGCACAGCACAGCAGTACGTCACAATGAATGCGTCACGACATACAGTATACGGGGTTAATTTTTAAATACTCATAACCCCTTAAGGCCTTGCTTAAGGGGGTTTGTACTCAATACTGAGCAACTTTTGTTCTTGAAAAATTCTGAGTGAAATAAAACTTTCCATACGAAAATAGAAATATTTGAAATTGGCTGATCTAAGACAGAGTTAATCCACGCGACACGCGGTTGGCGCGCGACTAGTCGCCTTTCTATGAAAAACACAGGGTTGCAGAGTGTCATAGTTAAATTACTGAATTAAAATTAAAAGTTTTGTTTAGTGATTTTATTATAAAGTTATTGATAGTTATATAGTTTACAAAATTGTTCAGTATTGTGTAGACAAGTTGTCCATGAGGGGTTATTAATTGTTATCAGTGACTTCAAAATACTGCCTCATTGTGACGTTCTGTAGTCCAAGAATAATCAGTGCAACGCTTATTTTCGCGGGTTTTACATCGACAATGTTTTGCCAAGCCGCGAGAGAGATGTGTCGCATTGAACGTGCTTGGGCGGTTCCCGGCGCGCGTTTTGTCTAAAGGCTAAGTGCGAGATCTATAGAGCGAACTTGGACTTTGCATAGACATGGTTAAAGCGAGACAGATTTATGTTACTCACATAAGTCCATCTCGTTTTAACTCTAAGTAAAGTCTGAGCCAAGTCAAAGTACGCTCTAAAGATCTCAGCATTCAAGTGTCGTTCGCCTCTCAAATGGGTAGGAAAGGGAAAGGTATATTGTTGTTGGTTCATTTGTTAGTGTAAAGCGCCCTCTAGCGTTGAATGTAAATGGACACGGAGTTGAAAAGCAAGCAAAGTATTTAGGAAAGGTTGCCAGCTAGGCTATTCAGCTAATTGCACATCTAATACGCCCTCGAACTTGGAAAACATTGGCTTCTATCTGTCAACTATTATTTGAAAATTACGGTTTTCTAGGATAATACTTCACTAATGTAACAATTTTTCTGTCTTACTTACACTGTCAAGAAGTCTTAGAACTACAAAGTCTAAATATAGGAAATATATTGAATAAAAAAACCAACTTCAGTTATGACGTCACAATATGGTAGAAATTCAGTCCTATCCTTAGTTTGTACGCGTAGTTACTGCATTCGTACACGTCATATTTTCTCAAAACGTTCGGTGCGTGCAGATTACGTAATTTCTATTTAAATGAACTAAAAGGTGCGAATAAATCGGCGTGTACGATTTTAGTTGACAGATGTGCAAAGAGCTGATATGGGCGCGTTTAGATGACTAGGCCTGTTGTCTGTCAGTTTATACACAGCCTTAGGGTTATTGACTATAATTACTAAGCTATGTGTATAATGAACATAAAAATACAGTCCACTTAAACAATAAAGAAGCGAATCGAAAATGGCGTCGTTAATCATTCCCTCTCACTGTGGTTTTCGTATGTGAGTGAGATATAATAATAAGCGCAGTTTCGTTTCGATATGTTTCTTTATTGGCATAATTGATGTTGATAAGTTGATTTTAATTGAAAGATTTAGAAAAATATGGTTTTTATTAGGGTCTTTAAAGTCGAATGACTTATCCACTTGCTACTGTACATTTGTTAGGGTGCGTTCCGACTGTAGTGGAGCGGAGTGCAGGCGAACTACTTAGATTGAAGATTTGAATCATTTTATCACAATCAATAACCTGATTGGTCTTTTGAACACGTATCCCGCCCGTTTCAGTGTAGACGCACCCTTATGTTGCACCAATGTTCCAGAATAGTCAATTTCCCTATCAAAGCTGGCTTGTATGTGAATTTGTAAAGTCGCTAAAATTATAAAATAGAAAATGTAACTCGAGTACGTTCAGGGTTGTATGACTATCCTTGTCGCTTACGAGGCGTTGAAAAGAGACGGCAATATGCAGTCTTGAACGTAGTCTATGTAGGTTCAAAGAAGCGTTAGGAAAATTTCAGTAGTTCGAGTTGGTGCCTGAGTGTCGATTGGAGTGATGGCAAATGTATGGTGTTTACTTATGGTCTGTTTCGATGTAATTTGTAAGGAAATAGTAATTAAAAAAAAAAGTAAAAACTAGCTTTTCGATAGTGAGTTTTGAATTTTTCGAAATAATATATTAAAAAAGGTAGCGAATAATATTATTAAGTAATCTACATTAGAGTCATGTAAAGATTTTGATACGTCGAACACGCGGTAAAGGTGAATATAAAGATTCACAAGCAATAATTGTAATGTAATAAATGTATAATATTTGTTTACTTTTGTATCGAATTAGATTGAAACAGGTTATACGTATAGATTCTTTTTTTTTTGGAAAGCATCCAAAAGTACTGATTATTTGTTTTTAATTTAATTAAAAATTCAACTAGACTAATTATTTTTCGTCAGCACTGATGGTAGTGCCATAATATTTTATTGGCTCACTTTTTTGTGTTTAAATTTAATTTAATAGTCAAATTCGACACCAAATTCGGAAACGACGAAATTATAGATTTTCGATTGTGACCGGCAAACATCTTGAAAAAATTGTAACAATCTATTTTTGGGCCTAAATGCTCTTTGGTGAGGATTTCAAACGCATTTGGTTGATTCTTGGCTTTGAATCTGCCCTTCAAGTGTTGCATCAACCCCCAATGTGTAGTTTTTGAAGTGAAACTTCTTTAGAGTCGTCGTGATTTAAAAATTGGATGAAACGAAAAGGTGAAACAAAAAAGGGACACCAAAAAGAGACAAAAATATTCATAAATCAATAGGATTTAGCCTGCGAGAGAATGAGATAGAATACAAGTTATATTTATCTCATTCTCTCGTAGGCTGCTTTTTCTGAAGTTTCATTTCTGCCGTGTGTGAATTGCACACACACACTTTTTTGCTCAAGATGTTTGCCGGTAGCTATATACATATAATTTTGTTGACTTGTTTTGATCTCAATGTGCGAGTAATCGGCAGTGAAACGGGATTTTGTGTTTGTTTGTGAAGCGTCGATGCGCGGAGAGATGCGTTGAACTGTATGTCTTCCTTGATATGAACGGCTTAAAATGGACTGGACGGATTACGTCTATAGGTTATCATCGGCTTCGGTTTTAAAATACAAGATATGCAGTTTCATAGAAAAACTAATACAAATGAATGAAATGACTCGAAATATCAACATTTATAATATAATTTAGCAACTATTTCATACACATCGTGGTACATGCATCAAGTTGCTACCATGAAATAAGTTCATGAATAAATTAGTCGGTTTTGATTATGGCAGAACTAAAAGAAATAAGCGTTATTATTTATAGTGTTATTAAATGTGTTTCTTTAAGTTAGTATGTATTTTGCCAACTTTTGAAATACATTGCGGCAATGTGAGATTGCTTATTTACTTAAAATATTAAAGCGAGTACTCATTTCTTAAGGATCAAAATATCTTGTACTTGATCGATCAAAGGGTAACTGACTACTTATAGACGGAACCCGTATTCGCGTCACATGCCGTGTGAGCATTGCCTTTACCTATAGAAGCAATAACTATATTTATCAAGTTGACGCCATTCCCTTGCACTTGGACGTGTATGCTACGAGTAGAGTCATAATTTGAGCGTGAAATAAGGCCTATACAACGCTTCAGTACAAATTGAATTTTTTTGCTATTACTTTGAGAATTGAATTTGGAAACTTTTAAATACCGGATACCTTTAGAATTAGATAAGCCGTTCGTTAGACAGAGTAATATTTTGTGATCGTGAACTTAGCCGGCGGGCATACATTTGTACGCGAATCATTATATTTGAACACTGCCGCAATAGTCATAGAGAATTGTGTCCAGCGCGAGTTATTTTCGTCGCGCAGGAAGGCGCGTGCCTTCAACTAGACTTGCTCAGCAAAATAAGTTGTAATCTATAAGTTATGATGTAATTGTTTACGGCGGAAGGATCGCTCAGTTTCACGAAGTGTTCTCGAGGAGAGCTGATGCTTTCCTCAACCGACTGTGTCTGATACGCATTTCGTTATTTCCTGTGTGGGGACGGGCGTGGGGAGGCGTGAATCACATTACGGCTGCGAAGCCACGCGTGTACAGAGAACGGCGATAACTGGCCGACGGACGGCGCCGCTAGGCAACATTAGTCTTGAGATTGTAGAAAAATGGTAGACAAATAGCCGCGACTGCGGCCAGGCTTCGCGATTGTAAATAGTTAAGTATTTATTGCTAAGTATTCTAGCAGAGGTAATTTGCTTCGCGCCTGGGGGAGTGAGGCACCGAGCCCGGCCCGGTACCGGAACGAGACCGGACCGGCGCGGCCCGGGCTCGGTTACAGTAGTGTTCGCGAGTTGTCTTTCAACATGTTTCCTATATGCGTTGCGTTTATTATATGAATGTTCTCCTTTATTGTAAATGGTTGAGATCCGATAGTACTATGTGGAGCCTGTATCCCGAATAGTGTGCACTACTTATTATATTCAATTTGTAGATATTTAATTATATATAGCATAATGTTAAAATTCTTATTTTTTTTTGCTTGGACCCTCGACGGTGGAATCCGAAAGTTGTAATTATTAATTTGGACCCGCGCGCGGGCTATCTACCTCAATTAATTTATCACACATTTGGGCATAATAATAGCGAATGTTACGTTAATCTCGAACCTTGTAATTTGTTCAATGTAGTGATTATAAGATTTTTTTTTGAATACGATCATTTGTCCACATGTCACAAGTACTGTATCTTATATTAAATACATATTGTATGATTGATTATAATGTGTTTTATTCTGCATGACAATCTCAGTGGTGTATTACCCTTTTCAAATGGTAACGGGTGTGGTTTTACGCCTTCTGCTGACTTCATTCATGCACAGTATCTTGCTATCTTAACAACTTTATAGAGGTGTCAAACCATGCCTGTTAAGTACTTGAATAGGACAATATCTACCGTTCAGTAAAACGAATCCTAAATCTATACGTAGGCTATACGTAGTACCTTCTTATTATTTCCATGGTTTTACCATAAGTTACAACCAGTGGCGTGCACAGGTTTTGAAGATGGGGTAGGCATTAATTGGGCAGAATACGCGTTCAGATTTTTTGATGAAATATGAGCATTGACGTATTTCCATTTAGGTAAGCGGTGCTTTTATGCCTGTATGAACTGCACGCCACTGGTTACAACGATAGATAGAAACTCAAGGTGCGATTCCACCAAAATTTTGTGCAGGAAATTACACATAGGCTGCTTTTAAAGAGTTTCCGCGGGAACCAAAAAATCTCAATCCATGGGTGAAGTCGCGGGCATCATATTAATAAACTAGACGATGCCTGCGAAATTTAAGTTTTTCTTTACTAATTCCCCCTTCCTTGGGATGCAACCTATCTCAACTAAATTTCAGCAGACAGACAGACACACTTTCGCTAGTACTATGGATTACTTATTTCTATCATGTTATGAAAACAATATGCACCTACTTATTCCATGTTTTCTTTGGTGCGAGGTCGTTTGATGCGCAATACCTTTGACATTCGAAACTTTGTGCATAAGTAGCATAATAATCTGCCCAGGAATTTTATGGCGATGAACGAATAGGTACCTACTTAGTACTTACTTACACAAGGAAAATCCGTAAAGCTAAAAGGATGATAACGCTTCATCTACTTTTTATTTTTTTTTTTGTTTATTTTTAGTGTTCCGACCTCAAGGGAAAAATAGGAACCCTTCTACGATCACTTCGTTGTCCGTCCGTCTGTCCATTTACTCGGGAACGCGTGGAGGTATCAAGTTAAACTTAATATCAAATACTTAGGACTAGGGTCCCTGAAGTCCCTGGAGTCTGAAGTCAACGCAATCGAAAGATACGGCCGTTTATGCCGCATAAACGCGAAAGTTTGTATGGATGTTTGTTACTCTTTTACGGTTTTGTTACGTTGAACGGCTGAACGGATCTGCATGAAGTTTGGCACAGGGATAGATTATAGGCTGGAATAACACATAGGCTACTTTTTATCCGGAAAATTAAAGAGTTCCCGCAGGAACCAGAAAACCACAATCCATGCGGGCATCAGCTAGTTTAGCATATCTTTACACGCCAATAAATCAAGACCTATAGGGTAGGTAGGTACTTCCCGTTGACCTAGAATCATGAAATTTGAAAAAAGCAGTCTCACAGCACAAGTATAGGAAAAAAACGGGCCAAGTCGGTCGGAGTCGGACTCGCGCACCGAGGGTTCCGTACAAAACTGTTAGTATATTTAAGTAAAAGTTATAGTATTTTTATTCCACTTATCTATTTTAATTTTAATTTAATACCTCTACGCATTCATGCGGAATGGGGTAGTTAAGTTTAAAATTATTAAAATTATTTTTATTATATGATGTAACTAAAAATTTATGTTTTTCGCAATTCTTCCTATATCTGTGCTATAAGACGTTGCTTCGAACCAAGTTTCAAGATTCTGAGTTCACGGGAAGTAACCTGTAGGTTGTGATTCCCTTGCGAGTGTCGAAAATTTGCATAAAAATAATTTTATTATATGATGTAAATAAAAATTTATGTTTTTCGGAATTCTTCCTATATCTGTGCTATAAGACGTTGCTCCGTACCAAGTTTCAAGATTCTGAGTTCACGGGAAGTACCTACCCTGTAGGTTTTGATTCCCTTGCGAGTGCAAGAAAATTCGAAAATTAGCAGCTTAAACGGCTGTATCTTTTGATTGTGTTGGCTTTGAAGTTTGATTTTTTCACAACTCCAAGGGACAGTAGACCTGAGTATTTGATATGAATTTCAGCTTGATACCTTCATGCGTTCCTGAGAAAAAGGGTCTTGACACACAGACGGACGGAAAACGAAGTGATCCTATAAGGGTTCCGTTTTTTCTTTTGAGGTACGGAACCCTAACTTGTGGAATAAATAAAACTGGACGAAACTCATACATTATGAGCGATCCTTATGAGTAATATGGATCCTCAAGGATAGGTACCTTTTCCACGTCATAGTCAGAGTAAACTGTAGGTACATAGTAGGAAATCGGAAATCAGCCCCCCGATCGTTTCATAGATGCCTGCGGGTCAAAAAGCATGTATTCATACATGAACTCCATAAACAGTTCGAGAAATACGTTTAAATCTGTCAAATGATCACGATTTGCTTAGACAATTTAATTGGACCTCTTGTCAGTTACCACTTCGTTGAACTAAGTAAGTACATAATAGCATTATGTTCGCCGCATGTGGCAGTTAAAATGAGCTAGGTGGCGAAAATGAACATTATTCAGTGCAGCGGGAATGCATGCGCCTGACGATTCACAGGAAATACGATACTGCACCCGGCAGGTATGACCAAGTGCGACCCGCTATCATACGATATGTAATTTTATTCCATATATTTTAAATTCATACATATATAATATGTAACTAGCTGATGCCCGCGACTTCGGCCGCGTAGTTTAAGCTTTTTGATTCCCGGGGAACTTAATTTTCCGGGATAAAATGTAGCCTATTTCACTCTCCAGGTCCTCAACTATACCCATGCCAAAAATCATGACGATCCGTTGTTATGTTGCAGCTTGATTGAAGGACAAAGCCATAAACCAACAAACCAACAAACACACTTTCGCATTTATTACAATATATAAATGCTGCTCTTTAATATCTTCCATTGTTTATACGAAACTAATTAACTTGTTAGGAACCCCTAGTCCCATACCCACTGAGTAGAGACACCACCCTTGCTATAAAGCTGTGCCATCAGGCGATTAAGCGTTCCGGAACGCTAAGCCGTTTAGGGATATGGATTTATCTGTTGTACCAATTACTAATTGTTTGAATTAAATATTAATAATATGACTGCATGTTAAATCAACTGCTCTAAGCTTCCTAAATCGTTCCCATGCCTGTTGGAGGTAGACTATTCCTACTATGTAATAATTTTAAGATCTCTAACTAAGTATATGTATCAGTCAAACGATTTTAATGAATCAAATGAAAGTTGCCTAGCCTCGCAGTTTCGCGGGTTTCTATTACTGTAACTCCACCAATTGAGGTGGCAGACCTAGAAATTGTATGAACAAGACTTGAACCTGAAAACTGAACACTGCTTCAAACTAGCGGTGGTACATTGATTTACAGGAGAGAAAAATCTTCTTTGTACTCGCTTTCCATGCGATTCGAACATTTCATGGAGACGATTAAAGTAAAGACGAGGATTAAAGTAATCAAGAATATCATTTGAAATACGATACCTACCGCAAAATAACGTGATCCAAATCTTTATTTGATTGTTTTACATCTATACTTAAAGTTTCGTTATTCTAGGCCGAGCCATTTAAGAGAAAAAGCCTTCTTTCTTCATGACTTAGGATTTTTTTTCTATCGAGAAAATTTCGTCCAATCATGTTTTCCTGTGATCCAAGACTTGAAAATATAATGAATTATAGTATATTATGTTAATTTCAAATTTTTCGATCCACGCGTTACATACTCACCTACTTCACGATTTAAGAATCGACGAAAACGTTCCTTCGGTATCACTAATATGAAATCATGAATTTTTTATCAGGTAGGTTATTGCTAAAGATTTTTACTTAAATCAATCCATCTTCTTCTTTTTTTCCTTGACCTACCTCTTCTTCCTGTCTTTGTCATGTCCTCGTCCCAAATCAATTATTAGGTAGATAAATTTTGTGTAGTAAAAATCTAAAAGGCATTTCAGTTCTTTGGAAGATGTAAAAAAGTACCTACTGAAATCTTTGATCAAGTATAATAAAGTATAAGCCTCCTTCAAAGAAGCATTACAAAGGTAACCTTATACATTATCTCTCTGACGTGGGTTCACTGAGTTTAAAATGAATGAGTGCGCAATTTGAGTGAACAGAGGCTTTTCTTTTGAGAGGAAATGTCAAATGAAATTGGATTATTTAATACTTAAGTTCTTAGGGCTTCAAAAATTAAAAAACTAGGGTGAAAATGTGGATATCCGCAAGAAAACAAAAGTGACTGACGCCTTAACGTTTTCGCTACAAAGTAGGTAAATGGAAGTGGTCAGGTCACGTGTGACGTGGCTCGTCGATAGATTTACCTAATGGATAGTTAAATGACCAGGACCAAGAGGCACTAGAGCTTGAGGCAGGCCATATGCCAGATGGTCAGTACTCAGAAGAAATAACTGTTAGCGGGTCGAAGATGGCTAGCTTTAGCTATGGACAGAGCTAAGTGGAACTCCTTGGAGGAGGCTTTTACCCGAAGGGGGTCATGCAAAATACAAACACTAATTCAACTTTAAAAGACATATAATAATAATTTGTATCCGATATTATAACTATTCCAATCATGTTATTATTTTTAAAAATTCTAAATTTATTATTAGTGATGAGTAAGTAAGCATAACGTTGTATGAAATTAAATAAAGCTCTATTCATTCATTCTTAAGTCCAAGGGCTCCCTTCATCTTACGACTATGCATCGGATTCCTGACTGCTGAAGGTCGTGACCCCTTTCCACGGAATATAGTGATTTCTTTGGATTGGATTTTCTTGGTATAAGAATGCGGTTGTTTCCCAGGTCATTCCGCACGCCTCTACTATGACCGTCCGTCAAACTTATCTGACCCGGTGACAGCGTCGCTAGTATATCATACTAATACCTATTATAAATGCGAAAGCGTTTGTTTGTTGGTTTGTCCTTCAATCACGCCGCAACGGAGCAACGGATTGACGTGATTTTTGGCATGGGTAGGTATAGTTGAGGACCTGGAGAGTGACATAGGCTACTTTTTCATTTAGGAGTTCCCGCGGGAATAGCAAAAAACTTAAACCACGCGGACGAAGTCGCGGGCATCAGCTAGTCATACTTAATATTATAAATGCGAAAGTGTGTTCATTTGTTGGTTTGTTGGTTTGTCCTTCAATCACACCGCAACTGAGCAACGGATCGACGTGATTTTTTCATGGGTATAGTTGAGGACCTGGACAGTGACATAGGCTACTTTTTATCCCGGAAAATTTAGAAGTTCCCGCGGGAATAACAAAAACCGGGTCAGGACAGTTTGTGGGACTGTACTATCTATTCTACACTTTTAGGTTTCCTAACGATTAATAATTATTATTGGATGTTAGTGACCCACGGTTAAATACCTATCTGAGGCAAAGAGGAAACGAAAAGTCCGATTTCGGAATTGCAAATTCACCATTCGGTCACCCATCCATTGGCTCTATTGTCATGGGAGTAAAGTATTAAAGAACTATTAGATTAAACTAGATGATGCCCGCGACTTCGCCCGCTTTTTAATTCCGGTCGGAAATATTTAACTTTCCGTTGTAAAAGGTAGCCTATGTCCTTCCCCGGGAGGCAACCTATCCCTATACCAAATATCATCCTTATGAAATTTGTTCCAAGTTCCTTATGAATTGGGTTGTCTTGAGGAGATCACTTTTAGTGATAAGACCGCCCTTGCGCACGCGTTGTTTTCTGTTAATGTTGTTAACACTTTCGCTGCGTTACGGCAAGTATTTTGCCGTATTTGACGGTCAGCCAGTGCGGCAGCTAGTTTTCCTTGTTTTGCGCACGGTGCGGGGGTGATTTATCTATGTTCCCGTACGTGTAGGAAAGAGACAGTGATTTTTTCTATATGGTTGCTTTTAATATAATGATATTGTATACTAATAATGTACGGCAAAATAGTTGCCGTAACGCACAGCAAGGTAATTATTTTTATTCAGTGCGGTACGGCGACTATCTTGCCGTACCCCCCCAACCCCGCGCCTCACTGCATGCGTCCGCGCGGCCTCGCAGTTTGCATTAGTGTTGGCCGTAAGTGCTCGATATTTTTTATGCAAAAAACTACGCGACGAGACTTTCACGTAAAAAACATGATATGAGTAAGGGAATTACCTACTTTTTAAAATTTATTTTATTTCGTTAAAGTTCCTAATATGATCTCATCATAGATTAAAAATAAAAAGTAATTACTAGTGGTTCGCCCCGAACTGAGACCTCGCGGTTTCACAGAGCGCCATATATTGACATCAGTGTGAAGTTCTGTTAAAAATATCATCATCATTAAAAATTAAATAATTTCGTTTCCTTATAATATTTATCTAATTTTAGTATTTGTTGTTCAAGTACAGGATATAATTCAAATAATTGATCAAGTTTCAGGCTTGAGAGTTCAGAAAATTGAGAGTTCTGAGGTCAACTTTGGACGTTAGAAAATCGCTACTTTGAAAGCCTCCCATTTCGTCAATTTTAGGGGAAAAATTCAAAAAAAAATATTTTTGGACTCTATTCTTAATTATCTTTAAAATGATATACTGCAACCCTATGTAACGCTATAAAAAATATTTTACTTCGCATTCGCTTCTATGAGAGCCCCCCTGAAATAAAGATTTTTAAAACTTTTTAAGCCATATTCGGCGGGAGGCCATCGATTTACATATTATATTTAAATTTGAAGTAATTACGTTCAGCAATTCAGAAGTTATAAGGCTCTGACAGACGGACGGACAAGTGCCAATTCACCCAAGTAGACTCAGAGACCTTCGCTTCGCTCGGTCAATAATAATTTGGTACCCTAATATGAATCAAAATTTAAAAAACCTATTTGTATTTATTATTATTTATTTATTAATCAGTGTATTTGTACTAAACTTACATGAGTGACTGCTTTTTATTTTAATTTTTTTTATATTTAAATATATTTTTTTAAATTGGCGATAGGTACTTGTAAGAGTAATTATTATGTTGACTAATTATGAAGAATTATGTTGATTTAAATACACTTAAATTTGTTGTGTCTTTAATAAAGAATATCTTTAAAATATCGATTGTCATTTCAGAAGTAAACCCATCCCTAGCAATTTTTTAACTTCTATGCTATACGGCATATATATTGCCGTAAATGACTGATTTTGAAAAATCTCTGTATCTTTCGAAATATCATAGAGAACCCGGGGCTACCGCAGCTAGGTATACACGAGGATGTAGCCTATCGATTTGTTCAAAAAACCCATTGATATGGTGAGTTTCCACGTCTCCATGGACTTTGAAAGTCAGGTTCCGGTACGGCAAAATAGAGGTCGTAACGCATATCAGGAAATATAGATACGGGCAGTATTTGTCTCGTACCGCACGAGCCGTAGGTTTAGGATCCAATGCTGCCGCAGCGAATGTGTTAAGTTATTTCTATGTTATGTGTATTGGCAATAAAGAATTTATCTATCTATCGTCAAAATCGATTGAAAAGATTTTCGTTAAACCGTAGCAGACAGATAGATAGATAGACACACTTTCGCATGTATAATATTAATATGGATTACATATATATCGAAAAAGTAATTAATAATATTGGAAATCAAAAGTGTCACCATACCTGGCTGCGGCGCATGGTGCAGCATCAGCGTAATACTGTAAAGCTTAGTCAGTTCCCGAGCCATCGACTTGAGTTACTCGGCCACTCCTGCGCAACCCGTCCACGGAGCCTCCCGTACCTAATATTATGTGAGTCCTTTTTATTATGCTAATAATTAATTTTTATTTTTAAGTTTGCGGGACTATAGGATATTTATTTTACCACGTGTTATGGTTAATAGATCCTTCTTTTTTTAATAATTGTTTGTTACACTGATTTAGGAGTAAGGTGTGCACTAATTTGAAAATTTCGAATCGAGTCAAATATTTTATTCAAATTAGGAACTAAATTATAGACTTTTTGAAGGAAGGTACAACATTAAACATTAAATTCATACAAATATCATAATAGTTAAAGTATACAACGAATAATCTTACTAAAACAACAATTCTCTTACATTATTCTACTCGTATATTTTAAAAATAATGCTCTCCAAAATAATAATCGTGCTCTACACTGAATCGATCAAACGAACAAGCCAATGAAGTTTAGGAAGAATATAATAAACAGAAGAGCGCGAAGAAAGAAGAAGTTCAGGGTTGAAATGGCCATTACCTCACAGTCACGTGGTCATGTAGCACAACGTGTGATGTGACGTAGTGGAAGTCTCGACCTGGACCATCTGCGATATTTCACCAGAGAAGAAGGCCAAATTAAGAATAAGCAAGAAGAATAAGACAGGAGAACAAGAAGACAGGAACATAGAATCAGTTTAATTGTTGTAATAACTAATTTAGTTTTACTTTCTAGTTTCTAGCTTTACAATCATGGTTCCAGTTTTTTCATCGGGTTGTATTTATCACAGGACAAATGAGTTTAATTAGCAGATTCCTAGTTCCATGGTATTTGTTATCATAGTATGTAATATTATTATAACGAAAGTGTGTTTGTTTGTTGGTTTGTTCTTCAATCACGCCGCCACAGAGCAACGGATCGACATAATTTTTTGCATGGGTATGATTGCGGACTTGGAGAGTGACATGGGCTACTTTATATCGAGCAAAATTAAGGAGTTCATTGCATAAGGAGTTCAGGAGGAAATTAAAAAAAACCCTAATTCAAGCGGACGAAGTCGCGGGCATCAGCTAGTTTGTCATAATTTTTGTCCGGTAGCCTTGTGTGAGCGCTCCATATAAAGGTGAATGATGTATTTTTCAGATGGAATCTATCTCTGTGCCAAACATGTGTGTACTTAGGTAGCAGACAAATAAACCGACAGACAGACCCACAATCGCATTTTCGTATTTATTCTAGGTAGGAATTAAAATGGTATGCCCTAAAAAGTTTTTTCAAAACAGGGGTGTTGCTAGAGACCTTAGGTGCAATTATGTAAGAATTGTCGATCAAATCGTCAAAATTCGGCTTCAAAGTAAAATAAACCATAACGGCATTGAATTAGAGCTCAATTTCGTGTATCCATTCGTTGTTTACTTTACTTTGAAGCCGAACTTTGACGATTTGATCGGCAATTCTTACATAATTGGGGGACAGGTTTCCAAAACTCAAAGTTTTGGAAACCTGCCCCCCAATTATGTAATTTGTTCGTAATTTGTAAGACGCCTATGTAATTTGTTCTTGGTAAGCTCTGATTTAGATTAGGTACAAGTATATTTTTGGGGTCGCCGATAGTATAGTACAATAAATAGTGCTATGTGATGGAATAGTTACCTACAGGCATGGTGGGCCTTTTTGATACACTACACATATTATATTACCTGCCTCATGCCTGCTAGAGGGGAAGCTCGAAGACTAAACAAAGTTTCGGACTAAGTAATCTAAGTATATATCAACTTTGTATTGTAACTACCTATTGAATTTGTATGATTCTTTATACTTAGTCGAAATTGTACCATAAACTTTTTATAAATGTGTGTGTTGTATGAATCTCGTGTCTAGGTAATACCTCATCGAGCCATCTTCAGTTACAGAGGTATGTTTTAAACTGTTTTTTTTCCATTAAATCCAGATTCATACAAATATTATGAAAACTTGAGCAAAGCGTAACTGAATAAGGAATTTGGTAGGGTTACGTTGCATCTACGTTTTGTACTTTTTAGCTTTAGCCTATGTCGTTCCAAGGGATACATAATAATTATTGTCTCCGTACCAAATTTCGTCGAAATAGGTTGAACAGGTTTGACGACCTCCGTGGCGCAGTGTGTAGCGCTGTTGCCTTAACGTGCGGAGGTTCCGGGTTCGATCCCCGGCAGGGTCAATTTGGGAATTTATAATTTCTGAATTTTCCCTGGTCTGGCCTGGTGGGAGGCTTTGGCCGTGGCTAGTTACCACCCTACCGGCAAAGACGTGCCGCCAAGCGATTTAGCGTTCCGGTACGATGCCGTGTAGAAACCGAATAGGGGTATGGGTTTAATATAACTGCCATGCCCCTAACAGGTTAGCCCGCTACCATCTTAGACTGCATCATACCATCAGGTGAGATCGCAGTCAAGGGCTAACTTGTAGTGGATAAAAAAAAAAAAAAGAACAGGACGTCGTCGTCTCAACCTACAGACGTCCACACGAAAGTCTCCCACATAGATCTCCACAGAACACGATCTTGTCCCGCTTGCTTCCAGCATTTCCCAGCTACACGCTTGAGATCATCCGTCCACCTACTGGGGGGTCGTCTAACGCTGCACTTTCCGTTGCGAGGCGCTTTTCAAGCATCTTGACATCCCAAGGCCTGTCGCTTCTTCGAGCCACCAAATTAAAACTATCTAGTATCCAAGCAGGTCACTTAGGTCAGCGAGGATTTCCAGAAGTCAGTCATGGGAAGGTTTCGTGGTTAGTTACCACCTTATCGACAAAGACGTGTCGCCAAGTGGTTTAGCGGTCTGGTACGATGCCGTGTAGAAACCAATTGGGGTTATTGGGTTTAATATAATTGCCAATTAATTGCAAAATTAATTGTCTGTCTGCTACGCTTTAACGACTTATCTTTTCCACCAATTTTGATGAAATTTGGTAAGGAGGTAAGTGTCCTGGGAACGGACATAGGCTACTTTTTAACCCGGAAAATTAAGGAGAATTCTCTCGGAATTTAAAAAAACTTAATCCACGCAGACGAAGTCGCGGGCATCATCTAGTTCTTAAATATGTATCTATGTCACATTATGCGGGTCCGTCTTAGGGTTGGGATACCCTACTTGTATATTCGCGCCGTTTGGTAGCTCAGAGACATGGTATTTCGCGCGTCGAGGTCGAAGGTCAAGGGACGGACGCGTTTCCTTTACCTATTCAGTATTCGTATCTCCATCTATTTGGTCCCAGGGTAAAACGCATGTCGGGTAGCGCATTTAGTTTAAGACTTGCTTGTCTTGAGCAAACTGAAAATCAGGGGCTATACTTAGTGTTGCCCAAATGCAAGAACAAGACGAGACTGAGCCAGTCTTGGTCTTGCGTCTTGCGCCAATACACCTGGTCTTGGTCTTGGTCTTGCAGCAAGAGTCTCGCAAGTCTCGAAATTACTTATTAAGCCTATTGCTTTTTATTAAACGTTACTTTAGATCTTATAACAACGTAACAGAATAAGTACATTTTAAGCTTGAATTAACATAGCCATAGTAAAGACCAACCTAATTAATAAATGGCTAAACTATTGAGAAATTCTCAATAGTTTGAGACCAACTGAGCTATCTATCGTATCCCACGGGAGTCGGCCTGTTTCTTATTAAACGTTTACATTTAATAAGCTTACATGTGCTAAGCTAAAACATGTAAAAAACAAATTAATGACATTAACTTGACTGTATTTTAAAGAACATTATCTGTCTAGATTCTAGAAAGAGATTGATAGACCCTCACCTTATAATTTATATTAAATGGAATAAAAGAGTTATGCAATTTACCATTTATTCGTACCAGTTTCGTGTATTAGAATTATAGTCCTTATTTTAAGAACGTCAAGGTACGTGATAAGAACTGTCATTTTGAGTAATATTGCTTAAGTATTGCTTTAAGCGTTGGTAGTATGGCCCCTGCGCTGGGTAGTGCCACAGAATAGGTAATAGTCATCGATATATTTATGTAGGTACTAGATGGGCCCTTTCATAGAAAAAAATTGGGCGTCCAATCTTTAGAGCACGCTTCCAACCTGTATAGCCCTGTCCTTGTCCCCGCCATAGCGCTGTCCCGTTTTTCAGGCTAGATGGCGTTAGTAAAATAGGTCCACATTCTTTGTTTGACAGGGCCCGTCTATGTAAATTGAGGTCATTGGTACGTTGTAATTGCTGCCAATACGTGTGCCAATACCCAGCACAAAGCTTAGTTTGCGACCAATTGTGTTTTTGTTGTATTAAGTTTTTCAGTCCAATATAAATGTAGGTATACGGGAACAAGACTGTAACGCAATAATAGTGCCCTAGTGTTTATTAGTGCCCTCTCACACAATATATTTTTCATCATACCTATTCGAATATTGGCTTCAGAGGATAGAGGGAGCAAAATGTAATTTTTAGGCCCATGGGAGTTTTCATTTCTCTGTTCTGATTGGTCCGCGTTCGTGCACGCGCAGCAGCACCTTGCCGATGGGCGATGTGCTTGCCGGCTGCCATGTAGCGGAAGGCGGGCTCCAGCTCGCGCTCGCCGAACACGGTGGCGGGCAGCGGCCGCCTTGTCGTCGCCCTCGCCCGCCGCGCCGAACAGCGCGTCCAGCAGGATGCCGTGCAACGTGGTGTTCTTGAGGAACACGCGAACACGCTCATGCCGAGCGCGGTGTTGTTGGACAGGTCCAGCTTGCCGATCTCGATCAAGCGGCCGCCCACCGCCAGGCAGCGCACCGATTGGTGCTTAAACGTATAGGTAATGTCCATACATAGTAGGTTGCTTTGATGCATATACTAGGTAGGTTGATATTCCTAGCTTTTTCTCTTACGTAATGATGAAAAATAGTGTGTGTCACTCGGGGCCAAATTTTTTGTTCTCGGGCGGCGTATATTGAATTCCTCGCTATTTCTTTGGCCCCATATAACACAAATAACTATTTATTCACTAGTGTTTTTGTCCATTGTGTTTAGATAGCTAGTGGCTATGCACATAGTATAAGGAACCGACAGGCGTTGGGATTTCAAAGTGCTGGAAGTCTCGCACCGGTAGGTAGCGTAGGAAAATAACAGCTCTTGTGGAGATCTATGCAGGTGATGACGAATACGTTTTTTTTTTCTTTTTATACCACCCCTATAGCCCTTGACTGCGATCTCACCTGATGGTAAGTGAGGATGCAGTCTATGATGTTAGCGGACTAACCTGTTAGGTAGGGGTATAGCAGTTTTATCAAACCCATACCCTTAAATCGCTCGGCGGTACGTTTTTGCCGTTAGGGTGGTAACTAGCCACGTCCGAAACCTCCCACCGGAGCACACCAGAGAAAATTCAGAAATTGACAATGCCGGGAATCGAACTCGGGACCTCCCACGTTTAGACAACATCGCTCAACACTGCGAGGAGGTCGTCACACGTGCCTCGGAGTGAACATAAACCGTGCGGTTTTAATTCCGTGTGAACAGGGTCTTAGCATAACGTGACTGCAGCGGGGGTGTAGAATTTCGCACCGCCAATAATTCGCGGACAATGTAGCAACATCGGAAACTGTAACACGATACCTACTGAATAGCTGCAGCAGTTAGGTATGTCTGTAGCACCGGGTCGAATGATTGAAATATTAAATAGACTGCTAATAATAAATTATTTAGTTGTTTTCTTAGTTAGCTATTTTCGCATTTTCATTATAATAATTTAATAGGTAGGTAATTAATGTTGGTACAGTTCGCGCGCGAGTTGAATGCAGAGTAAAATATGTATGTGTGTATGTGTGTATACACTTACTCTGCATTCAACTCGCGCGCGAACTACTAGTATACCTATCCATAATATAAATCGGTAAATAATTAAGAAGAATGTAGATAACAATTTGATACTCCCCTCCTGCAATTCTGAAATGGATAATAGAAACAGCGCACGCTTAAATTCACCCCTAACCTACCTGCCCCTGTGATTGTACCTTCGAGGGTGCTTAATACATGAATGATAAAGCAGGTAGATAGTAATATCTACCTGCTTTATCTCTCGCTCTCTACGTCATTCCTCATGGCTGAGGGTCTTCCTACCTTAAACTATCCTGCATGCCCTAATATACCAGCTCCTTCCATTTGACCGGATAAAAAAGCGGGCAGTATGACTCGTGGACAATTCCAAAACGACTTGGACGCTGGAGTCCCTAGAACACCGAAGAGACGTTAGTTCTCTTTGTAGGTTCGTGGTCTATACAATGGGGAGTGCTCTTAAGAGGTATTGACTCTAATACCACCTTCCGTGTTCTTTAGTCGCATCCTTAGTCGCAGAAACAAATATCCTCACCACCTGGATGCCCATACCCCTAATCGGTTTCTAACTTCCTATACGGCATCGTACTGAATTGTTAAATCACTTGGCGGCATGTTACGTTTATTAACCCGATAGAACCTAAGTGCCTACTTGGTTATTTATGTCGAACCCTAACCTAACCTACAAGAAAGAGACAAGAAAACGTAAACACAATGAATATTTCAAAAATTGACACATAAAACATTGAACGGTTCACAATCTTTCGAGTGTTTAATCTATAGAAAAAAAAAGCGTTAGATTACAATCTTACGGTTTTTATAATCTTACGGTGACATATCCATAGCTTATATCCCTCCACGTTGATGAAAAGTGAATTCCTAATCAAATCAAAGTGGTGTCGCGTATGAACCACCCTATCGAGATAAGTAGAATCAGACGTACATCGGAGAGTTTGCAGCTTCAAACGGGACGACTCCATGGAAAACAATAGTACAAGCAATAGAATACAGGCAGGCAGTAGATTGAAAAAGAAAAAAAGCAATATCAGCAAAATCTATACCACGAGTTAAATTGGTCTTATTCTGTAAAAACTGCATCAAATATTTGTGTTCTGTGTGTTTTTGCCCTTACGAGCCCGACATTTTGACGACCTCCCAGGCGCAGTGTTGAGCGCTGTTGTCTTAACGTGCGGAGGTCCCGGGTTCGATCCCCGGCAGGGTCAATTTGGGAATTTATAATTTCTGAATTTTCCCTGGTCTGGCCTGGTGGGAGGCTTCGGCCGTGGCTAGTTACCACCATACCGGCAAAGACGTGCCGCCAAGCGATTTAGCGTTCCGGTATCATGCCGCGTAGAAACCGAATAGGGGTATGGGTTTAATATTAACTGCCAACACCCTAACAGGTTAGCCCGCTACCATCTTAGACTGCATCATCGCTTACCATCAGGTGAGATCGCAGTCAAGGTCTAACTTGTAGTGGATTAAAAAAAAACATAAGCGGGTAGATTTGTGTGAAAGTCCAATGGTGCATCCAGTGTGGTGTCTAAACATAGAGCGGCAATATACCGCGGCTGCCGCGCGTCGAATGCCACGCTGTTATTGGATGCCCGCCGCGCATATGATATTATATTCCTCGGTATAGTCTCGCGCGGCAGATTTGCGTCCTGCAAACGCCGCGTGTTGCTGTGGGGTGTAGGAAATTCAATAGTGTGCATCCAATTGTTTGGCGTCACAACGCTACCGCCGTTGCTAGGCGACGCTGCATCAATCGATAATGCTTCACTTTCTCACTTGTCACCTTTCGTCGAAGCTCACTTGGTCACGTGTAGGACTCGGGTGATATGTTTTGAGCATATTTGACGTAAGCTTTTCTTTATTATGTCTGTGGACGTAAGTATATATTTGACGTAATATTTTCAAGAGTAGATAATTTGATTAATTTTATCCATATCCATGCTTCCATATACTATTATAAATGCGAAAGTGTCTGTCTGTCTGTTTGTCTGTCTGTCTGCTATGCTTTCACGTCCCATCTGTTCAACTGATTTTGATGGTACAGGGATAGGTTGTATCCCGGGGAAGGACATAGGCTACTTTTTATTCCGGAAAATGTAAAAGTTCCGGCGGGAATCAAAAAACCTCAATCCACGCGGACGAAGTCGCGGGCATTAGCTAGTAATTCATAATTCATTTATTGTCCATAACATGGTAAGTAAATTATAAGCCGAAGTCGCGGGCATCATCTAGTGAAGTGATAATTTTAATTCTAAAAAGGGTCGACATGGTTTGGGTTCGAACTTGGGCACGCGCATAAGTCAGAAAACTTGTCTGAATTATACGTTTTTTGTGCAATTAAATTGCACTCGCTGTGCCTGTAACTGATCAGCCCCCCGATTGTGTAAGGAAATCGTAATCGTAATCGTTTGTTTAACGGATACTTCGACCTGTTTAAGGAGTTCATAGATGCCTGAACGTCTCAAGCATGTATGAACTCCTTAAACCGTTAGAGTAACACGTTTTAAGCTGTCAAATGATTACGATATTTGCTCAGTCAATTGGATCAATAGATTTTTGACGTTTGGTCGTGGTTGTAACTTGTAGGCCGGGTTAGGACAGACTACACAGTCATACTAAAAATCAAAGTCGTAATAATATAATTTAGTTATGGCTAAAGAAGTTAAAAGTAGGTACTTCCATTATATAAACCACAAAGTACTTAAAATAGTTTCTTCCAAAAGTAGGATGCATTAGCAAAAACGTTACGTGTCGGACATTAATGGTGAAACATATAATTCAAATCGATCTAGGTAATGTGTATTTGGAGCTTAAGCGAAGTCAATAGTTATGCTTGCATTTAATTATGTGAGACGGATACGAAACGATATCGCGTTTGCGTTTCGATTAGGGCTTTCGAATACCGGTTTTTTTCAATACCGCTATTAATACCGGAAAGATTTTTTCTTAAAATTAGATAGATTGTTTTTAACCTAAAACTAGTCTTTTCTGAAGGAAACTGCACAATAAAAAACAGTTTTCCATAAAAAAAAAATTTCACCACATTTACTCCAAAAGAGCACTTTTCTGCTTAAATTCAATGAAGAAATGCCATTTTTTTTACTCGTGAAAATACATAGTTTAGTCAAAACACAAATTAATTAAAAATTCAACAGTTATTTTTTAAAAATGTTTCGATGTCGTGACTTGTGCTATTTACACTTTAGTTATCAAAGTTATCACGCGGCGATAGGCTTGAAAATATTTCGACCTTTTTTTTCTTTTTTATCCACTACAAGTTAGCCCTTGACCTATATATTTGGGGTCTGATGTTTGAATCGTAGGCACCTCCTCCCAAGTTTTGCGGAAACATCGTGTGCAAACTTTCACTACTAAAGTACTCCATAATGTTCTCAAAAATGTTGGTGGACTGTGGCCCTTCCCCTGACAGCCGGAGCCTCTTACCACATCTGACCAGCAATTAGTAAGATTTGGATAATTTTATCAAATTATAAAGAAAAAATAACTCCAAAATACGGAATTATCTCAGCCGGTAATAATCGAACTGGGGACTTCGATTTTTCACATGAATATAGTTAAAGGCCTTGAGAGTGCCTTATGCTACTTGCGTGTAGCCTTCATACGTGACGAGACGCTACGTGCGCATCATCTAGTAGTAATATTATGAAGTATATTTTTATTCACTACATTAAACCCCTGACGGCGATCTCACCTGATAGTAAGTGATGATGCAGTCTAAGATGGTAGACTCTGCCGGGGATCCGACCCAGGACCTCCCACGTTAAGAAAACAGAGCTCCACTCTGCGCCAGGGAAGTCGTCAAAGCGATCGACTTGCGATCGACAATCGTGTCGTGTCGTAAGTCGTATCTGCACGATAAAATAGCATCGCTGGACTCATGCGAGTCTAAAGAGCCACACTTTAATAGGTATATAAATGGAAATTGTGTCCACCCACAAGCCGCGAAACTCGATTAATTCAATCATTTGCATCGAACAGGGAATCGGCTTTGTCTACGCTTTAACACAGTTTTGAAGTCATCAGGACGTCTTATTCGATATTGCTTATTATAATAATAATAATTAAGTGGACTCAAACTGAACTGGATACCCTGGATCGAAAGGTTCGAAAACTGTTGACCACATACCGTTGCATCACCCGCGCTCATCTGTTATGAGATTGTACATCTCACGCAAGTATGGAGGACGTGGTTTTTTGAATATCAAGAACCTCCATAATCGTGAGATCTGCAAACTCAGAGATTATTTTCTCAAGGTGAACGTGGGTATACATAGGGATATGGTTGCAGTTGATAAGGGTTTCACCCCGCTTTCCTTAGGCAAAGAGAACTGGCGCAAACCAATAGTACTTAGTACTTCGGATCGCATGACGGTATGGGAGAGCAAGGAGTTGCATGGTAGATTTTACAAGGCCCTAACCAGGGCGGATGTAGATCCAATAACATCTATATTTTGGTTACAGTTCGGTGACCTTTTTGGAGAAACCAAAGGTTTTGTGTGTGCAATTATGGATGAAGTTATCAAGACGAATAACTATCGGAGACACATTATGAAAGATGGCACTGTTGACATATGTCGTGCGTGTCATCTTCCTGGGGAGTCCCTCAGACATCATCAAGTTTATCTCATCTTGCTAATGGAGAGTACTTGCACAGACATAATCAAGTAGCCAAAATAATCCATCAACAACTGGCTCTCCAGTACGGACTTGTTGAGACTGAGGTACCATATTATAGGTATGACCCAGTGTCAGTTCTCGAAACTAGTGGTGCCTTGCTCTACTGGGATCGGTCGATTATCACTGATAGGTTTATTGTTGCCAATAGACCTGACATTGTGTTAGTCGACCGCTCAGCGCGCCGAGCAATAATTGTTGATGTTACTATTCCACATGATGATAACCTGGTGAAAGCAGAAAAGGAAAAAGTATCGAAATACTTGGACCTTGCTCACGAGATTACCGCCATGTGGAGTGTTGACTCGACGATTATTGTTCCGATGGTTATATCAGTTAACGGTCTTATTGCGAAAAGCTTCGATCAACACCTTATAATAAGCTTTCGCTTGGTTGTTGGATTAAGGGTCGGATACAGAAGGCGGTTATCCTTGAGACGGCGCGAATTGTGAGGAAGTTCCTCTCTCTGGAACCCTGACCACCGGCTGCTTGGGTCTTTAAGGCCCCGCAGTGGGTGGAAGTTTTATAGAATTATTTTTAAATGTGTTTTTTGTAGTATTTTTATATATTTATGTAAAACGTGTTTAGAAATAATTTTATAAAAATCTATGCAAATAAATGGGAGAAAAATAATAATAGTAAATGCTTGAAGTTTGGAGAAATGAGATGGCCCGCGGAGCAACGAGCAAAGAGCAACCACCGAGTTTCTTGCTGGTTTTTTGCAGTAGGAAGGTTATGCCGAACCAGTGGTAGATTCACTTGACGATTTTTTGACGACGACTTTTTGATCAGACTTTACTTCGAATTTTGTCGACCTCCCTGGCGCAGTGTTGAGCACTGTTGTCTTAACGTGAGAGGTCCTGGGTTCGATCCCCGGCGGGTCAATTTGGGAATTTATAATTTGTGTATATTCTCTGGTCTAGCCTGGTGGGAGGCTGCGGCTGCCAAGCGATTTAGCGTTCCAGTGCGATGCCGTGTAGAAACCGACTGGGGAATGTGTTTAATATAACTGCCGTACCCCTAACAGGTTAGCCCGCTTCCGTTTTAGACTACATCCTCACTTACCATCAAGTGAGGTCGCAAGGGCTAATTTATAATGGTTAAAAAACAAAATAAAAAGAGTTTAGTCAGACAGATTTTAAATGCCTGAAACAAATTGTTTCCGTTTATAACTTCTTTCTTATTATTGAATCAGTATCCGCCCTTACGTTTCCGCCTACGATATACTTACGATTGAATTTGAGTTTGGACTAGACACTAAAGCGATGGGCGTCTGTCCTAAGGCTTGGACAATTTTAGTTCGATTTGCGGTGCAAATAAAATAAATTATCCGTAGCCGTAGTAAATAGCCGTAAATCCGAACTGCAGAAGCAATGTTTCGAGGAAACAGCTTGGTTTCTGTGTCTATTTATAGCTATTTCACAGCTCCTAGACAGCTAAAACAGCTAGAAACATTTTTCAAGTTTCAAACACAGCTGTACCAGAGAATATAGGAGGCACGGTTAAAGAACATTACACAAACAAACTTTAATTAATTATTCTTAGGAAGGTACCTACGTACTAATCTTTGTGTGTCTGTTTGTCTGCTAAGTTTTAGACCTAGTTTTAGACTGAATCTGACCAACAGATTTGGAAGAAATTTTCTAAAGAAGTAGGTTACATCCCCGGGAATGTATGTACATAAGATATATTTTAACCCGGAAAACTCGTCTATCGGTCGGTCGGTCGGTCTGATTCCATATACAAAGCACATTTCAAAAGAAGTAAAAATAGGGAGGATGGGGTTTTATATCAGCCTAGATTCACGCAGACGATACTGTGTCGTAATGCCTCATATCAGTGTTTTGTTTTAAGTGTAAGCATAGAATACTAAAGCAACTAAAGTACGAGTTAAATACATATAAGTATTTAAAGCTGAGGTAGGTACTGAATACTCATCCGTAAGATTCGACCACGGATCATACCGAGTACCGACTATACTCCGGTCCGGACGAAGAAGTGGCTTAGATAACTCTTTAAAAGACGTTAAACAAAGGGGATGTGGAAAACACATTACAACTTATATAGTAAAACTAGCTGATGCCCACGACTTCGTCCGCATGGAATGAGGTTTTTGGTTCCCGCGGGAACTCCTTAATTTTCCGGCATACAAATGTTATGCTATATGCTATATGTTATTTAGGGCAATAATCTATCCCCGTGCCAAATTTCATCCAGAGCCGTTCAGCCGTTCTGGCGCGTTTGAGTAACAAACATCCATCCATCCATACATCCATCCATCCAAACTTTCGCATAATTATAATATTCGTATAGGAGTATACCTAGATTAACTATTTGTATATAAACAGTTAAAGTTATTGCCATATCACCCACCTAAATCGAGTCAACAAATTGTTTCGAGACATACGAGTAAGTAATCTAATCAGCGACAGGCGCCAAACTATCAGCAATAAGATACGATTTCCTCCACTACATTCGGAATAGGATAGGGAAATGGCAATCATTCCTCGGACGTTTAACTAGTTAACTCCGACGGAAATTGTCGCCAAATGAGTTCCAAGATGGAGCCCCGCCTAAGTGCAAGTGAAAGGTGGAAGGTATCTAACTATAGTGGTACCTGGACCAATAGATTAACACTAGCTGATGCCCGCGACTCCGTCCGCGTGGAGGTATGAAAAATAGATAGTAGCCGATTCTCAGACTTACTGAATATGCATATTAAATTTCATAAAAATCGGTCAAGCCGTTTCGGAGGAGTATGGTAGGTAACTAACATTGTGACACGAGAATTTTATACATTAGAGAAAATTTAAAAGCGGAATTCAACTTGACTCATTTTGGTCTAAAAGGGGGCCTGATTAGTTGAGCAACATCCAGTTATTTTTTAAAGGAGCGTATGGTGATGCCGATTCGAAAGTAAAAATACACCAAATACCGTAGTTAGTGCCTTCGTATAGTTATTGTTAAATAAAAACTGTACCGATTTAGACGAAATCCGTAATAGGGATAGGATGCTTCCCGAGGAAGGACATAAGCTTTTTATCCAGGAAAATTGAAGACCCGAATCTGAAGTGCTTCGACAGTCGAATATTTTTTAATTTTTCAGTAGTATTTCTACTTCGAAAGAATTCGCTTAGTTAAGTGAGTAGGTATATCACTAATTAACATCATTTTGCAGTGGTCTGTTTTTTATAAAGTAAACTTAAACACCAATTCTGTACTTTTTTAAATTCTGAGGTTGGTGTGATAATGTGTATAAATCTATATGTGTAAAATTCGAAGTCCTGACTGACTGACTGACTTATATATCAACGCACAGCCTAAACCGCTGGTCCTAGAGACATGAAATTTGGAGTGTTTGTTCTTTGTGATGACTAGGTATCCACTAAGAAGGGTTTTTAGAAATTCGATCCCCAAAGGTGTAAAATAGGGGTTGAAAGTTTGTATGAAAGTCCGTCGTTTTTCAAGTTATAGCTATGAAACTTGGTGAGCTGCGGGTTAAAAATGAAGAAAGACCTGTTTCACAGTTTTTGAAAATTCGACCCGCAAAGAGGTGAAATAGGGGATGAAAGTTGGTATGAAAGACCTTCATTTCTCAAGATATTTTTCAAGTTATATCAACGAAACTGGGTATTTTGGCTTTCGGTAAAAATTAAAAGAATTTTTGTCATAGTTTTTCAAAATTAGACCCCCAAAGGGTTAATAGGGGTTGAAAGTTTGTATGAAAGTCCGTCGTTTTTCAAGCTGCAATACTTATAGCCATGAAACTTGGTAGGTATTTGGGCTTCCGCTAATGATGAAATACGGATTTTACAGTTTTTGAAATTTCTATCCCCAAGGACGTCAAATAGAGAGATTGTCCTTCAATCACGCCGCAACAGAGCAACGGATTGACGTGATGTTTTGCATGGGTATAAATGGGTACTCGGAGAGTGACACAGGCTTTTTTAGCCCGGAAAATTGAGGCGTGCCTGTGGGGATGAATGTTAAAAAACTTAAGCCACGCGAACGAAGTCACGGGCGTCCTCTTGTTGCGTATAAAATAATTTAAAAAATGTCTAAGCGCATGTTTAACACAAAATTAAAATGTGAAGACAAGCGTTAAATTGAATTCATTAATTTGTTTCATTGTGATCAAAAGCACGCGTAACATAATATACATTGTTCACAATATAATATCCAATTATACTGAAATTGCTTTGTGCTTATCCTTTTCAATTAAATATATTGCCAGGGATTTTTATTTATTAGGATTAATAAAACAAATCTTTATGTGAGTTTAACCGTATTAGAAAAAGCCCCACCTCCCAGAGTCGCAAAGTAAGACCCCTCAGTAATGTATAACTATTGTTAATAATATCCGTGCCCCAGTATTTCGGATTAGTTTTAGGTATAAAATCTAAATATATAAAAGGAAATGGTGACTGACTGACTGCCTGACTGATACTATTATGCATTGGCTCCTCAGCAACACTACCGGAAGTCCTCGCCAACCTGAGTGGCCTGCTTGGATTCTGGAGTGAGTTCGGCTAGCTGGAATGATCCGGCGGGGAGTCGCACCAGCGGTTTCACGCACAGCGGACACCTGCGTCCAACTGCAAAAAATAATCCCAGGATATAAAGAAGAAGAAGGCGTATGACGTATGACATAGGCATCCGCTAAGAAATTATATGAAAATTCAACCCCTAAGGGGGTAAAATAGAGGTTTGAAATTTGTGTAGTTCCAACCCAACCCTAATCCTCAGATCTTAACGTGCTTTCTTGCAGGCTGGCCGTATGAAATGAATCCTCTTCTACCGATCCTTTTCATTTTGGCCCATCGTCATTCGTCATGGTCTTTCTCGCACATTCTTACATTCTCGATGATCATTTATTGCAATATAACTAGTATTTGAAAGAGAAAGATGCTGACCACATTCAGTACATATTTTTCATTGCCATTTTTCTATACTTAATTAATACCCTTCTTCTCATTTTGAAAGGAGACGCGGAAAAGTGTCAACGGCCGATATTAATGGAATGGGCATTTCTTGCTTGTATTCTTGTATTAAAAAGTTATGCGAGAAGCAGTTTCAATTGTATTCAGATGGGAAAGAAATGTTATGCACAGCGTATCTCCACAAAGGAAAGGCGATTTCCTCGGCTTTATTAATATTCAGCGCGTTTCCAGTCGCTATTGCTTCACTGATAATATTTGATTGAAATTCAATGATGAACCGACTGAATACTCAATACCTCCTCCCACTTTTTTTTTCTTTTTTTTTATCCACTACAAGTTAGCCCTTGACTGCGATCTCACCCGATGGTAAGTAATGATGCAGTCTAAGATGGTAACGGGCTAGCCTGTTAGGGGAATGGCAGTTATATTAAACCCAAACCCCTATTCGGTTTCTACACGGCATCGTACCGGAACGCTAAATCGCTTGGCAGCACGTCTTTGCCGGTTGGGTGGTAACTAGCCACGGCAAAAGCCTCCCACCAGGCAAGACCAGGGAAATTCAGAAATTATAAATTTCCAAACCCTGCCGGGAATCGAAACCGGGACCTCCGCACGTTAAGGCAACAGCGCTCAACACTGCGCCACGGAGGTCGTCCGAATTTATTGAATGGGAAAAAATCTTGGCTGTTTTCATGTCCTAGTGACCTACATTCAGCAAGGTCATAAAGTGAATAGGTATGCTCTGTAAGTAAGTAAACTGCCTCGTTGGTCTAGCGGTTAACATGGTTGGCTGCGGATCACGAGGTCCTGGGTTCGATTCCCGGTAGGACATAATAATTGTTAGATATTGGGTTTTTCAGTTAAGAAATTCTCAGTGCCAGCCCGGAGTTGGAAGTTGGCGGTCCCGGTTATTACCCACTAACATAGTAATAGCCGTTAAAGCCCGCCAACCCGCATTGGAGCAGCGTAGTGGGTTCAAGCTCTAATTCCCAATTAATGGGCTGTAGTGGAAGTGGTGGGAGCATTTTATTGTCATTGTCCATTGACGTAGATTACATTAAGGTTGACCTCAAACCGAACGTGATCTCTTTACTACTGACCCTAAGACATAATATTAGCACAACAGGTACGCACAATTAACCATCACTAACCAGATTACAAGGCTTTGTCCAACAGTTAATCCAAATACCTAAGAGAAGCTATACATATTTTTCTACTAGCTGATGCCCGCGACTTCAATTGAGGCTTTTTGGTTCCCACGGGAACTATTTAATTTTCCAAAATAAAAAGTAGCCTATGTGTTATTCCAGACTATAGTCTAATCTCAGTGTCAAACTTCATCCAGATCCGTTCAGCCGTTCTGACTTCTGGCGTGTCCAAAATTTCGCATTTATAATACTAGTAAGTTTATGCGACATAATCGGTCGTATCTTTAGATTGCGTTGACTTAGAAGCTTGATTTTTTGTACAGTTCCAACCTGGACCTAAGTGTTCGATATTTTCAACTTGATACCACTCACGCGTTCTCTAGAAAAAGGGCGTTGACAGAAAGACAGACAGACAGACGGACAACGAAGTGATCCTACAAGAGTTCCTTTATTCCTTTTAAGGTATACAACCCTAAAAACTAATTCCACACGAATGAAATCACAGGAAACTTATAGTAGTTATAGGTATATTCCTAATAGCAGATGCCCGCGACTTCGTCCGCGTGGTTTATGTTTTTTTTCCTCACAGGTACTCCTTAATTTTCCGGTATAAAAATTAGCCTATATCTACCACTCTTCAGGTGCTTACTACCCGTGCAAAATACCCGTTGCTCTGTTGCGGCGTGATTGAAGGACCAACTCTCTATTTCACCCCTTTGGGAGTAGAATTTTCAAAAACTGTGAAACACGTATTTCTTTGTTTTTAACCGATAGCTCATATACCAAGTTTCTTGGCTATAACTTGAGAAATGAAGTACTTTCATACAAACTTCCAACCCCTATTTTACCCCTTCAGAGGTAGAATTTTGAGAAACTGTGAAACACGTACTTCTTTATTTTTTACCGTTAGCCTAAATACCAAGCTTCGTTGATATAACTTGTAAAATATCTTGAGAAATGAAGGCCTTTCATACCAACTTTCATGCCCTATTTCACCCCTTTGGGGGTCGAATTTTCAAAAACGGTGAAATACGTATTTCTTAATTTTCAACTCTTAGCTCATATACCAAGTTTCATGGCTATAGCTTTCATACAAATTTTCAACCCCTATTTTACCCCTTTGGGGGTAGAATTTTGAAAAACTGTGAAACACGTATTTCTTTATTTTTAACCGGTACTCCACGTACCTACCAAGTTTCTTGGCTATAACTTGAGAAATTAAGGATTTTATACAAACTCTCAACCCCTATTTCACCCCTTCGGGGTGGAATTTTGAAAAACTGTGAAACACATATGTTTTCATTTTCAACTTGTAGCTCATATATCAAGTTTCATGGCTATAACTTGAGAAATTTAGGACTTTCATACAAAAAGTTTCAACCCCTATTTCACCCCTTCGGGGGTAGAATTTCGGGATAAAAAGTATTCTATGTCCTACCTCGTAGTATGGGCTCAAATTGTGCTAAGTTTCGTTTGAATTCATTCAGTAGTTTCGGCGTGATGCGCGGCCAAGACACAGACAGACAGACAGACAGACAAAAATGAAAAAATTACAGATTTGGCTTCAGTATCGAATAATGAGTGCCCTCCAAAAATAATTTTCAAAATATCTTCAATGTACAGAATTGGACCTGTTACAGTTTCATTATAAGTATAGATAGATAGATGCTGTGTATTCCAGTGGACATACAACCACCGCCTAAAACCGTATTGTTGACGTTCGTGTTTTAGAATTATAATCCTTAGGGACGTTAAATGAAAAATGAAATGACGTCAAGGTACGTGACATAAAACTGTCATTTCGAAGTAATGATGCTTAAGCGATGGTAGTAGCCCCTCAGTGCCCCAATTTAATATTAATAAGCTAATAGCAAGGCTCTATCATCTTATCGAGTCATGTAACCGATCAATATGATTAAGTGTCTTATGCGAGCAAAGTCGCGCGACCGCAACAATCCGCATTATCTGACGGGGCTTCGATGTGACCTGACTTGGAGGCACTCGTTGACCCCGTATCAGCTGTGAGTAGGTAGATGGACTTAGTTACTGTACATAAATAGCTTTGTATTCACTCCATCATAAATCTATACTTCATACTAATATTATAAATGCGAAAGTTTGGATGGATGTTTCTTACTCAAATCGGTTGAATAGATGGGCCGTGAAAGCGTAGCAGACAGACAGACACACTTTCGCATTTGTTTATATTAGTATGGATTTCAAGTAATTAGGTACCTACTTTCACTAACTCAGAAGTTATAAGGCTTTGAATCTGACAGACGGACGGACGGACGGATGGACGGACAGACAGACGGACAGTTGCAAATTCGCTCAAATTGACCTCTACGAGAGCTCGTTTCGATCGGTCAATTAAGTATGGATCCATTTACCTACTATGCAGAGCAAGTAAAAAAATATTTTGGCTTAAAATTATAATTTCCAAACCAGCGGCCCAATGGGGAGGGACAGGCAAAGCTAATCTCAGATGGCGCCACCCGCGCTACAACAACATTTGATCTTATTTCTATGAACGGTGACGGCTAAAAAAGTATAAACTGCGTTTCAGCCGTCAACGCCCACCTCCGAAACAGTAATAGGTACAGATATCTCTTAAAATAAAACTAAAACCTAAAACGGAAGCATAACTATACTAAGTTTTGTGTGCGCGTGTGTGTGTGTGTGTGTGTGTGTGTGTGTGTGTGTGTGTGTGTGTGTGTGTGTGTGTGTGTGTGTGTGTGTGTGTGTGTGTGTGTGTGTGTGTGTGTGTGTGTGTGTGTGTGAGAGAGTGTGTGTTGAGTGAGTGAGTGTGTGTGTTTGTGTGCGTATATTTGTTTTATTAATATGGATTATATGTAGGGAGCACTTAAAATTACATGTTAGCCGGTCTGTCAGTCTAGGCAAAGAGAACTAATAAATCTATGTGACGTTTGACAATTAATAAACCATAGACTAACAACCAATACAGAGCAAGTTTATAATAATGGCTCGTTTACACTTCCAACAAAACCCAATGTACATAAGTGCTCTCGTCATAAAAATTGTCAGGTCTAAAGTGAGCGATACATAACCTAGCCGATGAACTAGGTTTCCAATTTTGTTGGCGCTCGGCTTTGTACCATAGTCTTCTTCTTTCCTTTATTATCACCTTTGAATACACAACATTTAGGTAAATAATATAAGTATGGTGTTTGACAGGTAAACAACACCAGCGACGATGCGACACTTAAATTGGCAGTGTGCCTCCCTATTGTCTAAAGTCTAAACAAACCGTAATCATTTGAGAGCTTAAAACGTATTACTCGAACAGTTTAAGGTGTTCATACATATGCTTTTTGACGTGCAGGCATATCTATGAACTCCCTAAACAGGTCGAATTATCCGTTTGACAAATTATTGCGATTTTTTTATTTTAACAATCCAAGTTTGTCCTTGACTACAATCTCACCTGATGGTAAGTGATGATGCAGCCTAAGATGGTAGCGGGCTAACCTGTTAGGGGCATGGCAGTTATATAGCATTTCTCTTCAACAAACTGCTGAAAAACAGCTGCTTCCCGGACAAATGGAAGGCTGCTAAGCTAGTACTAATAGAGAAGCCAAAAAAATGTAAGAACGAGGTAACCAAGTATAGGCCTATCTGCCTCATAAACGTCATAGCAAAAGCATATGAAAGACTTCCTCAGATTAACACAGGAGATAGATAGGAACGGGGGACTAAACAATAATCAGCATGGCTTCAGGCCAGGCAGGACAACAGTTGATGCCATTGACGAAGTAGTCATTGCAGCAAGAGAAGCCAAGATAAAGAACCTGTGGAATTCCCTCATATTAGTTGATGTCCGGAATGCTTTCAACACAGCCACATGGCCCCTAATAATCAATAAGTTAAAACGTAGGAACATCAATAAGTACCTATTAAACGTAGTTGTGGACTATTTTACGAATCGCTCCATTAAATTGGACAGTAAAGTTAGTGCTGAAATAACTGGAGGAGTTCCACAGGGTTCAGTTCTCGGCCCTACCCTGTGGAACATCCTGTACGATGATGTGATGGACATCGAAGTTCCGGAAGGTGTTAAACTGGTGTGCTACGCGGATGACTTAGCCATCTCAGTAACTGCAAACGATTCACACGAGATGATAGTTAAAACCAACGAGACGTTGCATGCCGTGGATCTGTGGATGCGTCAAAATAAACTAGAGATCGCTCCGGAAAAAACAGAAGCAATCGTCTTCAATAGGAGAAAAACTGCAGACTGCGTATTTGACTGTGGCGGAACGGCTATAGCACCAACACATACTGTAACGTATCTTGGAGTCAAGCTTGACTGGGGTCTAACGTTTGGTCCACACTTAAAAACTGTTTGTGACAAAGCATCCAGGACTGCGGGAGCTCTCTGTAAGCTACTGCTTAATACAAAGGGCCCTAGCGACCGGAAGAGAAGAACACTGACTTTGGCAAACCAATCTATAATCCTTTACGCGGCACCTATCTGGACTCCCGCGATGAAGTTTGCCCTGTACAAAAGTCGGGTCCTTAAGGCTCAACGCGTGCTAGCCTTGCGAGTATGCTCCGCCTATAAAACCGTCTCCACGGATGCAGCGTTAGTACTGGCTAATTTAACGCCCATCAACTTACTGGCGCTAGAGAGGACCAAACTGAGGAACACTAAGGACTTGGAAAGCATAAGATCTGCCAAAAAGGAAACGCTAGTAAGCTGGCAAAAAGAGTGGGATAGCTCTTCTAAAGGCCGCTGGACGCACAGACTTATCCCAAATTTAGAAAAATGGACTAGCAGACAACATGGCCGAATGACTTACAGACTAACACAGTGTCTAACGGGGCATGGAGTATTCATGTGCTTCCTTGCTGGCATTGGAAAAAGACAAGACGCTTGTTGTATGGACTGCAACGAAACCGACGATGCCTTGCACACAATTTTTAAATGCAAAAAATGGGACAGTGAGCGACAAGAACTTGTAAAAAAGATTGGGGGCAAATGTGCAGATACGTTAGTTCACAAAATGCTTGAAAAGGAGGAAATTTGGACAGCAGTAACAAACTATGTTGAACTAATAATCAGAGAAAAGGAGCAAGACGAAAATCGTAGATAAAAAAAAATATGTCGTGAAAAAGGCGCTAGTGTTGCTGTGTTGTAGGCTGAAAGGCAGGTACGCGGTCAACAAGCAGACAGTAGGGGTTTTAGTCGGTATGAGTCCGGCACTACCCGTGCGGTAGTCCATGAGGATTTCCCCTGCTGTACAAATCCAAAAAAAAAAAAAAGTTATATATAAATCCATACCCCTATTCGGTCTCTACTTGGCATCGTACCAGAACGCTAAACCGCTTGGCGGCACGTCTATGCCGGTAGGGTGGTAACTAGCCACGGCCGAAGCCTCCCATCAGGCCAGACCAGGGAATATTCAGAAATTATAAATTTCCAAATTGACCCTGCCAGGGATCGAACCCCGGACCTCCGCACGTTAAGACAACAGCGTCCAACACTGCGCCACGGAGGTCGTATAAACGATTTTCTTACACAATCGGGGGGCAGTTCTGTCCAAGCATGTGCTTTTTAGTCACAGAACTATATACCTAGATAAGAAAAATAATTCCCATTAGTTCTGTCAACAGAACTGCTCTGGGAATAAACGAATGGAATGTTAAAGTCAATAATATAATCCAAAGCAATCTTTAATCAGGTTGTATACTCTTCACGTTCAGAGGGTGTTCCTAGCCCGGGGACTTCATCAGCCTTCATCTTGTTAGTTTCCGCTCCAATGGGGACCCTCCCGGCTTCGAGGACAAAATAATATACCTTCATATCTTTTTATTTATACAGCCATATATTGTGTTTGTAATGTATGTATTTCTTTTTCGTGTTGAGTTTGAAACATGATGAAGCCTGAAACAAAAAAAAGGGTTAAGAATCCCAACTATGTATGGGTTTAAAAAAATAACTTAGACTTTCCTGCGAAACGTTTTTTTATGAAATCAATCATGTCGCAACAGTTGCGCGGCAAAGACGGAATCTACACAGATTTAAGGACCAGAGGCCCAATTGTCTAAACTCTAAGCAAATTGTAATCATTTGACAGCTTGTATGGAAGCAACCGACTTTGGGCCCAGCTCCCCACAGGATAGTATAATAATAACTTACACTATTGTATTTTATTTTATTTATATAAGTACCTACTTACTTACATAAGCATTGTAATGTATTGTTAAAAAAAAGAGCAACTGCGGAGTTTCTTGCCGGCTCTTCTCGGCAGATTCTGTTTTCCGAACCGGTGGTAGAGTCAAAACATGACGTAGCATAAGAGACACCTGAATGTCCTACATGTTCTAAATAAATTGAATTGAATTGAATTAAAACGTATAACTCGAAATATTTAAGGAGTTCATACATGCTTTTTGACGTGCAGGCATCTATGAATTATCAATTTGACAAACGATCACGATTACAATTTCTTTACACAATCGGGGGGCAGATGGAAAGTAGCATCGACTTATTAGTTATTTTATACCGGAAAATTTAAGAGTTCCCTGGGAAACTGGTCAAAATGGGATTTAAATAATCTTTATTTCAAGCAACTGGGGCTCAACTTGTTAGTATTACAATTTACTTATAGACTAATGTTAGTAATACAGAAGACAGATTATCAAAATTATTGTAAATTATTAGGCCTCACCAATACCTGGTGAGCCTACCAATAGGCTTACCAATATAAGGTGTTCAAGCATCGTCGAGTCCATCTTCCTCGCAAACATGTTCAGGATGCTGTTGGTACCTGAGCGCAGCCTTGTCATCATCTATAGCTATCTAATATTCTAAGCTATCTAAAAAAGTAAAATTCTGCGAATATTCCCAGGCTTGGTGCCTACATAAACAGACTTCGTTGTTTTCTAAAGGTGATAATACTTACCTACCACGAGTCTTACAACACTATCATCTCATGTTTTGAATTCTGTATTGATATATTCAAATGCGTTGCTAGGCGTTGTATGAGATTTGAATAACCGCCCATCTCTCGCGCCGAGATCACCAGCGAATAAATATAAGCCAATGCCGCTGATAGGATCTTCCTTCGGCGTTGGGTATTCACTGAATAACTATATTATCCTATCTATCTTTGTATTGTATTCCTTTTATATGTATAATGTATTATTTATTTATTTCACAAGTAAAAGTACATAATATATATATTTTATCTACTCCAGCATCGAAAAGTTCCAATTTCGAATTTGACAACTAGGTATATCGAATTGAACCCTCTTTCGTGTTTGCTTCTCATAACGATACAGTTCGTTGCATAGATAATACCTTATATGTTCGTTGTATGGGAGCTGTATCGTTATGAGTCGTAGCTGTATCGATATGGTTATCTTCATAAATAGGATACCTATAGCTTAGCGGCTCTGGGTTCTGGCACTTTTGGTTTTTATTAATTTATAAAGTAAAAAATTATAAAGACGTCCTTGTCGTAGATAAAATCTTGTATGCAACTGTACGTAATTAGTCATTACGATACAGTTGCATAAATAGCTATTATGGTTTTTATGGTTTCTTCGTGCTCGTAAGCGCTTGACGGCTTGTCTGAGCATTACTGTGACTGCAGCTTCGTTGGTCTTGTGGTAAGCATGTTAGACTGCGCTCAACGAGGTCCCGGGTCGGGTCACAATTAAGTGAGTCGTAGTATTACCTATTCTGTGGTACTAGCCCGGAGTTAGGAAGTTGGCGGTGTTTCACACCCGCGCCTCGGAGAGCGCGTTAAGCCGTCGGTCCCGGTTATTATCACTAACATGATAATTGTCGTCAAAGCTTGCCAACCCGCATTGGAGTAGCGTCGTGGGTCTAAGCTCTAGTGCCCTCTCTCCAATGAGAGTGGAGGCCTGTGCCCAGCAGTGGGACGTTAATGGGCTGTAGTGGTGGTGGATTACTGTGATAATCTAGTGTTTAAGACTTCGGGCCTTCAATTTAGGGGTTCAGGATTCGAATCCCAGTGCGTCTGTAGGTGCCTTTTCAAAGTTTTGAAACACTTTAGTGGAAAGGCTCACTAGTTTGTAAATCATCATTCTAAACCATCGCCCGACCAGGGGCCCCTTATCAGGGCTCAGTTTAGACTTGGTTTAGACTCTAGTCCACCATGATTAACAGATGGGTACCGAAAGCTTAGCAGACAGATAAACTTTCACATTAATTATATGTAAATATGGATATACCTAGGTTAATTCAAAATCCAGGGCAGCTTTAATATTTTCTGCCTTGTCACTCCCTAGCCTTAGCCCTTAGCCTATAATACTCTGCAGGTCTTCAGCGATATCCATGCAAAAATCAAATCGATTTATTACTCCTCTGCGGCGTGATTGAAGGAAAACCAATAAACAAATACGCTTTTCCAATAATAATATGGGTATGAATAGTGAAAATGAATACCATACCATCAAGCCTCTAATCTATATATGTATCTGCTACTTGAATGCGACGTGGAACTATTACTCGTATAATCTCTGTGACCGGATAAACAGTAGCTGCGTGGTTATCATAGCGTCCATATCAGTAGAATCTTCACGCACGTTGCACTTGCACGTAGAGCTGCTATTATGCTAGCTCTACATTCTCGTCGGGCGAGGCGAGCTTTGACGAGGTAAAGCGAGACCAAACATAACCAGTAGCCGCGTAGATATCAAGTCCTTCATATCGGTAGGATCTTTATGCACGTTGCAAGTACCTATATAGTATATTTGCTATCAAAGCGTTAAGTAAGACGTGGCGACACGCCGTAACGCGAGGCGGTAATATACGCTCAGCAGTTGCTCCTCATGTGTTCGATTAAACGGAAGAGCTATTAGTGACAGCTGCAATGTCAAAAAAATATCAATTCGTATATTCGTAGATCATTGTATTTAATTAGTCAATAGTTTTTAAACCTAAATAACTAATATGAATCTTGAGCAAATTTAACAGACACGTGATTAAGGCTTTGTGAAGTACAAACTAATTGAATACAATGATTTATAAATGTATGCATTGAATTTTTTTCTTTCATTTATTCTTGATAAATTCCAATCTTTCTTGATTCCATGACAGAGAACCTTAATTTTTGAACTAAGCCTAGCCGCCTGGTATAATAATAATCAGTCGAGCCTAAGAATTTACTTCAGCCCAAGCGCAATCCCTCAATCCACTAACTGAATCCACTAGTGATCAAGGCGAAGCGAGGCATGGCAAGGTGACACGACATACCCAACATACTCGTGGTAAGCTCGTGGTCGCCCCACCATGCCTCGACGAGAATGTAGAGAGATCAATTGCTCGATATTCTCTTCGCGATGCAGTACGGTCGCGGTCTCAATTATTCATGTGTTCGCGCCTAGAAGAGCGCGCGATGCAATGGTGCGATTATAGAAATCAGATGAACGCAAGGAGTCAGTACACTCGTGTCACAAGTGCATATAGATGCTAAAAGCGACAATAGGGATAATGCCAACTCAATCAAACAGCAACTCTTTAACTAAGTTAAAAACCCCGCTTCTATGTAGTATAAAAAGTTTGCATAGATTGTATGAAATATATAGTTGTGACGTCATCAAATTTCAATGCACTTTTTTTAAAAATCTATATTTTAAATTAGTAATCAAACTTAAAACTAACCGAGGATGTGAATAGTAGGTCTTTTGGAAGACCCTCTATTTATTTATCACTAGGTACGAAACAATTTATTGAAGTGAAAACTTCCTTATGCGCGTTGAGCACTTTTTGGTAGGGGGTAAAAATGTAGATTCGCGTGACCGTAACCGACATGCTCGCGTGACCGAGATGCCCGCGATCAGCAACATGCTCGCGAACATATAAATATACTACATTCAAAATTAAACTTTAATTTGGTTAAGGTTTATTTTTTAATCATTTTAATATAAAAAAAAAATATAGTTTTCACTTCTATCGGCAGTCGCTATGACTGCCATTTTTTTTTGACATAGGCATCATCCCTATTATGGCATTTCTGTTGTTTTCGCACAGGTTTGTAATGAAATACCTAGCCGACATTGTTGCACGATATGTACCTACACGGGTTGCACCATGCAGGGATGCACTCTCAATTATGCGTTGAAGCCTCACTGATGACTGAAGTCAGTTAAAGACACAGATTATCTGATCGCAGATATGACGAGTAGTAATGGGGAACTTAATCAATATCTATACTAATATTATAAATGCAAAAGTGTGTCTGCCTGTCTGTCTGCTACGCTTTCACGGCCTATCTTTTCAACCGATTGTGATGAAATTTGGTATAGGACATAAGCTACTTTTAATCCCGGAAAATTAAGGAGTTACTGCTGTTCAACCGATTTTGACGAAAGGTGCCGAAGTTACATGATACATCCCGTTGGATGACGGATTACTCAGGTAAATGACAAGGAAGCTTGGAAATGATTTGCTCTAATGGCTCTGATAGTTTCTTAGATTTGTGAAATGGTGATAATGAAAAAAAAACCCCGGCTGAGTTTGCTGTGGGCTCTTCTCAGACCAGGGCGCGTTTGGAACCCTCGTAGCTTTAGTTTTAAGATACCGTTAATGATCACCGTTATTTTTTATAAATAACTGGACGTCAATAAGTGTAGTGTACCTACCTAAATTGAATAAACATTATTTGATTTGATTTGATGATAAGAAGCTAAACGGACGAACGCGCGGGTATAATCTAGTATTTTACAATCCATAATATATAGTTAAAGTGCCCCTTCTGTTAAAGCTCTCTATGAGAAAGGTAGATAAGAGCTTGGCCTTTTGCCCCTTTTGTTTAAATCGACTCCATTTCTGCGCCGTAAAAACGTATGTTCGTACGAATCGAATCGCGTTTTTTAATTATGCAAAAGGACTGAGACTTGTTTTCTGCTATTAAAGACTGTAGAACATAGACTGTTTATTTGGTGTGTATGTCACTGTAAGATTGCAAAGGTCGTTGGATTGTAATCTAACTAGCGATATTGTAAACTTTCGACGGATTACAATTAAACGCATTATTTTTCGGTAGATTGTAATCTGTTAGGTCTATTAACCCGATAGAAAACTACCTGATTATTTATGTCGAACCCTAACCTAACCTACAAGAAAGAGACAAGAAAACGTAAATTACAATGAATATTTCAAAAATTGACACCCGGAACATTGAACGGTTCACAATCTGTCGACTGTTTATAATATCGCTGGTTGGATTACAATCTAACGGTTTTTGCAATCTTACGGTGACATGTATACCATATTTTTGTTTTTTAGAAAAACACTAGAATTTTTAGGTTTGGCACAGTATTTTGGGGCCAAAAGCAAAGTTTTCACGCAAATTAACTACTACTACTACTACTACTAATTAGATGATGCCCGTGACTTCGTCCGCGTGGATAAACTTTTTTTAATTCCAGGTCAGATACGTTTTTGGTCTGTATATACATTATTGGTCACAAGACTGCCTCGTTGGTCTAGTGTTTAGCATGTTCGACTGCGGCCAACGAGGTCCCGGGTTCAGGTCCCGGGTCCGGCCGTAGCAAGTGTTGGGGCTTTCTGACAAAAAATCTCAGCATGTTGGCGGTGTTTCGCCCCCGTGCCTCGGAGAGCACGTAAAGCCGTCGGGCCAGCGCCTAATCTCTCTCCGGTCGTGTCGGATTTTCCGTCCCATCGGGCTATGAGAGTAAAGGAACAGAGAGCGAACCTGTGTATACACACTTGTGCACTAAATATAATATCTCCCGCGCAGATGGCTTTTAGATCTCTCTGGAGATAATATGCCGCCGTGGCCGAAATTCGGTCTGGAGGACATTATTATTGGTCACAATGAATTTGGCAGACGTCATTCGAGTGCAAGTCAGCAATGTACCTACTATAAATGGGCCACAATATGCAGCGGGGGATTTTGAAAGCTTGCCAAATGGCTTCTCCAACTGAGCAAAAATTCGCTTAACCTCCTGAAATGTATGAGCTTTCATGGATGCATTTCGAACTAGGTACCTATATTCTCAGAACATCAAATATTATTAGTTAGATTGTTACGTCTCAAATATTATTAGACTAGTCAACATTAATACTGCCTCATCCAATTTATGTATATTCAATTAATATTGTTTTTACTTTAGAACTTATCCATTACTTGAATTAACGCGCAAGTGTGTCTGTCTGTCTCTTGCTCAGAACAATTTTATCCCGGAATATCGATAAGGCGAACGAAGATGAGGGAATCATCTTGTTACAAATCAACAAACACACTTTCGCAATAATAGCAAAATATGATACGAAAGTGTGTTTGTTTGTTGGTTTAAATCACGCCTCAACAGAGCAACGGATCGACGTGATTTTTTGCATGGGTATAGTTAAAGACCTGGAGAGTGACATGGGCTACTTTTTATCCCGGAAAATTATGGAGTTTCCGTGGGAATTAAAAAACGTATTCCACGCGGATGAAGTCGCGGGCATCAGCTTGTAGGTAATATAAAGTTACAGACACACTTTATAAGCCATTAACAATAATTTTTTCGTCTGAGGTAAAGTCTCTTAGCTAATTGAATTAACGCTTTGTTCTTAAAAGGAAGGAAGCTCTTTTGCATTGTTTATTTCAATTATTAATTAATGTCGGAAACCGAATACATACAATTCACACCCTTTGCGTATCAGTAAAAACTACAGACGTTTTTGCCTCTGCGGCAATCCACGGCCAACTAATTTTGTACTGTATTTTTGTAGTCACAGGGTTGTTTTTAGCATGGGATGATCTGGCAGGGATGCTGCGTCGTCGTATGTATTATAAATTGGTTTAGAGAGGCGCGGGGGAGGCAGCTTCTCGCTCGATACCGGGCAGTCGTCTGTGGCTCGTGCGGAGGGTCGCGCCTATCAAAAACTATCGGTATTCGAAAAACAAACACCCCTATACTGATGCACCGAAGTTTCCGAAGTTCAAGTGTTATGTAACATGCGTGTGGTGTTCTTTGGTTATCTGTGGTGATATTTGAGTGATAACGCTGGGACTGAACGTAGAGGGTGAGTAAGGTTCTGTATGTAAATAGCAGCTAAGGGTTGCGACGTCTGGTACGGTGTACTAGTTTATTATGGGTGTATTTAGTTAATGTTACTTTGTGATTGACAGTTTTGCCATCAAATGTAGAGTTCGAGAACCAAGGTCCATTTGCACAAAGCCGTCAAATTAAATTAAAAAAATGTATAGGTATTTGTCCTTTTTATGTTAAACATGGAGTAAACATGTCAAAAAGTGACAGCATCATTAAATTTAAATCAGTTTATGAAATTTAGTACAAGATGGTCTAAAGCTTGATAAGCTTAAGAATTTTTCATTCTTCGTAGGTATATGTACAGGGTGGGATTTTGGCAGCGATCAGTGGGGGAAACTTAAACTATTGAGAGGTATAAAATAGCGTAATTTGATCTACGGAAGGATTGCGTCTCTTTTAAAATTAAGAAAAAACTACAGATTTTCGGCATCCATACGCTTGTCACATTTTCGCATATTTTTGTTTTTCATGTCCACCATGTTGGATTTTACGTGACGTCATTAGAGGGATGCCGGACTAAGGCATAGATATAAGAAAAGCTGTAGATTTTCAGGAGTTGAACAATTCTTATAGAACCAAATTTAACAGTGTTAAATAAAACAGACAGCTGATAAATTCTTTGCATACTTTTGTTTGTTATGTCCATACTCCATTATATTGGACGAGTGGCCTAGTTGTGACAACGCATATCAGTCGATTGCGAAGGTTAAGCAACTTAGACCCAAGTCGGTAACTGGATGGGTGACCGAATTTGAAGGTTCAAATTTGGCCTTTCCGTTTCCTCCGTGTCTCGGAGAGCACGTAAAGCTGTCAGTCCCGGTTATTATCACTAACATCTGATAATAATCGTTACAAAAACCTAGAGTTTAAATACTCTTAGTTGAGTCGTATGCGGAAGAACGTGGGAACCCACCGCATTATTATCCCAAGAATATCCCATTATGTCATTAATGGAAAGGGGTCACGACCCTCAGTAATGAGGAATACGACGCAGAGAGAGTCCGTAATGAGGAATTATACGACGCAGAGAGAGTCCATCATATTGGATTTTCGTAACTACATTAGCGTAAGACATGCGGATTGCGGGGTAAAGCCAACGACTTCCAGATTAAATGCTAATCATAAACATCGATGATTTGATTGACCCTTAGTTATCTGTACTGTAGATCACTGATGCATAATTGCTGTTAGTAAACTCGAGGTGTTAGATTCAGTTAAATGAATACTGCCTTTAGAGGTCTCTGTTTACTAGGCGTTCATTAAATCTATTAAGCAATAAAGCAGTAAATTAACTGTTTTATAGCGGCGTAAGTAATCTATTCAGTTGAGTTTTCAATTTGTTGACTCTAGATTTCTCCTACTTTTATTTTTTATTCTCTACAAGTTAGCCCTTGACTGCGATCTCACCTGATGGTAAGTGATGATGCAGTCTAAGATGGTAGCGGACTAACCTGTCAGGGCATGGCATTTATATTACCCATACCCCTATTCGATTACACGACATCGTACCGGAACGCTAAATCGCTTGGCGGCACGTCTTTGCCGGTAGGGTGGTAACTATAGCCATGGCCGAAGTCTCCCACCAGGCCAGACCAGGGAAAATGCAGAAATTATAAATTCCCAAATTGATCCTGCCGGGGCCCGGGGATCGAACCCGGGACCTCCGCAGTCCGCACGTTAAGGCAACAGCGCTATACACTGCGCCACGGAGGTCGTCAAAAGTGCGTACAGCCGTCAGTCCTGCCTCGTACCTGCAAATTGAGGAATCAGCCTCCATTTTCTGTGTTCCCTCATGATTATGATTTATGACCCACCTGCTCGTTTGCTCGCTATACATATTTTAAACAAAAAAACCGGCCAAGTGCGAGTCGGACTCGCGCACCGAGGGTTCCGTACTCAAGAAGTAGGTATAATTACCTTTGTTAATGAACCGCAAAACTAACTTTGTTTGTAGAGGTTTACTGTTAATATCAAAAAATTACGTTTGTTGTATGGGAGCCCCCCTTTAATATTTACTTTATTGATATTTAATTATTTAATTTGAAAGGTAATATACAGCTTAATATTCTGTGAAAATTTGAACCGTCTACCTGTTACCGTTTTTAATATTGAGCAAAAAAATACGAAAAAAACACGTTTATTGTATGGGGACCCCCCTTAATATATATATTTTTTTAATTTTTAGTATTTGTTGTTATAGCGGCAACGGAAATACATCATTTGTGAAAATTTCAGCTTTCTAGCTATCACGGTCTATGAGATACAGCCTGGAGACAGACAGACAGACAGACAGACAGACAGCGGAGTCTTAGTAATAGGGTCCCGTTTTTACCCTTTGGGTACGGAACCCTAAAAATGACTGACAAATTCAACTTAAAGCAAATTCCGCTGGGTCGAAATATATTGCGCATAGATTCCAACCCAATTTTCCAAAATTCCACTCGAGCAAAGGTGAGTATACTTGTTGGGTAAAGTTGGGTTACTGGTATTAATAGCATGCAATCCATAAAGGCATAAAAGCACTGCTTGTACTATTTGTCCTAGAGACACGGATTAAATAATACCTAAGTAAATTTTTCGTAAGCTAAGCTGTTTTATGTGGACCTCTTTCAACAATGTAACTTTAATCCATTTTAAGCGATGTTTTCATTTCATCTTTGCAATGCTACAATAACGATGTAAAACCACAGTATGTACAACAGCAGGGTTAGTATGAGATTTACGTCTCACGAACGTTAATAAGATTCGGGTGTTGAAACATAATAACGTCGGAGTTAAATTGATTATCACGTATTCAGAAACAACCGATTTTTGTTCCACACAAGGTTTCCGCATAGACGTCAAACTTGATCATTAATACAATGCAGTTAAGCTCTGTTTTACTTTGATGTTAAAGCGTTTCGAAGCTCGAATTCTTCAACATCAGCGAGTAAATCTCACACTAACCCGATAGTACAAAACCTACATCTTTTGCTGAGAGAGGAAGTTGGCCCTCAGAAGCTCGGCATACTCAACGCTTTTCAAAGTTATTGTTGTTGAAAAATCCATTCAAAGGTTTTTTTCTTGGTTGAGGTTGAGGTTTTTCTACTCTCATTGTTTAGCCACGGAAGTTGGTAAAGGATTGTGGTGTAAAATTTCGCGTGCTAAAAATCCTAGCCCTGTTATTTTTACCATTATTCGGGCCCTTTTTTGTCCAAACACGAAATTATGCACTTTGGTAGGAAACAATGAGAAATCGTTTATATCCTTTTCGTAGTAAAAATTTTTTTCAGGCACAAAAATATAAGTCAAAAATTGTGTTAAAAATTCTAGATCCTTAACCTAAATTTAATCTGAGCTTTGCAGTAAAATTTTACTAGTAGGCAGGTACTTAGTTAATAAAAACATATTATTTAATCACTAGCTGATGCCCGTGACTTCGTTGTTTAAGTTTTTTTTTTAATTTCTGCGGGAACTCCTTAATTTTTTACCGGGATGAAAACCTTGAATACTCTCCAGGTCCTCAACTATACCCATGCAAAAAATCACGTCGTTCCGCTTTATTGTGGCGTGATTGAAGGACAAACCAAAAAAAACAAACACAATTAAGTATTGGGTTTTTCTGACTAGAAATTCTCAGTACTAGCCCGGAGTTAGGAAGTTGGCGGTGTCGCACCCCCGTGCCTCGGAGAGCACGTTAAACCGTCGGTCCCGGTTATTATTATCACTAACATGATAGTCGTTAAAGCCCTCGAACCCGCATTGGAGCAGCGTGGCGGGTCTAAGCTGTAATTCCCTCTCTCCTATGAGAGTGGAGGCCTGTGCCTAGCATTGGGACGATAATGGGCCGTAGTGGTGGTGGTGGTGGAGGGAATTGTTTCTGTTATCAACTTATCAGAGGCCCAATTGTCTAAGCAATTTGTAATCATTTGACAGCTTAACGTATAACTCGAACTGCTTAAGGAGTTCATACATGCTTTTTGACGTGCAGGCATCTATGAACTCCTTAAACAGGTCGAGTTATACGTTTGACAAACAATTACGATTACGATGTCCTTACACAATCGGAGGGATGAGCACCCAAACCACAATGAACAAATGAACAGTCATTATAAGTTAGTAACATTTTCTTGTATTTATCAAGCACCGGCACAATGTTTCAGTGCTGCATGAATAATGACTACCATTACCGCACTAGGGCCGCGCTTGCTTTTATCTTTTTCGTCTGATGATTTTTGTATTTTGTATGGCCGCGAGGATTTAGGATTTTTTCCAAACTGACAGAAGAGACAGCGCTTACCACTGCGCCAGGAAGGTCATCGTGAATCTGTGTAGCTCTGTCTAAATGACTGAGCATTTCGCACAATCTAGTACATTGAATCGTGAAAGAAATAAATAATTTCGGCGACCTTGTGTCCCGCGTCTCACAAAGTTCAATGAACTGTCGTGTGTAGGGCTAGGGGTGGACCGTGGAATATACTTACCTACACACTTATAATACAAATTTTTCTTTCGCAAGGATTTGCTCGGTATGGGCTTACTACATTTAAAGCAATAAGTTATACTTAAGTATAAGATAAAAAAAAAGTAATTAAATGTTCTAACCACCAAGACTTAGGTATCATAAGAGACATTGGTTTAATATTCTACATGAAAAAACAAATTGAGGAATGAGTATTTGTCCCTCAATTTATTTTTGATTATTTATTTACAAGTAAATATAACACTGTAGGTCACTTGTGGACTAATCTGACTTGAATTTGGGAATATACGTTTGATTTATACCGCAGTCATAAAATGATTCGATTATAACAAAAAAATGATTCGATTAAAACACCTATTACGGTAAAATTAAAACGATAGTGTATAACGATTGCAATCACCTCCGATTGGCTATAACTAATTCGCTATTGGCCAAATCTTAAAATCCATTGTCGCAGCAAGAATAACATAAATTCAGCCAATCAAAAAACAATTAAGGTTGTAGTTATAATTCATTCGGATTTTTTAAAATTGGCCTGCAGGTATTTATATAATGAAAGTAAACAAACAGGAATTCTGTACTATTTATGGGACAAGTCAAAAAATCTACAGCGCATGCGTGCAGCCACCCCTATGGGTACATTCACCCCGGGACACGAATCGCAAGGTCGCTAAGATCGTGCGGAGATCAGTCCTAAAGCTCTATGCACATTACTTGGCCCCTAGGGCCCTTTCAGACGTGCCACTATGACACCCTAGTGCAGCGGAAAAATAAGATATTTTTTTTACTCAATAAGTTTTTAAGTTTTTTTTTTAAATTTCCCTCTGGCTTCAGAGTTCGGCCGCGGCTGTTTACCACACTACCGGCAAAGAAATGCTAGCGTCCCGTAAGGATGCCATGTAGAAACCGATTTGGGGTATGTGTTTAATAAATAATATATTAATTGCCATTTGCCATACTTATCCCATTACTACCAGTACTACGCAATCATTGACTTACCCCATACATGTTAGTGTTCTACACTACAGCTTACTTCAGTAACCGGACTATTTCTAGGTTTAGACCACCTTGAAGTGCTTAATAATGCTATAAAAACATTTTAGAGTTACTTTCTATTAAAGATGCATAAAAAGGGGTAATTTAGTATAGTGACCTGTAATATGTAATAGTTTCCTAAGGGAAAATAAAATAAAAAGGATCGCTTTGGACGTAACTTGGAGTCACCCTGATATTTGGTCGCCGCAGTGACGCGTTATTAGAGATGATTGCTTAGTACTGGACCTGCATGATATTACCACAGTCTAAACACATAGATACCTAATCTCTTTCCTATTAGTCGTTCGATGGAGTGGTCTAGACAAAGCTGCGGGGTGACAGGGTCGAAACTGAGAAAACTGGCAGAATTTTCAATACAAACTACTGTCATGTATGATATATATGATGTATCAATGATTGATGCAAAAGATACGCGTTCGCCCTGCTGTACGCAGTTTCCCACAATAATATATTATTATATCAGCGTTCCTACCTTTATAATTGTCTCATCCTGTATTTGCTATGGCGCTACGCACTAAGCAGAATCCTATATTTCTGTGGTGCCACGCTTCGAATAGTCAACAGTGAACAGTAGGTATAGCAAAATTCTAAGAGTCTAGATTATCTGAGACTACTTGTGGGATAGTGGGATCGAAGTCTTTCAGAGCTGAGCTAAAATCGGTGCCGTACAAATACCATTCTCCATTATTTATTAAATTTGCATACCAATTTCAAATAATTCCATCGCAAACTTTGATCGTCTTCCACCCTACAACATGTACGCCCCTTTCCTTTTTAGTTTTTAGTGCGTGTTCACTTAAATAGAGAGGACGCGGGCGCGGCAGCGGTTGCGCCAAATTTGCGACAGATTACAATTTAACGCATTATTTTTCGGTAGATTGTAATCTGTTAGGTATATTAACACAATAAAACCTAAGTGACCATACCTGATCATTTATGTCGAACCCTAACCTAACCTACAAGAAAGAGACAAGAAAACGTAAATACAATGAATATTTAAAAAGTTGACACTCGGAACATTGAACGGTTCACAATCCGTCGACAGTTTACAATATCGCTAGTTGGATTATAATGTATCGGTTTTTGCAATCTTACGGTGACAGATATATAACGCCAACTTTTGTTGATATAAATCACTAGATGATGCCCGTGACTTCGTCTGCTTGGACGACAGACAGACGACTACTGCGCGATTTGTTCGTCAGTTTATCTTTCATATGTGAATGTTGTGTAACATCGTATGATTTACAATGTGATGGTTATGGTTGCACATCTGATTTTTTATCAATATAATTTTAAACTAGTTTTACCGATGTAACAACTTTTGACTGTCCTAATAAAATAATAATAAATTACAAATTAAAAAAAACCCCCGACTAGAAAAAAGCTGATGACCTTCAGACGGATGAACAGATTTTCATGAAACATGGCTAAGAACACTCGGGATAAAATTATCTATGACACAAAAAATACTAAACGAAAATCGGTTCATCCGTTTGGGAGCTACGATACCACAGACAGATACACAGATACACAGATATACAGACAGACACGTTAAACTTCCCCTCTCTACCCCTCTCTTTTTGCGTCGGGGGTTAAAAAAACAATTTGTAGGCACGTATTCGAAGACATTATGTCCCCTACAACATATTTAATAATAATAAATAAATAAATCTTTATTTGCCAAATCTGATTACAAAATTTTAATATTGTGAAACCCTGCCTCCTGATGTAGTAAAAACTGTTCAAAACATTCTCATTTACACAGCTTATTTTGTACTTTATTTGACAAATCGCGAGCGTGCCTGAAATTGCGCCCGCCTGTTTAACGTGAACACAACTTGAGAGTATGTACCTCTACCTACCTAATCGATTCCCTAGAATCTAATTTCTTGGAGGGTGCCGAATGTTATGTGATTTGGTCGAGGAACGAGGTAAAAACGTTGAAAAAAGCTCATTATACGGCCGTCAGTCTGGTTAGCTGAGGGCTACATTAGGCGAAATTACTTTGAGGTTTTTTAAAATATTTCTCTTTTTTGCTTTGTTGTTGCGGTCACGACTTCAAGGGCTTAGCTGAGTTCCATTCAAATAACTTAACTCTCACTTTTTTATTTGAAAAATATAAGATATAATATTTTTGTTATAATCATAAATTACTTTGTGTATAAAAACTAGGTTAATGACGCGGACGTAGGTAAAATTCAGTTGCGAGCATTGCGAGGAATTATATGTATGTCCAATAGTATGTTTTTATTTTTAATTATACAAAAAATATCCTACAATTTGTAGTTTATGCAAAGTAGAAGAAAATATATAATTTAGTTTGACATAACGTCCATGTTTAAACATAAAAATACCTCTAAAATTTAATAGCAACTTACGAGTAGCGAGCGCATAATTTCATCGGTTCGGCATCGGTTTCTTTGTGCGATGTACTAACTATAAGTACCACTTTCCCGAAAAACTGCTGGTCTTATAACAAATGTTTTTTTTTGTACTTTAAACCTACGACTTCTGTAACGACTGAAAGAGTGTAAAACATCATACTATAATTTTCCCGAAAAACTATTGGACCGATTTACATGCGGTTCTAATCTTCTTTCTTTATTCTATATTATTTGGTCGTGGGTGTATCGGCATTTTTAATTAAATATCTTGATCCCATAGTAAATGAACCCTGTCGAATCACAACTGCACCTTTACGGCTTAGTAGGAATAAGTGGCTCGGGAGTTATCATATATTAGCGGGGATTTCCCGCGTTTATGGCCCCATAAAGAAAACCGATAAAGTAAAGAGTGTGGCAGTTTATGCTCGCTATCTGAATAGTTTACTGTTTAGATGCTGAGCGTCGCGCTGTTATTGCCTTGGGGGTGTTTTGTTCTAAGCTCTTTGATCTATACTAATATTATAAACGCGAAAGTGTGGAGTTAGATGGATGGATGTTTGTTCGTGAATCACGGCAGAACGGCTGAACGGATCTGGATGAAATTTGCCACAGCGATAGATTATAGTCTGGAATAACACATAGGCTAAAATAGGAAAATTAAAAAGTTCCCGCGGGAATTAAAAACCTCAATCCACGCGGACTAAACCGCGGGCATCAGCTAGTAAGTAAGTAAGTACCCGTAAGTACCTAGTTGGATACATTTTAAGGCTAAAGAATTTTTTTTAAAATTGTTATGTACTGGTACCTGAGCACACTTTGCCTGGTGGGAGGCTTTGGTTGTGGCTATAGTTACCATCCTAATGGCAAAGACCTACCGCTAAGCGATTTAGCGTTCCGGTAAGATGCCATGTTTCCGATTAGGGGTTATTTTGAAACCGATTAGGGGTATGGGTTTAATATTGTCATACTCTTGCCATGCAGGTTAGCCCGCTACTATCTTACACAGCTTCATTACTTACCACCGGATGAGATCTCAGTCAATGCTAAAAAGAAAAAAAAAGTTTGTTGGCTCTTCTTTTTAAAGTTGTTAGTTGTTACTGCTTTAGCCCAGAGTCAATTTAGAACCGGCGCGGCGGTACTGGGGAGTTACTACTTACTACTATGGCTTGTATCAGTATTATTTCAAAATGTTACGTGCCTTGACGTCCATAAAATAAGAATTATAATTTCTAAACACGAACGTCAACAATATTAAAACAATACTGCTTCAACCGATGGTAGTGTGCCCCCTGTGAGTTATGCAAAAAGTTTGTACTTAAAACTTGAACTCTTTTAGCTTTTTGCATAGCTCGAAGGATCTCGAGTACAAATTCAGAGTAGAACATTAGACCCGAGGCGTCCCATCGTGAAACGCGGCATGCATCGGGTCTTGGGATAATTTACATCGCCTGATCTTCGTCGAAGACGTTTACTTTTATGTTTACAGTAGGTAAATAACGTTATAGCAAGAGTCGCTAATATTTTCGATCGATCGAAAATATCGCCGAAATATCGATCGATCGCCGCGAGCAAAAGCTAGTTTTCATATAATTCGATCACGTTAAGTTCGATTTTCATACAAATTTCAAAGCCCTATTTTAGCCCCTACGGGTTGAATTTTCAAAAATCCTTTCGTAGCGGATACCTTCATGAAAATAGATTCGTCCAGTGGTTTGAGCTGTGCGTTGATAGATCAGTCAGTCAGTCACCTTTTTCTTTTATATATTTAGGTTATTATGCTGATCTTTTCAAGACATTTTTGTATGTTTGTGGTAAATAACGTTCGTTATTTATGGCGAGAGTCGCAAATATTTTCGATCGAACGGAATTATGCCAAAACACGACTTTATATTTAGTGTATCATCATTTCAATACATTGCCGGCCTAATACTGAGCACGAGGCTTCTCTTAGAATTAGATAGGTTTGGCCTTAGTTCACCATGCTGGCGAATTGCAGATTTGCAGACTACACACACCTTTGAGAATATTATGAAGAACTCACAGTCATGCGGGTCTCGTTGGTCTAGTGGTTAGCAGGTTCGCCTGCGGCCGACGAGGTCCTGGGTTCGAGTCCCGGGTCGGGCCATAATTAAGTATTGAGTTTTTCTGACTAGAAATTCTCAGTACTAGCCCGGAGTTAGGAAGTTGGAGGTGTTTCACCCCCGTGCCTCGGAGAGCACGTTAAGCCGTCGGTCTCCCGCTCTCCTACGAGAGTGGAGGCCTGTGCCCAGCAGTGGGACGTTAATGGGATTATGGATGGTTAAGGATTATAATTCTAAAATACGAACGTCAGTCGTCAACAATATTAAAACAATAAGGCTTTAAAGTTAAACGATGGTAGTATGCCCCCTGTTACTAGTCGAATGTAGAGTGTTCTAGACTGTAGAGTATTGATCGTAATTCGTAATACATTGAGCCGCGAGTCATAATAGCGTAGTAACATTTTCAATAAAGGTACAGTCAGGCACAATAATAATACATTATGTGAAACTATTTTGTACATGATAGGGGTCTTTTCAATCCTCAAAATACCAATGTGATGAAAGAGGAGCTTTTTACCAAACTAGGGCCAAAAGGACGAAATGTAATAAATACTATGTATGTATGCGTACCGTACCCTAGCGCCTAAACTACCGATTTTGATGAATAAGGTGTCAATCGATTCGTTATTACGGTTATTGTGGAAATTATAGTCTGTAAAGATAGGTTAAGTTGGAAGATAGCGTAGAAGATAGCGATACGCGTCTGTTTATTGCACAAAAAAATGTATCCGAGCTGTATATGGAGTGGGTCCCCTGACCTCCTGTAGGCCTCTATTTAAAAACTTAAAAGTTCTTGCACTACCGTGCTTATATATCTATGAGGTTAGCATATTTGTAAAGAAAAATATGTCTGATTTATTTATTAAAAAAAGTGATAAATATTTACACTTCAATACAAGATATCCAGATAGACTGCTGATACCTTCACGCAGAACTGCGCTTTCTAGCTGAAACTGTTATAGTATGTCTGTTCAAACATTTAATCGATTGCCTGAAAACTTAAAGAAATTACCATTCAGTGTATTTAAAAGAAAGCTGCATGAATGGCTCATAGACAAGTGTTTTTACTCGCTGAAGGAATTTTTAGAATGAATTTATTTAGTCCTGTCATGTAATTTCTGAGAATAATATGGAATATATTTGTTTTGTTTAATAATTTTTACGTAATTTTTTAAGACATTATTTTTATCTAAGACATTAATCATACACAGTTTATAATTATCTTTATGTATAAATTATTTTCGTGGTATAAACTGATTAAGGCTGTATGAATTAATTTTAATGATTTAAACTCATAGCATAACTTATGTTTTTAATTTGCATGTCAGTAATGACGAAACATGTATGGTCAAATTTAGTCTTTGTCATCCTATTGTACAATGTTTCCAGCAAATAAACGATTTATTTATTTATTTATTTAGCATTGATTTCGGCGTGGACAAGCGTTCACCTATCATGAAAGAGGACCTACTTTTTTGCATCCCGCTGTACCTTTTGACTGCCTCGTTGGTCTAGTGGTTAGCATAGTCGACTGCGGATCATAGAGGTCCTGGGTTCGATTCCCGGTCGGGCATAAAAGTTAGGTATTGGGTTTTTCAATTAAGAAATTCTCAGTGCCAGCCCGGAGTTGGAAGTTGGTGGTGTTTCACCCCCGCGCCTCGGAGAGCACGTTATGCCGTCGGTCCCGGTTATTATGACTAACATGATAATAATCGTTAAAGCCCGCCAACTAAAATTGGAGCAGCGTGGTGGGTCTAAGCTCTAATTCCCGCTCTCCTATGAGAGTGGAGGCCTGTGCCCAGCAGTGGGACCTTAATAGGCTGTAGTGATGATGATGATGATGATGACTGTACCTTGGTCCGATGAATTAATGTATCACGCGGCGCGCTGTACCCTTGGCAGGGGTCAGTCGCAAAAGGTTGCATCGTTATTGTTATCCCTCGCAGATACGCCATTATGGCCAATGATTAATGAATTTCATAAATGGACTCTTTCAATACTCCCACCAAATTAATTTATACCCAATGGTTATTGGTTAAAGTGCATTTTTGCTTGCACGCGTGTGGTTCGAACGTATGCTTTTAATAATAGTCCTGTCTAGACTTATCTGTTTTTATCGACGATAAGTCAAAAACAAAAATTTTAAAATCTAATTTTATTACACATTTAGTGAAAGAGGAGAAGTAATCATCAAAAAGGGCGCACCTTATAAAGTTAGACAACTAAGTACCTACTCCCGTTATCCTAGGAGCGACAGAAGCGACGCGACGCACTGCGACGCCATAGAAAATGACAAACTTGACTACGCGACAACATAGGCCACGTGAACAGCTTCTGATGTAGGCTCAGAAAATTCATAGGAAAAAGAGTTTCACTCTCGAAATAAAAGTGCGGCATAGCATCGATACTGCGATACAACAAAAAAGGCTGTAGTAGTACAGGGTGTATTTTTGGTAAGCCCGGGGTATGAAAATTTATGGGGTGTAAAATCAAACTTTCTCCGTTACGTTACGTAATACGTTACGTTATGTTATGTTTATGTTTCCATGGTAACACTTTTCGTTCATAAGGAGTAAACTCCAGTTGTGCGTCGGAGCTTTTTGTAGTAGGTAGGTACTTCCAACCCACCTGCCTTCACCCTCTCTTCTTAAAAGGCTTGCTAATTCAATAAACTTTGTATTATAGGAAGCGTTTCGCTCATTATGTCTGAGAATCGATTAAAAGCTCATCAGGGCTTAGGGCGCGACCCAACCGCGCCCTAATTAGGCACGTTCCACGTTTCCATTATTATTATTACAGTGTATATAATTAAGAGACGACCATGTTTTGAATTGAAAACGATATGGAAATTTCAGTAACGCCATGTACGTAAGTTTAGTTCGTTTGTACCTATAGGTTAGGTGGTAAAACAGATGACAAGAAATAGTCACAGCTATAGTGTGAAGAAATGATTCCATGGGTGGAGTAAAATCCGTTAGATTGTAGATAGAATATTGTAATTTATTTTTTTTTTGTATAGGGTATCGCGCGTCTGTGTACCTTTTCCCCGCTACCCGCAGTACCGCACCTGCGCTCATCGGGGTCATACGTGCGCGCGCTGCGTTTTGGTGAGTAAAAATATTTTTGACGGAGTCTGAGAGACTCCTGGTAGGTAGTTAAGTAACTTTTTCATTAAGTGATTTCTTTTTTGTTTTAGTTGAAAATGGCGACTAGCGATAAAATTATTGAGCGTTGGTTGGAGGAAGAGCTTTTTTCAAATGAAGATGATGTTTTGGACAGTAATTGCAGTGATGTAGAAGTGGATATCGACGAAAGTCATGTACTGCTAGAAAATGCTGCCGTGAAAAATCATAACCACCAACCATCATCTTCAACCTTTGCAATTTTATAAAAATGTTGCGATTTTGAAGAAAATTTGTTTTTTGCTAAGTTTGTTCATTACTATACCTTGGAAAATTTATGATTAAAGTTTTTTTTTTTTTTTCATTTTAGTAATTGATCTCATTTTTTAAGAATGTTAAGTCTTTTTAGTTTTTTTCGGAAGTCTAGAAAGAAACTGAGTTTTTAGAATAAGTAATGCAAATGTTCCAAAGTTTAATAATTTAAGTATAAATAAACGAATATAAAAATATAGTTTTCGATTTTAATTTCTGACCTCAAGTCATAGTTTTTTTTTGTAGGGCTTCTAAATGCAGGAGTCTGAGAGACTCCTAGTAGGTAGTTGAGTGACTGAAAAGAGAGGTAGGTAGCTAAGGGTTAATACTTGGCTACATTTTATCCCGGAAAATGAAAGAGTTCCTGCGGGAATAAAAAAATAAAAATAACGCAGACGAAGTCGCGGGCATCGTCTTATAAATAATAATAATAGAAAAAAGCATCGAGTGATAAAGCTTTAACAGCTGGGATAAGCAATGCTCTTACGCCTCTATAACCTGCACGCCGCTGATTAGAACCCAATAATATTAATAATACATTCAAAGAATTTATGAAATTAATTTTTATTGCAACATACAACAAAACGAATTCAAATCTCGTATTACATTTAAATGCATCGATGTGCCAAGCAAGACCGTTGCATTGCGTTGACGTACATCAGGGATAACACTAAAAACTAAACAAAGAAATTGAACCTCTATTTTCTAAAATTTTAAGGTATATTTTTATATGATGGTATTATGCAGCTAGTTAATATGCAGGGAGTGATCAGGCTCCCGGGAGGCAAGGGAGCGTTGATTGGTAAACACTAAACGCATTGGTATGTGCAATGATAAATGATATGACAGTGTTGTTGTTTAATTTCTGTTTTGATTGTGAAATAGTTAGCGGTTGAAGCGTTAGACCTCGTTTAGCTAAAAATCAGTATGATTTTGTAATCTATTGCATATTGGTCTAGCCCCACTTATTATTATCATAGGTGATACTCACAATCGATGTACTAGAAACCGCCATAAACTTGTAACAGCGTCATCACGTCATAGTCATATTATCGTGTGCGCAAGGTGTAGAAATTCTTTGTGGGGTCAAGTGTACGCTTTTACAACATGGTTCCGAAAGAGTTTTTGGATTTTCCATTACCTACATAAATTTAAAGACTGTGTTAAACAGCATCTGTTAAGTCCAGGCTATTATACTATCGATGATTTTATTAATGACAAAGTTGCATGGAAGCAATCGGCCTCGCATCCAACGACCCACAAGTCAGTGTAATACTTGTATCCGACCCTGGAGAAATGCAGTCATTGTGGGGGACCGCACATGAAGAACGACTGCGCGGACTGGTTATCCGGCACAACACCGACGTGCTGTAATTGTACGCATGCGAAGCTCGAGAAGACGGGTCATAATGCCTTCAGCATAGAATGTGCAGTTAGAAGAAAATGGGACACTATAGCGAGAACATCTATAGCGTACTGCTAAGGTTGTCCCAAGGAATACTCCTGCGTCAAAAAAGGCAAGACCATACCGAGTGGCACAAGCAAACCTACAAAGAAAGAAACTGGCGACCACCGAACTCTTCTTAGAGGCCAGTGAACGCAAAATCTCATGGGCACTGGTCCAGGAGCCTTATGTGGGAAGGGCGAGGAGTATGAAGAGCTACCGGGGAGCGAGAGTCTACCAGTGCGAGGTTGATGGAAGTGGGAGGGTGAAGGCGGCAATAGCGGTCTTCGATAATGACTTGTACGTCATCCCCTATCCGAAACTCACCACAAATAACATCGTTGTGGTGGGGATCCGGACCAAAGCGTGGGAAATCGTAGTAGTCTCTTACTACTTTGAGCCAGACCAACCCATAGAGCCATACCTGGATCGGCTAACCAGGATTAAGAATGAAATGGCCACCGGTAGATTGCTTATAGGGGGCGACGCAAACGCGAAGAGTACCTGGTGGGGCAGTACAACTGAGGACCCCAGGGGTGAACAGATGACCGGGACCCTGGAAGAGCTAGAGCTTCAGGTACTCAATACGGGGGATACGCCCACTTTTGACACAGTCAGAGGTGGCCGAGCGTTAAAGAGTCACGTCGATGTCACAGTATGTTCGTTAGATCTACTTGACCTGGTGGACGGCTGGCGGGTCGATACTGGTGTAACGAGCTCGGACCATAACACAATCTTTTTTAATATTAATCTAAAACGTGAAAAAGGAATACATATTATTAGAACAACTAGAAAATTTAATACCAAGAAGGCAGATTGGGCAAAATTTAAAGACACAATATTAGAATTTAAAATCGAAAATAACCTACAGGAAGAGAATATTAGAGATATAGAAAATAAACAAAACTTAGAGGAATTAGTAATTAAATACAAGAATGGGATTGAAAAAGCTTGTGAAAGTGCTATCCCTAAGGTTAGTAATAGAGTAAAACTTACCGTCCCGTGGTGGTCCCGCTGCAATGAAGAAAGATGTCACCACAAAGAAGAACCGCATCCGCAACGCCGCGCCGGTCCGGAGAGCGATGGTCGTCGACGAGTACCTGAAAGCGAAAGAACTATATGAGAATACTGCACAACAAGCCCAAACCACCAGTTGGAAAGAATTTTGTAAGAAACAAGATCGCGAAGGAGTATGGGAAGGCATCTACAGAATTATTGGAAGGACCGTCACGAGGAAAGAAGATCTGACCCTAATTAGCGATGGTGCATTCTTAAACCCAAAAGAATCGGCAGCCCTACTAGCCGACACGTTCTATCCCAAGGATACAGTTGAAGAGGACAACACAGACCACCGGCTTACGAGGGAAGCAGCCAGTCGAGTAAACGATTGGCAGCATGGTGAATACCATGATCCGCCGTTTACATCTCTGGAGCTGAAGACTGCCGTGGAAGGTTTTAATCCAAAAAAGGCCCCCGGATCGGACGGTTTTACGTCGGACATCTGCAGTCGAGCGATCTACCAGGATCTGGACGCATTCCTTGCCCTTTACAATAAATGCCTAGAATTGGCGCACTTCCCGAACATCTGGAAAGAGGCTACGGTGGTCGTCCTCCGAAAACCGGGCAAGGATAATTATTGTAATCCCAAGTCTTACAGACCGATAGGTCTACTGCCAGTCTTGGGAAAGATCCTGGAGAGGATGGTATTAGCACGGATAAAATGGCAATTAGTGCCGCGGCTCAGTACTCGTCAGTTTGGCTTTATGCCCCAGAAGAGCACCGAAGACGCCCTGTATACACTAATGAAGCACGTACAAGACAAGTTGAGGCTGAAGAAGCTAATTGTTCTGGTGTCATTGGATATAGAGGGCGCTTTTGATAGCGCGTGGTGGCCAGCAATCAAAGTCAGACTGGCTGAGGAACAGTGCCCGGTGAACATCAGGAGGCTACTGGACAGCTACCTCGACAGCAGAAAAGTGAGGGTGAGATATGCCGGGGAAGAATGCACACGAGAGACGAACAAAGGCTGTGTCCAAGGGTCAATTGGCGGTCCCATTCTGTGGAATTTACTCTTGGATCCACTGCTGAAGGAGCTGGAAGGGAACGGCAACTTTGTTCAGGCGTTTGCGGATGACATTGTGCTGGCGGTGGATGGTGACACGGCAAGCGAAGTCACTAGAATTGCCAATGCAGCCCTCGCCCATGTTCAGAGCTGGGGTGTCCGAAATAAGTTGCGCTTCGCACCGCACAAAACATGTGCGATGTTAATAACCAACAAGCTTAAATATGACACTCCAGCGCTGAGCATGGCTGGGGTCAACATTAGTCTGGTCAAGAACATGAAGCTGCTGGGATTGACCATAGATGAAAAGCTAACCTTCAACGACCATGCAACGAAAATCTGTAAGCGAGCCGCCGAAATATACAAGCAGCTGTCTCGAGCGGCCAAGGTCAGTTGGGGGTTAAACAGGGAGGTAATCCACACAATTTACACCGCCACTATAGAACCGATAGTCACGTACGCAGCTGGCGCCTGGGCTCCCGCTACGAAAAAGCTAGGGATACGGAAGAGGTTGGGCTCCGTTCAACGGGGATTCGTCCAGAAACTCTGCAAGTCCTACCGTACTGTCTCTCTCAATTCCGCACTGTTGCTCTCTGGAATACTTCCTCTAGACCTCCGCATACAGGAGGCAGCCGCCCTGTATGAAGCGAGGAGAGGGTTGTCCCAGTTCTTGCCAGGAGACAGGGAGATAGAGGGTATGGCTAGATTCGCGGAAGCCCCTCACCCGGCAATGCAAATGCACCTGGAGTTCATGTGCTTAGCGGACCAGCAGCAGGTGGATACAAACAACGTGCAGACAGTGCGAATCTTCACTGACGGCAGCAAGATTGAGGGGAAGGTTGGAGCCGCATTATCCTTATGGGATAATGAAGGTGAAATCCAGAACCTCAAACTTAGCCTCGCCGCGTACTGCACAGTCTACCAAGCAGAACTCCTGGCCATTTGTAGAGCGACGGACGTAATCCTCAAACGCAGAGAGACGAGCTATGGTTTGTACAGCGACTCAATGTCTGCATTGCAGACGCTGGCAAATCATGGCGCGCTCCATCCCTTGGCGGTTCGCGCGCGAGCCAATTTGACTCAAGCTTTGAACCAAAATAAAGCTGTGTCTCTATTCTGGGTCAAAGCCCACGCGGGCTTGCCGGGGAACGAGCGCGCGGACGAGTTGGCGAAGGAGGCAGCATTATCGTTGCGGAGAAAGCCGGACTACGACCAGTGTCCGATTTCATTCATCAGGCGCCAGATCCGTAAGGGATCACTTGATGAGTGGAATCGGAGATATGTGTCGGGCAAGGCGGCCTCGGTGACGAGGATGTTTTTTCCCAACGCCATAACCGCATTCCGTATTGTAAGACAGGTGCAGCCAGCAGGCGTGCTTACGCAGATTATGACGGGGCACGGTGGGTTCTCCGAATACTTGAATCGCTTCAAGTGTAAGGAGAGCCCATCGTGCATCTGCGATCCTGATGCAGAGGAGTCTATCCCACATATCGTCCTTGATTGTCCTGTACACATCACTGAGAGGTTTAATGTAGAACAGAAGCTGGATGTAAAGCTTACCAGGGAAAGTGTAGGGGAAGTAATGAGCAGCAAAAATAGACAGAAGCTTCTTGATTTCTGTGAAACAGTAGCAAACATTGTAATAGCACGAAACAAAACAGATAAATAAAACTATGTTTCATAAAATATTGATTATATTTAGATGTAAGCATAGAAAAGAATGTACAAATAGGAACAAAATAGTAGGTACCAGTAGAATAACAAAAAATATAGTATAAGAAGTAGTATAAATAAACGTATAAGATGTTGTATAAACAAATGTAATACAGTAGAAATAAGATTAGCAATAAATACATGTATTAGAATAAGAAGGAAGAGAAATAAGAATAAAAATAAGACCTGATAATTATTTTCCCTACATAAGAAGAAATAAATAAATTAAAATAGATTAGAAGAAAATAGTAAATGGGAATCCCACCCATAAAGACAGTAAGGAGACGAATGCAAGAAAGATAAAGTATGAAGAATGAAAGTGCGAGAAGAATATATGCGAGAACTGGTATGAATGAGAATCAGTATAACATAGGCGCTAATTACGTTAGCGGAGCTAGTGCAAAAAAAAAAAAAAAAATACTTGTATCCTAATAACGCCGCATCGCTTAAGTGTGCCCAGCTCCATACAATCTCATACAAATAATAGGTACTTGCAGCAACGTGCTGCGCCGCGCCGTACCTTTTTTTTTTTTTTTCTTTATTCAAAATAAAAAGGGGAATTGTTACAGTTTTATATATACAGCCTCCGCATAAACCGCGCAGGGTTTTTGCGCAGATACCAAACCAGGTACGCGCCGTACCTCTGTAATGGGGCTAGATCTTTATATAGAAAACCCAAAAATGGGTACTTTTACGTAACTTGCCTTTCAATCATCAAAATAATCTAAGTAGATATACTACTGATTTGCAGCATTTCGTTCCATGTTTTGCAGCAAGCCAGCAAGGAACTCGGCGGCTGGTCTTTTAAAAAGTTTATAAGGAGTAAGGACGATAAGCAAAACTATTCAATCACTAGATGATGCCCGCGACTTCGTCCGCGTGGATTAAGTTTTTATGATTCCCGCGGGAACTCCTTGATTTTCCGGGATAAAATGTAGCATATGTCCTTCCTCGGGATAAAACCTATCACTGTACTAAATTTCATCAAAATCGGTTGAACGGTTGGGCCGTGAAAGCGTAGCAGACAGACAGACACTTTCGCATCAATTCTTAACATTATAAATGCGAAAGTGTGTTTGTTTGTAGGTTTGTTGGTTCGTCCTTCAATCACGGCGCGACGGAGCAACGGATCGACGTAATTTTTGGCATGTTTAATGGTTATAGTTGAGGACTGAGGTATACCTAGTTACCAGGAGCGTATAACATACGCTACTTTTTATCACGGAAAATTAAGGAGTTCCCGCGGGAATAAAAAAAAACGTAAACCACGCGGACGAAGTCGCGGGCATCAGCTAGTTTATAATATTAGTATGGATTCGATTGGCGGAGTGTTTCGGTGTCATTCCTAAGAAACAGAAAGCGGATGCCAGCGGGCGGTTGTTTTGACACAGCGCACAAACATACCTACATGTAACACTAGTGTGTTATTGGAGTAGCTCCGATGGCATTGTGTTTATATTACGAGCTATGCACGTATCAAGTCATATCGCGGTGCATCATCATTTTGTATTGTGATACTGACACCTTGTGTTACGGTGTGGTTATAACACTAATGCTCAGCGGCGGACTTCAGAGCTCTGGAGCCTCGGGGGCCCTGAGTTGCGTGACTGGATGAGGCCCCCAGTTTTTTTATGGAGACTGCCGTACCTATTGGAGTAAATATTACCAGATGGTAAATAATATCGCAAGCAAAAAGCTTTTTATTTGTTTTTATTAGATACTAGCTGATGCCCGCGACTTCGTACGCGTGGATTGAGGTTTTTTGGTTCTCGTGGGAACTCTTTCATTTTCCGGGATAAAAAGTAGCCTATGTGCTATTCCAGACTATAATCTCTGTGCCTAATTTCATTCAGATCCGTTCAGCCGTTGGGGCGTGATTGAGTAACAAACATCCATCAATACATCCATCCATACATCCATACATCCATACATCCATACATCCATACATCCATACATCCATACATCCATACATCCATACATCCATACATCCATACATCCATACATCCATACATCCATACATCCATACATCCATACATCCATACATCCATACATCCATACATCCAAACTTTCGCATTTATAATATTTATTTATTTATTTATTTGATTTGAACGTATACCTACTCATAATGAAAGCAAACTGGAAATCATCATTCAGAAAATTTGAAAACTTGAAAACTTGAAAAGATTTGAAATTACCAACGAATATAATACGCTTATGGGTCAATTTCAACAAAGGCGTTTTTTTGTTTCATTTCGGTGAACTTTCGTATTATAAAGTTTTCTCAAATTTAAACAGTAGTTTATTGAACGTCTTGATATTCTTCATGCTCTTATAAAATGCCATCAAAATATACCTAATAAACTAATGAGAAATCGTGTTTGAATTTGTGATACCACTGAAATGAAAAATTCGTTCACCGATATGAAAAAACTAGCCACCGAAATGAAAAAACCTATCCACCGAAATTAAAATCCACCGAAAACGAATACAAGCAGGCTTTTAAATATTACTTCCTACTGAGCAAAGACTTACCTAACTCAACCTTACACTTTACCTAAATTGCTGCATGTCTTAGCATCTTTAAAAAGTTTGGTATATTTATTATTATCAAGCCTGATTAATAATATTAGTCTAGTTACCTAGATGTTCTGCGAAATTTCAGGGTGAAATTTACAATAAATCGCACAAAAGTACAGGCCATGGAAACACATTAGAAAAATGTATTCAAAGATGGTGGAAACTGTCCAGACGATAGGGTCAAAGTTCTTTAAGACCCACCGTTCGAAGCCAGCCAAAAAGTTTTCAGACCACACTCTCAAGCTCATGGATGAGAGAGCAGAGATGGGACTACAGTCTACAGCGGACGCGTCGGCCTACCGGCAGATTAATAGGCAGATTTGTAAAGCGCAAACGCATGACGCGAAATTTTAACATCGAATACATCAAAAGTACCATCGAGCGTAACAAGGGCTCCAAAGTATTCACAAGAGATCTGTCTATCGGACAGAGCCAGCTGACGCGACTTACAACTGATGATGGTAGTCTCATTTCTTCCAAACCCGAGATCTTGGGAGAGGTGGAGAAGTTCTATGGACAGTGATACACCACAACACCTGTTGACGATTTGGCTAGAAATCCCAGAGCCAAATTGACCCGACACTATACCGAAGATAACCTGGACGTCAGCCTTTACGAGATTAGTATGGCTCTCAAGCAACTTAAAAACAACAAGGCCCCAGGTGAGGATGAAATCACAGCACAACTCCTGAAAGCGGGTGGAAAACCGATACTTAAGGTCCTTCAGCGATTGTTCAATTCCGTCATTCACGAGGGCATAACGCCACAGGCATGGCACAGGAGCGTGGTGGTTCTGTTCTTCAAAAAGGGTGACAATACGTTGCTGAAGAATTATATACCCATCTCACTGCTGAGCCATGTCTATAAGTTTTCTCGAGAGTCATTACGGATCGTCTCGCTCGAAGGTTCGACGACTTCCAGCCTCCCGAACAAGCCGTAGTCTGAAAAGGCTTTAGTACCATAGACCACATTCACATTTCACACGCTGCGGCAGATTATACAGAAGACGGAAGAGTATAACCGGCCACTATGCTTAGCGTTTATGGACTATGAGAAAGCCTTCGATTTGGTGGAAACTTGGGCTTAATTAAGGTCACTACAGAGATTCCGGATAGATTACCGGTATATCCAAGTGCTGAAGTGTTTGTACGAAAACGCCACAATGTCAGTTCGTATATAGGACCAGACTACGAGGCCAATCCAAATGCAGCAGGGAGTGCGACAGGGGGATGTAATCTCCCCGAAACTCTTCACCACCGCGTTGGAAGACGTCTTTAAGCTTCTGGATTGGAACGGATTTGGCATCAACGTCAATAGCGAGTACATCACTCACCTTCGGTTTGCCGATGATACAGTCATCATGGCCAAGACTCTGGAAGACCTTAATACAATGCTCAATGACCTCAGTAGAGTTTCACAACAGGCGGGCCTTAAAATGGACATGAGTAAGACAAAAAATCATGTCTAATGCTCATGTTCCGCTCCACCCAGTAATCGTCGAGAGCTCTGCACTCGAAATTGTAGACGGGTTTATATACCTGGGACATACGGTCCAGTTAGGTAGGTCCAATTTCAAGAAAGAGGTGGGCTGCCGAATCCAACTCGGCTGGGCAGCGTTCGGGAAGCTTCGAGATGTCTTCTCGTCCAAGATTCCTCAGTGCTTGAAGACCAAAGTCTTCGAACAGTGCGTTTTGCCAGTGATAACCTATGGATGCGAGACTGGTCGCTAACTATGGGCCTCATTAGAAAGCTCAGGGTCATTCAACGGGCGATGGAGAGAGCAATGCTGCTCCCCAAAGTGCTGGAATGGCGACCTCGCACTGGGAAGCGCAGCGTTGGCAGACCCCCTACTTGGTGGACCTGGACGGACTAAATCAGGCGAGTCGCAGGGAGCCGCTGGATCCAGGCGGCGCAAGATCACAGCGTGTGGAAATTCTTGCAAGAGGCCTATGTCCAGCAGTGGACGTCTGTCGGCTGATGATGATGATGATGATGATGATGATTCAAAGATTGTGAAATATTCACCTCCTAGCTTGGATTTTCACCGAAATGAAATAATAATCAACCGAAATGATAAAAAGATCCACCGAAATGAAACAATTATACGCCGAAATGATAAAAACTCACCGAAATGAGAATTTTTATCATTTCGGTGAGTATTTTGTCATTTGATTCGGTGGCCTAAACTGGCCACCGAATCAACCGAAATGAAAACACCGAAATTAAAATCAAGGAAAAGAATTAGTATTACGAGAAAACTATTTATTATAGGATGTAAGGAATACTACACAAATAAACGTAGTACCATTAGCCCATTCATGAATACTCAAATAAGTTTACTAACTTATTGCAAGAAAAGTTATACCTATACACGGAAATGAAAAGAAATGTGTTCCATGTCACCGATGTGACATACTTTCGTTTTTTGCGGGAACACGCAGGCAAGTGGCGCACGTCCTCCCACGATCAACACCTAGAGGCCACTAATGCGTAAGTTTTAAGCCTACGCGGGGGGAGCTAGAGTTGTTTTAAGCAAAAATATACTTGATAAACTTTTTGTCACCGAAATTAAAGAAATTTCTGGGACACATGCATTTTTACTCTCCTGTTATTAAACTGGGTAGATATTATTAAAAAAATACTATGGAATTATGCTATCACTATTCATGATTAAAATAAAGGTAGTCATAAACCTTAGTAACTAATATTTTTTGTTTTATGAGGAAAATTACACAGAAACATATTGCAGTGACAGCCACCGAAATGAAAAATTCAGAGCTTAACTATTTTTTTAAAAAAAAACTGAAAGCTTAATCAAGAAATATTTATTGCTACGCACATAGGTAACTACCTCTTCTACCTAGAAAAAAATATTAGAACTGTATAGTAACGTTCTGCACTACCGATTTCATCCAAGCCGCATAAATTTTGCTGTTGGGAAATTCACCCTTATGTATAGCGATTTTTTAGGCCAGTAAAAAACAAACAATCCTCTGGGGCCTAGATAATTATGTAGGTACAAAGTAGCTCTAACTAATTAAAATATGTCGCTCTTAATTGGGATTTCACTAATAAGAATTTTTAATATAGGCCCCTCTAAACCAGAGGCCCAGGGTTGGCTGACCCGTCTACTCATTCCCTCGCAGACTAAAATAACATATATAAATATCTGTATGTTTATCTCTTTTTGGTGTCGCTTTTTCGTTTCGTTGAATTTTCAAATCATAACGTTTCTAAAGAAGTTTCACTTCAAAAAATGTCCATCCATATCTTATTTTATCTGAGTTTCCCTTTCCACCCCATTGTCATGTAGTCACGAAGCCCATCGCAAGATATAATGAAGTATTGATTCCATAAATCCACAATGCGTATCTATAGTAACAGTAGGGTAAACAACTACAATACAATGCAGTGACCGAGCCACTGACTCGAAAAGTGCATCGGGGGAAAGCAAAATGTGAATTTATCTTACTTTTTTTTTTCTTGGATGCCTTTGCGAATACAGGTTTGTATAAGATCCTCGATAATATTGACGCTATCTCTGGAATTAATAATGATACTTTTTAAGAACGAAAACTCAAAACACCCTAGATACGCGAGGAAACGTCTACGCGAAACGACCGCGTTGGGAGCGAATACGTTTAGTCCTGTCGGGCTAGTGTGCGCGATCAAATATAAGTGCTGAAATTCGATATCAGGCTGGACATTAGTCAGGTAAGGATGCTTAAGTAGGTATTGACAGGTATTAATGAAAAATGTGAACTGGGGTAAGCTGTGCTTTTAACGTCTCTATGAGGTGCACGCTACTAAGTTTGTTCTGTACATCATTAAACTAGACCCATCGTTACAAAGAGGCGTTACTCACAGTTTCTGTGTTACCGCCTACCGGTGTATCTCGTAAGGGTTCATTCACACAACGGTCCATTTTACGGGTAGGTACACACACACGACATTATTCCGGATCCATTTAATAACAAAACGTACAATATAATAATATTAAACGTCTTTGCACACAACCCGATGCGTTATTTATTACTAGACTAGCGAATTCCCGCGACTTCGTCTGCGTGGTTTGAGGTTTTCTGGTTCCCGCAGGAACTCTTAAATTTTCCGGGATAAAAAGAAGCCTGTGTCCTTTCCCAGGATACAACCTATCCCTGTACCAAATTTCATCAAAATCGGTTGAACATGAAAGCGTAGGAGACAGACACGCTGTTGCATTTATAATGTTTAGTATGGATTTATACTGTTTCCTTTATAGCGGCTATAGCATTACCGTCCTCCTTCCCTCCTCTTAAAAATGGATGAGCTCGTATCTGCTAGTCGCTCGATCAGACAAAGGTGAGACGCAATTGTACAAACGAACGCACCGACCGACATTCCACTCGCCAGTTGTCGTTGAACTTTACATAGTACGGCCAGCAGATTACTGAATGACGATATAGTTAGACCTGCTAGATTTACACTAGCAGTTTATTTCCTTTATATGCTATCTCTCTGTACCTTTCGTCAAAACAGACAGACAGACAGATGGACAGACGTACACACTAATATCGCATTCATAATATAAGTATGGAAGTATGAATCTATACTATCTATACTTAATATTATAAATGCGAAATATTGGATAGAATCAGGCGTTACTTTGCGGAAGATCATGATTTTGCAAGAAAAGAATACAATTAATCCGCCAACGGAAAAAAAATGCAGTTATGCAGTTAGGTACAAGCGAAGCACCGTTAACCTTCCCAACCAAGCAAGAAAGCCAAGTTGCCAAAAGTCAAGCCATTGCTACACTGCATGCTTGACCATACAGATTTTTTTTCTGTTGGCGGATTATAGCAAAATAATTGTAATCTTTTCTTGCTATAAATGCAAAAGTTTGGATGGATGGGTGTTTGTTACTCAATCACGCCAGAACGGCTGAACGGATCTGGATGAAATTTGGCACAGAGACAGATAGTCTGGAATAACACATGGGCTGCTTTTAAATCCGAAAAATTAAAGAGTTCCCGCGGGAAACGAAAACCCTCAATCCACGCGGACGAAGTTGCGGGCATCAGCTAATAGATGATAAACATTGATGTAAAATTTTAGTATCTATGTCCTACTAGATGATGCCCGCGACTTCCCGCGTGGTTTAAGTTTTTTGTTATTCCCGCGGGAATTCCTTAATTTTCCGGGTTAAAAAGTAGCCTATGTCACTCTCCAGGTCCTCACCTATACAACAAAAAAAGAAACAAAAGAATTAGCGAAATTGGTCCAGCCGTTCACGCGTGATGCCGTGACCAAGGGAAATAGGGATTCATTTTTATATACTAGCGAATGCCCGCGACTTCGTCTGCGTGGTTTGAGGTTATTTGGTTCCCGCGGGAACTCTTTAATTTTCCGGGATAGAAAGTAGCCTATGTGCTATTCCAGACCATAATCTATGTCTGTGCCAATCCGTTCAGCCGTGTGGGCGTGATTGAGTAACAAACATCCATACATCCATACATCCATCCAAACTTTCGCATTTATAATATTAGTAAGATTCTATTTCAATGATCATAAACGAGTATAATCTCGTTACACCTTCTCTGACGCTCTATTCCGTAAAGAAGAAAAAACAATGCCGATTTTCAGTTTACGTGCTATCTCTACTCTGTAGGAATGTAAAATATTCCATAGCACGTGTCGTCGTCGAGTTAAAATTGTGAATATTTGAACCACAGCGTTTATTACTTAAACTCTATTTGTGTGGCCCTTTACACTTAGGTCTCGTGGAGTGGTGATAGCTCAGTGGTTCAGATTTCATCCTACTATTCAAGAGGTCTAAGGTTCAATTCCTGCTTATAACTAGTTGCAACTAGATGATGCCCGCAACTTCGTTCGCCCGAACTATTGGATTTTGCGGGATAAAAAGTAGCCTATGCCCTTCGTCAGGATACAACCTATCCCTGTAGGAAGCTCGTGAGATGGTCCCATAAAAAATCTGACTCCGAATCCTCAATCCTGATGCTGTAGGTATACCTACGACTCAAAACTAGGGAGTTAGGCAGTTTTGATGGTTAATTCATATAGTAGGTATCAAGTCACGTATATACGATTCAACTCTGAGTCCCAACTCCTCAACCCTGATGCTGCAGGGTACAGAACTCCTTAAAAATAGCGATTTAGGATTTGTTTATGGGGAATTCATATTGTAGGTGTCAAGCAACGACGTCATACTTAAACCCAAGTCCCAACTCCTCAACTCTGATGCTGCAGGGTACTGCACTCCTATGCCGTGGGGATTAAGACTACACTAAATAGTTAGAAATAAAAATTCTTTCCATAAAACCGACTTCCAAAGCCACTGTAAAGTAAAAAATTTGACTGTTTGTAAAGTGAAAAATTTGACTGTTGACGCGTCACGCACGCTGGAAAGAATTTTTATAAATTAAGGTCTAGGTAGGTACAGATGTCTATTCTCAATACATAACTAGATTCGATATGACTTTTCGGTCACGTACAGGTAGGTATAGCAATAGACAATGATTGTCTTGGGATATATTGTGACCCAATGTGATTTGCGATAGCAAGTTGCATAAATCGTATTGAGTATTGACCTAGCTGCTACGCTCTAAAAAGATAACTAAGTCAATGAAGGATTGATATGATAGGTAGATATTTGCATACGGAATACCCAGCTCGTAATACATTCGGTGGACAGACAGAAATACATAATGGCAAAATATATTATATACCATGCGCGCGTGGATTAAAATTATTTGATTTCCGCGGGAACTATTTAATTTTCCAGGATAAAAAGTAGCCATGTCCTCCCCCGGGTCGCTGTAACCTATGGCTATCGCTGTTCCGAATTTTATCAAATTAAACAGATGGCGCAGACAGACAGGCTCTATTACGAATCTAATCTACACTAACATTATAAATGCGAAAGTTTGGGTGGATGTATGGATGGATATGGATGGATGGATGTTTGTTACTCAATCACGCCAGAACGGCTGAACGGAGCTGGATGAAATTTGGCACGAAGATAGATTATAGTCTGGAATAACACTTAGGCTACTTTTTATCCCGGAAAATCGACGAGTTCCCGCAGGAAAAAATCCTCTAACCACGCGGACGAATTCGCGGGCATCGGCTAGTTATAATATTTGTATGGAGACTATACTATACTTATACGGTATACCTAAAGAAGGTGGCGGGAAGCGGGTGGATGAGGAAGGCAGAGGACCGTGTTTGGTGGCGCGCTCTCGAAAAGGCCTATGTTCAGCAGTAGATGCATACAGGCTGATGGATGGTCAATCCTTCTTACGTGTGTAGTTCGCAAATATTACGTGAACTCAGTGAACGTAGAACTGAACCGTTACCGTTGAAAGAGTGATCGCTGTACCGTGATTTTAAATTGAGGCTTGTTCGGTACACCTCGAGTGCAAATAAATCTCGCTTCATAGCTTCCAGCTGATGCATCGCGTGTAATCGACGAGACTCGCGAATATATGGGCTTTACACGCTTTACACACTTCTCGCCTGCCGCCAAACATATTGCACTGTAGGGCTCTGGCCACATCTAACCGATGCGACTTTAACAAAAAGGTGTTTATTGAGGCTTGTTGGTTCCAGATGCAGTTTTATTTTATTTTATTGCAAGACTAGCTGATGCCCGCGACTTCGTACGCGTGGATTGAGGTTTTTTGGTTCCCGTGGGAACTCTTTCATTTTCCGGGATAAAAAGTAGCCTATTCCAGACTATAATCTATCTCTGTGTCAAATTTCATCCAGATCCGTTCAGCCGTTGGGGCGTGATTGAGTAACATACATCCATCCATACATCCATCCATTCAAACTTTCGCATTTATAATATTTATTTGAATTTGATTGATTTATTGATAGGCTTTGGCAATGGCTTGGCTTTTGGCAACTTGGCTTTCTAAGAAAGCCAAGACTGCCTCGTTGGTCTAGTGGTTAGCATAGTCGACTGCGGATCACGAGGTCCTGGGTTCGATTACCGGTCGGGCATAAAAGTTAGGTATTGGGTTTTTCAATTAAGAAATTCTCAGTGCCAGCCCGGAGTTGGAAGTTGGCGGTGTTTCACCCCCGTGCCTCGGAGAGCACGTTAAGCCGTCGGTCCCGGTTATTATCACTAACATGATAATAATCGTTAAAGCCCGCCAACCCGCATTGGAGCAGCGTGGTGGGTCTAAGCTCTAATTCCCGCTCTCCTATGAGAGTGGAGGCCTGTGCCCAGCAGTGGGACGTTAATAGGCTGTAGTGTAGTGTGATTGATAGGCTTGGCAAGGCTTGCGCTTGACGACAATCACGCTTAATACAAAGCAATGATGAGGTCTAGGTTGAAGCGCGCCCGCCTACTAGATGCCTATTCACTCTTGCCTTGAAGGTACTTAAGTTATCCCTAATCCATTTCTACAAGCATGTACAAGTACAAGATTTTTTTATTAGTCTCTTCGCCACATTGGATTGAACCATAATGTATAAAGAGTACCTTAGGGATACCTATCTATAAAACTGCATGGCATCACAAGCAGTTATCGCTACTTAAGTATATTATTTTGTCAGAATAAGATTTTTAAGAACTCTGTCAAGTACTACTTTTAAATTTTAATAGTTCATATAATATGTATGGTGCATAAAATACTTGTTCTTAAATCACTGAGCTTGATGAATGCATAATGGTGCCCGATTCCTTTCAAGCCTAGTCTCCAATATGCAAAAGTAACTTAATTTCTTAACTGTAAGTTTATGCTCACCAAGTTCTGCTCATTCAGATCAGATTAATGTGGCTCTAACCTTAGCTTTTAATACCCTATTGATCGGAGGAGTGACATAATTTGCATATTACTTACGTCTTCGGTCTTATTGCGTATGTTTGTCGACTTATTGCTTACTAGATGATTCCCGCGACTTCGTCCGCGTGGATTAAGTTTTTGTGATTCCCGCGGGAACTCTTGAATTTTCCGGGTGTAGCCTATGTCCTTACCCGGGATACAACCTATCCCTGTACCAAATTTCATCAAAATCGGTTGAACAGATGGACCGTGAAAGAGTAGCAGACAGACAGACAGACAGACACACTTTCGCATTTATAATATTAGTATGGATGTTAGTCGGTTTATTGGTGCGAAAGATTTATTGGTGTGTGTGTATGTATGTAGCTATGTTTACCTACACTAGCATTTTTTTTTTCGAAAAAAACTTCACAAAGCACTACGACAGTACCTACGCTAAAATTTTAAGAAACTAGGGCAAGAACTAACTAACTACTACTACTTGGAAAGTAGGTCTAGGGGAAGAAAATGGTTTTTCATATAACCTGCATTGAAAATGCGAGTTTCAAAGCCTGTTGAACCACCTGAAACTAGTCAATTTCATACGAATACGTCAGGCAGGCAACTTCACCCTCGTCTGAAATCGTCTTGAATACACTATTGAGTTTTCATTTATTGGCGAGTGTCAAAATATGCGGCAATGGAGAATTAATTAATTAAATAATTTCTTTTTTTTTTAATTTATTATGAAAATTAAGACAAAATAAAACAAAAATATGAAAAAATCATTAAAATATCTCAACAATTGAAAAAGTTATGGAACTTTAAAGTTGCCCTTGCAAGACGGGAGACGTGACGGCACAGTTCCCTATCAACCGACTTTATAAAGCCGAATAAAATATGAAATAAATGGACTTAACGTGACTTAATTGAATTAAAAGCACTTAATTTGTGTGTGAAGATAATTTTAAAGTATTAAATCTCGGCTAGGTATTAAAACTCACTCACAAAATGTCTCACTCGAGTAAGATACAGCAATCGGTTTACATTAAATAATTAAACTTTTAAATCGTCATTTCTCAGTCATTTATTGATGGATTTAAAAAAAAAACACTGATTTATTAGTTTTAATCTATATTTTACTTCCGTTGTGTTAAATATGATATTCACAACATCATGAAACTTCTCTTCTTTGATTACGCAATCAAAAGTCAACGCAGACTTACGAGTAGAAGCTTGATTTTTTTACAGCTCCAAGAAACCGCAGACGTAGGTTTGATAGTAATATCAATCTGATACCTCCACGCGTTTCCGAGAAAAACAATGCACGTTTTTTAAAAATAACTTTCCATTTTGTATTCGGTACAATGGATTTACAAAGAAACTGTGGATTTAATTGTTTGAGCTGCAATTCTATCAAGCGATTATACCTTTAATGCGTGCATTAGTAACAAGTAATACTGGCAATAACTTTTTTCCGGTCATCAAGCGTAACAATGATTAGCTCTTATACAAAAAAAAAATGTAGAAGAAGAAAGAATACAATACAAGTAAATCAGATCAAATCGTTAAAACCATAAAAAGATATAGTGAGAGTGCAGACAAAAGACAATTACATTACTTAATTCGATAACTCGTTAGTCGCAATTTATGTTTTATTGTAGGTACTAATTTCTCATTATATTCCTAGATTCAAGATCTATTGTCACCTGTTTTTATTGAGAGGAAAGTATAGTTATTAGAGTACGTACCTACTTATTTAGTGTGTAGGTATAATGTTTTATAGTCCGACAAACTTATTTGACTCGGTGACAGCGTTGCTAGCACCGACATATATTGTACCTACGTAGGTACAATATATCTCGGTGGTTGCTAGTATAGAATCTATGAAAAATTACATAAAAGCAAAAATTAAACAGGCATAAAAATTAGTTACAATTTTGGCCACCGGGTTAGATAAGTTTATTATACATAATTCTCACTTACGTTAACGTATCCAGGCCCAAGGGCCTTATTAAGTATGTAACAAGTAATAAAATTAAAAATTTAAAAAAAACCCACGACGAACTGCAGAGCTCCATTATACCTTTGACCTTTATAACTTTGAAACAACAATTAGAACGTAGCAAACGTATATATTACATAATATCTAAAACACAAAACTGCATCTTTGACAGCTCAGTAGTTTTTTTGACCAGTGTGGTGGACTATGGCCAAACCCTTTTCAAATGGACAAATCAAAAGAGTCCAAACGCGACGGGTATACGATGACAATTTAAGGAGTTCCCATGATCGCCTCCTGACTCCATCATGATACCCTGGGCAGCATCTAGGTACAAGCTAAATATATCTAAAACAAAAAGCCCGCATCTAAATCAGCACAGTAGTTTTTGAGAAAAATGGTAACATATTGAAAAAATAAAATCATAGACTACAGCTCAGCTTTGTTGTCTATGGTCCTAAAATATATCTAAGAACCTTCTCACAAGCTATACACATCTAATGAAAAAAACCGCATTTCAATCGGCCCAGTACTTTTTGTAAAAAATGGTAACATATCGAAATATTAAAATCATAGAGACAGCTCAGCTTGGTTGTGTATGGTCCTAGAATATATCTAAGAACCTTCTCTCAAGCTATATACATATATCTAACTAGTATTTCGCCCTGTGCGCGAGTTGCTAAAGCAGCTCACGGGTTGTGGTTAGACTTACAAGTAGTACAGATTTTACTGTACTAAACTGAATTCATTTATTATGGTGATAACAAAATAAATAAAAATGGCGCTGATTTTTTAAAACTTTGGTAACAGTTTCCTGTTTCGTAACCCCAGGGAGTCCTAAATATCGATTTTGAACGAAATTGGTCAATTAACAAAGAATTTCAAAATGGCGCTGATTTTCTAAAATTTTGGTAACAGTTTCCTGTTTTGTGGCCCCAGGGAGCCCTAAATATCGATTTTGAACGAAATCGATCAATTAACAAAGAATTTCAAAATGGCGCTGATTTTTTAAAATTTTGGTACCAGTTTCCTGTTTTGTGACCCCAGGGAGCCCTAAATATAGATTTTGAACGAAATCGGTCAATTAACAAAGAATTTCAAAATGGCGCTGATTTTCTAAAATTTTGGTAACAGTTTCCTGTTTTGTGACCCCAGGGAGCCCTAAATATCGATTTTGAACGAAATCGGTCAATTAACACAGAATTTCAAAATGGCGCTGATTTTTTAAAATTTTGGTACCAGTTTCCTGTTTTGTGACCCCAGGGAGCCCTAAATATCGATTTTGAACAAAATCGGTTAATTAACAAAGAATTTCAAAATGGCGCTGTTTTTTTAAAATTTTGGTACCAGTTTCCTGTTTTGTGACCCCAGGGAGCCCTAAATATAGATTTTGAACGAAATCGGTCAATTAACAAAGAATTTCAAAATGGCGCTGATTTTCTAAAATTTTGGTAACAGTTTCCTGTTTTGTGACCCCAGGGAGCCCTATATATAGATTTTGAACGAAATCGGTCAATTAACAAAGAATTTCAAAATGGCGCTGATTGTTTAAAATTTTGGTACCAGTTTCCTGTTTTGTAATCGCACGAAGTCCTAAATGCAATAAACCGCATCTCAATCAGCCCAGTACTTTATGTGAGAAAAGGTAACAGTGGTTGAAAAATTAAGATCATAGACTACAGCTCAGCTTTGTTGTCTATGGTCCTAAAATATATTTAAGAACCTTCTCACAAGCTATGCACATCTAATGCAAAAAACCGCATCTCAATCGGCCCAGTACTTTTTGTGAAAAATGGTAACATATTGAAAAAATAAAATCATAGACTACAGCTCAGCTTTTTTGTCTATGGTCCTAAAATATATCTAAGAACCTTCTCACAAGCTAAACATATCTAATGCAAAAAACCGCATCTCAATCGGCCCAGTACTTTTTGTGAAAATTTTTAACACATAGAAAAATTAAGATCATAGACTACAGCTCAGCTTTGTTGTCTATGGTCTTAAAATATATCTAAGAACCTTCTCACAAGCTATACACATCTAATGCAAAAAACCGCATCTCAATCGGCCCAGTAGTTTTTGTGAAAAATGGTAACATGTTGAAATATTAAAATCATAGACTACAGCTCAGCTTGGTTGTCTATGGTCCTAAAATATATCTAAAAACCTTCTCACAAGCTATACGTATCTAATGCAAAAAACCGCATCTCAATCGGCCCAGTACTTTTTGAGAAAAATGGTGACAAAAAAGTGCACAAACAAACAAACAAACAAACAAACAAACAAACAAACACACAACCTCTTAGGGCAAACACATATACCGTCTCCGCTTCGTCGAGGGTAAAAATGACAGCTTAGGTGTAAGGATTGCAATCACCTCACTCTTCCTCTATCGACGCAGCAGGAAAAGGTTCAAGGCGTCATAAAAAAAGTCTTGTGCATTTTGGGATACCCGTAATTTTTTAAATCCTCCTATTTTACACTCTCAGCTTTCACCTGACTGGCTAGAGATAACGTATTAACAATAGTGTTGGATGATGACAGTTTGTCTCTCTTTTTAGTCCATTTTTTGAAGAGGTAACAAAACTACACATAATAACACTTACGCTACTGTACATTATATTATATACCTACTTAATCTTTAGTTTTGCTTTATAAAAAGAGCAACTGGTGAGTTTCTTGCCGGCTCTTCTCAGTAGAACTGTTGGTAGAGTCAAAACATGACGTAACTTAAGAGACACCTCGATGTCCTACGTGTGATAAACAAATTCAGTATAAGTGAACCCCAAAAAGACAGGGTTATAAAAGACTTAAAGTATCCTCAATACAACTGCGACAGTATTGTCCCTAGTCTGTTCTTGCTATAAAAGTACTCGATAATATTACACACGTAGCGTTAACAATGCATTGAAGCGCGATGGCTTAAGGAAGAGTCAACAATAGCCGGGCGGTGGGTTCCCGTGGGATCACCGCGAGAGGGGAAACGGAATTAACGAACAATAAAGCTATTGACTTGTATGCTTCCAGGAAATGTTGCATATGTCCATATGTGTGGTGATAGTGATAGAAGTATAATATATTACATGTTACGTGAGTTCTCATATAAACGTAATTAAACAGAATTTATTAGGAGTATTTATAATATTGTCCAACCATTTATTTTACTTTTGACATAAGCACGCCTATGAAGTGTCGTGATTGTTGACAGACAACCATCGACAAAAAATGCAAAACTCCATGGACGCGTATCGTTTTTTTACAATAGTGAAGCGACGTGCCCTTTTTAAATCCGATATTTCGTAACTCGTATACTTATCTAGTAATTACAAGTACGTCTTTCCTTTTCAAAATAGTCATGGAGCTTGAACACTAGTTTTCTTTCATCTTTGACGAATCAGTAAAATCGATTTAAACTTCTTCATAAAGAAAGTCGATTGTTATCAAAAATCGAATGCTAAAAGTAAAATAAAATATGGCCGGACTATTAATAAATTTACCTCCCTCTGCGTCATATTGCTCATTGCTGAAGGCCGTGGCTCCTGCAGCAGTCGTATAGTCTGCGTTTAAAGTGTTTGTTCTCTCACTTGTAATTAAGGGAGGCACGCGCCGTAAGCCACGAGGTTAAGTGTCCACCAAGTGTCATATACTTACAGGAATCTCTTCAAGACATACACGCAACTATTGTCTTTAAGTCGTTTAATGTACAATAGAAAATCCCGTGAAATCGCACATAGGTCCATACTAACCGTTATGTCAGCTGTAAATTCTCGCTACAATGCGGCTCTGAGTTTATTATTCGACAAAGAATACAGCTGGGTACCGGTCTAATTTGTGGATGCTTCCAAATCTCTTTGACGAAAATTCCAGATTTGAAGAACCATTCAAATAAAAGCAAAAATCATTCTAAGACTATGGTCAAAATAATCACATTATAGGTACTTACCTACTTACTATTAAAATTCTAGTCTGTTCTAAATAAAATGAAAGGATAAAATACCTTTAAATGATAAATTAAACCATTAATTCAAGTTCAAAAACTGCTTGGGCCCACTCTCCGAAATACGAGTAGATATGTCACCGTAAGATTGTAAAAACCGTTAGATTATAATCTAACTCGCGAAATTGTAAACTGTCGAATGATTACAATATAACGGATTATTTTTCGGTAGATTGTAATCTGTTAGGTTTATTAACCCAATAGAACCTAAGTGATTGACCTACTTGATTATTTATGTCGAACCGTAACCTAACCTACAAGAAAGAGACAAGAAAACGTACATACAATGAATATTTCAAAAATTGACACTTAAAACACTGAACGGTTCACAATCTTTCGACTGTTTACAATGTATCGAAAAAGAAAGCGTTAGATTACAATCTACGGTTTTTACAATCTTACGGTGGCAGATAATATATCCCGTAGAATAGCGACATGCAACTTTCCACCGGTGTTCTAAGCTTAATTATAGTAGAACTTAGTTAACATTCGGAGCGCTCAAGCTTGAAGTGGTGGATAATTTTGTATATCTTGGCTCTTGCATAATCAGCAATTATTCATCTGAACCAGAAGTGCGCAGACGGATTGGCATGGCTAAAAATGCTATGTCCCAGCTGTCGAAGATCTGGAGTAGCAGAGATATATCGACATGCTCAAAGCAGAGACGTGAATTCCCTGGTTTTTTCTATCTTTTTATATGGCTCTGAGACATAGACTCTCCGATCTGCAGACCGAAAACGCAAAGATGCCTTTGAGATGTGGTACTAGAGGAAAATGCTTAGGATACCCTGGATGGCTTTCAGACCCAATGCCTCCATACTAAAGCCACTGAAGATTACCACCAGGCTATCTACCACATGCCTACGGAGAACCTTGGAGTACTTCGGAGTTCGGACACATTGCCCGCAGAGACCCTGACAACCTGGAGAAACTGCTATTAACGGGCAAAGTGGAAGAAAACAGGCCAAGAGGAAGAGGCCCTATGCGTTGAGCCGACCAAATAAGCACCACACTCGGCACACCTGTCCACGTTGCTCTGATGCCACGGACAGACCAAGATGGCGTAACATCGTAAAAATAAAGATACTCCGTGGCAAGGATCACGACCCTCAGCAGTGAGGATGACGATGCATGGAGGAGGTAGACAACATTAATTTGTGGAAAAGGGCGAATGTTTCATCGAATAAAAATAGGTACATCATAATATTTCCATCAAAGGAAAGCGGCAGAGCGCCTATAACCAATAAATTCTAGTCAAATCGGCTTACTTCGTGATCGATTTGCATGGAAATCCGGTCCATCGGCCGGTGCGGATGCGGTCGAGTCGCCTTACCCGCTCATGCGGTTATTGGGACGCTCTTAATTGGTGCGTAAACACGTACCATGGGGCCATGATTACCCCACTTCTGTGGTGGCCAGGGGTACCATCCACAGCTTACTGTATAATACGACTAACCTATACAGCTACTTATTACTTATTTACTTATATATCCATATCCATACTATCCATACTAATATTATAAATGCGAAAGTGAGTCTGTCTGTCTGTCTGCTACGCTTTCACGACCCACCTGTTCAACCGATTGTGATGAAATTTGGTACAGGGATAGGTTCTGTGCCCTGGAAGGACATAGACTAGGTACTTTGTATCCCGAAAAATTACAGAGTTCTCGCGGGAATTGAAAAAAATTAAACCACGCGGACGAAGTGCTGGGCATTAGCTAGTACTTCAAATAAATATTATAAATGCGAAAGTTTGGATGGATGTTTGTTACTTAATCACGCCAGAACGGCTGAACAGATCCGGATGAAATTTGACACAGAGAAAGATTATAGTCTGGAATAGCACATAGGCTACTTTTTATTCCCGCGGGAACCAAAAAACCTCTATCTACGCGGGCGAAGTCGCGGGCATCAGCTAGTAATTTTCATATACCTAAAATCAATACGAACGCTTAAAGCTTCAGTAGTTAATAATTAAGATAATAATGGTCTTGTTGACAGCTAAAATTCTACAACACTTTATAATGCCCTTTATAAATATTTTAATATAATAACAATTTTCCCAAGCGCCACGGGGTAAATTCCGGGCAAAAAATACCACGGCATTATCATAGACAGACCATAAGTATACCACTTAAGATCGCGCCCGCGTCGTAATTTAATAAGATGGATCGCAAAGCAATTTGTGTCAAGCCATCGTAAAATAAAAGGCAATTACGAAAAAAATATAGATGGAGAACGCTTACCTAGGCTGGAAATGAAAAGACTCTTATGGTTATTAAAATAGAAGTTACATATTATAGACATTGATGTAGAATTTTAGTATTTATCTTATAGAGTAAAGAACTGCTGTAGGACACAATTTATTATAGGCATGTTTAATGTGAAAACGCAGAATTAAAAAAAACAGTACAAGTCGTAGAAAAATTTACAATAGACTGCTGCTATGTTGAGTTAACTCGCAAAAAAAGTCATTAAACTAAAAATATCCTTATGAAACTATACAAGGAAACAAGATAAGAAGATCAATAAACGGGTTTGTTGATTGATCTGCGAACTTAAGACTCTACATACATTAACGATGGGGTCTCAGAAAATATTTTCTTATTTGGGTAGACCCTTGCATCACTCAGAGAAACCTACGATAACTATTTTCACTGAATAGTTTTATAAGAACCTATGTGCAATATTTCAAAAAGGTTCTTTTGCCCATTTGGTTCGTTAGGATCATAGATCTAGGATTGGTCTCCGCTCATTTAGTACATTATACTTCGTCGCTTCATTCTTCAGATATAATCATAGACAACGTAGTTTCCTTTACGTAATAGCAACCGATCGCACAGACTTCAGAGGAGTTATAAAAAAAACCCCCACTACCCGCCTCTGTATCGCACGACAGAGGAGCGGTTTCGTTCGTCATTCCTTTTTCGTGCGTAGCAACGATCTCACGTTCCTACTTTCTACACACTTATAGATTAAAGATAATTTTCTCTTTAAATACATATTTAATAATATTTAAAAAAAAAAAGTGCTTTTTGCAGGTGACTCTTTAATCTTTCATTTTCAGCAATTTATTTCAGCACCACGTGTTTGAGTAATCATTATTTCATGCAGTGTTTATATTTTACACTAAAGGTTTTCCTGGCGGTTGTCCGAGGGTCAACACGAAGGAGAATAAACCTTTCAGCATGACGCGCCTAATAAATTATACTCTCATGCAGTGTTTGTTTACACTAAAGGTTTTCCTGGCGGTTGTCCGAGGGTCAACACGAAGGAGAATAAACCTTTCAGCATGACGCGTCTAATCAAGCATACTTTCATGCACATTTTGTTTACACTAAAGGTTTTCCTGGCGGTTGTCCGAGGGTCAACACGAAGGAGAATAAACCTTTCAGCATGACGCGCCTAATCAAGCATACTTTCATGCACAGTTTGTTTACACTAAAGGTTTTCCTGGCGGTTGTCCGAGGGTCAACACGAAGGAGAATAAACCTTTCAGCATGACGCGCCTTACTTTCATGCAGTGTTTGTTTACACTAAAGGTTTTCCTGGCGGTTGTCCGAGGGTCAACACGAAGGAGAATAAACCTTCCAGCATGATGCGCCTAATCAATTATAGTTTCATGCAGTGTTTGTCTACACTAAAGGTTCCCCTGGGGGTTGCCGGAGAGTCAACATGAAGGAGAATAAACTTTTTAGCATGGCGCGCCTAATCAATTATATTTTCATACAGTGTTTATTTACACACACACAAAGCCTTATTTTAAAATGTAAACCTATGGAACAGATTCCATGATATAATCTCTGGAGTACCGTCTTATAAAAAAGGTATGTCTAATCGACTATAAAGAAGACTAGTAAAATTCTATACCAGTGTTTTTACTTTCAATGAAACACTTGTGGTGGTTCTAGTCATTTCTGCAAACGTTACTTACATATCTGCCCGGATATAACATGAAAAGATCTAGCATTTCAGATTTTTATTTTTGAGACTGCAATATAGTAATTTTGAAGCACTATTACCTACTTGGTAAAAAATATACATATAATATATATATACAGCGTAACACCGCTTCTTAAGTTTTCAGCTTTTACAGATTTCAGCGCCTTTCAGTCTATAGTGGCTGCACTATATAGGTACCTAAAAGAAACATAAATGTTTCATTCAGTGTATGCAGACTCAAGATCTGGGGTTCAAAATGTTCAGATGTAATTGTTTGCAAGGCCTCTCGGTATCAAACTTACATACACCGGCGGAGTGGTAACGAAAGTTTAGAGAATTCTGAGGTAATAAATATCTTTATTTTTTTTTATCAGCTACTTCAGCAATAAATCAATTTGTTTGCAAATACTGTACATACAGATACGTCAAATTTGAAATAAAATACCTGCTAGTATTCTACCCTCAGCGTGGCAGGGGTATGCAAAGAACATTTACGAAGGAAATGTGTGGTAAGATTGCAAAAATTACCCACAAGTTTTATGTTTTGTCCCTAACAACGTAGGTACTCTCGAGTTTTACCACTTAATAGTGCCCGGGAAGCATATATCATACACCCGCTGACGTGTAATAAAATTAAAACAGTTCGAAAAACCAAAAACTAACAAAGAACCTTCTGCTTTTTGGAAGTCGGTTTTTAAATAAAGATAATCTAACGGCGAGTATTTCGATGACCGGATGTAGATTATATAACATAACGTAATAGTGTAAAATCTCCATCGTAATTATTGTTTTCTTCTTTAAAGATATTTCGTGGGCATTTGTTTCTGCAAACACAGTAAAACGCGCAGGTTGTCTTACCCGAAACGGGAATCCAAGCAGGGTGCCAAGGGTCACTGGTAGCGATCTCGTATCTCTAAGTATTTTATAAGTTTTTGGTACAAAATAAAATAAAAAAGAATTTTAAGTTTAAGATCCATTCATATAATTATATTCATTATCCACATATTAGAAACCATCTTCGAAAAACCGTTATAAAACTTTCGTTATAATAATACGTACGATGTAGGCATCGTAATCACTCGTGGCAAACATGGTAGGTACAATTTACTCGCGTAAACAATAATATGCTCCCGCAACACTTGCCTAGAGCAAAATTAAAATTCTTGTTTAGTCGATTCAGACCCTGAATGAGAGTAACCAATTAAGACATTAATGAAAAACAAAAATCGGCATGGAGCAGCGGCCGCAAATGTAACATTTGGATCACGCTTACCTCACATAGATCAGCCGTGTCATAAAATATCAGGGAATTAATGCATCCATTCAAAAATTATTATGAATTGAATAGCTTATAATGATGTTTTTTAAAAAAAATAATTTAACAAAAATTCTACATTCAATGACCTGCACAGCTAGGTTATCCATCGTTGAAAAGTATAGAAAGACTCCTTAAATAACTTACTTCAAAGCACCTGACGTCAGTGGGGCTAAAAAGTTCAAACCAATTGATTAACCCTTCAAAGTCGATATTAGTAGTTTGTCACAATATCGACCGAATATTCATTCTTCACCTATAATTTAGGGCTTACTTTTACGCGGATAGGAATTTATTAAATTCCATAACCTTAATGACGATATAATTGTTCGATAAAAAACTTAAAACGGTATTTTAATATAAAATTTTACTTAAACATATAGCTAAAGCAATACCCGAAATACCTTCACAACAGGACCAGAATATACCTGTTCTTTTCCCGCCGCACTTCCAGAAAACAAAATATGCCTTCTTCTGCTACTGGGCACTGGGCAGGATTTCGCACTTAAGCGTCCCATTGGACGTCTGTTGGGCTAATTTTGTTTGTAGTAGATTATAAATCTTGCAGTATTGACATCAATAACTAGTTCCATTCGCTTGCATCGAAACTATAATACGTTTATGCTTGTTACTAGCAACTAAAGCAAAAAAGCACAAGATTGTATTATTGGTAAATTGAAAGTTATTTAAATTGAAACATAGGTACAATAAATACTTAAGAGAAATTTTAAAGTCATATTAAATGTACGTAGATAAACATCTCGGGAAATCGGTACGTGATTCCAACCTTAAATATAAACTGTTTAAAACATTACAGCTCAAATAAGAGATAAGAAGAATAAATAAAATTATTGATAACAATAATTAGTATCTATTCAGCGTAGATATAGTTCTTGCAAAAATATATACCTATCTCTTAACATCTACGTTGTCTATGATTATATCTGAAGAATGAAGCGACGAATTATAAGTAATGATTAAACGAACTTACCTGTAAGTGAAGTTCTATAATAATTATATGAGTCGCTTCATTCGAATATATAATATTAAGCTCCCAACCCACCCATCCCGAAACATATTTTCGCAAGAGCTTTAAGTATAAGTATATCTCTAAACTAAATGACGAACGAAACCGCTCCTCTGTCGTGCGACACAGAGGCGGGTAGTGGGGGTTTTTTTTTATAACTCCTCTGAAGTCTGTGCGATCGGTTGCTATTACGTAAAGGAAACTACGTTGTCTATAATTATATCTTCGAATGAAGCGACTCATATAATTATGATAGAACTTCACTTACAGGTAAGTTCGTTTAATCATTAATTATACCTCAATGTCTCCGCTGCGCTTGGAGCATTATCTATGGACTAATCCTACATCTATGGTCGGGATAATGAATGCCCTCCCGGCTTCCGTTTCCCCTCATTTTTTAATATAGATACTTACCTTCAAATCCTGAGTTGGCTGCATCACCACTTGCTAGCATCTAGGGCGCCAAACGGCAGTCCTTGCCGATATCAAATTACACAGTACGGTGCCCTTCGGCAGTCCTTGCCGCGGGGCATTCGACGGTGTTCGCGTAAACAAAAAAACTAAAATATAATAGACAAAAAAGGATCCTTATGTCATTTTAGGATCGCTCTTTGAGTTTAAAGTACCGTCTCTGTGCCATATATCAATGCATAAGAGACACGGGTCCGCAATTTCACATCTCGTCGTGTAAAATAACGATTGGCTATGACTTTATTTATATAATTTCGGTCGTATCTCCATAATATTATGGTCTATGGTGGCGTGGGATGGGATGTCCACGATCTATTTTTATTGCATGCCAGGGTAAAATAATTTTATTAGTCTCGGTTATTATGCCGTGTTGCTATTTTAGGATGTGATGCGACCACAATAATAAAGGCATAATGATACCAGCCTTCCACGGGTCCATGTTCTCGGTATAAAGTCTGTGCACTTTACAGACGGGACCAACTTCCAAATTATAGCTACGTCCCAACCTAACAAGTCGGGAAGTGAGGAAATATTATGAAACGTCCTGTATGAATTCTTTGATTTATCTTGCAGAACTACGTACAAGGTTGCCAACTTCAGGTATCTGGGGACCGATTACTAATCTTGTTTATGAACTATTACTTGTTTATGGACCGATTAATAAGCTTGTTTATGGGCGTCATGTTTAAAACATTAGCTAAATTTTTCCAAAATAATGTTTTTTACTTTTCTAAGCAAAGACATCACTTCTGAAGAAAAGAAAATGGTGACTTTTACTTGGCTAAGAATTCTAAATGAAAGCATTGCTTACTCAAAGCATTTTCTTAACTATCGAAATAGTAGATTGTATTTATTATAAGGGAGCAAAATAATATTTTTACGCCGAGGGCGCTTTTTTGAATCCACAGCGAAGTGAGGAAAGGTATTACTTTTACTCAAGCAAATGATTAAATACTTAAATACGAGTGTCAGTATTCAGACATACGTCATGACACAAATATCAAACACCGTAAGTTCACGAAAGATTGTTTTGTGGTTAGCTGGAGATTTGCGTTGAAGTTGGTCCCGTCTGTAGATACTGGTATTACGTTATTTTTAACCGCGAATTATGTAAAAAATCTTAAACGCGCCCGATTCCCACTGCGAATAAATGTAAGCTACATACAAAGCCTTATACGGGGAGCCTATTTGTCTATAAATTATTTATTATTCCTCAATGGCTTCGTTCCGAGAAATGCGTTTTATTCATTTCTTGTTACCTCAGCCATAGATTAATTATAAACCAAGTATATATTGTCTTTGCCTCAGCATAGCATGCTTTAGACTTAGAGGGAATAACTATTTTACCGCCTAAGCTTCTGTGTGCAGCAACGCTTTTTAATGTGCTTATTTTTTGTAGAGGTTTAACTTTCAAGGTCTAGCCCCACTACAGAATGGACTTTTACATTATTAATATGGATAGCCATAGGTAGAGCGATAGTGGAAAGTGATTATTTATCCAGGCTTTTCCGAATGCCTGTGTAACGTACGACGTATGTTCCTAGAATATACAGGTAATAAAACAAGGCAGCCGAAAACAATTTATTATTGGCAAATGAACGATAGCAGTCCCGTGAGAGATGGAGGGAACATGAAACTGGGGTGGGGGGGTTACTATAAGCGCTTAAAGCAGTATCATGTCAAAATGACAGCATTATGCCACGTTCATTGACGTCCCTAAAATAAGGATTATAATTCTAAAACACGAACGTCAGCAATATTAAAATAATACGGCTTTTAGTATGCCCCCAGATGTCGGATAACCCGACATGCCCCGACTGCCTGTTTCAACTGCCAGAATAGCTAGGATAAAAATAATACCTATCGCCAATTATTCAGAAAGTTTCCCTTACGGATATTTTTATTATTTAGTAACTCCTACTTCCATACTAATATTATATATTTATAATATGTTAGGTACATGTTATAGAAGGAGTTACTTTAACGAAAGTGTTTCTTTTTAGGGTTCCGTACCCAAAGGGTAAAAACGGGACCCTATTACTAAGACTCCGCTCTCTGTCTGTCTGTCTGTCTGTCTGTCTGTCTGTCTGTCTCCAGGCTGTATCTCATAGACCGTGATAGCTAGAAAGCTGAAATTTTCACAAATGATGTATTTCCGTTGCCGCTATAACAACAAATACTAAAAATTAAAAAAATATATATATTAAGGGGGGTCCCCATACAATAAACGTGTTTTTTTCGTATTTTTTTGCTCAATATTAAAAACGGTAACAGGTAGACGGTTCAAATTTTCACAGAATATTAACTTGTATATTACCTTTCAAAATAAATAATTAAATATCAATAAAGTAAATATTAAAGGGGGGCTCCTATACAACAAACGTAATTTTTTGATATTAACAGTAAACCTCTACAAACAAAGTTAGTTTTGCGGTTCATTAACAAAGGTAATTATACCTACTTCTTGAGTACGGAACCCTCGGTGCGCGAGTCCGACTCGCACTTGGCCGGTTTTTTTTATCCTACTACCTGTACATTTGAATCATAAAAAAAAACATGAAATGCGATTTACATTTGCGATGTCACCTGGATGGTAGTTAGATATACATAGATTGATAGATATTATTATAGCAGAATAGCAGGCTCCTCTTGATAGGAATGGAATTTCGAACCAGCGGTAAATTCACTCGACTATTGGAAAACACTTGTAAATGTTTATTTGAATAAAAACATTTGAATTTAGATGTCAAGGTAAAGTTACAGTCCCACAAACTTACTTGACTGGGTAACAGCGTCGCTGATAATTATATAATACTTATATGAAAAATAAAATAAAAACAAAAACTAAGCACTAAACAGGCATAAAAATTTGTTCCAATTTTGGCCACCGGGCCAGATGAGTTTGTGGGACTATATCTAGCTGCTATGATAATAATAGCTATCTGTGTCGTGTACTTCATTCAATTAAACATGAAGTTGATACATAAATTGAATCAAAACGCTACGGCTGTCAGTAGATAGCTAGCCTAGTACACTGTTGGCAGTGCCCGGACAGGTCCGGACAAGCCCCGGATAAGGCCCGAACGCAAAATTACACGCCCTTGTAGTAAATGGAGTGATGTAAATTACAGGACTGTTGAACTTGTTTGTGTACGCGTATCATTAAACTGTTTTATTTATCTGTTGGTACTAGGTGCTAATTCCATACTATCATACTAATAATTATTATAAATATGCGAAAGTGTGTTGGTTATTCCTTCAATCACGCCGCAACAGATCAACGGATCGACGTGATTGTTTGCTTCGGTATAGTTGAGGACCTGCAGAGTGACATAGCTGCTTACTACCTACTACGTACTCGGGATTTGTAAAAATTTAATCCACACGCATGGGGACATTTAGTAATAGGCATGATGACTGATTTTGAAAAATGGTCAGATTATGTTCGGAAGTATCTACTATTTCGAAAAAATATCTTATTTCAGCAGAAAAGTAAAGTTTGGTAGATAAAATTAGCATTTGAAATTTAAATTTAAAAATTCACGCCAAAACGTTCGGCGGTGTCATGGCGTCGTTGTGACGTCACTATTGTTATTACCAATGTACTCTGTGCAGTGTGCAGTAAGCAATAGTGTGATTTCCAAAGCTTGAAAACAAACAATTGTGACGTCATTCGCTTCTTTGTGTTTTATGCAATATGGCGGATTGCTGCATTTTATAGTTTTATTTTATCAAAATAAATAGCAATCTCACTCGAAATAGAAAAATAAATACGTTTTTTATAATTCATTAATCCTATTTCATTAGATAAATTCATAATTTTATTGATTCTTGGTTACTGTCATCATGCCTATTAGTAATTACATACCTATACGTTGTGTATGTATATTTACGTATAGTACGGTAATTATATCTACGTAGAGTACGCATAAGTCTCACAAACTTATCTGACCCGGTAAAAGCGTTGCTAGTAGATATGAAAAATATTAAAATCCAATTTTGGTCACCGGGTCTGATAAGTTTGACGGACTGAAATGAATGCTACAAGTGTTTTAAAATAACCATTCTTTTTTTCAGATTTTGAACCTGGCCTATTCACACCAATGAAAGCTTAAAGGTAAAAAAAGTTTGATGACGTTATTATTGAAACCGTTAAATAAATCTTTTTTTATACTATTTGTTTATTATTTTATCTAAATTAGTATACAAGTAAACATAGTAAACATATTGTTTACTTTTATACTAATTTGCTTGTTTCCATAAAATGATTCTTTGCTTTTATCAAAATTGAACAGTGAGGTAAAAGAAACGTTATAGTCCAATACTCAGAAACAGCTCGGTTAGCCTTTTAAGGGCGCCATTAGGTAGGTAATAGAGGTAGCGCACGAAACTAGAAGCTTTGGACCTAGTGCACACTATTTGTTTTATGATTACCTGTAGTAATGACAAAACATGTTTGGTCATATTTGGTCTTTGACATTTTAATTGTACAATGTTTCCCGCAAATAGACCGTTTATTAATTATTTATGTTTTTATTATTATAAATGCTAGTTTATATTTCATTTGTGTGATATTCGACCCGTATATTAGTGCAATAATTCAAACTCTATCTCAGGTTAGCGTCCATGAAAAGGCAGCAATGATATTTACTGTAGACTAGCTTTTATCCGCAGCTACGCTCACGGTTTCGGTTTTTATACAAATTTCAAAACTCTATTTTACTCCCTTTAGGGGGTTAAACTTTCAAAAATCCTTTCTTAGAGGAGGTCTACGTCATAAAAACTATGAGTATGCCAAATTGCAGCCCGATCCGTCAGACCTTTGTTCGTGACCAGTGACCACACTTCTGTGATCTGTGTACGTGACACTGCTTAGTATGCAGCTTTCCACTGCGAGTTAAACGGAGTTCGTATGGAGCTTGCTTCGCTCGCGGGAACCACCCTGTTTTAAGGTTGTTTGCGAAGTTTCAAGAATTCCGTTAAATAATAAAGACAAACCCAACAATCTAAGTAACAATAAGTAAGTTTTGTAACAATCGTCAATCTTAGCGGAGTGTAGACTCCGCTTTACAAGTAACAGTCGTGTTTCTACCACTTTATAGGAATGCAGATCCTTATCGTATGCAGTAGGTTCTGTCCGCGCCCTTACAAGGTCCGGTATGTCTCTCTCAAGCTGGATTATTCGTTAAAATGGAATATTTGCCATTTACTACATACATAAATAATTCACACTTTGAAAAAAATTAAAGCAGAGAAACCGGCCAAGTGTGAGTCGGGGTCGTACAAGAAGACTTCCGTATCATCGTAGAAGATTTAACACTATGTACTATTTAAATCCTTCGTAAAAAAAATGGGAGGCGCTCAAAAATCAAGTTTCTTATATAGAAGCCTGAAGAAGAAGATGTTTGTACTATTTGTTCTGTACACTTGACTCTAACAAAAAATGAGCACTTGAAAGCTTAATATTTCGCAAACGGATCCCTGAGTTGAAAAATGGTTTTCCTATACCCAAAATAATTTAGAACGACCTATCCAACGACACCCCACACCAGGACACGAGAAAAAAAATCCAACCTTCCTTTACATGTAGAGGAGGTACTTACATACCCTAAAAAACTTTTCAAATTTTTTGTTTTACCACTTTGTCGGCGTGATTAATAATTATATGTTATACCTATGTATACCACCACCACCACCACAATAGCCTATTAACGTCCCACTACTGGGCACAGGCCTCCACTCTCATAGGAGAGAGGGAATTAGAGCTTAGACCCACCACGCTGCTCCAATGCGGGTTGGCGGGCTTTAACGACTATTATCATGTTAGTGATAATAACCGGGACCGACTGCCTAACGTGCTCTCCGAGGCACGGGGGTTAAACACCGCCAAATTCCAACTCCGGGCTGGCATTGAGAATTTGTTAATTGAAAAACCCAATACCTAACAATTTTTATGCCCGACCGGGAATCGAACCCAGGACCTCGTGATCCGCAGTTGACTACGTTAACCGCTAGACCAACGAGGCAGTCAGTCAATATGTACACACCCATGCCAAATTACAGCTCTATTACTAAGAGCCTCTGAGCTAAGCCGTAGACAGACAGACAGACCGACGGACGGACATGGCAAAACTATAAGGGTTCCTTGGTGACTGAGAAACCCTGAAAAACAGGCGAAGATGCCAATTCCTCCCACCAGATAACTGACAACCTATTAACTCCAAATGTAAATTATTGTTTGTTCACTGAAGTTGGAACTCAAACATTGGATAATAAGGAAGATGTTTCTCTAATTTCGTTACACGTGTTCGTTCACGCCTAGTTGCGTAAGAGATCATCTCGCTGGTAATGAGAAATAACCGCGAACATGGAAGCGCGGGGTAATGAGTAGGTACTGTTTGCGTACCGTACCTTCCGTGATGTGGTGCTGAGGAGGTTACTAAATTAGAAGCACAATGAATTTGCACGAACTTAAATAGTTTTATTTAAATCCATTTTAATCATAATAGGTAATATTATTATAAATGCGAAAGTATGTTTGTTTGTCCTACAGTCGCGCCGCAATAGTGTAACGGATCAACGTGATTTTGTGCATGTAACGTTGAGGGCACAGACTACTACTACTACTCGGTGGTTGAGGTCCTGGAGAACTTTTTATACCGGCATATTAAGGCGTTCCCGTGGGCATGAAAAAAACTTATTTTACACTGACGAAGTCGTGGGCATATATAAAAAATAAATAAATTGAGTATTCAGAATTAACTACTAAGTTTAGGACTATTACTCTAGGCTGTCACCTATCACCAGCGTACATAGGTAGGTAGGTACCTATATTTCTAAAGATTGCTTAGTTCCGACTTCGCAGTTTTTCAAACAAATACCTCGAGGTCTAAGATTGTATAGTTCCAACTTCGCAGTTTTTTAAACAAAAACCTCGGCTACGTTAGGTCTGAAACTAACACTAGATAGCTGCTAGGTAAAGAATGTAAAGTAAACAGCGCATCTCCCGTGGATGCTGGATCCATACATCACAGCGGAGTGAGCTGTAGCGGCACTGACGGTTTGTAATTTATCCCCGCCTGTTGCCAACTCGGCGCTAACTAGCTGGGAAAATAGGTTTATGATACTATGTGAAATAAAGTAATTTTTTTATAATTAAAAAATCTTGACATTTGGTACATAAAACATGCTATAAAAATATGAGTAATGTTATAAGAATATTGAGAGATTTTATTGAGTATCTAGGTACTGGAAAACAGGAATTTAGGCTTTTTGAAAGATCCCATTGAATTTCTTGATTTTTCGCAATAATGTTTAATATCAAAGATGTTCCCAGTTCATGCGAGGCGGTAATCACTTTGACCCGCTTGCTCGCTATAAAAAAAATCGGTCAAGTTCCGTACCACCACACGATTAAAATAAATTATTTTAGTACATAAATAACAAGAAAGAGGTCTGTGAAATAACTGGCTTACCTATGGCGCTAAGCGGGTAGCGCATGACACAATTCGACACCCTATGAATACGGAACCCTTATTAACGATTTTCGGATTTCTTCCTATACTTGTTCTATGAGACCTTGCTTCTTGCCAAACATGTTTCTGGGACAACGAGGTGTCAAAATATACGGCATTATAACGGCCATATCTTTTGATTGCTTTAACTTAGAAGCTTGATTTTCGTACAGCTCCAAGGGTTTGAACAAGTGTTTGATATTTTAATATCAACTTGATACCTTCCCGCCGCGCGCGTTCCCGAGAGACGTTGACGGACAGACAGACTGACAGACAGACAGACAGACAGACAGACAGACAGACAGGACAACGAAGTGATTCTATAAGAATTCCTTTTATTCATTTTGAGGAACGGAACCCTGAAAATCTGCAAATAATAGGGGAGTTGGAAGCAATTTTCACACTTTGGACCAGTTGCCAAAGCGTGCATTGCTTCCAACTCCAGCCATATATCATTGGCTCTGTCGTTGGTTGCGAGCTATTTGTCGTAACGGGGCCCGCGAAGACAAGTAGAGACGTGTTTACGGTCTAGACTTCGGACATTTTACGCTAGAAACTAAGTTAGGAATTAATTGAAGAACAACTCCGTCTCTATACATCGGTCAGAGTATAGGCTTGGTAATTATTTGGCTTTGAGTAGAGATAAAAACCTTTACTTTTTTTTTTTTTTATCCACTACAAGTTAGCCCTTGACTGCGATCTCACCTGATGGTAAGTGATGATGCAGTCTAAGATGGTAGCGGGCTAACCTAGGTTATGGGTATGGCAGTTGTATTAAACCCATACCCCTATTCGGTTTCTACACGGCATCGTACCGGAACGCTAAATCGCTTGGCGGCACGTCTTTGCCGGTAGGGTGGTAACTAGCCACGGCCGAAGCCTCCCACCAGGCCAGACCAGGGAAAATTCAGAAATTATAAATTTCCAAATTGACCCTGCCGGGGATCGAACCCGGCACCTCCGCACGTTAAGACAACAGCGCTACACACTGCGCCACGGAGGACGTCAAATAGATGTATACAAAATAGATTTTGCCTAGTTACGAAATATGTTTTGGCCCTAGGTAGTTTTATGCTTTAAGTCCAGTTAAAACTTCGGCTTTCGTTAAGGAAATCAGTTGAACTGATACTTCAAGAGATATGTACATTTTATAAAAAAATTTTGACTGCGCTGGTTAGTTCGTGTTTTTTGTTTTTCAAAATTCAAATATGCCTCTGTGATCGGTAACAGATTTTTAATTAAGCTATATTACCTACTTACAATAATTTTACAGATCATATTATACTTATACTTGATTTTTTTAAATTACTATGTTAAACGGACTAGGTGAAACCAGGTCACAGAAAGCTTAAGTTTTTAGTATGAAAATTTGGTAAGTATTAAGCCTTAGGCACTACGGTAACCTTTTTTTTTTTTTTCGAGGGCGAAATCTCGACTTCTGGCGGGAGAAGTCGGGTTATGTAGGATTTGTACCTACTAAAACCCCCGGTGGCCACCTTCTGCGTACATTGGGAGGCTCCGAGATCTAACGCATCGGTGAGGCACTACGGAAACATAAAAAACCGGCCAAGTGCGAGTCGGACTCGCGCACCGAGGGTTCCGTACAAACCTGTAGTAAGTTTTAAATTAAATGTTCTTTTTAAATATTTGAGTTGATTGAATGAAAGGTAAATTGCGGTTTACGATTTATGACGTATTAAAAAAAAACTACTTACTAGATCTCGTTTAAACCAATTTTCGGTGGAAGTTTGCATGGTAATGTACAACATATTATATTTTTTTTAGTTTTATCATTCTCTTATTTTAGAAGTTACGGGGCGGGGACACACATTTTACCACTTTGGAAGTGTCTCTCGCGCAAACTAGAAAACCCCAAAATTTATTGTTTTTTTTTCTATTTTTGTGAGAAAATCTTAATGCGGTTTACAGAATACATCTACTTACCAAGTTTCAACAGTATTTCTCTTATAGTTTCGGAAAAAAGTGGCTGTGACATACGGACGGACAGACAGACAGACAGACAGACAGACATGACGAATCTATAAGGGTTCCGTTTTTGCCAAATTTGGCTACGGAACCCTAAAAACCACAACCATGTCGTCAAGTCAGTATAATTTATTCACACGACTTCGTATCGAACAACGTTCTTACATCGCAAAGTCAATGTCCTCCGCAGTCCCTTATTTCATAATAGCAAACACATAACGGGTCTTAATCAACGTTGGTTGAAAAAGTGCGTGCCATTGCACACAAGGACCAAGTAGCGTAGATTGACGGACTGACAGTTAAGCCAGGTACATAATCTATACTTATCTATCATACTAATATTATAAATGCGAAAGTCAGTTTGTTTGTTGGTTTGTCCTTCAATCACGCTTCAACGGCGCAACAGAATGACGTGATTTTATATGTATAAAGGCATGTAGGCATGGGTATTATAGTTGAGAACCTGGAGAGTGACATAGGCTACTTTTTATCCCGGAAAATTAAGAAGTTCCCGTAGGAATTAAAAACACTTATTCCACACGGACGAAGTCGCGGGTATCAGCTAGTAAGAATTTCAATAAACAATACTGCCCGTTCATGTTTTTACGGCCACAAGCCACGAAACTGCTCTTTCAAAAGTATAAAAAAAGGAGAAGAATTTACTTCCAACTTCCAAGGCAAGAAAGCGAATCGCAATGAAGATTCGATTTGAAGAATCCCGTTTTGAAGATTTGGCTTTCGCAAGGCTAGGCTTTCGCAAGGCTAAGGTATATTCCAATAGTTTTTTGTTATTCCGCGGGAATAACAAAAAACTATTGGAATATACACTACTTTTTTATCCCGGAAAATTAAAGAGTTAACCAAAAATCCTTAATCCACGCGGACGAAGTCGCGGGCATCAGCTAGTAAAAAATATTTCCAATTTCGGCCACTGGGCCAGTTAAGTTGGTGGGACTGTAAATGATTTTGACGTTTGATACAGAGATTGCTTGCATCCATTACATGATGCATCCCGAAGACGGACAGGATATAAACGAAATAATTTTCAACAAAAAAAAACATTAAAGGTACCTACATTAAGGTTGTTGAATTCGTCCTCCATCGCATCGTAAAGTGCATCATTTCCGATTTAATAAAAACCCTGAATAATAATACTTATTTTAATTTTTTGTTAAGCAAACAGACTGCAATTTGCAAATTAAAAGCAGACCAGGATCCAAATAACAACCCCTAATATTTAGGTACCTACGTGTGCATAACTTATAAAAAATTTATTCATGCCCTTCCATACAAATTGTGTGAACATAATACGATATCATGTCTGTCCCTACCTTAGCAGAGGTATGGCAAAAACTTGAGCATTGAGCTCGATTCGTCAACGGTGCTTTAGTTCTTATGAATGGCCGTTGTAAGCAATGAGGACTATATCATGATAGCTTAGTTTTTTCTTTATCAGCTTTGTATAGGAAGTGTTCTCCTGTCTGAAAAGTTTATCATCGATCTAAGAGCTGCAAAACTCAAAAGTAATAGAATAAAAATAAAGCCTTTTGTTTCTGCTACCATCTATACTTACAATATTGTACTGCTTATAGTTGTTTTTAGGGTAAGAGTTATGTCGTTTTAATTTTAATTTTTGTGCGGAAGATGTCGCCTCTGAGGTTAAACATAAACCCAGAAAAAGAAATGTCAACATTAAAAGTCACAGGTACTTATCGAGAGAAACAGCGGATATTATAATATTAGAAATTTTTTCATTAAAAAACGGAAAACAAACACGTCGATCATGTTTTAGGAAATAGGATGTATCATTGGTTCAGAAATGAAGTTCTGACCAAAGACAATATATAAACCTTTATAATTAATCTATGGTTCTGACGGATAATTATGCTAACTACTAATAGTAGCATTACGTGTGGATTACCTCGTGGCTCGTATAAATAAATAATTTAACGGAATTTGCGAAAATGTTATATCATTGTACTGTGTTTCTTATCCCACTTTTGATATTAGAGCAAACATCTATTGAAAAGTTAATTTGAAACAGTTTTTCTTTTTTTATATCATTAGGAAGTTTTTTAATAGGCATACAATATATGATACCTACTTCACTTGTGATATTATAAACGAATGTGCAGTACACTATCTAGTATCTTAGCCTAATATAGAGTACGCATGTCTGAAACATTGCTTCTACCGTTAACGTGGGTACACCTACGCATATGGCGAGAAAGATGGATGCCAAAAAGCATTCCTTAACCGAACTGTAGGTACAGGGGTGTTTACCTATGCTTTATATGTACACATATTCTCGTACATACCCCTCAAATACCACTTTACAATACCAAAACACGCTTTCGGGATACAAACACTGTGGCGGATGATTAAGCATCTCATACGTGATACGTCCCCTTATACGTTTTGTCAACAACGTACAGTAGGCAAAAGTTCGAGGTAACACGTTCTTATCGCAAAATGATCCTTATGTCCCACGGAATATAGGACTTTATCTCAAAATTGGTTGACAATGATGAGATGGCTGTACACTTGGGAAATCTGAAATTAGTTGATGACAAGCGTGGGGAGTTAAGCGTCACTTACGCGTTTTTTAAGGTTTTAGGGGTCTGATAGGGGAGCGAAGGAATGTCGATTCAAAAGAGTGGGCTTGGCTTTGTACTTTTAATCTGGTGTATGCGGAAGGTGGAACTATTTTTAGCAGTTTGCAGCGATATCTACCTACGCAGATCAGGTATCTAGTATCTATGAAGTACAAACGAACCTTTAGGATTTATGTATTTTATAATTTTATACTTTCTAACTAGTTACTAATATCTACGAAAGGTTCTATAATTAAAGGTTGTCTGGAGGAGATCACTTTTAGTGATAAGACCCGCCTTTGCGCACTTGTTATTTCTTTTTGATAGTTAACTTTTTTGGTTCTTTTTAATGTTTTGTGTGACAATAAAGCATTTACCTATCTATCTATCTATCTATCTACGACCTTGATCTTGATAACTCGAATAACCCCCTGATTGTGTAAGGAAATCGTAATAGTTACTATTACGATTTCCTTACACAATCAGGGGGTTATTCGAGTATAGTAATCGTTTGGTAAACGTATCGGTATAATTCGGCCTGTTTAAGGAGTTTACAGGCGCCTGCACGTCAAAAAGCATTGTATGAACTCCTTAAACAGTTCGAGTTATACGTCTTAAGTTGTACAAATGATTTGCTACTGAGTGTAAAGCTGTATCGTATCTAATTTTTTAAATTAAATAATTTAAATGCCGATTGCCAAATATCTAATGGATTGATTTGTTTGATTTGGTTCCAACAAAAATATAGTTCTTTTTACAAGTTGGCCTTTGACCGCGATCTCACTTGATGGTAAGTGATGATGATACAGCCGAAGATGGTAGCGGGCTGACCTGTTTAGGTGTACGGCAGCTATTAAAACCATAAACTAAAAACTTAAAAGAACTTAATAGTAAAACAATATCGTTTTCAAAGTAACTTGGCGTATACATTATGTAGGGTACCTAAGTATAGTTGTATATGTAAAGGGTCTCTTCATTCGGTAGGGTAACAAGGACTCGTCGAGAGAGTCGAGAGTAGCGCGTTTCAAAACGCGTGGCTTCTATATCACACTTATACCTACTGTATAGAAGAAGTGAGCAGGTAAGTACTTCTACCATCTTAAATTGTAGGGTGACTCTTTCCAGCTCGTGGAATGTCACAAAAAGCCTTAGTAAAAACTTTCATTTCTACCCATTGATGTATAATTTTAGTACATATCCGACGGTAGATTGTCACGACGCGGTAGTGTCAAAACTTTTAGCCTTCCTCAAACTAGCACAAACTACGGCCTAAAAAAATTAGATACCAAATGTTCAATAAGAAAAATTTCAAATCAAATTAAATCTAATCTTGTTTACAAAATATAGCGGTATCTTAAAACTAAATCTACGAGGGTACCAAACGCGCCCGGTCTGAGAAGAGCCCACAACAAACTCAGCCGGGGTTATTTTTATTATCACCATTTCACAAATCATTTTAACTAAGGAACTATCAGAGCCATTAGAGCAAATTATTGCCAAGCTTCCTTGTCATTGAAGTAATCCTTTACATGGTAATACATTTTTTTAATGAGTTTACGTTTTACATTAACTTTGAACTTATGCAAAGACATCTTCAACATGTATTCTGGGAGCTTATTGTAGAAGCGGACACTGTTTCCAAAAAAAGAATTAAATGTATTATGTACATTTGAACCAGTTTCACCACAATATGAGAAATAGTTGCAGAATTTAAAAAATATACTTACCTATGTATAGTTAATATAGAGTTGAATGCAGAGCTTGTGTATGTGTCACCATAAAACTGATTGTAATAGAAATAAAACATGGTAAAGCAAGAAACACAGGTTAGTTCAACAAAAAACGCAGATTTTAAGCGCACTCGTTTGTATCGGAAAGTAAAACCGCTTATATTATATAAGCACAACAGTAATTCCAGAAATAACTCCACTCACCAATTAATTACTCATCAAAGGAAACGTGCAATATCCACACGAAAACAAAACTTTTTATTAAGTAAACAAACGCAAATATTCGCCAAAAAAACTTTAATAAACAAACAAAAGTCCACAGGTGACCGGAGGGCTGGCAGTTACCTCGGCCAACATATAAGTTTGGCTATTCAGCGGGGTAACGCAGCCAGCGTTCTGGGCACACTGCCTCATTGCAGCGGGATAGATGATATTTTTAATGTTTAGTTTTTAATTTAGTTTTTAATTTAGATTTAATTTAGATTTTAATTTTATTATTATTAACAATATAAATAAATCCTTACTGTTAATAAAAAAAAAAAAAAGCGAAGAGTTACATAAAAAACTTTGCGCTTCGAACAATTTCTCAGACTACCGCGCCACAGCTGATGCCCTCGCTAGTTTACCCTTAAGGGGAAATAGGGTTGTCAATCGAGCTTTGAAATAATCTCAGTTACACATTTTTATTCAGTACTAGACGATGCCCGCGACTTCGTCCGCGTGGATTAAGTTTTTTCAATTCCCGCGGGAACTCCTTAAATTTTCGGGATAAAACGTAGGTAGCCTATGTCCACAATCCACCCCTGTACCAAATTTGATCAAAATCGGTTGAACAGGTGGGTCATGAAAGCGTAGCAGACCGACAGACACTTTCGCATCAAATCAATCAATCAAATAATCAAATCAAATAAAATAAATATTATAAATGCGAAAGTTTGGATGGATGGATGGATGTTTGGATGGATGTATGGATGGATGTTTGTTACTCAATCACGCCCCAACGGCTGAACGGATCTGGCTGAAATTTGGCACAGAGATAGATTATAGTCTGGAATGGCACACGGGCACCGAAAAACCTCAAACTACACAGACGAAGTCGCGGGAATTCGCTAGTTTATCTAATTCTAAACTAATATTATAAAGAGGATAAATTTGTTTGTTTGTTTGTTTGTAAAGGATAAACTCAAAAACTACTCAACCGATTTTAAAAATTCTTTCACCTATAGAAAGCTACTTTATCAGCGAGTAACATAAGCTACATTTTATTTTAAAATATTATTATTATTATTACTCTTTATTTTGTACACCACAACACATAAATAACACAAATAAATACATAGAAAAAAACAAAGAACGAAGTAGAATACAAAAAAAAAACGGCCAAGTGCGAGTCGGACCCGCGCACCGAGGGTTCCGTACAAACCTGTAGTAAATTTTAAATTATTAAAAATATTTTTATTTTAAATATTTGAGTTGATTGAATGAAAGGTAAATTGCAGTTTACGATTTATGACGTATAAAAAAAATCTCGTTCAAACCAATTTTCGGTGGAAGTTTGCATGGTAATGTACATCATATATTTTTTTTAGTTTTATCATTCTCTTATTTTAGAAGTTACAGGGGGGGACACACATTTTACCACTTTGGAAGTGTCTCTCGCGCAAACTATTCAGTTTAGAAAAAAATGATATTAGAAACCTCAATATCATTTTTGAAGACCTATCCATAGATAACTGCCTCGTTGGTCTAGTGGTTAGCATAGTCGACTGCGGATCACGAGGTCCTGGGTTCGATTCCCGGTCGGGCATAAAAAGTTAGGTATTGGGTTTTTCAATTAAGAAATTCTCAGTGCCAGCCCGGAGTTGGAAGTTGGCGGTGTTTCACCCCCGTGCCTCGGAGAGCACGTTAAGCCGTCGGTCCCGGTTATTATCACTAACATGATAGTAGTCGTTAAAGCCCGCCAACCCGCATTGGAGCAGCGTGGTGGGTCTAAGCTCTAGTTCCCGCTCTCCTATGAGAGTGGAGGCCTGTGCCCAGCAGTTGGACGTTAATAGGCTGTAGTGATGATCCATAGATACCCCACACGTATGGGTTAGATGAAAAAAAAATTTTTGAGTTTCAGTTCTAAGTATGGGGAACCCCCAAAAAAATTTTTTTTTTTCGATTTTTGTAAGAAAATCTTAATGCGGTTCACAGAATACATCTACTTACCAAGTTTCAACAGTATAGTTCTTATAGTTTCGGAAAAAAGTGGCTGTGACATACGGACGGACAGACAGACAGACAGACATGACGAATCTATAAGGGTTCCGTTTTTGCCAAATTTGGCTACGGAACCCTAAAAAGGCGGCCTTATCGCTTAGCAGCGATTAGGAGAAGTTGAGGAGATTAACTTGCGGGTGGTGTATTAATAAACATACAAACAAGTTCCTACATACTAATACATAAACAGTTACACAAATAATATAATACTTATAAACGTATAAAAATAAACTAATATATATTATGTATTTTATATTAGGTACATAAACTAAATTAAAAATTAAAACTAGTCGTCTGTATTATGGAGATAAATAGAAATTCTTAACAGATTTTTTAAATATTTCCAGTGACTTTGATTGTCGTATGTTCAAATATATTAGAGATCCCTTCGAAAATTGCAATAATGTGAATTAAGTCGGAAAAATTCACCTAATTTAACTTTTTACGTTAAACCTCTATTAGTCTATTAATTCAGACTGTCTTTTATGTCTTATTTGACAAGACACTTTTATTTCATATTTGTCAAGACAAACATAATAAATACAAGAAAATTTACCAACATTTTTTTTACATTTTAATATCTAACTGCTGTGGACAGGCTGCGAAAAGCCTAAAAGATCAAGGTCTCAACTTTCTAAACATAGTTCCCAGGCGAGGGCAGTGAAAATACGTCGTATTGGAGAATCTTCATTTGAAAATGAAAATCGTCTTGCAAGTCAGAGAGAATACCTACGTGTCGCAATCGCGTGCCACCTGGGGATTACAAACGGATACCGACGTTTTCTTATAATATAATACAAATTATGTAACATTACCAATGTAAATACCTCATCTGTAAATTGTTTACTTTGTTTTTTTTTCGCGATAAAATTACAAATCTGAATTGCACCCGTGCGAAGCCGGGGCGGACCGCTAGTAATATAAATATAAAAAATACTTTTTAAAAAACCGACTTCAAACTCCCGCGCCAACTTTCAAACAACAACGACACGCTATACAAAGTACTTATTTTATTGTTGATATTTTAAAAACCGCTCGACCGATTTCGATAAAATTTATATGGGACCACATGGGAAGTATGCTCTTTCAAATAAAATAAGAATCATCCAAATCGGTCTACCCAGTCAAAAGTTCTGAGGTAACAAACATAAAAAAAAAAAAATATATATATATATATATATACAGTCGAATTGAGAACCTCCTCCTTTTTTTGAAGTCGGTTGATTATAAGACGTATGGAATAAGTACGTATCGATGCTAGTACCAAATAGGTACAATATATTTATAGCAGTTGGATGTTAAAATAGGTATGTTATTGTATCAAATTGCATGCTTCACAGGTGAATAGCATTTGTGCAGAATATCAACATTATTTCCCAATAACTTCAAAACGCTAAAGACATGCGCTTAACCTGTTACAATAACTTCTTCAAACACAAAAGCCTTACGTATTAATGCTATCATGATGGATGCAGTACATATATATTATAGTGTTTGCATCGGGTCACGTAAATTAGGAAAAAGTCGTGGGACAGACTTTAGTATCTCGTAATTTTTTCATTTTTCGTTATTTTGTTACATGTTACATTCAATTTTATAGGTTTATTATTTATTAACAATATATATATTTTTTATTAATCGATAGTTTTTGAGAAAAAGAATAATGTTCCCAACAACTTAGGCAGTGGGGACAGTCATGGTAGTGAGAAATTTGAGGTTTAAGATTTTTTTTAAGATGGATCCCACCTCTTTTATCTTCTTTTTCTTGATGGATGATATAGAGGACAACGTCTAGTGTCTAAAAATAATTACATAAGCCTGAGTTAGTTTTAAGGTACGTTCTCCAGCTTGGGACACGCTTTTTACAACATTTCGAAGAAGCATCCATAGCGAAGTTATAAGACCCGACTCTCTTGTCAAAAAAATGGCAATCGTTTTTCTTGTACATTCAAAAACAATATGTACCTACCTAAACATCGTAGCATTATTCCCACACGTCGTCAACGTACTGTAGCCGTGATAAGCTGGCAACCCTACAAAGGGGAGGTGAGGGTGGTGACTGGTGCCTTTGTGTGTGCCGTCATTACTTTTTCAAAGGTCCTCAGCAGGGCGCGATTCTTGGCTCGTGCCGGAGTGGGGGCAGACTTGGCTGGCACTTGTGTTTTGGTTAGCTAGCAGGGATACACGCATTGTTCGCTTTTATCCTAAGAACAGGCGACACCTCCAAGCTTCATACATTAGCTTTTTTTTATGAATTTACTAGCGAATGCACGCGACTTCGTCAGCGTGGTTTGAGGTTTTTTGGTTCCCGCGGGAACTCCTTAATTTTCCGGGGTAAAAAACTATAATCTATCTCTGTGCCAAATTTCATCCAGACCCGTTCAGCCGTTGGGGCGTGATTGAGTAACAAACATCCATACATCCATATATCCATCCAAACTTTCGCATTTATAATATTAGCAATACAACAGAACTTAAAGCTAGCTAGCCTAACCCTTATTATAAATGCGAAAGTTTGGATGGATGGATGTTGGTTACTCAATTACGCCAAAACGGCTGAACGGATGTGCATGAAATTTTTCACTGAGATAGATTATAGTCTGGATTAGCACATACCCATAGAGGTAGTATAAGGTAAAGAGTACTACTATCGCACCGCGCTCCTTGTGCGCGGCGTAGGCAAGTGAACTATAGCTACTAATATTCATAGACATGTAAAAAATAGGGATGGGCAATAGTGCGCTGCAAGTGCGAAGTCGATAAAAACATCTGAACGGTACGGTACCTATTGTTTGTACCCTATCATACTAATATTGTTAATGTGAAAGTGTGTTTGTTTGTTGGTCTGTTCAATCACGCCTCAATAGAGCAACGCAAGACGTGATTTTTTGAATGGGTATAGTTGAGGAAGTGGCGAGTGATATTTATCCCGGCAAATTAAAGCGGCTCCGTGGGAATTAAAAAAACTTATTCCACGCGGATTAAGCCGATATGTTTTTTAATGATCGATCGTATATATCCATACTAATATTATAAATGCGAAAGTGTGTCTTTCTGTCTGTCCGTTAGTCTGAAGCCCGCGACTTCGTTCGCGTGGATTGTTTTTTTATTCCCGCGGGAACTCTTCAATTTTCCGGGATAAAAAGTAGCCTATGTCCTTCCCCGGTATGGAACCTATCTCGATATCAAATTTAATCAAAATCGCTTAAGTAGTTGGGCGTAACTGACAGACAGACACACATTCGCATTTATAATATTAGTATCTATTGATATAATATATCCGATGTACTCGTATATCGAATGCATAAAATATGTAAGAAAAGGTGCAAACCTGTGTTTTAATGTGCTATTATAAAATAAAAGTATAAGTTTGATTCTTTGATTCTTTTACTATAAAAGTATCGAAAATAAATTCTTTGAATTTAATAAACATTCTTACATAACATACGTTAGTATTTATCTTTAGTTTCTGTCCATAATTATGTAACAAAAAAATATGGCGATACCTCTTTTGTGATCTCAGGGAACCCTAAATATCGGTTTTGAACGAAATCGGCCCAATAACAAAGAACTTCAATATGGTGCTGGCCTTTTTTAATTTTGGTAACAGATACCTCTTTTGTGATCTCAGGGAACCCTGATTTTGAACGAAATCGGCCCAATAAAAAAAAATTCAATATGGCGCTGGCCTTTTTTAATTTTGGTAACAGTTCCCTCTTTTAAGATCTCTGGGAACCCCAAATATCGATTTTGAACGAAATCGGCCTAATAACAAAAAATTTGAATATGGCGCTGTCTTTGTACATTTTCCTCTTTTGTGATCTCAGGGAACCCTAAAATATATCGATTTTGAAGAAAATTTTCCCAACTAACAAAGAATTTCAATCTGGCGCTGACTTTTAAGATTTATGATCTCATGGAACCCTAAATCGAAATTAAACCGTAATTTGAACGAAATCGGATCAGCAATAACGAATTTCAAAAGCTATGGCGCTAACTTTTTTTAAATTTTGTTATCAATTTTCTCTGTTGTGATCCCAGGGAACGCGGATATCTGTGACGGCGCCCGAGTCGAATGTATCACATCACTATTCGATTCGGTGAACAGTCGGCTATCGTAGCGGGGTTGCGGGGCGGTGCAGGCGGTAATAAGTTACCTTGCGTCCCACGTCTGTATCACCCCCGCGACACGTATTTCTATTTTACATTAAAGTTTAAAAAATACGACTAACCGGTGAAATGTGATGTTGGAATTATGTTTATTATGATAACGAGAATCATGTTTGCATGTTTCTATGACACATTTAACCATTTTTTCCAGTTTAAAAACTGAATTTCGGTCCCGAGTTCGCGATGGGCGCTCTCAGCGCTAGCGTTCCTTTGACTAAAGGGCTTGCTGACGGAACGATGCTATGATCTCACCGGTGCCTACTGTTCTTGCTTAGAAGCACGCACTCTATAGGTTATACTACCTCTGTGCACATACCTCAATCCACGCATACAAAGTAGCGGGCATCAGCTAGTTATTATATAAATCATGCCCGCGTGGAATGGTGACAAGAATGCTGACTGCATTTCCGTGCTGGACAGCCATGCTGATCCTTTGCTCACAAATGAGCCAGTCCTTATGCCACCAGATGAGGAAATTAACCACGGTGAATTAATATCTCATAAATGTTTTTTAAATCATATTTTGATATCTTATTTCACAAATATATTTTGATATTTTCTTGTTATTATTCCACGAGCCTCTATAAATATGTGAAAGGATTTAACGAAGTGTTATTGAACGGGAAAATTGTATTTTTTTTTTGGTGTTGCAGTTAATTTTGATATTTTATATTTTATTCTTGAGCTAGTCTTAAATTGGTATTAATCTATAAGTTACTACGTATCTATCAACGTAGTATCTACAGCAAATACTAAACATTTCACACTGACGTAGGTAATAATAGTAAAGTAGAAGAAAGCTCATGAAATAGTTCATTTAACACCTCAAAGCGAGTGGGCGATTCGTAATCACGCTAACTGTCCCCTGGCCCCTTGACCGACACTGTGGAGAGGCTGTTGCCTGTTACGTATTTTCTTATTACAGCAGTCAATGGCGCAAGGTACTAGAGCAAGCGGGAGAACATTTATCAACCGGCAGCGTGTTGGTAGTTTGTAGCCACGCTAACTGTCCCCCGAGGGCTAATGGCGCAAGTTACTAGAGCAAGCGGGATAACATTTAACACCCGGCAGAGTGTTTGTAGTTTGCGGCCACGCTAACTGTCCCCTGAGCGTATTGGAGGCTCCTAAACACGTTGAATGTTCTCCAGACCCCTGGACCGACACTATGGAGAGGCTGTTACGTATTTTCTTATTACAATGGCCAATGGCGCAAGTTACTAAAGCAGTTACTAAGCAAGCGGGATTACACTTAATACCCGCAGCGTGTTGGTAGTTTGTGGCCACGCAAACTGTCCCCTGGCCCCCTGAGCGACACTGTGGAGAGGCTGATATCATTATTACAGCGGCCAATGGCGCAAGTTACTTGCTAGAGCAAGTCGAGTAACGTTAATGAATAATTAATAGATGAACTGTTTTAAAAACTCCTTTTTAATGATAATAATGAATAATAATAATAATAACGATTTTACGAATAGACTGTGCCTTATAATACTATGACTATGCTATAACTCTATCTATGTAAAATTTGTACATTTTATTTCTGTCGCTCCGGCTCAAGACTTGAGACCTATCATTATCGCGCAAGTTTTTGCTATCACTCGTGGCTACGTTCATTGATTGATTGACTGTACACCACGCAGCGGTCAACCGTGGTTCACTGACACACTTACCTATATACCTATCTACTCGATCATTGTGTATAGAATCTGCCCCCCGATTGTGTAAGAAAGTAGTAATCGTACTTTGTTAAACGGATAATTCGATCTGTTTTCGGAGTTCATAGTTAGATGCCTGCACGTCAAAAAGCGTTTATGAACTCCTTGACCAGTTCGAGTATTGTAAAACTAGATAATGCCCGTGACTTCGTCAACGTGGTTTAAGTTTTTTAAAATACCCGCGGGAACTCCTTAATTTTCCGGGATAAATAGTAGAATATGTCCCCGGGATGCAACTTATCTCTATACTTCATTAAAATCGGTTGAAAAGATGGGCCGTGAAGCATTGCCAGACAGACAGATGGATAGACAAACACATTTTCGCATTTATAATATTAGTACCTACCTATGCATTAGCATAATTTATGGGGTGACGTGCGACTTGGCAGAGAATCTAGACCACTTTATAATTACAGGAATATATTTTAAGCATGCAATTATTTTTTATCTACTACAAGTTAGCCCTTAACTGCCATCTCACCTGATGGTAAGTGATGATGCAGTCTAAGATGGTAGGGGCATGGCAGTTATTATATTGAACCCATACCTCTAATCGGTTTCTACACGATATCGTACCGGAACGCTAAAATGCTTGGCGGCACGTCTTTCCTCGTAGGGTGGTAACTAGCCACGGCCAAAGCCTCCCACCAGGCCAAAGCAGAGAAACTTCAGGAATTATAAATTCCCAAATTAATTCTGCCGGGGATCGAACCTGGGTCCTCCCACGTTAAGACAACAGCGCTCAACACTGCACCAATGTCGTCAAAATATATGATGCAAGTAGCCTATCACAACTTAGTACTATAACCTACCTACAATGACTCTATTATATTACTTACATAATTTTAATTTCCTTGATTTATGTAGTGACTTGCGAATCTTGGCAAAGAATCCACACCACTTCATATTACAGGTCATATATTTCACGCATGCAATTATTTAATACAGCGTGCGTACACACTCAAGTGCATGAATGGTTGATTCGCACATAACGGGCTTTAATGATGTATAACTGGACCCTATTAAAAGTTATGTGGCCATTCGGACCTTACCTAAGTGTTTACTTATACGTTGCCAACTTTACAGCTTAATTTATCTGATCCGGTTGTTTTTATGTGGTACATAACTGTATTGAAGTAAAAAATCTACACGACCAGTTACAATGTTGGTATGAAAATATTATCACCAATCCCAATCCCGCTAGTTAGTCGGTAATAGTCATATGTACCGAGTGCCGACATACAGAAAATGTGTCTGTCTGTCTGTCTGCTAAGCTTTTTCAACCGATTTTGACGTTGCATCCCGGGGAAGGACATGGCTACTTTTTATCCCGGGAAATGAATGAGTTCTTGCGGGAATAAAAAAATCTTAAACCACAGACAAGTTCGTGGGACAATACTCTGTCATGTTATCTGTCTGACAGACAAGTTCGTGGGACAATACTTTGGCTCCATATTATTATAATCCCTGGTTTTTGGGTGGTATGTATGTGTATGTACCTAATATGTATCTTAATCCGCGTGGTTTAAGATTTTTTTATTCCCGCAAGAACTCATTCTTTTTATCCAGGAAAACTACCTAAGGACTACCTTCCCGCGTGAATTGAAAAAATTTAATCCACGCGGATGAAGTCGCGGGCATCATCTAGTAAATTATAAACGCGTAACTTTTGCATCAATCATTAATACATCGCAATCACCTTTGGCTGAATTTATGGTATTCTTGCTGCGTCAAGAGGTGATTGCGATGTATCAATGATTGATGCAAAAGATACGCGGTCGCCCTGCTGGTCTGTCAAAAAAAAAGCTTCAAACAGATCATGATTGAAGGTTTAATAATAGCTGTCTCAAGTATCAAGAACATACCTGCCTACTAAGTACTCAGGTATACCTTCGAGTCTACCTTTTTCCTAGATATCAGAACCTCACGAAGCACTTTAGCTAGCAAGAAAGCTCACAGGACTAAGTTATTCCGTCGAGAACGTGTAATTTACGCGGCAAAAAACATAAGTGCTCACCGTTGACATAAGAATCCAAAGACATTTCCTTTGATTATGTAGATAATCTTATGCGGAACTCGGAAGGACCTGGAAACCCACCGCACTATTATTAGACAAGAAAACCCCTGCCATTATGTGATTAATGGAAAGGGGGCATAACCCTCAGCAATGAGGAATACGACGTAGAGAGGGAGAGATAATCTTTTGAAAGAATAATAATAATCATTTGTACAAAAAAATCATGATTTTAACTTTAAATTACTAATTAAAATTAAAAAAAAAATAGTTTTTTGCAATTCCGAAATACGTGCAATTAACAAAAAAGCTTTGGTACTCGTACAGCGTATGATGAAAATAAATAATGCTTGCAATGATCAGTCGCGTGGTCATCATCATCATCAGCCACTACGCATCCACTGTTGGACATAGGCCTCTTTTAAGTAGCGCCAACGTGCTCTTTCCTCGGCTTTCCGCATCCAATCGATGCCAGCCACCCTCCGGATATCATCGCTCCACCTTGCTGGGGGGCGCCCTACGCTCCGTTTACCAAGACGCGGTCTCCACTCGAGGACCTTTCGACTCCAACGTCCATCGGTCCTCCGACACACGTGACCAGCCCACTGCCACTTCAGCGTGCTAGCCCTAAGAGCTATGTCGGTCACTTTAGTTCTTTGGCGAATCACTTCGTTCCGGACTTTATCCCTCAAAGAAATTCCGAGCATAGCTCTTTCCATAGCACGCTGAGCGACCTGCAGTCGGTGTACCAGTCTCGCTGTCAGTGTCCACGTTTCGGCACCGTAGGTCACTACTGGTAGGACGCACTGGTCGAAGACCTTAGTCTTCAGGCACTGCGGTATGGGCGACGAAAAGACTCGACGAAGTTTACCGAATGCTGCCCAGCCTAGCTGTATTCTCCTATCGATCTCCTTCTCGAAGCTGTTTTTACCCAATTGGAAAATTTGCCCAAGGTATGTATATTCCTGAACAACTTCGAGAATAGACCCATCGACATTGATCGGCTCCGGAGCGACCAGGTCATTTAACATGACTTTGGTCTTGTCTAGGTTCATCCGGAGACCGACACGTCGGGAGGCAGCGTGAAGACTATCAAGCATCTGTTGAAGCTCCTGCAACGAACTTGCGATGATGACGATATCATCGGCGAATCGGAGGTGTGAAATGTTCTCTCCGTTTATGTTGATGCCATGCCCTTTCCAGTCAAGCGTTTTGAAGACATCTTCCAAAGCATTAGAGAACAGTTTCGGGGATAAAACATCCCCCTGTCTCACACCACGATGCAATTGGATAGGTCTTGTAGACGCACCCTGTACTTGGACTGACATATATGCTGAGCCGTATAGGCATTTCAACACTTCGATGTATCGCCAATCAACTTGGGATCGCTGCAAAGAGTCCAGCACAGCCCAGGTCTCGATGGAGTCAAAGGCCTTCTCATAGTCCACAAAGCCGAGGCACAGAGGCTGATTGTACTCATAAGACTTCTGTACAATCTGCCTTAATGTGTGTATGTGGTCTATGGTGCCGTAACCACTCCGAAACCCAGCTTGCTCCGGTGGCTGGAAGTCGTCGAGCCTTCGTGATAAACGGTTTGTGATGACCCTGGAAAACAGCTTATAGATGTGGCTTAAGAGCGAGATGGGACGGTAATTTTTAAGGAGTGTTTTGTCACCTTTCTTAAAGAACAAAACAACTATGCTCCTATTCCACGCCTTTGGAGTTCTCCCGTTCTGAATAACAAAGTCAAAAAGCCTCCGTAGCTCTCTAAGTAGGGGCATACCCCCCATAAGTAGGGGCAGTCGCGTGGGTGGAGACACTTTATCTTAACTTTAGCTGTTACTTTTATGGCCACATATTTTGCGCGGGTATGGCTCACCATAGCTTTTTGCAGGTAAGGGCATTACGCAGTACATTGTATCGGTTGCTTGGATACTCTATCACACGTCTCATCGTTGGCCTTCTTGTTTTTACACAAATATGTTGGAATTTAGATTTGCTGAAATTATGTACCTAAAACCAAGTAGCATTTGCCCAGCGCGTTGGACATAATATAGTCCGTCAAACTTATCTGGCCCGGTGGACGAAATTGGAAATAATTTTTAGGCCTGTTAAGTTTTTTGTTTTTTATTTTTAATAGAAATAGGTAATCACTAGCGACGCTGTCATCGGGGCACAGACACAGATTTTCTGTTTCTGGTACTATACGTAATGCAAGGGGCGGCAGTAGAGAATAGGCATGATGACAGTAACCAAGAATCAATGCAATTATGAATTTATCTAATGAAATAGGATTCATGGAATATAAAAAACGTATTTATTTTTCTATATCGAGTGAGATTGCTATTTATTTTGATAAAATAAAACTATAAAATACAGCATTCCGCCATATTGCATAAAACACAAAGAAGCGAATGACGTCACAATTGTTTGTTTTCGAGCTTTGAAAATCACACTATTGCTTACTGCACAGTGCACAGAGTACATTGGTAAAAACAATAGTGACGTCACAACGACGCCATGACACCGCCGAACGTTTTGGCGTGAATTTTAAAATTTAAATTTCAAATGCTAATTTTATCTACTAAACTTTATTTTTCTGCTGAAATAAGATATTTTTTCGAAATAGTAGATACTTCCGAACATAATCTGACCATTTTTCAAAATCAGTCATCATGCCTATTATCTTTGGTGATTGATATCGACGGTACCTCAGATGAAACTTCTAAGGAACGCTAAGAGGCACCAATCTAGGCAATAATAAAACGTTGCTGGCGGCTGCGTTTACACACTGCGTGATGCTGCGGAACATTGCGAATAATTCCATAATTCCTTCGGTTTAGGCGCGACGCGAGAAGGATTCCCCAGGGGGCAGGGGCCGTTTACCGGTTTCATACTTACGTGTTGCGATCACTCAGAGAGAATAGATCGTTGTTCACAACATACGAGATGAGAGTGATCGGAATTCGGGACCACAATTTTTGGAAGAAAAAAAAAAGTTATTTCCCTTTCATTATTTTTTCCCCCGGTTTATACACGGCATCGAACCACGCGTGTTTCCTCACCAAACCATATCATATACAATTAGAATTTATTAAAATTTCACTTTGTCTCTGTCGGGGATCGAACCCGGGGCCGCTTCGCTCTACTCGGCCTCGTAGGCTCGCTTCATTCAGGAGCTTCGCGAGCTTCTATGACTTCGTGCTTTAAAAAAACATTCTAGAGGTAGGACAGAGAAGACTACGTGGAGGCTGCAGTCGGGTTGTGCTGATTCGGTTTTGGGACGGGTCCACATTTTTAAAAATCACTGTCACCCTTTTACTACTTGTTATACTTACCATAGTATGTTATACACCAGACAATATTCTTGGTCAAAATCACTTTTAACCGATACAAATTACAATATAATTATTTAAAACCAATTATATTACCCAATATTTTCGCAAAGTAGGTAGTTTTCATCAACGTCCATAGTCAAAACTAGTTTTGGTGTTTCGCAGTTAACTAAAGAATCGGGTTTTGATCGGTCATAAGTTCTGACGCTGGCTATTAGGATAGTTTACATCTGAATCTGATAGAGCCCTATTATTATTTATACCTACAGGGCCATTACTGCCAACGCATAAAGAAATATTTAAGCAACATTATTCAAAATGACAGTTTGATGTCACGTACCTTGACGTTCCTAAAATAAGGATTATAATTCTAAAACATGAAAGTCAACAATATTGAAACAATATGGCTTTAAGCGTTGGCAGTATGGCCCGAGAACTTCAAAACATGGCTGCACAAGCCTTGTCTGCGAACTTTCAGGTAATGTTATTTATGGAGTGAAGTTAATTATTGCCCTTCCCTGCATCAGTTGAATTCCCGCCTGCCTTCTCGGGAAGCGAGAGCTTTTCAATAAATCACTCTGTTTTACGATGCTAGTTGTTTGAACAATCCTACGTCTCGCTGTATGGTACGATTCGTCTAAATATAAAGGTGATATCAGACCGGCGAGGTGAGACGAGAATTAAAAATTGTGTGACAAAATTTCCCGCCCATCTTTGGTGTGAAAGGTCTGGAAGCGCGAGGATATGTTATGCGAGAACTGAAATATTTGTTGATACAACATTAAACCATATAGCTGCATGAATAGAATATTTATTCCTTTGCAAAATGGAAACACAAATTTCGCACAGGCTGGTCGGTGTGAATGATTCCGCGAGATTTCAATTCCCGCCCAGCACATCCACGTCCTGCCTCGCTAGTCTGAAACTACCTTAATACTCGGACTATACTCTTCATAATATTTAGACAGACTTTGATCTTCTCTGTTATATTTTGAGCTTAACGAAATAGGTAGAGATGTGGTAATTTAAAACTGTTAATTCTTATAACCTATCAGGGGTAGCGCAATTCAAAAGCGTACCTTTCAGTAACACTAACACCATTAAAAGGTACCTTATCTCAGACATGTTTTGTTTTCGATTGGCCACTTCTAATAATTATACCGTACCTTACCCGATGTCTTTATAAGTTAAAATGCAAGAAGTAATGCTGTACTTAGTAATGGATTTTATAAATAAAGTGTATAGCTGTTATAGTAATTGTAATTTCATAACTATGAAAACATGTTTGGATAAAAATAGTTTGACATTGCGGCATCAGATACAAGTTACAACCTTCAAGATCGATCAATATCACTACCACTCTATCTCGCTCAGGTGTATCTGTAATAGAATATGGATGAAAGAGATGATCATTGGTTTGCAGATTATAATTGATAACAGAGGTCAATTAGCAAAGGGGCTATTTATATCCCTCAGTATTTCATTCTGAGAAGCAATAAATTGTAACAATAAATTATGGAATTTCATCGACAAATCTATTTTTGGCTTATTCTGTGACATTCCAGTTAGTATAGTATAGCATCGGAATACTACTACTTCCAGTCCGTCAAACTTATCATACCCGGTGGCCCAAATTGGAACAAATTTTTTGCCTGTTAAGTTTTTTTTTTTTGTAATTAATGTCACCGGGTCAAATAAGTTTGTGGGACTAGTAGTACGACACACTTATCTGACCCGGTGACAGCGTCGCTAGTATCTATGAAAATTAAATAAAAAAAACCGGCCAAGTGCGAGTCGGACTCGCGCACCGAGGGTTCCGTACTCAAGAAGTAGGTATAATTACCTTTGTTAATGAACCGCAAAACTAACTTTGTTTGTAGAGGTTTACTGTTAATATCAAAAAATTACGTTTGTTGTATGGGAGCCCCCCTTTAATATTTACTTTATTGATATTTAATTATTTATTTTGAAAGGTAATATACAAGTTAATATTCTGTGAAAATTTGAACCGTCTACCTGTTACCGTTTTTAATATTGAGCAAAAAAATGCGAAAAAAACACGTTTATTGTATGGGGACCCCCCTTAATATATATATATATATTTTTAATTTTTAGTATTTGTTGTTATAGCGGCAACGGAAATACATCATTTGTGAAAATTTCAGCTTTCTAGCTATCACGGTCTATGAAATACAGCCTGGAGACAGACAGACAGACAGACAGACAGACAGACAGACAGACAGACAGACAGACAGACAGCGGAGTCTTAGTAATAGGGTCCCGTTTTTACCCTTTGGGTACGGAACCCTAACAAAACTAATAAGGCATAAAAATTAGTTCCAATTTTGGCCACTGGGTCAGATAAGTTTGTGAGACACACTTGTCCCAACGACTAACAAGAAATGCACCACGGCACTATATAAACTCCCACATTTGCTGTATGATTTGCCTACAATTGAGTCTTTGTTTTGACTAAGTGCATTGCTCTATAGATTGTGGTTTGGCAGCGAAGCTTTGGCTATTAACAAGGAGCCAGGCATCCTCTATGCCTATGGAGCCAGGGCTATAACGAAACTTCCCATGAGATCGACTGATCCTGATCTTTTAAAAGAGTCTCATTAGATGGTGTTAGATGGATTGTTTTGAACCGAAAATACTGTCTTAGTTGAGGTGATATAGTAACTAGTCCATTTCATAAATTAAAGCTGGTTGTGATGAGGAAAACACCGATCTCATTTAATTCATTACTGTTTTACAATGTTTTTTATGTATACAGAGCGATATAAGCGAAAGAACCACCTAATGATCAATAAGGACAGATTTTAAGGATTATTCTTCTTTTTACAAAATACTACTAACTTAATATACTACATATTATGTTCCCTTTGAAGTTAAATAGATATTCTCACAATTTCATTCGGCAATAATTCTAATGCAATCATACCTAATAAATAATAGCTCTTCTAGTTTCCTGCTACTTGGTACTTGCTCCCACTTGCTGCCCCCGCAATCCACATTACAATCCACCCAATCCTATTTTATCTTCACACCAAACTGTCCTTTATATCTACTGTTGTAACATCTATAATCCTCTGAAAAATATTACAGATACAACGACAAAATTAAGCTTAGATCCAACCTTTAGGGCATAGTACAACCAGTTTATAATTTTTTTATCTAAGTACATACAAAATTGACCTTTATTTATAAGTGGTTGTAAAACCACAATTCGTTGAATGTTTTTGCAGTTAGTTACACTAAACTAAGGTCAGGTAGCCCCATACATTGTATTATGCCTTGGTGCTTATCAATGATGCAATTGGATGCAAATATGCCTATAGGGAGAAATTCGTGTGGCTGTCCAGGGTCCATTCATATTCATTTGAAAATGTTTTCTTATTGGACACATAATGAAATCCAAAAATAAAAGCAAGGCAGCGTGGAACATCGTTAACTCCAAAGTCGATCTACCTGAAGTTGACAAAGAAATAAAACAGATTAACAGCCCGGATGATAAAAACCTTACTGACCCTATCTTAATAGCAAATGCATTCAATGACTATTTTATTAACATAAGTAATGTAAATCCATCATCCTCCAAAAATACATTTTATACAGATAGATCTATTAGTAACAACCTAAACACCTTCTATGTTACTCCTGTCAATGCAAACGATGTGCGAAAAACAATTTTGGGACTAAAAAACTCGAAGTCAACTGGTTACGATGGTTTAAACACTGAAATGATTAAATTATGTGCTGATTATCTGTCGACACCGCTTAGCCACATAATAAATAATTCATTATTAGATGGTGTATTTCCGAAAAAATTAAAGCTTTCTATAGTTAGACCAATATTCAAAAAAGGTGATAAGAACAATTTAAATAATTATAGACCAATAACATTAATTCCTATCCTATCTAAAATATTCGAAAAAATAATGTACAACAAAATAACTGCTTTTCTAGATTACAATAAAATATTAAAATCAGAGCAATTTGGATTTAGGAAAAACAGTAGCACTACACTAGCATGTTTTGAATTAAACAAAATTATAACGGAAAGCTTAAATCAAAAAATGTCTGTTGTGTCTATATTCCTTGATATGACAAAAGCTTTCGATCTTGTTTCCCATAAAATATTATTGGCTAAGCTAGAGCGCTATGGGATTCGAGGTAAAGGGCTTGAATGGCTAGAGAGCTATCTACACCATCGTGAGCAGTGTGTAGAAATCCAACAAGTTGAAAATGCCCACTGTGGTCAATATCGATGTCCATTTAAATGCCAAAATCCGTACGGTGTACCCCAGGGAAGTGTACTGGGACCGTTACTCTTTTTATTGTATATCAACGATTTACCGGACCAAATGGACCACAAATGCACTCTCTACGCTGATGACACTACAATCACGGTAAAATGCCAAGATAAAAACATGCTGGAAGACGAAATTAATAAAACGTTAAAGAAAACTGGGGAATGGTTGGACGCTAACAATTTGTCAGTAAATATTAATAAAACTAAGTTAGTCCAATTCCTCACTTATAATAGTACTAGTTTGAACCTACGTATTCAACTTAATTCTTCGCCCATAGAAGAAGTCGATACGGTATCTTTCCTTGGCCTCTTGCTAGACAAACATTGTAACTGGAAAGACCATGTGGAAAAATTGTGTGGAAAGCTTGATCGATTTACATATGTTCTGAGACGACTGAGCCGAACATCGAACATAAAGACCGCTTTACTTGCATATCATGGGTATGTGTCGTCTTTATTGCAATATGGCCTAATCTTGTGGGGTAATTCCGTTGATGCCAACAAGGTATTCATTAGGCAGAAGGCTTGTATTCGATCCTTATCTGGAGCGCACTACCTAGATAGCTGCAAACCACTATTCAAGAAACATAAAATCTTACCATTACCAAGCTTATACATTTACCAAACACTTTTATTTGTAAAAAAGCACAGTTACGTATTTCCCGTCCATACCAACAACGAAAACTTAAGAACTTGCCGAAAAAATAAAATTTGCATACCCCCCCAAAAACTTACGCTATTTTCAAAAAGCGCATATTGTATGGCCGTTACATTATTTAACAAACTACCCGACAATCTAAGAGAGAAGCCTTTGACAGTATTTAAAAATAAAATTTATAATATTTTAATAAATAAAAATTACTATGACATTAAGGACTACCTAGCGGATAAGGATATATCAAATTATTAAATTATATTTCATTACGGTGACATAATATAACATGCTGCAATATTATTATTATTATTATCTTTTGTACGTTTTTAACAATTTGTCTAATGTAATGTAATTTAATCTTAATTTTAATTCAATGATCTAGTGAAATAGTTTAATTTAATTACTTTAAAAACAAACACACATTTGCACACCATTGTATGGTAGAATATGTTAGGAAAATTAAAACTACTTTAAGACCTAATTTGTACCCATATTCTTGCAAATAAATATTATTATTATTATTATTATTATTATTATTATTATTGGACGATTAATATGGTTAATCAATTCAATTGTATCCTTATTAACCTTAGAACCTTAGAGTCTCTAATCCCTAAATAGGCAGCAAATGTTTTGAAGAAGCTTTCTTGTGAAATTCTTGCGAAAATTGGAATTTTATAATATTCGTTGTTTTCGGAGTTAAATAAGTAAATCACTTTCAATTTCAATAGAATCAGTTTTTTCTCTCGGTGCATTTAAATTGACCTGCTTAAATATTTTTTTTTCTAAGATGCCAATGACTTTGACTCTAGGCTTTGGACTCTAAGATAAAGTTCTTAATAATAGGGTACAATATTAGTTATACCATGAATTAAATATTATTTTAAGTAATAATTTTAAATACTATTAAGATACTTACGGCCGGTTTCTGAATTGAGAATTTCATGTTGAGTCTGTCTCAAAGACAACTTAAGGACTAATTAAGCAAATTTTTGTTTCTGAATTGATATTGTGTAAGGTTTGAGAGTCGGAGCTCGCTGTTTTTGCTTGAATGCTTAATTCAGAAACCGGCCCAATATCAATTCAGAAACAAAAATTTACTTAAGTAATTAGTCCTTAAGTAGTCTTTGAGACAGACTCAACATGAAATTCTCAATTCAGAAACCGGCCATTAGAAACACACATTTCTCACACTCACCTTGTCTCAAACCTGCGATTTGCAGACAACATCGTTATACTGGCTGACTCACCGCAGGACCTCGAGGAAATTTTGTCCGGTTATTATGTTATTTAAATATATGTTAGCCATTCTTCCAGATGTGTGGGTCTTAAGATGAACGTGGATAAAACCAAAGTCATGTTCAATGACTACGTCACCTTGAGACCCATTACCGTCGAAAATGTCAGCAACGAAATTGTTCAGGAATACATCTACCTCGGTCAGGTTATACAACTTGGTAGGAACAACTTCGATAAAGAAGCTGACAGAAGACAGATGGGTTGGGCTGCATTTGCAAAACTTCGTCAGGTCTTCGTTTCGTCGATACTCGATACCCCAAAGCTTAAAGACGAAAGTCTTTAACGAGTGTGTGCTACCTGTGATGACGTATGGAGCGGAAACGTGGACACTGACAGCTGGCCTTCCCCACAAATTTAAAGTCGCTCAGCGGGCTTTGGAGCCGGCTATGTTGGGTGTTTCCCTGAGGGATAGAATCCGTAACGAGGAAATCCGCCGGAGAACTAAGGTAACCGACATAGCCCAGAGAATTAGTAAGCTGAAGTGGCAGTGGACAGGTCATGTCTGTCGATTGTCGCAGAACCGATGGCCGAGGCAGACGCGTTCTGGAGTGGAGACCGCGTACCGGTAAACGCAGTGTGAGACGACCTTGGAGCCCGCTGGACCGACGACCTTAACTTTTTAAGGTCGTAGCGGGAAGTGGGTGGTTTCCTCATGAAAGCGGAGGTCCGTGTGTGGTGGCGCCTCTACAAAAGGCCTATGTCCAGCTGTGGACGAATGCAGGCTGATGGATGGATGAAGATACTTAGAAAAGATTAAAAGTATTTAAAAAACAAAGCAATAAAATAACAACTACTTTTCGGCACTAATTGGACATTTCTACACGAACGCATTACCCAATCGTGCTAAGTAATAGCGGTAACGAATCCTATGCACGCGATCGTCACTCATAAATACGAGATTTATAGCACTTTTCTAAACGTAACTAGCGTAATTCATCAAAATTATACTATGAATAGGAAGCGATAATTCTTAAATATAATAATTTATAAGTAGAAAATCCTGATTTAAAGTTTCCTGGTGTTGTTTGCAATGTCATTATTACATATTTTATCTACTCCAGCATCGAAAAGTTCCAATTTCGAATTTGACAACTATATCGAATTGAACCCTCTTTCGTGTTTGCTTCTCATAACGATACAGTTCGTTGTATGGGAGCTGTATCGTTATGAGTCGTAGCTGTATCGATATGGTTATCTTCATAAATAGGATACCTATAGCTTAGCGGCTCTGGGTTCTGGCACTTGATTGATTTGACTTTTTTATTAATTTATAAAGTAAAAAATTATAAAGACGTCCTTGTCGTAGATAAAATCTTGTATGCAACTGTACGTAATTAGTCATTTTAATTCTCGTACTATCCTATTTTGATACTCGGCAAGCCTCGTATCAAAAAACAGCACTCGAATTAAAATGACCCTCATTACGATACAGTTGCATAAATAGCTATTAACCCTAGAGTGGGCGCGCCTCCCCGCGTAACGTCAGTGGGCGCGTGTGGAGCATTTTGCCGCTCCTCATCATTGACTATTTTAAGTAGAAATACTGCATTTGATTTTACAAATTATTGTCAGAATCTAAATAAAACACAAATAGGTAATCAAAAATCAACATATTTATTAACTTATATTTTAAGAACTTTGGTTAATTGAGGTTTAAGCAACAAGTTACATTTTAACTGACTTTTTTGACTTCTTCTTAACAATCTTACGAAAAACTGATAAATGTATATATAAAAAATAACAAACTTATAAATTATCTTCATCTACTGGATATTCTTGAGCAAAACAGTCTGCACATAAGTATGTGCAATGTTCATTGCACAGTAATTTAGAGCATCTGTAACACCCTTTTTTCGTGCGTCTATTCGAGATTGAGGCTGATGACATATTGTGATAGCTGATGGTGAATGGCTTTTCTCTGAAATATATGTCGATAGGCGCCGAGTAGTTAGTACTTCAGACGGCATATTAGTTGAAGAAAGTTCTTCCTTTTCAGTATCATCATCGACTGCCAACTGTTCTGTGTCCGTGGCATGCTCACTGTGTTCACTAGGTCGGTCACTTTCAGACACATTCTCTTCTAAAAACTGTGCACTAACATCTTCAAAATTGGACTCTTCCTCTAACCAAGATTTTTTTAAGGAAATAAATAATAAAATATAAAGTGAATTTCAATGTAACAAAAAAATATTTGACACAATTTTAACTTACATGAGTGGGCGCGCGCTGAGCAAAATGCCGCCTCGCGACGACTGATGGTGACAAGAACCTCTTCTAGCGGCTCCCCGCACACTGATTGCATCCCTCCTTTCAGCACGGGTGGTGGACAATACTGGGGGCAGCTACTCAAAAGCGCATTCTCCGAGAACAACTATTTTACGAATTATTAACGTTTTTTTGACGAGGGCGGCAAAATGCTCATAGCGCGCCCACTCTAGGGTTAAAGTACTTATCTCCTTTATAGTAAGTGTGTCTACAGAGGCGAGGCGCCAAGTAGCGGCAATTATTCTTTGTATGAGGTTGTATGGAGCTGGGCGCGACGCGGCCCTACAAACTCGCTTCTCCGTGCATCTCAAGTGGGGCTAGGTCTTAAGGTTCTAACTCGTCACAAGCTTTTGAGTTTCGTGATTAGGTATGAACAACGTAGATCAACTCAGATGTAAGCAACTCTTGATTACTATACCATAGTACGAGTAGCATAGTAATAGTATACTATTACTATACTACTATGGTATAGTAATCAAGAGTTGCTAGTATACTATTACTATACTAGTCGTCACTGTTAACCTAAGAGTACTATTGTACAAGTAATATTGTAGAGAATTATAGATTTTGAGATAGTGCAGATAAGTGGTATGTTATCTTGTCAATGATGACCTATTTTTAACCGACTTTCAAAAAAGGAGGAGGTTCTCAATTCAGCGCGTATTTTTTTTAATGTATGTCGGTGCATATCTCTCTCATAACTGCCTCGTTGGTCTAGTGGTTAGCATGTTTGACTGTGGCTGACGAGGTCCCGGGTTCGAGTCCCGGGTCGGGCCATAATAAGTGTTGGGTTTTTCTGGCTAGAAATTCTCAGCACTAGCCCGGAGTTAGGAAGTTGGCAGTGTTTCACCCCCGTGCCTCGGAGAGCACGTTAAGCCGTCGGTCCCGGTTATTATCACTAACATGATAATAGTCGTTAAAGCCCGCCAACCCGCATTGGAGCAGCTTGGTGGGTCTAAGCTCTAATTCCCTCTCTCCTATGAGAGTGGAGGCCTGTGCCCAGAAGTGGGACGTTAATGGGCTGTAGTGGTGGTGCATATCTCAGTGGTTTCTGAACCGATTTGAAAAAAAAATCAGTCTTTAGAGGAAGCTCTCTAAGTGGTCCCATAAAAAATTCTGACTCCGAATCCTTAACCCTGACACTAAACAGTTAAAAATAAAAATTCTTTCCAAAAAACCGACTTCCAAAGCCACTGTAAAGTTAAAAGAATTTTTATAATAAGATCTCTTATGATAGTATATCACTACATCATCACACTGCTGGGCACAGGCCTCCACTCTCATTGGAGAGCGGGAATTAAAGCTTAGACCCACCACGCTGCTCCAATGCGGGTTGGCGGGCTTTAACGATTATTATCATGTTAGTGATAATAACCGGGATCGACAGCTTAACGTGCTCTCCGAGGCACGGGGGTGAAACACCGCCAACTTCCAACTCCGGGCTGAGAATTTCTTAGTTGAAAAACCCAATACCTAACTTTTATGCCCGACCGGGAATCGAACCCTCGTGATCCGCAGTCGACTATGCTAACCACTAGACCAACGAGACAGTCATGATAGTATAACTGTGCCCAAAATGTGACGTAATCTGTTATCCTAAGTGAGCGACGAAAGCGACGCGACGCAACGCGACGCGATACGACTCCATAGAAGTATGACAAACTTATCTTTGCGGCATCGTAGGTACACCACGTGAAGAATCTGCTACTGCACTGTCGCATAGCGGCGTATCGGTACGCGTTGTCGCGTTTTTCATTCAGGAGTTCAGGATGTGGCCTAAACTTTTGTACGACCGCTTTACCTAGATAATAAATATACTACTTAAGTCCTTTCCTTCATTAAGCTTACAAACCAATCATGAACTTGACCTGCTCTTTGCCTATTTAGAAAAAAAAGAAGAGATTTATACACCATGAATTTGCAAAACGTTGCATAATTTTACATAATTTCGATCTGTAAAAAAGTTCATTAGGACGTTACATCGTCTCTCTGGGTGGTCGGCTTGTACGACAGACGTGAAAGGAAATATGGCATACATTTGCGTTCAATACTGTGGCGTCGTGTACCTGTTGAATGAATGATTTATATACGCTTATTTATTCATTCATCAGGCAACCGAAGCAAACGCTTATTAAGGCCTTTTAATGACTTGACTTAAAATGGGGTTAGTTAATTAAATATATGTAATTTTGCTAGTAACGTAATTATATAAAATAAGCATTTCTTTGTACAGATTTATTTCGGTTGATAATAAAAAATATTCGTTCTATTTTTTATTTTTTATTTTCACAGTAATTATTACACCCGTCATATGCATTTTATTTCATGTTGTATTCCAACATCCTTTTCCATAAACAAATCTAAACACATTGGCTAGGGTTGTCAGAAGTTTTAATGGAACATTTTCTTTAACAAGTTTAGTTTATTAGATTTTAAATTGGAGGTACCTGAAGCATATTGAAAGTTATGAAATTACAACAGATATAATATTAGTTATACTTTATATCACAGTTTTCACATACAAGACAATCTAATTCAGCCAATACGATGCGTTGTCCAATAAACAACCTTTTAGTAATTTGTATCGATCCTGCGCCTGAAATATAAAAATATTAATTTCCGATGCACAATAAAAATTATTTATCAGTCAATTAATCAATCAATTTTATTGCAAATTTGGGTAGTCTAGAGTCTTATTCTTGTGGCATACAATATTTTAAATCTTTGGATTCAAAATATTGTAGGTAGGTATATTTGGATTAATACATTAACCAAGTGAATAAAACCAAATCAATATAATCAATATAATTTAGTAATCCAATCGGATAAAATCGGATTAAGTCTGTTTGTCTGTCCGTCTGTCTGTCTACTACGCTTTCACGGTCCATCTGCTCAACCGATTTTGATGAAATATGGTATAGGGGTAGTTAGATTGTATCCCGGGGAAGGACATATAAGGCTATTTTTTATCCCTATAATAATTAAGGAGTTCCCGCGGGAATCAAAAAATCTCAAGTCGTGGGAATCATCTAGTTCAATTTAAAATTAGTCATTTCATCAATTTACTTACAAATTAACGGAAAAAACCAACCCTAGGTGTCGGGGCGTCGCAAATCGTCGCAGAAATTGCCTCTTCCTGATTGTAGCCGGCGCGCGCTCCGCGTTTCCGTTCATCATTTTTCAATCAGTAAATACTTTTTGCTCGTTAGGTGACTTGACACTTTTTACGCCGCGTTGTGCAGTGTGCTTGGTTTTGAATATCACGGTTTGCAATTTTGGCATAATTATCTGTTCATGTACTATAGTTAAGAAAATAAGTGAATATTTAGTGTAAGTAACTTAATTTTAATTATATTATAACTATAATAATGTTGTGCGATACGATGTAAAAGAAACGATTTTTAAAGTCAAGTGATCCTCTTCGCGGTGGTCCTCGAGATTTTTGTTGTTGACTTGAAATACCCGATTCGACCTTAGCGCAGTGGTGAGCGTTGTGGTCTTATAAGGGAAGTCCTGGGTTCGATCATAATTTCTGAATTTTCTCTGGTATGACCTGGTGAGAGACTTCGGCCGTGGTTAGTTACCACCAGGCAAACTTACTGCTAAGGGATTTAGCGTTCCGGTACGATGCTGTGTAGAAACCGATTGGGGTTTTAGTTTTAACTGCCGTACCCCCAACAGGTTAGCCCGCTACCATCTCAGACTGCATCATCACTTACCATCAGGTGAGAATGCAATCAAGGGCTAACTTGTAGTAGCGTAAAAAAACTGGATGGCACTTGAAATAATAATCAAGAATTTTTATAAGATAAGATAAGATTAGATAAGCGCTTGTATTCAAGTAATTCTTAGGGTCAAGGCGTATTGACTAACCGTTTGAAACTATTATCTGCGGTTTAGAATGATTGTAATGAGTGGTAGATATTTGTTTGACCCATTTTTTATCGATAACGGGTTTACGATTTCATCTGATAAAATGATCCTACAGTTCGATGGTATAGTATATATAAAATGAATGTTGCTAAGCGCAAAACTCGACAAGCGCTCGACCAATTCGGCTAATTTTTTTTCGTATGTTCCTTAACTTCCACAGAATGTTTTTATATATAAAAAATAATTGCGTTTAATTTAATTTTTCATTTGGTACAGAGATAGCTTACATGCCGGGGAATGACATAGGCTACTTTTTATCCCGGAAAATGGAAGAGTTTCAACGGGAATTAAAAACCTCAATCCACGCGGACGAAGTCGTGGGCATCAGCTAGTATAAGATAAAAATGCACTGCAAAGAAAGACTAAGGCTCGGCGCAAACGTGCCACCGACCACAGCCACCGATGACTAGCGACAAGCAGTTATCATTATTTTTCATACTTCTTGCATAGAGTCGCCGCATACGTGTGGTCGGTAGCGGCGACGCGTTTCAGTAGTGACTCACTACTAGTAAGTAGCGCGACAGTCGCCGGTGGCTGTGGACGGTGGCCCGTTTACGCCGAGCTTAATGTTAGTAGTGATAATATGTTATCGGACATCGGACGGTATGCAATCCGCCATTGTATATAATATTTCCGAGGCTATGTATAATATGTCGCAGCCAGATGGTAAAATCCATCAGGCTACAAAACGACGGACTACGTTTTGTAATACGGCTATAACCGTAATCTGACAGCTCGACGTTCAGCCCGATTGTCGTTGTTGTCGATACGTTCTACACTCAGTGGGATTACTACCATCGCATAAAGCAGTATTACTTCAAAATGAGTTGTAGGTATGTCACGCACCTTGACGTCCCTAAAATCATACTTTATACTATACTAATGTTATAAATGCGAAAGTGTGTTTTATTGTTGGTTTGTCCTTCAATCACGCCGCAACAGAACAACGTATCGAAGTGATTTTTTGTGTAGGCATAGTTGAGAACTAGAGAATGACATGGGCTACTTTTTATCCTGGCAAATTAAGCAGTTCCCGTAGGAATTAAAAACACTCATTCCACACGGACGAAGTCTCGGGCATCTGCTAATAAGAATTTCAATTCTAAAACTAATTTCAACAATATTAAAACAATACTGCCCGTTCATGTTTTTACGGCCACAAGCCACGAAACTGCTCTTTCAAAAGTATAAAAAAAGGAGAAGAATTTACTTCCAACTTCCAAGGCAAGAAAGCGTATCGCAATGAAGATTCGATTTGAAGAATCCCGTTTTGAAGATTTGGCTTTCGCAAGGCTGGATGCATGAAATCTTCAAAACGGGAGAAAAAATATAATTAACAACAAGAACCTTGTTAGTTTCGACTTTTATAGACCCATTCGCACGTTAACTACGCCCTTAAGCTCCACAGTCCACACTGTTATAAAGAAGAACTCGAAACTCGTGGAGTATCTACACGGGGCTTACCACCATAGCTTAAAGCAGTATTATTTTAATATTGTTGATGTTTTTTGTTTAGAAGTATAATCCTTATTTTAGCGTCAAGGTACGTCGTTATACTCGTCATATAAATTTTCATTTCTGCAAAAGGAAACATGATAACTCAATGGAGAAGTTTCATGATGTTGTGTACCTATTTAACACAACGGAAGTAAAATATAGATTAAAACTAATAAATCAGTGTTTTTCTTTTTTTAAAACAATCAAGAAATGACTGAGAAATGACGTTTTAAAAGTTTAATTATTTAATGTACACCGATTGCTATTATATTTATCTTACTGGAGTGAGAAATTTTGTGAGTGAGTTTTAATACCTAGCCGAGATTTAATACTTCACAATTATCTTCACACACAAATCAAGTGCTTTTAATTCAATTAAGTCAGTTAAGTCAATTTTTTTTTAATTCGGCTTTATATAGTCGGTTGATAGGGAATTATGACGTCACGTCTCGCGCCTTGCAAGCGCAGCTTTAAAGTTCCATAACTTTTTCATTTGTTGAGATATTTTAATGATTCTTTCATATTTTTGTTTTATTTTGTCTTAATTTTCATAATAAATATAAAAAAAATAATGGTAAACTTCTCCATTAAATCAGCAACTCAACGCGCTTCTAATATGAAAGTTTGTACCTATGTAATACGTAGTTGCACCGAGCGTAGTTGGCACGTCATCAAATTTCAACGCACTTTTTTTCTTTAATCTATAGTTTAAAATGGTTATCAAACTTTAAAATAACCGGGGATGTGAATTTTAGGTCTTTTGAAGGACCCATCATTTAATAATCACTAGGGAATAATTTATATTTAAAACTTAGGCATCTTCCCTGTTAAATGTGTTATTGTGTGTAGGTTTGTTCTTCAATCACGCTAAAACAGAGCAACGGATCGACATGATTTTTTGAATGGGTAATGGGTATAGTTGAGGACCTGTAGAGTTACATAGGCTACATTTTATCCCGGAAAACTATGGAGTTCGCGCGGGAATCACAAACCTGACGACTGACGACCTCCGTGGCGCAGTGTGTAGCGCTGTTGCCTTAACGTGCGGAGGTCCCGGGTTCGATCCCCGGCCAGGGTCAATTTGGGAAATTATAATTTCTGAATTTTCCTTGGTCTGGCCTGGTGGGAGGCTTCGGCCGTGGCTACCAAAGTAACACTTAATCTGTATATTCACTAAAGTAAAGACTGATTTACGTTTTAAAGTCAGACTATCACTTTAAATCAGTTTTGACTTAGTTTAAATGCTTTTCAGTAGAATGTGGTAAAATTTATAATGCATGAAGCTGTTGTATGATCTAAAAAATAAAGTTAATTGGCTTATAATCATACTAAAACATTAATTACTTTTAATATACAGCACCTTAAACAGCATTTACACTAACACAAAGGTTAAGACCTTATATTAGTAAATAAGAAAACCTAATACATTAAATAAACGTTGTCGAAATATTTTATAGTGAACTTAGATTTATTAACACATTTTTAAGATTAAACGCATTTTTATAATCTTTTCTTATGCTTATTTACAGCTAAGCATTAGCCAAACATTTACTAAAGTTTTAGCTCTGTTATCTTCTTATTTTATTGTTACTTTAAAGCTTTCAGCACTATTTAGATAAATAAAATGTAATTTTATTACTATAGGTCATAATTTGGCCATAAAACCATGAGTAGTATGATTATTTTCATTTGTGCGTTAGTATATATTATTATATTATACTCTTTAGAAATTTTATGTCGCACGTGTCACGTTGTTGTCATGAATAAACAGTGGAAAAAGACTAAGAGAACAGGTGGAGTAAAGAGAAAAATAAAAACGGAATATTCAAATTTTATATCTGGTTTAAGTAATTAAAAACGTGTTCCAAACAATGATACTCTTGATACACAAAATACAGAACAATCGGTAGTTGTGTATGAGCCAAGCACTGTTCAAGAAGTTCTATCAAGTGGTTCCGTAGTACATTCAAGATTTGATTTCTTTTTCACATATTATATGTTATTTATTTTCTTTATGATCCCTGCATTTTTTTTATGTTTTAACTCCTCTTTTGTGTTCTCTTTTTCATTTATATTGTTTTCTCTCGTCGCCTTTTTTAAAAATTTTTCTTCAATATATATCTCTTTCTCAACTTTTTTTGTAAGTATACATTTCCTTGACTTTCTTTTTTTCCATTTCTTTTTCAATATACGATCGCATCTTCATTTCTTTTTCGTTGTCTTCTTGAACATCTATATATTTCGTCGCTTCTTTGTCAGCCGGTATCTCGGTAGCTCGGTATCTTTCGCTATCATTTCATCTTTCTCAACTTCTTTAGTCACTTTTACCACTTTAACTACGTTTTCATCCACATTTTCGGAGACATTACATTACATTATCATCTTCCACTTCTTCCATATCTATCTCTTTTATTATTTCTTCTTCCATATCTGTCTCATATGTTATTTCTTCTTCCGTATCGGTCTTATTTATTGATTCTTCTTCCGTTTCTTCTTCTAAACCGTTCTCAATCACTGTTTCTTCTTCTACCTCTTCTTCCATGTCTATTTCTTTCACTATTTCTTCTTCCAATTCTGCTCGCATACTCGTTCCATCTTCCGTTTTACTGCCTGCGTTTTCTGATGCTGTTGCATTAGTTTCTACTCTCTTGGCCTGTTTAATTTTTCCGGCTTGTTTCTTGCTTGAGTGATTCCTCTTTGATGGTTTTCGCAAGTTTTTAAAATTTTTACTATGCACAGCATTTCGTTAAACTAATTTTAAAAAAATTTCACTGTCTTCAAGGGTATAAGATTTGTCCCAGGAATATATCAATTTGAAACAGAAATTTAAAATATTTTTATATTTTTTCAAAGGTACTCGTAGTTTGATTGTGCTTCCCCTGCTGCTTTCCACTTTCGGTCGTTTGCACTATTTTAAAAGGCATCTGAAAAAAACAATTGAGCTTATTTAGGACTTGATAGAGAAGGTACTTTACCAGAAAACTAAATAAGTACCCGTATAACGCGTGCCCTTAAAACGTATTTACAAAAAGTTCCTTTAATTACAATGTGCAAAAAATAAGATTATATTCTGTTTCAATTCACTAGGTACTTTTATGTAGTGGCACGCTTAGCGTAGGAGTATACTATATAATCTACCTTATTATTCCTTTCCTATACACACTACAACTAAATTAATTATTTCGGTACCCTGATTAACACTATAGCAATCCATTTTTATGACGTTTAAGCGTAATGAACATTATAACATGCCTAAAAAGTGTTACAATAATGTTAAAGATATCACTTAGATATTTTATATGAAGGTTGAATGAATTAAGCTATTTTTTTATACTTTAATAAGACTGACAACATTAAAAGTCACTACTTGAAAGTTTAAAACATTAGTATTATATGACGCCATTTGCTTTCTGTTTTCTCGAACATAAAAAATAAAATTATAACACACATATGAATGAAATACTACTTATTATGTTTTTCTTATAAGCGAAGTATCGATAGAAACAATTTTATAAGTTAAAATTAATGAAATCGTTAAAAAAATGACAAAAGGTCAGCTGATGTCGATTCTAAATTTGTCCCTATTTTTATTAAAAAGCATTTCTGTGAGGGCGCGTGAATTATAAGCCACAAACATATATATATTTTCACATAAGACTAATACCCCCAGCTCATTTGCATTCAAAACAAAATAAAATTGATGTTTATCTTACCTTATGATAAATTATTTTCAATGAAGACACATTAAAACATCTCCGCACAACACCAATGCACTGCAATACACTTAACGAAATAATCAAATCGGACATAAGTTTCGATAAGTTTTTTCAAATATTTTTATGCAAAGAAAATAAAACGTTCAGCCTTAGAATAAAACGTAACTTTGGCATTGTAATTCAAAAAGTTGTTTAAAAGCTGTATTAACGTCTAAAAAAATGCTTTTTACATTAGAATATGCTGTCTCACAACTTTACTAATGTCTGTCTTCAATATCATTATAAGCGCTGGTTAGCAGCACTAATAATATTTAAAAATGCTCAAAGCCGTATTATTTGGGGCCCAAATTGAGCTTATAAGACACTTGTAAACTTTTATACGGCTGATATAGTGCTACATATGCTGCTCATATACTGCTTTGCACGTAAGTCCATGCTGTTGTACGCTTATTATAATGTTGTTTTGTGTTACTTGGGTAGTTACCACCCTACCGGCAAAGACGTGCCGCCAAGCTATTTAGCGTTCCGGTACGATGCCGTGTAGAAACCGATTAGGGGTATGGGTTTAATATAACTGCCATGCCCCTAACAGGTTAGCCCGCTACCATCTTAGACTGCATCATCACTTACCATCAGGTGAGATCGCAGTCAAGGGCTAACTTGTAGTGGATAAAAAAAAAAAAAAAACCTAAATCCTGCTTTTGAAGTAAAACTTCTTTACGCACGCTTGACTTGGTGAATGTGTGACGAGAGCGTTACGAAAAGTGTGATAGGGCGAGAGAAAGAGGTGCGAGCACACATTTTCTTTCTCTCTTTCTCTCATAGCCAGTTACGTTTCGTATTTGTATGTTTCAGTTACATTTAGATGGAGCTAAAGAAGTTTTACTCCAGACTTCAGTCGTGTGGTCTAAAGCACACTCGTTTTTTTCAAGCGGATGTAGTAAGCCCACAGCCTCGTGGAGAGGTTGTGGGAAGCTGAGGGCTGAGCGGGGGATTCTGCGTCTCAAGTGACCCTCGGCTTGAGAGTCGCCAAACTTGAACATTTCGGTAACGTTAGGCATTTCAGAATAAGATAAACTAGACGATGCCTGCGACTTCGTCCGTGTGGAATATTTTTTTTTAATTCCCACGGGAACTCATTGATTTTTCGGGATAAAAATTAGCCGATGACACTCTCCAGTAAAAGTAAGAACAGTACTTACATTTTAGGGGTTTATTATAATATAGTAGGTATATACTGTAGCCCTTATAGTTTCGCCCAGTCCAGTCTGATAATATAAAAGACACAAAAGACCACTGCGCTAGGAAGTTTTTCAAATCGTCTTCTGTCTGCCTGTCTGGTACGCTTTGGCGGTCCGTCTACTTATTTACTTTTTTGTCGAAATTTGGCACAGAGATTCTTTTTTCCCTGGTGGGAAAAAAGATCTCTGACAGTAGTTTGATTCAGATTTCTTTTTTGCCTGGTGCGGGAGGCTTCGGCCGTGGCTAGTTACCACCCTACCGGCAAGCGATTTAGCGTTCCGGTACGATGCCGTGTAGAAACCGAATAGGGGTAAGTATGGGTTTAATATAACTGCCATGCCCCTAACAGGTTAGCCCGCTACCATCTTAGACTGCATCATCACTTACCATCAGGTGAGATCGCAGTCAAGGGCTATCTTGTAGTGGATAAAAAAAAAAAAATTACATCTTGGGGAACGACATAGGCTTCTTTAAAAAACCTATGTCCACACGGATAAGTCATCATCTAGTCATGCTAATATTATTTAAATGCGAAAGTGTGTTCGTTTGTTGGTTTGTCCTCCAATCACGCCACAACAGAGCAACGGATCAACGTGATTTTTTGCATGAGTATAGTAAAGGACCTGGAGAATGACATAGGCTGCTTTCACGGCCCATCTGCTTAACCGATTTTAATGAAATTTGGTAGAGGAGTAGATTGTATTCCGGGGACTGACATAGGCTATTTTTAATCCCGGAAAATTAAAGAGTTCCCGTGGGAACCACAAAACCTCGATCCACGCGTACGAAGTCGCGGGCATCAGCTAGTAAAAAATAAAGGAAACGGTTAGCGGACAGTAGTTTGAACCCACCAGATTGTAGATGGCGCCACTTGTATTATACATCTCGGTGTAGCATCTATGCGTACCAAAGTATAAGGGTGAACAGAAAGGCGGATCCGGATCCCTCAGGGCAACGCCTGACCATTGCATTGCACAGCGGCAAAGATATATACTCGTGTGACAGCGGTCAGTGTAATACCCGTCCTCTGCAGTCTGCACTTGAGGACTGAGGCTGGGTTTACAAATAAGCCGGTTTATAACTTTATAATTTTATATCAATTGTCTGTGTTATAAAATATGAAGAATGCGTTCGCGTCGTCCTCCTTGTTTGTTAATCACCAGTGTAAACTATAAAACCACAAAAAATCTGTTCTGTATAATACATGTAGGTAAAATAAATAAATAAATAAATAAAATCTTTATTTGGGATTTACAATACACAGAAAACCAACATAATACAGAATATGAAAATAATACAGAGCTAAATAAACACTAATCCTATAAACGTAAGTACATAATATACTAAACCCTAATGCTATAAACACAAATCTGTGTAAGATAAAGTCCCAAAAAGGGCATCGACTCAGCGTATTGCTGATATTGTGTAGATGCACCATATCAGCGCTGATTTTCAGTTGAACCCTTGAGCTTCGACGTCCCGGACCGGCCCGGGCTGCCCGTTAATCTCACTGCGCTGACCAACAAACCAGGAAACTTAATGTGTCTACTCACTAAGGTTATAACTAAGCTTACTCTATTTGATAACCAACATATTTAAACAACAACAAAATATATAAAATAAAATAAAATCACATTTTCACCTATTTGTGCTGCCTCTCGAGGTATTAGGATGAAACACGATGCAAATTAAGTATACGTTAGTTTGTTACGCTTGTCTAATAAAATCCTTTAAAACTTACATTTAAAAGTTAACGCTGATTTCAGGTTTTGAATTTGTGGCGGGATTATATTCCAAATCATGGAGAAAGCAAGCCTAAAGCTGCCACGGAATGCGGCAGTTCTGTGTTTTGGCACACAGCCATAGGACACGCCATACCTCTTGGTGCATATCTACTGTGCTGCCTTGCCCACTTAATCTTCGTGAAGAGATATTCCGGTTTACCGGAAGAGATAACACCAAATAACAATGTAGCCAGATGCAAGTTTCTTCGGGCTGATATATTTAGCAAATTTGCCTGATTAAGATATGGACTGATATTATGTGAACGAGGAGCAATAGTAAAACAGAAGCGAGCGCAAGCGTTTTGGACTCTCTGTATTAATTTTTCTGGTTCTTTCCAACAGACAGGGCCCATATGCTGTGTCGGCATAGTTCAGTTTAGACAAAATGAGGGAATCACATAGCCGTAATCGAACTTCTACACTCAGATAAGATCTTATCTTATACAGAACTTTCAATCTATAGAAACAGTTCTTGACAATATTTTTTATATGTGACTCCAAGTGCAAATTTGAATCAAAAATTACCCCCAAATTCCTTGCCTCAGAAACTCTTTCTACACAATTGCTTCCTATTCTGATATTATTCTATTCTATTGTACATATAAACTTTCTATAGTTTTTGTCATTTTAGAGGTACCTAAAATCATGCACTTGGATTTCAGAGGATTCAATAATAGGTATTATGTTGCCAATTCTAGTCATTAAAATTAATGGTGATATTGATAATCCATACCTAATATTATAAATGCGAAAGTGTGTCTGTCTGTCTGTCTGTCTGCTACGCTTTCTCGGCCCATCTGTTCAAGTTTTCTCCCCGTTAACACAAAAAGGTAACATTCAGCAAATCTGCATAAGAAAAGGTTAATTTTCTTTGAGCAGCTAAAACAGACTGAATATTGCGCAATCAAAAACCGTTTCTTCGGAACATAAAAGAAAAACAATAAAAACACGTTATAGCGGATTGTAACCACTGAATAAGAAATAACTCCAGCCGGATCGACCTAGACACTGAAAATATATTTTCAAAGAAATTTAACTCGTAAAATGTTGACATATAGACTACATTTGCTAACGTATTTTACCGTCAGTTATTTGCTGGGTCTATTGTATTTGATCGACCTTGCACGAAGTCGTAATAATTTTCTGATCGCACGATTGCGGTTCGGAAATCAAATGTAACGGGAAATCTGGGATCTGTAGATTCTACGCGAAATGCTGAGTATGGATTAAGTATTTATTATTGGTAATTGATAGTAACAATACTTGAGTACTATGAGTAGAAACATCAACAAGGTCTGCAGCATTACGCAGTCGAAATTCCGTACTCGTACGAAGCGATTTGCTTCCTCGTTCCTAATTCGAACCGCTAGGATATGGAATCCGTTTTCCTCTCCTCTTTTAACATAGTTACCCTCAAATCAAGAGTGAATAGGCATCTTCTAGGCAAGCGCGTTCCACACGCTGCATCACCACTTGCAAGAAGTTCTGATTGCAGCCAAGCGCTAGCCTTATTATATATAAAAAAAGATACCTACATAGTAGGTAGATGTAGTTGGTTTTCCTTTAATTAAACTACGTCACAACAGCAGACACACTTTCTCATTTATAATATTAGTATGGATCATTATGGACGATTAAGTTAATCACAGATTTAATTGTGAAATAAGAATTCAGCAATTTAGCTAATAAACCCTTTAATTGCATATATCTATGCTACTTCTAATTGCAGCTATAAATTCAAGTAATTATTGCAGACGAAGATTTACTCATTTCTGTGATCGAAGGATAAAACTTGTAAATTAGCAGATGCCCGTGTCTCTGTCTCCCATGATAAAATAAAATAAAAAGCCGTTTATTCCCAAAATTTATACCTAATTAAATTACAATCGCTTGAAGCATTGGTGATAATTGAATGAATTACAATGTAAATAAAAAAATTGAGAGATTACAATAATTAATAGGTAATATGTTAGTATTATAATTTTGAGGGACGAGTGGCCTAGTTGTGACAACGCATATCAGTCGATTGCTAAGGTTAAGCAACGTTGACCCAAGTCGGTAACTGGATGGGTGACCGAATTGGGAGGTTCTAATTTGGCCTTTTCGTTTTCTCCGTGCCTCAGAGAACACGCTAAGCCGTCGGTCCCGGTTATTATCACTAACATCTGATAATAATCGCCTTAGAGTTAAATACTGTTAGTCGAGTCGTATGCGGGAGGACGTGGGAACTGGGAACCCATCGTATTATTATCCCTAGAAATCTCCTACCATTAAGTGATTAATGGAAAGGGGTCACGGGTAAGACAACGAGGAATACGACGCAGAGAGAGAGAGATTATAATTTTACTAGATATGGGCCTCTTCTCGGGTTAAAAGGCCTGCCCCAACCTCTCCCTATCTTTTCCTAATCTCGTCCAGATTGTCTCCCATAGGAAGTATTTATTTTAACTCTAATTATGATATTTTTACATTTGTAGAAACCCACAAGTCAGAGTAATACTTGTACGTAAGTATATACGTAAAGTATCACAATTCGCAATCGACTGATATGCGTTATCACAGCTAGGCTGCTCGTCCCTCATTCATTCTCTATAGCTGGTACTATTGAATATTCGTCCTTCTTTGATTTCCAAGCATCATCTCAGAAAAGTTCACTCATTTTTCTTAGTCGATTTTTGGTTCTTTACAAATTACAATCTCAGAAGAAGAAGAATATGGATGATTTATTTTTATTTCTTAAATCAATCATTGACATCTTTATAACATAGTAAAAAATATAAATAGGTTTGAAAATAGTCAAATAATTACGTTAATTGGTGTTTCAAAGTTTGAGCCGTTCAAACGCCACCATTAATCGCGCGCTTTTGATGACGTCATTGGTTATGTCCCGTATTTGTTTACTATAGCGATTCAGTTCAGTTACTTCATAATTATTATTATTTAACAAGTAATCGCACAGGAATACAGTTTTAAACAATTTTTTCTCACAAACACTACTGACACAGTATGAATATCGACGCCGATAAATCCACTGACGTGACCATTTACGTCACATTTCGTTTCGACCAATGGTGACGCGTTTTGCAAGTTTGAATTTGCCTCCCTTATTTTTCACTTTCTATTTAATATTTTCTGGGTTTAAATAATAACTAAATAAAAAAAATACCTTTTAAGTATAATGTAAAGACAATAAAGAACCTAGAAAAATTATTTGAGACAAATTTAAATTTTATGCATATTCCCTATTAATGTGAACTCATAGGACCAGCTGCATATAAAACGGTTAAAGTTATGGTACGCTTACCCTTAAACTTTTGATTACTAATAAGAATCAAACTTGGTCACACAATACAGTATGATTTATTTGTTTGTATGCATATGTGAATATGAGATGTTTGTCGATTAATTAGAAAGCCGCAACATATCCAGTCAGGTAACCCTGACGTACAAATATTCTTCTTACATTACATTTTACGATTATTTAAAAAATTACATAAAACCATTTTAAATAACGAAGGAAGAATGCTTGATGCACATTGCAAAGTACCCGCTTCTTTACATATTTATTATTTTATTTTTTTAATCAACTGATGGTCTAGTCTTAAAAATATAATAATACATATTATAATCTATGTCAGAATTACTTGGATTCGTAATATAATAACATTTAAACTTAGTCTAATTCCTAATTCCTATTATTTCCTAATAAAATACATTTTGTGCCAACCATTTTTTCAATGCATTTTTGAATTTATTTTGTGGCAATACAGTAATAGATTTCGGAATCGCATTAAAGACCTTTACGCACATCGCACTACAGTTCTTTAGATAATTAGATATCCTAGGTGCTTATAAAATACTAGTCTTTCCCTATTTCTTATTCCTCGTAAAAATACATCCCTTTGCCATTTTTAAAAGTTGTGTATTAGTTTTTACGAACATTGCTATTTCCAGGATAGGTATATATGCTAGGAAGCGATGCTAGGAAGCGTGAGGATTCCTAAGTTTTTGAAAACCGGCTTGAGTACTTAAAATAAATGTGGGTAAAAAAAACTAATCTTTTGGTCAATATTTAACTTACGGTTAGACGTATTACGTAATTTCAACCGCTTGTCACGCAACTTTATCATAGTTATTTAATATTAACATTTCTTATGACAATCAGCTATATAGTTTTGTTATCGTCTAAAACAAAAGCTAAAAAAGTTTGTGGTCTATATATTTTTTTTCACTTAATATATTTGCAAAAACACTGTCGGGGACCGGATTAGGTCAAACATATTTCTGCGGTCTGCATTTTCTAGGCGTACTCGTTAAGGCTTCACTTAGTAAATAAGCTTGCAAGCTATTATGACTTATATTATTTTAAACATAAGTGCTATAATTCCGTGAACGTGGCGTAACAAGCTTTGATCCGTGGTTGAGTAAGTCCGAGCTATTGCGGTCACGCATCCTTTGATCGGGGAAACGGTCAAGTGTGTGCAGTTATCTCAGTTTTTGCTCACTGGTGTGGTAACATACGCATTAGAACCTTTTTAATTGATTGCTTGGCCACAATCTCATCTGAAGATTTATTATAAGCTATGATGCAAACTTACGGAATGGTGTTAACCTAGAAATGGTAAATGGCAGATGTAACTATGAAGCGGCCAGTGAGATTTAAGAAAGTTATCTTTAACATTCAAATTGAATAGCGATTCAAAGCTTTTAGGATGTACTATGCTGATGCAGGCGACTTAGGTTTTTCGGTTCCCGCGGGAAATCTTTAGTTTTCCGGAATAAGAAGTAGCCTACGTGTTTGTTTATGCATCATCACTTACCATCAGGTGAGATCGCAGTCAAGGGCAGATGTAGTGGATAAGTTTGCTTGATGTTCATTTTTTACTACACGGAGTAGTTTACTCCGTAGTGAAATGTTATCGTTTAGGTTACTAGCCCTGCTCGAATTAAGTAACTATTTATTTCATCTGTTGCTAGCGTCACTACACATCCTTTGCCAAGCACAACAATAAAATGTCATTTTTTTAAATTCCACCACATGTTAGCTCTTGGGGCACCATCTTACCTGATAGTAACTGATGATGCAGTCTTAGTAGTAGCGGGCCAACCTATATGACAGTCATATTAAACCAGTGCCCCTATCGGTTTCTACACGGAATCGTACTGGAATGCTAAATCGCTTGGCGGAACGTCTTCGCTTGTAGGGTGGTAAATAGCCACAGCCGAATCATTCCACCAGGCCAGACCCAGAGAAAAAATCAAAAATTATAAATTTCCAAATTGACACTGCCAGGGATCGAACCCAGGACCTGCCACGTTAAGACAAAAGCGCTCAACACTGCTCCAAGAAGGTCGTCAAATGTCTCTGTCCATCTCTGCAAATCTCAAAAAAACAATAGCCACCGCTTGCTTGCGTCAGTCGAAATTGATCCGAGCACTCGCTTTAATTGCAGTAATGCACGCAAGTCAAAAGCTACCGGTAAGCGACCGGTATGATCCGTTGGTTAACCGTGATTACGCGGTGGCTGTCCGATTTGATACATTAGCAATATCGTGTAACTCGGCGGTCGAGTGCTGATGCGTTAATTATCTCCAATCAGAATTTGTTATGATACAATTAAGAACTAACATGAGAACACTAGATGTTTTAGTTTTCACCAGTTTTCACTCTTTTTCTTTCTCTCCTCGGTGCCTTAAGAACTCCTTAATTTTCCGGGATAAAAAATAGTCTGTGCCAAATTTCATGCAAATCCGTTCAGCCGTCCTGGCGTGATTGTTAACAAACATCTATCCATCCAAACTTTCGCATTTATAATATTAGATAAGTAGGTATAGATAATTCAGTTTTATCTAAATAATTTTGATACGTTTGATTAAAATCAAAGAGTAGATATTATGATGATATCATAATATTATCATTTATTATGATAAATGATTTATTTATTTCACGTAGGATAACTTGTGTCACTTATGATACGTCAAGACTCTACCACCGGATCGGAAAGTAGCTTCTACTGAAAAGAGCCGGCAAGAAACTCAGCATTAAATCCCGAATGCACTAGAAGGAGGAAATGTTTCTTTCACATATATATTACGTACACGCAATACATAGTTGTTATCAATGGCTGCATGGGCGCATGCGTAAACGAAGGGAACTGATAGAGTAAAATCAGGCACCGAACTTTATGGGAAATTACATCTTTAATCAATTTCCGACCTAAAGTCTATTAAAAGAAGGTGCAAATTAAGTTTAATAACCCTCAAGCGAGCTTGGTATGTTTACCTTTCTCGGGGTATCGTCAATCATTTCTCCAAACACCGAAGCACGGTGGAAAGTAGGTGATCGCTGAGGAAATAAACACTCACATTTATAGTTGGTAGGTGTGTGTATTACAACACATTAGTTTGAAGCTTGGGTGAAATAAACACGGGATAGGCAACGTAAGAAAAATGGTGTGACAAATTAGAAAATAAAATCCTGTTTGTCATACTGGTGTGATAGTCTGGTATGACTACGAGTCGGTAACGGAAAAATGTATGAAATCACGTCCGACTAACTTTTGCGGGGCGAGGGGAGAGTTCCTTGTCATTTTTCTTCCCAATTATTGACACTATAGTGCATGAAAAAATCGATCACTATTACAACACAATACAGTGGAACTGCCCAGTTAGTGGCTATGGGGGTAAGGCAAATATGGCCGATATCACGCGTCCCGTGTTTAATTCGTTCAAGGTTGGAAGAGATGTTATTTTTTTTATTCCACTACAAGTAAGGCCCCTGGGCTGCGATCTCACCTGATGGTAAGTGATTATGCGGTCTAAGAAGGTAGCTAGCTAACTTGTTAGAGGTATGGGTTAATTAACCCATACCCCTACCGGTTTCTACACGGCATCGTACTGGAACGCTAAATCGCTTGGCGGTAAGTCTTTGCCGGTAGGGTGGTAACCAGACAAGACCAGAGAAAATTACTCTGAAATAATAATAAATTCCCAAGACGATTTTCAATACCTACTGTCGTTTTGGCAACCGCCAACACCACGTACTTACCGACCCATTAAAATATAGTAAAGTTTAAGACATGGTGTGTAAAAAACCTAAGTATATTACAGAAATCTAGAAACTTCCAAAAAAGGGCTTAACAGATTTTAACACGAAAATATTCAAAAGATGACAAAAACCAACAATGGGTAACAGTAAACTACGCAAATCGCAATATAAATTGCTAACATAAGTCACAATTTAAGACTAAGAAGGAATTATAGTTGCTTCGACGAAGGCTTATTAAAATAGCGATTACGATAGTCACGAGGAAAATCTGACGCCATACTAACATACCTTTTTGAAACAGAAGAAGTTAGCTAAGTTAATAGTACTGTAAATGTTACCTTAATCGACTGAGAGAAACGAAGTTTTCAAGTTTTTTTAAACTGTAGTTTGTCTATTAAAACTTGTCAACTGTAATAGTTTACGTATGCACGATTAGTTTATTAATATATGATTAAAATACGCTTAGTACCTTAAGTCTAGCAAATAAGCTAAAAAAGAGTTTTAAACGCAACAGCGAGGTCAGTTCAGGGCAAGTCGAACTGACCTCGCGTTTTCAACGAAGTTATCATCATACTAATATTGTACATAGGCTACTTATTATCCCGGAAAATTAAGGAGTTCTGAGAATTAAGAAAATACTGATAAACGAATCTATCCGCGGTATCTACTTAACTGATACTAATAATCTATTAACCAACTTATGGAATACCGGGCCTACGTCCGCAACTCGCAAGCGTCGACCGGCCCGCGCACTTTTCTTTGCGTTCACGCTTAAACCATTCGTTCTCGCTCACTCGTTGTCCTTGTCATTCGCTCACGGCTCACCAGTCGCGACTGATAAGCGCTGCCGGTAGGTTGTGTTTACTTTACGCAAGGAGACCGCATATCCCGCGTAAAATACTGTCTCGAACACGATAATTAGATCTAACGTGATTAAAAAGGCTACCTTATTGTTTTGTGTGTGACATATAAGTGGATTTACTGTGTGCTGTGATTTGTCTCACATTTGTATGTGTGTGTGAAACGAGTTAATAATTATTTTTTTCTGTGCGCCCCACTTGGATTTTTCTTCTCTGTTTTTGTGGTGAGTTTAAAGATCAAAGATTAAGTTGTGAATAAGTACCTATAGACTTGTATTTTGATTGTCGTAAAAACTGTTCGACGTTGGTTTAGTTTTTGCTATACCTAGGTACTTAATATCTCTAAACCTACCTATCTCACCAAACCAGTGGTGTTTATTTATCGACCAGTTTTTCCCGTAGCTTCTAATACTTCAAGGCTTCGAATCCAAGAACAAAAAAAAATAATTTGAAGTCAATGTAATATCTATCGAAATAGTAAAATCAGGGTCTTTTATTCATATAATCTTTTGGTAATAAATAAGATAATAATACGTAGGTACAGTACAGGTACTCCGTACTTCTTATATTCCACTACAAGATAGCCCTTGACGGCTATCTCACCTGATGGTAAGTGATGATACAGTCTAAGATGGGTGCGGGCTAACCTATTAGGGGTAAGACAATAAATAGTTCTACTATTTATAGTAGTAGTAAGTACTTATAGTTATTATAGTACACCACTAGGTATTTCTAGGTAAGTACCTATATAACTTCTTATCTGTCTAGATTTTCTTATAGTATCTTAGCCCCTACCAAACCAAGGCACCTATTACCTATAATATAACCTGTGCCTTAGGTTGGTTCTTTATGTACTCGATCTGTAGGTATGGGTACGACTAAAATAGGCCAAAATTTTTACTCACCCGCAGACCACCCTTTCAACGACCTTCCTGGTGCAGTGGTGAGCAATTCTAATATGGTCTGTGATCTGGTCTGGTGGGAGTCTTCGGCCGTGGTTAGCTACCATCTTATCTGCAATGACGTGATCATTATCACTAAAATATTTGTAGGTAGGCAACTACGTACTTATGCTTTTATGACACGTCTAGATTCACTTCAACTCTGTACATTGAATGTCTTTAAATATTGATACAATTAAGTAGGTACCTACCTAGTACTAGTAGTACCTATTATAAAGTAACTATCAATACCTACTATAGGGGGATAGGTATTTAGTACGTATTCGCTGTTAATCGTTTCTAATCTTAAGGCCCTGTGTAGCGTAAAAGGGGGTTTTTAAAAGCAGTGTACCTATCTGTCACCATAAGATTGTAAAAACCGTAAGATTGTAATCTAACGCTTTTTTAGGGTTCCGTACCAAAATGGTAAAATGGAACCCTTATGGTGCGACTTTCTCCGTCTGTCTGTCCGTCTGTCCGTCTGTCCGTCCGTCACACTCGATTATTTCAGTAACTACCGAAGCTATCGACATGAAATTTGGAATAGTTGTGTATATTAGTGGCCCAAAGACACTGGAATTAAAAAAAATTGGAAATTATTTTTGTTCTTATTTAAAAAGGGGGGAAAATCTGAGGGTTGAAATTGAAAAGTGAGATAACTGTACTGTGTGGGGTATCATATAAAAGTGTTTACTTTGCACATTCTAAAACAGATTTTTAATTATTTTTAGTTATGATAGTTTTTGATTTATCGGGGAAAATGTCTAAAAAAATACCGTTCCCCCCCCTTATCTCCGGAGTTTACCAATCGAAAAATTTGAAATAATTATGGTCAATAGGAATTTACGTATATTTTACAGGAAAACTATAGCCAATGCTCTAACTAGCATAGTTTTTTTGATATTAACAATAAACCTCTACAAACAAAGTTAGTCTTGTGATTATTTATTAATAATGGTACGGAACCCTTCGTGCGCGAGTCCGACTCGCACTTGCCCGGTTTTTTTTTTTCGATAGACTTTAAACAGTCGGAAGATTGTGAACCGTTCAATGTTTTAAGTGTCAATTTTTGAAACACCTATTCATTGTAGGTATTTACGTTTTCTTGTCTCTTATAGGTTAGGTTAGGGTTCGACATAAATAATCAGGCCGGGCACTTAGGGTCTATCGGGTTAATTAACCTAACAGATTACAATCTACCGAAAAATAATCCGTTATATTGTAATCATTCGACAGTTTACAATTTCGCGAGTTAGATTATAATCTAACGATTTTTACAATCTTACGGTGACATATCCATCACACGGTGACATAATGTAGGTACCTATGCTTGTAAAGATAATTTGCTGTTTTCAAGACCTTTAAGCAGCCATTGACGCATCTCAAAACACAATTTAAAAAAAAACTGCATTGAAATTTATTTTAAACATACCTACCTCTTAATTTACCTTTTAAAGCAGTTTCTCTCCTAATTGAAACCAATAATTAGGGCTAGAAATAGGTACATATAAGATAAATTCATATTTCTATATCAAAAACATTGTCGGATTCATTTGTATTGAAAAGTAAATATAATTTTTTTTACAAATGATTTCATGCATTTTTTGCGACATGCGCTTACTCGATTTCACCCCCCCGCGCCTGTGTTTTTCATCTCGCTACAAAGCTATTGCATAGCATTTTTTATCAACTTACCGAACACTTTGGTTGCTATGACTACTTGTGTTGTTGACTTCAAATTATCTACCTATATATATAAAATTCAAAGTCCTGACTGACTGACTGACTTATATATCAACGCACAGCCTAAACCGCTTAGGTTAGAGACTTGAAATTTTGACTGTAGCTTCCTTTTGTAACGTAGGCGCTCACTAAGGAAGGATTTTTCAAAATTCCACCCCTAAGGGGGTGAAATAGGGGTTGAAAGTTTGAATGAAAGTCCGTCATTTCTCAAGTTATATCCATGAAACTTGGTATATGAGTTATCGGTAAAAAATAAAGAAATACGTGTTTCACAGTTTTTGAAAATTCTACCCCCGAAGGGGTGAAATAGGGGATGAAAGTTTATATGAAAGTCTTTCATTTCTCAAGATATTTCTCAAGTTGTATCAACGAAACTTGGTATTTTGGCTTTAAGTAATAAATAAAGAAGTACGTGTGGCACAGTTTTTCAAAATTCCACCCCTAAGGGGGTAAAATAGGGGTTGAAAGTTTGTATGAAAGTCCTTCATTTCTCAAGTTATAGTGATGAAACTTAGCATTTGGGCTTTCAGTTAGATAATATGCAGAAGTACGTGTTTCACCATTTTTTGAAAATTTGACCCCCAAAGGGGTGAAATAGGGGATGAATGTCCTTCATTTATCAACATATTTTTCAAGTTATATAACAACGAAACTTGGTATTTTGGCTTTCGGTATAATATAAAGAAGTACGTGTGTAACAGTTTTTCAAAATTCCACCCCCAAACGGGTAAAATGGGGGTTGTAAATTGGTGTAAAAGGCCGGCGTTTTTCAAGTTAAATAGCCGTGAAACTTGATATTTGGGCCACCGGTTTAAATTATGAAATACATAATTCACAGTTTTTATAAATTCTATCCCAAAGGAAGTTATATAGTCCTTCAATCACGCCGCAACAGAGCAACGGATCAACGGGTTTTTTTTAATGGGTTCTTCCCGGAAAATTAAGGAATGCCTATGGGAATTAAAAAACTTATCCCACGCGAACGAAGTCGCGGGCGTCCGCTATTTGAAAATAATAAGACTATTTTTATGAAAAGATGATTTGGAATATAAAGGCGAAATAATTTTAAAGAATTATGTTCATAATTGGAGGTCAACAACACAAGTAGTCATAGCAACCAAAGTGTTAGGTTTTCAATTTCGTTACGGAATTTCTGTATTCGGTCTCCACCCTCAAGGCCCGCGATAGAAGCTATGCAATAGCTTAAAACATAATATATATATATATATATATATATATATATATATATATATATATATATATATATATATATATATATATATATATATATATATATATATATAATAAAACAATACAATATAATCATAAGTAGATTCACATTCTAGTAACTACATAATAATTACTTAGTTATAGCTACATGTAAGCTGTTGGTACCTAATTGTATTTGTAAAACAATTTTATCACGATATGGATTAGGTAGGTACATACTACAGATTGCAAAATATAAGTAGGAATCTGGATCGGGTCAGTGCTGCCAATTTGCGCTATCTAATGAGTAATGACAACTAGGTACATAATAAGTAATAGAAATGAGGTCAATCACTTAGTTTTAAATATAAACAATAATATAAGAAAATATGAAGTAGGTATACCTAGTCCGTAGTGCCTAGTTTAAAAAAATAAGCGCAGAATTGAGAACCTCCCTTTTTTTTTGGAAGTCGGTTAAAAAGTTATGATAATATTATCAAGAATTCAAAATTAACTTAAATACGAATATATTATTTAAAATAATTTCAAAATATTTTTTTTTTTAATTGAAAATAATGCAATAGAACTTAATGCTAGCTAGCCTAACAAAATAAATAAAATATTTAAAACATAAACCTTAAAACTAAGGTATTAAAAATTAATTAAGATTTAAGAATGTAGGATATTTTAAATATTTAAGACCTTTTGTCTTCGTAACAATGTGAGCATGTCGGTGACGCGAAACCACAAGTTTACCCCCTGCTAAAAATGCTCAACGCGGCTAAAGAAGTTTTCCCGAAGTTTTAAAAATACGAAATAGTTAGCTGCACTAGGTAGGTATGTACTATGTAGTCAAGGGTTAACTCCTCGTCCAAGGCCAAATCGTTATAAAATATAATAGAATAGAATAAAATATTGTCACGAATTCCCGTTAAGGTCTATATATTCCATGACTAGATACAACCTAAGACCGATTGACTAACTACGGATCTTTATTTGGAAGTTCATAAAACTACACGTGGGCATAGAACGGGCATATTTTTGGGTAGTAGCGAACAACTTCGCTACCCACAATGTACCTTATAGAAATCCTGAAATAGCACACTAACACATGTGTTAAAGATTACTCTTAAAATGCATCAGAGATTAAATAATAAATAAATAATAAATTGGAACGATACAACAAAGGACTTACTGGCATTTCAGCTATCATCTCGCACACACTTTACTTTCCAACACCACGTCTCAACTCACTCTATACACAAAAGTATAACACTGTATATATTATGATATATAAGAATGTACACAGCACAGGCGTGCACCTCTGATGGCGAGCGATACTCAACTTTTTGTTTACAGAATGACGCCCGTATTTATACACAATGTCTTTTTCGCCAACCCTCTACCAACTCTGAATTCATTAATAGTGCAATACCAACATGAAATCAGTATTGCCATTCTATAAATAATAAATAAATGTTGCCAGTCGAACACACGATCACGACATTCGGCCATCCGACATTGTGCAACCTCCCGGTGCACAACCACCAAACATTTGCTTTGCTAAGCTTAGTTCGCTTCACTCCTTGCAACAATCTGTAGTGTACAACAAAACATCTCTATCCATTCATACTTGCACGATGACATTTAGTTTTAGTAAATCACGACATTCGGGAGAATTAAAAAGGATAACAAAAAGGAAACCTACATTTTTCAATTTAGTAATATCAAACTTAAAACCTCAAACCGATCTGAAATCCAAAACTATCGAGCTTTTGATCTTGAGATTTGTGAAGTGTGTGTGAAGTGCAATTAAACTGATTGATATCGCTGAGTCGAAATTTCACAACAGAAATAAAAATATCGCAATTTAAATCTAAAACTCATATAGAATAAAGTTAGGCAAATAAAGGATTAATTATCTAAAGCTGAATAAAAATCTAATCTGAAACTTAATCAAAGTCTGGAACAGTTACAGTCTAAAACATAATCTAAACAGTATGTTACATATACCGTAAGCAAAAGTCTAAAACTGAATTCAAATTTAATAAAATACCCAATATTTATTTTATTTCTTATACCGTTTCAGTTATTTATACCTTACAAGCATCTGACGCTGAATCTAAAGCTAAGTAAATATCTAAACCCTGATTACAATCTGTAACAGACCAACAGGTCCATCATCCTGAGCTCCACCTATCATGTGTCATACATGACGTGTCATGCCTGCTTTTTTTAAAAAACTTTATTGAAATCGAAAAATTTATCAGAACGTAAAGGAAAGCTGATTTTATTAAAATTTTAGGACTTGACAAGAAATAAGTATCACACACTACCCCAGAGTTCACAATAAAATCTACAACCGCATCCAATGCAAACATTAATCAGGATTACTAATCTATTAATTCTTCAATTCAGTTGGATCTGCTGTACCATTAACTAATCTTTACTAATCGTTTGAATCAAATTAAGTCTATGTTAAATTATCTGCTCTAAATTCCTGACATCGTATACCTGTTGGCGGTAGACTGTTCCCACTATGTTAAATTATTACTATTTTAAAATCTTTAACTATGTAACAGTCAACGTTTTTAATAAATGAAATTTTTCTTAGCTTATTCAAAAATTTTAACAAATAGAGTTCAATTCTATTAAACACGCCTCAAAACACAAGTTGTTTTAGTTTATTCCCTTCTTTTCCTAACCTTTCCTTTCCGTGTTAACCTCTGAATAAACCCATCAAAAAGAGACAGCACCACAAAATTCAACCGAATCAGTTCAGGTTATGTTGTCCAAGACAATCTTTAACTTGTGAAATACTTAGAATCTTACCCAATGCTTTGAACTGGGTCAAATACCTGAACTTTGACTACAATCATCATTGAAAACCAAACAAAAAGTCCAAAACTAAACCTTAGTCCAAAACTAAATCTAACTCTTCATCAAAGGCTTCTTTGAAATGCAAAACTTTTGTATGAATTGAAGTAGAATCGGCTTGCAATTATTGTACAATACTAAATCGCTATCATATAATTATTTTAAATTAACTTTACTCAATAGCAATTTCAAATTAAAATACAAAATTCAAATTTTGCTGTAAATCCAAAGCTTGATACAAAACTAAATAATAAAAAAACTAGATGAAAACCCCAAATTCAGAAATTTGAATTTAATACTCAAAACCTCTTTTGTCTTTTTTTTTCAGAATCATTACCTCAACATATGAACAAAAATCAAACCAATTATAAATAAAAACGTTACACCAAGTTATAATATATTACGTCAGTAACATAATATAGTATATATACTGAGTGTTTTATTCATTCTGCTTTTTAATACTTTTTGCTTTACTTTTCTGCGTCTTTTAATAATTAAAGTAAGTGTTTACAAATTAACTGACGGTTGTAGGCCGGAGCCGCTAGGTGAGGGTATACCTTCGTCACGAGCTTGCGGATCCACAACGCCCGTGCATCACACGACATTATTCAATAAATTTGAGAAAAACAATATGGAGATAAAATTAGAGTAAGCAAGCACGCACTAGTCACTCTCTAGAAAATATAATTTTTACATCATATTATACTCTCGAGATTTTGGACGGCAAAAGATAATTAATTGCGCGATTTCATTTTCAATTCAAATAATAGTCTGTTAAATTTTATCATCCAGTTCATTATTTCAAATCACTCAGATAAATATATAGAAAGAAAACCCAATGTGACTTCGAGAATGGCGCATTTTTACAATTTTATTACTTTATTGAACGGGCTTCTCGTGTCGTGACTGTAGTTTCTAGCAAGCTACTTAACTTCGAGCCTCAAATGTTCAGCCCTTATATTTATTTATTTATCTTTCTTTGTGATTAGTAAATGTTCCAAAAATTTTAATCTTTTTATTAAATTCAATTTAACATTTAATGAACTAACTTGGTCAAACTGAATCACTGGACTGGAAACTGAACTGCTAATTAGTATTGACGAAACACGTTTGAACTATTTTTGGAATTATTATTTTTGCGATATCTAGAATTTCAAAATTACTACAACCTTCACCGTTACAAGCTGAAGTATATATCCTTCCGTATTTAATTCTTAACGCATTCCGAACATCGGACCGCATTATGTTGAAAGCCATAAAATAGTGTAAACAAACGAGTGAAAGATCTATTAACAACAACAAACTTGGAACCTTTGTTTCAATTTACTTTATGCATTCCTTGCTTGTTAACTTTTTAAACTACTAAGCATAGTCTACAAGTGAGTCATATATTTGAGAAACACAAATCTTTCAAATATAACGAATGGGTGAGTGACCAACTGATAAGTTGAACCAATGACAATAAGGCTATTAAATGCATCATTTCCTAAACCACATCGACATCGATCTGGTACGTTATTATAAATAGTGTACATATAATAACTATGTTGTTGTATATCTTCAAATGAAGCGTACTCATATAATATCGATCTAATTTCAATTTGCAAGTTCGTTTGATCATCATAGTTTTTTTTTTTGAAATAACTATAATTCATTCGTATTTCGGCGCATTCAGATTATATACATCCGAAACACGTCGAGGATCGGTCGCCTTACATCGGGATCACTAATTAATCCATTTTAAAGTCCATACAAATACAATCAATTTTTGCGGCTGTACCATTAGGTACAGTTATACTACTTGTAAAAATTGATCTTAGTCGTTTAAAATAACCGAAATCTATCTAAAATCATTCAAAATTTAAAAATGTAGAAATTCCCCTGATCAAAAACATTTGAAGGCACACAGGAACTATGAAAAATGAATAAAATGCCATGGTAGTTCTAGATAGAACGAGTTACTTGTACAGTAATCTACTAAAGCAGCTAATAATTCTGGACTAGAAAACTTGCTTTCATTATGTACATCCCTTTAGTTTGATATGTACGTAAAATTAAGTAAATAAAATACATTAGATCTTTCACGAACAGTTAGATAACATACTGTCAAAAACAGTAACACACTTGTTCACAACCTACCGGCTCATTAGGTCACAACTTATGGAAACACTTGTTCCACTCTAGTAACACACTTGGTTACATTCTATGGACTCACATGCCCCAAATGACATACATAGTCATTCTAAAATGGTGACTCACATGGCCACCTAGGTCACAACTTATGGAAACACTTGTTCCACTCTAGTAACACACTTGGTTACATTCTATGGACTCACATGGCCCAAATGACATACATAGTCATTCTAAAATGGTGACTCACATGGCCACCTTAAAATATCGACACACTTGGCCACTCTATAATAGTGAGTAGACACACTCATGACTACTCCAAACGTATACGAGCTCTCTGAACATCATTCAATATCTTTATTCCTACTCCCACAATACCAGCTACGCAAAATCGTCAATTTCAACTTGAAATCTAAGATATTCTAACGTCTCTATCTTGTATTCTTCCAAAATCCTTCATTATTAACCTCAATCACTGATAAATCTGTCAAGAGACACTAAGGCTTCCGTACATGAAAGCGGAACCCCTGATGTCAATCAACCTGTAATGCGATAGAAAGAGGTTCCCCTTTTTTTTTTAAACTACAAATGATAATGATATCAATAGCTGATATACAATACAGTACTAAAATACATATGCTCTGATAATAGCACATATTAAGAGTTGCAAATGGACTTGGTCAGTAAAACCACTATTATTCTTTCAGCATAGGTACAACTACCATCGAACAAATCACTAATAAAAGGGCAAATGATTCTAAGCAAGTGCTTAAATAAACTTATCATAAATTACATGTCTGGCCAATGTACTTCACTAATGTAATTTAAGTTCACTCGCGGCACTAATATAAATAGTTGCCCTGCCACTCAAAAAAATTACTTTTTAAACACTACAAATTCCTAAGACACCTGCTTTGATCGAGTCTAGTACTACCAGACTAAACTATCTAGATCACATAAAATAAGTATACCAGTAAGTATACTTTTATATCGAGAATTTAAAACTAAATCATACTTTTATCGTATTTCTTATAAATCACACATGAAACTAATCAGAGTTCGATAAATTGCTTTGCATCCTAGTATTGACATGAGGGTATCTTATTTGACATATTCACTTCTCTTTTTTTTTTATTACTATTATTCACTCCATGAATTCTCTTCGTGAATAACCAGTAATCTAATCTATGCCTGGTTAATAGAAATTTCAAATTAAAAACTAAATTAAAATTAAAAACCTTGTAAAATCAAAATTCGAAACTTAAACAGTGCGTAAAAAAAACTACAATCTCATTCAGTACACTAGTCTGAAGGCACGAGGCTGCTTTTAAATTCAATAATCATTTAACTACATTTACACTAAATAAAACTTTAGGTAACGTTCATCCAAAGTAATGGTCCAGAGAATAATTCACAAATACTTGAGTTAATTAGAACTGATAATTATTTACCTATTTCATATCTCTAGGAGGTTAACCAGTAGTAATAACCAAGCTGTATGGTATCGCATTTAATCATCTAAAATGGCTGCTCAGACGGCCGGTGCTAGTGAAATTTATTCCAGTATGTCAACTCTCATACTGGCGAAATTCTCGCTTGACGCTTTATTTGTTGATTATAGCTAAATAACACAAAATTTCTTGGACTCATGTCCAGGACATGACATTTTTACATCATCTATCATAAATAAATACTATGGACACTATATTCAAAACTCAATTCACTGAAATTTCTATCGATGTGTTTTATCTAAACTAAATACCTTAGAATCAGAATTACTTCGACACTAAAGTAAACTGCTTACAAAATCGTAATTCGGGGATCATCCTCCTCGATGGAAGCCAGTCGCCAAGCTGGTTTGAGTTGGCAATTCATTCAGATGAGACTTCACAGTCTTAACGTCGTGATGACGTAATATTAAAGTTTACAGCAAACTCTTTTCCAATTTGTGGGTAACTAAATACGAAATATAAATGTAATTCAAATATTAATTGCCTTGATACAATGTCAATTATTATCGCACGAGATCATTACCAAACACTCGATTTAACCTCTACTCAAATGGAATACAACATAATAATATTATAGCCAAAATAGCAAATCTAAGAGTTCACCCAGAACTAATGTTATTCAATGTACCCACACAATAGGTGTCAAAACAGATTTAGCAATATCCAAAAGTTCTTTGCTGCACGTTATCTTTATAGCATAGCAAGAATGGATCTCAAGTACATGCTAACTTTGATTAAAGTAGTCAATCTCTTTTGAACTTAGTAAACGGAATACTCTTTGTTTAAAAGTTTTGAAGGTACGACACAGAGAATTGTGTCACAATATAACTACTTAGTGAACAATATTTTTCTCGTGTTAAAAAAATATTGTTTTCTTGGGTTCATTTTCACTTCTGAAGTTGTCACGAATTCCCGTTAAGGTCTATATATTCCATGACTAGATACAACCTAAGACCGATTGACTAACTACGGATCTTTATTTGGAAGTTCATAAAACTACACGTGGGCATAGAACGGGCATATTTTTGGGTAGTAGCGAACAACTTCGCTACCCACAATGTACCTTATAGAAATCCTGAAATAGCACACTAACACATGTGTTAAAGATTACTCTTAAAATGCATCAGAGATTAAATAATAAATAAATAATAAATTGGAACGATACAACAAAGGACTTACTGGCATTTCAGCTATCATCTCGCACACACTTTACTTTCCAACACCACGTCTCAACTCACTCTATACACAAAAGTATAACACTGTATATATTATGATATATAAGAATGTACACAGCACAGGCGTGCACCTCTGATGGCGAGCGATACTCAACTTTTTGTTTACAGAATGACGCCCGTATTTATACACAATGTCTTTTTCGCCAACCCTCTACCAACTCTGAATTCATTAATAGTGCAATACCAACATGAAATCAGTATTGCCATTCTATAAATAATAAATAAATGTTGCCAGTCGAACACACGATCACGACAATATTTAATAGTTAAGTGAGTACTATGTAATTTTCTAACGTATAAAAATGTATAGTCGGGTAGAAGATAATTTCGGCAATTCATTCTGTCGTGGGTATCATCTATCACAATCGTGCCGTGATTTGCGCGGCGTTTGTTTGGATTGCAGTCTCATATTGATGATCAGCCCCCCAATCATGTAAGAATTGTCGATCAAATCGCATAAGTTCGGTTTCAAAGTAAAATAAACCATAATAGCATTGAATTAGAGCTCAATTTCGTGTATCCATTCTCATACGTTTAGGTATGTAGCCTAAACGTATAAGAATGGAAACACGAAATTGACCTCTAATTCAATGATTTATGGTTCATTTTACTTTGAAGCCGAACTTATACCATTTGATCGGCAATTCTTACATGATTGCACCTCTGTTCACTCTCAAAACTCGTTGTGTTACTCGTTACCAAATACAGCATTATCTCTATCTAAAACAGGCCAAGCACAATCAGTGTGACACATAATGACTAAATATTATCTCTCGCGGATTTTGCATCTATGAGTTGTTGCTAAATACGCGAGAAAGAAATATCGCATTGATTGTTAGAGTAAATTGTGATAGTAACATTGGGCTTATTTTTAACCCCCGACGCAAAAAGAGAGGGATGTTATAAGTTTAACGTGTCTGTTTGTGTATCTGTCTGTGGTAACGTAGCGCCCAAACGGATGAACCGATTTTCGTTTAGTTTTGTTTGTGTTATAGATAATTTTATCCCGAGTGTTCTTAGCCATGTTTCATGAAAATCTGTTCATCCGTCTGAAGGTCATCGGCTTTTTCTTAATCTGTTACTTCCATATAATGTCGGGGGTTGTTTTAAATTTGTAATTTATACTTGTTTACGTTTTTGTTTTGTGAATCCTTCTTCAAATAATTGTATTGATTGCCTCTGGCTGTATGGCTGTGTATCATTTTGCTGGACTGTAATAGGTAATTGGGTATTTCACAACTATTCAAATCAGCAACTTATTTTTAAAACGCGCGCCTAGTATAGACTTTTGTATGAAAACTGAATTGTGACGTCATCAAAGCTCGACGCACTTTTTTACTCAAATAATAAGTCGATACTTCAAAATGAATCGGACTGAGGATCGGGCTGTTTGTCATACGGAATAGCTAGGTATTATGACGTAGGCATCCGCTAAGAATTTTTTATTTGAAAATTCAACTCCTAAAGGTTTTTTAACTCCTAGGTATTATAGGACTTTGAAATGTGTATGAAAATTGAACCTAACGTGAGCGAAGCCGCGGGCAAAAGCTAGTTTACTTATAAAATCTTCGAAATTCAGTACCTACCTACTTATGAATTGTTAGGTACGTTCACAGGTGTGTGGCACAGTTAATTATTAACCAGTTAAAATTACGCATAAAAACAGGTTACTTCCTGAGTAAGTACCTACTTAATTTATATTTTTATTACACTAATAAAAACATGATAAGGTCGTATCGTATCACAACTCCACGAGTAGGAATTTGTTATTTTGATAACGGTATCGGGTAATCGGAGATTATGAAAAAATTTGCATTTGGTTGTCCCATAATTTACTTTTCCAGGATTGGAATCTCGCGCGCCTTTTTATGTTTTTTAGTATGGAAAATGGAATTTATTTGTTTTTCACTATTCTCACTCACAAATCTATACTTCTATACAAATATTATAAATGTGAAAGTTTGGATGGATGTTTTTTACTCCATCACGCCAGAACGGTTAAACGGATCTGGATGAAATTTGACACAGGAATAACATATCGGCTACTTTTTACCACGGAAAATTAAAGAGTTCCCGCGGGAGCTGAAAAACCTTAATCCAAGCGGATGAAATCGACGGCATCAGCTAGTGTTCTATAAATTGTACACATGAACAATTAACAAATAACCCTCGTCTTTAGCTCGGGTACATAAAGCGCCTCGACTGTAATATTCATCATACAGCTCTTGTAACATAAATAGTTAACCACAGTTTAAAGTCACGTTAATTTGAATAGTTCGACTAGGCCGTTCGGTTTTTCACCATCGACGGTAAGCGGTAAGGTAACGACGACGACTGGTTTGTTAAGTCAAAACCATTCGAGCAACCCTAAAGTCTATTTTTTAATCCCGGAGACAAAAATGACGTTTCCTGTGTTGCCTGTTTTTTATGGCTCTTAAATAGTGATGTGGTGCAGTCGATACTTATTTACCGATAAATATTTGTAGGTAGGTATTCATGTCAGGTGTGTATAAGACAACAAAATGTATAGGAAATATTATTTCAATTCAAATTAAATGTATGAGCTGATTCTCATTTCATGTTTTTCATATTATTAAAAAATTGTAATAAATTCACCATTTTATGCATTTGACATTATATTTGAAAACCTGTATATTGAAAACTAAACGTTACCTACGTATTTCGTCAAATATAAATATAAATTGCGAATCTTTATAAAATACTAGCTGATGCCCGCGAATTATTATCGATTTTTATCTGAACCAGAACCATGAAGACAACACTATTATTATAGAGCTGGTATCATTATTTTTACGTTTGACATTTGTAGCTGTCATTTTAGTCTCTGGGATTAAAAAATAGACTTTAGTTAGAACGTAATCGACTAAATACATAATTCCGTAACACGCAAAGCAACTAAGTAATTTAATTTATTACAGATGGAACGAATGTGAAGGCCAGAGTGCGGCTATTTTATCGGATTCCATGCTTGTGCATATTTCACCATCACCACGGCTAGCACGAGTTTTATTGCAGTGGAATATATTAAAGTTAAACATTCATAATATTATGGACACGTGGTAGTTATAATAAAACTGGTTTACATATCGTCGTTTAAATTTTAATAAATTGGTTTTCACTTTTCACCTTCATTTACTTATTCGGTGAAAAAGGAATATACCTAGGTAGGTATGTCAAGATGCTATAAACTACATATACACAAGAAATATTAATGAAAAATAATCTGTAAAAAGGTAGCCATCTCTGCCAGGCAGTTTATAGTAACATATTATTAGAAAATATATAAGATGAGGGTACAATACAACTGTACACTAAGTAAGTAAATAATAGTACTTAAATAAATAATTATTTATTGGAGCGTTTTGGAGAAATGTACACGTGCGTGATTATCTTATGATAATACCTACCTATATAGATTAAATATATTATTACTAGTAATATTACTTAATACAGTGAATTATGAACTATTATATAGTAAATGTCTAAATAATTTCGTAAGAAGGTACCTAGCTGGTACCAGCACGTATCAGATCCGAAGCAGTCCAAAAAGTTTAAAATAATTTGAGCTGACAAGTACCTTTTTTTTGAACCACTACAAGTTAGCCCATGACTGAACTCACCTGATGGTAAGTGATGATACAGTCTAAGATGGTAGCGGACTAACCTGTTAGGGGCATGGCAGTAATATTAAACCCATACCCCTCTTCGGTTTCTATACGGCATCGTACCGAAACGAAAACGTGCCGCCAAGCGATTTAGCGTGGCGGCACGTTTTTGCCGGTAGGGTGGTATCTAGCCACGGCCGAAGCCTTCCACCAGGCAAACACTAGAGTCTTAGTTAAGTACTTTGTGCTGTGTTTTTTATACGACTGTCTGAAAAAAGGAGTAGGTACTTGTATTGTTTTCAGGGTTCATGTATGTATGTATGTATGTATGTATGTATGTATGTATGTAAGTATGTATGTATGTGAGTTTGTATATTCCACCATAACTTTTATACGCCTGAACCTATCTATATAATCATCATCTAGAAAATGATGAGTAGATATTCCAAAAATATATTTAACACTATAGTTCAATATGCAGTGATTCACAATATCATTTAATAGAAATGTGAATAAGATTCCAAAGGTAATTAATGACTGTGGTATCGTTACGTAGTAGCAGTGGTAGCCGTACTTCCATTCGAGGGGGATTTTTTATTACACGACTGCCCAAAAAGGAGTGTTATGTTTTCAGGGTTCGTGTATGTACATGTGTGTCTACGGCGGAGCAGTCGTATTTTTTAATAATTTTGATTATATTCACTTGTTAACTTTGTATACTACCTACTATCTCCTGTATTTTTGTGCAATAAAGTATTAAATAAATTAAATTAGGTACCTAGTATACTTTTACGCAGGAACCACTATAAAATGGATAATTAAGCTTTGTCATTTAACGTTTAAGTTTAGTGATAGCCATCATGTATTGTAGTTACTAGGTGACCTTTAAAACTTTAGTTATATACTAAAGTTTCATTCTTACTCAAAACTAAAGGTTAGTTTCATCATCTTCTTAGTTTCAAACTTCAAGAATAAAATTATAATCTCGCAATAAAAGATAACCACAATGAATCTCTCTTGTTACTTGTACCTACTCTGTTTGGGTTGTATAGTGTCCGTACAATGCGATTTCATTATCACATTGAATACTGTGTAACTACAAGACGCCCACCCGTGTCTCTGTTTGCCAAATCACTACAATGGGTGGTCTGTAGTCTATTATCTTCTGAGTAACCATCATTTATGGTGACATAATCACATAAACTATCTATTTTTCAGTGGCAAATAGCGAATCTGCCCGATTGGTCTAGTCGTTAGCATGGTCGACTGCGGCTGACGAGGTCCCGGGTTCAAGTCCCGGGTCCATAATTATGTGTTGGGTTTTTCTTGCTAGACATTCTCAGTACTAGCCCAGAGTGGAAGTTGGCGGTGTTTCACTCCCGTGCCTCGGAGAGCACGTTAGCCGTCGTTCCCGGTTATTATCACTAACATTATTTAAATAGTCGTTAAAGCCCGCCAACCCGCATTGGAACAGCTAATCTAAGTGGATCTAAGCTCTAGTTCCCTCTCATATGAGAGTGGAGGCCTGTGCCCAGCAGTGGGTCGTAATGGGATTTAGTGGTGCTAGGTATTTCTAGTGTCCAGTAGTTTAACAGGCTTGTTACTGTTAGGTGAAGCAATCAGTAACCGCTAAGCATCTTTATCACCGAGGTACTTAATAAGTAACTAAGTAAGACTTGTGTAATGCTCTTAAATAATATTAATTCAAGTGATATGACTGATCGTAGTATGCTTACCTCTTGACCTCACATGTCGAGCTTAACACAGCTGTCAGTGTGTAAATTACTCTATTGGATTACGGAGAAGGTACTTAGCTAACTTTGTTTTCTTAAAAGAAAAACAAGTTGTAAGACTGGGATTAAGCCATTGCTTGCTTAGAAGACGGAATTACTTGCTTACTTTAACCCAATGATAGTCATAATAAGTAATTGGTTTAACCACTAAAATATCGTAGGTTTTACCACTAGAAGTATTATTTTAAAAAATATAAAATTTGTAGTTAAATCGAGTCAAGTTGTGAAGAGTAGGTAGGTATCTATTCAAAATTCACAGCTAAGAAATGTCGCTATAACTGATTGCTTATAACTGATATGGGCGCGTTTCCTGTGGATTTTTCCGTGAACTAACCACAAATATTTCAAAGTTCCGAGGAGTATAAAACATTTCGAATCGATAGATTAATAATTATTAGTGTAAAATAAATAAAACTAGCTATCTCCATTTAGCGATTTATGCTCCGGTACGACACCGCCGTGTAGAACTGATTAGAAGAACTGCCATACCCCATTTTAAAAATAATCGGTTTAACGCTTTTACACAAAAAAAAAAAACGATTTTCTGAACCGAATGTTATTTTGAACCGACACCATGTTTTCTTGAGTACCAACTACACACTCTTTTACTCATTTATCATCATAATCTAGTACGTGCCCGTATGCCGAACTGCCTCGTTGGTCTAGTGGTTAGCATGCTTGACTGCGACCGGCGAGGTCCCGGGTTCGATTCCCGGGTCGTGCCATTATTAAGTATTGGGTTTTTCCGAATAGAAATTCTCAGTATTAGCCCGGAGTTAGGAATTTGGCGGTGTTTCACCCCCGTGCCTCGGAGAGCACGTTAAGCCGTCGGTCCCGGTTATTATCACTAACATGATAATAATAGTCGTTAAAGCCCGCCAACCCGCATTGGGCCAGCGTGGTGGGTCTAAGCTCCAATTCTATCTCTCCTATGAGAGAGGAGGCCTGTGCCCAGGAGTGGGACGTTAATGGGCTGTAGTGGTGGTGGGACGTGCCCGTATTAAAGTAAAGTTCATAGTTAAACATCCGTTTTGTAGAGACCCTCATTAGACCTCTAAACAATTCAACCGCGGCTCTCGAAATTCCTAAACCACGTATCCCGAGTCAATAGAACTAAGTTACAGCGAGAGCTCGTGGGAAGTGCTAGGCGATCGATACTTGAAAACAGTTGTCCGAATGTCAATGTACACTGAGAAGAAAAAGCATTAACTGCTTAATTTTTACTAGCGACTTCGCGAGGCAGCGAGGAGCTTCTGATTCCTGCGGGAGGTCTTTAATTTTCGGGGTTAAAAAGAATAAAAAGTAGTACATTATCCTTTCCCGGGATGCAAGCTATCTTTATACTGCAGCAGATGAGTCGTGAAAGCGTAGCATCAGACATACAAAAAGACAGTCACTCCTAGTCTATCCTACTTATTAATGTTAGTATGGATTTATTATCTGACTTTTTGATATAAGTAGGTAATACTTTTTTATCAGGTCTTTACCTGTAATCGTACAAAAAAACACATCGATCTGGAGCTTTGTAACGGCATGGTTTAAGAACTAATCCAGCCTTATTTCTTTTCTGCATCATAAAGAAAACCTGTGTGCAAAATTTCAGCTTTCTAAGTCCAAGCGTTTTTAAGGCTGTGCGTTGATAAGACAGTCATTGAGTGAGTGAATAACAAGTGAATAACAGGACTTTTTTGTAGTATCAATACTATATCAAAGCACAGCTCAAACATACAGTAAGTGTTATGTATAAAGTAGACACCCAAATGTTTGCTATTTGGCTGAGTAGTCAAACGACCTATAATTAACACTAGGTGCATAGGTAAAACTCGTTTGATATGTAAACTCGGACCATTCTAATCTATACGGTACACAGATAATGAAAGTATGTCTTGAATAATATCTGAAATGATTAAGCAAGCAGCTTGTCTAATTAAATCTAGACGGAATTATTTTTATTTGATCACTAAATAACATTATCGCTACTCGTACAAACCAGTTTGTTGTAAGATTGAAACCTAGTTTTTTTTTTTAATAATAATGTATGTGTGATTCATGTCACCCGAAGAGAAGCATGTTTTTTTCACATATTTAGTAATCAAACGATGCTTGGGAACTCTTAATTACGTAGGTACGTAGCCAGTTCATCAGCTAAGTGACCTAAATATTATGATAATTTTATGTTAAATAACTTTTTTAAGAAGCTCGATGACGAGAGCTTTGAATCTCTGTCAGTACATAATTTTTGACTCGCATGTAACTTCAATATCATGTACGACATTTACTGCGATACAGCTTTAGTTTCGTTGTATAGTAAAACCGTCATATGTTGCCGCTATTCCAGGTCTAAATGACTGAAGCGCTGCGTGGTTTCCTAGAGAACGTTTTTGAAATCGATGGATTTCTCAAAACGAGATAGCAAAAAAGACACCTCTTAAGTAAATAAGCAGCAATATGACAATAATGACCCACACGCTATATGACAACACTGAGTAGCCTAGGAAACCAGATCGTAAAATACATGGATGATGTTTTACTAAATTATCGAAGCGAATAGAGTTTTGTCGGCGAGTGTCCCACGCGTGTAGTGTCGCGGGAAGGGGACCGTTTGTTAGCTTCGTGAACAGATCGGATTGCACTTTTGTCACTAACTGTACACCTTGTACCGGAGTCGGATTACGTATCCTAATTATTACGGTCGTTTTATTCCATTGGTTCTAACAAAGGATATAAACTTAATCATTACTGAAGGAACTCCAAAGTATAGACTTTGAGTGTTCAAGAGTTTTGGACAGTATATTAACTTAAAATATCGAATCGAATCGAAACGTAAATAAAGTAAGGTCTTGAAACAACATACTACCTACAAAATATTTTATATTAAGTAAGTAGGTACGCATAACCTTGACTCTCAGTCATCGGTAAGTACCAAAGTACCTGACTATAATCATCGTACAATTAGCGACTAATTATAAACAGGATAAGATCGACCATTTATTCTTAGAGCCTGACTCTGAATACTACTTAACCACTCGCTACTTAAATGTAACAAAAAATTCAATGCCCCTAATTTGAGTTCCTTTGTTGTACCTAATTTGCTAGTAATTCCTAAATAAATTACGAAAATCTTTTGCCGTAATGCTAACTCATTGGTAGGTAGGTACCTTTACATCGGGTTTACTGTAAATCTTTTTTTTATCCACTACAAGTTAGCCCTTAACTGCGATCTCACCTTATGCTAAGTGATGGTGCAGTCTAAGATGGTAGCGGGCTAACCTGTAAGGGGCATGACAAAAGACGTCCTAGATAAAACACTCCATAAAGTACCAATCCGCATCGGTCAAAGAACTTTAAAACAAAAAACCAATGATTCATTGGAACTAGTAGGTAATCAAAAACATGTAGGTACCTATCTAGGTACAGTTCAGAGTTAGTAGGAGTACCTACTAACGAACATAAAAAAGCTAGTCATGTTTGAATTTGATGTTAACCTTGAACAAAAACCGGTAAGAACGAACTCTGCCATTAATTTAGTCTTCAGTATTATAATAAGAATTGTGATAAAAACTGGGCTCGTCAATCAAACAGATCAAAACATAAGCACATAAATATTATACATCGAAAAGAGTCTGCTTTATTTTAGTCGGACGTACTAAAACAAGTGACTATTTGACTTTGAGATGAATAATAACAATCGCCAAAGAATTAAAAAAAATTACTGACTAACATTTCGACGCATTTCAATTAAGAACTGCCGGACTTTTCTTTACCTTGACAATGATTTTTTTGAATATAAAACACTAGATTTTAAACTTAATAGTTAATTAGGCACTTAAGTAAGTACCTAATTAACTATCTCCAATTGTTTTATGATAACCAATATTGGTGATAACACAAACAAATCTGATAATATCAGTTGAGTTTGTTGCGGTCTGTGGTCTTCTCATTCTAAAACGCGTTTAACTTTTTAATGGTAGTCACCATCTTTTCATCAGCAATTTTTTTTACGATTATTTTTAATTGATTTCTTGAAAAATGTAGAGTATATTAATATTATACCATAAAAAAAATATACATATATCTAACACATATCCCTAATTCAATAAAGGTATTTGACTTCAATAAGCCTGCAAGAAGTAGAAGAACTAGTTTAATAAAAGTTGTTATTGAAGCAATGATCACATCGCAAGGATCAACATCGAGAATGGTCAGTGGCATCCAGGAAACCAGGATCAACTTTACCAATCTAAAGAATCTGAATATCAATCTCAAAGATCTTTTACATAAGCACAATGCACTCAGCCATGTAATCCTATTTGACGATACACATAACTTAGTTTAAAGCCCCTTAAATTGAGGTCATCGCACATTGCCGCAAGAGCCGCAAGAGCCGCATGCAACACAGCAAAATATTCATATTGGTAGGTATAGTCAGAGTGAAGGAGTCAGGCAAAAAGCTCACGCGGTAAAATGACAACTACACATTACAATGTGACGATTGAAATCACCTCTGATTGGTCAACACTCTTTCACTATTAGCTGAATACAACGTAGGTGACTTTTGCTAATTTTCTCGCTGGCGCTAGCTGCAATTTGAAAATTGCGGCCCTAGCGTCTCTTGCTGCTCTTATGAGTAAGGTTGTGTGTGATCAACTTTAAACTTAGTTGCTCTGTAGAAAGATCACTCGCTTCGCAATATCTAATGACTATCTGCTCTATCTCCGAAGGCATTCGTCTCCCGATATCGATCTGCAGAAATAGTAACGACTGAGCATACTATTGTTCGGAGTATTACGACTGACAGATGGAAGCCTGTGATAATGATGGGCCAAAGACATCTATAGGTACGCTATTAGCTGTAGACGGGATAAAGAGACGAAATTCAAATTCAAAAGTCAATTAAAAGTGATACTTACTTACTTACTTACTTTAAGAACTGGTAAAGTTTAGAAAAAGCTAAAAGAAAGAAAATATTCGAAAGAAAGTGACGAAGTAGTGCTCCTTTGGATGTGATAAATAGCAAGACACCTTTTAATATCATAGGTATCAATATACCGATATAATAAATACGAAAGTGTGTCTGTCTTTCTGTATGACTGTCTATTTTTTCTGCGCTGCGAAAAGGCGACAAGATCGGAATTTGTACAGTAAAATACTTAAATTGTCGAGTCTAAAACTATCTTAAAGCAGTTTTTAATACGCCAAGATGGATCGCATCGTTTTAAGACCCGTCTTTGAATGAAAAATAAAGTTTTGATTACAATCGTGGATCGTGTACTTAGGTACTTAATTTAAACCTGGGTTCGGTAAAATAACTGTTGGTTACTGGCGTTTTCTTTCTTGAATGCATAAATAAACAACATGGTTACAAGGAAAGATCCGCTCTACATCTTAATTCTCTGTGACGTTCCAATTTATAATTTGTTCCGGGCCCGCCATACTCCTTTTCGTAACCAACTACGAATAATTGCAGGTAATTCATTTGCTAGATTCAAATCGCAACGAGCTTGACAACATAATTCCACGATCCCTGAATAATGGTGTTAAACCTGAAAGTTAGCAAGAGTAATCGCTAGGAATTGCTCGCATAATAAATTATGAAGTACATTAGCGTGCTACAGTTCGCTGTTTAGCCTCTTGTATCTAACCTGTAGCGGGCTTAGCCAAGTGAATCTTATTATCGAACGACCCCGTTTCTTTTAGCCCTTGTCAAAGACAAGTTGAAAATAACTGATGATCTTTAAACATCTGAACCGATTTTCTTGATTCATAGCTAAGAACACCTTTCAAACAAAAAAAAAAATCGTTTTTTTTGTTTGTTTGAAAAGTGACTTGATCCGACCGATTTTGGCTTAGACTAAAATCGGTTCATCCGTCTGGGAGCTACGATGCCACAATTTCTATGTAACAAGATCTAAGCGACACCATAGATATTACAAAATAAAAACGCTTCCTCACGCCTTCGGTTCGCCTCGTGTGTTAGACAAGAGCTTTTGCCAGCTATTAACTTTCTTTAGGTTTCCTTTCCAATTCATGTTTATAAAAAAAACAACCACGTTTCCCCGCGGCTTCACTCACGTTAGGTACGATTTTCATAAAAATTTCAAAGCCCTAATTTACCACCTAGGGGTTAAATTTACAAAAATTCTTTCTTAGTGGATGCCTACGCCATAAAAGTTATCTGTATGCCGAATTTCAACCCGATCCGTCCAGTGTTTTGAGCTGTGGATTGAATCCAGGCAGTCAGTCACCTTTTCCTTTTATACAATACTAGCTAATGCCCACGACTCCGTCCGCGTGGTTTAAGTTTTTTAGTATTCCCGCGGGCACTCCTGAATTTTCCGGGATAAAAAGTAGGTATGTCACTCTCCAACTATTCCCATGCCAAAAATGACGTCGATTCGTCGCTCCGTTGCGGTGCGATTGAAGGACAAACTAACAAACCAATAAACCAACAAACAAACACACTTTCGCATTTATAATATTAGTAAGTATGATTTATTTTATATATTTAAAAGATAAGTATAACCAGCTTCTGTTTGCTTTCCTTCGTCAGTTGTTGTGTTCGGTAGGCCAGTTATCATAACATTTTTTACATTACATGTGAAATTGTGAATCTATGGCAATTCATTATTATTGGTGCAATAGGTGCTAACTAATACTTAGTTGCAATAAGTTTATAGCGTCCAGTCCACCTTGGAATGGAACAGAGTCGTCGCTTAGACTTTAAATGTGAACATTAGATTGGTCCACACGCAATATCAGCTCGGCGAGTAAATTTTATATCACCGAGTAAGATGCAAGTTCGACTATGGAAGTAAATGCGAAAGTTTGGATGGATGGATGTTTGTTACTCAATTACGCCAGAGTGGCTGAACGGATTTGGATGAAATTTGGCTCAAGGATAGATTATAGTCTGGAATAGCACAGACTAATATGGGGATTATAGTAGGGATTTTTATCCCGGAAAACTAGAAAGTTCCCGCGTGAACCAAAAATCCTCAATCCACGCGGACAAAGTCACGGGCATCAGCTAGTAAACAATCCATACTAGTATTATAAATGCGAAAGTGTGTCTGTCTGTCTGTCTGCTACGCTTTCACGGCCCAACTTCTCAACCGATTTTGATGAAAATTGGTACAGAGATAGGTTACATCCCAGGGAAGGACTTAGGCTACTTTTTATCCCGGAAAATTGAAGAGTTCCCGCGGGAATCAAAAAATTGTATCTGTTCAACCGATTTTGATTAAATTTGGTACAAGGATAGGTTGTATCCCGGGGAAGGACATAGGCTACTTTTTATCCCGGAAAATTGGAGAGTTCCCGCGGGAACCAAAAAACATAAATCCATGCAGACGAAGTCGCGGGAATCATCTAGTAATTAAATAAAAAAATAGAACATGGACAAGGACTGTTACGAAAGATGATTATTTACTTTCATATTATACCTACTATCAGATAACGGAGCAGTCACATTCACGTACACCTTTTAAATAATTGTCTGCTGTCCTATTAAAAAGAACACGTAAATATCTGCCGACTGACACGAGTTTTAGATACAAAAAATGTACAATTTACATGCTGTGATATGCTAGAAGTGTGAAAGGTATAAAAATAAACCATGCACGCAGCTTTTTAGCATTTAACAATATACCTAATTAAGTAGTTTTTAGGACGGATACATTCAATTAACCAACACCGTGTACCGGTCTGCCTACGCCGCGCCATTGGTATAATACTGGTGGGAAGCACGTCCATTATATTTGTTACAAAACAATGTCTTTGGTTATTTCTTTATTCCTAAACAGTTATGTAATTAACTGTTTCAGTAGGAAGTGGTAATATAAACAGCTCATGGCTTAATTATAGCTGTAGACAAACTAATTTGATTAATTGGGCACCTATATATATATTTCTTACTAAAGCATATGTGTGAAACTGTGCAATTATAAACAGACACTTTCTACGCTTATTTACCCGTCGTCGTTCTATCATGTTGACTGATATGTAATCTGCTTATTACATGGATTTAATGAGTACCCTAGTATATATTATTATAAACCGATTAAAGACATTAGACATAGGTATTAGGTACAAGTATTTTTTTCTCAGGGTCTACTCAGTAAAGTTTGCTTTGTCTGCCCGTCTGTTAGAGTCTCATAACTCAACATAAATTGACCTCATAACTTTACATAAATTTACAGTCCCATAAATCTATTTGGCCCGATTTTTGTGCCTGTTTAATTTTTGTTTTTATTTTATTTTTAATAGATGCTAGGCTACTCGGTCGCCGGGTCAGATAATCTAATCGGGACTAATCTTCAACACTTATAGAAGTGTGAGATCTAAAGAGCGAACTTTGACTTTGCTAAGACTTAAGACATGGTTAAAACGAGACAGATTTATGTTACTCACGTAAGTCCATCTCGTTTTAACTCTGAGTAAAGCCTGAGCCAAGTCAAAGTACGCTCTATAGATCTCAGCATAAGTGTCAAATAGGTATCTGAATAAAATTATATCAGTTAGAATTTAGATGCTGCGTATCTGTAGCCCTATTACTGTATCAATCGTTGTAACACTCTCAATAAATAAATTATTACTGTGATTAAAATAAATAAAATAAAATAAAATAAAATAGCTTTTATTATTCCTTACACACAATTACACAGTTGCGCAGCGCCTACACTATGGCCTACACTACAGTTTATTTTACATTATAATTAAATAACAATTTAATCCTTAATAAGTATTTCTTAAGTAGGTACCTAGAACTAACATGCACATAGTAGATATTTAGTTTTAGCAAACAGTAGTTATCGAGTTCATCAGTACACAGGTAGGTATAGGTTATATTGTACATTATTAGTAGGTATGGCAAATGGACTACAGACGCCCTTATGACAATCCATATAAACAATAGGTAATCAATTTATTATTCCTTACACATCTATGCTTCCTTCAGTTTACAAATGTCTATGTTTGTTCAACGTTTGTTTACATATTTGTTTTCAGTTATTTCAGTTGTTTAGAACTGTCTACATTTGTTTACATTTGCTTATCAACAGTCGTACAGTTTTAGCATACCATATGAAACATCTGTACCACCACTACTGTTGCCTCCGTGCTTAATAATATGCTACAATTAATAAGACAAACTATTCTATGTAAGGACCGCTTAAGCGGTAAAAGCCTCCTCCAAGACTTTCCATCTGGCTCGGTCTCTAGCCAATCTTGTCCACACTCTCCCTGCTACTTTTACTATGGGATCGTCCCATCTTTTAAGTGGTCTTCCTCGTTTTCTCTTCTTTCCAAGTGGGTACCAGTTAGTTAATATTTGCGTCCATCTATCATCTTTAAGTCTTTGCAGATGCCCAGCCCATTTCCATTTGGATTTGAGCAGAATCTTTCTTATATCCTTTGCTTGAGTACGTTGTCTTACCTCCGCGTTCTTTATTCGATCTTTTAGTTTGATTCCTAGATAGCTTCTCTCGATTGCTCTCTGTGTGGTTTCTATTCTATTGAGTTGTTTCTTTGTAAGCGTCCATGTTTGACAGGCATATGTCAAACATGGATTTAGGCATATTTCCATAGCTTTCGTTTTCAGTTTTTTGGGAAGAGTACCCTTGAATATCTCTCTCATACTCCAGTATTTTTTCCAAGTGTTTGCTATTCTTCTATTGATCTCTTTGTCCATTCCACTGTTAAAGGAGATTTGATGTCCAAGATAGGTGTACTCATCTACATATTCAACGTTGCTTGATTGCAGTGTGACTGGTAGTTTTGTTACATTAGTCATAACCTTAGTTTTTTCAATGTTGATTTCTAAGCCAACTGAGTTACTGTACTCATTGAGAGTTTCCAGCATGTATTGTAATTCTTTGTGATCTTCAGACAGCAATACCAGATCGTCTGCAAATCTTAGGTGCGTCAAATACTTACCGTGTAGTTTGAGTCCCATTTTGTTCCACTTAAGATTCCTAAATATGTGCTCCAGGACGGATATAAATAGTTTCGGGGATAATGGGTCTCCCTGCCTGACCCCCCTTTCAATACTGAAGAATGGTCCAGGCGAGTCAATTTTAACTCTCGCTTTGCTGTTTTTATAAATCACTTTTAATGTTTCTGTGTAATCGTTATTTACTCCTTGTTCTGTCAAAGCGTGCCATATGGAATCGTGACTTAAGGAATCAAAGGCCTTGGAGTAGTCTATAAAACCAATATATAATGGCATTGAGAATTCGTTGTATTTTTCTATTATCATTTTCAGGGTGTGTATATGGTCTACTGTGGAATAATTTTTCATGAAACCGGCTTGTTCAATTGGTTGGTTCTCATCAATTATGGGAGATATTCTGCGTAGTAGTGTACTTGCAAATACTTTGTACAAGCATGACATTAGGCTGATCGGTCTGTAGTTTGATATTAGTTTGGGGTCCCCTTTTTTATATAGTAGAATAATGTCTGAGGATGTCCATTGTGTAGGGATTGTTTTCTCTTCTATGACCCGGTTGAATATTTCCGTTAATGGCTTAATGAGGGCATCTTTCCCAGCTATTATCATTTCGTTATTAATTCCATCTGATCCTGGACTTTTGCCTGGTTTGAGTTTCCTGATAGAGTACTCTACTTCGTTTTCCATAAATAAAGGCACTGGGTCGTCATTAGATAAAGTTGACGGTGTCACATTAATTGGATGGTATTGATTGGCATAAAGGTTTTCGTAATAGCTAGTAGCTATATATGTTATCTCCTTTCTATTTGTTGCTAAATCACCAGTCTTCGATTTTAAGTGACACATCAGGCTTTTTGATTTGCTTAAGCACTTGTAGGCTTTTTTGATAGCTCCTGACTCATTGATATATCTTTCAAAAGTTTGTAGCCTGTGATTTTGTTCGTTCTCTTTAATTTTATCGTTAATCTCTCTGTATAGCTTACTCAGTTTATATTTTTCTTGTTTTGTTTTTTTCTGTTTGCATGCTAAATTGTGCCTTTGATTGATGAGTTCTTTTATTTCACCTGTTATTATGTTTTTTGCAGAAGCAAAAAATACCAAAATAAATGAGAACAAAAACATAATTACTGTGATTAGCTGTGATTATTAATTTATTATATTTTTGGTGCAACAATGGATTTTGGCCAATAGGCAATAGCGAAATAATGTTGACCAATCAGAGGCGATCGTTACACTGTAGCAATCCTTTTTTTACCCCCAACGCAAAAAGAGAGGGGTGTTATAACTTGTTATAAGTTTAACGTGTCTGTTTGTGTATCTGTCTGTGGTATCGTAGCGCCCAAATAGACGAACCGATTTTCGTTTAGTTTTTTTATGTCGTAGATAATTTTATCCCGAGTGTTCTTAGCCATGTTTCATGAAAATCTGTTCATCCCGTTTGAAGGTCATCAGCTTTTTTCTTAATCTGTTACTTCCATATTAGTCGAAGGTTGTTTTAAATTTGTAATTTATACTTGTTACGTAATAAGGCCTGGTTTAAGATATGCCAATATAGATAGGCATGTCCTATTTAAGTTTAAAGAGTTTAAGCCCCACTCTGAACGAGGTTTTACACATACACTGTTAGAATTAGGTCATCATATTTTTATGGTTAAGGCGTTATGTACACGGCATTAGGCTTATCTTTAACGCGTCGTGCCTCTAACACGGCTGTTAAAACAAAGATAACTTGCTCTGAAGTCCGAAGCAAACTGCGGCTTATTGCTGTTTGGTATTCATGTTTATTCAAAAATTTGTCGAGATTGTTTTCAAACCGGTTTTACGTTAGAAATTGCTGATCCATTGCTGATCTCAAAACTTTGCGACGTTATTTTGTGAACAGACTGCTTGTCTGCTAGCCCATAAAGTCAATCAAAAAATATAAAATATGCTAATTTACTAATTTGAGAAAGCGTCTAAGTAACTAGCGCAAGCCCAATCCAAAATGATCAACAGTAAGGTAACCTAATAGGTACTTAATAATAGTCTGACTCGGGAATCTAACCCAGGACCAACGAGGCAGTTATCCAGATCTAACGAGGCAGATAGATCCCTTATATTACTTATCGATTGACCATTTGGTTATAGTTTTCGACTATGACCCCGACATTGATAAGTTCGAAATAGTTTTAGGTTGTAACAACAACACACAATCACTCACTGCTCACACGGTACACTTTTATTGTCAGGAAGTCCGGAAATAGATAAAAACCTGATAATTATTAATTACAAACCTCTGTACCTACCGAATTTTTGTTATGCTCTCATAAAGAAAGTGAATTGGAAAGTTGTTTTTTAATAATTATTATAATATACTTACTTAAATTTATTATGGAAGTTCGTCCGTGTGGAATATATATGAAATACTAGCTGATGCCCGCGACTTCGTTCGCGTGGATTGAGGTTTTTTGGTTCCCGCGGAATCTCCTCAATTTTCCGTGATAAATGGTAGCATATGTGTTATTCCAGACTATAATCTACCTCTGTGCCAAATTTCACCTAGATCCTTTCAGCCGTTCTGGCGTGAAAGAGTAACAAACATCAATACAATACAAACTTTCGCTTTTGTATATTTATTTTTATTTTTTTTATTTTTCGCATAGACTTTTAAAAAGCGCTTACGAAAGTCAGATTAATACACTATATATTTAGTAAAAATTTACATTGATATGTCATAAAAATTAATAAGTACCTAGTCATACAAAATTTAAATAATGTTATTTACAATTTACAATGTCGTCTCTTCATAATAAAAATGTCATAATTTAATAATAAAATGTGAAAATAATAATTTTACTTACGTTTATAATATTATAGTATGATGTGATCAACTATTTATTTTTTATCACTGCCCGTTTTGACCAACAATACGTACGTACAGTTGTTTGTACGCGAAGACTGTCATATTAATCCACCATCACAGCCTATTAACGTCCCACTGCTGGGCACAGGCCTCCACTCTCGTTGGAAAGTGGGAATCAGAACTTAGACCCACCACGCTGCTCCAATGCGGGTTGGTGGGCTTTAACGACTATTATCATGTTACTGATAATAATAACCGGGACCGACGGCTTAACGTGCTCTCCGAGGCAACCGCCAACTTCCTAACTCCGGGCTAGTACTGAGAATTTCTAGTTTTGTTGTTTGTCCTTCAATCACGCTGCAACGGAGCAACGGATCGACGTGATTTTTGGCATGGGTATAGTTGAGGACCTGGAGAGTGATATAGGCTTTTTATCCCGGAAAATCAAGGAGTTCCCGTGGGAATCAAAAAAACATATTCCACGCGGACGAAGTCGCGGGCATCAGCTAGTATTAGAATAAATTGTGTAAACTATCTTAGGTGTTCCCAAAACTTTAGGCATTGTTGGTGAAAAAGGGCATAAAGATCTTAGCGGAATTAAGTTAGTGTTTGAAACGGGTATAGCTTCTACGCGGAATAGGACTATAGGACTAGGATTAGATAGGTATACAGTCATGCGGAAAATTCTTTGGAAAAATAACATTTAAATTAGAGTGACGCGTTATTATAATGTACTTTTTGCGTGTTTACTTCAGTAGCGTTTCCAATCGTGATGTAGAATTTGCATCGCAAATGTAAATTATGATGGAAAATATGGAAAGTACAGTACAATGCATCATATTGTTATGGTAAGTAGGTGAAACTAGGTTTTATCCGCTTATAATATTATTGGTAATGTATTATGTCACCGTAAAGCCGGGTCCGCTGCGCCTTGTTACGAACAAAATATTGTTTTGCTAACACGTTAGTGAAACATAATTTTATAACAGACCGTCCACTGCGATTTTCGAGTAGGTTTAGATTATTTTTGTTAGTAACATATTTTTTTTTTAATTTATTGATCAAGTACGTACAATCATAAAAACACCATCCTAAAAACCACAGAGTACTTTGTCTATATAGCTAAAAACTTTGACGTAGCGAGAATCATAGAGTAAGATCATACCGCTTATCTAAACCGAAAAACAAAGAGATTTGACGAGTTGTGCCTCTGGCGAGCACAGATACGAAATGAATTAAAGTTCCCCCCGGCCCCCCCGCAGGCGAACGCGGGGATGTTTTCCATCCGAGGCGGCAAACAAAAACACTTTCAAAACAGTTAGGCCACGCCCCCAAATAGCATGACCTTGGTTATAATAACACGTTTGTGTTAGCAAAACACGATAACAAGGCGCAGCGGACCCGGCTTAAGATTGTAAAAACCGTTAGATTATAATCTAACTCGCGAAATTGTAAACTGTCGAATGATTACAATATAACGGATTATTTTTCTTTAGAACCTAAGTGCCCTACACTAGGTACTTGATTATTTATGTCGAACCCTAACCTAACCTACAAGAAAGAGACAAGAAAACGTAAATACAATGAATATTTCAAAAATTGACACATAAAACATTGAACGGTTCACAATCTTTCGACTGTTTACAATCTATCGAAAAAAAGCGTTAGATTACAATCTTACGGTTTTTACAATCTTACGGTGACATATATTCAAATCAAAAGTGAATTTAGGCATCTTCTAGGCAAGCACGCTCCGCCTTAGGCTGCATCACTACTTCCAAGCAAGTCTGATTGCAGCCAAACGCTAGTCTATAAATTTAAAAAAAAGATGTCGGAATATGGTGGCAGCCATAATCAGTACGACAAAGATTTCTCGCGGGTCTCGATCGACAAACCGTTGTAAAAGGCACACTATAATAATTCGTACATGAGATAAATATCGCGATGAAGCTATCTGGGTTCGTTGCCCTATCGATACCATCGAACTTTTATTTGTCAAGGTGGTGACGCTGAATAAAGAGATTCAACCGGGACCTATTATTTTCCTCAATGGACATTGTTCTCGGTAAAAAATTTTTATATTACCTGTACGGTCAGTGGCGTGCACGACATAGAGGCATAAAAGCAATGCTTACCCTACTCCTGGTGGGAGGCTTCGGCCGTGGCTAGTGACCACCCTACCGGCAAAGACAAAGACGCGATTTAGCGTTCCGGTACGATGCCGTGTTCGTAAAATACCGATTTTATTGGTTTAAAAGCCCGATATGGGTTCAATATAACTGTTATATTATAAAACGCCCATCAGGTTAACCCGATACCAACTTAGACTGCATCACTTACCATCAGGTGAGATTGCAGTCAAAGGCTAACTTAGGCGTAAAAAAAATGGCACGTTCATCAGTTCCGACAACGACGAGGAACTATAAAAACATTTTCTTCCGTATATTGAGTCTTAAAACTTGTCAACCCAACTTGCCTATACCAGACGAAACACCTAAGGCTATAAAACCAACTATATAACCCGCATATTGCGGCCATGACGTCCGCGAAACTAATGAAACAATAGAGTGGTAATGACCACATAAAGTGTTACGTAGAAATACCTGTCAACCGTAAACTAAATATCCGTCGATTTAATTAGGTCTTGGCGAATTTTGAAACGCTGGTTCAACTTTAAATACAGCTGTGAATTCTGACGAAAGTTGTTTCGGTTTTGGTCATTAATCCGATTTACTTTCACCTATTGATTAAGCTTCAATGAAATCTATTACTCTTAAATTAAATACTCTTTAATTATTAAACTGCAATGCAAAAAATACAGGTAAAGAAAATAATATCCATCCTCGAATCCAGTGACCCACAAGTCGGTGTAATACTTGTAATGTTGCGTATGTATTGTATTGCTTGAATATTGTAACCTCTTTCTTTTTTTGAGAAAAGAGCAACTGCTGAGTTTCTTGCCGGCTCTTCTCAGTAGAACCAGCTTTCCGAACCGGTGGTAGAGTCTTGACGTATCATAAGTGACACAAGTTGTCCTATGTGACACAAAAATAAATCATTTATCATTTAATAAGAAGAAAGAAGTAGAATACAAAAAGCGGTCTTATCGTGCAGTTAAGACATCTCTACCAGGCTATTAGCATTAAAGCCCTGTGGAGCGTAAAAGGGGGTTTTTAAAAGCAGTATATCCATCAAACGGTGACATTATGTATGCTTGTAGAAATAATTTGCTGTTTTCAAGACCTTTATGCAGCCATTGACGCATCTCAAAACACAATTTAAAAAAAATCTCTGCATTGAAATTTATTTTAAACATACCTCTTAATTTACCCCTTAAAGCAATTTTTCTCCTTATTGAAACCAATAATTAGGTCTAGGAATATAAGATAAAATTCATATTTCTAAATCAAACACATTGTCGGATTGATTTGTATTGAAAAGTAAATATTATTATTTTTACAAATGGTTTCATGCATTTTTGCGACATGCGCTTGCTCGATTTCACCCCCCCGCGCCTGTGTTTTTCATCTCGTGAGCTCACAGCGCCTTAAGAGAAGTTAAGCAGATTCGACTACGGTTTACTGTCGTAAAAGGAAAAGGTGACTGACTGACTGATCTATCCACGCACACCTCATACCACTGGATGGATCGGGCTGAAATTTGACATACAGTTGTGACGTAGGCATCGTAAGAGAGGATTTTTTAAATTCAATCCCTAAAGGGATAAAATAAGGGTTTGAAATTTATATAATAATCGAACTTAACGTAAGCGAAGCTACTTGCAGAAGCTAGTTAATACTTAAAACATATATATATATCGGATATATACTTTTTTTCCTGTTGAGATTTTTTTCCTGATTTGATTTGTAGTAGACTCGTACATAGCAATGGAGAAGTTTCATAATGTTGTGAATATCATATTTAACACAACGGAAGTAAAATATAGTTTAAAACTAATAAATCAGTGTTTTTTTTTAATCCATCAATAAATGACTGAGAAATGATGATTTAAAAGTTTAATTATTTAATGTACACCGATTGCTGTATCTTACTGGAGTGAGAAATTTTGTGAGTGAGTTTTAATACCTGACTAGGTATTAAAACTCACTCACAAAATTTAAAACTCTAGGTATTAAAACGCACTATTTAATACTTCAAAATTATCTTCACACACAAAGTGCTTAGAATTAAATTCAATTAAGTCACGTTAAGTCCATTTATTTCTTTTATTCGGCTTTATAAAGTCGGTTGATAGGGAATTATGACGTCACGTCTACCGTCTTGCAAGCGCAACTTTGAAGTTCCATAACTTTTTCATTTGTTGAGATATTTTAATGATTCTTTCATATTTTTGTTTTATTTTGTCTTAATTTTCATAATAAATTAAAAAAATAGGTAAACTTCTCCATTACTTAATTGTTTTGTGTATATGGAGAAAAAGCTAATTACAGTCTGCCCGCGTTAAGAAAATAGTGATTCATCTCTGTCGGCAGGCTGCCACGCCAGAAAGTTTTTGATTTCTTGCAATTTGATTGGTCAGGAGGCGTCACGAACACACTATAGTTAATCATAAATCAGAGAATCTAAACGTAAGGGCCTACACGTAATAAACTTTCCCAAGCAAATGAATACGACCATTATAACGCCAGTGTTATGCCACCAATTATCACGATGCCACCAAAATACACATAACATAGGCAATTTACGAAATTTCAAACTTTGTGTTCTAATGACTATAATAGATGAAAGGCGTCGTAATATAGCAAGTGGGCGGTACTATGATACCACATTTAAGGTGCATGATAACCTTCGGTTGGAGCATTAAATATTAATTGGGTCATGGGTAGTGAATAGAATATATGAACATACTAGATGATTCCCGAATCCCGCGACGTCTTCCGCATGGATGTAGGTTTTAAAATCCTGGGGAATACTTTGATTTTCCAGGATCATAACTCAACAGCTAAGTATACCTATGCAAAATCACATCGATCCGTTACTCTGAAGCGGCGTGTTTGATGGACAAAACCAATAAGCCAACAGATAATAATATAAAATATAAGTAGCATACAAAATTCTGATATCGTGAGATATTTTGGTATATTTCGGACTTTACGATACAGTAATACCTACCATTTTACAGTTCTACTGTAAGTTCTAGTTTGAAGGACTGAATATTTTATCTTAAAGAGTTGTCGTTAGGAGATAACGAAAGGAATTCCTATCTCATTTCCTGTTCATACCATCAAACTTTCAAAGTAATTTCTGATTAACAAATGAGTCAAAAGGTAAGCGCTCATAGTTTCGGTCCGCATCGCAAATCTTTTGTTACGTACCTAGTACAAATTGTTTTGAAAGACAAATAAACTGCCAATTGTTTTGATTTAATGTGGTGTAGGTGTAGTTACATCATTTATAGCCCTAGCACATTCATGCGGTATATCTCTTGCTTACAGGTAGATAAATAATCAAAGATCCCATGCGATACATACCTACACGCAATGATTTGTATGTACTCAGTAACAAAAACCACGAGATAGCGTTATCGCGCTGATTATGCTTGGACTACTGTTGAGTCATATATTATAACAATATAGGAATATTCTGCTGGTGCTAAAAAGATGATATCACAATACTTACTCATCTTTTAACATGCTAAATAATAATTGTCGCCTTTATTTTTAAGAATTAGTATGCAGACTGTTCTCTCGACACGCTGCAAATACTTAACTACTGTACTTAACTTTTAGTATGGGTAATGGGTATTATGAATGTTATTTTTATTGGAAGCATTTTAGGTTCGTGGCCTCTACTTGGTTCGCTTTTATAGGCTAAGATCTCGCCGTCGTCTTAACCCACAGACGTGTACTGCTGGACAAAGGTATCCTGCATAGATATCCAGAGGTCAAAGTCTTTTGCCATTTGCTTCCAACGTCTTCTGCTGGACGAAGGTCTCATGCATGGATATTCACAGCTTATCTTTTGCCGTTTGTACGTGTAGTATTATTATATCTGTGCCGTTTGCTTCTAACAGCTCCTAGCTTCTTGCTTGAAGGAGTCGACCAATGTTACGCTTGTGCGAAGCTGCCATTCAAGCACCTAAGGAATAGCGAGCGAATAGATAGCAGCGAATATAACAGCTGGTACAGTCAAAACATGACATAATATGTGAGATGTCCTACATGGAATTATAGTAGCACAAAGTTACATGACCCGGTGGCTGAAATTGGAACTAATTTTTATGCCTGGTTTATTTTATGTTTTCATAGATGCTAGCGACGCTGTCACAAGTCAGAAAAGTTTGTCGGACTATAATAAATTGACTATTGAGTAACGCCTATCGGTTCCTAGAAGTTTGGAAACTACTTGACTAAAATCTACTCAGTAGTAGAATATTATTAAAGTTCCGTTTCATAAAAAGGATTTATGACAATTTGCCACTTTTACTGTTGCCGTTCCACTAAATGAAGAACCAACATACCTAAAACATTTTTTCTTATTGGAAATTATGTAGGTATTCTTATTTATCTTTGAAATAGTTTTCGTGATACAAATTCATATAAATAATAAAATATGCTTAAAGAGTAAAGTACCTACTGCTCGGTATGCAGTTGCCCTTTTTATCTTACCAAGGATTTACATACTAATGGATATTGAGACACCCACGTAAATATGACAATCGCATGTTTCCGTGAAAACAAGTGTCCTTTTACGTTTATATAGAACAAGGTTTTGTTAAATAGTTTTTAAGAAAGTTGACCATCTTATTAAATTACCTACACACTGATCTTACTCGTGTTAAGTGTAGGTACTACTTACACCTATATTATGTACAGATTGATCTTAAAATTTTGAATTATTTACTTTAACTCAGTGCAGAAACTATGCAATCCTGCTTACTTCTAGGGAATTTATTTTTACCCAAATGAAAAATTTGCAAAATATTATTTCAGCCCTACGCATTACCATTTTAGGGGGAACCATCTGTCATCAATAGATAAGCTAGGCTTTTAGATAAATATATGACTTTTGGGGGTTCTGACAATAATTGTGAATTTGTGACATACTATAAGGTCGATGAAAAAGGTAGCTCCCACTAGTAAGTAGATAAGTAACGATTTTTGACAGCAACAATCAAAGTTAATGTCTTTAAAAATAAACCGGCCAAGTGCGAGTCGGACTCGCGCACCGAGGGTTCCGTACAAACCTGTAGTAAGTTTTAAATTAAATGTTTTTTTTAAATATTTGAGTTGATTGAATGAAAGGTAAATTGCGATTTACGATTAATGACGTATTAAAAAAAAACTACTTACTTGATCTCGTTCAAACCAATTTTCGGTGGTAGTTTGCATGGTACTGTACAACATATTTTTTTTTTAGTTTTATCATTCTCTTATTTTAGAAGTTACGGGGGGGGGGACACACATTTTACCACTTTGGAAGTGTCTCTCGCGCAAACTATTCAGTTTAGAAAAAAATGATATTACAAACCTCAATACCATTTTTGAAGACCTATCCATAGATACCCCACACCTATGGGTTAGATGAAAAAAAAATTTTTGAGTTTCAGTTCTAAGTATGGGGAACCCCAAAATTTATTGTTTTTTTTCTATTTTTGTAAGAAAATCTTAATGCGGTTTACAGAATACATCTACTTACCAAGTTTCAACAGTATAGCTCTTATAGTTTCGGAAAAAAGTGGCTGTGACATACGGACGGACAGACAGACAGACATGACGAATCTATAAGGGTTCCGTTTTTGCCAAATTTGGCTACGGAACCCTAAAAAGGTATTCACCTTTTTAGATAGATATATATCACGTAGGTACAAGAACCCAGACCCAGTTGACCCAGAAATGGTATGATCTAAAAAACTCTAATACAGCAATATCCATTGAAAAAAACCTCTTCGAATATTAGGTACTTTGATACTTTCCAGCGTCTAACATACGAGTAAAAGCAAAGGTTATAGGTAGCGTGCGAAGGTCAAACGCCACTCAACCTGATTTAAAATTCTAATCTAGTCGTACTTCAGGTACCTACCTACTCCAGTATGAAAGTTTCCGCCTGGGAAAAATATTCGGTACTATGATGCTAGTTCCTAGACACAGTTAAGTAACTAGTTAGGATTCAGTTTCAGACCCAACCACCCACGTAAATGGCTAAAATATTACTAAGTTTTCTAGTAAGTAAGCGTATTGTAGATTATACTCGTATTATTTGAGGAACGAATTCCCTAGCTGTGACAACGCATATCAGTCGATTGCGATTGTTAAGCAACGTTGACCAAAGTCGGTAACTGGATGGGTGACCAAATTTGAATGTTTAAATTTGGCCTTTTCGTTTCCTCCGTGCCTCGGAGAGCACGTTAAACCGTCGGTCCCGGCTATTATCACTCAAATCTGATAATAATATTAACAAAACCTAAGAGTTTAAATACTCTTAGTCGAGTCGTATGCGGAAGGACGTGGGAACCCACCGCATTAATATTCGAAGAAAACTCCTACCATTATGTGATTAATAGAATGGGGAATACGACGCAGAGAGAGAGAGAGACTGATCGTATTTGTGTGGTTTTGTAAACTTGTTTGGAAAATAAATTGAAATTGAAAAAATACATTCGTGCCCATCAAAAGCAGTATTTCAATAAAGTGCAGGGGGCTTACTACCACCGCTTAAGTAAAGCAGTATTACTTTAACATTGTAGACGCTCTTGTTTCAGAAAATATAATCCTTTTTCATATTATAAATATGAAATTTCGAAATCATACTGCTTCAATCGATGGTTGTAAGCCCACAGGTTGGGGCGTAGGCAAAAGAAGGCATTAGTTTTTGAATCATTTCATCAAGCACTGCACGTGCCCACCCAGTGCGTCTGGTTCATCGTTTCACACTTTACCAAATAAATATTTGCTCACCCGATGCCTTTTAGAGAGCACAATATACATTTTTCATTCAAAGTTAATGTAAAACGTAAACTCATTGAAAAATCTTATTACCATGTGAAGTAATAATTTAAGTAATCCACTTAAATGACAAGGAAGCTTGGCAATAATTTGCTCTAATGGCTCTGATAGTTCCTTAGTTAAGATGATTTGTGAGGTGGTGATAATGAAAAAAAAACCCCCGGCTGAGTTTGTTGTGGACTCTTCTCAGACCAGGGCGCGTTGGGAACCCTCGTAGCTTTAGTTTTAAGATACCGTAACCGATTATCACCATCATGTTTTTTTAAGTAAGTAATTTTTAATGTCAATAAGTGTACAGCTACAGTGTACCTATCATACTAATATTATAAATGCGTAAGTCACTTTGTTTGTTGGTTTGTTGGTTTGTTGGTTTGTCCTTCAATCACGCCCGGCAACGGAGCAACGGATTGACGTGATTTTTGACATGGGTATAGTTGAGGACCTGGAGAGTGACATAGGCTACTTTTTATCCCGGAAAATTAAGGAGTTCCCGCGGGAATAACAAAAAACTTAAACCACGCGGACGAAGTCGCGGGCATCAGCTAGTATTGAATAAATGATATTGACTATTGACTATTGATTGTAGCTAAAGATGTACTTATTTATAGTCCGACAAACGTATCTGACCGGTGACAGCGTCGCTGGTATCTATGAAAAATAAAAACAAAAACTAAACAGGCATAAATTTTGTTCCAATTTTGGTCACCGGGTAAGATATGTTTGCGGCACTGAATAACTAGATGATGTCCGCGGCTACATCCGCGTCGGTTAAGGTTTTTAAAATCCGACTCGCTCCCTACGGCCCCGGTGGTTGCATCAAAAATGGTAAGGTTGCAACAAAAAACAACCGTTTTCGTTTGTTTCCGTTAACGTACAGGGGCAAATGACACTTGATCTGTGTGAAAAAGTTACGTCTCCCCGTTTTATGCGACCACGCCAAGGCTACCAGGGCCGAGCCCGATAGCACATTTTTTTCCATCTACCCCCGTAACGGGGCAGAGGTACCGAGACAGATGGCAGCGAGTCGAAAATTCATAGGAACTTTGGATAAAAAGTGTATGATTCACCAGGTTTTTAATTATGTCACGGAACTAGCGAACGCCCGCGGCTTCGCTCCTGCAACTCTTAAGCGAAAATATAAATCCTCTTTCTTCCTCGAAATTTCTAAAAATCCTGAAAATATTATATTTACCAAAAAGTCTCAAATAATTATTTTACAGTATTACTACCATCGCATCGCATAAAGCAGTATTATTTCAACATGACACTTACGTCACGTACCTTGACGTCCCTAAAATAAGGGTTATAATTCTAAAACACGAACGTCAACAATATTTTTAAAAATCCGTTTTGACAGATGGTAGTATGCCCCCTGGCATATAGTTTGATCTTTAATTAATTGGTAGACAAATTGCTTTGTTCCAAGATTCTTAATACGTTAATAGTACAATTGTGATAAAGTCTCCGATTGCGTGCCCTTAATTGCTTGTAACCTATCAATTTGTCATTATTGGACACAGTATCTAAATGATGACCCGAATTCGATAATGAAATGACCATTATTATTATCTTACTTAAGATAAAATACTTTGCTACCTATTCTAAGGGTAATTTCACACTATTAAAGCACGGTTAATGAACTTGAGATCAATACGCTTGAAAGCCTTTGTTTTTAATCCACTAAAAGTTAGACCTTGTCTGCGATATCACCTGATGGTAAGTGTCGATGCAGTCTAAGATAGTAGCGGTCTAACCTGTAATCGGCATGGCAGTAAGATTAAACCCATAATACGGCATACCCCTATTCGGTTTCTACACGGCCTCGTACCAGAACGCAAAAACGCTTGGCGGCACGTCTTTACCGGTAGGGCGGTAACTTCATTTTGACCCTGCACTTAATAACTGTCGTTTCGATTAATTGTATTATGAGGTAAGAGAGAGTACACCTAGTATGGGTTTTGAAATAAAAAAGGATTCAAAAAGCCGGTTCCGCGAATTTTTGATATGCATGTTTATGTAAGTTTAGAAACTATCCTTGTGTCTGAAGCACTGTAATAAAATTATAAAAAATTCAGTGCTTTTATGCTCCTATAAACTGCACGCCACAGTATCCAAAAAAACACGCGTTCTCAATACGATTACGATGGTTCCTTATCAAGATTTGCAAAAACGGCGGTTTGGGCCCACCCTGAAGTAGGTACGCGTCCGCTATTCCAAGTTCGTTCAATTATAGTCATTTAGCCGAAAAACCACGTCAGAGCAATTAGGGACATGCAGCCTACCTAACGGTGGATATGTTTAAATATCTATACAGTTATGATTATAATATTAAATGCGCAATAAAAATATTTTTATGAGAGACACGAGACCAAGATGAGGGAAAGATACTTTTTTAAGTACGAAGTTGGAGTAGACGCATACAAGGTTATAATAATATAATATGTGCCTTAGATTTCCGTGGGTTGGAAATTTAGGAAAAAGGCCTTGGCTGTGGTTATTTTGCCAAGCCTTTACCGATTTTCGTTCCAAAACGTAGGTATTTGTTACTTATGTAAGTTACAAAATGATCAACTTTAAATAATTTTAGTATTCGAACGTAATAAAATACTATTTTTATTTCAATTCAATAGAAGTGCTTTTATGCCTCGTAGTGACATAAAAGCACTTCTTACCCTAGTTCAAATAGCTCAATATTGAATACCCATTTCTCCATTATGAGCTGCTAAATAATCCAGAATCTGAATTAAACTTATCAAAAAACTAAATTGGCATAAAAAATTGTTCTTATTTTGACAACCGGGCCAGATAGGTTGGTGGGACTATTCATACTTAAATACTTCTTCTTATCCTTCGCTTCACTCGCCAGAGGCGTCTTTACCTATGGTGCAGGGTGTGCGTTGCACACGGGCGCAGCGGTCCTAGGGGGCGCCGAGCGCCGCTCTCTACGGAGCCCCACTCGGCGCGCGTTTCGCCGGCCGCGGCACTTTCATGACCAACTTAAAAAGAGCTCCGCTTGGCATACATTTTGTATAACATCTGGAGCTCTTCTTATATTTATCGAATTACACCAAAGCAAGGCACGCCACGAGCGGCTTTTACAATATAACCTTATTTCTCAACATGAAATAAACCTTAAAACACATAATTAAAGATTATATTTGGCGCAGTAGTGAGTGTCGCAACTCGCATCGCTCGTGCCGGCACCGGCGGCAAATTTGACAGTTTGTGGTAACTAGATGTGCTGTTAGTAACAGCAGATCAAGTTCAGCACATCATTCTGACCGCGCGCTTATCCGGGGCGCTAGGGTAATGTTTGCACACGGGCGCTACATGGGCTAGAGACGCCTCTGTCACTCGCCTAGTACAGATAAATACGTAACCTATATTCGGCGAGGCTTCTATCGAAGTTTCCGCTCTTCGTTAACGTCGAAGCTCGCAATTTGTCGGTGCGGTAAAGCGGTGCATTATCTCACGGCAAGACTCGAGGAGCGATAGGCTGACAAGATAATACGAAACATGCTCAGTGCACGCGTCCATTCTCATGTGTGATCATAAACCAAGCCTAGGTGCGCCTTGGAGCTACCTATTTTTTTTATTACGAGATAGGCTTGCGCTTGACGACAATCATGCTAAGTGCAAAGCAGTGATGAGATCTAGGGTGCAACGCTCTTGCCTAAAAGCAATGGTTGGAACGCGCTTGCCTAGAAGATGCCTATTCACTCTTGCCTTGAAGGTACTAAGACACCTTAGGTTCTAAGGTACGTAGATGCAATTGGGATGTTGCCTATGTCAAAAATAATGTATTTCTTACTGATTTATTAAATAGATGGTCTTCCAAAAGACCTAAAATTCAGTTAGTTTTAAGTTTCACACAAAATCCCATTTTGGCTTTGAAAAAAAGTTGCTGATTGGCTAGTTGTCTATTTAGTAGGAACTTTTTACAAACGTAAATACGTACGTGCCAGAGACTTCTTCATAAACTTGAAACTTAGGTGCACTTAGAAACTTATTAGGCGTAACGTTTACAAGTATCTTTCTGATGATTAGGTATAGCAACAGTAGAATCGCCTGATCTCTTCAGTCGTATCAGATTTTCTGTCCCATCGGGCAATGAGAGTAAAGGAACAGAGAGTGCACCTGTGTATGCGCACACACTTGTGCATTATTATATCTCCCGCGCAGATAGATCTCTCTGGAGATAGGTCGCCGTGGCCGAAATTCGGTCGGGAGGAGTGAGGACATTATTATTGCTACAGCTAAGTAATTTAATGTGCTTAGTTACATAAAAATATCTGCCTTTCATACAAATATTATAAATGCGAAAGTGTGTTTGTTTGTTGGTTTATTAGTTTGTTGGTTTGTCCTTCAATCACGCCGCAACGGAGAAACGGGTCGACGTGATTTTTGGCATGGGTCCGTATAGTTGAGGACCTGGAGAGTGACGTAGGCTTCTTTTTATCCCGGAAAATTAAGGAGTTTCCGAGGGAATCAAAAAAAACTTAAACCACGTGGACGAGGTCGCGGGCATCAGCTAGTACATAATATAATAAACCATTAACCAATTGTCTTTACATGTAGTTATGGGTTTTGTAATTGCCCTTCCAAGTAAAAGATCGTAAAATACTTTCGAACAAGTACAATAAAAACCAAGTAAAAAGTTGTTTGTACATAAATAAATAATTAATTAGTTAAGTATAACTCATAAGTAGGTAGATACATAATGATTATGGTTCGCAGAATAAACCTCTCAAAATGCTCTTAAATTTTACGACTTTGTATCGATTCTCGGCTTTTATCGACATTCGACGCATAATTTTATGAGAATTCCACTCTAAAGACCCCAACGTCTTTATTATTATGTTATCATCGGACATATTTCGCGGGGAAAAGAAAATAAGGACTAATCGGAAAAGTTACCTCGTCTGTCTCATTCTAGCATACGTCCTTACGAGTATACTGCTCGCTCTTTCGCTCTTTCGTAAAGATATCGTGCAGTATCCCTAACAAGGTGAATACTGGCGGTAAAATTACGAGGCGGTGAGATTGTTTCTAGAAATAGGGTTGCTACTCAGTCTGTATTTCATAGATTTGGTCCTACTCGTCCTCTTTAGCAAGGACGGGTCACCATAGTGGGATTGCATTGTTGAAACGAAGCTTCTATAGCGCCGCTGTGCGCTCGGCTACCAGTGAGTAGGTATATCAGAGGAAGAACGTCACCGACCCGTTAGCTTCCCCCTCAATTATTTACACAACGTGTACCTATAAGCACTTCCACCCCTTTTATTAGGCGTTTGTATGAAATGTATAGTTTAGTTTATTAACTAGCTGTTTTATCTTATTGTATGAATAAACTTGCTTTGCTCAAATGGAATTTCTACAGGGTGGGAGTTACATAAATATAGAGAAAAGTGAACGTCAATAATCTACCTAAATTGAATAAAACATTATTTGGTTTGATTTGATTTGATCACCTACATTTAAAACCAAGCTGTTTAAGCTGTACCTACTTACCTACGTTAGTATTCCTGGCGGTTAGTGTTTCCTTTTGCTTACTCAGAAATTAACATAAGAGTCAGTAACGAAATGATTTATTTCACGTAGGACCACTTGTGTCACGTATGAAAATTCAAGACTGCCCCCGATTCGGAAAGAAAATTATACTGAGAAGAATAGCGAGAAAGACAGCCGTTGCTCATTAAAAAAAAAAGAATATTACAATATTTAGCTAATATACATAATGGCACAATAATTACACAGACTTGTGGGCTGCAGAATGCGAAGCCAATTTCTTCCATGCAACTTTGTCCTCAAGAAATTTGTTTGGTGACAAGTGACAACCCTATCTAGCGAGCAAGAGCCGCGATAAGTTGGCGCCACTGTACGTTGAATTCGTAATTCTTACTTCAGAGAACTCAAACCGGACGCGACGTCGCCGCACGATTTGTCGGCAACCCTTAACGTGCCTTAACGCTGCACACTGCGTTTTAATGAATAGACAATAATATATTGCGTTTAATATAGATAGGTTTGCAAATTGTTTTACGTTGTCTTTTGTTTGTGGAATAAAGCCTCCTCTTCATCTTAGAACTTTATGCAAATTCCAGTAAAATTACAATACCATTAATGTCATTTAAAAATATTTAATTAATACTTACTTGGAGACAAAGTGTTAGTCCACTTGCAATAAAAGCTAGATTTGGAAACTCCCTTCCACTCTACTTATACTGCATTGTAATTATTATTTTTTTAACTTTGGCACAAAATATCGTCTTAAAACTAATAGAAAAAAGTGGACAAAGGTAAATATTTTCGAGCGAATGCTTACGCCGAGCGAGAGCGTGAATCATCCGCTTGACAAACAATTACAATTTTCTTACACTATCGGGGAGCTGGACTCTGGGATGAAATAAACACGGGATAGGAAACTTAAGAAATTGTATGAAATCACGTTCGGCGACCCAATTATTGATGTATGAAAAAGTCGATCACTACGACAACACAATAACATAATTAATGGAGAAACTGCCACAGTTCAATGCCACAGGCCGCGGCTATAGGATATAGTCAATATCACGCGTCCTGTGGTTAATTCGTCCAAGATTTGTGACTTAGATAAAAATTGACGTGAATGTCTGTTTGTCCCCAGATGGCGTAGCGTAATGGAGGGCGAGTGCACGGAGGAGGGCTGGCTGCTGGTACGAGTGCACGTGCCCGAGCTCAACGTGCAGAAGAGCCTCCAGTTCTCGCGCGACCAGCTCGTGTGGGACGTCAAGCAGCAGTGCCTCGCCGCCTTGCCTAAGGTCTGTACCCTCTATCTTTCTTGCCTAAGGTCACTACCTACCCCATCTTTCTTGCCACATATTACAACTTAGTGTAATTAAGGCAAGAGAGTAGAGGAATCTCCTAGGCAACTTATTGACTTTCGTGTGACGTGTAGGACGTCAAGCAGCAGTGCCTCGCCGCCTTGCCGAAGGTCTGCACCTACCTTATCTTTCTTGCCACTTAAACTTTAGTACCATTAAGGCAAGACAGCACATGCATGTATAGCCTAGGCAACTTATTGACTTTCTACAGGCGCCTCGCCGCCTCGCCGCCTTGCCTAAAGTCTGTACCTATCTTATCTTTCTTGCCACATAGTGTAACCCAGTACCATTAAGGCAAGAGAGCACATGAATCTCCTGAGCAACTTATTGACTTTCTACAGGCGCTTCGCCGCCTTGCCTAAGGTCTGTACCTACTCTTTCTTGCCACATAGTGTAACTTAATATTAGTACCATAAAGCCAAGAGGGCACAGGCTTCAGAAAGTTGCTCTTTTCTGATGCAAATTGCTAAAGCTACGGTTTCATAAAAACGCATCAGAGCGACAGTTATGTAGCGTCAATCGACGTCTCTGAAATGATTATAAACATGATCAAATTAGCGAATTAAAATATTTAATTAGGATTTTTAGACCATACTATGAAAAGGAAACACTCATAACCGCTCATTATTATTTAATCCGCAATTAATCTCACAACACGTCCGAGATAAATAAAATAGAGTTCCAGGACTGGTGTGGCCAGTTTTACACACCAGATTAGACCACGGTAGAGACAGTGTTGCCATGTACGACTCGCTTTAGTTTTTCCTTCTAACAATACCAAACCCCCTTTCCATGTTTCCTGCCACATATATCTCTTGTGGAGTGAATGGACATATTCTAGCAACCGCAATCAAACCTAGAGATTATAATAATTAGTTTTCTGCTAGTAAATATTAAGTAGTAATTACTAAATTTTAGTCTCCTCAAAGGCACAGAATAGTTAATGTCTTTAGTATTATATCTTTTCCACCTACCTAAGTCGTAACATATACGTTTCATCAATTCAAGAATGAGCGGCAAATCTAGTTTACTAGTCTAGATAATACAATATGACAAAAGCCTGTTATTTATTATATGACACTAATACGAAATTGTAATTGTAAACGATAAAGTACATAATAAATTAATAACCAATGTTGTAAGTGATGGAACAACCATTTATAAACTGTGCATTTATTCCGACACCTACTTTAATTTATTATTAACTGAGAATGGATTTCAAAACGAAAGTTGTCTATGAAGTTACATTGTTTATTTGTTTTAAGGGAAAGCTCGAAAGTGATTTTGCTTAAATTACCTATGAACTTAAATTGGAATTCCATTCGCAATTAATTCGACACCATGACTCTTGAAAACTTTCGATAGCGGGTATAGGGCGCGTTTCCACTAGAGATTGCGAGGAAAATGAAGAGTGTGAGGATGCGTAGCGGAGCTTGGAAACTTTGTTTTCGCCAATATGTGCGAGAATATAACTACGGTCTCTTTTGAGTTTGCTGTACTAGTCGGGCGAGTATTTAAACAAAGGCAAAGTTGACGCGTCAGGCTCGCCCGACTTCAACATAGTGTGTAGAAATCAAAATTATTTTTTACTTTACAGTGGCTTTGGAAGTCGGTTATTTGGAGAATTTTTATTTACATCTAATCAGAACGGCAATGCGACTTACACTAATTTAAAAATAAAATATTAAAAATAGTAAAATTATATTATAATGTATATAATATATTTTTACTATTTTTCATTACTTCTTGTAGCATACTCGTGTATTAATATTTACTTTTTCCACCCATGTGAGATATTTCTATCTCATATACCTAAATTCTATCTGTAAAAATTTGTAATTGGATTTATACTTATTCTTTGTATTTATCTATCCACTTATTGTATGTACGAGTAGCTGTAAGTTTTGCGAACAAAATTAAATTAAATTACTATTTTTAAACACTATTTTCTCGTTCGCAACCTTCGCACTCATCTCTAGATCCTTTGCGCATCTCTGGTGGAAACGCACCTTAAGGTTTGGTATTGTAATCAACATTGCTGGAGAGATATCGCATCTGTCCCTATCACTATAGTGATCTGATAAGCTTTACCTGATTGCGCAACATGGGTGCAAACACCGGGTGCAAATAATGAACTTGCTTGTTGTGACGTTATCAAGGAAGGTAGTTCTAGAAAGCAGTAGCCTGGAAGTTGTAACCGTATTGCGATAACCGCTATTGTTGTAATTGGTGTTATAACTGTTTATTTAAGCCCATAGTGAGACAATTTATGCCAACTACCCCACAAACTTATCCGACCCGGTGGCCAAAATTGGAACTAGTTTTTATGCCTGTTTAGTTTTGGTTTTTATTTTATTTTTCATAGATACTAGCGACGTCACCCAGGTCAGATAAGTTTGTCGGACTATACCTATATAAAACATGACAGCTTTTAAAACCAAAGAAACTAAATAATTAATATTAGGTATAGGTAATTCTATAGTATATTTTTTTTAGGGTATCGTACATACCTAAACGTATGAGAATGGATACACGAAATTGAGCTCTAATTCAATGCTGTTATGGGTTATTTTACTTTGAAGCCGAACTTTGACGATTTGATCGGCAATCCTTTCATGATTGCACCTCAGATAAGTTTGTCGGACTATAGATTTGATTCGTTGATTGCGATCATCACATTCAAACTTTGATGTTAAGTTGTTCTCAAAGTTTCTTCTTTTGTATTGCCAATTTACTTAAGCATAGCTCAGTTTGATCATTTATATTCGTAGGTATAATGAAAAATAGCTTATCAGCCAATCTGTTGGAAAAGCGCTTTCAACTTAAATTAGGATAACAGTGAAGTATTATTGTTTTCCTTAGAAATAATAATCTAAAGTACGCTTTTTTCAAGGAATTTCTTAACAAAATATGAAGCGTTTCCATTTCATAATCAATAGTGATGAGCGCTTTACAGGTATGACTAAATACAACGCGTAACGGTGCGACAACTGCATATGAAGCACATAATTGCACATTCCTTGCGCTGCACAATGCACATGAACCCAACATGAACATTTCCCTGAAGACCTCACTGGCCCAGTGGCGAGGCGAGCGCTTTGGTCCTTATCGAAAGTTCCCAGGGTCGATCATTGGAAGGGGTGATTTTGCTCCAATTGTATGAACACGTTCACATTGCGGAACAAACGTAGCTTTGACGAGGTGCTTCTTACAGCTCTGCTATTACAAATCGATTATGCGTTCAGTTCAGTGTGACGTGCAGCCTTGTTGTTGCTCACGCGACTTTACGTCGGTCCCACCGTCTGTCCAAGCCTTAAAATTAAACATCTAATTTTATCGCTTTTGACAGCGCTAGTGAAATGTACTTATTAATAATAAAGTGTACGCGGAAGCTAGCGGTTTCTAAGAAGCGTCAATTTCTTTGCGCATTAGAGCCCTACCACAAAAGTAAATTCCAAACGTAGAGTCGAGCGTATTTACCGTTAGGTTATTGACTCTTCGAAATATTTGAAAAGGTTTTAAAGTTGTCGTGATTGATACAAGCGGAAATCGCATGACTTTAACCACACAAATAAAACTTACAAAAATGTAGCCACAGTAAAAAATTTAAACACCGTAGGTACAACACGAAATCGAACAGTATACTTCTTTGATACTGTATTGAATTATTGTTCCGCATTATAGACTGGAACTCATAATGATCGTAAAAAAAAGCAACCGTAGCTGTTATCATTCAAAATTGGTACCTCTTTAAACGGGCTATAAAAGTAGCACATTGCTGAACTCCTCATTGAATGAATTATTATATCTTCGAATGAAGCGACTCATATAATTATGATAGAACTTCACTCTGTAAGTTCGTTTAGTCACTAAAAAACCGGCCAAGTGCGAGTCGGACTCGCGCACCGAGGGTTCCGTACAAACCTGTAGTAAGTTTTAAATTAAATGTTTTTTTTAAATATTTGAGTTGATTGAATGAAAGGTAAATTGCGATTTACGATTAATGACGTATTAAAAAAAAACTACTTACTTGATCTCGTTCAAACCAATTTTCGGTGGTAGTTTGCATGGTAATGTACAACATATATTTTTTTTAGTTTTATCATTCTCTTATTTTAGAAGTTACGGGGGGGGGGGGGACACACATTTTACCACTTTGGAAGTGTCTCTCGCGCAAACTATTCAGTTTAGAAAAAAATGATATTACAAACCTCATTATCATTTTTGAAGACCTATCCATAGATACCCCACACCTATGGGTTAGATGAAAAAAAAATTTTTGAGTTTCAGTTCTAAGTATGGGGAACCCCAAAATTTATTGTTTTTTTTCTATTTTTGTAAGAAAATCTTAATGCGGTTTACAGAATACATCTACTTACCAAGTTTCAACAGTATAGCTCTTATAGTTTCGGAAAAAAGTGGCTGTGACATACGGACGGACAGACAGACAGACAGACATGACGAATCTATAAGGGTTCCGTTTTTGCCAAATTTGGCTACGGAACCCTAAAAAATGATGAATGAATCATTGAATTTAATCTATACTTAATACTTTACTTTACTTATACTACTACAAATGCGAAAGGTTTGATTGGATTGGACGGATCTGGATAAAATTTGGCACGGAGATAGATTAAGACAAAACAGAACAGATAAGTCTGGAATAACACATAACACCTCTTTTATCTCGGAAAATGAAACAGTTCCCGCGGGAACCAATAACACTCAACCAGCGCGCGGTTTAATTGAGAGTACTAATAAAAACGCAACGGGCACAAATTCACTGTGTGAAAGGGCACTAACTTAAAATTAAGATGTGGACGTTCGGTTCACACGCTCGCTTTTTATAGTGAACAAACAGAAAGGTGATCAGATACTGTTGAACCTTCATTAGTCATTACTGAGCTCAGTTTTGCTCTCTATGTCTTCTTCCATTATTTGCACAATGATTAAAGATTCACTGAGAAATTTATGAGCGATTTATTACGATAAAAATATCAATAAAACAAAAACTTAGTTCAAAACATGAAAAAATATTCTCGCAAATAGAGTCGCGCCGCGTAACCTTTTAGGCGACGGGCGCGCGTAGTCTTTTCGGCGCCTACGCCACGGTTAAAACAAAAGCGTTTTGTTCAACAAATGACCCGCTGGGAATTTAAGTGTATGATTGGTTTTGTTTATAGTAACCTTAGAAGAGGCTACTTGAGACGAGAAATATTTACGACCAAAACACTAGAAACTATAAACAAAAATGTTTCAAGTGTCGTCGATTCGACACAGCGCGACCGCTTGAAGGTTAAATTGCACTCAAATCACGCACTTTACGCAGCAACTAAACAACTAATTTTTGCTATACAACTAATCACTCATTCCGCCTGCCACGATCACTCACGAGCTCACGATGACACCCGAAACCGCACGAATTGATCGTTTCATCTCCATTGAATTATTTTCATCTCTAATAATGACCTCCCGACCGAATTTCGACCACTGCGCCGGCCCATCTCCAGAGGGATTGGCCATCTGCGCGGGAGATGCACACACACAAGTGCACTCTCTGTTCCTTTACTCTCATAGCTCGATGGACCGGTGCAGGATTTCTAATAAATTATAATTTCTTAGTAATTTATTAATAACTGGATGATGGCCGCAACTTCGTCCGTGTGGATTAAGGTACCTATTGTGATTCCCGCAGGAACTCTTTCATGTTACAGGATAAAATGCGTTTAGTGTATCTCCATTCTAAATTTCAGCCGAATCGGTCCGGTTATTACGGCGTGAAGAAATAATAAACATGCAAAATTTTACATTTATCACATTAGTTGGAATAAGAAAAGATTTTAGCAAAACATTTTTTAAATTAATTGCAAAAATGAAGAATAAAATAAATACAGGAACGAAGTAAAACAATATTCTATTAGTAAGCTAATCTTTTTGGAATATTTTGAGTGATAGCCCAAGCAGACACATAGCAAAAGCAACAAGCAAAGTTTTATGACAAAACTTTTCTTCTAATTATTTTTATTCAACAAGAAAGGAACGATTTTTATTTCATTTTAAATCTTAGAACCAGTATGAATCCACGAATCTATTCTATACTAATATTATAAATGCGGAAGTTTGGATTTATTGATGGGTGTTTGTTATTCAATGAAACCTACGGCGGGTAACAGCGGAACGGATCTAGATGAATTTAGGCACAAAGATAGATTATAGTCTGGAATAACACACAGGCTACAATTTATTTCGGAAAATTTTCCACGGGATCCAAAAACCACAAACCACGCGGACGAAGTTGCAGACATCGGGTACAATAATGGTACGTCGACGTTTTAATTTATTCTTCGTTGATTCACGTTATCTTATTCAATTCTGGCGTGATTTTAGCGTGAAATATGACTCGCGACTGTGAACCCGTGGCTCCAAAATGCTAATGATGCAATTTGCATAAATTTGCAATATTTGTGCGAGCTTCACACAGGGTCGTTTACACATCTAATTAGACATGTAGTTTTGGGTTGGTGATACGAGCCTACTCGTGATTAGAACACAGAATAGGTAATAGTACAGATTAGAATCAATTTAGAGCGCGTTATTTGAACAGTAGATTATTATAATTACGTCTTATAGTATTTCTGAAATTTTTGTTTGCTTTTAACACATCAAACTAACCCGTGTCTTCTTGACAAAAATCAAATCCTATCTAATAGTCTTTGAGGGTTTTTCCTATTGTAAGCAAGATTATCTACTTATGTGTTTATCCATAACTTGTCTTCTTCTTCTTCTTCTTGTTTTCTTGGTTTTAGGCTTTCAGAAGTGCCAAAACCGCACATTGCATGAATATAGGATGATGAAAATTCAATCAAGAGATGCTGATATCTCTTTATCAAATTTAAATACCCGCTTCTAGTATGGAAGTTTGTATGAAACATTATGTAGTTGTGACATCATCAATTTTCAAGGCACTTTTTTCTTTAATCTATAGTTTAAAATGGTTATCAAACTTAAGACTAACCGAGGGTGTGAATTCTAGGACTTTTAGAAGACCGTCTATTTAATAATCAGTAAGAAAAAATTTTTTTTTGCCATAGGCATCATCCCTTGGAAGACTAGCAGTAGCAATACTTTATACCTCTAGATAGGTTCTTAAAACCAACATAATAATACAGCACTTGACACAAATTCATTTCTAAGAAACTCTTTAATAAGGCCACCAAACTCATTCGATTCAGTTGAAGACCGAGAATGAATTGCAAATCGAGTCAAATCAATCCAGTCTACTGTAAACTTAGTACGAGTTCGTACAACTCGAAAACGTTACATTTCGAATTTGGTTTGTAAAATCGAAGTAAAATGGACCTAAAATCACTTTGTTTTAAGATTCGATTTTATACATCTGCAGTTCCAACAGCCACGTATAACTGAATTTTCTTCTAAGCAAGAGTGAAATAGGCTTCTTCTAAACAATCGCAAATCAACCCAGGCCTTTTATCATTTCCATAATCCATAAGGCAAGATTGTCGTTAAGAATAAGCCTATCTTGCAAATTGAAATAAGTACTACAAAATTGTCGTCTTCTTCGTGTCAGTCGATATAGATTACGTTCACTGCGAGACATACCTAAATCGCTTGCAAGGGTTTCTTGCCACGGAACACGATACTGGCTGGACACACGACATACGATCGTCGACATACGATACGAAGTGTCGCTTGAGATCGTAACGAATAAATGACTTTAAAACGAAATTCTTGGTAGAACCTATTCATCAGAGGCACAATTGTCTAAAAATCGTAATCATTTGAGAGTCCAAAACGTATTACTCGAACTGACTATGGAGTTAGTTCGAGTAATACGTTTTACGTATAGAGTAGTGAGTTTTTGACATCAGGCATCTATGAACTCCTCAAACAGTTCGAATATATAAGTTTGAAAAACGTTTACGATTGCGATTTTCTTACACAATCGTGGGGCAGGTTTTTCGATATACGTAGTCAAGATGTATCATCATACTAAGGGCGCAGACGTCTGTCGAGAGCTCAATATAACGCCTCGACAGCCATTCATCGCAGGCTGCCTAATGAAACATCAACAAATGAATACCGTGAAGATATTATAATTTCAGATTCGATGAATGAATGAATGAATGATTTATTATTGGGCATTAAAGAATGAATAAGAGATTTGTTTGTATAAATGAGCTGAGATTGTCGAGTGAAATTAAAGTAGGAGTGAATTTTTCATGCTGCAATAGAGCTAGAAATAGTCATAGAAGTACCTTATTAGATAGGTAGAGATATTGTAGTAATTCTTCGTCACATTGATAAAGATAGATACGTGTCTAAATGATCTTTCGATCTTTTCGATCTTCTGATCTTCTTTCGATTTTTTAAATTTCTTTTCACAACGAATTCTTTAAAATAAAAAGTAAAATTATTTTGCCAAAATGTGGGTCATAGCCAGGCCAAGCTTTTCAGTACAACTTAGCGTTCGTATATGTACCTATTTTTTTTAATTATTTTCCTGTAACATTCCCCACAAAAGTAATTCACTGCATTTCTCTTATGCGCTGTGTTGTGAAACTTGGATACATTTCTGTGTAAAGCAGGGCCCTCGAGCCGTGGAGTTATGACCTAATTTTATTCACTAGGTATATAACTTCACGGGCCGTGTAATTAAAGTTGATGTTAAAGGTTCATATGAGCTAATTTCGAAAGTTAATTGCGTAAAAACAAGAACGCGAGGAATGGATTTATTGAGAACGTTGTATAACAGTAAAAATAACAATTGAAGTAGATGATGTCCCCCTATAGCCTATGTCCTCTCCCGGTATCGTACGTATCTTTCAAAACGGTTGAAAGGATGGGCCGTGAAAGCATAGGAGACAGATAGACGGACAGACGCACACTTTTACTTTTATAATATTAGTATTGGATTATCAAAATCAAGGAGAACATTGTGAAGAAATCTGCATGCGTGAGAGTTCACCATAATGTTCTCAATGAGGTGTGAAGTCTGCTGATCCGCACTTGTATAGTGTTTTCGGTGGCCTAAACTCCAAACCCTTCTAATTCTGAAAGAAAACCCGTGCTTCTTATCACCATCATATTTTATAAGTACCTGACTGGACGTCAATAAGTGTACATTGTACCTAAATTGAATAAATATATTTTGACTTTGACTATGACTTCTTACTTGACTGGCGATACATATTGGATGAATAGTAAAAATCCTCAAATAAAAAAAGCGCTATAAATAAATAATGAAAGGATTTTTAGCATTAACATCTTTTCTTTTACACCTTATTTATATTTATAAGACACAGCGGTGTCAATGACTTTGATTTTAGACCTATTTCTGAATCATCAAATATGGTTAGTAAAAAACGTAGACTCGAAACTTTATCTCGACTGTCTTTCTATGTTTGTTCCCTATTTTTAAGCCAACTTGCCTTATCTTCATTGTGTAAGTATGTTCAAAATTATATGGTGCCTTCCTTGAAGCTTATCATGCTATAATGTACTGCCTAATAAACCTTATCGTAACCGGAATACGCTTTTATAATTTATCTTTGCAGTAAATTGCGAAATTAGGCTTCTCGCTGTCCATCAGAAGACTTTATTTAACATCTTTTTGTCTTATAACATTTAAACTAGCTTCGCTTGGGTTTTTATTTTAGATCTGGTGACGTGACGGCTACTTTAATTAAATTCCTCTACTAGATACTAAATTAAAGTTTTGTAACACATGAATTTCTCCGAAGTAAAACTCTGAACTCACTCAAAACTTCATAAAAAAAGTCTGGAGGACGGAACCGCTGTAGATGTACTAAAATCAAATCTCAAATTTGAAAACGTTACGCGGCCAAATATTCAGTTGCTTTAAGCATTGATGTAGAATTTTAGTACCTTTACTTTAAGTTAAGCTTCTCTAGTCTGTTAAATAAATGCACTGTGCTGCTACAGAATCTTATTATTTATTTAACTTCCCTGTGCCTTAAAAGGATGCTAATCAACTGCTCTTTGCCGATCTAAGAGTTCTAAGACTTTCAAAAATCATAACAAAATCATAACATGTAAAAAGAAATTTAATATTTTCTTGCTATAATTATTTTGTGTTAAATTTATTATATCTACTTATTACAAAATAAATTAAAATTAACAGTATAATCCAAAATTATTAGCCAAACAAGGTAAAATTAAATTTGATCGTTACAGCTAACATGTCAAAAGTCATAACCTCGAATATATTACACTATTAAATCTAGTCAATTAATGTTCCAAAAATCCGAACCTAATAAAATATAATGGACTCTATGAAACACCTTCAAACACCGTTCAAAATAATAGCAAAGAAGATAAAACTTATCTCAAAAGATATACTAATAATAAATCAAGGTTATTTATAGAAGAGTCAAGAATCTCGAATGCCTCGAGGACTGGTCTACCAGATCCGATCAATAGCTATCGAGTTAGACGAGTTCACGATGAGGCTTCAGATTTTATCTAGGCCTATTAGAAAGACAGATGACCTAATATAGGTCTAATTACAGCGTTCATGCTCTATAGTGAGGCGAAATCGATTTGCGTTGATCGATGAATGGTGAATACACGGGAAGTTTATGTGTGACAAGACCCTCTTGATTGATTGCAAGTAGTCAATCAAGAGATTATAGTCCCACAAACTTGGCCCGACGGCCAAAATTGGAACTAGTTTTTATACCTGTTTAGTTTTTGTTTTTATTATATTTTTCATAGACACTAACGACGTCACCGCTTCAGATAAGTTTTTCGGACTACACTTATATAAAACATGACAGCTTTTATATCCAAAGAAACTAAATAATTAATGTTATACTTGGTACCAAAAATGCCTTAATTGACAGAACTATTAGTAAGTAACGAATTCTTAATAAGTATATTATGCGACATAAAAAGAACAGGCATATGCCAATTCTGGATTACGTAACCAAGAATAATCCTATAGTATATTTTTTTCAATACAATTTATTTTAAGATCAGATTCTATAATCTGATATTGATACCATTCCTAACTTTAAAAAAAATACAAGGAAATATGACGTCATCAGAATATTAGCTTAGTTAAGGTGTTTTACAGGTTAGTTATAAATTCCAATATAAACTAATTACCCGATGCTGTGACTTGTGACGTATCTTTACAATTTGCATTTCACGATACTACTGAAATAAAACACGTCGTCAAGATAGAGAAAGGTTAAGTACAAGTTGGCGTAGATGACGTTTATTTTCACGGTAGTAAAGGTACTAATTTAACTACCCGATGTTGTGACTTGTGACGTATCTTTACAATTTGCATTTCACGATACTACTGAAATAAAACATGTCGTCAAGATAGAGAAAAGTTAAATCCAAGTTGGCGTAGATGACGTTTATTTTCACGGTAGTAAAGGTGCTAATTTCCTACCTCCATGTGGTAAGGAGCCCACGCAGCGGTGGGCGAGACAGGTACGTCAACGGCCGTAAATCGCAATAAATGCGGCATTAAAACATCATCTATCCGGTCCTACGGCGATAAATATGTCTCTTTTGCAATGCTCATGCATAATATGATTTTTGCCTTGCAAATGCGCTTCTGTAGGTGCGGTGCAGTAGGTTTTGTATAAGTAAGATGTGTACGCACATTGCTTTCAAACGAGATGATTCCTTGTTAGTTACTCTTCTTGGTTGTGGGCACAAACATGTATAGTTCGACAAACTTATCTGATCCGGTGACGGCGTCGCTAGTATAGCTATGAAAAATAAAATAAAAACAAAAACTAAACAGGCATCAAAATTAGTTTCAATTTCGGCCACCGGGTCAGTTTGTGGGAGTATACGAGAATTCCTGTGCTGTTTTTAGTCTGTGGACACTAACGTTACTTTATATTTCTCTACGCACACCAAAGTCAAAAAGGCCCCAAGCCGTAAAGTAAATTCCAATACAAAACGATTGACAAAGGAATACAGACAGACACCAAGTTCAAAGTCAAACTTATTTTAAATTGCCAAGTTCTGAATTCAATTTATCCATAGTCCATACTAATATTATAAATGCAAAAGTGTGTCTGTCTGTCTGTTACGCTTTTACGGTCAATATGTCCAACCGATTTGGTTGAAATTGGGTACAAGATTAGGTTGAGTCCAGGGGAAGGACATAAGCTTACTTTTTATCCTGGAAAAGTAAAGAGTTCCCGCGGAAATCAGAAAACCTTAATTCACGCGGACAAAGTCGTGGGCATTATCTAATTACGAATGTTGTTACGGAATTGTTTGATTTGGTCTACTACCCATTACCCAACTACACCCACCTTAACCTCTATTTTAACCTATCGATATCCTGTTTAATCGTTAAACTTATAAACGTTATACAATACTTATTATATATAGTAATTAAATGATCACATCTGACTATACAGTCATGTACGAAATTAAAATATTTAAAACTCATTATAATTGCAGTAAGGTCATCAAAGTAGTTATTTTCATGACAGACATATTGATTTAAGATACCACAAGTCGCGATGATGTTGCAAGAAGATAAATTCTAGTTAATGTTCCTTTGATCAACCGTTCGATCTTTTGTCCGAGATTACACGTCTCAACCTATTATTTGTTGAGACCCCCAAGACCTCGGAAAAATCACCGCTCGTCAGCGTATACACACTCGACAATACAAACCAGTTCCTACATAGTACATACCGTTACGTGGAAGTAATTTCTTAAACGTATTTGCCGGTCACGCCAAACGAATCGAACGATCGAGAGATACACACTCGTCGACATCCATTTACATACTGACGTTGTCAGAGCATAATGATTAATGGCGGTAAATTAATAAGCATAGTGCGTTTGAAAATAGAACGATTATGCTCGTTTGGAATTTCTACTTGAGGAATTTACCTAAAGAATATAATTTTAGCATTCTTCCTATTTTCACTTTCAATATAGATATAATATATGTTATTTTTTGTATTTAATACTTTATAACATACGGATATAATTAAAACTGTTAAATTATTATGATTAATGTTTATGTTCCTATAGCTAAAGAGTAAAAGATCTTCATTTGTTTATTTTATATTGTGACAGTATTTTATGTGTATCGATTTATTTACGCAAATTATAAATCTGTAGTTTATCATTGTCACTAATTTAAAATTCATATAATTTCTATACATAAACAATAGATTTAACACTTGATTTTTTCCCCTATTTTAAAGTACCATTTATTTTATTCCTAATATTAAAAACTGTATATATTATAAAAAATTAAAATCCCATGTATATATGTCACCGTAAGATCGTAAAAACCGTTTGATTATAATATACCTCGCAAGATTGTGAACTATCGAAAGATTGTGAACTGAACATACTGATTACAATTTAACGCATTATTTTTCGGTAGATTATAATCCATCGAAGTAAAACCGTCAAATTGTGAAATACCGTGCGACGGAACGCACCTAGCGCGCTGATTGGTTGAACGGCATATGCCATGCGTCGCCATATTTGTTTGATAATTCATTTGTTGTCGAATGTAAACAAACAGTGTTTTGGTGATTGTAAATTGATTTCGTGTTGAAAATAACTCACAGCTTTAGAATTCGTTACATAAAATTGTTGTGGAAGTAAAATGACTCTATGATTAACCAAAGAAGTGCAGTTTGAATGATAGATAAGTTAGTATTCGTCACTGAACATAGCCTTAAATTACAGAAATTTTGCGTGTTTTAATATTTTTTATGCGCGTGAACCTATGTGATCTCATTTGATAACATTTACAATGTCAGATATTGAGCCTATGTATCAACACCGACCAATCAGGGACGGCCTTCGGACAGCTGACAATTTAACGCGCGGCAGATTGTGATATAACAGTTTCACTTCGATGGATTATAATCTACCGAAAAATAATGCGTTAAATTGTAAGCCGTATGTTCGGTTTACAATCTTTCGACAGTTCACAATCTTGCGAGGTATATTATAATCAAACGGTTATTACGATCTTACGGTGACATATAGATTTATTCGTGTAGTTGCGTTGTATTATATATTAATTTGCCCTGTTATTTAAGTACATAATTATAAAATAATAATGTATGTATGTATATTGTTTTCGGTGCTGACATCTGCATCAACAGGTGGCCACCTGGTATCGGGTATGTTCATTGTTCATATGCATAAGCTGTGTATATGCTCCTTATTAGGGATCATCCATAAAGTACGTAACACGTTAAGAGGGGGGGGGGAGGGGGTCGATGAAGTTGACAAGGGGTGGGAGGGGTCCTAAGTTTCGTGAATTCATATTTCAAAACCTTAGAACTATTTACGAATAACTTAAAAATATTTCCAACTCTATCCGTATCTGTAAGGTTTAAAATGTTTCGTTGGCGAATTGTCTAGATGTTTCTAGATGTAAAATTGCGAGATATGTGACGTCACACTAGGGAGGGGGGGGTCTCACAAATGTGACTAACTGATACAATGACGGGGGAGGGGCCAAAAAATCACGAAATTAGTGTGACGTACTTTATGGATGACCCCTTATATTATAACGTTTATGTGACCTGCATGAAACGGTCGATATACAATCCCAATACAAATGATTCTATCACCGAGAATGTCTTAAATGTAAGCATGATAATGCATGAATAGCCAATAGTCCAGGAGCTAGCTCTCTGTTCAAAGTGTCAGTGTCATTTTTTTTTGTAAAAACATATATATGCGTAAAATACTTATCAGAGTATCCCATTGCTTAAAACCATTCTTATATAAAAACCAATGTACTTGAATATGTACGGATGGTTTTACTCTTAGTTTGCGATGTATAGACCGTATATACAAAGATATTTAAACGTTATATCCGTATATACAGTGTTGATATGTAAAATTTTGGACTTACATGAGCACTTGGAAAGCTCTTAGAGTTTAACGTAAATCAACCCAATATATATAGTTACCCTAGAAGTGTATGGATTTTAGTTCTTACTGCAGTAATGCAGTTCATCCTTAGATAAAAATAGAGATTTTTGGCAGACTTGTGGGAAAAATAGGCTGTGTGCTATTCCAGACTACAAACTATCTTAGTGCCTTCAAGTAATAAACATCCATCCATCCAAACTTTCGCATTTATAATATTCGTATAGATAGTCGTAGATTTAGTTTTAAGATACCGTTACTGATTATCGCCATTATATTTTATAGATAAGTGGACGTCAATAAGTGTAGTATATCTACCTAAATTGAATAAAACATTATTTGATTTGATAACCAAGAGCGGTCACGGCCAAGTCAATAAACATTAGCGTTAGGTAAAGAAATGGCCTGACATCTTAGCTTAATAGGCACCGAAGTACTAGCACAGAATAAGTAATAGTTGGTACTAGCTTGTTGGACAAAATAAATATCATGGATCGGAATCTGTGTCAATAGAACTGCTGTTCGTTGCCAGTACGCGTTGATTGTTACAGTAATGCCACCCAACTTGAGGACAACATAAGGGCCCCTACAAACCGTAGACATTTACTTAGGCCATACTGCCAAGGCAAATAGGTAAGTGGTAACGAGCCAGGGCCAGAGACTCCAGCCAGGCTAGACAAGAGAAAGTTAAGAAATTTTAAATTCCCAAATTGACCTTGCCGGGGGAGCACGTTAAGACAGGCTCCACACTGCGCCAGGGAAGTCGTCGAATAGACTATCAAAACTTGGATAGAAGCAGGCATTACTTCGCAGAAGTCCATGATAATGAAGGACAGTGTGTATCCCGCACTTATAGCCCGCGATATTCACCACACCACAGAAATCTTCCAAATTATTCTCAACGTACGTTTCACTCCGATACCGGAGCATCTTCAAGAGATGTTGACTCGACAATGCACGATTGTAAAGACTTATAGTTCCTTCATTATCAAAACTTTTTAACTCCGTGCTTTTCAACTTGAGAGTCGAAGCGGTCAAAAGAACCGTGTCGTTCGCGGGTGCTCTAATATCACCCAACTTGTGGAGAGTATAACTGTATGCCAATTATCGGCTCGCACGAATGTACTTTAATAGCATGACCAGTCGCTGCCCCACTTTGGCGCCCAATAACAAAATGGGTTCCGATAATGACTTCCCATGTTGGGTTTTTATCGATAGTTACTTTGCTCTTGACTATGATCTCGCCTATGTCTTCGAGTGTATTGGCAATGACATTCACAATGTAAACACGAAATAAAAAAAAATTTTCAGGTTATCTTTACATCTGCTTCCAAGGTTTGATATTTTAATCGTCAATTAAATTTCTAATAGCCTAGCTAGCTTTAAGTTCTATTGTATTGTTTTCAACATAGGTATATGTATTTTTTTTTAAACTTCTAATGAAGACAAAATTTTATGTAAGAAATCTATCCAAATAACTTTATAAAATTTTGACGCTTGAAAAATCGGCCCTTCCTCTGTCTAAATTCTAAATTCCGTTTTCCTCGCAATTTCCGTTCTCTACACAACAAGAGCGAATAATATATTGTAGACTAGATAATGCCTACGACTTCGTCCGCGTGGATACTGATTTTTCGTTCCCGCGGGAACTCTTTAATATTCCGGGATAAAAAGTTGCCTATGTGTTATTCCGGACTATTATTTATTTATCTCGCCAAATTTCATCCAGATCCGTTCAGCCGTTCTGGCGTGATTTAGTAACAAACAACCATCCATCCATCCATCCAAACTTTCACATTTCTAATGTTAGTATTATGTGTACCCTTTTGATACTTATGATGGTAAGCGGAATACTGACTTGGCTTGTTTAACGCAATTTTAACAGTAACAACTAGTAAAATGTGTAGTTATTTGTTAACGCTAGTAGGTAATATTAATTTGTACAACACCCGAGTAAGTAAAATCCGAGTAAACATGCATGGAAATGAGGCAAAAACATTGCATAGTTATCAGAAAACATGCCATGCGTGCAGCGCAGCCTACTAGCTCGGCCTAGATCTATAAGAATAGCACTTGTTACTTGGTGTATCATAGTATACTCTCCCGTTCCGCTCCTTTTTAGGTCGGCTTTTCAGATTAGAAATGGTACCTAGATCATTGTTTACGGAGGTGCATTAGTTTTATTGTTAGAAATATGTGATAGCAGACGGGCCTTGGTATATTTGCAGTAGTGACTGGTACGTTAGAAGTTTTGAGATTAACTTTTGAAGTCAAACTTCTTTAGAATCGTTGTGATTTGAAAATTCGATGAAATGAAAAAGAAAACATATTCATAATAGAATTTAGGCGTCAAACACGAAACTAGCGACGGCCGAGCGACGGCGACAGCGGGGCGATGTGGTCCGGAAGCTAGCGACGAATTTCGGGTAGGCCCTTTAGGCAAACTGAAATTGTGAAAAAATATAATTTCGTCAACTGGCGAATCCAGTCCTGCCAGTCTGGTAGAGCGTTTACGGTTATTTCTCTTCAAAAATATTTCATTAAAATTCCCAAAAATATGCTTTTGGCAATCTTAAGTTTTAATCACGTATTTATTGAGTAATTTCAATTAATACCTGCAAATCGCCAGACAAATTTTGCGGTTTTAAACGTGAATTAAGTTTTCAAATGAGTACAACAAAATTGCGGCGAAATTCGTCGCCAGCTTTCCGACTAATCGCATCGCCCCGCTGCCGCCGTCGCCCCGCCGCCGCTCATTTCGTGCCCGTACACTTAGCCTCCTACTAGAGAATGAGATAGAATACAAGTTATATTTATCTCATTCTCTCGTAGGTTACTTTTCTGAAGTTTCACTTCTGCCGTGTGTGAATTGCACACAACTTTTTAATTTATTGACCAGCGCATAGCTGCAATCAGACTTGCTGGAAGTAGTGCTGCAGCCTAAGTTGGAGTGCGCTTGCCTAGAAGATACATTCTATCATTCACTCTTGATTTCAAGTTACCAATATTATAACCGGATGAAAAAAAGGACACCGGAACGGTGTTCCATATCCTAGCGGTTCGAATTAGATTAAAGCCCAAGGCCTATACTAGCAACTTTTTTTATGTTATGTTGATTTACAAGACTGTTTATCCGCCCAGAGACCTGTTTTAGCTCTTATTCCCTCTCTCTTATGAGGGTGGAGGCCTGTGCCCAGCAGTGAGACGCTAATGGGCTGTAGTGATGGTAGACGGAGAGACGGACTTAGATTCTACAGCATTCTTTAACGCTCTACCACACGTAACTTGGGTTCCTCATATAACTACGATACCCTAAAAACCTTTCAAAAAGTTCTTGTTAGTTCTTTCACTTCATATTGATATCACGTTATATGGAAGTGGGCTACGTCAATAACTGGGCCGGCCGGAAAGTTGGTAATATTGAACTTTCGCTTTATGAAGGTGCCAAAAATAAATCCGCACTTATTGGACGCGGTATGGCGCAATTGAAAGCAATATTTTTGTACCTAATTTGACTCGTAATCTTCGATAGTAATATCTGTGAAGGTTTTTATTAATTCTATACTAAGGAATTATTGTAAATAAGGTTTTTGATACCCGCGGGAACTCATTAATTTCCAGGATAAAAAGTAGCCTATGTGCCTATGTGCTTCCCCTCGATACAAACTATCCCTATACCAAATTTTATCAAAATCGGTTGAAGAGATGGGCCGTGAAAGCGTAGCAGACAGACAGACAGACAGACAGACAGACAGACACACTTTCGCATTTATAATATTAATATAGTATGGATTAGTCTGGATGCGAAAGTTTGGATGGATGGATGCTTGTTACCTACTCAATCATGCCGGAACGGCTGAACGGCTCTGTATGAAATTGGGCACAAAGATAGATTATAGTCTGTAATAACACATAGGCTACTTTTTATCCCGGAAAATTAAACAGTGCCCGCAGGAACCAAAAAAATCTCTCCACAGGTAGTAAAAAATTAAATATCCACGCGGATGAAGTAGCGGGCATCATCTAGTAATGTAAATATTAATGGAGATAACATGTAAGTGACAACAGAAGCGGAAAGTATCCGATACGTCAATAATACTCGTAACTATCCATTACTGTAACTGGAGGAGTAGAGGCCTGATGGATAGGTACAGTATACGGTTTCTAGTTCCACGTTCAAAGGCGTTGTGAAGGTGAGAATGTCTACTTGACCTCTCTCCGTCTCGTATCCATACTCCATACTAATATTATAAACTAGCTGATGCCCGCGACTTCGTACGCGTGGATTGAGGTTTTTCGGTTCCCGCGGGAACTCTTAAATTTTCCGGGATTTCAAGTAGCCTATGTGTAATTCCAGACTATAATCAATCTCTGTGCCAAATTTCATCCAAATCCGTAGGTATGTAATTTGACTTGAAATCTTCGAATAATAATACCTATCTGTCAAGGTTTTCATTACTAGATGATGCCCGCGACTTCGTCCGCGTGGATCGATGTTATTTGATTCCCGCGGGAACTCTCCAATTTTCCGGCATAAAAAGTAGCCACGGGATGTAAGAACAGTCACGCCGGAACGGCTGAACGGATCTGGAATCTGGATGAAATTTAGCACAAAGATATACGAGTATGATATATAGTTTGGAATGACACATAGGCTACTCTTTATGCTGGAAACATGCCGGAAAATTAAAGAGTTCCCGCGGGAACCAAAAAAAACTCAATCTACGCGGACGTAATCGCGGGCATCAGGTAGTTATTATATCATGTCTCAGATAGCAGGTATAAATTGCCCTCGAGAGAGAGGAGGGTCAAATACGAAATTCATATTTAAATGCACCTACTCGACCACGTGTATTTGTTTTTCTCCGAAAGAGTATTAATAAACTGCTACCTGAATATCAGGTTCCCATCCACCTTCTATTAATTTTTTTTCATCGCACTAGCTTGGAAAAGCTTTCTTTATTCTTCGAAATCCGCTTGCAAAAGTCCATTTTTCCGCTAGCCTGGCTTGGAAAATTCAGTCGAAATTCGAACGTAAAGAACTATGGTGTATCTGACTTTATCCGTACCAACTGTGTGCCGAACCAATGGTAGATTCACTCGACGATTCAAAAGTACTTGTAAGAGTTTATTTGAATAAAAATCATTTGAATTTGAATTTGAATTTTATCGTAAAACGTATGGACATAGGTAGGTAAGTATATGTTTTAATGACAAATAAAAAAATCTGCGTAGACAAGTTATTCGAAATTCTATGTAACATTTATCCTTTTTAATCATTTCAAACCCAAATCGCGGAGTCGCCAAATTTTATTTAGTTTAGCTAATTATCATATCATACTAATACTATAAATGCGAAAGTCAGTTTTTTTGTTGGTTTCTCTTTCAATCACGCTTCAACGGCGCAACGGACCGACGTGATTTTTGGCATGGGTATAGTTGAAGATCTGGAGAGTGACATAGGCTACTTTTTATACCGGAAAATTAAGAAGTTCCCGCGGGAATAATAAAAAACTTAAACCACGCGGACGAAGTCGCGGGCATCAACTAGTTATTAATACATATACAAATATGTTTTACAGAAAAAAAACGGCGGCTCACATTCAAGTCGGTCAGTTACATAATATAACCCCGTTCTCATTGCGAGCTCACAAACCAGAAATACTTGATGAAGTCAACTTGGATTAATAAAGTTCGCTCGCATAATCAGAAAATCTGAATCCAGTCCGACCAAAGAGATTTCGTTGAAGGGTCACAGCAGAGACGTGAAAGAGGAACAATAATGCCGGATCTTGCAGCTTTATTATTATACTTCTACTTTGACGACCTCCACGCATTACTAAGCTCTGTGTTCTTAAAAGTGTTCCATCTCTGGCAGGGGTAATTTGGGAATTTATAATTTATCTAGTTACCACCCTGCTGCGAAGAGGTACCGCCAAGCGATTAACCGTTACGATACGATGCTGTGTGGTAACCAATTTGGGCTAGAAAACTACCATACGTCATCCAGGTGAGATCGCAGTCAAAGGCAAACTTGTAATTTGTAATTTTAATTTACAAAAAATTAAAATTACAAATTACAAGGTGTGATTACATTGGTGTGATGGAACTTGACACTATAAACAATATAGAGCCATTTTCAAAGAACACAGATGTTTCACATTCCAAAGTCCAAGTACTAAAGTGGTATTTGGTGAATTGAGTATTGAGGGATTTAGTAGCCAAATTACTCCTTTTCCATGACATTTGGCGCTTTGTCCTATCTGTTAATAGTTAACTTAAATATCTTTGAGTTCTTCAGTTTAGTTACTTACCTGTATTCAAAATGTCAGATTTCGCAAGCGAGAAATGAGAATTTCGCTCGAAGCGCGCTCTTGTTTGACCTGATTAATTTATTCCAAAAAATATCCCCCGGAAATTTACGACTCCAATGGAAAAAGCCAATAAATCCTGCTTCATTTGAATATGAAACGTTGGATGTGCGGCACCGCTTCTATAGGTGTGCTAAAATCTTTTGGGAATTTAATGAAAATTCCACGGTCGACGGTCCTATGCTAACGCGCGATTTTGCCCGGGTGGATGATTTAACATCTTGTGAGAAATCTTTGATTTCCTGGATAAAATATGCCGCTAAAGTTAAAGCTGTTTATATGCCAGTCGATACCTACTAAAATAATTAACCGATATACTGGTTAAATAAAACTGAGCACAACCAATTTATCTTTACATTTTATTTTTTTCATTTCATTTAAGAAGGTCATTCGTGGGAATGAGCATTCTTTTCTATAACAAAATTCCACAACCTATTTTAAACTTGCCTATACACAAATTTAAGAAATCCATTAAAAGTATGCTCCTAAAAAAAGCTTATTATACTGTTGAAGATTATGTCAATGATAGAGGAGCATGGATTTGATCGCTCCAGCAACGCTAGGACAGCGGTTACATAATATGTACTCATTGATATAATAACTATTGTAAATGAATTATTTAAAAAGAGCAACCACCGAGTTCCTTGCTGGTTCTTCTCGGTAGGAATGGCATTCCGAACCAGTGGTAGATTCACTTGACGATTCAAAAGTACTTGTAAAAGTTTATTTGAATAAAAAAACCATTTCATTTCATTTCATTTGAAAAAGGATTTGGGCCTATTGGCCTCCTCCTTTCAATTAGGTATTGTTTTATTTTATTGCTAAACTAGGTATCTTTACATTTTATTCCAAAAAGGATTTGGGCCTATTGGCCTCCTCCTTTCAATTAGGTATTGTTTTATTTTATTGCTAAACTTTCACTGGCCTACGGCGCGCCTAGGGCTAGGCCAGGCTCCGAGCTTTTACCCATTTTTTTTTTAAATCGTCCAGTAAATCAAAATCCTACGTCTAGGAATACTATTCCTACGTAGAAGAAACAACAAGAAACTCGGCGGGTGTTATTTTAAAAAAAACTTTATTACAGTTATAATTTAAGTTTAGGTACAATAAGTACCTAACCGCAGTCCCAAGCATTACTGGAGCGAGTAATATCTGCGTTCTATTATCATCATTTACATATAATCTTCAACTCTTTTCTTCTTTTGCTCGGGCTGGACAGCCCGTTGGATTCATTAATACAAACGTAACATTTCTGTTTTTGATGAATAATCTTCGGGACGTTATTATCAGCATGTAATGTTCCTACTAGTATTTATGTACAAGCACTTGCAAGTAAGTACCTACTGAAGATTGTATAATTCAATACCATTGTCCCAATAGTCAGCCTAAGCTTAAGTATCATCGAGTCGATACTTGAAATATTAATCATAATTAGTTAAGGAAAATAAACTATTTTTATCTTACAAATTACTATCTTATTAGTAGTTGTTGTAGAATTTCCTCTAGCCTTAACAAAAGGTACTTACTTGTAAATTAATGATATCACCATGGAAAATAACTATTTGTTCAACAAGATAGCGAAGTTCGTTTTTATTGCGAGTGGCCTTGTTTGACTCCCGAGCCAGCGAAGGAACGCTACTCTTTTCAGACCGGGGTCGCCAATCCAGCAGGCAGCACTTTCAGACCCTACGTCTTACGTCTATCGGTTCTTCGAACCGAGCCTTGCCGCTTCAGCTTCGCGACACGTCTAGCAGTAGAGACTTATGCTGAGATCTATAGAGCGTACTTTGACTTGGCTCAGACTTTACCTACTTAGAGTTAGAACGAGATGGACTTTTGTGAGTAACATAAATCTGTCTCGTTTTGACAATGACTTAAGTCTAAGCAAAGTCAAAGTACGCTCTATAGATCTCAGCATTAGAGAGAGGGAGTTTGTATCTTCGAAACCACTATGGTAACCACTATAGTAAACGTAATTGTTATTTAATGAACTACATTGTCATAATGCAATTGTAAAATTTTCTCCCTCCTACATTGAATGTGTGATGTAACAAATCATAAGCCGATCTGAAGTGTGGGAATGAGACTATAAAATCAGTAATGTGCATCAAGTAATTTAGTTGTGTTATGTTTTCTAAGTAGTCTTACGGTAATTAGTAGGCAGGCAAAGTTGCGCAGGTATGGAGCACGTGGGGGGAATGAAATACAATAATCGTGGTATCAAAAGAGTCTTATCGCTCAGTGCTTGGAATTCTTTTGAATAGAGTATAAGAATAGGAAATATCATGGTTTGCAGTCAGTTTTGTAATTCTCATTATTATTGTATGCTCCATTCATCTTACATCAACCATCCTCTATATCTATAATATGATGCCGATTGCCGAAACTATTATTATCTAATGGATGCCTAAACTAAGAAATAAAATTACTAAATTTTTACAATCTTTTGTATCTTTATATAAAAACCCAAGAAAAAAGATACGCGCCGAATTGAGAACCTCCTCCTTTTTTGGAAGTCAGTTAAGAATAGTAACTAATCACTTAAAAGTAATTTAAAAAAAATACTAAGACACTGTAAAATTACCTAACTATCTTGATTATATCACCAGAGTCATAAAATATCTAGAAAAAATCCAGTTAGTAAATTTTAAAAGATCGGTTCAGATCTTCAACATTTTTTAAACCATTAACACTTTTTCTTAAATGCAAAGATGTTCTCGTCGTGAACAATTCCATTTGTCATGGTCGTCACAAATAGACTTTATACGGAAAATTTACGTAATGTACACCAAATTAGGCAAATATTCCATATATAAAGTCGACTCTAATTATTTTCACAAGAGGAAAACTCTCGGTAACGAGATAATAAGTATTTCCGCAACACCCCAATTTATATTCGTTGTCAAGCAATTAATTTTTGTTGCAGCTTTACCTCAGGCCAGGCCAGTACCTACGCTTAGTTTAAGTTTTTTAGAATCAGAATTTAACACACATGACACACAACAACTCATACCTAAGCGTAAAAGTCTGCTTTACTTAATTTATAGTTCCCTCTTCCAGTCCTCTAAACAACCAGTGCGATTTCTGGAACAAAGATCATCTATAATCACTTGTACAATAATCACACTACAGCCTATTAACGTCCCACTGCTGGGCACAGGCCTCCACTCTCATAGAAGAGCGGGAATTAGAGCTTAGACAGTACAATAATATGTTACGTGTAATAGGTGATTTACCTTTACGTGAAAAAATAAAGTTGCATCATAGTTTAGTCACAACAAGTCGCCGATGAGGTCATCTCCAGTCAGACTGGTTAACTTACTCAAGACAAAAGGCACTATTATAGATCTTTTTTTAAACTGACAGAATGCTGTAGAAGTTATTATATTTTTTAATTGTAGATTTGTCTGTGTTTGTTTGCATATGAAACACGAAATCACACTAGTTTTGCATACATAATCTATATTAATAAATGCGAAAGTTTGGATGGATGGATGTTTGTAACTCAATCACGCCAGAACGGCTGAACGGTTCTGGATGAGATAAAATATAGTCTGGAATAACACATAGCTTAAGCTACTTTTTATCCCGGAAAATTAAAGAGTTCGCGCTGGAACCAAAACACCTCAATCAAATCCACGCGGATGAAGTCGCGGACATCAGCTAGTAGCATAATATCGTCGTCATCACCGTCCACTGCTGGTTTATTTTGGTTAGGCCAGAAACTTTATATGCGTGTTTAAGTTCCTGGTTCACTGCGTCTACCTACGCAAGTCAATTTTTTTTACCGGACAAGCCCTTGGCTGCAGTTAGCCCTTCACTGCACTCTCACCTAACAGTAACATTAGTAGTTTTTACACTTTCACGTCCCATCTTTTCATTTGATTTTGATAAAATTTGGTTGAAAAGATGAGTCATGACTCGTGTAAGATACAGGTGTCCCGGGGAAGCACTTAGGCGGGGACATAGTGCATAGCAATTAAGGAGTTTCCGCGCAAAAAAGTAAAAACAGTCTTAAACCACGCGGACGAAGTCGTGGGCAATGTTTATAGCAATGCGTCACACATTCCAGATAGTCGGTGATAAGAGCCTAAGCTAGGTATTAAAATCATATCAATTAGAATTTATTTATCAAAAAATAGTTTTAGGTGAAATAGTGAATTAAATCGTAAGATTATATCATGATAAATGATTTAAATACCACTAAGTACCATATTAAGAACACTTCATAAAATTGATTCCACAAACTTATTGTTAAGGCGAGGTGTGCTCACGAAATCAAAACACAAATCGACAGGTTGGCTCTCTTCATCCCTCATGTCAGCCATGCCCGCTTTTCATATTTTTGCGCGCTTTTCGTAACATACACGAAGAACAGTAAGAAACCACGCAGAAGCTTGATTTTTTTTATGCAGCAAACTTGTCAACCGACTTCAAAAAAAGGAGGAGGTTCTCAGTTCGGCTGTTTTTTTTTTTTTATGTTTGTTACCTCAGAACTTTTGACTGGGTGGACCGATTTGGATGATTCTTTTTTTATTTGAAAGGGCATACTTCCCAAGTGGTCCCATATTTTATCGAAATCGGTCGAGCAGTTTTTAAAATATCAACAATAAAATAAGTACTTTGTATAGCGTGTGCTTGTTGTTGTAAAGTTGGCGCGGGAGTTTGAAGTCGGTTGTTTAAAAAGAATGTGTTATATTAAATTATTATTTATTATGAGGACGATTTTATTGGTTTTCAGATAAGTAATATATAAGTAGATAAAATTAAAATCTAATTAAAAACTAAATTAAAAACTAAAAACTAACAACTGAGCCAACCTGTATTTATTATTGTATTTTGGGATGCGGCTGGTTAAAGGTCTTGAAAACATCACATATTTTTTTCAATCTTACATTTATGACACCTTTTATTGGATGCGTTGAAATTTTACGAGCTGGCATCGCCTTTAAACATCAATAATGTAGTAACAATTTCGATAAAAACACGAGTGCCTCTTCGGATAACGAGTACTATGATAGCAGAAGTACTTAGTAGTAAAATGAAATGTTATAGGCTTTTACATTATGATTATCATCAACATAAAAGGTAATCTTTCTAGATTATAAAGTATCAAATGATAAATTAATTTAGTTTCTAAGCTATACTTATCTTCTAACTTTACTATGTAAACAACTATAGAAACGATACAATATTATGTTTCTTGAAAATTCCTTAAAAAATACCTACTAGCAAAATATAGTAAAAGGCACTCTCCAAGATGTGTTGAAGCTTTTTTCTGCGACCAACGCCTCTCTTTCCAACAATTTTTCACTTCATGATAAGTTGTAGGAGTTCGTATCTCGTGTCTGAATATGCGACTTTTCTAATCTTGACAGTTTGCAAAAGTTTGTGTGTTTGATTGACCGGTGTGACCGTGTGAGTTTATGCGTAATGACTGAATCTTACATACCGACTACCCCTTTATTCAATTTTGATTTTTGAAGTAGGTAAACAATAAGCATGCATAAGACATAGTGATAACACACTAATGTGCAGACAATGTTCGTAGAGTCGTCATAATTTCATAATTCAAATCATAATAGTCGTAAAATCTCAGGCAAAAAGCTGTCGTTACCTTAACTCAGTAACTTACTGTACCTGCTAACATATTATACTGCTTTTCTTTTAGTCATTCCATATTCATCCTTGCCTTAATTGAAACGTCAAAATCGGCGCGAGTATATGTGTATTTGAAATTAGCTCCCGATGATCGCCTGAGGTGCTGAGAGCATTCTCGCATTATAATCTGATTGTATGCAGATGCCGTCATAACTATATTGCCAAAGGGAATGAGTTATGCGTCTGTTCGGAGATTGCATTCTACAAACATTCTGCGTTGTCTATATAATTGAGAGAGGTTTTTATCTGGCGTAGCTTTAACCCTCGGCATCGCAATTTCAAATAGATTGCTAATTTTGAAGAATATAGCACTCTTTTGGAACTATGTTAGAAAAGCATACACTCGACCCCACGAAAATCACATCATGTCAGAAGATAACTGAGTGCGAACATTAAAAAAAAGTGTGTGTGCAAAACACGTCAGGAGTGATACTTTAGAAAAGTAGCCTACGGCAGAATGAGACAAATGTAACGAGCTCCGTGGCGACCTCCGTGGCGACGACCTCCGTGGCGCAGTGTGTAGCGCTGTTGTCTTAACGTGCGGAGGTCCCGGGTTCGATCCCCGGCAGGGTCAATTTGGGAATTTATAATTTCTGAATTGACCCTGGTCTGGCCTGGTGGGAGGCTTCGGCCGTGGCTAGTTACCACCCTACCGGCAAAGACGTGCCGCCAAGCGATTTAGCGTTCCGGTACGATGCCGTGTAGAAACCGAATAGGGGTATGGGTTTAATATAACTGCCATGTCCCTAACAGGTTAGCCCGCTACCATCTTAGACTGCATCATCACTTACCATCAGGTGAGATCGCAGTCAAGGGCTAACTTGTAGTGGATTAAAAAAAAAAAACTGGTATTCTTTCTCATTATCTCGCAGGCTAAATCCTATTATGAATACGTTTGTCTTTTTAGTGTCGCTTTTTCGTTTCATCCAATTTTCAAATCAACGATTCTAAAAAAGTTTCACTTCAAATACCGCACAAAGGAATTCTGCACCTTGCGCACACCACTCATTAAGTAGTAACTACTACTAAACTCCTTACGACTTTCATTAATGTAATAAATCGTATTAAGTTAAATTAGCACGATATTTGTGACGAAATTCGATTAGCCATAAATACTTTGTCCTGTCTGAAGGCGAGATAATGTCGTATCGGTCGATATCACACGCGCATGCTGAGTGCTACTTAATCAACATACTTACTCATTTTTAAAAATCAAATCGCTAGGTAACTCAATAACAAAGATAAAACTAGAACTACCTGACCAATATATCAACCAGAAAAGTAGAATTCATACTAATATTATAAACTAGAGGTCGCCCGCGACTTCGTCCGCGTACAATTGTTGATTTCCTATGAGATTATGAAATTTTCCCGCTGCAAACATCTATAGAAGCTTGATATAGCTTATGCAGGTTTTTTTATTATTTAAAACTGATAACTTAAATGCTAATTTTCATGTCTATACTTCAAAGTCATAAAATTTGTATGTAACCTTTCACCCCCATTTCATCCCTTTTGGGGTGGATTTTCGTAAAATTGCTTATACAGGTTATTATTATTTAAAGTAATAACCTAAATCCCGATTTTCAAGTCTCTAACTTCAGAAACATAGGACTTTCATACAAACTTACAACCCCCATTTCACCCTCTATGGGGTAGATTTTCCTAAAATTGCTTATACAGTTTATTATAACTTAAAACTAATAACCTAAATCCCGATTTTCAAGTCTCTTACTTCAAAAACTTGGAACCCTTATGTAAGCTTCCAACCCCCATTTTACCCCTATTGGGGTACATTTTCGTAAAATTGCTTATACAGGTTTTTATTATTTATAACAAATAATTTAGTTGCCAATTTTCATGTCTCTAACTTCAAAAACAAAGGACTTTCATACAAACTTCCAACCCCTATTTTAACCCCTTAGGGGTGGATTTTCTCAAAACCCTTTCTTAGCTGGCGTCTAAACCATAGAAGGAATCTACTTTCCAAATTTCAAGTCTGTGCGCTTTATAGTTCCTGAGATATCGTGATTAGTCAGTGAGTGAGTGAGTGAGTGAGTGAGTGAGTGGTATTTCGCTTTTATATATATAGATAGAAGAAGATAGAAGATAGAAGATACAGAAAGTGCTGCTACGCTCTACTAGAGTAGAGCTAAGTCAAAGTATGCTCTATAGATCTCGCACAAATTTTCCGAAGAATAATCTTTCTTACGGAGTGGCATGATTCAAGGTAGGTGGAAGCAATACCGTCTTGTTTGAACAACTTAAGTTTAGACAGCTATGCAGTCACCGTTACAGCAAACTTAGATGAGCTTATTTAACTTGGATTGCTGGCTTTTGTTTGCTTTGAAACATGATCTTTTAAAATCACAGATTTTTGTAAGGAATGCCTCTAGTATTTCTCATCTATTGCCGAAGGGTCGGCCAAAGGCTTAATGTATTATGTATATGTATTATGGTACTGAAAAAGACGTCGTCAACCCCGGCCCACGTTGTTCACGCGATGTCTACCAAGTACCGACTACACGGAAAAGTCGTTTTGCCGCTCTTTCACTCTAATGTCGTATACATAAAGCCCACAAAAAGCTTTTCTGACCAGCTCAAGTCGGTTCCGCGCCGATAGGTTTGGTGAGATCTTATAACTGAGATTTGGCACAGAATTTCACTTTATACCTATTTGTCACCGTAAGATTGTAAAAACCATTAGATTATAATCTAACTCGCGATATTGTAAAATGTCGAAAGATTGTGAACCGTTCAATGTTCTAAGTGACATTTTTTTAAATATTCATTGTACTTATTTACGTTTTCTTGTCTCGTTCTGGTAGGTTAAGTTAGGGTTCGACATAAATAACCAGGTAGTGCACAGGCCGGGCACTTATCTTTATCGGGTTAATATACCTAACAGATTACAATCTACCGAAAATAATGCGTTATATAGTAATCTTTCGACAGTTTACAATATCGCGATTTAGATTATAATCTAACGGTTTTTACAATCTTACGGTGACATATTCATAGGTAAGAGGAAAATCCGAATATCATAAATTTCAAATTCATTATTGTGCTCATTTCATTCATACATTAACAAACAAGCAGCTTACTATAATCGCTCGAAGTAGTATTATTTTAATCTTATTGACTCTCTTGTTTCAGAATTAATATCCTTATTTTAGGGATGTCAAGGTACGTCACACGAAACGTCAATATTAATATAATACTAGTTTATGCGATGATACTAAGCCCAGACCACGAAGTAGGGAAGTAAGTACTTTATTTCCGTTATCTATGGCCCAGACAATACACCAAAATATTTACACGGATTACACAATTATAATTTTACCGACGCGACGCCTAAGATTTATCCTAAACGGTCACCTCCAGTAAACAATGGATTATACTGAAGGTGACCTGAAAGAACAAACAGTCTACATTCAATATTGGACCGAGGAACAAACACGGATAATGTGGGTAACTATAGTATACGTAACATCGTCCAGTATATTGGATTAAAAGATTTTGTCATTGGCATTGAGATAAACCCGCTTAAGGTTGAATCGTTGTGGTGTGCGTAATGTTTGATTTGTTGTTTTTACCGGGCTTTATTTTAGCTTAATGCTTAAAACTTCGTAAATCTAATAATATATGTTTCACACACTGCTAATAACCTAATTGTAGTATCAATATGAAACATTACAAAGTTATGCAACTCTGGTGACTTGATAATAGGCATGATGACTGATTTTGAAAAATGGTCAGATTATGTTCGGAAGTATTTACTATTTCGAAAAAATATCTTATTTCAGCAGAAAAATAAGGTTTGGTAGATAAAACTGGCATTTGAAATTAAAATTTTAAAATTCACGCTAAAACGCTCGGCGGTGTCATGGCGTCGTTTGTGACGTCACTATTGTTTTTACCAATGTACTCTTGCAGTGTGCAGTAAACAATAGTGTGATTGTCAAAGCTCGAAAACAAACAATTATGACGTCATTCGCTTCTTGGTGTTTCATCAAATATGGCGGATTGCTGTATTTTATAGTTTTATTTTATCGAAATAAATAGCAATCTCACTCGAAAAAGAAAAATAAATAGGTTTTTTATAATCCATGAATCCTAATTCATTAGATAAATTCATAATTTCATTGATTCTTGGTTACTGTCATCATGCCTATTCAGCATAGTAATAAGGTACCATCTATAGCAGCTAGATTGTAGGTACCTTATTAATATAGTAAGGATCTAGCACCTAGATTATACCTTATTACTGTAAAGAGACTAGTGGCCTATTTGCGACAACGCATACCACTCGATTGTGATTGTTAAACAACGTTGACCCAAGTCGGTAACTGGATGGGTGACCGAATTTGGATGTTCAAATATGGCCTTTTCGTGTCCTCCGTGCCTCGGAGAGCACGCTAAGCCGTCGGTCCCGGTCATTATCACTAACATCTGATAATAATCGTAACAAAAACCTAAGAGTTTAATAATATTGCGTGGCAAACCAACGCATTATTATCCCAAGAAAACTTCTACCATTATATGATTAATGGAAAGGGGTCACGACCCTCAGTTATGAGGAATACGATGCCAAGAAAGAGAGAGAGAGACAGAGATTCTTGTTCTTGTGTTGATGGAGGTGGAAAAAGGCCATACCTTTTAAGTTCGAAGTTTCGGCAAAGTTGCACCTGCTGTAGTCACGAATTGCCAAAACAAGATTTACATTTCGTTACTTCAGTTCCATGTAATTTAACTTGCCGTTTTATTTTTGCATCTAAAATCTTAATTATTTTACAAACTCTGTTAGGACAAAAAATAAATTTAAAAAAGTAGGAAAAAACACGTAGGTTACTCAGTGCGTATCACGGAAGACTATGATAGCTACTATTATTATTATATCAGCTTGTTTCGTCTGCCATTTTGGCGCTAAGGTTTTTTTATGGAATCTAAAAACAAGAAAATCTTCCACAATTTTTGTGACATGCGGTAATCCACAAGACTCAAAATAAAGTCCTAGTAATTAACACCGAACAGTGAATCTGCATAATCGTAGTTAACAATCAGAGGAAGTCATTGTTTTAACAAACGTGTTTGTATAGTGATACAGTTTTATTTACGGATCTTGAATTAATTATTGAGTTTTAAATTATTTTTGTGTTCGATTTTGAGAAGTGACCTTCTTAAAATTGATACACAATCCCAGTATCTATTACCTTATTAATAGTTTATGAGGTACGAATCTATATTTATATTATAAATGCTAAAGTTCGTATGGATGTATGAATGGATGGATGGATGTTTGTTATTCAATCATGCCAGAATGGCTGAACTGATTCTAAATGAATTTTGGCACAGGGGTAGATTATAGTCTGTTATAACACATTATTTTTATCCCGGAAAATTAAAGAGTTCCCGAGGAACCAAAAAACCTCAATCAACGCGGACGAATTCGCGGGCATCAGCTAGTCTCATTGAAATGAAACTCTGCGTATAAAATTAAAAATGCCTCAACCCTCAGGCCACTCAAAGTGGGTTGAAATAGCTACCGAGTACCGACAACTGATGGTAATCGTTCACCCCAGGTGGTAGTCAGTGCGCAATTCGCCTTTACCTCATCAGTAACAATCACTACAGTAGCGTACTGTCTAATCTGATTTGGACCAGATAATAAGCAAGGGGTAATTGCGTAATGCGCTCGCAATCTGCATAGCTTTGACTTTAGCGGTTAAAGCTGTTGCTCGAAATGAAGTTATTTCGATTACAATTAAACCAATTAATTACTTCCAAGACTTGCAATTACGTGTAGTTTTCAATTTTGAAGATAAATGGGTTTGCGATTGCGTTGCACAATCAACTCTGTGACCTGGAATTCCCAGGAAAAGGTTAGATTTTAATCAGTATCAGGCGCTATATTGATAAAAGTAGTTTCAATAACTACAAAAAAATAGTTTGTATGAAAAAAGAAGTTGAAGTCAACTTTAGAGAAAAAATACCGGTCAAGTGCGAAGTCAGACTCGCGCATGAGGAGTTCCGTACCAACACAATATCAATTCTTTTGGTAATTAACAAGGTGGGTTGACTGACATGTCTGTCAACCCACCTTGTTATTTACTGTCTCTCTGTCTGTCGACAAAGATGTCTGTCTGTCGACCTAGTCTATCTAAAGTGATCCTATTAGGGTTTCTTTTGAGGTATGGAAACCTACAAATCTCTCATACAAAGAATACTATATATCTGCTACATAAAGAATACTATATCTTCTGCTCATACAAAGAATTGCCATTAACCAAAATAAGAAGAAGAAATATGCAAATGGTTCTGGTGAAGAAAATAAATCAGTCAGAAGAAATTTAAACAAACTAAAGAGAAATTCATTATTGCAAAATATGGCCGTCTTGCCTTCATTCAAAGAAAATTTGTTTATTATTGTTGAATCGATTTCCTCTGAAAGTTCATTGTTTCATAAAAAGACATTCTTCACTTCGCAGTATCGAATTGTTTCCACTTGTTGCTCGTTGTGAATTTTATTACGCCTCAAAGAGCAGGGATTTTAAACTTGAGAGTAGAAAATAAGGCTATATTTTATTAAAAGCAGTTTCCAGTTTTTGCACCGTTTGCATCGAATAGCATTCGTTTGTTCATCTAAGTGTTCTGGGGAATGAGGAGGCTTATTATCAGTTCCGAAGTATTGTAACTGTAACCAGTTCTTCCAGGTAAAATCTTTTTCTTTTAAATGTTATTTGAACGATTTTCATTATTAACATTATATATCTGTCAAGTATCATCATCTCACTTATGCCAGTCACAATTTAAGCATCATCATCTCTCTAATGGCTGCCAGTATGAATACAGGTCATCCATTACCCAAGCCTCTTCGTCGACGTCGTTGCCACATAGTAGACACTCACAGCTGGACATAGGTCTATTTTAGGACCCTCCATTTCCATTCGTCACGCTGTTGCGCAGACTGGAGTAAGTGGCTATCTGCTACATGCTTGATGTCCATCCACCTAGTGGCAGAATTGCCGATGCTGCAATTTCTACTTCCAGATCCAAGACCAAATATGTCCAATTCGGAACTTAGACTTCTTAAAGAGCACTTTATCATACAAGACATCTCCCTTACCATACATTTGCTGCCTTCTTCTTTTTATAACTCAACTTTTTTATAGATTAAATTTAAAGGCTCATAAAATAGAAAACTCCGCTTCCGTTTTGTATTTTTACACGCTTGCACTCATGTATACTATCTCTGTTTTTCATTTTGCTCTTTTCATCGTCTATTTCATCCCAAGCAAATACTGAATTTAGCTCAGGAATATACTCTATTTATTCTATGCAATTATCTATGCGGGTATTTATCTCACTGACCAACTAATTTTCTCAGCAGTGGAAGCAATTTCCCAAGTGAGGGATAAACAAGTTAATATTCTAGTAGCTAAGTTCTCTAAAGTAAATAGCGAGATCGTTTATGTTGGATAACTAGTAAGCAAGATATATACCAGCTTTATAGACTTACCCAAATTCCAAAGTTAATAGGAATTGGAAAAAAGGTACCTAAGTATTTTTTAAAAGAGAAACAGTTTTTTTTATTGCTGGTTCTTGATATTCAGAGTGACTTCCCCAATCAGGAGTTGATAACAGTAAAAGAAGATTTAAAAAACCATCACTGATCGCCCACATACGTGAACTGCTGAAAATGGTCCTCCAACTGCCTGCGCAAGAAGTAGTGGAAAAAGTGATATGTCACTTTAGATTGCAAGTCCATCCGTCATCGGAGTTCTTGTTATTTTTGACTTAAATTGATATAATACATGTTGTAATGCTATCGCTTTTTGACAAATTTATTTAGGGTTGAAGAAAAAAAAAATTACTAATTTGATTCTCCAGTCTAATACTGAATTATTCGTTCATCATAGTTCTCTGAAACCTCGTGGATTGAGATGAAAAATAACGATGCAGTTTCTAAAAACGTGCAAATTGCGGTTGTTAAGACCATCAACCGTAGTTAAAACAAATTGCTGAGGAAGCTTCTGATTCAAGGCAATAGGTCAATCATGTGAATGATCTTCTTATACCATACCTAAGAAAAAATATGAATATTTTGTTGTTTAATTTTGTTTAAATATGACTGGTCATCATTCCGTTCTGACAAGGTCACTACCTGTACCTCCTTTAACCGAAGACTGACGTATCGTTAGGTACCTTTTTTTAACCGACTTCCAAAAAAGGAGGAAGTTCTTTTTTTTACGTATGTTTTTTTTTTTTTAATGTATGTTACCGCATATCTCCGTGGTTTCCAAACCGATTTGAAATTTTTTTGTGATGGTCCCATAAAAATTTCTGACTCCAAATCCTCAATCCTGATGCTGCAGGTATACCTACGACTCAAAACTAGGGAGTTACGAAGTTTTGATGATGAATTCATATAGTAGGTATCAAGTCACGTGTATACGATTCCACTCTGAGTCCCAACTTCTCAACCCTGATGCTGCAGGGTACAGAACTCCTTAAAAATAGCGATTTAGGATTTTTTTATGGTGAATTCATATTGTAGGTGTCAAGCAACGACTTCATACTTAAACCCAATACCCAACTCCTCAACTCTGATGCTGCAGGGTACTGCACTCCTAAGCCGTGAGGATTAAGAGTACACTAAAAAGTTCAAAATAAAAATTCTTTCCAAGAAACCGACTTCCGAAGCCACTGTAAAGTAAAAAATAATTTTGATTTCTGCACACTATGTTGAAGTCGGGCGAGCCTGACGCGTCAACTTTGCCTATCTTTGTTATACTCGCCCGACCTCAACATAGTGTGTAGAAATCAAAATTATTTTTTACTTTACAGTGGCTTCGGAAGTCGGTTTTTTGGAAAGAATTTTTATATATATTTAGATATCTTTATTGCACACACAAATTGTACAGTATACATTATACAACTAAAAAGCCTACATAGATCTCTTACAGACAACCTTTGGTGAACGGATAAATAAACCGGAGCGCGGGATGGTTTTGTTACGACGAAAATGCGCTTTAACTAAATAATATTTTATCTTGGATCTTATAGCAGACTGTGCCATTTATTTGTTACTAGAATTGATGGTTTTTGATTCCCGCGGGAACTCTTCAATTTAATAAAATTCCGGAATAAAAAATAGCCGATGTCCTTCCCCGGGATACAACCTATCTCTGTACCAAATTTCATCAAAATCGGTTGAGTAATTGGGCCGTGAAAGCGTAGCAGACAGACAGACACACTTTCGCATTTATAATACTAGATAATGCCCGCGACTTGGTCCGCGTGGATTGTTTTTTTTTATTCCCGCGGGAACTCTTCAATTTTCCGGGATAAAAAGTAGCCTATGTCCTTCCCCGGGATGTTAACTATCTCTGTACCAAATTTCATCAAAATCGGTTCTGTAGTTGGGCCGTGAAAGCGTAGCAGACAGACAGACACTTTCGCATTTATAATATTAGTATGGATTATAAGTACGGAAGTATGGATGCGGATTTTTGCTTTTGTACTTATTTACTCGTTACACAATTCGCAGAAATTATTTGCAAAACTATTACTTACTAACTATTTATACCTAGTATCTACGCTATCTAGTTTTTTGCTTCAGATCGAATCGCATTGCAGTGCGTCAGGCCAAGTTCGACCTATCGCATCTTTTCTTTACACGAAACATTACACCCTAGTTTATGTAGCTCGGAGAGTGTTGGCACTTAATCTGTCAGCTACTTCGTTCGCAATTAGTTTTTCTTTTAAATCCTGATTGCTCTACGAATTTTCGGAATAACAAGTCTGTTCCCATGATGCTCTACGTTTGTGCCAAACTGCAAGATCGGTTCAGTATTGTGGTCGTGAAAAGGTGACAGAAAAACATTCGCAATAATTTTACTATAGATAGAGAAAATACCAAAATAAAGCCCAATTTAATTACTTGGCACGATGGCAAACGGCCATTTATCGTGCCAGGCAAAACTAATTTCAGCAGTGCCTCGTTTCCCCAGAGAGGCCGGAACTAGCTAATATTATGCTGGCAAGATGTACGAATATATCACCCACTACAGTATTAAATAGTTAGTACTAGTACCTAATAAATTATTAGAATTTATTAGTTCTGTGAATTAGGTCATACGCTTATAATATTGTGTCTACAAAGTTTTTGAATAGTTTTAAATGTCAAAGTCATTTCAAAGTGGATAAGTAAGAATTGTGCACTTTAAATTTTAAAAAAAAAGTCATTATGACGTTGGCACCTGTTCAGAAAGGATTTTTTGAAAATTCAAATTTATCTATCAACTCAACGCCGAAGCCGAAGCTAGTAGATACTTAATTGATAGGTGAAATATCATACTAATATTATAAATTGGAAAGTGTGTTTGTTTGTTGGTTTGTTGGTTTGTCCTTCATCACGCCGCAACAGAGCAAGGGATCGACGTGATTTTTGGCATGGGTATAGTTGAGGACCTGGAGAGTGACATATGCTACTTTTTATCCCGGAAAATTAGGCAGTTCCCGCGGGAATAAAAACTTAAACCACGCAGACGAAGTCGCGGGCATCAGCTAGTTTCATTATAAATTAATAACATAAGGTACCTAAAGTGATAGGTACTAAATTCCGTTTAAAAACCCTTCTATAGTCCAGTCATCCCGTGCTCAAAAAGGGGGTTACCTGAAAAGATTTTGAGAACCTGAAAGTTTTGAAAATTGGTGATTTAATATATTTCGACGTGCTCTTTCCGATATTTCACCTTGCCACCTACATATTATTACATACATAAATTGTAGGAAATTTTCTTAAACATCGGTCCTTAAATTAAAAGTCAAATTCAATCACGCACGAAGCCTCAATCACGACGCAACCTTGAACTTGTCGAGCCTCCATTAGCGTCACATAACCTTGTCGCCACGACAAAGCGACGACAACAAAACACCGCTGGTGTAGTAAACATCATAAATTAATACCCATAGTAATATACCTATATATAGTAAATGCGAAATCGCGTCTGGCTGCTACGCTTTAACTGTGTTTCAGCGATGTTTTCCACTGATTTTGACCCCGACCCCGAACTTGTCGAGCCTCCATTAGCGTCACACAAACTTGTCGCCTTTGCTTGTCACTAATGCGGATCGACAATTAGCGACAAAAATACTACATAACAATACCGTAGTAATAATTTCTTAATTGCGAAAATGTGTAAGTATGTCCGTGTGTCTGTGTGCAGAGCATAGGATATAGTTGAAGACCAGGAAGGTGACAAAAGCTACTTTTTATCCCGGACAATAAAGGAGTTCCCGTGAGAATTAAACAAACTTATTCAATTTCCATTATTTATCATATCCGTATTTTACCGAAAGCGGGCATCAGCGAGTCGGTTCATAATTGGAAGTACTAAACTCAATCACTCACTTGACAGCGAAATACTATTGTATATTATGTGACGAAGCCTCAATCAGGACATGAGTCACGACCCTGAACTTGTCGAGCCTCCATTAGCGTAAATTATCGCCCTCGACGTTAGGCGACAATCGGCTTGAGCGATGTATCCGACGGCTGTCAGGGCTAACACTGGCGGAAACCGTGAAAAGTTAATTGAGGGTCATTCGTGGTGTGTGTTACGTAATACGTTAATTTTGAATAGAAGCAAGCGTTGGGAAAAGTTGACTCAACAAAGAATTGGGTATTTGACAACTAGGTGTTCAAATCATCAACTTTTATTTCAAACGTCATAACGCGTGCTTATTGGGGGATTTTGTTTGAAATTTTGAATTGTGAGGACTTCTAAGTTCGACGCACTTTTTTACTTTAATTGATAGTTCAAAATGGTAATTCACAAAACTAGCAGGGAACGTGGATATTACGAATTTTAGAAGATCCTTTATTTAATAATCACTAAAAACTAATTTATTTCACTACAATATCCCCTGAGGATGTTCCGGCGTCAGAGTGAAATGTGTGAAGAGTGCTTTGGAAGATTGTTGTGCGTATTGCTTGCTTGGTTGCTGGCTTTTCTGCATGTTGTGAAGCGGGAGGGCGGGAGGTGTATATCGCACTAGCTGATGCCCGCGACTTCGTCCGCGTGGATTGAGGTTTTTCGGTTTCCGGAAAATTAAAGAGTTCCCGCTTTAATTTTCCGGGACGAAAAGTAGCCTATGCCAGACTAAAATCTATCTTTGCGCCAAATTTCATCCACATCCGTTTAGCCGTTCTGAGTTTTTCGTGATTAGGTAAGTAACAAAAATCCATCCATTTATACATCCATCCAAGATTGGGCAACATAGATTTGTTTGTATTGGCGGAGCGAATAAAGCGCCTCGGTAGTTGGTTGTTCCTTAGTTAATAACTAATAATAGGCATGATGACAGTAACCAAGAATCAATGAAATTATGAATTTATCTAATCTAATGAAATAGGATTCATGGATTATAAAAAACGTATTTATTTTTCTATTTCGAGTGAGATCGCTATTTATTTTGATAAAATAAAACTATAAAATACAGCAATCCGCCATATTGGATAAAACACCAAGAAGCGAATGACGTCACAATTGTTTGTTTTCGAGCTTTGACAATCACACTATGTTTACTGCACACTGCACAGAGTACATTGGTAAAAACAATAGTGACGTCACAAACGACGCCATGACACCGCCGAACGTTTTGGCGTGAATTTTAAAATTTAAATTTCAAATGCCAATTTTATCTACCAAACCTTATTTTTCTGCTGAAATAAGATATTTTTTCGAAATAGTAGATACTTCCGAACATAATCTGACCATTTTTCAAAATCAGTCATCATGCGTATTATCCAAATCTTCGCATACAAGCAGAGGTGCCTTTCTGCAAAGTGCAAATATTACCAATACTACACCGTTGCAATTTCAGTGTGCACAAATTGCTGGAAAACGTGACATGCGCGACGTTCGAAACCGGTTCAACCCTGAACCTGTCACTCCTTCATTACCGTGAGTTATGACCGGCTGCTCTTGACGACAATCTTGACGGAAGAACCGAGATCTTCGGTTTCCACTCATGATTAGTTACTGAAGACATAATATGAATGAATTAATGGAATCAAATTTATTCTGTCCGGTATAATTGTTTCTGTTATCTATGGTATTAGATAAGGGTCGATTACATCACATTACATAGTATCATAATTAAATCTAAATGCGAAAATGTCTTTATTTTTTGGTTTGTCCGTTAATCACGCTGCAACAGAGCAACGGTTCGACTTGATTTTTTGCATGGGTAATGGGTATAGTTGAGGACCTGGATACGGTTAGTGACATAGGCTACTTTTTATCCCGAAATATTCCCGCGGGAACTAAAAGAACTTAAACCACGCGGACGAAGTCGCGGCCATCAGCTGATGCGCGTTTAGAAGCCTCGTAGCTTCAATTTTATGATATCCTAATTATTGATTCTTGATGATGATCGTCTCTTCTATAAAGTTAAATTCAACAATAAAAGCTATTGACCAGTTTTTATACCCAAATCACTTTTGACTTTGTAGCATACTCCAAAACGCTCATATCCTTTTCCACTCCGTCAATCTACCGGCCTGTAGATCTTCCTCAGCCACTACTTTATGATAAAAACTTAAGTTTGCTGGATATACTTTGACCAAAAAAGTAAACTGTAAAATGTAAAAACCTTGGACTCTTGACCATACGAAGTTAAGATATGTTAAAATGTACTACGATAAGTGCACAGTATAAATTGGTATTCGACCGTACAAACAATAGCGATCGCTATCGGATCGCGATCGGTCGATAACGTCAATTTGTGAACACTGTTGTAAATGTTGTCGCAACTGTTTGTTGAGGACACAACAATGCCTATCGTTTATTAGGTGTTCGTTAAAAGCAGTAGCTACCTCAGGAGGGGAGGTAAAATAAACTATAATGACGCAACATTCAAATTACCTACTAAATATATATGAAAATGGCATGGCATTTAAGGTTTCCTAGGAAAATGCTGCAGGTCGCAGTGTTGCGTCGAATGCTCTGACTAAAACTATTGTGTTTACAGAAATAGATATCATAACATTGTCAACGTAATATACAAAAAGGTTTCAGGGTGTATTATATCCCAGTAAAGTTGCTTAGTTGTCTACAAACTCTATACTAATACCCTGTGGATATCGCAACTTCCTACCACAATGTTATCCAATAAGGTTGAAAAATATATAAATTATTTAAGTCGTTACTGTATTGAGAACCTCCTCCTTTTTTTGGAAGTCGTTTAAAAATTGTATCGATGTCCCCCACGTGTAATGTTACGTATTACCGAACGGGATCATAAAGTCTTCTTTTACAGTGTTGCTTGATGGGTATATGTAATTACAAGTTAAAGCAGTAAACATTAGAAAATAGAATCCGATACGCGTAACTCGACTGTCCTTATGACGTTACTAATAAGGGTTATATTGCGGTGTCGCTGTGGTGATCGTACCCTACTTCCGCGCATTGAATAGGCTGTTATTAGTTCATTGCCAACTGCCTGAAGATTTATTGTTTTGTCTGGGAGAATCGGTTTCTTGTCTTCTCCGTATATCTAACACGTCTTATTAAAAACTACGTACTTAGGTAGCTGTTAAAACATGGAGCTCATTGCTCAACACAAGCTGAGTGGCGTACCTATTTGAGGAGTTACACTGCTGTACAATGCGACATTTTGATTGTCTTTTTTTATCTACTACACGCTAGCCCTTGACTGCTATCTCACCTGATGGTAAGTGCTAATGCACTCTTAAGATGGTAACGGGCTAACCTGTTAGGTATATTGAATTCACACCCCTTCGGTTTCTACAGGGCATCGTACCGGAACGCTTAATCGCTTGGCGGCACGTCTTTGCCGGTAGGGTGGTAACTAGCCACGGCCGAAGCCTCCCACCAGACCAGACCAGGGATAATTCAGAAATTATAAATTCCCAAATTGACCCTGCCAGGGATCGAACCCGGGACCTCCGCACGTTAAGACAATAGCGCTCAACACTGCGCCACGGAGGTCGTCATTGTACATAATATTGTATTTTTTTTAAATATTTATAAGCTAATTTTTTGTGCAGAGGTTGTGGAGAGATAAGACTTCCTTCGTCCTATTTTCTTTCCCAATACTTTTCAAGACTCCTTTTTTACCAGAAACCTATGTCACCAATATCTAGATACAGATACCTACTACTCAATCTATATGTCGTCAATATTTGGTGCGTTTCGATGGATTGCTATATAGAAGTCTTAAATCCTCAAATCATACGAGTAAATGGGTATCTAATAATTAATAACTGAAATAACATGGAAGACTAGGCTTCAACTATGACATAATTCATTGAAGTTTTTCTTGCTGGTTCTTCTCAGCAGGAGCGGCATTCCGAACCAGTGGTAGATTCATTCGACTATTCATAAGCACTTATAAAAAGTATATTTGAATAAAAAACTTTGAATTTGAATTTCAAAACTATTTCAAATCTCAGAGACTTTACCATGAGACCCGAAATTACCCAGTCAAGTTATGTGTATGCATTTATGAAGTAGGTGAACAAAAACTTTCGAAAACAATTTCTGAAATGACCTTCAATCATATCATACCTACTTACTTACTTACTTACTTCCTTCGGCGCTACAACCCTTTGTAGGTCTTGGCCTCCTCCACAGTTTTTCTCCACCTGGCTCTATCCTTGGCCTCCTTCTTCCATGAGGGAAGCTTTCCCAGTTTTTGCAGATCTTCTTCTACACAATGGATCCATCTTTTTTGAGGTCTTCCTTTGGGTCGTTTCTGTTTAGGTATCTATTGTGTCATCATAATTTATCATACCTACTAATATTATAAATGCGAAAGTGTGTTTGTTTGTTGGTTTGTCCATCAATCACGCCGCAACGGAGCAACGGATCGAAGTGATTTTTGTATGGGTATAGTCGAAGACCCTGGAGAGTGATATAGGCTATTTATCCCGGAAAATTAAGAAGTTCCCGTGGGAATCAGAAAACGTATTCCACGCAGACGAAGTCGCGGGCATCAGCTAGCTTATAATAATAGCTTTATAATAATTTAGAATTAAATCATTACACAAGCTATGTACATGCATTCGTTGAACTATTAGCACCTATACGGTTGAGCATAAATTGTCTTCGATAAGAACGCCGCGGGCTCTACGATTAAAGGCGAATGGGCGATACATTTTATTAAAGGTCACTCAAGCTATACCATATGGTCATACAAACTTATTTTAACAAGCTAATACTTCGTTTATAATGGCACCAATTGGGTCATATGCAAAACTTTAATTAAACTCATTTGGGCGGGCTGGAAATACCTAGTGTTCCATATTTGCCATTTGTTGAAATTATAGTTCCGACGCTTATTCGCTAATCGCTATAGGTGAGTTTAAATCATGCATTCTCTTTCTCTTCGATCGTTTTTCTTTGCTGAAGATCGTGGTCCTGGCTAGATCCTAAATTCCTAACCTCGAACGGATTACTTGTTCCTATTGGCTTCTGTTGGTAGCCATTCTAACTATAGTATGAAATTTCAACGCGTTAGACTCCCTCAGTTGGTCAGACCACCTAGTTGGTGACCGGCGTCTCGCTCTTTTGCCCTCAGTGTTGCCCGTGACAATAAGCTTCTCGAGACCAGTTGTCCCTACGCCGTATGATGTATAAGTATCTGAAATACCGATACGAGAGCAGCCGTTGGTAACATATTCTTTTGCAGCTGGGAATCACTGCTCGACTCTCTTGGTCGAGCAGTGATGTTGACATAGTATATATGTATCTCTTAAATAAACGATAGAAACGCAATGGGGAGGCACACTGCCAATTTATCCCGCTAGGTGACGCATCGTCGCTGGTGTTGTTTACCTGTCAAACACCATATATTTTTTACGCGATAGTTTCATTTTCTTAGAATAATTCATTTTTATGCCTAAATGTTGTTCATTCCGTTTTCCTGCTGATGAGGAATGAAGAAGACTATGGTACAAAGCCTTGCGCCAATAAAATTGGAAACCCAGTTCATCGGCTAGGTTATGTAGCGCTCACTTTAGACCTGCCGATTATTATGGCAAGAGCACACACTGGTTTTTTTCCCAGATTCAGTTAAAATATGACGCCTAATTACCTCAATTATGTACGCAAATGAACCTGACAGTTACCAGCGAGGGTGGCGCCATCTGAGATTAGCTTTGCCTGTGCCTCCCCATTATTTCAATTGCAAAAATTGATATTGCAAAAAGTAGTTTGATGATGACTAAGATGTAACTAAGATGGAACATAGTATCTGGAACACTCTATCTAAAACTGTGTTTCCCACCAATTTCAATCCGGGTATCTTTAAATCAAGAGTCAATAATCTTTAAAGCAAGCGCCTCCCATCTTAGGCCGTATCATCAGTTCCCATCAGGTGTGATTGTGGTCAAACTTAAGCCTATGTCACCGTAAGATTGTAAAAACCGTAAGATTGTAATTTAACGCTTTTTTTTCGATAGATTGTAAACAGTCGAAGGATTGTGAACCGTTCAATGTTTTAAGTGTCAATTTTTGAAATATTCATTGTATTTACGTTTTCTTGTCTGTTTCTTGTAGGTTAGGTTAGGGTTCGACATAAATAACCAAGTAGTGCCGGGTTAATAAACCTAACAGATAACAATCTACCGAAAAATAATCCGTTATATTGTAATCATTCGACAGTTTACAATTTCGCGAGTTAGATTATAATCTAACGGTTTTTACAATCTTACGGTGACACCTATAACGAATAAAAAAAAACCATCAAAGTCATTGACGAATACCAATTTAATTATCTATTAGCATTGAGTTATTATGTACTGCTAATTCCTCCAAACTGAAATAATGTTTTTGTTAATTGTATGTGATAGTATTTCAAAGCATTCCTTCTAAATAGTTTCCATTGAGTCTTGAAACTGCGTAACAAATAACGATTCGCTTTCATCTAAAACAAAAACCGACTTCAAAACTATATCTATAGGTATGTGTCGTACCAACTTAAACTAAAAAGTAAAAAACCGTATCTGGGTATATTTTTTGTTGATTTTCTCAAAAAGCGCTGTCACAATTTCGATAAAATTTATGTGGGACCACCTCTGAAGTATGATCTACCAAACAAAAAAAGAATCATCAAAATTGATTCATAATTGGCGGAATAATCGCGTCACAAACATACAAAAAAAACACAGTCGAATTGATAACCTCCCCCTTTTTTGAAGTCGGTAATAAGCTTTATACTGTAGTAATAACTAAAGAAAAGAGAGTGCATTTTCTTGTTTGTTCAGATTGTCCACGCCATCTCGATAACTGTATCCAAGATGGCGGCGGCTAATCCATTTGTTTCGCTTAATTAGTCGGTCCAATGATGAAGCGAATTCGTGAACAGAGATGAAATAATGGAGGGAATTCCATGCGACTTGTTATACTGAATATTTATTGTACTTATGTGATTTTAGCTCTTTATAAAAAATCATAGGTAAGTACCTACTTACTGTTTATTCCTTAGAACAGGTACCTATATACTTATACAGTACCTATATGTAAAATCATAGATTCAGATAAAACATCCATTCTTGCTAAATATAACATAATAATCGGTCTGTCTGTATGTCTGTCTGCATAATCGGTTTACCTAATCGGTAAGGCTAATAGCGAAAGCTATTAAAAACGCTAACCATAGACTATTCACTTATTTTTTCTCTCCGCTAAAGCATTAACGATTATAGAAAGCAAAGAGAATAGACACGAAACGTATTGTAACTAGGGGGGCAGGTATTTCAAAGTTAGACGTTGAATGCAAAATTGTCAAGTATCACAGAACCGCAGCCGATGTCAATTTAATTCTTTACATAAGGCGGATTTTCCATCGACAGAAAAGTTCCGTTAAATGGAAAATTTATTCTTAAAACTTAAAAGGTACATTTTCATGCTACCCGTGTCTTTAGACTTAATTCGCTTTACGTTTTCTTAGGCTTCCTATCTGACCTCAAGTGGAGTTTCCAAAGTTTTGCGTTTGAATTGGGTTGACAAACATTATTAAACGACCCAAAAGTTGTTTGGGCGCGTTTAATTAAATTCGTCTTTCGAAACTAATTCGTAGGTTGTTTAGTGGCCATACTTGAGCTTCGTTCAAGTTTATTTATTATTCCTTGTTAGAAAAGACCTAAGATTGAAAGCCCTAGATATCTAATTTAACTAGATGTAGGAAAAACTATCACTAAACTGCCGCACAGGCCGACATTTACCAATGTAAAGGCACCATAAAATTTAAGTCGTGTTCCCAGTTAAGTGCTAACTTGCATAGACTTAATATATCTGTCACCGTAAGATTGTAAAAACCGTTAGATTATAATCTAACTCGCGAAATTGTAAACTGTCGAATGATTACAATATAACGGATTATTTTTCGGTAGATTGTAATCTGTTAGGTTTATTAACCCGATAGAACCTAAGTGCCCGGCCGCAGGCCGGGCACTGCTTGGTTATTTATGTCGAACCCTAACCTAACCTACAAGAAAGAGACAAGAAAACGTAAATACAATGAATATTTCAAAAATTGACACTTAAAACATTGAACGGTTCACAATCCTTCGACTGTTTACAATCTATCGAAAAAAAAGCGTTAGATTACAATCTTACGGTTTTTACAATCTTACGGTGACATATCTAACGTATCCAAAACAAATTAAAGACTTTATAAGTAACTGACTGATGCCCACGGATTCGTCCGCGTGGAATAAGTTTGTGTAATTCCCAGAGGAACTCCAATTTTCCGGAATAAAAATTCTATGTCACTCAACTATACCCATGTATAAAATCACGTCAATCCGTTGCTTTGTTGCGGCGTGATTGAAGGACAAACCAACAAACAAACACATTTCTTATATTTTATAATATTAAGTATGATGCGATTTTCTTATCTCGCAGATAAAACTAGAGTACAAATTGAAGCTATCTGAAACAAATACGAGGCAGGTCATCGTCGTGATGCGACCATCGCTAAAGGCGAGTCGTGGCCGGTCCCGTATCAATCTTTTCTAGATTTAGTACACTCGATACTAGGAGACTAAACTGAAAGCAATCTTTAGCCAAGAGACAAATCTAGTCGTAAACGGCAATCGATAACAGGAACTGGCTAACTAGGTAATTTACTCTGGCTTCACAGGTGTTCGCGCGAAATGCCTTAAAGTACTATTTTATTATGTATTATGTTTATGTACTGTATCCATACTAATATTATAAATGCGAAAGTCTGTCTGCCTGTCTGTCTGCTATGCTTTACCGCCCATATTTTCAACCGATTTGGATAAAATTTGGTACAGTATATATATGGTATAATAAGAGTTGAGTGTACCTAACTTGAATAAATAAATATTAAATTGAATTGAATATTGAATTAATCCAGGAAACCAATGGATTTTAATTTCATTTAATTTTATTTATTTATTTTAGGACATCCAACAGGTTACAATACAACTTTAGCATAACTTTTAGCCTTTAAAGTATGTTATAATTAATGTTTTGAAATTCTGATGTACCTAAATTGGTCTCAAAAAGAAGATAATAATTGATAGTGTATTTTGACCGTCGATACATCGTAATAGAGTAAATCCTTATGCCTGAACTTGACTTTGTAAAATAGGATAGTCATGTTATCAATAAAGTGTTAGAAGCGTATAATAATTCGTACTTTTTTAGATGATCAATTCGATTTTATAACTAAACTAGCTGATGCCCGCGTTTCGTCCGCGTGGATTGAGGTTTTTTCTATGTGCTATTCCAGACTATAATCTGTCTCTGTGCCAAATTTCATCCAGATCCGTCCAGCCGTTTTAGAGTTATAAGTGTTCGTACAAACCCGACTTTGTTTTATATATTAAGATAACTGGGACCTTTAAAAGTTGATCACAGAACAGAATTGTATCCATGAAAAGTAATAGTCTAGAACTAGGTGACAAGCTAACAGTAAATAGTAAATATCTAAGCACCAAAAAAAAACTTTTGGTTATAGTTTTGAAACAAATAGAACTAACCTAACCTAATCCTCAAAATCTATAATATTTACTTTCTACGTTCAATATTGGAAGTTCAGGAGGTTCTATTATTACAGGCTGATACGGTTCGAACCCCGCGGGGACCTGCAGCTTGGAAACCCAATTTGCATCCTATGCATGCTAAACAAAACATGTAATGTCGGGGACTCTTTTGCGAAACGAATTTTTGAATTTTGTATGAGGGTCTCATAAAAATAATGATCTAAACAGAAAACATAGAGTCAAAAGTAGAACTGTATGTTGGATAGTAGTATTCATTATTAGCGGAAGTTAATGATATACAAGGGACAACTGGCTTAATTCTCTATTATCTGCTAACACAGAAAAAACTGTTTGCTAATTCTACTGGATCTTTTGCTCTTTCTGAAACATGTTATGCATCCAATTCTTACTAAATTCTTAGGATGATTGATCTCTTGAATTATTAATTGATTTAAGTATAATCATTGATCGATCACATTAAAATATTAAGACATTATACCATAAAATTATTAGATATTATTGAACTGTATACAGTAAGGAGCACCTTTTCAAAACAAAGGATGAATATTTTCAAGTCTTAAAATACAATTTTTTTTAAACTATTATCAGGTGAATTTATTACAATCGAGATATTCTGCATTCGTAAATCGCACTCCGTAACACAGCATTCGCTATCAATGAGATATATTACCTAAAACGTCTACGCCGATACTGTGCCGATACTTTGCGTACAAATTGCATATATGTATATGCACTTACCGAGCAATTCACGGAAAAATGCATCTTGTTCTAAACGCGGTATGCTCTATAATTGCATTCGATAAATGTTAGCCCTTATGCGGTATAGGCTCTCCAACTACGGTTAGCCGCGTTCAGAGATGTTTCCTTTCTTTAATAATGACCCTTATCAAATGAAGAATAAGGTCTCGGCAAAAGATAGATGTTATACAATGGCAAAGTAGCACGTGCGGCGTTACACAAGACCAGCGTGATTTGAATCGCCACCTGGACGAGGAAACTCGTAATTTTCGCTTCAAAGATGTCTTTTGTTTGAAGTCACGTAAAGGAATAATGCGAAAACTATAGCTACTTCGTATAGGTATGTTGTTATACTACACAGGATCTTGCGTTTGCATTGTAGGTGCATATTGTGATTTATCTCAAATATTAGCATACAACGGACTCAAATACGATTTCTCAATACCTTTTTTTTAATATTGTTTGTCTTGTTATTCGCTTTCGGTTCGCAGTATGACAAATAACATAAGGCTGAAAGACAATGCAGAAAATTTACTTATTTCTCGTAACTAAACAAACTTTACGACTATCAATCAAATAAATATTATTAATGCGAAACTTTGGATGGATGTCTGGATGGATGTATGGATGGATGTCTGGATGGATGTTTGTTACTCAATCACGCCCCAACGGCTGAACGGATCTGGCTGAAATTTGGCACAGAGATAGATTATAGTCTGGACTAACACATAGGCTACTTTTTATCCCGGAAAATTCAAGAGTTCCCGCGGGAACAACAAAACCTCGATCCACGCATACGAAGTCGCGGGCATCAGCTAGTATTTTAATAAAATCTCAAGGTATATTATATCAATATAAACGACAAAAGCTTTTATCCCAATGCACATACACAAAAAGTATTTTTGGGCTCTGTCTCAATAGTAAATTTTCCTCCAAGTAAAATGTTCAAATCATATTTGATGACTAGGTATCTGATGCCCGCGACTTCGTACGCATAGATCGAGGTTTTGTGGTTCCCGCGGGAACTCTTAATTTTTCGGGATTAAAAGTAGCCTATGTGCTATTCCAGACTATAATCTATCTCTGTGCCAAATTTCAGCCAGATCCGTTAAGCTGTTGGGGCGTGATTGAGTAACAAACATCCATACATCCACTCATACATCCATACATCCATACAAACTTTCGCATTTGTAATATTAGTGAGATTTCGATTTTGAGTATGAACACACAGAAATCTTTTATATTCCACCTTAGCCAGCGAAAATCTATTGACCCAGATACGTAGACACCAGGCAGACATAAGCTGCGAGTATGTAACGCGCCCCTATTCCCTTGCTCACACGCCCAGCGCTCCCACGGCTTGTATTCTATGTTAAGAGCATTTTAGATTTGCCGAGATTTACCATTGCAATCTATAACAAAAGTGATAATGATATCGAAGATCTTACAAAACCTCAAATTTATAGCATAGTCATTATTTTATTTTAAGAAGCCCCAAAAGTCCTCTTAAGAGATATAAAGACAGACATGAAATAATTTCGTTTCCATAGCTTGAATACCTAAAAAGATATAACTCATGTATAATGTAAAAAAATTGAAATGATGTACGAAATCATATACATAACGATAAGACCTGGAAATCACTATACTTACAAGTAAAAAGAAACTGCAATATCACTGGTGAAAAGTAGCCAAAAAACAAGATTTCAAGAAAACTCGCTCCTTTTTTAACGGTACCGACAGAAAATAGGTGATAGGTATAGGAATAGATAAGTGGCAGAAAATAAAACATCTCATTTTAATATTATAAACCTTTATCACAGCTGATAAAGAATAAGAAAGAGAACTATTGTTAGGTTACCTAGAAAAATCAAAATCAATAACACGAAATGTGTTACATGCAATAGAAACGGGCCTTAACAGTACACAGGTTTTATGTAACACTGTTACAAGTATTTATCTCGATGTTACGCCACAAGATCAATCGATTAAGACATGTCTGATCATGGAGATACCGCGGGATATGACGCGTGTTTCAACATGCTATGTCATTGCGTATTGTTTGAAGCCTGAATAATTTGCCAATCTGGTAATAGCGCCAATCTCTGCATCGAATGTTGCTAATAACATAGCAGAACTGCCATGTCCGTAAACTCTATAATTGTTGAGTGCTGTACCTATCGATATCTTAAAACTGTGGTGGCACGTCGAACATGATCCATAGATCAATCACTTCATAATTGGGATGTTTCCTGTGTCACATGAATAATGATTCTTGATTAAAAAATAAACCTTCCCGAGATTTTACATCTTTTCGAAGAGGTTCAAAACACGTAAAATACTAGTCATCACTACTTACTGTACTCTGAAGTTAGCTAACCATATTAAACTATTGATAAAAGTAAAAAACTGTATGGAATGTTGATGACATCACAACTCACAAGTCAGTATTTCATACAACTTCCAAACTATCGTACAAAGAGATGTTTGTTAATATTATAATGAATAAAGAAACTATATTTATAAGGGCTACGCAATTAAATAAACTAAATAAATGAACTTGTCAAGAGGCCATTTGAACTAGTAACGACTTGATTTGACCTACTTTAATTAATTAATTAGTTAAAGATTTATCAACCTTTCAAATGAGATTTCGCCACGACTAGTTCGGAAAGGGTTTTTGAATTCAGAAAGTGTTCCACATTCAAAATTGTGAGTCTTTAATGAATTCCAAAATAATCTCAAATGATTCCAAATAATGGTAGGTGTTCTATAGGGAGCTAATGTAGCTCCAATTTTACTGTTTTTCTATAGCACAAATTTTCATGCACATATTGTCATTTAAATTGGCTGTCCCTCCCATGACCGATACGATGTTTTCAGATGCAATAACGCTTTTGAAACAACACTTTTGGTTCAACAATTTGAAGGGTTAATTCCTTTATACTTATACGGTTTTTTTTTGTTTCAGGTAAGTTAATACTTCTGCATTTACGACCTACTATTATAAAAGACAAAAATGAGGTAATGTGGTACTAATATACTGAATAATTTATTATATTATTATGTTAATAACACGTATTGTATTAGGTCATATATTATCTTAAGTAAGTACTATTTATTATAACTTAAATACGACTTATTCTAATGTACGTGACGATTTATGGCAAAATCTTTTAAGCAAATCATACCTACTTATATTTAAGTATGCGTAAAAATATAGTCTTACAAACTACGTATGATTTTTATAATTTTATCTTCACCTTGCCTTTATAATGAGTGTTATTACTATTCTCAATCCTCATCTAAGTGGTACTGAACAATGAGCATATTATAAAATATACAACCTTGGTTTTGCATAATATAACGTAACATATTTTAACTTGTACTCAAAAGATTATTATTATTTTGGGTACCTATTACTAAAACTTATGCGCAGTAGTTACTTTTTAGTAACTATTAAGATACTATTTATATTTGGAATAGATACGGTGAACATTTTCATCACATTAATTTGGTATCCAACCCAAATCGTTGGACTTCAAACGTTTTATCTGAAATAAACCCTGTTTCATTCCCCAATTGTCAATCGATACCAATAAGACCCTTTGCCGAGTTCATATCATTGCTGAAGGATATTTTAACGATCCCGTATTCGGGTAAATTCACCTTGACATTGAGCAAACCTATTCACGTAGCTTATTAACGCTTATGAGACTATTATTTTTGAATATCAAATATCTCTTCACATTTCGATATTGGTAGTGAAGTTTAATATAAATTAAACGTTATTCGGGGATAATAGTAACATAATGTAACTTACTAGCTGATGCCCGCGACTTCGTTCGCGTGCATTGAGGTTTTTTGTTCCCGCGGGAACTCTTTAATTTTCTGGTATGAAAAGTATCCTTTGTGTTATTTTAGATTATAATATATCTCTGTACCAAATTTGATCTAGATCCGTTCAGGCGTGACGGTGAATAGTACTACTAGTAACAAACTCCCATTTATTATATTAGTATAGATTGAAACATTCAACACAAAGTGTTCAGAAGTTGAAATTCAAAATTACATAATAATATCTACCTTCTTATTTTGGCTAGATGGTAAACCACTAACATAATATTACAATATTGCATAAGAAAGTAAAACTCCCTACCGTTTCTAATTAAATTCCAAATGATATACGCCAATCTCTGGGTCAACACTAAAACTTATTACCGTGTAGGTTGTAGGTACATAATCAGGTAATGTGTTGCAACTAGGACTAATTTTGACTAAATGTAATGTTATTTATGTTCATTTACTTATCGAAGAATGACTCCTTGGCCTCAATTATTTTCTACCGGCGCACTTTTGCGACACTTAGTGAAAACTAGTATTTAAATAATTTAAAATTTGAATAGTTATTCCTTCGATCTATGTCAATTATATACCACGTATCATGTATGTTAGTTGAGCAATACACACTTGATCTTAATGCTTTGTTTGTTTTATTTATTGATCATATTATACTAATATACATATTAATATTATAATAATATAATCCATACTAATATTATAAATGCGAAAGTGTGTCTGTCCGTTGCTACGCTTTAACGGCTCATCTTTTCTACCAATTTTAAAGAAATTGTGTATAGAGACATCCCGGGGAAGGACATAGGCTATCCGGAAAATTAGGGAGTTCCCGCAGTTTTTTTTTAAACAACGCGGACGATGTCGCATCGTCTAAACTCTAATCTATCTTCTTCTTCTTCTATATATATAAAAGCGAAATACCACTCACACACTCACTCACTCACTCACTCACTGACTAATCACGATATCTCAGGAACTATAAAGCGTACAGACTTGAAATTTGGAAGGTAGATTCCTTCTATGGTGTAGACGCCAGCTAAGAAAGGCTTTTGAGAAAATCCACCCCTAAGGGGTTAAAATAGGGGTTGGAAGTTTGTATGAAAGTCCTTTGTTTTTGAAGTTAGAGACATGAAAATTGGCAATTAAATTATTAGTTATAAATAATAAAAACCTGTATAAGCAATTTTACGAAAATGTACCCCAATAGGGGTAAAATGGGGGTTAGAAGCTTACATAAGGGTTCCAAGTTTTTGAAGTAAGAGACTTGAAAATCGGGATTTAGGTTATTAGTTTTAAGTTATAATAAACTGTATAAGCAATTTTAAGAAAATCTACCCCACAGAGGGTGAAATGGGGGTTGTAAGTTTGTATGAAAGTCCTATGTTTCTGAAGTTAGAGACTTGAAAATCGGGATTTAGGTTATTAGCTTTAAATAATAATAACCTTAAATTTTACGAAAACCCACCCAAAGGGGTGAAACTCACCAAAAGGGGTGAAATGGGGGTGAAAGGTTACATACAAATTTTATGACTTTGAAGTATGGACATGAAAATTAGCATTTAAGTTATCAGTTTTAAATAATAAAAAAACCTGCATAAGCTATATAAAACCTCTATAGATAGGCTGTTTGCAGCGGGAAAATTTCATAATCTCATAGGAAATCAACAATTGTACGCGGACGAAGTCGCGGGCGACCTCTAATAGTTACATAAGCTGAATCTTTATTGGTACCTGCTCTAACAGTTCTTATTACTGATGCTAATAAATAGATAATTTGTCGAATATTTATACGCGTTAACATTTATTTTCTGAGCAGATATGTTTTCTACTGTTTACTATACAATTCATTATCCTACTAACCTTTTTTACTACTCGGTCAAACTGAGCTAAACATACTTCTATTCAAAACTCAAGTAGGAAAAAGACAAGGAAAAAGCTGAAATAAAAGTAAACCAATTCAGACAGACACAGTGATAAATTAAATCTATCCACAAAAGGCCCAGACAAAAGTCTCAATCTGGTATTTACAATAGACCAATTTCAGAACAAATGTGGGTGACCTTGACAACTCCCACCTGCAAATAACTACCGCTTTTGGGTTTTAGCGAATCGTAACATGCACTTAGTCATAAAATATACCGATTCTACAAAACTAATGATGAATTCAATCGATTTAAAGATTTATTGAAAACAATACAATAGAACTTAAAACTAGCCTAACCTAATTACTATATAAATCATGCCCGCGTGGAATGGTGACAAAAATCCGCGCTGGACAGCCAGGCTGATCCTTTGCGCAAAAAGTGAGCCAGCCCTTCTGTTACCAGATGAGGCAATTAACCGCGGTGAAATATCTCGCAATAAATTACCAGTGATTGGTATTATTTGATTAATTATTATTACTGCCGTTTTAAGTTACCGTATCATCATCATCATCACTACAGCCTATTAACGTCCCACTGCTGGGCACAGGCCTCCACTCTCATAGGAGAGCGGGAATCAGAGCTTAGACCCACCACGCTGCTCCAATGCGGGTTGGCCGGCTTTAACGACTACTATCATGTTAGTGATAATAACCGGGACCGACGGCTTAACGTGCTCTCCGAGGCACGGGGGTGAAACACCGCCAACTTCCAACTCCGGGCTGGCACTGAGAATTTCTTAATTGAAAAACCCAATACCTAACTTTTATGTCCGACCGGAAATCGAACCCAGGACCTCGTGATCCGCAGTCGACTATGCTAACCACTAGACCAACGAGGCAGTCACCGTAAGTTACCGTATATGGTAAGTTAATGGTGCTATTAATTCGGTTCTACACAAATCTAATCTAAATCCTAATTAATTATGATGTGTCGATTCAAAACACGGCTTAAATTACATGATGTATCACAGTGTAAGGAAATCCATCCAGCGAAGACTCCACAATAAAAACACCAATGCTGTAGGTACTCTTCCATTTTATTTTCCGTAAACAATTACTAACAGTTTGATATATGGAACCGTCTGTCCCTGTCGCGTGCTTCAGCTAGTCACTATGGTTTTATATACTATATAAAGAACAAACCAATATTGTAATTATTTTCTTCCTTAATCCCACAGTCGATTCCCGGCATATCCTATCTGTCATTCTTTCCGCGTTGACCATAGAGTCAAGCCTATCTTTTTTAAAACTAAAACCACGACCTGGGTTCGAAGTTAATAATTTTATATTCAATCAATAATCAAACTAATAGCAAATAACTCGAAACCTAACATTCGACCATCCTGACCTTGTGCATGTCCCCATGCACGCAGTCAGTCGGTCTCCTCAACCTAACATTCGGCCGGTAAAGCTGCTTGAACGCATCATTGACAAAGATTCCACAATCATTACATCAAGTTACGAAAATTCACATTTAATGACATAATATTATCTTCGCTGTACATTATTATTTCAATACTCAATTTATCCATTACATGTAGGACATCATTTGATAAGTAACCTACCTATTTTTAGAAATCTTTTATTTTTTTTAATCCACTACAAGTTAGCCCCCAACTACTATCTCACCCGATGGTAAGTGGTGATGCAGTCTAACCGAACGTACATACATATGGTTTCGAGTATTGTGCCGAAACCACATGTACATTTTACTATAACTACTTTCTTCTAACACAAACTACACATTAATCTTGGTCGCAACAGTCAGCCGTATTGCGTCAAAATCACATGTACGTATTGTGCCGAAACCACATGTACATTTTACTATAACTACTTTCTTCTAACACAAACTACACATTAATCTTGGTCGCACCAGTCAGCCGTATTGCGTCAAAATCACATGTACGTTTGTGATACCTAATGCCCTATCACATAAACCACACATTAATCCCGGTCGCAACAGTCAGCCGTATTGCGTCGAAACCATATGCACGTTTTGTGATACCTAATTCCTTTTAACACAAACTACACATTAATCCTGAACACAACAGTCAGCCGTATTGCGTCAAAATCACATGTACGTTTGTGATAGCTAATGCCCTATCACTTATACCACACATTAATCCCGGTCGCAACAGTCAGCCGTATTGCGTCGAAACTATATGCACGTTTTGTGATACCTATTTCTTTTTAACACAAACTACACATTAATCCTGGTCGCAACAGTCAGCCGTATTGCGCCAAAATCACTTGTACGTCTGTGCTAACTAATGCCTTCTCTCGTTTATTCGCAAGAACCTTGTACCATTAAGATAACAAACTAATTAAAGTCTATTTCTCAGTAGAACTTTCCGAAAGTGACACGAGTTGTCCTACATGAAATAAATAAATCATTTGTCAAAGCACAAACACGTTACGTAATTGCTGACGTGCAAATTGCAAGTAACCAGGTAAGCAATACAATTTATGAAATCATTAAGTCATAGTCATTAACATAATCCACAACAATAAAGAGTTGTACCCATAATTATTTCTAAGACAGCATTGAATAAGTCCAAAAGTTCCTATAATACCTATGTTAAAACTCCATAAAACATAAATGATAGAAAATATGTCAGATCTCTTTTTAAAAATCTGATTACCAATGTCCATTAATTTATTATTAAACTTCTTTGGCATTTACATACTTTTGTTTTGTTTCTAAACAAGGTAATCAATACAATTTATGAAATCATTAAGTCATAGTCATAATCCACAACAATAGAGTTGTACCTATAATTATTTCTAAGACAGCATTGAATAAGTCCAAAAGTTCCTATAATATGTTAAAACTCTATAAAACATAAATGATAGAAAATATGTCATATCTCTTTTAAAAATCTGACTACCAATTTCCATTAATTTATTATTAAACTTCTTTGGAATTTACATACTTTTGTTTTGTTTCTAAAATGTCTTAAAAATTGTCTGAATTATATGACAATAAGAAAAAATCTCATTACGATTCTGTTTGGGTACCTCGTGTTAAATTTTACCTGGTTTTTTTTTTGTGAGGAAGTCAAGACATATTTTTTTTTAAATTATACGCTTATATCAGAAATGTACAAGCATGGCATCGTTACCAAATTTTCTTGTGAGAATTCTAAAGATTTTTAATAGAGCTCCGGCTCCGCAAACTACCCTGATACATTTCTTCTGTCCAGTGAATAACCGCTTTATGTTTTCTCGCAATAATATGCAACTGCTTGTTACATCCATCCTTCAATATGCGTCCACTGCGAGAGCCGCCATCAAATACGGTCCTCCATATAGGTACCTCTTCACCCGCTTCTCACCACCTTCTCCAGGTCATCGGTCCAGCGAGCTGGAGGTCGTCTTACACTGCGCTCATCAAGCGCGGTCTCCAGTGTCCACTCCAAAATAAGCTTGCCCCATTGTAATTAGCTGAACTCTCCTCTGTCTTCCCCAGCTGCACCTCTCCCTTTTCTTTGACGCAGTTCCGGCTTCCCATCGCTATGGCTACGCTGAGATGATGACTGCATCCAGGACAGCTAGTTTCGACCAGGGTGACCTTAGCTGCATATCTAGCCGCGCATAGCTGACTCTTAATCAGGACCAGCATCCAGCCCCTCGGATGTGGCCAACCGCTCACGCGTTGTCTGGCTCTTGCATGCCATTTTCCAAAGCTCGTGGAAACATAAGAAAATACGTATGTTAAGACACAATTAGAAATTTGAAAAACACACAGAAAGCATAAATCAACAGTATTTTGGTGAATTTCTCTTAACTCTTATAGAATAAAATTTATCCCCCTTTGAAACTGAACAAACTTATCAACTCTCAAACTATACACGGATACAAAGATTACTTTTTTTTACTATTATTTTAGGAATTTATATCTCTATTCTTCAAACTTATGAATATGTTGAAGCTCCTTTCACTATTGCAGATATGTATGGATCAACTTTTTTTTTGTTGTAACAGGATTTCGGGGATTTCATGTAATTATTGGAACTTTATTTTTACTAACATGTTTTATTCGTCATTTAAATAATCATCTTTCTAATAACCATCATTTTGGATTTGAAGTTGCAGCCTGATATTGACATTTTGTAGATTTGGTATGATTATTCCTTTATATTTCAATTTATTGATGAGGAAATTAATTAATTATTTATATAATATAGTTAGTATATTTGACTTCCAATCGAAAAGTTTAATAATTTATTAATATAAATAATTTTCACTTTATTATTTTTTTTTATAATTATTTTATTCATATCTAATATTTTTACTATATTATCTTTTATAATTTCAGAAAATCAACCATAGACTGAGAAAATGCTCCCCTTTTGAATGCTGTTTAATCCTAAATCACTACCTCGAATTCGCTTGTCTTTGTATTTTTAAATTATTAGAATAATCTCATAGTCTTGACATTTTTTTAAAATCCTAGCCTTAAACTAATCCCATGGCAAAATATGCGCCCTGAGAAACCCCGGATGTGGGAATGGCACAGAGCGGAACTATGACAGCTGAAGAATAGCTGTGACAATGAAGTAAGAAAGCCATTCGACTGCAGTGGGTATCTTTCCTAGTTCCTAATATGGGATACTGCGTATTCTAAGCTTTTTATGTTGCTAACACAAATGCAATTAATAATTATTACATAAATTACATGATATTTTTAGAAAACAACTCCAGACCATGTTAACCCATAAGGGATTCTTTAAGGTTGACAAATTCTTATCCGATTACACCATCAGTGAATAATTATCTTGACATACATATTTACCTACTTGACATAATTTTATTTAGTGAATTGTTGGTATTTGAATGCTGCAATTTTAATGAATTGAATGTGATATAATTGTTTTGTTTTAATTGTAATCTATATGACATCATAATTAAGAATTAAGGTAATTTAACTGTGTTTTTCATTATTGTTATTCATTTAGTTGCTTTGCCCTAACAGAGCTTGAAATTCAAAATAAATGAATATGAATGATTATAAATAATTTAGTTAATTCGTTAGTTTGCACCTCTCTTATTTGAAGCTACTGAGATTCAAATATCTTTGTGTGTATCTCGATCTAAATAAATTTTTGCTGCACATTTCCGATTTTATTTACTTAATAAAATTCATTGCTCAAATCCCAAGATATAGTACATGTCACACATCATTCATATAACTACTATTTTTGTTTTAATAAAGATATACAAACACTTTGGAATGACAGTGTATCTTGGTAGGTTCAATTTTAGAACAAAATCTATGTTTCAAAGTTACCCACCATCACCCAAGAATTTATACTTTGTCCAATTTTATTAATTTTATTCTTAGTTTACATTTGGAAGCTTAAGTTAATGATAGCCACACTTTACCGATTTGATTGTTTTTAGCAATGCACTTTATATATGAAGAAGTTTTAATCAACTTGACAACACAGTGATGTTTTAGTTTTGCTCAACATTTTGTATTGTTTTATAAACGTACCCAGGTGTTTATATTGTACAGCTATAATTGTATGTATTGAACTAAACTGTTTATGCAAGCAGTATGTACAGTATAAGTTAGACGCAATATAACCTTAAATTCTTTTTACTTCCATTCCTGTTTTAATCCAAATGTTGTAGGGATTTAATTTTGAATGGGTAGGTACTTTAACAAGCATAATTATTACGAAATTAGTTATAAAATAATATTATGTCCTTGCTCTCAACAAGCTTTATACTAGATCATTGTTAAACTTCCTCAAAAACAGTACATTTTACTTTTGTTGATCATTATTTTAAAATTATCATGACTTTTCAAGTAGGTACACCTACACACCTACGAAAGTTTCGCCAACCTCTTTTCTTTCCATTATTTGAATCTTTGATCTTACGATTGGATGACAACAGTAAATCGACGCTATTAACTTTATAGTTCACAGATATATTTTAAATAAACACACTCAAAACTTGTTTCGTCACTCACAAATAACTCAAGAAAACATGCGAGGAAAATAAACATATAGCTGATCATGATAGCTGCAAAAATAGCTTAATGTCTAGAATGGTCTAGAAGTAATCATAAAAATTGAGGCGTGTACTTGTCACTTCTGATTTGTAAGGAAATCCATCCAGCGAAGACTCCACAATAAAAACACCAATGCTGTAGGTACTCTTCCATTTTATTTTCCGTAAACAATTACTAACAGTTTGATATATGGAACCGTCTGTCCCTGTCGCGTGCTTCAGCTAGTCACTATGGTTTTATATACTATATAAAGAACAAACCAATATTGTAATTATTTTCTTCCTTAATCCCACAGTCGATTCCCGGCATATCCTATCTGTCATTCTTTCCGCGTTGACCATAGAGTCAAGCCTATCTTTTTTAAAACTAAAACCACGACCTGGGTTCGAAGTTAATAATTTTATATTCAATCAATAATCAAACTAATAGCAAATAACTCGAAACCTAACAACAGGATGGTGACGTTACAAAATTTTAAGAAAAATAATACTTGAATCTGTATGATTTTAACGTCGTTAGACAAAAACAACATCATAGCACAAAACACACGAACAGAAATAGAGTGAATTACTTCAACCGAGGCACAGAATTAGTGTGAACCATGACATTTGCTGACTTAGTCAAAGAATAGGCGATAATGTTATTGGGTTCTGAAAGTGGGGTTATTGTCAATATAGGGTTAGTAATTTATGTTTGTTTGAAAAAATATACTGCATAAAGCACGATAAAATAGCATAATTATGAAATATATTTTAAACATAAACCTGACGTAGAAACTGCCATCGTAGAGGCTAAATATAATAAAAAGCACAGTAATTTTATTCAAAAACTAAATGCTATTAAGATAAAACATTGCAGAGAGGAGAAATGTAACATTTATATTAAAGACACAAAAGATATAATATTACATTTACAAAGGACCCATTCCGAAGCTATTAAATACAGGAAGTTAAAGTAGATATTAATGTGTAGTAAGCACAGAGTGTTTCCGTTAGAATTTATGTTGTTTTTCATGTACAAATCATTATTTATTATCGAGCGGTTTAGTGACATGAGAACAAATAGTGGTAAAGTATAGTGGAGGCCAATTTACTTAATAATAGTGATTAAGATCTTGATCTCAATTAGGAATTTTATTTTATTGTCGGCTGTCATGACTATGAAAACGTTTGTATTTGTTAAGATCATGATTTATTGTACTGTTAAAATCCAAGTGTGCAATTATTTAGCTAAAATATTCTTCAGAATGTAATTAAAAGTTTGTTTTGAAAGCCAGCAGTGTTTTATCTTAAGTATTAAATATTTCCCTTAAATATTTCTTCTATTTAATTTTTGAATAAAACCTGGATACATCCTAGAGTAGGTACATAAGAAGTAGAGTATGTCTATAACCTATAGGTATAGAGTCTATGACCTATATCTTTATTTTCCTACATAATAAGTCGTTATGAGAACATCAGTCAATGTTAAACAATCCCGTAGATCAAATCATTTTATACATTCTATACATTAGGTTTCACCTTTGACATACACTTAACACCATAATTGTTGTATTTGAAGTCTGTAGAATCAGGAATAACGTTCTAAATACTGGGGAAATAGCGAAATTAAAACACAATAAACGTTATACAATGGTTGCTATTCAAAACTTAATAAATGACATTCTTTTTTATTCGACATTAGAAAAATCACAGTATAAAACCTAACAAAGTATCTTATCCAAGTAGGTTTTACAACATCCGCCCTTAATGGGAATAAAAAGATAAAGTAGCAATGCTAAACACAAAAAAAATTACTACCAGACTAAACAGAGATACAAAACATAAACCGAAGAAAAATAAATAAATAGAAAATTATTCTACCTATTTATCCCTAAACCCATATTAACTACACACCTTAGATGAGCTATGCGCCTTAAGGGCTTGGTTAAAACATCGGCTGTCATTTTATCCGTAGGTATAAACTTTATATCTATAAGACCCTCAGTAACCTTTTCACGAATAAAATGAAATCTCGTATCAATGTGTTTGGTTCTATTGTGGTGGATTGGATTGAGCACAAGTTTCTGTGCACTTTGACTATCATTGTATAGCAACACCCTATGAGCAAAACCAGTAATGTCACACACTAACCGTCTTAAGAAAATAGCCTCCTTTGCAGCGCTGGTCAAGGACATATACTCAGCTTCTGTAGATGATAAGGCTACCGTCGGCTGCTTCTTACACTCCCAGCTAATAGGTCCACCTGCTAGCATGAAGTAGTAACCCGTGTATGACCGACGGTCATGTACACAGTTCGCCCAGTCAGCATCCGTGTATCCACACAGACGTCCACCGACTTTCCTGTAAGTAATGCAGTAATCCATTGTACCTTTTAAATACTGTAACACCCTTTTAGCGGCCAACCAATGCCTTTTATCGTGACAGTTATTAAACTGACTTAAATAGCTTGTGGCATAAGCTATATCGGGTCTTGTATTCACAGCTAGGTACATGAGACATCCTATCAAGTTTTGGTAAGGATATTCACCAAGAGATGTTGGATTACCTTTCTCCAACTTGTTATTCTCCAAAGGTGTAGACATCTCCTTGCAATCTTGCATATTAAAACGCTCCAATACCGCCTGTATATAGGTCTTCTGACTGACCACGATTTTCTCATCAACACGGTTAATATTTAAGCCTAAACAATATGACAATGCACCTAAATCCTTTAGTGAGAAAAAATTTTTCAAGTCATTTTTGACAACGTCAAACAAACTTTTTTCTTTGTAAAAGACAATTAGATCGTCAACATAGACTGCAAGTATTATGGTTTCATTACCAAACTTTTTCAAGTAAACACATGATTCCGCAGATGTTCGTGCAAAGCCAATTTTCGAAAGAGTTTGATGCAATTTGATATTCCAGGCTCGAGCTGCCTGCTTCAACCCATAAATGGATTTTCTGAGAAAAGGTCTAGCTGTTGGTGTGGAGTATACTGAGGTTGACAAAGAACCATGTGTACCTTGTGTAGAGGGTAAGAAGGCCCGAAAGCCCTTCAAAGGGATAAAGTATAAGAAAGCTTTATCACCATTAGAATTGGTCCATACGGACATTTGTGGTCCCCTGACCACAGAATCTTTTAAAGGTAATAAATACTTTATTATTTTTGTAGATGATTATACACGTTTTATATCTCTTTTTTGAATGTCATCTAAGACAGAAGTTCAGAAGTTCTTTTGTGCTTTTCAAGCACTTGTTGAGAGACAGACCGGTACTAAGATTCGAACTCTTCGGTTAGACAATGGTACTGAGTATGTCAACAAGGAGTTGATAGATTATTTGCAAGCTCAAGGGATTCGACATGAAACGTCTGTACCTTACAGCCCTCAACAAAATGGGGTAAGTGAACGTTGCAATCGTAGTATTGTAGAGAAGGCCCATTCCTTGTTAGCACAGAGCTCTCTGTCGAAAGCTTTTTGGCAGGATACTGTTGAGACTAGTGTTTATTTAAAGAATAGGTCACCTCATCGTGCTGATAACGTGTTGTATTTGAAGTCTGTAGAATCAGGAATAACGTTCTAAATACTGGGGAAATAGCGAAATTTAAACACAATAAACGTTATACAATGGTTGCTATTCAAAACTTAATAAATGACATTCTTTTTTATTCGACATTAGAAAAATCACAGTATAAAACCTAACAAAGTATCTTATCCAAGTAGGTTTTACAACAATAATTGTGGTTCGGAATAGCCGAATTAATTCTCTACATTAAATTCGATGGTGTAGGTACATATTGGGGCTGATTGTGTTTCACAATCTCTAACTAAAATGTCAAAATTAAAAACTCTTTCATAAAACTCTCTGCAGGAATAGATAGAGGTGTCATTTTAGTTTAGTTTCGAGATTGTGTTATACAGAATTGACCACACTATATATTTTCAGACACATTTGCAGAATGCAGATGTGAACAGTTCCCACCTGTATCCGGGGCAAACAGTGAAGTGCACGTCCGGAAAATAAAGCAAACTTCACGAGCTCTCCGCTCCCCTGAGTTCCATTACACCAGGTGCGTAATTATGTCGGCACTCGACAGACAGCCAGCTAAATTTTCATTAGGTATATTAGAACTCCTCACCCTCCTACCTACCTGGTCTTTCAGAGTTTACCTTACACGAAAATAATTAAGGAGTTCGTATAAAATGAGCAAGTTTTCGTAAAAGTTTTACGGGCTATGCAGACTTAATTAAGTTAGTAAATAATACAATAATTTAATTTGTAATGTAAGCCGTCTGATATGCCTTGCCGTAACTAACCCAGATATCAAGTCCGCAACACTTCATAGCCCAATAAAGAAATTAAGGGCCTAGTTCTTGAAATACTCTCTACACCCTTGTTGGCTTAGGGATCAGGTATCGTTACAGTGAACTTAGTTGTCGACCGCTCGCGGCTTCACTTCACTCAGATGTTTTATACGTATTATGGACTTGTGTTGCTGTATTATGCATTCTGACATAATATTACTTATTTACTTATCTATACTAATATTATAAATGCGAAAATGCGTCTGCCTGTCTGCTACGCATTAACGGCCCATCTGTTCAATCGAATTTGATGAAAGTTGATACAGGGATAGGTGGTATCCCGGGAAAGGACATAGAATTAAAAAGTTCCTGCGGGAATCAACCACGCGGTTCCTTTAATCCACGCGGACGAAGTCACGGACATCATCTGTCTGTCTTTCTGTTTATCTGTCTGTCAGCCTGTCTGCTACGCTTTAACGGAAAATTACGCGGTTTGGGAATTTAAAAAAAATATTCACGCGGACGAAGTTGCGGACATCATCTAGTTTTAGATTTAGGTACACTTATTGACGTTAAAAAATTACTTACCTACGTTGTACGTACGGGTGTACGTAGGAACAGGCTAAGAGCTTACGGCAAAATTAGAACTGTTTAATATTCAAGCTGAAATTCAACAAACACCTAGTTTCGACAAGAGTTCATTATTTGTTGAACCGTCGCGTGACGCGTCGCGTCGAAGCCGAGTTAGTTTACTCCAGATGTTTTCAAAATGAAGTCTATTTCCATTTGAATTTCAAAATATTTAACTTATACACCAGTATCTACTACCCAAACTGAATAATATTTCCAGTAGGTCAATTGAGGAAAAGCTGAATTAACAATCGCTGTTATCCATACTAATATTATAAATGCGAAAGTGTGTCTGTCTGTCTGTCTGTCTGTCTGCTACGCTTTCACGGCCCATCTGATTAACCGATTTTGATGAAATTTGGTACAGAGTAGATTTTATCCCGAGGAAGGACAGGCTACTTTTTATCCCGGAAAATTAAAGAGTTCCCGCGGGAATCATCTTGTATCAAATAATGAAGTATTGTTTGGATTGAGTGTTAAACTTTTGGATATTATATGTCTATCATCTACAATTCTACACTCGGGGCTCTGTTGACTTCTTTTTATTTGGCTGTTAGTATTTTTTTTATTCTACTACAAAAGTTTACTTTCCTTTTTTTTTCAGCCTTTGACTGCGATCTCAGCTTACCTACTTCACCGTACTTATCTAACCTTTTAGGGGTAAGGCAGTGATATTAAACCATACTAGGTGTATGGGTTTAATATCACTGCCTCGGTTAATACACAGCATCGTACCGGACCCGTAAACTAAATTATTTTAATTTGCAGTTTTTGGTTTGGGTGGGCCAGACTGTTTCTATTTTCGAAATAGATACCTACCTAGGTTATGGGAATTTCTTTATCTTTCTTTGCCCGAACAAAAGTCTCTGTCTCAATATTCAGTTGAATCTTCCAAAAATATTTGGGTAACATAATATTTATTCATATCAATGCGAAGCATTCAAGTTAAAAATATAGTCACAGTGGCCACCGTAAAATAAATCATGACAATGGAACGGAACAAAGCATAAGTTTCACGTTAACATAAATTGAAGGCCGCTTTGGGGTAGATACTTAGCTTTTTATTAAGTTATGACGTGGAGATTTCATAAAATTATTCATACGAAAAGATTTGAAATCATGAATCAAAGGAAAGTGTGATCAATGATCGTATTATACTTTGAAGGTTTCTTTTTTGTGCTATAAAGGTATCCACACCACACGACGCAGTAAAGTTGATTTATTGGTGATTGTAACAAAATCGCCGTCTCTTAGCCTATATTCCAGAGTATCATTATTCCGAAGGTTTTGGCGGGAGCACTCGTGTAAAAAATTGACTACCCACATCATAACTCCATTACATTACTATGCCTGGTTCACATTACTCTAGTCGCCTTATCGATTAAACTTGATCTACCTTCTCGCGATTAGCGTAGTATCATTACAATTATTCAGTCTGCTTCAAATCATTAAAAGACAAAACGCTGTATCCTAAAACAAAATTGTTTCGGGTGTCTGAAATGATTCAAATCGCACAATTTTTGGGTACAATTGAAATAAATTGAAAAGTAGCTTGCCAATCCAGTTTTCCATTGGATCACTTGTTGCTTTCAATACACTGGCTACAAATTATAACACTGGTCTGAACAGTTTTTGTCCCACCAGTGAATCCTAAGATGGAGTCTAGATAATCGCTTGTTTGAAGATTGCTAGGATTATCAGGGTCCCAACTCCCAACTCACAAAGTAAATGTTTAACATGAAACTGTGCTAGAAGATGAAAACTTCATGACCACCCATGAAACCAGTCTTCGTGGCGCTTATGTATAACTAAACTTCGTGTGTAAAGTAATCATTCATTATTTTCTATTGGAATAATGTGAACAAGCCTTTATACAAAAACTGAAATAGCTCTTTGAGGAAAGCATATTGTTAAAATGTTATCCTTTATTGCTATAGGTACCTGCCTATCCTGCCTATAAAATATAATACCTGCCTACTTCTATCATTCTTTTATCACTTGGGATTTCTAATTTAACGCTACTTTCGTAAAGTTACGATGCTTTTATCGAAAAGAATTTTATTTTATTCGAAATTTTATCTACCGTAAAAAATATATTAAAATTACGGTTCATTCGAATATTCCATTTTTCCTTTTCTTTCCAAGAATTTACCAGGAAAATAACTGGTGTATAATAACTTCTTATATTTATTTTTAGCTGCCGTATAAAAGCGGGACTGTAGGCTAAGGACAGATTTCTAGCGGAAAAACGAGTTTGGAATCATAATCGACGTTTTTCAGATTCTAGCGGAATTCAGGACGCGTTTTTACGCTTTGTCTTTGGACAAATAGGTAAGAGGTTGCCATTTTTGAAAGGTTTTTTTTATGAAGTATAAATCCAATAATTAATGAGTGACAAAAACAATTTGTGATTTGTTACAATTATTTTTACACAAATATTTAACAAAGATTGCTCCAAACTTTCGTTTTTTTTTCAGTATTTTTCGGAGAAAGCCTTTCTGTATATTTTAAAATTATTTATAATTTAATATATGTAACTTTAGTTTATTTTTAAAATACCGTTGCGGTTTATCGCCCTTTTACCACAGTGAATAAATAAATGACTGAATACTTCTCACGCTCTTTGCGTCATTTTGGTTAAAAAAATGCTTAGATCCAAGATGAACCCGCCTTTGACGTTCAGAGGCGCAGCGTAGACTCTGTTATACTTATAATACCTCTCTTCTAGCGTCGGGACTTAAAACCTCGTTGCGTCCTGTACCTAATATTACCTATTCTGTGGTTGCCTGTCTTAGGGACTCCTAACTCTATGCTCTCTAGCGCCAATGAGCGATCACCCTAGGCATTCAATTTATCTGATCATGTTAGTGTTATGCCCGTTAAGTTTTAGATAACACCGGAAATTAGCCGTGTCGATATTAATCGGTTAGTGCTGCAAGTTCATTACTATCCGGTCGATCAGATTCTCTACAACTAGTTATGCATGAACGCCAACCGCCTATAACTGTCTTCACATTCCGATCGGTTAGTTATCTCCTAACAGGATTAGAAGAAGAGCACACTAGCGACATGTCTCTTGATGTCACTGTCTACTTGCCCTGGCGAAAGCATGCAGGGGCTTTATTACGTATTTAATATGATAGCTACAGCAGGGCGACCGCGTAACTTCTGCATCAATCATTGTTACATCGCAATCACCTCTGATTGGATAACACTCTTCCACTATTGGGCAAAATCCATTGACGCAGCAAGAATACCATAAATTACGATGTATCAATGATTGATGCAAAAGATACGCGGTCGCCCTGCTGATTGAATAACACTCTTTCGCTATAGGACAAAACCCGCAGTAAGCATACTTTAAATTGGGTTTTATTTAACAACTTAAAATTAAGTTGTTAAATAAAACCCAATTTAAAATTATTTTTTTATTTAATAAAATTATTTTTTTATTTTTTAGTGATTATGCAATAAGCACATCCCCTGTTATTTATATGTTTGAAAACCATTTTAAACTATCGATTGAAGTTGATGTGTCAAATTTTGATGACACAGTTCAGTATTTCACACAACATCCCATACTAAGCGCGTTTTGCAGTTTGAAAAACAAGTGAATATAATTAAAATTATTAAAAAATACGACTGCTCTGCCGTAGCCCGTAACTATCTACTACGTAATGATACCACAGTAATTAATTAAGTAATTACCTATGGAATCCTGATGATGAGTGAATTACCTATTCACATTTTTATTAAGTGATATTTTTTGGGAATCACAGGATATTGAAATATAGTGTTATATGTTTTTGGAATCTACTCATCATTTTCTAGATGATGATTATATAGTTAATCTTATTTTCGAAAAAAAAAATTCTACTTTAGTTTTTAATGCGGGACCATGGTCACCTCTACAATTTTTAAAAATTTTACTGGCCTATGTCACCCAGAATATGCTAGGGATTCTAACGATACCTCATTTATCAAAATCGGCTCAGGCGTATAAAAGTTATAGTGGAATTACAAACTCACATACATACATACATACATACATGAACCCTGAAAACAATATAATATGTACTCCAAATCAAATCAAATAAAATCAAATCAAAATGCTTTTTATTCAAATAAACTTTTACAAGTGCTTTTGCCTTTTTTCAGGCAGTCGTATAAAAATATTCTATTTTTACTATTTAGTTGCCAAATAGGTACCCAATTCACCGAATCCCACGAGATTGAATTTGATTGATACAGCTTTTACGAAACAGGGCTGCAGCTCACATTAGTTTTAAAACAAAAATTTGATAGTGGAGCCTAATCCTTAACTCCTTGCACTTAAACCTATTTACAATGTCATTAATAATGTGATTATTGCCTTGCGTAGTACAAGCGTTGAAATATGTCTTATAATTATTGTTTTCCTAAGAGTAACAAGTATTTACTGTAATGGCATATTATTGGCTCATAATTCAGGCGGCTTCGGCTTCAGGGTATTTTGAGTCAGTTTTGAGAGAAATCGCTATTGAACGATAGAAAACCAGTTCAAGCTATAATAAAATTGACTCATATCCATACTAATATCATAAATGCGAAAGTTATGATGTATGTTTCTTACTCAATCACGCCAGAACGGCTGAACGGATCTGGACGAAATTTGTCTCAGAGATAGATTATAGTCTGGAATAACAAATAAGCTACCAAACGGGAACCAAAAACCTCAATCTACGCAGACGAAGTCGCGGGCATCGGCTAGTAGATAATAAAAAGTAGATAAAAAAATAAACTGACTGACTAATACGCCTACCAATGTATCTAGGGTTACTGAAAGAAATTCCAATCTAATTCCGTATATTTCAATTCAATTCAGGGCGGGTCAGAGTGCCTTGCGTAAACTGTATGTAAATTTTCCATAGGTCAATACGAATTGTGGAAAATTTTGGATAAGGGCGCGCCACATTCACTTAGTATCAAAGCTAGCTGCTACAGTACAGAGGCCATATTGTTTTATTATTGTTGACTTTCGTGTTTTAGTATATAATAATCCTTATTTTAGGAACGTCAAGGTACGTGAGTACGTGTCATCAAACTGTCTTTTAGAGTAATATTGCTTAAGTAATGCTTAAAGCGTTGGCAGTATGGTTCCAGTCAATTTTATAAACTGGCACCACTCTATTAATGATGCCAGCGAAAACAACGTGGATTTATGTTTTAAAACTGCTCTGTGATTTTCCGGAATAATAATTACAATATCCTCCCGAACGAATTTCGACCACGGCGGCCTGTCTCCAGAGAGATAAGCCATGTGTTTGTTTTTGTTTTAAATTCTTTATTGCACATATTGCACAAAGGCGAACTTAATATGCGCGGGAGTTATTATATAGTGCACAAATACGTGCGCATACATAGGTGTACTCTCTGTTCCTTTACTCTCATAGCCCGATGGGTGGGACGGAAAATCCGACACGACCGGAGAGAGGCACGGGGGTAAAAGAACGCCAACTTCCTAAATCTGGGCTAGTAATGAGAATTTCTTGCCAGAAAAACCCAACACTTGTTATAAGCCGACCCAGAACTCGAACCTGAGACCTCGTCGGCCGCAGTCAAACATGCTAACCGCTAGACCAACGAGGCAGAGCCTGATTTTCCGGAACACAAAATTGCCTATAGCTGTCATCTTTCTAGGTTCGCAACTTGGTATACCCATGCAAAGAATCACGTCGACCCGTTACTCTGTTGCTGCATGCTTGAAGGGCAATCAACAAACACACTTCCGCATTTCTAACATTACCACATGTCAAAGATGCCCTCAATTTCTGTACCAAATTTCCTTAAAATCAAATGACAAGATGGGTCGTAAAAGCGTAGCAGACAGACAGACAGATACACTTTCTCATTATAACATACTAATTGTGTGTTTGTTAGTTGATTTGTCCTTTAATCACGTTGCAATGGAGCAACGGATCGACGTGATTTTTGGCATGGTTGACCTAGTTGAGGACCTGGAGAGCAAGACAGGCTTTTTATCCCGGCAAATTAAGGAGTTCCCGCGGGAATCATAAAAAATTAAACCACGCGGAAAAAGTCGCGGGCATCAGCTAGTTCATAATAATATTATGGAAGTAGGATTTTAATATACCAAAGCTGAAACCTACTTACTACTTAGAACCTAGAAGCAACAAGGTGAAAGTGGTTACGGGTACGATGATACAACTAGCGTAATAGGTCATCGAGATTTAGCCCGAAGTATAAGCCTAGATGCTAGTTAGATTTGCCTAAATTACTGCCAATAAATCTGCCTTTCACTGAGTTTATTAAATAAACGTCATCTGAATTTTATAATCTTATTACAGTGCTTCACACACGAGGATAGTTTCTAAACGTTCTAAGCGTTAGAAGACTGGATTACGGATGCATATCTCAAATTTCGGCACTGGTAGGTAAGTGAACCGTGGCCTAGTGGTCAAGGCGCTCAGGGCGCGATTCCCAGAGAGACGCAGGTTCAAATCCTGCCGGTTCCGCGAATTTTTGATATGCATGTTTAAGTAAGTTTAGAAACGTCATCTGAGTTTATTTTAAAGCTAATAACTTGGCCAATTCGAGTAAATATTTTTCCGTCTATATCCATATTTATTGCTAGATGATCCCCGCGACTTCGTCTGCGTGGATTAGGACTTTTTATCCCCGCAGGAACTCCTTTATTTACCGGTATAAAAATCATAGTAGGTATTATTATATGCCCTTCCCAGGGATGCAACCTACCTGTACACCAAATTTCATCGAAAGTAATAGGCATGATGACTGATTTTGAAAAATGGTCAGATTATGTTCGGAAGTATCTACTATTTCGAAAAAATATCTTATTTCAGCAGAAAAATAAAGTTTGGTAGGTACTTAGATAAAATTAGCATTTGAAATTTAAATTTTAAAATTCACGCCAAAACGTTCGGCGGTGTCATGGTGTCGTTGTGACGTCACTATTGTTTTTACCAATGTACTCTGTGCAGTGTGCAGTAAGCAATAGTGTGATTTTCAAAGCTCGAAAACAAACAATTGTGACGTCATTCGCTTCTTTGTGTTTTATGCAATATGGCGGTTTTTTTTTATCCACTACAAGTTAGGATTGCTATATTTTATAGTTTTATTTTATCAAAATAAGTAGCAATCTCACTAGAAATAGAGAAATAAATACGTTTTTTATAATCCATGAATCCTATTTCATTAGATAAATTCATAATTTCATTGATTCTTGGTTACTGTCATCATGCGTATTGAAAACATGGCCATGGAATGAAAATGGAAGCTTAGCAGACAGACGGACAGACACACTTTCGCAATTAATAATATTAGTAGAGATCTCACGTAAACAGAAAAGTCCAGAGTCACACACTAATCCCATCTAGCGACAGATGGAACTGGTTATCCGTTCAATAGTTATTGAACGGGTCGTGGGGTACTCAGAAACGCATGGATAGTTATCTAAGGTTTATCCTTTGAAAAACTTTATTGAATAAATAGCTATTGAGAACATAACTTGCGACCTCAGCAACCGGGCATAACTGATTCATTAGTGTCCAGCCCAAACCGTTACACCTGGAAAACTGAAATTTTTCTTGCGGCTGGATTTTTCGAAATTGGAATGTTGCCTATGTCGAAAACAATTGAGTAATTATTTTTTAGTGATTATTAAATATTAAAATATAGAATCTCCCAAAAGTCGTTACATAAAATTCTGATGACGTCTCAAGCAATATCAATCCAATACAAGATCCCATAGTAAGCGCGCGTTTTGACGTTGAAAAAGGTTGCTGATTTGACTAGGTCACAGTTGTCAAATACCCACTTCCAACAGGAGCGAAGCTGCTGACGTTCGTTAGTTATTCAGACATAGGTAATATGTTTAGCTACGTATTACACACAAGATATACATAGAGATAACAGGAAACTCAATTTAACAGATTGCTAATATGAACATTATTAATTACCCACATACTTCTAAACTAGTTATATAGATAAGGGTAGACACATAACATATTAACGTCATACATGGCCATTTAACACTTTTATCGACTCATTCAATCACATAGTTTATCAAACTGTATCACTAATGTGCGTTAGTAGATATATTATGCTAATGATGCATTACCATATACCATTGTTGGGAAGAGAAAGGCACGGGAAAGGTACAGGGTACCAACTCAGAGTCTTATCTGTTAAGTCGACACTCTTAAACAATTAGGTCCGATATAAGCTTACCGTCTGATTAACTAATGCGGAATGTGACTTTCACAGTGCAGTATAGGCACTCGCGAAAACTAGTTTTACGCAAAAAATTGGTTTTATATTCAAACTAGGTATATGACGCCCGCGACTTATTCTGCGTTGATATACTGAAGCTTTTTGTTTCCCGCGAGAACTCTTTAATTTTCCGGGATAAAAAAATTGCCTATGCCCTTTTGGGATGCAACGTATCCATATAACAAATTTCATCAAAATAGGTTGAAAAGATGGGTCGTTAAATCGTAATAGACAGACAGAAACACTTACGCATTTATAATATTAGTATGGATTCTATCAAAGTAAATCGACCTCTGATTCGGAATGATCATTTCCACCAAGAAGAATTAGCGAGAACACAGGAGCTGCTCTTTTAAAAAAATACAAGTAACAATGATAAATGTAGCTTTGTGGCGTTACCTCCTTGCTAGCTGGCAACGCACACAAGCTTCGCGTTCGGAACTCGAACTTGCTTTTGGAACGTTTTTGGATTCGGAACATCCTGCGCGCGGGAGCTGCGCTGTAGCAACAGACGACACACCATTCTATTGCTGGACGTGGAATGCTTCCTTTGATATATTTCTATTGTACAGTTTTACAAAATCTATTGTTTCTTATTAATATACTTACTTGTATACGTTGACCAAGTCTATTATTTCCACATCACATATCTAGTTGGGCAAAAGCACCCTATATTGGTGACTCTATACCTATTGGTGACTCCTATAGCTTGATGAAATGATTACAACTTTGATAGTTTATCCGCATGGAATGAGGAGGGGTCCATGGTATAAGTACCTCCTACTTCCATGTTTATTCGTCAGAGACCTGTCATCAAGGAACATATTTTAGGCCTGAAAATATCTGTTTCAAAGTATCTGTTTCATATTTCGATACAATAATTGTATTTTTCGTATTATAATGGTCTCATGATCTCACTCGAGTCTAATTTATTTTAATTGGAAATATAACTCAGTCCTAGAATTCATAATGACATTTCATTCCATATCAAAACCTCAGGGGCGCTTTCTGAAGTACCATAAAGTATCGCTGAATTATGAGACAGTGGGTGATATGATAATAATCCATGCACAATACCGGCTCACTTTATCATATCGCGAGTTGATGGCTTACCGGCGCCGCAATGTATAACATACAAATCAATTTAATACAGATTAAGACGCCATTCGTGCATATTGTGTACAAAGTAGCCAAACTTCTATTGCAAAACAGCGACATTTCTTACGACATTAAACCCTAAAGCTGATACGCAAAGTTTATTTTTGTTTGTCAAGAAATTAGATTTTATAGGCGCGTATCTAGAAATGAATGCAAAATAAAACAGAGACAATCGAAATCCAGTTTGAAATGTATTCGTAAAGATAAAGCCTAACAATAAACCACCCTAAATTATGCGTAACTAGCGCATACCTAAACACTAAGCAGTCTATTTATTTTAGCCCGTTGATACTGATATCTTAAAGGGCTTGCTGAAAGGTCATAATAAAATTAATCTATACTTACTAATATTATAAATGCGAAAGTTTGCATGGATGGTTGTATGGATGGATGTTTGTTACTCAATCACGCCAGAACGGCTGAACGGATCTGGATGAAATTTGGCACAGAGATAGAATATAACCTGGAATAACACATAGGCTACTTTTTAACCCGTAAAATTAAAGAGTTCCAGTGAAATAAAGTGGTGATTCTGGCATGAAATATAAATAGAACCCATGGTGAACCAGACGATTTTCAGAATTTGTGTAAAATTGTGAAAATCGTCTGGTTCATTAATATTGACTTAGCCAGGAACATCAAAACAAGACTTAAACACTATCAAATTATTGAATTTATTATTTAATGAATCAATGTCCGCGTGTCAATTAATGCTAAGCTTTTAGACGGTTTAACATTAGATAGACCAATAGACCATTTGTTCAATAGGGACTGAAGTTGATTAATTACTTTAGTCTTATTATAATTTCATGCCTTTGAACTTGGTCTTAGATGATCGAAATGGGCATTGAAGTGTTACAGGCTGAAGGCTCCACTAAGATCAGTGGTCGATCACAGTGAACCCCCAGTGATCCACTGGTGGATCCAGACGATGGATCCTAATGAAGCTATTACTTTTACGTAGTTATCTTTGAAAAAAGCATTTAAACAACCTAAAAGGGTCAAAAGGAATCTTGTTAATGATGAAAAGCGATCGTCATCAGTACCAAACATTCTAAACATTCGAAATTCGAAAGTGCGTCCGTGATTTGCAATCACAACATGTCGGCTTCGCAACTAAGATGCGAGATCGGTCAGTAGGGTATAAACGCTCATTGACCGCCCGTACCTAATACCTACCTACCGTAGTTACGTATTGTACAGATACTTAGTTATAAGTTGTGCAAACGAGCTTTCGACGGCCGCTCTTATATTAAAGCTTTTTCAGTTTATTTCTAGACTAGCGGTCCGCCCCGGCTTCGCACGGGTAGCACTTGATCAAAATAGTCCATACCCAATAATGGTCAGTCGGCACTGAGACGAACAACTCCACCATACGTTCTCTTTTGTTCAGCAAAACGCTGTGAACGCTTGGCACTTGAGTCTCCAATACGACGTATTTTCGCTGCCCTCGCCTGGGAACTATGTTTAGAACTAACAACTAAGTTGAGACCTGTCTCTTTTAGGCATTTTGCAGTCTGTCTACAACAGTTAGATATTAAAATGTTTAAAAACATGTTAGTAACTTCTCTTGTATTTATTATGTTTGTCTTGACAAATATGACATAAAAATGTCTGTCAATCAAAAAGACAGTCTGAATTAATAGACGAAGTGAATTTTTCCGACTTAATTCACATTGTTGCAATTTTCGAAGGGATCTCTAATTTATTTTAAAATAAAATGCAGCCTATGTTACTCGCTGATAAAGTAGCTTTCTATAGGTGAAAGAATTTTTAAAATCGGTCCAGTAGTTTTTTAGTTTATCCATTCCAAACAAACAAACAAACAAACAAACAAACAAACAAATCTATCTTTCCTCTTTATAATATTAGTTAAGAAGTTAAGACTAGAGCTTGGCTCCGACTTGCTGACAAGTAATGCAGCCTTAGGTAGATAGCGCGCATGTCTAGAATAGAACATGCCTTTGGGTCAATTTGGGGAATCTAATCATAATTTATGAATTTTCTCAGGTCTGGTCTACTTTTAGGTTACTTAATATTTTTTAACCCACATCCACGCGGACGAAGTCGCCGGCATCATCTAGTCATACTATACTATAATTTTATAAATGCGAAAGTGTGTTTGTCTGTTGGTTTGTCCTTCTATCACGCCTCAACAAAACAACGGATCGACGTGATGTTTTGCATGGGTATATTCGAGGACCTGGAGAGTGACAGGCTACTTTTTATCCCGGAAAATTAAGGAGTTCCCGCGGGAATTAAAAAACTTAACCCACGCGGACGAAGTCGCCGGCATCAGCTAGTAAGCAATATTTGTGATAGGTCAGTAGAATAGAAAGACACGCTCAATGACCTAGCGAACGACTGACGTATAGGTACCCGGGTCGGTCGTCGGTTATACAGAGTTGAAGGCATATTGTGCAATTTTAACGAGCTTTGAATCGCGCACTCGACCGACTGAGTCTACCGATGTTTCACACGGTGTCGCTCATAATGCAACTATGCTATGTAGGTAAAGTGTCAACGTTTTTATTAAACCCGTTGCACTCTGTTCGGATTCCTATCACATCAGTTTTTCCTTGAGTAGTAACAATATTAGGTTTGAAATTTAAAACGCGACTTAATAAAACTAGTTTAACTAAGGTTAAAAGTTATAACACCCCGTTTATTGCGTAGGTTTACCACCACAGAACTCTTTAAATTAACATGTTACAAAATCAATAATCGTTTTTGAAAGCGGGCTAAAATTATGTTTCTGTGAGTACACAAGTACACTAAGACCTCTTATTTGATACATAACTCGTTATATCTTGGTTATTTTCGAAATATAAATAGCTTACCGCCACCTATGTAATATTTGCAGTACCAGAGGAACCGCCTGCCACCAATGCTTTACCGATTTTTAAGGAATTTGTCTGTCAGCCCCTTGAATAGACCCGTAGTACTTTTCAGCTTTTTAATTTTCTTGTCTGTGACATTAGAACCGCTAAGAATTCAAACAACAAGTACTATTCGCGCACCAGTTGAATGCAGAGTAAATGTACGTGCCACTATACATTTATTCTGTATTCAACTCGCGCGCGAACCTATAGATTGGCAAGGGGAACCAAACTAACAAACTCACAACTTGGTAAAATTTTTGTCTTTGTGTCATCCACCTTTCGGTTTGTTCAAACAGACTCTTTCCTCGATATGACGATCCCATTCATCGCCTGAAGCCATAGTGACCTGTTTGGCAGAATTTAAAATCCCTACTTCAGTACCGGAGCAATAAGCCTGAATAAACAGTATGAAACTACGAACTTTCTACTAAAATGCATCCGGAATTTCAAAAGCGATACTCTCTACTTCAATGCCAGTGTGATTCGCGAGTTGCGACGCTAAATGGAATGCATTAGGAGCCTGTAAACTGCCTCGTTGGTCTAGTGGTTACCACGTTCGACTGCGGCCGACGAGGTCCCGGGTTCGAGTCCCGTGTCGGGCCATAATAAGTGTTGGGTTTTTCTGACTAGAAATTCTCAGCACTAGCCCGGAGTTAGGAAGTTGGCGGTGTTCCACCCCCGTGCCACGGAGAGCACGTTAAGCCGTCGGTCCCGGTTATTATCAGTAACATGATAATAGTCGTTAAAGCCCGCCAACCAGCATTGGAGCAGCGTGGTGGGTCTAAGCTCTAAATCCCTCTCTCGTATGAGAGTGGAGGCCTGTGCCCAGCAGTGGGACGTTAATGGGCTGTAGTGGTAGGAGCCTATGCCCCTAGGGATGTAACATTTCACAGGTAGCGTGTGAAAGATCATATAAAAAGCTCTCTCGAAATAACATCTTATGTTAAGTAGCTTGTTAAAACACAATAAAATCGTTGACCCTTATCTTCGATTTCTCACACTTCACTTAAACGATGTATGCGAGAGACACAAATTAGCCTTGTAAAATTTTAATTGTGTCTTATATTTCAGAAAGTCAAAGTATCCTATAAGTAAAGATTTCAAACTTAATTATAACATTTTTGGTTTTTATACGCTGCACAGACATTGGTCATCGTTCTGAATACGGGAACTTGAAGTTCAGTATTCTAAAGAGCATTCATTCTATTTTATGAATACGTCAAATGTGAAAGGGGAGCATCACTTTAAACTTCCGTAAAGTATTACTTATATCCGTATCCTTAAAGTAATTCACCCTTGAATGAAAGACCAAACTTTAGAAACAACCTCAACACTCAACAGCTGTGGCCTGTGCAAACTGTAGAAACTAACGACACCTTATTAAATGAGTTTTAAGATAGCTGTGATATTTCACCTGTGAATGGAGTTTCCATTTTTTTTAATTTATTATGAAAATTAAGACAAAATAAAACAAAAATATGAAAAAATCATTAAAATATCTCAACAAATGAAAAAGTTATGGAACTTTAAAGTTGCGCTTGCAAGACGGGAGACGTGACGTCATAATTTCCTATCAACCGACTTTATAAAGCAGAATAAAAGAAATAAATGGACTTAACGTGACTCAATTGAATTAAAAGCACTTAATTTGTGTGTGAAGATAATTTTGAAGTATTCAATCTCGGCTAGGTATTAAAACTCACTCACAAAATTTCTCACTCCAGTAAGATACAGCAATCGGTGTACATTAAATAATTAAACTTTCACGTCATTTCTCCATCGATTTACCAACTTAAGTCAATGCATTTCGCTGTCATTTAATGATGGATTTAAAAAAAACAATGATTAATTAGTTTTAATCTATATTTTACTTCCGTTGTGTTAAATATGATATTCACAAGATCATGAAACTTCTCCATTATCACCAAAAGGATGAAGTGATGAATTTGACTTATGCTTTTTACCTTTCGACTGTCCAAAGTAAACGTACGTTCTATAGACCTCAGCCTAAGTTTTACTACAAACTTAGTTGTTTTAAACCTCACGCATCCTTTGGCTATCAACCCCTAATACACATACGTACACGTACACGTATCATGTACCAAATTTTTGCGTAGATGCAAACATGCGTCTGATAATTTAGTACCTGTGAAATTTCACCTGTGAATTATCACCGAAAACGATTTAAAAGTAGCAATCATTCCCATCTCTGATTCGGGCCGTGGACGTGGGAGCCACAGGCTGGGCGACTGAGGCGCCCCCTTGCGGAAGGATGTCGCGATGAGTTTGTCCCCGCGCTCCCATCCCACTGTAGCATTGACTGTTCCATTGTACGTGACAGGTAAGTAATTGCGCCGCGAGATTTATGTAGCATATCGCGAAAGAATCTTTACAGTCGCTTTATTTGGGGCTATTAGTGTAACGGGAATAGTAAAGAGATTTGCGTCTATTTTGAGAGCACTTCTTTAAAGTAAGCAGGGATAGCCTGGCGGTTCTGACCTTCGAATCCCGGACACGTTCTGAAACTTTTCGTAATTAACTTTACGATTTAAAGACTTATTTTATCTGTGGTGAAGTTCATGTTCGAAGCAATTACTTGTTTTTTTTATCCGCTACAAGTTAGCCCTTGACTGCGATCTCACTTAATCGTAAGTGATGATACAGTCTAAAGATGGTAGCGGGCTAACCTGTTAGGGGTATGGCAGTTATATTAAACACATGCCCCTAATCGATCCTTACACAGCATCGTACCGTAATGCTAAATCGCTTGGCACTGTGTCACTAATCTTCTACGTAATCTAGTTGCCCTTTTCAATGGCCGACTTGAACCGAATTCTATATAAATTCCACGATGTAATCAAGATACGAGTAGGCGCCTTAATAACCAAGCACTCTAAAGGTCTAGCCCCACTACAAATGTACGGCGCGGCACGTTGCGACAAGTATTCTTTGTACAATTATGTCGCAGTGCATCTCCGTGCCGCGTCGCTTAAGTGAGCTCAGCTCCATACAAACGCATACAAAGAATATTTGCTAAGTAGACTTAAGGCCGTAGATTTCGCCACTTTGTAACAAAGAGTAACATAGACACTTCTATGTTACGGTAACATAAAAGTAACTCAAAAGTAACACATAATTTTGTAAGGGTGGTTTCTTATCGCACTCTTTGAAGCGACATTGTATGTCATAGTAGGAATGTGGATAAAAAAATGCCCGAATTTCTGGACTGTTTGAAAACGCTAACTTGTAAACAGTTCAACGATAATAAAAGCTAAAAAAATTGTTAGATGTTCGGAGAAAACAGAAAAATAATTAAGACATCAAAAGTTTGGAGTTTTTTTAGCAAACAAAAGAGAAAATTAATTATAAAAGTACTTTTTAAAACACATCATGTATTATTACACCATTCGAACGTATTCTGGGAAGTTATATAACATATGGCAGACCAAAAGAAAGTGCTTATTTTTAACAAAACACTTTATTTTCAAGAAAAAACCGGCCAAGTGCGAGTCGGACTCGCGCACCGAGGGTTCCGTACAAACATGTAGTAAGTTTTAAATTATTAAAAAATTTGAACCGTCTACCTGTTACCGTTTTTAAATTGAGCAAAAAAATACGAAAAAAACACGTTTATTGTATGGGGACCCCCCTTAATATATATAATTAGGAGAATCAGCCTAACCTCCTGTAGACAGTGGCGCCATCGGATAAACGTCTATAAAACGCGCTCTCTGTATTACCGCGTGGTCATTCTTTTGTCACCTTCCGAGCTGTAAACTGCGTTATTGTGAAACTCTTAATGAGTCATAATTGTGTTCAGATTTAAGTGTGTTCCTTTTTGGTTATTTTATGTGTGATATGTTGTAATCGTTCACTAGAATAAATTGTGGTTTGTTATATTTGCTTAGTTTCACTTTACTCCACTTCTGTTCCCTAAATTCAGAAGTGGGATAAAGGACCGCTAAATAGGCCCACATACGAGATGAACCAAAAGGGAACATACCCAAATTTAAAGTGCTTAAAGTTGATCACGAGACCGATCAAGATATCTCTCGAAGGGTGACTCGCGTAATGTGCAGTGTTTATTCGTGTGCTAAAGTTGTGCTTTGTTTTCATGTGATTGGTAACGCTGGCTCGCGGAGTGTGGCCGAGATGTGGTGTTGCACAGCTCGTGTGCTTGAGGCGCCTCACGAGTGCGCTTGGGTGTGCAACTGTGCATGCCACGTGGGCGCTCTGGGCAGCGTTCACGAGGGCAATTCAGTCTGCGCGACACGCTGTCGTGCCTTGCTGCGTGCCTCGGAGCCGCGGTGCTGCGCGCTTTCCCGTGTTACGCCTGGCATTTGCCTGGAATGGTGGTGAGGTGATGACACCATCGAGCCTCTGGTGATATGACGTAATATGCGACATCGGTAAGACCATTTAATTTATTTGCTTAAGGATGTAATACCCACCATGCGTAGCCACAAAGTAAATGAACAGTAATTCATGTTACTGAATTGACTGTTAATTGTGTTAAGAAAATGTTTAGACCGCAATTGTATTTACGCGATTTCCATTTTATGATAATTTCCCACTAAATTAGCAAGCTGTGTTGGCTCAGTGGTTGTTATTGGCATAACGCATACATTTGAGTCCCTAAACCACCCTGAATGCTAGTTTGTGAACAGTATAAAGTGTCTAGCAGAAACATCTTGTTCAAAAGTAGAACCTTTGTGGGTACCGACCGGGTACAAAAATATTTTTGTGAAAAAGAGGTGACTCATACCCTAAGTTTGACTACATAACTTGAAACCTCTAAGTTTGTTAAGTTTTGAGTCATAAAGTAATGTTTTGCTAAAACATGATGCACGGATAAATTGTTTTTGCGTAATTTAGTTTTTTGTTTTTAAAATGAGGGTTGTTATTTAAAACTCTTGACCTAGTTACGATCGGATACCAATCATCCGCAATTTAGAAAGTCAAATACGTAATAAATGCGTGATGGTTAAAAGGCAGATTATACCCACTTTACGATTCAATTAAACATGCTGTTTTTATAAAAAGTGTCTCTTAATAACGCTCACTGTGTTTTCGAATGATGCGATGCATTCGTGATGTTAGACAGCGGTTTAAGAAAACCTGTTAAACCCGCTTGTATCCCTTGGGGTTTGTTAATGCTTCTGTGATACTTTTACAAAGGAATAGTGCTTGTACACAAAACCATAATTGTTGAGGTCAGGTATGGACGAGCAAACATATTTATAGTTCTGATAAACGTTAAAATTAACTTGAGTTTTACAGGTTAATATTACCGAACCAGGTTACGTAATTTGTTGTTGAATGTTGCATTCTATTTTGATTAGAGAAGTTTTGTTTTTCTACTCTCATGGATAGAAAGTTTGTTTTCGTTTCACCTGCGGTCAAGTTTTGGGTGGATCGATTACGAGTCTACATACCTACCTACCTGTCCTGATAATATGAAACCGTTAAGGGGTTTTTGTGAAGTTAAATTGCTCGTTAAGGTTAATTTTCTGTGTGTTCTATGTTAATTTCGTCTTCGGCGCTCACCACATGTGAGGCGTTCTGGTCGCGCCGGGCTGCGCGCCCGCATGCCGCGTGTGTGAAGTGCGTCACTACGCGTCTGCTGGTCGCGCAGGGCTGTGCGTTTGTCTAGTGCGCGTTGCTGCGCACTCGCCTGCCGCGCTTAAGGCGTGACACTGCGTGTCCACTGGTCGCGCAGGAATGCGCGCCCACCTAGTGCGCGATGCTGCGCGCTCCTGGTTGCGCATGGCTGTGCGCTTGTCTAGTGCGCGTTGCTGCGCACTCGCCTGCCGCGCTTAAGGCGTGACACTGCGCGTCTACTGGTCGCGCAGGGCTGCGTGCTTGTATAGTGAGCGAGGCTGCTCGTTAGCCTACTCGATATGGTTGAACATAACTGGTATGAGTAAACTTTCTTCATTTTCTGTGTTCATCGATGATGATGTTTGATGTTTTGAATGTTCAAAGTTGTTTCGACATGGTACAACTGTGAGTTTGTACTATGGTTAAGCGACCTTTAGTGAGGGCTCTACCAGCTCTACCGACTCTTGTTGCTCTATGAGCTCTACTGACTCATACTCGCCATGGAGTGGTGCCCTGGATCGGGGCCCTGGAGGTGTGCCCTGGAGGTGTGCCCTGGAGCGGTGCTTTGGAGTGGTACCTCGAAGTCGTGCTTCGGACTACGCGGCACGTTCTTCGGTGACAGACACTTTCAACTTAATTTGCATAAACATTGCCTATGGCTCTGCTTGTTGTCATCCAATTTAGTTACATGCTTTCTCTAGTAAAGTTAGGTTAGTCGTAAATCAGACGTTAGGTCAGTTGTTAGGTCAAACGTTAGGCTACTTATTAGTTCAGTTGTTAGGTCAAAATGTAAGCTTACATGTTAGGTTAGGTTACTTTAGGCTCTGTTAGGCTAGTGGATGACAGCGGACAGCGTTGTATGTAGTGGGCAGATTGAGAAGAAGGTTATGTCGGCAGACCTGCGAGGAGTGTAGCATAGCACTCTGTCAGGTGGGTGGTAGAATGGCTACCACCGACGGGGAGATGCACACGAATGTGTGTGTCAACCTCGGGCCAAGTATGGACCCGGTTCATCTTGAAAATCACAATGGTACCCATGGTTTTGGGTAGGTGCGTTAGCGCAAGAAAGATTTCTGCAACGAGCCACGGTACTGAGTGGCTGGCGGCCAAGCGGCAGCGCGCTGATGGCGCACTGGCGGCGCGCTGGTGGCGCAATGGCGGCGATGATGGCGCTGGCGGCGCACTGGCGGGTTGCAGACACAGAGGAGTTTTCGTAACAGGGCCTTGCCCTTTACTATTTTATCTTTTTAATTATTTTGATACATCAAATTTGAAAGATTTGCCCTATCATATTATTTTGAAGTCCACAGAGACAGACTTTGAGAAGTTTGAAAGATAAAATGACACTAGAAGATGACCGTTGCTTAATTAATTAACTAAATGAAAGCCCTGCCCTTTTCTTGTTCGTTTTTATTATTTATTTTGAGAGTTCAAAAGTTTGTGTTTTAAAATGCGCATGGATTTGTTCAACTTTAGTTAACAGAAATAGTGACATGTTCAAGTTTGATTACATATCAGTACTTTTGAATTCTTTTTTGAACACCTCTGAAATAGTTTCGAATTCTATTGCAATTGAGTAACGTTGAATGAAGGCTGCGAAGCTTTGATGTTGTACTTAAGCCTTCTATCTGCTCAACAGATTCCGACCGTGGTAATAATGACGCAGGCGCAGGTCTTTTGGCTGCCCGTGCACCAGACTACTGTGGACGCTCCAGATGAAGGCGTTGGACCACAGCGCAGCCGGGACGGTGCGCGAGCAGGATGGCCGAATTAGGAGAATCAGCCTAACCTCCTGTAGACAGTGGCGCCATCGGATAAACGTCTATAAAACGCGCTCTCTGTATTACCGCGTGGTCATTCTTTTGTCACCTTCCGAGCTGTAAACTGCGTTATTGTGAAACTCTTAATGAGTCATAATTGTGTTCAGATTTAAGTGTGTTCCTTTTTGGTTATTTTATGTGTGATATGTTGTAATCGTTCACTAGAATAAATTGTGGTTTGTTATATTTGCGTAGTTTCACTTTACTCCACTTCTGTTCCCTAAATATATATTTTTTTAATTTTTAGTATTTGTTGTTATAGCGGCAACGGAAATACATCATTTGTGAAAATTTCAGCTTTCTAGCTATCACGGTCTATGAGATACAGCCTGGAGACAGACAGACAGACAGACAGACAGACAGACAGCAGACAGACAGACAGACAGACAGACAGACAGACAGACAGACAGACAGCGGAGTCTTAGTAATAGGGTCCCGTTTTACCCTTAGGGTACGGAACCCTAAAAAAAGAATATAATGTTAATTTATGTGAAGAACACTAGAACGCGATCGTCTTCCAGGTAATATTCTTTAGAAGCTTCTTCCTTTTGTACCAAATTTACTTTCTTGACGATATTATTATTGGTTACGATATCGATATCTAATTTTCTTTGAAATGTAAACTTCAAAGAATTAAACGAATCTTTGATAGTTTTCAAAAATTTTACTTGATAATAATTTAATCCGTCCTTGAATACTATACTCTCAACAACTCCTATATAATGTTTCCATGTTTTTCTTAGATAATATCTAACTATAATTGTGTCATGTATGTTAAAAATAAAATCAGTCTGCATATTTTCTCCACTTTCGTCTTCTTGTCTTTCTTGAGTCTGCATAATTTCTCTAATCTCATCTTCTTCTCTTTCTTCAATCTGAATATTTTCTCCAGCCTCATCTTCTTCTGCATGTTTCCTTCTCTCTATTTCTTCTTTTTGAGCTATATTCAATTCTTTGTTGTCACTTTTATCCTCCAAAATATTCTCCATGTCGTTTATTGTAAAATCAGTTTCATTTTTTTCTCTATTTTCAGTCTTATTTGTATCACTGTATGTACTTTTTAATTCAGTCACTGTGCCTCTTTTTCCAAATATATTGCTCTCTCCTAAGTCATAACTAGCAATGTTTTCCGGAGCGTTCCTAATTTGAGACAGAATTGTCACATAGTTATTTTCTAGAATATGTTGTTTCACGTTCACATCTACATTTACGTGGGTCACTTTCTTGTTTCTGTATCCAACTTTACTTTTATCTTCTTCTGCTTTATTTCTTTCTTCCCTGGCTCTTTTTCTGTCTACTTTGGCTTTATTTTTGTTGTCTTTGGTTTTATTTTCACTTCCTTTAGATTCTATCTCTTTTTTAATTTTATCTGCGTCATTATTGCTTTGGTCATTATTTTCACTTTTAGCTTTCATGATTATTCTCGTAGACAAAACATTGATTTTTTTATTGGGATCTTTCCTTTGCTGTACTTCTATCCTTTCTCTGTACTTTTTTTGCTTTTCCGCCGGCGTTAGTGGCATCTATAAACAATTAAAATATTAACACTTTTATTAAACTCGAAAACGGGAACTTTCATTATGGATGCAACCACGCCTTAGTACTCCCTAAATCGTACCGGGACTCGTCTCTCAGTTTTAGCGGCGCACACTAGGCTTGCCAACCGTACTTCATAATAAAGTCAAAATTCATTTACGTTAAATGAAATGAAATAATAATGCATTGGTCGTACGCATTTTTGCATACGTAATGTAAATGATACTTAATAATTTGAAACTATGTATTTTTTTCCCCCTTAATCACCAATTTACAGTCAACAGCAGGTTAATAACTGCCAAATTCTTCAATCAACTTCCAACCATTAATGTCCAAAATAGATGGGAAAATTTGTCAAGTTTTGGTAGTCTGATGAGCCCCAGCGCACACCCACTTTGTACACTTTCTTTTAAATATAGAATGGATTTGATAAAATAAAGAAGAAAGAAATCTTTAACGGGGAAAAAAACTTGATAAATCCTAAATTATTTTAATGTGTACACAAGCAATTTTTACAAGCACTTTTAGGCGATGGTGCAGATTTATCTCATTTTTATAAGATTAGCGATGTAAACTAGACTTTACAATTACTTACGTTACGTCACATAAAAACTTATGTTACCGGCAACATAAAAGTATCATAAAAGTCACGTAAAAGTAACATAATATTGGATTGATAAGGTTATAATATGAAAATAAAACTGATTTTCATGCCAAAACATGCTTTCTCGATCAATGTTAGCTTTGGCGCAAACGTGAATAGTATTTTGAACATAAACAAATGTCTACTTACCTTCCAAAATCGCAGAAAACACTTTTTATTTTAGGTGACGAAATTCACACGTGCGCTTCTTGACACAATCCAAAGACAACAAAATGGCGCTTGTTTTTTTTTTCTAAAGTGGCTGTTTGGTGTTGCCAACCTAAATTACCACAATTACCCCATTCTTATGTTAAAGACTGGATTACTCTCAAAACTGGTAACATAAAAAAGTAACATACAAGTGTTAAAATTGAAGACATGTTTTAAAACTAGGATAAGGAATAAACAAATGGCGCTTGAACTCAATGTTACATTGAAATAAGTAGCTCTACCAAAGTACTTTCTATACGTTTAAGAATTTATGTATATCTGATTACAAGGTCTGTAAAGTAGTCCATTGTTTTCGTGTCACAGTATAAGGACAATAACTTTTTATATGAAACTTTTATGTCATCTATACATTTAAATTCATTTTAAAATAAAATTACACCCACTGTAGTTAAATTATAAACAAAAATGTGTTGTGAGGCATAATGCTACAAGATAAAAATATGTCACCTGAAAAAAATAACAAACTAAGCGTACAAAGTTAGAGAACTTTTCTTGATTATGAAAAAAGTGGCAAAATCTTACTACGTGCCGCACCACGCCGTGCATCTGTAGTGGGGCTAGACCTTTAGTTCTGACTTCTGACAGTTATCTTTAATATATATAAATCTCGTGTCACAATGTTTGTCCTCAATGGACTCCTAAACCACTTAACCGATTATAATAAAATTCGCACACCATGTGCAGTTCGATCCAACTTGAGAGATAGGATAGTTTAAATCTTAAAAAAACATCAATTCGCGCGGACGAAGTCGCGGGCATCATCTAGTATACTTATTATAAAGTTTAAAGTTTTATAAAGCTTTTAGTACATTTCTCAGTACTTTGTTACTGTAGACAGCATCCTAAGAGGATTGCACTAATGTACAAAACAGTTTTTAGCATAAAACACTTTTAGTCAAGTAATTAGGTCAGGAGTAATGTCGGAGTAGGGGCCTCAGAGACCCGCGTTTAATATTTCATTGCTGTGTACCTGCGCATAACTACAATGTGTTTTGTGTTACTGCCTCCTTGTCCTAATTGAAAATGTTTTGTTGGAGCGCCTATTCAGGTGCCACAAAGCTCCAAAGCCTCAGATTGTGGGTATACAAATCTACTGTAAGAGACAGTTTGGAAACTTTGCTACTATGTATAATATTATGATATATTCCTCCATAACTATACGTATTAAATTCTTCCCTCAATTATAATAATTGTTAAGGCTCATAGTAGGTTCCTATGGACGGGTCCTATTGAACTGTTTTTACGACATCTGGGGCCTTATTACGTGACGATCTTAGCGATCGTAATCACTGACCACTGATTGGTTAACACTCTTCCACTATTGGACAAAATTCATTGTCGCAGCAAGAATACCATAAATTTAGCCAATCACAACAATTGAAACTGTAACTTAATGGTAGAAGCAGATTTTACAAAATTAGGCCACTAAACTGAACACAAGAACTTCTGAATGCTTCGGGCTTCCTAAGTTTCGAAAATCTATCATATTCAATTTGCCTGTGGTACTTATAAGGTTGTACCTACAATATGCAATTTTTATGCTACACATATGAAGTTGAATTCATCTTTTAGACAGCTTTAGTCGATAGTTCTAAGAAAGTAAGAAACATTTATTTTGCTTGCAGAGCAATTGAGATTTCATCCCCAAACCATTGACCTTCACGACGACGATACGATACGTACGTACGTACGTACGCGACGGTACGATTGCTTGGACGGCGCGGCGGTGGATCTTTGTTAACCTTTGAAACAAGATATATCTTGATGTAAATTTTTCTCAAAGCATACTTGGGTTTGATTTCGTAAAATTACTATTTTGGCCATTCGTTAGAACATCTTGGCATAATCATTCAAATACAAAATAGGTACGTTCAAATTGAAAGAAATCCAATTACTTGTGATTTACAGTGTGCTTCAGTCCGAAACTCATTTACCACTTTCAAATAGTCCCCATAATGCCAAAAACCATAAATCTACAGTTGACAGTACTATTACCGGCAAATCCTGGACCCATACTACCATCGCTTCAAGCAGTATTGTTTTAATATTTTAATATTTATTGTTTTAGAATTATAATACAACTCTAAGCGATGGTAGTATGCCCCCTGTATGACTAAAATACGACATCGTACCGGAACGCTAACTCGCTCGGCGGTACGTCTTTGCTGGTAGGGTGGTAAATAGACGCGCCCGGAGACTCCCACCATACCAGACCAGAGAAAATTCAAAAATTATAAATTCCCAAAATGATCCTACCGGGAATCCAACCCGGGGCCTTCCACTATAAGACCACAGCGCTCACCACTGCGCCAGGGAGGTCGTCGTCATAATTATTTATTTAAGTAAGTAACTTTATTTATGCTTTGCTAGAGATCTTAATCTAGCAAGTACGATTTAAGTTTGTCGTATTAGACTGCATTCTTCCTGAATGATTTTGGAAGTGGGCGAGCGAGCTTTGAAAATAGAAGTCCTGTTGTCGCAACTTCATTTCATTTCATCAACAGCATACCATTTCGCGACGAGTTCTGTCTGTCTGCTAGGTAACTTTTGAAAGCCCATCCGCTTAGCCGATTATTATTAAATTTTTTTTTAAATATTTATAGCGAGCAAACGAGCAGGCGGGTCACCTGATGGTTAGTGATTACCGCCGCCCATGAACATTTGCAGCACCAGAGGAACCGCCAATGCGTTGCTGGCCTTTGAGATATTTGTTTATCCGCCTTTTGTCTTCAAAAGGTATTCCATATTCCATACTATAATCATGAGGGAACACAGAAGATGGAAGCTGGTTCCACAATTTGGGGTACGTGGCAGAAATGACCAGGCATCCAGGTGATGAGGAATGAGAATTTGGTACAGAGATACTTGGATTGCATCCCGGATCCTCACAAAGGCTACTTTTATTCTGGGAAATCAAAAACTTTTTTAAAAATCACGGAATTTTTAAAAATCGTAAATCCACACGGACTAGTAGAAATATAAATTCACTAGCGAAGAATGCTTCTTGCTTGCTGAAATAAAAACTATTGTGAGTTGTGCACCCGGATTTTCCTATTGCGAGTTTTTAGTTTTGTGGAGTACCTTTAGCATAACCTTGAGCCAGCTTCTTTCTTGAAAACCACCACCACCACCACCACTACAGCCTATTAACGTCCCACTGCTGGGCACAGGCCTCCACTCTCATAGGAGAAAGGGAATTAGAGCTTAGACCCACCACGCTGCTCCAATGCGGGTTGGCGGGCTAACACATCGTGAAAACACATCGCTTGAATTAGCTTTATATAACCTAGATGATGCCCGCGACTTCGTTCGCGTTGATAAAGTGTTACTAATTCCCCCGGGAACTCCTTAATTTTCCGAGTTAATAATATGTCCTTCCCCGGGATACAAGTTACAACATAAGTTACCTCTATACCAAATTTTATTACAATCGGTTGAAAAGATGGGCAGTTTAAGTGTAGCAGACAGACAGACAGACGGATGAACAGACAGACACACTTTCACATTTATAATATTAGTATGGATATACCTATCAAGCAAAATAAGAAACTCTCTTCCGACCATTTGGCATAGTTTTCTCTAAGTTTTGGCATTCAATATTGAAATGAGCTCATTGCCAAGAAAAGCTGACTTTAATTGTCCAGAATCAAAAGCTCTGGATTTCGATCATTCTATTATTAATCAATAGGTATACATCTGAACAGTTAGGCAAACCTGAGCCAAAGTTCATGAACTTTCGATCAAAACTGTACGATTACAGAACCACCAACCAGAACCAGAAACTTTTATTTTTGGCTCCTGTAGATACAATATTTCTACAATCTGCATAATATAGGGCGATAAAAGTAGACATCCCGGCCAGGGTGTCTCTATTTTCGTCGAAAACACTATAATATCCTCAATTATTGACGAAATATTTTATTCTTTTCCAAGGATATAAGATGGAATCGGCGTTGCTCGGAAGTTGGAACTGACCCAAGCTCTCACACATTATTGTGAATTGAATCGTTGAACCTCAAAAAGTTACTTGGCCCTGTCTTGGAAAGATGGTAGCATGTGGAATGCTTCCCTTTGCCATAACACCAGGCCAAATGGTCATTTTACGTAACTATTACGCATACACACAACTTGGTACAGGTATCCTGCAGTAATTATTACACGAAATTTAAGTTTGATGTGTAACACTTTGCCGGGTAATATAGAAAGACTACCAATCCGCACTTGGCCAGCGTGGTGCATAGCCAAACCCATATCATTCTAAGAAGATACTCTTACTCAAAAGTTGACCGGCGCAGAGATGGGTAGGAATTATGATGGTGATGACTGTAGGTTTTTTTTTTTTTTTTTTTTTTTTTATTTATTGATCAAAACAAACTTTACAATATACAAATCTTAATATCGGAGCCATCCTCTAAAAAACTTGGCGTTTATGGTGAGGATGGCGAGTTCGCCTTAATAAACTAATACATAATATTAAGAATATTTGGATGTACTTACCAGTTACACAGACAAATAATGTACATTATGTTCTATATTAGGTTATTGAATTAGTTAGTGAGTATTATCATTATTTACCTAATAAATATCTTTTACACTTTCTTATATAAATATGTTTTTTTTCTTTGCTATTATATTGTAGAAACGATGGAAGATCTTCGAGAATTTTAGGAAGCATATATTTATAATTTCTTTTGCCGTATATATTATTTGTTTTCGGTAGGGTGAACTTTGCATAATTCGCTAATTTGCGTAAATTACTGCCTCGTTCTTTACGTCTTAGATATTGTAAATTATTAAATTCCTCCTTAAGTATGGCTAATTTTACTTTACTTTGCACAGTAGGTAGATCTTACTACTAGGTACTTGATTTAATTTCCTGAAAAGTAAGCATGCATTTGCAGTTATTCTGGTGCTGCTAATGATGAGTTATTGGTGGTTCTCTATTTTATGTCGCTCCTGAATGAAATTCCGGAACGTTTTAGATGAGAACACTGTCTACTACTAAACGTGTAGCTTGATAGAAGCGCCTTGTATAAGATCATGTCCAAATGTAGGGGGTGTATGAGAGTTATTTTTGTTTGAAACTTTGTTGGCTGGTAAGATAAGTTTGTTCATATAAGAAAAGTATTTGGATAAAAGTTTGAGAAATAACTGCGATGCTGCGAATCAATCTAATATTGCGTCTGTATGTACGTGATGGCTTGAGAATGAAATATCCAGTTCTTAAGTACACGCATCATATACTTCATTATATTATATAATAACTCCATTGAACATGAGTAGCAGCGGTCGTCTAATCTAAAAATGAACGCGCCTCACTAAACGTTCGCATAATTAAATATATGTAATAGTTGACCAAATGCCATGTCATTGGTTGCAAACCATGCCCTCAGCAGGTTAGCCCGCTCAATTCCATGTTAAACTGCATCATTACCATCAGGTGAAATTGCAGTCAAGGGCTAACTTGTAGTGGCATAAAGTTAAAATTACAAACTTTTTTGTTAGTAATATTTGCAAGTAGCGTAATTTAGGTGTAAATTTATAGGGCACAACACCATGTTGTTTTTATTGCTATTCAAATATTTGGAAAATTTAATAATTTGTGTGAAAGTTTCGACTTCCCGCCTCACTTGATTGGAAACACGATAAAATGTAACTTGCGAACGATTGCCCTTTATTGCATTTAGTGTAGGGCTCGTAAACACTGGCGCAGTTAATGGGGCCTAATGAAATAATTGACGGTATCCGCGGGTAACGCACTTGCTGCTGTGAAGTAGATAAATCGTAATGGCGTTGTTGACTTATAGAACTATACTAATATTATAAAGCTGAAGAGTTTGTTTGTTTGAACGCGCTAATCTCAGGAACTACTGGTTCGAATTGAAAAATTATTTTTATTTTATTTTATTTTTTATTTTTATTTTTATTGATAAGACATACCCGATAAGACTTAACAGTTGTGTGTTTTGTGTTGGATAGTCCATTTATCGAGGAAGGCTTTAGGCTATAATATAACATCACGCTGCGTCCAATAGGAGCGAAGCATCAGTGAAAAATGTTGCAACAACGGGGAAAATTATCCATATTTGAGGGCTTCCGTTGCGTGCGCTGCGTAAACGGTTCAAGTTACCCAAAAAATATTATGTATGAAATAATTATTCCTCTTTAAATGATCTAAAAATGTCCGCGACTGGATCTCGCGGTCATAATAACAGAAATTGACGCGGACGAAGTCGCAGGCAACAGCTAGTCTAATTATAAAACTGAAACTAGACACCACAAGTTAGCTGCACTAGTTTTATTCTACAAGTTAGTTCTGGACTACAATCTCACCCGGGGCCATTCTGTCAACGCTTGTTGTTCCTAGTTCCTAGTTTACTACGTATTGATTGGCATTTAGCACATTTATTAAAAAAAGATTTAAAAAAACCGGCCAAGTGCAAGTCGGACTCGCGCACCGAGGGTTCCGTACAAACCTGTAGTAAGTTTAAAAATATTAAAAATATTTTTATTAAATGATGTAAGTAACGAAACATTTATGCTTTTCGCAATTTTTCCTTTCTCTGTGCTATAAGACGTTGCTTCGTACCAAATTTCAAGATTCTGAGTTCACGGCAAGTACCCTGTAGGTTTTGATTCCCTTGCGAGTGGCGTTTATGTCGAAATATGCAGCATAAACGGCTTTATCTTTTGATTGCGTTGGCTTAGAAGTTTGATTTTTTCACAGCTCCAAGGGACAGCAGACCTGAGTATTTGAATATGAATTTCAGCTTGATACCTCCATGCGTTCCTGAGAAAAAAGGTCTTGACACACAGACAACAAAGTGATCCTATAAGGGTCCTATTTCCTTTTGAGGTACGGAGCCCTAAAAAGAAGAAACATCCATTTGTTATGCTACTAGATCATAATATATCTTCAGCATTTATTTGAAGTTTGAACGTAACGTAAGACGTACATGTGTTACTGTAAGTTCTAAAGTTCTAACTGATACTGAGAAAAGCCGTGAATTATTGTTATCAACTTCGAACAACCGTCTAACATACTTGCAAAGTTTAGGCTCTTTCAAAATGGCGGAGTTAAATTGGCTTGATTATACTTGTTCCCAACGGTGTCGATGTACGAAGCCTTATGAGGACTGAGGTATCAAGTGATAACATTGCTATGGGTCATCGCCTTGACTTAACTACTTATAAAGTTCTTGTAATCCACCGTTTATAGAGTTTTGAAATGTGAACCGTTTAGGAAGAAAAACTTTTTTTTTTTCTAACCTTACTAAATTATTTTCTGTTGGGATTAATTTAATTTAATTGAAAGAAATAGATGAAAATTTCAAATTGGTATGAACTGAATAAAAACTTGGTGATGCCTATTGCCTGCGACATCGTCCGCCAGTGTTTAGATGTTGACAAATCCTATGATGGACGGTGGAAATTCTATGATTTTTTGGGACAATTAATGGCCTTCGTCCAACCCCGTCCCGTCCCGTTTCGTCCAAACTTACTTATTAGGTACAAAACCTACGTTGTGTCAAAACTCAAAATCGACTTAATAGATGCTAACTTATCTGACCCGCAGGGCGACCGCGTATCTTTTTCATCAAACATTGATGCATCGCAATCACCTCCGATTGGCTGAATTTATGGTATTCTTGCTGCGTCAGTGGATTTCGCCCAATAGTGGAAGAGTGTTAACCAATCAGAGGTGATTGCGATGTATCAATGATTGATGCAAAAGACACGCGGTCGCCCTGCCGGTGACAGCTTCGCTAGTAGGTATAGGTATATTTAAAATAAAATAAAAACAAACTAAAACTAAACAGGCATAAAAATTAGTTCCAATTATGGCCACCGGGCCAGATAAGTTTGACATATTACCGTAAAAGCGTAGCAGACAGACATCATAGGTACTAATATTATGCGAAAGTGTGTTTGTTTGTCCTTCAATCACGCCGCAATGGAGCAACGTATCGACGTGATTTATGGCAAGGGTATAGTTGAGGACCTGGAGAGTGGCATAGGCTACTTTTTATCCCGGAGTTCCCGCGGAAATTAAAAAAAAAACTTAAACCACGCGGACGAAGTCGCGGGCATCAGCTAGTAGGTACTAAAATTATACATCAATGAGACGGACAGACACTTTCGCATTTACATATTAAGAATGGCTTGCAAGTAGAAATTTAATCAGAATGTTATGTGGATCTTGAATGAATGAGCTGGTAGGTAACTCCGTACCTATTTTGAGTACGGTAAAAAATGTAATGTAACCGAACGTGACGATTTATCACTCTCCAAATATAAAGGTCATATTATAAAAACTATATTAACTTTCTAATATTGCAGTACACGACGCGTTTCATTATATTTTTTATCTCATCATAACAAACTAACAAAGGTGAATGAAATAGGTAGGTATGCCTAATGCATGGACTTCTGGTGGCTAGCACACAGTTAAAACGTCTGAAGTCTGAACGGATTTGCATGAAATTTGGCACAGAGATAGATTATAGTCTGGAATAGCATATAGGCTACTTTTTATCCCAGGACATTAAGGATTTTCCGCGGGAATCAAATAAACCTCAATCCCTCGCGGGCATCAGCTAGTAAGGATAATAAAACACCAACATCAACACTTTTAAAACAATACGGATATACTCCCTATATCAGTTTGATCACAGAACAGAGATGCCTACTTACTAAAGTTTAAAATTGACATGATTCGTTGTTCTAAAACAAATACAACCCTAGCCTAAATTGCCTCATAATAATAAACACCTCATTATAAAACAGTTAAGTACCTATATTATTATCATACAACAATTTGACCGGTATAAAATAATATTACGCTACCTACTTAAATTACAATCAGTTAAAATCGACCGAACCTACGCACAACTAGCAATAAAGATTTCAACTTGAACTATTTATATCAAGGTAGATAGGTACAGATACGGGCATTCGGCATTGTAACCGCAACTACTTATTAGTATTACCCTATTGTCTTTACAACGAGTTCAAATCAAAGGCGCCGCTGTTCAAAAGCAGGCGTTTATAGTTTGTGCCTATGGGGATAGGGTTGCCACTTGCCAGGTCCGTAAATACAAAAACCGGACTCAGCGCTTTAATAAGCTATCTTTTCAAAAATAGGCATCTTACAGTGTAATAGACCTACTTGCGTATGGTGAGTGACTAATAATATGTAATACAAATACAAGGTCATTTATTTAGGAAGCAACATAAGATCACATTAGGTATATTAAATTAATCGCAATGTAACAATATAACAGCAATTAGATTCATAACCACTCGCAACCAAGGTCTACTTTCTAATACGTGCTACTCAAGGCAAGTCTGACTATCGAATGGTTAGAGACTCTGAACCTGAAGCTACTATAATGTAATATTTTAAACAATATTATGACGTCAAGTCATTATACATAGCTGCCACATGAGCTGCCACTTCTCTGATTGGCGGAAACCTCGCGTAATGACTCTTTGCCGCGTACAGGTACAGCGCCATCTGTAGTCACCGAGCGGCGCTAACACTAGGCAAGCGCGTTCTACTTAAAAGGCTGCATAACCACTAAGTTATTAACAGCATTAATCAGTTATAGCTTAAGCACGAAAAAATTAAGAAAATCTGTATAGTAACTATACTTCCCTAACTGCGGGTAGCGGCAAAAATCAGGACAGGCCGGATACGTAAATATCTTACCGGATGCAACGATAAAAAGCCAAACATCCGGCCAAAGCGGGACGCGTGGTAACCCTAAAATATAGGGACCTATCTATGTCGGTCCCAAAACCGGTGACTAATGAAAAACCAGCAAATAGTTTCGCAAGACGCCCGCAAAGTTTCTTATTATTCAATATCACCATTATGGTTTTCTGATAATGTAATATGGTGCAAAAAAAATTACAATAATTGACGTAAAAAAGTTCCTGCTGGCAAAATAATTTTATTTCATTACCAAACTTACTTAAATCTATCTACCTGAGTACAAATATTATTTTTGATCATTAAATTAAAAAAAAAAGATGTGAAAATTCAAAAAGCAATTAATAACGTTCATTACTTTCTAGCATTGATGTAGAATTTTAGTAACTATCTAGTTTACAAAATGAAACATTTCATTGTCAGCTTGACTACAATATTTTAAGATAAAATCAATAAACTTAATCTCAAAGCCCAGAATTATTCTTAGATAAAATGTAATTTTTTTTAGATATCTTTATTGCAAATAAATATTACTTATTATTTATTTATTTAATATTTGTTCACACACAAAATATACAACATGCAGTTTAGAAGCAGTAGAAAAACTACAGAGAAATGTGAAAGGGCGGTCTTATTGCTTTGTATTTTTACTACAGGCTGCCCTGTAACGTTTCATTAATGAACTCATCATACAAACTCAATTAAGAGTTCTAAACAAAACTTTAAAGATTTTATTATATAGCACATTCAAAAGCATGAAAATCGGTTTCGCCGTGAATATATTGTGTAAATAAATTGTATTTACAACGAATGCCTACTGAAAATAATTTGTTTTTGTAATTTGTTCAAACAGCTCCGCTGTCGACGACATTCAGGCAGCCGGTTTGTGTAAATGTAATTTACATTTTATCTCTTTAACACTTTCGCTTACAAGCTACACACAAAGATTACCGTAAAACGGGTTTGTAAATTAATATTTTATGTATCGGATACCTACCTAATACTTATTTATATTCCGTGCCTATACTAAGTAACTAGTTTTGTTTGAATAACATGAATTTATCGACTCGCGAGTCGCAGCTTTCTTGTTGGAAAGCTCGAAAATAAGGTACGAAAATTTACTTATTTCATAAAACTAGTGGTTCGCCCCGAACTGAGACCTCGCGGCGCCATCTATTGACATCATTGTGAAGTTCTGTTGTAAATACTAAGGCTCATTAAAAATTAAATAATTTCGTTTCTATATAATATTTATCTAATTTTAGTATTTGTTGTACAAGTACAGGATATAAGTCAAATAATTGAACAAGTTTCAGGCTCAGCATTTCAGTAAATTTAGAGTTCTGAGGTCAACTTTGAAAAATTAAAAAAAATATATTTTTGGACTCTATACCTAATTATCTTTAAAATGATATACCGCAACCCTATGTAACGCTATAAAAATATTTTTTCTTCATATTCGCTTCTATGAGAGCCCCCCTGAAATAAAGATTTTTATTACTTTTTAAGCCATATTCGGCGGGAGGCCATCGATTTATATATAATTTATAAATTTGAAGTAATTACGTTCAGTAATTCAGAAGTTATAAGGCTCTGACAGACGGACGGACGGACGGACGGACGGATGGACTAGTGCAAATTCACTCAAGTAGACTCAAGAGACCTTCGCTTCGCTCGGTCGATTATGACCTTCCAAGTCTTAATTGACGATTGCAAAAGTCGATTGGGCAAAAGTGCACTACAGACCGTACGGGACAAAACGTTTGCATCGGCAACATTATATGAAGCTGCACAGACTGTCGCGACAAGACAAGTCGTTCTCCTCTAACACGGATGGTTTTTCCTGTCCGGTTTGTACAGTGTTTTCGCTCTAAAGTCTAAGTAGTCAACCAAAAAAGGTTAATTTAAAAAATGCCACTATTTCTCAAATACTAGACTATAACTAATATCATGGACATCCTAACTTCCTGATCTTAACTAATAGTATAAATGCGAATGTAAGTTTATTGGTTTGTTTGGTACGCTTTGACGGCCCATCTTTCGAACTATAGTTATAGGCACAGATTATGTCACGGGGAAGGCTCACATAGACTACTTTTTATCCCGGAATATTAAGTAGTGTCCGCGGGAATTACGTAAATTATTCCACGCGGATGAAGTGAAGTACTTAGGGATATAGTTGTTCGGAATAGACACGCCAATTCGTATTCCTATTTGTGTCCTATTTCCTATCCGTGACAAGTTCGTCCCAGGAAGTGACCCGGGGCGTTCGGGCGGCGGAAAATATTATTTAACTTGTTAAAGTCTCCGGCGCGTCGGGATGGAATTAATTACCAGCCTCGGGGCCCAATACAGATAGATGTTTTTTTTTCATAGTTTGCACATAAAATACAAAAATTATGATTCTCGCCAAACTACAGACGTAGTTTGTTGGCGTGTTCGCACTTAACTAATACAATACCGTGCACTTATTAATTAGAAATAAGTTCATAATATAGTGATTATTATTTAAATAATTTAAAGAAGGTTACACATTTAATATACGTATTTATTTATTTACTTAGCTATAGTTATAGCTTATCAGTGAAGGAGTCCCAAATGAAAACCTCCTTTAGTTTTTCTAAAGAACTCCTTCACTGACCTTTTTATGTACTCTTAACCACTTTATGTCAAGTCAAGTCAAGTCAATATCATTAATATATATATAGCTGCTCGTGCTGATTCATTGATTGATCACCTCTCCTGAACAATTTTGTATGAAAAAAATTTTTTTCACTGACCATTTCGTATAGAGGAGAAAAATTCATGAAGAGGAAAAATACGGAGAGAGCTGATGATTGAGGATTTCGAAGACGGGTGAACAGCACAGCCAGGGCATTGAAGAAAGATGGGGGGTGCTCGACCAAATGTCATTCGAAACATCATCCGATTGACAATGAGCCGAAAAAAAATTCCAAAATGGCGGATTCAACATGGCCGCCATACAAACTTCGTCGGCGTCTATCTCGGAGAGTATTAAAGTTGGAAGAGTGGTTTCTTAGCAAAAGATGATGAGGACATGAAGGTCTACTTGATGAACAGGAAAAAAATTCAAGATGGCGGAATTTATTTTTCCATAGAAAATGTATGGCGAATATTGAAGAGGCTACAATTTAGTGTAGAACTATGCAAGACTTTGATGCGGTTCCTGTTCATAATTTTTTGGAGAAAAAAATAAACTTATGGAGAGTGATGATGATCGAGGGTTTGAAAGATGTGTGAGGGGCACGGCCAACATTTCATAGGTGTCTATTTCAGAAAGTATACTAGATGGAAGAGTGGAAGTAAGAAATATGCATGACTTTGATATGGATTTTGTACAAGATTTGTTCTGTATGGAAGAATTGTCGGTTTGCCGTTAGGAAAGCCAAGATGGTGAAGTTCAATGGCACCCAAATGTACCCGATCATCAGCGGTATGATATTGATATTAATCAACTAAGGAAGGTTTCTTTGTGTTTTACTTCAACAGTCTCTTACACTGTATGATGCATGTCAGGATTTTTTTTCATTTAAAGGCCCTTTTAGATTCTTAGGGGGTCTCTGTTTTATGTTTTCTTATGAGATATTTTTTACGTCGGACGCTTGGCACGCTTGCGCTTCCACTGTGCTCGCTAGCATTGCAGTGTGTTGTTTACTTCAGAACACGTAGGCAGTAAACACTAGGATAGAAGGAGAGCAAGTAGACAGTGGGCCGTGCGGTCTACTACGCGGTCCGCTTTAGCGGGCCGCGCAACCACGCGCCCTACTAGTTTATTCAATTTAGGTACACTGTAGGTACACTTATTGATGTTAAAAATTACTTGCTTAAAAAAAACACGATGGTGATAATCGGTTACGGTATCTTAAAACTAAAGCTACGAGGGTTCCAAACGCGCCCTGGTCTGAGAAGAGCCCATCACCATCTCACAAATAATCTTAACTAAGGAACTATCAGAGTCATTAGAGCAAATTATTGCCAAGCTTCCTTGTCATTTAAGTAATCCTTCACATGGTAATAAGATTTTTCAATGAGTTTACGTTTTACATTAACTTTGAACTTATTCATGGACATCTTCAACATGTCTTCTGGGAGCTTATTGTAGAAGCGGACACTAATAAATATCTTAGGTACTAGGTAACCAAATCTCTTACCATAATAATTATTTCCTCTTTTTATTCAATATTCATAATCGACCTTCTCTTACTCTTCTCACATGCTCTTTATGTGATATAAGATTTAGTTTGATTAAGTATATTTAATATTCGTTCTCTTTCTGCGTCGTAACTATCCCACATTGCTGAAGGTCGTGACCTCTTTCCATTATTCAAATAATTGAGTTCTTCGGTTAGTATAGTAATGGAGTGGATCCCGAGGTGCTTCCGTATGCGATTCGACTAAGAGTATCTCAACTCAGGTTTGCAACGATTATTTATCAGAGATATTATTGATAATAACCGGGAACGAGGCACAGTAACTTCAGTCACCCATCCAGTTACTAAGTTGGACCATTGTTGCTTAACAATCGATGTCAGTTTAATACCTAGACCACTCGTCCAATACAAAAAAGTAAGAACTAGACATTAACTCTGGGATACAAAAAATATCATTTTATCCTGCATTAGGTATATTATACTTAATCCTAAGTATACTGATCGTTTTCAGTATTATAGTTAACAATCGTAATCGACTGATATGCGTTGTCAGTTTAACAACGAGACAACTAATTCAATGCAAAAATTGAGAACTGCATTAAATGAGCCTAAGTCCCGGCAACTGCCTCGTTGGTCTAGTGGTTAGCATAGTCGACTGCGGATCACGAGGTCCTGGGTTCGATTCCCGGTCGGGCATAAAAAGTTAGGTATTGGGTTTTTCAATTAAGAAATTCTCAGTGCCAGCCCGGAGTTGGAAGTTGCCGGTGTTTCACCCCCGTGCCTCGGAGAGCACGTTAAGCCGTCGGTCCCGGTTATTATCACTAACATGATAATAGTCGTTAAAGCCCGCCAACCCGCATTGGAGCAGCGTGGTGGGTCTAAGCTCTAATTCCCGCTCTTCTATGAGAGTGGAGGCCTGTACCCAGCAGTGGGACTTTAATAGGCTGTAGTGATGATAATGATGATGAAGTCCCGGCTGTTTTCAGTAGATGCTTATCGTGAATCCTTAGAGGAAATCGTCCTGAAGCTGTGCTACCGGTTTATACAGAGGTCAATTGGCAATCACATCGTGTATACCTAAACGGGCAGTCGCTCAAATATGGTAAGGAATCATAAGACTGGTAGAAGCTGGATAGAAACATGGTATGTCCAAAAACTATGATCTCAATAGGCATGATGACAGTAACTAAGAATCAATGAAATTATGAATTTATTTAATGAAATAGGATTCATGGATTATAAAAAACGTATTTATTTTTCTATTTCGAGTGAGATAGCTATTTATTTTGTTTGAATAAAACTATAAAATACAGCAATCCGCCATATTGGTTAAAACACCAAGAAGCGAATGACGTCACAATTGTTTGTTTTCGAGCTTTGACAATCACACTATTGTTTACTGCACACTGCACAGAGTACATTGGTAACAACAATAGTGACGTCACAAACGACGCCATCACACCGCAGAACGTTTTGGCGTGAATTTTAAATTTTAAATTTCAAATGCCAATTTTATCTACTAAACCGTATTTTTCTGCTGAAATAAGATATTTTTTCGAAATAGTAGATACTTCCGAACATAATCTGACCATTTTTCAAAATCAGTTCGACCTAAAATACTAACTGTTTTGGATTAATATATGTAGTATAGATACCTATAATGCCCTCGTCTTCGTCCGCGTGAAATCAGTGTTTTTTATTCCCGCGGGAAGTTCTTAATTTTCCGGTATTCTATCAGAATCAGTTTAAAATATGGGCCGTTACAGCGTAGCAGACAGACGCACTTTCGCATTTATAATATTATGGATGGATATTATAATTATTTGTGGAAAGAAAATTTGAGCTTTTCATTGTATAATTATTTAGAGATTCTTTTTCAATCGAATGAATATGTTTTCAAGGAATGAACTGCCGAAGGACAATCCTACGCATCTGTTCAACCGATTTTTGTATCCCATGTATGAATCAAATATTTTCATCCCGGGAAATCAAAGTGTCCTCAGAAAATACGGACGTAGTCAACATCTTTTTTTTTCGCGCAGGAGGGGAAAATCCTCACGGACATCCGACGAATCGAATAGTGCCGGACTCCTACCGGCTAAAAATCCTTCCTTTCTGCAAGCAATGAGAAAGGAGGGGTTTTCAACATCTAATAAGCTTATAAAGTCACAGGGTCGTGAGAGTCAAAATTGTTGGACCTTTTGATAAATGTTGTACAAAATTCTTTAAAGTGGGTAATAAAAATGGCATGATGGAGTTTCGATAGGATCTCAACATGACGTCATTGTCGTCGCACCCTCCCGTACACGGCAGTCGGCAACAAACGAGCAGTTTCCTTGACATTTGACTAATATGGGTACGCTCCGAAACCTGTCAAATATAATTACATTATCTCTCCTTACACAATTTATTGCTTTTGTATTACATTAACTTAATTGGAGTACATGATCTTTAAAAGGAAGCTATTAAGTAACGCTCATGTTATTAACAAAAAATGTATTAAGTTATTAGAAGGTTTTATGATCAGTCATTTAACTTTTTTTACAAGTCTACAAACAAAATATGACAAGTTTTTTATGTTTTGCGACTAAGGCTTGCGCCTTCAGAAGGTTCTATAATAGGTACCTACAAGTCCCACAAACTTATCTGGCCAAAACTGGAACTAATTTTTATGCCTATTTAGTTTTGTTTTTATTTCATTTTTAATATTATATACTAGCGCCGCTCTCACCGAGTCAGATTGTGGGACTTATATATGTCACCGTCAGATTGTAAAAACCGTTAGATTATAATCTAACTTGCGAAATTGTAAACTGTCAAATGATTACAATTTATCGGATTATTTTTCGGTAGATTGTAATCTGTTAGGTTTATCAACCCGATAGAACCTAAGGGCACTACTTGATTATTTATGTCGAACCCTAACCTAACATACAAGAAAGAGACAAGAAAACGTAAATACAATGAATATTTCAAAAATTGACACTTAAAACATTGAACGGTTCACAATCTTTCGACTGTTTACAATCTATCGAAAAAAAAGCGATAGATTACAATCTTACGGTTTTTACAATCTTACGGTGACATAATATACAGTCCTTAAAATATAGCTTCATAAATATGACAGCTGTCAAACAAATGTGGCTATAGACATCTAGCTTTATCTAAAACCCACTTAACCTTCTAAACCTGATAATATTTACAAATTAATCAAAGGAAGGGTTTATGTGTGGAAAACCTTTATTTACCACGTAGGTCTATCTGCTGAGTACGCAGGTTACCTACTTGAGTCTATATAGATAGACTCAAGTATCAAGTATAGTAAGTAGTATAAGTAAGTAGATAGTAGTAGTAAGTGAGATATATTTATTTTAAAGTAGCATTATATTTGAGTGCTTTATTGAAAAGTCTGGTCGAGTGAAAATACAAAATATACAGAATGGAAGAAAGAGGAATCCTTTTATAAATCACTTATAGAGTAAAAAGGTACCCACGGTAAACCATTTTTTTATTGTCATACAAAATAAAATCTTAAAAATGACTTGAAAAAAATATATAAGAACTTGTAAAAAGTCTATTTGAATAAAAATAATTTGATTTTGATTTTGATTTTGATTCATTTAGAAATTAAAGAGTGTAGGTAGATCTGACCAAAGAAATAGGAATCTGCTTAATTGATTGTCAGTCTACTCGCTAGAGCAAAGAGCGGCACCCGTAGCTATTCAGAAAAGCCAGCTTTATTCTTTTATTCATTTCAAAGGAACCTTTGTGTAAAATTTCAGTTTGCTAGGTTTTCACCCTTACCTAAGTAAGCTTTAACAGTAAACAAAATATGGCAACATAATAAAGCAGATAATACATAACTTTTTATTACCTTCGAATCGGGAGCAACCTCCGGTACTGTTGTTTGTAGAAATGAAGCCTTTGTACTGAATATCCAGGTATGGGATGGTACCAAAAAGCGGTTTGCTCCTCTTTTTCGATGGGGAGAAGATAAATGTAACGATGGACGATCGCTTCTGCTTGTATCGGACCATGTGGTCCAAAAAATAACTAAGGCCTCAGGCTGTTTGAATAGATGCCCCAAATGAATGACGGAGTCGTAGATAATTAGACTTATCTGAAGTTATAATAATTATTATTATACAAATGCTTTGTGGCATGAGTACAACCATTTCGCCTGCAGGCTGCAGATGAGATTTGCCTAGGCTACGTATTGCCGCATATAAACTGTGCCCATTCTCAGATGCGATAGAAATACGTTTTTTATTCTATAATCATTACGTCATAATCGTGGCAATTTCCCCCGCATAAAATGGCACACCTGTTTGAGCTGCGTGGGCTCTTCTGTCAAAATAACATTTATGGAATGTTCAAAACATAAATCATAAACTTTATTACTTAACATAACTATTAACGCCTCCTTAAAACCTCTACAGCATGTGTAAAGGGCTCTATAATATCTTCTTCCGGGCTTGTAGCTTGTTGGCTGGTAGCAATAAAATCGTATCTCCTTTATCGCGAGTAACTGTAACTGAGTACCCGATGGCGAACAAAGGTATGTATTTTTATCGATATCGCCGATGAACCGGTCCGATCGATATAATCGATAAACACGGAATCGATATTGAAATCAGATTGATTTCATATTGCAAGTAACTCTTGAGATTTTGCCTTGGTGAAAACCCTTGCAAGTTTTCTATAACAATTAAATGTAATATAATTTCAAACAAAAATACTATTTTTCTAGGTATAATTTGGTGCTTATATTTAGGTCAACATCATTACCAAAGAATAGAGAAACAAAAAAATTATGCCTAGTACGTGAAATCAAATATTATCACACATCTCACGATGTTTTTTCATTGTTTGCAACTTACACTTAACACTTTATAATAATTGGGTCTTTCTTCAAAATTTCATCATTTCAACCCATCGCAATTTTACTTTTTAGTTGATTCTTCTCTCAGAATGAGAAAAGTTTGGCAATAGTCCACCACACTAGCCAAGTGCAGATTGGCAGACTTCACAGTTCACACACATTCGAGAACATAATGAGGAACTTTCGGGCATAAAGGTTGCCTCACGATGTTTCCTACACCGTTAACTCAAAAAATTTGAAGTACGTGCCCGAGTATCGAACCTCCATCCACCTGAACGGGAGGCCGAACGTTTTAACCACTACGCTGTCACCGCTTTGTAACCATTTTAAGCATATCGCAATATAATAAATTACAATTAATTAAACGGTTACTGCTTGCAGTACGTTATTTAATCTTTTGATAAGGTTCCCAATTACCATTATTGATGTGGTAATAATGTATGTCATTAAACGTTTCTTTATTGTCACAGCTTCCATTATAGACTAAGAGATAGCTACACTTTTGGTAACCATCCCTAGAAAAACTGATTCAGTAATACTGTTTTCATAGGTATTGCGTATACTTTAATACTGTACTAGAATCAGATTTTCTAATTATTCATTATCATTTAAATTAATTTAATTTAAATTATCATTTAAATTAATTTAATTTTAATTAATTAATTTTAATGATAATTATTATTATCATTTTTGGTAACGATAACAGTAACACGTCTCTGACCGGTCATATCTAGTGAAAGGCCCATCAGCATGCAGTCAGACTTTCAGTACCATATTCAATGGAGAGTGTAGCACCCAGTGAATCAGCTTTTCTGGGGATGGTTACAAAAAGTGTAGCTATATCTTATAATATTAAGCATGTTTGGTGCAGACCTTGGATCCGATACCAGGTGTCAACGGCTTACACTGTCAATATAATTGGTTAAATTAGGCAATTTCGTTGTTATCTCATCACTTATGTTTCCGTTAGAACCGGTTATATGAGTGTTCTTTAGTTTGATAAATGGAATTACAATAATTATTCTTTACTTTTTGTGTAATTTGTTGATTAATGCTAGACTTATTAGAATACGTAAAATGAGCTTAATATAATATTGGGGGTAAATTTAAATTGGCAACTTGAAAATTAAAAAGAAAAATAAGGTTATAGAAAACTCCTGGAAAATAACTTTTTAAGGTCCGAAAACCACTTGAGAACTACAAGTTAAGCTAAGGTTTACTTAGTCTTTTGAATTTCAAAGCCTTTGTTCCTACAATGAAATTCGTTGTATAGAAATATAGTATATGTATAGAAAATCTGTTCTTACTTTAGTTCGATGGCAATTTTTTAAAACGCTTTAGTGCAACTTTTTTACGCGTATATTAGGTAAACGTGGGCTTGACTTGGGCAATCATGCTTACAAAATTAGTACTTAAGTCAGAGGCGTATTTAAAGATTTGGCGCCCCGGGCCAGTTAGCTTTGCCGCCCCATTCATTTAAAAAAAACCTACTATGTAATGTGAAATTATAAATGAAAAAAAATTAACCATTTATTCACTATAGGTAATAGGTAAATATTTTCATTTTTTTCCTATGTACAAAATGGTTGATAAAATCGTCAATGACGCTGTCATAACAGATGGCGTTTGTCAATTCAGCTTCTATATTCATGACAGCTAAGCTGTTTAAGCGTTCTTCGCTTATAGTGGAACGTAAATAATTTTTTATCCTTTTGAGTACAGAAAACGAGCGTTCTGCACTGCAATTCGTCACTGCGCTGCAAAGAAAAATGCGTAATGCAATCTCTACGTATGGGAAAGCTTCTATTAAGTCCTTATTTTTTATAAATAAGCTAAGTTGCCTTAGACTCATTTTATTTTCATAGGCTGCCAACACCGTAATCTGTCACTGTTAGTCTCGTACATTCTAAGCCTATGGTTTTCTTCTATTCGCATCCATTTCAGTAAATAACTGTACATAAATTCAACCACAAACCGCAAAGTTCCTAATCATTAAACTAAAACTAAGCACCGGTAGATACGTTTTCTGTTTTCACCGAGACAAATTAAATCATATATTTAATATTTCGTTAATTTGATGCGCTAATTTGAAACTAAATGAGTCAGATCACTTCACGACTCTCGTCACCCCGCGCGCCCGCCGCCCGCGCTGCGGCGCCTCGCGCATGTGCTGCGCTGTTTGTGTGCATTTGAAAGCGCTCGTTTTGAAAGCATTGTACAAAAATGGTTTTTAATTTAAATGTCAAATAAAATATAATATTTATTGTAGTTAAGCTTGACAATAAAAGGCGCCCAGAGAAGGCCAATAGAGGGGCGGCTTGGCCGCCCTTCGCAGCCTGCCGCCCTGGGCCATGGCCCCCTTGGCCCTAGGGTAAATACGCCTATGGTTGTAACCTTTACTCTACTTCCAGGTACTGTATAAACTGGAAGACGAGAAATCGAACCGACGACCCAGTGACACGGCAGACGTCAAGACTCAAGACTCAACACAGCATCGTGACGGCCATTGTATGCAAATACACTTAATTATTGTTATCTCGACACACTGGATACAGTCCGCCTCCTTGTAACACAGATCGTATTACGATTTACTCGTGTACCTATAACATGCCTATTGTTGGCATTCTGCCCCCCAATCATGTAAGAATTGTCGATTAAATCGTTTAAGTTCGGCTTCAAAGTAAAATAAACCATAACAGTATTGAATTAGAGCTCAATTTCGTGTATCCATTCTCATATGTTTAGGTATGTACGATAGCCTAAACGTATAAGAATGGATACACGAAATTGACCTCTATTTCAATGACTTATGGTCTATTTTACTTTGAAGCCGAACTTATACGATTTGATCGGCAATCCTTACATGATTGCACCTCTGATCATGGTCATCATCAGCCAATATGCATCCACAGTTGGACATAGGCCTCTTTTAGATTGCGCCAAATCCATCCGTCCATCCTCATATAGCATCCATTTGATGGCAGCCACTCTCCGGATGTCGTCGCTCCACCTAGCCGGGGGGCGCCCTATACTACGTCTGCCGAGTCGCGGTCTCCACTCAAGGACTTTACGATTTACGACTCCAGCGGCCGTCGGTCCTGCGGCAAACGTGACCAGCCCCACCACTGACCACTTCAACGCGCTAGCCTTGAGAGCCATGTCGATTAATTTAGTGCTTTGGCGAATTACTTCGTCTAGGATTGTATCTCTGAAAGAAATTCAGAGAATAGCTCTTTCCATAGCGCGCTAGCTTGAAGTTTGTGGACTAGCCTCGATGTTAGTGTCCACGTTTCGGCAGGACGCGCTTATTGAAGACTTTTGTCTTCAGGCATTGCGGTATAGGCGACGAAAAGACTTGACGTCTGCCATATGCAGCCCAGCCTATAGCAGATCATGGTGTTAGGCCGCATAAGCGGTGGACGGGAGGGGCTACTATAAGCGGATTGCGACATCCCAAACACCACACAAACACAAGTTAGACAACACAAGTTGCCTATTATCGCTCATGTAGGGCTATCACAAACTATAATCCATGAAGATATTGACCGACAGTGGCTCTGAGTGTAATCACAGTATTAGATATTTTAGAACATGACCGTGAAGATGCTGTGCAGCCAAAAATTTTCACACGGTTAGAAAGAACCACTTGTATTGATAAAATACATATTATCCAAGATACAAATAACGGAAATATATTATGCAATGCTGCGTTTGAACCAAAGATAATATTAAAAGTACTTATTAAGTTTGCACACTTTATTGAGCAAGATCCATCACCACTTAAGGCTACTTGTAATCATGACTTAATTAAGTCATTACTTTCTGTATAGAGTTTTACACAGAGTAAACAGCAGCAATGAAACGAGAGCGTTAGAAATAGGGAAGCAATCAATTTAGAGCGCGCCATGGCTTTGTAAATTGATGTGCGGCCCGAGCTGAGTTGACGTGCCGCTGAGCTGCGTTTGAACGTTTGCTAATTTGCCATGCAAGCTATTAGTTTCTATAAACAGTAAAGTTCAATCAATCAATTTACTTATTTTCCCAATTACATAGCATTACATTTTTACATAAATAAAATATTAAAACAGTAACAATGAAGGAACTGGTGCTTGAGCTAGGTAATAAACCTGTGTTTCAAGACACCAGGCTCTTTCCCAAGTATAATGACTAATAAAACTAGTGGTTCGCTCCGAAATGAGACCACGCGGCGCCATCTATTGACATAATTGTGAAGTTCTGTTGTAAATACTAAGGCTCATTAAAATTAAATAATTTCTTTTCCTTATAATATTTATCTAATTTTAGTATTTGTTGTTCAAGTACAGGATATAATTCAAATAATTGATCAAGTTTTAGGGTCAGCATTTCAGAAAAATTAGAGTTCTGAGGTATTTTATTATTATTATTTATTTAACTTTGGACGTTAGTAAATCTCCACTTTGAAAGCCCCCCATTTGGTCAATATTAGGGGAAAAATAAAAAGAAAAATTATTTTAGGACTCTATTCCTACTTATCTTTAAAATGATATACCGCAACCCTATGTAACGCTATAAAACATATTTTCGTTCGCATTCGCTTCTATGATAGCCCCCCTGAAATAAAGATTTTTATTACTTTTTAAGCCATATTCGGCTGGAGGCCATAGGTTTATATATATAATATTTAAATTTGAAGTAATTTCGTTCAGTAATTCAGAAGTTATAAGGCTCTGACAGACGGACGGACGGACGGACAAGTGCAAATTCGCTCAAGTAGACTTAGAGACCTTCGCTTCATTTGGATTTAATATTATACTATTAGCGTGAATTTCTATTATCATAGTGTTAAACAATAAAGATGTAATAAGGGCATTTTAAATAGGGAAGCAATCAATTTAGAGCGCGCATGGCTTAGTAAATTGATGTGCGGCCCGAGCTGAGTTGACGTGCCGCTGTGCTGCGTTTGAACGCTTGCTAATTTTCCAGGCAAGTAATTAGTTTCTTTAAACAGTAAAGTTAAGCAGTAAAGATGTAATAAGAGGATTTGAAGCAATCGATTTAGAGCGCGCCATGGCTTGGTATATTGATGTACGGTCGAGCTTGTTTAAACGCTTACTAATTTATGCTTAGTTTCTATAAAAAGTAAAGAAAACAGTAAAGATAAAATGAGTGCATTTGAAATAGGGAAGAAAATATTGCTATTTTACCAGCCAAGTAGGTAATCAATACTTTATTCATTTGTTTCAATAACGTATAAATAAAATAGCCAAGCCCGAAATGAGAGCATGTGGAATAGGGAAGTAATCAATTTGTATCCCGCCATTACCATAGCCTGGTATTTTGATGTGCGGCTCGAGCGTAGTTGACGTGTCACAGTGCTGCGTTTGAAAGCTTGCTAATTTGCTAGACAAGTTATTTAGTCCCAAAATCATATTCAGTGTTACATCATGTATAAAATGCGTAATACCCTTACTTCTTTTAAAATTACTAGACGTGATACTATCGCTATTTTTCACGGGCCTATAACTTTTTCTAGGTATGTAATGGTAAGTTATAATATTTTGGAATGCTACTCAATGTACTTAATTTTCTATTTTAATTTGTAATTTGTAAGATCTATCAATCCGTTTGCAGTGATGAAAATATGTGAAAACTTTAATAAGTTTATTATTTATGTTTGTTGGCTTAGGGCGCGGCTTAATGAGTGCGATTGCAGGTAAGTAGCCGACTTGCTAGGCAAGGCGGCAAAAGGCAGCATAAACTTTAAGTGGAACAGTGGCCAGCTGACTAGATGCGTTTTGTCACATTGATGTCAACCCCAAGAATGCGTACGCGCATTGTTAAAGCTTTGCTTTCTTATAAAATTAAATAAAACAGTGTGTGTGCAATTCACACACGGCAGAAGCGAAACTTCAGAAAAGTAGCCTACGAGATAATGAGATAAATAGTTGTTGTACTTGTATTCTATCTCATTCTCTCGCAGGCTAAATCCTATTATAAATATGTTTGTCTCTTTTTAGTGTCCCTTTTTCGTTTCATCGAATTTTCAAATCACAACAATTCTAAAGAAGTTTTACTTCAAAAACTAAACTTTCATACAAGGCCTTAATTCTATGTTGAAATCAAACAACAAAATGCACATATTGTATTTTGTCTTCATTCCTTACAAGACAATGAGTAATTGATGTCACAAAAAGATTTAAAAAAAAACCTTTATTCGTTGCAGAACTAAAAGTTACATAAAATGGTACTATCTATATGGTGATACATTACGGCTCCTAAAAGTTATAAATTTATCAGGAACTGTGTAAAACTGCGCTCCTACAATTGGGTGACACCACTCCAGTGGATGTCGAGGTGTGCTGCCGTCGCAGGTTTAGGGCCCGCGCAAACTTCAGAACAGTAGCCTTTTTAATAACTTACATTCAACTTTATACATACTCCGTCGTACAGTCCGTCAAACTTATCTGACCCGGAGACCAAAATTGGAACAAATTTTTATGCCTGTTAAGTTTTTTTATTTTTCATATCTACCTAATAGCGACGCTGTCACCGGACCGGGTCATATATTATGTTTGTGGGAAAATACTTAACTGTGAGTTGATTATGACATACCATTGAAATTGGTATACTGAAAACACGAAAGACGTCACGTGCTGTCATGCCAGAAAAATTAAAAAGCTACTTTAAGTTGCCAATTATCGCGCCTCTGTTTTTATAGTGTGCCTTACTTTAGTGTATTTTTATAGGCTTATAATATGCAGAGAAAGAATAATTAAAGTTCAAATAAATTCTTACGAAATCGACAGTATCACAACTCTTATCGCGGATATTTTGACATATTTGAGCGTATTGCGTGATGGTTAATCTTATCTTGAGAAATATTGAGCTTGCATCCATCAAACTTACTTTGTTCCTCATTTTATTCACTTGAGATGATACAGATTTTTTCCTTTACATCACTTTGGGAGTGATAAGAACGATTTTTGCTTCAAATACTTGTTAAAATTTATAGCTATGATCTAAATCTAGATTTCTGTAATCAGTTTCTAACCTGCATTTAGAGCTAGGGTTGCCAACCGTACTATAATATATAGTATTGTACTGTATTTCGGGTCTGCGTACTATATACTGTTGAAGGAGTACGTGAAACGAGCTTTTGATTTACATTAATTTAAAATTGAATGTGATAAAGCTTAGGACCCTTATTTTTAGACAAACAATTTTTAAAAAATGCAAGGGCAAATAAATATAGTTTTTATAAAAAAAAAATAAGTCTACTTCGTCTCGTTCATAATAATATTCGTCTGCTTTTTGCGTTTTCCATAAAATACAATTTTTTTTAAGTGTACTATATTTTTTTATAGCTTAGTCTGAAAAATACTATATTTCGCCAAAGAAATGTTGGCTAACCTATTTAGAGCAAAAGATAATATTATCACCATTAAGCACCACCATTAAGCAGCACCATTAAGCTGATAGGGTAGCCACAATTAGCCACGACCGAAGCCTCCACCAGATCAGCTCAAATTGTTAAAAGACAATTTTGAAATGGGAATTCTCAAATTGCCACTTAAACATTTTCTACTACGACAGAAAGGTCGTGCAATTTGTGAATGTAAAGTATGTTTTATTCAACACGATCTCAGAGATATAATAAAGTAGTCAATATCAATAATGGTTAAGTACATAACCCATACATCTCTCTAGTGAAAGTAGAACATGTATCATGTATCGAAAAATGTAGTGTCACGCGTGACTTGACTTGACGCGTACTGGAATTAAGTAAGTAAGCCATAAAATCCGTTATCTGATGGAAGCTTTACGGCCGTTCTGCGACGAATAAACACTGGATATAGACAAACATAATGTCGTAATTTTCTTGGTAATACGAACGAAGTAGAGCTGTTGTTCATAAAACCAGATTACTTTAAGTGCGTTATAAAAATATCTTCAACTGTGTAACAAAACACAGTACCTATCTTTTAACTATTATCAGATACTCTATATGGTGTTAATATGAGCTATGAGACTGTGAAGTGTCAGCTGCAGGCTGCGTAGCCGCATTATAACTTATCAGAGATAGTACATATTAATTATTATATAAACACAATATGTAAACAAAATTGTAAGTAATAATTAAAATGAGGATATACGTAGAAGAAGCAGAAATCGAAGCTAAATGTTTGGAATTAGCTGAACATTGAACTTTGAAGTGTTGATCGACGAGAAAAGAAAATCTAAGGCTCCGATGTGCTGGTTTGGTAAGAAAACCTGCCCTCCAATTCTCTAGAATAGTGGGGCTGAACCGCGATGCGGTAGTATTGGTAGACCCCGAAATGAGTGATCAGATGACATTAAACAAGTAGCAGGAGATCGCTAGAATCGAGCAGAACAACATTGAGGATTGTGGAAATCCCTAAGAGTCACCCAGCAGTGAACGTGCATCAACTAAGACGACTATGACGTAAGGGAACAGGGGCCATACTGCCAACGTTTAAAGCAATACCTAAGCAATATTACTTAAAATGACAGTTTGATGTCACGCACCTTGACGTTCCTAAAATCATACTAATATTATAAATGTGAAAGTCATTTTGTTTGTTGGTTTGTTGGTTTGTTGGTTTGTTGGTTTGTTGGTTTGTCCTTCAATCACGCCGCAACGGAGCTACGGATTGACGTGATTTTTGGCATGGGTATAGTTGAGGACCTGGAGAGTGACATAGGCTATATTTTATCCCGGAAAATTAAGGAGTTCCCGCGGGAATCAAAAAAAACTTAAACCACGCGGACGGAGTCGCGGGCATCAGCTAGTAAGGATTATAATTCTAAAACACGAAAGTAAACAATAATGAAACAATATGGCTTTAAGCGTTGTCAGTATGGGTCCAGACAGTAGTATTGTCAAGTACACTTGATCAAGTACGGAAAGCAATGTCAACGAGCGTCGTTGTATAGATAAATTACTAAATACGACTACCAAAGTTGAAACATGTAACGTAACGATACTCGTTATACCAACCACTCTCTGACCGATATGTTTAAAACAATTTGTAATATAGTGGGCATATATCAGGGCTAGTGCTGTCCCTGCCATGTTTTGGGTTAATCGATTATATCGAGGGTTTAATGACTAGGAGTTTGGTTAGCACTAGTCCGGCCACATAATATTTTAGGTTTAACTTTATGATTATGCTAGCATTTATTATTTAGTCGGAATAAGTGTTTGCATTAATAATTAATTTAACGGATGTAGAAAAACAGGTTCTAGGGTTTCTATATTTAGTTCACAACGTTTAATGTTTATTGTTTAGTTCACAACGTTTACTTACGGGCGAGTTAAAAATCCCGTGCAAACTCTTTGATTTCCGGAATAAAAAATAGCCTATATTTTTGCAAAAAAACACGTTATTTTTATACTTCCTATGTAAATACTAGTTGTAATTTTATTTTTATCTGACTTTCAAATAGGAGGAGTCTCCAACTCGATGCGTATTTTTCTATGATGTAACTACATAGTTCTATCTTATTTACATCTCAATCTGGAAAAATACTATCATACTTGTAAATACAAAAACTAGGACACATTTTGGCTGACTGCCATCTAATTACGTTCTCCTCAAAAGTTCAGTCGACAAGTAACCGCAAGTATGAGTACCTACGCGAGGTTTGAAAGAATGACCTGATTATCTAGCCAACTGTGTGTAAGCATTTTTCTCTATTTATCTGCCTTTTTACCAGCTATACTCAAAGAGGCTGTTTAGGCAAATGTTTGTTATCTAAGATCTTAGGAGGGGGTTTTTGAAGCGCAAAATGTGGCGCGCGTGTAAGCAAGCCGATACGAGCTTATACGCGCAAAAAAATACGCTACCCTGAAACCGCCCTAAGGAATACTGACTGTCATTCCAACTTGTGAATTCAACTTTTTGAAAAGTCGACGTAGTGGTCCTGAACGCTAATATCTAGAAACTAGAAACTTTAGATTTTTCTGTCCAAGTATATACTTAAACTTACAACTAATAATTGCAAGTAGCGTCTGCTTCTTGCCGGCTCTTCTCTGTAGAATCTGCTTTAATAAAATAGATCATGTTGTTTGATTTTACATATTAGGTACACCTAGGTAAATCTTTTTAAGTACCAATATACAGTCATCAGTAAGTATCACAATTCACACATCATTTTTAGGTTTTTCTATTATTTTTAGGACAAAAACAATAAACTTAATCACAACATATCTTTGGATGAAAAGCAATAGGTATCTGCAATTTTACTTCTGATTACATTTTATGGCAAAAAAAAAAACATATTATGTACTTAAGGCGCTGTGAGCTCACGAGATGAAAAACACAGGCGCGGGGGGGTGAAATCGAGCAAGCGTATGTCGCAAAAAATGCATGAAATCATTTGTAAAAAAAAATAATATTTACTTTTTAATACAAATGAATCCGACAATGTGTTTGATATAGAAATATGAATTTTATCTTATATTTCTAGAGCTAATTATTGGTTTCAATAAGGAGAAAAACTGCTTTAAAAGGTAAATTTAGAGGTATGTTTAAAATAAATTTCTATGCAGAGATTTCTTTTAAATTGTGTTTTGAGATGCGTCAATGTCTGCTTAAAGGTCTTGAAAACAGCAAATAATTTTTACAAGCATACATTATGTCACCGTTTGATGGATACACTGCTTTTAAAAACCCCCTTTTACGCTACACAGGGCCTTAACTAGCTACTAGGAATATATTGTTTGATATATGTAGATTACGGCGTAGCATAATTATTAATTTTAATGGCTCTTGTAAAAAATGTTAACTCTTATGTGCCTCATATATATTCGGAAGAACTAAACTAATTTGCCGACTATCTAGTTCGACGATCAAGTATGACGCACCACAAGGCAAAAACTCACGGAAACGCTAAACTCGGTGAGCAATCCTGACTCCCTGCTGTATCCCGTACGGCGTACCACGGCCGTATCTCAGTGCAAGAAGGTTTCTATGTTCGTTCTGGTTTGTGCTGTATTGAACAGGATGTCTTGATATTACAGGCTTTGTATGTACGCAGTGTTTACATACTCTTTGGACTCGTATGGACTTATATTATTTGCAGAGATGAGAAACTCTTTGTTAACCTTTTTTCTTGTTCAGGAAAAACCATAGAACTAGGATACGTGAGACTTACCATTGAAGTAACATCATAGCGTATTAGGATAAAAAATCTTTGGGAAAAACAGACAAAATACACAGAACACTACCGGACACATTCTCTCTATGTTACCTACTTACCAAAAACTGGTCTCCAGATCCTCAACTATACCTATGCAAAAAATCACGTCGATCCGTTGCTCTGTTACGTCGTGATTGAAGGACAAACCAACAAATCAACAAACCAACACCCTTTCGCGTTTATAAAATTAGTATGATATGATAGGTACCTTTTTGTAATCACGGTCATCGCTATCACTAACTCCAGTTGAGTTACACCTCATAATTCCTGAGCTCCGCATATAAACTGTTGATCACGCCATCGCTTCCTACAATAACTCTTCTGAACAGAGTTGTCGGCCGGCGCACAGTAGGTATATCATACTTGTTAATCTCGCCGTTCGCTCCATTATAGAATAAACAGTGGCTGAAGACTTGTTTCCATGCACGTAATAGTGTTGCTGAATGCTGATGTACTATCAGAGAAGACGTAGAGTGTTAGCATTTCATATCGGTTACTAATGCCCGTTTTCACCAACAATGACTAAATTTTACGGAACATGATTTATAAATTATAATTTAAAAATACATACGCCCATCAGGCCATCATATTTTTTATATTATCTTCTATATATAAAAAAGCGAAATACCACTCACTCACTGACTAATCACGATATCTCAGGAACTATAAAGCGTACAGACTTGAAATTTGGAAATTTGGAAAATTTAGAAATCCACCCCAAAAGGCTTAAAATAGGGGTTGGAAGTTTGTATGAAAGTCGTTTGTTTTTGAAGTTAGAGACTTGAAAATAGGCTATTAAGTTAATAGTTATAAATAATAAAACCTGTATGAGCAATTTTACGAAAACGTACCCCAATAGGGGTGAAATGGGGGCTGAAAGCTTACATAAGGGTTCCAAGTTTTTGAAGTAAGAGACTTGAAAATCGGGATTTAGGTTATTAGTTTTAAGTTATAATAAACTGTATAAGTAATTTTAGGAAAATCTACCCGACAGAGGGTGAAATGGGGGTTGTAAGTTTGTATGAAAGTCCTATGTTTCTGAAGTTAGAGACTTGAAAATCGGGATTTAGTTTAATAGCTTTAAATAATAATAACCTGTAAAAGCAATTTTACGAAAATCCACCCCAAAAGGGGTGAAATGGGGGTGAAAGGTTACATACAAATTTAATGACTTTGAAGTATAGACATGAAAATCACCATTTAAGTTATATCAGTTTTAAATAATCAAAAACTTGCATAAGCTATATTATAAAGCGTCTATAGATAGGCTATTTGAAATTAAATGAAATGAAGTTTATTTGCTAAATATGGGTGGTTAACAAAGTTCTTAAATTTAGAGAGGCCCTGCATATTTTACTGACACTTTAGCATGCAAATATTTGTAACACTACAAGAGAGTGTGTAGTATATTATAAAATGTCAATTATTTAATTATATAAAGTTATAAAATTCTAAAATTCTGAGGTTCTATGTCAAATATATAATATTACAACTTCCATGGTAGGTTATTAAGGTAATCTGAAACAGAGTAAAATGATTTATCGCACAACCACTTAAAGAGCTTCCTTTTAAAGAGATTTGTCGGTAGCTTTTTTATATTTATGTCCAGTTTATTATAAATTTGAATGCTCATTGCGTAAGGCGATTTTTGAGTTTGTCTAAGACGGTATTGTGGTATTACAAGTTTATCTTGATTTCTTGTGATACTATTTTGGTTAACATCGGATTTCTTAACAAAATACTCCAAATTCCTATGAACAAATACAGATGTCTCATAAATGTACAAAGACGGTAATGTAAGAAGGTTATATTTTTTAAAAACTAATCTGCATGAATCGGTTGGTTTCATAAGAAGAATACTTCTAATACACTTCTTTTGCACTATAAAAAGTTTATTAAAATCAATCGAGGATCCCCATATGACAATACCGTATCGAAGGTTCGACATAATGTAACCATGGTACGCAGCAAATGCTGCTTCCAAAGATACAATTTGTCTTAATCGTCGTAGCGGATATATAAATCTGTTTAATTTGGTACAAATGTCATTAATATGGTATGTCCAGTCACAATGTTGGTCTAATTTTATTCCCAAAAATTTTATATTACTATCCATGTCAATATATTCATTATTATATTTGATTTTTAATTGATTATTTCGTCGTTTGGTTTTAAATTGAATGTATTTAGTTTTATTAACGTTTACTGATAAATTATTACATTGCAACCATTGTATAGTCTGACTGAGTGATTCATTTATATCCGACTCATATGTTTTATTATCGCGGCATGGTATAATTATCGTAGTGTCATCTGCAAATAAAATAGACGGATATTTAATGCATGATGAAAGGTCATTCACATAAAAAAGAAACAAAAGAGGCCCCAAAACACTACCCTGCGGTACACCAAAATTGTTATTTGCATAGGATGATGAATAAGTACTAATTGTATTATTTATCCGCTTAGATATCATTGTTTTTTGCTTTCTATTGCTTAGAAATGACTTTATCCAATCATGAATTTTGCCGCGGAATCCGTAACATTCTAATTTATTTAAGAGTTTTCTGTGATTTACTAGGTCAAAGGCCTTAGACATATCCATAAACAATACAGTGATGGCTTGACCTTTATCTACGGATTCTGTAACGTGCATGGTTAACTGAAATATAGCAGTTGTAGTTGACCTATTTCTCCTAAAACCGTGCTGTGTTTCTGATAAAATATTAAAACGTTCTGCATAATTATACATTCTTTTATAGACAACCTTCTCAAAAATTTTTGAAAGTACTGGATTTAGGGCAATAGGCCTATAATTTCCAATATCATCTTTTTTGCCTTTCTTAAAAAGTGGTTTTATAACGCAGAGTTTTAGTGCTTCCGGGAATATGCCTTGTTCCATAGAAAGATTAATTATATGACTCAAAGGCACTGAAATGGAATTAACACATTTTTTAATTAAGATTGTACTTATTTCATCGTATCCCGTAGAGCATGTATTTTTCAAACTTAGGATAATTTTCCTTATTTCATAGGGGTCCGTTGGACAACAGAACATATTGTTTTGGTGGCTCTTTAAATCCTTTACGGTACTGTCAAAATTATCTAGTAGTTTATTTGATATCTTTATAAAATAGTCATTTATTATAGTACATATTTCTGTAGGATCACTTATAGCTTTATTATTGTGTGTAATATAGTTGATTTCTCGTGCCTTACGCGAAACACCTATTTTTCTTTTAATGATGTTCCAGGTAGCAGTACAAATATTTTTTGAATTTTTTTTATATATTTTATTGCTCTGTCTTCTTCTATAATAAATACATTGACGCAAAATGTGGGAGTATTTTTTATAGATGACTTTTTTATTATGATTATTTTTGCTACAGCATATTTCTAGGTACATTTGTCGCTTTTTCCTGGAACTAACTCTTAAACCCGTTGTTATCCATCTTGCTTGTTTGGATTTTACATTAATTGAAATCCTTATTAGTGGGAAGCAAAGCCCATGGAAGAGTGTTAATGTGTCATGTAGTTTATTAAAAGCTTCATTTGTGTCATTTTCCTCTAATATTTCACTAAAGGATAGGCTATTTATACAATTAATGAACATATCCATATTCTCATTGCAATAATCCCTTCTGAAAGTAAAGGATTTTGTATTTGATTTCTCATATTTGTTTGATGTATTGAAATGAAAAGACTGCGCGGTGTTGTGGTCTGATAGACACAATTTATGTAATTGGCTGTTACCCTCCTTGATATTGGTTATTATATGGTCTATACAAGTTTGACTTGAAGAGGTCATTCGAGTTGCGTATTTAATTACGTTTACTAGGTTATAATTTGATAGTATTTCATTATAAGATTTTGAAGCGCCACTATTGTTAAGGGTATTAATGTTTATATCGCCACAAATTATTATTTTTTGCTTTTTTATATTTATTTGTAAGAGCGTATAAAAACGTATCTAATTTATTTAAAAATAGCTTAACATCCGATTGGGGGATTCTGTATAGACATATCACGATAACATTTAACTGATTTAAAATTATGCCACAGCACTCGAAGTCCTTTTCATTTGCGTAGCAGTTAAGATATTCAATTGGTTCACAGTCCAGCCAAGGGCGGGTCAGGATACAAACCCCACCCCTTTTTGAAGATTTTCTTGAAAAGCATGAAACTAAAGAAAAGTTATTTAAGCATACGTTAGATTCTTGACCTGATAATAAAAAAGTTTCCGACAAACATATTACGTCAATTTGGATCGAATTTGTTTCAAGATCACTTATAGCGATATCAATACTGTCTACTTTATTGAGTACTCCTGCTATGTTTTGATGGATAATACCAAATTTTCGCAAAAATTAGAATTTGGTTTATGTAAAGGTGTTTTATTATATTCAGTTTGACCAATAGATCTAAGAGTCTGATCTTCTAATTTGGGGAAGTAATAAGGGATGGTCCCTTTTTTTGCGCTTTGTTGTTTAGCTGAATTTAATTTGGAGTTGCTTTTAATTCGGTTAAAATAAAAAGGAATGGTTCCTTTCTTTGGTTGTGCGATACCTTTACCACCACCAGGCTTAAGTTTCTTAAAATTCAAAAATCTTTCATTATAGTCTAATTGATCAATTACAAAATTGATTTTATGGCACATATTTGATATCGCGTTATTTCCATAAATGTTTGTATTCATGTACACGAAAGTACAATTAGAGAATTTAGTACATATTAGTCGCAACATGTCATTTAGTTTCTGCTCGTTTAGGTGCTTATTGGAAATTACACTTGTTACAATAATATGGGTTTGGGGAAGAGAGCGAATCTTTGCATACAATTCAGATGAGATCTTTACTGGATCACAATCATTTTCGCCTACAGTTAATATTAGTTTATCATTGCAGGTAAAATTATACAATTCACATGTCTTGAGAATTTCTCCAGTCGAGGCGTCAGGCTTGATGAATGCTTCAATTTTATATTTCTCATAGGGATTGTTCATTCTGGACTCAATAAGCATTGTTGATAATGTTTTACTTTGTTGACTTCCCAAAATACAAATTTTTCTTCCAGTTATTTTTAGTGCAATACTGTTTGAGACCTCTCCTGACTCATTAGTTTCAGGTTTTAACGACGCTGATGGAATTTCTAAGTTTAGTGACACTTGTTCTATCGATTTGTTTGAAAATTCTGTGGCAGTTTTTGTTGCTGTCGGTATTTGTTCTATTGCTTTGCTTATTGTCAGCGGCGTATTTTGCTCATCTGTAACTGTTTGTGTCTTTGGTGAAGAAAAGGATTCATTTTGATCATTTGTAGAGATTGGCGTATTTTGTATAGGTATATTTTTTGATGGTGTGCGCTTTGATTTCTTTTTTTTCGATCGTACTGACGTGGAATTACCGGAGGTTGTTCCGTCATTTAAAATTGTTTTAAGAAGTCAAGTTTGCAGCGGGAAAATTTCATTATCTCATAAGAAATCAACAATTGTACGCGGACGAAGTCGCGGGCGACCTCTAGTAATTCTATAATTTGAGTAGTTTCCTTTATTCATTCGTTTCCTAGTGATTCAAATTTAAGCACTTGTAAAAGTTTATCTTATATAATATAAAATACTCGTGTCACAGTTTTCGTTCCCATACTCCTCCGAAACGGCTTGACCGATTCTCATGAAATTTTGTGAGTATATTCAGTAGGTCTGAGAATTGGCTACTATCTATTTTTCATACCTCCACGCGGACGGAGTCGCGGGCACCAGCTAGTATATATATAGCGAGCAAACGAGCAGGCGGGTCACCTGATGGTAAGTGATTACCGCCGCCCATGAACATTTGCAGCACAGAGGAACCGCCAATGCGTTGCTAGCTTTTGAGATATTTGTTTATCCGCTCTTTGAAGAGCCCCAAATTATAATCATGACGGAACACAGATGATGGAAGCTGGTTCCATAATTTGCATTAAGTATTGTTAATAAGTAATGAATAGGTGATTATTATAATATCTGTTTCGTTAATGCAAGTTTGTAAGACTAGATAGGTACAATATAATATGCAATGCATTTAATTTATACAAACGAAAGGGATTACCGCGGCGCGGCTCCTTTCTAAAACGCAACTTCTATTGCTCCTACTTGGTAGTAGTAGCAGCACTTGTTCAATAATTTGTAACTTTACGCAAACTCCTGTCAAATCCCTTGCAGAATGGTAACCTAATAGTTACTAATTAATTGCAATACCACTAGTTCCCAATTTAGAATAACACTAAATATAACAACAGCATTTATTATTTTGTTGTTTACACCAGTTTAGTGCAAGTGGTACCAGGCTAATAAATTGGTTATTGGATAGGGTTGCCAAATTTATAATTGAAAATTCCTCGCCAAAAGACTGATCGAGCGAAATATATTCGATGACCTCTCTGGCACATTGGTGAGCGCTGTCTCTTACAAGTGAGAGGTCCCGGGCTCGATCCCCGGCAGGGTCAATTTGTAAATTTATTGTTTCTCAATTTTCTCTGGCCTGGTCTGGTGGGAGGCTTCGGCCGTGGCTAGTTACCACTTACCACTCTACCAGCAAAGTCGCCCCCAAGCGATTTCTTACCGTTTCGGTACGATGCCGTGTAGAACCTTTTAGAGATATGGGTTTAATATAACAGCCAAACCACTATCAGGTTAGCCCGCCACCATCTTAGGCTGCATCATCACTGACCGCCAGGTAAGATCGCAGTTAAGGGCTAACTTGTAGTGGAATAAAAAAACCTGAGGCACAGGACCTTAGCTGCTAGGCAGTTTAGTTTAGGCACTGTTTTCTATAGTATTTGATAATGACTTACCTGTATGAATCTACTTTATTCTTAATAATCATTTAGTTTTTTTAATCCTGATATATTTCAAGATCAGAAAACATGGTTTGGCATACTCCTGTCCTGGCAACCCTGACCAGGACACCGTTAAGTTTTATGTTATTGTCACTGTGTTATCGTTGAATTATGTGTGCCTTTGAACGACCTAATTAATATCCAGACTGTAGGCAGAATAGTTTTGTGGCAACACATAAATCTATGGCGGGGCGGTCATTTATTTAGCCCGCCGGCCTGACCCGATGTGAGCCATCGAGTTACACATGAGTTACACGCATATCGCTCTTGTCTAACACGAAAAGTTTTGACATTTCATGCGAAGGAACACTTAAGTGTCTAGATACGTCTGAGTGTACGGTAATTTTATCTATCGCTGAGACAAAGATAATCCTTCCTAGCGTACAATGTGTGTACTGTGTACTTATAATTTCATTAGAACAATATTGTGCGTCAATATGGCCATGCCATTCGCTAGGTAAAATAATTTAAAATATATAATATAGCATTGTAACTTATGTAACTTGAGGCTTAAGACTGGCTGACTTCCCAACAAATTTAGACATGAACAAAATAATTTTGACTTATCTAAGTTGTACCTACTTATGAATTATTATAATTTTTAATTTAGAAATACCTACACTATCATATCACTCATACTTTGAAGGCACATTACTCGATGAGATTTACAGTGTTTTTCTATCATAATTACCAAACCTTTTCATATCTTTAGCTTTACCTGCCTATAGTGGTCTTCTACTTTGACAGGAAAGTTTGCATTAGCTTGTCCCACATGCTCTCAACCGAAAAGGATGTTGGTTTTGTTATTATGTGGATCTGACATCTAAGAATAGTGGTTCGGTATTGTGGCAACAAACGTTGCAAATAGCTTCTCCCCATCGTAATGATGTTTCGTTTTGCTTTTTGGCTGCATTCATTTGTTAGCAATGTTGCATTGGAAATGGCATTCCGTTCGTCTCCCATCCATCAATAGTGGCATTCTACATCGTTCCCGGTTCGTTAGGGCTCTCCTCGATAGGTACTTGCCGATATGAAATCTGATTATTTATTATGCCATGCTATAGGACTAACCATTACTATTTCTATGATAGGAATAGTCATGGCTTGTACTAGATGATTCGACGACCATACCTATAATATGGTCGATGCTTATTTGTAATGATCGACAGTAGGTTTTTTTTTGAAAACTATAATGTTTGCCAGTAAATTGGGATAAAAATTTGTACCACTTCAATTTCCTTTCAAAACAAAAAAAACTTGACATACTCGTAGGAACTTGAAAAGAGATTTTCTCTTTTAATCCTAAGTTCGTAGCATACAAAAGTAACAAATAAAATAACAATTTGTAAAACGTATTTTATGGTGTATCTAATTGACTCCAAAGATCTTGAAATAAATCATTTTATAGCCGGATTTTTCGCATTTGATGTTCTCAACATTTGCCTTTAGATATGGCGAAAGTTCCAATATCTACTGTTGTGGCATCCGCCTGGTCCAATGCTACAACCCTAAGACGCTGTTCCAGGGGCCCATCAGCTGGATTCGAGCCTCTTAGACCATTGGCTCAGGGCCAAATGCGGACAGAACTGTTCGGGCTCAACTTAGATAACTAAAGTATTGATAGATTTAAACTTATGCTATGCACTTACAGAGTCCAAGGTGACCACGGCTCCTCGATAAGGAAGAATGTGGGTTAAAGGGTAGGAAAGGTCAGGAATGAGAAGGTACTTGCTGTTCGGCCGTAGCTTCTTGCTTCAAGACGGCACTAACACACAACACACACAGCACAGCACTAAAGTTCGTCTATAAGCTACTTAGATTAATTATTTACTTAAGTATACCTATAAGGTTGCACGGCCAGCAGTGGCGTCAACGTGGCACACAACTATAGTCACTCAGTACAACAAGTAAGTCTTTATTTAGTACCGAAATAACTAGAAGCTAATTTCTCGCGGGAACCTTAAGCTATAGCGAGGTTCTAACAATACGGATTACAAGGAAAAGCTTATTTTTACAATCAACAATTCAAGGCGCCGGCCCGCCTCGCCAAAAAAAATCTGAACTCTGTCGAACTGTCAAAACCAAAGAGTTTTATCAAAAAGCGCGGCAAGCTAGCTTCGTTCACAAAGTATTCCATCTGTCACAACGACCACAGACAACTAATACATAGGTGGCGCGAACATCTACCTAAAGTTAAAAAATTGTTTCTATATGATGTCTATAGTCGCGGACATTAGCTAGCTAATGTCCGCGACTCTTCGTCTTCGTCCGCGTGGATTGAGGTTTTTTTTAGTTCCCGCGGCAACTCTTTAATTTCCCGGTATAAAAAGTAGCCAGTGTGTTATTCCAGACTATAATTTATCTCTGTGCCAAATTTTATCCAAATCCGTTCAGCCGTTCTGACGTGATTGAGTAACAAACATCCATCCATCCATCCAAACTTTCGCATTTTTCATATTATAGTATAGATTATAATGTTTAGGAATGAATGTCAATTAAAAGACAAGTTATTAATGTGAAGTTGTTTCCATTGTTGCCAGGAATTGAAGGAGAGCTTCAACTATGGTCTATTCTGTCCGCCGGTCAATGGGAAGGCCGGCAAGTTTCTCGACGAAGAGCGACGCCTCGGGGACTACCCCTTCAACGGACCCGTCGGATACCTCGAGGTGAGAACTTGAGTCTTGTAAAACTGATATTCTATTATCAGTAATCGAAAAAGAGCTTCAACCTTGGATTAAAGAAATACGGGATAGGAAATGTAAGAAAAATAAATATATTAAATCACGTTCGACTAACCTTTGCGGGGCGAGAGGAGTGCCTTTTCATATTTCAGCTCCATTACCAATTGACACTAGTGCATGAAAAAGTCGATCACTATGACAACACAATCCATACTAATATTATAAATGCGAAAGTGTGTCTGTCTGTCGGTCTGACTTGTCTGTCTGTCTGTCTGCTACGCTTTCACGGCCCATCTGTTCAACCGATTTTGATGAAATTTGGTACAGCTGGATAGGTTACATCCCGGGGAAGGACATAGGCTATTTTTTATCCTGGAAAATTCAAGAGTTCCCGCGGGAATCATAAAATGAATCTGTTCAACCGATTTTAATTAAATTTGCTACAGGGGTAGGTTGTATCCCGGGGAAAGACATAGGCTACTTTTTATCCCGGAAAATTCAAGAGTTCCCGCGGGAATCGAAAAAACTTGCTCCACGCGGACGAAGTCGCGGAAATCATCTATCTATTATAGTATCATAATAATTAATGGTGAATATGGCCGATATCACGCGTTGTCTCCTAACTAGCGTTTATCCGTCTGTTCCAGGCATTGGTTCGACCCATTGACGGGTCCATGTACCATTTCATTTACCCCCTAGGCACCGATATGGCTAACATTATTCCTGACAGGTTCTCGCTTGATAACTATGACATCAAATTTGTAGCAAAAAATGGTAATTGAGGAGGCTTAATTAGGCAAATTAGAATATCAATTACTTCAATTATTTATGTCTGTGGCAAATCGCTCGCTAATATCATGTAGGTACGGCTCTACTTTTCGTAGTATAAGTATTTTTTGCAATACTCTATTACTGTCGCCATACTTTTAATACGTCGTGAACTAGTTATGTTAACTTGTTGTCAAGTTCTCATAAAATCGCATACAGTGTATTGAAGTAATCATCATGTTCAGACTTCTGGTGCAAATAAGGTATTGGTATGTAAACTAGAGTCGGTATAAATTATAATTACAACCAACTAGTGCAATGGTAGAGGCACACTTTTAACACAAGATGCGTGTTTTGTCAAATCATAATATTAATAAACTAGCTGATGCCCGCGAGTTCGTCCGTGTGGTTTAGGTTTTTATGATTCCCACGGAAACTGCTTAATTTGTGGGATAAAAGTAGCCTATATCACTCCAGATCCTCAACTATATCCATGCAAAATATCACGTCGATCCGCCGCTTTGTTGCAGTGTGATTTAAGTATAAACCAACAAACCAGTAAATCAAAAAACCAACAAACAAATAGACTTTTGCATTTATAATATTAGTATGATAATAGGTGCAGTAGGTATTCATATTATGCGTGTAAGGACTGATTGAACAGGGTTAAAACAACGTGCCTAAAAGATACTATCAATATGCAAGTGCGATTTTATCAGGTCGCGTACCGCGTACGTAGCGTGTTTACAAGTACATTTCCGCCCTTAACCACTTTTTACGATGTACGACTACTACTAGTTGAACTACTAACCAGTTACGCATTAGGGTTACTTGTTAGCTGGTTACTGGTTAGTCAATCATCTCAGACGTTGACATTTCTTAGATGCTTATGATCGCAATCGATTCTCACGGCCTCTCCTAAAAACTAGTTATAATTGCCCTATCATCTATGCACCGACATAGATGGCCACTTTTAAGACTTAACGTAGGTACTCTAAAGAATGTTTGTTTCAATCGTTAACTAGTTTTACCGGCGAAATTAAACCGCCAAACGATTTATCGTGTTCCGGTACGATCATATGGTGATGTATTGGTGGATACGGGTTAAAAGAGCTACTGGAAGTATAATATATTATTCTTCACTTCCCCTATCCCACTATACCATTTTGAGCTGCGTAGATTTCTATAAAAATTATGGGTATTAATTGTGATAGGTTTTCCAGTTTAGCGCGATTCTATGACCAGATTAGACATCTGCTCACAACATCTATGACGGCTATGACCCTTCATACTTTGGAGGAATATGAGACTGACTACATTATTATTTATTATACTTAAAATCAACCCCCTCGGCCATACCAAGTTGGTATGAGATAGAACTGCGACGGAGATTCTTGAAATTGATGTTGAGAATACACCGTTTGGGATGACCTTTAGCTGCTGGTCCCACGGTTTCAAAAAAACCGGCCAAGTGCGAGTCGGACTCGCGCACCGAGGGTTCCGTACAAACCTGTAGTAAGTTTTAAATTATTAATAGTAGATTATTCACCACGGGGGTAATGCGATGTATTATGTCACGGGCGCCGGGATAAATCCCAAGCGGAACGAGGGGTTTTAGAGTAACTCCCGAGCGTAGCGAGGGTGTTGCATCTAGAATCCTGAGAGTAGCGCGGGAATTAGGGGCACCCAAGATTAATACAGCATTACCCCTACGGTGAATACTCTACTTTTCACACCTCGCGATACAACAACGACCTCAATTTACATAGACGGGCCCTGTCGAACAAAGAATGTGGACTTATGTTTAACAACGCCATCTAGTCTGAAAAGCGGGAACTTGCTTGCAACATATGCGCCATCTTGAAAACGTATGACTCGGTCATAGATTAGTACAGATGCGCTTGTCGAAAATAATACCTACATGAGTGTACTCTCTGAGGTAAACGATAAATGTTAGTATGACGTTGTTATTTTTACCACTTTTTTGTTACCAATTTCCTGGAAAACCATTGAACCGATTATTGTGCGGTTTTTTGCATTAGATATATATAGCTTGTGAGAAGGTTCTTAGATATATTTAAAGGTCAAAGTCCACACAATGGGGCGCTGCAGTTCGTCGTGGGTTTTTTTAATTTAATTATTTGTTAATTGTTGATACTGAAGTTTTGTCGAAAAATTTACAGAAATAAAGTCATATTTAGGGTTGCGTACCAAAATGATAAGAAAACAACCCTAGTTGTGGTGCGACATGACTGTCCGTCACACTTAGCATAATTCGGTAACTACTAATGCAAAAAACTTGAAATTTAAAATAATAACAGCTAAAACAGTTTAAAATAATCCTCGCCAAACCTTATTGCAAATGAAAGAATTCAAAAATAATTATTAGTAGTATTATAATAAAAAGGGGTTGGAATGGGAGAGGTGAAAGAGTACTAATGGATCGAGTCACAGAAAAATACTTCATTTGAAATTATTTTATTTTATACATGTCTAAAGTATGCTACTTGCCATCAAAAGAAATATTAAAAGTTATTTTGAGACAAATCACTTACACAGTGTGCATTTAAAAATACGATTAAGTAATAAACACTTGTAAGTAGGTAGCTGTACATAATAGGTACCTACTGAACAACTTTTGTTCAACGTAATAATAAAATTCTGAATTTTGAATTAACTATTTATTTTTCATCAAATATCAATCAATCAAATCAAAAATAATAATATATAATATCCTTACTAATATTATAAATGGGAAAGTGAGTTTGTTTGTATGTTTGTTTGTTCCGCTTTCACGCCGTAACTACTGAACCGATTGCTTTGAAATTTTGCAGACGTAAAGTTAGAAGTCCGGATTAAATAATAGGGTACTTTTTATCCCGGAAAATTAAAGAGTTCCCGCGGGAACTAAAACTCCTCAATCCACGCGGACGAAGTCGCGGGTATCAGCTAGTAAATATTATAAATGCGAAAGTTTGGATGGATGGATGTATGGATGTATGGATGTTTGTTACTCAATCACGCCCCAACGGCTTATCGGATCGGGCTGTAATTTGGCACAGAGATAGATTATAGTCTGGAATAGCTTACTAGGCTACTTTTTATCCCGGAAAATTAAGGAGTTCCCGCGGGAATCAAAAATCCTCAAACCACGCAGACGAAGTCGGGGCATTCGCTAGTACAAAATAAAAATTATCAACTTTAATAAATAAAACCCTTTATTTGTTGAAGTTGGTTAAACATTAAACTCACGTCAATAACTAATTTTATCATATTATTACAATAGCATAATATTGCGTCTCGGAAGGTATTAATGCCTACTGTCCGTTCTGCTCATCTATGCATTAACTAATCTTGGTTGCATTTTTTTTATCGTACTGGACTGGACTATTCTAGGGCTGGAACCCAAAGCCGTAAGGCCAGTTAGTAAAAAAAAAATATCATACAGTTTGCCGCGGAAATTAAATGATTGCGAAATGGATAAAAATATTAAATAGGAAGATTAAATAACGTTTTCTTGGAAATGTATAATTGTAAATTGAAACACTTACCTTAAAATAAAAATAATACAGTGCCAAACTAATAAGACTTTAGATGTTAACTTAATAACAAATTATCTACACGATGAGCGACCGTGATCGCGCTACGACGGGGACAAAGACATGCTTATGACAGGTTATAGGAGCGCGCTCTCATAGTTGGTCGCCCGCCATTTTTCTATGAAAGGGCCCATCTAGTACTTACATATATATCGATGCGATACAACCACTTCTTTCAGCTGGCGTGGCCTACTCGATTTGACAAACAAATGTCGTCAGTGCGAATCTAGTGGGCCACGGCCTAGGTTTTCGAAAATCGAGTTGGCCGCGCATGCTGAGAACACATTCTGTTTACCGAAATTAGACTTTATGCATATAGCAATAAGAATTATGAACAAAACCTCTTTGGAATGAATAGAATTTCCTTCAGATCTTGCTTCAGATGCGCGATGATTCTAAATTCAAATCACATTATAACCCTAGGGAATAATGGATTTCAGTACAACATTATAACCCTAGGGATTTAATGTCTTACTTTAACCTTAGATAACAGGCCATGTAATATGGCGCTGTTGAGCGAGTGGTGTGAAAAAATATTTTTATCATAATAATATGATGTAACTAAAAATTCATGCTTTTCGCAATGAAAGGTAAATTGCGGTTTACGATTTATGACGTATTAAAAAAAACCTACTTACTAGATCTCGTTCAAACCAATTTTCGGTGGAAGTTTGCATGGTAATGTACATCATATATTTTTTTTAGTTTTTTTTTAGGGGGCACACATTTTACCACTTTGGAAGTGTCTCTCGCGCAAACTATTCAGTTTAGAAAAAAATGATATTACAAACCTCAATATCATTTTTGAAGACCTATCCATAGATAGATTACACGTACACGAACACGTATTGGTTAGATGAAAAAAAATTTTTGAGTTTCAGTTCTAAGTACGGGGAAACCCAAAAATTTATTGTTTTTTTTCTATTTTTGTAAGAAAATCTTAATGCGGTTCACAGAATACACCTACTTACCAAGTTTCAACAGTATAGTTCTTATAGTTTCGGAAAAAAGTGGCTGAGACATACGGACGGCCAGACAGACAGACAGACAGAAAGATCTGAATGACGAATCTATTAGGGTTCCGTTTTTGCCAAATTTGGCTACGGAACCCTAAAAAGGGTGTTTTTTTTTCAAAAAAGGTGGCGGTAACTGGGTGAATGAGAAAGGTAGAGGATCGGGTGTAGTGGTGCATTCTCCAAAAAAGATCTACGTCCATACCAGGCTGTTGGATGGATGGACGGTTGAGAATAAACCATACCAGTGTGTAAATAATAGAAGATTCAACTGTCACCAGTGGGGAATACTACACAGATGAATTAAACTATCTTAATATCTGTATATCTTTATATTATACGCACTGTTTTTTCAACCCTGTCCCCACTACCAAAGGTGGACTGGATGAGAATACCTCTAGGTATTAAGTTCGCCTTTGTGGATTGTATTGTATGTGCAGAAAAATATAACAACTCAGTTAGCTGGCCTCACATCATACAACCATAATCCAGTCATCCAACCAGCAAATTGGTGGCAAAGCTGACCGCTCTAAACAAACAAAAAGTCATTGTTATGATAAAAAATGTAGGAATTCTACTTCATAAACTGCGTAGGTGCACATAAGCCTACAACCTTCCCTATTTAGACAAACTATTACCAACAAAGTGTCCTCCCACGGAGGTCGTAACTCAGGCCCATAAAATTTCATATACCCATAGATCACAGACGTGTAGTCAGCAAATAATACGCGCAAATAGCAAGAAATTTATTACCATAACGAAATTATAGCTTTGTCGGGGAAACAGTAGGTATCTAAATTCATTGTTACATATATTTGTCTATAAGTTTTCTGTTTTCTTAAGAAAGTAACATGGTATTTACTCTAAAAACAGTAATATATGTCTGTAATCTTTGTGCTGAACCACAGAGCATTAAAAGCATCCACAAATAGGATTTCGTGCCGCCTGTGTCCAGCAGCTCCCAGCTAATCAGAGTTTGAGAGTTGAGATTGGTCGTCTACAATCATTGCAGGAGATTTCTCAATTTTTTTTTTTCCAAGATTCAAGTTCATTGGGTTCTTCGAGCTATGTATATGTTCCATCCATTGCCACTTCAGTTTCTCTAGCGACTCGGTAACCGTTTCATCTACTGACGTCTCCTTATCCCGTTTCTTTCACGTTGTTTGATTACTGTGACTTTTTAATAAATTATTCCACCATCACTACAGCCTATTAACGTCCCACTGCTGGGCACAGGCCTCCACTCTCATAGGAGAGAGGGGATTAGAGCTTAGACCTACCACGCTGCTCCAAAACGGGTTGGCGGGCTTTAACAACTATTACTACAACTATAATAACCGGGACCGACGACTTGACGTGCTCTCCGAGGCACGGGGGTGAAACACCAGCAACTTCCTAACTCCGGGCTAGTACCTAATGAAAATTTCTAGTCAAATAAAAACAATATTTAACCGGGACTCGAACCCGGGACCTCGCTGCCGTTGAACATGCTAACCACTACACCAAGGAGGCAATCTAATAAATTGTTGATTTTCCTCTCATTTCAGTTGAAATACAAAAGGCGGGTGTACAAGATGTTGAAGCTGGACGAGAAGACGATGAAGGCGCTGCATTCGAGGGCGAACCTGCGGCGGTTCCTGGAGCACGTGACGCACGCACAGATAGACAAGATCACCAAGGCCTGCGCTAAGGGGCTCGACCCTAACTTCCACTGTCAAGACACGGGCGGTAAAAAACCTAATAATATATACCACTAGCTGATTTGATGCCCGCGACTTCGCGTGGATTAAGGTTTTTTGATTCCTGCGGGAACTCTTGAATTTTCCGACATAAAAGGAGGCCTATTTCCGTCCCTGGGATACAACCTATCCCTGTACCAAGTTTCATCAAAATCAGTTAAACAGATATATTTTTTGATTCTCGCGGGAACTCTTGAATTTCCCGGGACAAAAAGTAGTCTATGTCCTTCCCCGGGATGCAACCTAACTCTATACCAAATTCCATCAAAATCGTTGGGAAAGATAGGCCATTAAAACGTAGCAGACAGACAGACAGACACACTTTCGCATAAAAAATATTTGTATGGATTAAGAAAAATATAGTATTCTGGCCTTTAGTTAAAATTATGTCGACTTTGAGCTGTAGGGCGATTGGCTAAAAATGATAAAATTACCTACATGTTGTACCCCGTAGATACACCTTTTTTTTTCTTTTTTTTGTTTACGGGGGGGAAATCTTCCAGAGATACCCGACCACATGGGATCGGGTTATGTGGGATTTTACCAACTAAAACCCCCTCGGTGACCGTCCTCAGCTCATAATGAGGGGCCCCTGGAACTCTAAAAGAACTTACGCCGTAGTAGTCGATACACCTGCGACTTGAAATGGCAGTCACGACTTGCAAATCTCGCCCCAATAACCGCTTTCGTTCACCGAGAATCGAATGACTTGTTATACATACAGGAGCCATTATTACCATTCCGTATCGATGTTTTATCTCCCATTGTTTCACCTTTACTTAGCACTAACTACTTGTTACGTGCAACGTGAAGACTATCCATTGGAGTTTCAACTTTATTATCTACTTTTATGGTTTAGTTTAGGTTGTGCGTTTCTCTAAAATTAACTTATTGAATACTATCAGTTTCCATTGTAATACCATGCCGTATCAATCTAGCGTGGAGAATCCGTAATAAATACTGTGACCCTGAAAGCAACTGAAACTAATTGGCTATTCATACGAATACTCGTCTTCACGTTTTGTACTTTTCTTTTTTAATTAATTGTCGTCTTGAATACTCTATAGTCAAGCTACGACATGATCACGTTTTTCTACTAAATTAGTAACAGCAGGATGACATACCTACTTAATTCTTTTTTTTGAAGTGAAAACTTCTTTAGCCGCGTTGAGCACTTTTTGGTAGGGAGTAAACTTGGTGGATTCGCGTGACCGACATGCTCGCGTTGTTACGAAGACAAAAGGTCTTTATTATGATTATTTAAAAAAAGTTTTTGACGTGACAACGTCTTATAATTCGATATAGCCGGCTGCACGCACGAAAAAAGATGACGTATGCGGCGTTACCTCGCTCTGAGCACAGCCCTGTGCTCTGAGGCGTTCCATGTAAGGCTTGAAGTCTAAGCGAGAGCGCGGAACGAGCGACAAAGAGGCACCATCGGCCTTTGCGTTCGGCAGCGTTCAACTATCGTCAGTAAACCGACTTTACAGACAACCAATTTTTTGATTATTTAATAAATATTCGTTTTCACATTTCAATTATTATTTTTTTGTTGTAAGCTAAGTAGGCCTGCGCTTGACGACAACGTCGAAGTGTGTTAGAGCGCTTGCCTAGATGATGCCAACCTATTAATTTTTGCCTACGTGGCAAGATCACGTACCTTCGCCTAAAGAGCATTCCACACCTTACACTGACAATAGATTTTGGTCGTTGCCATTTCGTGTCCAATTTTATTACCAATAAAATAATACTAACGTGCCATTTGCAAACTGGCACGTCAGTTATGATAAAATGTGTGGTCAAGTCAATTTCTTTTCATTTGCTAGTTAATTTAATTATTTTTACCTTGACACCGTTATTGTAGTTAATTATTACTTTCATGACATTGTGCGATAAACTAATTTGAAATGGACATGAAAGTAATTTGTGAAATGCTTATTTTAGCCGTTTTGTGAAATTGATTCTATTAATTAGGATGCCACAAAACTATACCTAAATTAAAAGGTACAGACATCGTATTTTTTCCAAGTCGTATAAACCAAAGAGCAATATAAATTTACATAGAAGACTTAATAGTAAGTTTTCTATGTAAATTGATGAGCTTATACGTATAGAAGACTTATATTAGTAGCAGAGTTAACGACTACTCTAGTAAGTCCCAAAAGTTATAATGGCATTGTTTTTAAACTTTTGGAGGATTGAACCAAAAAGGCGCATTGTCCTATTCACATATTCTTACTCAGAAAAGCACTTAAATAGAAATACGATACAATGATGAACATAAATCCTTACTAGCTGATGCCCGCGACTTCGTCCGCGTGGTTCAAGTTTTTTTAATTCCCGCGGGAACTCCTTAATTTTCTGGGATAAAAAGTAGCCTATGTCACTCTCCAGGTCATCAACTATACCCATACCAAAAATCGCGGCGATCCGTTGCTCCGTTGCGGCGTGATTGAAGGACAAACAAACACACCTTGGCATTTATAATATTAGTACCATTCCTCCACAAAATTAATCCTAGGGTAGGCAATGCATTTGTGCTTAAATGAAGTACACGCCACCGTGTACAACTGAACTACAATGGCACCATTGTATATTTTATCATCGCTAGATCATAACTCATAAGATATCATTATTTTCCAATTGCAGAAACACCTCTAACAGTAGCAGCCGGCCTTAAGTCTCCAGCCAAAGTTCTAATAGCCTTAGTTAATGGAGGAGCCCTTCTTGACTACCGAACTAAAGATGGCAGTACAGCAATACACCGAGCGGTTGAAAAGAACTCCTTAGAAGCTGTTAAAACTCTATTAGAACTCGGCGCTTCACCTAACTACAAAGACGGCAAGGGATTAACGCCCTTATACCTATCAGTTACGAATAAAACAGATCCATTGCTGTGTGAAACGCTGCTTCATGATCATGCGACAATTGGGGCTACCGATTTGCAAGGATGGCAGGAAGTGCATCAGGTAAGGAGTCTTTTTAATACCTCTTCTTTTCTCTTTTTTCTTCCTCTCCCTATCTTATACTAGCTGATGCCCGCGACTACGTCCGCGTAGATTGAGGTTTTTTGGTTCCCGCGGGAACTCCTTAGTTTTCCGGGATAAAAAGTAGCCTATGTGTTGTGTGTATTCCTGACTATAATCTACCTCTGTGCCAAATTTCATCCCACATCCGTTCAGCTGTTCGGGCGAGATTGAGTAACAAACATCCATCCATACATCCATCCATCATAACTTTCGCATTTATAATATTTATTTGATTATGGTACTCCATGGAGATGATCAGATCAACAGTAAGTAGAAGAGGATATACGAACCGACTTACAGTGGGCGTTAGGACGTGATAAAAGTTCTGGATGACAGGGGGAATATGCCTGATTTTTCAAAACGTATTCTCGTCACGGAGACGAAGTCGCGGGCATCATCTGGTCAATAATAATAATCAACGGTATGACTGTATGTCTACTTACGTTTATAGTTTTTGTCTCCACTCCATCCTTATGATACTTAATGTTAAATGATTTATTTCACGTAAGCTAACTTGTGCCACTTATGACAAGTCAAGACTCTCCCACCGGTTCGGAAAGCTGTTCTACCGAGATTACTTATTATTATTAAACAGATGCACGTGACTTCCACCGCGGTGATTGAGGATTTTTGGTTTCCGCGGGAACTCTTTAATTTCCCGGGTTAAAAAGTAGCTGTGTTATTCCAGACTATTGTCTATCTCTGTGCCAAATGTACAGATCCGTTCAGCCGATCTGGTGTGATTGAGTAACAAACATCCATCCATCCATCCGAACTTTCGCATTTATATATTAGTATAGACATTTATATATTAGTATAGACTATAGAGTATAGATTTATCCTAATCCAACTATTATAAAACTTCCAGGCGTGTCGAAACGGCCTAGTCCAGCATCTGGACCACCTGCTCTTCTACGGGGCTGACATGAACGGAAGGAACGCCTCGGGCAACACCCCGCTGCACGTTTGCGCTGTCAACGCGCAGGACTCTTGCGCGAGGCAACTGCTGTTCAGGGGCTGCGATAAGGAGTCGTTGAACTTCGCTAACCAAACGCCTTACCAGGTTTGTAGTTATAGTTCCACGAGTATATTATCATCCGCAGTCGAAATTCCGCGGACTCGTACGAAGCGATTTGCTTCGTCATTCCTAATTCGAACCGCTAGGATATGGAATGCCCTTCCAGCTTCCGTTTTCCCCTCTTCTTTTAATATAGGTACCTTCAAATCAAGAGTGAATAGGCATCTTCTAGGCAAGCGCGCTCCACCTTAGGCTGCATCACTACAAGTGCGAGCAGGTCTGATTTCAGCCAAGCAGTAGCCTATATATTTTTTTTAAAAACCGTCTACATTGTCCTCAGTATTAAACTAGGAACTAAAATTTATCTAAAATGCGTCCTTTGGTGTTGATTTCATCATGTGAAATATTTGCTCTGGATTCGCTCACGTAGTGCTATAGTGGAGAGTTTGCGGCTATAAGTCAACACATTATCATCTATCGTATCGATTTACCCGAAATGAATTAAAAAGAAAAGATTTTTAAAAGTCTTAAAAAGACCTTAAAAGTAAAGAGGACGTTACATTTTAATTATCGTCTTACTAATTTAAAATATTAATGTTTTACGAATTAAAGTAAGAGCTTACTGCTTGAATCTATTCAAACTGACCTAATACTATTCGTTTCAGCATTATTAAGTAGTCCAATGAATCTATTGCTTCAGTTGTTCTTTTTTCTACTTGCAGGTTGCAGTAATAGCTGGGAATTTGGAATTGGCGGAAGTGATAAAGAATTACAAATCGGAGGAAGTTGGTGAGTTCCAACCATTAATACTTAGCATGCGGCTGCCGCTTAATATGATATTATTTGATGCCTAAATTATATTAGCCTCCTTTTGTTTGTCATCTGCGCCAAATGAGATTTTCAAAATTATTTGCCTAATAAAATCTGCTTGGCATTTTTTAATACATTTTTTTAGTAACAATGATCTAAACAACCAATACAACCAGCCACTTCAATATTTTATCTTCGCTCGCATTTTAAATAGGGTACCCTGAACAATTTCCTTCCGACAAAAATCCCATAGTATTTACTCATTTGGCGCAGATTTTTATTTCAATCATCAGACTTTAGCATTTCCGAAAATACTTTATAACTAATAGAGTTTCTGATTTTGTTTAAAATATAGCATAGCATTATAATGTTTAACTTTTGCATGTTACCATTCATATTAACTATATCGAACTCTTAAAGTTAAGATTCTATTCCATTGCTTATTATCATAATGGTGATGGTTGTATATTGAATGATATAACATATTATCTAGTAATATTAAGTAACACTATATACATATTATAAGTATTAAGTACAAAACTATTGGGCAAAGAATATTATTTTAAATCAATAACACACACTATGTCTTACCCCACCCGGTAAATGTATACAGGTGTATTTAATTTAATAAATAAAACATATGTATGTAGTTATATTTTTAAAGTATTATGTTATATGTATATTTAGGTAACCAGAAGTGGAGTAAAGTGAAACTAAGCAAATATAACAAATCACAATTTATTCTACTTAATGATTTTAACATATCACAATTAAAATAATCAAAAAAGGAACACACTTAAATCTGAACACAATTATGACTCATTAAGAGTTTCACAATAACGCAGTTTACAGCTCGGAAGGTGACAAAAGAATGACTACGCGGTAATACAGAGAGCGCGTTTTATAGACGTTTATCCGATGGCGCCACTGTCTACAGGAGGTTAGGCTGATTCTCCTAATTCGGCCATCCTGCTCGCGCACCGTCCCGGCTGCGCTGTGGTCCAACGCCTTCATCTGGAGCGTCCACAGTAGTCTGGTGCACGGGCAGCCAAAAGACCTGCGCCTGCGTCATTATTACCACGGTCGGAATCTGTTGAGCAGATAGAAGGCTTAAGTACAACATCAAAGCTTCGCAGCCTTCATTCAACGTTACTCAATTGCAATAGAATTCGAAACTATTTCAGAAGTGTTCAAAAAAGAATTCAAAAGTACTGATATGTAATCAAACTTGAACATGTCACTATTTCTGTTAACTAAAGTTGAACAAATCCATGCGCATTTTAAAACACAAACTTTTGAACTATCAAAATAAATAATAAAAACGAACAAGAAAAGGGCAGGGCTTTCATTTAGTTAATTAATTAAGCAACGGTCATCTTCTAGTGTCATTTTATCTTTCAAACTTCTCAAAGTCTGTCTCTGTGGACTTCAAAATAATAAAAAATGATAGGGCAAATCTTTCAAATTTCGCAAAGCTTAGAGAGATGTATCAAAATAATTAAAAAGATAAAATAGTAAAGGGCAAGGCCCTGTTACGAAAACTCCTCTGTGTCTGCAACCCTCCAGTGCGCCGTCATGGTGCGCAGCTGTCTCGTCGCCGCCAGCGCCGTCAGCGCTGCCAATGCGCCACTTAAGCGCTGCCAATGCGCCACTAGCGCGCCGCCAGTGCGCCATCAATGCGCCGCCAATACGCCACCAGCACCGGAGACAATTTCATCAGAAGCGTTTGCAGGAAGGGCTGGTGTGTGTATGCCATCTTCATTAGCTCCCCCTCTTGCGGTGTCTCCTGAACTAGTGAGGGCACCCAAAGATTCACCCGCATCGTCACAGTTACTGTCATCAGAACCTGAACTTGCAAGTTCACACACACACCACGTTAAAAACGTGCCAGGACAGAGCCTGATGCGCATTCAGAGAACGCGACTTCCCAGGACAAAACCTGCCAGGACACAGCCTGATGCGCATTCAGAGAACGCGACTTTCCAGGACAAAACCTGCCAGGACACAGCCTGATGCGCATTCAGAGAACGCGACTTTCCAGGACAAAACCTGCCAGGACACAGCCTGATGCGCATTCAGAGAACGCGACTTTCCAGGACACAGCCTGCCAGGACACAGCCTGATGCGCATTCAGAGAACACGACTTCCCAGGACACAGCCTGCCGACATAACCTTCTTCTCAATCTGCCCACTACATACAACGCTGTCCGCTGTCATCCACTAGCCTAACAGAGCCTAAAGTAACCTAACCTAACATGTAAGCTTACATTTTGACCTAACAACTGAACTAATAAGTAGCCTAACGTTTGACCTAAGAACTGACCTAACGTCTGATTTACGACTAACCTAACTTTACTAGAGAAAGCATGTAACTAAATTGGATGACAGCAAGCAGAGCCATAGGCAATGTTTATGCAAATTAAGTTGAAAGTGTCTGTCACCGAAGAACGTGCCGCGTAGTCCGAAGCACGACTTCGAGGTACCACTCCAAGGCACCGCTCCAGGACCCCGCTCCAAGGCACCACTCCAGGGCACACCTCCAGGGCCCCGATCCAGGGCACCACTCAATGGCGCCAAACATGTAACAGAAATTAAAACCAAATCGTTATCACGAAACGACGTGATCATCGTGGCTATCCATACATAGCAGGTAGTCAACGCATAGTCAATTACCGTCACAAGCTCTCTGACTTAAAAGTTCATTACCAGCACAGTTACCAGTACCAGCACAGGTACCAACAAAATTATTTGACTGCTTCAGCAGAGCTCATACATACAAAGCCGATAGAACTCACAGAACCTGTGGAGCTCTCAATAGAGCTGGTAGAGCTCCAAGATACAGTAGCGCTGGTAGAGTACCAAGACACAGTAGAACTCGTAGAGAAACAAGAGACAGTAGAGCTGGTAGAGCATAATGAGTCAGTTGAGCTCATAGAGCAACAAGAGTCGATAGAGCTGGTAGAGCACAAAGAGTCAGTATAGCTCATAGAGCAACAAGAGTCGGTAGAGCTGGTAGACCCCTCACTAAAGGTCGCTCAACCATAGTACAAACTCACAGTTGTACCATGTCGAAACAACTTTGAACATTCAAAACATCAAACACCATCATCGATGAACACAGAAAATGAAGAAAGTTTACTCATACCAGTTATGTTCAACCATATCGAGTAGGCTAACGAGCAGCCTCGCGCACTATACAAGCACGCAGCCCTGCGCGACCAGTAGACGCGCAGTGTCACGCCTCACAGCGCGGCAGGCGAACTCACAGCAACGCGCACTAGACAAGCGCGCAGCCCTGCGCGACCAGTAGACGCGCAGTGTCGCGCCTCAGCGCGGCAGGCGAGCGCGCAGCATCGCACCCTAGGCGAGCGCACAGCCATGCGCAACCAGGAGCGCGCAGCATCGCGCACTAGGTGGGCGCGCATCCCTGCGCAACCAGTGGACACTCAGTGTCACGCCTTAAGCGCGGCAGGCGAGTGCGCAGCAACGCACACTAGACAAGCGCACAGCCCTGCGCGACCAGCAGACGCGCAGTGACGCGCTTCACACACGCGGCATGCGGGCGCGCGACCAGAACGCCTCACACGTGGTGAGCGCCGAAGACGAAATTAACATAGAACACACAGAAAATTAACCTTAACGAGCAATTTAACTTCACAAAAACCCCTTAACGGTTTCATATTATCAGGACAGGTAGGTATGTAGACTCGTAATCGATCCACCCAAAACTTGACCGCAGGTAAAACGAAAACAAACTTTCTATCCATGAGAGCAGAAAAACAAAACTTCTCTAATCAAAATAGAATGCAACATCCAAATTACGTAACCTGGTTCGGTAATATTCAGGAAACCAACCAAAACCCAAGTTATGTTTAACTTCAAATACCCGCTCGTCTATACCTGACCATAACAACTTTTATTAAAATCGAGAAGTTATTCGCAAAATCTATTCACGTTAACTATTCAAAAACGCATTGATATCTCAGGAACACACACAACCATCTTACTTTGAGACACTTTTTCTATGTAACACGTCATGTTAAATTAAACAATGAAATCGTAAAATAGGTAGGTAACAATTTTTACGTATCGTAATTCAATTCAATTCCCCGATGTTGGCTTTTAGCTATGTTTACGTATGAAACTTTAGAATTGCGGTTGGTTTGTGTCCGATCGTCACTAGGTCATGAGTTTTAAATAACAACCCTCATTTTAAAAACAAAAATCTAAATTACGCGAAAAAATAATTATGCGTACAGCATGTTTTAGCAAAACATTACTTTATGACTCAAAACTTAACAAACTTAGAGGTTTCAAGTTATGCATTCAAACTTAGGGTATGAGTGACCTCTTTTTCTCAAAAATATTTTTGTACCCGGTCGGTACCCACAAAGGTTCTACTTTTGAACAAGATGTTTCGGCTAGACCCTTTAAACTGTTCACAAACTAGCATTCAGGGCGGTTTAGGGACTCAAATGTATGCGTTATGCCAATAACAACCACTGAGCCAACACAGCTTGCTAATTTAGTGGGAAATTATCATAAAATGGAAATCGCGTAAATACAATTGGGGTCTAAACCTTTTCTTAACACAATTAACAGTCAATTCAGTAACATGAATTACTGTTCATTTACTTTGTGGCTACGCTTGGTGGGTATTACATCCTTAAGCAAATAAATTAAATGGTCTTACCGATGTCGCATATTACGTCATATCACCAGAGGCTCGATGGTGTCATCACCTCACCACCATTCCAGGCAAATGCCAGGCGTAACACGGAAAAGCGCGCAGCACCGCGGCTCCGAGGCACGCAGCAAGGCACGACAGCGTGTCGCGCAGACTGAATTGCCCTCGTGAACGCTGCCCAGAGCGCCCACGTGGCATGCACAGTTGCACACCCAAGCGCACTCGTGAGGCGCCTCAAGCACACGAGCTGTGCAACACCACATCTCGGCCACACTCCGCGAGCCAGCGTTACCAATCACATGAAAACAAAACACAACTTTAGCACACAAATAAACACTGCACATTACGCGAGTCACCCTTCGAGAGATATCTTGATCGGTCACGTGATCAACTTTAAGCACTTTAAATTTGGGTATGTTCCTTTTTGGTTCATCTCGTATGTGGGCCTTTATCCCACTTCTGAATTTAGGAAACAGAAGTGGAGTAAAGTGAAACTAAGCAAATATAACAAACCACAATTTATTCTAGTGAACGATTACAACATATCTCACATAAAATAACCAAAAAGGAACACACTCAAATCTGAACACAATTATGACTCATTAAGAGTTTCACAATAACGCAGTTTACAGCTCGGAAGGTGACAAAAGAATGACTACGCGGTAATACAGAGAGCGCGTTTTATAGACGTTTATCCGATGGCGCCACTGTCTACAGGAGGTTAGGCTGATTCTCCTAATTGTATTTTAATAGTTGTGTTTAAGGCACGTTTATTTTGTGTTTCTGTAAACTTTGATGTAATATAAATTCTTAATATTATGTTGGGGGAATATTTTACACGTTATTTTAGGGTTTGATAAAATGTCATAAATCATATTAAATGTGCAGTGACGTTAAGCGGATCTAAAAGATCTAAAAGTATTGTTATAAATAAACATACTGCTTTAAATGATCGAATATTACACAACCTGGTCTAATAAGCAACGACCAAGTCCAAAACAAACAGCGCTGCGTATGTATATTACTTACACACATTTGTTTTTGGCACTATGTCTCTTTGTCAGAAAAACAATATGTTTGTGATCTTGGAAACCACAACCATTTTTGATAAACAGTGGGTTTTGGATAGAAGCAGGTGTTACTTTGCGGAAGTTCATGATTGCACAATGCACGATTGTAATCGTGCATTTTCAAGTCAACATCTCCTGAACATGCTCCAGTATCGGAGTGAAATACGTTGAGAGTAGTTTGGAAGATTTTTGTTGTGTGGTGAATATCGCTGGCTTTAAGTGCGGGATACACACTGTACCACATCGATTTATCTAATTGTCGCGGATTATAGCGAATTAAAGTTCTAGTTCCTTCATTAAACATTGGGTGGCGTCTCCAAGATCCGAATGCTATATAAAGACAAAAGTTGTGTTGTCGAGACAAAAGTTATGTTTGACCACAAACCACTAAAGAATAATTAAATTATCTTTCTTTAATTTATTTCTTTTCCCGCACGGTTTGTTTTACTATTAGTTTGTTCGGTTGGCAACAAAACCATTACAGTGCCATTCCGCGGGCCGCCTCGATACAACCCGAAGAGACGATCCGCCGCTTGGGGTGGCTGGTGGAATGCTGGAGACCGATCATCCTTGGCCTCCTCCACAAGAATCCCCGCTGAACTGGACGCCATATTGCGAAGGCCGCAAGGGTCAACGAACTCGCCTTGCAGCCTTGAAAGACCATTTTCCTCCGCCTCTTCAAGTATCAGCGACGCGTCCCATCCGAGCCATGAAGATGACGCGAGCATACTAACAGGTAAAACTTTCGAGGTAACCGAACTACTTTGCCCACTGAGCCCCAGAACAATGAATATAGAAGAAGTAGCCTGGTATTCTTCAGGTAATAGTTGTCATATCCCATATCCGACGAACGAACGAACACAGAAGTAATGATCGTTGGTCCGATGTGGATGTACTCGTAGGTACAGTCCCACAAACTTATCTGACCCGCTGGCCAACTAATTTTATACCTGTTAAGCGTTTGTTTTTTATTTTATTTTTCATAGCGACGCTGATACCGGGTCAGATAAGTTTGACGGACTATATCTACAAAAAAAAAACACAAAAGATGGATGTCAAACGTTAAGAGATTTGACGTGTGACCTCTATCCTTGTCCCGGCGAACAGCTGTAGGTAAAAACATAAATATAAGATAAGACTCCTATATTCATAGTTCTGAGCACTGAGCACAGTACACGTGTCCGTGTGACAACAACCATCACCATGCACCGACATCACAAGTCACACCATCGTTGCATGTTCTGTGTAAATGTAATTAATTCTAGATGTTTCCACGGTCCGCTTGTTCGCTTCATACCTTTACGGAACATTTTAAATTTTCTCTATCCCACTTCTGATTTTCTTTAATAGGGACGTTTTGACCTTGTGTGACCCTTGTACTTTATGACCCTTTATCGATATAAATTTCTATTGTTTTTTGGATTATTTCGATTTATGAAATGTGATTCTTGATTAAGAATAGGCATCATCAAATTGATTTAAATATATGCAAGAGAGTAGTTAAAGTTCAAATGTTTCGAGACAAATTAAGAAAAAAATCTAAAACAAATATGCGAAGGTCATCTTGATTTTAAAGATTGACGTCACCTTAAATCGTAAAAAAATATGAATGCCATTGAAATACCAAAATGGATACCAATTTCGTAATCAGCATCTCAAAATCCTCGTGAAAAATAGTCTTGTGGCATGATAAACAACTGAAGTACTTAACTGAACTGAAGTAAGTAATTTTTAACGTCAATGAGTGTACCTACAGTGTACCTATATTGAATTAATGATGTGATATTTAATTTAATTTAATTTACTTGATATTGAAGACCGGTGGATTTACTTTGCAACGGTGTGGTATAAGACTATAATGTTAGCTCCTTACGGTCGTCAATGCAGTGCAAATAAGCTGAAACAGATACAGAAAATTGTTACAAAGACTTTTAGTGTATTTAATTCCTAACCCGTTGTCCTAAGTGAGCGACAGAAGTGACAGATGCGATGCGACATCTACGTTGTCGCTATACGTCTGTCATTTTGTATGGCGTTGCATCGCGTCGCGTCGGGTGGCGTCGCTTCCTAGGACAACGTGTAATACAATTATTTATTTATTTATTTACTGTCTTTAAAAAACCGTCCTTAATTACAGTTTACACCACAAAATTGCAGACGAAAGAACCAGACTAAAAGACAGGCTGGCGTTTGTACTTTTCAGCCCAAATAGACCGTAGTCTGCTTTAGGGCTGACAAAATTATCGACAGAAAAAAAAGTTTTTTATTTTAGATTTTAATGTAATATTTTATTAAATCCTTACATCTAATGAATACATCTATCTATATATATATATATATATATATATATATATATATATATATAAATCTATTGCTGTTCGTTTGTCTCGCTAATGGTTTATATTCACAATTGGACCCGGTAGGGGGCGCTTCAATCGGGTTATAGGATCAAGGGATCAAGGCAGGCCAACGTCTGCCGGGCCCACTAGTATATTTTAAAAAAATCATTTCACATACCGTGTACCGTCAATATGGCCGCTGATATATACTGACGGGCGAGGGCTGGCGATATGCACAGATAAGAGCGCGGGCGACACCAGCGACATCATCTCGGACTCGTCGGGCGTCGGCACCAGCAATTCCGACACTACCACGTGTTCGCTGCAAGGCGCCGCGACCGTGGTGTGCCTCACGCCTTACGAGCCGCCCGCCGCCGCGCACGCGCACGGCCACCTGCGGCTCAACCAGGGGGACATCATCGAAGGTATACAGCTTACCTTTCACGAAGGTATATAGCGTATCTTTCACAAAGGTATATAGTCTGCCTTTTATTGAGACGGCTGTAGTACGGGTGTGTCGTAACAGCAACTCCGCTCCAGCACGTATATTATAGAAGATAGCTGCACTTTCGGTAACTTACAAACTGTAAGTATTAAGTAATATTAGCTATTATTGCATGGTATATAATATGACGCGTCATCACGTTGATTTTGCTAATGAATATTATAAGGCGTAAAACTGATAAGCGTAATAGAACTGCAATTAATTTTACGCCTTATAATATTTATGCAAATCATCGCGTCAAATTATATACGATGTAATAATTGCTAATAATTATTTACAGTTTGTAAATCTATCACGTCTTTGAGAAGTGATATCTAGAGAACGGCCCGATGAATAGCGTCAGTTTTTATACTGTTAACATAGGTTCTGCGCATACTTAAATACTGTACAATAATCAGCCTTTCTAGTTATGGTTCACTTTTGGTAACCATAACACGTCTTTGAGCGGCCATATCTAGTGAAAAGTCCATCCGCATGCGGGCAGACTTTCACTATCGTCATCAGTGGAGAGCGTAGCACCCACCAAATACTGAATCAGCCTTTCTAGCGATAGTTACCAAAAGTGCAGCTATCTCTTAGTCTAGTACGCGATTCGAATATCTTTGAGTTCGTCAAAATGCCAGACAGAAGGCGAGCCGGACGCTCAACGCATCATTGCTAAGCGAATTCTGATCTATAAGGAGTTCGTTTGTGCTTAATTCGCTAAACGTAGGTAGACACTCATCTCTAAACTAAAATGACAGCTCTATTTATATTGCTATCCCTTTCATAATACTCATTTTAGTATAGTTTAGAGATTGTGTTATACAGAACTGGCCTGCTTAACGTTTTATAATTTTAACTAGGTACTCATGTTTGAGAGAATAAGAAATTTATACTTACCTTTATTTTTAGATTGAAAAGAAATAGACATCTTGTTTCAACTAACTCAATGACTAACAATTTTAAGGGACATGTAATATTATCATAAAAAGCCATAATTGGATCATTTCACTTTGAGACTAAATACTAATATATCAATTAACTTCATGTGACGTTCAAATTCAATGCAATACTAAACCATGAAGTAAAGCCATTGATGGATGAGCGAGCTACTGGAGGCTCGTTGTTCTTGAAACATGGGCAAGCCAAACATTTGGCGCTCCAAATTAAAAACATACGGGCAGCGAGCCTGGCTCGTCGCCAAAACAGCCACCTTACGATGATCCAACAGCGCGATTCTCCTAAACCGCGGCAAAGCTCGCACGTTACCGTAATGTTATTTATAACCCGTGGCTTCGTTCGCGTGGATAAATTTTTATAATTCCTCTGAGGAATAGTCTCCTTAGTTTTCCGGGACAAAAAGTATGTCATATGTCCTTCCCCGTAATGTCATCTATGTCTTTACCAAACTTCATCAAAATTGGTTGAATACATGAGCCGTGAAAGCGTAGCAGACAGACAGACAGACAGGCACACTTTCGCATATATAATATACAAGCTGAAGCCCGCGACTTCGTCCGCGTGGTTTAAGTTTTTTAATTTTCCACGGGATCTCTTTAATTTGCCGGGATCAAAAGTAGCCTATATCACTCTTGAGGTCCTCAACTATACCCATGCAAAAAAATCACGTCGATCCGTTGCTCTGTCGCAGCGTGATTGAAGGATAAACAAACAAACCAACAAACAAACACACTTTCGCATTTATAATATGAAAGTATGATGTATGATTATATGTAGCAGTTATATTGCAGCTAGAATTTTCAAAAAAATCGTTGCAAACGCAAGGTTCTAATCCTGCCAGCTCCGTTATTTTGATAATATTATGTATTTAAGAATGTATTTGATGATGCTATAAAGCCACGTTCACACTCGCAGTGACGGGCGCGACGGATGACGGCTACCTGGAGGGCAGCGTGCGCGGCGGCGCCAGCGGCTTGTTCCCCTCGCACTGTGTGCAAGAGGTGCGGCTGCGGCAGAACCATCATTTGCACCAGGTGTGTCCCCTACCCTTATGTTGTTTTTTTTGGGTTCCTACCCTTATATTGCATTTTTTTGGTTACCGACATCATCTTGTAATCTTCTTACTGCATCTTTACTTACCATCAGGTGAGATCGCAGTCAAGGGCTAACTTGTAGGGGATAGAAAAAATAGACCGAGTTTTCTCTGTGCAATTCTCCCATACATGATAATATGATATGACCCTATACAAAATTTTGGCTCTAACTTTGATTTTTCTTGTAACTAATTTAAATAGGATCCTTTTTTTAATTCTTACCCTGAAAGCAAAATGGTGTGTTTATTTAGAATTTCCTGAAAAATTCCTTTGCTGATTGAAATTTTGCATTTCCATAAAAATACGTCCTGAGAAATAGCTGTGATATTGCCTAGGATTCAAGGATATTTTTTTTTATTCCACTACAAGTTAGCCCTTGACTGCGATCTCACCTGATGGTAATTGATGATGCAGTCTAAGATGGTAGCAGCATACCCCTCTAGTTGGTTTCTACACGGCATCGTACCGGAACGCTGAATCGCTTGGCGGTAGGTACGTCTTTGCCGGTAGGATGCTAACTAGCCTCGGCCGAAGCCTCCCACCAGACCAGACCACAGAAAATTCAGAAATTATAAGTTCCCAATTTGACCCTGCCGGGAATCGAACCCGTGACCTCCCACGTTAAAGCAACAGCGCTGAACACTGCGCCAGGGAAGTCGTCAAAAGTTGTTTATTAATCTCTTGCTTGATCAAAAAATCTCCAGTCCAACATATACTTAACTGTTTTTTAAAATTGTTGGTTGGTTTCTCGGTTGAAAAGGTAAATTCTCTTTGAAAAATGTTATCTTACAAAACTTCCAGGTGCTATCATCAGGACCGATCCACCACTCGCGAGTGACCGGAAGGCGAGAAATGGCTCTTAGCAAAACATACAGTGCTACAGCTCCTAGGATTAAGAAATCGTAAGTTTATTACAAAGATATTTTAGCTTTAGCAGAAGAACTCCTACTAATAGTTCGATAATAATAAAGTCTGTCACTCTAATGTCAAATTAGTATGCAGTTTCCTACCCGTCTCCAACTAGTATATAGTGTATTATCTATGGTCTCCAATGACAATACTAAATTCCTACCTCCATGCCTATCTCAATGAGAGTGCATTACCTCTAGCTTTAGGACATAGGCATGGAGTTAGGAAATTATATCTATAACTGTCATGACCTTGACCTATGCTTTAACTGGCATGGTAGCCAGATTTGTCATTTGTGTAGGCGTCAGTGATGACTTTACACCTTAAGTTCACTGGACTAGGGATGGTGTTATGATATAATTAAAGCAAAATTAAATCTTAAATGGCACTTGAAGATCCCAAAGATTCTTATATCGAGAACCTAATTTTACTGTGTACAGATTCAGCGCACAAGAATAGTTTGCTTAGATTTCGGTAGGTTGAATAGAACAATAACTGTTTCAATACAAACAATGCTGTAGATTTACAAACAACAATTTATTTGGTTGCTTCCTCTGAACCTAAGGTCAGTCGCGAACTTTACTTTCGGTTTAGAGGACAGTTTTTGGTATTCCCTAACCTAAAAATTTCGGGACTGTAATATTTGGATATTGGCTTTTTCTTGGGAGTGACTCAGTAAAATCATACTGCAGCAGTTTCCTTTGAAGAAGCGAATATGTGCTTATCAAAACAAATCTACAAACGTGTATTTTGCAATAGTGCTCTCGGTTTGAAGTCATTATGTACAACGTCAGTTTGTCTAGCAATATTTACTAAACATGAAAGGTAAAGATTATTGTGTTGCTAATATGGTTTTTTTTTCGTTGTGATTGATAGGTAATAGGTATCAATCTCTTTTTACATATTTTTTCTATACTTGTTCAGTCTGTGATTCATTAAAAATAATATGGGGCCCCTCGTTGGGTGCCAATTTTTACAACACTGTATCCGATGTATTCAATCTTTTTAGAACTAAAAATTTATTTCAAAACAGCACGTAGCAGACGGGTTCAAGATTTTATTAAATTATTTCTTCGTTTTTAATTTTTATTAAGTCCTGAAAATTATTCTTATAAGTACTGATCTGGTAAAGCCAGGCTATTCTGTACCTTTTTTGTGAAATTACTTCTAGGCCAATGTTCTTAAGCTATCTCCAGCCGCTTGCCAATGTTGTTAAGTTAACTCGAATATTTTGTCAGGTAGTCAAAGTACTTCATCAATTGAGGGTAGTTTTTAGGGTTCCGTACCCAAAGGGTAAAAACGGGACCCTATTACTAAGACTCCGCTGTCTGTCTGTCTGTCTGTCTGTCTGTCTGTCTGTCTGTCTGTCTGTCTGTCTGTCTGTCTGTCTGTCTGTCTGTCTGTCTGTCTCCAGGCTGTATCTCATAGACCGTGATAGCTAGAAAGCTGAAATTTTCACAAATGATGTATTTCCGTTGCCGCTATAACAACAAATACTAAAAATTTTAAAAATATATATATTAAGGGGGGTCCCCATACAATAAACTTGTTTTTTTTCGTATTTTTTTGCTCAATATTAAAAACGGTAACAGGTAGACGGTTCAAATTTTCACAGAATATTAACTTGTATATTACCTTTCAAAATAAATAATTAAATATCAATAAAGTAAATATTAAAGGGGGGCTCCCATACAACAAACGTAATTTTTTGATATTAACAGTAAACCTCTACAAACAAAGTTAGTTTTGCGGTTCATTAACAAAGGTAATTATACCTACTTCTTGAGTACGGAACCCTCGGTGCGCGAGTCCGACTCGCACTTGGTCGGTTTTTGAAATTGGAAGTGCAAACTTACAGATATGGTAACATGGAAACTCGAACGGTGGTCCTCCATCGAGCGCGGAGGGGTTTCGGCTTCGTCCTGCGCGGGGCCAAAGCCTCGTCACCGCTCATGGAGCTAAGACCTTCGGAGCGATGTCCCGCGCTGCAGTACCTCGATGATGTGGACGCGGGCGGCGTGGCTGACAGAGCAGGCCTGAAGAAAGGGGACTTCCTTGTTGCGGTGAGTTTGTTCCACTATCACTCACCATCCAGGTGAGATCTGACCCGTTGTCCTATGAGCGACAAACGCGGCAACGCGAGGCGATGCAAAAGCATCAAATAGTAACTGACCCTTCGCGTGGCCTATGTAGTCGCGTAGATACGTGTGTCGTTTTCTATGGCGTCGTATCTCGTCGCGTCGCGTGGCGTCGCTTCTATCGCTCACCTAGGACCGTTGTCAGTCAAGGGCTAACTTGAAGTAGAATAAAAAACCTTTGCATATGCTAGCATTAAAACGTATGGGACATATTATAATAAATGTAGATACCTATTGAAAACAGTCCTAAAATATATTACGATTCGTCATCCCACTTCCTGATGGTTCCCTTTGCTCAGTCATTACTTGAGTATATTTTAAAATGTGGGTGCATAACTAATTCCTAATATATTACTGAGTTGCAAGATATAAAAAGTATGGTTTAAATTAAAACAGGATTGATATCAATACAAAATACAAGGTTTTGTCAAATTTTCGAGAATACCTAGTCGAATTAACTGCCAGAAAGCATAGCTAGCTAATGCATGTGCTGAAACCACTAAACCTAGAGTAGGCATAGAAAAAATAGACCGGAAGTTTGTCACAGGTTTTTGACCATTGACCAATGTTCGCAGATCAACGGTGAAGACGTGTCTGCCGCGTCGCACGAGCAAGTGGTGGAGCTCATCCGGAGCTCTGGATCCCTGGTCTCCTTGACCGTCGTCTCGCTGCACGGCCACAGTGAGAACATTTACCTTTATTGTCTATGTCTCTTTTTTTTTAAATTTAAAGGCTAGCGCTGCAATCAGACTGCTTGCAAGTGGTGATGAAGCCTTGGAGTGTGCTTGTATGGAAGATTGTCTGTCTGTCTTATGAGGAACAGATCTCCTTAAAACAGAGAATGTAAGAAAATGTGTGTTGGTAACTTGTCTCGTGTGAAACCTTGTTTAATTAGTAGTTGGAAATGATCATGATGTAACTGTCGACAGACTGAAAGAAACTCTTTTATGATATCACTATTACTTACTGTTAATTTTATTAAAGAAATTCTTTCAAAGATTTTCGGCTAAAATATCCAAGCGTTAAATCACTTAGCAGTTTTATACGAGTTACATATCCCCAACCGTTTAGTTATCTTCTAACTCTTACACAACTGTATTGAAAAACTTAACACAACATAGAATGTTAAGTTATATCATATCATACTAATATTATAAATGCGAAAGTGTGTTTGTTTTTTGGTGTATTGGTTTGTTGGTTTATCCTTCAATTACGCCGCAACAGAGCAACGGATTGACGTGATGATAACAAAACAACTTTCCTTATCGTAATAATTTTTGGTCCAGATTACGATGCCAAATTTTCTGTATTCAAATGACGAAAGAAAATTATGTTTATTGGCCACATAATGCGATCTTAGACCGTAAACTAGCCAACCTCCAATTAATACTGATATTCAACAGTGAACAACGAAAACAACACGTGTACAGTGCCGGCGAGCAAATCACAAAATCAGCTGTCAAGCACCGGCCGAGCCTACGCCGCGACGTTACCGAGGAAAGCTGCTGGCGGTATGTGCTTACTTAGAAAACTAATAAATATCGAGCTATACACAATAAATGCACAATATTTAAAAAATACACAAAATAATGGTGTCATACACGCAGTGGTTCCTATACAATATTTTAAGAAATGAAAGATCTAATTGGCTACTGCACATTATTAACACCAACCCCGTATTACGGAAACACATCAAAATCTAAACTGTTGTTGAATCTTATGGTATTCTTGCTACCTACAACATTGGACTTGGTGGAGGCGATTGTAATCGTTACACTGTAGCTGGAATTTTACTGTAATACTCAATCATTGACAACTGCACAGTAACTGACACCTCAGCAATAATTTATAAATGTTGTTCAGATATCAGTTTTTGACCAATATTATAATAAGTATATTACTTATGTGATAATTGACAACTGCACAACAATACATTAATTATAAAAAACAATATAATAAAAGGCCTATGTCCAGCAGTGGATGCATACAGGCTGAGTACAATAAAACTTCAAGCTAGCTAGCCTTACCCAATTATATACTATATAAATCATGCCCGCGTGGAATGGTAGCAAGAATGTTGACTGCATTTCCGCGTTGGACAGCCACGCTGACCCTTTGCGCAAGAACAATTACCAATTGGACAAAAACCTAAACACCAAACAATCAAAAACTACACATCTATGGCAGTGTGGTAAGAAGACTCCCTCTCTTTCTTGGATAATTGTATTTTTTTTATTATGAAAATCCTAGTAGGTTATTCCTTTGACAATAATGTGGCTGATCCAAGTTTTGACGGTAAAATTATGGACATCTTAGACAGTTTTACTGTAATAATTATGCCTACTTTTCGATAGAGAACAATGGCGTAAATATTTCCCTAAACCACGCCGCCTTAAAACACAATCATACACACCTACACAAGCATTAACAACTTATATATCTCGTGGTTTGAAAACATATTATTATGTATTAAAACGGGTACATACCACGATGTAAAACAATGATTTTGTTTGTCGATATTTCGACCCAGTTGCATGGATCGTGGTCACGACGGGACAACGTGTCCCGTCGTGAAAATCATTGTTTTACATCGTGGTATGTACCCGTTTTAATACATAATAATAACTTATATATCATGTATAAATTAACTTAAATGTAATCGTGCACAGGTCGGAGTCCCGCGCCCGCGCCGCCGCGCCGCGACCCCCGCACCACGCTGAGCGTGGGCCGCGCTAGAGCCAAGTCCATGGTCGCCGGGCTAGGTATGACTGTTTATACTTTACACCGTTTTCCACTAAGTCTAATCTATACTATCTATATGAGTAAAAATTAATGTTGCTAAGCGCATAACTCGAGAACGGCTCGAAAAATTCGGCTATTTTTTTTTTCGTAAAATAATTATTATAAAATATGCGAAAGTATGTATGGATGGATGTTTGTTACTCAATCACGCCCCAACGGCTGAACGGATCTGAATGAAATTTGGCACAGAGATAGATTATAGTCTGGATTAGCACATAGGCTACTTTTTATCCCGGAAAACTAAGGAGTTCCCGCGGGAACCAAAAAACTTCAATCCACGCGGACGTAGTCGCGGGGTAGTCGCGGGCATCAGCTAGTAATTATTATAAATGCGAAAGTATGTATGGATAGATGTTTGTTACTCAATCACGCCCCAACGGCTGAACGGATCTGAATGAAATTTGGCACAGGGATAGATTATAGTCTGGATTAGCACATAGGCTACTTTTTATACCGGAAAATTGAAGAGTTCCCACGGGAATTGAGAAACCGCAATTCATGCGGACAAAGTCGCGGGTATTATCAACATCCGAACGACTAAACCAAATTGGATAATTCTTTTTTCTTTTGTGTTCGTTATAGTCAGGATAAGGTTATATATTTAAAAAAATTAAGAGTTCCCGCGGGAACCAAAAACCTCAATCCACGGGGACGAAGTCGCGGGTAACAGCTAGTAATATTATAAAGAGGTATTCTTGATGTTTACAGAAAATGGTGGTGAGAAGGAGGAGAGCTGTGAACCTTTGAGCGTGGCCGGCAAGTCGTCGTCCGCTGAGTCTGTGCAGTTACACGCCGGAAGCAATAGTGAGTACCGTTTTCTTAACTAGCAATAAATAAAGATCGTGGAGCACAACAGTGCCAAACAAAACAAGGTATCCTATTTTCGTAGCCAGTCACGACACTGTTATAAAATTTATTTGCCAAACCCTTTGCTATTTCTTAACTTACCAATACATATCAAGAATTTCAAAAATCATCATCAATAATAATAATTAGGTATTATCAAAGATTTGAACCTATGTCTTGACCGCTAGGCCACGGTTCACTGTCCCGTCAGTACCGAAATTTGAGATATGCATCTAGGGATGAATCACGGGACACAGAACTGTATAGTCTAGGGCGGCAATAAAGTTAGTTAACCCCAACAATAATTCCTCAGGCGACGAAACTTTGTAGTATGATAAAGTATCACGAGTTAAACGTATATTATAAATATCCAATAAAAAATCAGAAAGGAAGTAAGGTTTTTTATGCCATACCCAATTGTTAAAGCAGGAAGGTACATTATCGCATAAGCGCAGTTTAGATTTATAATAAAATCGGTTTAAATATCAATATTCTGCATGATTATTTCATTTGATATTTCGGTTTTGAGTGTAAATATACTACCTACTATTATTTTAAAAAGAAATCTAGAAAATATTCAGTCATAAATATCAAGTTTTAGGTATAAAATACCTAACTTCGGGATGTTTTTTTTGTTGGATATTTTTGTGTAAGTTTTGGATCATCCAATACTAAAACCCTGCCAAGTTTCATCGACTGAGGATTTCATGCGGGGGTCTTTATACAACGGACCGCCCCATTGCCTAGACCTAGACTATTAGCGGGTTGAACGCCGCGCTGTAGTGGCGTATAATATTATACTAGATGATGCCCGCGACTTCGTCCGCGTGGATTGATGTTTTTGATTCCCGCGGGAACTCTTTAATTTTCCGGGATAAAAAGCAGCCTATGTCCTTTCCCGGGATACAACCTACCCCTGTACCAAATTTCATCAAAATCGGGTTAACAGATAATTTTTTTTGATTCCCGCGGGAACTCTTCAATTTTCCGGGATAAAAAGGCCTATGCCCTTCCCCGGGATGTAAATCTCTGTACCAAATTTCATCAAAATCGGTTGAGTAGTTGGGCCGTGAAAGCGTAGCAGACAGACAGACACACTTTCGCATTTATAATATTAGTATGGATTTTTGCCTTAGCGAATTCGTCCTGTCGAAAATTTGTGTCTCGTCATCGATAGTTTCGCTTCAATTATGTTCACCACGTATATAATGTGTCTCCAGACGGGACGCCAGTGTCCGGCACGCCGGTGGCGCCGCGCACGGCGTCCATCCGCGCGCGTCCCGTGTCCGGCCGCATCACCGCCGCCGAGCTGGAGGAGCTGTTCCAGCGGCAGGCCGACGCGGACAACACGTCAGTATGCTTCCTCATCTCATTACAGCTGTCCCTGACGTTGACTGTCGTTCTGAGCGTCATACAACCAACGACCTCAATTTACATAGACGGGCCCTGTCAAACGAAGAATGTGGAAGTATTTTACTAACGCCAACTATCATATTTTTAATATATATATATATATATATATATATATATATATGTATAGCGAGCAAACGGGCAGGCGGGCCACCTAATGGTAAGTAATTACCGCCGCCCATGAACATTTGCAGCACCAAAGGAACCGCCAATGCGTTGCTGGCTTTTGAGATATTTGTTTATCTGCCCTTTGAAGAGCCCCATATTATAATCATGAGGGAACACAGAAGATGGAAGCTGGTTCCGTGCCCTAAAGGTTGGACATTTGGAATTTCTTTCTTTGAAAGGGCCCATCTAGTACCTACATATATATCGATGCATACAACTCCTTGCAGCACAAAATATTCGCGCGAATATAACTAGGCTTTTTGCGCATTTTAAGAAAATGTATTGTGTCTTATGAGAAATTCAGTCGCAATAGTTGTTGCATGAGACTATACATAATATTACACATTACTAAATTTCTACATCAATGATATTTTTTCATGTCGGATCAGACACGCACATAAAAAATGACATTACTCATAAGAAACAAGATATTTTCTTACAATGCGCAATATGCCTTACCGCACGCACCTTGCATGAAATTGTATCAAACCAGCTAATTTTATTCGCAAGTGCGTACACTTCCATATGATTTCTAGTGTCACAGAGATGAGAAAAAAAAATCGCAATCGTAGCCTTAGTTAGCCACACGATTAGTACATTTAAAGACGTCTCACAAGTACCAAGAGAATCTCTTGAAGAGATATCTTATTAGTTATCGGTTGTCCTGATGAAACTATAAAATCACGGATAGGTTATAAGTTCTACGTAAATATAATTCGACACTTCCTGCCAAACGAAAGATGTCCGTACTGTAGGGATTGTTTACTATCAGAAAAACTAGGAGACCAAAGTCAATGACATGTCAAATCAAAGCTAGCATCAACTGAATCAACTTTGATAGGTATTCCAAACTGCCAAAGCGATGTAATCAGGATACCGCATCGAAAATGAATCCTCCGATACCTTCCAATTGCTATTCAGTGACCTGATATCTGACCACAAGTCCCTTATACCAAACCATCGCCAGTATCAACTTTCAATAAATTGCCTCTTGCGGGACCATTTCCAGATGTCTTCAAGAGATCCTTGGCCGGTTTTATTTATATCCGGTATTATATCCCCGTTTTCAGGAACAGCAGTGGCGCTATGATGACACGGTCCGCCTTCCAGAGCGGCGCGGGCGCCTCCCCGCCCTGCTCCCCCGCGAGGCCGCCAGGGAAGGTGTACGCCTCTGTGGCAGAGATGAAGAGGAATAAGGGCAAGGTGAGGCAGTGTCTCCGCGACATCTTCTCCCAATATCTTCTTCCAAGATTCCTCAGTACCTGAAGACAAAAGTTTTCGAACAGTGCGTGTTGCCAGTCATGACTTACGGCTCCGAAACATGGCACATAGTTCGTAGAACCGATAGGCTTTGGGGTCCCAAAGTGCTTGAATGCACGGACGATCTCTGCAGGGCGTATCACGAAAGGGTTAGCAATATTTTTAATGCTGTCATTTTAGTTAAGAGATTGTGCATTAAAGAATCAGCCTAATTGTCCACTTGTATGTCCGTTTGCTTCTGGAATGGAAACCACGTACCAGCAAACGAAACGTGGGAAGACAACCATCTCGTTGGTTGACGACATCACCAAGCTTGCGGGGAAAACATGGGGGAGGCTTGCCCAACATCGGCAAGAGTGGCGTGCACATGAGGAGGCCTATGTCCAACAATGGATGAAAAAAGGCTTATAAAGAAGAAAAAGGTGTAGGCAATAATAAGGCATACTTTCTATTCTAGTTCTGGAGTAAATCCTCGGGCTCGCTCCGGCGCGACTTCCACTCAACCCCCGACCTGGCGGCCGAGCTCGCCGCACACCCGCCGCGGACGCGCTCCAGCGAAGACGTGCACGGTAACTAACTAACTACCCACATTACCATTATTGTGAATGAGTCATCGAATTTACCTTTATTATATTTTTTTTTACATGGTAATATTATTTATGTAGTTAATTGTGCATAGCGCGATTTCGCGTGGATTAAGTTTTCATTCATTCCCAGGAAACTCTTTAATTTTCCGGGATAAAAAGTACCCTATGTCCTTTCCCGTGACGTATCCTATCTCTATACCAAATTTCATCGATTTCAGTCCAAAATATGGACTATCCAAGCATATCAGACAGACAGATAGACAGATTTTGTGGCCAATTCTTTATAGCACAATCTCTAAACTAAACTAAAATTACACCTCTAAACCTAGCGTTGTCCTTTTCCGCAAGGAGTATTATGAAAGAGTAATATTTTTAATGCTGTCACTTTAGTTTAGCTTAGAGATTGTGCACTACAGAATCAGCCTTATTGACTGATTACTTACTTACCCACTAAATGGGCCCAACTGGAAAATATATTATGAGCAAGAGAGGCAACATCGGTGTGCGCGCCTCGAGGAGAAAAGAGATTTCCGTCATCGAGCGGCTTTATTCGCTATTATGCCATTTGGATACTTCCTCGACGATGATGATGATAATACTCTAACTGTTAAACCGTCATTGTCTTGTAGGGTCACAACGAGGTCCGCCCCCCGCCGAGGCTCCGCCCCCTCCGCCCGACGCCCCGGCGTCCTCGTTCCGCCCCGCAGCAGCCGCCAAGCTGTACGCGTCGCCGCGGGACCTGGCCGCCGTCGCGTACCGCCCCGCCAACAACAGCGACCACACGGTTAGTATCCGTTCTTAGTTCTTACACGTGGATAACGCTATTTTTTCGGGGTTAGTATACCCTACTGGCCGCTTGTAGCGCGTACACAAGCACCTTATGGATGATAAACGTGTAAATAGTTTATCACCTGGGGTGCGTGAGCGTTTTACTTGTAATAAGTAAATTAAATTTTTAAGAAAAGTTAAAGAGCGTTATGAGGCGTACAGCGCAATCTCAGACTCCCGGACACAATTATGCCCCAGATCTTAATATCTAAGGAAAAAACAGCCACTTGCCTGCACTTCAGGAACTCTTCCCTTCTCCTGGATTCGGCTGGGTCAGGCGGCTGCGTCCGGATGGATTCGAGATTGCGGCTTGCTGCGTTGGCTTGTGGCGGATTACATATGCGTGAGCGATCGCGTTCGCGTTGTGTAAGCGACTGAACTTTTAATATGGCGGCGGGCGTTAGACGATCGCAAAGCCGATCGTTGAGAACCCGTAGCTCCATCTATTGGAAAAGCGAAAAATTGCCTAAAGGCAAAGCAAGCGGCTGTCGTTTCCAATAGACATGAACCAGGGCAGTAATGCGTGCAAGGTATCAAAGAGGGCGCTGCGCAACCATACTCCCCGCGTTGACGAAGTCCTAGATGGCCTCATAATTGTTGCAGCATGTATGAATTTATGCGATGATTAACAAATAAAAATAAATTAATTGAAATAGATGCGTTAAATTACAGTTATTTATTTATAGTAAAGAAGATATATAAATAATAATTAATAAGTTATTGTGTTGGAAGAGGGTACAGTTTTACAATCGGACGTTTGAATTCGCCAGATTCCGTTTTTACTAACGCAACCCGAACCACATTATCAGACCCAGGATAAACCCTCGTAATGATTCCTAGTGGCCATTGTAATGGAGGTAAATCATCATGCCCGATCAGCACTACTGTTCCTACTTTAACCGGATTATCAGGTTTACACCATTTTTGCCTAACTTGTAGTGTGTGTAAGTATTCTAAGCGCCATTTTTTCCAATACGAATGGATTAAACTATCGAGTAACCTTTTTCTCTGCCCAAGATTGGGTCTATCGCTAGATAAAGGAGCCGCTGGAAGGTATTGGAGCGGAGTATTCATTAAAAAATGGGCCGGAGTTAGGATTTCAGGCTGCGGATCTGATGATATTAAACAAAGTGGGCGAGAATTCAATATACATTCAATTTGCGTAAGGACGGTAATTAATTCTTCATATGTAAGAAGCTGATTACCAATAACCCTATAAAGGTGCGTCTTACAACTCTTAATATTCGATTCCCACGGAGAACCGAAATGCGGACTTTTTGGAGGAATCCTATTCCATTCAATGCGATTAAATTGTAATTCTAACTTTAATTTAGTTTTATATTCGGCACTATTCAACATTGAATAAATTTCATCTAATTGAGACTTTGCTTTAATGAAGGTGCCCGAATTATCCGAATAAAAACAAGAAATGGGACCTCTGCGTCCTAAAAATCTTTTAACAGCCATAAGAAAGCAATCAGTTGTCAAATCTGAACAAAGTTCTATATGAACGGCTTTCGTCACAAGGCATACAAATAAACAAATATAAGCTTTCTGTGACTGGTACCCGCGGCGTCGCGTAGGCGTTATACGTAGAGGGCCGGCGTGATCCACACCTGTGTGAAGGAATGCCTTAGCTTCCTGAAGACGATAAGAAGGAAGATCGGCCATTATTGGGGTAGGATGTACCGGTCTTACTCGGAAACAGATGTTACATTTATGTACTCTCGACCTTATAATTGTCCTAGCGTCTAGTATCCAGTATCTTTGACGAATAAGTGACATTAACAGACTGGGTCCAGTATGACAATTGCGCAAATGATAATGATCAATAATCAAGTTGACAATATGATCATGTTTTGGAAGTAAAATGGGATGTTTAGCTTCGTATGGTAAATCTGATTTAGAAAGTCGTCCTCCAATGCGTAAAATCCCTTCACTATCTATGAAAACTGCTAACCGTTGCAATTTTTTCGAAGGTAATTGATTATTTTTCAATCGCGTTATTTCATCACTGAAATGAATCTTTTGAGTATCTTTTATGATTGCGTTTTCAACGAAATTAAGTTGATTAACTTCACCATCAGACGGTAGAAGTCGTGTAAAGCGTAAAACGTATGAAGCGGAGCGAATATATTTAATCCATGAAGAAAAGCGTTGCGATAAAACATACAGCGTCGGTTGTTCACATTGAACATCGGTAGTCATCAACGTACAGGATTTGAACTCGGGTAACTGATCATCAGTGGTGGGTGAAAAATTATTATTTATCGGCCAGTTAGACGGTGAATCACGTAGCCATTCAGGACCATGCCACCAGAGGGGGTGAGACATCAATTGCGATGGCAAAATACCACGTGATAAGCAATCACTGGGATTTTCTATTCCCGCAACATGATAAAAATGTTGCGAATCCAAATTTTCTTGACATTGAGCTACGCGGTTGCTAACGAAAGTATTCCACCGATGGGGCGAAGATTTAATCCATGACAGCGCTATGGTGGAATCCGAAAAGGCAAAAATTCCTTCAATAGGAATGCGGGAAGAATAGGTATCATTTACTACCTTAACCAATTTAGACATTAAAACTGCGGCGCACAATTCAAGCCTAGCAAGCGTCGTTACCTTAGTAGGCGAAACTTTCGACTTTGAACACAATAAATTAACATTTATATTACCTAGAACATCAGTGATATGAAGATAAATCACACATCCATAGCCATTTAAACTAGCATCACAGAAGGCTATTATATTAACTTTGCATTCTTCGGTAATACCAGTATGACGTTTTATTTTTAAACTTGAAAGAATTGGAAAATCCTGAACCAAAGCGAAATAGCGTTTAATTATATCCTCAGAAGGAGTGTCGTCCCAATCAACTTTATCAAGCCAAAGCTCTTTAATTATAAGTTTAGCGTACAAAATGACTGGAGCGACAAATCCTAGGACATCAAATAATCGCGCAACGAGTGATAAAATAGTGCGTTTTGTACATTTATCATCAATTTTTGAAACTGTTAAATGAAATATATCCTCATTAGGTTCCCAAGACAGGCCCAGCACCTTTGCTGTATTATTACTATCCGTGAAATTCATGGAAGCGCGATGACTGTCTGGAAGATTTTCTAAAAGCTCGGATGAGTTACTAGTCCATTTGACTAGATCAAAGGCACCAGATTTAAACAAGGCAACCAATTCCTGCGATAAAACTTTAGCAATTTGCTCGTTAGGAGCTGAATGAACAAGATCGTCCATATATAATTGCGACTGAGCTATTTTGGCTGCTTCTGGATAGCGATGGCCTTCGTCATTGCATAATTGCCGGACTGAACGCATTGCCAAATACGGACTGGACTTTAACCCAAATGGAACCCTATTGAATTGAAAAGTGCGTATTTTTTCATTATCATTAAAACGAAAAAGAATCTTTAGGTATTTGCGATGATCAGGTATAGTTTCAATCTGCATATACATTTGTTTAATGTCCGCTGTCATTGCGACAGGAAATAAGCGAAAGTTTAAAAGCAATAAAAATAAATCTGCCTGTAAATTAGGCCCAGTGTGCAGTACATCATTTAGCGAAATATTTTTATCACTTGTTTTAGCCGAGGCATCTGTCACGATTCGAACGCGGCTTGAACTTTTGTCAGGGCGAATAACTGCATGGTGAGGTATATAGTAGCCCTCTTGTGTATTATTATGCTCCGAAACCTCAGACAAATAACCTCGTTGAATGTATTCACTAATAACTTGATTATAGTCATGGCGCAATGAAGGATCAGACTTAAATTTCCGTTCTAAAGCAAGTAAGCGGCGGTGAGCGACGTAACGCGAATTGCCTAGATTAGCTGCATTCTGACAAAAGGGTAAAGCTACCGAATACCGACCACTATCATCCCGAGAGACTGAGGCGCAGTATAAATTCTCACATTCAGTCTCGGCTGGACTAAGGTGGGTTTTCTCCTTTATTTGTTCTAACTCCCAAAATTTTTGAAGATTCATATTTAAATCATCAAGTGAGAGCGCAGTGACCGATGAATCATCATGATTATAATTACAAGTATAATCGCCCATTAAAACGTATCCAAACGTTGTCAGCAAAGCAGTAGGGGCAGCGCCACTAGATATAACCTTATCGCCTAAATAAATGTTAGGAAACAGCTGAGCACCTAAAATGACGTCAATACTTCCAGGTAAATTCCAAGACAAGTCGGCTAGAGGCAAACCTTGGATATGAGTCATATCACAATTTTCGATATAATGCGATGGCAAATTGTCGGTGAGACAATCTAAAACTAAAGCCTTTATATAATATTTATTAGCAGGGTACACGCGCGATTCAATATTCAAATAAACATAACCATGAACCGGTTTTGAATTTAACCCTATACCTCTAATATACGAGTTAACCATTGGGGTGATAGGTAAATTAAGAGTTTTACAACATTTATAAGAAATAATGTTATTTTGTGACCCAGTGTCTAATAAACAGCGAATAGTAATTTTCTTATTACTATTATATGGCGTTGCGTATATTTGAGCAGTTGATAACAAAACACTCGAGCGATGCATTGTTTTGCTGGTAAACAATTCATTCGTAGGTATTGACGCGACTAGCGACTGCACGTTCGTTCCCGGCGATGGATGCGCGGCTACAGTTGGAGCGGGCGGAGCGCTTATGCCGTCCGAAAGCGATTTTTTACTGCTTGTAATATTTTGGTTTCTACATAAGCTGGAGTGATGCCGTTTCTTAACAGGAAGACAGTTGGCACAAGATGACCTTGATTTACACTTTCCTAGGGTGTGAAAGAGGGACAAACAATTCACGCAAGCATTATTAGATTTAATAAAGTCGAATCTAGCCTGTGGTGACTCCATAGCCATAAACTTTTTGCATTGGTATAGATTATTATGCATATCACTTTTACATAGAACGCATTCGCTACGAGCGGGAGCGGTTATAGACTCGCTATCACACGCGACAAACGACTTGTAAGTACTCCGGGAGTTTGTCCTTGATTTCTCGTTCGAAACTGCAGGTTTACTGGAGCGTTCTAGAACCTTAACTTGATATTGAATAAATTCTATTAATTGCGAATAGGAAGGAATTTTATCTTGTGATTGTAAAGACATTTCGAAATTCTGTACAATTTGAGAGTCTATCCTCTTTAGTGCAAAATATAAAAACATGAAATCAGCTAAATCCGGAATATCTAATTGTTTCAAAGCGGCGATAGAAGCTGAGAATTTTTCGATAAATGTATTTAAACTATTAGCGGTATTTGTACAATTCTTTAACTCGAAAATATTATTTAGATAATGTGTACCTAAAGCTCGTACATCTTGATACTTCTTAATCAAACTATCCCAAATTATATGGTATGTTTCCCCTGTAGGTACAATACCTGCAGTGAAATGTAATGCACCATGCGATAATTTACTAATTAAATATTGGACGCGTTGTGAATCAGTTAAATTCTGATTGTTATGTACGTTAGCTTTAAATGATTCGTAAAATAAAGGCCAATTTTCATTTTTTCCATCAAAATTCGGAATGTTTATAGGAGGCAACTTTATTTTAGGAGCGATGTTTGTATTGGTATTGCTCTTCGATTCACAACTATTGCTACTTGCTAAGATTTTATTCCTAATCCTCTTAACAGGCGCATATAAATCCTCGAAGGCATCCAGGGCCTGATAACTTGGCTGCGTTTCAGGTTCAACTTTTAGAGAAATATTGTTTATTTCATCTAAAATTGATTCAAACTTTATTCTCAACTCATCTATGGTTTCTGATTCACACATGAATTTTTCATTTTTGCGTAGTTCAAAGTTTGAAATATTTTTCGACATATCGTATAATCTATTCATTCTTTGAAATATATTTTCTTTTTTGCATGTAAGAACAGTTAACTGAGACGATAATCCGTATTTCTCCATGTTAATAACACTAAATTAACGTACTATTGAACTGAAATATCGTAAGTAACTGTTTTGTAACTATTTTAAACAAGATGGCGGCTAACAAAGTAAGGGCGTTGGCAAATGACCTTTCAATAGACTTTTACGAATAATTTACGTAAAATTGCGTATATATTTATAATTATCGGCCAAATATATATTAGATGCGTGTAAATAATTGATTTGTGAACAAATTACACAAGTGCGTTGTGAATGTATTGCGTCCAGAACTTTACGAATAACTTACGTAAAATCGCGATAAGTATAAATGCTGGAACAATATCCGGCTCGAAGGACCAAATTATGGATGATAAACGTGTAAATAGTTTATCACCTGGGGTGCGTGAGCGTTTTACTTGTAATAAGTAAATTAAATTTTTAAGAAAAGTTAAAGAGCGTTATGAGGCGTACAGCGCAATCTCAGACTCCCGGACACAATTATGCCCCAGATCTTAATATCTAAGGAAAAAACAGCCTGCACTTCAGGAACTCTTCCCTTCTCCTGGATTCGGCTGGGTCAGGCGGCTGCGTCCGGATGGATTCTAGATTGCGGCTTGCTGCGTTGGCTTGTGGCGGATTACATATGCGTGAGCGATCGCGTTCGCGTTGTGTAAGCGACTGAACTTTTAATATGGCGGCGGGCGTTAGACGATCGCAAAGCCGATCGTTGAGAACCCGTAGCTCCATCTATTGGAAAAGCGAAAAATTGCCTAAAGGCAAAGCAAGCGGCTGTCGTTTCCAATAGACATGAACCAGGGCAGTAATGCGTGCAAGGTATCAAAGAGGGCGCTGCGCAACCACCTTATTCGTCCTAGGCTCCAGGCGCCTTCTTCGCTGCACAGTTTTCACGACCGGACTTAAAGGCAAATACATTGAAATTTAGACCTTATTTCTTAGGTTTAAGCTTTATTTTCAATTGTCTCTTTGCCATGTGTTTGCAATTGTTCAATTGCCCTTACGCAGTCGAAGTTCCACGGGCTCGTACGAAGCGATTTGCTTCCTCGTTTCTAATTCGAACCGGTAGGATATGGAATGCCCTTCCGGCTGCCGTTTTCCCCTCCTCTTATAATATAGGTACCTTCAAACCAAGAGTGAATTGGCATCTTCTAGGCAAGCGCGCTCCACCTCAGGCTGCATCACCACTTAAATATATAGGCTAGCGCTTGGCTGCAAACGATTGCAGCCAAGTGCTAGCCTATATATTTAAAAAAAAATTGCAAAATAGTATATGAAAGTGTGCGCCCCCAGCAGCGCAAGGCGGGCGCGCTGCGCTCGTGGTCGGGGCCGGCGCGCGCGCGCTCGGCGGACGACGCGGCGCACCAGTACGCGCAACCCATCAACCTGCACAAGGGATTCGTGCGACAGGTGGGTGGACACTAACACTTGTAGACCCACAAACTTTTATATATTTTTCACTAGCTGATGCCCGCGACTACGTCCGCGTGGTTTGAGGTTTTTTGGCTCCCGCGGGAACTCCTTAATTTTACGGGATAAAAAGTAGCCTACGTTCTTCCCCGGGATACAACCTATCCCTGTACCAAATTTTATCAAAATCAGTTGAACAGATACATTTGTTTGATTCCCGCGGGAACTCTTCAATTTTCCGGGATAAAAAGTAGCCTATGTGCTATTCCAGACTCTATCCCTGTGCCAAATTTCAGCCAAATCCGTTCAGCCGTTGGCGCGTGATTGAGTAACAAACATCCATACATCCATACATCCATCCAGACATCCATCCAAACTTTCGCATTTATAATATTTATTTGATTTGATTTATTTAGTACCAAGTTATAAAATATGAAGAAAAACAGATATAGTGGACAAGGAAGCACTTATCTCTATAAGAGATATCTACCAGTGACCCTTGACAGTGAGAAAGGTTGTGGGGGAAGAATAGGTACAACAAGAAACGAGCTTATCTGGCCCGGTGGCCAAAATTGGAACTAATTTATAAGCCTGTTTAGTTTTTGTTTTGATTGCTGATGCCCACGACTTTGTCCACGTAGTTTGAGGTTTTGTATTGGTTGCCGCAGGAACCCTTTAATTTTCCGGGATTAAAAGTAGCCTATGTGTTATTAAAACTATAATCTATATCTGTACCAAATTTCATCTAGATCCGTTCAGCCGTTAGGGCGTAATTGAGTATAACAAACATCCATCCATATATGCATACAATTATCCATCCAAACTTGCGCATTTACGAGTATCTCTATGCCAAATTGTATCCAGATCCGTTCAAGCGTGATAAAGTAACAAACATTCATCCATCCATCCAAACTATCGAATTTATAATACTAGTATACAAGTATAGATAGATACGAGCGACGCTGTCACCGGGTCTATTTTACCAGCAGGGCGACCGCGTAACTTTTGCACCAATCATTGATACATCACAATCACCTCTGATTGGTTAACACTCTTCCACTATTGGACGAAATCCATTGACGCAGCAAGAATACCATAAATTCAGCCAATCGCAGGTGATTGCGATGTATCAATGATTGATGCAAAAGATACGCGGTCGCCCTGCTGGTGGTTGTGATAGTGAAGTCTAGATAATAGCGGGCTAACCTTTTAGCGGGGCGCGGTAGTAATGCAATGAAGTACCTGAGAACCCACCGCATTATTATCACAAGAAAACCCCTGCCATTATAAGACTAATGGAAAGGGGTCACGACCCTCAGCAATGGTGAACACGATTTAAAGAGAGATACAATCGCAGCTTAAAGTCAGTCAGTCATACTTCAAGCTTCCCGTATGTGGCAGTTCTAAAATGTAAATCCTTAGTGGCATTTGTTAGATGGAAAATTAGAGATGGTATCACAGCATGGTTCTTGAGAGTGGCAACACTGGTCTGGGGCCTCTATGATGGATCGAATAATGACCGAAGTGTTTTGTGTTGTGAGTTGCGTAACAAAAGTATAACCAGTGTTTACTTTTATTACATTATAGTCAGAGTTATATCACATATGTCTTCTGAAGTTTTCTGTTTAAAACTCTTTGTTTAAAACTACGGCATATACTTTACAGAACTCAACGCCAGCGCCGCCTATCCCGGAGCCCGACTACAGTATGTCGGAGTCTGACGACGACGCGGCGCCCAAGCCCAAAGGCGAGCCCATGCCCGTTGCGGAAACTAGCGCCAACAGCAATACCAGGTAACATAGTATAGAGGACATGTAATAGATATAAAGCCCTGGGAGAAGAAGGAATATTTCTTCTTTACAAACTTTCAGATACTTGCCACAAAAATAAGAATTCTTGCAACCTTTAAACTGCCAACAATCCTGACAGGAATACACATAGCAGTAGTTATGGCACAGCAGGCACTAGCGAGTTGACATACCTACTGTACCAATTACTAGGAATGCTTCCTGAAATTCCAGCTGAAGATTACAAATCTCCCTTCCGTTTCTCTAAAAAACCCCTCTATCTAGCCTGCCTGGACCTGACATGCTGTTGTGTGAGCTACAGACAATTTGTATCATGGGGCTCAAGAAAAGACTGATCTTCTTTCTAAATTTCCTGTAGTGGTAAATGTTTGAGTGGCTCGTTTTTCTTACTTCCATGCGTTATCCTAAGCACAAGCTAGACATTTTCAGAGTTATAGTGTATAAAATAGTCCAAGATATAAGTAGTCTATTCCCGATCAAAATTTCTTGCATTTCAAATTATATGGCAGCCTCAAGCTTCTTCAAAACTTCTTCGTGTTACACCCTAATTTATAAATTCCATTTTCAGGATTGTACCAATTTACTCAACAATTTATGAGAATGACAATGGAGGGACCAGTTATAATTATTTATAAAGATTGCATGTTATGTTTAAAGGTACTTTTTATTAGATTCTTGAATCGTGCCTTTGGGTCAAGCTGTGTCCACGTCATTGGGAAAATGTTTGTCTTAATGTTGCCATCGGCCTCTGAATTATATGACCTTCACTTGTTTTCTTCATTCCAAATAAATGAGCATACCCAACGAAAGACACCATTTTAATCACTTACCTACTTATTCCATTCCATGTTCATCAATGATCAACTTTTGTCTTTTATTGCTGTTTTTTCTTATTTTTTGTGTTAGAAAATATTTAGCTTATGTTCTTCTGTTCTGTTTTGTTGTGTTTCTGTTCATTCTATTTTATAACAGTCCATAAACAAAAAGAAAACCGAATAACTCTACTTTGCAAACAATCTAGATATGATTTCATTACCATTCGTTAAATAGAAATCACGAATCAGTGCCGTAAAGTATAATGACTGACGAACTTTTTTTGGACAATGCTCAAACTTGAAAGACCAAAAATTTCACATGCAATTCATTTAAAAATTACGGTGTTTATGTCCTTGACGTTTGTCTCATATCATGCTAAAGAAAGCACTTAATTTTCAGCGGCAGCAGCACCGGTTCCAGCTCAATGCAGCACTCATTCTCCGTGGACGAGATCCAAAAGATCCGAACACGACTCAAATCGTCCAAATCCTGCGGGGACGAACTGGGCGGGGTCGAACGAGACGACGGGGACAACTCGTCATCCGGAGTCTCCTCAGACCAGGAGGCCCAAGCGAGACCACCCAGGCGAGACAAGGTCTCCTTCTGTGCTTCTGTAACAGTCAAATCATCCAACGACGTCATCAGTACGGAACCAGTGCACAGTTCCTCGGAAAGTTTAGCGACTCCCCCACCGCCAATGCAACGACACAACTCCTTAACCCGGAAAAGGGCAACTGCAGCGCTTTTAAGAGGTAGCGTTGGAAGCGCCCGGGGAAGGTCGGCCGCGGAAAGGTTAGGTGTAGATATTGATAAAGCTCCCGGGAGGCGAGGCAGGGCCGCGGTGTCGCTCGTCGAACTTCCCCCGCCGCCTGAGGAGCCCGCCCCCTTACCCGGCGAAGGATCTGTGCCCGTCTTAGCCCCACCGCCTCAATTCAGCGACCGCGTGAGAGTGGTCGCAGCCCTGCCCAAATTAGCCCACCTGCAATGAGCTGGCAACCCTGAATCGTTTCGGAACTCCGATGCGGTGATTACACCCGCCGATTCTTAGGTCATTTATAATACAAATGTGGCTATTACGTACTAATTTTGTACTCACTCATGACTGGATAACGCTATCGAAAGGGTGCCACGAATGAGCAAATATGAGGAGTATATTATGTATTCTTTGCTATGAAACACACAAAGGTTTAACACCCTGACAAAGCCAACCATAGGGTACCACCTGAGATTTGCGAGTAACATGAGCCCTGAGGTTTATTCAGTTGGAGGTGTCAAGAGGAAAAAAGGGTGAGAAAATGAGTCTTATCGGCTTACTACGAGTGGTGGACACTCAAAATGGCACAGAGCCTGGTGGACAGCCCTAACGAAATCATAAATATTTTACATTTTGCCAAGTGTGAAATATTATGTAGCAAAAGTAAAAAAAAAAACATTTAATCATAATTTCATCATGAAAAGTGTGATTGTCATATGATATGAAAGTTGACATAGAAATTATATTGTTAAAAAATGTAGGTATACATATATCCCGGATATAAAAATTAGTTTTTAATGTACATGTGACGGTGCACTTTAGTTAGCCAAATGACCAGAATTGGCTTTAAGTTTAAAACGAAATCCACATTCCAGATTTAGAAATAATTAATGTGTGTAAAATAATAAGCATTATATCGGATATTTTGAGCAACATTTCTAAAATAGAACTGATAGGTAATACAAGTACCATTGATAGACGAAATAGGTATCTTCAAATTAAGCTCACTTGAAGACAAAGTGCCAGATTGGAAACACTAGGATCTGAGGGCCGTGTGGGAGTTTTTTTACGTATTCGATGGCGATGACGTTAACTACCATTTAACTCCCACTAGGCACAATGAATCATCGCGTCAAAGCTTGGACCTAGCCCTCTTGTTAAGCTCAAGTGTCCTAGGATAGAGGTGCCGACATAAAGCGGCTATAGAACGTCGAATGACGTCACTGATAGTTTGCTACTTGCTAAAGGGCGTTCACTGTAATATCGGTGTCAAAAACACTCCCTGTATCCGTGTTGCCACTATGCGACGACGGAACCACTATTCTAGGTAACATTAGAGCTTTGATACTTAAGGTCATACAATTATTACAATATTCTGACAAGCTGTATCTAAATAACTGTATGTAAATTAACTCAACGCACCGTTATAGAATTTATTCTGTGAGCTATGTTTGGTGGTATTATCTCATGAGCTGTAGTATAAATTTTCACTTTTCGGACATTCGCCGTAGGGTAAGCGTGGATTGTGACACACAGTTCTAGAGAAAGCGTGAAATATAAACTTTTGTAATCAAATGACTAAATGAAACCAAAGATTTATAGTATTTATTGTTGAGGAGTTAACATTGATATAGTTGAAGCTAATTTTTATACATTCCCTTATTAACTATAGTATTACCTATTATTATATATGAATTATTAATATACAATATGTATAATCATATGAAAGCAATCATTCGGACATATACGGGATCACCGAAAAATTATGCACGAAATTCTGTATCTACCTAAGGACCTATAAACTGGGATGATGCCTATATCAAAAATAAATTATTTCTAACTGATTATTAAATAGAAGTTCTTCCAAAAGACCTAAAATTCACACCCTCGGTTAGTTTTAAGTTTGATAACCATTTAAACATATAGATTTAAGAATAAAAGTGCGTTGAAATTTGATGACGTCACTATTGTAATTTTCATACAACTTCCATCTAGAAGCGGGTTTTTAAGTTTGATAAAGAGTTGCTGATTTGATTGAGTTGTCATCATCCCTATTGCAGCATTCGTACCAGAAAGGTAACGCCATGCAAAGACTTAAAATATACAGCACATGTTTGCAAAATTAGGATTTTTCGATGATCCTGTAAGATATATAGTTTTTATTTAAATCTCTCCGAAGTGTCAAACTAATTTCCACTGTGTTGTAGAGATGTATTTATTTCCAAATTCTACTTTACTCCCCTACCTTTTAAAACGCAACCAAGTGCCATCGTGTCTATGATTTTATAATATTTTTTATATACATAATAATAATATATTATATTTTGTAAATAGTTTTACGAGAGCTATTCGAAACAGATAAAAAGAGTGGACTGTGTATATACAAAAAAAATCCGGCCAACAGAAAAGGATATTATCGTGCTACTATAATCGGGATAAATATAAATATGTTTATAATTGATATAATATATTATGTTTCAAATTAAAATTATTGATTTATTGATTCGTTTCATTCGTCCATGAGTATCGAGAGGTCCACTCTTTTGACGCTATCTATATATTAAAAAAAAGCAATTCGTTTGTATAAGGTGCAAAAGCCGGCAACTTGAGTGTGTTCTCACTAACCTTAGTGCTCATTCAATGCTTTAGTGCGTCATCCGTTCCATTTTAATGTGTATTTATATATTAGCTCGTATCGTAGCGTGATTGCATTTAGACTCAAGATTTGCATCATCAATCAACATATTATGGCCTGAGTATAAAGATGTAAAAAAAAATTAAAATGCTTGTCTATACGCAACCTAAGGATGAAACTCCGTCTATAGCTGTATGCAATCATGTTACAAGAGCGAAAAAAATCTTACGAATAATTGTAACACCAATATCAAAGTTTTTGTACTCCAATTATTTGCGTCTTGCGTAATTTTAGAAAATACGTTGCTGCGAATTTTTCATGAAAATGAAAAACAGGTAGACGTGGACGTGTTGAGTCAATTTTCTACTTGAAAATTTATAAAACTGTCCTTTTGCATACGATGAGTCTCCTTGTCGTTTTAAATTTTTCTTTCCAATAGCCTAAAATGTGTAGACTTGATAGCTTTAACGAATAGAATCGCCGACTAATGTCTTTAGGAGATGCCTAATGACGATGTCTTTAGAACTTCTGTAAAATCTTATTAATGTAATCGGGCTACAATGGTGTTGTTATAGCATCGCGCGCAGCTAAGCTTTCCTAGTTTAGTGCAAACACTGCTCGGCCATTGCAATGCAGCCTAAAGCAGCTATTTTAATCTAACGCTTATTACAAGGAGCTAAAATCCATTTCGAAGGCCTGGGAGCATTGCAATCGAAACGTCGACTCGGTGGCGATAGAATTTAGGAATTGCCTGTGGATGGAATTTTCATTTACGTATTCTAGACGAGTACACACAAAGTTGGGTGGATTTTATTCATTTTATAACTTCACTTTTTGATAACTCTTATACATTATTTAAGATTTAGTGAGCAATTAGACGTAAGACTGCGGTTGAATGGTTTCAAATTTTTGTAACTTTCATAGAATTATCGTGAGAATTGACATAGGGTAAATTAGACGGTGCAGTGTAGCGATCCTCTGCCCTTGTGTGTACTCAGGGTAATGTTAGCCAAATTCTAGCAAATGAATAGCTAACTCGAGTCGAGTCTCTTAGCGGGTTGCCGTAGAGCCCATATTAGCACAATCAAATAATTTCTATTAATTAATTATCGATGTATTATTATGAGTTTACTCTTCTTGTCATTAATTTAAGTTGTATAAATGTATTGTCTACTTAAGGCATAGATAGGTAGTGGTAATTATATTAGGGCAATATGATGATTCTAGAATAACCGAGTGGAAAAGTCGAAGTGAACGGGAACGTCTTGGCATAATAACGCTAAGGTTTCACTTCAGAAATTAAAATTGATTCTTTGAAAAAACATTCTGAACGATAACATAAGTTTTTTTCCTCAATGCTCTTTTGTATTATTCGATCGTAAATATGTAAACTGGTTATAATATACTTTATTGAACAAATTCTGAAGTAAATATTTTAGCGGGCCATGCCAGGGTGGTCCTCATACATTTTGTATAATGTAATATACCAACAATTGTGTTTTACATTTCATTTGAATCTCAGGTATCGGACGTGTAACTACAACTTGGTATACTTTCAAATGAAAATTAAATGTTTCATCACTAGTTACGTTTTTTTTATTTCGACCGAATCCCAAGTTAATAATATACGAGTATGATTGTATTTAATGTATGTAGGTACTCCACATTAAAGAGTACAGTTAACACAAACATCTATACTAATATTATAAATGCAAAAGTTTGGATGTATGGATTGTTACTCAATCACGCCAGAACGGCTGAACGGATCTAGATGAAATTTAGCACAGAGAAAGGTTTGTCTGGAACAACACGACTACTTAATATCCCAGAAAATTTAAAGAGTTCCCACGCGGACAAAGTCGCGGGAAGTCAATATGAAATTGGAGGCCAAACTAATGGGATCCTTAGGCCTCGGATACACTGACAGCTTGTGGCAGTCAGAATGGACTGCTTCAAGCTGTGACTGCATAGTGAACTACATTCTTCTACGTATAGTACGTACACCAATGACCTACGTACACACATTGGAATCGCTCGAGCAGTTGCGGACTGCTTCGGACGGTTGGCAGCAGTTATCAATGGTAGCTTCAAGCTGTTGACTATGACTGCAAGAGCGGTCCGTGTATGTTGACCACTGACTAACTGCTCGAGCAGTCCGTGTATGGCCAGCCTAAGTTCAAACCCGACACTATTGGTACGGATTCGCTCAACGATGAAAGAATATTGAATAAATCAGTGTCAATAGCAAAACATGGAACCCAGAATTTGAGAAACAAGTGGTAAACTAAAAAAAGAAATTACTTCAGAGATCATTTATTTTACATAAAAATTCAATAATCACAATCGGACATTATTTCTGCTTATTATAAAACTTAATAGATAAAATCAACTTCCTATTGATACTGACTAAATTAAGATTATTAAATGGATCTTTATCTCTTACAATTAGTATCTATACAAGGACGGATAGTAATCACATCAGTTGCACTTAAATTCATTGAAATATGAATCTTATTCACTGGACCTAAAGTCCAAATATAATGCCACATCATCAATTTTGACGAGTCTCCTATAATCCACCGTTTCGCCGCACATCGGACACTTTCCTTCGTCGCGTAAAATTCTGCGAATAAAATTGTTAAGAATTACTTACGGGCATATTTCCCTTAAATTTTTTTCTATTCGAATTTAAAATGTTAGTATTAAGTATTTAACGCGCTTATTAAACTGTCCGTGTATGATTAGGATCTTTATATCCCGCGGGAGCGATTCGATTTACTGGGATAAATAAATAGTTGTCCATTTATTGTCAATTTCTAGTTAAACGGTAACAGACTGGCAAATACTTGCTTATAAAGGTAATTATATAAAATTAAAAGTTATTTAAAACGTAAGATTAAAAACCTTGCGGCCGTCGATAATTTTAATAATTGTTGGACTGAATTCAGAAAGTTGCACGCTGTCTACGCACAGTTTAATTTAAAAAAAAATCAAAACAAAAATTAATACTAAAAACTTACTCTTTGAATTCGGATAAAATAGCCGGAAAATCGCACTCCGGGCAAGCGGTCAAATCATCTTTCACGATGTGGAGACCCTGTGAATAAATGATTGCTCTTTAAAAAATATTTGCTATATTTATTTGCGCTGATACACAGTCATCTTAGGCGAGTTTATCCCTATTCTGCCATCGCATTCCAGAAGCACGGTTTTTTAATAAAAAGTAGGACTAGGTAGAGAGAAAATAGTTCGAAAAACCGATAGACGTTATCCTAACAGCCGCATACTAGTTTTGTGCTAGAATTACTTGATGGAGAATAAACTTTGTACTTAAATCAATCAATCAATATTAATTATTTACACTGTACACTTATTGACGTCCAATCTATACTAATGTTACAAATGCGAAAGTTTGGATGGATGAATGTATGTATGTATGTATGGATGGATGGATGAATGTTTGTTACTCAATCACGGCTGTACGGCTGAACGGATCAGGATGAAATTTGGCACAGGGAACGTGGACATTACTATTTTTGGGAGTTCCTCTCTATTTAACAATCACTAAAAATAATTAATTTAGCTAGTTGTCAACAACGACCTCAATTTACATAGCCGTGCCCTGTCAAACAAAGAATGTAGACTTATTTTGACGACCTCCGTGGCGCAGTGTGTAGCGCTGTTGTCTTAACGTGTGGAGGTCCCGGGTTCGATCCCCGGCAGGGTCAATTTGGAAATTTTTAATTTCTGAATTTTCGAAAATTAAATTAACTATATAATCATCATCTAGAAAATGATGAGTAGATTCCAAAAATATATAACACTATAGTTCAATATCCCGAGTGACACGGGTTATAAATTTTTGAAAAATTCAATACGGGCTGCGGCAGATCATTCGTATTTTTTAATAATTTTAATTATATTCACTTGTTTCTATAAAATTGCCCATCTAGTACCTACATTATCGATGGTTCTCAAACACCCCATTACCGTAGCGAGACAGAAGGGCACATCGGCTTCGCAGCGCGCGCACGTCAGCTCCGCGACGGGCAGGTCCGCGGCGCACTGCGGGCACGGCGCCGCGGGCTCGGGCGGCGCGGCGTCGCGCGGCGCGTGACGCACTACGGATTCTATCTTCTTCACGTATTTCGGGTCGATCTGTTCCCGGTACTCGGGCTGCATGAGAGCGCGAGCCCAGTGGTGCGCTTGGTGCCGCAAGCCCGCTCGGCCGCACTCGATCACGGTAGACGTCAGGATCGAAACCTGATCTGTGGGCGATATTTTTAGCTTGTCTAACAAATATAAATTAAAAGTGCTTGTCCCACTTTTGTTTAGATTAGATTAATTAGAACGTAACAGATTCCATTAAAGCAGAGGGATTATTAAAAGGTAACAGATTATACCTACCTTTTAGTCACCTATTACAACAGTTACTTTTATACGGTCCTTCTGTTGCTGACGAAATTTGGTACAGATATACCCAGAACCCGGAAAATCAAAGAGTTCCAAATGTTTAAATACCTAAATCCACGCGGACAAAATCGCAAGTATCAACTTGTTAGAGCATAAATAACATGGTAATATCAATTTATTAGATGACATATGGTAACACTTAGGGTAAGATGGGAGTTCTTGTATTAAAAATACAGCGCTTACGTTGTTGCGTCGGGAAAAAGGACACCTCAGCAGCCGTCCGCAGCAGCAGCCGCGCGGCCAGGTCGTGCCGACCGCGCTTCACGTGCGTACGCACCTGAACCAATTTTTTTTTTTTGTTTTTTTTAGGACACCCAACAAGTTACATACATTAACAATACCGCGAACAGTACAGTTGAGATTTTTTTTTTGTTCCCGCGGGAACTCTTTAATTTTCCGGGATAAAAAGTAGGCTATGTGTTATTCCAGACTATAATCTATCTTTGTTTTTTTAATATGTGCGTCAGCCTAATGTGGAGCGCTCTTGTCTAGAAAATGCCTTCTTGAATTGCGCTAAATTTCGTTAAAATCCGTTCAGCTGTTCTGGCGTGATTGACTATAACTAACAAACCTGCATCCATCCAAAGATGGATTAGTATTGAAGATATTCGGCGACTCGAATACGATTCGCAAATATTAGACGAGTCACAGGTACTCGCCAGTATATAGGAATGCAATAGAACAGCCGCTCGCATGAGATCCCTCGGCACGGGCACGCCGCGCGCGCGCAGCGCCGCGCACAGACCGCGCGCCACGTCACGCGCCTCGCGGTATCGACCCGCCGCGCACTCCGCGCCCGCTATGATTACCTGAACATTATACCATTATCGATTATATCCAACGACCTCAATTAACATAGACGGGCCCTGTCAAACAAAGAATGTGGGCGTATTTTTAGCAACGCCATCAACGCCATCTAGTCTGAAAAGCGGGAACTTACTTGCAACATATATTGAAAACGTATGACTCGGACATAGATAATAATATAGGTCATGGCCATAGAAGCCGTAAGGCCAGTTAGTAAAAACAATATATCATACAGTTTGCCGCGAAAATTAAATGATTGCGTAATGGATAGAAATATTAAATAACTTTTTTTGGAAATTTATAATTGTGAATTGAATCACTTAACTTAAAATAAAAATTGTTCAGTGCCAAACTAATAAGACTTTAGATGTTAACCTAAGAATAACAAATTATCTACACGACGAGCGATTGTGACAGCGCTACGATGGGGACAAAGACAGGTTAGGAATGCGTTCTCAAAGTCGGTCGCCCAACCTTTTTCTATGAAAGGGCCCAACTAGTACCTACATATATATCGATGATTATATCATGATTGAGGCAACCGGCAAATCGTTAGAAATAAATTCATGACATTCCGGAACAAAAATAATTCAATATTTCGCTCTTGAAAAATTGGAAACATGATCTTTCAATGCACAAAAAACGGCAGAGAAAATTACCGCACGCGTTTGTTCGTTACATTTTTTTCTGGCTTAAAAGTGAAGGGAGTTACTACTCACTAAAATCGAACTTACCGCAGTCTTGGCAGCGTCCATAAACTGCTTCTTAGCCATGTACAACCGGAACAGATGACGCGGATCGCGAGGATTACCGTCCGCCTCTCCCAAAAGGAATTCTATTAATCTGAAAAAATAACCAAAATATTATTGACCCTTTTTCCACAATCATATCCACGTAGATTGAGCTTTCAAAAGTGTCGGAATTTCTCTACGTAATAGAAAAATCATATACATCTGATGTATGGTTTCAAAGTCTATAACGGACACAGGTAGATTTTTATTGTTTTATGTATACAGAGATACTAGATGACGCCTCTACTTCGCCCTGAATCATCAAGGCTTTTGAAAAATCCAGTGGGAACGTCTTGATGTTCTGGGGTAATAAACGTGGGTATGCCCTGCCCCGGGATGAAACCTATCTCTGTACCAAATTTCGTCAAAATCGGTCGAAAATATGGACCGTGAAAGCATAACAGAAAGACAAACTTTCGAATTATTGGTATGGATTATGGATATCGCATTTAAAAAATCAAAACTGTTTAAGATACCACAATTTTGACGGAAAGGAATTTCATTATACAGTAAATAAATTCAGTTTCGACAGTCGAACTTTTCTGTATTGGTTACTTTCGTTTACCTTCTAGTCAATCGTTCATCATCACTCGCCGCGGCCGCATCTATTGCCACCGTGATCGCTTCATTCTCCTCTCCTTCCGAACTACCCGCTTTCAACAGATGCGTCATCGCCTTATTGTACTCTCCCGCGTGGAAATAAAACTTTCCAGACAGTAAATAGTTCTTCTCCCCTTCAAAGTGCAAAGCTAAGCTTTTGAAATCCTCCGGCCTCGCTTGGGAAGTCTGTATCAAAATCTCCCCATACAGATGCAACTTCCCATTCTTCCTTGCCAGTTGAAACGCTTCATCGTAACATAGGGACATGACCAAAAATTTGATCGCAGAAGTGGGATCGTCACTGTTTTGGAAGTAATTAGCAACCATTTTAGCGCCTTGAACGGATTTGGTTTCCTGCACCAAGTTGACCGCTTCATCTATATCGTCTAATTTATCTAGATTCAATCGTATAGCCGATTCGAAATCTTGAGCTTTCAAATACGACTTGAGAGCGTCACTATATCTGCCTTCCGCTTCCTTAGCTTTTGCGTATTGGAGGTGAATGCTTGGGGAGTTTATTTTCGGGATTAAAGACTCTACTTTAAGCCAAGATTTTAGTTTAATGTATAGGGACGCCGCTTTTTCTGTGTTACCCGCATGATCGTATAATGCTGCTGCATGGCTGTACTGTTTTTCTTCCTCGAGCAATTGCGCACAGTCTTTCAATATATTGGTATCGTGTGAGTATTTCATAGCGGTGGTGACTCCTCGCATGACGTCACCGCACCGTATCGACATCCTGGCGATTCCCGCCTCGCATTTAGCGTTATGTTCTTTGACTTTAACGTCGTTCGTGTTTTCGGTTATCATACTTTTCTCGTAATTAGCGAGTGCCTCGTGATAATCCGCCCTGAAATTAATAATACATTTTATGTATGTATGTAAAAAAATGCAGATTGATTTTTGAATCTGCATTTTTTTATCTAATTGGTATCGACGATTTTCAATCGATTGCGTCTCCAAGATCACAGATTGTGTGGAAGCACGTTCAGCCGTCTGTCCCAGTTATTTCACTCATATCATAACCGTGATTGTACTAATTAATTGGGAGATCTACCTCCGTGCTGGTCTGATCAATGTATCTTGAAACTTGTTTAGTATCATACTTAATATTATAAATGCCAAAGTCACTTTGTTTGTTGGTTTGTTGGTTTGTTGGTTTGTCCTTCAATCACGCCGCAACGGAGCAACGGATTGACGTGATTTTTGGCATGGGTATAGTTGAGGACCTGGAGAGTGACATAGGCTACTTTTTATCCCGGAAAATTAAGGAGTTCCCGCGGGAATAACAAAAAACTTAAACCACGCGGACGAAGTCGCGGGCATCAGCTAGTACTAAATATATGCGTGGTAGGTACTCCGTAGAGTGCGCAATGTGTACTCAATCTCGCAATCAGTTTTAGTACATGGTATTAAAATGATTACAGATTTGAAAAAATTATGGATAAGGTATGTTCAGTTTACAGCTTTTAAACTGAGTAAAAAATTAAGAACAAGGTGCGTTTTGCAGCTCAAAGTTTTTGTCGGAACCGCGAGTGGATTATGACGTCAATCGCCTCGCGCGGCGTACAAGTCTAACGCGTACAGACTGTTGCCGCTCTCCAGCCGTCGCTGTACTCACGTGAGCTCCAAGTGTGTGGCCTGGTGCAGGGTAATGGCGGGCGCTTTGCCGGGGCACGACACAGCGGCGATGTCGGCCGCGCGCGCCCACTCGCCTCGCGCGGCGTGCAAGTCTAACGCGTACAGACTGTTGCCGCTCTCCAGCCGTCGCTGTACTCACGTGAGCTCCAAGTGTGTGGCCTGGTGCAGGGTAATGGCGGGCGCTTTGCCGGGGCACGACACAGCGGCGATGTCGGCCGCGCGCGCCCACTCGCCTCGCGCGGCGTGCAAGTCTAACGCGTACAGACTGTTGCCGCTCTCCAGCCGTCGCTGTACTCACGTGAGCTCCAAGTGTGTGGCCTGGTGCAGGGTAATGGCGGGCGCTTTGCCGGGGCACGACACAGCGGCGATGTCGGCCGCGCGCGCCCACTCGCCTCGCGCGGCGTGCAAGTCTAACGCGTACAGACTGTTGCCGCTCTCCAGCCGTCGCTGTACTCACGTGAGCTCCAAGTGTGTGGCCTGGTGCAGGGTAATGGCGGGCGCTTTGCCGGGGCACGACACAGCGGCGATGTCGGCCGCGCGCGCCCACTCGCCTCGCGCGGCGTGCAAGTCTAACGCGTACAGACTGTTGCCGCTCTCCAGCCGTCGCTGTACTCACGTGAGCTCCAAGTGTGTGGCCTGGTGCAGGGTAATGGCGGGCGCTTTGCCGGGGCACGACACAGCGGCGATGTCGGCCGCGCGCGCCCACTCGCCTCGCGCGGCGTGCAAGTCTAACGCGTACAGACTGTTGCCGCTCTCCAGCCGTCGCTGTACTCACGTGAGCTCCAAGTGTGTGGCCTGGTGCAGGGTAATGGCGGGCGCTTTGCCGGGGCACGACACAGCGGCGATGTCGGCCGCGCGCGCCCACTCGCCTCGCGCGGCGTGCAAGTCTAACGCGTACAGACTGTTGCCGCTCTCCAGCCGTCGCTGTACTCACGTGAGCTCCAAGTGTGTGGCCTGGTGCAGGGTAATGGCGGGCGCTTTGCCGGGGCACGACACAGCGGCGATGTCGGCCGCGCGCGCCCACTCGCCTCGCGCGGCGTGCAAGTCTAACGCGTACAGACTGTTGCCGCTCTCCAGCCGTCGCTGTACTCACGTGAGCTCCAAGTGTGTGGCCTGGTGCAGGGTAATGGCGGGCGCTTTGCCGGGGCACGACACAGCGGCGATGTCGGCCGCGCGCGCCCACTCGCCTCGCGCGGCGTGCAAGTCTAACGCGTACAGACTGTTGCCGCTCTCCAGCCGTCGCTGTACTCACGTGAGCTCCAAGTGTGTGGCCTGGTGCAGGGTAATGGCGGGCGCTTTTCCGGGGCACGACACAGCGGCGATGTCGGCCGCGCGCGCCCACTCGCCTCGCGCGGCGTGCAAGTCTAACGCGTACAGACTGTTGCCGCTCTCCAGCCGTCGCTGTACTCACGTGAGCTCCAAGTGTGTGGCCTGGTGCAGGGTAATGGCGGGCGCTTTGCCGGGGCACGACACAGCGGCGATGTCGGCCGCGCGCGCCCACTCGCCTCGCGCGGCGTGCAAGTCTAACGCGTACAGACTGTTGCCGCTCTCCAGCCATCGCGCTGCCGCGTCGCCCTTGCCCAGGCACGCGCATAACAAGCCACTGGAAAATGGGTAATCTTCGATATAGGTATCAACACAGGGCTACTCCATCAGGCGTCAAGGAAAAATAGCTTCAATGTTATTGAAATAGCTCCGTATCGGACGGGCGTATGTACGAAAAACGTACAAAAAACGAATCAAGTGCAGATTTTTAGGCATAAATACTGGCCATCGTAATTTTCTATGGAATTTGAGATTACTTAAAAGATAATAATAGTAAAATCACACGAGAGCTGTTAAGGATTTTTTACACATACTGACAAAGCTGTGTTTATAAAATGTACTACCTTAGAATGGGCAGCTCCTCTATATTGGACGCGTCCTCTAGAGCCCACACCATAGCGACGTCGCTCAAACGCGTGTAAACTCGAATGGCTTTAACAGAAATATATTTCTGGCATTATGAAGTCCGACAAAACAGTCTCTCTCTAACGTCACAAAACGAGTAAATACAGAACAAACACAAACAATAAAAAACTTTTATACATTTACTAGCGAATGCACGCGACTTCGTCTTCGTGGTTTGAGGTTTTTTGGTTCCCGCGGGAACTCTTTAATTTTCCGGGATAAAAAGTAGCCTATGTGCTATTCCAGACTATAATCTATCCCTGTGCCAAATTTCAGCCAGATCTGTTCACCCTTTGGGGCGTGATTGAGTAACAAACATCCATACATCCATCCATCCATACATCCATCCATCCATCCATACATCCATCCATCCATCCATACATCCATCCAAACTTTCGCATTAATAATATTAGAAAGAATTTTATTTTTATTTGTCCCCAAAACTGACTACAATTGCTACGGATAAGGCAAAATAAAAAAGTTTGGTGTCGTGGGACACCAGATAGGAACGAAATTCCTTATTACATAGATATTAATTTCAAGTTCTAGTCGAGGTAAAAAGAAAATAATTATTGAGGTATAAAGTTTTTATTATGATTTTTTTATCGATAAAAATCAAAAACTACTTTACCAAATTATCTTAACACTTTTATTTTATTCACAATGATTCATAAAAATATATATATTAAAATTATTGGACATACATAAACTATACGTAAAAAATTTGGCAGTCATAGAGACTACCGATAGAAGTTAAAACGAATATTATTATTTTTTTATTAAAACAAACCATTGAACATAAACATTAAGGCATTAAAGTTTAATTTCGAATGTAGTATATTTATATTTAAGACCTTTTGTCTTCGTAACAACGCGAGCAAGTTTTCACTTCAAAACATTCGTTCCAAAAAACACAATATGATACATTAAAATATATACAATTGAGTCTCCTGGATGTGGACATGACATGTACAAAATGACAAATTTAAAAAAATCGTCCCCAAAGTTCAAATAGTAGTCTGTTCTTTGCTGCAAGAAACGTGAACAAGCTGGCACTGTTTCCATACGTACTTACCAAATTCCACATTGAGCTCAGAGATCGCCGCTTCGCCTAGCTTCCGCCACGTCTCGTCCTCGTCCACCGCGTCACAGAACAGCCACGCTTCGGAGAAGCGTCGCAGAAGCAGCAGCTTCTCTATGTGCTTCCGTTGGTTCGCCAGACGCTTCTCTGTGTCTGCGTCCGCTAGGCCGCTTGTGTTGTGCGAGTCGAGAGCTATTTTCATTACACTACATAAATAAAATAGAAAGCTGAGAGATTTTTAAAAACATCCTACCATGTTATGTAGATTTGCTTGCTTGTCCTTGAATTTTGTACAACTCTGGGGTGCTACCAGTATTTAAAAACGTTAGGGCTCGCTTAGACGGCACCACGCCGTCGCCTTAGCCGCACCGTCGCGCCACAGCCGTTCGATTTTGCCGTATAATTGTAAATTTTAGTAATACATTGTTAGCCATAAAGATCACACATGTCGCATGATGTACATGTTGTATTTAACTAAAAAGCTTTGTGCTTGCATATTATACGTACAGAAAATGGCACTACTATATGTACAGAAAATGGCAAAATCAAAGGGACAAGTCGAATAGAAGGTTCATACTATTTTGATGCTGAGCAACATGGTGAATTCACACTAGGAGTGAGGCGTATATATCGGAACAGGCAAAAAGAACAGGTTTTGAAAAGTAACAGCTTGGAAGTGTTCTTTCCAAACCAAAATACCTGTTCCGCCTGTTCCACGAAGTATTTTGGAATAGGTTAAGGAGCTGTGGTTGTGGAACAGTTGGTTCTAATACTGTTCCAGTTCCACAAACCACAACAGCCCGAATCTGAAACGCAACATGATTTTCTCTATTATAGCTTATGGAGGTTACCTTTGTCAGACAGAGATAACGTCACGGAACATGCTCTTCTATAGCAGCTGTTATGCCTGTTCCAAGCAGAGAACAGGTGTTGCATTAATTCAGATACTCACATATACTTATACTATGTTGCAACACAACAGGCTGTTATTTTGGAACAGGTTTCCGAAACTGTTATTTTACTGGAACTGGAACAGGAACAGTGGGTTGGAACAGGTTAAATAAGAAACCTGTTCCAACCCACTCCTAATTCACACACTATAAAGATCTAAGAAAAGATAAGCGCAAGTTTTTTGATTATCTGCGGATTTACATCGGCTTGTACGGGAGCGGGTGATATGGCTCGACCGTAACAAAGGATGATCATCCTACGAGCGGGACCACTGGTCCAACCATTCTTCTTTGGAGGTCGTATATATAGCGTAATTCAGAGAACACTTCGTAATCGTGAGTTGGGCTCTTCGTGGTCGCATGCATCGTACTAGTAATGCCCTCTATTGGATTATGTGCGGACTGCGAAGACCGCCACAGGCTAATTAAAGTGTGCGTGCACATTCCTAAGCGTGTTATGAACTGTAATCTGTATGCGGTACCGCGCAGCGGCGGCGTGTCGGCGGGCTGGCAACGTCGCGTATACACAGCCTAGAGGCGCGGTGACGGGGTGGCAGCGGCGTGGCGACGGCATCGGCACCCTCAGCGCTTAAATGGCTCAGTATACTCACTTGCCACCGCTAGCATAGCAGTACACGTCGCCAGAGAACAGTATGAGCGGCACCTGGTCGGGCAGTAGACTGGTTGCGGCCACGAAGTCCACGTGCGAGCCCGCGGTGGACGCCGGCGAGTAATAGTACGTGCGCACCGCCTCGCCCGTGTATACGGCGAACACGTTGCGATCCGAGAGGCATATGTCCCATATGGCGCTTTTCACGCTGCAAAGGGAAATCGCATTAACCCCCCCTCACAACAAGCGTTACGGCTGGCAGACCGCAGTCAACGTTCAGCTGCCGTGTGTAAGGCCCCTCCCACCCCCTTATTCATTAGCCTGTTCGCGCCTGGACGGGTTCGAAACTAGTCGGGCATTTTCTGATAGAACAAGTGAGTTACTGTAATACATTTGTAGTTATAAAGAAATCGGAGAAACGGATCCGAATGCGGATATTTGGTATCAAGATCCGCGGATATGGATCTTTTTTCTCCCTCGGATAATCGCGGATACGAGTACGGATACGAATATCCGGCAAATCACTAGTCAAAAGTTCTCACGTGAGCTGATCTGGCATGGCACACAGCTCGGCGGCCGGGGCGCAGTACACGTGCGCTCGGCGACGCTCGTCCAGCAACAAGGCGCGCGCTCCACTCATGTCGCAGTGTAGAGCCACCGCGCCGCACGCGTGCCGGTAACGGGAACACGTGCGCCATTCCTCTAGACCGAGTACTCACGTGAGCTGATCTGGCATGGCACACAGCTCGGCGGCCGGGGCGCAATACACGTGCGCTCGGCGACGCTCGTCCAGCAACAAGGCGCGCGCTCCACTGATGTCGCAGTGTAGAGCCACCGCGCCGCACGCGTGCCGGTAGCGGGAACACGTGCGCCATTCCTCTAGGCCGAAGTATTCGATGTGCCCTTGCTAAAAATTAATCAAAGATTTCAATGGACATCATTTTCGTTTTCAGTGCCCCGAAAACCCCGGTATAACTCGTCGAAATATCTGCGGACCTGTCAAAAAGACGTCATACAAATGGGACGGTCAAGTAATGGTACTAAATAGATTCATACCCTCACCCCACGGAATGAGGTGCGCAAAGGGAAGAATCGCATTCCAGTGAGGTCCGCAGATATTTCGCCGGATTCTTTGTATCCTGTGATTATTTTCCGCACTTGGACGCAGGCGTCCACTGCAGGTGTTCGGCGGATTATAATGACTTATGACACCCATATGAAATACGAGTCATCTTGCGTTCAAACATGGACACCGTACAACATAACACTATGAAAATACAAGTTACTTACTAATACTTACAAGTTGTAACTTACCTCAGTGACGAATATAAAGAAGTCACTGGTCAAGTGGATGTCAACAATTTTGGCTCCCTGCATATGCGGCTCCGGGAACAACATTGCCTCGCGCTCCGGCTCCGTTGGCTCCGGAGACTCAATCTGCGGAAGACAAGTAAAAGAGGCTCGAAGATTTTGGTATGGAGAAGGCCATAAATCAGCCGCCGAGACTTGTATACTGAGTTAAGTCAAAAGTGACTTCCAAAAAAGGAGGAGGTTCTCAATTCGGCGTGTATGTTTTTTTTTAATGTATGTTACCGCATATCTCCGTGGTTTCCAAACTGATTTGAATTTTTTTTTCAGTGGTTAGAGGAAGCTCGCGAGGTGGTCCCATAAATAATTCTGACTCCAAATCCTCACTCCTGATGCTGTAGGTATAACTACGACTCAAAACTAGGGGTTTTTTTTTTTTTTTATGTGTGTTTTGCTAGGAATCCTCCGACATGGTTATCGGAGACCTTATATAGCTTAACACGGCTTTTTTTTTTTTTTACCTTATTCTGTTATAATTGGGTATTTGACAACTATTAAAATAAATTATTTTTTAATGATTATTACATAGAGGATCTCCCAAAAGTCGTAATATCCACGTTTCCTGTTAGTTTTGTGTTGAATAACTATTTTAAACTATCGATTAAAGTAACAAAAGTGCGTCGAACTTTGATGACGTCACTATGCAATATTTCATACAAAATCCCATAGTAAGCACGCGTTTCGACGTTTGATAAAAAGTGGCTGATTTGACTAGTTGTCAAATACCCAATTGTCATGAAACAAGTTCTTTTTTTTTTTTTTACTGTGGTCATGAGTACTATTTTAGCCTTACATTTTGTTTCATAAAATATTTTGACTTATATTTATATGCATATCTAACATATTACTTAATAATATATTATATACATAATTTCTTACTTAATACAATTATTTATCTTAGTTCTATTTATCAAAGTTATCATGGCCTTCAATATACTATTTCACTACTATCGAGTCTTATTTCTATCTAATGTTTTATTTACTACATATGTGCAGAATTTTAAAAACCTATTTCTTATTTTACTATTCATAATAATTTCAGGGATAGACTGTAGGGTTAAATTTACTTTTATACTTTGCTGTAGGTCTTCTCGCGCTCTTCTATATTTAGGACATTCTACAATAGCATGTAAAGCTGTCTCTTCCTGGCCTGGGTCACAGACACATGCTGGGCTATCCTTGCATTTAAATTTGTAAAGATAGGCGGCAAAACCTCCATGTCCTGTCATTGCCTGAACCAAAACTGGTGTAAGTTTTATTTGCTTTACAAATTTATATGCCAGTTCTACGGTAGGAAAATATACTTTTGTTGTGCTCGCCGTTTCACCTTCCATATATTTTTTGTTCCAAAGTTTTATTGTGTCCTTTCTTATAATTCTCTTAACATAGGAGACTGGATACTTGTCATAATCAGCTCTTGTTCTTAATTTTTTGGCTGCTTCTTTGGCTAACATGTCTGCTCTCTCATTGCCCTGCACCCCGACATGGGCTCGTATCCAAAACAATTTTATAACTTTACCTATTTCTTCTAATTTTATCAAATTATTTTTTATAGCAAAACCTAATGGATGAAAAACCTGCATATTGCCTAGTAATTCCAAAGATGATCTCGAGTCACTGAATATATTCACTCGGTTTTCCGTTGTTTCAAGGGCATATTCCGTAAAACTAGGGGGTTAGGAAGTTTTGATGGTGAATTCATATAGTAGGTATCAAGTCACGTATATACGATTTAACTCTGAGTCCCAACCCCTCAACCCCGATGCTGCAGGGTACAGAACTCCTTAAAAATAGCGATTTAGGTTTTTTTTATGGTGAATTCATTTTGTAGGTGTCAAACAACGACTTCATACCTAAAACCAAGTCCCAACTCCTCAACTCTGATGCTGCAGGGTACTGCACTCCTAAGCCGTGGGGATTAAGAGTAGGTACACTAAAAAGTTAAAAATAAAAATTCTTTCCAAAAACCCGACTTCCAAAGCCACACTGTAGAGTAAAAAATAATTTTGATTTCTACACACTATGTTGAAGTCGGACGAGCCTGACGCGTCAACTTTGCCTATCTTTGTTATACTCGCCCGACTGGAAGTCTGTGTTTTGGAAAGAATTTTTATTACATTGCCGATAGATGGCGTTGACTTAACTCACGCTAAAATCTTTTTCTGTAGGGGCAATGATATGATATCCCATTTGAATGTCAGAGGCTTGAAAAGAGCTGAAAAGAGAAGAAGAAAAATGAAATAATTTTATCAAAAAGACACTCACGGAATGCAACATCGCCCGTCCCTGGTACGTGACAGCGGCGTACTGCCCCGACACCCTTAGCGTCTCCACAGTGGCGACGTAGTGCCTCCTCACGGCGGGCCCGCCGCCCAGAGGGTAGAACGAGCCGATCTGACCGCTCACTACGCACACGTGACACGCGCCCAGCGCTATGACACTCGGCTCTGCTGGTAGGCTGTAGCTCGCTAACGCTGTCGGTTCCGCTGGAATCAACAGACCAGCGAGTTGGAACAAGCCCCAAAAAATCCCCCTTTCGTCATGGTATATGAATATGAGTGACAATTCAATCGACACAGGTGAGACATCATTTGTATATGGAGATGAAGGAATTAGCTTAGCAAGTTAGCAATGTTGTACCAATGACTCCTTAAAGAGCGCTTTTGCTATAAGGTAAGTCTTAAAGGAGCAGTGATATCGACACCTCGAGACGCGATCGTATAAAGCACACCACGCACACGTGACACGAGCCCAGAGCTATGACACTCTGCTCTGTTGGCAGATTATAGCTCGCTAACGGTGTCGGTTCCGCTGGAATCAACAGAGCAGCGAGTTGGAGCAAGCACAATAACTCATAGAACCCCAAAAAATCCCCCTTTCACAATGTGACAATTCAATCGACAGAGAGACATCATATATTTTTGGAGAGGAAGGAATTAGCATTTTATCTCCAATACAAGCTTAGTACATAGCACCAATGACTCCTCAAAGAGTCACTTTGGCTATAAGGCAAGTCTTAAAGGAACAGTGTTGTCGAAACCCCGAGACGCGATCTTATAACGCTAAACAGTCTATATCCCTCGCTGTTCAGTTCAGTTCCCTCGAAAATCCCCCTTCCGTGATACTACACGAGTGATAACTTAATCAACACAAGTGAGTCGTCTTTTACTGAAGGGGAGGACGGAATAATATTTTATCCCCAATACAAGCTTTTAAGTGAGCAGCGAAGGCTTGCCGCTGTTACTGCACCAGCTAGTAAGAATCAGGTAAGGTCAGGTAGAAGAATTTAAAAAAAAGTTACACTTGTTGACAGGCTCCGGCTCGTCGCCCACAGCGAGGCACTGGTACACGGTCACCTCAGTGAGGTTGGTCAGCGCGACGACTCTGGTGCCGTGGGCGGCGCAGAGCGGCGGCAGACTGGTGACGTACACGCTGAGGTAGCCGCGCCCCGCCGTGGCGAGCAGTCGCCCGTCTGCGCTCCACGCGCAGCGCTCGGCGCCCCCCACTGGGATCACCGAGCCGGACACTTCGCCGTTGTTCCACACCGATATCAGTTTCAGTCTGAAATATACCACAATCCATGCATACTTAATATCCATACTGATATTATAAATGCGAAAGTGTGTCTGTCTGTCTGTCTGTTTGATACGCTTTCACGGCGCATCTGTTCAACCGACTTTGATGAAAATTTGAAAAAGGACATAGGCTACTTCTTATTCAGGAAAATTTAACAGTACCCGTGGCAATATAAAAAAACTATTATATATTATCTATATTATATATATTATCCATATTATATATATTATCTATTCAACCGATTTTTGATGAAATTTGGTAAAGGGATAGGTGCCCGGGGAAGGACACATGGCTCTTTTTATCCCTGAAAATTCAAGAGTTCCTGCGGAAATCAAAAAACCTTAATCCACACGGACGACTTCGCGAGCATCATCTAGTCTTATATAAAGCTAATTATACTGTTGAAGTTTATGTAAATGACAAAAGAGCATGCATTTGACTCGCTGCAGCAATGCTAAGGACAGCGGTTACTTATGTAACTACGCATTGATGTAATTGTGAATCAATTTTTTCAAAAGAGCAACCACCAAGTTTCTTGCTGGTTCTTCTCGGTAGGAATTCCGAACCAGTGGATATATTCACTCGGATTCAAAAGCCTTGCAAAGGCCCAAGTCTACTTGAATAAAAAGATTTGAATTTTGAATCTGATAGGGAACTTTGTTAGGGTTCCGTACCCAAAGGGTAAAAACGGGACCCTATTACTAAGACTCCGCTGTCTGTCTGTCTGTCTGTCTGTCTGTCTGTCTGTCTGTCTGTCTCCAGGCTGTATCTCATAGACCGTGATAGCTAGAAAGCTGAAATTTTCACAAATGATGTATTTCCGTTGCCGCTATAACAACAAATACTAAAAATTAAAAAAATATATATATTAAGGGGGTCCCAATACAATAAACGTGTTTTTTTCGTATTTTTTTGCTCAATATTAAAAACGGTAACAGGTAGACGGTTCAAATTTTTTAATAATTTAAAACTTACTACATGTTTGTACGGAACCCTCGGTGCGCGAGTCCGACTCGCACTTGGCCGGTTTTTTTTTTTTTTACGCCTTTGCTTTTGCCTTTGCAAGCTTTACAAGCCATTTACGGACCTTTCGAACATTGCTTGTGTCCATTTAAAACTAGTAATTTCTATGTATCTCGTAAAGCTAATAAATACTAGTAAATACTAATTACTACATTGACGTGAGTGGAAAATTAGGGCGTACGATAAAATCAAATAGATACTTCGTCATCACTTCAGAATTTAAAAAAGTATACACTTACTGTCCATCCCCACAAGAAGCAGCTTGCCCATTGAAGACAGCGACATCCGTCAAACTGTCCTTATGATTCTTAACTTGGAATAACTCTTCGCCCACCTCCTTGATATGAGTGGATATCGATATGATGTATCCAGCACTGAAGCCGATGAGAATATACCCGTCCCCGTACCACTTGTACGAGACTATCGTACCGTAACGCTGCTGGAACGCTAGCTCGATGGGGTTCTCTGGATTGAGGAGATTGTAGAGGTATAGTGTTCGTTTTGCTACTACGAGGCTTATCTGAAATAGAGAGGCATGATTTTGATGTTGATAAAAATGTTGTAATCGTGAACCGATACACATCGGATCCACTGCTAAGTGCTAGACATAGGTCTCTTGTAGGGACATCTACACGCCACAGTCTTTCAATCAATCAATCCATATTTATTTATTCAAATTAGGTAATAACGAATAATGAATTATAAAACATGATGGTGATAATCATGTATGGTATCTTCTAAAACTAAAGGGTCTGAGAAGAGCCCACAACAAACTCAGCCGGGTTTCGCCACCTGGATTTAGCGACTCCCGACTCCCTAGATATCACCCATCTACCTAGTAGGAGATCTGCCAATACTACATTCACCTTGGGACACGGACACCTATTGATTCTCCAGCACTCAGTACAGCAGTATTAGCTCAGACCAGATTCTAGATAATCCTATGTAAGTACATGTCGGTAAACTATGTCTGGGCGAAATTTCTTCAAAATCGATAAAAATAATTGACCGTGAAAAGGTAAACGGACAATCCTAACGTTCTTCAAACAAATTACGGTTTCATTATTTCAGTATGCACCAATCTTAAATAATAAATACTTACCGTATTTTCTCCCGCAACCCTCTCATCAGTTTTCATCTCAGAGAACTGTAGATCGTTGGGTACATCGCGCAAAGAGATCATCCGTAGAGTGTCCCCGTCAGAGTTGTTGATGGACAGATTCTTGTCATCAGATGCCAGAACTAGTATACTGTCTCTGTTCCACGCGGCGCAAGTTATCTTCTTTGTGTGCTTGCCTATTATGGGTATTCTTCTGTAACCCCAAAATTACACTTTATTTTTATGCAAGAATCTCACGTAAGTAACTTACATGTGAGTAATTGTCAATACTTGCTAAATATTGCCAATTTTCAAATAAAAACTATAGAGTCAACAAAAAGCAATAGCTGCAATAACAGTTTTGTAGGTACTATGTACCTACATGTATTTACTACTAGCTGATGCCCGCGACTTCGTCCGCGTGTTTAAGTTTTTTTTTATTCCCACTGGAACTCCTTAATTTTCCAGGATAAAAATAGTCTTGGTCCTCAACTATAACCATAAAAAACATCATGTCGATCCGTTGCTCTTTTGCGGTTTAATTGAAGGACAAACCAGCAAACAAACACTCTTTCAATATCAAATCCTAACTAAAAAGAACTACATGAAAAGAGTCATAATCTGAAACCTCTTGTTAATAAAGATGCTAGTTAAAACTCAGATGCCTGTAATGAAAAAAAAATAAGTCTTTTAATTATAATTTACATATTATGCAGAGGTATCAGTGTTTTACGTACTTTGTAGTATGATGATTATAGAGTGCCAAGTTTCCTTTCTGTGTCCCAACTGCCAACAGTGGCTCCCCATATGACCAGGCCAAGCAAGATGGGGGCTCACGGAGGCCTGTCTCTATGTTAACTCGCTTGTTCGCATGGCACTCCCAAAGAAGCACTGTGTTACTGTTCGGAGTTATTATAGCTAAGTAATCTCCGTCGTTATCCCATTCCATACCTGCACAAAGACTGCAAAAGAATTATTACTATCAGAAAACGTAAATCATATCTATACTAATATTATAAATGCAAAAGTTTGGATAGATGGATGCTCTATGAAATTTGTCACAGAGATAGATTAAGATTATAGTCTGGAATAAAACATTGGCTACTTTTTATTGGTTTGTTTATTTGTCCTTTTACACAGAGCAATGGACCAATGTGATTTCTTGCATGGGTAAAATAATAGACCTGGAAAGTGGCATATAGGCTTCTTTTTATAGTATCTCAGAATTCCTACAGGTTTTTAAAAATCTAAATTTCACTTAGCTGTTGATATGATGCAGAAAGAGAGAGAGCAGTACCCCTAATTTAACAGTTTTATATTATTTGTAGAAGAAAAAATAAAAAGTTGTACAAGAATGTAAGCAAAGTAATCTCACATACCCAGGCAACTTCAGTCTTTCTAACAATTGACCAGAACGATCATGGATGGCCACTGTAGCATCAGTACCAGTAGTGGCCAGCAGCGAGTGGGCCTCACCTTTCTGCCATAGAAAGTATAGCTCTCCCAATCCATGGGGCTGTTCTATAGTATACAAGAGCTGCAAAAACCATGATAATTTTATAACTGTGGTAAGTCTTAAATTATTTATACAGTAGGTCACATGCATAAATTTTGTAAAGCACAGGTTCTAGTACTGATCCTTATGGTCACACCAGCTTTCTTTGGATGCAATAGAAATTAATTATTTATACATTATAATAAAAATGTTTTGGATTTGATCTGACAATCTATAATCTTTTCACAAGTCCAATTCTAATAAAATTTTGAACAGAGCTTGCATCCTGGAAACAAATTTAGTAAATCAGAGAATGAGTTTTTTTTATTTTATGTAAGTATTACAAGATGATGGCCATGACTTCAGTAGGTAGCAAAATTCCATGGGAACTCTTTAATTTCCCGGGATAAAATGTATGTCCTTCCCTAGGATGCTACCTAACTCTGAAAGATAAAGATGCTGATAGTCAAATACACAGGCAAACAGAGTTTTGCAGTTTTAACATTAATAAAGTTTGAATAGTACCTATTAGAACAATTATTTAAAAGTAGAAACCTTATTCTGAATAACATTGTAATAGAGTAAGCTCTGTAGTTTTCAGAAGGCTAGTAAATAGTAATATACAAATAGAAATAATGTTAGGACAATTTTAGAACTTACTTTCGGGGACATGTTTTGAATTTATTTTCTTCTATGCTAAAAAGTAGGTATTGTATGTAAAAAAACAAAATATCGCATATACAGCAGGTACATTCATAAAGCTTGACACAGTAATCATATTTTAATACTCTTTAATCAGGATATTTTAGACAATTGATGTAAAATTACGCACAAAATATAATAATTTCAAACTATTTTTCAAGTTTTGTTAACGTTTTGTTTTTGTTGCTAGGCAACCGATTTTTAAGATCTGTTTTTTTTTAAACTGGTTTTACAGCTCTGGGTTCTAGTCCTTCTGAGCCTTTTAAAGATCTGGAAGATCTACCACGAAGATATAGTATAACTGGAGTGCTTACTCATAATATCTACTTGAAGCTAATATTATCGCTATCCCACTTCGAATAACAAAATAGAGCAAATTTTTCTCGGCAGTTAAAGTGGAATTAGCTATAAATGGGATTGGGTTAAGGCTACAAGACCTTAATGACCTGACAAGACCTTAATTTCTCACAGGAAACACAGGTTAGTTAATATTTTGTGATTTTGGTACAGCTCACAAACAAACAGGGTCAAATGGGCTGGTGCCTACTCGGACGAATACCAGCTGGATTGTGGGGTTAGACAGGGTGGATTAATATCTCCCGCCCTGTTTAACATCTACATTAATCAGCTGATTGATGAACTCCACAGAACCAAAATTGGATGCTCAATTGATGGAATAATAATCAACAACTTAAGTTATGGTTAATATGTAATATGGTTCTGCTGAGTCCATCAATAATAGTGCACTCAGGAGATTGCTTAAAATATTTAAGTCGCATACTGCAACAGTGCGTCACATGGACTAATATATAATGTAAAGAAAAGCGAGCTTTTAGTTTTTAAAGCAGATGATGTGCTTAGAAGGATATTCCTCCAGTTACTCTAAATGGAATTCCACTGAAAAGGGTCGCAGAGTTCAAATACCTCGGGCACATAGTAACTGAGGATTTGTCCGATGTCAAAAATATGGAAAGGGAACGCAGGGCGTTAGCGGTCCGATGCAGTTGGTGGTGGTTAGCTCGTAGGTTCGCACGTTCTTACAAAGAGGTAAAGCTCACGCCTTTTAAGGCATATTGCCAAACGTTTTACACGTGCAGCCTGTGGGTGTCATATACGCAGAGGGCCTACAACGACCTGCGAGTCCAGTATAATAACGGATTCAGAGTGCTGTTGGGATTGCCCCGATTCTGCAGGGCGTCATTGATGTTTGCTGAAGTTCACACAGTCCACAGATGACTTCTATGGCATTATGAGGAAAAGAGCAGCATCAGTGATTAGCAGGAGACGGGGGGGATTCTCAATACACTTGCGGAAAAATTTGAAAATCCTTTTGATTAGGTATATATCCACATATATCACAGACATAATAACTTCCCTTTATAAATCTGTGGTATATATATAACATCAAATTCTGCTTTGATTAGGTATATAGAGATGGATGTGTTACATTTTACTCAATTATAGTTATACGATGCATTTTTTTAAATAAAACATGTACTACTATGTTTTGACTATTCTTCCTTATTGAAAGCTACGTTTTTAGAATGAGACAGGTGTATTATGTTATTGCGTGAACGTGTCAGGCAATTGTCATATGACGTCATCAAATTTTGCTATTTTATGTACCTTTATATGGCGTCTGTATTGCTTCCGGTGTTTTGGTTGTGGCTAATTACCAGTTTTGTGAATATTTTCATAATATTTTTATGTGTTTTTGCTTAGTTTTGTGTAATCAACAATGGTGAAGTGCTCAGTTGTGGGGTGTCGTAATAATAGTATTGTAAAACGCCCAGGAATTTCATTTCGTAAGTGAGTAACATAGTTGTTTTTCTTTTTCTTTTTGTGGCGAGGATTTTAAGTTATTTCAACTAATTATAGCTTAGTTTCTTCTTTACTGAATCCAAAACACGTCAATTTTTGCGCTATCCCTGAAAATTTGGATTATTTCATTAGTATTTGTTTGAGTGTTTATATAGTGTGGGGATTGTTTTGTTTACAAATAAATTGAGTATCGATAAAATTAAAATTTCATATCACTCTTACTGTTTCTCACTCAGAGGGGTAGAGAGATGAAATTGAACAGTCAGCTTCTACTTATAATATTGCCAAACTCATTTTAGGCTGTAGCGATGATAACCTTGTGATTAAGACACCCGATCTCCGGGATGGTGTCTCGTATTCGAAAATTACTGTGTCTATTCAAGTGGTTTTTGGTCCCTTCATTGCAGTTATTATGTATCATTTTAATTAATTACTATTTTTGACTGCCTCGTTGGTCTAGTGGTTAGCATAGTCAACTGCGGATCATGAGGTCCTGGGTTCGATTCCCGGTCGGGCATAAAAGTTAGGTATTGGGTTTTTCAATTAAGAAATTCTCAGCTCCAACCCGGAGTTTCATACAAAATTTCACCCCCTATTTCACCCCCGTAGGAGTGTAATTTTGAAAAATCTTTCCTTATTGAGCGCCTACGTCACTTAAGGAACCTACTGTCAAAATTTCAAGTTGCTAACCCCAGCGGTTTAGGCTGTGCGTTGATCCCTTAACGATTTAGTATAGGTACTTTCACTCCACTCTTCCATTTAGTATAGGTACTTTCTGAAATAAACACCTCCATATATTTTTTCTCCGAAAAATTATGGAGAGTTCTTCTTTAAAAACAAATTTTGAAATGGAACCGCACCCGCCCGCGAAGACCGCGCGGCCCACTGTCTACTTACTTGCTCTCCTTCTATCCTAGTGTTTACTGCCTACGTGTTCTGAAGTAAACAACACACTGCTATGCTAGCGAGCACAGTGGAAGCGCCAGAGTGCCACGCATCCGACAGACGTAAAATAATTCTCATAAGAAAACATAAAACAGAGACCCCTTAAATATCTAAAAGGGCCTTTTAATGTAAATAAACTTTCCAGACATGCATACAGTGTAAGAGACTGTTGAAGTAAAAACACAAAGAAACCTTCCTTAGTTGATTAATATCAATATCATACGACTGACGATCGGGTACCTTTGGGTGCCATTGAACTTCGCCATCTTGGCTTTCCTAACAGCAAACCGAAAATCTTGTAAAAAAACCGCATCAAAGTCTTGCATAGTTCTACACTTGTAAGCCTCTTCAATATTCGCCATACATTTTCTATGGAAAAATAAATTCCGCCATCTTGAATTTTTTCCTATTCATCAAGTAGACCTTCATGTCCTGATCATCTTTTGCCAAGAAACCACTCTTCCATCTTTTATACTCTCCGAGATAGACACCGACGAAATTTGTATCGCGGCCATCTTAAAACCGCCATTTTGAATTTTTTTTCAGCACACTGTCAATTGGATGAAGTTTCGAGTTACATTTGGTTGAGCACACCCCACCTATCTTGAATACCCTGGCTGTGCTCTTCATCCGTCTTCGAAATCCTCAATCATCAGCTCTCTCCGTATTTTTCCTCCGAATGAATTTTTGTCTTCTATACGAAACGATGAGTACAAACATTTTTTTTCATACAAAATTTTTTCTTACAAAAAACATCAATTCACGCGGACGAGGTCGCGGGCATCAGCTTGTTCATTATAAAATACGAATACTAGTGTATTTCAAAAATTATGTTTCATTATTTATTAATTATATTTTGTTAATTTTATATCGAGTATATAAGTATCGACATAATCAAAGGTATCGATCATTTCAGCCCTAATGCCCGCATTAAGCTCCGCCCATGCGCCATTTTAAGGTTATAGGAAGCTTCAATTTAAATACCGTCGTTCGGGGTGACTATGTGCCACATTTGGAAGATTTTTTCATTTTAACAAAAAAATTGAGAGGTATTTCAGTATTAATAAATTAAACCATATTTGGCATAGTTTTATTTATTAGTTTTTAGAAAGAAAACTTAAGAAACATTAATACTTAGCCTAAGAAAACATAATATTGCTGGCACATTCTCACCTGCTTGAGTGGGGTGAAAATGTGCCACGCTACATTTCTCTTTATATCTCTTTAAATAGTAGGAATGGCACAATGTCACCTATAGCTAATCAAAAGCTGTGCAACCAGTGCCTTAAAAAAATAACAAAAACATATGTGTTGCCATAGAAAAAAATGAAATTACGTTTGGTAGAAATAAATTATTCTAACTCTTCCAATTCGGTAATTCTGTATAAACCTCTTTTTGATATCAGAACTGGTTCGTTTTTTTTTTCGAACTTTTTGCCCTGTTTCTCCAAATACGACTTAGCAATGCAGCGCAGCTCTATTGTTGTTATTGGAAATCCAAAGGCTGAAAAAGCAGTAATGTGCGATATCAAAGCAAGTTCTTCTTCTTCAGTGAACACATTTTGACCTCCGGGTTTTAGCGGTGCTTTGCCTTTCAATTTTGATGATAAAGTGTTTCTGTGAATGCCATATTTTTCAGATGCAGCCCGCGTTGAGATTGTACCTGATTTAATTTCGTCTAAAATTTTTTGTAATGTTTCTTCAGTATAATTCGTGTAAGACCTGCATCCAACAGGCCTATTATAATCTCGTGGCATTTTTCCAGTTCTAAAATAAAACAAATATACCCTTTAAGACGTTTGTGAATTATAGTAGCATTTTAATCATGACCATTCTAGCAACCCTATGGTGGCACATTTTCACCTGCGAAATTGAGTTTAATTTTTAAAACACCTCTGATAATGTGAAAACAAAAAGCTTTGAATATGATTATAATGCATTTTAATAATGATTTATAGTACTATAAACTAAACTTACCTTGATAACGATACGTGTGGTAGATTTTATTGGATCATCAAAAGTTTACACCTAACCTCAAAACGTGACAAACCGGTTCTCTACTTCCATCAGAGTGATTGACATAAAAAGTTGCCAGGATCGATTTACAAAAAAATAGATATTAATTACGAAACTACTAAAAATCTATTTTTGAATAAAACATAATGTTGCTAGTCTCAGGTATAGTGAAAATTGGCGAAAATATATCACCGGACCCTCATTGCACATTTTCACCTGCCAGGCACATAGTCACCCCGAACGACGGTATGTTAGGGCACATCCTTCTGTATATTACCTAATCAAAGAAATTCTGTGGATCTGTGGATTGACAGAAATCATAGAGTATTGGAGTCATAGAGTATGTTTCTAAAACAAAGAGTAAAACAGTAAAATTATTGTTCCAAAAAAGTTACATTTTTAGCATTTTTTCTTTGATTATGTATATAACCTATTCAAAGGCATTTTTCAACTCTGGGTTCTCATCTTATTTTTAATTTTTTTTACTATAAATAATTACTAATTGATCTTAACGCTACGTTCATATTGCGACAAACATAGAAATAGTGTGTCTAAGAATATACATACTATTTCTATGGCGACAAATATTCGCACGAATTTTATTTGCAAGTGCGTACTACCTTCACATGATTTTTTAAAAAACTACATTTAAATTACATTTACATACTTGATTTTCCTTATTTTTAACGTAGCCATACCATCGATTTACCAAATAAGGTATTCGTAAGTCAATGAGCCATACCGACTTTGTAAGAAAGTAAATCGGCCCATTTCTCAATTTTTTTACTCGATAGAGAAAGTTCCCGAGATGATACCTTAAAAATGTCTGGATTTTTCCCGAATCCTGATGCTGCACGGTTACTGTACCATACCCTAGAAAAATCATTGGTAGGTTTGTACAACGGTTTTTAAACACGTCGTAGTTATGGAGTGTAGAGTAGAGAAGTGTTATCTCTTAAGGGAGAAAAATTAAAAAAGTGTCCAGTGGTTGCTGAAAATAACAGTTCAAAACCTTCCACAGTGGCGCTGGTGTAGCAAAGAGTATGAATTGAAGTGAAGAATGCAGAGTTAACCGTAGACAGAGAAAGTGCTTTATTCTTACTCTATGAGAGTTAACCCTTAAATCGATAACGGGAACCCTGGGATACACAGCTGGGATACGTTACTTACTGTTTTAAATCTGAGAATTATTTAATAACCTGAAAGATTTTTTGCGCTATAGATATATTTTTTACATATTTGAGATCAGTAGAAAAAAATAATAAGAGCTCGTACAAATAAAATCTATCCGTCAAATTCAAAATAAAATCAAGGCGACAGTATGTTGGAACAGCACGGTTAAGTTTTAATCGGATTTTTCAAAATATTTTGCTCTAACTGTTTTTTCGCTATAAATTGAAAGAATAAATGTCACATGATAGATTGCAATATTATCATATTTTGATCAGCAATCCAGAATAATAAAATTATAGGTTCAGAAAAGTGTATGTGCCCTGTGGTTCCCGTTGCCGCTGTTAACGATTACGTGTAACGGGTACCATGAGATACGCTGCCAATTTCTTGTCAAGTGGCAGCATACATTCAAAACCTTTTAAACTCATTTTGTCAATATTTTTTTGTGCTTTTTATATGTAGGTGTGGTTGCTTTAAGCACGTTTTCTTTATTTGAATTAATTAAGCATGATCTGATGATAAAAGTTGTATTTCTGACAGTGAGACTATTTAGAATCACATTATTCTTCTGTTAAAAGCTCAGGGCCCGTATTCTCTAACTCAGTGACTATCAAAAATGAAAGCCACTGACATATATGTAATATCCATTGAAGGTTTACTATGAAATGTTACTTTTTATTTCATAGTAAACCTTCAATGGATATTACATATATGTCAGTGGCTTTCATTTTTGATAGTCACTGAGTTAGAGAATACGGGCCCAGATCTACCTTCATCTACCTTCATTCGATTCTTCTTACGTAATTGAAATTTTAGGATAAAATTGCAGAAATTATTATAATGAGGCATTTATTCGATTGCATAATACATATTTAAAACTATGACAATGTGCCTCACACACTTATATTCGATGAAGTTTTCCCATCCGCTTCAACAAACAATTGAGAGGCTAACGCCCACCCTGAATGCTATACAGTCGTTTTTTTTCATCAGCTATGTAGCTATAAATTCGCTAGCTGTTATAGGGTTTACTAGGCTTAAACCAAAACAATAATAGCAAAAAAGTTAAAAAATTAAGTTGTTTTTGGATTATAACTGAACAAAAACTGCATTCAGGCATAGAGCTGTGATAGATGGAGATTTACAGGAACTTCACAAAACACATTTTGATAAGGATTTAGATTATCATTATTATTATTTTATGGTTATACGGTAATTTATCGACCTGTTGACAGTATTTGTCTGCATTATATTGGTCATTTTCAGGAAATTGAAGAAAAATATGCCCGATATCTCTATTGCCAAGAAGGAAAAAATAGGGATTATTCTATAAAATGTTAATGAGTTTATGTTTATTGGTAAGCGAGCAAAAATCGCGATACTCTCCATCAATTCCAAAACAATCAAATGCTTTTTCTTCTAATGTTTTTGTTTTATTCTATACTAAGTATTTCTTAGTCTACTCGGCAACGTACACTACGGTACCCGTGATGGAGTATCGTTCTTTCGTAGAGTAATCGGCAACGTATCCTGTGGGACCCGTAAATTTTCTCAAAAATAGAAAATCATGATTTTTTTTACCCGACTGCGGAACGCACAGGGTTATGTGTTCATCAGTCTATATACCTACATATGTTTGTATGTTCCTTGCAAGACAGCTACAGCCTAAACGCGTGGACATATTCTGATGATTCTTGCACCAGTTTGTGCCGAATATATCATTAGAGTGTCACCGAGGAAGCCAAATTTGAGAAAAAACAAAATGGCGCCCTCTAGAAGCCATAATGTAACAAATTAAAAAATAAAAGTCGATGGACTATGGCAAGTGGGGTATCGATGAAAACTTGAAAAGGTCTTGCAAAATCATAGTTAGGTTTCCTTGATCATTTTCTCATTTTAACGATCATTTAGGATTTATGAGGTTTCAAAGGTTGTATTCCTTTGTGTCACATTAAAGAAAAAACGGCTGAACCGATTTTGATAGTAATTGCACTAATAGATTTGGATTAGTCTTCCGAGTGTCACAACGGAGGCCGAATTTGAGAAAAACAAAATGGCGTCGACTAGAAGCCAATTAATAAATGAAAGTCGATAGGCTCTAAGCAAGTGGGGTATCGTTAAATAGGTCTTTTAAAATCACACCTAGGTTCCTTGAACGATTTTTCCGTTTAAATGATAATTTTAAAACTTATATCACTTATAGAAAGCTACATTATTAACAAGTAAAATAGTAAATTTTATTTCCAAACAAATTAGAGAGAAAATTGCAATAATGTTAGTAAAGTCGGAAAAAATCATCTCATCTGAGAGCTTACGTGGCGTGCGCTGCCTAAATCGTTAAAGTTATACGACAACAATGTATGGTGGAAACGTACCTCTCAAAAAGTTCAAAAAAAAGTCTGAAATACCATATAACTATCTTTTAAGGTTCACTCACAATAACCATTTTTATGATTTTCAAATTTGGTCTAAAACAGTGCTTTACTTGCGAAGGTGTTTTTACCAACATAGTATTAATCGTTATAAATATCTTACTCATCTCAAGTATTTAATTTAGAAAAAAAATTGTCCTTTACACCATTCAATTTAGATGAATATCTTATGAGATATCGTAGAAATACAGTAACCATCAACAGAAAATGACGCGGCGGGCAGCGGATAGGTAAGGGTGAAGGTGGGACGTACTCTCACTTATTACGGTAGTAACATATTATTGTAATACCAAAGCCATAACAAGTTTCAAAAAACTTGATGATTTGTAATCCTTCAATCGATCAATCAATAAATTCATCAATGCCACATGCAGCGCATATTCGACTAACATAACTTCCGACTAACATTTTTAATGTCTATTAAAATATTGGTTCCGAGTCCACTTAGCTATAAAATAAATACTACATCAATAAATACGCCCACTACGTACTAAATACGTACAAATTGTGTTTTTGAAATTACTTAAAAATACTTTTTTGCATTGTCTACGGGCATTTTCGTAAGTGGCCGACGTTCATTGCCGAGGTCTCGTGACGTCGATGCGACAGGACTCTCGAAAATTAATGAGCTAATTTTTAGGAAAAATAGCAGATAATTTACAAACTTTACGAAATTAATATTAGCATTATAACATATGCAAATTTGATGATGGTTATGGTGATCACCGCTCGTCATTACGAATAAATTAATCCGCAGCTTATTACTACTTCTTATACAAAATACTTATCTATTAGTACCTTTGGTGCTACACAGAATAGATAATAGATGCTACTTTGGGCAGATAAAACGTCGTCTGTTTACGGTAAATGCTTAACTAAAAAGTTTGAAATAAAAAGTAATTTAAAAAAACTAAAACCCGACTGCTGAATATCAAAAAGTACACAACGTGCCGCAACGAACTTGGCTAAAATGCCGAGAAAATCAGCAAGAAAGTGTTATTTTGGATGTGCGACTAATTAAATGTATGTTCAGTCATTGATTTTAATAAAAAAAATCTTCTCGGTGGAGACGCCCATAAGTCTCCACCGAGACTCAAACGATTATTGAATACCTCTGGTGTTTAAATCGTTATTTTGATTATGAGCCGCAGATAGCAATCGGGCCTGGGCCCGTATTCTCTAACTCAGTGACTATCAAAAATGAAAGCCACTGACATAGGTATATGTAATATCCATTGTAGGTTTACTATGAAATGTTACTTTTTATTTCATAGTAAACCTTCAATGGATATTACATATATGTCAGTGGCTTTCATTTTTGATAGTCACTGAGTTAGAGAATACGGGCCCTGATCATATGATTATTTTATTATTGCCATAATGCTTTTACCCAAGTAATATAATTTACAATTACCTTAAATCAATAAATCTCTAAAGTAAAATATATTAAGTAGACAGTGGGCCGCGCGGTCTACTACGCGGGTGCGCGGCACGGTGCCGCGCACCCTCGCGCCTTACTAGTATTATTCATGCTAGCAACACATTTATGTCACAAACAGTCACAAACAAAAAGTATGTTTGTTCTTAATTTTGTACAATTTTGAATTTTGAATAATATTTAGGTTTGAAATGGGTTTAAGTTCTAGATTATTAAACATTTTAATCGACCAGGTAAATTATATTTAGTAAATAAAGTCACTGATAATTTTACTTTTATTTCTTAGACACTTACCTACTCATTTGAAACTAAAGTTTTGTATGTACATGTATTTTACAGATCATAAACCATTCATTTGATAAAAATGGAATTACTAGAAATTATAAGAATATGCACATTTCTTATAAACATAAAGAAAGTATATTTACTGTGAACTTGTCATGTGATGCCATTCAGAATTTGGAAAAAAATAAATTAAAGTTTCATCACAATGAAACTGAACAAGTGGTATTTGATGTTAAAAGAGATAATTTTATAAAAAGTGTTTTACATAACATAAATGAGAAACCACATTTGACTAGTAAACCAAAGAAAATAGTGATAGATTTCAGTTCACCAAACATAGCTAAACCTTTTCATGTGGGACACTTGAGATCAACAATCATTGGTAACTTTATAGCTAACATAAATGAATATTTTAACAATGACGTAGTTAGGCTAAATTATCTCGGTGATTGGGGCACACAGTTTGGTCTCTTACAATATGGTTTAGAATCTAGAAATATTGCTATTGATGAAATGGATAATCCCATAAAACAATTATATGAAATATATGTAGAGGCAAACAAGCTCGCAGCAAGCGATGACAATATCCAGAACAAGGCTAAACAGTATTTCTCAGATATAGAACAAGGTAGAGCTAAACTGGACAACTGGAAGAAAATTCGTGCATTAACAGTCAAAGAGCTAGCTAGAGTTTACAACAGATTAGGAATCAAATTTGATGAATATCATTGGGAATCTGATTATAATGGAGAAGCTATCAAAGCTGTAATGCAAAAGTTAGAGAAACAAAATATAATCACTGCAGATGTTTCAGGGAAAAAAGTGGCACATGTAAAAGACAAAACTGTTACAGTTCTAAAAAGTGATAATTCTACTTTATACCTTTCAAGAGATATTGCAGCTTTAATGGATAGATATAGTAGATATAGATTTGATAAAATGCTTTATGTCGTAGATAATGCACAGACAGATCATTTTTCTACTGTTTTTGATATAGTCAGAAGGTTAGACAATGTTTGTGCGAAAGGCTGTGAACATATAAAATTTGGCAGGATAAAGGGTATGAGCACCAGGAGTGGTAATGTTGTATTTCTGAATGATATATTAGATGAAGCCAGAGAAAAAATGTATGAAAAACAAAAAGAATCCAAAAGTAAATATCTATACCTACTAATACTAATAATATTATAATGGATGGATGGATGGATGTTTGTTACTCAATCACACCAAAATGGCTGAATGGATCTGGATGAAATTTGGCACAGATATAGATTACAGCCTGCAATAACACATATGAGACTTTTTATCCCAGAAAATTAAAGAGTTCTAATTTCTTAAGCTACATATCCAGAATCTTTTGGTACCTACATGTGCTTGGCTCATGTGTAACAGTTTCATTTTGGATTTATGGACTAAGTTTTATGTCAATTAATATTTTATGAAGGTATTGGATATGCAGCCTAGGTAAAAATTGATTTATAATTCATGTTACAATTATTATATAATCTCTCTCAACTTGAATTTCAGACACAAGAAGTTCTGCTATTACTGAAGAAACCTGTGAAATATTGGGCACTACTGCAGTAATCATCAATGATTTAAAACAACGTAGGCAAAAGGACTATGTTTTTGATTGGGACCGAGCATTGCAGAGTGAAGGGGACAGTGGGATTAAGTTACAGTACCTACACTGTAGGTTATGGAGCTTAGAATCTAATGCTGGAGTTGTCCTTCCAAATGAATGTGATCCTAACTGTCTAAACGAAGAAGTTATAGGAGATGTTGTGAGCGAACTGGCAAGATTCGAAGATGTACTAAATAGAGCGCTTTCAGAAAATGAAGCATGCATAATAGTTAACTATTTATTTAGACTTGCAAGACATGTAAACAGAATGTTTAATGAGCTCAAAGTAAAAAATGTTGATAGTGATCTTGGTGCACAAAGGCTCCTTGTATTTCATTCTGCAAGGCTCACTATCAAAAGAGCATTGGAAGTTTTAGGAGTTAAACCCTTATATGAAATGTAGTTTTCTTTATAAGTAGTATGAATTAATATATTTTAAGTTCATTAAAATATTACAATGCAACTTGTAGTTAGCCTTTTTATTCATCTATTTGACCCGCCAATTTTAAAGTTCTACAGGTAAAATTTAATCTTAGCTCTGTGCTGTGAGTGTACAGCTTTTATTGACTTTTTGTAAGCAATACTTATATATGAGAGAATCTTACTGTATTGCTATACGTTTTATTATCCTCCCTACCGAAGGGGATGGCAGTAGATTTGGACCTTTCAATTTAATGTTGTTTTTGAGATTGTTTACAACAGCCAATACAAGCGTACTTTTACAATAAAGAATAATTTTAAAATTAGAATTTTTTATTTTGTATAGGTAGAACAAAATTATACCTTTGCTAACTAAAAACTAAATATTTGTCTATGTTGACCTAGAGACCATAGACCTAGAGACACGTCGTATTGACGAGGACCCCTCCCGATAAGGAGGGAAAATTTAAATACTTTATCAAATAATCTTGATTTACTTCTTAGTGCTGGCCCAAATGATCAATAATAACTTAGAAATCAATAGTTTAACACTTTATGAGATTTTACAGAAACAAATGTAGTAATTTAAATCAATTTTTATATTTTGACTAAGGCAAAATGTTGTTCGGGTGTTGTCGACATCTTTCGGATTGACGTCAGATCCATGTCAGTAATATTGGACCGATCCTGCGTCAAGTCGGCACTTCCGGCAATCACGTGGTATGCGCGGACCAATCACAGCGCTTTGTCTCTTTATAGGCCGACATTTTCTGAGTCTCTGACAAGCGTAGCAAAAGTTTTCATCAACAGCCGCCATTTTGCGCTGGAAAGACTGAGAAGTATTTCGGAAATTGTCGTGTAAATTTTCTGTTTTTTCTTACATCATTTATCATAAACTGTACCATTCCGTATATTTTAAAGTGTTTAGTGAAATCGTGTAGTTCGATCGTTAAAATAAGGTCCAATTAGTAGCGAAATCTGGTGATATTGTTTTCATTTATTGTGCTAGTTCCGACGGAAGATGGTGAGAGGGTCTGTGTAGCTCTTCGATTCGGAGCTTTGTAATGGCGAATACTTGAACGAGAAATTTTAATATGTGCCTTCGATGGTTCGGAGGACATCGAACGATCGGGATGTGGGTGAATTACGTTGTGATGGATGACAAATCGCTCTAAAATGTTATTTCTCAAAGATTTAAGACATAAAAGTGTTATTTGAATCGGCGGGCCGAAATATTCACGACGGCTTACGTTTAGTAAACAGAGCCATGGCCGATCATCATGTGGACGAGCCGCCTAACAAGCGGGCTAAGATGATGCGGGACCCTTTCCAGGGTTCCTCGGACACCGGAGGTCAGTATTTTTGTGATTTTCTTGAGTTTCTTGAAGTGTTCAAACCCTGCTGTCATATTACAATACTTTGATTTTTGACATTTTGCCTTCGCTCTTGTTAGCGCCGTGCAAGTTTTGCGTCGTATTATTGTTTCTTGAGCTGCAGTGATGGAATGAAACGCATAAATATCGATAACATTAGGTTTATTTCATTAATTATCAATATTTTTGTGTTATGATAAAATAAACCGATACATTTGTTACATCTTGGTCAGTATCAATAAATACGATTTCACGTCAATCAAAAAGTTTTGTAACAAGTTATTTTGTAAAATAAGAAGGAGACGATGCCAAAATAAAGAATGTAATTTTTTTCTTATTAAATAGCATACTTTGCTGATGGTTTTTCTTAAAAACATAGCAGGGTTTCAACTCCAATAGGTTTTAAAAAAAATAATCTTAATTTTCACTTCAAATCACTAAACCAGCATGAATACAGCTATAATTTTTGTAACAAAATGTTTGTTTTATACATAAACTTGATATTGACATTTGATTATTAACAATGATGGGTGACCTAGATATTTTAACTTTTGTTATTGTAACAGTCCAATACTTTCTAGTTTCTTTGTAAGTTAATAATATCATAATCTATTTAATAACTATACAATTACATGTTTAGAGTGTTGCATACCCTATGATATTTATGTGATAATAACTGTAGTATAGTATCTATGAAATAAATAAAATGAAAATCATACATTATGAGTAGCAGTAAAATAAAAAATTATGAACTAAACTGGATAAGTACAGTCCAGGCACATGCTCCTAAGCATCAATAAATTATAAGTGGCCAAGCCGAAATCCTTATCACTTACATCATAAAATACTGTTAACATTTGGAACATAATATAAATATTTATCAAGTAGTAAGTTGCTAATGCATAAGTTTTACTATTTTATTCAAGATCACACTGAATTCATATTATTTTTAAAATTTGTATTAATTTATTCAATATTTGTGCACATACCAAATGATCTTGTAATATTTATGAACTTAATACATTTGATTTAATTAAATAAAATGATTTATTTGATGTAGGACAACTTGTGCCACTTATGATAAGTCACAAGAATCTACCACCGGTTCAGAAAGACGATTCTACTGAGAAGAACAGGCAAGAAACTCAGCAGTTGCTTGTTTAACGATTTTCGCACTTTTTCCTATACTTGTGCTGTTAGACCTTGCTTCTTGCCAAAATTCATTCATTCTTGGTCAATGTGAAGTACCCTTTAAGTTTTGATTTATTGGCAAGTATCAAAATATGTGGCATAAACGGCTGTATTTTTTGATTGTATTGACTTAGAAACTTGATTCTTTCACAGGTCCAAGGGACCATGGAACTATGTATTTGATAATAATTTCAACTTGATACATCCACACATTCCCTTGAAAAAAGTGGTTGACAGACAGAAGGACAACAAAGTGATCCTATGAGGGTTCCTTTTTTCCTCTTGAGGAACTCTAAAAGTCTTTAAATGTATGAACTATATTTAATCTTAAACCTTGTGTAAAACTGGACAGATATAATTTAACATTTAAAGAAACCCTGTCTAAATCAGTATGCAATATATTTTGTAATATTAATGTGTTCCTATAGCATTGAATTGAGTGTGATTAAACTTTTATTGTTTTAACTTATAAGAAGGTTTCTGACATAGTATCATGAACATAAAAAAGGTGGTGTGTTTCTCTCATAAACAGTGATCATGATTATATTATCAATGTAATCTTAATATGCAAAAGCCACTAAATCCCACTAGGATGGGATTTGTAATTTAAAGAATTTGATTATTATCCTTGGTTTCCTATCACAGTCATTATAGGCAGAACATGGTAAAAAAATTATAAGAGAAAACTTGCAGGTACATGGTAAATGCAGGATCATAATCCCATAATACAGGAATTCTGCAGTTTTATCCTTACTAATGATAGATAATGTTTCAGATCGTTCACCCCAAATTGCAATACCTATTCTAATCACTGGTAATAATTAGGTATTTCAACTCATTCAGGGCATTAAGACTAGCCCTTTATAAAGTGCAATATGGTTATTTAAATAATACTTATTTAAAAGTTATTAAGTTTAATTTTATTCATTTGGTATACTAACAATTTATTATACAGGAATTCTGCAGTTTTATCCTTACTAATGATAGATAATGTTTCAGATCGTTCACCCCAAATTGCAATACCTATTCTAATCACTGGTAATAATTAGGTATTTCAACTCATTCAGGGCATTAAGACTAGCCCTTTATAAAGTGCAATATGGTTATTTAAATAATACTTATTTAAAAGTTATTAAGTTTAATTTTATTCATTTGGTATACTAACAATTTATTATACATGAATAAAAAACACTTAATCTAAAAAATACAAGTAAAGTGATTACTTATACGAAACACTGACTAAACAAATGCAACACTTGCAATAGAGGGCTAAGATTACAGATTTTAGTAAAGAGAATATTAAGAATAGAGTCCCAACTTACTAGCTATTTAACTCTGTAGAAGAATTGATATTAAATCTAAGGTTTCTTTAGATTCTGGGTTCTCAAACCTTGACATGTTCGACCTGGAGAAAGATCTTCCGGATGAGTTGATGGGTTCCTGGGGAGAACAGCCCGGTGTGGCGGGGCCCAAGCCCCCGGCGCAGGGGCCGGGCCCCGGGGGACAAATGGCCCAACAGCAGCTGAATGGGGACGACCCCACGGCTGCCATGCAGAGACAAATAAACAATCATCTCATACAACAAGTGAGTATCTGGGACTGATGGAATTAGAAAATTCAGATTCAGATTCAGATTCAGATTTATTTAAATTTGAAATTGCAATTTTTGTACCAATTTTTTTTATGGCTTAACTTTTGCATCAATTTGGGAAGAAAATCTATAATTATTATAATTTAATAAAATATGTAAAAAGTAGAGACCTGAATATTATTGTGTTCCAATTTTAAGAAAACAGATTTTTCATTACTTTAAGTAATTTACTTCTGTTTTTGTGATACCTTGAATATGAAAATTAATTATTCCGTTTTTAACTTTTAAATCTCAAATTTTTTTTTAAGAATAACCTATACTAATGATGTTATGTCGTTTGCGGGTCTTTTCACAGGGCAACAAGAGTGGCTTAGTTGGCCACAACAATCCGTTAGGGTTAAGTCTAGGCAGTAAGAGTCCTAACCTACAGTCGCCGCCCAATGTGTCCGTCTCCAAGGATCTGATGGGCGGCATGCATCAGCAACTTATACCAAATACAAGCCATCAAAATCAATTGCATTCATCCATGCCAATGAGCTCCATTCAAGGTTAGTATCTTTTTTAATCCATACTAATGTTATACATGCGAAAACTGTTGTCGCGATGTCTTTGTCTGCTACCTTAATTGCAAAAGTGTCTGTCTGTTTGTCTGCTACCTTACACACTTTCATGGCCATAAAATACATATAAATTATACATATAAACATATATAAAACATATTTAATTGCTGGTGATTAGCAAGGGCTACTCCTTATATCATTTATTAAATCTACTGTTTCCTTGGGACTTCAAAAAATCTAAAACCATGCACGTGAAGTCGAAGGGTCCATTGCCTCAGCAGTCTGGTGTAGCAAAACGACACAGACTACTACCCAGAATAAGCTTGGCAGCCTTCAAAGAACCGCCTGCCTGCTTATTACTGGAGCTATGAACACATCGCCAGGAGCAGCCCTGGAAGCTCTTCTAAATTTACCTCCTCTCCACATATTTCTGAGGAAGGAGGCGAGAATGAGTTTATACAGGATCACCTGCCAAAGGAAGGAAAACTGGATCTCCCGGGCACTGAGGGACTTTCATAACTCGTTGCTTGAGATCCCGGTTTTAGGAATGCCATCCGATATGATGGCCCCTAAACACTACTTCCAAAGGCCCTATAAGGTAGAAATTCCGGATAGGGATGACTGGCTAAACAACAGAATCACTTGGCCATCGGGCAGCATCAAATGGTACACCGATGGCTCGAAGTCGGGCAAGGACGTAGGTTGTGGAATTTATGGAGAGAAACCCCGGGTTAAGCTCTACCATAACCTGGGAGTCTACTCATCCATATTCCAAGCGGAGGTTTACGCCATAATAATTTGTGCGGAAACTATCCTGCAGGAGAACTACGGCAACAAAACTATTTACATCCACTCGGATAGCCAGGCAGCTCTATCAGCCTTATCGTCAGAGGTAATTACCTCCAGACTGGTTGACTGCTGCAGGGACACACTAACCACCCTGGCCCGTAGCAACAAGGTGGTTCTTCGCTGGGTTCCAGGGCATATGGGTATAGCCGGCAATGAAAACGCCGATACCCTGGCTAAAACGGGCGCTAAGGTAAGGCAGATCGGACCAGAGCCGGTCTGCGGTATACCTAAAAGCCTGGTGCAGCTCACCCTGCTAACCTACTGCTTCTATGAAACACTCACTCGTTGGAGAAACTTACGTGGTCTAAACCATTCAAAGGCGCTAGTCAGAACCTTCAATAAGAAGGCCGCCTCCGAGGCGCTAGCGCTCAGCAGGAAAAACCTACGCATTTTAGCACGAGCTTTAACAGGTCACTGCGGTCTTAACAGACACATGTTTAACCTTAAGCTTAGGGACACGGATATCTGCAGACTATGCCAGGAATCCTGTGAGACTCCGATGCATATTATCTGCCAATGTCCCGCTCTAATGCATAAACGAAGCATCCATCTGGGCAAACATATTATTAACCCAGAGGATGCTTCCCGTATTCCAGTCAAGAAAATGCTGCTGTTCCTGACTGAAGCAGACATTGGCGAGGAAATTTAAAAATGGAGGTCATATCACAATAGATCGGAAACGGTCGCAGTGATACAGGACATAAGGGACTGAAACCTCAAAAGGAAAAGAAGAAGAAGAAGAAGGGTTCATTTAATAGATTATTATTCTTTAAAAATATCAGTGCAACATGTTGGTACAAAAAAACCTTATAACCACATCATAAGTGATGTGATTGATGAGTTCCTGTTATTTTATATTACCATTCACATTGTGTTTTACAATTAAAAATACACAAAACTGACAACTATTCAACGAGGTATCAGTTGACACTTGCTAGTAATCGGTTTTTATTTTCAAATGCTTTCCGTGTCCAGGGCTTCTTTTTTTGTTCAATATTTAAATATATGTAGTTAGTTGGTGGAACACATACATTTACAGCTCTTATAATTAAATTTATAAAAGCTTTAACACACAATTCTAAGCGTAATGGGGTAAGGGATTGTAAAGATCGCCACTGACGGTAAGTCAGTTAAATAGATGGACACCAAAATGTTTGTCCACTTACGGCATCAGTCCAAATAACTTCATGTCTTGACAGAGCCTCCTAGAATTTGCACACTCTCGGTCTGCGCGGCTTGATGCCATGGCGCAAGGATTTCTGTGAAATGTCACGTTCAAATGTCATGACACCAAATGACTTAAAGTTGTGGATTATGATTGATGGGCCAGAAATTTAGCTTACAAATCTCACACTTACGTTCGCATTTTGGCTGTATATCTTACAATATACGTGTATCATATTTGTCAAATGACTTATTGTCAATAACTCAATAGCAAGCTTAAACTGGGAGACAGACTAGTCGAAACTATAATATGGGTTCCTTGTTTTCTACAGAACCCTAAAAATATAAGTGTAAAATGCAGTCATTTGCAAAAAAATTATTTCAGAGCTCTTGTGCCTTTAAAACAATAGCTAATGGTCTCGGGTTCTTATTTCTGATACATGACTCTCTGAATCGTCCATTTTCGCACCTCCAACTGACATTGATCGATCATTGGCGACTTAAAACAACTCCGGATCGGACATCCGAGATGCTTTGTTTGATTTGCCGTAAAATACATCGTAAAGGCCTATGAACTGTATTCCTCGTTTTATTAACTCGATACGAGCTCACCTTACACAACTGTCAATAATCTGTTACAATAGAGCAAATTACTGAGCAAACTGCCACTCAACTGGCTTGCGAAGCTGAAGTGGCTGGTTGCATAGTTCGAAGAACCGATAGACGATAGGGTTCCAAGGTCATTCTTCATCACGGGATCCTTGAAATGGGAGTTCAACTGCGTGAGGGATTTGATTATAGCATGTACCCCGGGCGTTCGGTCGGTCGGAAAAGCCAAAATATATGGCGTTCTATGAGCGCTCGATACGCTTGCTATATCAAGTCCCTGACTGTAAGTTTATATTAACTAATAAACTTAAAATTAAAGTGTACTTGTAAGTCGTATAGTGACGCCATTTTGTGATGAGCTAAAAGCAGTATGTTCCGGCCACAGGTGGCATGAACGTGGCGAACGTGGGCAATATGGTGGTTACGAATAGCAACATGTCAGGGCCTGGTATGCTGGGCGGCGGCATCATCAACAACGTGAACAAGCAGCTGCCCGCGCTCATGGCCAACAGCCACCACCCGCACGGCGCCCACGGCGCGCCGCAGCACCATCCGCACGCGCAGGTACGTGGCTGGCTCTGCACAGAGCACACACGACGTATGACTCGTGACTCGTGAGCACAACTTGCATTATCAACAACGTGAACGAGCTGCCCACGCTCATGGTAACATATTTCAGATCAAAATAGATGGTCTCCAGTCCTCACTATGCAACATGCAATATGACATGGATAATGGTACACAATGGATCTCTAACTTCACTGTTTTGTGGTATTTGTTAATCAACAAACTAGAAATGTTTCTCAAAATGTGCATTCATGGCCATTCCAATTTGCAGCTTCACAAAGAGTTCGTTCACCTTTTGAAATTCGTCACTTTACTATTTTCAAATAATTTTACACAAGTCTAGTTCCAGTGGGATTTTGTTTCTGCTATATTAAAAATATTGAGAAGATGTGATTTCGATTGGCCACGCCCATCTTAATTCAGTAATTTTAACCCAAATTATTAATATCTGATCGGCCACGCCCATTTTCACCTTAAAATGAACAGCAGAGTGCAATTACAACCTCTTGGAATTGGACAAGTTTTATGTCATGACATGTCTCTCTAAGCCCTAATCGGACTAGCAGGCGAAGATTAAAAGAAAACATGTTTACAGGCAATGCAGAACGGGCCTCTCGCGGGGAGAGTTGGGGGCGTCGGTGGAGTGGGCGTAGGCGTTGGCGTGGGCGTGGGCATGCAAGCGCCCATGCGCACGGGGCTTACTCACGGGGCGCACGCGGTTCACGGCGCGCACGCGGGGCACGGCCACACGCGAATGGTCGCGCCTGGCGGAGGCGGACATCCTCTAGCGCCGTACCACCCCGCATACGGTCAACCAGCGGCGGGCGGGGCGGCGCAGCGGGCGGCGGGTGTAAGGTTCGGGCCGCCGCCTGAGGCGGGGGGCGGGGCGGCGCAGGCTGTGCCGCCCGCACCCTCCCCGCAAACACCGGGCGCGCCATCTGGCGGACAGGTATTGTAACTTTTCTTAAATAAATAAAGATGACTAATATTATAAATGCGAAAGTGTGTTTGTTTGTTGGTTTATTAGTTTGTTGGTTTGTCCTTCAATCACGCCGCAACGGAGCAACGGTTTGACGTGATTTTTGGCATGGGTACAGTTGAGGACCTGGAGAGTGACATAGGCATACTTTTTATCCCGGATAATGATGGAGTTCCCGCGGGAATCAAAAAAACAAACCACGCGGACGAAGTCGCGGGCATCAGCTAGTTTTTTATTATTGCACTATCAATTGCACTCAAAATATTGGAACTGAAATGTATGCGACCCATGACGCTTTTTTTTAAATCCGTGTAGTAACACCATACATTGACACGATTAGTTGCAAAGCCTAGTGCTGGGCTTTTTCAAAGGTGTTCATTCCATTATTTTTTTTCTACCCGCGTTTTTCTTACAGTCTGGATGTAAACAGTAAGGATGTTTCCAATGTTAATTTTTTTTTCTTGATGATTGTTAAATACAGTTGCTTCGAAAAATACGTAAAATCTACGCCTATTAACTATGATGGGCCTTTCAGATGTCACAAATTGTCGGAACGAAGTTCCTTATGGGACGATGCGTAGGGGTACCCTAGCCGGCAAAAAACGTCCGTAACGAAAATGCATGGAGTAAGATTTTTTTTACGAAGACAAAAGGTCTTAAATATAAATATACTACATTCGAAATTAAACTTTAATACTGATATAGCACGCATATCGTCCCATCCCTAAACTAGTTCACTTCGTGAAGTATATTCGTCATAGGCTCCGTGTGCCCAAACGTATTCTGATAGCCACGCCCCGTGCTTCTCCGAATCGGGTGCCTACCCCGGCGCGCAGGCAATTCCTAGTTTTAAGAGCAGTTCCCTACAACCCGCGATTGGGTTCAGTCGTGTCGGAAATTTAAGGTCTCCTGCTCCAGACCTTTACGTTTTGTACCTTAGTTAAGTTCTCTTGTGTATTTATGTCTTAATTGAGTTAATACCCAGTGAATTATAAGCATCTTTGTGACCACACGAGTGTTTTGTCTATAAGTTCCCCTATAAATGGCGCCCAACGTGGGGCCTAGACTCACAGTGGACCTATATACTAACTATTTTAGTAAATTAAAATACATTTTGAACCTAGTGAAGTGCCGTGATTTGTGGTTACGTCAATTACGTCGTGTACACACTCCACATATTAACACACAGTAGGTATTGTGTGTCCGCGGTAAGTTTTCCAAAATTATTATTCGATTATCTGCAAGGAACTGAACTTTTGGTGTTATCGTACGTAAAGACACTTGTGTGGTGAAGAACTTTAAAGAACTTTTCATGACTTGTGTTAAAGTACCAGATACTTTTGTTAGTGGAAGTCTTTTATAGAACTTTTCATAACTTTCGTGATAACGTACAATAACTTTTATGAACTTTCATAACTTTTATTACCTTGGTACAAACTTGGTGTTAAGGGCTCCACAGACTGTTAAGCATAGTTGTTCGAATCGGTTCGTGTTTTAACCGCGATATTTACAAATCATAATGCCGCGAACACGTAGAGCGGGACTTGGAAGATCTACTTCCGACGAGTCCGTTGTGGGCGATAGCATGCCGCATGCTGGCGACTCGCCGCGTGCTGCCGCTGACGCGCCGACACCTGGCAGTGATGGCGCGACGACGTCTACTCCTATCGTGATGTCCGATCAACAACTTCAGCTTATTCTACAGCATGTGATGCGCGCTCAGAGTGTGAGCGTGTCACCTTTACCCACACCAGCGACTTCGGGGAACTTCACGAAATGTACAGCACGTTTCGATGGTGCTAAACAGAGCGACGTGCTAGCATTTTTAGACGCAGTAGAAACTTACAAAGAATGTGTCTTAGTGGACGACGGAAACGCGGTGCGCGGGTTATCTATGCTTTTAACCGGAATTGCCGCTACGTGGTGGAAGGGAGTGAAGCAGTCCGTGAACACGTGGGAAGAGGCAGTTGAGCTGCTTAAACAGACATTCGGCCCTCGTCTTCCACCACACCGGGTGTACCGTGAGTTGTTTAAGAAAGAGCAACGAGAAGAGTCGACGGACGTTTTCGTGTGTAAAGCGCGCGCTCTTCTTGCGCAGTTGCCCTCAGACACATTAAGCAGTGATGTTCAACTAGATATGGTTTACGGGCTATTAAACCGGCGGATTCGTGAGAAAGTAGCACGAAGCGCTTTCACCAGTTTTATGGAACTTCTTCAGGAAGCGCGACGCATTGAAGACCTGTATGATGAAGGGCGTCATGTAACAGTTCCAGCAGTTAAAGAGGTGGCTTATGAGACGGCGTCGAAGGGTTCTTCGGGTTCACCATTGTCGTCTTCGTCTCCGACGATCCTGCCTAAGCGAAAACGTGATAAGTGCGGATATTGTAAGATGTTTTCCCACACTATAAATAATTGCCCTCGTCTGAAGAAAAGAGAGGAAACCAGGGCAGTTGAGGAAGCTGGGTCTAATAGTGATAAACCCACAATCACGTGTTTCGGGTGCGGGGCGCCGGGTGTAATCAGATCTAACTGCGGGACCTGCAAGGAGAGGCGGACGGCTGCGGAAACGCCTTCCTCTTCCGCGTTCCAGTCAGTGACGGTGGACAACGTTCGTTTAAATCCACGAGTGAGACCGATTTTTGACGTGGAAGTGTTTGGTGCAGTAGGTACTGCGTTAGTAGACACTGGTGCAAAGCAATCGGTAGCAAGTGTTAGTTTAACCAATCATTTGTGTAATAACGGGCAAATGTTTCAATCAGTGGAGACTGAATTAAAATTTGCGGACGGAACTAGGCGTGTAGAGACTGTAAAAACGGCTTTGGTAAATCTAAAAGTACGGGGCGTGGAGATCGAGACGCTTTTTGTGGTTTTACCCGGGGCTACCGAATCGTTGTTAGGGATGAACTTTATCCAGGACGCTGGTTTGGCACTAGATTTCAACAAAAATTGCTTTACTTTGCGTGCTACCGGACCTGAATGCGAGTTTAGCCTTCAGTATGAATGTGATGATCGGGCTATAATTAGCTCTGCGATTGGTCTCCGCGAGTGTGAGGGTGCTTTCCTGTCCCACGTCGAAAAAGAGCAGCTGGCCGCACTCCTTAATGAAAATGAAGATATCTTCCAACCAGGGGGAGATCCTACTCCTTTTGCAGTTCACCGAATAGATACTGGCGAAGCGGCGCCCGTTTCTACACCGCCGTATCGAGTGACGCCGATCAAAAAAGAGATGATTCGGGCGGAAATAGATAAGATGTTAGAAGAGGATATAATAGAAGAAGCTGAATCCGAATGGACCTCGCCCGTAGTACTAGTACCTAAGAAGAACGGTGAGATTCGGTTCTGCGTCGATTATCGGAAATTGAACGCAGTAACGCGAACGGATAAATATCCGCTACCGTTAATCGATGAAATTATATCTTCAACCAAACCTAACTGTATAATGTCCACCATAGATTTGAAATCCGGATATTGGCAAGTAGAGGTCGCACCAGAGGACAGACACAAGACTGCATTTGTAACCCCTTTTGGTACTTTCCAGTTTCGACGCATGCCCTTTGGTCTGAAGAATTCTCCGTCGACTTTTCAAAGGCTAATGGATCGTTTTCGGGCCGGTCTAAAAGAAATGACGGTGGTAGCCTATCTTGATGACATCCTTGTGATCTCCAATGACTTAGAGTCCCACCTTAGCGATTTGAATCGAGTATTCGATCGCTTACGTCAGTTTAAACTTAAAGCAAATAGAGACAAATGTGTATTCGCCAGAGAGAGTGTGGTATATTTGGGACATGTGATCACGGCTCAAGGTATCGAACCTGATCCCATGAAAGTTCAAGCCGTGTTGGACATGGCACCTCCCACCAAGTTGAAGGAGTTAAGAACTTTCTTGCAAACATGTGCATGGTTCCGCAAGTTCATTCCAGGATTTTCTGGTATAGCACGTGCGCTGACCGATTTGACAAAAAAGGATAGGCCTTGGAAATGGGGGGAGAGAGAAGCGCAGGCCTTTGAGGAACTAAAGCGTAGGCTTGCTACCACCCCTATTTTGCGTCAACCAGACTTCAACCAACCTTTTGTCCTACGCACCGACGCCAGTGCGTATGCGCTTGGTGCAGTCCTTTTGCAGGGTCCAGAGCCGAAAGAGGAATTACCGATAGAATATGCCAGTAGATTACTGACGTCGACCGAGCGTAACTACAGTACTACTGAAAGAGAAGCGCTGGCTGTGGTGTGGGCCCTGGATAAATTTCGTGGATACCTGGAAGGAGCCCAGGTCCGGGTTGCAACAGACCATCAGCCATTAAGGTGGCTGTTCTCCCTGAAGACTCCAAGCGGACGCCTGGCCCGTTGGGCTTTGAAGATCCAAGCTTTTAACCTGGAGGTAGAGTACACTCCAGGTAAAGCCAATGTGGTAGCGGATACACTAAGTCGCCCCGTGTGTCAATCGGCACTAGATGCAGATCCTACCTGTGACATATGTCCAATTTCTGTGGATCTACCACATCGGAGCTCTGAGGAGATTCGTTTAGCTCAGTTAGCAGACACCGAAATTAAGAAAATACTTGATGATTTTGAGGATAACGACGCAGCGATTAGGTGGAGTGATCGGGGATATTACCTTAATCAGGGAGTGCTCTTTCGTTTCGATCCGGATGGCGAATCTGAAGAGCCACAGCTAGTAGTGCCAGAGTCCATGTGCGAAGAACTTATGAAGGAGATCCATGATGCGCCTACTGCAGGACATTTGGGATTAGAGCGCACCTTGAAAAAGGCCAAAGAGAGGTACTTTTTCCCTAATATGCGGCAATATGTAGCTAAGTATCTCAAATCTTGCGAACTTTGTCAAAAATTCAAGCCGGCCAACCTCAAACCTGCGGGACTGCTGCAAACCCCTGTTCAGCATCAAAGGTTCGAAGTTATTGCAATAGATCTATTTGGCCCTCTTCCGGAAGGAAGTAAAGGAGAGAGATGGATTTTTTTGATAGAGGACACTGCGAGCCGATGGGTAGAACTATTCCCTCTATCTGAAGCAACCTCGGAAAACTGTGCCAAAATACTTATCGAGGAAATATTCATGAGATACGGATTTTGTCGCCGTGTACTCTCAGACAATGGGGTGCAATTTGTATCGGCAGTGATGCAGAAAGCGATGCATGTACTTGGGGTTAAGCAAACCCTGACCCCAGTTTATCACCCGGAGGCGAATCCTGCTGAGAGGAAAAACCGCGAGATGAAGCAGATGCTAGCTATGTTGATAGATCCAGAACATCGACGCTGGCCAGAAGTTTTACCCGCTGTGCGGTTTGCGTTGAATACTGCGCCAAATCAAGGCACTGGTCGCTCTGCGGCGTTCCTTACATTTGCGCGTGACTTCCGTTCTCCGGTGGACATAGCACACGATTTGCGAGCAGTGGTGGATTCCCAAAATTACGTGCCATTGATAACACCGTACTTACGGACCTTCGTGGAAAATCTTCAAGAGGTCAAATGGCGCCTCGAACACCAGCAGGATACTCGAAAAGATACAGGTGACAGAAGTCGCCGTAGTGGACGTGTTTATCAGGAGGGTGATCTCGTGCTCGTGGAGAACAATCGTCCCAGTCAGGCAGCAAAAGGATTTACCAACAAATTCGCACCTCGAAGAGAGGGTCCCTATCGCATCAGCAAGGTAATGTCCGCCACCACTTATGAAGTGGCTGATAAAAATGGCGTTTCGAAAGGCAAATACCACGCTAGTCTACTGACACCATACGAAGGTCAGGATCCGGTAGTGGAATGCAGGAGAAGGGGAAGACCGCGTAAGAAACCTGGTGCCAAGTCAGCTCCTCGAGCTTAGCTCTAGGGTGTGGGCTCCCTCTTCATCACTGGTTGCCAAGCCACAATCGGGACGTAGTTGCGGCTTGGAGGGGGAGGATATAGCACGCATATCGTCCCATCCCTAAACTAGTTCACTTCGTGAAGTATATTCGTCATAGGCTCCGTGTGCCCAAACGTATTCTGATAGCCACGCCCCGTGCTTCTCCGAATCGGGTGCCTACCCCGGCGCGCAGGCAATTCCTAGTTTTAAGAGCAGTTCCCTACAACCCGCGATTGGGTTCAGTCGTGTCGGAAATTTAAGGTCTCCTGCTCCAGACCTTTACGTTTTGTACCTTAGTTAAGTTCTCTTGTGTATTTATGTCTTAATTGAGTTAATACCCAGTGAATTATAAGCATCTTTGTGACCACACGAGTGTTTTGTCTATAAGTTCCCCTATACTTTATTGTTTATTGACTGCCTCGGTGGTTAGCATAGTCGACTGCGGATCACGAGGTCCTGGGTTCGATTCCCGGTCGGGCATAAAAGTAAGGTATTGGGTTTTTCAATTAAGAAATTCTCAGTGGCAGCGCGGAGTTGGAAGTTGGCGGTGTTTTTCACCCCCGTGCCTCGGAGAGCACGTTAAGCCGTCGGTCCAGGTTATTATCACTAACATGATAATAATCGTTAAAGCCCGCCAACCCGCATTGGAGCAGCGTGGTGGGTCTAAGCTCTAATTCCCGCTCTCCTATGAGAGTGGAGGCCTGTGCCCAGCAGTGGGACGTTAATAGGCTGTAGTGATGATGATGATGACTTTATTGTTAAGGTAATTAATTAGGTATTTTAATTAAAATATAAACCTTAACACTAAAGCTTATTTTTTATTTAAAAAATAGGAAAAAAAATAGTTTTCACTTCTATCAGCAGTCCCCATGACTCCCAATTTTTGTTGGCAGTCATTTTTGACTACTTTACAAAATTATCTTAACAATTTTATTTTATTCACAATGATTCATAAAAATATATTTAAGTTTAATTTCGAATTTAGTATATTTATGTTTAAGACCTTTTGTCTTCGTAACAACGCTAACATGTCGGCGCAAGTCGATGACGCCGAAAAAATCCACATTTTTACCTCCTACCAAAAAGTGCTCAACGCGGCTAAAGAAGTTTTCACTTCAAAAATCATAATAAAAAATTTATACCTGAATAATTATTTTCTTTTTACCTCAACTAGAAGTTGAAATTAATATTTATAGTAAAAGCTCCATTTTCGCGCTTCCCTCATTCGCGTTTTCACTATTCGCGGAGAAAAGAAAATGCGACCTAATTTCTATATTCGCGGCTAAAGAATTCTTTATTCGCGGATATAATCGGTACATCGGTACATTACAATATATTAATAAAAAGGATTCCAATAGGTGTCCAACCCAATATCCTTTGGAAACACGTCGTCAAATGGACTAATAAAAAGTAAAATAGGTAGGTACATAGACTTTATTACAACTATGCCTAAAGTATGTTGTTAAATGATATCGCCGCTGTATTGGTTCGGCCTTTGTCATAAGATGCCTTTGCCGCGGCTTTTAAATTACAAAATTCTTTAAACCCATTGCGTAAGCTTGAACAGAATAATTAATCAATATGGTCAAAAACTTCAATTAAATTGATTTTGTCACCTAGGAACGTATCCCCTATAATCCCATAAATTACCGTTATAAATACGTAATACCGTAATTACCGTATATAAATTACCGATCCATATTCACGGTTTCTGTATTCGCGGCATATTAACGGAACGTATACCCCGCGAATAAAGAGTTTTTTTACTGTATATAATAAGGAACTTCGTTCCTATCTGGTGTCCCACGACACCACACGTTTTTTTTGACCAAACAAGACAAGCGACATTGAGAATAATTAATTGCCTTGTTTATACTCTTGTTGGCCAACTTATTCACCATTTTCTTCAGTTTTTTCACTTTCAGTTGGTTGTTCATGTCGAACAGCCGACCACACTCTAATGTCATATAGCCATAACCAACGGCGGCATTTGTGACTGATAAAAGTGGCACTTATAAAAAGTGAAGTTTAGGTTATTTTTATCAATAAACTAACCAACAATTCTGTGATGTCAATTCACTATTAGCAAGTGTCGATCACTTGTAAAAAACTTTGTCCCGACAGTTTGTGACGTCCTTTGTAAGGGTAATATTTTCGTGTTATAATGTCGATTGATTCTGTACGGGGTGCAGTCGCAGCCGCAAGCAGCGACGCAGGGCGCGGCGGGCGCGCCGCCAGCGCAGGGCTCGGGCTCCATCGCCGACCCCGAGAAGCGGAAGCTGATCCAGCAGCAACTAGTGCTGCTGCTGCACGCGCACAAGTGCCAGCGCCGCGAGTCGCAGTCCAACGGCGAGACGTGGCAGTGCACGCTGCCGCACTGCAAGACCATGAAGACTGTGCTCAACCACATGATGTCCTGTCAGGTGAGTCACAGGCCGAGAGGCGCGAGCTGATCCAGCAGCGACTGGTGCTGCTGCTGCACGCGCACAAATGCCAGCGCCGCGAGTCGCAGTCCAACAGCGGAGATCATTAAAGTACTTATAATCTGTCCACCCATTTATTTTACTTTTGACATAAGCACGCCTATGAAGTTTCGTAACTATTGACAGGCAAAAAAGTTTATAAAACAATAAAAATGTTGAGAAAAAATAAAATATCAATGTGTTTGATAATTTGGTACTTCTTCATAAATAAATTCGATTCTTATCAAAATCGAATCGGTAACGCATTAGGACATCATTGACTCGAGCTGCCAAAAGTTAAATAAATGATTGTACTGAGAATAGTTATAACTTTCAAATTATAGTTTTTTTCGAAATAGCATTTCTTAGAACTCATAATTCAGTATGAAGGGGAGTTCAATGTCCATACAGTGGTGGACCACCCGTGAACAGACAAATATCTATTAATGCTATATTATGCTTTGTCCAACGATTTATTTTATTTTTGGTATATGCACGTCTATGAAGTGTCATAATTATTGACAGGCAACCATCGACAAAAAAAATGCAATACTCCATAGACGCATATCGTATTTTCCAATAGTGAAGCGACGTGCCATTTTATCCGATATTTCGTAACTCGTATACTCATCTAGTAATTACAAGTAAGACATTCCTTTTCAAAATAGTCACGGAGCTTCAACACTAGCTTTCTTGATAGTCTTTTAAGCACCATAATCTTTGGCGATGGATGGTTTCTATGACCTGACGGATTTATGTAAATTTAGTGTACTGTTGTATATACATGATTTATTTTAATACATACTTTAATATACTTAGTCATTTGAACGCTTGGGTATGTTTATAAAACAATAAAAAAATGTTGAGCAAAGGTAAATATCAATGTGTCAAATCGATTAAAACTTCTTCATAAATAAAGTCGATTGTTTTCAAAAATCGAATTAGTAACGCGTTAGAACATTATTGACTCCATCTGCCAAAAGTAAAATAATTGGACAGAGTTTAAATTAGTTTTTGTATTATATTAAATGTTTTATAATGAAAATCAGTTAGGTAGCTGCCATGCTAATAAAATTTGAAATATACCACTTTTTATAATCATTAGTATTGCCAATTCAGGCAATAAATGCATTTATTATAGTGTGAATCATCACACCACTGTCAATTTTTAGGGTTCCGTACCCAAAGGGTAAAAACGGGACCCTATTACTAAGACTCCGCTGTCTGTCTGTCTGTCTGTCTGTCTGTCTGTCTGTCTGTCTGTCTGTCTGTCTGCAGGCTGTATCTCATAGACCGTGATAGCTAGAAAGCTGAAATTTTCACAAATGACGTATTTCCGTTGCCGCTATAACAACAAATACTAAAAATTAAAAAAGAATATATATTAAGGGGCGTCCCCATACAATAAACGTGTTTTTTTCGTATTTTTTTGCTCAATATTAAAAACGGTAACAGGTAGACGGTTCAAATTTTCACAGAATATTAACTTGTATATTACCTTTTAAAATAAATAATTAAATATCAATAAAGTAAATATTAAAGGGGGGCTCCCATACAACAAACGTATTTTTTTGATATTAACAGTAAACCTCTACAAACAAAGTTAGTTTTGCGGTTCATTAACAAAGGTAATTATACCTACTTCTTGAGTACGGAACCCTCGGTGCGCGAGTCCGACTCACACTTGGCCGGTTTTTTAATATTATTTTTTACCTATTTTTATATCTAAATAAATTGGTTTTGTTAGGTAATGTGAATCAATAGGTTTTTTTACATAAACTCAGTATCGAAAACAGTGCATGAGTATCGATTCGAAATTAATTATAACTAGGAACAGGCAGAACCTTTAGTATGTGGTCTGTGACTTGTAACAGTAAAACTTTGATGGTAACCATTTATTATTTAAAAATTATATTATTATGGGACGACGCGGAGGAAAAAACGTCCGTAACGAAAATGCGAGGAGTAAGATTTCTATGTATAGTTTATTCGAATTTAAACCTTAACACTAAAGCATTATGAATATAACAGAATGTAGTATATTTATATTTAAGACCTTTTGTCTTCGTAACAACGCGAGCATGGCAAGATTTTTATGTATAGTTTTTGCGAAATCCTTAACACTAAAGCATAAAAGTTTAATTTCGAATGAAGTATATTTATATTTAAGACCTTTTTGTCTTTCTTTTTACCTCGATTAGAACTTAATAATATTTATGTAGAAAGGAACTTCGTTCCTAGCTGGTGTACAATCTGAATCTTCACCTTCAATAAACCCTTTTGGACTGTCCAGGGACTTGCCCAAACATGGGAGATCTACTTTAGAAAATGCTTATAGCTGAATTACACTGTAATTTTTTTTGTACCCAATATGATAGTATGTACTACTAATAAATCTTCGCCTTTGGGTAGTAAGTAAGTTATTTAACCTCCATTTTCTTGATAGGCGGGGAAGAACTGTGCGGTACCCCACTGTTCATCGTCGAGACAAATCATCAACCATTGGAAGCATTGCAACAAACATGACTGTCCCGTCTGCTTACCTCTCAAACAAGCGGACCGGACTAGAACAAACACTATGAACCGTGAGTTAATTTAATTTTGTTTCTACCTCATCGTTTCTCAAACTTTATGGCTCGGAAACCACATAACCCATTATTAGGATTTTGCAGCTAGACAAAATGACAGGAAAGTGTAAAGTTTTCAGCTCTAAAGTAATTATGTTAATTGATATTTATTATTTGTTTACTTTTTTTTCAAATATTATGCTGCTCTTTAGGTGGGTTGTTTGCGACCTACAAGTTGAGAAAGGATGTTTTTGGGTCAAATATTTGTTCTAACTTACTAATCTGTTTATATGTCGGTTGCTTTTGTGTTAACTTGACTTTTATGTAATGGTCCATTTTTTGTATTGTACTAATAATATTTACGGCGAAAAGTAGTAGGGGTTGTTTTGAAGCATTTTCATTTTCACATATTGCAATTTTGATTCATAATACACCAAACATAACTTATGGGTTCGATATATATATGGGTAGTTATATTTACTTAAACGTTTGTATTACTAAATATGTTGGCAACACTGTATTGTATATCTAAAATAGAAACTTAGTTCGTTTGTGACATAACAGCTCGATTTCGCTATCAATGCCTAAATTTTAGGGAACACCTAAAACCTAAATTACATTACTGTTTTCTCGTACGATAACTGTCAACTTATGGGCGGTATCCCTAAAATTTAAGAAGCATTGTCGGCGAAAACACATACATGTTCCTATTTCATGTAAGCTCCCTTAGGAAGTACACCTTGTAATAAAGAGTTTATCCATTATGAAGACATTCCTGGGGTTCGTAAGGAATGTGGTCACGCAAAGATCATACTAAACAAAATGGCCGCTCGGAAATTGAAACATACAGATTGCAGATATTAAATGCGTGCGGGCGAAGGTGTATTTCATTTTGAGTGTTTGAGTGTCATGAGGTTGTTGGGACCAGTTCGGTTATACACAAAACAAATACTAACTATGATTGAAAGATTTGTGAATTGTCATCCTTTTTCTTATTTGTTCTGAGGACAAGGGGACAAGTGCTGTCAATACAATTGCAGCTAGCATGACCACCAAGTAGTTTTGGGAGTGTAGAATTCCTTATATTTACCGCCTGGACTGTTAGTATGACACCCCACCAAAATTTATAGAATTCGATCGTCGAAACACAATAATGTTAGAGTAAAATGAACCTGAAGTTCTTTGATTTAAAGTCGAAAATTGAGTAGCACAGATTTTAATTTCGTAGGCGCTGTCATGTTCAATATTGAACAAACCATCTACAAATAAATATAGATTAAAAAAAAGTCTTAACCATTTTTTTTTTATAAATCTGTTATCCGTTAGTTTTGTTCTCCTTTTCTGGATGGTTTCCTTAATCAAAAATGGTGATGGCATATTCTGTATGAAAGGTTATTATTAACTTACATTGTGTTCTATGAAGTTGTCAAAATTAATACATATATTATCTTTCTGGTCATCAAGTCTTTAACAAGGAAAGGAGTTGCCGTGTATCGCGCAGTACATAGAACGTAGGTGGTCATGCTACTTGATACCTGATAATGGCGTTGGCAAGAAACTAGCGTATTTGCAAATGAGTGTACAACCGAAGTGGCAGCAACATGTGTTTGTCCATGCTAGCGGCCGCGGTGTCCCACTCGACGACGGGCGTGGGTTCCGTGGGCGGGGTGGGCGCGGCGGGCGGCGGCGGCGTGGGCGTGGGCGCCGTCGGCGGCAACGTGGCGGCCGCGCCCGCTCCCAACGCCCTCCCGTCCGTCAACCCGCTGGCAGGTAAGTCGCGCGTCCAACGCACCGGGGGCCTTGTTAAAGTCCGTGTCACTAAAGAAGTCCGCTAGAGGCGACACTGGTAGTCGCATGCTTATGCAAATAAATATATTAGTTTTACTAAAGGGATGATGCCATATCAAAAATAACTTATTTCTAACTGATTATTAAATAGAGGGTCTTCCAAAAGACCTAAAATTCACATCCTCCGTTAGTTTTAAGTTTGATAACCATTTTAAAATATAGATTATTTAAAGAAAAAAAGTGTGTTGAAATTTGATGACGTCACAACTGTGAATTTCATACAACTTCCATACTAGAAGTGCGTTAAGTTTGATAAAGACTTGCTGATTTGATTGAGTTTTCATCATCCCTATTGCCGCGCTACTTTCGTGATACGGACTATACGCAAAAAATTTTGCTACAGTGTAACCATCGCAATCACCTCTGATTGGTTAACAAATTTCAATTCAAAAAAACTTTTACAAGTGCTTTTGAGTCGTCAAGTGCATCTATCACTGGTTCGAAATGTTTGACATAATGGGGCTACAGTACCACTAACTCATTTACATGGTAAACAGTTCTTGTTTTGTGCTCGTGAATGTTTTTGTCCGTTGCGTGAATTTGACCTATTCCTGCGCAAATTACTGAATTTAGGTGTCGAAGGTTGAAGGAGAGCCGTGCAGGGTTTCAGCGTCAAATCACTCACACATAAACTCACGAGCACTATACACGCTCAGTTGGCCATCAGTTCAGTCTATGTTTTTTATGAAACGGTTTATTAAAAAATTGGGATCCTTTATAGACTTGGTATTTGGTCGGGCTCGGCTGGGGAAAGCTCACCCAAGAGTGGAATCGCATTTGTCGGCGTCGAATCTCATTTTGACTATTGAAAATGCTTTTATTGTATTTTCTTTTTCTTTACTTACATGATATACTGATAGCATTATCAATATACAAATTGCGAATATTAATTAATTATTGAAAAACAAGATGTGATCCCACTCTAATACTATTTCTCCATAACCCGCGCCTTCAGCATTGACCGATATTTAGGACTGGTGAGAGGATCAATTTCATTGTGATAAAAGCACTGAGACTGAGGCTTAATTTGCTCTGCTACTTGTATCTTGTCATTTTAGAAGTTACGTCGTTATGCAGTTTGAAGATTTTTAGAGTTATTTTCTACTAAAATTTAAATAAAGACGTTGTCTGTACTGATCTTACAATTCGATAGCTTAGAAAGCTACAATGTTCAATGTTAGTAGCAGTTTTTATTGTTATCATAAATATGCATCTTGTTTTGACAAGAGGTAGGAAAAACTGTAAAATTAAGTTCAAAGAAATCGTATCGACATAGACCTAACAATGGATGGACTAAAGAAGGGGACCATATAACATAAAAAGATAAATATAAATAATAGTTTTATTTGCTCGAATATGTAAAAAAGTTATTACAAGTTATTTTAAATCTTTAGTAGAAAATGGCGATTCTTCTTAGTAGAAAAATTAACAGGTTTTTGTTGCACTTCAATTTATTGGAGTAGTTGTGGTAACAAAGACTAATTTATGATTAGTAAGTGGTCTAACAGTTTGCTGTGCTGCCGTGTTTATTTAATGGGTACAGGGTCTAACTCTAACTAACTACTTAGAACAGAATATATTCAAGGATAAGTATTTGTAGGCGGCGTAACAGCGACGGCGGCTCCCACGGGCAACTCTGTCGGCGGCGTGGGCACCGTGGGCCCCGTGGGCGGTGTGGGCGGTGTGAGCACCGTGGGCGGCGGCGCGGATATGAAGCGAGCGTACGAGGCGCTAGGGATCGCATGCCCTACGTCCGTGTCAGGGATGGTGGGCGGTTTCCCGAGGGCGCCTTTCACCCGCCTGCCCGCGCCCCGACCGCCCGGCCTGTCGGACGTACTGCCGCAGCAGCAGACCATGCAGCAGCTATTCACGCATCAGCAGCAACCCGATTTGCAGCAGCAATCTCAACAGCAGCAGCAACTGGTGAGTGAATTCAATAAATTAATGATATTAGGTTGTGTGTTGAAGTGTTATTTTGCAATCGCAAAAGGATTTTCACCATAAATTCACAATTGTTTTCTGCAAAAGATGGCAAATTTTGGACTTTAATATTCGACAACTGTGACAGCGCTTGTGCTAAAAAAAAAAAAAGATTTTTTGTGCGTTTGATACAAATCTTCTGCTATAGGCATCCTTAGTCAGTCAACTTTGAATCTTCCTTAATGACAGATGAATCGTTCACCATACAAGTTAGGGTTGTCAGCAGTAGTTTCATTTGTGTACAGATGAGCAGTACGCTGCAGCTGCCGGTGGGGCCCGTCACCGCCAACCCTGTATCCGGCACGAAGGAGTGGCACCAGTCTATAACACCTGATCTCAGAAACCACCTTGTTCATAAACTGTGAGTACTTGTTTTACATACTTTATTACTACCTGATTCATCATGGCTTCTGAAAATCCGTGCTAAATCTTAAATGTCACCTCCATCAATTCTGGATCTTTTTCAGCCTCTCCAACATTCCAATTCACTGTCCAGCAAAAATGAACATAGATACAAAGGACATCATTACAAAATTACATAAAAAGACATGACACAAATCTGAGCGTAAATTTTTCGATAAAGCTTTAATGAGTAAAAGTTTTTTTAATTTCGTGTCAACCAGGCTGTGTCGCAGATGTCCAGAAAAATGTATGTGGTTAGCGTCTTGTCTGCATTAAAGCGGAATGCCGCGTGAAATTATCCTCTTAGATTTGTCCTAGTCCTAATAGCGGAATCTAAATATTTCTCATGTTTTTTCCTAAAAGGGTGCAAGCTATCTTCCCTACGCCGGACCCGACAGCGATGCAAGACAAAAGGATGCACAACCTAGTGGCGTACGCGAAAAAAGTCGAGGGCGATATGTACGAAATGGCGAGCACGCGCTCCGAATACTACCATCTGCTCGCCGAGAAGATATACAAAATACAGAAGGAGCTGGAAGAGAAGCGCCAGAAGAGGAAAGAGCAGCAGTTGCAAGCGCAACAAGCTCAGCAACAGCAGCAGCAACAACAACAACAACAACAGAACCAGCTGCAACAACAACCCGGTGTACTAGGGGGCGGTGTGATGGGCGTGAGGCCGAACGCACCCGGCGTGGGTGTTGTGGGCGGCGTGGGCGTGGGCGTGGGCCGGCCCAACCTGCCCACGCAGCCCGGCCTGCCCGCGATGCGCATCCCCTCCCCCGGCATGCCGCTGACTATGCAGGGCAGCCGGATGACGTATCAGCCTAATCTGGTCGGCCCGCCCGGTCCTAGCCCTAATCAGGTATGATATTTTCTTAATTCTGTATTAAATTGAACAAATGACTTGTAGGCTAAGTTTTACCAAAAAATTGACTATTGACTATTACTCTTTTATTGTTGGTTGGTAGGTTTACTTGTTTTTAATTAAAATTTTTTAAATTGTGTAATGTAGAATGAACACAAAATAGTGTACACTATATAGTCATCTGTTTTAAGCACACCATTTACATGTTTATGATTGATTCTTCCATGTTAAGTTTTTTACGATTTCGTTTTGTCAAAATTAGAAGTGCAACATTTTTTATTTGAAACTGAGTGATTGTATGTTTAAACAGTGTAGAGGGCGATGTAAGCTAAATGTTCCTATGTTATTTAAACCATATTTAGAGCATATTATTCAACTTTCTTTGTGTTCTTTTAGTTAACTCAACTTTTATTATGTAATAATGTTATTCTGTATTCAGATGCCGCAAACGCCGAACGGCGGCAGCGTGGGCAGCGTGGGTGGCGTGGGTAGCGTGGGCAACCCGGGCATGTCGCCATTCGGGCAGCCGATGACGTCGCCCGCGCCGCAGTACCCGCTCACCACCAACGGGCCCCCGCTCGCCTCGCCGGGCATCAGTGCAGATATCAAGCGCAGGTATATTATAATACTAGCTGATGCCCGCGAACTCCCTATTTTTCCGGGATAAAAAGTAGCCTATGTCACTTTCCAGGTCCTCAACTATACCCATTCCAAAATCACGTCGATCCGTGGCTCCGTTGCGGCGTGATTGAAGGACAAACTAACAAACAAACACACTTTCGCATTTGTAATATAAGAATGATATTCCTTGACTTCTAGTCCGTGACCTCACTATCCTACGTGAGGCAGCACTTCAATTCAATTCAATTAAAGTCATTTATTTCAGGTAATGTGAACCCATAATACAATACAATATGTCAACATTTTAAACAGTTTTTAAAGACAATAATTACAAAAAAAATGATGTTATCAAATGAACTTCAATACGCTTACTTGGATATAAGATTCGGGGAATCAAGGTTGGCTTAAACCTTGGTTTCCTGGAGGTTATGGTAGTCGTCATTCTGTTTTTGGCTGAATAGCGAGACCTGACAATGTTCTTCCTTGCAGGTGTCGATTTCAAGACACCGCCGGTTCGGGCTGCATACCCCGTTTAATTAACCCACAACCATTGTAAAAAAAATATAGATAAATATAGACAGCCGATAGAAGTGAAAACGAATATATATATTTTTTTTTTCTAATAAAAAAATGCTAATTTTGTAATTTAACAATAGTTCTGCGGGGTATGCAGCCCGAACCGGCGGTGTCTTCTAATTACATAGAAAAAAATTGGCAGTCATAGGGACTGCCGATACAAGTGAAAACAAATATTTAAAATAACAACACAGCACATTTAAAGTAATTAAAATACAAACCTTAAAACTGAGGCATTAAAGTTTAATTACTAATGTACTATATTTATACTTAAGAAGAACGGTGTCGGTCTCGCGTATTCCACATTTTTACCCCCAACCAAAAAGTGCACAACGCGCCTAAAGAAGTATTCACTTCAATAAAATGTTAAAATTGTTTGTTGTTCCAGCGTGTCGAGCCCGTTCATGAACCACTCGGGCGCGTTCCGCGGCGACGCGAGCGGCGCGTCCCCGGCGGGCGGCGCCGCCACGCCGGCCACGCCGCTCGCGCACGCCAGCCCCGCGCCCGACGCACGGCCCGCCTCGCGCCCGCCCTCCGTCGCCGCGCCCGTCTCCGCGCAGATGGCCGCGCTGCAGGTACCGCCAGCACACAGTAACACCATCACACACACATCGATACAGATGTAGGATGGTGTATATGTCACCGTAAGATTGCAAAAACCGTTAGATTATAATCCAACTAGCGATATTGTAAACTGTCGACGGATTGTGAACCGTTCAATGTTCCGAGTTTCATTTTTTTATATATTCATTGTATTTATGTTTTCTTGTCTGTTTCTTGTAGGTTAGGTTAGGGTTCGACATAAGCAAGGGCACTTAGGTTTTATCGGGTTAATATATCTAACAGATTACAATCGACCGAAAAATAATGCGTTAAATTGTAATCATTCGACAGTTTACAATTTCGCGAGTTAGATTATAATCTAACGGTTTTTACAATCTTACGGTGACATATAGATGGGCCCTTTCATTAAAAAAAAATTGGTAGTCATAGGGACTGCCGATAGAAATGAAAAAGGTTTTTTTTAAAATAAAATTTATTAAAATATAAACCTTAAAACTAAGGCATCAAAGTTTAATTTCGAATTTAGTATATTTATATGTTCGCGAGCATGTCAGTCACGCGAGCATATCGGTCACGGTCACGCGAATCTACATTTTTACCCCCCTACCAAAAAGTGCTCAACGCTCCTAAAGAAGTTTTACACTTCAATAGAAATTACTAAAAAGTGCTCATCGCGCCTAAAGAAGTTTTCACTTCAAAAGTTGGGCGTCCGACTTGTAGAGCATGCCCCTCACCTGTATACGCCTGTCCTTGTAGCCGCCATAGCGATGTCCCGCTTTACAGACTAGATGGCGTTAGTAAAATAGGTCCACATTCTTTGTTTGACAGGGCCCGTCTATGTAAATTTAGGTTGTTGCCATACATACGACTATCTAAAAGAGCGCAGGATAGTGCAAAAATCTAAACATTAAGATGTCATTATCATTTATCATTTTATCATTTATATTATTAATATACATACATACATGGATAAATACTAAATAAATATTCATATTATGTGATATAAGAGCAAATATATTAAAATATGAGAATAATAGTATATTGTGTGTGTGTGAAACAAGACGAGACTTCGGGTGATGCCACCCCTCGCTTCGCTCAAGCAGGCAACTTCTTAACCCTCGTCTGAAATCGTCTTGTTTCATCCCGCGTCACACACAATATTTTTCATGTAATCCGCATTAAAAGTGCGAGTTTAGCTAGATTGTTGTTTACAAATATGATATCTGTCAGTTTAGTTGATGGCAATAATGTCATTCAGCGGGTAAAAAACATCACTTTGACATCAATGACGTATTCGTTTGAAATCAGCTAGTTTCAGGTGGCTCAACAGGCATTGAAACTCGCATTTCAGAAAAAATAATTAATTACTACTTGATAGGAAATGTACAAACTACTTTTGAAGACAACATGATGTTCATTTGATTCTATACTACGAAATTACGAATAAAATTAGATAAGATTCAATTCACAGTTTTTCGTACTCGTTAATTCTACTACAAATAAAATCCTTGGTTACAGAACGCAGCCGCCGACGACAGTCCGCCCGATATCAAACGCGAACCGGAAGACATACGTATCAAAGAAGAACCAGAAGAGGACTGCGGCGGTAAGGGCATGCGGGACGAGCCACAAGACAAAGACGCGACTGAACGCTTCGAAACAAGAGTAGAGCCTTTCAAGCAAGACATCAAGCAAGAATTGGACATCAAAAGAGAAATTAAAGAAGAGCCCGTGGATGGCGCCACCTCCGCAGACGGCTCAACCGAGCGAGGTCCAAAGAAAATGTTCGTCTTCAAACCTGAAGAACTCAGACAAGCGCTGCTACCAACACTGGAAAAGCTATTCAGATTGGATCCAGAGTCTCTGCCGTTCAGACAGCCGGTGGACGCCACGGCGCTCGGTATTCCGGACTATTTCGACATAGTGAAGAGACCCATTGACCTGTCTACGATAAAGTCCAAGCTGGACCGCGGCCAGTACAAGGATCCGTGGGAGTACGTCGACGATGTGTGGCTCATGTTTGAGAACGCGTGGCTTTACAACAGGAAAAACTCGCGCGTCTACAGATACTGCACTAAGGTAACTATATGAATATTAGATTTTTGTGTGAATTAAACACACACACAGTGGCGTACACATGGTTCGAAGCCATGGTAGGTGGAAGGTGTAAGGTATATTATCAATGTTACACAAAATGTGTATACACGGCTATTATTTGTCAATATAGTCAGTTAGCATCCAAGCCTAGTTTAATTTCGTTCCAGAAGGTTCCTTTTTTTATTCCACTACAAGTTTATATTTATATTAGTAGTATCACAGGTGATCTTAAAGGTGATATATGTTATTTTGAATACTTAAATCGTAAATACCTGAAACAGGATAATTAATATTAAGGAGATATTTAAATACTACACATAAACACTAACATAAAATAGGTAAACTAAATTTCGTAAACATAACTAAACCAGTGTAATATAGCATACCAATTTAATTCTACGCCTTCGTAATATGGATTTATTAGCACATCAACGCGGCGACACTTGAGCAATTTTTTATAAGTTTACGTCTGAGAGGCGATATTTAGTTAAAGGTTCGATGAATAGCGTCAGTTTTTATACTGTTTACATAGGTACTGCGCATACTTTAATACTATACAGAATCAGCCTTCCTAGTTATTGTTCATTTTTGATAACAATAACTCGTCTTTGAGCGGGCGATAAGTAGTCAGTTCCCCAGCCGCTTGCGGGCAGGCCGTCACTGATTCGCCCAGAGGAGTGCCCTACACGAACCAAATCTGAATCAGCCTTCCTAGCGATAGTTATCAAAAGTACGGCTATCTCCTATAATAATAGTGATGATATAGTGAAGAACACTCCTCTCACCATTTGCTTGCATTATGCTTGTTTTTAGTGTCTGTATTTTCCTGTGTGCGCAATAAAGTGTTTCTTTCTATCTATCTATGGATGCAACTAACTGTGGTGTGTGTTTTCCCCAGATGTCAGAGGTGTTCGAGGTGGAGATCGACCCGGTGATGCAAAGCCTGGGCTACTGCTGCGGCCGCAAGTACACATTCAACCCTCAGGTGCTGTGCTGCTATGGCAAACAGCTGTGCACCATACCGCGCGACGCCAAGTACTTCAGCTACCAGAACAGGTGATTATATACACACACACACACCCACACACACACACACTACACAACACAACACACACGCACGCACACAGCCAAGTACTTCAGCTAAATGAACAGATGATTATACACACACACACACACTACACACACACGCACTCTCACATAATATACGCACACAGCCAAGTACTTCAGCTACCTGAACAGGTGAATATACACACGCACTCACTATCACACACACACACACACACACACACACACAAAATATTTTTATTTTATTGAATCATGTACAACTCAAATTGTATTCAAATTGTTTTATTTTGATGACGACCTTCACATATGTTCAAGACGGCATAATAATTATTCAATACTGCATCTTGTGATATTGAACCAATGAACGTTAACTTAATTATTGTTTTGTATGTAAATCTAGATACAAAGGAATTTACTTTCTTTCTTTTCTTCAATAAGCAACAAAATACTTTCAATATAATATATTATGCAGTCATGTCCTGACTCCTGAATATTTGCCGATCTGAGCATGTGTGGATCACTAATAGATATAATCACATGTCTTTTTTTTGTTTTTTAGGGGATATTTGTGAGATAATTAGTTATCCCACAAATATCCCCTTTTTTGTAATATATTTGAAATTAAAACTTGTATTCTTCATTGTGTTAAAGATTTGAATTATGTAAACTGATACTTTTTTTATATGTTTAAGAATATAATGTAATATGAGGAATACATGTATGGCTGTGTTGGGATTACATTTTGATACTTTGATCTCATTCTGTAGTCATCCTTAACATTAACTATTCTGTCGCTTCTCTAGCTGCAGTCTTAGACAAGGTGCAAATTCAGAAATATCAAATATAGAGTATTGTTGTAAACACTTTGTTTCAATTCCAAGTTCTAAGTTTTCGGAGACAAAGACATAGCTTCGAAATAGCTAATTTTGATGCTAAACTATTACCTATGTCATATACCTGCAGATATTTTAGATTAGCCTATGAGTTCAGAAACTAAATTGTCAGGTCTAAAATAGTGTTATCTGTTTCACAACGAGCCTTCGCAAAATGTTGGCATTGCATTTACAATTTCAAGGTTTTGTTATAGTTTATAGATTGTATGCAACCGAATTAGCGCCAACGAACCGTAGTGAGCATAAAACGATGTTCTCCAACTGATTTCAATTTTTCAATAATAAGGTCAATCCTAATCCTAACCGATATTATAAATGCGAAGTTATTTATTACGCTTTCACGACCTATATTCAACCGATTTTAATAAAATTTGGTACAGACATAGTTTGTGTCCCGAGGAGGGACATATACCTATCCGGGGTTTTATCCCGGAAAATTAAAGGTTACCCACGGGGATGAAAAAAAGCTTTCATAACGTTGCAGCCATCAGCCACTTCCTTATTAACCAGCGGCCAGCGGAGGGCGAATTGTCCATACAAACGTAATACCAAAATAATTTGTAATTCGAGAATATTTCTACCATATTATGCGATTATTAAGATTGAACTTGTATTTATCTAGGTCCCTGGGTAATTATTTTATCAAAATACTTTCCCAAAATTAAATGTAAGCACATTGCGTTTTGCATGTTTTTGCGACATAAATGACATGTTTTCTCCTTATTTGTTTCATATTAAAACCAACGATATCTCACGTACTAATTGATCAGGAACATAGCCTATATTGTCAAGTTACAGAATAACAACACGAAGTTATAAAAACACAACAATTTTTCATTCATCATTTTTGGTATTCACGGAACTTGGACTAAATGTATAAAAAAATTCTGTACGCTCATATTGCTATCGCGCTTGCACGCTATCATGTGTCATTAGCCAAATAGAGATAGCAATATACCGGCAAATTTATATTTGCGGTTCGAATAGAAGTTGCGAGCGGCGTTCTCCGGCCTCTTAATGTCGTGATTTTATATTATCGTCATCAACACTTTGTCTAAGACTGTGTAGCGGTAATAGAAAGCTAGTGGTAGAATAAATCCAATGGCCATTTGGACTGTGCCTTACGTAAAATTTATTTCATTTGTTGTAGCTTAGGCTCATTACACCCGTAAATATCCATCAAAACCTCTTTTGCTTTTCCTATCATTCTATACCCTTAGCACAACTTTGCACATCTCGCCAACTTTGATAGAAAATCGAAACATAACGGCAGAGTAAAATGGACTTATATATTAGGTATGGTATAAACTCTTGAGTTATATTTGCAGTACTATACCGATTATTATTTTTATAATTGGGTAGTTGAGTACTACAGTCGAGTGTAGTGTTTTTTTAAAAATGTTTATTAAATAGTGGATCTCCCAAAAGTCGTACTATCCAAGTCCCATGGTGTTAGTTTTATGTTGAATAAGCATTTTAAACTATCGATTAAAGTAAAAAAGTTCGTCGAACTTTGAGGAAGTCACAAATCAGTATTTCATACAAAAACCAGTCCCTAAGCACGCACGCGAAAAAAAGTGGCTTATTTGACTAGTCAAATACCCAATTTCAACGCTTCGTTTCCTGGTGGTAGATGAATGGACGGTAAAATAATTGTGTTTAGGTCCATTTTACTTTGACCTCATGGTATTTAGATACTCGAAATATATCAGCGTTATCAAGGTGTGCAAACTTGTACTAAGCCTACTGGTGTAGCTAGGAACAAAGCAATACTAGAAGATGGCTCAGAGAAGTTGAGATCCGGGATCTATTAAGTAGTAGGAACAGCGGTCAAGCGAGTGTCTGTAGTGTTTTTTTTTTCTATTAGCCCTTGATTTCTCAGCTGGTGGTAATTAATACTGATAATACAGTCTGGTAGCAAGCTTATTTGGTAGTTTGTTATTAAACCCATACCCCTAATCGGTTTCTACAAAGCATCGTGTATCCAGATGCTAAATCGCTTGGCGGTACGTCTCTGTTGAAAGCATGGTAACTAACCACGGCCGAACCCTCCCAACAGATCCTTTAAACTCACTTATAAGACCGCTTGGCTTACCACTGCTCAAGGGAGATCGTCAGTTTATGACGAACGCAGTCACGAATTTTGTCGACTTTTTCGTATTTAACCGTCAAACTTTAAAGAAAACATACAAACAAACGCACAACCTGTTAGGGCAAACACACATACCGTCTACGTTCAGTCGTGGTTAAAAAAATATTCGTGCCCTTAATGTAAAATAAACGAAGATCCGTACAGTAATCCTAGCTACACCCATACATTTACCTTGTGTTTCGACTTTCAGGTGTGAATCATATAATGTGTAGAACCTATGTAATACTAAGATTATGCAGCCATTATACTCTACCGCGGCGGTGGGGGAATTTTCTAGAATATTCAAAAACCTTTGGAGCGAAATAGGTAAAAACTAAAAATACGCGTGTGATTACTTGCATTACGTTTTATAATAAAAAATAGCATATTTTTCTGGTCTCATACAATAATCATAATTCACAAAATATCGTTATCTTGTGTTTTCGTGCTATTTATTGTAGTAATACAATAAAAATAATGAAATTAGACGTAACTATCATGTAATTAACTGTACGCGAAAATTTTAAAGCATTTTTAACAAATATAATGTGTTATGATGCTTGTGTTTTTTATCACTGAATATTGGTAAATAATATACGAGCAGTTTAGAAGGCAATCGTATTTGTCTGTTCTTTATGTCACTTCCTATAAAGCACTATGGTTGCTAAAATTGAAAGATGTATGAGTTCCTCTATCGCCGCAGTCTCTTGCAAGTGTTCCGGCTCACATTACCATTGTCTAATACCGAATACCACAGTTTATAGATCATACAAGTTACAAGAAAAATATACTAAATTGATGAAATTCATAATAGCATAAATCTAATGAGTGATGTAAGACGTTTTTCTACTGTATGATCACTGAACTGTGTGACAATAAGCGCCACGAAAGTTGAACATTCAAATTCGTCTAAAACTGCGTCCGCATCCATAGAAAAAACTGCGTCCGATGATGAAGGCCGTCCGAAATATTTAAGCCGTGTGCAACAGCTTAAATATTTTTGCCGCAAGCCATTTAAGACCTCTGAGTAATATAATTTTTGCAAAACATATTTATTTATTGTTGTGAACACGGTTTTGTATATGTCACCCTAAAATTGTAATAACCGTTAGATTATAATCTAACGGTTTCTATCTCGCGAGATTGTAAACTGTCGAAAGATTGTGAACCGTTCAATGTTCTGAGTATTATTTTTTGAAATATTTATTGTATTTATGTTTTCTTGTCTCTTTCTCGTACAGTTCGCGCGCGAGTTCAATGCAGAATAAATGTATGTGTCACCATACATTTACTCTGCATTCTACTCGCGCGCGAACTATAGGTTAGGGTTTGACATAATTAGGTTCTATCGGGTTAATAGACCTAATAGATTACAATTTACCGAAAAATAATGCGTTAAATTGTAAGCCGTATGTTACGATTCACAATCTGTCGACAGTTTACAATCTACCGAAATAAAAAGCTTTAGATTACAATCTAACGGTTTTTACAATCTTACGGTGACATATACATGATATTTGAGGGGTACATTTGCCTCGGTTCAACTTTGGTGGCGCCCTCTGTACCACTGTCTATTACTAATCCTCTCTCCGTACGTGGCTTACTAATGTTGTTTTGGCCTCCATGCTCCATGCACGCCCTTGCCCGCGCACGCTTCACTCTGCATCACTCCGGCCGCTCGTTGCTCTGTGCAATAGTCTAAAAGCGTATGGGGTTGTGTCCGATAGATACACCTTCTGCCAGAAATGCTTCAACGATATCCAGGGAGACACCGTCACACTCGGCGACGACCCGCTGCAGTCACAGACGTGAGTGTACACTTCTATTTATTTATGGGTATGTTCCGATATACACTGCGAGCACTGTTCAGTGCTCTTACTGGGGAGAAATGCGTTCCGTTATGGACTGACAGTTTACTGCCGCAGTATCCTAGGGAAATATATGACATCATAAATCGTTGCCATTTTTGTACTGTGAGCACTGGCGATTTCGAGGTAAGGTGTTCTCAGTGCTGACTGCGTTACATTTTAAACAGTAACCGGTAAATTTGACGTCACACCTTACAGTGCTCGCAGTGTATATCGGAACATACCCTATATATCTATGTAACATGCCTTGCCAATGTAGGGAAACGGGTCAGAGCAATCAAACTATTGGATTATGACGTGATAATATATTACGCCATCGCAGAATAATCTGATTGGTCGAGGCGCACACTTCTCTGCATCTCTTCTCTCCATTGGATAGGCACTAAAGCTGTAAAATCAAAATATTAATTTGAGGAATATTTAGTAAGATTTTTTAGTCCAAAGTAGCACAGTGCTTTTATCTCATCACATAGTGGTCAACTTGATATAGGACATTAGAGAATCGATTATAAAGTTGAATGTAAAAGTTAGCTGGAATTGGATGGAATTTTTATTGGAGTTTAGAATAATCCGTATTTGAAACTAAACTACACTTTTATCCCTGACTTTCTTTGTAGACCAAATTGATTATTTTATAACACGTGAAACAATTTTACTTTGAACTCTGGTTGACCAGTGCTAAATATTAGCTGTCTTGCTTTGAGAGAAAAATCTGTAATATTTTCGGGTTATTAATACCATCAATCGTGTTTTAGAGCAATAAAAAAGGATCAATTCAAAGAGATGAAGAACGACCACTTGGAGCAAGAGCCGTTCGTGGTATGCATGGACTGTGGGCGAAAGCAGCATCAGATCTGTGTTCTACACCACGACCAAATATGGCCACTGGGCTTCTGCTGTGATAACTGCCTCAAGAAGAAGGGGGCGAAGCGGAAAGATAACAAGTTTAGTGCTAAGAAACTGCCAACGTCCAAGCTTGGCATTTATATTGAGACAAGAGTCAATAATTTCCTTAAGAAAAAAGAGGCTGGCGCTGGTGAGGTGCATATCAGGGTGGTTGCGTCGTCTGATAAGGTAAATGATAAATGATTAATTTATTTCACAAAGGACAACTTGTGTCACTTATCAAGACTACCACTGGTTCGGAAAGCCTTTCTAATGAGAAGAGACGGCAAGAAACTCAGCAGTTGCTCTTTTCTTAAAAAAATAGAAAGAGGTTACAATAAATTTTAAATTAGATTTTTAAATAGAATTTAGAGGTAATTTGACTTATTTGTATTTATTTTTGTGGAAACTACTTTATCCTCCTGTTTACTAATTATATCGTTAACCATTGCTTTTCCTGAGAAAAAGTAAAATGTAGGTTATCTGCTCAGCCGTTTTAAGGGTTAGGGCCTATACCGTCAGACAACAAAGCCGAAAAATTATCGTGGAGTATAGAAATGAATTTCTGTATTCTTTTGCTGTCTTACACGGGCAACCATATGTATTGCCAAGCAAATGGAACCTTCCTTCGCTCTACATTTTGCAAACCATGCCCTTATTCTAAAGTCTGAAAAGAAAAATTTATAAAATACCTTTTTGGGTTTTGATAACGTGTTAAGGTTTTCTGAGCATTATAAGTAACATAATTATTAAGTTCAATAGCTCGATAATCAGACAAAAAAAGACTGACAGACACTTCGATTTTATAGATTCAAAAGGATGATTCAAAAGGACTTTAATCAAAGTTTATTTGAATAAAAAACATTGTTGATTTACTTATTACTAGATGATGCCCCGTCCCGGTGAAATAAGTTTTTTAAATTTCCACAGGCTCTCCCTAATTTTTCGGGTTAATATATAGACACTCACAAATAATTTTTCTTTCTATTGGTACCAGAATTTTCAAATTCGGTTCAGTAGATCCAGAGATTACCCCCCTACAACCTCACAAACTTTGCCTCTTTATAATATTAGTATAGATTTACATATTTTTCTTACAGATAAAGAATCAAAAGCCATAGATATTAATTGTTGAACATAATTTCAGATCGTTGAAGTGAAGCCGGGCATGAGGTCGCGGTTTGTGGAGTCGAGGGAGCTGAGCCCCGAATTCCCGTATCGGGCTAAGGCGCTGTTCGCGTTCGAAGAGGTCGACGGAACTGATATTTGTTTCTTTGGGATGCATGTGCAAGTATGTATTTTTGAAGTGAAAACTTCTTTAGCCGCGTTGAGCACTTTTTGATAGGGAGTAAAAATGTAGATTCACGTGACTGTGAACGTGGCTCGCGTGATTACGAAGACAAAAGGTCTTAAATATAAATATATTACATTCGAAATTAAACTTTAATGTCTTAGTGTTAAGGTTTATATTTTAACTAGCGAATGCCCGCGACTTTGTCTGCGTGGTTTGAGGTTTTTTGGTTCCCGCGGGAACTCCTTAATTTTCTGGGATAAAAAGTAGCCTATGTGCTATTCCAGACTATATTCTATCTCTGTGCCAAATTTCAGCCAGATCCGTTCAGCCATTGGCGCGTGATTGAGTAACAAACATCCATACATCCATCCATCCAAACTTTCGCATTTATAATATTTATATGATTGATAATAAAAAAAACGTTCTTATTCGTTTTCAATTCTATCGGCAGTCCCTATTTTTAAATGTTATCGCTTTTTTTCCCCGACATGGGGATAAAAAAAGAATAAAGCCAACCAACCTGGAACAGTCTCCGGTTCTAGGTAGGCTTTTTTTTCGGATTGAATATGCTGCGAAGGCCCTACTGGCCGCTACATCATTAGGCGTCGCCGCGAAATGAGCTCTAGGGCAGACAGACTCGAAGACGTTGGGGGGGTGACATTTCTTGCCTTTCTTGTTAGTAATTATTCCTCACGACTTACCATGGCCAAATTAGCGGAAAAGCGGAAATCCACTCGCAGAAATAGTGTTTGACGTTTTTTCCGTGTAGGGTATAGTCCACAAGGTCTAGGTCTTGGCATTGTATACTGAGTTCTGCATATGTGTGAGAGCCAATCGATAGTGTAAATTCGATAACCCACACACTCCCACAAAATAATGCAAGTTTCTGCTTTCAAATTCGAGCTTAGTTTCTCGCGCGACTTTTGGTTTCAATTTTCCGTTAATTTTTATAAATCCATGGTCCTTAGAACCGGATCATATTATTTTGTTCAATATTGGGGCTGATTCTGTAGTGCACAATCTCTAAACTAAACTAAAATGACAGCATTAAAAATATTGCTAACCCTTTCATAATACTCCCTGCGGAAACGGACAGAACTAGTTTTAAAGCTCTCATTTTTGTTTAGTTTAGAGATTGTGTTATACTGAATTGGCCACAATATCAACATTTGTCAACCTGAATTTCTGAACCTGAACAATCCGAATTTTAACTGTTAAATATCTGCAAATATATTTTGCAAGATATCTTATGTATGGATATTTACCAAATATGTTTGTTGTTTCAGGAGTATGGTAGTGAGAGTCCTTCGCCAAACACGAGGCGTGTATATATAGCATATCTAGATTCTGTACATTTCTTCCAACCGAGGCAATATAGGACGGCCGTGTATCACGAGATTTTATTAGGATATTTGGATTACGCTAAGCAACTGGGCTACACTATGGCCCACATCTGGGCTTGCCCGCCTTCCGAGGGCGACGACTATATCTTCCACTGCCATCCGCCCGAACAGAAGATTCCCAAGCCCAAGAGGTTGCAAGAGTGGTATAAGAAAATGTTAGATAAAGGTATCATAGAGAGGATAATATTAGACTACAAAGACATTCTTAAGCAAGCTATAGAAGATAATATAATGTCTGCGGCTGAGCTGCCTTATTTCGAAGGGGACTTTTGGCCCAATGTTCTGGAAGAGTCAATCAAGGAGCTGGACCAAGAGGAAGAGGAGAAGAGAAAGCAAGCTGAAGCCGCCGAGGCAGTGGTCAGTATTCACGCATTGTTTGCATACCATACACTTATGTCCTTTACTTGTTGTATTACTAGAGCTCTCTGTCTCGTTGGTCAGTGGTTAGCATGTTCGACTGCGGCCGATATGGTCCCGGGTTCGATTCCCGGGTCGGGCCATAACAAGCATTGAGTTTTGCTGACAATCTGTTTTGCTGTTTTGCTGAAATTCTCAGTACTAGCCCGGAGTTAGGAAGTTGGCGGTGTTTCACCCCCGTGCCTTGGAGGCGTAAAGCCGTCGGTCCTGCGCCTGATATCTCTACAGTCGTGTCGGATTTTCCGTCCCATCGGGCTAAAATGCTAGGCTAATAAAATATCAGTACAAGTTACAACTTTTAGTGTTCTTACTCAAATATTAATATTGCAATCGTTATTCATTAATTACAAGAGAGAGAAAAAACCTGTTAAGTGAGAGTCAATATATTATATTTCATTTAAATAATATCTGTGTCATTTTTTTATATTGTAGGCTTTAGTTGCGAAAAAGATGTCATTCAAAGTAATCCTGCTATAAACTCAGTGCAAATTCTGTGCTCTTTTTTGTTTTTCGTCCATAAAAGAGGTTAGCTTTAGTTTATTCTAATCATGAAACGTCGTTTTTTTCATTACCATATTATTTCACTCGCCATTACCTCACTCGTCCACAACCCATTAATTGATTCGAGAGAGGCTTACGTGAGAGAATATCTCTAACATGATTTTAGATATTCCAGTCTTCCGAGGAGAACGAGCAAGGGCCCGACGGCAAGAAGAAGGGGCAGAAGAAGGCGAAGAAGTCGAACAAGTCGAAGGCGGCGCAGCGCAAGAACAGCAAGAAGCAGAGCGACCAGCAGCAGGGCAGCGACCTGAGCGCCAAGATCTTCGCGACCATGGAGAAACACAAGGAGGTGTTCTTCGTGATCCGGCTGCACTCGGCGCAGTCGGCCGCGTCGCTGGCGCCCATCGCCGACCCCGACCCGCTGCTGGCGTGCGACCTGATGGACGGGCGCGACGCGTTCCTAACGATGGCGCGCGACCGCCACTACGAGTTCAGCAGCACGCGGCGCGCGCGCTTCAGCACGCTGAGCATGCTGTACGAGCTGCACAACCAGGGCCAGGACAAGTTCGTGTACACGTGCAACAGCTGCAAGGCGCACGTGGAGACGCGCTACCACTGCACCGTGTGCGACGACTTCGACCTGTGCGTGCCGTGCCACGACAAGGAGCCGCACCCGCACCGCATGGAGAAGCTCGGCCTCGACCTGGACGTGGGCGCCTCGCCCGGCGACCTCAAGCAGGCCAACCCGCAGGAGGCGCGCAAGCTGTCCATCCAGCGCTGCATCCAGTCGCTGGTGCACGCGTGCCAGTGCCGCGACGCCAACTGCCGGCTGCCCTCGTGCCAGAAGATGAAGCGCGTCGTCACGCACACGAAGATCTGCAAGCGCAAGACCAAGGGCGACTGCCCCATCTGCAAGCAGCTGATCGCGCTCTGCTGCTACCACGCGAAGCACTGCCAGGAGACCAAGTGCTCGGTGCCCTTCTGCAGCAGCATCAAGCAGAAGCTGAAGCAGCAGCAGGTGCAGCAGCGCGTGCAGCAGCAGCAGCTGCTGCGCCGCCGCATGGCCGCGATGAACACGCGCGGCGTGGCGCACGCGCCGAGCCCGCCGCCCGCGCCCGCGCTCGCCTCGCCGCCGCCCGCCAAGCCCGCGCAGCACGCGCTCTCGCACAACGTGCAGAAGGCGCTGCAGCAGGTGAGCTGAACACACATCGCCGATTAATTATCCACCCCACGAGCTTATGTACATGTCACCGTAAAATTGCAAAAAGCGTCAGATTGCAATCTAACGCTTTTTATCTCGATAGATTGTAAACTGTCGACAGATTGTGAACCGTTCAATGTTCTGAGTGTCTGTTTTTGAAATATTCATTTTATTTACGTTTTCTTATCTCTTTCTCGTAGTTTAGGTTAGGGTTCGACATAAGTAGACATCATTAAGTTCTATCTTAATATACCTAACAGATTACAATCTAGCCAAAAATAATGCGTTAAATTGTAACCTTTCGACAGTTTACCATTTCGCTGAATAGATGACAGTCTAACGGTTTTCACAATCTTACGGTGACAATATATAATGCCTGTAAAATATTTGATTCTGATGAGTGCACTGGTCAGATCCCAAGGGGCTACTTTTCTTAGTCAAACACTAAATTCAATAAGTTTTATTCAAATCATTGTCAATGTGCTTTTAAATGGTCTTGTGAATGAAGAAGTGTTGATGGTGAATGCTAATGCGCGGTGTTCGTGTGGTGCAGGTGCAGGAGGAGGCGGCGCGGCAGCAGGCGCCGTCGTACGGCAAGCAGGCGGCGATGGGCCCGCCCGTGGTGGGCGCGGTGGGCGGCGTGGCGCGCGGCGCGGAGTGGGGCGCGCGCTACCGGGCGCCGCCGCCGCTGCACCACGCGCACCACCGCCTGCCGCCGCACGCGCCGCACCAGCCGCTGCACGCGCAGCACGTGCAGCACGCGCCGCAGCAGATACAGGTGCCCACACCCCAACCCATACCACACCCGCAGGCCGATTATGACTGAGACACCGCTGACTGAGATTTTTTTGGAAAACATAAATAGTAATAATTAAACATAATATTGTTTGTCGTGCAGCAACAACGGACGGTGGTGCCGTCCCAACAGCAGCCCGCGGCGCAGGTGCATCAGCAGAAGGCGCTGCAGCAGCTCATGGCCACGCTGCGCTCGCCCACCAGCCACAACCAGCAGCAGGAGATCCTGCAGATCCTCAAGTCCAACCCGCCACTCATGGCCGCCTTCATCAAACAGAGAGCACAGGTATGCAGCAACAGCGGACAGTAGGGCCGATGCAGCAAGTCATAGCCACGCTGCAGGAATTCTTAATTTGACATCTCTGCCTTATTCCTAAACTAGCTGGGTCCCGCGAGTACGTCCGCGTGGATCGAGGTTTTGTGGATCCCGCAGGAACTCTTTAATTTTTGGGGATAAAAAGCCTATGTGTTAGTCCAGACTATAATCTATCTCTGTGCCAAATTTCATCCAGATCCGTTCAGCCGTTCTGGCGTGATTGAGTAACAAACATCCATTTGAGGTTTTTTGGTTCCCGCGGGAACTCCTTAGTTTTCCGGGATAAAAAGTAGCCTGTGTTATTCCAGACTATAATCTATCTCAGTGCCAAATTTCATCCAGATCCGTTCAGCCGTTCAGGCGTGATTAAGTAACAAACATCCATCCATACATCCATCCATCCAAACTTTCGCATTTATGATATTTATTTGATTCATTGATATAATTTGATGCTAAGCTTCGTGACACCCCATCCATGAATCACTTGGTGGAATTTTCCTATTGAATAAATGATAATAGTGGTGGACTCCCAGATCCTTCTTACTTCACAAGTGCCCCTAACATACTAGCCTGCCATCTTAGGCTGCATCATCACTTACCATCAAGTGAGATTTCAGTCAAGAGACTTTAAACACCATTCGAAGAAGGAAGGGTCTGTAGAAGCAAGGAGTACGTAGTTCATTGATTGCTTCATTCACAGAACGCCCAAAACCAGCAGCAGGCCGGCGGCGGCGTTCCCGTCGGCAACGTGGGCGTGGGGAACGTGGGCGTGGGTGGCGTGGGCAACGTGAACGTGGGGCTGGGCGGCGTGCAGCAGCAGCCGCAGCAGCTCCAGCACATGATGCAGCCGCAGCAGCAGCAGCGGCTGCAACAGATGCACCAGATGCTGCCCCAACAGTCACAGGTGATTATCGTAACACTGTTTTGCATCAATATAATATAATATATAGCACGATTACCACTCACTGACTGATTATAAATGCGAAAGTGTGTTTGGTTTGTCCTTCAATCACGCCACAACGGAGCAACGGATCGACGTGATTTTTGGCATGGGTATAGTTGAGGACCTGGAAACTGACATAGGCTACTTTTTATCCCGGGAAATTGGGGAGTTCCCGAGGGAATAAAAATAAACTTAAACCACGCGAACTAAGTCGCGGGCATCAGCTGGTTTAAAATGAATCGATAAAGGTGCCAAGATTGCGCTGATTAGGAAAATGGTGTCTAATTTGAAATCCAAGATGTTCATCATTTTTGACTATGAAATGTATGTGTGGGGTCCTCTCTGAAGTTGCACGCTATTGTTTGGACGCTAACTTCTAAAAATTACGCTTTGTTATAAATATTTTGAAGTAATTAGTATGAGTTTCAGTTTAGAGGTATTTCAGGGTGCTAAATTTGAAATTATTTTGGAATCCATCTGCCATTTTGGCCATTTTGGCCACCTCTGATTTCACCTTTGATTCATTATTATTTTCCGATTCTGATGATTTGATCTATTTTTAACCGACTTTCAAAAAAGAGGAGGTTCTCAATTCGGCGAGTATATTTTTATTTTTAATGTATGTCGGTGCATATCTCCGTGGTGTCTGAACCAATTTGATTTTTTTTTCTATCAGTCGTTAGAGGAAGCTCTCGAGGTGGTCTCATAAAAAATTCTGACTCCAAATCCTCAACCCTGGCACTAAAAAGTCAAAAATAAAAATACTTTCCTTAAAACCGACTTCCAACGCCACTGTAAAGTACAAAATAATTTTCTGATGATGCGTCAACTTTGCTTATCCTTGTTATAACTTTGCTTATCCTTGTTATATTAATGTTGGCGTTGGCAGTCGGTTTTTTGGAAAGAATTTTGATGATTGAAATGATTTTCGAAATTATTGACACTATTTAAAATTTTAATTTACCACCATAAAATCTCATTAATCATCTCACTCACTGACCGACTCACTAATGCGCTGCCCCGTCTCACCTCAGCCGCACTTATCCATTGCCGTTTAGACTTTTTACTGGCATAAAGTGTCTCTTAAGTACGTACTGTTAGAATGTGGGGAAGATTCTATTCCATGATTTAGTCTTATGAATATAGATGTAAATGTGACTGTTTATTTCCCCGCAGGTGGGCGGAGTGTCTGGTGTGGGCGGCGTGCCCGGCGTGGGACTCGGCGGCGTGGGCGGCGCGCCCGCGTGGTACAAGCCGGGCGGCGGGCCGGCGGGCGCGGTGGGCGGCGTGGGCACGGTGGGCGGCGGCATGATGGGCATGCGCGGCGCGTACGCGGGCGGCGTGGGTGCGGCGCCGCGGCTGGGCGCGCGCTACTTCGGCGGCGGGGTGGGCGGCGGCGCGGGCGGCGTGGGCGCGCTGCAGCGCTCGCCGCCCGCCACGCCGTCGCCGCGGCCGCCCACGCCGTCGGAGCTGCTGCTGCTGCGGCAGTCGCCCGCGCCGCCCGCGCCGCTCGCGCCCGACGAGCAGCTGCCGCCCATGACCCCGCAGGACCAGCTCACCAAATTCGTGGAGCAGTTGTAGTGTACATAGTCGCGGCGCGCGCGGCCGCCCTGTAACATATAATATAACGCGACCCGCGCCATCCCTCAGCCCCCCCACCCCCACCCCCCCCCCTCCCCTCTCCCCCTCCCTCCCATCCCGCCCCCGCACTATTTATTGTCAGCCGATGATATCGTTAGCGACGCGAAGGACCTATTAGTATTACGATGAACGAATCGAGCGCTCAATGTACAAATGTAAATATGAGAAGAGTACATCCTGTCCGCTTTTGCGTAATGTAAGTTGTTCGTAGTGTAGGTACATTTAAGTATGATACTTATTCTGTTTATTGTAATTAAATCATTTTATAATATAATTATGTGATGATTATAAATTGTTGTTTTTTTTCTTCTGTGCCCAATTAAGTTTTTAACAAAGTGAAAAGGTCATACCCACAGAGTGTAGAGGGATCATTAATTTCATGGTCACACGGTTGAAATTGGTAGGATTTTCAATTATCCACTGTATCAAGAGTGGGGCTATAAGCATATTTGAAAATTCTGTTGAGAATATATCTACTGGTTGGACTTTGTATATAATTCACTGGAACAATTAACAGGAGTCAGGACCGTCATCTATTCATGCTAATAGGTATTATGAATGCGAAAATGTTTTGTCTGTCGGTCTACTACACTTTTACGGGCCATCTTTTCATCCGATTTTAATGAGATTTATTACAGTGATAGATCCCAGGGGCTTCTTGCTATCCCGGAAAATAAACGAGTTTTCGAGGGAATCGCAATAAGGAAACCATGTGTCTTAAAAAAGTCATTGATTAACTATTTAGTGAAGTAAGTAAGAATGGTTATCAAAAGACGCTTTTTTAAAATTTTACTACAAGTTAGCCTTTAGGGCCCGATATACAATCAGGCGGCAACCAACTGTAGGTATAAAACTCGCCACACTACAGCATATATTTGTACGCATATATAGCACTACGCTCTACGCTCGATTTTACAGCCAACTAACCAATTTTGTTACTTGAAATATTTGATTATTATTTATTTACTACATTACATACCTAATATCTATGCCTCCGCGCCACATTATTACAGTAAATACTAGCGGACGGGTCCCTGCTTCGCTCGGGTGAAATTTTAAAAAATTCCTTGGGGGTGAAATATCCAAAAATCCTGTAACACGTGTTTCTTTATATTTAATCGAAAGCCCAAATACCAATTTTCATGAATGTAAACCGAAAAATAAAGAACTTTCATACAAACTTTCCTCCTATATTTCACCCCTTTGCGGGTCGAATTTTCAAAAATGGTAACACACGTACTTCTTCATATTTAACCGAAAGCCCAAATGCCAAGTTTCATGGCTACCTAAAACTTGAAAAATGAAGGACTTTCATACAAGCTTTCAACCACTATTTTACCCCTTTGGGGGTGGAATTCCCAAAAACAGTACACACACGTACACACGTACCCACTACAGCCCATTAACGTTCCACTGCTGGGCACAGGCCTCCACTCTCATAGGAGAGAGGGAATTAGAGCTTTGACCCACCACGCTGCTCCAATGTGGGTTGGCGGGCTTTAACGACTATTATCATGTTAGTCATAATAACCGGGACCGACGGCTTAACGTGCTCTCCGAGGCACGGGGGTGAAACACCGCCAACTTCCTAATTCCGGGCTAGTGCTGAGAATTTCTAGTCAGAAAAACCCAACACTTTTTATGGCCCAACCCGGTACTCGAACCCGGGACCTCATCAGCCGCAGTCAAACATGCTAACCACTAGACCAACGAGGCAGTCATGTACACACACGTACTTCTTTATTTTTTACCAAAAGCTCAAACCCCAAGTTTCATGGATATAACTTGAAAGATGACGGACTTTCATACAAACTTTCACCCCTATTTCAACCCCTTAGGGGTGGAATTTTGAAAAATCCTTCCTTAGTGAGCGCCTACATCATAGAAGAAACCTACTGTCAAAATTTCAAGTTTCTAACCCCAGCGGTTTAGGCTGTGCGTTGATAGCCAGTCAGGACAAACGATTTTATATATATAGAATAGATAGAAAAAAGATTGACATCCTACCTACTTACTAATATAGATAGATTAGGTATGTATGCGCCCGATCATTCACAAACGCTAGGTACAGTGTTCTTCTATGTACCTATAGTACGCGCGCGAGTTGAATGCAGAGCTAATATTGTACGGTGACACACGATGCATTCAACTCGCGCGCATACTATACATGTCAAATGTAAAACTAAATGGTACAGAACCCTTCGTGTCCGACTCGCACATGACAGGTTTTCATTGTGGTGTATTTTTTTTTTATTTGGTGTATTTTTATGTGGTTTACCTACAATAAAAGTGTAATTTCATTCATTCTCATTCATACGATTCATATGATACCTACTGCCCGCTGATAGACAGACGGACAGAGAGCGCAGGCTTAGTAATAGGGTCCCGGTGGCACACTCTGGGTACGGTACCCTAAAAAAGAATAATCGTAAAATATAAAAATATAAAAGTCCGCCGGAGTGACCGCGGCACGGCCAGGGTTGCCAAATTTGGTTTTGAAATCTACCGAACAAGGACGAGACCGTTGATAGGAACAAACACAACTGATAATAATTATTTTACACAATACTAGCAGATGCCCGCGACTTCGTCCGCGTGAAATAAGTTTTTTAAATTCCCACGGGAACTCCCCAATTTTTCGGGTTAATATATAGCCTATGACACTCACAAACTTTACCTATTTATAATATTAGTATAGATTTATTTTATAAAATTACACATATTATGGCAGTAGGCATTAAAAGTTACAGGTATGCATAATTTAGGCTTCACCATGTCTACGCTTGATTTGAAATCAAAAATCACAAATGACTGACCTTCGCTCACGTTTCGACACGATTCGAAAGAAAGAAATGGAAAACGTCACGATCTGCGCGTGTACGAACCGGCAACGTCACTTATTATATTGCGGCAAATCTTATACTTCATTATGTATGAAACTGAATAAATCGAACCACTCATACTTCGGCTTTTTTGTTATACTTGCTAAAATACCGAACACCTGGCAACCCTGGGCGCACCACTGGCGACGACGCGCTAAGTACACTAAGTAGGTAAGTTGGTAACTTAGCGCGTCGCTGCCAGCGTCGCCGAATCAGAGATCCCGCCCCGCGCCCCCGCGCCCCCGTGGCTCTCGTACACAATTCATATTTGCATTTTTCGATACAGTCCATTAGTAAATAATCAAAGCTGTCTCTAGGCATCCATACTAATATTATAAATGCGAAAGTGTGTCTGTCTGTCTGCCACGCTTTCACGGCCCATCTACTCAACCGATTTTGATGAAATTTCGTAAAAGGTTAGGTTGTATGTATAGGTGTAAGGACATAAGCTAGGTACCTACTTTTTACCCTGGAAAATTAAAGAGTTTCTGCGGTAATCAAAAAACCGTAATCCACGTGGACGAAATCGCGGGCATCATCTAGTACGGAAATAATTGAAAAACTTATCCGAGTCACACACAGTTTTTCACATAAAATTGTATAATACACGCCATCTAAATACCTGTTTCTTTTATGAAAACCTAAAACCGTTTACCTACCTATACCTACTTCTTTTTTGCGTTTCAAATATTATATAATAAACTAGATGGCCCGCGACTTCGTCCGCGTGGTTTAAGTTTTTTGTTATTCCCGAGGGAACTACTTAATTTTCCGGGATAAAAAGTAGATTATGTCACTCTCCAGGTCTTCGACTATACCCATGCCAAAAATCACGTCGATCCGTTGCTTCGTTGCGGCGTGATTGAAGGACAAACCAACAAACCAACTGACTTTCGCATTTATAATAGGTATTAGTATGATTTCATTTATCATCATACTAATATTATAAATGCGAAAGTCAGTTGGTTTGTTGGTTTGTCCTTCAATCACGCCGCAACGGAGCAACGGATCGACGTGATTTTTGGCATGGGTATAGTCGAAGACCTGGAGAGTGACATAATCTACTTTTTATCCCGGAAAATTAAGTAGTTCCCTCGGGAATAACAAAAAACTTAAACCACGCGGACGAAGTCGCGGGCATCAGCTAGTATGCTATAAAAGTTCTTATCTGTATGAAATAGAGCTGAAATTTTAAGAAACGGTCGAACGAAAACGTTTCTTACGAAAAGCATTCCACGCGGACAAAGTCACGGGCATTAGCTAGCGAGATATAATGACAAATAGTAATAATGATAACATGTGTAGGTATGTGTGAGTTTAGCAATACTTGTCCCCACAGAAAATTACCTATAAGTGTTCGCCTTCTATATTCTTCCTTTGTTGTGTCGTTGCGCGTTGGCCACAACCTATACCTAGTAGGTAACTATAGTAACATAATCATACTAATAAAATAAATGCGAGTGTTTTTGTTTTTTGGTTTGTTGATTTGTTGGTTTGTCTTTCAATCACGCCGCAACGGAGCAAGGGATCGTCGTGATTTTTGGTATTGGTATAGTTGAGGACCTGGAGAGTGACATAGGCTACGTTTTATCCCGGAAAATTAAGGAGTTCCTGCGGGAATCAAAAAAGCTAAAACCACGCGGACGAACTTGCCGGCATTAGCTAGTCTTACTAATCAAATAATATAATAATATAATATATAATAATAATCAAATAAATATTATAAATGCGAAAGTTTGGATGTATGGATGGATGTTTGTTAATCACGCCCGAACGGCTGAACGGATCTGGATGAAACTTGTCACAGAGATAGATTATAGTCTGGAATAACACATAGGCTACTTTTTATCCCGGAAAACTAAGGAGTTCCCGCGCGAACCAAAAAACCTCAATCCACGCGGACGAAGTCGCGGGCATCAGCTAGTAATAATATTATAATTACTATGAATGTGAAAGAAATTTTTCAAGAATTGAACTTGAAGAGTTCAACCGATTTAGCTGATATTTAAAATATGAACACATGACCAACTTCACGGGTGAACTCATGGTGGAGAACTCCTCAAATACTCATCGTAACTCCTTCGTGTTTGAGCTCATTGGATTTGTCTTATCGTGTAGGTACTAAAGACCAAGAATGTACTTGGCGTCCAGGGTATCATGATGGAATCGGGAGGTCGTCACAGGACCTCTTCAAATACTCATCTTAACTCCTTCGTGTTTGGGCTCATTGGATTTGTCTTGCCAAGTAGGTACTAAAGACCTAGAAAGTAGTTGGTGTCCAGGGTCTCATGATGGAATCGGGAGTTGGTCAGAGAAACTCGGTTGATTAAGTACTTTGGTTCAGAAATATTTATGAAACATTTCGTGAACCTCGATCTTTTACGAAAACTGGTTTAGAAATCTCGTAGAAATCGGTATACCTACCACCTACTTGCTTTGAAAAAAGAAAAAACTCGTCGAATTCAGGATCTCCTACTTTTTTGAAGTCGGTCAAAAATAGTTGTTAAATTGTATATAGCTTTTCCAAATAAATTTTGGTGTTGTAAATTACTTTTATTTCGGTTCCAAATAAAAATATCAATTTTTTCCATCCGCAGTATACAAACACTGCACTCGCGAAATCGTAATAAAATTTTTGACAAAAAGTGATACACCCGTCCGTTCACGAGCGCGTTTCAGCGCAAACTGAGGCGAAAAATCAAGTCCTCGGATATTTTCCTTAGAAAAAGTATGAAAAAAATATGGTGGGACGCATAAATGACTACGTACTTCACTTGGACGCACAATGTGGCATAGTTTAGATAGAGGACTATATATGCCATCATTTTTTTATAAATTACTAATTAAAATATGCAGCGGATACATAAATGAGGGTTCCTGAACAGACCCCATTTTTCGTCATTTTAAGCGATTCATGCGTTCGATATTACGTATTTATGCAGAAAATTTGTATGGAGTGTGCATTTTTTATATGGTCAAACGAACGCTGAATACATGACCTTTAATTTGATACCATGATATCCCCACAGCTAGAATTCCTATTTCTTTAAAGTGTACCTGGAAAAGTATGAAATTTGTATAAAGCGCCTTTCGCCTGATGGTTGGATGATCCAGTCTAAGATAGTAGCGGGTTAATCTATGGTACGGCAGTTATTTTAAATCGTACCGGAACGCTTAATCGCTTATCGGTAGGTCTAGGTCACTCTGGGATTCCTAGGGCCTTTTAAATTTGTTATGAAAATATTAATTCCTTGAAAGTAGGTAGGTAAGTACCTATTAAAAGGGTTGCCTGGAGGAGATCACTTTTAGGGATAGATCGCCTTTGCGCACTTGTTATTTCTTTTTGTTAACTATAATATTTCTTTTTAATGTTTTGTGTGGCAATAAATCATTTATAGTACCTACCAGCTACATATTTAGCTATCTAGGTAGATCCGTAAACCATTTTTTCCTTGATTGTTAGATCAGTCGAACTAATTTATTTATTTATTTTATTTATTTATTTATTAGGACGACCAAGAAATTGATACATTCAAGGAATACATAAAAAAACTAAAATACTAATTACACACGTTGTTAAATGTACAATCTATGACAGGTGTCACATCATGCGCCATAAATGACTAAAAGTAAAAAAATAAAAAGCTTACACTGGGATAAAATCAAAAAAAGCGTAAAATAAAAACAAAAATTGCAAAAAATACAAAAATTATAGAAAAATTAGAAATTAAATTATAATAAGATAAAATAAAAATAAGTAAAATTATTCAAAGAATAAAAAAATACTTATTTTACTTAATACTAATTGTAGTATTAAGACGACCTTAACAATCTTAATATTTCTTTTTTGAACTTTGGCAGCGTGTCATGGAAGACATCTACCTCTTTACTAATAGAATTGTAAATTTTAGTCAATCTAGATATGGTAGAAAATTGCTTTAGATTGGTTTTCGCTATAGGTTGGTGTAAAAGGCCTGTTGCTTGTCTGGGAAATCTAATTGGTACTCTCAAATTAATTGTTTGAAGGAGTTGTGGACAGTCAGTTTTATTTCTGAGGATTTTATAAAGGAAGGTCATATCTAAAATCTTTCTGCGATTGACTAAACTAGTCATATTAAAATGTTCCAGTTTGTCCTTATAGGTGGGAAGTCGTTTCTGTAATTTACATGAATATGTAAGGTGCCTCAAAAGCCTTTTTTGAACGCGTTCCATCCGCAACTGATGAGTAGAATAATTTGGCGACCATACAACGCTACAGTATTCGAGTATACTTCTAACGTAAGTATTATATATTTTAATTTTAGTACGAGGTTGAAAAGTTTTACTATTACGAATTAAAAATCCTAACATTTTTGAAGCTTTGGTAACTGCGTTATTAATTTGTGGGATAAAAGTGAGTTTGCTATCAAAAAGTATACCCAAATCTCTCAATTCTTGCAATTTATCTATTGCTGTGCCATTAATGTGATATTGAGACTGAATGATATTTCGATTGCGGGAAAATACTATAAAATTACATTTTTTTGCATTTAAGGCCATGTTATTTATAGTACACCAGTTTGTTACAGAATTTAGATCATCTTGGAGTAATGCACTATCAGTATGGCTTTTAATGGTTTTTGCTAGCTTGAGGTCATCTGCAAATAGGTAGGCGCTACTATGGCTAATACTTGTCAAAATATCATTTATGAATAAATTAAATAACCAGGGCCCAATATGTGAACCCTGGGGAACTCCAGAAGTTGCTGTGTAACTGTTAGAATTAAAACCCTTTATTACTACGTATTGAGTTCTGCTCTGTAGATATGACCTAAACCAATCGAGGATGGAACCACTTATTCCGTAGAGTTCTAACTTTTTCAGAAGCACCGCATGGCATACTTTATCAAATGCTTTGGCAAAATCCATGTATACGGCGTCGATTTGCTTACCAGCGTCTACACCATTGACGAGTTCATTATGTAATAGTCTAACAGAACGGAACAGACGGGAAAAATCACTATTGGCTGGATCATTATTGGATTAAATTATTTTAGGAGTGAGGCTTCCGGAATTCGGATGTGCTAGTTTAGGTAGGTCTCCATAGAAGTCTAACTGACTTGGTATTTTCACGATGAATTTATAGATTTCTGTCTGTGAATTAAAATATGGTTAACTAGATGTCGAACGCGACTTCATCCGCGTACAATTTCTGATTTCCTATCGATATAATTACTAGATGAGGCCCGCGACTTCGTCCGCGTGGATTGAGGATTTTTTGAGTCCCAGGGGAACTCTTTAATTTTCCGGGATAAAAAGTCTATGTCCTTCCCTGGGTTACAATCGACCCCTGTACCAAACATTCATCGAAATCAGTTGAGCAGATGGGCCGTGAAAGCTTAGCAGACAGACAGATACAATTTCGCATTTATACCTAATCGACTGAGCGAAGCGAAGGTCTCTGAGTCTACTTGAGTGAATTTGCACTTGTCAGTTGTCCGTCCGGCTCTCAGAGCCTTATAACTTCTGAATTCCTACTGAACGTAACCGATGGCCTCCAGCCGAATATAGCTTAAAAAGTTATAAAAATCTTTATTTCACGGGGGCACTCATAGAAGCGAATGCGAAGTAAAATATTTTTTATAGCGTTACGAGTCCAAAAATATTTTATTTTTTGTTTTTCCCCTAAAATTGACATAATGGGGGCTTTCAAAGTGGGGATTTTCTAACGTCCAAAGTTGACCTCAGAACTCTCAATTTTCTGAAAGGCTGAGCCTGAAACTTGATCAATAATTATTTGAATTATAGCCTGTTCTTGAACAACAAATACTAAAATTATATTATAAATATTATAAGGAAGCGAAATGATTTAATTTTTAATGAGCTTCAGTATTTCTGACAGAACTTCAGAATGATGTCAATAGATGGCGTTGGTGATGGTAAATTCGGGGCGAACCACTAGTATTATAGTATGGATAATATATGCCCGGGCTAACAGTGAACTGTAATAGCTATTTATGCAACTGTATCGTAATGAGGGTCATTTTAATTCGAGTGCTGTTTTTTGATACGAGGCTTGCCGAGTATCAAAATAGGATAGTACGAGAATTAAAATGACTAATTACGTACAGTTGCATACAAGATTTTATCTACGACAAGGACGTCTTTATAATTTTTTACTTTATAAATTAATAAAAAAGTCAAGTGCCAGAACCCAGAGCCGCTAAGCTATAGGTATCCTATTTATGAAGATAACCATATCGATACAGCTACGACTCATAACGATACAGCTCCCATACAACGAACTGTATCGTTATGAGAAGCAAACACGAAAGAGGGTTCAATTCGATATAGTTGTCAAATTCGAAATTGGAACTTTTCGATGCTGGAGTGGATAAATATTGTTTTCGTACCACTTGCTCAAAAAAGTGACATTCTATGCCACAAAAAGCGAACATAACAATAGTCATTTTTAGTCTGTTAAAAACAGGGAAAGAAAATTGTACTGAATTTCATTCATCCTCTAGGGGGAGAATGTGATTTAAATTTGGAATATGTACCTACTTACCGAAATTTATACTGAACTATGTACATCTGTGTTTACACCATTGAGTTTGTATATAAAGCATTAAACATCTTTTTGAATACGCATTTATTATGCAGTTATGATTATTAAATAAAATTACCTACGAAAACCGACGAGGCCGTATGAGCTTGATGCCTTTGCTTTTCCGACAAAAAAATATTAGTCTAGGAATTTGCCGCGTTTTTGTTTTCTTCAAATACATAAACGTTAAGTTTATTTTAATTTATTTTTCGTACCACTTGCTCAAAAATGTGACATTCTATGCCACAAAAACCGAACATAACAATAGTCATTTTTAGTCTGTTAAAAACAGGGAAAGAAAATTGTACTGAATTTCATTCATCCTCTAGGGGGAGAATGTGATTTAAATTTGGAATATGTACTTACCGAAATTTATACTGAACTATGTACATCTGTGTTTACACCATTGAGTTTGTATATAAAGCATTAAACATCTTTTTGAATACGCAGTTATGATTATTAAATAAAATTACCTACGAAAACCGACGAGGCCGTATGAGCTTGATGCCTTTGCTTTTCCGACAAAAAAATATTAGTCTAGGAATTTGCCGCGTTTTTGTTTTCTTCAAATACATAAACGTTAAGTTTATTTTAATTTATTTTTCATACCACTTGCTCAAAAATGTGACATTCTATGCCACAAAAAGCGAACATAACAATAGTCATTTTTAGTCTGTTAAAAACAGGGAAAGAAAATTGTACTGAATTTCATTCATCCCCTAGGGGGAGAATGTGATTTAAATTTGGAATACTTACCGAAATTTATACTGAACTACATATTGTGTGTTTACACCATTGACTTGACTAGCATTAAACATCTTTTTGAAAAAGGAATACGCATTTATTATGCTGTTATGATTATTAAATAAAATTACGAAAACCGACGAGGCCGTATGAGCTTGATGCCTTTGCTTTTCCGACAAAAAAATATTAGTCTAGGAATTTGCCGGGTTTTTGTTTTCTTCAAATACATAAACGTTAAGTTTATTTTAATTAATATTTATAAATAAGTTAATGTTCTAAACAGTTCCTCAGACGCAAGGACAAAGAAATACTCAAATCAACTCATCAACAATAAATGTACCAAACAAAAATGTAACTCTCTCTATCAATAATTGGACCAATGTTTTGAATGTTAACTTTTACTTTTAATTGTCATTATTTTTAATAAATGCTTATCTCATATTATTATTGTGTTAATTTTTTCGCAAATGGTACGAAAAGTAGAGTATTTTCCTCGGTGATAAAACTGTCTCAGTCTTGGGTGAACTTAAATCGTCACCCGCGACAGAAGACACTGCTATATCCCCTTGGTTAATAATCTACTATTTATAAATAAGTTATGTTCTAAACAGTTCCTCAGACGCAAGAACAGAGAAATACTCAAATCAACTCATCAACAATAAATGTACCAAACAAAAATGTTACTCTCTTTATCATTAATTGGACCAATGTTTCGAATGTTAACTTTTACTTTTAATTGTCATTATTTTTAATAAATGCTTATCTTATTTTTTCTTATATATAAAATTCTCGTGTCACAATTTTCATTCCCATACTCCTCCGAAACGGCTTGACCGATTCTCATGAAATTTTGTGAGCATATTGAGTAGGTCTGAGAATCGGCCAACATCTATTTTTCATCCCCCTAAATGTTAAGGGTAGTCCACCCCTAAATTTTTATTTTTTAGACAAAATTTTTAGTTTTTATTTTTTTATGATACAACATATAAAAATACATACAATCCTAAATTTTCACCCTTCTACGATCAACCCTTATTTTTTATTTTAGTAATTTAATCATTTTTCATCTCCGGTCGATAACTTATCAATCGTCATTTAAGTAGTTATTTTAATATGCATATTCAGTAGGTCTGAGAATCGGCTACTATCTATTTTTCATACGTCCACGCGAACGGAGTCGCGGGCATCAGCTAGTCTCATATTATTATTGTGTAAATTTTTTCGCAAATGGTACGAAAAGTAGAGTATTTTCCTCGGTGATAAAGCTGTCTTAGTCTTGGGTGAACTTAAATCCCTCGCTACACTCAGGACTCGTCTTAAATCCCTCGCTTCGCTCGTGATTTAATTTTTTAACACCCTCGCTGCGCTCGGGAGTAAACCTCGAGTCCTTCGTTACGCTCGCGATTTAAATCGTCACCCGCGACAGAAGACACTGCTTTATCCCCTTGGTTAATAATCTACTATTTACACATCGTAATTTGTAACCTCGGATCTTACTTACTAACGTGTTACATACAAAGTAGCCGTGAATGTAATGTACCTAACGATTACCGTGACGGATTTCACGTCCGCGTCTGGCGATACCCGAATTATGCAGGTACACACCAGTAGGTACCTAGTATAATTACTCCTAGTATAAAAATTCTTTCCATAAAACCGACTTCCAAAGCCACTATAAATTAAAAAATAATTTTGATTTCTATATGTCACCGTAAGATTGTAAAAACCGTTAGATTATAATCTAACTCGCGAAATTGTAAACTGTCGAATGATTACAATATAGCGGATTATTTTTCGGTAGATTGTAATCTGTTAGGTTTATTAACCCGATAAAACCTAAGTGCCCTACTTGATTATTTATGTCGAACCCTAACCTAACCTACAAGAAAGAGACAAGAAAACGTAAATACAATGAATATTTCAAAAATTGACACTTAAAACATTGAACGGTTCACAATCTTTCGACTGTTTACAATCTATCGAAAAAAAAGCGTTAGATTACAATCTTACGGTTTTTACAATCTTACGGTGACATATTATACACTATGTTGAAGTCGGGCGAGCCTGACGCGTCAACTTTGCCTATCTTTGTTATACTCGCCCGACTTCAACATAGTGTGTAGAAATCAAAATTATTTTTTACTATACAGTGGCTTTGGAAGTCGGTTTTTAGGAAAGAATGTTTATTTTTAACCGACTTCCAAAAAAGGAGGAGGTTCTCAATTCGGCTTTAAACTTTTTAGTACAGCATCAGAGTTGAGGAGTTGGGACTTGGGTAGGTATGAAGTCGTTGCTTGACACCTACAATAAGAATTCCCCATTAAAAAATCCTAAATCGCTATTTTTAAGGAGTTCTGTACGGCCTGCAGCATCAGGGTTGAGGAGTTGGGACTCAGTGATACACGTGACTTGGTATATACCTACTAGGTATATGAATTCACCATCAAAACTGCCTAACTCCCTAGTTTTGAGTCGTAGGTATACCTAAGGCATCAGGAGTCAGATTTTTTTAATGGGACCATCTCGCGATCTTCCTCTAACCACTGAAAAAAAAATCTAATCGGTTTGGAAACCACGGAGATATGTGGTAACATACATTAAAAAATTTCGAAATCGCCGAATTGAGAACCTCCTCCTTTTTTGGAAGTCGGTTAAAAATTGAGTTTATTTTGGGTTATTGTGTTTCTACAAATAAATAAACGTGGACAGAGTGGCTATAGCTATAATCCAATAGGTACACCTAAAGAACTATATCTACTAATTACCACGCCTTATTACACGATCATTCTCCAATTGTGTCGTACCTAGTACCTACCTACCAAGTTATTATATAGGTACGTCACAACTCACAATTAGAGAATGATCGTTTGAAATAAAATCCAATCAGGAGCAGCGTTGACCTCTGCGAGATGTCTGCGAGTATCTACATATAGGTCCTTACAATTCACGGACACGTTTGAATCATTATTAATAATTATTGTAAAGCTAATTTGTTGTATGTATCGACCATTCGGAACAGTTTGAGAGTATCACACTACATAAAGGTATTAATAAAGTGAAAGTTGGAATGTTTGCAACTCCTTCACGCCACGATGACCGAACCGATTTATCATTTAGCATTAGCCTGTCACGGAAAATGAAAGTTCCCGCGGGAATCAAAAACCATACGGACGAAGTCGGGAACATCGTCTTCTTATATAGTTATTGATAAAAAACCTCAATCTCAATGAATAAGTACCTATCCATACTATATATATATATATATATATATATATATATATATATACTATATATATATATTATATATACTATATACTATATATATTATACTATATATATTACTATATTATATGTTTATATATTTTATATATTTATATATAACGCTACGCTTTCACGGCCCAACTACTTAACCGATTTTGATGAAATTTGGTACAGGGATAGGTTGTATCCCGGGGAAGGACATAGGCTACTTTTTATCCCGGAAAATTGAAGTTCCCGCGGGAATCAAAAACATCAATCCACGCGGACGAAGTCGCGGGCATCATCTAGTAAAAAATAAGTAGAGTAAGTACCTAAATTATTAGAAAAGTATTGCGACCGTTTACATTTAAAAAAAAAAGCATTAGGTATAAATCTTAATGGTCATTCATTACTGATTATTATGAATAGGAACCTGAAAAATCTGCGTGAATTTTCTTCATTGCAGCTAATATACCTAGTAGAAGCAAAATTATCGAGAGCAAAACAGCGTGCATTTTCTCTTGCTTGATAATGATTTTTCAGGATTTAAAATAAGCTTGGAGAGTTTAGAAAGAAAGAGCCAGTGTGAGTTCACTTGTACTCGCCTTTTCTGGCCTCTACGGGGGCGCCTAGCATGCTCATATTTTGTAATCTTCAATCATAGTCGTTGAGTATATACTAACAACTGTAGGTATATAGGTAGGTAGTTATTTAATAGCTGCATCGTAATGGTAGGTATAATATTATCGCAGTCACTGTGTAGATAGTTAGTTAAACGCACTTTGGACGATGATGATGATAACATAACATTGTCGACGGGGAAGGGAGCCGGTTCTCAGTTCTCATTCGCAACCTGTCCAAGGGCGTAGTCACAGTCAGTGTATTACGAACATTAATCGTAGCGCCATGTCTGAACAGTCGGAGCTAAAACGGTTCACGCGTAAGGGGCTTGCCGAGAGAAACACGAAAACGGATGCAGTGTTCGTCATTGATAACGTAGTTTACGATGTTACTAAATTCCTAGATGACCACCCAGGAGGTCACGAAGTACTCTTAAACGTTGCTGGTAAAGACGCAAGCGAGGATTTCGACGACGTAGGCCACAGTACTGACGCAAAGGAAATGATGAAGAAGTATATAATTGGCGAGCTAGTTGAAGAAGATAAAGTGCCGACGAAAAGAAAAGAGTTTAAATGGACGGATTCTGAGTCCAGCCAAGCGAATAATAGTGACAACTTTCTATCGTCGTGGAAGTTCCCCGTTGTGCTAGGACTCGTGATGACTGTGCTGTATTCTTATCTATTCGGCTAAGTACCTGTGATAAGTGGATGTTAATTAAGTATGTTACTGTGGTCAAAGACAATATATAAACCAGATATTTCGAGAACTTTCTGTACCATAAAACGATATAATACAAATATGGGGATTCATGTGCAGTATAATTAATGTAGGTACCTATGTGTTTTTGTGCTTTCAAAATACAATACAACTAGGTATAATTTGCATCATAATCATAAAAAAATAAGTAGGTAGGTAACTAGGTACATAGATAATATGCAGATATGCAGATATGGTGAGGTTATTAGTTATTTCGTCTTATTAACTAAGTAAAGCGAATCAAATCAATTATATAACAAAATATTTTTTAATAATAATCATCATAATCATTTATTTGCTGATTGTCGGTAAACAAAGAGTTGTTACAATAGCTAGTACCTACTAATAGTGCCGAGCCACAGCCCACAACCTGCTAATGGCGTGCAAATTATTACACTTTACAGTTCTATACAATCAACGAGAAATAGTTACGTACACATTTTCAACTCCAAAAATCTGATGCGTAATCTGACTGACTGAACAGACTCTACCGTAATATTCGTTACCTGAGTAATCTAATCTACTATCAAAGTACCTAACTACTTACCTACTTGTTTATTTCAAGAATATTATGAATGATGTAAGTAAAATATAATAATTCTGGTTGAATAACATGAATAGCTGGTACATAATTTAGGATTGCATTGTTATTTGTTAGGCAAATCACGCTTTACAAGTCAATAGCCAATACTATAATATTATGTAATCACCAATTACCAACATATACTTTAAACCATACCTAGATAGTAGATTAAATTGCTGTCTCTACTGAGTAGAGACAGCAATTTACGAGTTAGGCAGGTATAATTAATTATCGTGAAGCAATGACCGACAAAAAGAAATAACACGCGGTTCAGTTATTCTAAGTTGAGACATTTAAAATAGTAGAGGCAGTGATGTGCATATCATAGAGGCACATTTTTACAGAAAAAATGCTCATTTCGGAATTCGGTAAATTGTCGTTCCATTGCACAAAGGTGAAATTGTGATGCTGTAAAATATAATTTTATTTGGGGATAAAGTTACTGTTGTATACTGCTTTTATAATTTGTAACTGATTATAGCAAATACACTTTTTGTTACTATCTTTATTGTTTCATTTTTTATGGTTATAATATTTAGCATGCGGTTATACGTAGTTAACACAAGGATCTGGGTGTCGTTTTCCGAGTCGCGTTAAACCTATAGGCACATATTTTTTTATTTACGCTCGCTTTTGACCTCCGCCAGGAGTAATAATGTTCTGTGCTTTTGACCCTCGAGTTTACTGTATACAAACTTTATGGTATAACCTGTGGGTATACCACTTTTTTAAATTACGTTCCGCGAATGTACTTACTGCTCAGAAATTTAATTTTCAACCGACTTCAAAAAAATTAGGAGGTTCTCAATTCGACTGTATTTTTTTTTTGTTTGTTACCTCAGAACTTTTGAATGGGTGGACCGATTTGGATGATTCTTTTTTTATTTGAAAGGGCATACTTCCCAAGTGGTCCATAAATTTTATCGAAATCGGTCGAGCGGTTTTTAAAATATCAACAATAAAATAAGTACTTTGTATAGCGTGTGCTTGTTGTTGTAAAGTTGGCGCGGGAGTTTGAAGTCGGTTGTTTAAAAAGAATTTTTTATATTAAATTATGAATAGCACAAAAATATCTTCGCCAAACATACACACATATAAATATCAGATACAGCTTGAGATAAATAAGTATAATACTTAATATTATATTATCAGCAGAAAGCGCTATTATATGAGGTATCGTCCAAAGTCCTTGAATCTCTATTCATATTTGTCTGAAAACCTGTAATAAATTGGAGACAATTAAAGTTAACTGCAGTAATTTAGTTTGATAGTGCCTAAGGCGCAAGAGTAGGTAGACCCACAGACGGGCGGTTTTTTTGAAGTGAAACTTCTTTAATCTTGTAATATTCGATGAAAAGAAACAGCGACACCAAAAAGAGACCAACATATTCATAATAGGATTTAGCCTGCGAGAGATTGAGATAGAATGCAAGTTATATATTTTATCTCATTCCACTTTTCTGAAGTTTCACTTCTGCCGTGTGTGAACTGCACACACTTTTTTATGATTCATTTAATTAAGTTAGCTCCAATTTCCAATAAAATTATTATTTTATCAACTTATTGACCGAGCGAAGCGAAGGTCTCTGAGTCTACTTGAGTGAATTTGCACTTGTCCGTCCTAGGGTTGCTGTATTTCGGGTTTGCGTACTATATACTGTTGAAGAAGCACATAGTACGCAAAAATATTCCATAAAATACTATTTTTGTGAAGTGTACTATATTTTTTATAGCTTAGTCCGAAAAATACTATATTTCGCTTATGAAATGTTAGCAACCCTATCCGTTTGTCTGTCAGAGCCTTATAACTTCTGAATTACTGAACGTAATTACTTCAAATATAAATATAATATGTAAACCGATGGCCTCCCGCCAAATATGGCTTAAAAAGTTATAAAAATCTTTTCACACCACTCGCTCAACAACGCCTTATACATGGCCTGTTATCTAAGGTTAAAGTAAGACATTAAATCCCTAGGGTTATAATGTTGTACTGAAATCCATTATTCCCTAGGGTTATAATGTGATTTGAATTTAGAATCATCGCGCATCTGAAGGAAATTCTATTCATTCTAAAGAGGTTTTATTCATAATTCTTATTGCTATATCCATAAAGTCTAATTTCGGTAAACAGAATGTGTTCTCAGCAGGCGCGGCCAACTCGATTTTCGAAAACCGAAGCCGTGGCCCACTAGATTCGCACTGACGACATTTTTTTGTCAAATCGAGTAGGCCACGCCAGCTGAAAGAAGTGGTTGTATCGCGAGGTGTGAAAAGTAGAGTATTCACCGTGGGGGTAATGCTGTATTAATCTTGGGCGCCCCTAATTCCCGCGCTACTCTCAGGATTCTAGATGCAACACCCTCGCTACGCTCGGGAGTTACTCTAAAATCCCTCGTTCCGCTTGGGATTTATCCCGGCGCCCGTGACATAATACATCGCATTACCCCCGTGGTGAATAATCTACTATTATTTCAGGGGGGCTCTCATAGAAGCGAATGCGAAGTAAAATATTTTTTTATATATTTTTTATTTTTTATATGGTTGTGGTATTTTAAAGATAATTAGGAATAGAGTCTAAAAATATTTTTGTTTAAATTTTTCCCCTAAAATTGACGAAATGGGGGGCTTTCAAAGTGGTGATTTTCTAACGTCCAAAGTTGACCTCAGAACTCTCAATTTTCTGAAAGGCTAAGACTGAAACTAGATCAATTATTTGAATTATATCCTGTACTTGAACAACAAATACTAAAATTAGATAAATATTATAAGGAAACGAAATTATTTAATTTTTAATGAGATTTAGTATTTTTAACAGAACCTCACAATGGTGTCAATAGATGGCGCTAATGTTAAGAGATAAATATTATATGGAAACGAAATTGTTTAATTTTTAATGGGCTTCAGCATTCAGTCAGTTTAACAGAACTTCACAATTATGTCAATAGATGGGGCTCTGTAAAAGTTTATTCGTTTTATGGATACCGCGAGGTCTCAGTTCGGGGCGAACCACTAGTTTAGTAGAAACGACTAAAAATGTAAAAACCACCGATTAACAAAGGCACATTTTTCTCAAGGGAGGATATACCTTAGAGATATTACTCCATACGTCGACTCCTCTTGGCCGCGTTCTGGAGTGCGCTGGCCGTTGGCCTTAATTAGTAAAGTAGGTTGACTGTATATTTGTATAAGTATCTAAATACTAGTGGTTCGCCCCGAACTGAGACCTTGCGGTATCCATCAAATTAATAAACTTTTACAGAGCGCCATCTATTGACATCATTGTGAAGTTCTGTTAAACTGACTGAATGCTGAAGCTCATTAAAACTTAAATATTTTCGTTTCCATATAATATTTATCTAGTAGCTTTACGGCTTCTATGGCTATGACCTATATTATCTAGGACCGAGTCATACGTTTTCAAGCTTTCATTCAAGATGTTGCAAGCAAGTTCCCGCTTTGGCACAGAGATAGATTATAGTCTGGAATACTTAGCACATAGGTACTATTTATCCCGGAAAATTAAAGAGTTCCCGCGGGAACCAAAAAACCTCAAACCATGCGGACGAAGTCGCGGGCATCAGCTAGTTTGTATTGTATATACATATTTATAAATGGACTAATTAATTGTGCACAATCTCGAAATTAAAATGACACGTCTAGTTTTGTCACATTGGCTGACAAGTGCCGAATGCCTCAATGGGCATTCTTCTTCTTCTTCGAGTGCCTCTCCGATCAACGAAGGTTGGCAGTCAGCTTTGTATAGTCCTTTCGGTTCTTCGCAAGGCGAAATAATTCTGCGGCACTTGCGATTCCGGTCCACTCCCGTATATTGCGATTTGCGAAGCCAAGACTTTTTTCTGCGACCAACCCCTCTCTTTTCAGCAACTTTTCCCATCATGATGAGTTGTAGGAGTGGGCATTGTGTAGTGTATATTTCGTCATTCCATAAGGGCATTGCAAACTAGCTGATGCCCGCGACCTCGTCCGCGTGGTTTAAGATTCTTGTTATTCCCGTAGGAACTCCTTAATTTTCCGGGATAAAAAGCAGCCTATGTCACTCTCCAGGTCCTCACCTATACTATACAACAAAAAAAGAATTAGCGAAATTGGTCCAACCGTTCACGCGTGATGCCGTGACCAAGGGAAATAGGGATTCATTTTTATATATATAGATTAATAATGATCACACTTGGTGTTTCTAAATTTGGTCAGTAGGTATACATATATCGTATTATCTTATCACAACACTTGGAATTTAAGCAAACATGTATTTTATCGGCGCTTCAGCGTAAATATTAATTTCAGAAACCATACCAGTCATGATGAACATGACTGTAAATAAATTGAGTTATCTTAATTAGTAATATGATTAAAAATTGTGTGCCTACTAAAAGGACATATAGGTACCTACTTAATTTAAGACAAAAACAGGCCAAGTGCGTGTCGGGCCATGCGTAGGATAGGGTTACGTAGTTATCCGTTATAATATGCGGTTTATAAGTTGGTCAACTATTGATCGTTAACTCATAAAGCCTACTTAGCTTAGTTCTTAACATCGTAATAATGTCCTCCCGACCGAATTTCGGCCACGACGGCCAATCTCCTGAGAGATTAGCCGCCGGAGATATTATAGTGCACAAGTGTGTGCGCAACCACACTTGCACTCTCTGTTCCTTTTACTCTCATAACCCGATGGGACGGAAAATCCGACACGACCTGTGAGAGATCAGGCGCAGGACCGACGGCTAAACGCGCTCTCAGAGGCACGGGGGTGGAACACCGCCAACTTGCTAACTCCAGGCTAGTACTGAACTGAATTTCTTGTCAGAAAAACCCAATACTTGTTGTGACCCGACCCGGGACTCGAACCCGGGACCTCGTCGGCCGCAGTCGAACATGCTAAACACTAGACCAACGAGGCAGTCAAAACAAACAATACAGTTGTATTGTTTGTTTTGACTGCCTCCAGTCCAGTCCAGTTGGCATGAACTTTTTCACATATCCAAAAACAACCGTTCAGCTTGCAGGAAAAGCAGGCTAGCTCCAGCTTCAATCACCTTCGGAGTTGAGAACCCAACCTACACTTTGGGACAAAGTTTAATATTAGTCGTTGAAGTTAAGGAATTCACCATTTAAATTTTACTATTTATTAATGTTTTCACACCTGCATTGAAAGTGCGAGTTTCAATACACCCGAAACTAATTAATTTCAGACGAATTCGTCATACAGCGGGTAGAAAATCATCGTTTTCTGCCCTAGGGCAGAATGACATAGCAGCCCCCCTTTCAATCCTGTCAGAGTATCTTTTGTTTATTTCAAACCTTTATAATTGTCATTTTTAACCATCAACTAAACTGACAGATATCGTATTTGTAAACAACAACCTAGCTACTAAAATAAAAAAGAAATACGAATTTAATAAAACTCGCACTTTTAATGCAGGTTATATGAAAAATATGTGTGACGCGGGATGAAACACGATTTCAGACAGTGATTCACCCTCGTCTGAAATCGTCTTGTTTCATCCCTAGACACAATATATTATTACATAAAAGGAATAATGGAACAAAAAAAAGAAAGCAATTGTTAAAAACAATATAATAATAAAGTGACAGTTATTACATAACATAGGTACAATAATAATCATTTCTTTACCATTTTGCTGTGCCGTGTGCCGTATGTGTTATTGTACAATATGCATAAGTAACAAAGTTAGAACATGTGCAAAGCATATTTCGATACCTTTTCTTCTTTGTGATTTTATAAGCGTTTTTTACTTAACTAGTAAGTTATTTTGTACTAAATAATTACAAGCGGTGTCGCCTTAGCTCAAATGGAATTTTTGAAAATCACTTGAGGGCAAAATTTCCAAAATTCCTGAAATACGCACGCACACACTTTCTTTACATTTTTTAACCAAGAACTCAAATACCTACGAATATTCATTGATACATTTTATGGCATTCTTACATTTTTACAAAATTTTACGAAATTGCGGGCATCATCTAGTTTCTCGTAGGTATTTTCTCTTTTCATACAAGATTTTAGATTTAGGGCACAAAGTGTATACAATTTTAGTTTTCTATGCTTTGTAAAGATTTTCTTAACAGTCACATATTATATTGTTGCGAGATGTTTGCGAATGCTTGAATAACAAAACAATTTGAAGTTACAAAAAAAACCGCCAGTAAAAGCTAAAAGTTCATTGTTAAAAACATTTATGTAATATTATATCGAGAGAGTTCCCCAAACATAAACCGACACTTATATAAATACTTCTAGTCTGGGGCTGATTCTGTAGTGCACAATCTCTAAACTAAACTAAAATGACAGCATTAAAAATATTGCTAACCCTTTCATAAAACTCCCTGCGGAAATGGACAGAACTAGATTTAAAGCTGTTATTTTAGTTAAAAGATTGTGTTATACAGAATTGTCCACTTTTATATCTTTTGAATAGATAGTTAACAATAGTTTTCCGTCCCCCGACCTAATTAATCGCACACAAGTCTTACCGCTAATAGTATAAAAAAAAACAATAAATATAGGTAATAAGTAGTACAACATTCAAATACACCTTTTATAAAATTCGTAAGTAGCACACACCAATAGAATATTTTTCTAGATACCTTTTAAGCCAAAAGGTAATGATTATTCTTGTCAGAAGCAGTAGAAAGGGGTTTGAAATTTTTGTATTGGTTGGTTTTTTCAACCACTACAAGTTAGCCCTTGACTGCGATCTCACCTGATGGTGAATGATGATGCATTCTACGATGGTCGCGGGCAAACCTGTAAGGGGTATGGCATTAAACCCATACCCCTAATGGGTCTCTACGCGGCATCGTACCGGAACGCTATATCATTTGGCGGTACGTCTTTGTGACTAGGGTGGTAACCCTAGGGTGGTGACCACGGCCGAAGCCTCCCACCAGGCCAGACCAGAGAAAATCGGAAATTATAAATTCCCAATTAGACCCTGCCAGGAATCGAACCCTGGACCTCAACACTGTCGTCAAAGGTTATTTTCACAGGTAGACGAAGCGGCATATTTTTTCAAAAACAAACGCCATGCGCATAATGAATTATATCATTACTAGCTGATGCCCGCGACTTCGTCCGCGTGGTTTAAGTTTTTTGTTATTTCCGCGGGAACTCCTTAATTTTCCGGGATAAAAAGTAGCCTATGTCACTTTCCAGGTCCTCAACTATACCCATGCCAAAAATCACGTCAATCCGTTGCTCCGTTGCGGCGTGATTGAAGGACAAACCAACAAACCAACGAACAAAGTGACTTTCGCATTTATAATATTAGTATGATTTAAAAATATTTTTTTCAAAAATGATAAATTGAATAAAAAGTCATTTAGCAAAAAAACAAAATGGTGGATCCCGTGAATGTATTATATAAGGTGGATCGTACACTATGGAAAATAATTCCAAACCCCTTTTCTAGCGCGTTTGAAAAACGTCCATGTTCACATGGACGTCACGAGGGCTAACTAAATAAGCTGTTTTTAGTTCCAGATGTGTGTTACGAACGATTAAGAAGCAAAAAAATGCTAATTAGAAATCACACGTCACTGACCACAGAATTTTTATTTTTAACTTATTTACGAACATTAACAATTATTAATATTATGCACGCTTCCTTATTTTTTGTATTTTTTTTTCACTTGCAACAAATATTTATACACGTAAGTATCTTTTAAGTACCTTGGGGTGGACCTAGTAGCACAGCGATAGTCTAGTAGTATCAACTTATTAGTTCAGTAGTCAACTTTTAAAAGATTCCAACTTGTGAGGGTTGAAACAAAAAAAAACTTAAAAACCTTAATACACGCTAAATGCAAAACATTAACACAACAAACGTGTCAGTTGTTAACAAGTTGAATACAGGGTTTTTATTTTAACAATACGTGTTTCTTGCCAGTAAGTTTGTAAGTAGAAGTTTTTTCCGAACCGGTCCTGACTAAGTGACATAAGTTGTCTTAATTCAATGTGGCTAATTATGTTGTACACGATCTATAAACTAAACAAAATCAACACGAGTGTTGTCTTGTTCTAGTGTTGTCCTTTTTCGCAAAGAGCATTACGAAAGGTATAACAATACAATTAGTCCTGTCATATAAGAAATTGTGTGCAACAGGATTAGCCTTGCAACATCAGAAACTTTATAATCACTGGTAATTTGAGGTATCACAGTTATGTCTTACAGAGTTAAAATGGGATGGACATATGTCCATATGTGTGTATCATAAATCTGTCTCATTTTAACTCAGTCTTAAGTTAAAGCTAAGCCAAAGTATGCTCTAGAGATCTTCGGCCGGTGCTTGCCTTATGCATGCGTCATTATGGACAATATATAACTTATAAATTGCTGCAAAATGGAACTGGCTTTCTTTTGTATGTGAATCCAGCCAGTAGACACGCAGCCCAATGGCCCCATTTTATACTTCCATCGAGATTCCGAACATGAATCAAGATTTCTGCTTACTCAGACTACTGTTAAATTAAACACCCTGTATACTCATTTTTTCTAAATCGAACCAAACCGGGAATGTACAATTTATAAATTTTGTTCGAACCCCATGATGTTATCAACCTATTTGCCATCTCAGTCTTTCATTTCATTAAAGATGATCGCACATCTGGGTGAACGTGCTGAGCGCAACGCACTTCTTCACAAATGCATAAAATTCAGACCTGAATTTATTTACTACATTTTTGGATACGAGTTAACTTGTCCGTGCGGCGCACAGTTGGTATTAAGTTAAAAGATCTGATTTTGTCCCCTGCGCATGCATATTTTTGGTGGAATGGAGTGAGGTGTGAGTGATGGCGGATGTCTTTGTCACCGTTTTCAGTAAATTTTACAGTTCTCACGTTAAAAAACTGAACTTTAAATGCGCAGACCCATGTCAGTGTGGTGCAGAACCTTTTTAACTGTCGCCAACTGTAGGCCTGTCGCGCGCCTTTCTTATTTTTACAACGGGCGCTTAAGGCACTAGCAACTGCTGGATGTGCGATCACCTTAAATATTTAAATATATAATTGCTGTACACATGTATTATACATAGTTTTAAAAATTTGCAATAAACAACAATTTATATATTATTATTTATTATTTCTATTCGATTTGTTGGTTGGTCACTGCGGCCTCATGATTTCTTGTATAAAAACTTAAAAAGTAGGCAGTGCAAATCTCAGGGCCTAAGAGATACTTTTCTAACTCCCGAAGGTATAAGCACATTGCTGCAGAGTTGAAGCGAAGTGACGCGTGACAAGTCTACTTTTTAACATCTTGTAATGACGTGTCGCATCGTTTCATACCTCGCGCAGTGTTCCTTGTCTCGCAAACGGCATCTTGCCATATGTCTTGGTGACAGCTTTAGACAAAGAATTACTAACGACTCCAGATTCTATACGTTGCCAAAAACCTAGCCCGTTAATGAGCAACCTTAAATGTTCTATTGAATCATAAGTAATAACTGGTATTTTTCTGATCATGCGTACAAAAGCTAGACGTAAAAAATTGAAAAAGTTTAGTTTTTTATTAGACCGCGTACATGAAACCACAGCAACAGACTATAGTGGTTTATGTATGGTTTAAATAAAGCATCGAAGAGCCCTGCCGAATGGTAATTCAAAAATTGTCAAGTGCTTTGGGAGGATCGTTGGCTCAACCATCGAATTTAATGAATAGAATCACCAACCACCACTGTAGCCCATTAACGTCCCACTTCTAAGCAAAGGCCTCCACTCTCATAGGAGGGAGGGAACAAATAAAATGGCTACCTATTCTGAATAAAAAATCGTTATCTAAAAACTGTCAGAATAGGGGTGATTCCTACATCATTAAGATAATTCGTTTTTAGTGCTTTTTAAAGAGATACTTCCAAGACTTGAAAAAAGTGCGATTTTTAATAACGCCACAATTATGTATTTCATACAAACTTTTTTTAAATTCACTACAAGTTAGCCCTTGACTGCGATCTCACCTGATGGTAAGTGACGATGCTGTCTAAGATGGTAGCGGGCTAACCTGTTAGGGGCATGGCAGTTATATTAAACCCATACTCGGTTTCTACACGGCATCGTACCGGAACGCTTAATCGCTTGGCGGTGCGTCTTTGCCGGTTGGGTGGTAACTAGCCATGGCCGAAGCCTCCCACCAGGCTAGACCAGGGAAAATTCAGAAATTATAAATTCCTAAATCGACCCTGCCGGGGATCGAACCCGGGAAGCGCGTTCTGTCGTTTAATAAAGAGTTGCTGAGTTTGTCCCTAGACTAAAGAAGGATCGCAAATATCTCATTGTAAATTATCACTAATATCTCAACGCGGAGTGATTGCAAGCGTGTTTCGTAATTGCCCTCTGGTTTGGTCTTGATCTCTGTTCATTGATGATGCAATAGACAACGCATTCACTTGACCCGATTTACAGACAATTTTTAAATTACCCTATCATTGTAGGGCGAATAAAGAATCGAAATTTAGAGTTTCAGTGAAACTTCTCTTAGTACTTAAGAACTTCTTAACCCTTATTACAGAAGTACACTTGGTAGTGAGCCCATACTACAAATTCTTAAACAGAAAGGTTAATACGATTGTGAACATCGACTCGACGAGTTTAAATGTACCACCAACTTTTGTTTTACTGTTTCGCTTGGAACGAGAAGATGTATGAACGAATTAAAACTGTAAAACAATCATATTTACTGTAGTTATTTTTATTTTGTCTTTATAGTGCTTCGATTATCTATAAACGTTGGCGATTGGCGAGTTCTCAGTCGTATTAACCCTACAAGACCTACTAAACAATTCGGGCTAGTTTCAACTAGAACTTGTCAAAACGAGATCTGAGTAACATCGTTCTGTCCATAGCCCGATGTTGTTTTTGTTTGTTCAGGACAGGCAGATCGATATACAATATATTCATAAAGCCTATTCAGTCGAGAAAAAAGTGCCCTAGCCAAAAATTCCATACATTAAAAACACAGGTACAATTTTCAAGTGCTTTTTGCCAATTTCTTAATCTGTTATATATAATTTTTAATATTTTCTATTACTCATCAAAGAGGTTCTTAAGTATTAAGCAGGTTTTTCAGTATTAATTCAGTAGAGCCATATTATGTCAGTATTTGCTATTTGCAGTTCAACCATTTTATAACTGTAAGTTTTAAACAGATGGTAGATCGAAACTTAAAAGGCGAAATTTTATGTTGTAATATCTTCTTCGCTAAGTCATGATGTTATTCCGAAAAAGTTATGCCAATAATGTGTTATCGTTTCGGTAAAAAACTAAGATAAATAATTAATCGATATGACGATTATAATCGACATTGAGATCGATTTTAATAGAATAATAATAAAATACATATTTTCAAACAAAAAATTCTGAATATTGACTCACAATTTCATTAATAATTTAAGAGTGCATATAAAATTCATATAATTACATATACTTCATAGTTAAAAAAAAAACTATAAACTTAGACAAAATAATAATAAATGCCTACTATTAATTTCATTGCACACCATTAAATACAGAAAACTCAGGGTCAAAATCCCAAAGTTTTCACTTTTTCGAAATAAACACTTGACTTTAACTTTTTAGGAAACAAATGCACTAGTCTTGACCGCATATTGACCACTCCTAGGTCTCATGATTGACGGACACGACCGATCCAGCACTTCTAATACTTACTTGAAGAAAATACCTACATATCGCTATCCCACTTCGACTAACAAATTAGAGCGAGAGGTTAGACCTCAGCGGTGTCCGATATCTCGATCTCGCTCGGAATAGTGATAAGTATTTCCTTCAAGTAGGTATAAAGTGTGCTCAATTCATAGGTATGTATAGATTCGCATAGCAGGACCTATTGTCTAATGGACGTTTTACTTTGCAGCTGTCAAAGTTTGGTGATAATTTTGTTGTGCACTACGTTTCCACCCAGACTAGTGCACTAACACTTTTAGGGTGCGTTTTCACCAGATATGTGCGATTTAGCTAAGCGGTGCGTGAGGAAAATACAATAATAGGGTTGCTTCACATCACCCTGGCTCAGCGCACTGTGGTGGCTAATGTTCATACAAAACACACAAGAGGCGCGAGCGAGACCAAAAGAGTCTTCCAACAGACCTAATATTCACATCATCTGTTAGTTTAAATTATCGATTAATGAAAAATAGTGTATTGAAATTTGATGATGTCACAACTATGTATTTCATATAAACTACCATAATAGAAGCGCGTTTTAAGTTTGGTAGGGAGTTGCTGGGAGGAGCTGATTCGATTTGAGTTGTCAACATCCCTATTCACGATCACCACACCATGGCCCAAGGATTTCGCACTCACGGTGAAAATGCCATTGACTTAAGGCTGTTGGGCATAAAATTTCCTTGGTTTGGCACGACGCCAAAGTCTTACATATTTCACACTCACGATCAAATATTGGTTTTACAACGCGACTTTAGTCAAACGCTAGATGCATGCAGCTAGACTACGAGTTAAAAGACAGTGCTTGCCAGAGGTAGACATATTATAAGGATTATATAATAAACCGCGAAATAATAATAATTAACATATGATTTCCCTACACATAGTGATTCGCATCCATCCACGCATCCTCGCACCACTCAGCTTCGCCTTACAGCTTTAGTGAAAACGCACCTTTAATGTACATGGAAATATCACATCTGAGGTTTGTTTGGTTGAACTGCTGTAGACCGGAACTTCTCTCTACCCTTCTATTGTTCCTTCTTGTCTTCTTGGTTGCTGGTAGAGTTGTCGGTTTCCTCCGGCTCCTCGTCTGAATAGTTCGTCGGCTCTTCGCCGGGCTTTAGCAGTTTACCCACAAGGTCGTACTTTTCTGTGAAATAAAAAAATTGCATTTTATTTATTTTAACGTTTACAGTTTTAAACTATGGCGAGTGACATCATACTTAATATTATAAATGCCAAAGTGTGTTTGTTTGTTGGTTTGTCCTTCAATCACCACCGCAACGGAGCAACGGATCTACGTGATTTTTGGCATGGGTATAGTTAAGGACATGAAGAGTGACATAGGCTACTTTTTATCCCGGAAAATTAAGGAGTTCCCAAGGGAATCATAAAAACTTAAACCACGTGCACGAAGTCGTGGGTATCAGCTAGTTCATTATAAATGTATTATGTAACCAGTTGTCACCTCACGTTTATTGTCGGACGATGTCCAACTACTACAACTACAACTAGTATAGTAGTCCTGTATCTCTAGTTTGCAAATGTTTAAAGCAATGGGTTTTAGGAAATGAAAATGCAACTGTATAATAACAATTTAAAAAACAAAATATCTTGGTTCCTTTCTGATAATTAAGGCAAAACCTTGTTGCCAATGACCACAATTAGTGTCTATAGTCTGTGAAGAACGAGAAGACGGGCAATGCACGGTAAGATGCAAATTGATGTTAATCAAGGCCGGAGTGTAAAACAAATGCTCATTTACATTTTAGATGTACCAATTAATATATCAAGCAGCTCAAGCTTAACCTAATTAGTGTAAAAATCTCTGTCCTACCAATATTATAAATGTGAAAGTGTGTTTGTTGGTTAGTTTTTCAAACACGCCGCAAAGGAGGATCTATGTAATTTTCTGCATGGATATAGTTAAAGACCTGGAGAGTGGCACAGGTTACTTTTTATCCTGGAAATTCAATTAGTTCTCACAGGATCTTTACCCCAAATCACTCACTCGCTAAATCCATGAGCACGAAGTAGTGGGTATCTACTAGTTGAAATAATATAAGGTGTTGAATAATATAAAATTCAGCTCTACACAAAATCTAATTCAAATTGACAGAACCATTGATGTAGAATTTTAGTACCTATATTATATTTCAATGGACAGAACCAAAACAGGATGTATGGAAACAAAACAGGAAAATTAGATCAGATTTTGTGTAAAACAGAATAATATTCTGATTTTACATAAAATATGTAAATACATAATATTATTATTACTCGTAAGTATTATTTTCTGTGCTAGTGGTGATTGAATTGATTTAATGACATTCTTTATTAACAGGATAATTTAATATAAAAAATTCTTTTTAAACAACCGACTTCAAACTCCCGCGCCAACTTTACAACAACAAACACACGCTATACAAAGTACTTATTTTATTGTTGATATTTTAAAAACCGCTCGACCGATTTCGATAAAATTTATATGGGACCGCTTGGGAGGTATGCCCTTTCAAATAAAAAAAGAATCATCCAAATCGGTCCACCCAGTCAAAAGTTCTGAGGTAACAAACAAAAAAAAAACCAGTCAAATTGAGAACCTCCTCCTTTTTTTGAAGTCGGTTGAAAACAACAAAATATTTCTGTATTCAATAATCATTGCATTGCAGGCACTTTTTAATTCCAATTAATGGGAACTTAATTTTCTGTGTATAAGCTAACTCCTTTCCAAATTGCAGCCAAATTGGTTCAGTCGTCGAGTGTAGGAGTAACAAACATTAAAACTTTCACATTTATAATATCAGTAGTAGGTATATAACAAGTATTGGGGTTTTCTAACAAGAAATTCTCAGTACTAGCCCGAAGTTAGGGATTTGGCGGTATTTCACCCCGTGCCTCGGAGAGCACGTTACGCCGTCGGTCCTGCGCCTGATCTCTCTCCGGTCGTGTCGGATTTCCGTCCCATCGGGCTATAAGAGAAAAGCAACAGAGAGTGCACCTGTGTACACACTTGTGCACTATAATATCTCCCGCGCAGATGGCTAATCTCTGGAGATTGGCCGCCGTGGCCGAAATTCGGACAGGAGGACATTATTATTAGTAGGTATATATATTATAATCTGCGTATGATATTTTAATTTTTAATATTAGTTGCATAAGTATTGAGTATGTGTCACAGAAATCATAAAGTGTAAGATGGTGACTGCACTGATGGGCAGCAACCCATCATAGCAACTTATTGTGAAAGTAGACTAATTTAATTTATGTAGAAATATCATAGATGCTAGAAATATCATGGCTTTTCCTAGAAATATTTTTCTTACATTATGGGTGAGTTGCCCAAAATCGGTGATACTCGATCCCCATATGAAAGATAACAGATAGCATTTATATTGCTTTATTTGAGTTCTGTGGTATTTACCACTTTATCAGATAAATATTATGTACCCATTTATAGTATGCAACTATACTGCACCCCTAAAATCTGTGTTTAGATAATGATTTATGGATATATCCATGTGATAAGAGAGTGATAAGATATACAAAAAATATATATAAATAAATAATGAACTTTTGACTAGGCATTCTAGATTGTGTTTAGAATAAAATTTATGCATTAAAAAGTTAAATATACTCATATGAATTAAGCTTGAGAATTTGTCAATAAGTTTTACTGGTTGATAAATTGTTGACCTTTTATTACATCTTTGCAGTCAAGGAGGATATTGTAGGTATATGAAATACTATAACTATAGAATCAGTTATTTATTTTCATTGAATTAGAAAATTAGAGAAAAAAATAGCTGACCCAGCCCTGATTTGCTTGGTTACAACATCTTAAAATCCTCATACAAGCTTTTAAAACCAGCTGGTTGAGCTGAACATTGTCAGTTTAACACTTTCAGTCAGTAAGTTATGTCAGTTACTTAATTGACTGTGAAATAAAATGTTCTTAAAATCTATAATAGATTTTAGAATAAACTCTCTCTAATCATGTCTTAAATGCAGAGAATTACTGACTGAATTATTGACAAAAAACTTATACAACAAACATTTACTAAATTGACAGTGTATGTAGGTGATGCCATTTCTGGATTTAAATAATTATGCATTCAACGTATGTCTTAATTGTGTTTGCAAAGGCCTATTATTTCCACAATGTATTAGTCAAGTAGTATGGTATAACTCACCTCTAAACTGTGCTTCCCACTCCTTCACAGAATCCATCTCCATAGAGTTTAGATCACTGAGGTCATCATACTCCTTATCTGATGACGTTACAGAGAATGTGGCGAGACCTCTGGATGCATCTTTACCTCCAAATGCAGCATATGGACCTCCTGGAATTCAATGATGATTTATGTTAGCTTTTGATGTTTTATTTATTAAGTATTTCTGTCTAGTTGCTCTGCATAGAAAAGAAAGTTTGTTAAAGCTAAACTATTCCTAATGGTTATACTAAGTATTATCCTAATTAAAGGGTTATAGTTTTAAAATGCTTGTTTGACATTTTAGTACATGTACAGTAGATTCATGATATGCTAATCGGCATGTTATGAATTTTTTGTATGAGCAGTGATAGTTATTCAACTGATGAAGAATTTAGAAACCGATTGAGCTCATTTGGTTATGCAAAGTAAAATTTTTATTGCAAAGATAATATAAGTAAGTATTTCTATCCATTTAATATATTATTTACTCTGGTAATCTGCAATCAGTGACAATTTTAAGCAGATGTTTATACAATGTCTAGACAAGTTGATAGTATTATACAAACCTTTGTCTTCAACAAAATAAGCTGAAACACCCACATAAAGATCATATTACAAAAGTTATACCACATTTTTATACAGTCTAATAGATACATAAATAAGGTTTCCTAAGAAACATGTATATAAAAACAAGTAGGTTTGCTTATGAACCTTTGAACCATATTATATTACATGGCTAATGAAGTGTAGGTACTTTGAGCAAGGTCATTTTTTAAGGTGTATCATTACAGAATATATTAAATGCGACATCGCGTCGGAGCCGGGCGCTCCTGCATTCATATCAAAATCATGAATAAATAAACACTGAGTCACAGTACATTATAGTCAACGCTATTAATAAACAGATGCACGCACCGGGTCCGTAGAAGCGACGTCCTCGCGTCACGTCGAATATCCAACCGTTTACAGCTACAAGAACGCGCCCATCGGCCTGCGTCCCATCGAATTGACGAAGCTCTGCAACAGTCATATCCTTCCGTATCTTGGGAAGCTCGGGCACTTGAGGCTCAGCCGATTCTTTACCGAACCTACTCCTCAATATTTTATACACCAAAGCCACGATAATCAAAGTCAAAACCAAATTCACCGGATTTAAAATTTCATTGGAAATACTTGAATCCGACGCAGGGCTCTCCGTTTCTACGCTTTCTGCCGGTTTTGTTGCGGGTGTTGAAGCCATTTTAACTCTTCAATAACGCAAGCGTAACTTTTGAAACACTCTCAGACTCTCAGTTTTATTTGTGTACAAATTTTTACAATCACTTCCTTCGTTTGCCGGATTTTGTGGTCAAAAAAGTAATCGGTCACTCACTGACAACAACTGACAAGAGAAGTGACGTCAGCGATGCGTTCATTGTTTTGACAGTGACAATTAAAAAATGTAACCACAATAAAAAAACCCTTAAAATCAAAGCAGCATCCCCACAGACATAGCATCCCTGATCACTGCAGGCAAAATCCCGCCACTCACAGCCCGTCTGCAATGATCTGCAGTACCTGTTTGCATAGCCCAATAACAATAATCCGGTGAGCCCAACACTAAAATAAACATTTGAAACGTAGCCAGCTACGGCCAAGTATTGCTACGCGCGTCCCTATATATTATTATACTCTTTGTACGCGCGCCTCTATGCTACGCGCAGACAGTCTTGAACCTTTACACTCTTGACCAGAGACAAGTTAACTCTTGACAGCTATCATGAAGATGTCAACCGTGTCTACAGTCAAAAAAACCGGCCAAGTGCGAGTCGGACTCGCGCACCGAGGGTTCCGTACTCAAGAAGTAGGTATAATTACCTTTGAATGAAATTTGAATGAATGAATGAAATTTGAATGAATGAAAAATTTTTTTTTTTCTGTAAACTACAACATTTGATCTTATTTCTATGAACGGTGACGGCTAAAAAAGTATAAACTGCGTTTCAGCCGTCAACGCCCACCTCCGAAACAGTAATAGGTACAGATATCTTTTAAAATAAAACTAAAACCTAAAACGGAAGCATAACTATACTAAGTTTTGTGTGTGTGTGTGTGTGTGTGTGTGTGTGTGTGTGTGTGTGTGTGTGTGTGTGTGGTGTGGTGTGTGTGTGTGTGTGTGTGTGTGTGTGTGTGAGAGAGAGAGTGTGTGTGTTGAGTGAGTGAGTGTGTGTGTTTGTGTGCGTATATTTGTTTGTGTACTAAAAGAATGAGTCTAATTATTTAACTATTATTAAAAGTTTTTCTGTCTCTTCGTAGGAGAGTGATTGAAGCCATTTGGAACACTTAGATTTACAGGAAAATGTTGTGAGGGGGAAGATATTTAACAATTTATTGACTCTGTTGTACAGTAAACAACTTAAGAAAGGGTAATGGCGTCCCGAGATTGCTGTCCGCGTCGAGGGCATTGTACACACCGAGTGAGGTCTACGTTTTGTGTAAATTTTTGGATCATAGTGAAGTTGTGGGTGTTTACGCAAAATGGTACATAAAATAAACAGTTGTCTCACAGTTAGGACTTTTGTATGTGCATAAAGCTCAGCCGTGGGAAAATAAATGGGTTTATTACACATAACCTTTAGCACCATTCTCTGGGCCCTTTCAAGTCTCAACATAGACGTTATGCCTGAGCCACCCCAACAGGTAATGCAGTATGCCAAAATCGATTGAGCCAGGGAAAAATAAACAGTTTTCAAGCAACCCAAGTCCACCACGTTCCTCAGCCGCTTAAAAACAAAGATGAGCTTCCTGAGTCGTGACACCAGTGAATCGATCTGTTGGTTCCATGTCATAGAACCGTCCATAATTACACCTAAATATTTGGTGCTTAATGAACGCTCCAAGAGGGGACAATCACAACTACTAACAGTGTCATTATAAAGGCAGCTGTGTGCTCGGATTGTGAAGGAGGAAGGCGCTTGGGATGGTGAAGAAGAAGCAAAAGTAATGAATTTAGTTTTAGCAACGTTAAGGGTGAGCAGATTCTGTTTAAGCCATCTCAAGACAAGTCTTAAAGTGGATTCGGAGAAATTTTTGGCTTCTAGCCAGTTTTTTCCGTGGATGAGAAGTACAGTGTCGTCAGCGTAGGTGATAATCTTGCAGTTAGGCAGTGACATGCCAAATAACTCATTTATGTAAATAAAAAAAAGAGTAGGTCCTAGGACGCTACCCTGAGGGACACCGTACTCAATTGGGGCCTCTTTACTTTGGAAGTTATTTATCTTAACGTATTGTGTACGATCTGTCAGATAACTTTTAAATATGTTAAAAGCCAGGCCTCTAACACCTATTTGCTCGAGTTTATTTAGCAACTTGGGGACAGAGACAGTGTCAAAAGCTTTGGAAAGGTCAAGGAAAATTGCGACAGATTTTAATTTGTTATCAATATTTTTTAAAATGTTATTGGACAGTTTTAATACTGCATCTTCGGTAGACTTTCCACTGCGGAATCCAAACTGGTTTTCTGATAATATATCATTGTGATTGATGTAACTTAAAAGCCTCTTGTTCAAAATTTTCTCAAATATCTTTGAAAGGGTTGTTAATACAGAGATTGGCCTATAGTTTGTGACACTGCCTCTGTCTCCATTTTTATAAATAGGATGCACAACTGCTCTTTTAAAAGCACGGGGAAAGATGCCTAGAGATATGCTGAGATTGAATATATATTGTAATATAGGGATAAGAATATGTGCACTAGCTTTAATAACTGATGAAGGAATACCATCCCAGCCCACAGCGCATTTTTCTTTGAGGTTAAAGATTGCTTCTTCTATTTCGGTGGATTCAATTGTCAGTAAAGCCATGGCATTTAATCCATTACGGTTCGAAGTATAGACTATGTTGGTTTGATCCGCAGGCGATAGAATTATATTTTCTGCAAGGTTTTTACCTACACTGGAGAAAAAGCCGTTAACTGCATCAGCAGAATCAACTGGGTGAGTACATAGATTCAGCAACTCGGACGGGCTCGGATCTTTTTGTTTAAGATTAGCAACTTTCTTGATTAATTCCCAAGTTTTTCCAGGATTACTTCTGGCCTTCTGAAACTCATTCCGCTCATATTCTTGCTTTACTTTTTTGAGGAGATTGTTACAGTAATTACGATAGCGCATGAAAATGACTTTTAGGGTTAAATTATCTTTATGTTTTTTTGACTTTCTGTATAGATTGTCTCTATGTCGAATGCATCTCAGGAGGCCAGGAGTAATCCATGGTTTAATGATTCTATTTTTATTTGGAATAACTACTGTACGACTATTGACCTTTATAGCGTCTGAAAGGGTATTAATGAGTAAATTGGCAGCTTTTTCAGGATCTGAGGAACTAAGGATGGGGGAGAAATCCGCTTGTTCCAGACAATTAACCACGCCTTGGATTTCTAATTTCTGGGATTTATGTTTAAATGCTTGTGCTCTAATTTTAACATCACAATAAAAAAGAATGGGTGCATGATCAGTGATGTATGAATCTAGTACCAAGGTGGTTACAGGATTTGTAGATTTAAACATTATATGGTCTAGACAGTTCTTGAGTCTAGTAGGTAAACTATGCGCGGGAAGCATTCCGTGTGCAGCGAGCATATTCAAATAGTCGTCAGCAATTGAATCACGATTATCAGGCAATATGTTGATGTTTAGGTCTCCAACTATTATTACATTCCTAAAAGAATTGTAAACCTTTAGCAATGAATCCAGGCTATTGATGAACGGCTTGGGGTTTTTATAGGATGGAGATCTGTATATGCTCACAACAACAAGAGAGTTCGAGAATTTAATGACTAGACTGCATCAATAATATCGGTAGATTCTATTGTGTAATTGTTATTGATCTCGGATCGAATGTAAACTACTATTCCTTCGTTTTGGTTATTATAAGATGATGCATGGGCAATGAATCCATCCAAGGGAGGAATAAGTGGGGATTTACTTAGCCAACATTCGGATAAAACTATTATGTCAATTCGGTGTTGGATTCTGTGCAGCAAGACTAGCAGGCTATTAAAATTGCAGTTTATGCTACGTATATTAATATGCATGATTTTAAAAAGATCGCTCGTATTATTAACGTGTAATAAAGTGTTTTCGGGGGAGCAAATTAAGGATTTCGACAAAGATATATGTTCTATTTCATTCGCAATAGTGTTAATGTCATCCATTGGACGAGTAAAAGCTTAGCAGTGGAACATTTACATGAGAGTTTGAACTTGTTGCAAATATAGAAAATATTAAATATACGGTTTTAGTGAGAGTTTTGGAGGCGAAAAACTTTTTATAGGCATAATATTGTGTAGATGTTATGTAAGTGTATTGGTATGTGTTTTAAAAGTGTGAGAGAAAATGAGTATGCCAAAACTAACGGAAACAATATTATAATACATAAGAGTCCCTTAGAATACTTCCCGAGGTGAGAATGACCATCCGACTCGGACCTCGCAATCTCGTGTTTATTTAATGATGATGATTGCAGGCATAGTCACTTTTTATTTTGAAGGTCAGCTAGGTCCGATTCACTTGAGATTCGAATCGGAGGACCACCCTCCCTCTTGCGCAAATAAATTTTGCCGTGCGACACCCAACAAAACCTGTAGTCATTTGACTTAGCAAAATCCCTGGTTAAAAAGAAAACTCTTTTCATTCTCGACGTCAGGTTTTCTGAAATGAAGACCGGTCTTGGGGGCCCTGTGATTTTTAGATGATCGGTTGATAGCTTATTGTGTCCTTTATTGAAATTTCTTACGGCACTTATTATTTTTTCTTTCATGATGACGCTCGTTAGGTCTACAATTATAGTTTTATTTTTCGGGGACTTGGTTTTTGTTCGAAACACGTCCTTAATATCATGTGGCTGAATTTCCATTTCAAGGGCCCTGCCAGTGTTTATAACTGTATTTAATAGGCTACTTTTGGTTTCATGACGTTGAATCGGAATATTTCTAATTTCTAGGCAAGTTGCCCTTGAAAAACGCTCTGCCTTCTCAAGTGAAACCTCTAATTCCTTAATATACTTAAGGTCATCGTTACGGTCTGATACGAGCTTTTCTTGCTGTAATAAAAGGGAGTCATATTTTTCGGACAAAAATTTAACTGAGGTGCGAAGGTCTTCCACCACAGAGCATAGTTTCTCGATTGTTTCTGACTGTTTGGCTTTTAAATCCTGAAACATCTGTCTCATCTCAGACATGAAGTGTTTTACGCCACTATTGGAACCAGGACGCCTCCTTTTCGGATTCCTAACAGAAAACTTTGGGGTGCTACAGATTGTTTCATAGCCGGTTCGGTCGAGTCCACTGCCCATGGTGAGATTTTGTTCCGATGTAGACGTTTGTGGAGGTGTGCGATTGAGCGGCATGTTAAAGGTAAGCGCACGCTCAGTTTAAATGTACCAGGCACCCAGAAATTAGCAATAGTTACTAGCGGGGACAATTCGCGCATCGGCTGCACGGAGAGGTCATTCGGAGTGGTCGATTGTACTGTATACAGCGTTCCGTCCAGTTTAAGTTGGACCCAATCAAATCGAAAGTTCGTTAATGTTGACGTCTCTTTCTCTCAAAAGAATTTTCGTATCTTTCCTTTAGGATTGATTTGGGCAAGTAATTATTGTGGTATTACGTACGGTAGTTTTGAAGTTCCAGAAATTGCTGCTATGTAGGCGATTAGCTGAGTGCTGCGCGTGTGCGTGTGCGATTCCGTAGTATAGGTATATGCCACTGTTACTTGAGATCTCTTTAAACTTTCTGCTGTCCTAATATTTATAACGAATTAAATTTACCAAAGATTTGTTATTTTCTAATTATTTGATGAATTAACGTGGAAACGACTGAATGGCACGAAGGTCCGGAGGGAAGGCTCTAATTACCTTTGTTAATGAACCGCAAAACTAACTTTGTTTGTAGAGGTTTACAGTTAATATCAAAAAATTACGTTTGTTGTATGGGAGCCCCCCTTTAATATTTACTTTATTGATATTTAATTATTTATTTTGAAAGGTAATATACAAGTTAATATTCTGTGAAAATTTGAACCGTCTACCTGTTACCGTTTTTAATATTGAGCAAAAAAATACGAAAAAAACACGTTTATTGTATGGGGACCCCCCTTAATATATATATTTTTTTAATTTTTAGTATTTGTTGTTATAGTGGCAACGGAAATACATCATTTGTGAAAATTTCAGCTTTCTAGCTATCACGGTCTATGAGATACAGCCTGGAGACAGACAGACAGACAGACAGACAGACAGACAGACAGCGGAGTCTTAATAATAGGGTCCCGTTTTTACCCTTTGGGTACGGAACCCTAAAAAGAAAAACAAAGTAAAAAAAACTCAAAAGGGATGATCGATGGTGCAAAAACATCGATTTTGGCATTAATAGCTCTACATCGAATGCTTATTGTTTCATAAAACGGATCATGGATTTTTATTTGTCTGTAAATTACATGGTAAATTAATAATCTTAGTCCTAATTGCTGGTTATTTCGATTAGGGTGATATGCTTGGTGCGTCTATTTTTTTTAATTCCTCAAAACACGGGTTTAAGGTATATTTTACGCATTGTGCACACTCAGCTTTTATTAGATAATTCGATTTTGAAATCGTGATTCGTGAGTCGTGACATCAATGTTACGCTGCTTGACGTCTTGATGCACTATATCGATATTAAAACCACCGACCAGAAAAAGAAGGTTAAAACATCGACTAAATAATAATATATTATTTTGATAACGTCGATGACATCGAGTCATCCCTTGGCCTTTACCTGTGGCCAGTGGCCTGTACTCTACTCTATGCCTGTACTGTCAAAACAGCAAAAGTAATGATTGTGTAAAAAGTTACCTAAGTACTTTTTAGTTTTTTATTTAAAAACAAAATCTGAAACCGGCTGTGTGGCGGTGTTGATGTGAAATTTACTGATCAATTATTTCCGTGACCCTAGTTTAAGTGTCTTCCGTTTTAATTGTTATATTCAATACATCGTATACCAAACAAAATGAGAGACCGTCAATCAGAACTGTGTTCAAAATACATCAAAATATTTTTGGTTGTGTCCTGTTACTGGTAAGAATTAAGTACTAATTAATTTCGAAGTGATTATCTTGTTATATTCTTTGTTCAAGATTACAATTTCATTGCGCCTATAATACTAATAGGTACATATTATAAAATTAAATGCGTGCTTGTTTGTTGGTTTGTCCTTAAATCACGTCGCAACAGAGCAACGGGTCAACATGATTTTTTGCATGAATATAGTCTATTACTTGGAGAGTGACATAGGCTATTTTTTATTCCAGAATATTAAAGAGTTCCCTTGGGAATTTAAAATAAAACTTATTCCACGCAGACGAAGTCGCGGGTCTCAGCTAGTTCATCATATTTTATCTGTTACATCCTTTTTTCGAAGTACTCAGGATGGTTAAAAGGTGTCTTATCATGTTCAATCAAATGTTTTAATTTATCTTCATTTATGTAATTGATAAACAATTCGTAGGAGTTGAGGCAGGAAATTGTTTTGTTACGAACTTTATCACAAGGTTAAAGTTTTTACCACCTTTTTTAACTATAATCTCTTACTTTTGTCGCTTTCAGGTTAAATATCAGTAAGCTGACTAGCTTTATGTAAAAGCAAAGTAAATTCATGAATAGGTATATAAGTAATATAAAATATAGTTGAATGTACTTCATGAACTATTCCTAAAATTTAGTTAATGAACTTTTTTCAAGACTTGAAAAAAGTCATTATCAGCTAGTTAGATATTTACTTGATTAAAATTAAAAATTTATTGCTTAAAAGTACTATAAAGTTACCTAAAAACTTTGCTATTATTAATTTATGGGTCCTGGGGATTAACTTGTGGCATGCACCTCACATTTGTGAGTTATATGTAACTAGAGGTCACCCGTGTCTTTGTCCGCATACCTACAATTTCTAATTTCGTATGAGATTATGAAATTTTCCTGCACAGTTAATTATGTGATCAAATAAATATTATAAATGCGAAAGTTTGGATTGATGGATGTATAGATGGATGGATGTATGGATGGATGTTTGTTACTCAATCACACCCCAACGGCTGAACGGATCTGGCTGAAATTTGGCACAGAGATAGATTATAGTCTGGAATAGCACATAGGCTACTTTTTATCCCTGAAAATTAAAGAGTTCCCGCAGGATCCACAAAACCTCGATTCACACATACGAAGTCGCGGGCATAAGCTAGTAAGTACATACATACATGAACCCTGAAAAAATAACACTCCTTTTTTTGTGTAGCTAGTCTGTAATAATAATAATCTTTTGACATACACATAATAATTTCAGGATTGTCTCAATAGCAACAGTGTTTGTAAACAAGAGTTTGCTTAGTGGCCAATCAGTGCACTTGGAGGCTCCTTTGTTTATCACATGGTTCCAATGCATAGTATCATTCTTAATATGCTTCACGCTGAGCAGTACTGGAGGAATTGCTGGTGTTTTTAGTTTTCCGAAAGGCACTCCTTGGTGCAGAGAAGTTGCTAGAAATGTGAGTAAGTAAATATAGTAATCGTGTTTTGCATTTACTTAAATTACCAAAACCTTTTCTTTTCACCTTTTTTCTTACTCTTTTTTTAAAGTTTAAGTAGATGTTGCTCGTGACTTCATCGACTTGGATCAAGGTTTAATGATTTTCGTGGGAACTCTTCCCCGGGTCTCAATCTAACCCTGTACAAAATTTTATCAAAATCAGTTGAATAGATTGCTGTGAAAGTGTAGCAGAGACAAATAGATAGATAGACAGACAGACAGTATGGATTTGCTGTTATTTGGACAGTGTGGATGTGTATCAAGTAAATGGGTAAGTATCAACAAAACATAATGTTTTTAACAACATTTAATGTTTTTTTTATCAGTAATTTTTAACTGTTTTGTTTTCAGGTGGTCCCTCTATCAATAATGTTCACATTGATGATAGCCTTAAACAACCTTTGTCTAAAGTATGTGGGGGTACCGTTTTACTTTATAGGAAGATCTCTGACTACAGTGTTCAATGTAGTATTCAGTTGGGTTCTGTTGAGGCAAGCAACTTCATTGAAATGTATGATGTGTTGTGCTTTCATCATTTTTGGGTTCTACCTTGGAGTTGATCAAGAGAATTTATTAGGTGTGTATTCAAATATCTATCTTATTTATAAAAAACTAGCTAATGTCTGCGACTTCGTCCTCATGGATTGAGGTTTTTGGGTTCCCGCGGGAAATCTTTAATTTTCCGGGATAAAAATAATTCGATGTGTTATTCCAGACTATAATCTATCTCTGTGCCAAATTTCATAAAGATCAGTTCAGCCATTCTGGTGTGATTGAGTAACAAACATCCATCCATCCAAACTTTTGCATCTATATTATTAGTATAGATACTCTATTCATTGCATCTTCTACCCAAAGGTTGCCTTGAATAAATTGTTTTTTTTTAACAATAAAGCCCCTCTGAACTCATTGTAATTTGTTTGTGTTCTTGTCCGCCTGCACAAATGGCGCACACCATGAAAATAAAACAGTATAGTAATAAATTATAAGTATGGGTATTTGTACTTATATTATTCAAAGTGTATCATCTGTAAAAATGTTCATTTTAGGGTATGTACATCAATATGTACATTTTCTACTTACTATGAACATAAGCATAGACAATATTTTTACATTGCATGCTTTAGAAATATTTAAACAGCTGATGCATTTATTTTCAGGTTCATTTTCTCTCCTCGGGACAATATACGGTGTCATGGGTTCCCTTATGCTTTCGCTTTATTCAATCTACACAAAGAAAGTATTACCGAATGTGAATCAAGAAGTTTGGCTGCTGTCATACTACAATAACGCATATTCAATAATAATATTCCTGCCACTGATTGTTATGAACGGAGAGCTCGGAGTGTTGTGGAATTACAATAATTTTGCTAGCACATTCTTTTGGGTGCAGATGGTTATCGGTGGAGTGTGTGGATTTGCTATTGGATATGTGACTTCACTGCAAATAAAGGTAGGGATTTCTTTTATACTCTTTTAATCTATACTAATATTATAAATGCGATAGTTGGGATGGATGGATGGATGTTTGTTACTCAATCACGCCAGAACGGCTGAACGGATCTGCTATAAATTTGGAACACAAATAGATTATAGTCTGGATTAGCACATAGACTTTGTATCCCGGATAATTAAAGATTTCCCAAAAACCTCAATCCACGCAGACATCAGCTAGTAAGTAATAAATAATAGTCTTGGCTGTTATGCGTTATTGCAGTCTTATTGCAATAAAATAATTAGTCATTGTAGAATATTGTAGTTTTGAAAATCAATCGTAGTAAGTAATAATGAAAGATTGCGGCCTCAAAACAGACAAACTTATTTTCAATTTACAAATTAAATTTGCATATTTGACATTAATACAAATACTAACACATTACAATTTCTGATATGTAAAACAATTAAAAGTGTACAATGTACATAGCATTCTATGTTACTTCTGTCTGAAAAGATATCTGATACTCTCAAGTTCAACAGTTATTGTTCAAAAAGTGAGAGCCTCCCCTTTCTATTATTTTATTATTCCAGGTCACCTCACCACTAACGCATAACATATCAGGGACAGCGAAAGCGTGCGCCCAAACTGTGATAGCAACTCAGTGGTACAACGAGAGTAAAAACGCCCTCTGGTGGATGTCCAATATCATAGTGTTAGCTAGCAGTGCTTTGTATGCGCGCTTCAAACAACAAGAGATGGAGGAACAGTCTAGAAAACCCATAGCAGAGGAGCGAAAGAGCTTAGTATGACCAATTTCTTTTGCAGAGTTATTTAAATTATTTATTCATAAATAGTATATATTTTGTAACACATTGTTCATGATAATGTATTATGTACTTATAGAATTTTTATATGATTATATTTCTATGATATTGTATGTATTGTATCTTTACTAATATTATAAATGCGAAAGTTTGGATGGATGGATTTTTGTCACTCAATCACGGAAGAACGGCTACTTTTTATCCCTGAAAATTACAGGGTTCTCGCGGAAACCTCAATCCACGCAGAGGAAATCACGGGCATCAGCTAGTACATAGATACAATTATTGCGGTTTTTGTAGGTACATTATATTTTATTGTACATTTTTACCATTGCAATATTTTAAACTGAGTCTAACTTAGTCCCGTTGAGTATTTTATTAGTGATAATTTGGTTGTACACCATATTTAAATTGAGATGTCTGAAAGTATTACTGCATGTTTTAAAATACCAAAAACATTTTTCTATTAAAAAAATCACTGGCTTTGGTACGATTGATTATAACATTCGAATTTGAACGTTAAAATACAATTTGGGCCCAATATAATATAATGGGCCTAAAACTGCTTGATTTAAAGCCAAAAAGTTTACTAATTATAAGTTAGGAAGGTTTCCTTGAGGGATTTGGTTCAAGACAAAATTGAGCTGTAAAATAAGGTTGTTAAGGTCTATTTTATGATTTTAGTTTTAATTTTTTAGAGTAGGTACAACCAAATTAGCATCATTGCTTAAGTAATAGTAAAAATGTTTAAATTATGTGATATATAGACAGATGAAGTATTTAAAATGTCTGAAGCTATAAGTTACAAGATGGATGTTGGGTATTGGCATTTTATGGAATGGCGAGTTAAAAAATTCAATGTGGCCAATTCTGTATAACACGATTGTGTTAGAGATTTCTAAACTAAACTAAATTGAAAGCTTTAAATCTAGTTTTGTCCCTTTCCGCAGGGAGTATTATGAAAGGGTTAGCAATATTTATAATACTGGTATTTTAGTTTAGTTTAGAGATTGTGCACTACAGAATAAGCCCCAATCTAAATCTAAATCTAAATTAAACAAATGAGGTCTAAATGTATTGATGTCGCTTTCTTATTGGTTCCTGCAGAAAAAGATACATTTAGACTAGATTTAGACGAATCTATTTAGTTTAGTTTAAGAAACTACTTACTTAAACCAAAGTTTTAACTAACAAGTAGCCACTAAGAAAAAGTGAGAAAATACCAGTTTTGGTTGAAATAATATCATGTTACCTACTTGTTATATTTATTTTGCATTTTGAAATTAATGTAGTTTTAATGTACTTAGTAAGTAACTATACGAAGTATAAACTTATATTTTGCATATTGAAATTAATATAGTTTGAATGTACTGTAAGGAAGTATACAAAGTATAATTTTATATTTTGTGTGTTAATTTTAATACTTAACATAAAATTATAATTTACACAGAATATAAACGATAGTTATTTTATGCTAACTCTTTTTTATTTGATTAACCCTTATTTTATAATAACTAACAACAGCTGCACAAGTTTGTATTAATATGTTAATAAGAATTATTATTTAAGTTTAACCTACTTATTGATTATTGCAAGAATATGATATGAAAATTGAAATGATTTTACCTGTGTTTCAACAAAATGTTGAACTGTGTAACGTAAAATACCTGTGTTACATTGAATGAAAATTTTTAACACCAAAGACGGTTAAAGCGTGATGGTAACTTTGATAGCTTATATCTCGGAAACCTGACACTTTCAGAACTTTCTTTCACTTTCTCATATAATACTTGCTTGTATTAATGACATCTCATGTATAATATCAGTATGGATCTAGACTAGCGACGTTCTCGCCTGTCACCGCGGGTCAGTATGAGTTTTACTTGCGCACAGATGAGCAGTACGCTGCAGCTGCCGGTGGGGCCCGTCACCACCAACCCTGTATCCGGCACGAAGGAGTGGCAGCAGTCTATAACACCTGATCTCAGAAACGACCTTGTTCATAAAATGTGAGTACTTATTACATACATATCTTATCCATGCAAAATTGTCAACTCTATAAATTCTGGGTCTTTTTCAGCCTCAAACATTCCAGTTCAATGGCCAGCAATTTTTTTAGGTTTACGTGAATTGCTTAGTAATGTTAAGTGTTCTTAACCTAGAGACAATTAATCTAGTGGAAATTCAGCGCGCGAAAATCAGTGTGCTTAATTTTGTTCCGATCATGAGACAATTAATCTGAGCAGTAAATTTTTGGTAAAGTTGTTTTAATTTCGTATCAACCAGGCTGTGTCGCAGGTGTCCAGAAAAATGTGGGTGGATAGCGTCTTGTCTGCATTAGAGCACAATTCCGCGTGAAATTATCCGCTAGATTTGTAATTGTCTTAGATTATGGCGAAATCTAAATGTATCTCATAATTTTCCTAAAAGGGTGGAAGCTATCTTCCCTACGCCGGATCCGACAGAGATGCAAGACAAAAGGATGCACGACCTACTGGCGTACACGAAAAAAGTCGAGGGCGATATGTTCGAAATGGCAAACACGCGCTCCGAATACTACCATCTGCTTGCCGAGAAGGTATACAAAGTACAGAAGAGAAAAGCTCAGCAACAGCAGCAGCAACAACAACAACAAAACCAGTTGCAGCAACAACCCGCTGTGCTGGGGTGCTAGGTGTGATGAGCGTGAGGCGGAACGCGCCCGGCGTGGGTGAAGTGGGCGGCGTGGGCGTGTGCGTGGGCCGCCCGACCTGCCCACGCCCATTATCTGGCCTGGTGACTAAAATTGAAACTTTTTTATGTCTATTTAGCTTTTGTTTTTATTTTATTTTTAATTTAGACTAGCGACGCTGTCCCCGAGTCAGATAAGTTTGTGGGACTAAAACTTCTTATTTTGTGTCACCCTATACTGTCAATGTCAAGACTCAGGATCTATTTGTTGCCTAAGCATTCTGGACAGTCTTTGTCTTACACGTTTATATTTTGGATCCAAATATAAATTATTCGATTCTTCACCATCTAATACGTGATTGTATAATTCAATGCCATAGATTGCATTCCAGTTCCTAGTAAACTGTGTGTTATTAAACGAAATCCATTCTGTGTACCTAAATCTTTTTGTTCTTATTGTATACCCCATTATTTTTATATCTTTTAACCTTGGTTTATCAGAGTTACGCTTTGGATAAGAACTTGGTCGTGGATACTGCGATATTGCAAAACCTTTTCGTGTATGATGATTCCTCATTAGTGGAACTAAACTTTTCCCATCAAAACATAAAGCTGATTTATCATTAAAACCTCTACATTTAGGCGTAGGTACTTTCAAACTTAGAAGTTCTATGATGGTTGGGAAAATGTCGATCAATTCAACGGGGGTAGTTATGGATTTTGGTGTTGACCCTGGGACTTTGAATATTAATGGTACTCTCAAAGCCACGTCGAAGTTGCTGTACTTCGCCCACAGACCATTTTCTCCTAAAGACCAACCTGGAAATAAAATGTATAAGTAGATACCTTAAAGAACTATAGAAAAGCTCGAGATAATGAGGTAAAATATAGTTTCAAGAATATATCTGTTCTTCGAACTGTTGGGTTCCCTTGATGCTCAAATGGTGACTTTGTTCGAGAAAGTGAACCATTGGAACTTTGGAGACTATTGCCCGTTTTCAGCATCAATGCCTAAATTTTAGGAGACGCCTATGACCGAAAGGTCCAACAAATAGGCTGACAGACATTACAAGATCCATATCTCTAGCAGTGGATGTCTATCGGTAGGGACCACGATTTTGCACAATTAAACATGCTCCCCTTGAAACAGATTGGTTCAGTTCTAGTTGTTTTTAAAAGAGCCCTCGGACCTTGGTAGATTATAGGGACATTTATTGCAATGCAAGCTCGCCAGCTCTTAAGAAGATTTTCGACGGTTGCTGCATTGAATACATACCATGGTCGCTAGTAAGGACGACAATGGTGTTGTTATCCACGTGTCTGATCAGACGTCCTATAAGTTCATCCACATACAGCGACGCCGCGTAGTAGCTTTGCCTGATTCTCAGCGTCCACTTCGGAGGCATCGTACCGAATGGGAAGGATATGTTGAGCGCTTTTATATCGTCTCTATGGCGGACGTCCGTCCAAGGATGCCAGGATACTGAGGGCATTCCTTGAGGCATATGAGAATTCTTGGGAGGTTTTACCTCGCTGAAGGGAACTCTCTCTGAAAATGGTAATATTTTAATTGCCTTTGGTCGATAACTTAAAATAATACAAAAACTCTTATAGGCGGCAAGGGTCTCCACAAAACACGGCCTTGTGCTACTTGAGATCGTTTGTTCCACAAAACAGAGAATTAAGTACCTGAGTGGATCGTTCCATCCACCACGTTAGGAGTATTAGGCGTCAGACACGAATCTAACGACGGCCGAGCGATGGCGACAGCGAAGAATTTCGGGAAGGTCCTTTTGGCAAGCTAAAATTGTGATAAAATATAATTAATTCATCAATTGGCAAATCCAGTCCTGCCAGTCTGGTAGATGCGTTTGGGTTATTTCGCTACTACGCAGCATATACCTAACATTTGCAAAAAAAAACAAAAAAAACCATTTTTTGGCAACTTGATTTTTTAATCTTTAAATTAAGTACTTATAGAATTCCAAAAAAAAATCCCCGACGTTTTTGTCGGTTATAAAGTATTACCAGACCTCTTCAAAATTCTTCCCGAAATTCGTCGCCAGCTCTCCGACTAATCGCATCGCCCCGCTACCGCAGATTTTGTGCCCGTACAATTATAGCGTGCTAGAGGAGAGGGGCGGCTTTTCTTTGATTCTAGCACTTCGCCATGTGCCCGCCTATGCCAGTTCAGCTTAGTGACTCGTCGAGCTTTGGCAGTTAAGCACTCTTTGAGTTAGGTGCAGTACTATTATGTTGGGAATCGCAATTTAAGTTGAGTCTAAATCATGAATGATGCGACGATTGGACCACTCACCACACCTCGAAGTTTACCCTGGGTGAAAACTTACCATTGAATGTAGGTATTAGTATCCATTTCGACGACCTGCGCAGTGTTGAGCGCTGTTGTCTTAACGTGCGGAGGTCCCGCGTTCGATCCCCGGCTGGATCGATTTGGAAATTTATAATTCCTGAATTTTCCCTGGTCTGGCCAGCCAGGCTGGCTTTCGTTACCACACTACCGGCAAAAACGTGCCGCCAAGCGATTTAGCGTTCCGGTACGAAGCCGTGTAGAAACCTAATAGGGATATGGGTTGAATATAACTGCCATGCCCCTAACAAGTTAGCCCGCTACCATCTTCACTTAAAATCAGGTGAGATCGCCGTCAAAGGCTGATTTGTGTCTTGTAGTGGATAAAAAAAATACGACTCCAATCGCCATCCGTCGCAGCACTATGACTATGTACTGAGATTAGTTTCATCAAAGTCCATCCATTGAAACAAAAATATATTATTAGCTGTAGACCCAACTTACTGAGATATTGGTGAGGGTATCTCAACGGAATATGCGGTTTGTGTAATCCAACAGCGAGAAAGAATGGCTTGCTCCTGTTTCTTTGATTTAAAATATCAATAGAATACTTTAAGGTTTCCAAATCTGGTAATGTACAATCAGGCTGAGTCTTTACATTCACTGGACATATCAGATTACTTTGCAGTTTTTTAGTCCGTTTATCCTTACATACAGCGGAATTTTTAAACTTTTCCGATGGAGGATGGTACGGAATTTCGGACCAGCTGTATGGATAGTCGTCGGTAAAATTGGAACTTTTTCCCGGGTGAAAAACTTTTCCGACTGAATAGGTATCGAAACCAAACTCTTTGAATATTTGCGGCATAGTGGAGAAGTTGCCGACAACATCACGCCAGTAGCTGTAGAAATCGTACAAACGTAATGCATCGGGTCGACGACCTGTTAGTATAGAATTTCTACTCGGCGCACATAATGATTGCTGAAAAATAATAAAGAATTTAAGAAAAAATATACCTAAGCATTATCAGTCTGTCGAATAGGCTTAATTATTATTAATTACCTGCGAAAAAGCATTAAGAAATTCAATGCCCTTTCCCGCCAATTTTTGAATATTTGGCAAGTATACTTCCTCTTCCGTCAGATGACGCATGTCGTCAACGAAAATAATCAATACATTACTCTTTATTATTTTTGTGGCTTGTGTAACTGAATAAACTGTTTTAGCACTAAGTAATAGAAAAAAATATATTAAAAAATTCATATTTTTATCACTCCCTAATACTGCTAGCTTGAAATCTAATTTTAATGTGGTTTTTTTACTGCTCCTGGCTCCATAGATAGCGTTAATCTTGTCTCTGGCGTTAACTTCAATATCTTAGTTAGTCTATGGTTATGTACTTTGTTCTACAGATGATAAAAAGGCTTGTGTACCTACAAAAAGTTTACTTTCTAGATATCTCTACACTCCATATTTCTATTCTAGAACTAGATTAAGCTAGATTACCTGTACATAAAAATAATTTACAGCTTAATTAGTAGGTAATAATTAGCATGGAACACAGGTATGATATACTACTCTATGGATATGATCTCAGGGGGGTTACTATGAGCTCATAAAGTAGAACAGATATTGAAATTTGAACTGCACTTAACTTCAAGGCACTGAATGGAAGGCAGACACTGCATTGAACGGTGCTGCAGTTCAATTTCTGTCCTGCTTGAGCTCATAGTAACCCCCCTGTTTCTTTGATTAGGTATATCTTTATACATAGATCGTGCATAGATCAAAGCTGTTTAGTGTTTTGTAACGCACACATATTTATCGCCCTAAGTATTATTCGATTTCTCCCCCTCGTCCCCTGCGTCCCCTCCTCCTCCCCACACAAATAAACAAGTGGTTTGACCACTGTACGCGAGTGTCATTCAAATTTCAAACAAACAAAAGTTTAGAACATCTGTTGTGTGTTGTTGTGTTTGTATTTTTAATTATAATTTAATTCCTGCTCATATAATTTAATTTACAAAGCATTTTATCCAAATTAAAGCGAGTGTTTGAGTGTCGTAATATTTTTCTTATTGTTGTGACGTCATTGTTTTCGACTGCCAGTAAAAAACTACGCAATTACACCATTGAATGAAAATGGAATTAAAATGAGCTATTTATTTATAAAACGAGGTAAGTTCCATGTCACATTTTAACTAATTTTCTGTCTTTAGTTCTAGTAAAAACAAAGAGCGATCGATCCGCGATCGTATTGTCAAAAGGTTTAGCTTGCATCGATTTCCTTTGTCCTCGGTCCTACGGTTTGCCTTTGAAGTCTTTGCACTCAAATAACTTGAATACGGTCCATCTATACGTGCTCAACAATAATAATACCAGCTGCGTTTCACAATACTTTATCTTGTCCTATGGAACAAAACATTAGGAGACTTCTGTTGCACTGATAATTTATTTCTGTTATTATGTAATCCGCCCACACAATTTTGGCAGTGTTTTGTTTTCATTAATATTTAAGTACTTATGTGTTTCTCTATAACATTGGGGACTAAATTATAAAATAATCCCTATATTAATTTAAGTAATTACTAATTATTTGTTATTGTTCATTTTATTAATGAATGAGTAATTTATTTATGCCTAATTTTAAATTAAGTAAGTAAGTTTTCTATCATCCACAAAACAAACAAATGATAGAAAAAGACCATATTCATATTTTATTCCTTATTAAAGACTTCTTACTATGTAGGCATGCTTAAGTATTTTATTAAATTAAGACGTATGCGATCATGGCCAAGTAGTTACTGAAACAGATCTTAAACAGTGATTTATGATGTTATTAAGCATTGAAATAAATTTTACTATTCAGCTCTACCTAACAGCCCTACCAAATTAAGCAACCTAGTTTTTTGGCTACTTTATATTGAACTAGATTATGCCTGTGACTTCTCCCGCATGGATTAAGGTTCCCGCAGGAACTCTAAAATTTTCAGGGATATAATGTAATCTCCTTCCATGGGATGCTACCTATATACTACACAAAAATTCATCCGACTGGTTGAAAAGATGGGCTGTTAAAGTGTAGCAGACATGCAAACACACTTTTGCATTTATAATATAAGTATAGATTTATCAAAAAAAATTTGAAGTACACTCTGAGAACATTATTACTTAAGTAAGTATATAAAGAATATTATAGCATTTGCTGTAAAAACATGGCTCACATACAAATAAGGGGTAGGGTAATCTGACATTATGAAAAAACTACCTATAATGAACATCTAAAGCATCTGAGGAACTACCAAGTGCTGCAGGCTTATGAGGAATTAATTGTTTGTCTGTCCCTTACATAGCCCTTTTATTGTAGTTTTGGGGGCAGTACATCAGGTGGCTGACAGTTGCATTTTGTGAAATTGCAGAAAATATGCTAAATAAAGATTATTTTGTATTTAAAGAAGCAAAATGTATTTGAATTGCATCAGAAAATTGTTTGTTCTTATCAAGTTTCAACACTAAGTTAATCTCAATGAGACTATTAAAAAGTTTCTCTTATGTTTTGCTTTTTATACTGTTTATCTTTATTGTATTATATATACCTAACACTAATTGACAATTGCATGCCTTAAAAAAGAAACCCATAAATTAAGTAACTTATGAGTATATTTTATTTTATTATAGACCTCGGAATGTTACAGCAACATTTTTAAACTTTAAATTTGGAATACTTTATTTATTCCTATTTATAACATTATAGCTGTTAATATTGTTACGAAATATTCACATAAAAACGTTTATGTAGAGGCAGAGCAGGCCCAATTATTTTTTAAAACCCTTCTGGGTAGAATTAAATAAACGTTATTTGACTTTGACTTTATCAAAAATTCTGAACCATAGGTATATCCTTATTTTAAGCTGTAAGCCTAAATATCAATTTTCATGAACGCTTCCAATGATACCTCATTTGTCAAATTATGATAAGTAGTTTAGAAGTTATGAGGGAACAGATGAACATGCATACATACCCACATACTGGTCAAAATCATAACCTTCGTTTTTGATTTGCCATACTCTGGTAAAAATGTTCCATTTCAAAAGAATTCGCAGCAGATTACTAATAAAATTTAAAACTATAGTCACCTTGTACAATGCGCTAGGAGTTAATGTAGTCATTTGGGCTCATCATGAAACTAAATATATTCTTACTATATTCCTTAATCTTCTCCAACATGGTTTGTTTTGTTTATTTACCACTAGATGATGCCCGCGACTTCGTCCGCGTGGATTGATGCTTTTAATTCCCGCGGGAACTCCTCAATTTTCCGGGATAAAAAGTAGCCTATGTCCTTCCCCGGGATATAAACTATCCCTGTATCAAATTTAATCAAAATCGGTTTAACAGATACATTTTTTGATTCCCGCGGGAACTCCTCAATTTCCCGGGATAAAAAGTAGCCTATGTCCTTCCCCGGGATGTTACCTATCTCTGTACCAAATTTCATCGAAATCGGTCGAGTAGTTGGGCCGTGAAAGCGTAGCAGACAGACAGACAGACAGACGGACAGACAGACAGACACACTTTCGCATTTATAATATTAGTATGGATTATTTATTGTAGTAATTGCCTGCGCAAAACAAAAGAAAAATGTGGCTACATATTTGTCCAATAATGCAATTACTTAAATGGAGATAACTGAATAAAGTCGTGCATGTATTAAAATAAACGAGTTCGATCAACACTTCGATTTTACAGACACACGCTGTCTGTCGTGCTTCATACAATGCCTGCAGTGGGCAGGTGCCATGTGTCATTATAATTTATAGTGACGCGCTAATTACCCATTGAAATGTTAAAAAAACGTGTGGTGTCGTGGGATACCAGATAGGAACGAAGTTCCTTATTACATAAGTATTAATCTCAAATATTAAATATACTACATTCGAAATTAAACTTTAATGCTTTATTTTCGAATAAACTATGCATAATAATCTTTCTCCACGCATTTTATACGGACGTTTTTTGCCGGCTAGGGTACCTCTCCGCATCGTCCCATGAGGAACTTCGTTCCAAAACCGGCCAAGTGCGAGTCACACAATCACGATCCTATAAGGGTTCCTTTTTCCTCTCGAGGTTCGGAACACTAAAAACACCACTTATTCAGTGGGACATAATTCATACTTTGTTTATATTTTTGTCCAAAAGGCAGTGTTAAGCGATCAGGATGTCAGCGGAGTCGCCGCGGCACGCGCGCTCGGGCGGGCCGCTCTCGGTGCCGTCGCAGCCGCCCAGCGACCGCAGCATCATCGACGCGGTGTCCGGCTTCATCAACGACGTCACGCTCTCCTCTTCCTCCACTGTTGATCCTAAGGACGTTATACAGTGGGCGAGGTATGTCACCATCAGTGCGATATTAAAATCTCGGGCTGTCCCAACCGTTGTCTTTTCATGTAAACGGGCAAACATGCAAGTTTGGCCAACTGTAAAAGGTTTCCGTTCATATCAGAGGACAACTAGCGGATACAGAAAACATAAAGGTTAAAAAACCAGTTATTTATTTATTTAGTCGCAAATAATGTAACAAAATCAAACGGAAGATTCAACCAGCTCGTATTTATCATTAAAAAAGAAGCTGCGCCTTGGTCCAATCCATTCTGCCAGTATGCCTAAGATTTAAGCTCGCCATTGATGATAATGATAAGTCATTTGACATAAATTAAGAATTTGATCGTGAGTTTGAAATCTGTAATCTAATTTTACTCCCGACGTCAACTGAACAATAATAAAAATCTTCTTGGCTCGCCCGACTTCAACATAATGTGTAAAAATCAAAATTACTTTTTAAGTACTTTACAGTGGCTGTGGAAGTCGGTTTTTTGGAAAGAATTTTTATTTTTAACTTTTTAGTATCAGGGTTGAGGATTTGGAGTCAGAATTTTTAGTGGGACCACCTCGAGACCTTTCTCTAACGACTGATAGAATTTTTTTTTAAATCGATTCAGAAACCACGGAGATAGCACTGATATACGTTAAAAAAATAAAATACGCACCTAATTGAGTACCTCTTCCTTTTTTGGAAGTCGGTTAAAAATAACAACATTTTGTCTGTAACTGCAACACATCCAACTTATGTCATCTGTCTCCCAGGTTCGAAACGGCCGACATAAACGAACCCACACCGGAAGGGGACATCGACAATGACGTGCCGCCGCTGCTGCTGATCCTGGGCTATGGGGCGGGCGTGCAAGTGTGGCTCATTCCGCCCACGGGCGAGGCGCAGGAGGTGCTCTCGTGGCGCCAGGGGACTGTGCGGGTGCTCCGTATCCTGCCCACTCCACAGCATGGAGACTGCTTCGCGTCGAAGAGGCCCCTCATTGCGCTGTGCGACTCCGCGAGCCCTGGCCCCGCCTTTTGCTCGCTTAGCTTTATATCCATTCGCGGTGGAGAACAGGTAAATAAATAAATAAATAAAGACTTAAAAAAAATGTTACATTGTTGCATTTTAAATTAGACTTAAAAATAAATTAAATAAAAAAAACTACGAAAAGGACTAGCAACAACACAATTAAGGTCGCAAACTCAGAGTTGTTTGTGCTGGTTATTGGCTACCCCCAGTGCTGATTTTCAGTTTGCTCCTAACATGAAAGTATTTTAAAAAAGTGCGTCGCCAGACACGCTATAAAACTTATTAACTAACACACTGTAAGTAGGTAAATTAAAAATTACCTACACCAAAAAAAAAACTCGAACTAACTAACTTTTAACTTGTAGGTGGGTAACTGATTCTTACTAATATTGAAAGTAAAAGCGAAAGTGTGTTTGTCTGTCCGTCACAAGTTGTGTTCACATGTACAGTTCTCGCGCGAGTATTATGATAATATTATGTACTTTTTATTAGTTTTAAGAAGTATAATTGAAATGCATTAATTGGGCAAGCAATTTTATTTTTATATTTTACTAGCGGATGCTCGCGACTTCGTTCGCGTGGTATAAGTTTGTTTTCCCACATATACGGGATAAAAAGTAGCCTATACCACTCTCCTGGACCTCAACTACCCGTGCAAAATACCCGTTGCTCTGTTGCGGCGTGATTGAAGGACAAACTATTTCACCGCTTTGGGGGTAGAATTTTCAAAAACTGTGAAACACCTATTTCTTTATTTTTAACCGGTAGTTCACATACCAAGTTTCATGGCTATAACTTGAGAAATGAAGGACTTTCATACAAACTTCCAACCCCTATTTTACCTCTTTGAGGGTGGAATTTAGAAAAACTGTGACACCCGTACTTCTTTATTTTTTACCGAAAGCCAAAATACCAAGTATCGTTGATAGAACTTGTAAAATATCTTGAGAAATGTAGGACTTCCATGCAAACTCTCATCCCCTATTTCACCCCTTCGGGGGTAGAAAATTTAAAAACTGTGAAACACGTATTTTATCATTTTCAACCAGTAGCTCGTATACTAAGTTTCATGGATATAACTTGAGCAATGATGGACTTTCAAAGTTTCAGAATTTTGAAAAATCCTTCCTTAGTGAGCGGTCTACGTCACAAAAGGAACCTACTGTCAAAATTTCAAGTTTCTAACCCCAGTGGTTTAGGCTGTGCGTTGATCCCTTAACGATTTTATATATAAATATATTAGATTATTACAATTTATGAGAATATATCCCAATTTCCAATAGATTATGTTATAGCAACTGTCGGGACAAAAGCACACAGCTAAAAATTTACTAATAAAAGTTAAATATTAAAAGTTAAAACTAACTCAGCTTTTAATACAGTTATCCTCACTTTAAACCGTTGTGTGCAGAAACTTTAAGCTTGACTAGAGTTTCTGAAAGTGTTTTCAAAACCTACCCGAGCCAAGCGGGGCAGGTCGTCACTATAATAAAGAAGAAACTGACTGACTCGTTAATGCCCAGCCCAAACCATTGGAACTAGAAACCTAATGGTCCCTAATGAAGACATTTTTGAAATCCCCATAGGAGCGAAGCCGTGTTAGTTGAGACTAAAATAAATGCTGGTTTCCAAAAATTGTTTTAGGTGAAGAGCATCAAATTCAAGAATCCAATACTCGATGTATTGGCGAACAAGCGATCCGTAGTGGTGTCTTTCTCGGAGCGCTTTGCTGTCTTCGACGCGGCGACCCTGGAAGATAGATTAGCTATCACCACCTGCTACCCCTGCCCCTGCCCCCTCGGGGGTAACTCCCCTATCAACCCCCTAGCACTGGGGGACCGTTGGCTCGCGTATGCTGATAAGAAGTTGAACCCGTCGAAACGGAGCAGCGGGGGATGTGAAAGTAAGTAGATCTATCCATCCATCCATCATCCACTGCTGGACATAGGCCTTTTCGAGAGCGCGCCATCACGGTCCTCTGCCTTCCTCATCCACCCGCTTCCCGCCACCTTCTTTAGGTCATCGGACCAGCGAGCTGGAGGTCTTCCTACACTGCGCTTGCAGGTACGCGGTCTCCACTCCAGAACACGTATGCCCCAACGGCCATCGGTTCTGCGACAGATATGACCCGCCCACTGCCACTTCAGCCTGCTAATCCTCAGAGCTATGTCGGTCACTTTGGTTCTTTTACGAATTTCCTCGTTCCGGATCTATCATCATCATCATCATCATCATCACTACAGCCTATTAACGTCCCACTGCTGGGCACAGGCCTCCACTCTCATAGGAGAGCGGGAATTAGAGCTTAGACCCACCACGCTGCTCCAATGCGGGTTGGCGGGCTTTAACGACTATTATCATGTTAGTGATAATAACCGGGACCGACGGCTTAACGTGCTCTCCGAGGCACGGGGGTGAAACACCGCCAACTTCCAACTCCGGGCTGGCACTGAGAATTTCTTAATTGAAAACCCAATACCTAACTTTTTATGCCCGACCGGGAATCGAACCCAGGACCTCGTGATCCGCAGTCGACTATGCTAACCACTAGGACCAACGATCCGGATCTATCACCTGATCATAAAAATTCCAGTTAATTCATGATAAAAAAATACGGGTCTTAACGGGTCTTTAAGATTACTTTTTTCTCAATTCAATTTATAAATAATTGTCTGTCAATTTATCGGTCGAATTAAATGTAAACCCGTAATGATAGATCGTTTACTGTATGTTTAGAAAATGATTGAAATTAAACTATTTTCATCCCACCATCTCGGAATCATCATCATCATCATCACTACAGCCTATTAACGTCCCACTGCTAGGCACAGGCCTCCACTCTCATATTAGAGCGGGAATTAGAGCTTAGACCCACCACGCTGCTCCAATGCGGGTTGTAGATTATTATCATGTTAGTGATAATAACCGGCACCGACGGCTTAACGTGCTCTCCGAGGCACGGGGGTGAAACACCGCCAACTTCCAACTCCGGGCTGGCACTGAGAATTTCTTAATTGAAAAACCCAATACCTAACTTTTATGCCCGACCGGGAATCGAACCCAGGACCTCGATGATTCGCAGTCGACTATGCTAACCACTAGACCAACGAGGCAGTCCATCCATCCATCTCGGAATAGTTATTTGTTATACAAGAGTGAAAAGTTGTTTTTTTAACCGCGTGCTCAATTTTGATGACCGAGCAAGCGAAGGATTAGAATCCTGAGCGTCAGCAAGGGAATCAAAAGAGCACGAGGTGAAAAATCTTTTCACTCGAGTGCAACACGTAACTTTTCATCCCTCAGCGAGGACATGACATGACGTGAAAGAAAATGGTGCGCGCAAAGCAAATTAAAAAAGTACACCAAGAAGGTTACGAGTGTGAGTTTTTAACAAATTCAAAACGGTTGTATGGAAATTCGGCACCATAGAGGTAGAAGTAAATAGGTTTTAATGATGTTTTGAATTCACAAACTTCATAGACGATTGATATTTACTAACGTGCACACGATGTTCTAAATTCAATTTGCTTTATTCTCAACAGGATAATATGTAACTGCTTTTGCATTCAGATATCGAAGAGTAAAAATACTCTTTCCGAGATGATGGGATGAAAAGAGTATTTTTACTCTTCGCTATCTGAATGCAAATGCCGTTATTATCCTCTTGAGGATAAAGTAAATTGAATTTAGGACATCGTGTGCACGTTAGTAAATATCACTCGTCTATGAAGTTGGTGAATTCAAAACATCATTAAAACCTATTTACTTCTACCTTTAAGGTGCCGAATTTCCATATAACCGTTTTTTTCCTCGTTGAGGTGGGATGAAAAGTTACGTGTTGCACTCGAGTGAAAAGATTTTTCACCTCGTGCCCTTTTGATTCCCTCGCTGACGCTCAGGATTCTAATTTTTGAATCACGAGCGCAAATCCTTCGCTTGCTCGGTCATCAAAATTGAGCACGCGGTTAAAAAACAACTTTTCACTCTTGTATAAAAAATAACTATTATTTATTGAGGTTTTGACATTAACCTATCCGACGATGTATCGGCGAAAGAAAACGGATGTTTTGTAAAAGATAAAAAAAACATTACCTATATTATGTACCTATATTCGGATACCGATAAAGGATTTGTGTGTTCGATTAGTACCAATGTCATAATTATTATTTTGATGTAATCATAATTATTATCTTGTTGGTGAAAGCTTGCAAATATAATTTGATTGCAACATAATCAATGATACTCAAATCAAACATAAGTGTATAATAACTATAGACAAAAACATAACCATTGCAATAAATGTTAATTTGAATAGTGTTATAATAGTAAAAGATAATATCTTGCGCAAATACCAACACAAATTAATGCGTTTCCTTTGTGTTTATCGATCGGTTGAACAGAGGCCATCGGCTGGGCTGACCTTACACTCGTTATTGCACTTTTATTGTTTAAATATTTGCAACAAAACATGTCTCATTAATGCAACAGTTAGAATTTATTATACGCATTTTCCCGTGATTCGGCTCGCATAATAGCTTTGTTTAGCTATTTAATTTAATACTTTTTTCGCCTCTCATGATCTAAAATTGTTTCATTATAGCTTAGGTGGAGTAAAGTTTTTAGGGATAACAGTATCCTTTTTTTAATAATTTTAGTCGTTATTATCATAATCCTAAATTATCCAGCCTAAAAACTCATGGCACAGTTTAAAGCAGATATGTATGTTCTTTCCTACCAGTGGTTCAACGGAGCCGTCTTGGGTCTAGACAAAGCATATCTGCGGGGTGACAGCTCGGGGCGAGGAAGCTGGCTGAATTTGCAATACAAAATTCTGTCACTCTAATGTAGAATTTTATGAATGCTTTTCTGTTCCATTTTTGAAAAAAAAAAATGGTTAACGTTAATTTTGATTACCTAAAAACACGGTTCCAAAAGTCTACTTTCGAGATGTACCTTTTTACCAAAAACTTGGAACTATCCTTAAAATTCATACGATCGTTCTCAGGCGAAGGCGTAACCAGCTATACGGCAACAGTACTTCACGCAGCTAAATCCCTAAGCAAGGGTTTGCGAGGATTAGGCGAGAGTGTGGCTCACAGTCTGGCGGGCGGGCGCAGCACGTCTCAGTCGCCGTCGCCGCCGCACGCCGACATACAGCAGCCGGGAGTGGTGACAGTGTTGGACATTGAGGTGCGTCTATAGACTTATCTGACCTGGTGACAGCGTCGCTAGTATATATTTAAAAAAAAAACTAAACAGGCATAAAATTTATTCCAATTTTGGTCACCGGGTCAGATAAGTTGATTGGACTATACACAGGGTTCACGAGATTTAGGCGAGAGTGTACACTCTCTCACAGTTTTAGTCGCCGTCGCCATAGCATAACGACAGATAGCAGCTTAAAATAGTTTGGATATCAGCTGCTCTGCCTCATATTAAAATTCCGTAAGCTATACGACGTAACACTGTGGAAGTAAGCAAGCCGTTTCGGCATCGGTTCTAACTTTCCTGACAAAAAACCCAGCCGCGTTAAATTTTTCCGATATGAGCATCCAATTGACTCTTCGTGTCCAAAGTCTACCCCAAAAATCTGCGGACTAAACTGGAGTTGGTCAATTTCAAGCTCGCAGACATGAACTATGTACCGTCATTGTGAATCTTTTATTTTTCCAGGGCAATGAAGACGAAGACAGTCAAGACTGCGAGGACCCCTGCGATCCAATCGTAGCTCACTTCATAGCGCACTCGGAGGCCATCATCGCTCTGAAGTTCGACCCGAGTGGGATGCTATTAGTGACAGCGGATCGACGCGGCCACGACTTCCACGTGTTCCGTATCAACCCCCACCCTTGTGGGCCGAGCTTGGCCTCCGTGCATCACTTGTATATCCTGCACAGAGGGGACACTACGGCTAAAGTGCAGGTAAGACTGTGAAATCTGTTTTCTCATAGCTGTATGAAAAGGTTAATAAATCCCCAAAAATTATCTTTGAGAAATGCATGGTGCTTAATGCATTTTAAAGTTCGCTCTTTCACTGGCATCAAGGTTTCAAGGTTAGGGTGAAATACGGCAATGTTAACTTAGAGATCGTCTACGGGTTGTCCTTCATTTAAGAACTATTATTTATTTATTATTTCGATTCCTGGGTGCATAAACAGCCCATTGATAGGTTGTAACTTGACAGGACATAGCAATTTCGGGCGACTCTCGCTGGACGGCCATATCGACGCTGCGGGGCACCACACACGTGTTCGCGATCAGCCCGTACGGCGGCGCGTGCGGGGTGCGCACACACACGCAGCCGCGCGTCGTCAACCGCCTGTCGCGCTTCCACCGCTCGGCCGGCCTGCCCATACACAGCGCCCCCTGCGCTCATAGCCCTGTAAGTAACTGTACAGTGTGTGCATAGCACTGAGTGGCCGTATCGACGCTGCGGGGCGCCACACATGTGTTCGCGATCAGCCTGTACGGCGGCGCGTGCACACATGCAACCACGCGTCGTTTGTTGCCCCAAATAAGTGAGCCCGCCCGTTCCGTGTCCATATTCATGAGACTGTACACTTATCGTAGACTGCGTGCTGCGTGGGTGACAAGACGCAGTGTGTACTGTAGGGGGACTGAGTTTATTTTGTACAAGATTTTAAGATTTATTATGAACTAGCTAATGCCCGCGACTTCGTACGCGTGGATCGAGGTTTTGTGGATCCGGATGCGGATTTTCCGGGGCCTATGTGTTAGTCCAGACTATAATCTATCTCTGTGCCAATTTTCATCCAGATCCGTTCAGCCGTTCTGGCGTGATTGAGTAACAAACATCCATTTGAGGTTTTTTTGGTTCCCGCGGGAACTTCTTAATTTTCTGGGATAAAAAGTAGCCTATGTGCTATTCCAGACTATAATCTATCTCTGAGCCAAATTTCAGTAAGATCCGTTCAGCCGTTGGGGCGTGATTAAGTAACAAACATCCATCCATACATCCATCCATCCATACATCCAAACTTTCGCATTTATAATATTTATTTGATTCATATCCACCCAGGTATGCGAAGGCATGGGTGCAGGCGCGTGGTTCCCCAATCCACGCTTGCCGCCCTACCCGCAGCCGAACAGCAGCGCGCCGCTCGCACAACTGCGCCCCACGCACAATCTAGCCACCAACACCATCACTAGGACCAGCTCGGGTGAGTCGTCTGTTCCAGTTGTATTGTGTTATATGTGATAAGTAAAAAGTAGCCTATGTCCTTCCCCGGGATACAATCTACCCCTGTGCCAAATTTCATCAAAATCGGTTGAGCAGATGGGCCGTGAGAGCGTAGCAGACAGACAGACACACTTTCGCATTTATAATATTATTATTATATTATGGACGCTAAGGTTCAAATAATATTACTCATCAGCTTTACTTACTCATAGGCTAGATCATAATCTTAGTAGGGTACTTACTGTTGTTGATATTTCTAGTCAGAAAAACCCCATTACTTAAAATTATGGCCCGCCCCGGGACCTCGTCAACCGCAGTCGAACATGCTAACAACTATAGCCAGTTAGTAAAATCATACTAATATTATAAATGCAAGTCAGTTTGTTTGTTGGTTTGTTGGTTTGTCCTTCAATCACGCCGCAACGGAGCAACAGATTAACGTGATTTTTGGCATGGGTATAGCTGAGGACCTGGAGAGTGACATAGGCTACTTTTTATCCCGGAAAATTAAGGAGTTCCCGCGGGAATAACAAATAACTTAAACCACGCGGACGAAGTCGCGGGCATCAGCTAGTTCGTAATATTAGTATGAGGTCGGCAATTTGTCCAGGTCGGCAGCGTTTGTCCTCTGTATCGGAGGAGAACGGCTCAGTGCCGCTGTTGGCTCGCGTGTGCTTCGGCGTGAGCGGCGTCGCGGGCCGAGCGGCCTCCGTACCGCTGTACCTCATGGCGGCCTCTGGGGCTCTGTTACACCTGGCGCTGCACCCTCGCCCCGCGCGCAGTGAGTACACCAAACTTTTTTAAACTTTACCCCCTTTTTGAACCAGTGAACTTTTTGAGCATGGATTTGACTCGCTCCAGCAATGCTAAGGACAGCTGTTAACAGCTTAATGTATTCTACAAATTAATGAAATTTTATATTATTATTTTCAAAAGAGCAACCGCCGAGTTTCTTGCTGGTTCGTCTCGGTAGGAATGGTATTCCGAACCAGTGGTAGATTCACTCGACGATTCAAAAGTACTTGTAAAAGTCTATTTGAATAAAAATCATTTGAATTTGAATTTGAGTGGGTCTTTTTTTATCGCTGGAAAAATGCTTTTACGCATTCTGAACTAATATTGTAGGAGATAGCCGTACTTTTGTTAACTATCGCCAGGAAGGCTGATTCAGTATTTGGTGCGTGTAGGGCTCTCCTTTGGTGGAATTAGTGACGGTTTGCATGCAAGTGGCTGGGGACCTGACTACTTATCGCCGCTCAAAGACAAGTTTTTGTAATGAACAGTAACTAGGAAGGCTGATTCTTGTATAGTATTGAAGTATGTGCAATACCTATGTAAACAGTATAAAAACTGACTTTCTTCTTCTGAAATAACTGAGTTATCACTAATGTGTATTAGTTCTTAAAATAATTAGTTACAGTTCATAATAATTAGTTATAGGTATAGTTAATTCTTAAAAAACGCTGACCGTGCCTACCTTTAAGTTGTGAAAATAATATTTTGCATAAATACAATACCTAATAATCTAAGATGTTAGTACCACCGATTAAGATTATCAGGTAATTAAATGTCCCTTCTTTTTTTCTCTGTGTTTAGCGGCAATCAGTGACTACTTTTAGCAGATGAGTTCATTGATGTTTCGCTTGTTTAGTGTGTCCTCCATTGAGAACATCTGCAGTCGACTCTTTGCTGTTCTGATATCAGATGTTGTTTTTCCTTTTTAATCTATTTCTATTGTCTCGGGTAAGTTGCATAAAAGCAATCTCATTTGAGTGGTTGTCCAGTCTCCCTTAGTTTATCTTAGGTTGCTACCTTCTTTTGACGAGTTTCTGTGATCTAAAGCATTTTCTTAGCTATTACTTTATGTTGTTAGGCGTACCTAAAGAGAAGATCTGCGACGAGTCCCCGATAGAGCTGGAAGTGGAGGCGATGGCTCAGTGGCCGCTCCAGAGACCGCCCGCGGCCGCCGACCTGTTGGCGCCGCTACCACCCTCCAACCCGCTGCTACAACCGCTGAGCTGCCGGGTAACATACATTGACTTGAAGACATTACCTACGAAGTGAACCCAATAGGCATGATGACCACCACCACCACCATTACAGCCCATTAACGTCCCACTGCTGGGCAGAGGCCTCCACTCTCATAGGAGAGAGGGAATTAGAGCTTAGACCCACCATGCTGCTCCAATGCGGGTTGGCGGGCTTTAACGACTATTATCATGTTAGTGATAATAACCGGGACCGACGGCTTAACGTGCTCTCCGAGGCACGGGGGTGAAACACCGCCAACTTCCTAACTCCGGGCTAGTGCTGAGAAATTTTAGTCAGAAAAAACCCAACACTTATTATGGCCCGACCCGGGACTCGAACCCGGGACCTCGTCAGCCGCAGTCAAACAATGCAGGCATGATGACAGTAACCGGGAATCAATGAAATTGTGAATTTATCTAATGAAATAGGATTCATGGATTATAAAAAACGTACTTATTTATTTTTCTATTTCGATTGAGATTGCTATTTATTTTGATAATATAAAACTATAAAATACAGCAATCCGCCATATTGGATAAAACACCAAGAAACGAATGACGTCACAATTGTTTGTTTTCGAGCTTTGACAATCACACTATGTTTACTGCACACTGCATAGAGTACATTGGTAAAAACAATAGTGACGTCACAAACGACGCCATGACACCGCTGAACGTTTTGGCGTGAATTTTAAAATTTAAATTTCAAATGCCAATTATATCTACCAAACCTTATTTTTCTGCTGAAATAAGATATTTTTTCAAAATAGTAGATACTTCCGAACATAATCTGACCATTTTTCAAAATCAGTCATCATGCCTATTGTCCAAGTCATAATTGTGTGTTTGTTTCAGAGGTGCGCAGACATGTGTATGAGCGAGGAAGAGCGCTGGCTTTCTCAGGTGGAGATAGTGACGCACGCCGGCCCGCATCGCCGGCTGTGGATGGGCCCGCAGTTTGTCTTCAAGACTTACAACAGCACTGGGTACGTTAAATGTATTAATGAAATAAATTTAAAAAGTGCGTCGAACTTTGATGACGTCACAATTCAGTATTTCACACAGATTCCCATACTATGCGCGCGTTTTTACGTTTGAAAAAAGTTACTGATTTGACTAGCTGTTAAATACCCAATTATTCATGATCATTATCATAGCCGTTTTTAGAATTATTATAATGTTGTTGTTTTTTTCTTTCGATAACTGCAACGTTGAACAAAATCTTTGTTCCAGGTCGAACTCGTCGCTGTCTGAAGTGGAGGCGGTGGAGGTGGATACAAGCGCGGCGCGCGGCGCTGCCCGCTCCAACCCGGTCAACATGCCCGGGGTACGACCCATCGTACCCGTGCTTATAGACTCCGGGTCCGCAAGTAAGACATTACTTTTTTCGATGTACATTCGATGTGCAATGTTTACCACCAAACCGTTGCTTAGCAACCAATAACAGGCAGATGTTCATAACCTATTGGAAAATTATAATGATTAATTTTTTAAATCAATTAATACACATCACCTGCAAGCTATTTAAATAATTGAATAAGTAAGACAGAGGGTTAAATATATTTATATTATTTATCATTAACTACTAGACTAAGAGATAACTGCACTTTTGGTAACGATCGCCAGAAAAGCTGATTCAGTATTAGGTGGGTGAAGGGTTCTCTACTCATGACGATGGTGAAAGTTTGCCCGCATGCAAATGGGCCTTTCAGTAGAAAGGCCGCTCAAAAACGGTTCATGGTTTCCAAAAATGAACCATAATTAGAAAAGCTGATTCTTGTACAGTATTAAAGTATGCACAGTACTTATGCAAACAGTACTAAAACTGACGCTATTGTCCGGGCCTTTCACTAGATATCACCTCTCAAAGACGTTATGAACATACATACTGTAAAAAAATATTAGCAATTATTATGTCGGCAATTTTTATTAGCAAAAATTATGAAGGCACCTTCATAATTTTTAATAGTAATCAAAGTCACAGCCACGACCCTCAGTAATGAGGAATACGAAGCAGGGACAGAGAGAGAGAGAGAGAGAGAGAGAGAGTTCTAATAGTAGTTTGTGTGGCCAGGCTCGCTGGAGCACTCGCCGTCGGACAGTTTCCGGCGCAAGTCTCTGCTGGCGGAGAGCGGGCGCGCGCCCTCTGTGTGCGACGTGCAGCTGCGCGAGGACCTCGCAGAGGCCATGAAGGAGGACCACGGTGAGACATTTGTTTACTTAACCTCGCCAGGGGCGGTAAGTCATTTGACTTGAGTCGAATGGATGGACGCCGAAAAGTGCCCAGTCCAATTAGGTATTTGCCTCGCCAGTGACGGTATGTCATTTGACTTGAGTCGAATGGATGGACGCCGAAAAGTGCCCAGTCCAATTAGGTATTTGCCTCGCCAGTGACGGTAAGTCATTTGACTTGAGTCGAATGGATGGGCGCCAAAAATGCCCAATCCAATTGGGTATTTGACAACTAGTCAACTCAGCTGGGCGATTATGTAAAACCTGCATCAATCATTGTTACAGTCTCAATTGTTTGATTGGTATTTTTGGTGCGTCAGATTTTGGCCAATAGTGGAAGAATGTTAACCAATCAGAGCTGGTTGCGATCGTTACGCTGCAGCACCTTTACAGAACCTTTTTTCAAATGTCAAAAAGCGTACTTAGTATGGGATTTTGTATGAAATACGTGTGACGTCATCAAAGTTCGACGCACTTTTTTACTTTAATAGATAGTTTAAAATGGTTTTTCAACATAAATTTCACTAGTAGTCAAATGCCCAATTAATGGCTTCATTCATCGATCAACGGAGTCTCCTACGAGAGCTCACACTGCGCGGCTTGATATCGTGCCGCAAGGTTTCCGCATTCACGGTCAAATATCCTTTGTGTTATTCCTGTATTACCATTGTTAAATCTACAGCGATAAAAATATAACGCTGTAGATTGCTAATAAATAAATATAATGAAGGACACCAAATAACTTAAGGCTTGGATTATAGTAGGTATGGAATTTCCCTGAGGTTGTTATCGCTCCAACATACAAGGTCAAATTTTGGCTGTATATCGTGACTCAGGTCAAATGACTTACCGTCAATGACAGACTTAAGATAAAATTAAAGCTCTTCTTCATAATCACCATTCATCCCTGCAAAGTACGGGTCTTCTCTGAATAAGCAGAATTAGTTACATTAGATTCCACTTTGTGGTAATTACTATGAAATCTCACAGTAAATTCGCACACTCGTGTTCGTAACACTAATCAGTTTATTGCATGATTAGTATTTTTTAAATAATGGTTTTAAAAATAGCTACCCGCGAGTTATTGGTAAATTCACTTGACGACTCAATAGACCTTGTAAAAGTTCATTCGAATTTAAAAGAAAATAGGGGCATTATTTAATAATTCGATTGGATAAGCTAAACCATGCGGTTAGATGCACTGTGGTCTGTGAGACTTCTTAGTAATCATTGTAAACTATAAGATAATATGGGATCTTCTTACATAAATGATTAATGCTTTTTTAGTATATAGATTTAACACTAAAAGACTAATAATATAATCAAAAAACGTTATATTACAAAAAACTACATAATTTTATTTTTTATAACGAATATTAATAAACTCTGCATTTACACATTCGTCATCGTACGAAATTGTCGTTGATGACATGTTTGTTTACAACACCTACATGGTTACAATACAAGATCATAGACAAATGTGAGACCTGGTAGCTAGCGTGTGGCTCGCATCTTTTTGCGCTCTTACTGACGAATGTGTAAATATTCGTACACCTTAACAATATTTGTCATGACTTCATAAGCGTTACATCGTAATCAGTGAAGTGACACAAGACTGAAGCATTGCAAGTGGAGAAGTTACCGAAGAAAGCTTAATTAACACAACATGAGAGGGCGCGCCGCCTACACGCGACCCCGGATACGCACGTAAGTCCCGCGCGTCCTCTCATGCGGTCCAGCTCTATACCGACGCCAAAGGCACCCGACAATATCTTTTTTGGCTTTCTAATTAACTCGTCCACTACATTGCTTTTTTTAAATCCATTTCGGGTATACGCTCGAGCGCATCTTCCGCTGAGACGTGTGAAGTCGATGACGACTCCACACGTTTCGGTTTTTCGGATGTTGCGCTCGTCGCCCGGTGTATATGAACTAACGTGGTTGCCTTCGGTTTGGTATAGGGCTGCGGGAAGGGCGCTCGGAGGCGCGGGAGACGCGGCCAGGCTCGGGCGTGGAGCGTGCAGTGGCGCCGCAGGGAACTGTGGTGGTGCCGTTACGCCAGACGCAGCCTCCACCGATCGACCCTGATGATTACACGCGCTCCAACGACGACGAGGGCGCATTCCGCCCCGTGGTGCGCGCGTCCGCCCCGCTTGCGCCCCACCTCGCCGCGCAACCCTTGCCACACTCCACCACCATCCCCGTGCAAAGCGTGTCACCAAGGGAGCTCTCTCCAGAAGACGAGCCGCTACCCCTCAAGACGGATGTCGTCATCCCGGCTGAACTGACAGCCGTCCGCTCCTGGTTACCTGCCACAGCAGATCCCATAGACTACAGCACCGAAGTCTTCGAAGAACGAACCGACACCTACGACTTTCACGACGAAAAATACATGCCTGAGCATGTCGAAAGACACTCCCCGGCCGAAAATGTTGTAGTTAAAGTAGATAGACCTAATTTAGATGTTAAGGAAATCGTAAATAGAGATCTCGAGCGTGATAGCGTGAAGAGTGATAGTATGCGCGAGAGGGTCTCGGTCGCCGAGACGGAGCGAGAGGTATCGAAATCACTGCCAAAATTGAATCGAGCGTCGGATGATATTCAACCGGCGGCTCGACCTAGAGTTAAGAAATCTCCCACCACCAAGTCAGTTAGTGATAGAGCTGCTAGTGGCTTTAGTGTTAAGAGTAAAGTATCTACGGATGACTGCGAAATTGTTATATCCAAAAACGAGAAGGAAGCCTCGAAAGTGAAATCTGGCCCAGATACTAAAAAAGAGACAGTTAAAACTTTAAAAGAAGAAAAGTCGCAGTTGCAGAAAACCGTTAAAGATTCAGAGCCAGTTGAAGTTAAAAGAGATGTCCCGCGAATCGAAAAAGATATTACCGTAATTATGGAACTACCGAAATCCACTAATAAAATATCCACTGAAAAACAAAGTGAGAAAGAAATAAAAACGGAGGAGCAAGCTTGGGATATGCTTTTAAATGAGCCTGAAAATTCTGTCCTGTTAAATAAAGAACTATCATGCTCACCGAAAGAAACTAAAATAGAGGAAGCAAAAGTAAAACCTAAAAAGAATCGAAAAACTAAGAAATCGGAAGAGCAACAGTCAAAAGAAGATGACGACAGTTTTATTGAAATACATGCAATAGAGGACAAGCAACAAACATTTAGTGGAGACCTAGTATCCATTTCAACTCCGTTTGAAGAAATAGAATCCGTATCTTCTTACTTATCCAAGTCTAAAAAACAACGCTCATCAAAAAGTAGAACTCCTGAAAGAAAAGACGGAACTGTGGGAACAACCGAAAGAGTCACTGAAATTCTACCAACAAATGTTACTAGTTCTGGCACGACAAAGAAAATAAACGCTAATGAAATCCTTTTCAGTGAAACTAAATCCTGTGCCCAGTCCTCTTCTGAAAACATGGAAACTCTCAGCGACTCTCAACATAAGGAACCGTCTGTTTCTGATACAACTACGAATCTTCTCGACTCGAAACCTGTTACATCGCTTTTTGCTAAAGAATCGCCCAAATCCGTTAAAAGTAAATCGTCATCTCCGAAACTTGATGGCCGTAAAACAGGAAAGGCATCTGAAATTGAGGAAAAGGAAGTTTATGTTATCAATACCGCTGAAGATGATTTTCCACAAATACAGGTAACTCGAGGCAACAAAACACTTAAAAAGTCGCCATTGCTGTCAGAAAAGAAGAATCACGAAAGCGTTGAAAAACCTATTAAATCTTGGAGTTCTATTGCTGCATCTAAAAATGTTAAACAAGTCGAAGAAATTGTACCTGTCGATGATGAAACCGTCAAAAAAGATGAAACCCAAGATGCAGCTACGATTTTAGAGTTCAATAAAAAGTCAGAAATATCTTTGCAAGACAAACTTATGGAACTTTGTAAAAGGAACGATATTATGGTTGCCGAATGTGATGCCCCTTCCGACCTTAATTTTGTTGAAGAACATCATTCAGTTTTGCCTGACTTACCGCCATTGGAACATTTAGGTTTTGGTTTAGACGACTTTAAACTCGAAGTAATGAGAGACAGCCTCATAGAAGAAGATCAAAAATTGACTAGCCCCATATGCAAAATTAATATAGACGATATACTCTCATCCATTAAAGATACTACAAAGAAAGCAATTGAATCAAGTACTTTCAATCTAATTGATATAGAAAAAGTGCCACCACGCAAAGAGAAAGGATTCAATGTGGTTGAAAGTGACAAAATTACATCCCAAGAAGTTAAGTTGGATGATGATACAAAAGCTGAAAAGGATGACTTAGAGAAATCGTCTGATGATGACATCGCATCTCCAGTGCTTTCGACTGACAGTGATAAGGAAGATAAGAAAAATTCTGAAGCTGCTAATGCTAATTTAACTTCTAAACAATCTAAATCCAAAAAATCACGTAGGAAGAAAAAGTAATAAGAATTGTGTTCAACATTTTTGAGCTTGAATATTTTAAGCTATTAGCGTTATTAGTGAAATATATGCAGCTATTATTGTTGTAACTTTAGATAAGCAAATCAGTTTTGAAGTGGATATGCACACATAAAATACAAAAAAAAATACCTTATGGGGTAAAATTATAAATCTTTATAAAATGGTATACGATATTATTGAACATTCTTGTATCAAACGTAACAAGAATTGTCAGTATATATTTTATATCAAATAAAAATTACAAATAAAAAATTAAAAAATGTAGGAAAAACAATAAAAAATGTCGACTAGATTTCTTGAGTAAATATTATAGTGAAGTTAAATTGAATGCAGAGCCAGTGGACTCAGGGCAGAACAGGTGTGAAACACATAACAATGCTGGTGTATAATTGCACCTTATACCAGCAAGCAAGTGTTACACAGGAAACGGGTGCGCCGTGCGGGTCGGGCGCAGGCCGGGTCGGGTGTGCGGCGGGTTCAATTCCTTGTATTTATATGGACGATATCACACAGCGTCATCCGACAGCACAAGGAATACAAGGAATTCAATGCGCCGCGCACCCGACTCGGCCTGCGTCCGTTTCCTCTGTGTTTTGCCCTTCAACAACTGAATGCTCAATGGAATCCTTTAAACAATCGAACCCTTGACGAACGAGTTGTCTCACTCGACCATATATTTTGCCGCTGAATTCAAATTTCACTGGAACTGTATTTAGCGCATCTAGAAGTAAAACTTATAAAATTATGCTACTAATAATAATTATTAATTAATATAATAATATCAATTTAATGGTATAAAACAAACTAATAATATAATCTATCCAAATCAGCAAAGCTCAAGAAATCTGGCACAGCCTTTTCAGTGCTCTATTAGTAGGTACTTATTCTGCTTAATTTATTTAGATTAATGCCAATTTTGTTTTACACTAAGCTAATTAAAGCAGAATTTAAGTAAAATAAAATATTATATTATTTATTTTAAGCGTCTGAGTAATCTAATAACATAAAATAATAATAAAAATAGAATATATTTTTAGGTATTTAGTTCGTTTATTTACTGGAGCTTGCTATAACATTTATAATATTAGTTGATTTAAAGTTTGGTGTAAAACATCATTGGTAATCGTAGTTTTAGTTAAAGTTTTATTTTCTACGCGCACACTACTACATCTTAGTAAAACTTCATGAGGCCAGTAAAGAAAAAAAAATGCGTTAGGAACTTCGCTACATATGGCGTTGCACTGTTAGACAATGGCGCATGTTTGTTTATTAAACTAAAACTAAACTTTTAGAAGACTAAGGCCCACTTGCACGATGCCGTTAAACATGTTTAAGTTCAATTTTCTATTCCTGTCAAATTCATGTAAACCTCGAAAAATTTTATCAAAAAGTGACAGCATCACAATTGAAACTAAATCAGTTTCGACAGTGTGGTGCAAGCCGGCCTATATCAGACAGCTGCTCTTTTACTACAATCGTCATGTAAAAAGGTTACTTTACTTTTAGTCTTTTTAAGTTACTTTAGTTTATCATTAACGGCCTTTTTAAACGTTGGTTAGCGGGTGAATAGTTCAACACCTATTCATATCTAAAGAAAATGACACAGAATTGTGTAACTAAAAAACCGCGTACCAACATTTATTAGTAAGGTTGTAAATTAGCACCAATTTTTTCTTTATTTGGTAGAATCTCGCTATTCTTAAAAAGAATACCCACTATTAACGAATTATTGAGAAAAACTTATTTTTATTTCTATATAGTTTTTTCTTTTACTCTTTAAATATTATAATATTCGATTTAAAGTGCTACTTGATGAAATTATTTTTACTATGTATTTTTTAAATATATTTAGCAATGATATACATTGACTTGTCTGAAGTATTTATAGTTATTGTTACCTGTGCTTATTAATGTATAATATTATGGAACTATCGAACATAATAATATTATCAAAGTTAAACAAATATTAAATTAAAAATATCCTTTACGGCAATCAAAAACCATGTATGAATTGTATATTTTTGGAACATACTCACTTTTCTAGTCTCAATGTTAAATTTTAATACTTGACAATTAATTCACAGCAGTCGCCATAATCGAAATCAATAGGTAGATTTTTTAACGATTTATGGTAAAGTATAATATTAGATGTCATTAGCTTTGGTGATCCTTGATAAAAAACTGTATCCTTAAAGTAAGTATATCGTTAGTTTTTTTAACTATCGCTCAATTTCGCAATATACAGCTAAGAAATTGACAGAAATTGACAAAAGTACTTAAACAAATCTAACATACTAATATCGTTCATTTACAATAGTTAACAGATTTTAGTAGATTTATATAATAAACCGATTGAAAAGTTTTACCCTGGCTAGGTATTATTTGCTGCATGATTTGAAAGTAAATTTTGTTTTATTAGCAACATGTACATATATAACATATTTAATAATATTAATATAATATAACTGTAGTCACATTAAATGCTGTAGTCACATTAAATGTAATCTCTACCTACCAAACACGCTGTTATATATGTATGTAACATATTGAATAGAATACCTCAGTATTATGTTGTTTTCAAAGTTCCATACTTATTGTGACCAAGTCATTTCATTTTTGGTATATAATACCTTGACCTTCTGCTGTCTAGATGTACAAATTCTTCATAAAATCATTCGCAACGAGTATTATGTTTTGTTCATATATGTTAAATCTTAATATATATGTTACCTTAATATTATGTTAAATCATGACATATATTTATTTTTGATGTCGTTTGTTAGACAAATGGGTAAACTGCGTTTAGGTAATTTTTTATTGAATTTTTTTGTTATTGTGAATGCACTGGTGCATTGTAAACATTTGATATTTTAAATAACATAGTTATTATAAGTTTTATTTACCATGTATAGTATAATTATTATAATGATAAAAAAAAATTAAGTGTATGTGTTTTTGTGGTGCATATAACTACAATATTCAAAACATATCAACGTCATTAAAATAATTATATCTTAATTATTTTCGGCTTGCAATCCGTACAAAATGATACTAACTTAAAGGTTAAGCACCTGAATTGACAAATACCCTTTTGCACCAAGGGATTCTCATTATATTATTTGATTTTAAAAGACATAGATCTATGACTTATGATATTCAAAAATGTAAACACATGCGACTTCTTTTCATAATATACTTTTATTAGAAACTTTTCCATGTCAATTTTAAAACAAGACCCAAAAAAATACAATATTATCAAAAAAATGTACATTATGAAATTAATTAAACAGTCCAATTTATCAGCTATGCTATGTTTATTAAGTATTATTATTGATTGCTGCTAAAGATTGTAATTTTAAATTGTAGTCTTTTTGACGAATAATATTCCAAAAAAAAATGATATTTATTTTTGAAATTTTACAATCATTGACCTAAGCTAAATTATTGTACACCATTTTAACTCCATGATATTTTTCTTTATTATAATCGAAATATTCTGAATATAATATTAAGTAGACAAATTTTCTTAAATTTTAGATTTGGCACCACTGTAAAAGTACATGTGTTGATAATATTATGGAGTGTTTAAAAATATTTCGGAAAATTAAAAAATGACATTTCAACAACCAATCATTGTCTTTATATTTAACACCCGATTATACAAGCTTTTGGGGGTTTTTTTTTTAAATAAGAGTTAACTTCTGAAATCGGTAACAAACGAAAAAGACGTTTAATGAATATTATAATAGTGATATGAATTTGCAGTTTCAATACAAAAACAAACTATTCTTCTTTTCTTGCTTTCTGAAGTGCCAAACCAGCACACACATAAACCCTGTTCAAATATTATGAGGCGTGTTTTTGCTTCCATTAATTTTCGTTGTTACCAAAATTATATTTGTGAGTAATGTTAGCGTGAGGTATCAAGCCATGCCTGTTTTTTATTTGAATTAGGTAAGGGTTCCTGTACACTAATCTGTTGTACAAGGAGCGACAGAAACGACGCGACGTGATGCGACGTCATAGAATATGACAGACGTATCTTGCGGCAACGTAGACGTAACATCATTTTCTATGGCCTCGCATCGCGTCGCGTCGCTTCTGTCGCTCACCTAGGACAACGGGTAAGCCGACAATGGCCGATATGTGATCAGAAGAGCAATTAGATTACAAAGAGATTACATAATAAGATTAAGACTTCTCTTCAGAGGCCAATATTATTGATAGGTTTAACAGATCACTAGAGTTATGTATTGTACTAGAGTAATATGTATTTCAAAATTTGCAGGAATTTCAGGCAGATTTGAAGCGGAGCCTGAGGAATTAAGCTCGAGCAGTTTCAGTTCAGCTTCCCGGGCCTCCCTAGATCCTCCTTCCTCGCCCACCCCGAGCTGCAGTGGGGACAACTTGATGCACTTCCCAGGTGACTCTAGCAGCTCCCTCTGAGGATTTGTTAACATTTGCTGCCTATTTGGACCTCAAATGCATCGTAAAGTGTAGTGTCAGTGACTAATGAGCGGATAAGATTTTGGGCTACTACTACCCGTAAAGTCGAAAGTTGTTGAGGCTACTTTTGTAGGTGTAGTGTAGTGCGTCGCTGAGTTATGTCTTCCTAAGACTTAGGTCTAAGGTAAGCATTTTCTTTTTAATCTAGTTCCAGTCCCACAAGCTTATCTGACCTGGTGACAGCGTCGCTAAAAAAATAAAACAATTCCAATTTTGGGCACCGGGTCAGATAAGTTTGTGTGACTATACATACCCTACTCTGAAAGATGACATATCTAAATAAAGTGTCACATTAATCTGTGTTTATTCTGTTGTAACTTGTACACGATCTCTAAATTGACAGGTCCAAATCTAGTGATATCCTTTTTCGCGTGGAGGATTATGTAATATTATGGAGGGAATCTTTTCGTTTAGGGATCGTATAATACAACATAATAGGGATGATGCCTATGTCAAAAATAAATTATTTCTTATAGATAGAGCGTCTTTCAAAAGATCTAAAATTCATATCTGCTAGTTTTAAATTTGATAGTCATTTTAAACTATCGATTAGAAAAAATGCGTTGAAATTTGATGACGTCACAACTATGTATTTCATACAAACTTCCATAATAGAAGCGCGTTTTTAAGTTTAATAGAGTTGCTAGTTGAGTTGTCATCATCCCTATTAATCACAATGACACTATCAATGACACTATTGAAAGACTTTTGGTATAATACTGCAGGGCGACCGCGTATCTTTTGCATCAATCATTGATACATCGCAATCACCTCAGATTGGCTAAATTTATGGTATTCTTGCTGCGTCAATGGATTTCGTCCAATAGTGGAAGAGTGTTAACCAATCAGAGGTGATTGCGATATATCAATGATTAATGCAAAAGATACGCGGTCGCCCCGCTGAATCTTTATTTGGGCTGGTTAACTCGAAGTTAAAAGTGTGTCAAAGCAGAGTAGGTCATGGGCTTCTTTTGACGCTAGACGTATAGGTTAAACAGGTGCAGGGCGACCGCGTAACTTTTGCATCAATCATTGATACATCGCAATCACCTCCGATTGGCTGAATTTATGGTATTCTTGCTGCGTCAATGGATTTCGTCCAATAGTGGAAGAGTGTTAACCAATCAGAGGTGATTGCGATGTATCAATGATTGATGCAAAAGTTACGCGGTCGCCCTGCAGGATCCTTTTTGTGTAGTAGCCCTTTGTTATGAAGTCTCAAAAACAGTTGGTTTCGGTAGAAAAAAGTATGTGGCGGCAGCAAAATGTTTATTTAACAAGGATTGGAAGTTCAGGAACTATATCATTCTAATAGCTATCATTATATTGTGAGTGTTTATCGTTTATTTATTACTTCAATGTTATATTTAGGGACTAAATATTCACATTTAATTATATTATCGAGTGGTAATATACAAAATATTCCAGTTAAACGAAGATGAAAAGATGATAAAATGATGATTTTTGTAATGAATACATTACATTTTTTTATAATTATGAATAAGTAATAATGATTGAATCTACATGGAAATAACTAAATATTAATTTATTAAGAAAAAATCGTATTTTTTTTTCAAAAATACTAGCTCATGATGCCAGTTTGCACGTTTGATATTGATTTATTATAGTTTATAGTTAATAATATTATGCCATCACTCTTGTGGTCTTTCATTAATGACTTACAGCAAACCGCCTAACTTAACTTTTGTGTAGTTTTAACTGAATTCATTGACCCGGGTTATCCGAAACACACCCGATATATGGGAAAACACGGTCGATAAGAAGAAAATTCATGAACATGAATAAAGTAGTATTAAGTTTAAAAATAAGATGTATTTAAAATAGCTTTGATGTAACTAATTGATAATATTACCTTTTGTTAGTAAACAATAAGTTACACAGTCTTGAAGGCAAAAAGAGCCGTTTTTAAATATTATTAAGTAGACTGTAAGTAACATTAATCTATAAGAATATTTTTATACTGCGATAAAACGGAAAATAATTGGATCGTGACGTTTTTTGTACCATTAGAAGTTTTATATTATACCTATTTGAGATTTCTGATGATTCATAATAAATTAAGTGAACGGGTTAAGAAAAACCGGCCAAGTGCGAGTCGGACTCGCGCACCGAGGGTTCCGTACTCAAGAAGTAGGTATAATTACCTTTGTTAATGAACCGCAAAACTAACTTTGTTTGTAGAGGTTTCCTGTTAATATCAAAAAATTACGTTTGTTGTATGGGAGCCCCCCTTTAATATTTACTTCATTGATATTTAATTATTTATTTTGAAAGGTAATATACAAGTTAATATTCTGTGAAAATTTGAACCGTCTACCTGTTACCGTTTTTAATATTGAGCAAAAAAATACGAAAAAAACACGTTTATTGTATGGGGACCCCCCTTAATGTATATATTTTTTTAATTTTTAGTATTTGTTGTTATAGCGGCAACGGAAATACATCATTTGTGAAAATTTCAGCTTTCTAGCTATCACGGTCTATGAGATACAGCCTGGAGACAGACAGACAGACAGACAGCGGAGTCTTAGTAATAGGGTCCCGTTTTTACCCTTTGGGTACGGAACCCTAAAAAATCGATGTGACAAGTGTTTTAGTACCAATTATTCAGATATACATGGAATTTTGACCAAACTAAAAGGCAAGTCATTATTCATTTTGTAGATAACTTTGACTTGATTTTTATTGCTTAGTTGCTTATTGGTATTATTTAATCTTATCTACTTCCTTGTTTCAAATAAAAATTTGTAAATTTTCGTTTGTCTTTGTTACTAATATTTTAAAGTAAGTAGTAATTTATACTATATCTTAGTGCAATATTCAAAGTAGTGCACTTTTGTAATGAGCGTCGAATAGTTCAGTTCATTCATTGTTCTGGGTATAACTTTATTAATTCATGTAGGATTTTTAGAAGATGTATCAATTTCGAATTGTCAATTTCGTTTGGTACAACATTTCCTATTTTATATTAATAACTTTTCGATAATGCATTATTGTAATTTGTATTATGAATTTTTGCTTGCTTTGTGGCACAGTACATATGTTATTATGGTATATTTATTCTATAATAAACTAATAAACATAACTTTGTGTAATATTTGAAGATGTTTAGTAAACATGCATTTTATTTACCGTAACTGTGATAATATGTTTTAGATGATAAGCTTTTAGATTTGTGAAGGGTTGTGTTCAAACTTTACGTTTACGTTGTATTTTGTTTGGTTAGAAATTCGTTTTTAATTTATCGGTACAAAAATATACATGAAACATTCCGATTGAAGCCACATGCCTATTTATTTTATTTATTTATGTAATTTGTTAGGGCCGGTCGTAGACTCTTAGCGAGCAAGAGAGCAATATAACTAAGAGCGAGCGACAGAGATATTATACTGTGCTATATTATTCATATAGTATTTATGTTTTTTCGTATTCTTCTTTTAACCATCCATTTGGAATTTTAAAAAATATTTTGAAATTAACTATTACAATTAATTATCTAAGTTAAAATATAATGATGTGGTATAATTAAAATAAAATGTATACCTGTACTATTTTCTTAAATTTGGATTTTTTTAATATAAGGCAGTACCACCGACGGTTATTTAAACGGGTACCCTAAGTACCTAAGTATGCCAAATTTTAAAATATTTAGTCAAAATTGGTTTTAACCTATTTGTTTAAAAACGTTCTTTGATTTGTTTTATTACCAATTTAAGAGTATTTATATTTTTTGTGCATTATGTCTAGAGTATTAAGGTTTATTTTGCAATAAATGTTTGTGAGGATTTCTTTTCATTCAAATTAAAATATGGTACAATATCAAAAGTTACAATTAACAAAAAATTGTCAGGGTAAATATTGCCATTTAAAGTACGGTACAAAAAAACTACGCAAAGCAAGTTTATGTATATGGCACAAAACTTTGAATAATCACAATTATGTAAATGAAGCTCATTATTTAAGTTAGTAAGTAAGGTATACCTTATAAATAAATACTGAATCGCCAATAAATAAGGGGCTTGTATTTGATAAAGTTATTTCTTGAATGGACAAAATGCCAAATACACCACAACTATAACAATCGAAGGTGCACTTTATTAAGTCTCACTGTTTCAGCATTAAGTGTGAGCTCTATAGAGCGAACTTTGACTTTGCTTAGACTTAAGACATGGTTAAAACGTGACAGATTTATGTTCTCACTGTACTCACATAAGTTCATCTCGTTTTAACTTTGAGTAAAGTCTGAGCCAAGTCAAAGTATGCTCTATAGATCTCAGCATAAGAGGATAAGCCTAAGCTTCTATAAAATTAGTTAATTCTTAGAAATCTAGGCTAAAACTATTTTCAAGATGACTTTCTATTTAGTCCTTTAGAATTAATTATTGATTTATTTTATGTGTAAGCCAAAACTAAAATGAAAGTAGTTTTAACATTACTTTTAGTTTTGTCTTTGTGTTTTTCCTTCATTACAAAATAATTAAGTATGAACATTTTTATTTTATGTTTTAATGAAATATCATGATTATGTACCTACTATCTAATATCTACCTAATTTACTATCGGCACGTGTTACTATTGCAAGTAAATCTAATTTATGAAATTTTAGGAATCTATTTACATAATTTTACTTATTTAGTTTTTGTTTTTTGCGATTTCTTCAAGTGTGATTTATTGTGTTTATTAAAATATACTCAACCTATCCAAAACTTCAAAATCCATATACTTGAGTGAACTTTTTAATTAAGTAAATTTTTAAATTTCACATGTCTTTTGTATGGATTTAAGTCATACTCTATACAAAGATTAAGATTCCATATGGAATGATCTATGTATAGAGTATTTACATTAAAGTTTAAGTATTGATCTTCTATTAAATATCACATCAATTTGAACTATCCAAATCCATTTAACTAATTACTTCAGATTTAGATTACAATTTGATTTGTATAAATTATATTTGACGTATTTAAAATAGTATTTTGAAAACGTATGTGGCAGTTATCAGCAGGCTTATTACAAGTTTGAACATAACAAAATCGTCCTTAGATTTCGAGTATCGAAACAATGAAACGTCAAAGTAAATGAACCTTCAATGCGTTTTGTACTCCAAATTCGTTCAGCCAGAATTAAATATTTTGTAACAAGTATAAATTAGAAATTAAAGATAAAAGCTGATGACCTTCAGACGGATGAACAGATTTTCATGAAACATGGCTAAGAACACTCAGGATAAAATAAAAATATTTGAACTTACATATATATGTGACGATAAAATTATAATAGGTTTAAAATATTATTTGTTAGTTTTTAGAGTTTATTTGGGTTCCGTACCACAAAAGGAAGAAACGGAACCCTTATAGGATCACTTCTTTGTCCGTCCGTCTGTGTGTCAAGACCCTTTTTCTCAGGAACGTATGGAGGTATCAAGCTGAAATTCATATCAAATACTCATGTCTACGGTCCCTTGGAGCTGTGAAAAAATCAAACTTCAAAGCCAACACAATCAAAAGATACAGCCGTTTATGCTGCAAATTTTCGAATTTTCTTGCACTCGCAAGGGAATCAAAACCTACAGGGTACTTCCCGTGAACTCAGAATCTTGAAACTTGGTACGAAGCAACGTCTTATAGCACAGATATAGGAAGAATTGCGAAAAACAGAAATTTTTAGTTACATCATATAATAAAAATATTTTTATGCAACTTTTCGACACTCGCAAGGGAATCAAAACCTACAGGGTACTTCCCGTGAACTCAGAATCTTGAAATTTGGTACGAAGCAACGCCATAAAACACAGATATAGGAAGAATTGCGAAAAGCATAAGTTTTTGTCACATCATAATATACTAAAAATATTTTTAATAATTTTAAACTTACTATCCCTTTCCTCATGAACGCGTAGAGGTATTAAAATTAAATTCATATCAAATACTCAGGTCTATAATACCTTTGAGCTGTAACAAACTACTGTCCCTTGGAGCTGTGAAACAATCAAACTTCAAAGCCAACGCAATCAAAAGATACAGCCGTTTATGCTGCAAATTTCCGAATTTTCCTACACTCGCAAGGGAATCAAAACCTACAGGGTACTTCTCGTGAACTCAGAATCTTGAAACTTGGTACGAAGCAACGTCTTATAGCACAGATATGGGAAGAATTGCGAATAAATTTTTAGTTATATCATTTAATAAAAATATTTTTAATAATTAGGGTTCCGTACCTCAAAAGGAAAAAAACTGAACCCTTATAGGACCACTTTGTTGTCCATCCGTCTGTGTATCAAGACCCTTTTTCTCAGGAACGCATGGAGGTATCTAGCTGAAATTCATATCAAATACTCAGGTCTACTGTCCCTTGAAGCTGTGAAAAAATCAAACTTCGAAACTAACACAATCAAAAGATACAGCCGTTTTTGCTGCAAACTTCGACACTCGCAAGGGAATCAAACCTACAGGGTACTTCCCGTGAACTCAGAATTTTTAAATTTGGTACGAAGCAACGTCTTATAGCACAGATAAAGGAAAAATTGCGAAAAGCATACATTTTTAGCTACATCCATACTAATATTATAAATGCGGAAATTTGGTACAGGGATAGGTTGTATGCCGGGGAAGGGCATAGGCTATTTTTATCCTGGAAAATTTAAGAGTTCCCGCGGGAATAAAAAAAGCATCAATCCACGCGGACGAAGTCGGGGCATCATCTAGTCATATAATAAAAATATTTTTAATAATTTTAAAGATACTATCCCTTTCCGCATGGACGCGTAGAGGTAGGTATTAAATTAAAATATAGATAAGTGGAATAAAAATACTATAACTCTTACTTATATACCTACAGGTTTGTACGGAACCCTCGGTGCGCGAGTCCGACTCGCACTTGGCCGGGGGCTTGTCAGGGGGTTTTTAAATTTTTTAATTTTACTTTTATTGTCTTTTTTAAAGTAGGTATAATTGAAGTAATACGGTACCAAATTTCGAATCGATAGGACCCCCAGATCCCCTCATCAACTATTAAAGAGCTGATGATCTTCAAACGGCTAAACAGATTTTCATGAAACATGGCTAAGAACACTCGGAATAAAATTATCTATGCCACAAAAAAAAACTAAACGAAAATCGGTCAATCCGTTTGGGCTCTACGTAACCACAGACAGATACACAAACAGACACGTTAAACTTATAACACCCCTCTCTTTTTGGGTCGGGGGTTAAAAATTAACTGTACTGAATAAACGACTTGAAAACAATGAGTCCTATTTACTTTCGTAGTTTTTGATACTTGAAATCTATCAACGTTGGCGATGTGAAAACTCGTACGAAGAAGAGCCAGCAGGGCTATGAGATTTTATATTTCATCAAATAATAAATTGAGAGTAAAATGGAGCTGGTAAAGGTTTTGGAGTCAAAGATTCAGCATATGGACGAATTTGGCTTTGAAACATACTAGTACTATCCATCATCACGCTAATATCTTATTTGTGTCTGAAGCGTTTATTTGCGTGTGAAACGTCACCGTAGGCATATCGAGTAGTATCAGGGACCGAATATACCTATAATTGCTCGTATCTTTATTTATATTAAAAAAATGGGTGTCAGTGAAATTGGCTGTTTTACTTAACAATAATTAAATTTACAGAAGAAAAAATGTGATGGTTGAATGTGATATGGAACTTGGACGTTAGGTTATTTTAGATAAGTAATTAGTGATATTCCTATATTTTATTATAAGATTTAATTTGTAAGTCAATGTTTTCTAAGTCTTGTATCAATATAATATAAAAAAATATATAGAATTTATCATGTTTTATTTATTTTTTAACAGGTTTGCGAATTAAAGGTAAGTTAAGAAAGAATAAGTGATGTTGGAATACATAATTTATTTAATATGAAAATATAATAACAAGATATGTAAACATGAAAAAATTATAAAAGGCACCATTTTTACTTAAATCACTAATAAGACTGACGAAAAAAAGTACATGGAATGTATTAAGAATGGCGCGATCATAAATTCATTTGTAGTCTTTATAATAACAATCAATATAAATTTACATTTCGATTGTTCCATTTATAATTTTAAAAATATATTACAAGGTAACAGATCTTGCCGAGATTTAAAAAAATACTGTTTTAAAAATCTTTATCTTATTTTGCTACTTATAATATTATGTATAATTTATTATAGAATACTGTAAAGCGGATGGATACAGTTGCGTTTTTTAAGTACTGAATGACTTACATATTTGTTACATTTTATTTACAAAAAGTGACTTTAAATTACAATAATAACACTAATACGGATTTTATTATTAATTCAAAATAAGATCGCGAATAACATGGAATGTACCGTTTCTACAGTTCTAGAACAACAATAAAAGTTCTTGCTTACAGTGTGAGTGGAGTTGAATCGTCTTACATACTCTTCGCCAGACTTTGACTTCAAACACTTACATAAATTTAAGGACCGTGTCAAACAGCATTTGTTGAGTCGAGCTTATTATATTATCGACGATTTTATTAACGACAAAGTTGCATGGAAGCAACCGGCCTCGAATCCAGTGACCCACAAGTCGGTGTAATACTTGTAATGTTGCGTATGTATTGTATTGCTTGAATATTGTAACCTCTTTCTTTTTTTAAGAAAAGAGCAACTGCTGAGTTTCTTGCCGGCTCTTCTCAGTAGAACCAGCTTTCCGAACCGGTGGTAGAGTCTTATCATTAAATTAGGTTATCCGTATGTAATACACACCTAATATTGACTCTGATCACGAGCATATCGTCCTTAACGTAGCCGTTTCTAACAACGTCACTAACAACCGCATACTCAGTATAACCGAAACCGCGGGCATCTATTTCCGAAGTGGGCTTTGGACCATCAATTGAGATTGTAGCAATGATTGTCACACGTTTACATAACAGAGCTATCAGATAACGTTATAGTAATAAGCAGATTCCTATTTCTGTGAGTTGATAATCAACAAAATCAATCAAGAAAACAACTAAAAAGTCACTCCGTATGTCATACACACCTAATATGGACTCTGATCACGAGCATATCGTCCTTAACAAACCCGTTCCTAACAACGTCACTGATAACAGCGTACTCAGTATAACCGAAACCGCGGACACATATTTCCGAAGTGGGCTTCCTGAACGCTATGAGGTTAGAGTTTGACATCATAGTGTCTCTTTGGGTCATCTCCGGTTCGTATTGGTTGATCATCGCGAACGATATGCGGCCGTTGAAGGGCCATTCGAGGCAATCGTCGTATTCAGTCTTCATGAGGTGCACGTGTAGAGCGAAGAACAGTGGGTTTTGAGGGGAAATGTTTAGACGGACGCAGAACCTGAAAGAAATGGGGGTTAAGGTTGATTATTAATTAACAAAATTATACATTTTAACGGATATTACAACAAAAAATCGTATTCCACAGATTGTCTAAATAAGAATAACACACTTGACCCTGGCTATCAAATTATTATATGAAAAGTAGCATCAAAAAAACTTTTCCAAATCAGTAAAGTATAGAATTATCGAAAACAGAGTCGGCATCAAGGCCAAGGATTTTTGAAAATTATTGAAGTGAAACTTCTTTAGAATCGTTGTGATTTGAAAATTCGATGAAACGAAAAAATGAAACGAAAACGGATTCAGCCTAGCGAGATAATGAGATACAATACAAGTTATATGTTCACGACCAATAGATGGCGATATACAATACTAGCTGATGCCCGCGACTTTGTCCGCGTGGTTTAAGTTTTTTGTTATTCCCGCGGGAACTCCTTAATTTTCCGGGATAAAAAGTAGCCTATGTCACTCTCCAGGTCCTCATCTACAAACATGCCAAAAATCACGTCAATTCGTTGCTCCGTTGCGGCGTGATTGAAGGACAAACCAACAAACCAGCAAACCAACAAACTAACAAACCAACAAACCAACAAACAAAGTGACTTTCGCATTTATAATATTAGTATGATTGAGTCGCGCTGCTGCTCCATTGTGGTCAAAAGGGTATATTTATCTTTTTCTCTTGTAGGCTACTTTTCTGAAGTTTCACTTCTGCCGTATGTGAATTGCACACACACTTTTTGTTATTTAGACAATTTCTGTTAAAATTATGCTATACCTGTAACCATTCGGTGACGTATAAAACCCAGGGCTGTACAACATTTTGAAGTGGTCTTTCAACATAGCATCGCAGCGCGCCTTGAAGTTATCGATCTTCCATATATAATTGCCCATACAATATCTTAGCAGCATATCGTTATTCTGTTTCATCTTAGCCACGGATAAGGCTGAGAGCTGCTTGGACATGTTCGCTATAACTATGTCCTGTTCGCGGTTCCTCTGTTCCAGTACTACTACTCTCTCGTAAAGCGCTCTGAAAATATGGTACAGTAAGAGTTGTATTAAAACTATGTTACTTTCACAAGAGTGAATACACATCTTCTAGGCAAGTATCACCACTTGCATGCAAGTCTGTTTGTAGCCAAGCGCTAGCCTATATATTTATTTAATTTTTAAAAAAAGTATACGTTAATGCACGATTGTAAAGATCTTACACTTTACAATCGTGCAGTGTCGACCCAACATCTCCTAAAGATGGGAGGGCATCCCTTAGCGGTACGGATCAGAAACGCGAAGCAAAACCGTTTCGTTCGAGCAGATATTTCCAGTAAAGATTTACCTAATAAGAGCGCTGGTGTTATTGAGCGGCGCCGGCGCAGATTGGGCGCCATTTTTGTCTGGAGCCTCCCAGAGACTCATGGCCTCCTGTTCTTTCGCGTCGATGCTCGCGTTTGATATGTCATTGTCTATTTGGATTTTCGAGTACGCGTTCATGAGATACTGAAATAATTAAAATGAAATGTAGAGCAATACTCCAATATAATATAGTTTAGTTTTCTCTAGAGTGTAAAAAGCCAAAAAATCGCAGAAACCAGCTTCGCGAAACATTAAGCAAACGCGTTTTTTTCAGCACTTTAGATGTTCTCGAGTGCATTAATAGTTCGCGGCAGCAATGTCCTATCCACCGAGGCGTGTTAAGCGCGTCACTAGAAGCTATTTTTTTCACCTTTTTTAGTTAAGGAAAAATTAGACTATATACATAGATGAAAATTGCCTCAAAATGTAGCCCATAAAAGAATACTCGAAATATATAGGGCATTCTGAATATACGGAGACTAGTGGAGCTGATTTTTAAAAAAAAATTTATCACACCTTTACTTTGAAACTTACAGTTGAAATTGGTATGTTGCTAACAAAATAAGGAAGATATTTAAACGATGCGAAATAAATCTTAGTTTGTGTTGTTGCCAAAAACAACTGGGACCATACTGCCAACGCCTAAAGCACTAAAAATTATAGTTTGATGTTACCTACCTTGAGGTTCCTAAAGTAAGGGCTATAATTCTAAAACACGAAAGTCAACAATAATGAAACAATATCGCTTTATCGCGAAGTGTTAGCAGTATGGACCCTGAAAGCGGCTCAGGTCCACTTTGCGGGTGTGCAATAGAACTTCAATTAGCACCATATCAAAAAAAGTGTGTGTGTGCCGTGCAATTAACACAGCAGAAATGAAACTTCAGAAACGTAGCCTATGAGAGAATGAGATAAATATATAATATAATAACATTCTCTCGCAGGCTTATATCCTATATGTTTGTCTCTTTTTCTTTTCATTGAATTTTCAAATCACAACGATTCTAAAGAAGTTTTACTTCAAAGAGGTTAATTTTTAACTTAATACTTACACTCATATGGCTCTGAATGTCATTATGCAAGTGAGTATTCATGTCCTCCTGACTGTCAAATGTGTCCTTACAACCAACCGCATGGAAAGAGCACGGCACTCGCACTTCAGCTTGCGTGGACACATCTGGTTGGTTGAACTCACATGTTGTTATGTGGGCGTCCAAGTCTAGTGGGGTGACCTTAACTGCACAACCTGGAAACCGGTTTGGTAGCTGTTTTAGAATTTGCAGGAAAGAAGTCAATAATGCTGTTTCATATGAAAGAAACTTTATTAATTTAAGTAGTTGACATAATTCTCGCAATTAAATTAGTTTAATCTTTACTGAAATATTGCTAAAATTTCTTAGAAACAACTCAGCGAAAGGACTTAATTACAATGGAGAAGTTTCATGATGTTGTAAATATTATATTCAACGTAATAGTATTAAAATATAGATCAAAACTAATCAATCACTGAAAGGAATTTTGAAATCCATCAATAAATGACTTAGAAATCTATTATTGAAGTTTACGTATTTTAGTACGGAACGTCTGTGGTTTCTGATTCGGCTGTGACGTCATCCGTCCTATCCGAGATCGCCGCGCACCACGAATCATTCAAGACGTATTAGTTTCAGAGTCGCGCCAGGGCTCTTGCTTCGTTCATTTACGTAGTTGTTTGTTTCTTTTTTATTTAAGAGTGTAGTTTTTATTTCACTATCTCATATTGCATAGTGAAATGCAGAATTTTAACGCCTTGAGGACATATTATCTTGGCTTTCAACTCTAATGGTCCCCCAAGTAGTCGATGTTTGAAAAAAATCTCTGTGTCATTTTCAACCTGTAAATAAATTCGATTTTTAAAGTACTTGCATACTAGTAAACTAGAGGACGCCCGCGACTTCGTTCGCGTGGCATATGTTTTTTAATTCCGAGGCACTCTTTAATTTTTGGGGATAAAATGAAACCTATGCCACTCTACTGTTCCTCAACTACATCCATGCAAAAAATCACGCCGAACCGTTACTCTGTTGCGGCGTGATTGAAGGACAAAATCTCTATTTAACGTTCTTGGGGATAGAAATTTCAAAAAATGTGGAATACGTATTTCGTAATTTTAAACCGGAAGCCCAAATATCAGGTTTCATGGCTATAAATTGAAAAACGACAGACTTTCATTCAAACTTTCAACCCCTATTAAACCCCTTCGGGGATAGAATTTTTTAAAAATTGTGACACGCACTTTTTTATTTCTTTTCGAAAGTCAAAATATCGAGTTTGGTAGATGTAACTTGAAAAATATCTTGTAAAAAAGGACTTTTATACAAATTTTCATCCCCTATTTCAGCCCTTTGAGGGTAGAATTTTCAAAAATGGTGAAATACGTATTTCTTCATTTTAAACTGGTAGCCCAAATATCAAGTTTCATGACAATAACTTGAAAAACAACAGAGTTTCATACAAAGTTTCAACCCCTATTTTACCCCTTTGGGGGTGGAATTTTGAAAAACCTTTTCTTAGTGGACACCTACTCTTCACAAAGAACACACCCTCCAAATTTTATGTCTCTAGGACCAGCGGATTAGGCTGTGCGTTGATATATCAGTCAGGACTTTTTACATTTACATAAAATATATTATAGTTATTTTTACTGAACAAGTTATTCCGAATCTACTTACGACTCAATAGGCATATCAATCAGAAATAGGCAGCTATTATTAATAGTTCTTACATCAAAATGATCTTCACACACAGGTATTTAGTTCTTTTAGATCCAATTAAATCACGCTTCATTAGTTTGCACCACTTTATCCTTGTTTCTATATTAATTGGTACTTACACGAAAAAAAATATTGGGACTATTAACTTTTGTTTATATTACTATTAACTTTAATACAATATTTAAAGTCATTTTTTTAACTTCTGCCAAACAAAATACGAATCAAGCGACTACACAATACGTACTCGGCGAATACGTGCTGCGTCGTCCAGGACCGATGACGTCACACGACGGAGCGCCGCGTGTAACAAAATTATTCTTGCAAGCGCAACTTTAACTTTTTCATTTGTTGAGATATTTTAATGAATCCATACTAATATTATAAATGCGAATGTGTGTCTGTCTGTCTGTCTGCTACGCTTTCACGGCCCAAGTACTGAACCGATTTTGATGAAATTTGGTATAGAGATAGGTTACATACCGGGGAAGAACATAGGCTACTTTTTATCCTGAAAAATTTAAGAGTTCCCGCAGGAATCAAAAAACATCAATCCACGCGGACGAAGTCGCGGGCATCATCTAGTCTTTCATATTTTTGTTTTATTTTGTCTTAATTTTCATAATAAATTAAAAAAAATATATGGAAACTTCTCCATTGCAAGTTAAATTGCGTAAGCACTAAGCAGCATGTGAGTTACTTATAAAACTAACATTTGCATACATTCAAATTAATAATAATTCATATACAAAAAAGATAGCAAGTAATTCATTATATCAGCTAACTCTCAGTTCTTCTAGCCATATGGATTCTTTTAAATCTATAATATGGCTTTCATTTCATTTTGTTTGAAGCAAAACATCTTTTCTGAATGTTAGTGGTGGGGAAATGAATGAAAAAGCCAATTAAATAGTGAAACACCCATATTGAGTAAGTGAGACAGTGTCAGTATAGCTTACTTTCTGTTAAATAATCAGATTTTTTAAAATTTAATGAGGGCAACAACTTCAGAATATAGACAGAACATTTTCTTATAGTTTATTGGTTAATTGTTAGCAATCACCGACTTATTTTAATTAAGTATGATATTCATATTTACCTTTTGCTGCAAACGGGCAGGACATTCTCTGTTCTTGAATCTCCCTTTTTGTGTAGTTGTCAGGGAAAATATCCACTTTCATGCTGAGGTTTATATTGTCTATTGGACAATGACCACTGTTCCTGCAGAACAGAGCAGAATCATACTAATGTTATAAATGCGAAAGTGTGTTTGTTTGTTGGTTTATCCTTCAATCACGCTGCAACGGAGCTATGGATCGACGTTATTTTTGGCATGGGTATAGTTGAGGACCTGGAGAGTGACATAGGCTTTTTATCCCGGAACATTAAGGAGTTCCCATGAGAATCAAAAAAACATATTCCACACGGACAAAGTTGCAGGCATTAGTTAGTAATTATTATACTATTGCTGACTCCACCAGGGATATTAAAGAATGAAATAAATAGATGATGATTATTGGATAGAAACAGGCGTTACTTTGCAGAAGTCCATGATTATAAAGGAACTAGAAGTTTAATTCGCTATAATTCACCAAAGCAGACAAATTTATGTGGAACAGCATGTAGCTTGCAATTGTGGCTTGCGATATTCACATTTGTCCATTACCTTATAAGTGTATCCATAATGGATTGAGTAAATTTTTATGACATTTATAGTTTTAATTCCGGGGATGACCACAGACTGCGTTTTATTTTTACCAGTAAATTAAACAGTTCCTGTGGGAGTAAAAAAATTTTTCCACACAGACAGAGCAAAAGCAACATCTAGTAAAGAATTTTTAGAACTTAACACAACTTACTGCAACCAAGAGGTAATGCAGCTCTTGCAGAACTTGTGTCCGCATGTGGTGATGACGGGGTCTCGCAACCAGTTGAGACACACTGGGCATTCATATCTGGACTCTGGTTGGTTGCTCAGCACTGTCTCATTTAATGTTGTTATGCCCATTGGCTAGAAATAAATACATTAGTACATAATATAGAAATAAAAATTGAAATCATCTAAAGCACTTCATGTTTAGGGATATGTTCTGGTTTTACAAAGTCAGTACTGACCTTTTGTTGACTAATAGGTTAGTTAGTAAATCGTATTTAATTATTGGGAAACTTTGCTAATAGTATAAATGCAGTATTCCCTTCAATAAAGATAAGTTTAACAGGAAAATAAATTAGCACTCTGTTCTGTTCGTTACTTAACTGTGGGAAATAATTAAAAAAACTATTGAATACTTCGTCGTGACCTCCGCCTTTATGATTATTTTGGATACACCTTACTATTCTCAGAAGTAAATTACTAATTAGTACTTACTGCAATACCTTCCGTGGCACTTTTTGTTTTGTTTGGATCCATTTCCATCAAAAAATTATATTTTCATTTGAATTTTTTTAAAAACTGACCAAATCAATATGCAAAATGCAAGACATGCAAGAAATAAGAATATAAGAATGACACATGACACATCCGTGCAGTGTTGCCAGCCTCTTGCCACTCTTCATTTCACTGCAATAGTTGGCGTCAATCATTTAGTCGTCTCTGACTGGGGGGTTACCCCCTGAGGTGCGAACTTCTTAAATTTTTGGGTACCTAAATAATTTATAAATAAAATATCCTATTTTGATCGGTTGCAAACGTTTTTAAATCGTATTGTATTGACATATATATTTTACTATTGATATTGATATAATAAAATTAATATGATACTTGTATAATAACAAGTAAATTTTATTTTTATTACTAATTCTAATTACTTATAGATTATCCTCCTGTCACAGTTATTTTCTCTTACAAAAGTAACTGTAGTACTGTATTGTAGTAGTTTAGTCGTAAATTGTTCAGATCCGTAATTCACGGACCGTAATTATAGGAGCAATAATCCAAAGGGCTATAATCATATAAATAGATACCTCATTACGCTCCAAGCAAATTAATTACCCTAAAAATCACCCTAAACCAATTAATTTACGTTGTATTTTTCAACTAAACCTGCGAAATACAGCGTACGGTAGTAATATTACCTACCATAATCACGCGACCTTTAATTACCGTACGATGCGGCAATTATTGGACATCTGGCAGCCCTGATATCCGCTGTGACGTTTACTTTTAAAAAAGACGTCTGCCTTTGACACTTGATAGAATTCTTCATAGTGTTTATAATCTATGATCCATAGAATAAATAATAAATACTGTAACGGAAAAAGAGGTCAACGCTCAAGATCCATGGAATCAACTATCGATGCATAACAAAGCATAATATCTACAATTGTGCTCTAATTCGGTTTTGGGAATAATATGCCGTGTAAGCACGTTTTTTAATTTTTATATCTTACTTGTAAGTAGGTACTTAGAAAGGAGCTAATTACTAATTAAGTTTTTTGACCGTAGATGGCTTTTGTACTTTCTCGTATCCAAGGGCCGAATGCCAGCCTGAGGTGACCTTTTATGATACAACTAAGACCAATTAGGTGACATCAACGAGAAAACTATTGCTTACACCTACCTACCTATATATAGATACGAACGTCTTACTATTAGGGCTCAGATGTTCCCTAAGATTATCGGTGTAATCGAGGAATATACTTACCCATATTTTAAAGACCTACATAATATTGGTACCTACCTAAGTTCATAATTCACATTACATTTATAACACGAAGCATGCGCAGAAATCATGCCAACAATTGCGGCATAAGGACCGTTGATAATCGAACAACTGGTACATATAAATCGCTGTGTAACGAATAAAGGCTTGGACAGACAGAAAGCGCGACGGCAGCCAGCAGTAGGTACGACTTTACTACCAGTTACACAAAGAGATATAATTAATACGATAGGTCGACGGAGACGTCTGAAGCTGAACAAAGAAAGAAATGGTTACTAGGTTAGTAGGTACACCGATCGTTAGGAGTCGTCGGCAGAACGCACAACTTTTTTAATTTTGCTTATTAGTGGACCAATCATCCAAGTATCAAGAAGTCTAGGATGGTAACGGGCTACCAGGTTATCACTTACTATCAGGTGAGATCGCAGTCAAGGGCTGGCTTGTAAAAAAAAATACACAGCTTCTTAGAGCGGCATCGGACACGTTACCACTGTGCGTCGCTATGGTCGCTACCATTTCGCTTTGTGTGTGTCCAAGCCTTCAACGGAATCCTTGGGTAATGTACCCAGTACCACCTAACGTGGCGTAACAGATTTATGTTTGGGCATTCATCTTGTCTCTGTTGCCACAGCGACAGTGCTTTTAGGGACAGGAAGCCATAATATTACGAGTATGTTAAACTGACTTTGCATTACAAGTTTGCCCTCGACTGCGCTCTCACCTGATGGTAAGTGATGATGCAGTCTAAGATGGTAGCGGGCTAACCTATTAGGGGCACATATACTACATTTAACCCGCACCCCAATAGGTTTCTACACGGCATCGTACCGGAATGCCTAATCCGCTTGGCGGCACGTCTTTGCCGGCAGGGTGGTAACTAACCAGACCAGAGAAAATTCAGAAATTATAAATTCCCAAATTAGGGTCAAAATAAGGATCGAACCCGGGACCTCCGCAGTCCGCACGTTAAGACAGCAGCGCTTAACACTGCGCCAGGGAGGTCGTCGTCGCCGGGACTCGGGAGTATCTAATTTTAAATAATTTCAATCAAAGAGTGTGTTTCGGGGGGACCGCAATTCAATCCCCGCATTATTTTTTTTTGACTTTTGTGCATTTAATCAGTCACAAGTCTAGATTACAAATTTAAAACAACCCCCGACATAATTTATGGAAGTAACAGATTAAGAAAAAAGCTGATGACCTTCAGACGGATGAACAGATTTTCATGAAACACGGCTAAGAACACTCGGGATAAAATAAAAATATTTAACTTACATAATAAATATGTGACGATATAATAATAATTATAATAGGTTTAAAATATTATTTGTTAGTTTTTACAGTTTATTTTTTTGTGTCGGGGGTTTTTAAAATTTAAAATTTTACTTTTATTTTGTCTTTTAATTGAAGTAATACGGTACCAAATTTCGAATCGATTGGACATAATATTATGGAAGGTAGTCAGATCCCCTCATCAACTATTAAAGAGCTGATGATCTTCAAACGACTGAACAGATTTTCATGAAACATGGCTAAGAACACTCGGGATAAAATTATCTATGACACAAAAAAAACTAAACGAAAATCGGTCCATCCGTTTGGACTCTACTATACCACAGACAGATACACAAATAGACACGTTAAACTTATAACACCCCTCTCTTTTTGCGTCGGGGCCTAAAAATATACCTAGGACTTATAATTTGCTCTAACGGTGAAGGAAAATAAAATAGGTAGGGTAGACCGAGGCGAATCGGATCATGGGGCGAATCGGACCGATTTATGTAAAATTTAAATATTTAAAAAACCGCACGTAAATGAACGCAGCCATAGATGCTCATCGCTTCCTCCGTTCCCCTTGCATCTATTCCCATTTATAGTATTGCATTCCCGCTCGCACTTCGGTGCCGGCGACGCTCCCCCGTGACGACGACGTGTGGTGACCGCAGTTTTCGCGCCATAATCTAAGGTAAGTAATTACAATTTTTGACTGTTTGATGCCAAAATGTTGTTCAATTGTTTCGATTATTGAACCATTGCAAGAGGCACGAATCTTATTATGAGAAATCATTTGGTTTATAATGGTAATGTGACGGATATTTTGTTAAAAAAATTAAAATTATTACCGTTAAAATGGGGCGATTCGGATCATGACTTTCGGGGCGAATTGGATCAGTAAATAAAACCTCGGTTAGTTAGTTATATTTATTCTTTTATTGTTCTAGATGGTTAGGACATACGTAAGGAAGATTGGCCAGGGTCAGTGGTTACAAGACAATATGCAAGAAGCAGCCAATAAAGTATTGTTAAAACAAATTACTAGTAATTAGTTGTTTAAATTAGTAGAAACGCCCTCATTCCGCAATCATTCCGTCTCCGATGAAGAGTCCAACTGTAACCAATCTTCCATTTAACATCCCCACAGAATAAGAACAATCTTCTTAAAAAACCGGCTAAGTGCGAGTCGGACTCGCGCACCGAGGGTTCCGTACTCAAGAAGTAGGTATAATTTACCTTTGTTAATGAACCGCAAAACTAACTTTGTTTGTAGAGGTTTACTGTTAATATCAAAAAATTACGTTTGTTGTATGGGAGCCCCCCTTTAATATTTACTTTATTGATATTTAATTATTTATTTTGAAAGGTAATATACAAGTTAATATTCTGTGAAAATTTGAACCGTCTACCTGTTACCGTTTTTAATATTGAGCAAAAAAATACGAAAAAAACACGTTTATTGTATGGGGACCCCCCTTAATATATATATTTTTTTAATTTTTAGTATTTGTTGTTATAGCGGCAACGGAAATACATCATTTGTGAAAATTTCAGCTTTCTAGCTATCACGGTCTATGAGATACAGCCTGGAGACAGACAGACAGACAGACAGACAGACAGACAGACAGACAGCGGAGTCTTAGTAATAGGGTCCCGTTTTTACCCTTTGGGTACGGAACCCTAAAAAAGAGGCAAAGAGGAATAAAAGAGAAATAGAAAAGACAATCTCTGAAGAAAAAGGAAAAGGCGGGACTAAGAAAAATATGGCAAAGAAGAAGAACAAAACTACACCTGGACTAAAAGTGAAGAGAAGTGCTCCGTCTAGAGACTGGCACTGCATTTATTGCTCTGAAAGATTTGTACATCTACCAACGGAGGATTGGATACAGTGCATCGTTTGTGAAGAATGGTGTCATGAGAAGTGCACTGATAGAGAAGGTGCTAAAGGACCGTACACTTGTGATTTGCATAATAATTGATCTCATAAGAAAAACGTTGATTAGTAGGTAGTATTACCAATGATTATTTTATTTTTAATAAGAGAATTTATTGAATTTGTGATTGATATTTGTTTGATCCGATTAGCCCCCGAATTTGGGGCGAATCGGATATTTCCAAAAGTTATTGTTTCCTACAAAGAAGTTTAAAAAAATATCTATAATTATAATGTCTTATGTTAAACTATAATAAAGACTGATTGTGATTCAATTAATAAATACTTATAACGTATCTTATTTAAAACTTGATTTTTTTTAACCTCAAAATCAAACTGATCCGATTCGCCTCGGTCTACCTGAAGAAAATGGCTTTCTTAAGTGTTCTCCATGTTCAAGGTAGGTATGTAAAGTCTGCCAATCCGCACTTGGCTAGCGTGGTGGACTACCTATCAAGTTATACTTGAGCCCTTCTCATTCTGAGAGAAGACTTGTGCCGGCAAGACATCACTGACTTACGATAAAATCGTCAATCAGGGATATCTATGATATTTGGTTTACTAATACACCGGTTTCAGAAAGTACCTAGTCTAGGAATTAAGTACTGATAAGTAGGTACCTAATATTATTATCCTAAGTCTTTGGTATGTAACTATAACTCAAAGTCGGTCACGCATATTTTACTGTTAGCACAGTAATTTATAACATCGCGTAACTAACTTAATTGGCTTAAAGTTCAATTAAATGTTATTAACATTTGATTGAACTTAGTTTGTACAAACTTATGTAACGTCTTAATTAACCAGTGACATTTAAAATAATTCATATTTGACAACATTAATAGCTTAGATATTTTTTGGAATGTACTTGATGCTATAGTAGGTAATTTAGGGTCCCTCTTTCACATTTAAGAGTAGGTTTAGTAAATTCGTACCTATAAGTATCTCATGTTTGCCAATTTTCGAAACTGCTTCTATACAAAAGGCAATTTGATGTTGAAAAGCAAAGAAGGATTGGATTAAATGCACAATACGAATGGTTGGCTTACCAAAAATTGGCTACCATCCATGTCATGGTCTCATTGTAGGGAAGAATAGATTCTCATTTTGAGGGATCTCATTTTGAAGAATGGGCTGGCGATGGGATAAAATAATGAAGAGAAAAAAATTGGTCTAATCACTGTATTAACCTTAAAAACAAGTCTAACATTGTTACACATATTTTGCGCCGCAAATTATTATATATACCTATGCAATTTAAATGAAACCTCGCGCGCCACTTGCGCAATTTAGCCAATTTACCACAAAGTGCTTTACTATGATTATGCAACGGTACATAATAGACAGTAAATAAACGTAGCCCTCGGAAGTACGGCGTAAAATGTTTGAGTTATGTTACCTGACGACCTGGGCTTACGACCGTATAAGCCGGGTGTACGTACATGGCTAGAGTAAGCGGTAGAGTCAACTAGCTATTATTAATTAGGTACTTACTTCTCTGCAAGTCTCAAGACTCTACCAAGTACTTACTCCGTCCGAACTACAGTTAGCGAAGAAGGCCTAGAACCGAACATCATGATGATAGTAAAAAAAAACATGTAGGTATGTCCACGGTTTAGGGCCATAAGACACCTTTTTAGGGTTCCGTACCAAAATGGTAAAATGGAACCCTTATGGTGCGACTTTCTCCGTCTGTCTGTCCGTCTGTCCGTCTGTCCGTCTGTCCGTCTGTCCGTCCGTCACACTCGATTATTTCAGTAACTACTGAAGCTATCGACATGAAATTTGGAATAGTTGTGTATATTAGTGGCCCAAAGACACTGGAATTTAAAAAAATTGGAAATTATTTTTGTTCTTATTTAAAAAGGGGGGAAAATCTGAGGGTTGAAATTTAAAAGTGAGATAACTGTACTGTGTGGGGTATCATATGAAAGGGTTTACTTTGTACATTCTAAAACAGATTTTTAATTATTTTTAGTTATGATAGTTTTTGATTTATCGCGGAAAATGTCTAAAAAAATACCGTTCCCCCCCCCTTATCTCTGGAGTTTACCAATCGAAAAATTTGAAATAATTATGGTCAATAGGAATTTACGTATATTTTACAGGAAAACTATAGCCAATGCTCTAACTAGCATAGTTTTTTTGATATTAACAATAAACCTCTACAAACAAAGTTAGTCTTGCGGTTCATTAACAAAGGTAATTATTTATTAATAATGGTACGGAACCCTTCGTGCGCGAGTCCGACTCGCACTTGCCCGGTTTTTTACAACATCCCTGGCGCAGAGTTGAGCGCTGTGGGTGGTAGAGACCGTGTGTGGTGGCTGGTGGTACAGTGGGAGGCCCGGTTAGATTTCAGGCAGAGTCAATTTGGGAATTTATAATTTCTGTAGTACTAAGTTTGGAAAAAGCGAATCCCAGAAGCACGGTCTGACTTGACTTGCCGGGGATGGTGATGATGACGTATAAATACGATAATATGAATATGATCTATATGTAAAGAATGTAGAACAATACTAGTCGGTAGTAATAATATTGTATAAAGAATACAAGCGGAACAAAGCAAAGACGGTGATATAAAAAGTAAAAGGATTTTTCAGCAAGTAGACCAACGCGTACATAACGCTCTACATTTTATCATAAACATGCTTAAAGTCTCCACATTACCGTAAGGAACCTACGTGTATTCTGTACCTGTGCCTACGTGCAACGAAGACGATGGATTTATAGTGCACGTGACATTTCGAGCATAACTTTGCGATTACTAAACATTTTCACTGGAAGGCCAAATTCATTTTTGTCTGAAGGAACAAGAAAACATATTCGCCTTTTCACGTTTTCGGTACCGTAATATAAGTTTTTGTCACAATTGTTTTATTTTAAAACGGCTCAATTTTTAAATTCACAGGCATCGTCAAGTACCTAACTACTACATCCCTTTTCCTAGATCGACCTCGAAGCCAGTAAGAAATGCACGACCTAATGATATTTCAATTTATCGATGCAGTTCATCGATTTACGGAGCACATCTTGACGGTGGACGGCTCGTTAGTTTTAATCAGATACAAAGGAGGATGCTCACAAATGAGACGTGCGTGAGATGCATTCCAAGGAACGAGGAAGACGTGTAGATATTCCGCATTGAGATGGGAACATCAGCCTCGCTGATATTCCGTATCTTTGACCGTGGTTGGGTATACTCGTAAAGTACCTAGGTACCTAATCATTGACACTATTTTGAGCATACAAGCGAGATAAATTTGTTTCGTCGTCGATATTAATTACTTTACCTTTACTATAATTATTCAAATTGTTCAAATTCAAATTCAAATGATTTTTATTCAAATAGACTTTTTACAAGTGCTGAATAGTCAAATGAATCTACCACTGGTTCGGAATGCTGTTCCTACCGAGAAGAACCAAAAAGAAACTCGGTGGTTGCTCTTTTGAAAAAAAATATGGTATGTTTACAATAATTGCAATAATCTACATACACATACATACAACATAATATACACATACATAAGTAATCGCAGTCCTGAGCATTGCTGGAGGGAGTCAAATCCATGCGCCTTTATCATTAATATAATCTTCGAGCTCGACAGTATAATAAGCTTTTTTCAGTAGCATTTTTTAATGGTTATCTTAAACTTGTGTAAAGGCAAGTTTATAATAGGTCGAGGAATTTTGTTAAAGAATCGTAAATATGCTCATTCCCACGAACGACCTTCGGACTTTCTTGAGGCGGAGCGATGGTGTCACGAGCCTATGGCGATTTCTAGTTGGCCTATCGTGCAGATCGCATATTCTTCTGTAATTCTGAATGTGCTGTTTTACAATTACTGTAAATATACTGCGAGGCTACTGTAAGAATACTTATTTCCTTGAATTTCTCCCTAAGGGATTCATGTGGTTTTAAATTATAAATTGCACGTTATGCCCTTTTGTATATTGTAATACATATATTTTTTGAATATCTGCCGCTTTACCCCACAGCAAGATTCTCTCACAGAAAAATCTCTACACATTGTTTTAAGGAGACAAAATAATGAGAAGAAGAACGAAATCTGTGCTATAACAGTAGCGCCGTATTTACATAATTTAGCGCATTTGCGCTGCTCAGTTTTACCACGTTTTACTGTAGGTTCGTAAGTACACTGTAGTATGTCACTTCAAGTTCAAAGTGCCAGCTTAAAATCAAAATCAAAATCAAATGTTTTTTTATTCAAATAAACTTTTACAAGTACTTTTGAATCGTCAAGTGAATCTACCACTGGTTCGGAATGCCATTCCTACCGAGAAGAACCAGCAAGAAACTCGGTGGTTGCTCTTTTTAAATAATTCATTTACAATAATTATTATATTAATGTGTACTTACATAAGTAACCGTTGTCCTTAGCGTTGCTGGAGCGATCAAATCCATGCTCCTCTATCATTGACATAATCTTCAATAGTATAATAAGCTTTTTTTAGGAGCATACATTTAATGGATTTCTTAAATTTGTGTATAGGCAAGTTTAAAATAGGTTGTGGAATTTTGTTATAGAAAAGAATGCTCATTCCCACGAATGACCTTCTGACTTTTTGGAGGCGGAGCGATGGAGTCACGAGCCTATTACGGCCTCTAGTTTGCCTATCGTGCAGATCGCAATTTTTTTTTTAAAATTATGAATATGCTGTTTTACAAAAATTATATTACTGTAAATATATTGCGAGGCGACAGTTAGAATACCAATTTCTTTAAATTTCTCTCTAAGGGAATCACGCGGTTTTAAATTATAAATTGCACGTATTGCCCTTTCTTGTAATACAAAAATTTTTTGAATATCTGCCGCTTTACCCCACAGTAAGATTCCGCTATGTGATAATGCTATAAATAAGCAAAATAAGCGAAATATAATCCTGGCAGTTTCGATGTCAGTTAACTGTCGAATCTTTCTGACAGCGTAAGCAGCAGAACTAAGGCTTAAAGGCTTAACTTTAGGCTTTAACTTATGGCATAAAGGCTCGTGCTTTTAGAGGTCATTATTATCACGCGACTTGGGTTGATGCGAATCATAGCACGCCAGTGATCTACGCACACTGCATTGTGATTTTTTTAGACTAGTGCTTAGCTGCAATCAGAGGTGCAATCATGTAAGGATTGCCGATCAAATCGTATAAGTTCGGCTTCAAAGTAAAATAAACCATAAGGCAATGAATTAGAGGTCAATTTCGTGTATCCATTCTTATACGTTTAGGCCATCGTACATACCTAAACGTATGAGAATGGATACACGAAATTGAGCTCTAATTCAATGACATTATGGTTTATTTTACTTTGAAGCCGAACTTCTACGATTTAATCGACAATTCTTACATGATTGGGGGGCAGACTTGCTGGAAGCAGTGATGCAGCCTAAGATCGAGCGCGCTTGCTAGAAGATGCCTATTTACTCTCGATTTGAAGATACCAATATTATAAGCGGATGGAAAAACGGAAGCCGGAAGGGCGTTCCATATCGAAACGAGGAAGCAAATAACTTCGTACGCGTCCTTGGGATTTCAACTATGAACTAAGTATATACGGATGCAGACCCTGACGATGCATTGATTCGTCGCTGGAAGAAGCTGCTACCGAAGTCGGGCAATATCGCCGGCACGCTGTATGAGATTGTATAACGACCTCCCTGGCGTAGTGTTGAGCGGTTGAGCGCTTTTGTCTAAACGTGCGGAGGTCCCGGGTTCGATCCCCGGCAGGGTCAATTTAGGATTTAATAATTTTTAAATTTTCCCTGGTCAGACCTGGTGGGAGGCTTCGGCCGTGGTTAGTTACCGCCCTACCAGCAAAGACGTGCCGCTAAGTGATTTAGCGTTCCGGTATGATGCCGTGATAAAACCGTGCCACCGTGAGAAAACCAAATTTATGATAGTTGATAGGAAAACAAATAATAGACCCGAGATAACTCACATTCATTAACTGTGAAGTTGTGGCCAATTACATCTACCTTGGTTCCAACTATCAGTAATAACGGGAGTTGCGAAAGCGAAATTAAAAGACGCTGTGCCGTGACCAGATCAGCCGTCGAGAAGCTATCGAAAATCTGGAAGGTCAAGAGAATTACGAAGAATACAAAGGTTCGTCTTATGAAATGTCTTGTATTTCCGATCTTTCTATATGCGGCTGAAACGTGGACCCTCAGACAAAATGACAGGCGGAAAATCGACGCTTTGGAAATGTGGTGCTGCAGACGCCTATTAAGAATAAGCTGGACAGCGCATCGAACAAACGTCTCCATACTAAAAGAGCTTAAAATAACACAAAGGCTTTCGTCGCTTGTACAACTGCGAATCCTTTGGGCATATCACTAGGAAGACTGGTTCGATAGAACACCTCGTTGTACAAGGTCGAGTTGAGGGCACTCGTCCACGTGGTCGTTCCCCCACTAGGTGGACGGATTCAATCCGTTCCGCCACAAATCTATCCGTCTCCGAGTGTTCCCGTGGTGCCGCCAACAGAAGTCGCTGGAGGGAGATCGCAAGAGCTGCTGTGAAGGCCCCTTCATAATCACGACCACTCTGCCAAGAGTGAACGAATGAGAAGAAGAATGATGCCGTGTAGAAACCGATTAGGGGTATGGGTTTAATGTATGTGCCCCGCTTAGAACGCATCATCACTTAGCATCAGATGAGATCGCAGTCAAGGGCTAACTTGTATTGGATTGGAGTAAAAAAAACAGGTATCGGTGTGATAGAGCGCGGGCGATCAGGGTCGATCAACCTGGGTTAACGGGACCTCGCATAGGCAATCTTGCGTCACCGACCACCGTCACCGTGTAGTACGACGGTTCACGGTAACAACAGCGTGGTGGGGCCTTCGTAGGCTAGGAGATGGTTTCTGGAGTTCAGGCGTGTTTTAAAATGCAGGAAAAATTACGACCTGGATGCATAAAACCTAAAAATTCTTGGGTGTACCATTAATATAAGTACTTTGTAAACAAGAAGCATAGATTACCATCAATGTACCTACGATATATCGTAAAGGCATAAATAATACAACTTCTTGGATATGCCACCAATATTTACGGTGTACCTACTCAAGCGTAAATCCTAAAACTTCTTGGGTGTACCTACCAATAATTTGAAGTCTTCTTCACAACGGGAGTTCTGCTAGTAGGTACAGTAACGGTAGTGTTCCTTGCTTATTTTCGGTAAGTATCTATAGGTGATTCTGATTATGAATTTTATGAGTAAATAATGTTTTTCGTCAATATGACATTCGTACGTGTGAACTGCTGAAAAGTGCTTTCACACAAAAATAAGTCCTAAGTACCTAATGCCTGTTTTAATGCGTGTGCTCGATCCACGCACCTCATACCTCAGGGTACCTGCTATGTAGTACCTACGGAACAAATGAAGACTCATAAGAGGTCGCGACCCGTCGCCCCACCGGCTTGCCCCACCAGTGGGACGAGGGGTATACCCGTTTACCCGTGGCCCCACTGTATTTTGGTTGGTTGAATTGTATTTATTTAAAAAAGTTCGAATCATTGTGTTTATAGTTGATAGTTGATACCTAAACATTCAATGTACGTAAGATAACCGACTGCGGGAGAAGTTTCATGATGTTGTGAATATCATAACGGAAGTAAAATATAGATTAAAAAATAATACTTACCTAAATAAGTGTTTTTTTTTAAATCCATCAATAAATGACTTAGAAATGACGATTTAAAAGTTTATTATTTAATGTACTACACCAATTGCTGTATCTTACAGAAGTGAGAAATATTGTGAGTGAGTTTTAATACCTAGCCGAGATTTAATACTTCAAAATTATCTTCACACACAAATTAAGTGCTTTTAATTCAATTACGTCACGTTAAGTCCATTTAATTCTTTTATTCGGCTTTATAAAGTCGGTTGATAGGGAAATATGACGTCATGTCTCCCGTCTTGCAAGCGCAACTTTAAAGTTCCATAACTTTTTCATTTGTGAAGATATTTTAATAATTCTTTTATATTTTTGTTTTATTTTGTCTTAATTTTCATAATAATAAAAAAATAAAAAATAAAATGGTAAAGTTCTCCATTATCCGTGCATTATCTTTATTCTTCACTCATGTTTTATTCAACACCATGACGTCACGTCTCCCGTCTTGCAAGCGCAACTTTAAAGTTCCATAACTTTTTCATTTGTGAAGATATTTTAATAATTCTTTTATATTTTTGTTTTATTTTGTCTTAATTTTCATAATAAAAAAAAATAAAAAAAAATGGTAAAGTGCTCCATTATCCGTGCATTATCTTTATATTCTTCACTCATGTTTTATTCAACACCAATGGTCCTCTCTTAGGCTATGAGCTTTATGATAACGGTGATCGTCGGCTGTATTCAAAGTATATTGATTACAAGTTTACTCGTAGATCTAACGGTGGGTGTATTAATGCGGTTTTCTTAACTATTGTGTTGTGAATTAGCAAATTCAAATTCAAATGTTTTTTATAAAAATACATCTATACTTCCATACTAATATTATAAATGCGAAAGTGTGTCTGTCCGTCTGTCTGTCTGTCTGTCTGCTACGCTTTCACGGCCCACCTGTAACCGATTTTGATGAAATTTAGTACAGGGATAGTTTGTATACCGGTGAAGGACATAAGCTACTTTATAACCCGAAAAATTAAGGAGTTCCCGCGGGAAACAAAAAACCTTAATCCACGCGGACGAAGTCATCTAGTAATATTATAAATGCGAAAGTTTGGATGGATGTATGGATGGCTGTTTGTTACTCAATCACGCCCCAACGGCTGAACGGATCTGGATGAAATTTGGAACAGAGACAGATTATAGTCTGGAATAACACATAAGCTACTTTTTATCCCCGAAAATTAAAGAGTTCCCGCGGGAACCGAAAAACCTCAACCCACGCGGACAAAGTCGCGGGCATTAGCTAGTTTTTTTATAAGACGTGCTTTTGTATCGCCTTATTGTGGTCTACCACTGGCTCTGAATGCCATTATCCTATCGAGAAGAATTAAACGCAACGCAATTATTGCGAAAGCTCATAATATACGCGCCCACTTATTTTCGCACTCTTTCTTTTGTGTGTTTCAAGGTTACACTTTGAGAAGTTTTGTGGGGTGGTGTGGGGTGGGGTGGGTACCTAATACCTATCACCTTACTTAAAAGTAACAATCATGCCTAGTAGTCTGAAATTGAATGTTCGATGATTCCAAACTGTCCAATGGATATTGTTCCAAACAGGGTTGGAAAAACTCCATACTTGTAGGTATTATAAAATGCGAAAGTGTGTATGTTTGACGTTTTATTGAACTGTCCTTCAAGCACACCGCAACACGGATAGACGCTACGTCACGTGATATTGCTGTACGCATGGGTCTATATGGATTGTATAGGTATAGTTGAGGACCTGCAGAGTGATAGATTACGCAGTTTTATCTCTGAAAATTAGACTCCCCGTCCCTCGAACTTTTAAAATCTTAGAAATTTACGCCGACGAATTCGTGGGCATCATCTTATGAGGTAATACGTTACAAACAAAATACTTAGCTATACCAAGCCTGGGATACATTTTTATGGATCAAGTTTCGATTGTTAGAGATTCTAAGTTCGATATCCGGTAAAGCTTTTTTAATCAAATACTTAAAGGTAGATTGTGGTTAACACTACTTTTTGTAAGACATGTTAACAACGTGCTGTAAAATGGAAATAAAAAAGGCAAACGTTTAAAGTGCTAATGATAAAAAAACAATATTTCATCAGCGAGATAAGCCATGTTTACTTTGTTATAAGAAAAGGATGTATGTATTACGTAACGGCATAACAATCGATTTCTTTTCAAAATATTAAATGACTAATTCACTGAATTTAATTGTCTGAATTTACACAAATGTTATTTTAATTAAAAATAAGAAATAAAATAAATGACTTGCACGTTACAAAAAAAAATACACACAATATTGTATTGTTTTTAATATTACACATTTTATTTTTGGACAAGGTGTAGAAACAAATCCTTCACGGTAATTGCTGCTTGGGGCAGAAGAAGGGTAAAAGAGATTCATGTAAAATTACCTAAAGTACTAAAAATACATGGATTCAGCGTTTTTCATAATAATATACTTGATTTTATTAATTGAGTAATAATGTGAACGTTCTTGTGTTTGTCATAATTATAATATGTAAATTGTTGGGTACTAAATAAATTTAAAAAAACGAGAAATATATATAAAAAGTACGAGCTTTTGTAAATTTTTTTTTTTAAACCGCCGGATTGATGGAGCCGAAAATCTTCATTTTAGTAGTGACAAAGTCGTCGCACGCCGTATGCGTTCACTTCGTACACTTCGTAGGTAATATATAGGTTATCTATAGATCTTAAAAAGATAATACCTAATGTCACGAACTAAAATAATACCTACTATTGTTAACTCAAAAGATTAAAGTACTGTTCGAAGTACAGGACTGGCACTCAGTAAAATTTTATATTGTACTAGCGGACGCCCGCGACTTCGTTCGCGTTGCTTATTTTTTTTAATTCCCGCAGGCACTCCTTAATTTTTATCTTGAGAAAAGAAGGCCTTTTATAACAACTTTCATCCCCTATTTCACCCCTTTGGGGGTCGAATTTTCAAAAACTATGATACACGTATTTCTTTATTTTCAACCCGTAGCTCATATACCAAGTTTCATGGCTATAACTTGAGAAATGACGGACTTTCATACGAACTTTCAACCCCTATTTCACCCCTTTGGGGGTGGAATTTCGAAAAACTCTTTCTTAGTGGATACCTAGTCATCACAAAGAACACACCCTCCAAATTTCATGTCTCTAGGACCAGCGGTTCAGGCTGTGCGTTGATATATAAGTCAGTCAGTCAGTCAGGACTTTGAATTTTATATATATAGATTTACTGAAAAAAAACAGATTCGGTTTAATATTATACGTGTAGTATTATTATATCTGTGATATTATTACTGCTTTACCCTTTACAGTTACAGATTAGCCCCCTACCATCTTAGACTGCATTGTTACGTGAGTTCGAGTCAAGGGCTAGCTTGTAAGTTGTAGTAGCATATTATTTCAAAAAATATGTAGCGCTGTGTACAAAAACGGGAGCACGAGACGCTTACATGTTGGTGTAGGTATATTGATAAGGGATTTATTTGATTACGACCAAATCGTCATCGCGATCGGCGATACGTAATAAAAGCAATATAAAACTTGTCTCAAAAGCTCTCTGGAATTGCGGCTCGCATTCAGTAAACGTGAAGCCGTGATACGTGAGACTCGCACGTGCGTCTCCGTTAATTCTGTTCCCACGTGTATATTGATACGGGGTTTATTTGATCAGTACTTAAGTGTTAAGCAAACCTTGGTTAAAAGGTAGTTTCGTGTTTAGTGCCAATTTTATTTTTGCCCTAAAGTATAAATAACTTTTGCTACTCTTTCAACATCCACAATTAATATAATTATAAAATCGAGAATCAAAAATCAAAATCAAATTATTTTTATTCAAATAGACTTTTTACAAGTTCTTATGAATAGTCAAATGAATCTACCACTGGTTCGGAATGCCGTTCCTACCGAGAAGAACCAGCAAGAAACTCGGTGGTTGCTCTTTTGAAAAAAAAAATGGTATATGGTATGTTTACAATAATCTACATACAACATATACAGATACATAAGTAACCACTGTCCTGAGCATTGCTGGAGCGAGTCAAATCCATGCGCCTTTATCATTAATATAATCTTCGACAGTATAATAAGCTTTTTTTAGGAGCATTTTTTTAATGGTTATCTTAAACTTGTGTAAAGGCAAGTTTATAATAGGTTGAGGAATTTTGTTAAAGAATAGTATGCTCATTCCCACGAACGACCTTCGGACTTTAGTGAGGCGGAGCGATGGAGTCACGAGCCTATGACGGTTTCTAGTTGGCCTATTGTGCAGATCGCATATTCTTTTGTAATTCTGAATGTGCTGTGAATCTTTACTTACCCGGTATCAATCCGTAAACGAGATACAGATGAATCTGTGTAAGGACTCCCTGGCTAATACATATATTAAAAAATAAGAAAACAAGAAACCTATTTTTAAAATATGCCAAAAAAGTCGGTAATAGTCATAGATAGAAATAAAACGTAAGCTGTGTATAAGATAGATCTATATTTACTCTGTATTATAAGAATATAGGAACAAAATATAGATAAGGAACCTACACATAGCGAAATAGAAATCAGAATATAATAAATATAATATAACTTAAAAATAATTATCAGCATACAAACTCAAATAAGAAAAACAAGGGCTCTGACTACGTCAGAAGTACAGTATGTAAAAAAACCGGCCAAGTGCGAGTCGGACTCGCGCACCGAGGGTTCCGTATTCAAGAAGTAGGTATAATTACCATTGTTAATGAACCGCAAAACTAACTTTGTTTGTAGAGGTTTACTGTTAATATCAAAAAATTACGTTTGTTGTATGGGAGCCCCCTTTAATATTTACTTTATTGATATTTAATTATTTATTTTGAAAGGTAATATACAAGTTAATATTCTGTGAAAATTTGAACCGTCTACCTGTTACCGTTTTTAATATTGAGCAAAAAAATACGAAAAAAACACGTTTATTGTATGGGGACCCCCCTTAATATATATATTTTTTTTATTTTTAGTATTTGTTGTTATAGCGGCAACGGAAATACATCATTTGTGAAAATTTCAGCTTTCTAGCTATCACGGTCTATGAGATACAGCCTGGAGACAGACAGACAGACATACAGACAGACAGACAGACAGACAGACAGCGGAGTCTTAGTAATAGGGTCCCGTTTTTACCCTTGAGTACGGAACCCTAAAAACCGTAAACGCATTGAATAGGTACTATTAAATAAAATGTCTGCCTGTTTATATGGTTATCTAGGCTATCTTCTCATAGAAATGGCTGGCACAAATTTGAAAATAAACTGGCGATAGGTTTGATCAAGTCTTTGACGTGAAGAAACCACGATTGCCTTGTAGATTTATGACAACCTTAATTAATGCAAACGAAGTCGCGGCACAAGTGTTTTTACTAATTACTATAGTCAGAACCAAAACTAAATATGCTTTTGTATAAATAAAAATGAGAATATGTTCTTTATATTATAATTATTATAGTTTTGAGACTTTTTGTTGCAGTTTTGAAATATATTTACGGGCAATTTACTTCATACGAAAATGGTTTTGTCGTCGAAAATATTTTTATGTAATTACCACAAGGTGACCGCAGCTAAGATTAAAATTATTTATAATGAACTAGATGATGCCCACGTCTTCGCATGCGTGGAATTAGCCTTTCTTTAAATTCAACAGAAATTCACTGATTTTTCGGCAATGGGAAGTTTGATGGTTGGACCCACGTGCAAAGGTAGCAGGCAGATAGAATGTAGAAGTTTACAATTTTTTTTTTAATTTATTATGAAAATTAAGACAAAATAAAACAAAAATATGAAAGTATCATTAAAATATCTCAACAAATGAAAAAGTTATGGAACTTTAAAGTTGCGTTTGCAAGACGGGAGACGTGACGTCATAATTCCCTATCAACCGACTTTAAGCCGAATAAAAGAAATAAATGGACTTAACGTGACTTGATTGAATGAAAAGCACTTAATTTGTGTGTGAAGATAGTTTTGAAGTATTAAATCTCGGCTAGGTATTAAAACTCACTCACAAAATTTCTCACTCCAGTAAGATACAGCAATCGGTGTACATTAAATAATTCAAATTTTAAATCGTCATTTCTCAGTCATTTATTGATGGATTTAAAAAAAAAAACTCTGATTTATTAGTTTTAATCTATATTTTACTTCCGTTGTGCTAAATATGATATTGACAACATCATGAAAATTCTCCCCGCGACTTTGCTGCGTGGACTAAGCTTTTTCGATTCCCGCGGGAACTCCTTAACTTTCTAGAATAATAATCATAATCATAATCATTTATTTGCTGATTGTAGATGAATATATAGCAAGTTGTTACAATAGTGTAGTTCCGAGTCACAGTCTGCCAATCATGGCGTGCAAATTATTACATAATAATTATACAATATAATTAAAACACTTTAAATACGTATTATTATGATGGGAATAATTCATTCAACCACTAATTATCATTAAAAAAGTAGCCTGTAAAAAATTTCATTAAAATCGGCAGAACAGATGGGCCGTGAAAGCGTAGCAGACAGATAGACAGACACACTTTCGCATTTATAATATTACTCGTAGTATGGAAGTATGGATTTCAATGTTCAGCATTTTGGATTGTAGGAATTGCAATTTAAAAACCGGCTAAGTTCGTGTCGGGTTCCGTGGTTGCCGCGAGTCGCGACACAATATTATTGACTGCCTCGTTGGTCTAACTCTAGTGGTTAGCATGTTAGACGAGGTCCCGGGTTCAAGTCCCGGGTTCAAGTCCCGGGTCGGGCAACATTACGGAACGGTCGTTTGGGACAAGTATTGGATTTTTCTGACAAAAATTCTCAGTACTAGCCCGGAGTAAGGAAGTTGGCGGTGTTTCACCCCCGTGCCTCGGAGAGCACGTAAAGCCGTCGGTCCTGCGCCTGATCTCTCTCCGGTCGTGTCGAAGTTTATAAATGATGCCGTTCAAAGCATCCTCCTTTTCTTCTAAAAGGTTATAAAAGGAGGATGCTACCACTAGGGTTAGTTAGTTCGTAAATATCCCGAAGAGATTAATTATCTCTTCGCGATCACGTTACTTAATGACTAATGTCTGTTTAAGTAGGTAAACTATAAATTACATCTAAATCGGTGTATAAGCAAGTCGTTGGGTTGATTGAATTCGGGGCTTCCGAAACTCTAAAAGATATTGGTTTATTAATTATTATGGACACAGCAATGTTGTGAAGGTCTTAAAACTAGATGTATCACGTGCCATTTTAAAGAAATATTTAATGTTACAAGTTGAGAGAGGTGTAGATGCTTAGGGACCCCGGTCAGGTTGGTTACAAGTTTCCGTCCCATCGGTCTATGAGAGTAAAGGAACAGACAGTGCACCTGTGTATGCGCACACAATTGTGTTATAATATCTCCCGCGCAGATGGCTAATCTCTCAGGAGATAGGCCGCCGTGGCCGAAATTCGGTCGGGAGCACATTATTATTGCGGACATCGTTGGTCGATTACCTATTACTCGTAAACTTGTCTACTAGTCTACTTGTAAGTCTACTTAGCTTAGTTATGTTAGTTAGAAATCATGCACGTGTGAGTTGTGACGTGTGTGGTGGTTAGACTTCTGGCTGCATTTCTGCACTAGACAGCCATGCTGATCCTTTGTGCAAACAATTTTGGCGTTTATGCAGATATACTTGCGATCAAAATAAATTCAAATTAACTTTTGATTTAAGAAGTTGAACGATAATAATATTATACTTAAGTTTTTTTTGAAAGAACATTAATTTTTGGTGGTATCACCTTTGTCGCAACTCGCAACGTGTGTGAATAGAAAACATGTTAATGCATGTAAATTTGAATACTGACTTACTTTGGTGGTTACTAAACTTGGCTGGAAATGGAACTTACCTATTGTATAACAGCTGTTACCTGCATTATACTGTGTATAAATGCGCCATAATATATCATATAGGAAGGACATAATTTATGTTACTTTTGTCCTTTTTTTTCTAGAGGGGGAACTCTTTATAGGATACCTGGGCTTCTTGGGGTAAAAGCCAGGTTATGTGAGATTTTTTATGCACTAAAACCTGCTCGGTGGCCATCCTACGCGCATGTCGGGAAGCTCCGAGATGACATAAATGAACGCAATCGGAGCCTCCCTTGCGCGACGCCATTTGGGCTCGTCCCTAAGTGAGACATCTACAGAGAGAACTTTGACTTTGCTCAGACTTAAGATATGGTTAAAACGAGACAGATTTATGTTAATCACATAAGTCCATCTCGTTTAAGCTCTTATGTTAGGCCTTAGTAAAGTCAAAAGTACGCACTATAGATCTCAGCATAAGAAAGCGGTCCTTTGCGGTCACTTCATGTGCTTTGCCTTGAAGCATTGCTGCTTGTGCTACAACAAACAGCTGACTTCCCAGGGCCATAAAGATGGTTGCTTTTTATCCTGGAAAATCAAAGAGTTGCTACGGGATTTGTTAAATTCACCCGGACGAAGTTGCGGCATCGTCCGAATTCCACAATAACCTTGAAAACCTAACTGTCTCTACTCAGTCATAACAGAAAGTAGACTACGTGTCGCTTGTAACGTAATCCGAGCAAAAAACTGGTATAGTAGCTCAATAGATGAAATCTATTTCAACATTCAGCTTAGGGGGCGGTCGTGCCGGCGAATCAAACGGTAACTAGCCACACCGTTATACTAGATTGTAGCAATTTGCTTTGCGATTGTGGTTTAATTGATACAATAAGATAGATACGTGGTTAGGTAGGTATTGTTGAATTTCCACGATTTTTGGTGATGCAATGCTTAGATGGAATGCGATGTATAGATACTGGCAGATAGCTAATCAGTTATAGGTAAGTAATTATATTTTTCTTAGCTTATGCCTCAGACGATGATGTCCAAGACTACGTCCAAGTGGTTTAGGTATTTTGAAAATCCTGTGGGACTGGGAACTCATTGATTTTCCGAGATAAAAAGTAAAATATGGCTGTAGTTTGTATCTGTACGGAATTTCGTGAAAATCGGATGAACAGGTGGGCCATAAAAACGTGACAGACTCAATGGACACTCGAATAATAAGTGTATGGATTTGGATCGAACTGGGATGATCGATTCAAAATCCTTGACTTTTTAGAATAAATTGTACTAATGTCCACAAGAAAATTGGGTTGCCAATGTTGTTCAATTCAACGTGGAACATGACATGACGTGGAACGAGGACATAAGGTTCCAAATCCCGCCTCAGCATATATAATGGCATGCGAGCTTCAGAGTTGGTATATTTCAGGGCGAAGTGAGGACTAGGCTTAGGGATAGGTATCTTACAATTCAAATTCATAGTAGATTATTCACCACGGGGGTAATGCGATGTATTATGTCACGGGCGCCGGGATAAATCCCAAGCGGAACGAGGGATTTTAGAGTAACTCCCGAGCGTAGCGAGGGTGTTGCATCTAGAATCCTGAGAGTAGCGCGGGAATTAGGGGCGCCCAAGATTAATACAGCATTACCCCTACGGTGAATACTCTACTTTTCACACCTCGCGATACAACCACTTCTTTCAGCTGGCGTGGTCTACTCGATTTGACAAACAAATGTCGTCAGTGCGAATCTAGTGGGCCACGGCTTCGGCTTTCGAAAATCGAGTTGGCCGCGCCTGCTGAGAACACATTCTGTTTACCGAAATTAGACTTTATGTATATAGCAATAAGAATTATGAATAAAACCTCTTTGGAATGAATAGAATTTCCTTCAGATCTTGCTTAAAACCCTAGGGAATAATGGATTTCAGTACAACATTATAACCCTAGGGATTTAATGTATTACTTTAACCTTAGATAACAGGCCATGTAATTGGGCGTTGTTGAGCGAGTGGTGTGAAAAATGTTTTTATTCAAATAAACCTAATCTTCGTTCATCTAACGTTCATCTGTTTCCGACAGTAGCCCAATTCAACAACTCTACACATAATAAACTATTTATTACCTATCTACATATAAACTGTCTACGAAAGATATTATTAGGTATTTGTAGAACGAGGAGCCATTATACTAATCCGGTAACATAAGTGGATCGCGGTTGAAGCGTCGACCTTTCAGCTCTCAACCCGCTCCTTCACCATTGTGTTATTGAGTTGTAACTTATTGTATTGTATATGTATTGCATTCTTTAGCCTTGATGGTATTTAATAACAATAACTGATGTTATTTATTAAAACTATTTACATTAAATTAAAACTAAATTAAATTAAATTAAATCTAAAACGTCATCGAGACCACCGCAGCGAGGCATTGTACCCAAGATGCTGGCAGCATTACCCCTTTGGATGGCCAAACTAATTTTTTGACCAAGGTAGCCGCCGGCTCTCGGGTGCCCGGTTGACTCGATAACCCTTTTCGAAATTTCCTCAAAAAGAGCTCGAGCCCCCGGGCCCCACGGCCCCAAGGTCTCCACACCAAAAGGCACGAATATGAAGCTCCCATCGAGGTCTTCATATTTGCGCCTCTTGGCCTGTTCGGCGCTGATGGCCGCTGCACCCGCCACAGAGGAGGTCGCCTGAATGTGGGATGCAGCTAAAGTGTCTGCACACGTTGCATCCCAAACAAGTGACCTGCCCATCTTCCAAGGAACGAGCGTCATACCATCAGGTCTCCTGCCATCGCTACGTGCCAAACCAATAGGTTCCAGTACAGCTGGCACATGAGCGGTGGCAAGGGACCTCCGGATGACGTCGTTAATAGTACTATGACGGGAGAAGCGACCAGCGCTTCTTGAACAGGAGAGTCCATGGTGGCCGAAGGCGTCAACACTGTCACCGCAGTGGCAACGATGAGGCTGGTTTATTGTGGCGCCAAGCCTAAGACCAATCAACACAGTGAGTGTTGTATGGTCCAACAAAGTGCCCAGGTTGGCGGAGGGAAGGGCATGTAGCCAGTAACCGGACTCTTTTGCAGAGACAGCGAGAAGACGAGCACGGTCTTTTTCAGAAATGCCTCAGCTAATAAGGTGTCAAATGATTTTTTGCAAACAATGTCATCCCACTGTCTCTGGGAAGAAAGAGAAACCGGCACTTGGCTGGGACTAAGTCTTGACCATTCATTTTTTGCCTCTGCTAGGCAAGACACCTCCATGGATCCTAAAGAATTGGATATAATCTTGCCATAGAGAGTGTGTGTACTGTAAACAGAGGAAAGAAATGCTGGCAACGAAACACTAGAAATTTTGCGAAATAGCCTTGATTATCTTACAATTATTTTAAATCTCTTGGTCTCTAAACTTAGATCGTGACAAAAAATTATCAGAGTAGATCGAGGAAGCGTCCGAGTCGGAACAATTTGTGATCTTTTCGAAAGTGAATCACGGAAATGGTGATGTGTAAAATTAAATAAATAATGATCATAAAAACTATATATAAGTATATGAGTGAAACTAAATAAATTAAATTCAATGATTTTAAAAAATAACTTTATTGGTGTATAAAATAACAGTTGCATAATTAAAATCTACCTATCACGGGCTTTCTTGTATTAAAAGTGCCGGTCGTCTTTCGCGACATGCTTCCCTGAACGACATCATTCGTAGGTCTCTTGCCACCGCTATAAGTGCCTGCAGTATTAGAGCCTAATAGCTTGGCGCGCAGTGATGGTAAGAGACCTGACAGGATGACTCTTGTTCCGTGGAAGCAAGGAAGGTCGCTTGTTTGGGATGCCACATGCGTGGATACGCTAGCGTTATCCCACTTGCAGGCGTCCTACATGACAGAGGGGGCGGCGGCCACTAATGCAGAAAGAGCCAAGAGGCGCAAGTATGAAATTATTGAAAATAATTTCATTTTTGTGCCTTATATGGTGTTGAAACCCTGGGGTCGTGGGGCGAAGGTGCTAGATCCTTTTTTAAGGATCTATCTTCTCGTCTCACAGAGTCCACAGGTGACCGGAGGGCTGGCAGTTACCTCGGCCAATATATGAGTTTGGCTATTCAGCGGGGTAACGCAGCCAGCGTTCTGGGCACACTGCCTCATTGCAGCGGGATAGATGATATTTTTAATGTTTCGTTTTCAGTTTTTAATTTAGATTTAATTTAGATTTTAATGATATGAACAAATAAATCTACCTATGTAACTAAAATAAACAAATAATATACTAAAATCTAAAAATTTAAATTAAATAATAAATAATGATTAAAAAGGTATTTGATCATAATGAACTGAATAAAAATTAAAGTAAAATAGGTAAATAATGTTAATCAATTAGCTAACCTAGCTAAAAACAATGATTCAAATGAATTTGGCTCATTGATTAAATAACTTATGAATAATTGCTTAACATAAAAAGTGTGAATTAAGTAATAACATTTGAACTAATCAATAAGTGTGATCTGCGTAACACAATATTAGCTTTTCAATAATAATTACTTCTAATTCAATTATTAGTGAATGATGTGAATCATAATAAAGCAGTAGTGAACGGTGATAGTGAATGAAATAAAGACATTAAAGGTACAAGTCTATTAGAATCCAAAATGTGTGTGAATACTAGTTGACGTTAAATCAATTCGTCTTCACTTCTAAAATGGCAGCGTGGATATGGATAGCAGCATTAGTGTACGGCAGTCATGCAGCAGTGCTTCCACCACCCTGGGCTGATGTCAGGAGAAACCCCTGCGCTTCCCATCCGCGAGGATGGCTGATGCTGTACTGGCCTTCGGATGGAAAATGTTACACAATATACAAGGTAGGTTTCTCAAATTGCACCGTAATCTTTAGGTATCTCTGGAGATGAACTTCTTGTTCATCTCCAGATCATCATCATCAAAAAAAATTAGCAATATCAGACCAAGATTTCAGTTTTCTCACGGGTGCGGGTTTTAACAAGTCCAACACAAAGATGATTTTTAGAGAATTGATCCAAATTGCCTTATCCTTCAGTGCATAATAAGTTGCACTTCTCGACTATACCTACTGTCAGGCCTATTCCGTATTTTTGACGCTGGTGATGTTGTTTCAAGAACATTAAAAAACATAATGGGGGGTATTGGTTAAGGTTCAGACTTAAAACCTCCTCTCCCTTCGCTGCTCTATATTTCAGGTAAAACCTTTGTCTATCTTTCGGAGTTATCCTATTTCTACCCTCCACTCATACATTCGTCTTTTATACTTCTTTTTACAGCATATAATGCAAGATACAACCCGATGTCTACTGTGCCAATGTTGTTCGATTTGTAAGTCAGGGCTTGTAGAGTTCAACTTCTCCCAATTCCACTCACAGAATATTGCGTACTCGGGCGTGTCTTCTTCCCAGTAATACGTGCAAGGCTAACATTTGGTTGGATGGGGTTTCTGTGGAAATCAAACTGGTTAAACCAAGATAATTATGATTATTTTGCATGTAGAAATAACCGGTTATTAATTATAAACAACAATCATCCAAACTAACAACCGTATCAGTATGAGAACCGGTTTGTCCATCGGTTTCGGTGAGTGAGACCGTGACCGATTGATTCGTGACATGCTTCGCGCGCTCGCTGACCCACTGCACTTATCCGTGTGTCATAATGCTCATAATTCAATGTCTGTGGCGGGGCGATGCAATCACTCTTTCATTGTATGTTTGAGATTGTCATTATTGTAGGTTACATCACTATTTTTCCGGGTACTATATCGATGACCCATTTCTTCAACCGGAATATTATAATATTCCGGTTGAAGAAATGGGTCATCGATATAGTACCCGGGATTGAGGTATTTTGTAGGCAAGATTTGCATTGTTGTGCTAGAAATTCTGATAAAAGATGGATTGTTACTATACGGAGAGCAGATAGTCTCCCTAAATACGAGACCAGCTAGCCAGTAGTCAGCTAAATAAGTAAGAATAATAGTACTAAATACCTATAATTCAGCCAATACCAACATTGTAATCATCACAAACCGTGCAAAGCCTAGGAATGACTCCCAGCCTGTTTAGTATTTAAAATTTGCTCTTCAACTTCAAGCAAGCAGAAGATTCTGATTTCGTTGGATTTATTGACGCGTTTTTGAACAGAAATATATTATGCAAATTGATAGGTAGTAGTAGAGATAATATTTATGATAGAATACGGAAATGTTCATTTGATATACCTACAAATAGCTATGCAGTTTCCTCAGTTACGTAGTTTGTTTCATCATTGCACTCGAGATCCATTGCTTTGGTATCTCTAGCGTGGATCTAATGCCCTTCAAGATAAGGCTCATATATTTTGTTAGCTTGTTGTTAGTAGGATAATAATTATATATGCAGTCATTCTTATAGTTCACGTCACGACGAGCTTATGTTATTATGATGTTTTCAGAAGTTTTGTCGTACTTAATATTTTTTATCTATTTTCTTCGTTCTGACTGGTCCTTTCATGATCTAATCCACACTGTTCCGCCTGTTTTTGTAAATAAACATAATTATTACAGAACAGAACATTGATTAAGAGAAACGTGTGGTACTTTACCCTCAAAATAATATGCACCGAATTGAAACCTTCTTTTTGAAGTAAAAATAGGAAGCGCGAGTATAAAGGGTTGACTTGGTAAAAAGCTTCTCATAGGATTTGTTGAGGTTGAATAAATTTACCTACATTTCCGGTGGATTATAGTTTTTGTGTAAAAGAAAAAACGGTTACCTGTTGAGTATCAAGTATTGGTTTGATTTAAGTAGGGGTTTCATAATAGAAACATTTGCGTCGATATGGTTGGCTAAGTTAACAGCTCTGAGGTTTTCATAGACTAGGAACTGTCCTAACGATAACCGTTCCGTGACGCATGTACGCAGAAGTGGCACGGGGGTCAAGGGACACATTATGCAAGGAACCTAGGCAGTAACTGTCTAACAAGATCGCGATTCAAGATAATATTAAATTCCTGCGAAACATTGTAGGGCCCTTAGGTTTGATCAATTCAGTAATATTTTAATTCATTTTGTTTGAGTCCATATTAAGTATTTGACGTTAAGACTGAACACTGGCTTTTTAAGTAAGCATAATTTGGATACTCTTTTGGGTAAAACTATATGAAATTTCTAAAAGAGCCCAGATTTAAAAAAATCGGCCAAGTGCGAGTCGGACTCGCGCACCGAGGGTTCCGTACTCAAGAAGTAGGTATAATTACCTTTGTTAATGAACCGCAAAACTAACTTTGTTTGTAGAGGTTTACTGTTAATATCAAAAAATTACGTTTGTTGTATGGGAGCCCCCCTTTAATATTTACTTTATTGATATTTAATTATTTATTTTGAAAGGTAATATACAAGTTAATATTCTGTGAAAATTTGAACCGTCTACCTGTTACCGTTTTTAATATTGAGCAAAAAAATACGAAAAAAACACGTTTATTGTATGGGGACCCCCCTTAATATATATATTTTTTTAATTTTTAGTATTTGTTGTTATAGCGGCAACGGAAATACATCATTTGTGAAAATTTCAGCTTTCTAGCTATCACGGTCTATGAGATACAGCCTGGAGACAGACAGACAGACAGACAGCGGAGTCTTAGTAATAGGGTCCCGTTTTTACCCTTTGGGTACGGAACCCTAAAAAACAACTATTCTACTAAATTGTCTCAGTCCAGAAGGTGTGGCCAAACCTTTAAAGTCAGTTAGTTATTCACCCCAACAGAGATCAGTGTCATTATAAAAAACATACGAGCCGAATATCCTCTGTTTTGGAAGTCAGTTTAAAATATTTTTGCAAATTTCTAGAGGATACTTGAAGAAAAAGACGAAAAGCTCTCCTCCGGGCATTTTATTATACATCAAAAGTAAAAATATTACAACAAGAAAATAAGATCACACAAAAACGATAGGCAACGACGAATGACAAGGAAGAGAGCCTCCGACAGCAGCGCACGCATGCTTTTATGACCTCGTCTCTGACACCATCATTTTTCTTCTTTTAAATCGCAGGGAGTTAATTATTTTCTTGAATCTTGACTTTTTCTTCTCAAATGAGTATTACTATGGATAGGAGAAAGGAGTATTTTATGGAGCTTCTGCAACAATATAATATACCTACATTCATACCGTGCACAGTTTAACGGCAGATTAAATCAGTTGCCAAAATAGTTTTACGTAACTTTTGACGGTATTATAGTGCGCTAGTGAAGACAATAGCTTGACACTATTTTTACTGTGCATTTTTGTGTTGTGTCGTGTAGTACGTGATTTCCGGTGTACGAATGTAGACTTAAAACGAATACAGAAAATGTATGTTTAATAATAATAATAATTACTTCCCTATGTGATGCAAATGGTATCGTATATTATGGCTCATTGAAGTAACTACCATAAAATATGTATACCTATGTACTATGTGTGTTAGATACTAGCTGATGCCCGCGACTACGTCCGCGTGGATTGAGGTTTTTTGGTTCCCGCGGGAACTCCTTCGTTTTCCGGGATAAAAAGTAACCTATGTGCTATTCTAGACTACAATCTATCTCCGTGCCAAATTTAATCCAGATCCGTTCAGCCGTTGGGGCGTGATTGAGTTACAAACATCCATCCATACATCCATCCAAACTTTCATATTTATAATATTTATTTGATCGATGACTGTCGGGTTCGGCATATACCTACTTACATATTGGACTAAAATAACATTTTGGCTAGCGAATTATGGAAGCGGCTTCTGAAATAATTTATTTGACACAAAAAAAAACAAATAAAGTCAAAACAACAAACAAGCACACTATCGCAAATATAACATTTCTAGAATGGCATCGCGGGATTTTACAATAAAACTTATAGCCTAGCCTGAATCTAAACATGCCCTTTTTTAACGAGTCTAATATTACCCCGGGGAAGGACATAGGCTAATTTTATCCCGGGAAATCAATTACCCAAGGAGTATTTCAACAACCTTTTATACGCGGACGAAATCGCGAGCATCAACAAAACTAATGAAGCTATAAAATCCTATCTCAGAAAGGTCACCCATGTCCGGAGACCCAGGAGCTAAGTCCAGGGCGCGTGGGCGGGCGAACGGTCGCGGAGTGCAAGTGTCCCCCAGGCACCGCCCAGCTTCCTCACACGAACACGTGCCACAAGCTGTTCGAACGAGGCCCTTGCGGACACGGCGAGTACTTTGCGCCGGTCGAAGAGTCCTTCAACATGCGCGGGTAGGTAAGCATCTGGTGACGAAGTCTGATATTTCTGGAATGCTATTTCAGTCAATGCAGGCGTGGGGCGTCTGCTGGTACAATGTTGAAGCTAAGAGCTAACCCCAATGTAGTGAAATATAATAGTGTCCTCCCGACCGAATTTCGACAACGGCGGCCTATCTTCAGTGAGATTAGCCATCTGCGCGGGAGATATTTGCGCATTACAAGCATGTGCGCATACACAGGTGCACTCTCTTTACTCTCGTAGCCCGATGGGACGGAAAATCCGACACGACCGGTGAGAGATCAGGCAAAGGACTGACGGCGTGCTCTCCGAGGCACGTGGGTGGAAGACTGCCAACTTCCCAACTCCGGGCTAGTACTGAGAATTTCTTGTCAGAAAAACCCAATACTTGTTAAGGCCCGACCCAAGCCCAGTTCAATTTATTTTATTTTATTTAAATCGTTTGACTGTAACATCAGTAAAAATGTTATTCTAAAATATTTATTAGTAGGTACGAGTATTATACATAGTTATAGTAGGGACTAGGGACAGTCTACCTCTAGACACAAAATAAATAAATAAGCTTAGATCTATCTATTGATTTAGTGAATAAAATAAACATTCGAAGGAGTCATTGCTAAATATCTAGCATTCTAAATATTAAGGTCAGTTACGTCAAGTTTTGGTTTTACCACCGGACCTTTACTATCAATGGGTGTTAATGTTAACATGACTAATCTGAAACCTTCTTTGTATTCCAGCGAACGTCAAGGAATGTGCGTGCGCCCGCAGCAGTGTGCTGACGAGACCTTGCTCTACTGGCCCCCCGATGGCCGCTGCTACTACAGGCTCACTCAGGGCCCTTGCTACCCTGGCTCAATATTGGACTTGGGTGGAGACGGTCTAGCTACTTGCACGGTCAGTCTATAGCTTTTTATTGAAGTGAAAACTTCTTTAGTCGCGTTGAGCACTTTGTAAACTTGTGTATTCGCGTCACCGACACCGACAAGGTTTATATTTTAATTATTTTAAACATTATTTTTTTAATTAAAAAAACATTTTATTTTTTAAATAATTAAAAAAAAATATTCGTTTTCACTTCTATCGGCACTGCCAAGTTTTTTTTCAAGTCCTTAGGACTGCCAATTTTTTTTAAAATTGTAGTTTTTTAAACTGAAAAGTTACGGCTACGCGGTGAGCCTACAACGAGACCTTGCTCTACTGGCCTCCTGATGGCCGCTACACGATAACAAAGGAAAGTAAAATTTCTGGGATTATACTCGTCCCTAATATATTGAGGGACGAGTGGCCTAGTTGCGACCCGGTTATTATCACTAAAATCTGGTAGTAATTGTTAGTAACCTAAGAGTTGAAATAGTACTCTTAGTCGAGTTGTATGCGGAAGGAGATGGGAACCGGCTACATTATTATTCCAAGAAAACGACCGTCACCAATGAGGAATGCGACGCAGAGAGTGATATATTATTATGAAGACAATTTTTTTTTCACAATATTAGATATAATTATAAACATGTTGGCCGAGGTAACTGCCAGCCTTCCGGTCACCAGTGAGACGAGAAGATAGATCCTTAAAAAAGGAATTTCCATCCACGATAACGTTAACGTCAAACGTAAAATCGAAGATGTCGGCGTCCAAGATGTGTCGTGCAGAATTATAAAGGCACATAATATATTCTCTCACATTCCAGTGCGACTCGGCCAGTCCCCACTATCGGGAGATGGACGGAGGGTGCTATTCCCACTACTCGAGAGGACCGTGCGAACGTGGGCAGCTGTTCCTGCCAGGCGCGCGATGCGGGTGCGACCCTCAACTGCCTCACTACCATAATGCCACTGCCGGGTGTTATGAACTGGGTAAGACTAATTGATGATTCTATTACCCGTCGAAAATAATGGCTGGAATGCAATTCTCCCCTGGAATGGTTTTCGCTATTAGCGTCTTCGCCTATTTAGCATTGTAATAATATGTACTCAGTTCAACATAAAGATGCAACTCCTCAATAAATCGATATAGGTTGTATACTCATCGATTTGGAAGAAAGGTGCATTGAAAATGTAAGTAGGTTAGATTAAGAAATATTATTATAACAATAGCAAGTAAGATTACGTTGTTAATTCTGTTAGTTAGTCGTCGTCATCGTCGTCGTCGTCTCAACCTGTAGACGTCCACTGCTGGACGAAGGTCTCCTGCATGGATCGCCACAGAGCACGGTCTTGTGCCGCTTGTTTCCAGCGGCTCCCAGCTGCACGCTCGAGATCATCCGTCCACCTAGTGGGGGGTCGTCCAACGCTGCGTTTCCCGGTGCGAGGCCGCTATTCGAGCACTTTAGGACTCCAACGCCTATCTGTTCTACGAACTATGTGCCCCGCCCATTGCCACTTAAGCTTGGCGACTCTTCGAGCTATGTCGGTTACTCTGGTTCGCCTACGGATCTCCTCATTTCTGATTTGATCACGCAGGGATACTCCGAGCATAGCTCTCTCCATCGCCCGCTGAGTGACCCTGAGCCTTGTTATGAGGCCCATAGTTAGCGACCATGCTAGTTAGTAAGGAGTAGATATTAAGACTGCACAGAATAAAGACGTCTTCACCAACAGTCTCCATCATTTAATTACGAACCAAAAAACCCACATTACCCACCCAAACCCACCCACAAGGCGACGCTAGTAGTCGCATATTTGTATAATTATTGTATGCAAATTTTATTAGTTCCACTAATTCTTTACATTAATAATTTTTCTATATTCCTACATCCATGATTTTTGTGACATGGACTAAGCCGTCAGTTTGTATGACGTCATTTTGACGGATCTGCAGTTATTTCAACGGGTATACTGCTCAGCCTTCTATAAAAAAGTACTCTGTGCTGCTCAGTATACTGCAGCGATAAGTTCATCAATCGAAGGATAGATTAAGAAGGTAGACCATAATCGTTAGCAAATATTGTCTTGACCATTAGCTGCAGTGGAACTGATTCTCCTAGGTCTACCTTCGTTACGGTCGTGCTGGAAAATCCTACCTACTTAATAGACTTTCAGAAATTACTATTTTTATATTACAGATTCTTTAGGACCTTGCGCCAAGGGCCACGTATTTTCAATCACCGAGGTGTCGGACAACAGTTCACACGCTGAATGTAGATGTAAGAACTTCCACGCGCGAGCAGAAGATGGAGCGTGCTACAGACTCTATACCAGAGGCCCGTGTGGTCAGGATGAAATGATCTCTAGGGGAGGACGATGTGTTAAGGTGAGAATTTAAAAAATTCCATAAGATCTGTGTTAGGATGGTCATGTTGTTGCAAAATCGAAAACCAGACATCGATTTCCGGGTTGAGTGCAGATATCCACGCACAAGCAGAAGATGGAGCGTGCTACAGACTCTATACGAGAAGCCCCTATGGTCAGGATGAAAATATGCTAGCTAGGGGAGGACGATAGGTGAGAAGATGTAAAGAATTGTGATAGTACGGCAATGTTTTTGCAAACATCGAGTGGTGAGAGACTGCCAAGCACGAGTAGACAGTGGAGTTTGCTTCATGGTTTCTTATCAGATACCGTGTGCCCGTGATAAATTATATCCACCGCAGAACGTTGTGTTATCAAATCAATTCTTTTTTCAATTTCATTCAATCGCCGGCAAGAAAATGATTTCTTGCCGGCTCTTCTCAGTTGAATCAGCTTACCGAACCGGTGCCTGGTAGAGCCTTGACGTATCATAAGTGACACAAGTTGTCCTATGTGAAATAAATAAATCATTTATCATTTATCAATTCAAATATTCCTTATTCCAGTAGACTTTTAAAAAGTGCTTTTGAATAATCGAGTGAATCTACCACTGGTTCGGAATGCCGTTAGGGTGAGGATATCTAAATATGTAGCTCCAAAATAATTGTAACTCATTCACGGGTAAGCAGGGGTAGAAAAAGTATTGTGCGCAGGGTGGGGTTTCTAGGGGAGCACAATAATTGTGAATTAATTATTTAGTAATTACTATAATTGAGTCTAGACGATATTTGTAACTGACGTGTGTTCTATTTTTTACTGATTGAAACCTGTCTGCAATCGTTATGTTCATGATGGTGCAGCCTAAGATGAAATAAATAATATAAGATACATTAAAAGCTTTTAATGTGTCTAAAAACTTGATCTTCGATATCTACGTCGTTTTGCCATTCACTTTTAAACTTTATCCGAGCCATTACACGCAGACCGTAGCTGGGCCGCCTTAAGTAGTCACATAGTCCGCCCTTCTGAATTTATTATCCCTTGAATGTTAACCCCGACACCCTCACTTTTACAAAGTTAATCCTTACATGCATTATTATCATACGAAAAATCCGCCATTGTGATTAATGGAAAGGGGTCACAATCCTCAGTAGTGAGGAGTACCATGCGCGTCCTTGACCTTGTGGTGGTCTTCGCAGTCCGCACATAATCCAATAGATGGCATTACTACACGTGAAGTACGATGCACGCGACCACGAAGAGCCCAACTCACGATTACGAAGTGTTCTCTGAATTACGCTATATATACGACCTCCAAAGATGAATGGTCGGACCAGTAGTCCCCGAGCACAACACCCGCTCGGAGGATGATCATCCTTTGTTACGGTCGAGCCATATCACCTGCTCCCGTACAATCTATTTGGCTATGGATCATGAATCGGTGAGGTTTCGAGCTCTTGGTCGAGCCAAAAAAGTGAGGCAGTGTTATCATTTGACTATGAGAGTGTAGGTATAGAAAGTGCAACGTATCTTCCACTTATCCAGTATCCTAAAGAAGTCAAGGGTAGTTGGCTAGTCTATGATGGGACTGGCCGTCTCATCTGGACTGCCGTGTATGAAGCTCGGTCCGGAAATATTTCCGACTGATTAATTACTCGTAAATAATTGGTAAAAACAGTTTTATAAAGGTAACTGAATTATGTATATGTGTTATATTATAAATTGATAACAGAATCGAAACTATAACACTGTTCTAACAGGCTGTAACAGTTTCAAAAAACAGTTTTTATATCTGTTGCAGCTAAAAGCGACCTTAAAAACACTTATTCCGGTTACAGTTTCAGTCCTTAGTCACTGATTTTGGATCTTACAAAGTTTGTAACCGATCCAATGACCACAATCCTCATGTTCCTCACAAGGCTACATGTCCCTCACTGATAATAATGTTAGGTTTCATTGAATTCCAGGTGCCATGCGGCAGAGGGCGTCTGTACGTGCCAGAGAGGCGTCGCTGCTACCGCCCCGGCGCGGCGGAACCGTGTCGCGCGGGGGAACACCTCGCCTTCGACTTTGACGCGCGCCCGGCGCTTGATGGACTCAGCCACAACGGTGTCTGTGTTTGTGGGAACCAGCCCTGTGTTAGGAAGGAGGTAAGGAAAAAACTGTTGTGCATGTTTGAACCGCAACTAAGTCTTGTTCGACAACAGTGGAAGTACGTTTTAGAGTGAATCAATCTCGTGCTTTATGCAGAAATAAAGTATGAAGCTGCATAGTATTTCGATGATCTCCCTACTGGCAAAGACAATGCTACCAAGGGGGAAATGTGTCGCGTGGTAGAAGGTAGATCAGTGTTAGGAAGAAGGTAAGTAAGCCAGTGAAAACCTTCGTGTAACAAATAAAATATGAGGCTGCACAAAGTTTAGTACAGTGGTGAGCGCTGTGGATCACTCGACTCGAAAGCACTTGCAAAGTTCATTTGAATAAAAAACGTTCCTGGGTTTGATACCCGGTAGGATCAATTTTGTAATTTATTACATAAAAATTGGCTCGGGTTTGGTCAAGTGGCTGCTGTTATATTTTTTTTGTAGTGCTGTTATACTTAGTTTTATTTAAATTGTAGTTATCATCTTACCTGAAAAGTGGTTCGGCCAAGCCGACTGCCCGCGACTTCGTTCGAGTGGTTAAAGTATTTTTCATTCCCGCGGGAACTCCTTAATTTTCCGGGATAAAAAGTAGCATATGTCCAGGTCCTCAACTATACCCATGCGAAAAATCACGTCGATCCATTGCTCGGTTGCGGCGTGATTGAAGGACAAACCAACAAACCAACAACCCGACAAACCAGTAAACCAACAAACCAACAAACACACTTTCGCATTTATAATATTATTATGATGTAGGACATAGGTACAGGTGTCTCATTTATGTTACGTAATGTTTTGACGCTACTTACTCGTAGGCTGCATCGTCACCAAATCGTCACAATAGAAAAAAAAAAACTCTGCTGAATGTGAAATTTTTTCCTTAGACCGTTTTTTTAATTCCTCTTCCAGACGTCAGCATGTTCATCCCGCAAAGGTACAGCAGTATTCAACGGCACCTGCCACATCCTCAACGCCCAAGGTCCATGCTCCGCCGGCTCCTGGCTCACCAGGGACAGCAGTGGACAAGTAGACTGCCAGTGCAGACCTGGCTCCAATTGCACAAAGGAAATGGAGAATAGTTGACGAGCAAAGTTACGTTGAAATTAATGAATTGGAAATGTGCGTTTATTCAAACTGACTGGGACTAAAATTGGTGAAGAGAAGTGCATGTAATTTAGAACTAGAATAGGTATGATGTAGATTTACAAATACTGTCATGCGATAACACTCACACCTAAATCTGCACTCTGCAATCTGCATTTGTAAACAGATGCAGTCGCAGATGGAGTTGTCTGTTTTAGTATAATTACCCCCAGTAATAGACAATGATATGAACTTTGACATTTAACTTCATCTACATGACGCCGAAACCGCAACGCCGCGCCGCCGCACCAGCGCCGGGCCCGGACCAGAGGTGTAATCATGTAAGGATTGCCGATCAAATCGTATAAGTTCGGCCTCAAAGTGAAATAAACCATAAAGCATTGAATTAGAGATCAATTTCGTGTATCCATTCTTATACGTTTAGGCTATCGTACATACCTAAACGTATGAGAATGGATACACGAAATTGAGCTCTAATTTAATGCTGTTATGGTTTATTTTACTTTGAAGCCGAACTTATACGATTTGATCGACAATTCTTACATGATTGGGGGGCAGGAGTTTGTGCATTCAAACAAAAATCAGACATGAGAGGCACCGAAGAGGCTGCGGTAATTAGTGCTTTTTGTTTGATTACTCTAGCTTCCGGATCCGGTCCGGCGCTGGTGAGGCTCCGGCTTCATGTACAATATGAAACATAAGTCCATGACTTTGATATTGAAAAAGTTAGCTAGACTCTAGGGGATTTCTTTTGTGAAATGGCCTATAGAGGCTGCGCTAGTTGCATGTTTATGCATTAAAGTTGCAGAAGTTGACACGGGACTTCTTTCATGACACGGACTATAATTTACATTCCCTGTAAATTCCGCTTCAAGCGTGCGTTTTTATCACGTCATCTATCAATTATCTGATTGGTCCGCTTTTCACATAGCTGGTCATCTCTATTCTGATGGATAGTGGGCCGTTAAGAACATGAAACTATCATTTAGCATGGAGTTTAATTGGTAATATCCCCAATTTAATGTAAGCCAACCTTTTCATCTTTAGCTAAGTATATCATTTAAGTTATGAGTATGAATTGTATTTATTTTGTACAGTTAGACTTAGTAATCGAAGATTTGGTTTGTAAGCCTATAGAAATGTAATACAAGAAAAGCTATAATCGCTGTGTATAGATAGGTAGGTAGGTACACAAAATGAGCTGATCTCTACTCTCTGTATAGCTGGCGCCAATCATTCTGTCCGAAGTTGACCGCAAGACGCGTCGCAATACTATACAAGAATCAGCCTTCCTAATTATTGCTCGTTTTTGGTAACCATAACGCGTCTTTGAGCGGCGATAAGTATTCACTAGTCAGGTCCCCAGTCGCTTGCGGGTAGACTGGCAGTTTTGCGATCAAGGGAGAGCGTGGACACCAACTAAACACTGAATCAGCCTTCCTAGCGATAGTTACCAAAAGTGCAGCGATCTCTCATAATATTAGCATATTTTCGCGCGTAGTATGTGCGTTGACTTCGACAGTTTGTGTGAGAGTACAAACAAGTACTCGCTTCAAGACGACTATTTGATTGGCGCTAACTTTAATCCTATTACACGGCCTATAGAAATTGACTGGCGCTCCATTCACATAGAGCGCACAAACTATCGCGACATGGCAAAACGTCGTTCCCCGCGATCGCGGACGTTACGCGCAGACGTTTTGTGAAGTCCGGTCTCAATGTATTTTCGCTTTAATAATTTCGATATGATTGTTCATAATTAAAACAAAATATCATAATATTGTTTATTGTCATTTATTTTTCCTCCGTTTTTCGTCTTACACAATACATTTTGTCCTACAGTTAATAATATCGTACAAAAATAGTCAAGCATACAAACTAAATACGTGATGTTTGGCTTACGAGTTATACATAATAATAATTCAGTCATATTTTCTTTCCCCCTCATTTTTCTTTTAATTTCGTCTGTGATTTTCCTGAAAAAAAGAAAATATTTATAATAATTATCGAATTTATTTTAGTATATCCTTTTTTTGCCAACTTTAGATAGGTGGTAACATTTTTTCGAAAAATAGGGAGAAACTTTATTCGAAAATGGAAATTCTCAGTTGATAATTTTTGTATCACACCAAACCACACGGCAACACTGACAACTTTTCAATTTATATTTTTCTATCAGTTTGTAAAAGGTTAATTGGTAGGTAATGCTTGGACGAATTAAACACTTCATCTAAGATAATAAGGTACTATAGTACCACCAACTTATCTGATCCAGTGACAGCGCCGAATGAGACAAAAAAAACTTGTATTCTATCTCATTCTCTCGCAGGCTAAATTCTATTATGAATATGTTTGTCTGTTATTAGTGTCGCTTTTTGGTTCATCGAATTTTTAAATCGCAACGATTCTAAAGATAAAAACAAAAACTAAAAAGTCATTAAAATTTGTTTTGTCCAAAATTTAAATGATCTAAGTTGATGGGACTATACTTTTTTACAAAGTCGATTAGTACTTACCAAAATATATCCTATACACTTGGTTAAAAGGCATCTCGATAGCCACTGTAGCGATTAATGATACAAGAAATACTGTTGCCATTTCGGGGATGTGGAACTGAAACAAATAAATATATTTCTTCCATACGTTCATTCTTCAAGGAAGTTTTGAATTTTTGAAGCCCGAAGCGAGGGGTAGTCGGAATATCTAGCATTTTTTCTTTTTAGTGGATTCTGTCCATTCTAGAGGTGTTCAAAACTGCTATAAAACCATAGCACGCTACAGGCTATAAACTATTTCTAGCATGCTTTTAAATATGCTATGCACGGATGAGAGCATGTGAGCGTCCAGCAGATCGCGCGTGATTAATAGCGTGCTGCTAGATACGGATAATTAATGAGTGATGACGTAAGCTCATAGCAGCGCGTTAAGCGAGACTAACGGTCGGCAGCGCGCTACCGGCAGGTGGGCGCTGCAACGGGTGCTACTAGTGCTACGAACTACGAAGCACCGCGCGCGATCGCACGATATTCGTAGCACGGTAGCGTCATAGAGGCTCCTCGGATAGCATGCTGTCCATGCTATGGAAAAAAAGCGTGCTATGCGTTTGTGCTACGTGCTATATTAACCACCTCAAGTCCATTCTGATTAGCAGCCGTGGCAGAAATTCTGTCAGATGGAACATAATATAAGGCCAGTGAGGGATACTTACTAGTAGTAACGGTGTGTAGTATTCCGAGTGCCGCTGTACGCCGACATTGTAGAAGAAGATTGGGAACTGTGTGAGGTACACGCCGTACGCGATCTTGTTGAACAACTTGAACACCGGCGACTCCACGAACCACGTGCCTACACCTGCAAGCAAAGTAGACATCTTTCTTCACGAATCCCTTTCAGCCTGCACTATTACTTACAGGGGGGTTCCTATGAGCTCTTATAGCAGGACAGATATTGAACTGCACTTAACTTCAAGGCACTGAACTGGTAGGTAGACACTGCGTTGAACTGTGCTCATAGTAACCCACCAGATCTATAGTCCGTACTTTTTTTTTATCCACTACAAGTTAGCCCTTGACTGCGATCTCACCTGATGGTAAGTGATGATGCAGCCTAAGATGGTAGCGGGCTAACCTGTTAGGGGAATGTCAGTTATATAAAACCCATACCCCTATTCGGTTTCTACACGGCATCGTACCGGAACGCTAAATCGCTTGGCGGCACGTCTTTACCGGTAGGGTGGTAACTAGCCACGGCCGGACTTTGACTTTACTCAGGCTCTACATAGCCTTACAACGAGATAGACTTATGTGGTTAACATAAATTAATTGGCTGATGATGAAAATTGATATAACATAAATCAATTTTCATCATCAGCCAATATGCATCCACTGTTGGACATAGGCCTCTTTAAGATTGCGCCAACGTTGCCTATCCTTGGCTGTTAGCAACAATTTGATGTCAGCCACTCTCCGAATGACGCTCACTTAGTTCCTCAGAGCGCGGCAGTGTCACATAGCTGATAGCTGTCACGTTACTGATAATATTTGGTCCCTTGAAACCAACTTGAAACAATAAAGCCCATGCTTTGTCCTATCCTATTTCTTCCTTCCCTTGGAATGGTGTCATAATATAGCAGCTAGCAATGTGATGTATCGTAGAAAACCTCAGTTTTTTCCTAAGGTACTAGTATAGTTAGCTATACTTACATAACAACCGGATAAAACTTACGTCACGTCACGGATCACTTACGAATTACGATAGTTTAAACGTTAAAATAGTATTGGTAGCTCTCGAGGCCTTGCCGGTAGGGGCTGAAGACCGTCAAGCATACTGCCCAGGCTAGACTCACTTACTGGCATAGCATAGCTGATTTGGGCATGCTGCCCGGGCTAGTCTAACTTACCGACGTAGTATGAGCGGTACGGGCATGTTGCCCTAGTTAGTCTCACTTACCGGCATAATCATTACATATGCACCAATGCGCGATGCACATGAACACTCCCCAGCATATAGGTGTGAAGGCGGCGAACAGAGCCGCGTCCCGGTGCTCGTATCGGTACCCGTCGAGGCCTTGGTGGTAGGGGCTGACGATCGTGAATACGCCCACTGCGAGGGATACTGCCCAGGCTAGTCTTACTTGGCTCTGGAAAATTAGAAATTTAAACTCAAACTCAATTTATCTAAAACATGTAGGACATACAGGTGTCTCTTAAAACAGGAAAGCAGGTTATGCTAGATTATGCTAAGAAGAGCCGGTGAGAACCTCAGCAGTTGCTCATTTTAAAAAAACAAGATATTACAATACGAAGGTACATAAATTAAATACAGTAGTGTAAGCCCATACTATCCTGTGGCAATGGACCCAAAGTCCAACAACCATTCTTCCATACAATTCTGTCATTAAAAGTAGTCAACAAAATTAGGATAAAAGAAAACAATTTCACCAAAGAGAATAAGAAATGACACTAACTGCCGCAGAATTGAGTGGAGTTCGTGACTTGTCTTGCAACAAGTAGGTAATACCTAAAATCTTAAGACCTGTGTGAGGAACGTCCTAAGGGGGTATTCAGCTCTCAGACAAAATACCTTGTATTTCTCAACGCAACTGCAACCCCGATTGATATTCTATTAGAGCGGGTAGCTCAGAAACCTGAGGAAGCCTTGTCACGTCTTCTTGTGTTACGATCGCGATTGGTAAACTGGGAATAGAGGAAGACCTCTATTGGCCAAGATTCAAAATACCTTAAATTTGGTAAATGACACCGTAACCATGATTGTCACTGGATACTAGGCCAGTCATGACACATGGACCTAATGAGATGTAGGTACTGTCCCAACAACTTATTTATTTATTTATATATTCTGTACCAGTAACTTAAAAATAAAACATAAACATTGAAAGGACATGCACAAGGACAACTTATCTCTTGAAGAGATTTCTTCCAGATGCCCCAGAATGTGAGAGTAGTAAAATATATAAGTTATAACTGTGTAGGTACATGTTATGAAACGAAAACTTTTCCGATTTAAGTACATTCAAATCAAAATAAATACAGGATTAAATAATGTTTAACAAGATATATAAACATAAACAACAAGTACACATACATATACCATACTATACACATACTATAATATACACATAATTAATATATATACATATATATATATATACATAAATATTATAATAGCTAATCATATAAAGTTGAAAGTAAGTGCTGCTTCAGTCTAGACTTAAATGCACCCACGGATGGACTCTCGCGGATATTCCCTGGAAGGGAATTCCAGAGACACGCTGCAACCATTGCAAACGACTTAGCGTAGAAAATGGTGTTACACGTGGGCACTTCTAGCGTCTTCACCGTTACACAGGCGCGCAACGGTCTTACTCGGGGAGGAGCATCCTGAAAACGCTCGCGTAAATAGGGAGGGGAAGAGAACTTTAAAATTTTAAAAAGTAATGTCAGAATATGAACATTCCGGCGAAAGCGAATTGGGAGACACTTCAGTTGACGACGGAATTCTGAGACATGGTCGAATTTGCGCAGCCCGTAAATAAAGCGGATGCACAAATTCTGAAGCCGATCTAGTTTGTCGAGTAGCTCCTCTGTTGCATCTAAATAGCAAACGTCAGCATAGTCGATGAGAGGAAGAAGCAGAGATTGTGCTAACATAATTTTGGTGCGTAAGGGTACGAAATTTTGTAGTCTGCGAAGAGAGTGGATTGAATAGTGCAGACGCCTACTCACCTCATTGATATGAGCAGACCAGGAAAGGTTACAGTCAAATATTAAACCTAGATTTTTGGCTTTATCGGTAAAGGGTATAGCTGTACCGTCATAGAGTATAGAAGGTAAAGTTTTGAAATCAACCTTGCAGCGCATTCGGCTGCTGCCAATTATAAGTGCTTGAGATTTTGTAGGATTGACAAGCAAACCAAATGAATCAGCCCATGTCTTGACATGTGCTAGATCACTGTTTACCGCCTCTACGGCATCTGCAAGGTCGGGTAGCGCTGCGTGCCTATAAAGCTGCAAATCGTCTGCATACAGATGGTAGTGACAAGAAATTGCTTTGGAAATTTCGTTAATAAAAACGGAAAACAGTAATGGAGATAGAACACCGCCTTGAGGAACGCCAGCAGAGAGATCAGCCCATTCCGAAGAATCTTCGTCAGTCCTGATTCTCTGCCGCCGACCCTGGAGATAAGACTTAAACCAAACAACCACAGAAGGAGAAACGTTAAGAGAGTGGAGGATAGCAAGCATTACATCAAAGTCAACTGAATTAAAAGCATTACTGAAATCGAGTAGTACGAGAACAGTAAGCTGTTTGTTGTCCATAGCAAACCGGATATCATCTGTTACTTTGAGTAATGCTGTGGTAGTACTATGAGAGGGCCGGAAACCAGACTGTAGAGGACTTAGGAGATTGTTGCGTGAGAGATATAACGAAAATTGCTTGAAAACAATGTTTTCTAAGACTTTGGAGAGAATGGGTAAAATAGAGATAGGACGGAAATGTGAGAAGGAATTCGGGTTCGATGTTTTAGGTAAAGGAATGACTTTAGCCATTCTCCATGCCGTTGGAAATGTGCTGTTTGTCAAGGAAAAATTGAGGATATGAGCAATGACAGGTGTTAAGTAATCGATAATTAGTAAAAGCATGTCGCGACCATACCATCATCACCCACTGCTTTAGTTGAAATGGATAGGATACCTTTCTTTACATCCTCCTCTGAGATTTGGTTGAAGATAAAAGGATCACAATTAGGTGGGGCATCATTATACAATTTAGAAAGCAATGAACTTTTCTTACTATCAGCGATTCTAACCGGAGGTGAAGAGAAATGCGTATTGAGAGAGTTTATATCAAGCGACTGACTAAGAGATTGAGGAGATTTACCCACACCCAGTGATTTCAAAAAACTCCAAGTCTGACCAGGAGTGAAGTGTTCGATTGAGGAATGTATATAGCGGCGCTTTGCATCCCTACACATCTTATTGCAGGGATTTCGCAGCCTTTTAAAGATAGCAACACTTTCTTCGGTTGGATTCCTTTTGCACAACTTCTTAGCTTTATTGCGTTTAGACATGAGTTTTTTTATCTCAGGAGTAAGCCAAGGAGCAGGCAGGTACTTAACCCTTACAGGACGGGCTGGTGCATGTGAGTCAAATAAGTCAGTAAGGGTTGAATTTAAAATTCGAACCTTGTCATCAACAGTAGAGGCAGCAAAAAGTGGGGACCAATCATGTGCAGCAACGTCATTATGGAGAGCTTGAATATTTATGTGCTTCAAATTGCGTCGCAATTAGGGCCTGGGTTCGGGTGAAGTTATGATCCTTTTGCGGCTTTTATCAGGCAACGCGATCACCACGGCGCCGTCAGCTGTCCAACTATTCTTCATGCCAAAGTGCTTTCGCGCAGCGACAAACAATTCTTGCCTTGGCTTCGTCAGAAACTCAGTGATTGTAAAACCGCTGCCTTTAAGACTTGTTTTCGAAGTCCACACTAAGTTTTTGAGTTTCATTTTAGTAAACCGCACAAGTATGGGCCTCGGCTTGTCCTTTTTGACACCGATTCTATGGCAGATGTCTATGCTGGAGCTGTCTATACTGGGCAGTTTCAAGTGATTATGGATCACGTCACAAGTTGAGTTTTCAACTTGCTCATTGTTCACCTCTGGTACACCATGCAGGAGTAAGACCTTCCTCCTTGAATGTGTTTCATGCTCATCAAAGCCGAGAGTGAGCAACTGTAGCTGCTGGCGGAGCATGGCCAGGGTTTTCCAGACTAAATCTTTAAAAGTCGAGAATTCAGTAGAGAGCGCTGCCAGGCTGCTGGAGGTAGTGGTGGAGGGTGATTTTATAGAAGACTGAGTACTAGCCAAGGCCTTGTCAAAATTATCCATGCGGGACTCAATCATTGCCACAACATCTTCCATGTTTTTACTTAGCTGTGTGTGTAAATCCATGTTGTTGAGTGAAGTTACTTGCAAGTGAAGAAATTATATGCACCAGGTAATGTGGGGTTACTTAGTATTATTTTACTATATCATAAGCACTAATAACTATAAGAAATATATTTAAATTCAAATAAAATCAGAGGAGTGATTAACTTAGCTGTTTACTTTATGACTACACACATAGAAAAAAAAAAAAAAACAGATGTTATCTGACCCGGTGAAGGCGTCGCTAGTAACTAATAAAATAAAAACAAATACTAAACAGGCACAATAATTAGTTCCTATTTTGGCCACCAGGTCAGATAAGTTGGAGGGACTGTAACCTATTAGTTTCATGGCCAGTTGCCAGTATCACCTATTTCGTAAGAGCGTTTCAGATTCAGAGATGAAGAATCGAGTGGGTGAACTTTAGCCCAATACCATGTGCTTTAAAACCTCAAAGAAAGTAATCTAAATAAAGTATCAAAGAAAACCCATGTTAAATAGCACAGGAACTTTTCAACCTTGTTCCTCCGTCACTGTTCTGCCGAGCAAGAAACCGTAAATGTTGGCATCCTTATCTGGTCAACCACATGAGGATGCCAACGTTTACGGTACGTCTAGTCCACTCGAACGAAACGGTGCTGCTCTACATTTCTGATTCGAACCGCCAGGATGTGGAAAACCCTTCCAGCGCATGTATTCCCTGCTACGTCTAACTTAAGTACCTTAAGAGTGAATAGACAGTAAATTCTAGGCATGCGCGATCCAACCTGGACCTCATCATTACATTGTATTAACACTTTCGCTGCGTTACGGCAAGTATTTTGCCGTATTTGACGGTCAGCCAGTGCGGCAGCTAGTTTTCCTTGTTTTGCGCACGGTGCGGGGGTGATTTATCTATGTTCCCGTACGTGTAGGAAAGAGACAGTGATTTTTTCTATATGGTTGCTTTTAATATAATGATATTGTATACTAATAATGTACGGCAAAATAGTTGCCGTAACGCACAGCAAGGTAATTATTTTTATTCAGTGCGGTACGGCGACTATCTTGCCGTACCCCCCCAACCCCGCGCCTCACTGCATGCGTCCGCGCGGCCTCGCAGTTTGCATTAGTGTTGGCCGTAAGTGCTCGATATTTTTTATGCAAAAAACTACGCGACGAGACTTTCACGTAAAAAACATGATATGAGTAAGGGAATTACCTACTTTTTAAAATTTATTTTATTTCGTTAAAGTTCCTAATATGATCTCATCATAGATTAAAAATAAAAAGTAATTACTAGTGGTTCGCCCCGAACTGAGACCTCGCGGTTTCACAGAGCGCCATATATTGACATCAGTGTGAAGTTCTGTTAAAAATATCATCATCATTAAAAATTAAATAATTTCGTTTCCTTATAATATTTATCTAATTTTAGTATTTGTTGTTCAAGTACAGGATATAATTCAAATAATTGATCAAGTTTCAGGCTTGAGAGTTCAGAAAATTGAGAGTTCTGAGGTCAACTTTGGACGTTAGAAAATCGCTACTTTGAAAGCCTCCCATTTCGTCAATTTTAGGGGAAAAATTCAAAAAAAAATATTTTTGGACTCTATTCTTAATTATCTTTAAAATGATATACTGCAACCCTATGTAACGCTATAAAAAATATTTTACTTCGCATTCGCTTCTATGAGAGCCCCCCTGAAATAAAGATTTTTAAAACTTTTTAAGCCATATTCGGCGGGAGGCCATCGATTTACATATTATATTTAAATTTGAAGTAATTACGTTCAGCAATTCAGAAGTTATAAGGCTCTGACAGACGGACGGACAAGTGCCAATTCACCCAAGTAGACTCAGAGACCTTCGCTTCGCTCGGTCAATAATAATTTGGTACCCTAATATGAATCAAAATTTAAAAAACCTATTTGTATTTATTATTATTTATTTATTAATCAGTGTATTTGTACTAAACTTACATGAGTGACTGCTTTTTATTTTAATTTTTTTTATATTTAAATATATTTTTTTAAATTGGCGATAGGTACTTGTAAGAGTAATTATTATGTTGACTAATTATGAAGAATTATGTTGATTTATACACTTAAATTTGTTGTGTCTTTAATAAAGAATATCTTTAAAATATCGATTGTCATTTCAGAAGTAAACCCATCCCTAGCAATTTTTTAACTTCTATGCTATACGGCATATATATTGCCGTAAATGACTGATTTTGAAAAATCTCTGTATCTTTCGAAATATCATAGAGAACCCGGGGCTACCGCAGCTAGGTATACACGAGGATGTAGCCTATCGATTTGTTCAAAAAACCCATTGATATGGTGAGTTTCCACGTCTCCATGGACTTTGAAAGTCAGGTTCCGGTACGGCAAAATAGAGGTCGTAACGCATATCAGGAAATATAGATACGGGCAGTATTTGTCTCGTACCGCACGAGCCGTAGGTTTAGGATCCAATGCTGCCGCAGCGAATGTGTTAAGCATGATTGTCGTCAACTTCGCAAGAATATTCTTCGAATTAAAAAAAAAACATAACTTAAAATGAAAAGTAGTAATTTTGAAATTAAACCACACTCATATACTCACATCACTGAGATTAACGCGCGATTGTTTTGATTTAATGAAATACGCCATAAGGACGCCAATCAAGTAAATAGTGGCGCGGTGCGTCGGCAGGATGTAGGAGTAACGAGCTGCATCCAACAATTTCTGAACTCTGAAAAAAAAGGAAATTCTTACTAATTAAATGGGAAAGAGTATTTGTTTATTGGTTTGTGTATTGCTTTTGGGGTATTGTTTTTGTTTACTAGATGATGCTCGCGACTTCGTCCGAGTGGATTAAATTCGTTTGATTCCCGCGGGAACTCTTTAATTTTCCGGGATAAAAATTAGCTTATGTCATTCCCTCGACACAGTCTATCCCTGTACCAATTGTCATCAAAATCGGAAAAAAGCCGATATAGCGTAGCAGACAGACAGACACACAGAACGTGTCTAGGCTGTTTACAAAAATACGATATACCTGAATGAATACCGGAAGGTCATACACCTTGTACACGGGAAACCGCTCAAAGCATAACACGTCAAAGACGAAGTTATGGTAAACTAGATGATTCCCGCGACCTCGTCCGCGTGGATTAATGTTTTTTATTCCCGCGGGAACTCTTCAATTTTCCTGAATAAAAAGTAACCTTTGTCCTTCCCCGGGACTTATACTACCTCTATAGCAAATTTCATCAAAATCGGTTGAACTGCAGATGGGCCGTGAAAGCGTAGCAGACAGTCAGACAGACACACTTTCGCATCCATACTAATATTATAAATGCGAAAGTGTGTCTGTTTGTCTGTCTGCTACGCTTTCACGGCGCATCTGTTCAACCGATCTTGATGAAATTTGGTACAGGGATAGGTTGTAATCCCGGGGAAGGACATAGGCTACTTTTTATCCTGAAAAATTGAAGAGTTCTCGCGGGAATAAAAAAAATTTATCTCTTCAACCGATTATGATGAAATTTTGTACAGGGATAGGTTGTATCCCGGGAAAGGACATAGGCTACTTTTTATCCCGGAAAATTCAAGAGTTCCCGCGGGAATAAAAAAAAACATAATCCACGCGGACGAAGTCGCGGGAATCATCTAGTTTATCATATTACTATGGATATGGATTACTACGTTTATAGATCATAAACAAGGCGAATCCGCTTGACAAACAATTACGATTGCGATTTCCTTACACAATCGGGGGGATGATGTTCCTAACTGATATCAAAATTTAAATTTTATTTTTATAATTTAAAGGTAAAATATAGCAACTATACAAACAAAAACAAATAGAATCAGTTGGTTATTCCATTTCGAGGGGATTCAATGTAAAAAAAAATAGTTTTCGTGTAGATTTTAGGAGGTCGCGGTCGTCGTTCCGAAGGGAAAAATATTCTAACTTGGTCGAGGGTTCTTTTAGGTTTTTGTTTGGATTTCACCATTTCAGCCTCGTGCTTTTTGAACATTTTCAACTTTGTAAAAGGCAACTTAAAACCGAATGCAAATACGAGTACTAGAATATTTGTGTGATATTTGACCGAGCAAAGCGAAGGTCTCTGAGTCTACTTGAGTGAATTTGCACTTGTCCGTCCGTCCGTCCGTCCGTCCGTCTGTCAGAGCCTTGTAACTTCTAAATTACTGAACATAATTACTTCAAATTTAAATATTATACATAAATTAACCGATGGCCTCCAGCCGAATATGGCTTAAATAGTAATAAAAATCTTTATTTCAGGGGGGCTCTCATAGAAGCGAACATGAAGAAAAAATATTTTTATAGGGGTACATAGGTTTGCGGTATATCATTTTAAAGATAATTAGGAATAGATTTCAAAAATATATTTTTTTAAATTTCCCCTAAAATTGAGAAAATGGGGGGTTCTCAAAGTGGAGATTTTCTAACGTCCAAAGTTGACCTCAGAACTCTAAATTTACTGAAATGCTGAGCCTGAAACTTGATCAATTATTTGACTTATATCCTGTACTTGAATAACAAATACTAAAATTAGATAAATATTATATGAAAACGAAATTATTTAATTTTTAATGAGCCTTAGTATTTACAACAGAACTTCACAATGATGTCAATAGATGGCGCCGCGAGGTCTCAGTCCGGGGCGAACCACTAGTTTAACTTATAATTGAGTTGCACAATTTTTCAATTACCTATACAATATTAGTGGGTAATGCGGTAATAGCCGTGGTTCGGGTTTTGCTTTAGATCACTGAGCAATGAGCATGTACCTACCTCTGACTTTTCGGAGATTTGTTTTAATGGCGAAGGCGTTTTCCTTCGCCGTTTATTTGATAATGTCAGCGGCTTCGTCCGCCCTACAGCCCATTAACGTCCCACTGCTGGGCACAGGCCTCCTCTTTCATAGGAGAGAGGGAATTAGAGCTTTGACCCACCACGCTGCTTCAGTGCGGGCTGGCGGGCTTTAACGACTATTATCATGTTAGTGATAATAACCGGGACCGACGGCTTAACGTGCTCTCCGAGGCACGGGGGTGAAACACCGCCAACTTCCTAACTCCGGGCTAGTGCTGAGGATTTCTAGTCAGAAAAACCCAACACTTATTATGGCCCGACCCGGGACTCGAACCCGGGACCTCGTCAGCCGCAGTCAAACATGCTAACCACTAGACCAACGAGGCAGTTTCCAAGCTAACTAGTAGCTTATTTCCTTCCTCAGGATGTATCCTACCATTATAACAAATGTCATCAAAATCGGTTGAAAAAACGGACCGTTAAAGCGTAGCAGACAGACATACACACTTATAATATAAGTATGGATAAAACTAAATCTATTGTTTTGTTTGGATTGTTTTGGTAGTACGAGTCTGTTATCTGTATGTCCCAAACGATTACATTGTTTGTCCTGTATTGTATAATACGATTTAGGATTTAGCGTATTACTTATACGATGTTTGCCGTCCATGTTGACCGGGACCAACGACTCTGTGAGGATAATATTTGTTGTTACTATAAATATTGTTATCCTTTATTCATTACTAGCTGATGCCCGCGACTTCGTCCGCGTGGACCAAGTTTTTTCGATTCCCGCGGGAAATCTTGAATTTTCCGGGATAAAAAGCCTATGTCCTTCCCCGGGATACAACCTACCCCTGTACCAAATTTCTTTAAAATCGGTTGAACAGATGGGCCGTGAAAGCGTAGCAGACAGACAGACAGACATACAGACACACTTTCGCATTTATAATATTAAGTATGGATGGATTAATAATAATACATATTATCTTATGTACGTAAAATTTACATTTTTCATGTAACATTACACAATTTTTCTGAAAAATATTAGTTTAAATATCTTGTACGGAATAATACCGGATAGCGAGATTTAATAACGAGCAGCGCCATCTATTTTTGAATTTAGAACTAAACAAACAAATTGTTGAAACAAGCAACAAGTCACAGGGACCATCTGGATCCTGGTGGCGCAAGACCGCGGCGTGTGGAAGTTAGGACTTTCTTAGTAGGAGTTAGGACTAGCAGTGGACGTCTACCGATCGACGACCAGTATATTTCATCCCTAACTCAGAGGCTATCAAAAATGAAAGCCACTGACGTATATTTTTTATACATTGAAGGTTTGCTATCAATTAATGAAATCCATTTTTCACAGTAAACCTTCAATGGATAAATAATATGTATATGTCAATGGCTTTCATTTTTTGTTAGCCACTGAGTTATAGAATTGATGCTGATCGAAGCCAGCTTCGGGTCAGCTGGAGGGATTATAATATTATCATCAAAATATAATACTCACGAGATTCCATAATACACGAACATGCTGATGTCGTACCAGTATATCGCGAGATATCTCAGAACGGTAGAAGCTGTGGCCACACCCAGTATGAGAGCCAGACCCAGGGTCCTGAACTTCCATAGAATCAACATGAGCGGAAGGGTGGCCACGTAGAGCTGCATGTCCATGCCGATTTGGTGCGTGTGGGTTAGACACTGAAAAAGGAGAGAATGATTGAGTAATGTTGGCGCAAGAATTTAATGCAACTGGAGTCTGAGTTTTGTTATGATCTCAATACAGAGATGTTTTTAATAAATAATCGACCATGTACTTCCACTTATGTGGTGTGGTGGAACTGATATTGATACGTTGATTACTCAAAACTGTAATGGATAACTTAAAGAGTAAAATTACGTAACAGATATTAAAAATTTTATACATTTCAAGAATTTCGAATTCAAGCCCGTATATCTATAAAGATCTAAAAAAATATTTTGGTCTTTCATCACGAAACTTCAATTAAGATAATAAATAATTAAGATTATAATAATGAGTTTAAATACATATATGAATAAATAATTATGCACCTATTTTAAAACTAAGTATATATTAAAGTATAATTTTTAACGCTGAAACCTTAGAATAACAAGGCTGAAACCTATTCTATAGCGTAAAGATAACGCCGAGAATTTTACCGAACAGACAATAAATAATCTCCTAAAATAACGTGAAGTGAAATATTTAGGGTGAAGGGGTAAGGTTGGCTTGACCCAGAAAATACCCTGAGAGGCGGACCCGATACCTTTTGTTAAGACTCGCTCCCTGACTTGCTGTATTTACTGAATATTATTATTTTGATCCCGTGCTTAGGGCATTATGAAACAAAATCTTATTATCTTTTTTTTCATGGTAGACTTGACTGATTAAAATCACGACTGAATTAATGATGAAGTCAGTATTGAAACTACTTTGAAACACTCAACTAGAAGTGATGACGAAGATTTTCATGGGATAGTCGCCCACTTATGTGATCTGTGGCTTTGTTATATCTTTTTGGGTGTTTAGTACATGTAAAAAGTCGAATAGGTAGAGCTGAATGACGGGACAATGCAATGGAATATCAATGGAGAGAATCTTCTTGCGGTGAAGCCTGGTTAGTCAGTCAACCAGTTAAAAGCCAATTAAAGATCTTGATTTAGAACTTTTATTTTACTTTTAAAATTTTATCTCTTATCTCACGACTATAGTGCCAGATGATATTAAACGTCCCATGTTTTTTTTAAATTCCACTTCAAATTAATCTTAAAATGTGGGCTTGAAATTTCAAATGCAGACTCTAAACTAAACTAAAATGACAACATTAAATATATTGCTAAAGAATCGTTTGAAAGGCCAAAACTAGATTTAGAGCTGTCATTTTAGTTAATCAACCGACTTCAAAAAAAGGAGAAAGTTCTCAATTCGACTGTTTTTTTTTTTTAATGTTTGTTACATCAGAACTTTTGACTGGGTGGACCGATTTGGATGACTCTTTTTTTATTTGAAAGGGCATACTTCCCATGTGGTCCCATATAAGTTATATCGAAATCGGTTGAGCGGTTTTTAAAATATCAACAATAAAATAAGTACTTTGTATAGCGTGTGCTTGTTGTTGTAAAGTTGGCGCGGGAGTTTGAAGTCGGTTGTTTAAAAAGAATTTTTTATATTAAATTATTTTAGAGATTGTATTATACAGAATTGGGCCACGCCTATTTAAAAATTTAAGCTCAGAAAAGTGAACCCTATATGGTTCACTTCAGGTTAGATGACAGCATTAATTACTGAGAGCGACAGTTTACGGTTTAACTAACCCACATCCATTCATCTCGCACCAGTAATTGGGTCGCGGTGACATGCTGACAGAACACAATGATCTCCAAGTGCGAACCCCGCAAATCTCTGCACTTCGCAACGTATCATATTAATATCGTCATTACATTAAAATGCATATAATTGTAACATATCACTGTACTGTCTGTCTGTTTGCGGCACATTTTGAGGGTACTCATACGCTGGTTAGCTACTCGAAAACTTCTTAATACGTTATAGTCCAATACTTACCGAAATCCCGCCCATCGCGCTTGGCCTAGGGCCAAGGCAATCTTTAGAGAAGGCTAGAGCGCTTAGTCCAAAGACGAAACATTTTGCGTAAATAATTTTCAGGCCATTCTAGAAGTACCTAAATTCCTAGTTAAAAACCGTAATACCTGTAGGGGTAAGCTACAAGTATTTTAATGTTTAAGCAGTATATGTAATAGCCTAAAGATGTAACAAGGCAGGCGCAGTTGTAGTCGTTTACTGGAGACTGGTGGTTGCAGTAATAAACAATCATTAAACTTTACCGTGTCTATCTAAAGTCACCCCACACCCCATATCACCATTTTGGCAATTCGGCTTTGGACTAGATATTTAGACACTTGATAGGCCTGAAAACTAATTTGGTCTAACAAACGTTTTGACTTTGGACCAAGCGTTCTGGGCCATTTGAATCAGCTGGATTTTATACAAGCAAGCTTCTAAGCCAATGACAAGACCCCTTGTTCATTAATATTAAGAGAAAAGATCATTAACTTTATTCATACAAGTGAAGCCACATGTTTAAACTAGTATTTAACAACTGGGTGACATAGATGTAACGCGCGTCAGATTATATAACCTCATGGGAACTGTTAATAATGAGTGTATTGTTCAATCGAATGTAATCTTCGATATTATATGGTGTTCTTGTACTTGGATGAATTTTCTGTTTTCTGTTCAAGCCTTTTATGAAATAAAGTTGTCCATGCCTCAAGCCTTAATATATCTAAAGCCTTAATAGAATAAGTAAGAAATTAGTAAAAACGCTCGAAAGGTCTTCTTGCATTGTTGTTTGTTTTGTACAAGAACAGAATAAATATATTAATTACTAGATGATTCCCGCGACTTCGTCCGCGTGGATTAATCCTTCCCCGGGATACAACCTATCCCTGTACCAAATTTCATCAAAATCGGTTGAACAGATGGGCCGTGAAAGCGTAGCAGACAGACAGACAGACAGACAGACATACACACAGACAGACAGACGGACAGACACACTTTCGCATTTATAATATTAAAGTATGGATTTGATGTTTTCCCGACAGAATTTCGGTCACGGGAGCCAATCACCACAAAGATTAGCCATCTACACGGGAGATATCATGTCGTACAAGTTCTTATGTGAGTTAACATAGTATGCACTCTCTATTTCCTTGCTCTCATAGCCCATGGAAAATCCGACACGGCGTCAGCTTTACGTACTCTCTAAGATACGGGGTTGAAACACCGCCTACTAATCTTGTGCTGCCTGAATTCAACAGTTACAACATTCATTTGATATCGTCTGTCTACAACCTACGTAGTGGCGTTCTGCCAACGCTGCACATTCCATTCCAACGTCATTCCAGCACCTAAGGACCCCAAAGTTTGAAGGTCCGTCAAACTATGACTTTACTTCGATTCTTTTTATAATCTCTCTCTCTGTGCCGTATTCCTCGTTGCCGAGGGTCGTGACCCGTTTCCATTAATTACAAAATGACAGGGGTTTTCTTGAGACAATAATGCGGTGGGTTTCCACGTCCTTACGCATACGACTCAACTAATAGTGTTTAAACTGTTAGGTTTTTAACGATTATTATTATCAGATATTAATGATAATAACCGGGACGACGGCTTAATGAAATGAAATGAAAATATACTTTTCATCCCACTATCTCGGAAAGAGTATTTTTAATCTTCGATATCTGAATGCAAAAGCCGTTATTATCCTCTTGAGGAGTAAATTGAATTTAGAACATCGTGTGCACGTTAGTAAATATCACTCGTCTATGAAGTTTGTAAATTCAAAACATCATTAAAACCTATTTACTTCTACCTATATGGTGCCGAATTTCCATACAACCGTTTTTAATTTGTTAAAAACTCACACTCGTAACCTTCTTGGTATACTTTTTTAATTTGCTTTGCGCGCACCATTTTCTTTCACGTCATGTCATTTCCTCGCTGAGGTGGGATGAAAAGTTACGTGTTGCACTCGAGTGAAAAGATTTTTCACCTCGTGCTCTTTTGATTCCCTCGCTGACGCTCAGGATTCTAATTTCACTCTTGTATAACAAATAACTAATATTGTACACCATACATAAAACACATTTAGACAAATAGAAGAAATTATGAAAAACAAACGTGGCTTAACGTGTTCTCCGAGGCACGGAGGAAACGAAAAGGCCAACCTTTGTGAAATAAGGTCACCCATCCAGTTTCCGACTTGGGTTAACGTTGCTTATCAATCGCAATCGACTAATATACGTTGTCACAACTAGGCCACTCGTCCCTTTTTTATAATATTTATAAATAAACTCTGGAGATAACTTTAATAATAACTTTTTAACTTTAATAACTTTTTCTGGAATGGAGATGCGTACCGGCAAAGGCAGTGTAGGACGACCTCCAGCTCGCTGGTCCGATGATCTAATGAAGGTGGCGGGGAGCGGGTGGATGAGGAAGGCAGAGGACCGTGTTTGGTGGCGCGCTCTCGAAAAGGCCTGTTCAGCAGTGGATGCATACAGGCTGATGGATGGATGGATGTATGGATGATACATAAACTCACCATTTCCTCAAAGCCAAAGTAGTTGTGTATGAAAAGGAAGCTCTTCCACATGTTCTTCTCACAAACTCGGCTGTGCTCCTCCACTACTAGGTTCCACTGGGGTCCGTTGTTCACATCCGGGAGTATGTAGGTGCAGAACAGCATTATACTCAGGAACAGCGGGAACAGTCTGCATAATGCAGTAAAAGTATCGTTGACATTTCACAATTGACTTGAAACTTTTATAGTACCACTGGCAGACTTGGGGTTTTATAGATTTATTTTTTTGTACTAGTTTTTTGATGATCGTGACTTCTTTCGCTTTAAGATTATGTTTTTTTAATTCTTGGCGGAACTCCTTAAATTTCATTTCTTTTAAAAATGTCCTTCCCCGGGTTTTAACCTACCTCTTTACCAAATTTCATGAAAATCGGTTGAAAAGATCGGTTAAAGCGTAGCAGACAGACAGACACACTTTCGCATTTATTATAATACTAGATGATTCCCGCGACTTCGTCCGCCTGGATTTATGTTTTTTAATTCCCGAGTGAACTCTTCAATTTCCCGGGATAAAAAGTAGCCTATGTCCTTCCCTGGGATGTAAGCTATCTCTGTACCAAATTTCATCAAAATCGGTTGAGTAGTTGGGCCGTGAAAGCGTAGCAGACAGACAGACAGACACACTTTCGCATTTATAATATCAGTATGGATAGTATGGATTATGGATGTCGTCTTTTTTAATTCTAGTTTCATATTCATCGTCATCATTTCCACCCATTACCGGAACTAGTGAACACGTGTCTCCTCCTAAAGTTAGTCACTGTCCACCACCCTGACCAAGTGTGGATTGACAGACATCACAAACATAACGGAGAACTCTCTCTCATGCAGGTTTTCTCACAATATTTTGTGTTGTTGCTATCTTATACTGAAGTAGATTAATAATTTGGCACCTAAGCTAAATTGGTAAGATGAAAGGAAATTAAAAAAATGCAATCTTACAATAGAGTAGTTGTAACTTGAACAATAATACAATACCACAGTATATAATAATATATACTGTGGTATTGTATTATTGTTATTGTAGCAAAGTACCATTATATTATAATGGTACTTTGCTACAATTACAAATAATTCACCAAGCTATACCTATGAATAAAATTAATGTTTAAACGGATAATATAAATCAGCATTTGCGCATAATACTAATAAAGTAGACGGTAAACTTATTACCGTAGTTATATTAGTTACCTACTAGCTGATGCTCGCGACTTCGTACGCGTGGTTTAAGTTTTTTCGCGGGAACTCCTTAATTTTCCGGGATAAAAAGTAGCCTATGTCACTCTCCAGGTCCTCAACTATACCCATGCCAAAAATCACGTCGAGCCGTTGCTCTGTTGCGGCGTGATTGAAGGACAAACCAACAAACAAACACACTTTCGCATTTATATTAGTATGATTAGATGATCCCGTGGCTTCGTCCGCGTTGATTAAAATTTATTTATTTCCCCGGGAGCACTTAAATTTTCCGAAATAAAAAGTAGCCTATGTTCTCCCCTGGGGTCCAACCTAAATCTATACCAAATTTCATCAAAATCTGTTGAATGGGTGAGACGTTAAATCGTAGCAGAGAGACAAACGTACAGACAGAAACACTTTCGCATTTATAATATTAGTATGGATAAAGTATGAATAAGGATTATTATTGATGATACTTGATTACCAGTTGAAGTATTTTTAAGTTTTCATTTTAGGTTTTTATAATCTTCTGGTCTTTTGTGTTTTTTGTTGTGTGCAGCAATAAGGATTCTTACTTTTAATTTGTATGGAGTGATATCACAGTATGACATAAGTGGTAAATCGGGTGGGATAACCAATCTTGAGTATTGTTTTGATTTGGCAAAATTTTAGGTTTTGCTATTTTAACGTGACAAATATTCAGTCCGCCCGCCCACTTATACCGAGGTGGTAAGAGGCTTCTTAAATCTTAAGTGCGAACATTATTATACCTATTTGAAGTCTATCTTTTGTTGGTCCCTAACCGCAGCGAAATGACTCACTTGTACCTGAAGGTTTTGTATTCGATTTCGTGCTTGATAAGTTCAAATAGATTTTTTTAAGCTCGGGATGCTTGTAGTGTGAACTTTGCTTGTGCTATAGGTATGGGTACGAAGACAGACAGCGTAAAATGGAATAAGATGTGGTAGCTGCTCTTTCTAGATTTATAAGGTTTTCATTGGTGTTCTAAGGTGCTGAAAATATGGTGAGATACCGTGAAAGGCGCTAGGCCAGGGCCAGGCGGCGCGAGATCGCAGTGTTTGAGAATTCCTAGAGTAATATCAGTCCATACCAAAGACAATATATAAACCAATATAGACTGTTCACTTCATACATTCAATCAAAGCTCGCTAAATGCGCATTAAAGTCGCCGGTACCTTGTAGTTCTTCGCACAATCTGAGATGGCGTCACTGTGCAAGCTGTTTGTTAAAATTAGTTGAATGTAAATTTGCTATTTGCTTAAGTGGTTTTATCAAATTTTTGTATTTTGATAATTTTATATAAATAATTAATACAAATTGAACCAAGAAAATACGATATTTCACCGATTTTACTATAATCATATAAAGAGCGAGCCTGGTAGCGCCATCTAACGATAGTATTAACCTAGAATTTTTTTTTATAAGGGAGTTAGCAATCTATACTTGGTATTATTATTAATCTACGGTCCATACTGATATTATAAATGCGAAAGTGTGTCTGTCTGTCTGTTTCGCTTTCACGACCCATCTTTTGAACCTATTTTGATGTTTGGGATAGAGATACGTTGCACCCCACGGAAGGACATCTACTTTTTATCCCGGAAAGGCGTTCCCGCGGGACGAAGTTGCGGGCATCATCTAGTATCCTATAAAAGGGGCGTACTAGTTATCCAATAAATTACGAGTAAATCGGGTAAAGCAGGTAAAGCCCGTGAAATCTATGCTCAAAATGTTTTTGCCCTCGATAATGTAGGTAGTACTAGTCTGTAGTATAATTAGTCTGTGCACCGACCTATATCAAATAAGTGTAATTAATCGTCATTAGAACGTATAGATTAGAAAAAACTTAGGAACACGTGCGTATTTCACAAATTGGGATTACCTAATGACTTCAACGATGATTCATTAGATTTACTTGATTACTATTTAATTAGATATTAATAAACAATTATGTAGGTACATTACCCAGGCCATATGAAATTAATTGAAAATGTTATTTTTGTGTATCGTTGACCTATGACATCATAATATGTAACGTCTCAACTATAATTTTAACGAACTTAGCAAATTAGCTAAAAGTAGCCTAGTTGGGTTTTAGCATACCGAATTGGGTATTCGAAGACTAGTCAAATCAGCAATTTTTTTCCAAACGTCAAAACGCGTGCTTAAGGGATTTTGCATGAAATTCTGAATTGTGTCGTCATCGACAAAGTTCGACGCACTTTTTTACTTTAATCGATAGTTTAAATTTTTTATTCAATATTAAAATAACAGGGGACGTGGATATTACGCCTTTTGGGACGCAAAATCTAACATTACGGAGTTATACGTTAAATTAAACATCACTTGAGAGTTCTCCAGAATGTTCTCAAAGGCGTGAGAAGTCTACCAATGCGCACTTGGCCAGCGTGGTGGAATATGGCCAAACCCTTTCCGTTCTGAGAGGAGATTAGAGCTAAGCTGTAGTGAGCCGAGCATGGGTTGATACGATGATGATGTTTTTTTTAATCCAATACAAGTTAGCCCTTGTCTGCGATCTCACCTGATGGTAAGTGATGATGCAGTCTAAGTTGGTAGCGGGCTTACCTGTTAGAGGCATGGCAGTTACATTTAACCCATACCCCCATTCGGTTTCTAGACGGCATCGTACCGGAAAGCTGAACCGCTTGGCGGCACATCTATGGTGATGAACTAACCTGAACCACCTAGCCAGCAGTCTGTTCTTCACGTCGATGGTGCCTTTCCTCTCCAACTCCTGAAGCAGGTTGTGTGCGTTCAGAAACCCGCTGAGGTAGAGAAAGCTGTCCGTGTATACTATAGCTGAGCGGCCAACCACAGCCCATGGCATCCCGAATACCTGCGGAGGGTTTTATGAGTTAGTTAGGTGAACCCACCACTACCACCACTATTGCCCATTAAAGTCCCACTGCTGGGCACAGGTCTCCACTCTCATAGAAGAGAAGGAGTTAGAAGGGAATTAGAGCTTAGACCCGCCACACTGCTCCAATGCGGGTTGGCGGGCTTTAACGACTATTATCATGTTGGTGATAATAACCGGGACCGACGGCTGAACGTGCTCTCCGAGGCACCGGGGTGAAACACCGCCAACCTAACTCCGGGCTAGTACTGAGAATTTTTAGTCAGAGAAACCCAGTACTTTATGGCCTGACCCGGGACTCGAACCCAGAACCTCGTCGGCTGCAGTCGAACATGCCAACTAGACCAACGAGGCTGTCTAAAAGGCAGGTAAAATAAGTAGAAAAAGTCTGATCTAAGGCTTCCTGCATATGAAGGCGGCCGCCGTACCTGAAGCTAGTGTAAACAAATAAATCGCACCGTACCGTACCGTGTAGTTAACCGCATAGTTGTGTACATGTCACCGTAAGATTATAAAAATCGTAAGATTATAATCTAACGCTTTTTTTTCGATAGATTGTAAACAGTCGAAAGATTGTGAACCGTTCAATGTTTTAAGTGTCAATTTTTAAATATTCATTGTATTTACGTTTTCTTGTCTCTTTCTTGTAGGTTAGGTTAGGGTTCGACATAAATAATCAATTAGTGCCCGGCCTGCTAAGGATTAATAAACCTAACAGATTACAATCTATCGAAAAATAATCCGTTATATTGTAATCATTCGACAGTTTACAATTTCGCGAGTTAGATTATAACCTAACGGTTTTTACAATCTTACGGTGACATACATATACTATTTCCACGTAATGAAATCTCGGCACCGACGCGTCAGCGGTGCGGCGCAGCGCCGACTAGTCCCATATACGATTTTGATATGTACCTTTACGCTAGTTTCAGGACCGGTGCTGGTGTTGCTCCGGCCTTATGTAAAAGCCTAAGGGTCTAGACAGACGGACTTTATGTTTTATTTAAATAAAATTGCAGTTTCGAAGCAGTTTTTCAGCAGTTGACTTAACCGCAACTGCATTTCAACTGCAACAGAACTGTACAGCAGCTTGTTTAGAACTGCACACCGAATGCAAGCGGACTGCGCAGTCGGTTTGCAGTTTGGATGCAATTATGCCAACCGCACAATAACTGCTTCGAAACTGCAATTTTGCAGTCCCTTAGAGTACGATGGATTATAATCCGTTAATATCTCAGAACTTGTATTATCCTCAGATAATTGACTGATAGTTTAGTCGGTAACTTAAGTTTGCTTGTTAATTGGTCTGATCTTCACAGGTGAAATGCAAAAGTCAGTCTAGATGGACTCAAAGAAGGGTGTCTTAGGCTTTTAGGCTATCAATAGATCTGTTTTTCTTTGACTTCAATTTTGAAGTCTTTAGTATTAAGTTCTCAGATTTAAGACAGAGTTAAAATGAGAAAGGTTTCAAAAAGTCAAGTAAATAATGCTCCGGTGCCATACGCCTAAAACTTAAAACCACATTGGGGCTGATTCTGTAGTGCACTATCTCTAAACTAAAATTAGAGCATTACAAATATTGCTAACCCTTTCATAATACTTTCTACGGAAAGGGACAGAACTACATTTAAAGCTGCCATTTTAGTTTAGTTTAGAGATTGTGTTATACAGAATCAGCCCCATTGTTTCACTATTGTTGACTTTCGTATTCATCAATCGTATTTTAGAATTATAATCCTTATTAATCCTTATCATGTCAAGGTGCGTGACATCAAACTGCCATTATGAGTAATATTGCTTAAGTATTGCTTTAAGCGTTGGCAGTAAGGCCCCAGGAAGTGTGCAAGATTATTACAGACAGTTAAAAACCCGATGACATTTATCTAAACTATCATACAGGTATTTTAAGATGACCTATCATTTTATAACAAACGTTTGGCAAAAAATGAGTTAAAAAATCATCCTTAAATACGGACAACTGGTTCTATAAACTATTAATTTGACAATCATTTATTATTGATAGATTTTTTTTAAAATTTTTAATGCAATACATTAAAGTTTGAGAAACAAATTATTTCCTGGTAAAAATAATAAAAAACGATTCATATTATTAGGTCAACAATACGTAATACTCAAATAGGAAATTATATGTTATCATTGTAATACAACACTAGAGTTTTAACGTGAGTTAAGGAGAGTCAACGCTAATCTATCAGGAATGTAGAAAATGTTTCCTCGCAAATTAGTGACAAGGACTATACAAGTCTCGGGCGAAATAGCAATTCACGGCCTCGATTACTGAAAAAGGCCTCGGCTGGTGCCTTGTCCTTCCAATAGCCGTGAATTGCTTTATTTGAAGCTTGGACAGTAGTATTAGGTACATTAAAGGTAGATCTGTGACCAAAACTGAAACACCACACGCCGACTCAACGTAGTCTTCTCTGCCCTACCCCTAGAATGATTTTGTAAAGCGCCAAGCCGGAAGCGAGTCTTCTGGCGTGGTTAGTCCATCTATTTTTAATCTATATATAATATTTCTGTGCGACGCAATATTTGTGGTCGACATTTAGAAAATCGCGAATTTGACAAAGTTCAAAGTTCGAGTTATGTGGTGGTGATTCAGATTTGAGTATTAATTATAAAAATACTGATCTTTTTAAAATTATATGTTTGCGAAATAGTTACAATGTCTGTCACCTGAATAGTTTCTGAAACGTTTTTGTAAAACATTAGTGAACTTTATTATAACCACGTACCTGCCATTAAAAAATTAGTATTTTCTACCTCCTTTGGTACTCTCTCAAACTCAAATGCCGATCAAAACAGGTCAAGGTGGTTTCCAACAAGCCGCTAATAGCCGGAAATACTATTCCTAAATACAGGAAGCGCTTGAGATGGAGGTGTGGTTAAAGTTCCGATTTGCTTCGCGTGGGGCGTTTTGTATTTGTGCGACTGGTAACTAGTTCTAGGCGACATTTAAATACATACAGACTACAAAGTTAATATTCTGTAACTAATATTTAATAGTACTTACGTCTAGTTTAAAAAACTGCGGGTTATAAATAAAAACAATGCATCTCTAAGTCGAGTCGTATGCAGAAGAACGTGGGAACCCATCGCTTTATTATCCCAAGAAAACTCCTACCACTATTTGATTAATAAAAAGTGATCACAACCCTCAGCAATTAGGAATACGACGCAAAGAGGGAGAGGCCAAAGAGAAAAACTGATAAACTTACCTCAGAAAAGCTTGTTTTATTCACGTAAGGATTATGTGCCATCGCCATAGACTTGTGCGCAAGGAGCAAAGCGAAAGCGTTCAGCCCCCTGAACGCATCGACTCCCTTCACCCTTGTCGGAGAGTCTGACAAGTCGAAGACTCTCCTCAAATTGCGTTTCAAAGAAAACGCGTTGAGAAGTTTCTCGAAGTTTGTTCCGCCTTCTTTCCCGTCGTCCAGCATTGTCCCCAAACTCAACAATAGGATGATTGCCAGAAAAAAAGTACTGAAACAGAAATAAGGCGGCTTTAAAAGATTCTCGCTCCAAATAACTTCGATAAGGTTGTTGTCTATTATACGAATTGATTGATTAAGGATTTAAATATTGTAAGTATTTATTAAATACCTGTACATAATTATTAAAGCACATCAGCATTGACGAAATATGTTTCGACTATTTTTGGACTGTCATCACAATTGTACAATGTGTCTAGCAAATAAACGATTGATTGATTGGTAGATAGATTTTTGAATAAATACTTACAACGAGAAATTTAGATTCAACAATCTGAAACAGAGGTTATTTTTGGGGTTCCGTACCAAAATCTTAGAAAATGAAACCTTATCTGTCACCATTTTGACGATTACCGCAGTGGTAAGCCGTGGGGTCTTAAAAGTGGGAGGTCCCGGGTTCGATCCCCGGCAAAGTCAATTTGGGATTTTTTTTTAATGAATTTTTTTCTAGTCTGGTCTGGTGGTAGATTTCGATTGGCAGCGTCATACAATGCCGTGTAGAAACTGACTAGGAGTATGGATTTATATTATTACTGCATCATCACTTACCACCTGGCGATATCGCAATTAAGGGCCTACTTGTGTATTAAAAAAATAGTGATTATTAGTAATAATTACTAATTGTAAAACTATAACTTACATAGCCAAAGTTTTCCCAAAAGAATATGGTCGTTTGACGTCCTTGACAGTGCACATGGTGTTTTGGACTCTCACTGAAATGTCGAGAGCAGATAACTTAAAGGATAGCTCGTCTTCCAAATCAAAGCTGCTGCAGGAACTTGGTATGCACACGCCCCATAAAATACTTGAATATCTTGGAAGTCGGTGGCCCATCTGAAAGAAATTGGCAAATTTAAATATTGGTCTGAAAAAAATTTAACCCATGTCCTATACGAAGATTGCATGGATTGCAGTATCTGATACAGGACAATGAAAATATCTAACCACTCGAGCGCTCGAGAGCTCAATGGGTCTCTCTGGTCCTGCCACATTCATTACTGAAGAGAATGATGAAAAAGAAAATACCATTATGCTCAGCGTTTGGAGGAATCGCAGACCATACAACCAACAGGTTTACTACTCGGTGGGAGGAATATATACAACCGCGTAAATAAAAAGGTACTCTGTGATATACAGCCTGTTGAAGTTCTAAAAATCCAACTATTTATGATTAAAAGATTACACAGATTATTACAGATTTAAAACCTCGATAAATACTAATAAACTAATGGCAAATCTCAATTCTGTTTTTACGATTGACTAAATGCCAGTTAAAATTAATAACTACCTATAAAATAAACTACCATCTAAATTAACGAATTAAAAAAATACTTTTTTAATTATTGTAAATCTTTGTTGTAAATATTCATGTTGAATCTAGATTCTTTGAACTTTATGCTAACTTCATGTAGATTTTTGTCATAAAATATAAGACAGAGGGTTAGATCAGGCTAACATCAGATTTATTATATTTACTACTGTTAGGTATAATTATACTATCTATCATTAACTACAATTATGACATTAAATTACTATAAATACCTAGAATGTATTAACCTTTGCAGAGCAAATTGGCAGACTATCAAGGATAAGAAACCTTTTTTAAAATATCAACTAAATGTTCTATAGTTAAAATTGAAATCTTAGTATTATCGTAATACCGAAACAGGAGGTATAGCAATTGCATTGTCAGTGGAAGCCCTCCAGTAAACAGCTGCATTCGGCCGCCCGTCTTGGTCAAGGGCCATTGTATTACACAATAAGAATTGTGATTGAAAATGAAGTCAGAGACCAAATAAGCTGACAATGTGGACGGTTGAGCTCCTCCATGGAATATAAACGAATCGTCGGACCTTGGAATTTGCGTGATCAAGATCCAGATGATATGAGCACGGGTAGCTTGCGGCTTTTTCAATTTGTCTTGTATTTTTTTTTGCTGATCCTTACAAAGTTAGTTGTATTACAGCTTCATCTATTTCAGCTTCCCGTGGTGGTAGGCAGCTTAAATGATCACCACCTGGGTGCCTGGTTTTCCTCCACCACTCATTATTACAGGTCTTTTCTGCCACGTTATCTGCTAATTATTGAACCAGCTTACATTTGTTGTGTTCACTCAAAACTATATATATATATATCATACATGCCACTCAAGCATACCTTGAAAGCCGGAAATGCACTGATGGTTCCTCCAGTATTGCAGATGTTCATGGGCGACGAGATGGTAACTGGTGACAAATAAACTAAAAGCTGCAGCAAAATGCTGATTGAGGCTGTAGGTCATTGGATAAGTTCGTCTGTTATCCTTCTAGATTAACAGGATTTAAGCTCCTTTTAGCGTAGCAAAACATCGACATAATTTGATGCCACATTGCAATAAAGCTCTTACCGTTTCTAGTGGCTCCTATAATTATTTTATTATACAACTAAAACACTCAACTCAATTGTAAATGGTAAATTGCGTGTACCTACCGCTATATGCTTTAATTTTCAGGCGTCGCGCGAGGGAGGTACCGAATATGCGCTGAGGTTAGTCACCGAGGGAGTTTTACTTACTAAAAGTCCTACATAACCGTCTTCTCAAGGATATTTCTTCTCCGCGAATAAAAAAGGCCCTCAATTTCCAGCGAGAACTAGAGACCAAGCGCAAACTTGACATCGTCAACAAGACTTCTTCCTTTTTGGAAGTCGGTTGCAAAATTTCACTATTCTGTTCGGAATCGCGATAGGGTACACGACCTCCAATGTCCGGCGAGACTTAGCATTTCACGTGGGTAATGTTACGTTAGGTTACGTGATCTGGTTAAAGACTCAAGAGGATAAACGGTCAAAAGGTCACTGACGGCGGTGGTGAGTAAGGGACCTGATTCGGTTTAACGGGGCTTTGGGCCTTTTTGGATTTCATTAGAATCTTCTGTGTATTAAGCCAATTCTTCATATTCTTCAGTTTTTTTAGGAGTACTTAGTAGGAGTAGTATGTTCGAAATGTATTTCAAGCGTGGCTTGTACAGTGTACCTACTTCTTGATTTATTTATTGTGATTTTTTATTAAATTGATTCAAATTTAATTTATGTCAGGTTACTTTAAGCATGAACAAAATGTTGAAATTCAAATGAGCGTAAAGCGCGTTTAATCATTAATGCACATCATCAGGTATTTGAGCGTATCTTGGAATTGTATGCTAATGATGCAACATAAGTCTTCCGTGAACGAGATGCGATTGACTCGAAGGAGATATAACAGGTAGCTTAGAGTCATTGTTGTGCAGTGAATAAAGAACACTTGGGAAAACATACGCGGGGGTTTGGCGAAGAAAAATTGTATACAGAAACGTGCAAAGAATTAAAATCAGCACCGACTGCACCTCACACATATGAAGCAAAGTATGAAGTTTGAGAATTTCTTATTTCTAAGATAGCTCAGCTTGCCTAATGGGAAACTGAGGCTGCAATTAATTAGGAAGATTTCGGGTACGATGTAAAACTGCCATATCTATTTTAGGTAAGCCCGCCTCAGGCAAAGTACTAACTATTACCAACGTATTATTATCTACTAGCTGATGCCCGCGACTTCGTCCGCGTGGAATAAGTTTTTTAAACTCCCACGGGAACTCCTCAATTTTAGCCTATGTCACTCTCCATGGTCCTCAACTTTACCCATGCAAAAAATCACGTCGATCCGTTGCCCGTTGCAGCGTGATTGAAGGACAAACCAACAAACCAACAAACTAATAAACCAACAAACCAACAAACAAACACACTTTTGCATTTATAATATTAGTATGATTCTGTCCTATGACTACGTACTTCATGAAGGCTCGCTTCAGGTAAGCTTGTAACTATACGTATCTTGCTATTCAGTGGAAAATAGGTAATTATTAAAAAAAAAAAAAAAAAAAAAAAAAACAATATATATTATAATAATAAAATAATAGTAAAGTAATATTAAAACGATAATAGAATGGTAGTATTGTATGGGTATGCAACTACAAGCTTACGGGGAAGTTTCCCGTCGTTACGACCGCTCGCCAAGGGTGGGTATGGCGGTGGTGTAGGAGGAATCAAGCAGTCGCAATCGCAACGTTGTCAACTGCGTGTGGTAGTGTGTGCGCGTGGGGCGATACATAAAATTAATATATTGAGCAGGTATATTTGCAATAGATCGTTTGAACGCACTGTGTTGTTGGATGCTGTCTAATGTGAGGACCCTTAGCGGACCTAGCTTTGAGAGCATTCGACGAAATCTTATCTGCCTCTGGTGGATTTATATACATATCATAACTACAACATATTTACACGTATATTACTAAAACAATTATTATCGCAGGTCGGGTCAGGCTGTGGGGCGTAACGGTGTCTCGCTTCAGCGATGCCTCAGCACGGCTGGTTCTGTCTGGATGTCTACGTGGTTGGACGTTCAGATGGAATTGGTTTGTTGTTGAATCAGTGAGCTTGCTTTCTGAGCGCAGTGCAGTTCGAGTATACTTCTACGTTCCACAAAACGTCTGACTTTACCTTGCGATCTACTTATCTAAATTACGTACGTCGTTCGCAATACTCGAACGATAACTGACCATGGTTGGAAGGACGCTGTTTATTATTGCCGAAGGTTGGATTATGCGTACGTTGCGCCTGATATCTGACTACATTTTGCACTACGCTTGATCAGCCTCGACACTTCATAGTTTCATGGATTCACAACCCATGTTACTTGTAAAAGCATAGCTTCACGACCTATGCTGCGGCACATTGGTTAAAAACCATGTTACGCACAAACGACATTCTATCACCCATGGTGGTTCCGCGCTGTATTTGGTATAACATACTATTACTGAAGGGTGCATCACGCCTGTGGCTTTGTTACGTTGCGACGAACGACCCTGCAGTGCGTCCGGTGTATCCTTGAAACCTATTACAGGTATATGTGGGAGTGCACCACTCTAAAAATGCAATTATCCAGCTATACGCTGACATAAGTGGAACGCACCACTCTAAAGTATGCTCGTACATACGTTGCGCTGGCCTTCGCGATTGATGACCAAGTGGTTAAAAGGGGGGGGGGGCTGTTGACTTTTGGTATTCTTAGAGATGTATTAGTCCATGTATTGATGTGCCTCTAGGGGTACCAAGAGAGGGAAGAAGCCTACCGTTGGTGGCGGGGAGGAGCCAGCCAGCCATCATTTATTTTTTAGAAATATAAATGATGCCATACAAAGCATCTTCCTTTTCTTTATTAAAGGTTATAAAAGGAAGGTGCTACCACTTGGGTTAGTTCGTAAATATCCCGAAGAGATTTATCTCTTCGCGATCACGTTACTTAATGCCTGTTTTAAGTTAACTGAATTACATCTAAAATCTGTATATAACTTAGTCGTTGGGTAGATTGAATTCGAGGCTTCCGAAACTCTAAAAGATCTTGGTTTGTTATGGACACAGCAATGTTGTGAGGGTCTTACTGCTAGATGTATCACGTGCCATTTTAAAGAAATATTGAATTTTATAAGTAGAGAGAGGTGTAGATGCTTAGGGACCCCGTCAGGTTGGTTACAATATGGTGCCGTGACCAGGATACTTGTTTCAAAGCAAGTATCTCATGGGTCCCGGTTAAAGTAAATAAGATAGGTTAACGTAGGCGGAAGCCTACAATATGTTGTCCGTGAAATGGAAAGAGTCAGAGGAAGCTTTCGAGTTCAAGTAGACCTAACGACACAGGAGGATGTGTGGAAGTTGGTATTAAGCAACACAAGAAGAGAGTGTGTAAACGTCTTATGGACGGGGGGTTGTGGTATCTATGTAGATGTGAGATATAACAAGTACAACTTAAAAATTGGGAGAGTGTCTGTTAAGCGTCGAAGAATAATAATTAGAGGGAATACGAGTAAGACGAGTAAACGGTTCGATTACAAAAGATTTGAAGAATGCTTACTTCCAGATACCTATTGGTGAGGAGTGTAGGAAGTATACAGCATTTGTTTTAACGGAAAGCCTATGTATACAATGTATTACCGTGAGGATTAAAAACTGCTGTGGGAAGTTATAGTCGTGCGGTTTTATAGTGAAAGCTTTGAAGGGGACTTAGTTGATCTGAACAGCTGCAGAACAATAGTTCTTTGCAGTAATTAGTAGTATTTGCGAGGTTTAAAGGTAGTTATAAAAACAGATCGTAAAGCTTTATTATTTGGAAATAACATGGAAATTGGTTAATAGTAGAGCCACACGTTGGCTATTATATTTAGAACAATTTGATTTGAAATAGAACATGTATCCAGCAAGGATAATTTGGTTGCTGATATCTTATCCTGATATCCGCCAAATTGTGATAAAATGCAAGGAGAGAAATCTATTCTGCTAGGAAGTTATTACTTAAGTAAAGTAAATAACGTGCTTAATTCAAAGCTTAAGAACTTGCCTCAATTGCAAAAGGAAGATATAGAAATGCCAAGGTGTTGTTAGTGGACATAATAACCGTTATAAAAATAGAATTCATATAAATAATGACATATTGTATTTTAGAACTAACCTGGGAGATAGATTATATTTGCAAAATGGGTAACAAGAAGAGGTTGTTAAACAAAGTTCTATAGAAATGGGTCATCCAGGTGCTTACAAAATAATTAAATATATAAAGCACAGAATGTTTCGGGGAGATTTAACAAGTAAAGTGAAGGCTTTTAGGAAAAGTCATATTTGTCAACTTGCTATAAATCAAAATATGTAGGATCTTGTCAATATAATAACAGATGACGTAGGTGAAATTGTTATGGCTATCTTATACGGACCATACCCAGCAGTATCATTCGGATTTACATACATTCTAGTAGTACAAGACTCTTTTAGTAAATTTATAAAATTATATGCATTACGGAAAACGACAACCAATAGTGTCTAACAAAATTAAAACATTTTAATTATATTATTAAAATAAAAGTTATTATGCTTGTTAGTCCTCAATTCGTTAATAGGAAATAAAAGGAAGGTCATAAGGCTCTGGGATTAAGACAACATACACCACAGTGTGGAAACCACGGCTTTATACACTGAACGAGTTAAAAGGAGTTAGGAAGATTGTTTAGAACTTATTGCCATATAAAAATCATAACATTGGGTAAGGTTTTACCTAAGAAAGAAGAATCATATAATAATGCGTAACATGATAGTATAGGTTATACACTGAATGAAGGTCTAAACGAGAAAAGCACAAAATTGAACAATTGATAGATGTTTGAATCAGGCACTAGTTAACACGAATATAGGAAATATACGTAGACAAGTTAGGTTAAATTTAAAAGTAAAGCAAGTAAATTGCGAAACGTAAAATATGATAAGCATCATAAAATTATTGAGTACAATAGCAGATTTAGTGGAAATAGGAAAATGTAATAAATCTAAAGAGCAAAGGTGATGGTGCTAACAACGTGAATGTATGTATGTTGGTTGTAAGTTGAAAGAGGAAATAAATGGAGACACACAGAGAAAGACGAAGAAAAAGATGGAGTGTTGTTGCTAAAACAAAATCTAGGGTGTTTGCGTATACCCAAGTCTGTCAGAACAAAACGAGGGTGTTCGCGTATACACAGGTTTGTTAGAACAAAAGCGAGGGTGTTCGCGTATACACATGTCTGCCAGAACAAAAGCGAGGGTGTTCGCGTATACACAGGTCTGTTAGAACATAAACGAGGGTGTTCGCGTATACTCACGTATGCCAGAACAAAAGCGAGGGTGTTCGCGTATACACAGGTCTGTCAGAACAATAGCGAGGGTGTTCGCGTATACTCAGGTATGTTAGTACAAAAGCGAGGGTGTTCGCGTATACGCAAGTCTGTCAGAACAAGAGCGAGGGTTCACGTATACTCAGGTCTGCTTAACATAAAAAGGGAGCAAGTTCTGGACTTAGTGAGAGGAACGCGGAGCAATTAGGCGTGTTCGATGGTAAAGACATATAATTATGTTATAAGATTATATCATCGGAGGGTGGACGATGATTGTCTAGTAGCTAGAATCCTACGTGGTGATGTTTTGTTACGTAAATTAAAATGAAAAGGCAACATAACTAAGGATAGAATAATTAGAAGTGATGGTTACATATGAGATAAAGGGTTAGCAGGTTTGGGAAGTGTAATGAATGTGTTGTTAAATTTGACAACGAAAAGCTGTATTTACGTCATAAAATCATAACATCGGGGGGTTGCCGATGTTTGTATAATGATAAGTCTATATGAAGGGACGTGATTAAATACTTTAAGACGTAAAGAAATAGGGAAACAGTAAGGAATACCAATTTTAGATTTAGAACAACATTAGGTGTGAATGTAAAAGGTGAATGGAAAGAGCAAGATGCGAGAATTAAAGGAGAATAGGGTAGGTAGGAGCTAAGGCTATTGGTGTGATTATGACATGGGTAAGAAGAGAAAAAGTTAGTTGGTAATCACAATATATGTCGATTGTAGAAGGAAAACCAGGAGATAAAGTAGTCGTGGAAATTGTAGGTTATAAAAGGCACAAAGGTAGGATAGGTTTGCATTTGTTATAAAATCGTAGACGCTGGGGTTTGCGAAAGGTTAAAATATTTCAAATAGTTCCTTAGCATAGTAAATTCAGTTCTGCATGCTGTATAGCATTACTATTTGCACACATCACAGAATTTAGGGGGTTGAATGTAACTATACGTATCTTGCTATTCAGTGGAAAATAGGTAATTATTAAAAAAAAAAAAAAAAAAAAAAAAAAAACAATATATATTATAATAATAAAATAATAGTAAAGTAATATTAAAACGATAATAGAATGGTAGTATTGTATGGGTATGCAACTACAAGCTTACGGGGAAGTTTCCCGTCGTTACGACCGCTCGCCAAGGGTGGGTATGGCGGTGGTGTAGGAGGAATCAAGCAGTCGCAATCGCAACGTTGTCAACTGCGTGTGGTAGTGTGTGCGCGTGGGGCGATACATAAAATTAATATATTGAGCAGGTATATTTGCAATAGATCGTTTGAACGCACTGTGTTGTTGGATGCTGTCTAATGTGAGGACCCTTAGCGGACCTAGCTTTGAGAGCATTCGACGAAATCTTATCTGCCTCTGGTGGATTTATATACATATCATAACTACAACATATTTACACGTATATTACTAAAACAATTATTATCGCAGGTCGGGTCAGGCTGTGGGGCGTAACGGTGTCTCGCTTCAGCGATGCCTCAGCACGGCTGGTTCTGTCTGGATGTCTACGTGGTTGGACGTTCAGATGGAATTGGTTTGTTGTTGAATCAGTGAGCTTGCTTTCTGAGCGCAGTGCAGTTCGAGTATACTTCTACGTTCCACAAAACGTCTGACTTTACCTTGCGATCTACTTATCTAAATTACGTACGTCGTTCGCAATACTCGAACGATAACTGACCATGGTTGGAAGGACGCTGTTTATTATTGCCGAAGGTTGGATTATGCGTACGTTGCGCCTGATATCTGACTACATTTTGCACTACGCTTGATCAGCCTCGACACTTCATAGTTTCATGGATTCACAACCCATGTTACTTGTAAAAGCATAGCTTCACGACCTATGCTGCGGCACATTGGTTAAAAACCATGTTACGCACAAACGACATTCTATCACCCATGGTGGTTCCGCGCTGTATTTGGTATAACATACTATTACTGAAGGGTGCATCACGCCTGTGGCTTTGTTACGTTGCGACGAACGACCCTGCAGTGCGTCCGGTGTATCCTTGAAACCTATTACAGGTATATGTGGGAGTGCACCACTCTAAAAATGCAATTATCCAGCTATACGCTGACATAAGTGGAACGCACCACTCTAAAGTATGCTCGTACATACGTTGCGCTGGCCTTCGCGATTGATGACCAAGTGGTTAAAAGGGGGGGGGGGGCTGTTGACTTTTGGTATTCTTAGAGATGTATTAGTCCATGTATTGATGTGCCTCTAGGGGTACCAAGAGAGGGAAGAAGCCTACCGTTGGTGGCGGGGAGGAGCCAGCCAGCCATCATTTATTTTTTAGAAATATAAATGATGCCATACAAAGCATCTTCCTTTTCTTTATTAAAGGTTATAAAAGGAAGGTGCTACCACTTGGGTTAGTTCGTAAATATCCCGAAGAGATTTATCTCTTCGCGATCACGTTACTTAATGCCTGTTTTAAGTTAACTGAATTACATCTAAAATCTGTATATAACTTAGTCGTTGGGTAGATTGAATTCGAGGCTTCCGAAACTCTAAAAGATCTTGGTTTGTTATGGACACAGCAATGTTGTGAGGGTCTTACTGCTAGATGTATCACGTGCCATTTTAAAGAAATATTGAATTTTATAAGTAGAGAGAGGTGTAGATGCTTAGGGACCCCGTCAGGTTGGTTACAAGCTATGTTTAATACAGCATTCGACGATCATCACTCAAGGCGGGGAAACCATCGATAATGAAGATAACTTCACTCATCAAATCACATATCGAATCAGAATATAATATCCGCAGAAAAATCAAAGTAATCATAGCTCAACGTTGTGAAGTTGAAGTGGCAATGGGTGCCCTACCCTTAGGTATAGGTAAAAAACCCATGGAGGTTAGGGTACGAAGGGGCTGAAATGACAGCCCCGAACTGGAAAGTGCAGCATTGGTCTCTCTCTACGTCGTACTCATTGCTGAGGGTCGTGACCCTATTCCATTAATCATACATATAATGGCAGGGGATTTCTTAGGGGTTGGGATAATAATGCGGTATGTTCCCAGGTCCTTCCGCATACGACTCAAGTAAGAGTACTATTTCAACTCTAAGGTTTCCAACGATTTTTATCAGAGGTGGAATCATGTAAGGATTGTCGATCGAATCGTTAAAGTTCCGCTTCAAAGTAAAATAAACCATAAGAGCATTACATTAGAGCTCAATTTCGTGTATCCATTATCATACGTTTACGTATGTACGATACCATAAACGTATGAGAATGGATACACGAAATTGAGCTTTAATTCAATGCTGTTATGGTTTATTTTACTTTGAAGCCGAACTTTAAAGATTTGATCGACAATCCTTACATGAGATTCCACCTCAGATGTTAGTGATAATAGCTAGTTCAAAAAATTACATGGAGGTTAGGGTCCCAAGGTGCTGAAATGACAGGCCTGAACTGGAAAGCGTATCGTTGGGACACTTTCCATAGTTGGCGAATGATATCGACTTTGAAACAAAAGCTTTTGGATCCATTTTACTTTATATGTGATCGAACCATATGGATCGAACGAATACGATCATTCGAATTTGCAATGCGTCGATTCACTGTTAACTAAACGTCTAGCCATCGCCTTAGATATTTCACGTGAATTTTTTATCAAGGCTACTTTGTATTTTCTTAATTTATGCATCAGGATGTCTGTCGGCATGCCATCGAATAAGGAACTTGTGCACACAATCATCAGTCTACATACAATGATCACAATGGTTACCCCACACCTAGTTTGTACTAAATGATTGTGAACACCAAAACGGGACTGCTTCGTAAAGAATACTAATCACATAATATTATAGCATACAGTATTGCTATCTGATATCAAAAGTTAATGTTCTGGAACTACTTATTGGTATATTTTTTTAATTAAAAATATAAGCTAATCAAATCTAGCTGATTGAGGTTTTTTTTGTTCCCACATGAACATTGAACACTTTAATTTTCCGGGATAAAAAGTAGCTTATATGTGTTATTCCAGACTATAATCTATCTCTGTGCCAAATTTCATCCAGATCCGTTCAGCCGTTTTGACGTGATCCATCTATCCATACATCCATCCATCCAAACTTTCGCGTTTATATTATTAGTACAGATTAATATGATGCACATAATGACGAACATAATCATACTAATATTAAAAATGCGAAAGTGTGTTTGTTTGATCGACGTAATTTTTTGCACGGGTATAGTTGCACTCAATTTCTGACTTTAAATCAAGATGTTTTGTGTCCATTTTAATTTGATTCCAGTGATCAATGGAATTTGCACAAAATTACACAATTTACGAAGCGTACTGGTGAGATCACAGTTAAGTATCGTGAGGAATATCACCGATTAATTTGTTGCGAAAAAAACGTTGTTATTTCGAGGCGAAGGCTAAGGTGAGCTAAGTTATATAATTGCCTGTAAACATATTTGTATGATAATTAATGGTTGAAATAGCGTCACAGATGAAACAATTATTACAGTGGCTATAATAGTATGAACAGTGGCGGCCTTAGGGGGTGGCAAGCAGGGCAAACGCCCGGGGCCTCGCTCTTGCAGGGGCCTCGCGCTCTTGCCCAACAGCGCTACAGCCCAATTAGAAAAAGTCATTAGGTACTAATGTGTATTTGAATCTCGCGCCTCGGAAATATCTACCGCCCAGAGAGTGCCAGAGCCTCGCAATGGCTAGGGCCGCCCCTGAGTATGACGACATATACAATCGAGTGATCTATTGGAATGGGCTGCACATTTGAATGGCTTGTATAATATATATATTATACACGGTCCAAATAAGCTTTGTCGCCAAGTGTTTGACGAACGGGGCAACTAAGCAAGGCAGTTGTATCGGCTATCGCATTGTGACAATCACAATTCAATTTCAACATCAACCCATTGCAGGCCCTGCACTACAAAGTAAAAAGGTTTATGACCAATACCCTTGTGTTATCTATATGTGTGTAAAAAGGAACCAGACTACAATCAATCTCTGTGCCAAATTTCATCCGGATCCGTTACGCCGGTTCTGGCGTGACTGAGTAACAAACATCCATTCATCCAGCCATCCATCCAATCTTTCGCATTTATAATATTGGTATAGATATAGATTCAAGATAGGTAATAAACTATTACCTACTGATGCTATTGTCTACCTGAGGGTGTTCTACGGATTCAGCGTTGCTCAAATAGATCGAAGCTTTAGGCTGTACCTAATTGACTATCTATATTGTATTTCGATTCAATATACCTGCAACGTATATGCAGAGCAATGCAATGCATTATGCCTATGTGAATTGGTTGAGAATCTATTTTGCGTTTAGGCTCTGTAACGGCCGGTTTCTGAATTGAGAATTTCATGTTGAGTCTGTCTCAAAGACTACAGGACTAATTAAGCAAATTTTTGTTTCTGAATTGATATTGTGTAAGGTTTGAGAGTTGGAACTTGCTGTTTTTGTTTGAATGCTTAATTCAGAAACCGGCCCAATATCATTCAGAAACAAAAATTTGCTTAGTCCTTGAGACAGATTCAACATGAAATTCTCAATTCAGAAATCGGCCGTAAGCCGGTCACTTCTCCGTAGGTCGTAGAAGGGCGATTATGATCTATTACTATTTGTGGACACTGAAAATTAAGCATAACATAATATATTTTTTCTGTCATGATCTAAGCTTATTTTTGGTAAACAATGGGTATAACACAAAAGTGAAAATAGTAGGTACTAATGTAGAATATATTGCGCCCCGAAAGGTTCACAAATATAGATCTTTACACTAAAATATGTATTTTTGACGAAAATAAATAGTTAATATTATAACTTTTATGGAGGCACTATAATAATAGGACAGAACATAGTTTATGGGACAATCCAGAAGTAGGTATTTATGAGATACTTTTAATATAATTGTACTCTCATTAGGAACTTGCACGAGTAAATGGTTAAACGTGTAGAGGTGCCACGAGATATTTAATGTAATTAGATAAAAGTTGGCTATAATTAAAAATGATATTCATTTGATCCGGCCACGATTGCTATCGATAAGCTCTTAATCAAATTGCGATCTTAACACAAAAGTATTCAATAATCACTGAGTCTGCCGGTAGGAATTACTATCGTCAAAACACTCGCACTTATACTAACAATTTTCAACATGGCGTCCGCATCCGCAGATTAAATCGAATGACATGAAACGAGTCAAATTGACAGATATTGTACTTTCTGTTCCAGGAGTTATAATGACAAACAGTAACAATGCTAACAATAGCTTATTTGTTAAATGGTTGAAATAAGTTGTTTTTGTTTTCATGTATGTTTTTAAGAACTTTTCTTAAAAACTTCATAACTGGTGGTCGTAATTTCCGCGCGATTATTTTCGGTGAATATCATAATGCACGATGCTTGGTGAAAGTTAAGGGACTAACTACACCAAATCCAATCCATTCAGGTTTAGTCTATACAAAAGTCTTTACTGATATATATGTTACTAGATGATTCATGCGACTTCATTATAGGTTTTCTTTTTAATTTCCACGGAAACTCAATCATATAAGGTAAAAAGCCTATCTTTGTCCTTACCAGGGATGTAACCTATCTATGCACCAAATTTCATCAATATCGGTTGAGTAGTTAGGCCGTGAAAGCGTAGCAGACAGACAGACAGACACACTTTCGCATTTATAATATTAAGTATGGAAGTATGGATTTAGGTCGGGTTCTATTCGCCTAAGTATTCGCCGCATAGCTACAACTACAAGATACTTGGAGCTGCATACTAGGAGCTGAGTGCAATTAGCCCCTTACCACATTAACACACCACCACATTACACTTTCCACATATCAGCGGCCGTTACCGGCATGAGAGTTCATTTTTAGGGTTCCGTACCAAAATGGTAAAATGGAACCCTTATGGTGCGACTTTCTCCGTCTGTCTGTCCGTCTGTTCGTCTGTCCGTCTGCCCGTCTGTCCGTCTGTCCGTCTGTCCGTCCGTCACACTCGATTATTTCAGTAACTACCGAAGCTATCGACATGAAATTTGGAAAAGTTGTGTATATTAGTGGCCCAAAGACACTGGAATTAAAAAAAATTGGAAATTATTTTTGTTCTTATTTAAAAAGGGGGGAAAATCTGAGGATAGAAATTTAAAAGTGAGATAACTGTACTGTGTGGGGTATCATATGAAAGGGTTTACTTTGTACATTCTAAAACAGATTTTTAATTATTTCTAGTTATGATAGTTTTTGATTTATCGGGGAAAATGTCTAAAAAAATACCGTTCCCCCCCCCCTTATCTCCGGAGTTTAGCAATCGAAAAATTTGAAATAATTATGGTCAATAGGAATTTACGTATATTTTACAGGAAAACTATAGCCAATGCTCTAACTAGCATAGTTTTTTTGAAATTAACAATAAACCTCTACAAACAAAGTTAGTCTTGCGGTTCACTAACAAAGGTAATTATTTATTAATAATGGTACGGAACCCTTCGTGCGCGAGTCCGACTCGCACTTGCCCGGTTTTTTTAATAAAACATAATCGTAACTCGTAATACTCACATCAGTAACATTGCTTCTTAAATAATGGCCGCTGTGTATCAAATAGTCCAAATTATCGTGCCCCTTTTCGCCACCAATATTAACTTGCAGTGATGCCAAGCAGTATTTCCCTCGCACTGCTCCATCGATCGCCAAACATTCGTCAAAGTCTCCATATTGGTTGCCGTTCCCACTCAGTATGCCAGACGGGGGCTTGGCCGTGGCATCGAACACTGGAACAAATATTTGCGATTAGATTATAGCTTATCTTAAGAGCTCCGACAAAGTTTGGCCGTTTTAATCCGAACTTGCTTTTGTTGTCTTGTAAGACGAGTCAACAAAAGCACTCTTACAAGATTAAAGATTAAAGGTCAATCTTGTTTTGGAACTGTGTGTACTGCAAGGGATGACGCATACCCACAAAGTCGAGTGGAGCCAAGCCTCAGCTTTCCTATATGACATGCAGCTGGTTGAATGCGAAAAACCTGCAATAATGATTGCTACTGAGCTTATGGTAATTTTGCACAATGCAACAGTTCATTTCAGCCAGTAATGAACAGCAGGGTAATTGTGTAAAACCTGCATCAATCATTGTGACAGTCTCAATTGTTTTGATTGGCTGCATTTATGATATTTTTGCTGCGTCAATGGACTTAGGCCAATAGTGGAAGAATGATAACCAATCAGAGGTGTTTGCAATTGTTACACTATGGCTGTTATTTTTAGACAATCGCCCTAGAGTATGTAGCCACAGTAAACAGATACAATAGGTTGTGATGTAGCTGTCACATTACTGTGGTTGGTTCCGGTAGGGATTTATTTTTTACGTTGCGAACAAAACTCGGAGAAGATAGAAAGGAGTGCAGAATGCTTCACTTTCGCCACCATAGTGCAAAACTGTTTGAGTTGTAAACAAAAAAATATGCTAAACCTCGGCTCCACTCCACTCTGCCGGTGTGCATTGCATTTAAGATTTCATGGATATGATTCATAGGGGTGGGGATAAAACATAACAGATTAGTTTCAAGAAAACAACAAGAACTGTTAAAATGTGCGTTTGGGTGTAGATAATATTTTGGAGTGTACTCAACAGGAAAATGGAATAAGCGATATAATATAGAACAAGGGCAAGAGGTGACAAATGAGTAGAGTACCTTCAAGGCAAGAGTGAAAAGGTATTTTCTAGGCAAGGGCGCTCCAAACTACCCCATCATTGCTTTTCATATTTAAGAATGATTGTCGTCAAGTGCAAGCCTATCGTGTTATTTAAAAAAAATGGAGCAACGACTACTTGACTAACAAGACATGAAAAGAGAATAACTTAAGTCTGTCAGATTTCTCAATTTTTAAATTTCTTCTGGTGTATTCCGGTGGGAGGTTTCGGCCGTTGCATCACCCTACCGGTAAAGACGTGCCACCAAGCGATTTAGCGTTCCGGTACGATGCTGTCTAGAAACCGATTATGGTTATGAGTTTAACATAACTTCCTTACCCCTAACAGGTTAACCTGCAACATCATCACTTACCAGGTGATTGCATTAAAGGATGTAGTGGAATGAAAAAAGTTAGAAAGATGAGAGACAAATAAACGGATAAAACTATACCAACATAAGACTATGGAAGAAAGAGACGACAATATTATGTGCCCAGCAGTACGATAATATATCTAGAAACTTGCATGTTTTTGAACGTTGGTTTTCTATTAGGAATTATTTTTAGTAGGATTTTTTAAGTATTTTTACTTCTCTCCTGTCTCACAAGAAAAAAGGTTCTTAAGTCAGTATGAAGCTGCTGCAAGTATTATTTTTATGAAATAGTATTTTGTGATATAAGAGGGGTACTTATATAAGTTTTACATACGAGTTGAGTCATATTGTGAGCCCGATGCAGCTAGGCGAGGGCTGACCATCTTCACGAGTGCGTTAAAACCTTAACGAACGTGTATCACACAATATTATTCAATACATTTGTGGGAAAACTTGAAAATAAAACTCGAGTAGGTAGGTACTTACTGATTCTTTTTTTATTTGAAAGAGCATACTTCCCATGTGGTCCCATATAAATTTTATCGAAATCGGTCGAGCGGTTTTTAAAATATGCGCAATAAAATAAGTACTTTGTATAGCGTGTGCTTGTTGTTGTAAAGTTGGCGCGGGAGTTTGAAGTCGGTTGTTTAAAAATTATTTTTATTTTATTTTATTTTGTACAGAAAACTTACAGCTACAACAAAGATGGATACATAAATAAAGAATGAGTATAACGCCAATTACAAGTTTTCACAGATAGAGTTTACATGAGATAAAAATAGCTCGCAAAGGTGGAAAAATTGATATTAATCTTAGATAATATACACGACGTATAAGAATTCATTGATATTAATATAAACTACATAGGAAGTAATTACAAAATAAAAAGCTTATAATTAAGAAGGTGAATTAACACAAGAGAAGAACCGTGGTAAACTAATATTAGGGAAAATTTAGACATTATTAATTATTAAGATTAGGTACCAGCCAGCAAAATACTTCAACTCAGGCTGTGAGAGTCAAAGAATTCATTGGCTAGAGTTCTACGCATGGAGGAGGCCGTGGTGCAAAAGAGATCTAGCTTAGTATTCTTTTTTAACAGATTATTGAATGATAAAGAAGATCTTGGCAGATTGGAGTTCTGACGAAATCTAGTATGCGCAGATGGTGGGCAGAGGATAGAATGGGCACGGGGATGGGTATTGGTAGGCACTTTGAGGGATAGCTTTTCCAGAAGCGGCGGACAATCGACTGTGTTATTAGCGATATTGATGAGATATGTTATATCGCTGACATTTCTCCTAACGGCTAAAGGCAGAAGGTGTAAGTGAGCACATAAAGCATGATAACTTAGTTTGGGATTTAGACCGAACCTAAACTTAAGAAGCCGAACAAATTTTTTCTGGATTTTTTCAATGCGATGAATATACACGTCGTATTGAGGATTCCAGATTTGCGATGCATATTCGAGATTACTCCTTACTAGGGCGCAATAGAGTACTTTAATTGTTTTAAGTTTGGTAAAATCTTTAGTTGACCTGATTAGGAAACCTAGCATCTTAGATGCCTTATTAACAATATGGTCCACATGCTTATCGTATAAGAGCTTAGTGTCAATAATAACTCCTAGGTCACGTATCTCGGATACACAATTAAGTTCTTGGTTTTTGATTTTGTATGAGGATTTGAATACGGAACGCTTACGTGTAAAGGAGATAGCAAAGCATTTGGAAACGTTTAAGTCCAATCTATTGACCAGGCAGTAGTGATCGAGTCTAAGTAAGTCATCTTGAAGAAGCATCTGGTCTGTAAAATTGTTTACTACCCTAAAGATTTTCATGTCGTCAGCAAAGAGCAAAAAGTTAGAATTTTGGAAACAGGTTTCAATATCCTGGATAAAAATAATAAAGAGCAGAGGCCCTAGTAAAGAACCTTGTCGTACACCTGAAGGAACACTGCGCCAAGTCGAGGTAAATCCATTAAGCACTACAGCCTAAGATCTATTTCTTACATAGGAGGAGAACCAACGAAATAGATCGCCTCTTATGCCTGCCTTAGATAATTTGAGTAACAGAATGTCGTGGTCAATTCGGTCAAAAGCCTTGCTATAGTCCGTGTACAGGGCGTCAACTTGGTCTTGATTGTCCATCTTGTTAGATACAAAGTCAGTGAAAAGAACGAGATTGGATACCGTGGACCTGCCCTTTTTATATTAAATTATTAAATTCGCTCGTTGGCTCTAGGTTCTGGCTCTTAACTCCCAGCATGGACTATTCAGCCTTTATTGTTTTGATTAATAAAACTCAAATCAATTTGAATTAATAATGTTAAGTACAATTTTTAATTTCATCAATTAATTTCATCAATTCACTTCTAAATGTTATTATACTTTTTGGTTTTCTACATTCAAAGTCAATATCATTAGGAACCTTCTTGCAAGAAAACTTTTTATTTAAAAGTAAAGTAGGCTTACAAAAATTAAAAAAAAAGCGAGAGGGCACTGTAAATTCTGCAAAAAATAGCACGAGGGCAGACAAGCTCTGTTTACTGCTCCTGTAAGTGCATTCTTGGAAAAAGTGTATTGAAAAATTAATTATTATCGATTTTACATACATAGGTATAATTACTCGTAGTACATGTACATGCAAATTATACAGCTAGCATTCTTGCCACCATTCCACGTGAGTATGATTTAGTTACCTTTATAGGTTAGGCTAGTTATTTATAACTCTATTGTATTATATCCTCCTTAAAGCTTTAGATTGCAAACAATAAAGTTATGTAATACTAGCTGATGCCCGCGACTTCGTCCGCGTGGATTAATTTTTTTTAAACTCCCACGGGAGCTCCTCAATTTTCCGGGATAAAAACTATGCCTCCAGGACTTCAACTATAACCATGTAAAAAATCACGTCTATCCGTTGCTCCTTTGCAGCGTGATTGAAGGACAAACCAACAAACCAATAAACCGACAAATCAACAAACAAACACACTTTCGCATTTATAATATTAGTAAGTATGATTCACAGTGTATGTTTAATATTTTTAAATTATACAAATGGCAAATAAAAAACAATTCCATAAATGTCAGTATGACGAAATATCATAACATTTAGATTAATAGACAAAATTTGATATTTAAAAAACATTAATAATAGAAATAAAATTAAAAAGAACAGTTACCAGCAAGATTTTCGCCAATTGAACGTGTTTAGGTGGCCTTTAAAAAAAGTGTCTAGGTCAGGAATTTAATTTATTAGCTCTAACATTAGTAATAGTTTTATTTAATATAATAATATAATTAACAGTGATAATTTAGTTCCTCAGGTTTAAAGTTAAGTATTTATATTTTTAACTCTCTGCATAGGTCAGTGTTTTAACTCTAACCAATTATAGATTTATTCATTTCAATTAAAATAATTCATTTTGATGAAATCTTTGAATTAAAATGCCATCAGAATTATTTAACTTAGGCATCATAAATATTATTATTCTATGTAGCGCTTCAAATTGATAAAGCACCGAATTTTTAATGTCATGACAATGAGACTATTATAATAATTGATCAATAATAATTGAAGGAAAATCTAGCAATAGAATAAAAATAATACATAAAAAATATACGCGATATGTTGGCTTTCTGGCGCAGTGATGAGCGTTGTGGGATCATAATAAAGTTGGTTCGATTCCCGGCCGGGGTATTTTTAACCGACTTCCAAAAAGGGAGGAGGTTCTCAATTCGGCACATTAGATGTCGCTGCATATCTCCGTGGTTCGAAAATTGATTGATTGATTGAAACCGATTTGATTTTTTTTTTTCACTCTTTAGAGGAAGCTCTCGAGGTGGTCCCATAAAAAACTCTGACTCCAAACCCTCAACTCTGATATTAAAAAGTTAAAAAATACTAAAATAGCGGGTATTAACAAGGATAAGCAAAGTTGACTCATCAGGCTCGCCCGACTTCAACATAGTGTGTAGAAATCAAAATTATTTTTCATCCCATCTATTTGAAAAGGACTACTTGGTTCGCCTTTAAGTGCACCCAAAGGTGGTGTTTTCTATATTAAACTTTAAGTGGGCAGAAATGAGTTGAGGAATCAACAGACAGTTCTAATATCGACTTAAAACTGGACACATTCGAAATTGATAGCGTATCTGAAGAGGATGTCTGATGGATTTGCAGTTTTATTTTCTCATAGAGGGTGATGAAAAGTAGAGTTTAACTCGGGTGCAAAATTTTTTGGCTCGGGCGACGTACTTTGAATCCCTCGCTACGTTCAGGATTCTACTAAAGAATCCCTCGCAAAATATTATTTTGCTTCCTTACAAAACAATCTACTATTTTACTTTACAATGGCTTTGGAAGTCGGTTTTTTGGAAAGAATTTTATTATTTCTAAATTGTCTCTTGCTAGCCTAGAGAAAATTTGGTCATAGGCTAAGACTGTGGCTGGTTACAGCTAAGACGTCCCGCTAGTCATATAGCGATGGCGCGTAGTAATCAATAAGGGGTAAGTAGGAAGGTCAATGGTAGGAATAGGTTTAATAAAACTACCATTATAATAAATGTCCTTCTTACCAAATTTCGGCCACGGCGGCCCATCTCCACAGCGATAAGCAATCTGCGCGGGAGATATTATAGAGCACTTGCGCAAACACAGATGCACTCTCTGTTCTTATCTCATAGTCTGATGGAATGGAAGATCCGACACGACCCCTGTTAGTTTATGTTTGATTTTAAACGTAAAAAAGTGCGTCGAACTTAGAGGACGTCACTATCCACTGGCAAGTACCTAGGTATATTTGTGGTACATTTCATACGAACACGCGTTTTGAAGTTTGAAAAAAGTTGCTAATTTGACTAGTTGGCAAATACCCAATTCAAAACACTGTTCTTGTACCATGATATCGAAGGTTACGGTCACACATCCGATGATGGTTTGAGCAAGTTTTTTCGAATGCCGCGAGCTGACATTGAACCTCGTTGCGTCGATGGTGAAATGCGAGAGAGGCTCTGAATGCGTAATGCGACATCTGACGGCCGTGATTGGCGTGACTTGAGTACTTTACTTCGTTTACTGTATGCTCGGAATCATAAGATGTATTGTTTCCATTTTTTTGTCGCTTTTTTTGCACCGACACCACATGCCTATGTATTCAGAACATTATGATAACTGTCTTGTAGATCTAGTACGTGAATAGTATGTTAGCGGATGACAGTCTCCGCTTCGGTTTCTGAGTCTGACCTAATAATAATTAGGCATTGGGGTTTTCTGTTAAGAAACTCAACACTAACCCGGAGTACATATCCCCTTGTCTCTCTGATCTTTTTCTTGTTCGTGTCAGATTGTCGTTCCATCGGACTATGAGAGTAAGGGAATGGAGCAAACTATACAGGGCCGCAGCAGAAGACGCAGTGTAGAGATTGGTCCAAAGGTCGAGAATGTATAAGATATATATGCTGCACGAAGAGTAAGAACACGGATCTCGCGCGCTGTTACGATGTTAAGGTGATGAAGAGAAGTTACCACGTGATCGGCCCGGATCCGAAATGATTTATCCAGTATGCATGAAACAGTACATTTACTAGTTCATACAACATAACGTTCCATACTTGAATCCGACCTGGTGCCGGATGAGTCCACACGGCACCTCTTCCTCATTCCAAAGATGTGTAATGACTGTAGCTAATATGTAGGAGCTGCATTAATCATTGTTACAATCTCCATTGTTGTCATCATTTCAATCCATCGCCGCCGCCCTACTATAACTGAGCTCGTGTCTCCTGTCGACCTTTGAGAACAGAAGAACTCTCGGGCATTTAGGTTACGTCACTACTCACTATATTTTCTAGTTTTTTGGTCTGAATTTAAGGTAAGGTATTGCTTGCTGCGAAACGCTGCGACAATGGATTTTGGCCAATAGCGAAAAGTATTAGATGATAGGGGATTGTGTTTTTTTAGGGTTCCGTACCCAAATTTGGCAAAATCGGAACCCTTATAGATTCGTCATGTCTGTCTGTCTGTCTGTCCGTCCGTATGTCACAGCCACTTTTTTCCGAAGCTATAAGAACTATACTGTAGAAACTTGGAAAGTAGATGTATTCTGTGAACCGCATTAAGATTTTTCTACAAAAATAGAAAAAAAAAAACAATAAATTTTGGGGGTTCCCCATACTTAGAACTGAAACTCAAAAATTTTTTTTCCATCTAACCCATATCTATGGATAGGTCTTCAAAAATGATATTGAGGTTTGTAATATCGTTTCTTTCTAAACTGAATAGTTTGAGCGAGAGACACTTCCAAAGTGGTAAAATGTGTGTCCCCCTCCCCTGTAACTTCTAAAATAAGAGAATGATAAAACTAAAAAATATATGATGTAGGTACATACCATGCAAACTTCCACCGAAAATTGGTTTGAACGAGATCTAGTAAGTAGTTTTTTTTAATACGTCTTAAATCGTAAACCGCAATTTACCTTTCATTCAATCAACTCAAATATTTAAAATAAAAATATTTTTAATAATTTAAAACTTACTACAGGTTTGTACCCTCGGTGCGCGAGACCGACTCGCACTTGGCTGGTTTTTTTATTCCATTACAAGTTAGCCCTTGACTGCGATCTCACCTGATGGCGAGTGATGATGCTGGCTAAGATGGACGCGCGCTAAGCGGTATGTTAGGGGTATGACAGTTATATTAAACCCTAGTCGGTTTCTAAATGGCATCGTACCGGAACGCTAAATCGCTAGGCGGTACGTCTTTGCCGATAGGATGGTAACTAGGCACGGCCGAAGCCTCCCAGTCAGTTGTTACACAGTTACACAATTGTTACATCAATATTGCGGTTTAAGAAGCTTGTTACACAGTACACTGTAGTTATCATTTTTACCTATTACGATCCCTGCTTTAAGTCTTGAATCTTGATCAAGACGGTAATTATCTATTAAATTACTATGTGGGCATCACGGTTAGGTACTTTGCACGGAAGTGATCGTGATAATTCATAGCAGGGATAACAATAACATTTTAACAAACCGTAATTTTATAGCGCCATGACTAAAGTGTTTACAAGAATTTTAAAAATATTCTAACGATTTGAATATCATATTTTTAAATGATTTTACATTGATAGATGTTTGATTATTATCTTTACAAAAATAGACTTAAACGTATGTATTTTAATTTTAGCGGGTTTTATATTTCGAAACATATTAGGATGAACATGATTTAATGTTAAATGCAAAGGAGGTTGCACTTGGATGCTTTTTATGATGATGAGGCTTTTTACACGATTATCCAAAAAAGGAGTGTTTTCAAGGTTCATGTAAATGTGTGTATGTGAGTTTCTTTGTTCCACTATAACTTTTTAATGCCTGAACAGATTTGGGTGTATGGGGTTTGAATCACTACATCATCCCAAGTGACACTGGCTAATGAAAATTGGCAGAGCAATTGTTTTTTTTAGATATAGCTTGTTTTAGTTCTTCGACAAATAAGGACTGAAACAGTAACCGAAATAAGGGGCTTAAACACTTATAACGGAAACAGAAACGATACTGTAACCCAATCAATCTGTAACCGTTTATTTCTGTTATTAAGTGTTTTTATCTGTAACCCTGATAGGTACATGCCCTAGCAAAATGCACGGTGTGACAACGCGTTCTTCTCACTTCATTGGACTTTACACACACTGACACAACATGGCCATGTTTTTCTTAAAACAATTGCAACCATCGGTGCTTTCGCCTTAGGTTCAAACTTGAATACGCGTCAACAGTAAATTTGGCAACGTCGCTATTTCGGTTACACTATAAAACATTTTTATTCTGTTACAGATTCGTTTCTGTTACACATATATTAAGTGTTTCGGGTTAACAGAAATAATAACACATTCAAAAGGGTTACAGATTCGATTCTGTTACACTTTCATTCTGTAACCCTTATATTTCTGTAACCTTCATGAATCTGTTTTTCAGTCCCTGACTACAAGTTAGTCCTTGACTGCGATCGCACCTAAGACGCAGGGACAGAGGTTAGAAACTTTAAATTTTCAAAGCAGGTTATCTTTAAGACGTACGCACTATGCACGCACGATATAACTCTAAGAGTCCACTGTGGCAATGGGCGGGGCACATAGTTCGAAGAAACGATAGGCATTGGGGTCCCACGGTGCTTGAATGTCGGCCTTACACGGGAAAGCGCAGCGTTGGACGACCCGCCACTGGTTGGACGGAAGATCTCAAGCGAGTAGCTGAGATCCGCTGGAAGCAAGTGGTACGAGACCCTGTTCTGAGGATATCCATGCAGGAGACCTTCGTCCAGCTGAGGACGTCTATTGGTTAAGAAGACGATGACTACGCACGCACTGAAACGATTTTTTGCAAATTCCACCTTTAAGGGGATATAATAGGGGATGAAAGTTTAAAAACGGGAAAAGTTTGTATGAAAACCCGTAATTTTTCAAATCATACTTTTACTAATATTGTAAATGCGAAAGTGTGTTTGTTTGTTGGTTTTTCCTTCAATCACGCCGCAACGGAGCAATGGATCAACGTGATTTTTGCATGGGTATAGTTGAGGACCTGGAGAGTGGCATAGGATACTTTTTATCCCAGGAAATTAAGGATTAAAAAAATCTTATTCCACGCGGACGAAGTCGCGGGCATCGGCTAGTAAAAAATAAGTACGTTTTTCATAATAATTTGGAAATCTCGCTCCCGATTTTTAAAAATTATATCCGAGCGTAAATCTGCTCGGTTTCTTTAGGTATAGAATCACTTTCCGAAGTAATTGTATTAGGTAGGCTCCGATTAATGTCATTGACCTTACCCAGACCATCATATTACACAGTTCAGATTGTGCTCTAATTGCCTCAAATTCCAATTCATCTATTTGAAAGCAAATTCCCACTGATAAGCGGTTTTCGATATTAGCATTTTGAAACATAAAAAAGAAAATTGTTTGCAAGATTTTACGTATGTATTGCGAAAGTGTTATAATAGATTTTGCTCGCGACTTCGCCCGCGGGGACTGCACTAATTTCAAACCCCATTTTACTGCCTTTATAGTGGAATTTTCAAAAATAACTACTTCCTTAGCGAATATCAATGTCTGTTGGATGCCAAATGTCAGCCCCATTATCCAGAGGTTTGAGCTGTGCGTTCATAAATCAGTCAGTCAGTCACCTTTTCTTTTTAAATATTTAGATAATATATTATATTTCTGTAAGTAGCTTACACGAGTCATTGAAACGACAGACATATTTTCTCGTCGTGTTTCGCTAATTGCAGAGCAAATCTCACAATTTTGTAATGTTTACAAAATATTTGTACAGATAAAAATGGTTTCGATGAATACAAACAATGTCCTTGACATACTTAAGTACAGAATTATGATTAAGGGATAAAATAACCATATCTCCGACAAAGTTTCGTCACGTCTCAAAAATAGAGTAACAGACACAGAGTAACGAGACAGAGTAACGTCTCAAAAAATACGCATCGAATTTAGAACCTCCCCCTTTACTTTGGAAGTCAGTTAAAGTCCCACAAACTTATCTGACCCGACGGCCAAAATTGGAACTAATTTTTATGGCAATTTTGTTTTTGTTTTTATTTTATTTTTCACTAGCTGATGCCAGCGAGTTCGTCCACGTGGAATAAGTTTTTTTTAATTCCCACGGGAACTCCTCAATTTTCCGGGATATAAAATGAGGCCAATGTCACTCTCAAGGTCCTCAACTATAACCATGCAAAAAATAACGTCGATCCGTTGCTCCATTACGGCGTGATTGAAGGACAAACCAACAAACCAACAAACCAATAAACCAACAAACATTCAGATAAGTTTGCCGGACTATCTATACTAATATTATAAAGCTGAAGAGTTTGTTTGTTTGTACGCGCTAATCTCAGGAACTACTGGACCGATTTCAAAAATTCTTTCACCGTTGGGTATGTACGTGATCCCTGAGTGCTATGGGCTTTATATGTACCACGGGCGAAGCCGGGGCGGACCGTTAGTAAAAAAAAAGCATGGTGTCGGTGGCGTTCCTCATAGACTAGGCACAAAAGCAACCAGTCAGTAACTAAGCCTACCCTGGCAAGAAATCCTGTGCACGTCACAGCATGGTGTGTAAGCATGCATGGTGAATGGAATTTACTAAAGCACTATTAAGGCTAGGTAAATTGCAATAAAAGAACCCTCTAATAATTTTTGAAAACTCAATTCGATATTGAGTTCCTTACGTTAGCGAAATTATGAAATACTAGCTGATGCCCGCGACTTCGTTCGCGTTGTTTAAGTTTTTTTGATTCCCGCGGGAACTCCTCAATTTTCCGAGATAAAAAGTAGCCTATGTCACTCTCCAGGTCCACAACTATACCCATGCCAAAAATCACGTCAATCCGTTGCTCCGTTGCGGCGTGATTGAAGGACAAACCAACAAACCAACAAACAAACTGACTTTCGCATTTATAATATTAGTATGATGATAGCTAGTACCTACTAAAATTAGTTGGTAGCTAGTAGCTTTTAAAATATTACTGAACCTTGGAGAATCTTCCGGAGAAGACCGAAGTATACGGGCTGTCAAAATTCGCCCTCACGATCAGAGGTGCAATCATGTAAGGATTACCGATCAAATCGTAAAAGTTCGGTATGTACAATACCCTAAACGTATAAGAATGGATACACGAAATTGAGCTCTAATTCAATGCTGTTATTGTTTATTTTACTTTGAAGACGAACTTAGACGATTTGATCGTCAATTCTTACATAATTGGGGGGCAGAAAGTGTACATAAAAGCGTACTGAAAGTAGGTAGGACTTTTGTGTCGGTAGACCCTGTTGCTGTCGCTACTTACGAGTAAATTCTAATAAGTAACTCTAAAGTTATTTCTTGAAATAATTTTCCCTTTAAAATGCTCCCATTTTAGTACCTTTAATTCTGTCCCTTTTTCAGTCGATAAATATTATCCGGTCCTTTATTTTGGAGGATTCGGTAACCCAGGTTATTTCGGTAAGTTCAGGAATGTCTACCAGCAATTTTTCCGTTCAAAATGTAACTTAAAAACAACAAAAGAATGTGCTGAAAGAATTGACCGTTTGTTAATATCTATTGACTTACAAGAAAAATTTGCGCATGAAGAAGATTAAATAAAAATTAAATGATGCTGTTGCGTTTTAGTAATATTTATCAATCTTGTGGTTAAGGCGCTGCGAGCTCACGAGATGAAAACACAGGCGCGCGGGGGTGAAATCGAGCAAGCGCATGTCGCAAAAAATGCAAGAAATCATTTGTAAAAAAAAATTACTTATATATTTAGTTATAAATTACTTATTATTTATTATAATATATTTACTTTTCAATACCTATAAATTCATCCGACAATGTACGACAATTTAGAAATATGAATTTCATCTTAGATTTCTAGTGCAAATTATTGGTTTCAATAAGAAGAAAAATTGCTTTAACAGGTAAACTATTTGTAAGAGGTATGTTTAAAAGAAATTTCAATGCAGAGATTTTTTAAAAATTGTGTTTTGAGATGGGTCAATGGCTGCTTAAAGGTATTGAAAACGGCAAATTATTTTTACAAGCATACATTCAGAATGTCACCGTTTGTTGGATACGGCGATTTTACGCTATCACAGGGCCTTGTTTTAATTGTTGCTGCTGGTTAGATAAAAGATCATTTTTTATTATTTATTATTAAGTCGGCAAGATTAGTACAAGTATTGAGGTAAGGTATTCTGTGAGTAATACATTATTATCAAGTCGTTATAACTTGAGAAAATTCCCTTGAAAGTTGAAACCGGCCGGCAGGCATGTTGTAGCAATGTTTGTTTTTAAAAGATGTTTATGCGTAAAGATGGGATTCATTATTTTACTGGCTTGTCTTGTTTTTATGTAAGTAATAAAGACCATAATTTTAACCTAATTGTTTCCAAATTGACGAAGACGGTAGGTATCTTAAAATTTAACATTCCAATAAAACAATATTTAAGACTGAGATTAACATTATAAAATGTTTCACAGATTCTATTGAATAATACTAAACATAATTAATTAATTTATAGATTTAAAAGCCATAGACGACTTTATATTTATGATATTACCGCCGTACTGACCTCCATTTTGTTTGGTTCTTCTTTATTTTACCGTGGTCTAAGAACATCGAGAAAGATTACAGGCTCGGAAGGTAGAACCGCATCAGCCAGTTTAAAAAAATATAAGAATAGGTATATTTACTTTTCAATGCCCATAACTCCAACCGATCAAGACTGTCCAAAAACATCCGACTGTCCCTCCGGCACTGCTCACTGGTTCCATTGACCGGCACCATAATCCGCGGGAACTTTTCCCATAGTCCCAAGACATCGAACTTCACACTTTCCTCGTAAGTATCATTTTTGGCACCAACTTTCAGTATTGTACCGTTGAAAATAGAGTCTGCTAGGATGTTGTCGTCGATCGTAAGTTCGATACACTCGCGGGCTGCGCAAGCGCACAGGAGCCCGGCGAAGCACGCGACCACGCCGGCGCGCGCAGTCATGATTCCAGCAGCAATGATACCTCGTATGCGATAACTTAGTATAAACACCGGCGACGAACTTGAACAATAACCTATGGCACTGACATCTATCTGATACATCGATGCCACACAATGGGTTGGGAAACTTTAATTCCTTACATACCTCCTTAATTGCCAAAAAATTAACAATTGCATTTTTAATATGCTTGTAATGTAGGTAGTATTTTTTCTCTCATAGCTAAAAATACTTGTAAAAACTTCGATAGAAAAACTTAGTCTTAGTAGTTAAAAGTATGAAAAATCACCATTTATCACTTTTTATCTGCGCGGATGGTGGTTTAATTTGCGTTATTATCCGTCTGTGAGGTTAGTCAGTGGGTCAAAACTTAAGATTAAATAAATAGAATAGATGGTGGATTGTCTATGTAGATAGTTTGTCACTATCTTCCAAGTGATAGGTGGGTAGATTCCTGTTTGCGTTCCAATGAACATTGGATTATAAATTCGTCACTAAGTTCAAATTGAACCTGTTAAACTATTTTAATACTGTCAATTTTGAAAATACCCTATTGCTGCTCAAACTGCACGTGCCGTTCCGAAAGCTTAATTTTGTCGCATAATATTTGTTGCCTTGAAATGTGAGGGTCACTAGGAAGATCCAAACTAGTGACAAGCTACACAGAGAATCTTCCTTCTAATTTGTTTATTGTTCCTAGGTCAAAACTCATACTTTTTTAAAACGTCGTGGTTAAAATCCGCTTATGATTTTTAATAACATGGGGCGCAGATTATGTAACAGCCGGCATTGAATCAATTACAGATCGTAATTTACCTGTTTATAATTATTTAAATAAGTCTTTATTTAATTATAACAATTATAGGTTTGTTGTTTTCGATTATTTTTGTACGTTTATTTCAATTTAAGCTTATTTGTTGTTCCTTTATTAAATAACTAACTTGTGTGTTTTTCATCGGTTAGTATAGATTTCAATAAAGTAAAGTAAAGTAAAGTAAATATTTATTTGGTAAAATATGGTACAGACAAGATGTTATTAGATTAATAATTAGGTACAAACATATTTTGTCGTTACCGACGTCCAAATATTGAATTAATATTCTTATTTAAGAATTGAAGAATTCTTGTATCGAATAAAAACAATGATCTAAAAGATACTCGAAAAGTTCTTTTTTAAATAATGGTAGATTGAGTTGTTTTAGTTTATTCGGTAATTTATTGTAGATTTTTATGACCATACAATAACAGTTTTTACTAAAGAGACTTAATCTTTGTTGGGGCAACGAAATGTTATTTTTGTATCGTTTGCTTGTGTATGGTTGTGAGTATGTACTTATAAATAAATTGAGGTTTTTAAACACAAATAATGCAGATTCATAAATGTATAGGCACGGAAGCGGTAATATCTTTTTAGATTTAAATAACGGTTTGCAGGTTTGAAGATAGTAAGCATTGCATAAGATTCTTATACATTTTTTTTGGGTTCTAAATGCTGTAATCATCTCGCTTGTGTTGCCCCATATAATTATACCATACCTCAATAGTGAGGAGACGTATCCATGATAGGCAGTTAATGCTGCCTCTATAGAAACAGTTTTTCTTAACCTAGAAAGCACAAATATAAATTTATTAATTTTTGTACATAACTGAAATATGTGTTTTTTCCAATTGCACATTCTGTCTATAGTTATTCCCAAAAATTTGGTTGTATTTACTTCTTCTATAGTAGATGATTTATGGTCAATTTTCATAATTTTTTGTTTTGCATCTTTGGTTAAAAACTGCATGATGTTTGTTTTAGTTAGATTTATGTTTAAATTATTTTCTTCTAACCAGTTGATTGCTTTATTTAGGGTATTAATTATATCATCTTCAAAATCTTTATCACTTTTGTTTTTACCTTCTATGATAAGGGTAGTATCATCTGCAAATAAAATACACTTTTGTTTCATGTAGTTTGGAAAGTCATTAATGTATACTAAAAATAGTAGAGGACCGAGGATAGAACCTTGCGGTACACCATATTTATTTATTTTGAAATTTGATCGATACGTTTTTTTTAATGCACCCTCTAAAACTTCTATTTCGACACACTGTAGTCTTGAAGATAGATAGCTTTGTAACCAGTCATTAGCTGTGCCTCTAATACCGTACCTCTGTAGCTTATCTAATAATATTTCATGTGACACTGAATCAAAAGCTTTAGTCATGTCTAGGAAAATAGATGCAGTTGGGATTTTGTTATTTAAATCTGTTATTATTTTTACAAGATTAAAGCAAGCTAAGGATGTGGAACTATTTTTTCTAAATCCAAATTGATGAGGTTCTAATAGATTGTATTTAATTAAAAAGTCATAAATTTTGTTATACATTACGCGTTCAAATATCTTTGATATAACTGGTATTAATGTGATTGGCCTATAATTATTTATGTCTTTTTTATTCCCTTTTTTATATAAAGGCTTAACTAGTGAAAATTTTAAAGAAGTTGGGAAAATGCCTTGTTCTAGTGATAAATTTATGATGTGGCATAGCGGAGTTGCTATATCTGCCGCACATACTTTCAAGACCTTAGTTGTAATTTCATCATAACCAAAAGAAGTGGTGTTTTTAAGTTTCAAAATAATTTTGTAAATATCAATAACATTGACCGGAGTTAAGAAAATGGAATGATCAAAATTCGACAAGTTATTAGTACTTTTATTATGTATTTTTTTATCATTAGATGTTAATGATATATTCGAAGGCAAATTTATAAAATAGTTGTTAAAGGTTTCTACTATTTCTTCAGGTTTATTAAAATTTGTATTATTATGTTGTATTTCAACTATTTGTTGCATATAATGGTCAGTGTTAGTTATTTGTTTTGTTATATTCCATGACGCTATACATACATTTTTTGATTTAGAAATATATTTTGTATTGTTTATTTTATGTGAATCATCAATACATTTTTTTTAAATTTTTGTATATTTTGTATACTTTACCTTATTTATTTTTTTATTAGTAGAACTAAAGCGGTATTGTAAGTATAACTTCCTTTTTACGATGCAGCATCTTCTAATGCCTTTAGACAACCAAGTATTTTTTAAAAAGTTTTTTTTTTACTTTCTAAATTCTTATCATAGGGAAACATTGACCATAGAACAATTTAAATGTGTCATAAAACAATAAAAATGCTTGATTAGCGTTTTGTTCTTCTAATACTACGCTAAATGAAAGACATGAAATGTATTGTTTAAATTTTTTTATATTTTCTATGCTGAAGTCACGTCTTTTTTCGAACCAGAATTTTGATTTAGATCTATTTGTAGCATTAATGGTACTTTGAAATGAAATTATTTGAGCTGTTTCATGATCTGACAGAGCTAAATAAAGTAAATTAGACTTTACTGCTGGGATATTGCTACATATGACATCTAATAGAGCCATGTTACGAGTTGGTTTATCTATATGGTTTATAATTTTATAATTCAATAGAATAGATTGTAATTCTTTAGAATCTTTCGTGTTTTTAAGTAGATTAATATTCCAGTCTCCACATAATATGACTCTTTTGCTTCCTTTATTTGTTACTTTGTTTAATAAGGTCCTTAAGTTAGCTAAAAATATATTGGTATTAGAATTCGGCGTCCTATAAATGCATATAACAATTATATTGATTGAAGTGATGTTTATCGCACAATATTCGAAATTATAAGGTATTGGCTTAACATTCGGTTTTATAACAATGAACTCAAAATCATTCTTTAGGAGTATGCAGACGCCACCTCTCTTTTGTTTTTCGCGACAATAACATGCGGCAAGTTTGTAATTTTTCATGTTAAGATTAGTTTCACAACCGCTTTTAATAAATGTTTCTGTTAAACAAATTATATCAATACTGCCTACATATTGTTCTTGCTCTTCTAATGTACATTCAAGAAAGTCTTTTTTGCTTAGTACACCAGCTATGTTTTGATGTAATAGAGATATTTGTGTATTATTATTAGGCTCGAAAAAAATCTGTGTTAATATTTAAAGTGTCTGTGTTTTTCGTAATTTTCGAAATTTTGTAATTCATTTTTTCAAAGAAATAGGGTATCGTACCTTGTTTTAATGTTTTTGAGTTAGTTTCCGGCTGTTTTTCTGGATTAGTGGCTATTTTATTTTCTTGCAATTGAATTGTGTTTTTTACGCTTTTACGAATGAAATAACTTTTATTTTTATCAATGAAGTCTTTTTTATAATTTATGTTGTCAATTTCAACATTAAGTTTGAAACAAATGTACTCCAAATAGGAGTCAAAATGTTCATTGTATGGCCATAAACGATCTATGTCTATGTATGTACAATTTTTGTAGTTTTTACTCAATAAATTTATGTGTTGATTGAGTAAATTTACATTCAAATAATTATTTTTACTGACATTAATTAAAAATACATGGAGATGCTTTAATTTAAACAACGTGTTACAAAGCTCAGACAGTAAAGTGAAGGGATTTTTATCATGCTTTCCAAATCTGAAAATAACAATATCGTTTTCTCTCAGGTCTTTAGTAAAATCATCACTAGTTGACAATATTGAGGAAGCTGTTGCAGAGGGTTTAGTTATTGATGTTACACTGTAGATATCATTCCACTTATTTTTTCTCGCAGTTTTCATAGTGATAGCTAGATTTCTAATCTGTTCGTCTCCCAAAATTAATATTTTCGAATTAGGTTTAGAGTAATAATTATTGTTAGATGTTTTGATCGTTGTCGGACTGGTAGCGACATCTGTCGTCGATCCTTGAGCATTATATGAAGTATTTTCTATTGAATTTCTGGGTTGTTTTTCGGAGTTAAAAGTGGGCGACGTTTTGGTATTCTCCGAACTGCTAGTGACATCTAGTGTCGATCTATGGTGTTTAGGTGAAGTAATTTTTTCCATATACTTGTTGAAAACCTCTGGTTCATTTCTTGGTTGAGGTGTTTGTATTATTGTGTTATATTCAGGGTTCTTGTTTGTAGAAAATTCCTGAGTTAGTTTGTTACCTTTCGTGGTTTCTTGGATGGAAAAATCCAGTTTTTTTTTGTTAGAACATTTAGTTTTAACTTTTAAATTACTTGATGTAGAAGTACATAAGTTTGTCAAGTGCATATTACTATTTATTTCATATTTCGAAAGTAATTTTTTTAAATTGTTGTTTTCGTTCGAAATCTTTTCAATTCTATTTTCAGCTAATTCGAACTTTATTTGTAATCTTTTAAGCTCATTTTCTAGCTCATTTATTCTATCACAGTTTTTTATATTCAGTTTAGGACAGCTTCGTGTAATTTTAGTGTTTGGAGATGAAATGTATGAGTCCTCACTCATCAGCGATTGAAAAGAGTTATCAGTTGATACATTTACTGTAAATTTATTCCTTATAGTTACATTTTCAGTACTTGTAGGTGAAAATACGAACGATGATGGTAGCGATGGAGTAACATCAGTGGTTGAACATAGTAGTTCTGTTTGAAAAGTTGGCGTCATACAGTATTCTTGCTTAAGCATGCAGTTTTTGCATTTCCAGCTGGTTTTCTTTTCATGACTCATAATAAGATATTTTTGTGGTGGTAAGTCCGTGCATGGTAGATGAAATGATGCCTTACATGGTGAACACGTTAAATTTTCTTTGTCCAGTATTTTATTTAAACATTTTTTACAGTTTGGCGCCATCTTATCAAAGTTAATTTCATCCATAATAAATTTAAATAATATTACTCAAACAATAAACTAAGATTTGAACCCGGTGATGATAGTTCACTATAATTCACTATGAATAGATAGTCAGTGTCTAATCCAATTGCGCCATGGACGCGATTACAAATTACTTTGAATTTGTCGTATATGGTACTTAATTAATATGTCTATTTTACTATGACGGAATATGGTTATTTGTCCACTTTTAAAATCACTTTTAATATTTTTTAATAGATTAATTACACACTTTCACACTGTTTTTTGTTTTGTTTCGTATGTTTTGTTGTTTATTTATTATTGTGTTAAGGTACTGTCTAGCAATCAAGTGTAGCTGAATGTCAATAGATGGCGTATAACAAACTAATTATAATGCATTTATGTAGATGGCGATAATTTTCCAATTAAACGTTAATTTTTTAAATATATTTTTTAAGCGTCACTATTTTACTTTATTTTAATGTTTCAGTAAATTAATTGAATTTATCACAATATATTCTTAAATATAGTATTTATAACACTTCTTATTTTTAAAACAACTGTTAATGTTTTTTTATTAATTAGTTTAGAGAGTTTTAAATGTTTATGTTAGCACTTTTAGCACCGAGAACTTTATTATGAATTTATGCATATTTACTTGTTTTTACTCGGAGATAACGTTCATGCACTAAGTTCAAACTATAAAGTATCCTAGAAAATAGGATTTACTTGGAAAAGCTCACTTAAACTATTTTTTTGCATATAATTATTGAGGAGCTATTGTTTACGCGACGGCAGCGCCACGGAGGTAAAATTATATACTAAGGAGATTATATACCAATAGAAAATTATATACTAAGGAGTTCCTCCTTCGTTCCTTCCTAGGAAGGAGTGATTAAGGGATGTTGAGTGCGGCAGTAAGAGACCATTGTAGTGTTGCCACACTTACAATAAAATTGATTATAGAGCTAAGGCCATAGACTATACTCCACTACATTGGCCAAGTGTGGATTGGCTTTTTTTCTTAATGACCTCTCACACTTTTGGGATTAGAAAATTTTCAGGCATACAGGTTCCGTCACGATGTTTTCAAAGTGATATTAAAAAAAACTGGCCAAGTGCGAGTCGGACTCGCACACCAAGGGTTCCGTACAAACCAGTGAGTTCAATATTAAAAATATTTTTATTATATGATGTAATTAAAAAATTATGCTTTTTGCAATTTTTCCTTTATCTGTGCTACAAGACGTTGCTTCGTGCCAAATTTCAAGTTCACGGGAAGTACCCTGTAGGTTTTGATTCCCTTGCGAGTATCGAAAATTTGCAGCATAAACGGCTGTATCTTTTGATTGCGTTGGCTTAGAAGTTTGATTTTTTCACAGCTCCAAGGGACAGTAGACCTGAGTATTTGATATGAATTTCAGCTTGATACCTCCATACGTTCCTGAGAAAAAGGGTCTTGACAGACAGACACACGGATAACAAAGTGATCCTGTAAGGGTTCCGTTTTTTTCCTTTTGAGGTAAGGAACCCTAAAAACGTAGGCCTTCACCGCTAAAGCAAGTGAAATTAAATGGCATAAATTGCTAAGTATAAGAATTTGAAATTTTCTGATATATTTTTTCTATTACGTAGAACATGAAGATTTTTATCATATTATCCACCAGAACGAAGATGCCCCGAATCACGAAATGCTAATTATCTTAAATGAACGTGCGGTTTCACACAACGTTATTTCTGAATAACTTTTAACCGTGTCAGGATAACATCATAATGGGGTCACAGCATATCGATTATCGAATTAATTTAATATCAATTTAACACTATGAACAATCACAGTGCTTACTAATTACTATACGACTAATTTAAGCCTAAAGCGCATCGCACACTTGGAGAGTGGAGTGGAGCCGAGACAAAGCGCAGCGTCTTTTTATACGACTGCCTGAAAAAAGGAGTATATTGTTTTCAGGGTTCATGTATGTATGTATGTGAGTTTGTATATTCCACCATAACTTCTATACGCCTGAACCGATTTTGATAAATGAGGTATTGTTAGAATCCCTAGCTTATTCCGGGTGACATAGGCTAGTAAAATTTAAAAAAAAATTGTTGGGGTGACCATGGTTCCGCATTAAGGACTAAAGTTGAATTTTTTTTTCGAAAATAAGATTAACTATATAATCATCATCTAGAAAATGATGAGTAGATTCCAAAAATATATAACACTAGATGATTCCCGCGACTTCGTCTGCGTGGACCAAGTTTTTTCGATTCCCGCGGGAACTCTTGAATTTTCCGGGATAAAAAGTAGCCTATGTCACTCTCCAGGACCTCAACTATACCCATGCCAAAAATCACGTCAATCCGTTTCTCCGTTGCAGCGTGATTGAAGGACAAACCAACAAACCAACAAACCAACAAACAAAGTGACTTTCGCATTTATAATATTAGTATGATTTAAATGTCCTTCCCCGGGATATAACCTATCCCTGTACCAAATTTCATCAAAATCGGTTGAACAGATTGGCCGTGAAAGCGTAGCAGACAGACAGACAGACAGACAGACACACTTTCGCATTTATAATATTAGTATGGACTATACTTCAATATCCAGTCATTCACAAAAAAATATCATTTAATAAAAATGTGAATAAGATTCCAAAGGTATTAATGACTGTGGTATCGTTACGTAGTAGCAGTGGAAGCCGTACTTCCATTCGAGGGGGATTTTTTAGTACTCGACTGCCCAAAAAAGGAGTGTTATGTTTTCAGGGTTCGTGTATGTATGTGTGTCTACGGCAGAGCAGTCGTATTTTTATACGACTGCCTGAAAAAAGGAGTATCAAGACACGCGGAAGCGTGTCCAGCCAAAGTCCAAAAAAGAAAGAACTGGCAGCACCGTGTGTAATATTACACGAACCATTTGGAGCCACTTTTGACCCCCTCATAACTCAAAAACTATTACACTTAAACATGTCAAATTAGGCTCATATATTGAGACCCGCGAGATACGTATGTGCTCCAAATTTCATAAGCACACCTCAAATGGTTATTTAGATATAAACGTCCAAAAATCGACATTTTTATGATCTACCTACGGATAGATCAAAACTCTGACACGGGGCATACTACCATCGCTTAAAGCCGTATTATTTTAATATTGTTGACGTTCATGTTGTAGTGTTATAATCATTATTTTAAGGACGTCAAAGTACGTGACATTCAACCGTTACTTTGAAATAATACTGCTTTAAGCGGTGGTAGTAACTCCCTCGTCCACTTCCTGCGGCAACTTGCATTACATTCTACGCATAGTGCATGCACAACTAAATAAAACAAGAGTTGTTAAGTAAAAAAAAACTCCTATTACATAAATCATACTGCAGGTCTTTGTTTAAATTCGTTATTTTGTGTTGTTAACTATTGAAAATGACACATAATTATTATTTTAATGTAAATAATAATGAATAATAATATAGTTGCATTAAAACCTTACCTTCGTATTCACGCATTTTGTGCAACGAAACGTCATTGACAGAAAAGAAGAAGAAGCGTATTTGAAGTCGTCAGTTCAAGTTGTCAGTCATTGTGATTTTTAATCATTGTTTATAGTGGTTTTAGTGATATCGACTGTTTACCGTGCTTGTTTTCAATGTTTCACTAAAAACTTTTGCTATACTATAATATGGATTCGATCTCGCCGACTTCGCGCTATACATATTCCATGGATGACCATTGTTTGCAATTTGGGTACGTTACGTTGAGGTGCATAAATTGTCACCTGAGTGTAAACAGGATGCTAAGACCTGTTGTTACCATGGGTGGGCTCACCATCGAAATGATATTGTTGCACCGGCAGCTTTCTTGATAATGTAACGACAGTGATTACCTATTTAATATGAAGATGAATAAATCAATGAACTAATAGAAAAGTCCTATTACAGTGTAAAGGATTATTTGAATGATAGCAAGGCATGGGTATGAATTGTTACAGCGGCTGATTATGTAACTGTTATATTGTATATATAATTTCAAATATTTGTGAGATGGTGATAATAAAACAAACACAGTTGAGTTTGTTGCGGGCTCTTCTTAGACCAGGGCACGTTTGGAACCCTCGTAGCTTTAGTTTTAAGATACCGTAGTTAGTTATCACCATCACGTCTTATGCTCTGTAAGCATGACGTTCAGAAGGTGTACTTTGTAGGTACCTATTTTGAATAAATATGTTTTGAGTTTGAGATTGTGTTCAATAATTTCTGTACAAAAAGAAATGATATCCCATCAAAAACATAAATGTAAAATGAGAGCCAAAATCCAAAATTGTGATATGTATATAATATATGCATTGGTTGTTGACTTCAGCGACAAAAGAAGTGAGATCTAAATGGGTGCCAAAGTTCAATGGTCAGTCCTGCAATTTATTTATAACAACATAAAATATTTTATAACAACTTAAAATATCATTTCTTCTTATAACTTAGGATAATATGTTGAAGACTAAGGCTTTGGCTTGGCTAGTTTTCATATACGAATAATTATAGCCTTCGCAAGTTGTAAAGCTGTAAGTTCTTATTTTATTCTTCCGAAAATTTGGCTTGCTAGTAGAAACTGTACTTTTAGGTACCTACTTAATAATAATTCGTATATGGAAACTAGCCAAGCCAAAGCCTTAGTCTTCAACATATTATCCTAAGTTATAAGAAGAAATGATATTTTAAGTTGTTATAAAATATTTTATGTTGTTATAAATAAATTGCAGGACTGACCATTGAACTTTGGCACCCATTTAGATCTCACTTCTTTTGTCGCTGAAGTCAACAACCAATGCATATATTATATACATATCACAATTTTGGATTTTGGCTCTCATTTTACATTTATGTTTTTGATGGGATATTGTTTTCAGGGTTCATGTATGCATGTATGTATGTATGTGAGTTTGTATATTCCACCATAACTTATATAAGTCTGAACCGATTTTGATAAATGAGGTATCGTTAGATTCCCTAGCTTATTCTGGGTGACACAGGCTAGTAAAATTAAAAAAAACTGATGGGGTGACCATGGGGTCCCGCATTAAAGACAAAAGTTGAAAAAAAAAAACAAGATTAACTATATAATCATCATCTAGAAAATGATGAGTAGATTCCAAAAATATATAACACTATAGTTCAATATCCCGAGTGACACGGGCTATAAATTTTTGAAAAATTCAATACGGGCACCGGTAGAGCAGTTGTATTTTTTAATAATTTTAATTATATTCACTTGTTTAATAATTTTGATTATATTCACTTGTATCCAAAGTACAATCGAGATTGTAGCAATTATTTATTGATCGGGCGACGAGCAGCTGGTGGGTATTGTGTACTTAAGTATCAGTTTATCGATTGTTGGTTGTATTTTGAAGAAATAGCCGAGTTTAAATTTATTATTTAAAGTTTATTTTGTTCGCCAATAACTTACTTGAAGATTTATTATCTTTGGAATAGCGACTTCGAGTCCTTCACGCAATTTGTTGACATTCAATTGATTTAATAGTGAATATCAGCACAGACGCAGCACTTTGGCTCTATTCCAGTCCACAGGTATGGTGCTGATTCCCGCGGGAAATCCTTAATTATCCGGAACAAAAAGTAGCCTTTGTCACTCTCCAGGTTTTCAACTATACCCATGCCAAATGTCACGTCGATCCGTTGCTCCGTTGCGGCGTGATTGAAGGACACACCAACAAACCAATAAACCAACAAACAAACACACTTTCGCATTTATAATATTGGTATGATATGATGTCCTTCCATGGGGTGTAACCTGTCTCTGTACCAAATGTCATCAAAATCGATTGAGTAGTTGGGCCGTGAAAGCGTAGCAGACACAGACATTTTCGCATTTATAATATTAGTATGGATTCAGTTAAGTTTTCCTCTTGTAAACTACGTTGTTAGTCCATCTTATTTGCCAAACTAGAAGACTGTAGCATCATGGCTGACTGACATGACTGACGACCTCCGTGGCGCAGTGTGTAGCGCTGTCGCTTAACGTGCGGAGGTCCCGGGTTCGATCCCCGGCAGGGTCAATTTGGGAATTTATAATTTCTGAATTTTCCCTGGTCTGGCTGGCTGGTGGGAGGCTTCGGCCGTGGCTAGTTACCACCCTACCGGCAAAGACGTGCCGCCAAGCGATTTAGCGTTCCGGTACGATGCCGTGTAGAAACTGAATAGGGGTATGGGTTTAATATAACTGCCATGCCCCTAACAGGCTAGCCCGCTACCATACCAGGTGAGATCGCATTCAAGGGCTAACTTGTAGTGGATAAAAAAAACAAAAAAAAATGGCCTATCATAGCTCCAAATACACAAGACCATCGTCTCAACTAATAGTCGTCCACTGCTGGACGAAGCTCTCCTGAAAAGATTTCCACATCTACTGGTCTCGTGCCGTTTGCTTCCAGCGGCTCACAGCTCATCAGTCAAAAGAAAGTATAGATCGCGTGCGAGTTGAACGCAGAGTAAATGTATGGTGACACATACATTTACTCTGCATTCAACTGCGCGAACTGTACTTAAGTACTTTAATTTTAATGCTGAACTACCCGACCCTTCCACGCTTTGTTCGGGTGAGATAGCGCAGTCCAGATTTAACTTGAAGTGGATAAAACACTTCTCAAAATGCTTTCTTAGTGAAGATTAGAGAAATATTATTCAAATTCTCTTCCCAAACCCGTTAATAAGCGATTACTTAGTAATTAATAACATTTTTTATAATAATGTATTTATTTTATGTGAGTACGACCTGTATAATTAGTATGATGTGGCTGCTTCTATGTGAAATAATATGTTTAATGTGTGTTCCGTTAACATAATTGTTTAATGTAATTTTGTTAGTCCAAGCTAAAAAAAAAACCCCTTTGCTTGAGATTGATAAGCTTGTAAGTCAGTTTTTATGTACTTTTGTATTTATGATTTTGTTGATATAATAAAGTGCAATAATTTTTTTCCGTGAAGGATTTATTTAAAAAATACAAGTTTCTTTACGAAGATGCACACGTTTGCAATGAGGTATTAAATTACATCACATCATGTTTCATTCCTAATGTGCTGATGTGGCCATGCGGATTGCATTCTTAATGATCGAAATAAGTATGGGTATGTTTATTTACCTACTGTTATTATGTCATATATTTGCCTGCATTCTGCAATGGTGATTTTTCAACCGCTTAAAAACTGAGGAACGTTGGTTATTAATTACTAGCTGATGCCCGCGACTTCGTCCGCGTGGTTTAAGTTTTTTTGATTTCCGCTAGAACTCCTTAATATTCCGGGATTAAAAGTATAGCCTAAGTATAGTATAGTCACTCTCCAGGTCCTCAACTATACCCATGCCAAAAATCACGTCAATCCGTTGCTCCGTTGCAGCGTGATTAAAGGGCAAACCAACAAACAAACTCACTTTCGCATAAAGTTATTTACTAGATGTTGCTCACAGTCACAATCACAACTTCGTCCGCTTGGATAACAGATGTTTTGATTCCCGCGGGAACTCTTTAATTTTCTGAAATTAAAAGTAGCGTATGTCCTTCCCCGGGATACAAATTACAATGTATCTCTGTACCAAATTTCATCAAAATCGGTTGTAAGATGGGCAGTGAAAGCATAGCAGACAGACAGACACACATTCGCATTTATAATATTTGTATGGAGGAAGTACCCTCATTGAGGAAATTGTTGATTTTGAATTTGGGCTGCTGTAAAAGTCATTCATTCGGTGATTGAAAATCAAGTAAGGGATTAGTCCTTACATTTTATTTAGTTCGATTCAGATTATGTCCTTACCAAACTCGTATTTTATAGAAAACATTTCATAAAGTGTGTTTTGCATCCGTATAGCTGAAAACTAAATAGAGCTGAAACGTAAAATAAAAAGAAATATTCCTTTAGGTATTAGAATATATGTTACAGTTAAAGAAGAAAATTTAATTCTAGCCAAAAAAAGGCTAAATGCAAAAGTCATTGCCTAATCATCGAAAAAAAAAGTTAATGTACCCTAACTTGCTTTATTATTTAACTTATAGTATTATCAGAGTATCCTCAGTTAAATCTTTATTGTTATGAGTAGGGATGATGTATTTTATCTCAAGCATCGCATAGATGTGCAATCTATGACGCCCTTCAACTTGCCCCGAGTGCATAACTCGACAAACCAGCTTCCGAGGACAACGCACTCTAGCCGGCAATTTATATAACACGCTGATGTATTTTTTCTACCTATTTCCAGGATGTTACGTTCAAAATCCGATTGTACGATAAACAGCTACTTAACTAAACTAAGCTAAACCTATTAAGTATTAATTGCCTCATTGGTCCACTGTTGCATGTTTGACTGCGGCCGACGAGGTCCCGGGTTCGAGTCCCGGGTCGCGCCATAATATTATGTATTGGGGTTTTCTGACTAGAAATTCTCAGTACTAGCCCGGAGTTAGGAAGTTGGCGATGTGTCACCCCCGTGCCTCGGAGAGTACGTTAAGCCCTAGGTCTCTGTTATTATCACTAACATGATAATAGTCGTTAAAGCATCGTCGCATATTGGAAACGTATGTATCAACAACCTTAGCTATGCAGACGACATGGTGCTCCTGAGCCCATCGGTAAGTGGGCTAAGAAAACTTCTTTCAATCTGCGGTCGTTATGCTAACGACCATGGGTTGAAATACAACGTAACGAAATCGGAAATGATGATATTTAGAGCCGGAAAGGGTCCGGAGAGGGTGCCTCCGGTTTATCTGAATGGTTCTGCAGTTCGGGAAGTGCAGCAATTCAAATATTTAGGCCATGTTCTCACCGGTGACCTCAAGGATGACTTAGACATTGAGAGAGAGAGAAGAGCCCTCTCGGTTCGGTGTAACATGCTTGCTCGCAGGTTCTCCAAATGCAGTAAAGACGTCAAGCTAACACTATTTCGTTCATATTGTCAATGTTTTTATACATGTCAATTATGGACGAAATACAAGCGATCGACAATGAGCACCATTAGGGTGCAGTATAATGATGCATACCGCATCCTAATGAGATTGCCGAGATACTGCAGCGCGTCGGGCATGTTCGCCGAGGCGGGGGTTCCTGACTTCTTCGCGATTGTTCGGAATCGCATAGCCTCCTTCTGGAGCAGATTGCGACAGTCGAATAACGTCATACTTGAGATCATCGGTGAGCATATGTCAGGACTGATGTTTGACCACTGGCGGCGTGTTCACCGGGACGCAAATAAGAAGTGAAGCTAGAAATAAGTTTTCTAGTTTTATAAGTACTTTTATGTTTTTATTATTATTATTATTTTATATTGGATTTTTATCTGTTAAATAAAGAATTATTATTATTATTATTATTAAAGCCCGCCAACCCGCATTGGAGCAGCGTGGTGGGTCTAAGCTCTAATTCCCTCTCTCCTATGAGAGTTTAGGCGTGTGCCCAGCAGTGGGACGTTAATGGGCTGTAGTGGTAGCTAAACCAACCCCTTTGTAAGATACTTTAGCCTTTGACTGCTATCTCACTCAGAGTAACAGTATTTATCCAATCAGTTTTTATATGACATCATACCAGGTCTTTGGTTCCTCACTTGGAAAAGGTTCCTAGGGTATAGGTAGGGTTAACAAGACTACATGAAGTTGGGTGTTCAGATTGGACAGTTAACCTTTCTTTTATTCTGGCTAAACTAGTTAGGCCAAGACAAAACTCGTTTATCCTGAAATCGGGTTTGGTCAGTGACAGATAATATAAGTTATCATATTTTTGCATCTGGATTTACATAGTTTGTCGTCTTCTGTCTTCTGGCGTCGTGACTTCATTAGGTACATGATGGTAATACCAAATTGATAATCTTAAAAATAATAGGTATAATGATAGTGAGGTGGTACGCTACTAATTATTGTGGTTTGATGAATTTTATAAATGTCGTGTCCCAAAAACTGATCTGACTGATAAGCACAGCGTAGTACATAATACTAGCTGGTGCTCGCGACTTCGTCAGCGTGGACCAAGTTTTTTCGATTCCCGCGGGAACTCCTAAATTTTCCGGGATAAATCGTAGCCTATGTCCTTTCCCGGGATACAAGCTATTCATGTTTCAAATTTCATCTAAATCGGTTTAATAGATGAGGCGCGAAAGCGTAGCAGACAGACGGACATACTTTCGCATTTATAATATTAGTATGGAAGTATGGATTCATACAGTGGGTCGACGTTCTTTATAGAGGTACTCAGGAAACTGCATACTAACTAATTTGACATCATTTTGAAATTAAACTGACAAAATTTTGTATTGAACATTTAGACAGTTTTCTCTGTGTCGTCCCTGTCAAGTGTCACCTTGCACCTATGCTCTGTCGACTAAGCTCCTTCGTCGAACGACTAATAAGAAGGAACGTAAAACCCAGACACTTGTGATAGTAGTAGAGCTATATAGATGAACATTACTTAATCGATGAGAAAATGGAAATCTGCATGTTGCAACTCGAGGCAGCACTATGCACTGCACGCCTTGGTTTGCACATGCAGGAAAACAAACAACACGTATCTAGCATCACCACGTAACACCATACAAAATAAATTAATTATCTGAGTATCTAGTACGCCTAATGGGATATTTTCTTTCCATTCAATCAAGTGAACGTTAACTACAATTTGTATGGAATTGTCAAGCGCTTGACAGCTAGCACTCGATCAATCCATCGCCCATCTCTTCGACCAATTTTGACGAAATTTGGTACAGAGATAGATTGCATCCCATAGTTTTCAATTCGGAAAATTAAAGAGTTCCTGAGTGAATAAAATAAACCTAATTAAGTAAGGCGGACGAAGTCGCGGGCATCATCTAGTTTATAATATTACTATGAAGATTATGACTTTGATAAGACTTCGTGCTTTCATAAATAGAACGTCTCGATTCTACTCCTATAACTATACGAGATTATTTAAGAAGAAGGTTTTTTACTGTGTGTTAGTTTTAAAGGTCTTTTAACTCAATACTCAATTTATTAATTCCATGTAGAACAAACAAGTGTCTCTTATGTTACGTCATGTTTTAAGTCAACAAAGTATTGCTAGTTCTACTACCAAACATCCATCCGGTGTTAATCTTTTGCTGAGGTTTTCTTACAATTTACAAAGAATCCAATCTCTGTAGAAGAAAGTAGGTATACTGGTAACGTTTCAATCCTTTTTAACTGTATACAAACATACACAGAGGCGAGATATTTGTAAGTGAGCCAAGGTCAGGTTAACCCAGACCTCATGCAAGCGGTTTTGATTCATGAAGACTTGTGTGGAATTCTCCTTTCGAGAAATTAAAAAGGTTAAAGGCTGTAATGATTTCACGAGTTGGATAATGGTGAGAGTTTTAAATCTGTGCTTATTTTAATGACCTAAAGTTTAACCGTGATCTCAATGTCGCCTGATTTTAAGGTCTAGCCCCACTACAGATGGAAGGCGCGGCACGGCACGTAGCGGTCTAACTGCCTCGTTGGTCTAGGGGTTAGCATGTTCGACTGTGGCCGACGAGGTCCCGGGTTCGAGTCCCGGGTCGGGCCATGGTTGGTGTTGGGTTTTTCTGACTAGAAATTCTCAATACTAGCCCGGAGTTAGGAAGTCGGCGGTGTTTCGCCCCCGTGCCTCGGAAAGCACGTTAAGCCGTCGGTCCCCGTTATTATATCACTACCATGATAATAGTCGTTAAAGCCCGCCAATCCGCATTGGAGCAGCGTGGTGGGTCTATGCTCTAATTTCTTCTCTCCTATGAGAGTGGAGGCCTGTGCCCAGCAGTGGGACGTTAATAGGCTGCAGTGAATGAATGAGTTTCTATGGAACTGGGCCCACTTCAGCGACGAGGCACGGAGATTTTCTGCGACATAATAATGCATTTCAATTTTTAATTTCAATTTCAATTGGTTTTTTGCTTTAGATTGTGTACAATAATTGCTGTTGTTATTTAAGTGATATGGTATCTTAAAATCTTCCATGGAATAGCATGCAAAATTATTACAATCTTAAATTGCATGCAATTGAAATGCAATTTTAAAATAATAGTAAACAATGAAAAAAAAATAGATAAATATTAAATAATAATTACATTTATACACCTATTCTGCAATATCTACTACTACTGTAGTAGCTACTGTAGGTGCTACTGTGGTGATTTTGAAAATTGGGACATATTCTTATCTACATAAAAAAACCTTTCAGCTTTTTAGGTCTGAGCTGGGTGCTGAGTACCTACTCAGTGCGAGGGAGGGTGATTATATCAGGACTTCTCATTACCTACTCACTCATTTCATTTTTTGTACGAAGAAATAAATTTCGAGTATAGATCTCACATCTTTTACAGACGGGAAGAAACGTTCAAACATCACTTCCGCTGGTAGTGGTCGCCAAACAGTAAAGCTGTTTTCAGACCGCCATCTTTTATCGAGGTGGTTACAAGTGACGATAGTGCCATATAAACTTCTTCTTAAAAAGAGTATTTTCTGAGTTTCTTGCCGGCTCTTCCCAGTAGAATCTAATTTTCGGACCTATGGGAAGCACCGACTCTGTGCCCAACTTATCATAAGTGACACAAATTGTCCTACGTGTAATAAAATATTTATATTCATATTATTCAATTTCATCTGTTCTTTAATATTATAAATGCGAATGTTTGGATGGATGGATGTATGAATGGATGGATGGATGTTTGTTACTAAATCTGATCTGGATGATATTTGGCACAGATATAGATTATAGTCTGGAATAACACATAGGCTACTTTTTATCCTGGAAAACTAAAGACTTCCAACGGGAACCAAAAAATCTTAATCCACACGGACGAAGTCTTGGGCATCAGCTAGCATAAAATATATATTGAAAATACTGTATACATTATAGCACAAAGTACAAAATTATTTTACTTCGAATCTACTTTAATATTCAACTCAGTACGCAGGTAGGGATATTATAGTCCCTTTTATTAGATACCCATTTCAAAGAGGGTTCAAAATAACGAAGTTAGGCTGTCCTCTTTCAGAAGAAAACGTCATATTGAATTTATGATGACATCACGTACTTTCCTACCCCTTGTCTTCTCTGATTCACTGACACCTCTTCTGCCTGTTAAATTATCTTCTAGACCGACCGTCTTCTAGTCTGACCGTGCCGGGCCAGATATTCGTAAGCAGACATGTTATCAATTCGGGATGTATCCAAAGCTATATTGAGCCTGGGCCATAATACCAACGCTTAAAGCAATACTTAAGCAATATTACTCAAAATGAAAGTTTGGCTGTATGGGCCCTGGTAAGCAGCTGACATCTCGTGACGACGCATGGGCTATTTAACCCTTAAAAACAAAATTTCTGAACGTTATACCTGTAGTTAATGTTTTTTTAAAATTCCACTACAAGTTAGCCCTTTAAAGTCCAAGAGCGTAATGAAAGTGATGATGCAGTCTTGAGGAGCGGGCGGCTTTCAAAGTGCGCCCAATATCACTATGTAAGATATCGCAATGCTCGCATCGTCGACCACAGTGCCAGTTTTTAAAATGCGGGTAGTCATAAAAATTTCTTCGGCATCTTTGATTTAGTGCGGAGTTTTTGCTTAGTTTTCGTGCATTGTTTTTGAATATAAATAGTGAGAAGTACAATGTCATAATAAACTGGTTAAACTGAGTTTAGCTTGAGCCGCAAACCGCGAAGGAAATGGTCATGAAATCCTAGATACAGCCAAATGGTTAAGATTCAAACCCAACGACTCACGCAAATGGCCAATGTTGAATTTTCTAGTAAGTTAGTATAATGTAATTTATATTTGTGTGGTTAAGTGGGTAATTAATATATATTTGTGTGGGTAAAGTCTAAGTTTTTTGTAAATAAAATTGAAATTGAATTAAATAGGTGTAGGGCAGACGACACCGCGTCCGGTCGCATGCTTGTAAAATACTTATAGCAAACGCGTTAATGGGCAGATGCCAGATGGGTTGAAATTATGAATTATTTAAACCGGTAAACCGGTTGAGGGACGAGTGGCCTAATTGCGACAACGCATATCAGTCGATTGCGATTGTTAAGCAACGTTGACCCAAGTCAGTAACTGGATGGGTGACCGAATTTGGTAGTCCGGCCTTTGGCCTTTTCTTTTCCTCCATGCCTCGGAGAGCACGTTAAGCAGTCGGTCCCGGTTATTATAAGTTATAATAACCTGGACTAACTTTGTCGAGTCGTTATGCGGAAACACCTGGGAACCCACCGCATTATTATCCAAAGAAAACCCCTACCATTATGTGATTAATGGAAAGGGGTCACGACCCTCAGCAATGAAGAATACGATGCAGAGAGAGAAACCGGTAAACAGAAAAACTTATTTTTGTCTGTGTAAAATGAATTCTGAAAGTTTGGAATTTGGATGCTCTGTATTTCAGTCACGCGCTTTAGTCAAGTTTGAAAACGATGAAATACTTACGTGTAATATTATTTATTTACAAAGCTGTAATGACTCTTGGGAGTTTCAAAGACGGATACAAAGTGTATTAACGTAGAAAAAGCCCATGTTATAGTACAAAGCCGAAGTGTGGGCGCATCGCCCGATTTCCGTGACGTTGTGTTGGGCGCTGTTGTCTTAACGTGCGAAGGTCGATCCCCGGCATTTTCAATTTGGGAATTTAATATGATTTCGGAATTTTCCCTGGTCATGCCTGGTGGGAAGCTTCGGCCGTGGCTAGTTACCACCCTACCGGGCACCGGCAAAGACGTGCCGCCAAGCGATTAAGCGTCCGGTACGATGACTGTAGAAACCGAATAGGGGTATGGGTTTAAAATAACTGCCATACCCCTAACAGGTTAGCCCGCTACCATTTTAAACTGTATCGTCACTTACCATCAGGTGAGATCGCAGTCAAGGTTAACTTGTAGTGGATAAAAATGATGGCCAGAGCGTTTGGTCCAAAGCTAAAACTTCGGGTTTTGCCGAGCGGGGTTCCAGGCAAATCTCAATGTGCCTAAATCAGTCAAAAGCCGAGATTCTATTTTGCCGATTCGGCTTTGGACTAGGCAATCCTGAATGATGTGTTTGAGTTTGTTTACTTCTACTTTACTAGTTAAAGCCGACAACTACGTCTGTGTGGATTCAGTCTCATTTGATAATCCTGTGTCTTCCGGATCGGATTTCCGGTATTAAGAGCCTATATCATTCCACGGGATACAACCTATCCCTGTAACGTAGCAAACAGACCGATACACAGGCATACAATATAATAATACATCTAATCATACCCCTGCATAATTCCAGTCAATGATTTAAGACGTACATAATTACTTACTTGGAAACGTAATTCTCCATGATTTTAAAGACTGTTTCTATATAATAATTATCTGCTACACCACTACATTAGAATACCAGGTAAAAAAAATGATTGTACACACCCATATTTTTTTCTACATCGCAAAATTAATCAGTTATTAGTCGTGAAGCTAATGTAATAAAATTATGCGAATAGCATTAAGGAAATAAACTTTTATTTTCATAACCATCTGAATGAATTAGCCATGCTTTTTAGGGTTCCATATACCTAAACGATGTCAACGGGATCCTAGTACTAAGCCTCCGCTGTCCGTCCGTTCGTCCGCCCGTCTGTCTGTCAGCGGACTGTATCTCATGAACAGTAACAGGTAGACACTTGAAATTTCCACAAAGTATGTATTTCTATTGCCGCTATAACAACAAATAAAAACTAAATAAAGAGGGCATATACTCGTAGAAATATTACAAGAAACGTGGTTTTTGACTTTTGAGCGCCTCTCCAGTTTCTTTTATGAAAGTACTAGCTGATGCCCGCGATTTCGTCCGCGTTGATTGAGATTTTTGGTTCCCGCGGGGACTCTTTAATTTTCCGGGATAAAAAGCCTTTGTCGCTCTCCAGGTCTTTGACTATACCCTTGCCACGAATCACGTCGATCCGTTGCTCCGTTGTGGCGTGATTGAAGGACAAACCAATAGACCAACAAACAAACACTCTTTCGCATTTATAATATTAGTATGAAGTATGATAATACAGGGCGTCCCACGGCTATGCCGCATGGAGGGGAAGTACCTTAAATATCGTAGATGGAACGTTTCACTGAAAGAAGACTTCATTTTATTTTAAAATACAATTTAAACTGCATTCATAGATTTTTAAAAAATTGCCTGGTTGAACCGGGACTCGAACCCGCTATACGAGAAAAAAAACCTACCTGTAGCTTTATCATACCGATCGAAAGGCTTCATTATAGGGATTATTTTTTCTTAATAACTTAGCATCAGAAAGAAAATGAAGACCATGAATTTTAACATTTGATGTAAAATTTTGTTCAGAAAAATGTAGAAAAGCTGACATTGCCAGTTCTTCTACATATTCTACGTATACAACCGGTACTTGCTAATTACGTATCTCTTTATCATTAACATGCACCATCATGCACTTATTAAATTATAATAGGGAAATTATGGGTACTTTTTAAGTGAGTGCTCATTAGTAATAGGTAATTAATTTAAAATGATAATCTCAGTTGGATGTCCAAGTTCCAACTGAGATGGCAATGAAGAACTGGCAATGTCAGCTTTTCTTCATTTTTCTGAACAAGATTTTACATCAAATGTCAAAATTCATGGTCTTCCTTTTATTTCTGATACTAAGTTAATTAGCAAAAAATATTCCTTATAATGAAGCCTTTCGTTCGGTATGATAAAGCTACAGGTAATTTTTTTTCTCGAATAGCGGGTTCGAGTCTCGGTTCAACCAGGCAATTATTTAAAAAAAATTGTATTTTAAATTAAAATGAAGTCTTCTTTCAGTAAAATGTTCCATCGACGATATATTTTAAGGTACTTTCCCTCCATGCAGCATAGCCGTGGGACACCCTGTATAATTAGTATGGATTATATTGCTACGATATTACTGTCATATGGTAAATAACCACGGCCGAAGCCTCTCACCAGACTACACCAGAGAAAATTTAAAAAGTACATATTGTCAAATATTTTACTATGATACGGAACCCCTCATGTGCGAGTCCGACTCGCACTGGGCCGGCGGTTTATCAAAATAGTTTGATTGATGACTGACGAGGATGACTCATGCTTACTCCGCATGTTAAAGTTCAAGATATTCAAAAAAGTATCCAAGCAAGGTCGGGGCGACAATTATGCAATGGTGCTGTTACGTGGAAGGTGATCAGTCAATTTTTGAAAATCTGCCAAGTTCATTGTTCAAGTAAACTTTAAGTCTGCCTCAAATTTGACAAGGGTCAGATGCTCTATTTAAATGTCACCTCGACCTCCGCTTCGGCCCACAGTAAAGAACATAAAGTAAATATTTATTTGGAAAAAAATGGTATATAGTATAAACAATTTTAAACTATTAACAGGCTTAAATTTTAAATTTTTCATTCGACTACATGGATGGTTATTCTCTTAATATATATAAATCTCGTGTCACAATGTTTGTCCTCAATGGACTCCTAAACCACTTAACCGATTATAATAAAATTCGCACACCATGTGCAGTTCGATCCAACTTGAGAGATAGGATAGTTTAAATCTTAAAAAAACATCAATTCACGCGGACGAAGTCGCGGGCATCATCTAGTATATATATATTATAATGTTTGATAGTTAAGAGTAGTGTATTTGTAGTGGGATGACTGCCTCGTTGGTCTAGTCATAGTGGTTAGAATGTTCGACTGCGGCTCCCGGGTTCGAGTCTCAGGTCGGGCCAAGTGTTGGGGTTTTCTGACAAGAAATTCTCAGCACTAGCCCAGAATTAGGAAGTTGGCGGTGTTTCACCCCCGTGCCTCGGAGAGCACGGAAAGCCGTCGGTCCGCCTGATCTCTCTCCGGTCGTGTCAGATTTTCCGTCCCTTCGGGCTATGAGAGTAAAGGAACAGAAAGCGCATTTGTGTATGCGCACACACTTGAGTACTAGAATATCTCCCGCACAGATTTTATTACCAATATTATTGTTCTATTTGAATTTAAAAAAAAAACAAATCTGCGGATCTCTTACGGACGATTAACAGCGATTTTTATTTTCGTACAATGAATTAAGCGACTGCCTCAATCATAGTAATTTGATTCTTATCACTTTAACTTTAAGTATTACAATTGTTTGTATTTAACTTTCAGTCACCAGTTGATTAGTGCCAATCGTGAACGATTGCGACACTTCTTGAAGGGCGGCGAGGGATTTGTTAAAGACAATTGACGATCACCTTTGGTTACTATTGTTTCGTATTTTTAAGTATTAATGATCTCTATTATACTTTGTTCTGTTTTTTTTTAATTCCTAATAGTTTGCATCCAATTAATGGTTTATTATAAACTAGGTGATGCCCGCGAATTCGTCCGCGTAATAAGTTTTTTTAATTCCCACGGGAACTCTTTAATTTTCCTTCCAATCTCTATGCCAAAGGAAAAGGTTAATTTTAGGCCTACTCTTGTACACTTTACCATGAATAGAGGAAAATACATAGATTGTATTAAAAATATAATAATTTAGAACAGTAAAATAAATAACGAGCAAAAAAATAAAAATATATTTCAATTTTTAGATACGTTTCCAAGATGGCAACCTTCAGCCTTGAGGAAGGCAATAGGTGCGAAATGTATCAAATGTCATTTTTGACAGTCACTGTCAAAATAACGATTTTTTCTTTAGAAAACGTTAAAAATATGAATCCGTCATTGTTACCTACTCATGTTTAGTGTTCCATAATGTGGAAAGATTAAATAATTTTACCACTGAAATTACGATGAATTCGTAGATTTGACGAATAAAAACTGGTCTAGTATTTTATTTTTCTTCATTTCTCTGCTTGTACAAAACTTGGCCTACGCCCCATACAAATCTGTACCGTCTCCTTTTATCAAAATCGGTTGAACAGATGGGCCATGAAACCGTAGCAGAGAGACAGACAGACAGACAGACAGACGGACAGACAGACAGACACACTTTCGCATTTATAATATTAGTATGGAGTATGGATGCGAACGTCTGTTTGTCTGTTAAATCACAGTTAAACCGTTGGACCGATGTTGAAGTAAATAGGAACGTTTTTCATCTAGAAAAGTTCCTGATATTTTATGCGCGGATAAAGTCGCCGGCATCGTTTAGTTTATGATGATTTCATGCCATTTCTCTATAAAAATAGTTACAATTAAGATCTTAAAGTAATCAAAATATCTATCTTTATTTTAGAAATTTAGGTATTATAATAATGTCCTCCCGACCGAATTTCGGCCACGGCGGCCTATCTCCATCTGCGCGGGAGATATTATAGTGCACAAGTGTGTGCGCATACACAGGTGCGCTCTCTGTTACTTTACTCTCATACCCCGATGGGACGGAAAATCCGACACGACCGGAGAGAGATCAGGCGCAGGACCGACGGCTTTACGTGCTCTCTGAGGCACGGGGGTGAAACACCGCCAACTTCCTAACTCCGGGCTAGTGCTGAGAATTTCTTGTAAGAAAAACCCAACACTATTTTGGCCCGACCCGGGACTCGAACCCGGTATTATACAATAGTGCTGAAAACCTTTATTAATTTACTAAAAGACTATAAAACAAATATCCATAACGCCACATGCCAATCAATCACGCAAATGCTATTCTATCAATCCAATCGTCATCAATTCGACTCTCGGGCCGGACAATCGACTCTGCAATACTATTTTTACACTAATCTTGGCGGAATGCCATAATACTGCGTCCTCGCTCCCCTACACTCGAATTAACTCCGGCTGGGAAAGTCTGTTTTGCTACTAAAAAGTTTTGAAAACAACTGAAAATTATATCCCGATTCGTACTCCATTGCCATCAATGAAACTTCTGTAGTTGACCACGAGAGAGTAGCAAGTGCGACGCAAATAGCGCCAAGGCAGCTGGATGAAGTACGTTTCAGTCGCACGAACGATGGCGCCGTGAGCGTCTCACGCGTCGGCCATGGTGTGCCACAGATGGACGCTAGCTCTAATTTTAATCTTCGTTCCTCTGTTAGTTACAGTGATAAGCGCATTCCGCGTAAGTTTACCTGGACGTTCTCATGATGTGAAATCCGAACGAAGACAGAAATGTGAGGATTGTGGTGTGAGTGACCTTAACCTTGACCCGGTTGTACATAGTTTTAAAAAAGAAAGTGCGAAACGTTCTTTGAATGATATCAAAACGGTTTTTAGTGATAAACGACATGTTTTTGACGAAAAGTTTACAAAAACAGTTGATAAACTGGACGATTTTGATGACAAAGTTAGAAACGATGATGATGATAGTGAATCAGTAAAAGCAGCTAGTTTTGAACATTTAGAAAAAGTTGAAACTAAAAGTAAATTAGATACGAAACCTAGAACTAAAAAGGTGTCGTTGATTTTAGATTTTAATGATGACGATGACGACGACGATGATAGTGAAGTCGATGACGATGACGACTATGATCTACCAAAGTTATCTGATCATAAGAAACCAGTTGTGGTTGATTCTAAAAAGAACACAGATGAAATTAAATCAACCGCATCTGTGAAGCCACCACCAAAACCTAAGGATAAGAAAGACGAAACTAAAGAAAATGAAGAGAAAGATAAAACTTCGGGCCAAAAAAAGCAAAAACTAGACATGGCGACTGTTAAAACCATTATCAAAGAATCCTTAAAGTCAAAAGCTGAAGTTGAAAAAACTTTGAAAACTACGCCAAAAGTGGAAATTGATAAGAAAATTGGCAATGAACAGGATTCAAAACAAAGTATAAAAGAATCTGATTTACCAAAGATTAAGGTTATAATTGAACCAAAAGATACCTCGACAAAAGATCCAATAGTTTCTGAACCCAAAGAAAAAGTTGTAAAAAGTGAAGGTACAGAGAAACAGAAAGAAAAACCAAAACAAAAAAGCTCTGACACTAAAGAACCGGTACGGACAAGTAAAGAAAAAGTGGTCGAAGTTGATGTTCCGAAGATTAAAAATATTCCTGAATCGAAAAAGAGTGTAATGACAACTCCTGAAGAAAAAAGTGACAGTAAAAGAGATACTACAAAAATTGAGAGCAAAGACAGCCGTTTACAACATATATCTGACGCTTTGCACAGACGAAACTTTTTACATAGTGAATTTGAGGATTTTTACGCATTCTTCCCGACATTTGCGCCAAACTTTTCACGCGTACATAATCCAGAATGCCGGCGTCATGGCCAAATACTTTTGAGACAGTTGCGTGGAACTAAATTATGGGCCTTAAACAGTGAGTACTCGGTACATTGTTTTCATATTTTATAAAAACAAAATTTGTTTATTTTCAGTTAAAATAGCTGATGTATCTTTTTTGTACGTTATAATGAAAATTAAATTGAATATGCATAATATTTTTCACTATCCATGCTAATATAAATTATATAGGTATCTGTGAAAGTGTGTCCGTCTGTCTGCTTCATGTTAAACCAATCTTGATGAAATAACAGTACAGATATAGATTGCATCTTGTTAGCGTTTATGAATAATAAGAGCTCATTTGACTTTAAATTGAATCAAGAAATATAATATCATGACAAAAACGTCATTATACTAAATGTGTCTTCTTTATATAAGATCGCTTGGCGGTACTTGAATCATTCTTTATCTGTTAGTGAAAGTGTAATTATTATTGTCACCAGTAATTGTGAGTGGTGTTTCGGGTTAACTAAATCGCATTATATGTATTTAACACATGAAATAACCGAACGTGGAATTATACTATACGAAGCATCATCTGTGTGTATTATTTACACGAGTTTCCTGCCTTCGTGTAACAGCTCAGAAGTGTTTATGAACCTCGTCTTCGGCTAAAATTAAAGGTACGTGTGAATTGATTATTATTTTTATAGTAAATAGTATCTTAATTCAAATCAGATTCGAGTGTTAACCAAGCAATTGTATATTGAGTTTAACAAAAATGTGATAGTTGTTTTTATTACAACTTGCTCATAAAATGTTATAAATTTTTGAAGAATAGAAATAGCCTTATTTTGGAAGTAGCTAAAACTGTAAAAATAATAATAATAAAAATATAAACTTTAAAATAGTATCTGAGTGTAAAAAAATATATATAATAGATTATTATGTTTCTAAATGTTTATACGCCTTGTAGTGGCAATTGCATAAAATAATTCTATTGGCAGCCTGCCTGCATACATTCGATTTAGTTTTTTTATAGCTACTTCGATTTTCGATACTTATGTAGGTACCATGATGTATTCCTTTTCTGTGTTGGTTTAAGTATCAGGCAGTAGCTGTACCTTGCCATACCTAGTACTGAGTAGTGCCAACATATCAAAAGTAGTAAATTGTTTTGTTTCGTGAAATTTTAAAAGAAAGCATGAACGAAAAGAATTTAAAACACAAACATTAAAAAAAAAAACATTTTTTGGAGCAACCTCTATAGTTAATCACGCATAAACTGCAACCTGAAACCGGTTTCGCTGGCAGCGACGCGATGTTGCTAAGCGCTAAGCTAAAATTTTTGTGAATTACCTACCCACTATATTTTTAAGTTAGTCACATGTTTATTTCTTTAGTTATAATAATTATGTCTTTCCTATATATTAACACGGGGCAAAGTAAAACTGACTGTGTTACTGTTTATAACACAATTTCATATCAATTTATAGCAAAAAAAAATAAAGTAAGATAATATGTAGATGTCATTATTAGTAAGCTGAAAAATAATTCCACATACATTTTACATTAATTTTAATATTATTTCCCAAATTTACTACCGATGAAATATTTTCGTGTATTTCTTCTGCACGATTCATAGTAGTGGCGAGCCGAAAATTAACGTGTTTCTGTTTTTTTTCCATGTGGATATCAATTACTTCAATGAGTGCCTGCGGTATGGGCAGGGTGTGATGATGGTGCTCTGACGCTGTGAACTTGATGGCGTGAATGCTGACATGGAGGCGCGTCGGGGTGTGATGATGGTGCTCTGATGCTGGAACTTGATGACGTGAATGCTGATATGGAGGCGCGTGTGTACTTGCGGTGTCGGAGGCCACATTGCTGCGATGGGCGAGTGCTGGACTGTGGATGACATGGAGGCGCGTGTATACTTGCGGTGTCGGAGGCCACATTGCTGCGATGGGCGAGTGCTGGACTGTGGATGACATGGAGGCGCGTGTATACTTGCGGTGTTGGAGGCCAATTGCTGCGATGGGAAAATACTGGACCTCGAATATGGTGAAATCGTTCATTAATTTATCTACTTAATCATGGGTTGATATAGAATCATGTATTTATTGCTCGGTCGAATAAGAATGTTTTTAATGGAATAAGGGCCGGTTGATTCAAATCAATGGTTATCGTAGCTTACGTTGACTTCTGTTAATTTACTAGTGTTTCTTCATGGTAAAAATAATGATCGACGCCTTCTTTGACTAACGCTTGTGGGCGCCATATTGGAAGGTTACGATCCGTCAAAATGTGTTGATGCAAACCAACCTAAGCTGTAAATTTAAAAAATCGTTAAGACTGATTTTTAACAATTTCATGATTGGTTTTGAAATAGAATTTTGAAAACGAAAATAATGATTCATCTTCTTTTTATTGAATTATCTAGTATTTACGTTGTCTGTGTAATAGATGATGAAGAGATAAATTAATATTTGTCTTAGCCTTTGTTATATAAAGAGAAAGAAATCAATTCCATTGAAAAAGCATTTTTTTTCGTATTGTCTGAGGAATAACGTGATTTTATAACATGTGGCATTGCTTTTGTAGGTAAATTTTATGTTTGATTATATTACGAAATTGATCGATCGAATTGAATGATGATTGAATACTGATGTCGACAATGTTGTGAATATAATGGACAACATCAAGGTAGAAATGAATAACTGGCTGTTAGTTGACAAAGTTATTTAAGTCGCCACCGAGTTTCTCACTGGTTTCTTCTCGCTAGATTGTGAATGAAGGTGGTCACGCAATTGATAATGAGAGAGATATGTATGATTTTAGTTGTGATGGACGAAGGAAGTCCACAAATGTTATTGTGAAAGTTATGTATGATTTTAGTTGTTGTGAACGACATTGTGAAAGTTAGAGTTAAGTACTAGGATTACTGATTGTAAACGTGAAGTCTTCACTCGTTTGTTGTAATCTCAGTTCAATAATGTGAAGGTTACATGGCTGCTTCACAAATATCCGATTGTATAGTATTCCTTTTATGATCAAAACACCCAATAAACTAGTTTATCTAAACTATTATAAAAAGGTAAATTTGCTTAAAAAAAAGAAAACATAATTTTTCACTGTAAAATCATTTTTATGTGGGCTATTCTTTTAACATTCTTTTAAATATATTGTAGTTACAATTTGGTATTCTGACTGACTGTTCTAACAATACACAGCTGGACGAATCGGGCTGAAATTTAAAGATAGCTATTATGACGTGGACATCTGTAGATAGCTAGGAAAGGATTTTAGAAAGTACAAAGTACAAACCCTAATAGGGGATAACCGGATGCCCATAAAGATAGAAGGCAAGGTATAGAAAACGGCAGTCTGACCTGCAATACTTGTACGGCACAGAGTGCTGAGCGACCAAAAAGACTCGCGAATAGAAATTGCGTGTTAACGAAATGAAGATGCTTAGATGGGTGCCCAATGAAACTAGACCCGATAAAGTGCGGAATGGGTAGATCAGAAGAAGTTTTAAGGTTGCCCCAATAACGGACAAAATGGTAGAGGGTCGTTTACGTTAGTACACATTATGCGGCGAGAAGAGGATCATGTTGTGTCGAGAGTATTGGCAGAACGCGAGGCGGAGAGGGTACCCTGCAGCCACGTGGTGGACAACTGTAACCTGATATGGAGCGCGAAGCAGTTTCAGCAGCAGACAACCCAAGACAGAATATATTGGCGCAAGCAAATGGGAAGAGCCGACTCCAAATAATGGAAAAAGTCTAGAAGAAAGAGAAAGAGAATCAGTGAGTGGATAAGATAGGGGTTTGAAAAAGGAAATTTTAACTCAAGCTGCAGAATTATTACTTTTTGCTACGGAACCTAATTTCTGATGTTATTAACTAAGCAACGGGAAAATGAGATTTGTTTTTGCAACAATCACTAAATATTTCAAAGAAAGCGTCAAGTAAAGAAAAACAAACTACTTGTCCTACTGATATAATATATCGCCATCAAATTTACAAACTCAGCCACAGTGTTTACAACTCACCAATATTTCACGTTTTAAAGCTTCAACATAATATAATGTTCCTCATTTAAAGGAAGAGCACCATTCAAATTTTTGCAGTATAATCGTTTTTTTAAAGTGCTATATGTGTCAAAATCTTAGGTTAGGATTCAACAAAATATTCAAAAGTAGCTATGCTATTTTGGGCTAATATAATATACCTTCATTCCATTTATTATTTATTATTGCTTTCATGTACAATGTTCATAATACATTTACAGAGACATGAGGCCCCGTCAGGGTATTGCAATATCGAATATTTTATACAATCAATTAAACTTATATAATAAAAATGTCAACTTAATTTATAAAAATTTCAAATCAAGAATTAATTCAATAAATTTATAGGTACATAATATTAGACTTTCACCCTTAACATAAAACTTAATTAACATACTAAGAAACTGTAACGGTTTTGGTAAATTGAATTTAAACATGGCATGTCATGGCGGTTAGTATAATATGATATTTTTAAAAGTCATTTTAATCGTATTTAAAAGTCATATTATGTCCATGGAACTAATTCTATTACGTCTATGAGTATATTCTATTACGAGTAATTGAGCAAGTAGTCAAATAACCAGTTAAATAATAAGTGAAATAATCACACAATAAAATAATAAATAATATTTTTTTTTTTTTTAATTTACGATTAAATTTCATTACATTCGATTAAAATAGCACTAACTTACTCATTTAAAATTACTAAAAACATTTAAAAAAAAATGTTAAATGTCACCGAAAAAAATTCGAAGAAATATAGCGGATACGATAGTATTTTTCAGACTTACTTTGATAGTGTCTGACTTAGTGATTTGGAGGACGGCGGCGTGAGTTTTTGGAGGCGAGTAGTCCTATTGAGAGTGGAGGTTTGTTTAATTAGCACCCGTTTGAAATTCGTAACAACGCGGTTTCGGCGACGCGAATCCACAAGTTTACTCCCGACCAAAAAGTGCTCAACGCGGCTGAAGAAGATTTCACTTCAAAAAAATAAAACGAAGCGAAGGAGAACGTATTATGTTTATACGTAAGCGGATCGGTAGATTAGCCTTAGAGATAGCTTCTAAGTTTTGTGATGATTAGAGTTAAATAGAAATAAGTTTTGTGAAAGTTAGATTTAAAGAGAAAAGCTTTATGACGATTGAGTGATTTGAGTCCTGAGATGACTCCTAAGTTTTTGTGATGATTAGAGTTAAATAGAAATAAGTTTTGTGAAAGTTAGATTTAAAGAGAAAAGCTTTATGACGATTGAGTGATTTGAGTCTTGAGATGACTCCTAAGTTTTGTGATGATTAGAGTTAAATAGAAATAAGTTTTGTGAAAGTTAGATTTAAAGAGAAAAGCTTTATGACGATTGAGTGATTTGAGTCCTGAGATGACTCCTAAGTTTTGTGATGATTAGAGTTAAATAGAAATAAGTTTTGTGAAAGTTAGATTTAAAGAGAAAAGTTTTATGACGATTGAGTGATTTGAGTCTTGAGATGACTCCTAAGTTTTGTGATGTTTAGAGTTAAATAGAAATAAGTTTTGTGATAGTTAGAGTTAAACAGTAAAGTTTTATGACGATTGAGTGATTTGAGTCTTAAAATGACTCTTAAGTTTTGTGGTCTTTGTGATGATTGAGTGATTAGAGTCTTATAGATGACCCGAAATTTTATGATGGCTAGAGTTGATGAGAAAAGTTTTGTGATTTTAGAGTTTTCGTGATCTTGGAGTCCAGTCTACGGTGTATCCTTAAGTCTTCGAGATTTTGGAGTAAAGTTTTGAAGATAAGTAGTATGTGTGATGAGCAGCTGATCTTGCAGTGTCTTGAGATTTTGGAGATAAGTTTGGGGGATTATCAGTATGAGTGATAAGCAAATCAGCTTAAAGGTATTTCTGATTTTATGTTATGTGCTTAGAAAGCTTTGAGAAAGCTTGGAAAATAATTATGTAATTTGAGAAAAATCATAATTATTTAAACCATCAGTGCAAAATATCAATAGTGAAACTAAAATTATGATGACGAATTTTAATAAAAAAAAATTGTTCTTAGTCACTTATTGTTCAGTGATGAAATCAAACTAAATTACAATAGATTTTTGGATCGAAATTATGCATACTATAATTAATAAAAAACGCTTCGATTTCCAAAAAAAATAATAAAGATATCATGTCAATAGCAATTGGAGGACCAATTAAATGATCAGATGGCCGGAACAATTATCATTTACCGATAAAATAACAATTTTTTTTTCCATTCTGCAGAGTTTCTTGCCGGTTCTTCTCTGTAGAGTATAAGTTCCGAACCGGTGGTAGATTCACGCGAGGACTCGTCTAAACAGGACGGCCGAGCTGTTAGCGTTTATGAATAATAAGAGCTCATTTGACTTTAAATTGAATCAAGAAATATAATATCATGACAAAAACGTCATTATACTAAATGTGTCTTCTTTATATAAGATCGCTTGGCGGTACTTGAATCATTCTTTATCTGTTAGTGAAAGTGTAATTATTATTGTCACCAGTAATTGTGAGTGGTGTTTCGGGTTAACTAAATCGCATTATATGTATTTAACACATGAAATAACCGAACGTGGAATTATACTATACGAAGCATCATCTGTGTGTATTATTTACACGAGTTTCCTGCCTTCGTGTAACAGCCTCGTAAAAGAAATTTTTTTATTCCGGAAAATCTAAGAACTTCACTACTTTAAAAAAAAAAACTAAATCCCCGCGGAATAAATTGATTCATCATCCAGTGATAAGGCATCTTTTCGGTGCACCTTGTAAACTTACACTGGGTATATCGCGTGTTATTAAAGCAGATAATACATGTACCAGTCATAATTATCTTCATTACATGACTTTTTAACACGACAACTACAAGAGTAGTAGCCGCAGTGGGAATATAATTTACTTATAATAATTATGCGTATCTATCAAAACATGCGTATGTTTTCCATAGGTACTAATATCAGAATTTTGCAACAGTAGATGTCCAATAAAATGAAAACTTAATTATTGACATGATTTATGAAATTTAAATAAATTAATGAAATAATTCCTTATCCATTAAGCAAAAATAATTAAAGGTTCTGATTTATTCGATTAAAAATATTAATTAAGTATCATACGTGCTTTATCGGAATATATTAATGAAGGGATTTTTGTTAACGGGAAACCAAAAACCAAATAATTTAAATAAGTTTCTTTATTTGTTTCCCTATGAATTATTTTCAGATCATGTATGTTATTATCATGATAAATTAACATGCTCTTCTCGCTCTTCTATTGTACTATTGAATAAATTAATTACTTTTAAAAAATAATGTTCAACTTTACAACGTAATATACTTTCAGAAAAAATACTCGTACAGTTTTACTATACCATTTACCTACCATGAAAGAGAAGTCCATTATTTTTTTTGTAAGCGTTTGTGTTGAATGGCTCCCAAAGGGTTTGCATAGTGTGACAGTTATTAATGTGGAATTTTTCATTACTTACAGTGCTCGACGCAACAGCAAAGATTCCCTCGGGGCTACTTCAAGGCAACGGCATACAGCTGGGTGACTTTGACCAGTGCTTGGGGATCCGGGCTAGAGTACAATTGGACACTGGCAGTATCGTCCGAATCCAGGGGAAGTACTGCCTGGCTATGATCGATTTGAAGGCAGAACAACCTGCACTGGAGATGCCTGTTCATCTAGCGCAGGCCAGAAGTTTGTTCAAGAGTAGAATTGATGATGTGAGTATAATTTTGAGACGTTAAGGTATTCACTTTAATCTGATAATAACCGTTAGAAACCTAAGAGTTGAAATAGCAGCAGCAGTCGTATGCGGAAGTATCGGGGAACCTAAGAAAACGCCTACCATTATGTGATTAATGGAAAGGGATCACGACCCTCAGCAATGAGGAATACGACGCAAAGAGAGAAGGTATTGAATCTATATGCTAGCCTAGTGATTTTAAATGTTACAAATGCTGTTTAAGCATTTTATCTCGTTATAACAGTGAATTATAACATCGCGAGGAAACCTGCATGCCTTGAGAGTTCTTCATAACGTTCTCAATGGCGTGCGAAGTCTGCCAATCGGCATTTGGCCAGCGTGGTACAGTTTGGCCAAAGTCCTTTCATCATGATAGGGGACACGACACGTGTAGTGAATCGGCAATGGGTCAAAATTATGATGAATGATGAAGGTATTACTCATTCAAGAGTGCTAAATCAACATTTTTTAAATTAGGTATTAGCATGTGCTCGGCTGAAATTAAACCTGCTGGCAATTGATAATGAAATTGGAGCATGTTTGTCTAGAAGAAGCCTATTCACGGTACGATGTGACGCACCTTGAGCCTTGAAACTTAAGAGATAGATTTTCTCTATAGACCCTCAGTAAGAATAGAACATTACTGCAGCGGCCAGCTTATCAGGCATTGAAGGACGAACGTGTAAATGTGGGCCGAGGCGAGGCCGAGGCACACATACGTAAGTCCATCAATGCCTAGTTGTGGCCAAGGCTTGTATAGTACTTTTCTCAAATGATGTGTGGAAATTCAAACTAAGTAGTACCTAGACAGAACTTCGATTACGATTTTCTTTCATTCTTCAATTGAACAAAATTTTCATAGGTTTTCAATTTTGGCGGTAACAAGTGTACTATTACGGCTCTTGCCGCCTCTTGAATTTCAGGTGGCGTTAAAGTAAGTCCATTACACTCATTGTCTTCACTTGAACTCATTTTGTCATAGCTATTTATGCAACTGTATCGTAATGAGGGTCATTTTAATTCGAGTGCTGTTTTTTGATACGAGGCTTGCCGAGTATCAAAATAGGATAGTACGAGAATTAAAATGACTAATTACGTACAGTTGCATACAAGATTTTATCTACGACAAGGACGTCTTTATAATTTTTTACTTTATAAATTAATAAAAACCAAAAGTGCCAGAACCCAGAGCCGCTAAGCTATAGGTATCCTATTTATGAAGATAACCATATCGATACAGCTACGACTCATAACGATACAGCTCCCATACAACGAACTGTATCGTTATGAGAAGCAAACACGAAAGAGGGTTCAATTCGATATAGTTGTCAAATTCGAAATTGGAACTTTTCGATGCTGGAGTAGATAAAATACATTTCAAAATCAATGACGAACAACGAACAACAATAGTTTTTCCCGCGTTCAAGTGTTCATTTGTTTTTTTTTTCAATAAACTGCTTTCTATTTGCAAGCTAGTTCGAAATTTAAATAAAACCTTTGATAAGTTTCCTCCTTGGTTGCCATGTTTCGGAGTAAAAGATCGTTCCATTTTTAAATTACACGACAGATATGAATTTACTATGTAATTTATTTGGTCGCTAAAACCAACGACCTCAATTTACATAGACGGGCCCTGTCAAACAAAGAATGTGGGCGTATTTTTAGCAACGCCATCAACGCCATCTAGACTTTAGATGTTAATCTAAGAATAACAAATTATCTACACGACGAGCGACCGTGACAGCGCTACGATGGGGACAAAGAAAAGTTAGGAACGCGCTCTCAAAGTCGGTCGCCCGACCTTTTTCTATGAAAGGGCCCATCTAGTACCTACATATAAATCGATGGCTAAAACACGACTGATATGGATTTTCATACAACTGTACCCGGCCGCTGCTCGCATGTATTTGGCTAGTACAGCAAGATTTATCTCGAAGAAGGTTGTCAAAATAATGCTCAAATTTCCAAGCATGTTTGAGAAAACGCCATTTTCCTAAATAAGCTTTGCGTAAAATGCTAGACAAATAACAATAGGTTTTGAATATAATGGTAGATGCGAGGTACTATTTTAATAAATGTAGGCAACTTTACATAACTATTAGATTTTCCATGTCTTTATTGACGTAATTAATTTTAAAATCAATGTGAGTTTTAATGGCTTTCGTATCGTACGTTATGGTATGCTCAGTAATATATTCTCTTATATAATTATCTAAAACGGTAGTGCTCCGATAGCATCGTTTTTTTTGTTGACAGTGTTTTCAATCATAGAAACTCTCAGCTCCTCAATGTGTTTCTTACCATCTCCGACTTCTAAACTTTATCATAATTTGTTTAGCCAGGTCACTTCGTGCCACGTTTCTCCACGCTAAGCTGGGGGGTCTGTGTCCCCTCCCCCTGCAGCCCTGATGATGTGGAAGTCATCCTCAGAGACGCTGTCAAGCACTATCAGTATAAAACTGGTATCAGCATAAGGGTTAAGGCGGATGACCATGATTGCTATACGAGGAAGGGAGCTGATTGGTGGAAGGAGTGGCTGGATTTACCGACCATTTTGACGTTGTGAGTATATTGCGTTTTTTTTCGAAAATAAAACCCGGGACTGACCATTTACAAGATGTAAGTTAGATTTCTCACAACTCAACTTTCGAATTTTAAATTCTATAATTATTATATGAGTCGCTTCATTCTAAGATATAATTAATTTAACAATAAATATTTAGTACAAATCAAATCAAACTATACTATAATATTATAAATGCGAAAGTGTGTTTGTTTATTGGTTTGTTGGTTTGTCCTTCAATCACGCTGCAACGGAGCAACGGATCGACGTGATTTTTGGCATGGGTATAGTTGTGGATCTGGAGAGTGACATAGGCTACTTTTTATCCCGAAAAATTAAGGAGTTCCCGCGGGAATCCAAAAAAACTTATTCTACGCGGACGAAGTCGCGGGCATCAGCTAGTGATTAAATAATTGCAAAGTAAATTCCATTTGCTTGAGTACTATCTAAATAAATAAAAGGAAAAGGTGACTGATTGAACTATCAACACAAAGCTTCAATCAATGGACAGATCGGACTGTTTAGCATTTTTTTTTTAATCCACTACAAGTTAGCCCTTGACTGCGATCTCACCTGATGGTAAGTGATGACACAGTCTAAGATGGTAGCGGGCTAACCTGTTAGGGGCATGCAGATAGCTAGACGCTAGACGATAGCTAGCAGATATTAGACGTAGGCATCCACTAAGAAAGGTTTTTTGAAAGAATAGGGGTTTAAAATTTCAATGAAAACCGAACGTAACGTGAGCGAAGCTGCGGATTTATTTATCAACTATAACAACAACATAGACAAGCTCACTTCTTCATAAAAGATAAGCTCGAGTTTGAAAATTAGGCTGCAGAATGATTGTAAAATTCAGGTTTTTTTAAATCAGAAATGTTGTTTTTCCAGATCTCTCTATGCTACAGTCCTCATATTAGTATTGATCGCTACACTGCAAGATTTCCTTAGCAGAAGTAATTCCGAAGAAGAGCCGTCAGATGAGGGGAAATCTGAAGGGGAAGAAAAAGAAGTGAAAGAAAAAGAAAAGAAAACCTCAGGTACCGTGCAATATAATAATGCTTTTAGGACTTTGTTGGGGCTGTCCCACAACTATTCAGTGCCCCGATAGTATAGCGCATCAGCCCCCCGATTGTGTAAGGAAATTGCAATCGTAATGACCGTTTGCCAAACGTAGTTCTATACATTACTTCGACCTGTTTCATAAGTCTAAAGATGCCTGCACGTCGAAAAGCATGTATGAACTCCTTAAACAGTTCGTGTAATATGTTTTAAGCTGTCAAATGATTACAATTTGCTCAGACAATTATTGGGCCTCAGGAATGTTTGTGAATGCCCGACTTTGCCCGAATTCAATTGTCATTTTAAACGGTTACTTTAAAGAACTTTAAGATCAATTTAAAATCTGATTAACTTAATACTGAGGTATATTTTGAACGTAATATAAGTAATTTTCGTTAATTAATATCGGTTATCTATCGGTTGGTGATCTGACAGTAACTAAGGGGCCCCCGTCGATCGCGGGGCCTTGGGCACGTGCCCAGAGCGCCCAGTAGGAAAGAGGCACCTGATCCGCATCCCTGGTGCGTCGAGTGCAGACCAGCTGGTACCAACGGAGTCTTAGGCTTGATGGCCAGTCTAGCCTCTGCTGCTATGTGAACCGTTGCTGCAGGGTTTCAGCTGGTCTAGAAACCATTTACTAACGGTTTACTTAGCAATTTGCGGTAGTTATAATTTAATTAACTTATTAACTGCCTCGTTGGTCTAGTGGTTAGCATAGTCGACTGCGGATCACGAAGTCCTGGGCATAAAAGTTAAGTATTAGGTTTTTCAATTAAAAAATTCTCAGTGCCAGCCCGGAGTTGGAAGTTGGCGGGATGATAATTTAATTCAGTATAGATGCTTGTTTAATTGACCTCTATGAATCTATAGTTACTTAAACTTTATATTTATTTAAAATGACCACCAGTTCCTAATCTCCAAAATTGTCAAAGAAAATAAATAATGAGAGTGGCTAGAGCTCATTATTAACTATGAATTTATTTTGCTAAATATCAACTTAAAGCTCTCAAATGTTGAATTTAAAAAGATTTAATACATCAATTTGACATATTATTAACTAACATTGAAGATAGCATCTGGTTGGGGTCTATAATGTTGCCCTGAAGAATACCATGCCATAAATTAAACCAATCACTATAATTTCGATTGTGTGATTTCAAAATTTTGAACACAAAATCTGCTTACCCAAAAAAATACAAACTTACCGCGTACTTATCGAAAAAAATTAACAAATCCCACGGACCTCAGATCAACCTTAACCCACATTGGGTAACGAGAGTTCAACTCGATTGTGATTCAAATTGACACCCGGTGACGATGGCACTTTTAATTAGCATAAATTACATACACAAGCCTTATAGCTCGTATTGCAGCACCCCGGGTCACGTCTACTAATTGTTGCTATCACAAGATCTGTGACATGTTTATCAATGCCACGTGTCCCGACACAACAATGATTTATAACCCTGAGGGAATGAGGCGGCCTACAGACTCTGCGTTTGAATATAAAGCGTCAATAAAATCGCTGACTAAATGCTCGATAATGAACTTATTTGTGTAGTTGAAATTTTCTGGAGATATATAAAATAACAATTCATAGTACATAATAGAATGGGATGATTCAGGGCAAAATAAAGTATTGAAATTTATGCATAAATAACATATACTAGTCTTAAAGCTCATATTGCAGTACCCCAGGTCACGTCGACTAATTGTTCCTATCACAAGACCTGTGACATGTTTATCAATGCCGCGTGCCCCGACACAACAATGATTAATAACCCTGAGGGAATGAGGCAGTCCACAGACCATTTCTGGATATAAGAAATTAAAGTAACACTATACATAATGCTATTATATTAGACACATTAAAAATTGGATGATTTAGATGAATTTTTATCATCGCATGTATAATAAAAATATGTGTATGCGAAATACATAAATTCTCACTTGAAAGTATTTTCTACACACAATGCGTGTTTTTAAATTCTGTCAATTTTGACGCTCTCACGGTTTTTACTTTTTAAGATCCAATGTTTACCAAGATAAAAGAATTAGTAATAAAATGGCAGCAAATATGCCAAATATCAAAATAGGGCAGCAATCTTAACGAAGACTAGACGGAGATATTGCTGCGCAGGTGATATTACTATGGTGCGCTTATGTGAGTAAAAATATGTTATTTTATATTGCCTCCTCAATTTCATAGCCCGATGGCACGTCAACTCAACCCGAGCGGATAGAGATCCGTGATGAAGCAACTAGCTCAACTAGCTTGGATTTAAGCGCTTCAAGTGTAGTCACCCTTATTTTCCAGCCAATACCATTACTCACATTATTTATTGTACACCCAGAGCGGCCAGCAATGTGCGCAATATTGATTGTCACATTTTCAGCCGGGATTTAGTGGCTTTGAGGCGGGCGGGCGATCATTTGTTATTGGTCATTGTCATTATTCCACTATAAAGTTAGCCGCAAAACCACGTGGGAGATTTGCGGAAATCTGACTGTTATACGTTATTGGCTTTTCTTTTTTTAGAATATGAATAAAAATTCTTTCCAAAAAACCGACTTCCAACGCCACTATAAAGTACAAAATAATTTTGATTTCTACCCACTATGTTGAAGTCGGGCGAGTCTGGTGCGTCAACTTTGCTTATACTTGCTTAAATACCCGCCCGACTTCAACATGGTGGGTAGAAATCAAAATAATTTTGTACTTTATAGTGGCTTTGAAAGTCGGTTTTTGGAAAGAATTTTTATTTGTATCTTTTTAGTGTCATGAGGATTTGGAGTCAGAATTTTTTATGGGACCACCTCGAGAGCTTCCTATAGACGACTAACGAAATAATTTCAAATCGGTTCAGAAACCACGGAGATACGCACCGACATACATTAAAAAAAAAATACGCGCCGAATTGAGAACCTTCTCCTTTTTTGGAAGTCGGTTAAAAATAGAATAGATACTATTAATCATTCAAGTATTAAAAAGTGCGTTATTTGTTATTAATACCTATTAGTCTACTGGTTCGGGATTGCAGGTAGGATACTTCATGCTTCCGACAAGAACCGGTTAGAAAATTCATAGACCAATCTGCTCCCGCCTCTAGCTAACTCTATAAGTTTTGGAGTTTACTCCTTAAGAATCGATTTTCATATATAAGGCGCCCGGTATGAGAAAAATATGAGAGGTAAAATCTACTGATGAATGACCTTTCTAATTTGGTTGTGACGTAAGAGTAAGACGTACATAGTGTATGCTGCAAGGCGACTATACCTATATGTTATTGGGCTTGTTTGTTTCTATCAGTGTCAATGTACTTATATTGCTGTTTTTGTTATACATATCAATATAGCTATTTATGCAACTGTATCGTAATGAAGGTCATTTTAATTCGAGTGCTGTTTTTTGATACGAGGCTTGCCGAGTATCAAAATAGGATAGTAGGAGTAAACTCCAGTCGTGCGTCGGAACTCGGAGCTGACACACACAATTTTTTTTTTTTGTATTGCGTGATAAGCTTGCGCTTGACGACAATCATGCTTAGTGCAAAGCAATGATGAGGTCTAGGTTGGAACGCGCAAGTACGAAGATTTTAAATTTGCAAGATTGTAAAATTCATAATATGAAAGGAGAAAATTAACTTATTTCCAGATTTCAATGCGCCTTAAATTAATGAAATCTGTCAAGCTGATTTTAAATTTCCAGCTCTTTTTAGAACAATTTACTTTCTCATCCGGTAGTATCCTATCCAATTCTATACCATAAGTTTTTTTTTTTAGCCACTACAAGTTAGCCCTTGACTGCGATCTCACCTGATGGTAAGTGATGATGCAGTCTAAGATGGTAGCGGGCTAACCTGTTAGTGGCATGGTAGTTATATTAATTAAATCCATGCCCCTATTCGGTTTCTACACGGCATCGTACCGGAACGCTCAATCGCTTGGCGGCACGTCTTTGCCGGTAGGGAACCGCGGACCAGGGAAAATTCAGAAATTATAAATTCCCAAATTGACGCTGCCGGGGATCGAACCCGGGACCTCCGCACGATAAGACAACAGCGCTACACACTGCGCCACGGAGGTCGTGACACAAGTTGTCATACGTGAAATAAATAAATCATTTATCATTTGGCCTATACCATACTAATATCTATTCTGTGTCTATAGTAGCGTAAGCGGCATTTAGTTGGTACATATGAAATTAGAATTGCCTTGTTGAATTCTGTCCACGAAGTTATTTAATTTAGTTTAAATTGATTTTTGAGGGTAGACGCGTTTAATTTACTTTTATATTACAAAACCTTTTTTGAAAACTTGATCAATAAAATTGAACATAATTTTGGATCGGTATTTAAAGTGTTTTCGAAAAAAGGTCAAAAGGTCGTACGCGACATTCGATTTTTAGGTCGAGGAACTCTATCATGCCATATAAGAATAACTTGTACGTGCCATTATTTTCTTCCAGTAATAATTCATTATAATATATTTGTTTATGTATAGTTTGCCTGTGGCTACAACGTATTAGTGCTATTTTACATGGATTTATTTATTTTATAGACGAAAAAAGGGAAGCGTACCTACCTAACTTAATGTATTTGCACTCGATTAACATAATATCTAACTAGCGAAAGCCCGCGACTTCGTCCGCGTGAATTAAGGTTTTTTGGTTCCCGCGGGAATGTGTTATTCCAGACTATAATCTATCTCTGTGCCAAAACTGCCAAATTTCATCCAGATCCGTTCAGTGATTGAGTTACAAACATCCATCCATACATGCATGCATCCAAACTTTCGCATTTATAATATTGGTATAGTACTCGTAGTATAGTTGAACTAGTGAGTAAGTATATAAATAAGTAACGCCGCGTGTAAAAAAAAATAGTTATTGAAGATCTCTCCTTTGTATCCCATTACGTACTTACATAAAATGCGAACCGGTTTTGTCCACAGGGCTGGCGCCCCGCGAAATTGTATTTACATAAATAAATTTTGGAGGCCTCAAAAACCCTCAGTTAGTAACTCGGGGCTCTTTTCTAAATCAACGAACGAAATAATTTATTATGTAAATTGGGAACGCCGCCGACAGTTTTACGTCACATCGAGTTTTACGCTTGAGTTTTCTTGATATTTTTATTTTTGTTAGGCCGAACAACTTGTACAACCTACCAGCGCCTATATACATAGTTAGGGGACATATTGAGTTTTTAAACGTTTCTAGGCTAGATGGAACTTCGTTCATAGACACGAAAGTAAAGTTCGATTTAATTCGAAAAATATAGATAGGCTTCTTCTATTTAACCATGCAGGTTAAATAGAAGAAGCCAAAATTGACAAATTTACATTAACTTACCTAAATCAAATAATCACTTATTGACCAATCATTCGTTTTTCCAACTGCGCCAGAAACAGTAGGTATGTATACGAAACTACTACATGCTACTAGCGTTAAATTTTTCAAGAAAAACTTATCTGTGCATATAAATTATATGGATGAAAGGCACAGAGATTATAATCCATACTAATATTATAAATGCGAAAGTTTGGATGGATTGATGTATGGATGGATGTTTGTTACTCAATCACGCCCGAACGGCTGAACGGATCTGGATGAAATTTGGCACAGAGATAGATTATAATCTGGAATAACACATAAGCTACTTTTTATCCCGCAAAAACTAAGAACTTCCCGCGGGAACCAAAAAACCTCAATCAACGCGGACGTAGACGCGGGCATCAGCTAGTGCATCTATATTTGCACTTACTTGCAGATAAGATCGCATCATTGCCAAACGTTATGAAATTTTACTAAATCAGTAGAGACGTTTGTACTCAGCCTTAGATTTAGGTACCTACTATTACGCGGGGCGCGAAAGACGAAAGTAAAATGAAATAAAAATCAAAAAAGATTCAAAGTCAAGGTGTCATAGAATTATGGACTTTGTCGTGTATTTTCTCTTTGTTTCTCTTACTGAAATGAACTAAAAAATAAAGAATACCTTTTGGTTGACACCCTTTGATTTTTTATTACCCGACGTTTTAAATCCATTTTACTGCTGGTATATTATTATTTAAACGAGTACCTACCTACGAATATATTATAGATAAAAAAACTAGATTTTGCTTTTGTAGTTTCGCTCACATTAAGTTCTATTTTCAAACAAATTTCAAATCCCTATTATACCCCCTTAGGGATGAAGTTTCAAAAATCCTTACTTAAGAAATGCCTATGTCATTAGGTATAGCTAACTGTATGCTAATAAAATTATCAGCCCAATTTTTCGCCAATGGTGTCACAGACAAAACATAGATAGGTACACATGTAAGAATTTAGTCTGTGACACCACCCAGAATGGGTGTCAAGGCGATGGTTTTCAGTTGTGACCCGGATGACGTCACAGTAAAAAAAAAAAAAAAAAAAACATTTTTAAGTAAGCAGCAACTCATATTACATGCTTACGAGTAGATATAACTCATACTCCTATGTTTAGATAATTTAGATAATATACTTATAATAATTCGTTCACAGATGGCTTCCTAAGTTCGTTCTCCCTATACAACACGCTTGGGAAGCTGGTGGCTCCAGCGACTGGTGGGGAAATAGCCTGCATCCATGGAGTTCGAGCCATCGCCACCATGGCCCTCCTGTTGGCTCACAAGTTTCTGCCAATCGGACTGACCCCTTACACCAACCGCCTGAAGATAAGTGAGGTAGGTTTAGGTGAATTGTAATACGAAAAATACATTATTTTTAATCCACTACAAGTTAGCCCTTAACTGCGGTCTGACCTGATGGTAGTGATGATGCAGTCTAAGATGGTAGCGGGCTAACCTGTTAGGGGCATGGCAGTTATATTAAACCCATACCCCTTCTCGGTTTCTACACGGCATCGTACCGGAACGCTAAATCGCTTGGCGGCACGTCTTTACCGGTAGGGTGGTAACTAGCCATGGCAGAAGCCTCCCACCAAAAAATTCCTAAATTGACCCTGCCGGGGATCGAACCCGGGACCTCCGCACGTAAAGACAACAGCGCCCAACACTGCGCCACGGAGGTCGTCAAATTTTCATTGGCCACGTAGCTTATCAGTCCACATCTTCAACCCGTTCCATTTATCTATACCTAAGGTCCAGTTGCGTCACGGGTTGTTGAAGTTACGCTACGGATTCCTGTTCAATATTTTTATTTTTTATTTTTTCCGAAACTATTTTGGATTGCACTATACTTTGTAAAGTGGGGTTCATAATCATTATCAACGATTCAACCCGTTTGAGAAAAATTGAGGCAATAGTCCACCAGGATGACCAAGTGCAGACTGACTTTAGAAATTATCTATACTAATGTTATAAATCCGAAAGTTCGGATGGATGTTTGTTACTCAATCACGGGCAGTGCTGGATTTACACATTTGCCGCCCCAAAGCTATAACATTTTTGCCGCTCCTACTGACTTCTAAAATTAGATACACTGTTCACAATAAGGTTAACTCCTTTTTTTTAGGGAATAATCTAGTTTCTAGATTATTTTTACAACTTTTTTTTCTGTATCAAAATTTTTTTGGGCCAATTTTGCCGCCCCCCTAATTTTGACGCCCTAAGCTTCAGCTTTTTCAGCTTCTATGGTAAATCCGGCACTGATCACGGGCTTTTAGGGCTTGTCCACAGAAATAGGAAACTGCTTAGTGGGTTTACCTCTGGTGGAGGCAATGTAGATTTTTCTCAAATACTATCCGTACTGAATAATTTTATTACTCACTACTTTTCAAAATCCTTAATATGACACCCTTACAACCACAATATTGAACACGTCAGCATTAATTTATCGCATACTAGCTGATGCCCGCGACTTCGTCCGCGTGGTTTAATTTTTTACCCTCTTTAATTTTCCGGGATAAAAAGTAGCCTATTTCACTCTCCAGGTCCTCAACTATACCCATGCCAAAAATCACCTTGATCGTTGCGGCGTGATTGAAGGACAAACCAACAAACCAAATAACCAACAAACAAACACACTTTCGCATTTTTATTAACCAACGTTTAAGCCACTTCGCCACATAGGTATTATTATTATTTTGTAAAATTCCCTTTCAATAGTAAACCAATAATGGGCAATAATTTAACATAGGCAAACATTATAAATATTATTACTAGGAGTACCTACCCACTAGTCATAACCACCAGGTAATGAATTGTGGGATCAGAATATAATGAAATTGAAAATATTTTATTAAAAAATAATGTTTGATAAGAATTTTTCAATAATATAATAATTACTTTTCAGTAATTACCGTTACATACAGTAAAATTGTTTTGTGATTTTAATTAAATTCCTGTATTTGTAAAAAAAAAGTTACTTTATTTCACTAACCAAGTATTTGCTAATAAAATTAAATAGGCACTCGTTATTTCAAACCATTCAAAGATAGGTAAGTTAGGTAGGTTACCTATAGTGTGTTGAGTACTCAATTTGTTTAGACTTTAGAAGCGTCTAATTACTTATTTCACATAAAAAAATTATTGACTAGCGGTCGTCTGCGTACAATTTCTGATTTCCTATAAGATTATAAATTTATTTCACTTCAAGAACCCTATGTTTTCGAAAATTCCCCGTAAACAACGTTTCTAATTTTTCTTAGAACCCGACACGTACAACGGGCTGTGTGCGAAACGAACACCCCTACTTTTTATTAAACAATTAATTATTGAAAGGCTTATTCTAGGTGTCACACGTTGGTAGAATAAATAATAGGTACCTACCTACCTTCTGTAAAGCTAACATGTGAGTACCTAACTTTATTCACAAATAATTAATAAAGATTTGATTATGACAAAACATGCCACTCTCATTACGCCCGAAAATCATAAGACTTCATCCAACATATTACCCCCTTACAATAAGTACAATACATACCAACGTACAAACTTTCATTCCCTAGTTTACCACTTTCAAGGAAGTGATTTTCCAAAAAAGATTTTATTGGTTTTTATTATAATACACCTTAGCCTTTCATGTCTCTAACTTCAATGACTAAAGCAAAGAAACATGAAAAGGTTAAAGGCAGACACTTCGGACGGACAGACACACTTTAGCATTTATAAAATAAGTATGGATTTCTTAGTGTCTGGGCCATAATTTTGTTCTGAAACTTTAATAATATTGCTAGCCTAGATAGGTACCTATTAGGTATTGTATTTTGTTAGAATTTTGTTATGGCGAGTTGTGATAAACAACAATTAGTTAATATTAATTGGTTAGGAAGCTCTATATAATAGAGTTTGTAACTTTAATTTATAAAGGCCTCATCAGAGTCATTTTCAAAGGAGTATCAGTGTTTTATCAGAGTTTTGAAAACACGAAGTTATAATACAACATAATAACAATTATTTTGTGAAATTGAATTTTCTTAAAAGTAATATTTTGAACGGATCTAGATAGGAACGGTGGATTTTTGTCCCGTGGGAGGCTTTGTCGGTTGTCTGTGGCCATTTATCAACCTACCTTCCACCAACCACGCACAACCTATCTTCCGATTAAGTTTAACAGAGGCCAGAGTTGCCTTAACGTGCGGAGGTCCCGGGTTCGATCCCTCGCAGGGTTTGGAAATTTATAATTTCTGAATTTCCCTGGTCTGACCTGGTGGGAGGCTTCGGCCGTGGCTAGTTACCACCCTACTGGCAAAGACGTGCCGCCAAGTGAATCCGTAAAATCGTTGGTAAATTTACTAATTTAGTGACAACCTGTATCCCGAAGATGGACATGGATTTCTAGTTTTGCATATAAAAAGCGTGTTCAGTTAAAACAAGTCGTTGTGTTTGTATTATACCCAGAATCACGGTAATATTATTATTGAAGGGGCGGGCGAATTTTAAATAAGTACCGACCTATCCAGTTTTTTTAAAATATTTTGCTTGTTCCAGCTAGTGTCATCTCCACTGCTGTCTTGGTGCAGAGCGGGATGGATGTTCACCGACTGTTTCCTCCTCATCAGCGGCACTCTCACCTCCTACCGCAAGTCTACCAGCGATACTATGGCTGCCAAATTGCTATCGAGATATTTCAGGTAACTACTTTTAAGCTTCGATCTTACTTAAAATCTTCTGTCTGACTGATTAGCTGTGTGTGTTTTTTTGAGTAGCCAGCTCTGGCTCGGCGAGTAAAATAACTGATAGACTTACTGACAACGCAAAGTCTAAGCAATGTGGGTGTAGACTCTAGAAGTATGGAAATAAACTCCTGTGATTTTTTATAGCTTGTAGACCCAATCGTTTTAAGCTGTGCGTTTCCCATCAGTATGTGTCCGAATTTTGTTAAGTAGAATCTTTTCTTTTTTAATTTATGTTCTTACTGACTAGTTTTATTACCTTTAATGTCAGTTAAGTAAATCTTTAGATTTCGATGTAAATTAAACTAAAATTCTCGTTCACGGTAAGTAGTGAGAGCTTTAGTTTTCTTTACTATTTTGTGCTCAAGTACTTTGATTGTTTGTTAAAATATGACCTGGGATAGACATTACATTGCTCAGTTTCAATTAAATGTTAATTGTCAGAAATTCGAAATGACACCGTTATATCAATAAAACCTAATACCTTTTCGTAATACTGGAATAAAAGGTTTTCTGTAGCCTAACCTACAGAAAACCTTTTATTCCAGTATTACTACACTATACAATTTTCAAAAAAAGTCTTTATTAATAATCCCGATTAAATATTGGATAGAATCAGGCGTTACTTTGCGGAAGTTCATGATTTAGCAAGAAAAGAATACAATTATCTTGCTATAATCCGCCAACAGAAAAAATTCTGTATGGTCAAGCATGTAGTTACAAGAGAAGCACCGTTTACCTTCCCAACCAAGCAAGAAAGCTAAGTTCCCAAGCAAGCAATGCCACCACCACTCACATGCACCACCACACAAGACTTTTAAACAATTCTCGACGCACGTTTCGCCCCGACACCGGAGCATCTTCAGGAGATGTCGACCTTACAATGCAAGATTGTCTAGTCAATCAGGCATTAAAACTTTTAATGTCCTATGTCCCCCAGTGGGACGGAGGGCGTTGTGCCATGTCGAGTGGTTAGAAGCTACACAGCTGTAGCTTGGCGAAGGATAGGACATTAGGGGGCTGATGTGACGTGACATGCAGATGTTTAGCTATCTGAATCTCTGACTATGTGGTAACTAGCCCTAAATATTTAAGGCCTGATTTATATTATTTTGTTGCCTATCCTATAAACTAGCTGGAAAACAATTGAACAATGGTCATTTTCTAGGTTAACACCAGCTTTATTAGCTGTGGTGTTATTCTACGCATACATCTGGAACAATATCTCGACTGGACCTATGTGGGGTACCTTGGTGACCAGGAACGCCGAGGTATGCCAACAGGGCTGGTGGTGGAATTTATTGTACGTGCAGAACTACTTCGGCTTTGAGGAAATGGTAAGACATTATTATCTACTACCTAACGCCGTGACCTTTGTCGTAGATTCTATATAAAATAGAATGTTCTTGACCGACTTGTTTAGAGTGAAAATACAAGTTACTGGGCGTAATAAAATATTCGCGTCGGAGAGTAACGAAGTTTTATCCTGTCGCCTTGAGTGTGCGAACCATAAAAAAGTAAACGACGCGTACCTACTTTTCGTCCACCAGTTTTTGTGTCCGGATTGAAGTTGCTTAAAGAAACTGTAAATTTTTAGCATAAATAAATTATCGGCTAAAAAATAGTTAAAAGGTAGGTACCTATTTGCAACCGTAGGTACTATTTCCGCGAAAACGCCTTGGAAAATCGCGCCGCAAATACTTATGTTCGCCGATTCCGAGGAAGCGAGCGGAATAAGTTAGGAGGAAATTTAAATATTCTCATTCATACGAATGAAGTTTCTGAGTACTTACTGCATTTCTGATTTTTTGTACAATTTGCATTTTTTTACTTTATAACAGGTGACGTAATAGTTACTGGTCTTTGTTTTAAATTGGTTAATTACCTATTATGTTGTTATCCTGTCACTCACTCACACACTCACTACAGCCTATTAACGTCCCACAGCTGGGCACAGGCCTCCACTCTCATAGGAGAGCGAGAATTAGAGCTTAGACCCCCCACGCTGCTCCAATGCGGGTTGGCGGGCTTTAACGGCTATTATCATGTCAGTGATATAACCGGGACCGACGGCTTAACGTGCTCTCCGAGGCACGGGGGTGAAACACCGCCAACTTCCAACTCCGGGTTGGCACTGAGAATTTCTTAATTGAAAAACCCAATACCTAACTTTTATGCCCGACCGGGAATCGAACCTAGGACCTCGTGATCAGCAGTCGACTATGCTAACCGCTAGACCATCGAGGCAGTCAATCCTGGCAGTTGTTATCCTGTACCAGATGGTAATTTATTAACCGACTTCAAAAAAGGAGGAGGTTCTCAATTCGTCGGAATCTTTTTTATTTTTATTTTTAGGGTTCCGTACCAAAACGGTAAAATGGAACCCTTATGGTGCGACTTTCTCCGTCTGTCTGTCCGTCTGTCCGTCTGTCCGTCTGTCCGTCTGTCCGTCTGTCCGTCCGTCACACTCGATTATTTCAGTAACTACCGAAGCTATCGACATGAAATTTGGAATAGGTGTGTATATTAGTGGCCCAAAGACACTGGAATTAAAAAAAATTGGAAATTATTTTTGTTCTAATTTAAAAAGGGGGGAAAATCTGAGGGTTGAAATTTAAAAGTGAGATAACTGTACTGTGTGGGGTATCATATGAAAGGGTTTACTTTGTACATTCTAAAACAGATTTTTAATTATTTTTAGTTATGATAGTTTTTGATTTATCGGGGAAAATGTCTAAAAAAATACCGTTCCCCCCCCTTATCTCCGGAGTTTACCAATCGAAAAATTTGAAATAATTATGGTCAATAGTAATTTACGTAAACTTTACAGGAAAACTATAGCCAATGCTCTAACCAGCATAGTTTTTTTGATATTAACAATAAACCTCTACAAACAAAGTTAGTCTTGCGGTTCATTAACAAAGGTAATTATTTATTAATAATGGTACGGAACCCTTCGTGCGCGAGTCCGACTCGCACTTGCCCGGTTTTTATTTATGTATGTTCCCCGATTATCTACTCGAAGACGCCTGGACCGATTTTGAAAATTCTTTTTTTGTTTGAAAGGGTATACTTCAAAGGTGGTCCCATATAAATTTTATCGAAATCGGTCGACCGGTTTTTAAAATATCAACAATAAAATAAGTACTTTGTATAGCGTGTGCTTGTTGTTGTAAAGTTGGCGCGGGAGTTTGAAGTCGGTTGTTTAAAAATAATTTTTATATTAAATTATTAAACCCCGAATCAATTATTTCTACACGGTGTAAGTATTCGATTGCTAAGTAACAGCGTTTACAACGTAAGGGAAGTCGTTGGTTCAAGGTTTAATACAGGTAACTTTCTTTCAGTGTGCACCCCAAACCCACCACATGGCCATAGACTTCCAACTTACAGTCCTGGGAGGGATATTAGTCTGGGCGATCCAGTCTGATGTGCCCTTCTCTGGTACTGTGATGCAGTTGATTCACCTGTTGGCAGCCTACTCCAGATACACCACCTACAGAGACCACCGACTCACAGCTGTGGCCTACCAGGGAGTTAGGTATGTGACCCCTTCTCTGGTACCGTGATGCAGTTGATTCACCTGTTGGCAGCCTTGTCCAGATACACCACCTACAGAGACCACCGACTCACAGCTCTGGCCTACCAGGGAGTCAGGTATGTGACCCCTTCTCTGGTGCTGTGATGCAGTTGATTCACCTGTTGGCAGCCTACTCCAGATACACCACCTACAGAGACCACCGACTCACAGCTCTGGCCTACCAGGGAGTTAGGTATGTGACCCCTTCTCTGGTACTGTGATGCAGTTGATTCACCTGTTGGCAGCCTACTCCAGATACACCACCTACAGAGACCACCGACTCACAGCTCTGGCCTACCAGGGAGTTAGGTATGTGACCCCTTCTCTGGTACTATGATGCAGTTGATTCACCTGTTGGCAGCCTACTCCAGATACACCACCTACAGAGACCACCGACTCACAGCTCTGGCCTACCAGGGAGTTAGGTAAATGTGACCCTCAAAATATATTTTGCATGTTTTATACTTTCCTTGAATTGTTTATAGGTGGTTTTTCCCACCTATGTGTTGTGGAAATAATAAACTTGGTCCACGTTTACAAGTATATTAATAAGATACAATAGATTATGTAAAACTGTACAATAGAAATATATCAAAAGAAGCGTTGCGCTGGACGTCCAGCAATAGAATGGTGTGTCGTCTGTTGCTACAGCGCAGCTCCCGCGCGCAGGACGTTCCGAATCCAAAAACGTTCCAAAAGCAAGTTCGAATTCCGAACGCGAAGCTTGTGTGCGTTGCCAGCTAGCAAGGAGGTAACGTCACATGTTCACCTACAAGTAGATACGTCAAGGAAGTTCCGATTGAAACTTGATCTAAGCAAATATTTCGGCTTCGTCGGTAAGGCGATAGGTTGTCGGTAAGACCTAATTATAATTATGACCTCCCGACCGAATTTAGGCCACGCCAGCTAATCTCCAGAGAGATTAGCCAGCTAATCTCCAGAGAGATTAGCCAGCTAATCTCCAGAGAGATTAGCCAGCTAATCTCCAGAGAGATTAGCCAGCTAATCTCATTTCATTTCATTTCATTTTCATTTATTTATTTACTAGCGAATGCCCGCGACTTCGTCTGCGTGGTTTGAGGTTTTTTGGTTCCCGCGGGAATTCAATAATTTTCCGGGATAAAAAGTAGCCCATGTGCTATTTCAGACTATAATCTACCTATCTCTGTGCTAAATTTCAGCCAGATCCGTTCAGCCGTTGCACGCAAGTCCATACATCCATCCATTCATACATCCATCAAAACTTCGCATTTATAATATTAGTTAAATTTTTGAAAAACATTAGGTTAAAACTATAGGGGCAGTGGTTTCCACACTAGAATTCCCTGTATCGTGGAAACCACTTCCTTCCGAGGGTAGGTAACAATAAAAAACAATCAATCAATCAATCGTTTATTTGCAAGAAACATTGTACAATTAAGATGACAAAATAATTAAATAACAAACATGTTAACTTAAGAATAATTTACAATGTGAACGTTCAACTTAATAACAACAAATTATACACATAATATTATTTAGCTACAATACATTGATTAATGCTTCTTTGTTGGGTTTAAAAGTGTGAGTGTGTGTGGGCATCTATACTAGGTAAGTCAGAAATAAAATTTTGCATATGGACTTTAGTATCTGAGACAGACTCAACATGAAATTCTCAATTCAGGAACCGGCCGTCAGTCTAAGATATACCTAATACTGGATAGTGGATACTATAAAAATAAATTGCACAAGACGTGTGTGCGCAAACACAATATAGGTGCACTCTCTGTCCCTTTACTCTCATAGCCCGATGGGACGGAAAATCCGACATGACCGGAGAGAGATCAGGCGCAGTACCGACGGCTTTACGTAATACGTGCTCTTCTAGGCACGCACGGGGTGAAACACCACTAACTTTCTAACTCCGGGCAAGTACTGAGAATTTCTTCGACCCCGGGACCTCATCAGCCACAGTCGAGCATGATAACCTCTAGACTTCTAGAGTCTAGACCAACGACGCATTTCGAATAAGTATCACTGTAATACCTATTTATAACCGGCTAAGTTAAAAACATGTATTTAAGTGCGTAAAAGAGGCTGGTCCGACGACAGACGTCAGTAAAACTAACTTGAATGCGAATTTAACTATATCCCGACACAATATAAATAATATAATCATTTAAATGCTAATTAGCTACCAAAATTTCCGCTCACTGCCCAAATGTTAAAATAGCTAACAAGTTATGAATTTAGTCAGTAGTTTTCAAGTCAACGAGAAATATCTTATTTTGCGATGATTTTGCGTAGATAGGTTCAAGTTTGATGACGTAAGTAAATAATACAACCTGTATCGTAATTCATAAGCAAAGCGGATTGAAGAGTGGTACCATTTCAGGTCCATACGCAGTTTGATTCACATTATTCAAAATGCCAAGTCAATTAGTCGCGTAGTTTCTTTACCTATTATGTCTCTAGATATTAATAAAGCCATAGACTTATAATATTTATTTGATAAATAAATGATAAATGATTTATTTATTTCATGTAGGACCACTTGTGTCACTTATGATACGTTAAAGACTCTACCTACCACCGATTCGAAAAGCTGTTTCTACTGAGAACAGCCGGCAAGAAACTCAGCAGTTGCTCTTTTCTTAAAAAAGAAAAAGGTTACAATAATATGTAAACAATACAACACATACATCAAGTATTACACTGTCACTGGATGCAAAGTCGGTCGTTTCCATGCAACCTTGTCAGTCAGAAAATTATCGATTGTGTAATAACCTCGACTTAACAAATGCTGTAATATACAGTCTTTAAATTTATGTAATGGTAAATCTAGAAATTCTTTGGGAACCATGTTATAAAAGCGTACACTCGACCCCACAAAGGAGTTCTGCACCTTGCGTACACGATAGGAATTGAACATATTGAATTGAATTCAGCATAAGAGATGGTTTTTAAGCAACGCCTGTGAAATTATTCTTCGCATATATTATATTGTCATGGTGCATAATATTGCAGAATATTTCAGCTATAATATTAGATTTTCCTGATTATTCAAAAATAACAGATGTACGCACATACGTAAGTGTTGCGGCATAGCTTGATAAGTAATGTTTAGCTCTGAACGACTTTCGTAGAGAAAGTCATCATAATCATCATCGCCTGTGGACATCCTGAGTTGAACATAGGTCATAGACCTTCCCTAGCGAGCGTTGTCACACCCATGTCTCAGCCGTCCTCGGTGGCCTTCCTCATTCAGCTACTCTATCTACAGTAAATAAGAAGCCATTCCAAATAATTTCAATGTTTTTTAACAGGAATATTTATTTCTAGACGCGATTTCATTCGTTTTTTTTAAATCCTTTGAAAACTCTTAGAATGAGATCGTCAAAATCGGTTCTCGTTTTGGTCATGAAAATGTCAGTAACAAACATTTAGAGTTACTTTTATGGATTTGATTACATATTAGGTAGTAAGTAGATGTAGTGAGTAGGTATTTATTGTGAGGTTGGTGCAAGTGATTTACAACCGTTGCGCGATCAATTCAGTCAATGCCATACATTTTTAGGGTTCCGTAGCCAAATTTGGCAAAAACGGAACCCTTATAGATTCGTCATGTCTGTCTGTCTGTCTGTCTGTCTGTCCGTCCGTATGTCACAGCCACTTTTTTCCGAAACTATAAGAGCTATACTGTTGAAACTTGGTAAGTAGATGTATTATGTAAACCGCATTAAGATTTTCTTACAAAAATAGAAAAAAAACAATAAATTTTGGGGTTCCCCATACTTAGAACTGAAACTCAAAAAATTTTTTTTCATCTAACCCATAGGTGTGGGGTATCTATGGATAGGTCTTCAAAAATGATATTGAGGTTTGTAGTATCATTTTTTTCTAAACTGAATAGTTTGCGCGAGAGACACTTCCAAAGTGGTAAAATGTGTGTCCCCCCCCCGTAACTTCTAAAATAAGAGAATGATAAAACAAAAAAATATATATGTTGTACATTACCATGCAAACTACCACCGAAAATTGGTTTGAACGAGATCAAGTAAGTAGTTTTTTTTTAATACGTCATTAATCGTAAATCGCAATTTACCTTTCATTCAATCAACTCAAATATTTAAAAAAAACATTTAATTTAAAACTTACTACAGGTTTGTACGGAACCCTCGGTGCGCGAGTCCGACTCGCACTTGGCCGGTTTTTTATTATGATTAATAGATATCAATTACTTGTCATACAATTTACTGCTGTCATACAGGTTTCCTAGCGCAGCAGTAACAAGAGCTCTGTTTTAGTGATGTACTAATAGACTAATTATTAAGTGTTATATTAATGTAATCTTTGAATTGTATAAACTTATTGTATTACCTTTGAACTGTGCATCATGTAGATTGTATATTTTTGTTTTAATAATAAAAAAAATAAAAAAAAAATTAGTTGGTTTGCATAATACGTAGGAAGGTAAGTATTTTCTTATAGGTATTACTTATATTATATACTTACCTTCTTTGTTTTAAATTGCCTAGTATAGGTTTATCGAGTTACAAATACATATGTTTCTGCCTGTAGTACCTTTAATATTAGAAAGAAAGGAAAAGAAGGAAAAAACATTTATTTCCAAATTGTGCCATATGTATAATCAACATAGACCTAAAAAGGTAGATCACCCCTGCACCTCAACAATCTAAACTAGATCTAGAATCTAAACAACACCGATGAGGCGCGGGGATGAACTAAATCACGCATGACACAACCCAAAAAATGGCCCAGGCTCAGCATAATGCTGTATGTTCAGTGCAACCAGTAACATATTATCTAAAGATTGCGTTCAGTTTAACACATACAGCGCTGATTTTCAGCCTGAACCCTGATTCAGGCTGAAAATCAGGAAAAAACTACGCAGCTGCAAGCTAGTAGGATACTTAAAAAACTACTTATAGTTAGGTATAGTAATAGCAAATCTATCTGTCTAATTACCTATCTATCTATCAAATTAAATTGCAATACATCTACAAAAACGACTTCAAATGTTCATTAGTACTACATACAGTTCTCATACTTATGCAATAAAATTAACTATTATGCTACCTACTAATAGATATGTGGTAGTGGATGGATTTGATGTTTGTTGTTACTCAACCACGCCAGAACGGCCGAACAGATCTGATTAAATTTGGCTCAGAGATAGATTATAGATTGTAATAACGTATAGGCTACTTTTTATCCCGCAAAAACAAAAAAAAACGCGGGAAACAAAACTCAATACTCAATCCACGTGGACGAATTCGCGGGCATCAGCTAGTTTTGTTTAAAAACTACTGAGAAATGTGTAAGAAATCCTGTTTATCTGAACTTTGGATATCAGGGAAATACCTTCTACTTTCTAAAAGTTTTTTTTCTTTTATAAATGCAAAAAATACTTGCATGTGTAAAAGTTCAATGCCATTTTGTTCTTCCTGGTCATTTCATCAGTAACACACCCATTTTTGTATTTATCTTCAAACTTTTCCAAGGCACAACGTAAGCACGGTGACGTAAGTACTATAATATTCTGTGGTACTATACTGAAAGTGTAGAGTGACGCCGAAGCGTCTATCATATTTTTGGGACGGGCGTTGTTCAGATGCTACTGCGTCTGAGTGTTTTAAGCGATACATCTTAAGGAAACTTACATACCTACTCGTACCTGAGAGATTTTCTTAATATTCTCAAAGGTGTGTGAAGTCTACCAGCCCGCACTTGCCCATTGTGGTGGACTATGACTGAATCCTCATTGAGAAAGGAGATTCGTGCGAAGATATAGATAACTAGATGATGCCCGCGACTTCGTCCGCGTGGATTGGTGTTTTTTGTATCCCGCGGGAACTCTTCAATTTTCCGTCCTATGTCCTTCCCCGGGATGTAACCTATATTTTGCATACCTAGTATACCTAATTTGGTACCAAAGGATCTTGACCATTTTTGTATGAGATTTGGGCCATTCTTGCGTCTTAATGAAATTAACGGTAAAACATTGGAAATATACTCAGGATTATATAATAAAAAAAACATTAAGATATTAACTGGGAGTTTGGAGTAATCTGACTTTTAAGTTTTGAGGTTAAGTTTGGCAACTTTTAGGTATTATTTAGTCGTTTAGCTAATAATAATATATTTATCAACATGCAGGGTTCCGAAATACGTTATTATTTTATTTTATTCTTAGCTTTAATTAAAATAATTGTTTATTTTTAATCAAAATAATTGTTTGCGTATAAGTTAATTTAGTTTGCTTTGTGCCACCTAGATGAAGTTACGCTAGCTTTACCGCGAGCTAGAGTACAAGTGGTGCCATCTAGGTGGTACAAAGTAAACTAAATTAACTTTTTACGCAAACAATTATTTTCATTTTAAGATAAAAATTAAATAATTATCTATATTATAAATATTTACTAACGTATTTCGGAAACCTGCATGTCGATAAATATATTATTATAAGCTAAATATAAGCTAAATGGCTAAATAATACCTAACAATTACCCAACTTAACCTCAAAACTTAAAAGTCAGATTACTCCAAACTCCCAGTTAATATCGTAATGATTTTTTTTATATATAATCCTGAGTATATTTCCTATGCTTTACCGTTAATTTTATTAAGACGCAAGAATGGCCCACTTTTGGTCATTCTCCTTTCATATAAATCAGTTCAGTAGTTGGGCTGTGAAAGCGTAGCAGACAGACAGACAGACACACTTTCGCATTTATAATATTAGTATGGATTAGTGGGTCGGCGATGGGATTAATTGGGTATTTGACAGCTAGTCAAATCAGTAAACGTCAAAACGCGTGCTAATATGAGATTTTGTATGAAATACTGAACAATTGTGACGTCATCATAGCTCGACGCACGTTGGTATTTTTAATTTTTTTAATTTATTTACTTAGTTTGAAAGTAAAAAATGTGTTTTTTTTCAGTGTCAGCCAGCTGTACAGAACGGGCCGTTTGAGCTACACCTCGATCCTGCACCGATGTTCTCCGTACTTGATTGGTCTCAGTCTAGGACTTGCTCTAAGGAAGACATCCGGAATTTCAAAGGTGCATTTCACTTCTTAAGGCTGCCTGTCCACTAAAGTTGTCCACTATTGACGACCTCCCTGGCGCAGTCTTGAGCGCTGTTGTCTTTAACGTGGACGGTCCCGGGGTCGATCCCCGGCAGGGTCATTTTTTATAATTTTTGAATTTGCCAAGCGATTAAGCATTTCGGTACGATGCCGTATAGAAACCGATTAGGAGTATGGGTTTAATATAACTGCCATACCCCAATCAGGTTAGCCCGCTACCATCTTCTGCATCATCCCTTACCATCAGGTGAGATCGCAGTCAAGGGCTAACTTGTAGTGGATAAAAAAAAAGGTCTCCATTCCGTTACATCACTCGGACGTGTATCCTTACAAAGGCCTCGAAACTTCAGATTACAAAACACACATAAAAATGTAAGCTTATTACGTCCATATTACGTCCATACAAATTGCAGACCACAGGCTCCACGCGTAAGACTTCGTACCTCCAAGTCCCATACTAATTTTGTGCTAGAATGGCTACTTTGTACTACAATTCCGTAGCCGGCGTAGCCAATCAGAGGTGGAATCATGTAAGGGTTGTCGATCGAATCGTTAAAGTTCCGATTCAAAGTAAAATAAACCATAACAGCATTAAATTAGAGCTCAATTTCGTGTATTCCATTTTCATACGTTTAGGTATGTACGATACCATAAACAAATCGGTTCAGAAACCACGGAGATATGCACCGACATACATTTAAAAAAAAACGTATTGAGAACCTCCTCCTGTTTTTGGAAGTCGGTTAAAAAATCAACTATTTCACTCAAAAATAACTTCACTCGATCTGATTCCTACCATGATTCTGTTCTTATATTACATACCTAATGATGATGATGGCATTACGAACCAGCGGTAGATTAAATTGACGATTCATAATCCTTATTCCTTACTAATATTATAAACGCGAAAGTTTGTAAGTATGGATGTATGGATGTATGGATGTTTGTTACTCTTTCACACCAGAACGGCTGAATTTCCTTGACGATTCATAATGTATTTGAATAACAAGTAATAAAATTAAAAATTAAAAAAAAACCCACGACGAACTGCAGAGCTCCATTATACCTTTGACCTTTATAACTTTGAAACAACAATTAGAACTTAGCAAACGTATATATTACATAATATCTAAAACACAAAACTGCATCTTTGACAGCTCAATAGTTTTTTTGACCAGTGTGGTGGACAAATGGCCAAACCCTTTTCTTTCCGAAGCGCGCTTGTCACGACAAATCAAAAGAGTCCAAACGCGACGGGTATACGATGAGAATTTAAGGAGTTCCCATGATCACCTCCTGACTCCATCATGATACCCTGGGCAACATCTAGGTACAAGCTAAATATATCTAAAACAAAAAGCTCGCATCTAAATCAGCACAGTAGTTTTTGAGAAAAATGGTAACATATTGAAAAAATAAAATCATAGACTACAGCTCAGCTTTGTTGTCTATGGTCCTAAAATATATCTAAGAACCTTCTCTCAAGCTATATATATCTAACTAGTATTTCGCCCTGTGCGCGAGCTGCTAAAGCAGCTCACGGGTTGTGGTTAGACTTACAAGTAGTACAGATTTTACTGTACTAAACTGAATTCATTTATTATGGTGAAAACAAAATAAAAAAAATGGCGCTGATTTTTTAAAACTTTGGTAACAGTTTCCTGTTTCGTAACCCCAGGGAGTCCTACACATCGATTTTGAACGAAATTGGTCAATTAACAAAGAATTTCAAAATGGCGCTGATTTTCTAACATTTTGGTAACAGTTTCCTGTTTTGTGACCCCAGGGAGCCCTAAATATCGATTTTGAACGAAATCGGGCAATTAACACAGAATTTCAAAATGGCGCTGATTTTTTAAAATTTTGGTACCAGTTTCCTGTTTTGTGACCCCAGGGAGCCCTAAATATCGATTTTGAACGAAATCGGTCAATTAACAAAGAATTTCAAAATGGCGCGGATTTTTTTAAAATTTTGGTACCAGTTTCCTGTTTTGTAATCCCACGAAGTCCTAAATATCGATTTTGAACGAAATCGGTCAATTAACAAAGAATTTCAAAATGGCGCTGTTTTTTTAAAGTTTGGTAACAGTTTCCTGTTTTGTAACCCCAGGGAGTCCTAAATATCGATTTTGAACGAAATCGGTCAATTAACAAAGAATTTCAAAATGGCGCTGATTTTTTAAAATTTTGGTACCAGTTTCCTGTTTTGTAATCGCACGAAGTCCTAAATGTAATAAACCGCATCTCAATCGGCCCAGTACTTTTTGTGAAAAATGGTAACAGTGGTTGAAAAATTAAGATCATAGACTACAGTTCAGCTTTGTTGTCTATGGTCCTAAAATATATTTAAGAACCTTCTCACAAGCTATACACATCTAATGCAAAAAACCGCATCTCAATCGGCCCAGTACTTTTTGTGAAAAATGGTAACATATTGAAAAAATAAAATCATAGACTAGAGCTCAGCTTTGTTGTCTATGGTCCTAAAATATATCTAAGAACCTTCTCACAAGCTAAACATATATAATGCAAAAAACCGCATCTCAATCGGCCCAGTACTTTTTGTGAAAATTTTTAACACATAGAAAAATTAAAATCATAGACCACAGCTCAGCTTAGTTGTCTATGGTCCTAAAATATGTCTAAGAACCTTCTCTCAAGCTATATATATCTAATGCTATAAACCACATCTCAATCGGCCCAGCACTTTTTGTGGAAAAAGGTAACAGTGGTTGAAAAATTAAGATCATAACTACAGCTCAGCTTTGTTGTCTATGGTCCTAAAATATATCTAAGAACCTTCTCACAAGCTATACACATCTAATGCAAAAAACCGCATCTCAATCGGTTCAGTAGTTTTTGTGAAAAATGGTAACATGTTGAAATATTAAAATCATAGACTACAGCTCAGCTTGGTTAATGTCTATGGTCTTAAAATATATCTAAAAACCTTCTCACAAGCTAGCTATACGTATCTAATGCAAAAAACCGCATCTCAATCGGCCCAGTACTTTTTGAGAAAAATGGTAACAAAAAAGTGCACAAACAAACAAACAAACAAACAAACAAACAAACACACAACCTCTTAGGGCAAACACATAATATACCGTCTCCGCTTCGTCGAGGGTAAAAAAGCGTTTGAATATGAATGATTACAATTAAGTACAACCTTTAAATTAAAGCCTTTGTTTTAATTTAAAGGTTGTACTTAATTGTAAGTGGTAGGCCCTTGGTTCGATCCCCTGCAGAGGCAAATCAACAGTTTACTTCTAAAATGCCCCTGGTCTGGTCTTGTGGGCATGGCATATTTACCACCTGAAATGCCACCGTTTTAGCACATTTCCGGTACGATACCTAAGGGAAATTGATTTGAAGCATGGGGTTTTATTTACTGCCATACTGGTTAGCCCACTGCCAATTTTACCCTGCATCATCACTAACCATTCTACCCAGATCACAGCATGGGCTTACTGGTAGAAGAATGAATAGGCATATTTAGGCAGGCGCGCTTCAACCTAGAACTCATCATTGCTTTTCATAAGCATGATTGTCGTCAAACGCAAGCCTAACACCACCACCACTACAGTCCATTAACGTCCCACTGCTGGGCACAGGCCTCCACTCTCATAGGAGAGAGGAAATTAGTGCTTAAACCGACCACGCTGCTCCAATGCGGGTTGGCGGGCTTTAACGACTATTATCATGTTAGTGATAATAACCGGGACCGACGGCTTAACGTGCTCTCCGAGGCACGGGGGTGAAACACCGCCAACTTCCTAACTCCGGGCTGGTGCTGAGAATTTCTAGTCAGAAAAACCCAACACAAACCATGGCCCGACCCGGGACTCGAACCCGGGACCTCGTCGGCCACAGTCGAACATGCTAACCACTAGACCAACGAGGCAGTCAACGCAAGCCTATCCTGCAATAATAGTTATTTGTTATACAAGAGTGAAAAGTTGTTTTTTAACCGCGTGCTCAATTTTGATGACCGAGCATGCGAAGGATTCTAAAATTAAAAAAAAGTAATTTATAAAAAAACAAAAAACCCGACTGCTTGGATACCAAAAAGTATAAAACAAGACGTGAATTGAAGTATTTCATTATTATCAATTTAAATCGTATAATATTAATAAAAGTAATCAAGGCGCAGTCGCACGTTAAGTTTAGCTTTAGGACGTGCGACTGCGCCTTGATACATTTTCAAGAAATACTTCTCGCGTGATTGTTGAGGGAGAAAGCTCATTTCCGCATTTTTAACAGTTTCAGTCAATTCTGTTGGCATCAAATTAACTTCTTCGTCACTAGAATCACTCATTTTAGGTTTTTCACTTATTTTCAATCTTCTTGTTTTTAATCGAAGGGTTTAATTTTAAACAATATGACGTAAAAGAAAATGGTGCGCACAAAGCAAATTAAAAAAGTACACCAAGAAGGTTACGAGTGTGAGGTTTTAACAAATTAAAAACGGTTGTATGGAAATTCGGCACCATAGAGGTAGAAGTAAATAGGTTTTAATGCACAAACTTCATAGACGAGTGATATTTACTAACGTGCACACGATGTTCTAAATTCAATTTACTTTATCCTCAAGAGGATAATAACGGCTTTTACATTCAGATATCGAAGATTAAAAATACTCTTTCCGAGATGGTGGGATGAAAAATATGTTTATTCTCTTGTTTTATTCCAGCTATTATCATTCTTCGGTTGGTTCATCTGCAGTATCCTATTGGGCCTGGTTCTGTGGGCTGGAGCGGACTCAGGATACTTTGACTACCGCTATGACGTCACATTTGCTGCTATATACGCCACTCTCGCCCCATTGGCCACTGCTCTGGGCTTCGCTTGGATAATTTATGCAGTCCATAAGAATTCATCAGGTTAGTTTAATATTTATGCAGTTCAATAATTGACGACCTCCGTGGCGCAATGTGTAGCGCTGTTGTCTTAACGTGCGGAGGTCCCGGGTTCGATCCCCGGCAGGGTCAATTTGGGAATTTATAATTTCTGAATTTTCCCTGGTCTGGCCTGGTGGGAGGCTTCAGCCGTGGCTAGTTACCACCCTACCGGCAAAGACGTGCCGCCAAGCGATTTAGCGTTCCGGTACGATGCCGTGTAGAAACCGAATAGGGGTATGGGTTTAATATAACTGCCATGCCCCTAACATCTTAGCCCGCTACCATCTTAGACTGCATCATCACTTACCATCAGGTGAGATCGCAGTCAAGGGCTAACTTGTAGTGTATAAAATAAAAAAATCTTTTTGGTGGCTGAGCAGTGGTAATAAGGGCTTGCTCTACGACAGCGACAAACACGATAAAGGTTAACTACAGAGGCGCGGCGCGGCTCGTAGCGGCACGTAGTCTTTGTAAAATTAGTTGCAGTGTATCTCGGTGCCTCGCTACCGCGTCGCATAAGACGTGTACTCAGTGCTACATACAAAATCATACAAGGATATTTGCCGCTACCTGTCGCGCCGCGCTTCTGTAGAGGGGCTAAACCTTTGAATCTGTAGTGGGGCTAGACCTTTACGCGGCTCGACGCCGATGTGACGCGACAGTATCGAATATTTGCTGACCTATAAAGTGGCCTAGATTGTCGCATTAGATAAATTTGTGATTTTCTATGTAGTTGTATCGCGTATCACGTTGCGTTGCGTCGCTTTTGTCGCTTACCTAGGACAACAGGTAACCGAGAGCGGGTCTGCGCAGTGAAGTATGGCAGGACAGTGACGAAAAATTAATCAAGTCACCCAAAATATCTTATTATTTTGTTCCGAAATTGGTTTCAATGAAGTAGCAAGCCAAAATTTCGGTAGTAAATAACTCTTCAAGAAAATATTCTTTCAATGTTTTTCGGTTATCCAAACATTTGTGGAATTTTAAGAAAATACCCATTTCATTGGTTTGTAAATTCTAACAAACAAACAAAAATTGTCCTGCTAAATAAAAAAAATGTGATTTTATAAACATTTGTTTATTATTAAGTATAACAGCTGTAGTTTGCCCCCTCGACTGCGCCGACGCCTTTAGACTGTCGATCTAATATTCTATAACTGTTTTACTTAGTCTAGTTTTCCTTAAAGAGTAAAAACGCATAGACAAAAGGTAACCAAAAAGACACGCGTAAGATACGCGTGTCTTTTTGTTTACCTTTTGTCTAAATTAAGGAAAAACAGTCTATAGGTAGGTCTATCATTAATAAGTGATTATAATTTAACTAGAAGATGCCCGCGGATTTTTATTCCCGCGGAAACTCTTTAATTTTTCAGGAAAAAAGTAGCCTATGTAAAAAATATAAAAATGTGAATGTAAAAAGTAGCCCCGAGATACAACCTATCCCCGTGTCAAATTTCATTAAAATCGGTTGAAGCGTAGCAGACAGACACAGACAGACGGATAGACATACACACTTTTGTATTTTTAATATTAGTATGGATGTATTTCAGGTTTCCTTTCGCTTGTGTTGAGCAGCCGACCACTTTTGTTCATCAGTCGAATCTCTTATGCTCTCTACCTCATACAGTTCATCGTGTACCTGACCAACACGGCCATCATTCGATCGCCTAAGGAATTCTCACTTGCAACATTGGTAAGTTCACTTTGGTTCACTAATTTAGCGTAATGTTTTATTTGGGAACAAAACCATGCGATAAGGTTTTTTATCTCGTGAGAACTTTTTAATTTTTTGGGGGATAAAATTGGGATTGGCCTTTAAGAAGGTAACAGACTTTTATATATATCTGGATATTATTTATATTTATTTTCGTTTGGTGATAGACTCACTCGATTTAATGCGAAATCAAGAAAACTAGACCTATTATTTTTTATCAACTTGCTTGCTCACCTGATTTCACGTCTCGACTAAGGCATTCTGATTTCTGAGATGGATACGGGCAAAATACTTGTTATGCTTCAGTTAGTTCCCAGTAAAATATGAAATTGGAGAAAACTTGACTATTACATATATTTCTTTCCAGATCGACCTTCATGAGGTTTTCACCATTCTACTATCTTCGATTCTTCTAACAATCACTTTAGTTATTCCACTACAATCTGTGCCGAAAATATCTTTTATAACCAAAACTGATACTGTACAGGAAAATGAAGTAGAAAAAGAGGAAAATGAGCAAAATAAAATAGAAAATGACGTTAAAACTGGCAAAGAACAGATTGTAAGGGAAGTTCCACAGAGAAGATCGTTTATGGCTCATAGAGAAGTTCTTGAAGAAATTCCAGAAGTAGATGTGGAATATGAAGCACAGAGAGATTCGAATGAGACTTTGAAAGAGATTTTAGAAGAAGAAAACGACTTAGAAGAAGAAATGGAAGATAGAGAAGATGATGATTTGGAAATAATTGAAGAAGAACAAGAAGAGGACGAGGAAGTTCTAGAAGGAGCTGAATACGTGTCTCACTCTTTCACAGGAGACAATGAACAAGATATAGATGAATGGGAATGGACAGCGGACGGAAACAACAGAGGGAGTCAGCAATATCGTTACAGCAGATAACAATAAAGTTATGATGATTGAATAAAACATTTTGGATACAAAATACGTGTTTTTCATTTAGCTACATGGTATCCGAAAAAGATTTTTAAATAAGGTAAGCAAGTATTATCAAATTACTGCTAGGTAGATAATAGGTACAGTATATTTCTATATTAAAGGATAAATATTTACAGCTTTATTCACTCACACAAAACTAATGTATATGTTGCATATTTAATAAATTTATTTTAGACTACTTTATTTCTGTTACCTATGGAAGGAAGTGATTTCCGCGATACAGGGAATCCTAGTGCGGAAATCACTGTCCCACTTACTGATGTAATTACTTCTTTACTTGTAGTGAACTTTATCTGAATCTGAAATCTGAAATTTATTTTACATTTGAAGTAGTATTAAACAAGATCAAAATTTAATTTATTTTTATAATATTCATGAGCATTAAATTCCCTACATTAATAATACTATTTATTTAAATAAGACACCAGCTTTCCAAAACCAGATTCACAATACTAGATTATAATAAGTGGTTTTAGCTTGGATGCCATGGTGATAAAAATGATTTAATTTAAATTAATTATATTTAGGTATTATTAGAAGACATTTAAAGTTGATTAAAAATACCATAATTTCTGGGCGCAAAGTATTAAATTAATCTAAACAAAACAGAAAACAGTACTATTCTGAACAGCTGTTAATAAATATACAATCATTGACGAATAGGTATTGCAATAAATAATTCTGGAAGGTTATTTTATTTGGTGAACTTAAGTTGAAATAAAGTACAAGTAATTATTATCTGAATTTTGCCTTGAATATTTTATTTTAAACGGATATGTTTCCGCAATCCACAAAAATAGCAGATGAAATTCAATTTAAAATTTGTGTAAAAATGACGCAATATATTATAAATAGCCTTGACAATACTTTATTGTCAGCTTGTAAAAATGAAAGAATTGTAAACATAAACTTATAATAATGCCTACCAAAATATCGAGTATTGATACAAAAAATCTTTATAGGTAGTAAGTCACAAAACGAGCGTTTTCAATGATCTCAAAATGTCCTTATGGCACGCTACTACAAAGAAATAACGTAGCCTCGACGAAACAATGGCAATTACAATAGGGTAATGGTCACAGGACACTATGAACAAAGCGGTGACTTAGTTCATTTCATTGATCGAGCCTCGAAGGCTGTGATTCAGTCGGTAAACAGAAGCGGCGCGCGCGCACGCCTCCATGATGATCTCGATCGGGGTGCTCGTATTGGCGTTCGCGATCGCAACCACCGGGCAGAAATATAACGAGACGAACATCGACCAACAGGTTTTGAAACGTCTCAACAATATCATTAACGCGACCGGGCACTTGGACCCTCGGGATATAGCTCGACTAAATCGCACAGCACACAACCTAGGTCTGGATAGGGACTTAATAGCCAAACTATCAGAAAGGTTGAAAACTGAGAGGGATGTAAAAAGAAAAGATCCAAACTACAATTTGTACGAAGATGGTACAGGGAACAGTGAGCCTTCTAGAGTGGATGTTGTTGAGGAATCCCCGGATTATGCTTCCTCGGTAGTGCTTGCTAGCGATCTGCTATCCCTGTCGAGTGCTGTGGCAAATGTCAAGGAGCAAATTTGTCGGGAACAAGGGTACAGGTTCCTGGATGGGCTGCTACTAAACAAGAGGTGGGCGTTGAAAAGTAAGTATAATTTCTTTAAAATTAGTGATGGCACCGATTTTCTTAAAATATAAGATAGGTTTAAATAAGATATACTCTCATCTGAATTGGCTCAGGTAAGATTGTTGGAGGCAGGTGGGTCTAACGATCGCTAGGCTTAATTAGCGCTGTCTAAGAACCATTCATGTAGCAACCAATAAGGGTGGTAATACCATAACATCCAAACGGCATACCGGCATACGTTTTATTGATTAGTTCTATGTTTGTTGTGTTAAAGTGCACCATAACTTATCCGGATAATACTATAGGTATTATGATACTGATAACTCATAAAATATGCTACACGTTAGACACTCAGCAATGTCAAATATTTTGCTCGTTAAATTAGCATAACAACTTTTAGTAATGGTAACATAATAGTTTGTATTAACAGATACTAAGTAAAAAACTGGGCAACCCGTTTGGACTTTCCTTTAAAGCTAAAGATTTATAATTCTTCAAAATTAACATTAATTAATGCATTATTATTAAACGTGATTAATAGACACGTGAAGGCCTGATAGTCGGGCCCACTAAATTTTGCAGATGCGTGGAAATGACTAATGAGATGCATAAATGATAGACGAATTCTTCCAGCGTAATTGTTTTCCATCCAAGTTTTAATCTTGTTTTAAATTCATAGTTTTTAAATTCAACGTTTTAAATTCGTCATCATCATCGCGCACTCTTCAGTACAGGAAAACAATCTCTTTTAATTGATCATTACATTAGTTTCTGTACTTTAAAAAAGCCGGTCTTTCTCTGGTGCAGTGGAGAGCACTTGATATCATACATTGGAAGTCCTACCTTCAAATCCAGGCAACACAAAAGAAACAAGTATAATTTCTAAATTTAAAAATAGGTGTTATCCAAAACTGTGGATAATTTTATCCAACAGTGGGTTAAATTATTTTTATGAGTGATCTTATATTTAAGACAAATAGATTTCCATTAACACCCGTACATTAAAAATAATCGATATAATAATTCAAAGAATTTTTCCTAGATTTTCATCGTGGGGATTGGTTACAACTAAGTACCTACTTAGTAATATGTTCGAAAATAGAGTTTTTCGAAGTTACTTTATGAATTGTCATTAGAAATGGTATGCTGCTATTGTAATGATCGCGGTAGAACTACTACAAGGCTAAGGCTATAGTAATTATTGAGATAATTAATTGTTTATAATATTACTTATCAATACAAACGGAGTGGAGCATATTATATAAATACACCGTTATATCAATTAGGTATGTCCTGTAACAATTTTGTAAGAAACTCATAAATTTTGGTAAAGCCGACTCTCAAGTACAACAAAAATATAACAATACATTCGCTTAAAATAGAATTTAGATCAAGAGATTTACGCAACAATTATTCAAACAAAAATATACTTATAGGAAATGAAATATGATGTCGTGATAGTTTATCTTTTCGTCACGTATTTTATGGCGACGTGGGTTTAAAAGAGCATTTTTCGGATTTATTAGTCATTTTTAGGGTTCCGTACCCAAAGGGTAAAAACGGGACCCTATTACTAAGACTCCGCTGTCTGTCTGTCTGTCTGTCTGTCTGTCTCCAGGCTGTATCTCATAGACCGTGATAGCTAGAAAGCTGAAATTTTCACAAATGATGTATTTCCGTTGCCGCTATAACAACAAATACTAAAAATTAAAAAAATATATATATTAAGGGGGGTCCCCATACAATAAACGTGTTTTTTTCGTATTTTTTTGCTCAATATTAAAAACGGTAACAGGTAGACGGTTAAAATTTTCACAGAATATTAACTTGTATATTACCTTTCAAAATAAATAATTAAATATCAATAAAGTAGATATTAAAGGGGGGCTCCCATACAACAAACGTAATTTTTTGATATTAACAGTAAACCTCTACAAACAAAGTTAGTTTTGCGGTTCATTAACAAAGGTAATTATACCTACTTCTTGAGTACGGAACCCTCGGTGCGCGAGTCCGACTCGCACTTGCCCGATTTTTATTAACATAACAAGTTGCCTAATAACGTAATCGGAGGCATTCGTTTAAATTCGCTCGTTCATTCAGATCTTAAAGAGTAGCATGTTGCGGTACATACGAGTAGTAGTGGCAAAGACTAGGAGTACTGATTTCTTTAGTACTCCTAGTCTAGGGGGGGAGGGGGGTGTTTATGGAGGTATGTTCACGCTAATAGAATGTTCAGTACAAATTTCAGTCATTATATAGCACAAAATCACAGTTGTGGTGTACAATAATTCAATCATAATTAATGATAATAATATGTCGTCCCGACCGAATTTCGGCCACGGCGGCCTAACTCCAGAGACCCCAGAGAGATATCTCCGGGAGATTTATATAGAGTACAAGTGTGTGCGCACATACACAGGTGCACTCTCTGTTTTTTTACTCTTATAACCCTATGGGGCGGAAAATTCGACACGACCGGAGAGTGATCAGGAGCAGGACCAACGGCTTTACGTGCTCTCCGGTGCACAGAGGTGAAACACCGCATACTTCCTAACTCCAGGTTAAAATTTTTTGTCAGAAAAATCCAATACTTGTTATGGCCCGATCCGGGACTCGAATCCAGGACCTCGTCGGCTGCAGCCGAATATGCTTACCACTAGACCAACGAGGCAAGGCAGGATATCACTTAGATTTATTAAAGCTAGGTAAAAAAATAAAATTTTTAAGCAATTATATTTGCTCTTTCCGAGGAAATGAGTCATTGTTGTTTTATAGCAATGCTGATAAATCGATTATGCATACGCTGCAGAACCTTTATAATTTATATTCACGACTCGTCTTCCGAGTCGCCCACGTAAAGGTGGGTTTAGACTAAACGAACATAAAACAGAGCAAGAGCTTTTCTTCTTCTTATAATTCTTGATCTTTTAGTGTAAACACTAATTCGTTTCTTTCATTTACATTAAAAGAATACCTCTCTTTTTCGCACGCTCGTGCCACATCAACTGAGCCAGCATTCTAAGAACGTTCCATAGAATCTCCGAACATATAATATAGAACAGCGAAAGAATGCTCTGTCACTGTTTCATCAAAAAAAAATTAGATAGTGTGACGTCTTCTCCACAGGCTGAAGTCTGTCGGGGTACGGGCCTCGAGGTCGAGCTTCCTTGCTCGGGCGTGTCCTGGCTGGTAGCACACTGCCTTGATGTCTATTTTACCCTTTTTATATTGGGCTGAGGTCACGCCTGCTCGGCATCGGCGTTGGGACTAAATTTGATAGAATAAGAAAGCTCGTTTAGTTTAGATCCACCTTTAGATGACGTGTAAACGATGCCGCAATATGCCACACATGCATTGATTCTGGTTAATGTTCAATGAAAGACGATACTCAATTCAAAACTATACCTACTTGTAGTTACTAGCAAACGCCCGCGGCTTCACTTCTGTGGCGATTTCGAAAAATCCAGCCTTATTCCATGTCTACATTATAATATACTAGATGATAATAGATTATGGTGATTTATGGTTAAAATATTTGAGATTTGAGCGATTTTTTAAGCAGGTGGATGCCCCTACCAAAGACCAGTTAAACAGGCTAAAAAACAAGATCATTATGTAAAAATACTATTATATGCGACACAAAAAAATGCGTAGGTAAATTTGCATTGATGTAATAATTAATGATTAAACGAACTTACCTGTAAGTGAAGTTCTATCATAATTATATGAGTCGCTTCATTCGAAGATATAATTTTAGACAACGTAGTTTCCTTTACGTAATAGCAACCAACCGCACAGACTTCAGAGGAGTTATAAAAAAGAACCCCCACTACCCGCCTCTGTGTCGCACGACAGAGTAGCGGCTTCGTTCGTCATTTAGTTTAGAGATATACTTATACTTAAAGCTCTTGCGAAAATATGTTTCGGGATGGGTGGGTTGGGAGCTTAATATTATATCTTCGAATGAAGCGACTCATATAATTATGATAGAACTTCACTTACAGGTAAGTTCGTTTAATCATTAATTATATGAATGGATCTTAAACTTAAAATTCTTTTTTATTTTATTTTGTACCAAAAACTTATAAAATACTTAGAAAAACAGAAACATAGTGGACAAGGAAGCACTAATCTCTATACGAGATCGCTACCAGTGACCCTTGGCATCCTGCTTGGATTCCCGTTTCGGGTAAGACAACCTGCGCGTTTACTGTGTTTGCAGAAACAAATGCCCACGAAATATCTTTAAAGAAGAAAACAATAATACGATGGAGATTTTACACTATTACGTTATGTTATATAATCTACATCCGGTCATCAAAATATTCGCCGTTAGATTATCTTTATTTAAAACCCGACTTCCAAAAAGCAGAAGGTTCTTTGTTAGTTTTTGGTTTTCCGAACTGTTTTAAGCATAATCAACCGTATTACACGTCAGCGGGTGTATGATATATGCTTCCCGGGCACTATTAAGTTGTAAAACTCGAGAGTACCTACGTTGTTAGGGACAAAACATAAAACTTGTGGGTAATTTTTGCAATCTTACCACACATTTCCTTCGTAAATGTTCTTTGCATACCCCTGCCACGCTGAGGGTAGAATACTAGCAGGTATTTTATTTCAAATTTGACGTATCTGTATGTACAGTATTTGCAAACAAATTGATTTATTGCTGAAGTAGCTGATAAAAAAAATAAAGATATTTATTACCTCAGAATTCTCTGAACTTTCGTTACCACTCCGCAGGTGTATGTAAGTTTGATACCGAGAGGCCTTGCAAACAATTACATCTGAACATTTTGAACCCCAGATCTTGAGTCTGCATACACTGAATGAAACATTTATGTTTCTTTTAGGTACCTATATAGTGCAGTCACTATAGACTGAAAGGCGCTGAAATCTGTAAAAGCTGAAAACTTAAGAAGCGGTGTTACGCTGTATATATATATATATATATTATATGTATATTTTTTACCAAGTAGGTAATAGTGCTTCAATATTACTATATTGCAGTCTCAAAAATAAAAATCTGAAATGCTAGATCTTTTCATGTTATATCCGGGCAAATATGTAAGTAACGTTTGCAGAAATGACTAGAACCACCACAAGTGTTTCATTGAAAGTAAAAACACTGGTATAGAATTTTACTAGTCTTCTATAAAGTCGATTAGACATACCTTTTTTATAAGACGGTACTCCAGAGATTATATCATGGAATCTGTTCCATAGGTTTACATTTTAAAATAAGGCTTTGTGGTAACGGTATTAGATTAATAATTGCATTTACTTGCTAAAAGAAATTAAATACATACATATTTCTAAGTATTCTGTTTATCTGTCACCGTAAATAATAAACACTTTTATTGTGCCCCCATGCTAATAGATTTATTCTTGAAAACAGAACCTCATTAGTATAAGGTTTCTTGGCCTTATCGGTGATAGTGTATGAACTATGAAGACAAAGCAAAAAGGGTAGGCGATGCAAACACTAATAATATAATGTATTATATTACATGATAGGTACTTGTGATTGAATAAATCATGTCCACTATTTTGATATAACTAGCGGTAACACCTAGGTACGAAAGATCTTTTAAAGCTTTAGCTTTGATTTCGAATTAAGTAAGTATCCATACAATCTTTGATCCAGTAAATACTGAAGATTGTTAATAATTTACAGCAGAGGATAAATAAAGTAGAAGGTAACCTTCTTTATGGTAAGTACATAGTATTTACCTGAGTCCCGGTTACTTCTCAAGTATTGGTCGAAATCAATTTGTGTTAGGCTTACTAAGCTGGGCCTTGGCGACGTATCCGATCGTTGGTCCACTTTGACCCTCAACGCCTTCCCCCTTGTTCAGAGAACGGTGAACAGCTTGCTAAATGCCAGCTATCTTGATTTGGTGGACAAATAATTCTTCATCGCCGGACTGCTAATTGAGCAGATGCCATCGCCAGGCGCGTCTAGCTGAAAGGTTTGATTTCCGTCGTGCTACTTCGCGGGTGACCTCGCAGTGTACCATTGTCGTACCTTAGCACTTCTTCGTCTAAGTACCTATTTTACTCACTTCGTGTTACCTTTTAGGAAACCCGCCGGAAAGACCTTTAGTGCAATTAAACACTACATGGACGAGTAATTTCTTAAGTGCGTTCCATGCTGAAAAACGTTTATATTCTTTCGTGTTACCTCTCGGGTAACCTCCCAGAAATCCTTTAGTGCATTTTAACATTGCATGAAAGTATAATTCCTGTAGGTAATGAGCGCGTATAGATGATTCAATACTAACTTTTATTTTAAGTACCCTCTTTAGGAAATCATACATTTTACATAGTAATAGTATTGTACCACAATTCCTCAGGCGCGTCGTACTGAATGGTTTATTCTCTATCGCAGTGACTCTCGGGCAACCTCCAGGAAAAAACTTTAGTGTAAATAAACACTGTATGAAAATATAATTGATTAGGCGCGCCATGCTAAAAAGTTTATTCTCCTTCATGTTGACTCTCCGGCAACTATAATTGATTAAGCGCATCATGCTGGAAGGTTTATTCTCCTTCGTGTTGACCCTCGGACAACCGCCAGGAAAACCTTTAGTGTAAACAAACACTGCATGAAAGTAAGGCGCGTCATGCTGAAAGGTTTATTCTCCTTCGTGTTGACCCTCGGACAACCGCCAGGAAAACCTTTAGTGTAAACAAACTGTGCATGAAAGTATGCTTGATTAGGCGCGTCATGCTGAAAGGTTTATTCTCCTTCGTGTTGACCCTCGGACAACCGCCAGGAAAACCTTTAGTGTAAACAAACTGTGCATGAAAGTATGCTTGATTAGGCGCGTCATGCTGAAAGGTTTATTCTCCTTCGTGTTGACCCTCGGACAACCGCCAGGAAAAACCTTTAGTGTAAACAAACTGTGCATGAAAGTATGCTTGATTAGGCGCGTCATGCTGAATAGGTTTATTCTCCTTCGTGTTGACCCTCGGACAACCGCCAGGAAAACCTTTAGTGTAAACAAACACTGCATGAAAGTATAATTTATTAGGCGCGTCATGCTGAAAGGTTTATTCTCCTTCGTGTTGACCCTCGGACAACCGCCAGGAAAACCTTTAGTGTAAAATAAAAACACTGCATGAAATAATGATTACTCAAACACGTGGTGCTGAAATAAATTGCTGAAAATGAAAGATTAAAGAGTCACCTGCAAAAAGCACTTTTTTTTTTTTTTTTTTAAATATTATTAAATATGTAAGTATTTAAAGAGAAAATTATCTTTAATCTTTATGTGTGTAGAAAGTAGGAACGTGAGATCGTTGCTACGCACGAAAAAGGAATGACGAACGAAGCCGCTACTCTGTCGTGCGACACAGAGGCGGGTAGTGGGGGTTCTTTTTTATAACTCCTCTGAAGTCTGTGCGGTTGGTTGCTATTACGTAAAGGAAACTACGTTGTCTAAAATTATATCTGAAGAATGAAGCGACGAAGTATAATCCTATATATAGAACTGTTGTCTAGAGTACCTAATATTATACAAGGAAGTCATATTACTAACTAGCTAATGCCCGCGACTTCGTCCTCGTGGATTGAGGTTTTTCAGTTTCCGCGGAAACTTTAATTTTCCGGTATAAAAAGTAACCTATGTCTTAATCCAGACTATAATCTATCTCTCTGCCAAATTTTACAAACATCCATCCATCCAAACTATCGCAAAAATATGATATTAAGTATAGAGTATAGATAGCGTACCAATAACTAACTGATTTCATGGAAATAGAGAAAAGTTCAGACTCACTCACTCACTCCCTCAGCAATGTCCAGCACAAACCCTTGGACATAGAAAGCTGAAAATTTCCGTTTCCTTTTATATTTATTTCTAATCCATAGATACTAAAATATTACAAATACGAAAGTGTGTCTGTCTGTCTGTCTGCCGCGCTTTAACGGCCCATCTTATAAACCGATTTAGAGAGAATTTGGTATGGGGAGGTAGGTTACATCTCGGGGAATGTGTAAAGGTTTTCGTGTCTGCAACCCCCGGCAATGGTTGAAAAACAACAATGTCAAAAGTGTTTTTTCGCTATTACTCGTAAACGGTTAAAATAAGACAAAAAAGTTCTAATAAAAATATGTAGAGCTTAAAATTTTACATAAAAATACGCGCCGAATTGAGAACCTCCTCCTTTTTTGGAAGTCGGTTAAAAAAGGTAAACTTTTAAAACCATATAATATCAAAAATAAAAGTTGAGTGCCAACATTTTGATTTCAAATTTTATTTGACTGAACTAATATACAGTTCGCGCGTGAGTTGAATGCAAAGTAATATACCTAGAATACGTCGTTCCTCTGTCGGATTGACGGAGCTCTTAATTAAATTAACAGGTCTAAATGTATCACTATTCCTTTCATAATACTGGGAAATGGAAAAGAATGAGCACGAGATTTAGACCTATTAATTAAGTTAATTTAAAGATTATAATATTTACATTGTGTCACTTCATTGTAGAATGTTATATCAATATCAGTAACTAATTCGTATAAACAACGACATATTTTTCGATATTTTATTTGATCACTTGATCAATTGACAGTGCAGAATTTACTGCAGTTGTGGCGAGGCCGGCTCACGTTCAATAGGATGATTGCATCGATCTACGCTTAATATGGTATCAACTAAAAAATTAGTTTGATTAACATTTACGTCGCGTCGGTAAACAATTGTGGTCATCGTTATTTCTATGGGAGTAAAAACCACAATTTGAATACAATTAGAAGTACCTAAGTAAGCTTTGGAAAATAATCTCTCAATCTACGTAATTATATCAGATTAAAAATAAGACTACATCCGTTAAGTAGGTAGTAATTATTTATTTACCCATACATATATCGTACATAATATATACCAACCAAAATAACACGCATAAAAATAAAGAATTACCTACAAATTTATCAAATATTATAAATGACCAGAATATAAAATACTGACTTCGTAAACAAAGGTAAAAATTAAGTTATTCAATTATGTTCTTAAAATAATTCACCTTTGAAACTTCAAAATTAATATTTTTCATTATTTCTTTAAAATAACTTAAAATTGCGTTAGATTATAAAGGTCTAGCACCGCTTTAAATACACGGAGCGGCGCGGCACGTAGCGGAAAATATTATTTGTATGAGTTTGTATGGGGCCGCATCGCGCAATGCATCTACGTGCCACGTTGCTTAAGCGGGCCCAGCTTCATAAAACGGAACCTGCACATACAAACAATAATTGCCGCTACGTGCCGCACCGCGCCGCGCCTCTGTAGTTGGGCTAGACCTTGAAAGCGCACTGGTCTTATAACATGCCGCTTTTAGAAACCCACTTTAGAAGAATTACTTAAATGACAAGGAAGCTTGGCAATAATTTGCTCTAATGGCTCTGATAGTTCCTTAGTTAAGATTATTTGTGAGATGGTGATAATGAAAAAAAATCCCCCGGCTGAGTTTATTGTGGGCTCTTCTCAGACCAGGGCGCGTTTGGAACCCTCGTAGCTTTAGTTTTAAGATACCGTAACCGATTATCACCATCATGTTTTTAAAGTAAGTATTTTTTAACGTCAATAAGTGTACCTACAGTGTACCTATATTGAATAAATGATATTGACTATTGACTCAAAGTCTTGTTAACAATAATATACCCATCTCACTAATGCTTTAAACGCCTTAAATATTAATATTGTTTGATTATTACCCGTGGCCATGAAAAACAAGTGGAAATGGGCAGGTACCTAATTTTATGAGAAAAAAAGGAAAAACAGGTGAATTATGGAAGTTACCGGTGTCCGCTATAATCTATACTATTACTATATTATAATATTATAAAGAGGCAAAGTTTGTGAGTTTGTGAATTGAGAGTTTGTGACTTTGTGACGTTGTAGGGGGTAATCTCTGGATCTAATGAACCGATTTTGAAAATTCTGGCACCACAGCCACATAAGAGCCACAGCTGGAAGAAAGCCACATTATTTGTGAGTGTAATAGGCTATATATTAACCCGAAAAATTAGGGAGTTCCCGTGCGTATTTAAAAAACTTATTTCACGCGGACGTAGTCGCGGGCAAAGTCGAAGTCGAAATCGCGGCCGGGAAGTCTTCTAGGTATTATTGCATGGGCTCAATTTTTAGTATAATTTTTATGGGTATAGCTGAGGGCCTGGACAGTGACAAAGGCTACTTTTTATCCTGAAAAATTAAGGAGTTGCCGTGAGAATTAAAAAAAAATTCTGCGCGGACGAGGTCGCGGGCTAGCTAGTCCATCATAAATGTGATTTCTCTAACGTTTATGGTAATACGTTGCCCAGGTGCCCTATTTACCATAAATATGTACGACTATATAACGTAATTATATAGGCAACATACCTAATTATTAAATATCTTGTTTATCATACCTTCTGGCTGCAAGTCAGTCCTTAAGTACGTATAATTATATCTGTTGACAACAGAAAATCTAGATATATTAAGTTATTTTTGTATTAAAAACTAAAAATATCCTGTAGAAAAGAGGTTAGGTTTTTCCCGTAAGCAATCAGGATTTTTACTATACGAAACTCACTACGAACTAAAATAATTGCCTGGCGGACAAAAGTCCATCAACACTTATGTATGGAGCTGCACCGACCAGCGAAACAGGACAAAACGTATTTCACATACGACGCTGACGTTCCGCGCAGAACAATATGTTTTGTGTCCGTGTATTGTTCTCCTTCCTTATTCCTTTCGGTTTTAAACTCCCGGGGAACTTGATTTTCCGGTATAAAAGATCCATAATACAGGGGCTATACCATCGCTTAAAGTCGCATTGGTTTAATATTGTTGTCGTTCGTGTGATAGAATTATAATCCTTATTTTAGGAACGTCAAGTTACGTGACTTACGTGAAAACTGTAATTTTGAAATAGTACTGCTTTTTTTGCGTATCATAATATTCTATTAAGGTAGTATGATTAGATAATAATCGATAAGTGTTTAGATTTTCCATGCAGCCATGTATCAAAACATAAAAAAAACCTGCGTAATGCTTCCGTAAGCAAATAACAAAAAAAAAATAACAATATTACATGTAATACGTACTTATATAGATTAGGTTACATTTTAACCATAGAATTTCCCGATACTGATACGTAAGAATTAATGGTTTATACGCTTACGTTAAACAGACAAAAAATCTTGCTGCGTAGAATACCTACTTGTGGTTAATGCCCATCATGCGTTGAAATTTGAGTTGAACTGCCTTTTGTACGTGGATTATATTGTTATCTATTTTAGAAAACTTTTATTTATTTTTATATTTATCCACTAAAAGCCACCCTTATCCTTTATCCTTGACAGCAATCTCACCTGGTGGTAAGTAATGATGCAGTCTAAGATGGTAGCGGGCTAAACTGTTAGGGGTATTGGAATTACATTCATCGCAATTTAATGATTTTTAACGGAATAAGGTACTTCGAACTTCTTTCTTATTTCACATATTTAATTTAAACTTTTAGCCTGTTTGAAGAGTAAAACAAATAAAGCTTTTGATAAAAAATTCTTCAAAAAGCTTATTTTTTGATGATTTTTCAAGTTTTGATGAAAATACCGCGTAATTGAGTGCCTTTACCTTTTTCATTATAAAATGTATAATTTTTTTTCTACCACCTACCACCAGGCTACCAGGAAAACTAGTGTTACATTAGTAGTGCTATGATTATGTAGTTAGATTTTTTTTCGTGTTATTCTCACGAAATTAATACTTTATATTGATTAACTAAGGACACCGAGCTTAGAAAAGTCAGGGCTACTGATATTTTAAGAATGCAGTTTAGTGGCAGGTAATTATTAATCTATCGAAAAATTATTAGCTCTAAGTATTATTAGAGGCTAATATGACTTCGATTGAATAATTTATTTAAATTAATTATATGTGAACTTAATTAATCATACTAATATTATAAATGCGAAAGTGTGTTTGTTTGTTGGTTTGTTGGTTTGTCCTTCAATCACGCCGCAACGGAGCAACGGATCGACGTGATTTTTGGAATGGGTATAGAAGAGGACTTGGACAGTGATCTGGCTACTTTTTATTCCGGCAAATTAAGCAGTTCCCGTGGAAATTTAAAAAACTTATTCCACGAGGACGATGTCGCGGGCATCAGCTAGTAATTACGTGAATTCGCCGACATTCCTAACTGCGTGGTGTGGTCTATGGTCTTATAAGTGGGAGGTTTGATAACCTAGAGTAATAATTTTAAAATTGGCCTTTAGATCTGGTTTGCTGTGGTGAGAAAGGACAACTTATCGACAGTTGGTACTGAATCAAATTTGAGATGTCGAGCTACACATTTAAGCCTAAGATATTTCAATTAGCATATTAAAAAGTGCTGGGCCGATTGAGATGCGGTATTTTGCGGTATAGCTTGTGAGAAGCTTGTTGAATGTATTTTAAGGTCAAAATCTACCACGCTGCGCTGCAATTGTTATTTTCATTTTTTTACTTTGATAGCATTATTTTGATAAACTACTGTGCTGATTTAGAAGCGGCTTTTTGTTTTGGATGTGTTTAGCTACTGAGAATTTTCTTAGATATTTATCACAGCCATACTCCACCACGCTGGTCAACAAGGGGGCACTGCATTCGTGATTTTATTTTTACTCATTATTTCACCCAGTCAGCGCTTTAAGTAACAGGCGCTGCAGTTATTCATGGGTTTAAAAAAAAAATATTACTTGTATGACTTGACATTTACTGATAAAAGTGAGAAGAGGTAGAGACTTTAAACTTCAAAAACGTAGATGTAGAGTTTAACACTAACTCTCACGCAATTAATAATAATTAATAGGAACAATCTAAACCAGTATTGCAGAATAAATAATAGTTGGGTATACTTCGTAACCAGTAACCAGTATGAAATTATTGAGTAAGCGTTTCGTCAAAGTTATTCGGACTAGATTTAAGCACAGACCAAATAGGTATCTGGCACTGAGTTAAAGCTATACCGTTGGCTCAGGTGAAAGTACTTTGGGAATACCGACTTACACCCTCCCGGCAAAGACGTACCGCCAAGCGTAGAAACCAATTAGGGATACCTATTGGTTTAAAATATACCTTACCATACTCCTAACAGGATAGTCCGCTACCATCTTCGACTGGATTATGAGTTGTCACTAGGTAAGATCACAGTCAAGGGCTAACTTGTAGTGGAATTAAAAAAAGATTATAGGGATTTGTCATACCCTACCCGCATTGACGTGCACAGGTTTCGAAGCTAGGGTAGGCATTTTTGTAGGTTACCTATTTACCAACTATATAATGATAAAAATGAGCATTGAACTATGCCACCTTGGGTAAGCCGTGCTTTTATACCTATATGACCTGCACGCCACTGTAGATTAGCCCGCTACGATTTTAAGACTGTAACATCGCTTATCTTCGTGAGATCACAATCAAGGGTATACCGGAATGCCGGTAGAGTAGTCAGCCACTACCGATGCTTCCCATCAGATCAGACCAGAGAACTTAGAAATTATACTAATATTATAAATGCGAAATTGTGTTTGTTTGTTGGTTTGTCCTTCAATCACGCTGCAACGGAGCAACGGATCGTCGTGATTTTTGGTATGGGTATAGTTGAGGACCTGGAGAGTGACATATGCTACTTTTTATCCCGGAAAATTAAGGAGTTCCCGTGGAAATCAAAAAAACATTCCACGCGGACGAAGTCGCGGGCATCATCTAGTTATTAAATAGACAGAGAAAAAGATCACAGCGTTACGTTACTAGCTTTAATTTACTATTATTAAGCTCACTGATCGCAATGAACTGAATAATGAGATGAAAATTGCTTTTAATTAGACTGAGGTACGGCTGGTACAATCGATTAATTTCATCCCCATCCCGAAGGAACCCTTTTGTTTTTCGGGGAAAAATAGCCTTTATGTTAACCCAGAATGTTAGTTGTGCAATGTTGCATTCCAATCCGCGTGGGAGGTGGTGGTGGTGGTGGTTTCCTGGTGGGAGGCTTCGGCCGTGGCTAGTTACCACCCTACCGGCAAAGACGTGCCGCCAAGCGTTTAAGCGTTCCGGTACGATGCCGTGTAGAAACCGAATAGGGGTATGGGTTTAATATAACTGCCATGCCCCTAACAGGTTAGCCCGCTACCATCTTAGACTGCATCATCACTTACCATCAGGTGAGATCGCAGTCAAGGGCTAACTTGTAGTGGATACAAAAAAAAAAGCGTAGTAGTTTCAGCCTAATGCCCGTACGGATAGATAGACGAACATACATTCAAAATAAAAAGTTTTGGGCTTTGTATCGATAATAAAGCTTCCTTTAAAATAAAATAAAAAACAATGCACAGAAATCTGCCAGTTACAGTTAATATAGATTTCTTGGTGTATGCAATTTGGAAACAGTCTAATTTACTCACAGTTGTGTTCCTACACGTAATAAGTAATTAAGGTCAGTGAGCATAATATTATATTATTAAAATTTTGTTGAACATTATAACATTATAACATAAAACTTAAAGGACAATATGTATGACCTTTAATTTCGTTGAGATAATGTGTATTAGCATTTTTTATCGATAGATAAATAATTAAACGTACAATGTCCTTATCATAAATTATATATTATGTCACCGTAAGATTGTAAAAACCGTTAAGATCTAACTCGCGATATTGTAAACTGTCGAAAGATTACAATATAATATTACAATTATAAGATTACAATTTATTCAAATAAACTTTTACAAGTGCTTTTGAATCGTTAAGTGAATCTACCACTGGTTCGGAGTGACATTCCTACCGAGAAGAACCAGCAAGAAACTCGGCGGATGCTCTTTTGAAAAATAAATAAATTATAATTTAATTAATTTATACATATTATTATGTAACCGCTGTCCTTAGCATTGCTGGAGCGAGTCAAATCCACGCTCTTTTGTCGTTTATGTAATCTTCAACGGTATAATAAGCTTTTTTCAGAAGCATACTTTTAATAGATTTGTTAAACTTGTGTAAAGGCAAGTTTAAGATAGGTTGTGGAATTTTGTTATAAAATAGGATGCTCATTCCCACGAACGACCTTCGGACTTTTATTAACCCGACAAAACCTAATGGGGCCGGGCACTAATTGGTTGTTTATGCCAAACCCTAATCTAACCTACCAGAAAGAGACAAGAAAACGTAAATACAATGAATATTTAAAAAATTGTCACTAAAAACATTGAACGGTTCACAATCTTTCGACCGTTTACAATAGCGCGAGTTAGATTATAATCTAACGGTTTTTACAATCTTACGGTGACATATACAATTTTATAATTCTATGGTCCTTTATTTATATGGGTGTCTAAATAGGTTGCGAAAACATCGTAAATTTTTCTCGCTTTTTTTTGGTTTGTTTTTTATCCACTACAAGATAGCCCTTGAATACGATTTCACCTGATGGTAAAGTGATGATGCAGTCTAAGATGAGTTAGGTTATAATTAACCCATACCCCTATTCGGTTTCTACACGACATCGTGCCGGAACGCTAAATCGCTTAGCGGCACACCTTTGCCAGTAGGGTGCTAGCCGCGGCCGCAGCCTCCCACCAGGCCAGACCAGGAAAAATTCATAAATTATAAATTATCAAATTGACCCTGCCGGGGATCGAACCCGGGGCCTCCGCACGTTAAGACAACAGCGCTCACCTCTGCGCCAGTGAGGTCGTCAAAAATCAAAAACTGCGAGAGAGAGGGAAAGTCTGGATACCTCGCCGCCCTAACTAGTTTAACTATCATTGCTTTTCCACTAGTCTTTATTAAAATAAAATAAATGTCTTAGTGCCAAAAACTTTTTACGAGATATATTCACCGCGGTTAATTGCCTCATCTGGTGACAGAAGGGCTGGCTCATTTTTTGCGCAAAGGATCAGCCTGGCTGTCCAGCGCGGAAATGCAGCCAGCATTCTTGCCACCATTCCACGCGGGCATGATTTATATAGTAATTAGGTTAGGCTAGCTAGCATTAAGTTCTATTGTATTATTTTCAATATTAAAAAAAAAAAAAAATAGAATAAATCAATCGTTTATTTTCAATCATTTTGTGTTACATGGTCATAGATCTTGTAACTATTGGAAATTAACAATAAGTATTGTGCTATAACAAAAAGAATTTTACATTAAATGTTGCAAGATCAAGAACTGGCTATCCTAGCTAGATTTTTTAGACCTGTGTTAAGGATAACCAGCCCTCTCCCTCGTTAACCAAATGTGTGTGTCACCGTAAGATCGTAAAAACCGTTTGATTATAATATACCTCGCAAGATTGTGAACTATCGAAAGATTGTGAACTGAACATACTGATTACAATTTAACGCATTATTTTTCGGTAGATTATAATCCATCGAAGTAAAACCGTCAAATTGTGAAATACCGTGCGACGGAACGCACCTAGCGCGCTGATTGGTTGAACGGCATATGCCATGCGTCGCCATATTTGTTTGATAATTCATTTGTTGTCGAATGTAAACAAACAGTGTTTTGGTGATTGTAAATTGATTTCGTGTTGAAAATAACTCACAGCTTTAGCTTTATAAAATTGTTGTGGAAGTAAAATGACTCTATGTTTAACCAAAGAAGTGCAGTTTGCATGATAAGATAAGTTAGTATTCGTCACTGAACATAGCCTTAAATTACAGAAACTTTGCGTGTTTTAATATTTTTTATGCGCGTGAACCTATGTGATCTCATTTGATAACATTTACAATGTTGGATATTGAGCCTATCTATCAACACCGACCAATCAGGGACGGCCTTCGGACAGCTGACAATTTAACGCGCGGCAGATTGTGATTTAACAGTTTCACTTCGATGGATTATAATCTACCGAAAAATAATGCGTTAAATTGTAAGCCGTATGTTCGGTTCACAATCTTTCGACAGTTCACAATCTTGCGAGGTATATTAAGTATAATCAAACGGTTATTACGATCTTACGGTGACATGTGCACAAGCATAATAGAGGTACAGAATAGAGTTTTAAATCATTGTCGGGCTCGATCCGGTGGTTTTAGCCGAGGGATGCTGCGTAGTGCCAGTTCAACTAAACTTAGGCCTATTAACGCTTAAGCACCGTTTACATAGCTACGAGTAATGTAGGAAAATTGTGAATGTATGTTTGCAGACTTTTGTTTCATTCCCTCAAGTAATACAAAAATGACAAGGATTCCGATTTAAGGATGAGGATTTCCTACTGACAAGGATTTCCGTTCCGGCTTCCGTTTTTCCGTCCGCTTATAATATTAGGTATCTTCAAATCAAGAGTGAATAGGAATCTTCTAGGCAAGCGCGCTCCGCTTTAGGCTGCATGATTACTTCCAGAAAGTCTGATTGCAGCCAAGCACTAGTCTATAAATTAAAAAAATTGGCAGTCATAGGGACTGAAATAGAAGTGAAAACGAATATTACAAAAAAAATATTAATATAATTAAAATATAAACCTTAAAACTAAGACATTAAAGTTTAATACGAATGTAGTATATTAATATTTAAGACCTTTTGTCTTCGTAACAACGCGGTGTGGGTGACGGTGCAGTCGGTGACGCGAATCCACAAGTTTACCCTCTACCAAAAAGTGCTCAACGCGGCTAAAGAAGTTATCTCTTTAAAAAAAAAGGACTTAAGTACGTTATCGACTATAAGTGATCTGATGATAAGTCAAGGACTTAAATTAAACGACTTAGGGTATTGCACTCATGTTCAAAATATCATGTAAGCAAATGATTGGGTCTGTGGCTGCGCTGTTGTTTTGGAAGTGGGAGGCCCCGGGTTTGACCTGAGGCCGTGGGTGGTTATTGACGAGCCGTTCGCTACGATGCCATGTAGAAACGGATACAGGGTTTAACTGCTACTCCCTTATCAGGTTACCCCGCTACCATCTAAGACTGTTTGGACTTACCACCAGATGAGATCGCAAACAAGGAGTAACTGGTAGTAGAATAAAAACAATCTTACCTAGAAAACTTTACACGGTGTACGTTTTAGACGATAGATAAAACTTGTTATAGAATCAGTTGCATCATTCGAATTCTGCCAGTTCCGCATAGTTTGCATAATAATATACTTAGGTTTTAAAAAAGCTGCAATTTTAATTTTTAGTGCAATATTTTTGACCACTTGTATATGATATTTAGTAATTTGTTAGCGTAATTAGTAGTCCAGACTTCCTGGTATCACAAAATAGTTGTTGAAATACTAATTATAGTTTTTAGTAAGTATTACTTAGATGATGCCCGCGACTTCGTTCGCGTGGATTATGTTTTTTCAATTCACTCGGGAACTCCTTAATTTTCCGGGATAAAAAGTCACCTATGTCCTTCCCCGGGATACAACCTATCCCTGTACCAAATTTCATTAAAATCGGTTGAACAGATAAATTTATGGTTCCCGCGGGAACCTTTGAATTTTCCGGGATAAAAAGTCACCTATGTCCTTCCCCGGGATACAACCTATCCCTGTACCAAATTTCATCAAAATCGGTTGAATAGATGGGCCGTGAAAGCGTAGCAGACAGACAGACAGACACTTTCGCATTTATAATATTAGTATGGATTATTATTATATTATTATTATTATATTATTTGATTGATTAGTATGGATTTATCCGTTGCTTAGTTTAGTTGTTATACGGATGTTAGCCGTGTTAAATCTTCGTGGCTTGGATGTGGTATAGTTGTCCAGTACCTATACAAAGAGGTAAACGATGAGAGGATGCGATTTATAGGATGGTGCTGGTGGTATTGAGCTGGGCCCAGTAAAGCGACGCGGTACGGAGATGCATTGCGCGACGCGGCTCCGTTCACTTGTACAAATAATATTTGCCGCTACGTGCAGCGCCGCTCTGTGCATCTCATCAAGTATAGTAATGTGCCGTATCGTTAATAATCCATCCATATCCATATCCATACTTATAATATTATAAATGCGAAAGTGTGTCTGTCTGTCTGTCCGTCTGTCTGTCTGTCTGTCTGTCTGCTACGCTTTCACGGCCCAACTACTCAACCGATTATGATGAAATTTGGTACAGGGATAGGTTGTATCCCGGGGAAGGACATAGGCTACTTTTTATCCCGAAAAATTGAAGAGTTCCCGCGGGAATCAAAAAAATGTATCTGTTCAAGCGATTTTTATGAAATTTGGTACAGAATTAGATTGTGTCCCGGTGAAGGACATAGGCTACTTTTTATCCCGGAAAATTGAAGAGTTCCCGCGGGAATCAAAAAAATGTATCTGTTCAACCGATTTTTATGAAATTTGGTACAGAATTAGGTTGTGTCCCGGTGAAGGACATAGGCTACTTTTTATCCCGGAAAATTGAAGAGTTCCCGCGGGAATAAAAAAACATCAATCCACGCGGACGAAGTCGCGGGCATCATCTAGTTTAATATAAAAAATACTTTTTAAACAACCGACTTCAAACTCCCGCGCCAACTTTACAACAACCAGCACACGCTATACAAAGTACTTATTTTATTGTTGACATTTTAAAAACCGCTCGACCGATTTCGATAAAATTTATATGGTGGGACCACATGGGAAGTATGCCCTTTCAAAAAAAAAAAACAGGCGAATTGAGAACCTCCTCCGTTTTTTGAAGTCGGTTGAAAATGTATATCCGCGGATACGGATCCGGATACAGATTTTAACTTTTACTCAATCGGTGTCGGTGCGCGTGACCTTAAAACTCACTATGATAAATGTGCCAAATATTTGAATTTAAGAAATATAAAAGAATGTGAATGGAATTTAATAGTTTTTCCTTGCTACCTAATCACCTGTACCTATATAGAATCTCATCTTTGTATTGAAAATTAATAAGGCAAAAGATCCGTCAAAAAAGTAACGGATACGGATACCGATACGGATCCTTCTTCACCCGCGGATATCCGTGGATACGGATACGGATACGGATATTCGGCACTTCACTAATCTCAAGTAAGGCTAGACTTTAAGAGGTTCCTAGAGGTAATGCTGCGAATTTAAACCTCCGTTACGATCTCTAAGGAAGTCGAAGTCACCACGATATCACCGATATGCGATCATGAGAATATAAATGGCATTTTTACAGCGTGTAATGTAAGGTGTAAATGCGCCTTTAAATACGTCTGGGCGGCTGCCAAAACATCCGCGGTTAAAATGGTTCACAGAATAACGTATTTGATACTACAGCTAAAATTTAGTGGAGTATATAAAAAAAGGTAATACAAAAGGAAACGAATTAATTTTATTATTTCATAATTAAATTAATTCTACCGCTTCAAAAACAAACCCTTTGAATGTGATAATAATTCTCATAACCTCAAAGTTTGTTTGTAAAGGACGCTGATTGTAATTTTTGAAATTAAAAGCGGTGAAGTGCGTATCGGGCCACGCGCAGTGTAGGGTTCCGTAGTTGCCAGTCACAATAATGCGGACATTTATAAGTTGGTCGAATATTACTCGTAAATTGTAAAGGCTACTTAACTGGGACAGTTTTCCTTTTAACTTCGTGATATAATACTACTTGCCACGAATTTTTCACACATCCTACTAATGATGACTACGGTACCCTAAAACTCGATATTTAGGCATTGAATTTACCTACCTGCAATTTATTTGGGTACTTTTAAAGTACCTACTTAAATAAATTGCTATTATGATATTGGCAGGTTAGTGAAGTAGGAATTAATAATTGTATGGTTTGTTTTTTTTTGGAATTTTAAAATATTCAAAGATCATTAGGAAAATAAGAATAACATTAAAATGATTGCTTGCATGATTGCTTTTTATTATCAAATCAGATAAATAATGACACCATCAATCTAGCGACAGCTTTTTTATCCCAAAAAATCATTGGCGACAAATCACTACGAGTAGACATAGGCGTAAATGTCTTAGCTTATAGCTTATAGCATAGCATGATCTTCTATCGACAGTAGGTCATTGAACGAGTAGTGCTTATATCAAGGAAGAGCAGAAAAAAAACCCGGCTAAGTTTTTTGTGGGCTCTTCTCAGACCAGGGCGCGTTTGGAACCCTCGTTGCTTTAGTTTTAATAAACCGTGGCTAATTATCACCATCACGTCTTATATTTTTTAAACGTGAGATTCAAAAGGACCACAAGGACTTTGTAGGTATAACAATTTTGAATAAACATACTTTGAGTTTGAGTTTGAGTTTAGAGTAGGTATAGCAGATTACGTTGCAGGCCTCCAAAGATGGATATCAAGTGAGGGCTGTGGTAGAAGGCCCCGTGCATTTTTTTTAATTTACAGTCTTAAAAAAATCTTGCTTGGCTGCAATCAGACTTCCTGGCAAGTAGTGATGCAGCCTAGATGGCGCGCGCTTGCCCAGAAGATGTCTAGGTATCCACTATAGATTTGAAGATACCAATATAATTTAATAAATAATTTGAAGATACCAATATTAGATGAATGCGCAAGGAATCAGAGAGGACTGGCGAGACACAAAGTCAAGCAAGCCAAAGCACTGTGTTGTCCAGGACAACTTTGCCAAGAGCGTGACAAAGAGCGTGACAACAAAGAAGGAGATCGGATATAGGTAGGTATTTTGGAGATTGTGCTTATACACTACAGAACACCGAGAAGTAAGCGCTAAAGTTTCAAATAGTTAGCGCCAAACAAATAGTCGTCTCTGAGCTGAGGTGCAAGTGCTTGTTTGCAGTTGGTCTCAAAGTCAACAAACATACGACATGCGAAATTATTATGCTATATGGTCAACTTCAGATGAGACTGTTTGATTGGCGCGAGCTGTACACATAATAAACAGCGTCATGTGAACGTTGGGGTGAATAAAATAAAATTTAATAAATGCATGTTCAGTTTGACGATAGTTGCGTATTTTTGTGACTTGCCTATTGTATTTACGTTAAAATAGATATGTGATTGACTGAATCGCATTAGCACGTGAGGGAATAATAGGACGATGGAAGATAATGTCCAATTGTCCGCCGCAGACAAAAGCTGGTTGTCTACACAAGCTCTTAGCATGTTGGTCTCATACTATAGAACAGTGGTCCTGCTTTGCATATTAAAGGAGTCTATACGTAAATTAATTCCCATATAACTACTGTTTTATCATTATCTAGTGGCGATACAAGTTCACGTTTTGAATATTAATCAGTAGACATACGCGACAAAAGTCGCTTGCGGGCTGTCTAGCCACCTTTTTTTTATTCCACTACAAGTTAGCCATTGACTGCGATCTCACCTGGTGGTAAGTGATGATGCAGTCTGAGATGGTAGCGGGCTAAGCTTTTAAACCCATACCCCTAGTCAGTACCCAACACAGCATCAAACCGGAACACTAAATCACTTGGCGGGACATCGTTGCCGGTAGGATGGTAACTAGCCACGACCGAAGCCTCCCACCGGCTCTACCTGAAAGGCTCAAACCTACCTTCATGTCCCTTCAAGTCGAAAGTGAATAGTATTAATGTTCCAAGCAACAGATCATCATCATCATCATCATCTCAGCCTGCGGACGTCCACTGCTGAACATAGGCCTTTCCCAAAGAACGCCACCACACCCGGTCCTCAGCCTTCCTCATCCAGCCACTTCCCGCCACCCTCTTAATGTCGTCGGTCCATCGTGCTGGAGGGCGCCCCACACTACGCTTACTTGTACGTGGTCTCCACTCCAAAACTTTCCGGCTCCAGCGGCCATCGCTCCTTCGACAGGCATGGCCTGCCCACTGCCACTTCAGCTTGCTAATGGCTTGGGCTATGTCAGTGACCCTGGTTCTCTTACGGATCTCTTCATTTCGGATCTTGTCCTTAAGAGAAACTCCTAACATAGCCCTCTCCATAGCTCTCTGAGCGACTTTAAATTTGTGGATCAAGCCTTTTATTAGTGTCCACGTTTCAGCGCCATAAGTGAGGACGGGAAGGACACACTGATTATAGACTTTCGTCTTCAGGCATTGAGGTATTGACGATGAGAAGACCTGACTTAATTTTCCAAACGCTGCCCAGCCCAGCAGTATTCTTCTGTTGGCTTCTTCGTCGAAATTGTTTCTACCCAGTTGAATGATCTGGCCAAGGTATTTGTATTCAGAAACAATTTCGATACCAACATTCTCGATGTTTATGGGTAACGGGACAACATGTTGGTTGAACATAACCTTGGTTTTGTCCATGTTTATCCCGAGACCAACTCGTCTAGAAGAGCGACTTAGGCTACTCAGCATCTGCTCCAGATCTTCTGGAGTTTCCGCCAAGATAACCACGTCGTCGGCGAACCGTAGGTGTGAGATGTACTCGCCATTTATATTAAGACCTCGTCTTTTCCAGTCCAGCGTTTTGAAGAGGTACTCTAGAGCACTATTAAGCAGTTTTGGGGATATTGCATCCCCCTGTCTAACCCCCCTTCTCAAGTTGATAGGTTTTGTTTGCTGGGACTGTACTTGAACGGTCATTGACGCAGTATCGTAAATACATCGCAGCACCTCGATATAACGCCAATCGACCTGGCACCTCTGCAGTGACTCCAGAATAGCCCAAGTTTCGATAGAGTCGAAGGCTTTCTTGTAGTCCACAAAAGCAAGGCAGAGTGGGAGATTATACTCTTCCGTCTTCTGTATAATCTGCCTTAAGCAACAGATAACGGATAACAATCCAATAAACTGTCCAAGAACCCTCATCATTGCTTTTCACACACGATAGTCGGGCTCGAAGCTGAAGCGTGTGTTAAAATTTTATAAAAACAGTCATCAAACGTGACTGTGGACCGATAGACCATAACTAATCTAGTCTTACATCTGAATAAAAGGAAAAGGCGACCGACTGATCTATCAACGCACAGCTCAAACCGCTAGATGGATGGGAACCACTTGCAAGCGCAGGCATCCGCTAAGAAAGGATTTTTGTTTGTTTGTTTAATGTACGTTCTTAATTGTTTAATGTTTGTAGTTTGTTTATTGTATGTGTAATTATATTAAGTATAATCCGATTTTGGCGAAAAGATAATATAGGTTGCATTATGCATCCCGGAGACAGACTAAATATCTAATATCACTCGGTTGAAGACGCGGACTATATATTATTACTAGCTGATGCCCGCGACTACGTCCGCGTGGATTGAGGTTTTTTTGGTTCCCGCGGGATCTCCTTAGTTTTCCGGGATAAAAAGTAGCCTATGTGTTATTCCAGACTATAATGTATCTCTGTGCCAAATTTCTTTCAGATCCGTTCAGCCGCTCAGGCGTGATTGAGTAACAAACATCCATCCATACATCCATCCATCCAAACTTTCGCATTTATAATATTTATATTTGATTTTGTAAAGTTATTCTAAATCATTTTAAACTAAGTAATACCTAATATAATTTTTGCCCCATTGTCTCTGACAGTAGATTGTGTATGGGAAGTTTCTACATAAACAGCTATTATTAGCCACAATTTATGATTATGATCTTTATCTAACACGAATAAAATTAAAGTTTAAAAAACAAGAAATGATTAAAAAAAAGATAAAAGACAAGAAAAATTTCACTGTAAAAATATTTCATTATCCATAAAAATGTACCAATATTATACATCGTTTTAATACTAGTACATTTCTAGCTATCACAGAAGATAGCTATCAGTTGTCATAACTTGGTATTGTTTCGCTGAGCAACTTGCATAGTGGATGCCTTCCAAGTATCGCTCGTATTTTACGTCTGACGTCACATTCTAGAACAATCCGTTGTGAAACAATGACGACGGAACACGGGTTCTGCATATCAACTCAGCTTGCATACCAAAAATAATTCCCGCCTAAAGACTATGCATATTGTATCTAAACTATTCCATTTACACGATACGATACGATTAAAGCTGTATGCGATGCCAGCTGAAATTCCATTTTGTGAGAAAGGTAACAACTAGCTCACTCTAACGTCCCTTACCGGTTGCGAATGGATACCAGTGTAGAATAATATTAAAAATACGCTTTTGTATAAATTCTTCGCTTCGTAGTTCTATTCAAGTTTTCTCTGTTAGTATGCGCAAACTTATCATATCCAATCATATCGTATTACTAGCGAATGCCCGCGACTTCGTCTGCGTGGTTTGAGGTTTTTTGGTTCCCGCGGGAACTCCTTAATTTTCCGGGATAAAAACTAGCCTATGTGCTATTCCAGACTATAATATACCTCTGTGCCAAATTTCAGCCAGATCCGTTCAGCCGTTGGGGCGTGATTGAGTAACAAACATCCATCCATACATCCATCCAAACTTTCGCATTTATAATATTACTAGCTGACCCGGCAAATGTTGTTTTGCCATATAAATTAAGATGTAAGCTATCCTATTTTTTTCAAGTTGGATCAAACTGCACACGGTGTGCAAATTTAATTTAAAATCGGTTAAGTAGTTTAGGAGTCCATCGCGGACAAACAACGTGACACGTGATTTATATATATTTAGATAGTTAAGTAAGAAGTTAGATTAAGTCTTATCGTTGGCATGATTGAAATAACCTTAAAGGCATCCATACTAATATTATAAATGCGAAAGTGTGTCTGTCCGTCTGCTACGCTTTCACGGCCCATCTGTTCAACCGATTTTGATTAAATTTGGTATAGCGATAGGTTACATCCCGGGAAGGACGTAGGCTACTCTTTATCCCGGAAAATTAAGAAGTTCTTCCGGGAATTAAAAAACGTAATCCACGCAGATGAAGTCGCGGGCATTAGCTAGTTCCAAATAAATTATATTATAATACTAATTACTATCTTAAAGTAGTTAACGCAAAAAAAAAAACAATTTTTGGTTTTGCCTTGATGTATTATTATAACATTTTCGCATGTATAATAATAGACTTTAATTTAAATGTATTTGCATACCTAATGTACATTATTTACACATAATTCTTATGTATAATTATTGAGATAATCAAACAATTAATATGCACGAACAAATTTCAATGTTTCTATAAACAACTCTAATCCATATGGGTAAAATTATTATTTACTCGTATTCACATTTGAACGCAACATTGGAATATTTGAATTTGACGAAAGGAAAATCTGACGTGATCAAAATAATTGGGTCAGACGAATACATTGAAATTCGGAGGTCAGACAAATCTCGCGCCGGTCTCGCTGCATATAATGACCTCCATCGATTGTCTAATTGTAAGGGGTCTTGTACATTCACTATAATATCACGTTAAGTTTTATTGTTTACTAGAACTATTTACTATTATTTGAACTAGACGATGCTGCCCGCAACTTAACCTGCGTGAATTTAATGTTTGAAAAAACCCCAGAATTAAGGGATTTTTGTAAATTTTTTGGGAAATATTTGTTATGTTGTGTATTAAGTTGTCCTTTTCCGTCCCAAAGAAACATGCTATATTAGTACTAATTTTCATCAAAATCGTGAAAGGTAACAGACAGACAGACATAATTATTTTCGCATTCATAATTTTACGCGTTTCGCTGAGAGAGTGTTTGTGGTTTGGTTTACTCAGGAAAATAAGATTATTCTAACCAATTTCACTCAAAAAGTCGCGACGCTGTAGCATTGAACGCGGCTTGCGTTGTGAGACGCCCGTCTACTAGGCTGCGTTTTCCTATCGCTGCGTTTTAAACGCGGCTGGATGTACATTGTACAGTGTCCTCAATTGAATTCAGCTGAATTAGCGAATTCCGCTAATTAATATTATGACGATGAAGCTCGGTGTATAGATGACGTGCATTCATAATAATGCTCGACGCGTACGGGACGCCATTGTTGTGCAATTGGGGATACTCTCATATTTTAAACCTCATATCAAATCTAGCATTATTTCCCGTTCGAGCAAGATTTAAAAAAAAAAAAAAAATTGTCGAATTTACCTTGTTTTTTAGGGTTCTGTACCCCCAGAGGAAAAAGCGGGATCGGAGGTATCAAGTTGAAATTAATCATGATAATAATATGATAAATGCGAAAGTGTATTTGTTTGTTGTTTTGTTGGTTTGTCCTTCAATCACGCTGCAACGGAGCAACGGATCGACGTGATTTTTGGCATGGGTATAGTTAAGGACCTGGAGAGTGACATAGGCTACTTTTCATCCCGGAAAATTAAGGAGTTCCCGTGGGAATCAAAAAAACATATTCCACGCGGACGAAGTCGCGGGCATCAGCTAGTATTAAATACTTAGGTCTACGGACCCATAAGTGCTGTAAAAAAATCAAGCTTCACATGGAGTGTGGAATTGTTTGTCATACGCTACTAGTTTAGGACCTCAGTCAGAAAAAACAAGCGTTATGAAGCTATAATTTAAAGGTGAAGACAAATTGCTGTATGCGATCTAGAATCAATTGAAGCACATATTATATTATTACCTACACTTATATACCATATCGAAGTGCACTTCGAGCATCAGCGTGATAGAGCGTGCGTGTACATATGTGACGTATGACAGACTAGCGTGCTCGACGCACGTCCCCGGGCAGGGAGCGGGCGCGGGTCAGGCGCAGGTCGGGCGCGGGTCGGGTCGGGTGCGCGGCTGGTTGAATTCCTTGTATTTATATGGACGACATCATAAAGCAACACCCCCCCAAGCGCCCGACCCGCGCCCGCGTTCTGTGTGATGTCGTCCATATAAATACAAGGAATTCAACCCGCCGCGCACCCGACTCGACACGCGCCCGACCCGCGCCCAACCCGTGCCCGCTCCCTGTGTGTTTTGCGCTTTAGTTATATGATTCTGATCGTCTTCTGTCGCGTAACAAACACCACATGTCACAACACGGCAATGTGTCTGGAGCTTTGTAAGAATTAGTACTCATAATTTAAGATAATAAAGTTAAGCTATTCTATTATTATAATTATTTATTTACGTAATGTCTTATATTGTACGTAGGTAAGTAATTATTATAATATGTTTTTGAGCCTCTGAAACAATCATATTTATTTTTAAATTAAATAAATACAATTATTGCGCAGCGTTTTTTTTCTGGAAGCTACCACGCTATTTAATAGCTAAGTAAATAGCGTGGAATTTTTGTCCAGCAGACAAAGTTTTTTTGTGCGAAGTGTATTTTCGCTTTAAAACAAACCAACCGTAGAGTCTATGTACTTATAGAGGTACTAGCTAATGCCCGCGACTTCGTCCGCGTGGATTGAGGTTTTTCGGTTCTCGCGGTAACTATTTAATTTTCCGGGATAAAAAGTAGCCTATGTGTTATTCCAGACTATAAGTAAGATCCGTTATAAATATAATAAGAATATAATAAGATCCGTTCAGCCGTTGGGGCGTGATTGAGTAACAAAAATCCATCCATCCATCCATACATCCATACATCCATACATCCATCCAAAATTTCGCATATACAATATTAGTATAGAGTATAGATAGCGAGGCCTATTGCGCATTATAATAAAATGTCTTGTGTATGAGTAATGTCTTAAATTTTGTATGCGTGTGTCTGAGCCGACAACAGAAAAAAATACTTTGTAATATGTATGGTCTCATACAACAACAATTGCGACTAAATTTCTTATAAGACAAGAAATTTTCTTATAATGCGCAAAAGGCCTTAATCCGTTGCACACTTGCAGAAAAGCAACAATTAGGGCTCCTTACACAAGCCGATTGTAGGTCAATATCACTCCGAAGCGCGACGCACGCCATTTCCATGTGACTCACATTACACATAGCTCCCGAATGTCTACTTGGCATTCGCACCAGGCCTCAAGGACGGTCGACGCGGGACTGCTAACGAGTTGTCGACAGCCGAACTTAGAGTGCCAATGCATTAGGCGCAATGCACACTTGCAGAGAGAAGTGGACCTGATGCATCATCTATTTTGATACTACTATTTTGATTGCTACTCAAAATCAGCATAATTTAGTTGAGCATAGCAGCGGCGACCCAAAAGAACCGTGGTTATAGCACAGACTAATAGTATATTTCCGGTTATAGCCTGTTGGCTTAGCTCTGTAGTTTAACAGCTACTATGTAAATAATAAATATCGCAATTACCTCTGATTAGCTGACACAAAGACGATTGGGGAAAAAAGAAAGAACACCTTAAATTCAGCCAATCACAACGTGATAATAATAAGCTTAGGGGCATTTTTAGGCCAGGCTTTAGGCCAGGTATTTTTCTCAACGAATAACTTCGCAGAACTTTCAACCTTCATCATCATCATCAGTCATCATCAACTGTTAGACAGACGTCCACTGCTGGACATAGGTTTGCCGCGGTCTTGCGCCGCCTTAATCCAGCGGCTCCTTACGACTCGTCTGATGTCCTCCGTCCTCCGAGTAGGGGGTTTGCCAGCGCTGCGCTTTAGAGTCCGAGGTCGCCATTCCAGCACTTTGGGACTCTGACAACGTCTATCGGTTTTTTGAACTATGTGCCCCGCTCATTGCCACTTCAGCTTCGCAATACGTCGAACAGTTGTCAGTTATTTTAATTTCAACTTTGATAGTGCAGAAATGAGTAATCTAAGGAAAAAAAACCGGGCAAGTGCGAGTCGGACTCGCGCACGAAGGGTTCCGTACCATTATTAATAAATAATTACCCTTGTTAATGACCGCAAGACTAACTTTGTTTGTAGAGGTTTATTGTTAATATCAAAAAAACTATGCTAGTTAGAGCATTGGCTATAGTTTTCCTGTAAAGTATACGTAAATTCCTATTGACCATAATTATTCCAAATTTTTCGATTGGTAAACTCCGGAGATAAGGGGGGGGGGGGGGGGAACGGTATTTTTTTAGACATTTTCCCCGATAAATCAAAAACTATCATAACTAAAAATAAATAAAAATCTGTTTTAGAATGTACAAAGTAAACCCTTTCATATGATACCCCACACAGTACAGTTATTTCACTTATAAATTTCAACCCTCAGATTTTCCCCCCTATTTAAATAAGAACAAAAATAATTTCCAATTTTTTTTAATTACAGTGTCTTTGGGCCACTAATATACACAACTATTCCAAATTTCATGTCGATAGCTTCGGTAGTTACTGAAATAATCGAGTGTGACGGACGGACAGACGGACAGACGGACAGACAGACGGAGAAAGTCGCACCATAAGGGTTCCATTTTACCATTTTGGTACGGAACCCTAAAAATGATAGTCGTCGAATTTGAAATCCCCACTAGTTTGATCAGGTACATGTGATGACTGATGTTCACCTTCTTTGAAACACTACCATGCGTTAACTAGGTAGGTACATACTTCCGTACTTCATACTGGATCCCGGTAATCCTTACCTGATGAAATTTAGTTAATCCTTTTAGGAAAATTAAGTACCTATACAAGGCTTATGAGATTATAGAGAAATGTTTATAAGAATTAACACCGGTAAGCGCTAGGGGATATGATATCAGACCGAAAATTACCATAGGTACGGTTACAGAAGCAGGTAGACGGTTTTACTAGTCCGATACTGTTGATGCTACCCGGCAGAGTTTGTTCTGAGCTCTTTTCAGACAAAGGCCCGTGTGGAACTCTCGTAGTTTTAAGATATCCTCGTTGATTATAAAATAAGCCTGATTTGTTTTATCATTCCACTACAAGTAAGCCCTTGAAAGCGATCTCACCTGATGGTAAGTGCAGTCTAAGATGGTAGCAGGCTAACCTGTTAGGCAGTTATATTAAGCCCATACTCCTAATCGATTTCTACACGGCATCGTACCGAAACGCAAAATCGCTTGGCGGCACGTCTTTACTGGTGGGGTGGTAAGTAGCCACGGCAAAAGTCTTCCACCATACCAGACCAGAGAAAATTCAGAAATTATAAATTCCCAAATTGACCCTGCGGGGGATCGAACCCGGCACTTTTAAGACCACAGCACTCACCACTGCGCCAGGGAGCTCGTCGGATACTACGATAAGTATTTCGAAGAAGATAGCTTAGAATCTGGAGACCGGTTGCTACCACATCTTTGTATCACGGGAATTATGTTGTGAAGTTGCGAGAAATAGCTTGCTTGCTTGAGTGATATAAAAATTTGAATCACAGGATACTCGGTGAACAGGATTTTATTTATAGAATCAAAAATTTCGCCTCAATGTTGCATATTATATCTAAAATATGTAGTTCGCCTTTCATTGAGAACTACTTAATTAATATATTTTTGCGCCTTGTAGCAGAGACTGGGAGTTGGCTTGTAATTTTAGGTCTTAACGAGCATTCTTGACCAAGCCCCCTTATTGATGGCCTCCCTGGTATAGTCAATTAATATTTATTTATTCAAATTAGGTACACTATACTTTTTTTGAACTATAATCTTGTAAATCCATACTAATATTATAAATGCGAAAGTGTGTCTGTCTGTCTGTCTGTCTGTCTGTCTGTCTGTCTGCTACGCTTTCACGGCCCAACTACTCAACCGATTTTGATGAAATTTGGTACAGAGGTAGGTTACATCCCGGGGAAGGACATAGGCTATTTTTTGTCCCGGAAAATTGAAGAGTTCCCGCGGGAATCAAAAAAATGTATCTGTTCAACCGATTTTGATGAAATTTGGTACAGGGATAGGTTGTATCCTGGGGAAAGACATATGCTACTTTTTATCCCGGAAAATTCAAGAGTTCCCGCGGGAATCGAAAAAACTTGGTCCACGCGGACGAAGTCGCGGGAATCATCTAGTATTATATAAAAGTAAAAGGTGACTGACTGACTGACTGTTCTATCCGAAATTTGGCATGCAGATAGCTATTATGACGTAGACATCCGCTAAGAAGAGATTTTTGAAAATTCAACCCCAAAGGGGGTATAATAGGTGTTTGAAATTTGCGTAGTCCACGCGGACGAAGTGACGAACCCACAAGCCACGGCTGAAACGTACCCCTAGACCAGATCAGAGAAAATGTAGAAATAACATATTCCCAAACTGACAATGCCACGGATCGAACCCTAGGCTTCCCGCACATATTATAAGACCACCTGGGAAGTCATCGTTTATTTTATATAGGACATACAGGTGATTGTATCTCTCGATATACGTCTTGTTTTGACTCTAACGACGGATCGGAAAGAAGATTCTACTGAGAAGAGAAGATCTTTGCAGGAGAATTTTGTCCATAGACTTCGATCGGTTGAGAGTTGAGACGACGACACGACGAAATAAGCATTACAGACAAAATCTTTGCGTATACAGGTACCTAGTCCAAATAGTGACGTCCAAAGAAAAAAAGTCGATTCCTTGTACCTAGACCTATCAGCGATTTTTGGTAGTTCGTTCAAAGTTCAAAAAGTACCAAGTTTTTAGACTAATAGGAGAAGCTTATAGGAACCCCATAAAAGTTAAAATTAGTTTAAGTATTTTTTATCTTAAATTGAAAATTATATATTTATTTTATTTTTATTATTTTTTGTACATGTCTGCTAGCTGACTGATGTCCACGACTTCGCCCGCGTTGTTTAAGTTTTATTTGATTCCCGCGGGAACTCCTTAATTTTCCGGGATAAAAGTAGTTTATGTCACTTTCCCGGTCCTCAACTATAGGTACTCATGCCTAAAATCACGGCGAGTCGTTGCTCCGTTGCGGCGTGATTGAAGGACAAACAAACACACTTTCGCATTTATAATATTTAAAAAAAATTAATGATGATGATGAAAATGATGAGATGCTGATGGTGATGGTAACTCATAAATCAAATTTTTTTTCTTTGGGTGCCTCTATTTGGACCCTCCTGTATACTCTACCGAGCGACAAATTCTTTTGTTCGCACATAATACTGCATTACATGCAACATAAAACTTTAAACTCCAAAATATTAGTGGAATATAACTTAACGGGTATCATAAGTCGCACTTTACAGCACTAATAAACTAAACCTTGTGTTTCTCCGAGTAGTGAGTACACTGCTGTTACACGATACGCGGAAAAGAATAGCTAAGTTTTCCTCACTGTAGTATATTTTTATGGTCACTTAAACTATATTTGTATTCAACGACCAACAAACCAGTATATAAATGGAGGCAATTGACTAAATATTAGAATAAGTAAGTAGTTAACATGTTATATTTAGATCTAGTCGTTATTAGAACAAGTGAAAATAAAATAAAAAAAACCGGACAAGTGCGAGTCGGACTCGCGCACGAAGGGTTCCGTACCATTATTAATAAATAATTACCTTTATTAATGAACCGCAAGACTAACTTTGTTTGTAGAGGTTTATTGTTAAAATTAAAAAAAACTATGCTAGTTAGAGCATTGGCTATAGTTTTCCTGTAAAATATACGTAAATTCCTATTGATATAATATGATACCCCACACAGTACAGTTATCTCACTTTTGAATTTCAACCCTCAGATTTTCCCCCCTTTTTAAATAAGAACAAAAATAATTTCCAATTTTTTTTAATTCCAGAGTCTTTGGGCCACTAATATACACAACTATTCCAAATTTCATGTCGATAGCTTCGGTAGTTACTGAAATAATCGAGTGTGACGGACGGACAGACAGACAGACGGACAGACAGACGGAGAAAGTCGCACCATAAAGGTTCCATTTTACCATTTTGGTACGGAACCCTAAAAACGACTGCCCTGCCTTGAATTTTTTGAAATATCTAAAAAAAAAAAATGATTTAGAAGGTATTTAGAAGTTATGGTGGAATAAAGAAACTCACATCTATACTTATTTACTTACTAATATTATAAATGCGAAAGTTTGGATGGATGGATGGATGAATGGATGGATGGATGTTTATTACTTAATCACGCCAGAACGGCTTAACGGATCTGGATGACATTTGGCACATAGATAGATTATAGTCTGGAATAATACAAAGGCTATTTTTATCTCGGAAAAATTAAGAGTTCCCGCGGGAACAACAAAACCACAATCCATGCGGACGAAGTCGCGGGCATCAGCTAGTAAGTACATACATACATGAACCCTGAAAAAATAACACTCCTTTTTTCGTGTAAAAATCTATTGGTTATGGAATTAGGATCGATGAGATAGGTAAATGAATAGGATGTAGGATTATTTGCATTATCCTTATGGAGTCCTCACGGTCCTTTGCAGTTTCGTCAAGTCCACCTCTCCGTCTGTTTGTCTACACCATATTGTTAGGATACGTATTACTGATAAAATCTTTGGTCTGCACGCCTAATATGTGACACGTACACAAAACGCAGGCGTGTAGCATATTCATTGATGTATAATTTTTAAACGACTTCCAAAAAAGGAGGAGGTTCTCAATATGCGCCTATTTTTTTATATTTTTTAAATGTTTGTCGGTGCTTATCTCCGTGGTTTCTAGTTCGATTTTTCTATCAGTCGTTAGAGGAAGCTCTCGAAGTGGTCCCATAAAAATTTCTGATTCCAAATCCTCAACCCTGATACTAAAATTCTTTCCAAAAAACCGACATGGTGTGTAGAAATCAAATTTATTTTTTCCTTAGAGTGGCTTTGGAAGTCGGTTTTTTGGAAATAATTTTTATAGTATCTATCTATTTCGATGAGCTTATTGCCTATTAATTTTAAAAATAATCTACCCTATCTGAAATTGGAATATTCGGTTTATCCCCTCGTCGAATAGAAATTTACAACAATGAGGCTTTAGACATTTTCCAAAAAAAAAAAAAAACTTATACTTACTAACTGAATGATGACCGTTTTGATGAACCTTATCGTTATCGAACACAATATAATCCGTTATTTTGGTTCGATTCCACCATCGAAACGTTATTGTCACCACCAAAAAGCACCATTTTGCTAAATGAGTGGCGCGATTTAGTAGTTTGTTAAAGTACTTAGATGTGTTTATGTACTTATAATTAAAGGTCTAAGAAAAAGTAGGAGAATCCAGCCCTTTGCAACCCAAAGTGGCTCGTTTTGGTTGTCCAATTAAATCTTAGCCTAACTGTAACTGTCGATGGTGCAATTGACCCTTGCCTTAGACTCTTAAAAGACTGTAGACGAGTTACAAAGTCTGAAGCGTTAGTTCCTAGTCATTTAGGTTCCTGCCTTTCGAGTACACTGTCTACTTTATATAGGTCCGTACCCTCTGAAGACTGTAGTTAGCCGTTATTTATAAACGCAATAATTTTAGTTTGCACCTACACTTTTAGTAGCATAATTAAGGAATTAGAGTGTGCTTAATTTTATGTTTCCGTGCACGCAAAGAACTGGAATGCTTAATGGTGTAGGAACATGAAATGTCCGAAATCTGAATAAAGGTTGTATAGCTGGATAATAAAATTGTAACGAACAAAATATAAAACAATTTATGGGCGACCAATTTCAATTTCACGCTGGTCTAGGGGAAAAAGCTAGAAAACCCTACTTTTTTACTGGCTAAATAAAATAGATTTTCTTAACACTTAAGATTTTTCAGTTAATCTGAGTAAAACTAGTTATATAATATCGTAAACGAAACCGATTTAGTATTTCAACGGAGTAGCGATCCAGACTCGAAATTTAGTTTTTCTTTTATTGATCGATAGGTAAATCGTTCTACTTTTTTATAACATCAATGTTAAAGGAAAACAATAGATTTGAGGATGATGTTCAAATACAAATGCTCTGGGACGTTTTCCGCAATTTCGGTTAAGGTCACTTTACGTGAAGAATCTTTAAATGTTTTTATACAAAATATCCCATGCAAAGTTGATCGCATATTGCCCCAAGACATACAAGAGTTATTGAAAATTTTAAAGGAAATTCAAAATATGACTAAAGCATCACGGGATGGTAGATATGCGGGTACCATTCTAAATTACCCCTTTCCGGAAAACAAATAATCCCTACTTATCCATACTGGTAAATGGTAAGCCAATAACATTTATTTTCACTTGAAGATATTTACAAATAAATAGTCACATTCACTTTACCCTATACCTTCACCTTTTTATTGTGCATTGAAATTAGAAATGGACTAAATAAACACCCATTAAAATAAACGTATTAATTACAACAAAAAATCTATGATTTCGCGGCAATTCGCAATACAAAAATACAGTTTAAGTACCATAGACATAGAGCACGCCATAGGAGGCGATGGGTAACATTAACACATTGACGCATATTATACTTACAAATTCGATCAAGGATTGCGTGCATCCAATGACATTATTACTTAATTCCATTTTTAAAAATAAATTCAAATTATAAAAAAGTTTCTTTATATTTTTTCTAAGAAAATTATTTCTAAAAAGGAACTTAGAAAAACAAATTGTGTGAATCGTATTAACTAATAACTTATTTTTCACACCACTCGCTCAACAACGCCTTATTACATGGCCTGTTATCTAAGGTTAAAGTAAGACATTAAATCCCTAGGGTTATAATGTTGTACTGAAATCCATTATTCCCTAGGGTTATAATGTGATTTGAGTTTAGAATCATCGCGCATCTGAAGCATGAATTCATAATTCTTATTGCTATATTCATAAAGTCTAATTTCGGTAAACAGAATGTGTTCTCAGCAGGCGCGGCCAACTCGATTTTCAAAAACCGAAGCTGTGGCCCACTAGATTCGCACTGACGACATTTGTTTGTCAAATCGAGTAGGCCACGCTAGCTGAAAGAAGTGGTTGTATCGCGAGGTGTGAAAAGTAAAGTATTCACCGTAGGGGTAATGCTGTATTAATCTTGGGCGCCCCTAATTCCCGCGCTACTCTCAGGATTCTAGATGCAACACCCTCGCTACGCTCGGGAGTTACTCTAAAATCCCTCGTTCCGCTTGGGATTTATCCCGGCGCCCGTGACATAATACATCGCATTACCCCCGTGGTGAATAATCTACTATTATACAGTGGGTCGACGCTCATAATATGTGATTTAGCAGTCCTAGATGTATGATACCTATTGCATAAAGGACATTAGAGTGATAGAATTTTGTATTGTAAAAATTGTGGTAGTTTCCTTCGTCACGCCCCTGTCACGCCGCAGCTTTGCTTTAAGAAAGAACGTATCTCCTTAGACCATGTATGCGACATTCGTTTGTATTTTTGTACAAGTCCGTCTAATTTTAGACGGCCAAATTAGAAGTCATTTTTATGCCTGTTAAGTTTTTTTGAAATCTTGATTTATTTGGAACTTTTGTGTGACACGCCAGCCCCATTGTAACCTAAATTATTATTTAAAAAAAAATTTAATCAAACTATCGTTACTATACTCCCTATGTAGAAATATTTCGACTACAGATCTAACCTTCTGTCGATGGTAGGTTGAGAAGGAAGTTTATATTTCATTTTCAATAGATACTAATTAGCGCCGCTGTCACCGGTTTAAGTAAGTTTGTGGAACTGTTAGGCTGTTGATAATAACCGTAGACTATAAATTTTTAAAACTAAAGACCAAAAAGACAACGAAAAGATAAATGAAAAAAAATACTTTACTCCGCCTACGCTAAGGTATATGCACAGAGTACTTTTTTAATTTTTATGCTCTAATGACATCTTTTTAGAGCATGAGTAGGCTCAGAAGGGCTGGAACCTAGAGCCGTAAAGCCAGTTAATTAAAAAAAGAGCATGAGAGGTGAAAACAATTTTTTAAGTACCTACATAATTATCATCATCAGGCAATCAATTGCATACCAAATAAATAGATGAAAATGATTGTCAACTGAACTAATTGGGTATTCAATAATAATTATGCAAATTATGTCAGAGCGATTTAACCTCATAACTCAAATTAATTGTAAAAGTCTGCGGTGCCAACTCAAACAGATCCATTGTTTAGTCACCGATAACGTAAATGTAAATTAATTTGGACAAACAATGTTTTGGAAGGTCGGCCGTATCAACAAAGGTATTCTAAAATGTTAAATTATTTATGAAGGGTTTGATTAATTAGTAAATAATTGATGATTAGGTTTTCCAAGCTACTTCGTTCGCGTGGATTACGATTTTGATCGAATTTCTAACTGGAGGGACCACGTGTTAGAGAAAACCTACGATAGTGATCCAGCTTTGATCGGGATTCTATCAGTCGTTTAATATTATGTACAAACTAAAGATATGTAGGTACCTACAGTGTTAACAGTGATCATAATAATTAAAGTTTTATATGTATTTTAATAATTACCACTTGAATAAATAAACGGTGAAGAAATACATAGTGAGAAAAGTTGGATGCCTTAAGGGTCTTCACAAATCACAATAAGTTATTCTTACATAGAGGTGTAAGAAGGAGTACCTACCTACAACCTTCTATTTTTGAAAGACGAGTAGATCCTGTTCTGTTTAGCGGGCAAACGATGCGATGAGGTCATTGAAATATAATGAGTAAACTAAAATTCTACATCAATGGTTGAAGTGATGATAATATTATATAACAGCTATAATATGATATTATTTACAATAAGCACAATTTTGTGTTTCAAACCTAACGTTCCGTCCAAAATCCAATTTCACGCTTACAAAATATTACACAGAACAAATCTTGCGAATGTTTGTTAATCAAAACCAGTAGATAGTTGTTTAATATTGGTAAAATTATTACGTTGAATTTACAAGCTGTCAGACATATTCAACTTTCATTACCTGAAAGTATAATATTATAATACAAACTAGCTGATGCCCGCGACTTCGTTCGCGTGGAATGAGGGGTTTTGGTTCCCGCGGGAACTCCTTAATGTTCCGGGATAAATAGTAGCCTATGTGTTACTCCAAGCTATAATTTATCTCTGTGCCAAATTTCATCCAGATCCGTTCAGCCGTTCGAGCGTGATTGAGTAACAAACATCCATACATCCATCCAAACATTCGCACTTATTATATTACTAAATGATTCCCGCGACTTCATCCGCGTGAACCAAGTTTTTTCGATACCCGCGGTAACTCTTGAATTTTCCGGGATAAAAAGTAGCCTATGTCCTTCCCCGGGATACAACCTACCCCTGTACCAAATTTCATTAAAATCGGTTGAACAGATGGGCCGTGAAAGCGTAGCAGACATACAGACAGACGGACGGACGGACAGACAGACAGACAGACAGACACACTTTCGCATTTATAATATTATATAACATATAAAATATAGTATCGAAGTATGGATTTGATTGATTTATTTGATAAGTATAGAAGTAGGTATACATTGATTTTACCGGGAGTCGAACGATTTTGATATAATAATCAATATACCTATTATAAAATTACCTACTGCGTATTCATTCATGTATCGATGATTATAAACATATATATATTTTTTATAGTGTTCGATGCATCGGCGAAGTCACCCCAGGGCCTGTTGTTCGGTTCCTCCTACCATATGGGTAACTTTGACGAGTGCGTCGGGATCAAGGAGCCTGGGGATGAAATGACCGTGGAAGGGCAATACTGTCTTGCCACCATAAAGTGGCGTCGCAGTGAAGAGAATACTGAGGTACGTGTACTTTAATTAGCATAGTGCTTAAGCTTAAGTACCTTTGCGGTGAGTGGTTAAGATCGGCTATTCGGAGGGTCCGGGGTCGAACCCTGGGCTTTTCGGAGTTATGCTCAACAGTGAGGAAATCGATATTCCTCGAACTCAATCGAGAGTTTTCCATAATGCTCTTAAAGGTGTGTGGAGTCTGTCAAATCACACTTGGCCGGCGTGGTGGATTATGGCCAAAACCTTTCATTCTTCACGCTTTCAGCAGTGGGCCGTTTGGTCGATGATGAGGATAAGTTCGTACTTTAAAAAATTAGGATCATTTAAGGGCGATAAATATTAAAATACCTCGGTGCAAAGGGACAATGTTTAGGTATTGAGTACTACTGAATTTGCCACAATTACTACTTATTATGATGATTTTGATTACACATGTCATGCAATTAAAATTATCCCTTATCACTGTTGCTCCTTGATACACAATACATTGGCTGAGTCACTGCTCTTAATGAATTAGCAACCGCAATTCATACAAGCAGAATGAATGAATTGATGATTGTTGGAGTACCTAACGTCAAAAGCTACATCTAAGTGTTTACCCAAGATATTTTTATAGCATGGAAAAATATTGAAGATCCGTCGGGCTTTCCCAGCGACTGGCTAAGAGTCTTTATTTATTATTAATATATAATATAGCTGCTCGTGCTGATTCATTGATTGATCACCTCTCCTGAACAATTTTGTATGAAAAAAATTTTTTTCACTGACCATTTCGTATAGAGGCGAAAAATTCATGAAGAGGAAAAATACGGAGAGAGCTGATGATTGAAGATTTCGAAGACGGATGAAGAGCACAGCCAGGGTATTGAAGATAGGTGGGGGGTGCTCGAACAAATGTCATTCGAAACTTCATCCAATTGACAGTGAGCTGAAAAAAAATTAAAAATGGCGGATTTAAGATGGCCGCCATACCAAATTCGTCTATCTCGGAGAGTATAAAAGATAGAAGAGCGGTTTCTTAGCAAAAGATGATCAGGACATGAAGGTCTACTTGATGAACAGGAAAAAAATTCAAGATGGCGGAATTTATTTTTCCATAGAAAATGTATGGCGAATATTGAAGAGGCTACAATTTAGTGTAGAACTATGCAAGACTTTGATGCGGTTCCTTTTCATAATTTTTTGGAGAAAAAAATAAACTTATGGAGAGTGATGATGATCGAGGGTTTGAAAGATGTGTGAGGAGCACGGCCAACATTTCATAGGTGTCTATTTCAGAAAGTATACTAGATGGAAGAGTGGAAGTAAGTAAGAAATATGCATGACTTTGATATGGACTTTGTACAAGATTTGTTCTGTATGGAAGAATTGTCGGTTTGCTGTTAGGAAAGACAAGATGGTGAAGTTCAATGGCACCCAAAGGTACCCGATCATCAGCGGTAAGATATTGATATTAATCAACTAAGGAAGGTTTCTTTGTGTTTTACTTCAACAGTCTCTTACACTGTATGATGCATGTCAGGATTTTTTTTCATTTAAAGGCCCTTTTAGATTCTTAGGGGGTCTCTGTTTTATGTTTTCTTATGAGATATTTTTTACGTCGGACGCTTGGCACGCTGGCGCTTCCACTGTGCTCGCTAGCATAGCAGTGTGTTGTTTACTTCAGAACACGTAGGCAGTAAACACTAGGATAGAAGGAGAGCAAGTAGACAGTGGGCCGTGCGGTCTACTACGCGGTCCGCTTTAGCGGGCCGCGCACCCACGCGCCTTACTAGTTTATTTAATAGCTGATGCCCGCGACTTCGTCCGCGTGGATTGAGGTTTTTCAGGTCCCGCGGGAGCTCATTAATTTTCCGGAATAAAAAGTAGCATATGTGTTATAACAGACTATAATCTATCTCTGTGCCAAAAGAGAAGTTTTATTTTTGGTGGACTCTTTGTACACTCTACCATGAATAGGGGAAAATACATAGATTGTATTAAAAATATAATAATTTAGAATAGTAAATAAAGTAAAGAACGTCAAAATAATTAAAAATGTATTTCAAGTTTTCGATACGTTTCCAAGATGGGAACCTTCACTCATAGAGAAGGTAGTAGCCATGATTTTAAGTATATAATTTAGACCAAAATTGCTTTTTACACTGCTGAGTGCTGCACTCCTAGGTATAAAGTACAAAGTGCTCATTTGTAAAACCTCATGTGCTGCTCATGGTCCACGGGCTTTAATATTGAGCATGGACTATTATGATTTATGATGATAAGTGCTACCCGTGCGAAGCTCTAAGATCGCTAGTATTAAGTATTCTACTAGTATATTTTCGAGAAGTCGAAATTGAAATCGAAATATTACAAGTCGAGAAGAAAAAGATCGATGCTCTGGAGATGTGGTGCTGGAGGCGAATGTTAGGAATCTCATGGACCGAGTTCCGCAATGTCTCTATTCTCCAAGAACTCGGAATTAATCAACGGCTTTCAGCGCTGGCACAGAGTCGCATACTAAAATTTTTTGGGCGCGTCTCACGTCGTGAGAATGACTCCATCGAGCGCCTCGTCGTGCAGGGCAAGGTGGAGGGCACCAGAGGGCGAGGAAGGTCACCCATGCGATGGACCGACCAAATTAAGTCGGCTGTTGGCGGTTCAGTGCACGAGTGTACCAGGCTGTCGGCCAGCAGGGAGAAGTGGCGGATGCTCGTGAGGCGCATTACATCTGCCACAAAAGCCGTCACTTCGTGATGACCACGACCACTCTGTCAAGAGTGTAACGACGAAGAAGAAGACTAGTATATTTTATACTGACAACGTAAATGATCATTCACTCTTTTGATATTCTATAAGTATGTCTTTTAGTATGCACATTATGCAGGTATGTTATGAATACATTAAGATGAATCAACCTCACAGTTGCACTAGTTCTTCTTTGAATTACAACATAGTAAAAAGCTAGTAATTTTAACAAAGCCTTTTCATACACAATTGCCTCTATGAACTTTTCCAAAAGGAAACGTAGCAGCGAACGTCGAGTACCTACTCTACAAAGTCGTTGCTTTGTGTCCATCGACTCATTATGTACGAACCAACGCATGACCTATTTGTTGCGAGTTCCGATTACAGGCACTTAGAGCATTTTCACAAAGTAAGATCCGACACAGACGAAAATTACCGATACGATATCGGCGTGTGTCTGCGAGGCATAAGCTCAAATTGTATTTGTGTGAGTGTGCACACCGATAGCCTTAAAATGTTAAACCTACATTATTGGTATAGTTTCAATTATTTTGATTGGCTGAAGTTGCTACAGCAATAGATTTTAGCCAATCAGGTGCGATCGTTACATTGTAGCAATATTTTTTACGCACGTATTATGGCTAGTACGATAAACAAGGATAGCATATAAGATAACGTCGCGCGTCGCATGAGTTATTTAAACTGAATGCAAATTTGAGCTTAGACGGAATGTATGACTATATTTTTGTCGATGTCGTATCGGAAACAGACTCGCAATGTCAAGTAGCTTTACTATGTATAGTCAAAAACGTATTTCATCCATGAGTACGACCGCATAGTAAAAATTTGATAGGGCAGTACGCTTTACTCTGAGTTTTTACTTTGCAAATTCGATTGACGTAGTGAACGTTCACTCACATTAGCGTTAAAGTAAAATGAACCTTATTATTATATATTATAGCTTGCAGCTCTGCTTCTTTATAATGGATACCTTATAATTATACCTTTAGAACTATTTTGTCCTTTACTTGTAGACAAGTACATATTTATGTCAATCTTAAAATTACACAACGTGTCATTAAGTAAATGCGTTAGTATTTCTATATTAAATATTATGTAACATTTAAAGTAAACAATTTATCTAATATTTATTCTGTATGGAAAGAGACTCATTGTTAGTTAACAATCATAAAACAGCACAATAATAATAATATGTAATTTTCAATATCAATTTTATTTACTATCTGTCTGTCTGCTAGGTGTATATTTTTGCACCGATTTTTAATACTTGGTACGGAAACATAAAGCATCCTGGGGAAGGACATAGGCTACTATTTATCCTGGTAAATCAATGTGCTATCACGGGATTAAAGAAAACCTAAAAAATTGAAGAAGTTCCGAAGGGCGCGCATTATCTAGTATTAAATAACTTTTCTGTAGTCTATTCAGACGGACCACAATATCACTACCAACCAACCAACAGTGGAAAAATGTCGCCAACAGTGGATGTTCCTATTTGAAACCGCGTTCCAGCTACAACCGCCTTGAAATTGCGTTGCAGAAGACAAAACTAGGATATTCGCTATGTTGTCTAACCCTTGCATGCGAGGATATGGATTGGTCGCCTTCACGACATCCTTAAGCACTTTCATGTAACAAAGATAGGTAATATTGAACTATTATATCAGAAGAATTAGAAAAAGAAATGTTATTCAAATTGACTGCTTCTGAAAGGAATTCATCTGATCAGACTGAATACGAATAGCCTGCCTTTGCTTCAAAGGGTCGACACAGGGTTAATTAATAATAACATTATAACGGACTAATGCATGTAATGCACGTCGTGTGGATGTGTTACGTCTGAGAGTACCCTTAAGACTAAATCAGATTTTATTCACGAAATGTAAAAGCCTTCTTAAAATGCCATTAAGAATTCCCTGTACATAAGATTTATTAGGAATACCTAATCTGAATCCAGTAATCCCGCTTTTTATTCAATAATCCGACCCGATCCGTCGTAATCCCCGAAGATTTGAATGCGTAGCTATAAACGACCCTTAACGATTGTGGCTTTGTATTTTCGAAAGTAAAAGTAATTATAATTTGGATATTTACACATCCATACTTAATCAAATCAAATAATAATAAATATTATAAATGCGAAAGTTTGGATGGAGGTATGGATGTATGGATGGATGTATGGATGGATGGATGTATGGATGTTTGTTACTCAATCACGCCCGACGGCTGAACGGATCTGACTGAAATTTGGCAAAGAGATAGATATAATAGTCTGGAATAGCACATAGGCTACTTTTTATCCCGGAAAATTAAAGAGTTCCCGCGGGAACCAAAAAACCTCAAACCACGCAGACGTAGTCGTGGGCATTAGCTAGTAATATTATAAATGCGAAAGTGTGTCTGTCTGTATGTCTATCTGTCTGTCTGACTGCTACGCTTTCACGGCCCACCTATTCAACCGATTTTGATGAAATTTGGTACAGGCGTAGGTTGTATACCGGATAAGGACAAAGGCTCCTTTTTTACCGGAAAATCAATGGATTCCCGCGGGAAAAAAAAAAGCGTAAATCCACGGGGATCCAGTCGAGGGCATCATCTGGTATAATATAATAAGAGTGGTAATATTGTGGGAAATCTTAAAAATACATATTGAAAATAAATGCCGTGGTCAATTCTTGCTCATTTGCACTAGAATTTGCAGAGGATTATTCAATAGTTTTTCTTTAATTTAAATGATAGTTATAAAGTTTTTTAATTTTGCAAGTTCCTTTATTAGGTTTTCTTTATTTAAATTATAATACATATTATGTATATTACTAAGTTTCGCTGATAATTACAGTTATTATTATTAAATTATAATAATGACTATTATTAAATATAATTTTCGATCTTGTGAAAATTGGGATTGAAACAAAGTCCAACTAAACAATGGGATATTAAATAAACCCATACTAATATTATAAATGCGAATGTGTCTCTGTCTATCTGTCTACTACGCTTTGGCCCATCTTTCCAACCGATTTTGATGATATTTGGTACAGAGAACATTTGCTACGTTTTACCCTAGAAAATTAAGGAGTTCCCTCGGGAATAAAAAAACATAACGTTACGTTAAACGTAAACGTAAATCCACGCGGACGAAGTCGCGGGCATCATCTAGTAATTATATATTACAACTAGCTAACCTCAATCCACGCGACTACGTCCGTGTGGATTGAGGTTTTTGGTTCCCGCGGGAACTCCTTAATTTTCCGGGATAAAAAGTAGCTATGTGCTATTCCAGACTATATTCTATCACTGTGCCAAATTTCAGCCAGATCCGTTCAGCCGTTGGCGCGTGATTGAGTAACAAACATCCATACATCCATACATCCATACATCCATACATCCATACATCCATACATCCATCCAAACTTTCGCATTTATAATATTTATTTGATATTTATTGCGACTAATGCTGGTCGCACCTGCATGCATGCAGTCGCGGATTACTCGCATTACCCAGGTACTTACCGATTTCATAGAACATAACAGCTGCATCACGGTGCGATGCGCAACCCTATTATCTACGTGCATGGAAATGCAAATGCTTGGTAAAATGGAGGTCGCACATGTCATACCCGCAGAAGATGCAAGTGGCGCATTTAAAAATGTAAGCAAAGTCGCCAAAATACGACCTGCCGTAAAAATTCGTGAGTGAACACGTCTAACGCCAAGCAAGTACGATGCCGTGCAGATACAAATTTAAGCCTAATTATGAATTTCAATAAAACTGCTGTTTTCTTTTAGACTGCATTGTATCTTACTTCGCCTAATTCGAAGGCAAGGGCCAATTTGTCATCTCGGTTGTGTCAAAGCTCAAGGTTTCAGCTTACAAGTATGCAAGCAAGCGCTTCTTTCGCCTTATTATTATTTTTAATTAAAAAAAGATAGGGTTCCTCTCTTTCATAGTTTGTTGCAAAATAAAATTGTTCTTAAAAGTGTTATCAAAAAATAAATATTTAAAAATTAAACGGAATGGAAAATAATAGGAAGAAGAATAACTTTGTAAAATATGTTAATAATGTTTATAATTTTATTCAGTTGCCCTTCAATCTAAAAACTTAAGCTAGTGCAGTACTTACTTCTTAGTGGTCAAACGAATATGATTATGATAAAGCCTTTGCCCTCAGCTTTGCTCACATCAGGTTCGATTTTCATACAAACCAGGAAAGGAATTTTCAAAAATCCTTTCTTAGCGGATGCTTCATCATAATAGCTATCTGTATGCCGAATTTAGCCGATCTATCCAGTAGTTTGAGCTGTGCGTAGATAGATCAGTGAGTCAGTCAGTGACCTTTTCTTTTATATATTAACCTACATGACCTTTCAGAATTTGAAGGAACCAGAAGTTTAATTTGCTATAATCCGCGACAAAAGGAATATATTGTATGTGGTATTAACGCCTACCTCTATCCAATCTTTCAGAATTTAGTGCACACTTTGTCCAGTGAGCTACTCAGGCTATTCGCGAATCTTCTCGAGATATACGGATCACCTTAACGTACGATACGTGGAAAACACGTAGGTACCTATGTATTCGTCTTCACTTCCTCGATCGACTTCCCGATGCATGACATCAAAATTTGATTTCAAAGTGCATCAGGAAATAAACTTATATGACTATACACATTTGGCTTGTGTGGTTTTAGGGTTGTCAAAAGAACCTTACTTATTTTATTCTTTGCAAACCTATGCAATTTGCTGTGGGTCAGTTCAAAAACAAAATAAGCCATAATTTCTCATTCAATCAAAGTAAACTGTAAATTAAATTTGGAGTGGCTACGACAATTATAGTCCATTGGGCTGGAATACAACCTGAAAACTTTTCAACACCTCCCTAAAATCTTTGGATTGGGTATGAGTACCTATTGATTTCCATCGTCTGAGCACCCTTTGTTTTCGTGCAGCAGCCAAGTCTTGATTTTAAATAGCCTAGGCTTCCCATAAGATGCTCGTCCTACTAGATAACCGCTTCCGATACCCATAATAATAATTATAATTAATATAGTACTTCCATAGCCCAGATCACCAATCCATTTTAGCAACCCAAACCCGTAGACCCATACATATCATTTGCTTCCATGTTCTGCGATAGTCCTGCACTAACCGGGGATTGTCCTTGGATGCACTCGCATAGTGCGTATAGGGATATTCGTCGGTTGGTGTCACATTTCCTTTAGAGTAAAATTGTCTAACGGGCCTCTGCGAGTTGGTTTCGGCCCCTCGTACGCCTTCCAAAGGTCCGGGACCCCATGGTCCCGAGATGGAAGAGACATTATAATTAATTTATAATATTAAGTATGGATTGGACGTCAATAAGTCTACAGTGTACCTAATTTGAATAAACTTTGTGTCTTATTTCAGATTAGAACTGGCAGAGGCGAGACTCTCCGATGGGCGGTCTGCGTACCAAACACCTGCGACGCGAGTGCTGTGGCAGATTTTGTTAGCAATGTACTGGCCCATACCGTGGGGAACTCGACTGGCGTGGAGGTCACTGACAAAGACTGCTACACCCGGAAACCAATGACTGTCAGCAAGCTGGATATAGTTTTCGTGTGAGTCGAAGAATAATTATTAATTTATGAGTTTATAGATCTAAACTCTGCCTCGTTGGTCTAGTGGTTAGCATGTTCGACTGCGGCTAACGAGATGTCGAGGTCGGGCCATAATATTAAGTGTTGGGTTTTTCTGACTAGAAATTCTCAGTACTAGCCCGGAGTTAGGAAGTTGGCGGTGTGTCGGTCCCGGTTATTGTCACTAACATGATAATAGTCGTTAAAGCCCGCCAACCCGCATTGGAGCAGCGTGGTGGGTCTAAGCTCTAATGTCCTCTCTCCTATGAGAGTGAAGGCCTGTGCCCAGCTGTGGGACGATAATGGGCTGTAGTGGTGGTGGTGGGATGAATGTAAAAACCATAGAGCACTATTTAAACTCAGATTTAATCGAAATACCACTTAAATAATTTTTAGATTTAGTAATCTGTCCTTTGGTGGACGACCGCTTGATAATGAATTCCTTTCAGCGCAAAACACACAGGGAACAGAACCACCCACCTCGCGTCCGACCCGCACCCGCGTTCTGTCTGTTGTTGTCCATATAAATAAAAGGATAATCTAGGATGTTAACGAATAGAACTCAAGTGAGATCGGTGAAGCTGTACCGAGATCTTTATAGGGAAACACGAGATTTTTCCTCAAGATAAAAATGTAACAATAAAAAAGGTATTTTAGATAGACTAGTCAACAAGAACTTATATACAATTTGTTTATCTTTTCCAGAGGTATATTGTTATTCTTTGGCGCTGTCCTCCTGTTTACGACTTCCTACGAGATATACTCATTGCGCTGGCGAAGGAAGAAGGCGTATAGCGCAATCCACGAGCTCATAATCTCCTTCTCTCTCATCAACAATACAAAGAAGATATTGTCGACGAAGCAAAACAACAGCCTTGGGTTGGAATGCATCAATGGAATTAAGGCTTTAGCGATGATCTTCATTGTGGCTGGTCATGCTTGCCTGTTTATTGGTGCTGGACCCGTGATGGATGCTGAAGCTTGGGATAGGGTGAGTTGAAATGAAATGATTTATTTCACAGAGGACAAATGGTGCACTTATGATAGGTCAAGACTCTACCACTGCACCGGTTCGGAAAGCAGATTCTACTGACGTTAGAACTTAGCACCTTAAATCTGTACCACAGGCGTCTTCCTATACGTAACCCGTTGTCCTAGATGAGCGACAAACGCGGCAACGCAATGCGATGCGTCGCCACACGACAGTTACAAACAGTACCTGACCCTTCACGTGGCCTGCTTTGTCGCGTCTACCATTTTTTATGGCGTCGTATCGTGTTGCGTCACGGGTCACCTAGAACAAAGCGATAAAGCGCGTCGCGTCGTGTCTTTCTGTCGCTCCTAGTACAACAAATTAGCATCTGTGCGACAACGTAGGCCACGTGCTCAAGCTTCTTAGCCAACGCAATCAAAAGATAGCGTTGATTTAGAAGCTTGATTTTTTTACGGCTCCAAGGGACCGTAGGCCTGATTATTTGATAATAATTTTTACTTGATACCTCCACGCGTTCCCGAAGTATATAAGTGGTTGACAGACAGACAGACGGACAACGAAGTGATCCTATAAGGGTTCCTTTTTTCCTATTGAGGTACGGAGCCCTAAAAATATTAAGGGAATCGTTTGTAAAATTTCAGTTAATACGAGACCCGACAAACGCTTTCATGCTCAACAACGCGCTGCTAGTAGACACGTTCCTGTTCCTGAGTGCATTTCTCTTCAGCCGACTGTTGCTCATCGAGCTGGACAAGCGAAGGGGCCGCTTCAACGTAGTGCCAATATTGGTTTTCCGGTATATTAGGTAAGCTTTTCTTTACGCGTGATTTATATTATCTACTAGCTGATGCCCGCGACTTCGTCTGGGTGGGTGGGTTCCGACTACCACCAATCATCTTTTTGTCATTTAAATATGACAGTTAGACATATGCTGTCGGTGATTTTTTTATAGGCATTATTAAGCTTTACAACTTTTCTCTAGAAGTCAATCATATAACTCTCATCGTTAAGGCAGCGATCGTAAGAAACGTTTTCGTTCGACCGTTTTTCTCCGACCTCATTTGCAAAATCGACTACCTCGAAAAAATCTTTTCATTTTTCGGATTAATATATAGCCTATGACACTCACAAATGATGTGGCTTTCTATTGGTAACAGAATTTTTAAAATCGGTTCAGTAGATCCAGAGATTACCCCCTACAACCTCACAAACTCACAAACTCTATACTTATAATATTATTAGTATAGATTTGTTTCCCTTTGCATTGGAAAATATTCTTTTGGTTTATTGTAGATAGCTATTATTGTTCGTTTAGTAGCGTAGCGCCACAGAATACGAATTTGGTATAGAAGCAATTACTTATTCTGTGATAGAAGGCGGAAAATGCAGATAATTTGGATAGGGTAATCACTTTGATTTACGTTGCTTTACTGCTGTCTGGGATATTCTCTATTACTAATTAGGTATAGTCAATAGTCAATATCATTTATTCAGTATAGGAACACTGTAGGTACACTTATTGACGTTAAAAATTACTACTTAACTCAAAAAAAAAACATGATGGTGATAATCGGTTACGGTATCTTCAAACAAAAGCTACGAGGGTTCCAAACGCGCCCTGGTCTGAGAAGAGCCCACAACAAACTCAGCCGGGGTTTTTTTTTTCATTATTACCATCTCACAAATATGATCAAATCAAGGTCTCTATGCTTCCTACAAACTTTTCTTATAGTCCAAAAAACTGACTACAATATTGCTTTCGGTGTTGATAAATCAATAATGAGACGTATACAATTGAGTCTTCTAGATGTGGACATGGAATGCATAGTAATAGAGCATCTTAACTACAGTTCGCGCGCGAGTTGAATGCAGAGTAAAAGTATGTGTCACCATACACTTCAACTCGTGTGCGAACTATAGGTACAACGCAACATCAGTAAACATAATATTATAACAAAACGCAAAACAAAGCAAAAAATTAATAAATAAAATTACAAATACCTAGAATTGCTCTTATCCCATGTAACCTTGTAGTGGATAAAAAAAAAACGTATAGGTATGTTTAACGTCGGTCTAGACTCTAGTAGGTCCTAAGTTATTTGTAGTTAAAAATAATTATTTTACTATTTATGATTTTTGTATTAAAACAATAACATTCCTAATGCCTTCCGAGTTCTTTTTACAACCCGATCTGAAACTTAAAATTTTATTCAAAAACTGATGCCCGCGACTTCCCGCGGGAACTCCTTAATTTCCGGGATAAAAAGTAGCCTATGTCAAAAATCACGTTGATCCGTTTCTCCGTTGCGGCGTGATTGAAGGACAAACCAACAAACAAACACACTTTCGCATTTATAATATTAGTACGATATATAATAGGTTCTTTTTTTTATACAGAGTGACTCCTGCCTATCTTATCGTGATACTGTTCTATATGACGTGGTTGCCAAAGATAGGAGAGGGACCGCTGTGGGAAGGAAGACTGCAGTTAGAGCAAGAAAGATGCATGGAGGCGTGGTGGGCGAACATTTTATACGTGAACAATTACATCAGCACAGACAAATTGGTAAGCAATAAGATAAAATAAAATAAATATATTATATAAATACTAGCTGATGCCCGCGACTTCTTTCGCGTGGAATTAGTTGTTTAATTTCCACGGGAACTCCTTAATTTTCCAGGATATAAAAAGCCTATGTCACTCAGGTCCTAAACTATACCCCTGCAAAAAATGACGTCGATGCGTTGTTATGTAATTAAGTATTTAAATTGATGCTCCATCCATCGATTTAAATACTTAATTACATAGTACATAAATTGCTTGCTATGCCGATACAAAGTGCTAGTAAAACAATTACAAAGTGATGAGCAATCAATAAATTATTTATTTATTACTTTGTAGTCATACCAATCATATTATAATATGAAATCATTTTATTACTTATTAGCTCTAGTCCTTCCCTATTGCATACCATAAATTATTTTACTTGGAATGTATTTTAAAAAGCACTAGCTGATGCCCACCACTTCGTTTACATGGATAGAGGTTTTTTGGTTCCCGCAGGAACTCCTTAATTTTCCGGGACAAAAAGGAGCCTATATCCCAGACTAAAGTCCAAAAAAAAAAAAAAAGACTATAATAATCTATTTCTGTGCCAAATTTCATTCAGATATGTTCAGCTGTTCTGGCGTATGAATTAGATACTATATTTCTATTATAAATACGAAAGTGTGACTGTCTGTCTGCTATGTTATAACGTTCTGTTCAACTGATTTTGAAGAAATTCGGTACAGAGATAGGTAGCATCTCGGGGAAAAACGGGGTCGCATCCCGTATTGTAAATACTTTTCATCTTCTCACTAGAAATACAGTTCCCAGGGGATACAATAAAAACTTAAACCTCGTGGGCAGTCTCGGGAATCATCTAGATTCTAGACAAATATCCATACTAATATTATAAATGCGAAAGTGTGTCTGTCTGTCTGCTACGCTTTCACGGTCCAACTACTCAGAAAGTGTGACTGTCTGTCTGTCAGTCTGCTACGCTTTCACGACCCAACTACTCAACCGATTTTGATGTAATTTGGTACAGAGAACTACTTTTGTAAAGCTTTCAATTTCCATGCACATAAAACCTTTGGCTGCAATGTTTCTATAAGATAATTTTCCTGTCCACAGTGTATGTTCCAATCGTGGTATCTTGCGGTTGACACGCAGTTATTCTTCGTGGCTCCTTTCTTTATCTACAGCCTGTGGCACTGGCGGCGGTTCGGGCCCATATTCACCGCGGTGGCTACCTGCGTGTCCCTCGTCATACCCTCTGTCATCACGTTTAAAGAGAGCCTGGACCCGACTTTGCTGTTTTATGCTAAGTATGTCAAGAGTGTGTTTAAGAGCACCCCTGAGCCGTAATTTGATTTAGCGTTGTTTTCCCTCTGAAAACTTGAACAACGTGCTTCATGGTATACTGTCTTTGGTATGAGGGTACCGCGGAAAAAATAGAAGTACCTACCTACACTACATCTGTACTCTGTACCTAGTAGTCAACAACTTCAACATAACTATAACATTAACGGGCCCTGTCAAACAAAGAATATGAACTTATTTTACTAACGCCATCTAGTCTGAAAAGCGGGACATCGCTATGGCGGCGATAAGGACAGGGTATACAAGTGAGGGGCACGCCCTACAAGTTGGACGCCCAACTTTTTTCTATGAAAGTGCCCATCTAGTACCTACTTATATAATTATATCAAATTCAAAATCAAATGCTTATGAACTTTATGACTTTTTACAAGTGCTTATGAATAGTCAAATGAATCTACAACTGGTTTTGAATGCCGTTCCTATCAAGAAGAGCCAACAATAAACTCGGTGGTAGCTCTTTTGAAAAAATATATGGTATGTTTACAATAATTGCAGTAATCTATTTTTTAATGGTTATCTTAAACTTGTGTAAAGGCAAGTTTATAATAGGTTGAGGAATTTTGTTAAAAAATAGTATGCACTGTATGCTCTATCGATGCTAGTAAATATTTTATCCGGTAGCAAGTTGTCCTGGACTGTGATCTCACGTGATGGTAAGAGATGATACTGTTTAAGATGGACGCGGGCTTACTTAGAATGGGCATGCTTATTAAAGCCTCAGTGGTCCTGTTGCGGATGACGAGGTCTTGGGTTTGATTCTCGAATCAGGCAAAAATAAAACATGTTAAGTTTTGTAGACAAGAAATTCTGGGTAAACTAGCCCGAAGTCCGAAGTTAGGAAATTGGCAGTGTTGCTAGGGGAGTCTCGAAAAGCACATAAAGTCGTCAACTTTGCGCCTGTTCTCCCTCCAGTTATGTCGAATTTTTCGACTCATTGGGTTATGAAAGTAAGATAAACATGTCTTCCACGCAGATGGTTAGTAAATATTATGCACTTACGAATTACGTAATCTCAAAACTCTACTTCTACTCAATTTGAAACTGAATCAAGAAGATTAATTAAGTATTAAATTTTATTTTTAGGGAATTCACGGATTTCGCCACGAATTATTACTTTGTCGAAGCCTACATCAGGACCCATATGAGGATGACGCCGTACTTTATGGGAATTTTAACTGGATATATTCTGCATCGGATCCAGTTGGAAAAGTGAGTTTCCAGAACAATGCTAAGAAGCGTAAAATTTCACTAGAATTAATTTTAAAATACCTACAGTCTAGAATTTTTTTGAATTGACCAGAAACCGAGAATTTTTTGATGGACCAGCTCTTGATTGCAAAACAACTGACTAACTGTGCTTTTATTGATAAATAATTTTTGGATGTTATGATTAAAATTTAGTCATTAAATATGTTCTGGCGGGTTACTACCATCGCATAAAGCAGTATTATATGTAAATGTCAGTTTTATGTACCTCGATGTCCTTAAAATCAAAAACACAAAAGTCAACAATAATAAAATACGGATTTAAGCGATGGTTATACCTAGCTGATTTAGCAGAATTGTCGCTAATTTCAATCATGTCAAATCAACCGCTAAAAACAAAAAGAACATTTTAATTATTATTTTTTTCAAAATATTTTCAATATAAATTAAGTTGATGTTTTCCGATTCCAGTTACGAATTCTCCAATATCCTAAAAACCTTTGGTTGGATGACGAGCATAGTGTTAGGTACGGTGACCACCTTCTCCGTAAGTCTGTTCTACCAAGACTGGTACCAGTATAGCGCCATAGAAGCAGCGGCGTACATCTCACTTCACAAATTTGCATGGAGTATAGCCAACGGTTGGCTCATAGTTGCTTGCGCCACTGGTAATGGAGGTAAGGATTTTTTTTTTTGTACAAACTAGATGGCACTATATAAATTAAAATCACGCTTATGAAATTAAGTTAAGCTTTTTTGTTATGATTATTAAAATTCTAAATTGTACTTGTGACGCTGTACGGACCAATCGATCAAAACCTTTTCTTTTCCAAGTTGAAGTTAGCGGACCTTGATAATACCTTGAGTTTACATTAAAGGTCTGGTATTATAATAAATTTCGTCAGTAATGTGTTTTTCATCCCACCATCTCGGAAAGAGTATTTTTAATCTTCGATATCTGAATGCAAAAGCCGTTATTATCCTCTTGAGGATAAAGTAAATTGAATTTAGAGCATCGTGTGCACGTTAGTAAATATCACTCGTCTATGAAGTATGTGAATTCAAAACATCATTACAACCTATTTACTTCTACCTCTATGGTGCCGAATTTTCATACAACCGTTTTTTATTTGTTAAAAACTCACACTCGTAACCTTCTTGGTGAACTTTTTTATTTTGCTTTGCGCGCACCATTTTCTTTCACGTCATGTCATTTCCTCGCTGAGGTGGGATGAAAAGTTACGTTTTGCACTCGAGTGAAAAGATTTTTCACCTCGTGCTCTTTTGATTCCCTCGCTGACGCTCAGGATTCTAATTTTTGAACCACTCGCTGCGCTCGTGATTCAATTTTAGAATCCTTCGCTTGCTCGGTCATCAAAATTGAGCACGCGGTTAAAAAACAACTTTTCACTCTTGTATAACAAATAACTATTAAAATAAATTCCTTTATACATTTTCCTTTGAATGTCCTAATGATTTTACAAAAATAGAGCTAATTAGACGAATGCTTCATAGAATAACGTAATTAAATTATACATTTCGGTAGATTTTATAGGCGTAGTTAAAATAACGGCGTTCAGTCTGATTACGAATTAGTTATGCAAATATGCGTTAAATAAATAAAAGCCAAAGGCTACGCAAGTGGCGTGCACAGGATTTGAAACTGGGGAAGTTATTTGTTAGTCAGAATACCTATTTACTGACTGCCATGATTGATGTATTTCCACTTGGGTAAGCAGTGCTTTTATGAATCTATGAAGTGTACGAATAATTTTATAATGAAGCACAAAAAACACTTTTACATACATCTAGTTTAATATATTTATAAAAATAAAAAATATTTATCTGTTCATCAGAACAGAACAGTCTGTATTATTAAAATGAATGAAGCCCATAAATAATTTCAAAATGAAATTGCCCGCGGGAGTATCACGTGCAATTTAAAATTGCTCGGTTTTTTTTATTTAAGCACGTACATTGTTAGTTTTATTAAAATAATATGTTACTTATACTTAGTTTCGTGCAAAATCGGCAACTAAATACATTTTGTTCCAAAAGTTTTAAAATATGATTGGAAAATTTAAAACTATCCTTTAATTAAGTTGAGCTTGCGTTAAATTGGCTATTAAAATTTTTGGGGCGAAAGTTTTACCAACAGGAAAATTGTTTAGTCGGCATTCGAATTTCGAACGTTAATATAACTTCGCTATCGTGTTATTTTGGTAGGTACAGCACCATCTAGTAGCAATTAATGAATGATGTTTAGTAGATACTAAAAATACCATAGACTTTAATACATTTGAATAATACAAATCGAACTGTAGACAGAGATGGATAGCCTCGTCTTCCGTCATCTCTGTCGTTCATACTGACAAGTCAACGACAAAACATCACATAGCTATGAGTGACAGAGACGACGCTCTACGAAGGCCAAGTAGCCGAATATCTCTTTTTAAAGCTCGAGCTGTAAATCGCTAGTATATATGGAAAATAAAATAAAAACAAAAACTAAACAGGCATAAAATTTAGTTCCAATTGTGGCCACCGGGCCATATAAGTTTGTGGGGCTTCACTATCGGGTAATATTAGTCTTATAAACAGTTGGTTCGCCAAGAACTTAGACCTTGTGTTTTCTAACATTAGACCTAAACTGGCAAAGGTTTTTAACCAAAAGTGTATTCATTTAATAAATTATTCTGAAGATTGATTGTACATAATAATAATTAATATGTTACATGTAACATAGCTTTTATGTGAAGCCGTTACTATGGCACATTTTCTCTTAGAATAACCATAACTGTATTTCCCTGTTACAGGTATACTTGGTAAACTTTTGACCTGGAAGTTTCTAGTGCCGATCGCAAGACTGACTTTCTGCGCCTATTTGGTAAACGGCATTGTAGAGTTATACTATGTGGGGCAGTTAAGGCATCCTTTGCACATAACTTTCTTTACTATAGTAAGTATACTTTGATCACTCTCAAAGATTGATGTATTCAGTATTTGTCTTTTACCATTTGACTACAAGTAGATTACTATTTCACTTAGTCTAGATTTATATACATATAAAAAGTAAAGGTGACTGATGGACTGATCTATCAACGTACTGCCGAAATTTGGCATGGCTAATTATGACGTAGAAATCCGCTAAGAAAGGATTTTTGAAAATTAAAAGGAAGTAAAATGGGGGCTTGAAATTGGTGTAGTCTAAAAACCTAGTGATAAGATAAAATATTATGTTGATGCAGTCTAAGATAAGCTAACTTGGAGATGGTATAGGTAGTGATACTAAATCCATACCATACACCAGCTACTACGAACACAATATCGTGTCGGACCGCTTAATCACTTGGTGGCCAGTCTTTGCCTGTAGGATGGTAACTAGCCATCCATCAGAATCTTACTGTTTTACTTCCAAATAAAAAAAAATCTTTATTTTAAAATGTTTTTGTGTTTTTCTTTTAGGCCGCCAACGCCATATCGCACATAGTGCTGACATTCATCCTTGCCTTAATACTGTGTATTATATTTGAGTCACCTCTGCATGGTATAGAGAAGATTTTACTTCGAATGTTTGGTAAGTTTTGTAACAAAAATAAGATTTTGATTAGGACTGGTTTTTTGACTTGGGCACTTTAATTATTTCACCGCAGAAATATTGAATTTCGTGAAGTTCTGATGAATAGTATGGAAAAGGCGGGCTGCGGGTGGAACTCCTCAATGGATGACGGTGTATTATTACCTACGTAAACGCTGCAGTATAGTCCCACAAACTTATCTGACCCGGTGGCCAAAATTGGAACTAATTTTTATGCCTGTTTAATTTTTGTCTTTATTTTATTTTTCATAGATACTAGCGAAGCTGTCACCGGCAAGGCGACTGCGTAACTTTTGCATCAATCACTGATACATCGCAATCACCTCCGATTGGTTAATACTCTTCCACTATTGGACCAAATCCCTTGACGCAGCAAGAATACCATAAATTCAGCCAATCGGAGGTGATTGCGATGTATCAATGATTGATGTAAAAGATAAGCGGTCGCCCTGCGGGACAGATAAGTTTGTCGGACTATACATACGTTAAGCCCACGTACGCGGAGCAGGAGCGGGCCAATTAGTCTATACTAATATTATAAATGCGAAAGTTTGGATGGATGGATGTAAGGATGTATGAATGGATGTTTGTTACTCAATCACGCCCCAACGGCTGAAAGGATTTAGATAAAATTTGGCACAGACATAGACTATAGTCTGGAATAACGTATAGGCTACTTTTTATCCCGGAAAATTTCCACGGGAACCGAAAAACCTCAATCCACGCGGACGTAGTCGCGGACATTAGCTAGTTTTTTATAAAGTTTAGCAATAATCATGAAAATCACATAAATAGTGCTTTATTCAAAGTCAGAAATTCATATCCAAGATGCAGGATTGTCTAGACGAAAGCTGAATTGGCAAAATGAAGTTTCAGCTTTGGACTGGAACTTCAGGCACAACTAGATTGTCCTGAAAACTCGTTAGGCAAAAGCCAAAGCTTTAAATTTAGACCGAGCGCTCTGGCCATTTCTGAGGATTTCCTAGGCCAATCGCGATGCGCATGCACTTTGGCTTTGGACTATAACATAAAGCCAAAGTCATATTTTTATTCAAATAAAATAGCTTTTTTATTTAAATAATTAAACGGCAACGCATTGGCGGTTCCTCTTGTGATGCAAATGTTCACGGGCGGCGGTAATCACTTAACATCAGGTGACCCGCCTGCTCGTTTGGTTTTGAATCGTCTAGTCACTCTAGTGAATCTACCACTAGTTCGGAATACCATTAGTACCGACTACCGAGAAGAACCGGTAAGAAACTCGGTGGTTGCTCTTTTTTAAAATTTATTTACAATTACATCAATGTGTAGATACAAAAGCAACCGCAGTCCTAAGCATTGCTGGAGCGAATCATATCCATGCCCCTTTATCATAATCTTCAACAACATATTCACAAAAGGCACCATTTTATCCGTCAAAAATCTTTTCAGAGCATAGCACTGTTTTTTTTTTCCACTACTAGCTCTTGACTGCGATCTCACCTAAGTGGAGTCTCTACCTTGATGCTAAGTTATGATGCAGTCTAAGATGGTAGCGGGCTAACCTGTTAGGGCCATGGCAGTTATATTAAACCCACACCCCTTCGGTTTTTACACTGCATCGTACCGGAACGCTAAATCGCTTGGCGGCACGTCTTTGCTGGTAGGGTGGTAAGCGGTAACTAGCCACGGCCGAAGCCTCCCACCAGGCCAGACCAGGGAAAATTGAGAAATTATTAATTCCCGAATTTACCACGCCGGGATCGAACCCGGGACTTCCACACGTTAAGACAACAACGCTCAACGCTGCGCCACGGAGGTCGTCAAAAACTGTTGCTATTTTTCAACAAAAACACTGAGAGAAAACTAACAAAACAATCAATTTTCAGCTCGACCAGTATTGAGTGACAACGCGAGACGAGATGACTCCGCTCAGGTCTCCCGACACACTAGTCAGAGTAAATTGGAGGCGTAGTGTAAGGTTAACTTTTAACTTATTTATGGGCCTAGACGAATTTATGTTATTAAGGGTCCATGAACTTTCCGCTGTAAAGGTGCCTAAACCAGGGAGGTTATGGATATGAAATTTCGGATTTGGATGTGGGTATAATATTAATAGGTACTGTACCGGGTTTGAATACAATTACGGATTTGAAATTATTTCGGATTAGCCAATAGTTTAGGATACTTTTGGATAGTTTTGGATAGTCCTTAAAAAACTAATATCAAACGGATATTAGTTTTTTGAGGAATTATAAAAGGAAAATACAAATAGGGAACTTTTATTTGGCTTTAATTATAATGAAATATACCGGGCGAAAAGCTATCATAATGGAGAAGTTAACCATTTTTTTTAAATTTATTATGAAAATTAAGACAAATAAAACAAAAATATAAAAATATGAAAGAATCATTAAAATATCTCAACAAATAAAAAAGTTATGGAACTTTAAAGTTGCGCTTGCAAGACGGGAAACGTGACGTCATAATTCCCTATCAACCGACTTTATAAAGCCGAATAAAAGAAATAAATTGACTTTACGTGACTTAATTGAATTAAAAACACTTAATTTGTGTGTGAAGATAATTTTGAAGTATTAAATCTCGGCTAGGTATTAAAACTCACTCACAAAATTTCTCACTCGAGTAAGATACAACAATCTAATTAAACTTTTATATCGTCATTTCTCAGTCATTTATTGATGGATTTAAAAAAAACACTGATTTATTAGTTTTAATCTATATTTTACTTCTGTTGTGTTAAATATTATGATATTCACAACATCATGAAACTTCTCCATTGTGTCTAATTTAGATTACGCCCCTATTTAAAATTATATTCGGAACTTTTATATCAGATTCGGTTACGGTTTCGGATAGATGTTTATTTCCGATATCCAATAATTTCGTTTACGGTTACGGAACTTCATGATATCCCTGTTCCAGACCAAATAACATAACATGCATGATATTGTTTTTAAAGTATTTCTAGAGCAATATTAATGATACTTTCCGTTACCTTCGCTTAAGCCTATACTTTGTATTCAGTATATTTAACTTAGATAAGTCTAAGGGTGAGATCTATAGAGCTAACTTTGACTTTACTTAGGCTTAAGACATTGTTAAAACGAGATAGATTTATGTTACTCACATAAGTCCATCTCGTTTTAACTCTGAGCCAAGTCAAAGTTCACTCTATAGATCTCAGCCTAAGACTACTAAGACTTCGGCCAAATGTTATGCCGAGCGCCGAATTTAACTTCGGCCAAAAATTTTCATTCGGTGGGTAAGAACATAATTACGCCTTTAATAACAAATGTATATATTAGTTCTTATTTTAAATTTATAATTATTATTATTGTATTTGACTTTAGTATTAGTGTGATAGTCTACTGAAGCCATGTAAATATTAGTTAAGTTTTTAGGAGACTATTTTATACGATTATATACCAAAGCCAGCGAGCCTTCTATGAGAAAATACACAATAATGTACTAGCTTAGTTTCTAATAGTGATGTTGCCAACTAATCAATTTAGCATATCGGAACAATGAAGTGAGTTTTAAATACGGAATAGTAGTATTTGTTTGTTTGTTTATCTTTCAATTATGCCGCAACAGAGCAACGGATCAACGTGATTTTTTGCAGAGTGACATAGGCTACTTTTTATCCCCGTGGGAATAAATAATCATTTCACTCGAGCGAAGTCGCGGGCATTAGCTAGTTCTATCATAAAATAGATATATCAAAGAATTTAGAACTTTTATGATTAATAATTAATGTAATAAACCTATGTGTACCTACTTTTAGTATTAAATAAATAAGAACTGTATTGCTCAATACATAAAAAATGCAATATTATATTTCATATATTGTAATAATGAGATTTTTAAACTTTTTATATTAAATTGTACAGTAAATCCTCAGACTTTTATTTTTTGATTCTATTTTTTACATTATATAATATAGCAAGCAAACGAGCAGGCGGGTCACCTGATGGTAAGTGATTACCGCCGCCCATGAACATTTGCAGCACCAGAGGAACCGCCAATGCGAGCAATGTTTTAAAAATTAGTTTATCCGCCCTTTAAAGAGCCCCATAATATTGTATTCATTAAAGAATACAGAAGATGGAAGATGATTTTGACGAAATTTGGTACGTAAATAGGTTGTGTCTCGAGGAAGGAAGGCTTTTATCCCGGAAAATTCCCGTTGGAATTAAAAAAAACTTAATCCACGCGGACGAAGTCACCGGGCATCATCTGTTTTTTCATAATGCAGTATAGGTATCAGAGAGGGAGCCAGTTTTTCAGAAGCAATAATTTGGCTCAAACTGCCGACGGCAAGCGTTGCGCACTGCCCAGCGTTGAGCAAAAGTTAGTCAGTTTTCAATTACTCGCGGCTAAATTAAGCTCTCTAGTAAGGCATTGATATAGTAAATCAAAGATGTGCAGTTCCTAACAAACGTAAGGGTGCGTTTCTACTAGTGAGTCTTTGTACCTACTTGTACATACAAAACAATAGAAAATAATCAGAATGACTAGTGCATAGTAGTGTGCTAGTGAGTAGTACATCCGATATCGGATTCGATACCCATACCGATAAATGCATGAATTATCCTTCGACAACGGAGCGGACAATTTGAAAGGTATTGGATCGTATACCGGATCCAATATCTATTGGAAAATCTGGGAACGCTATACCAGTATTCTGTGATCTCGGTTGATGCATATCAATGGCAGTAGGCAGCTATTCGCGTAACTTGCATAATCTCTGTGTTCGCTCGTATTTAAGCAAATGCAGGACGGACGGAAATTTTCGTGACGTAATCCGGATTACGCTACGCTTTCTCTTTATTACACTCTATATTGGAAGAAGAGCTAGTGTCAATTTTAGGAAAACGGTTAATTAAAGAACAGAGGCCCAATTATCTTTTGAAAACGTATTAGGTACTCCAACTGTTTAAGAAGTTTATACATACTTTTTGATGTGCAGGCATCTACTCGTATCAACTCCGAGATCTAATTATTATCCGTTTGACAAACGATTACAATTTCAATTTCCTGCAATCGGGAGCTGGGCCCGTATTAGTAATTCATAGACGCAGATGGATATGCAGATTTTGGTACCAAATTTGTTAGTTAATTTTGTTTTTAAATTTAATAAAATAAAATAAAATCTGGGTATGGACCACATGGTTCCACACTCTGATACGATAGTGGAACGATACTTTCAGCTTATTATCAAGTAGGTATCTTCTAAAAATTTACTTCCAGCTCTTGGACCAGCAGTATACATCCCTGGTCATACAGCTAGGCTTTAGGGTGGACAAATTTGCTTAGTAAATAATATACTTGTTTACTTTAATAGCTTACCGCTGGACGTGGTGGATTTAAACTGGGAACATATTATAATCGACTTTTTACACTATACTGCTTTAGAATGTTTTACTGTATCCTCATCTGTATCTGTGAATCCTACAAAGGTATTTTTTTTCATTCCCAACCAAATATTTATACTAATATTATATCTATACTAATTAATATACTAATATTTTTATAAATGCGAAAGTTTGGATGGATGGATGTTTGTTACTCAATCACGCCAGAACGGCTGAACGGATCTGCATGAAATTTGGCGCACAGATTATTGTCTGGATTAGCACATAGGCTACCTTTTATTTCGGAAAATAAGAGTTTCCGCTGGAACCAAAATCCTTAAACCACGCGGATGAAGTCGCGGGCGTCACGTCGCGTTGTCTACTATATTCCCCCTAAATTCTGCTCCAAAACAAGTAGCTCAAATGAAGCCCAGCGTAGTCAAACTATTTGTAAAGTTTGTACTTTTGAATTGGCTCCTATTTAAGCAAATGAACGCCGCGCGAAATAGTACCCATACAGGAATTTTCGTGACGTGATCCCGCTTATAAGAGAGCTTTATTAGGTGCACTTAGAGATGAAAAGTCCCGCGTGCATTTTTTAAGACTAGCCTACAATTGTACATAGGTACATGAACGTTACGTTACCATCTTAGACTGCATCATCACAAGATATCTTTCAGGTAAAGGAGACATTCCTTTTTTTTTTAATGAGAATTCAAACATTTTCTAAAAAGCTTGCCTGAGCCGGGAAGCCATTTTAAGTTGGTTCGATGCTCGGCTCAGTTACGACTTTTTTCAAATGTTTGTTCAAAATCTTATTTTTAAAAGTAAAAGAATGTTTCCTTTGACAAAAAATGTATACCTTAAATTTAAAATGCACTTTTCCTTCAAGTCCCGCCAATTTTCTTCCACCTGTATAACGTGGGGTTTGCAGCCATGTACGATCCCCTAATTAGTGAAAATGTAAGAAAAAGTTCTGCCAAAACACCAAAATGCGGTTGTTTGTCAGTATGTTGTATAAAACTCCGCAAGGTTTATCTTGCGTAAAGTTAAACTAAATACGCCTATAGCCTATACAAACAAGTATCAGTTTACAGGCGTTTGTTCTTGTCACATCCGCCGCGTCAGGGGGGCGTCTTTAGAACAAAGGGGTCATGTTAAATATGTAAAGATAGGTATAGCTTATAAGCATATTGTGTGGCCTATCTGTTTGAGGGACGAGTGGCCTAGTTGTGACAACGCATATCAGTCGATTGCGAATGTTAGGCAACGTTAACCCAGTCGGTAACTGGATGGGTGACCGAATTTAGAGATCCAAATTTGATCTTTTCGTTTCCTTCGTGTCTCGGAGAGCACGTTAAGCCAGCGGTCCCGGTTATTATCACTAATATCTGATAATAATCGTTACATAAACCTAAGAGTTTAAATACTCTTAGTCGAGTCGTATGCGGAAGGACGTGGGAACCACCGCATTATTATCCCAAGAAAACTCCTTCCAATATTTGATTAATGGAAAGGGGTCACGAATCAGGACACGATCCTCAGTAATGAGGAATACGACACAGAGAAGGAGAGAAGCATGTGTGGTTAATGCGGAATGCGGAACATTATATAGAGAGATTGGATTGATAATTCTTCTTTGTTTTCTTTGTATGCGGTATGTTAGGTAGGTACAGTACATATCTATAACTCTCATGCTGTGGCATAGGCTGAGAAGATGGCCCAATTACCACACATATCACAAGTAGGTATGCACAGTTAATTTGTATAAGTTTGAGCTTGTGTTGGTATATAAACATTTATTTATTTTATCAACCGACTTCAAAAAAAGGAGGAGGTTCTCAATTCGACTGTATTTTTTTTTAATGTTTGTTACCTCAGAACTTTTGCCTGGGTGGACCGATTTGGATGATTCTTTTTTTATTTGAAAGGGCATACTTCCCAAGTGGTCCTATATAAATGTTATCGAAATCGGTCAAGCGGTTTTTAAAATATCAACAATAAAATAAGTACTTTGTATAGCGTGTGCTTGTTGTTGTAAAGTTGGCGCGGGAGTTTGAAGTCGGTTGTTTAAAAATATTTTTTTTTATTAAATTATTTATTTATTCTCTTATATACGCTGTCATGGCATGTTTATGAAATGACCGGCCTCGTGGGTAGGTACTGGATTTGAATCCCGGGTCGAGTAGGTCGAAAATTGCGAGTAAAATTGAGTAAGATTAGGTAAAATTCAACTGGTGGGTACCACGGAAAAACACGTAGAAAAATTATATTTTTGGAGTGCCAAAATATAATTTTTCGCGTAGCATTTTACTCCGCTTTAATATTGACGATTCTCCAGGTACCTACTCTACTATAAAATTGACTCGATACGGGAAGTTTCGAACAACAAAGTCTGCAAACACTCGTCAGAACTTGTTTACACAAACACTAGCTGCCGAACAAACACGATGAAATCAGAGTAACTACTTTCTAACGTAAAATAAGTACTTAACTAAAATAAATGCTAGCTCATTTAAAAATATTATTTTTCTTGTCAATTATAATAACTTACTATGGCTAATAATTTTATACTGTAATAGTTTAATTAAATAATAGCTATTTATGCAACTGTATCGTAATGAGGGTCATTTTAATTCGAGTGCTGTTTTTTGATACGAGGCTTGCCGAGTATCAAAATAGGATAGTACGAGAATTAAAATGACTAATTACGTACAGTTGCATACAAGATTTTATCTACGACAAGGACGTCTTTATAATTTTTTACTTTATAAATTAATAAAAACCAAAAGTGCCAGAACCCAGAGCCGCTAAGCTATAGGTATCCTATTTATGAAGATAACCATATCGATACAGCTACGACTCATAACGATACAGCTCCCATACAACGAACTGTATCGTTATGAGAAGCAAACACGAAAGAGGGTTCAATTCGATATAGTTGTCAAATTCGAAATTGGAACTTTTCGATGCTGGAGTAGATAAATATTATTTCAAATTAACGTCTTCTGTCTGTAGAGAAGCTGACTGACTGATATATCAATGCTCAGCTGAAACCATAGAACGGATCGGGCTGAAATTTGGCATACAGATTTTATGACAAAGGCATCCGATATGAAAGGATTTTTGAAAATTCAAATTAGAGGTGTGAAATTTGTTTGAAAATCGAATTTAGCGAAGCTGTCGGCTATGGAAGCCGGCTAAAAATAAAAATTTGAGAATCTCTTCTCATTTATGCTTGAATCTAATAAAGAATAGATAATATTATTAACGCCGATAGTAATAGTAGAAGGCGTGAATGAATGCACGCTAGCGTCATTAGCATTTCTTCGACGCGAATAACGCGACCAAATCTGCCGCCCGATTGTTTAAGAAAATAATCGTAAAAGTTCCTCAAACGTATACTTCGAACTGTTTAAAAAGTTCATAGATGCCCTCGTGTCAAAAAGCATGTATGAACTCCTTAAATAATCCATACTAATATTATAAATGCGAAAGTGTGTCTGTCTGTCTGTCTGCTACGCTTTCACGGCCCATCTGTTCAACCGATTCTGATGAAATTTGGTACAGGGATAGTTTGTATCCTGGAGAAGGACATAGGCTACTTTTTATCCCTGAAAATTAAGGAGTTCCCGCGGGAATCAAAAAAACTATAATCCACGCGGACGAAGTCGCGGGTATCATCTAGTTCGACTAAAACGTTTTAAGTTCTCAAGCGACAACGATTTTCTTAGACAATTGGGCCTCTGACCGACAGTATTTGGAAAATGCCTTTCGCGGTCCTCTGCGATTTTTCCCATATCCTCTAACATTTCTCAAGCTAATAACACAGAAATAAACATGATAAGGCAACGTGGATGGGAGCGACGACAAAAAAAATTCTCACCTTGACTTATTTTCAACAAAAATGGCCGCCGAGATGGGGCTGAGGGATTTTTTACCCTTTTAAGGCACCTGCAACACCTGCGATGCTTAAATTATGTAAATATTTTTAATTCAGAGTCTCCCTGCCAGTTCATGTTTAGGTAAAAGGAAATTTCGGAGCCAAATTGAAAGCAGACGACGGCGCTTTGATGTGCCTAAATAAGTTACATGTTTGGCGAATTTTTATAAAAGCGGAGCGTAATTCGAATAAGCTTTAGATAAAACCGTAATATTATTTTTGTATTACGCTTACATTATACTTTGTAATGTTTGGTAAACAGTGTTTTGCTTGTATAGAATTAAAATACTCACAGGGATAATACCTACCTACATGGAGGAGTACCGGGCCCTTTACATATTTTTCTTCTTTGTGTACTGATACGTTAAATTAGTTAGGTGTTTTAATATAGAAAAATTAAAATAAGACTATAGCTTCATTTTATAAGCCCTTTGTAGTTATTGTACGAAGATAGCTTAAGACCTATAACTTCTAGTTATCATTAGGTTCTTACCAAGTAAATTGCTTACGCGGCAAGTACATCGATATATATGTAGGTACTAGATGGGCCCTTTCATACAAAAGGGTTGGGCGACCGACTATAAGAACGCGTTCCTATCCTGTCTTTGTCCCCATCGTAGCGCTGTCACGGTCGCTCGTCGTGTAGATAATTTGTTATTCTTAGGTTAACATCTAGAGTCTTATTAGTTTGGCACTGTACAATTGTTATTTTAAGGTAAGTGTTTCAAGTCACAATTATACATTTCCAAAATAAACGTTATTTAATCTTCCTATTTAATATTTTTATCCATTGCGCAATCATTTAATGTCCGCGGCAAACTGTATGATATTTTTTTTTTACTAAATGGCCTTACGGCTTCTATGGCTATGGCCTATATTATCTATGACGGAGTCATACGTTTTCAAGCTTTCATTCAAATGTTGTTAGATGGCGTTGATGGCGTTGCTAAAAATACGCCCACATTCTTTGTTTGACAGGACCCGTCTATGTAAATTGAGGTCGTTGGGCAAGTATCAATAGCTTTAATCCGTGACAAAAAGGTAGCAGTGTAATATTAATAAATCTATGGAGAAAACTAGAGTTGACAAATTAAATAAAAGAAGCGATGCTACGCTATGTAAGCCACATTTATACGATTTTGAAAGAATATATTAGGAACAATTATTACAATCTTTTATTACTATTCAGAAACCGGCCAAAGTTACGTTGAATATCATTGTCTTCGGGATTTAAAACTGTCTGAAAAATGTAAAGCGTTGACTACATGGCACTGATTTCAAAGTGCATATTTGTTAGAGTATTTTCCAACCTGTTGCAAGTCGTTAAAAGTAGATTCCAGCAGCTAGGTAGCAGAGATCGCTGCTGAGCGATAAGGCCGCCTTTTTGTATTCTCCTTCGTTCTTTGTTTTTTTTCTATGTATTCATATTATTGTGTTATTTATGTGTTGTGGTGTACAAAATAAAGAGTAATAATAATAATAATAATAATTTCACTAAGTAGAAGGCACAAAAATGATATTGTCTCGAGAATTATAAATCTCTACAATGGAGAGAAATATCTTGACTCACTCACTCACTGACTGATTCATTTTAACACCTGACCCAAATCCTTGAATCTTTAAAATAAGGCGTAGGCAAGGGATTAAACAGGTTTTTTTAATTAGCTAGAATATTGATAAAGTATTGAACTAGGAAAAAGAACAAAGAAGAAAGAAAGAAAGAAGATAAGATAAGATAAGATAAGATAAGATAAGATAAGATAAGATAAGATAAGATAAGATAAGATAAGATAAGATAAGATAAGATAAGATAAGAAAAGTTTATAAAAGAACGCATAAAATTTTGCTCACTCTATTTATAAAATGGTTTCGGTATAAAACAGAGTCCTAGGTAAACCTACGTGTCCTGTTAACGGCGGTATGTAATCCAAAGCTTAGATGCTAGTCATCCCAAACGAGATTAAAAAGTTTATGGACTTATCAGCATAGATTGTGTCTTTATCCACTCATAAAATAAAAGTTTAAAACATTTTCGCTTGTTGTCTGTTTTAATATCTTACAGTTCTTAATATACGAAGTTTTTGTTGTATGTTTTAAATAATATTATGTATTTTTAAAAAACTAAAATAGACACTTCAGCTGTTGTACCTAATCCATACTAATATTATAAATGCGAAAGTGTGTCTATCTATCTGTCTGTCTGCAACGCTTTAACGGCCCATCTTTTCTGCAGAAATTTTGATGAAATTTAGTATATCTCATCTAATTAATTCAGTAATTAGAGAATTTTTATCTCAGAAAATTAGGGATTTTTTCGGGAATCTATAAAATAATCCACGCGAACAAAATCGCGCAAATAATCTAGTCTAATTTAATGGAACTCCCTAAAACAACCCAAATGAGCTCAGCTGGACGATTGTGGAACCTGTATTAATCATTGTTAGTCTCAATTGTTTTGATTGGCTGAATTTAGGTATTTTTGGTGCGTCAATGGATTTTGATGATAGTCATTTAGTCATTTAGTCATTTATTTATTTATAGCTTTCATGTCTTACTTACTAATACATTATATTATTACATAATACAATTAGCTATTAGCATGCATGGACATGAGGCCCTGTCAGGGCGTTGCTACATGATAACATAATTATAATTATAATTACGTATATATATTTATACATAAATATCTAATTATTTATCTTTTACATATTAATTTATATTTGCACAAAATATATTACTTAATAATATAGTAATAACAAAATTTCGGATATTAATTAACATATTTTTATATTTAATTTAATTTAATTTAATTGATCATATTATTGAGGTCTATTCATTTAAAAAATCTTTTATGCTATAATAACATTTTTGGATTAGCCATTCTTTTAATTTACTTTTAAATTTTGTCTCTTTGATCTCGTCTGTGATAATATTTGGTAGTTTATTATAAATTACTACGGATCTAAAATATGGACTTTTTTGGGCTAATGTTATTTGGTTGAAGCGGGGTTCAACCAGTTTTTTGTTCTTGCGTGTATCTCTTTGAATTTTTGTGCTTACGAAAGTTTTGTATAGGTGTATATGTTTCCTTACAAACAGAGCCATCTCCATTATGTAAATGGAGGGTAAGGTGAGAATTTTTTTATTAATAAAGTGTGGCCTACAGCTATCGCGTTGCTTAATATTTACAAGCACTCGCATGCATTTTTTTTGAGATATAAACAGGTCTCCTACGTCGGGGCTCTGACCCCATAGGATTATTCCATAACGAAGCCACGAGTAGGCATATGCATAGTATGCTGACAGCGCTGTTTCATAGTTTGTATTCGCCTTAAGGATGCTTAGTGCGTATACAAACCGTGAGAGCTTAGTCCTCACACTTTGCACATGCTGCTTCCAGTTTAAGTAAGTATCTATGGTTAATCCTAGGAGTTTGAACTCACTAACTACTTCTATGTTTATTTCTCTGGAGAAGCTATTTAAGTCAAGGGGTACTTTCTGGTATGGTCTGAATTGTATAAGTTTTGTTTTTTTTGAATTAATTTCCAAATTATGTTGTTTCAGCCAGTTTCGCGTGTTTTGTAGGTTTTCTGTTAAATGGAGTTTACATTCGTCAATGTCGGAGCATTCAGTGAGTAGTGAGACGTCGTCCGCAAACATAACTATCTTACAGTCAGGGTTAAGTGCCTTAGGTAGGCATAAGTGATGATGCAGTCTAAGATGGTAGCAGACTAACCTGTTAGGGGCATGGCAGTTATATTAAATTCATACCCCTATTCGGTTTCTACACGGCAACGTACCGGAACGCTAAATCACTTGGCGACACATCTTTGCCGGTAGGGTGGTAACTAGCCACGGCCGAAGCCTCCCACCAGGCCAGACCAGGGAAAATTCAGAAACTATAAATTCCCAAATTGACCCTGCCGGGGATCGAACCCGGGACTTCCGCACGTTAAGACAACAGCGCTACACACTGCGCCACGGCGGTCGTCAAAAAGAGTGTTCGAACCACTCTACAATCCACCTCCTGGTGCCATCATCAGTTCAACTCAACGACCTCAATTCACATAGACGGGCCCTGTCAAACAAAGAATGTGGACTTATTTTAATTACGCCATCTAGTCTGAAAAGCGGGACAGCGCTCTGGCGGGGACAAGGACAGGCTTATAGAGGTCAGAGGCATGCCCTAGAAGTCGGAGGCCCAACTTTTTTATATGAAAGGTCCCATCTAGTACCTAGGTACATATATCGATGGTTCAACTCGATAGAATCAAATTATTGTATTGTCATCGGTAATATTATGTAACCTGCATGATTTGAAATCGTTGCGACAGACACAAGATTTGTTTATATACCTACAATATAGTTACAGTAAAAAGAGGAAATATCAAATACTCATACCAAAAAGACTTACAGATGAAGAGTTCACGTAGGCGGTATATTCTCGTACAAAATCGAGTGCCACAGCAAAATAAGAGTTATAAATATGTTACGTTACCGTATTTTGTGTACTGCGCGAACCACGACAAGAATGTTATATTACAAAGGGAATTCGTAGGCAAATAATATTGTCCGCTTTTATTGCGCCGACATTGCCCGCTGAAAATTTGCTTACTTTGCTTACTTTATTATAAACATACGCGAGATTGTACTCGTTCAGTGGGGTTACTACCATCGCTATAGCAGTATTATTTCAAAATGACAGCTGTATGTTACTTACCTTGACGTCTCAAAAATAAGCATTATAATTCTAAAACACGAACGTCAACAATATTAAAATAATGCGTCTTTAAGAGATGGAGGTATGCCCCCTGTTCTAAGTTAAGTTTTTTCTCGGGGTCCTCATCTTGTAAGTTGTATTCTATATTATGTATTAATTTACAGATATTATTATAAAATTACTTTTCTTTTTTATAAAATCATAGAAAGAACAGTCCATCAGACTGACTGATTGATTGAACGATCTATTGAACACTAGCTGGGCTGCAACTTCGTTTGCGTGGATTGAGGTTTTTTGGTTCCGCGAGAATTCTTTAATTTTCCGGGATAAAAAGTAGCCTGTGTGTTATTTCAGACTATAATGGATCTCTGTGCCAAATTTCATCCAGATCCGTTCTGCCGTTCTGGCGTGATTGAGTAACAAACATCCATCCATTCATCCAAACAATTTAAAATTAGTAAAGATTTGATAAATCAGTCAATCAGTGTGTGGTATGTGGTCTACCATGTGTGGTTTACCACTTTAGGGAAACTTGAAATTTTGACAGCTTTTTTTTTGAAAATTATACTTAAATAATTTTTTCAAAAGAGGAACCACCGAGTATGGTTGGCTTGCTGGTTTTTCTCGATAGGAACGGCATTCCTAACCAGTGGTATATTCACTCGACGATTCAAGAGCACTTGTAAAAAATAAAATTGAATAAAAATTTATTTGAATAAAATAAAAACATTTGGATTTGAGTGATATTTAATTTCTTTACTCCGAGAAGGTAGAAGTGTCACAGTGTGTTCCCGAGGGTTGAAGCCCCGACCGCGTATTTCCGTTTGCATGTTCAGTAGAAGGCAGTACTATTGGAGTTAGCAAATCAAGCCCGTGCATGTTTTGAGGCAGTACTGCACCAGTACAGTACCGACCACCGGAAAAGGAATAGGTATATATTCCATCATAAAATTCAAACTAGTGAGAGGCATTGTGATGTAGGGGTGGGGTGGGATGTAATATTTTTGGAGCGGAATGCGTCGGCCGGGTCGGTCGTGACTAAAGTGCCAATTCCACCGAATGTTAGATTGATAGGCGTGTTCTGAAATATATCAGGGGGGGGGGGGGGGGTTTCCATTCAAAACCAATGCTGGATTTATTTCTTTACTTTTGACAACTGCATACAATTTTTTCATTAGGCTTTCGTACAAAGTATGGTTACGTTATTCAGAAATAGGAATAATTTTTGCCTAATGCTCGAAATTGACGATTCAAGTAGGTAGGTGGATTTCTGTTTTTGCACACTCACGGCATCTTTTCAAATAATTCCATTTTTCGATCGATGGGGCATAGCGGGGTAGCGTTAGACTTGATGAAGCGGCGATAGCCTAGGCCCTATTGACTAGTACTAGTGGTAAAATAAACCTTAAGCTCCTTTTCGATGGGTAGGTAAAAAGTAAAGTAAAAGTAAAATATACTTTATTGTACACAAAGAAATTAGTGTAAAAGAATTTTGATAGAAGGAAGTTGAGTGACTAGGAGTACTTAATAAAAGATTATTTTGAGAACGGAGGGAAAAAGAGTGTAAATTACATATATACTTAAATCTATCTTTTAAGTAGTGAGGTGTGATGGGATTGAACAGAATGCAGTACAGAAGGTGAAGAATGTGAGTATTCCTGCGAAGGCGAAGGTAATGTGTATACAAGATTTATTTTTAATGATGTTCAGGAAAGACAATTTGCTTTCATCAACCCTGCCTCATAAATAATATTAACACCACTCGTATCTAATCGGTTCAGCTCATGGACCTATGGTTGAGCTAGAACTAACAAATGAAATGACTTGGCCCTGGAGCCATGTGAGAAGGATAAATATAATAACAAGAAGTGACAGTAGGAACATACCAATTCTGTGGTTGAAAATCAAACCCCTATGGAGCGTGACACTTGTAATTGTATCGCTTGTCACGGCGCCCGCAAATCATGTGTGAACTACGCCGTACCTGACGTGAATTGCGATTACCCTCCTTTGATTGTTATACCTTGAGGTATTGGTAGTTTTACGCTTTTTGAGATAGAACTAATCGTAAACTATAGATTACAATAAATATACTAAATAATATTATAAATATAAATTTATAATGTTATATATTTTAAAAAATAGTGTCGATTAGTTGAAATGAAAATAATAAGATACACCAACACTTAATAATTGAGTCTCGTCATTTCTATAAATCCATACTAATATTGTAAACGCGAAAGTGTGTCTGTCTGTCTGGTTGCATCCTGGGGAAGGACATAGGCTTTTTATAATGGAAAAATAAGGAGTTCCGCGGGAAAAAAAGCGAACGAGTCGCGGGTATAATCTAGTTTATTTTTAAACTAGATTATACCCGCGACTTCGTTCGTTAATTATAAAATAAACATAAAATAATGCAAACATATTTTATCTTTTATTATTTTAGAAATAAATATTATGTTACACTCGTCTTAGTCATTGACAGGAGGGAGAGAACCGCTAGTTGGTATACTTATTACTTCTTTGTTGATAAGAAAGTGACTAGTAAGATTAGAGTGACCCACATTACTGAAAAAAATGATTCTTTTGTTAATATTAAAAATATTGTAATCAATAATAATTATTGTAAGGTTTTAAAGACACATCATTAATTGGTTTTAACGAAACATGAACAATTATAACCGACTTCCAAAATAGGAGGAGGTTCCCAATTCGGCGCATATTTTTATGAAAAGTAGAGTCAGCAGTGGGGCAGTTTTCGTTTCAAAATTAAATTGAATTGAAAATTAAATATATATTTAAAATTAAGTACATTTTATTGATAACCTTCAATCAAAACATTAGGTAATGGTATGGAGAGTAAAATAAATAGAACAGATTTTTGATACATAATTACTTAATGTTGTTATATGTTTTAGAGCAGATAATAGAGAAATACGAAGAATATAACCGTCCACTATACCTGGCATTTATTGACTATGCCCCTTGGCATTCGATACTATATCTCACAACAGTATGTGGAAAGCGTGACAAGAATGCAATGTACCAAGAGATGCCAATGAAGTTGTAAAAAACATTTATAGTAACAATGTGAGCAAGGTCAAACTAGACAAAAAAGGGCAAAATATTAACATAAGCAGAGGAGTGAAACAGGGAGACCCACTCTCACCGATGATTTTTATGACATTTTTTTTTGTAGTACTACAAAGCATTATGAAGAACTTGAACTGGTCTAAAAAAGGTATTAACATAAATGGTAGCTACATAAGCAACCTCAGGTTTGCTGATGATATTGTTGTATTGGCTGAGTCGGCACCCCAGCTAGAGGCAATGATAAATGATTTACATTATGCCAGTACTAAGATAGGGTTAGAACTAAACACCATAAAAATAAAAGTCATGACAAACAAATCCAAAATATCTATTGCGGTAAATAACACAATACTGAAATATGTTAATGAATATATCTACCTGGGAAAACAAATATCTTTTAAAAAATCCAGACATCACGATGAAATTAACCGGCGTGTGTCGAGGACCTGAAATAAGTTTTGGTGCTACAAAGAATCATTAAAATCAAACCTTCCTATAAAATTGGAAAAGAAAATTCTTGACACCTGCATCTTGCCTTGTCTCACATATGGTTGTCAAACATGAATCTTTAACAACTACAGCAAAAACAAAGTACAGACTTGCCAAAGAGCCATGGAGCGAAGTATCCTAAACATAAAACGCATAGACAAACATAAGAACTCAGATATAAGAAGGAAAACAAATGTTGTAGATGCTTTGAAACATAGCAAAAAACTAAAATGAGCATGTCGCACGTATGGACGCCGAGAAACGGGCCAAGAAAGCCTCTGCATGGACAGGCCCCTCAGGCAAGAGAAAGAGAGGTAGACCACTGGTACGCTGGGTTGATGAAATTGCAAGCTTGGTAGGAGAGAACTGGGTCATCAAAGCCAAAGATAGGAAGATGTGGAATAAAATGGAGGAGGCCTTCACTAAAAGAGAGGTCTTTAATAACTAAATTATTATAATATTCAAACTATAATTTTTTTAATATTTAAATTTCAAATAAGTACTTATATTTGAAATTTAAATATTAAAAAAATTATAGTTTGATAAAAATGTAAAAAACTATTAAGTGTATAAACAATAATCTTATAAGACAGTGTATACAAAAACTTTACTATTAATTTTTCAATTTAAAAAGTGAACTGAGATGGACAGTGTGAACTTTCTTAAAATCTGGAATGGACCACCACCACTACAGCCCATTAACGTCCCACTGCTGGGCAGAGGCCTCCTCTCTCATAGGAGAGAGGGAATTAGAGCTTAGACCCACCACGCTGCTCCAATGCGGGTTGGCGGGCTTTAACGACTATTATCATGTTAGTGATAATAACCGGGACCGACGGCTTAACGTGCTCTCCGAGGCACGGGGGTGAAACACCGCCAACTTCCTAACTCCGGGCTAGTGCTGAGAATTTCTAGTCAGAAAAACCCAACATTTATTATGGCCCGACCCGGGACTCGAACCCGGGACCTCGTCAGTCGCAGTCAAACATGCTAACCACTAGACCAACGAGGCAGAGGCAGGAATGGACACCATTAGTTATTAAGGAATTATATAGGCTATAAATAAATAAAATAAATAATTATTTAATATGGATATATTAATATTATTTTGTATGCATGTTAAAAGTTGTCACATTTGCATCTGTTATTGACGCAGACTCCTCCGGGGAACTTCAGTCTTCGACAACGTTGATCACACTCCTGAGGGTTGCAGTTAGCCCTTCTTACTCTTTCTAGCAAGGGCTGCGCTTCTCCACCTGAGAAAAAAATCAATGCGTTACCTAATTTATAAATGTCTCATCTCATTAAAGTGAAAACACACTTAGTATGTCATTTATTCTTTTACTAGATGATGACCGTGAATTCGTCCGCGTGGATTAATGTTTCTTGGTTTCCGCTGGAATTCTTATGCTGAGATCTATAGAGCGTACTTTGACTTGGCTCAGACTTTACTCAGAGTTAAAACGAGATGGACTTATGTGAGTAACTTAAATCTCTCTCGTTTTAACCATGTCTTAAGTCTTTGTAAAGTCAAAGTTTGCTCCATAGATCTCAGCATTAAATTTTCCAGCATTAAAAATATAGCCTGTGATAAGTCAGGTTATAAGCTATCTCCATTCCAGATTTCAGCCAAATCTGTACCTACTCCTAACAAAAACAAACTTAAAAACTTACAAAACATCCAAACTTTCACATTTATTATATTAGTAATATATGGAGCTCACACACTAGGCGACAAATCCCCCTCGACGCCGAAGTTTCGCGTGTACGTTTTGTCTAGTCCGGTCCCTAGTATATTTTTGGTACACATAATATTATAGTTTGTTAGTTCGACTAGATTAACGTAAGATACATTCGCGGAATATCTTATCCATACTATATTACTATATTTACTATATTTTATTATATCCATAGTAATATTATAAATGCGAAAGTACGCTACGCTTTCACGGCCCAACTACTCAACCTATTTTGATGAAATTTGGTACAGAGATAGGTTGTATCCCGGGGAAGGACTTTTTATCACAGAAAATTTAAGAGTTCCTGCGGGAATCAAAAAACATCAGTCCACGGACGAAGTCGCGGGCATCATCTAGTTTATTATATCAGGATTTTAATGAACCTATCAATGGATTTTAATAAATCCGCTGAAGTTTCAAAAACGGTATCATCTGGTACCTAGTATAATAGCCATAAAATTCGCACAGATCGATAGATTGTAATAAGTAAGGGTTAAAGTTCAAGGCAAAACGAAAGTGCGAAGGAGACAAAAAACATATTGTAATCAAATCAATGGGGCAAAACTGACCCATAAAAATTGGCCAGGTGAAAAAAGTCCGCGACAGCTTTTACTAGCCGTCAGGTCAAAACGTCGTTCCAATTGGGTAAATGATAAATGATTTGTTTATTTCACATAGGACAACTTTTGTCACTTATGATACGTTAAGACTCTACCACCAGTTCGGAAAGTGATTCTACTGAGCAGAGCCGGCAAGAAACGCAGTGGTTGCTCTTTTCTTAAAAAAGAAAAAGGTCTAGTAAACAATACAACACACTTAACGTTACAAATACTATACTGACTTGTGGGTCACTGGATGCGAGGCCGGTTGCTTCCATGCAACTTTGTCATTAAGAAAATCATCGATAGTGTAAGAACCTCGACTTAAAAAATGCTGTTTAACAGTCTTTAAATCTATCTAATGGCAAATCCAGAAACTCTTTGGGAACCATGTTATAAAAGCATATTATATTATAATTAATATACGCATATTATATTATTATGCATATTATTATATATTTTGTATAAGTAAAAAAAAAAATTGGCAGTCATAGGGACTGCCGATAGAAGTGAAAACGGATATTTAATTATTGACTTCAAATATTCAATTTTTTTTGTAATAAAAAAAATAAATAATAACAATAGAAAAATATTTAAAATATAAACCTTAAAACTAAGGCATTAAAGTTTAATTACCAATGTACTATATTTATTCTTAAGACCTTTTGTCTTAAGAAGAATGGTGTCGCGTGACCGACACCGTTCCTCATTATTTTACCCGCTACCAAAAAGAGATCAACGCGCCCAAAGAAGTTTTCACTTCAAAAACACTTACCAGCAGGTAATGAAGACGCTGATGCAGTCAAAGTTAAGAAAGCCAGAATAATGGCGAATAAAACAAAAACACTCTTCATTGTTGTTGTTAACACGTCTTATTAAGCGAATATATCAATACCGAAGCCCCGCTGTATTCTAATTGAATAGACTGCGGGACTAAATGCCTTTATATAGCTATGCAGATATGTTTAATAAGTACGCAATGCAGTTGTAAATTACTAACGATTTTGAAATTCAAGCATTAATCACTCCATATACAACAATATTATCTAGAATAGGTACTAGGTATATCCTATTTTAGATAATGTTGTTTATACGAGACTAGGGAAAGTACCGAAAATATTACTAATATTATAAATGCGTAAGTTTGGATGGATGTATGGATGTATGGATGGATGTATGGATGTATGGATGGATGTATGGATGGATGGATGTATGGATGTTTGTTACTCAATCACGCCCCAACGGCTGAACGGATCTGGCTGAAATTTGGCACAGAGATAGATAATAGTCTGGAATAGCACATAGGCTACTTTTCATTCTAGAAAAACCAAAAAACCAAAAAACCACGCAGACGAAGTCGCGGGCATTAGCTAGTATGATTATAATGATTGCGAAATTCTATAAACAACTAGCTGATGTCCGCGACTTCGTCCGCGTGGTTTAAGTTTTTATGATTCCCACGGGAACTCCTCAATTTTCCGGGATCAAAAGTAGTCTTATGTCACTCTCCTGGTCCTCATCTATACCCATGCCAAAAATCACATCGATCCGTTGCTCCGTTGCGGCGTGATTGAAGGACAAACCAACAAACCAACTAACAAACACACTTTCGCATTTATAATATTAGTATGATAGGTACTATATTAGATAATGTTGTTTAAACGAGACTAGGGAAAGTACCGATATTATGATTATAATGTTTGCAAAATTCTTTAAACAACTAGCTGATACCCGCGACTACGTCCGCGTGGTTTAAGTTTTTTTGATTCCCGAGGGAACTCCTTAATTTTCCGGGATTAAAAGTAGCCTATGTCAATCTCCAAGTCCCCAACTATACCCATGCCAAAAACCACAACAATCCGTTGCTCTGTTGCAGCGTGATTGAAGGACAAACCAACAAACCAATAAACCAACAAACAAACACGCTTTCGCATTTATTATATTAAGTATGATAGGTACTATAACCTATTTTAGATAATGTTTAAACGAGACCGAAAGGAAAGTACCGTAGTTTGTTTAGGGAAAGTACCGATGAATGTGGTTATAATGTTTGCGAAATTCTACAAACAATGTAGACCAAAATTATGGAGGAAAAAATGGTATGTTTTAGGATCGCAGACTAAATGAATGAGGTGGATGGAGTGCTCGTGTTGCGTTGGTGAATCAACGTTTATACAAACGAAACTGACCTCACACTTGTCCCATGTCATCCAAAGCTGAGGTCCAAGCCTTAAAGGAGGTGTCCTTAGGAAGACGTTTCCCCCACGACGTGTTTGGGCCCTAGGTCTCACATTCAAAATCAAAATCAAATTTTTTTTATTCAAGTAGACTTTTTACAAGTACTTTCGAATAGTCGAATACCACTACCACTACCACTCAACTTCTTCGTGACAGACGAAAGCGACACGACCCAACGCGACGCGATACGACTCCATAGAAAATGACAAACTTATAGCTACCGTTTGTCCCTGTCGCGTCGCTTCGCATTGCCGCGTTTGTCGGTTTGTCGCTCACCTAGGACAACCGTCCGCCCGCAGTGTGGCTGCCAGTAGGGCCTACGGAGTATACCTACTCAATCATAAAAAAAAACCGTTTATTACGCACTTGCATGTGGGTTGCATCATCACGTTTGAATTTTTTTTATTCACTTCAAGTTTTTGAAGATATTGTTTACTAGCTGATGCCCGCGACTACGTCCGCGTGGATTAAGGTTTTTTGGTTCCCGCGGGAACTCCTTAATTTTCCTGGATAAAAAGTATCCTATGTGCTATTCCAGACTATAATTGGCGCGTGATTGAGTAACAAACATCCATACATCCATCCAAACCTTCGCATTTATAATATTAGTAAGATGTAGGTAGCTTTCTCTTGGAAAATTAAAAAGTGGCTGTGCCTGAACAGTCTGAGAAACTACTTATACACTGGTATCATTGCTTCTATAACTTACTCGTATATCATAGGTACCTAAAGTGAGCGGTTGATAGCGTATTTTCAAATCGGATAATAATTCGCAACCCAATGAGTCTATGTTTTCCCGAACGATCGATTAGTCTGTGGTTTAGCATACAGTATCAAAATATTTGCATGAATAATGCAAATCAATATTCTGATTCGCAAACAAGGATGTTTGAACGCTACGAGGGAAAATCAGAAATTAAAGGTAATTTCGTGTTTTCATGCGCGAGTAAACGTAACGGCATGAGTACTATGACATTATGAATTTACTCTGTCTTGGCAGAATCATACTCATACTAATATTATAAATGCAAAAGTGTGTTTTTTTGTTGGTTTGTTGGTTTGTTGGTTTATTGGTTTATTGGTTTGTTGGTTTGTCCTTCAATCACGCCGCAACGGAGCAATGGATCGACGTGATTTTTGGCATGGATATAGTTGAGGACCTGTAAAGTGACATAGGCTACTTTTTGTCGCGGAAAATTTAAGAGTTCCCGCGGGAATCAAAAACTTAAACCACGCGGTACGAAGTCGCGGGCATCAGCTAGTAATAAAATAAATCTAAGTCATTAATAAATTTTCTTTACCTTTGTATTAGGTTACCGTTACACAGTACCTACCTAATGTTACCGTCAAAACTCATAACCGATCAAAATACAACGAACGACAGGATGGAAGGTTGGCATCATCAGTACTTAGCCAGCAATGGAGTGAAGTGATGATGATGCCTCATCTGGACTGTCTTGTTGTCTAGTGGTTGGCATGTTCTACTGCGGCTGACGAGGTCCCGCGTTCGAGTCCCGGGTCGGGCCATAATTGAGTAACTGAGTGTTTCTGACTAGAAATTCTCAGTACTAGCCCGGAGTTAGGAAGTCGACGGTGTTTCACCCCCGTGCCTCGGAGAGCACGTTAAGCCGTCGGTCCCGGATATTATCACTAACATGACAATAGTCGTTAAAGGCCGTCAGCCCGCATTGGAGCAGCGTGGTGGGTGTAATCTCTAATTCCCTCTCTCCTATGCACAGACCATACAACTCGGTGCTCCTATGAGAGTAGAGGCCTGTGCCCAGCAGTGGAACGTTAATGGGCTGTAGTGGTGGATGATGATGAAAAAAACCTAGCAAATCAAAAGAAAAACAGTATTGTATTGTTAAAAAAATTTGAATGAATAAAAAACCACAGTGAAAAAACAAAGTATTTATTATTATAATGAGATCGCTGTTCCTTCGTCAGGATGTATATCACGATACAGGTTACTCTGTAACATTATACAGTCTTACTGCGGGAACCTGCACATACCTTTATCGTAGATCAGAATTCACTAGAAAAGTTATAGATGAATTGACAGAGAGGGACACTACAGTCATTCCATACCGATATTATATGCCAAAGTGTCTGTCCCTGTCTGTCTGCTACTACTAAGACTGTGCGGCTAACCAAGTCCCGAGTTCGAATCCCGGGTCGGGTTAAGTACCTATTGGGTTTTTCTGACAAGAAGTTCTCAGTACTAGCTCGGAGTTAGGAAGTTGGCGTCTCTTTCCGGTCGTGTCAGATTTTCCGTCCCATCGGGCTGTGAGAAAAAAGGAACATTTGGGTTTTCGCACACACTTGTGCCCTAGAATATCTCCCGCGCTCTCGTAATACCTCCTCCCGGCTAATCTTTCTGTCTCCAGAGAGATTAGCCATCTGCGCGGAGATTGGCCGCCGTTGCCGAAAATAAGGTCTTGAGGACATTATTTTATTATTATTTTTAATGCTACAACTCACGGTCCATCTGTTTAACAGATTTTTGTCGTTTGGTAGAGAGATAGACGGCATCCCGAGGTAGGGCATGAATTTTTAATCTCATGAAAATTAAACCGCTCCCATAGGAAGTTTAAAAAACCTACATACATCCACGCAGACAGTCACTGGCACCATCTATTAAGTAAATTTAAATTTCTGCTATTTTGATTAAAAAAAAATGTTTCCACTTGATTAAAAAAAATATAAATCCACACGGAAAAATTCACAAGCACCGTAAGCTTGTAAAAAGTAAAATAAACAGATCTTCCAGTGTAGGTACTTCTATATCAGTGTTGTTTCATTTCTCGGCGCGAAGATAATAAATTCCAGTCCCCACCTGTCTGAAAAGGCCGAGCTATTCTTTTAAAGATCAAATGTTTCTCAAAGCACCATCATTATGACAAAATGCGAAATTTCGTTGTTTTATAATAAAGTAGATGATGCCCGCGACTTCGTCCGCGTGAATTAAGTTTTTTGGATTCCCGGGGGAACTCCTTAACTTTCCGGGATAAACTCAATTTATTTAAAACATGTAGGACATACATGTGTCTCTTATGTTACGTTATGTTTTGACTCTACCACCAGTTCGGAAAGAGTTCTGCTGAGAAGAGCCGGCAAGAAACTCAGCAGCAGCTAAAAAAGCATAGGTATGTAACTTGTCTCTGTGTTTAATTTCTTCAAAATTGGTTGAAAATTATTGAAAAGATGGGCCATTAAAGCGTAGCAGAGAGATAGTCAGACAGATAGATAGACTTTCACATTAACAATATTAGTATGGAAGCATGGATTAATATAAGTATCTTTTTAGGGTTCCGTACCCAAAGGGTAAAAACGGGACCCTATTACTAAGACTCCGCTGTCTGTCTGTCTGTCTGTCTGTCTGTCTGTCTGTCTGTCTGTCTCCAGGCTGTATCTCATAGACCGTGATAGCTAGAAAGCTGAAATTTTCACAAATGATGTATTTCCGTTGCCGCTATAACAACAAATACTAAAAATTAAAAAAATATATATATTAAAGGGGGTCCCCATACAATAAACGTGTTTTTTAATAATTTAAAACTTACTACATGTTTGTACGGAACCCTCGGTGCGCGAGTCCGACTCGCACTACGCCGGTTTTTTAAATTATCGCAGTGTTATCGCTTTTCAAGGCAGAGTCGACATACATTCTGCAATTCCTCGGATATCATGTACCTACCAAATATTTTCCCATTACTTCGGCATGTGCTTGTTTAATTCCGCAAGGAAACTTAGATTTTCGGGATGAAAAATACCCCATGTCTTTTCCAGGAAGCTAATTCTATAAGAAAATATTTCATCAACAAATTCATATCAAAGAGCAAGTAATAAAAAAATCGGCCAAGTGCGAGTCGGACTCGCGCACCGAGGGTTCCGTACTCAAGAAGTAGGTATAATTACCTTTGGTAATGAACCGCAAAACTAACTTTGTTTGTAGAGGTTTACTGTTAATATCAAAAAATTACGTTTGTTGTATGGGAGCCCCCCTTTAATATTTACTTTATTGATATTTAATTATTTATTTTGAAAGGTAATATACAAGTTAATATTCTGTGAAAATTTGAACCGTCTACCTGTTACCGTTTTTAATATTGAGCAAAAAAATACGAAAAAAGCACGTTTATTGTATGGGGACCCCCCTTAATATATATATTTTTTTAATTTTTAGTATTTGTTGTTATAGCGGCAACGGAAATACATCATTTGTGAAAATTTCAGCTTTCTAGCTATCACGGTCTATGAGATACAGCCTGGAGACAGACAGACAGACAGACAGACAGACAGACAGCGGAGTCTTAGTAATAGGGTCCCGTTTTTACCCTTTGGGTACGGAACCCTAATAAGAGCAGGCACGTCACATAACAAGAATTAATCTGCTCAGTCATGTTAGTGAGGCACGCCAACGTAATAAAACAAAATCCTGTGCACCTAGTCAGTATTAAATGTCTGTGTCTGCGTCTAGCAGTAAACGCTGAAATGCAAGCATAATGCACAATATTAAAATATTAAAGAATCCGGTAATGGGAGCGCGTGGGCGGGACGACAAACTGCTTTCAACCCTACACGCCGTTTTAAAATGTGGCATAGATTATTAAAATACTACAGATATGTACTCATTTTAAGTTTAAAAATGCCAATTTCGTATAGACGGTATGAAATAAAGTGTGGGTTCTTGTGGAATCTTTAAGTGGAAGTTACATAAAGAAATGATACTGGTAATAGTCATCTTTTAATAATTATCTCATGCTTCTATCAAGCACATCTGATGCTATATTATGAAATTAATTTAAAAAATAGTTTACACATTGCAAACATAAAAATAGCATGCCTAGATATAAAGAGAGTAAGATTTCTGTTTATCTCTAACAGACTAATTTTAGACAAAAATTTACATCCATACTAATATTATAAATGCGAAAGTGTGTCTGCCTGTCTGTCTGTCTGTCTGTCTGTCTGTCTGCTACGCTTTCACGGCCCAACTACTCAACCGATTTTGATGAAATTTGGTACAAAGATAAGTTACATCCCGGGGAAGAACATAGGCTACTTTTTATCCCGGAAAACTCAAGAGTTCCCGCGGGAATCAAAAAAATTTAATCCACGCGGACGAAGTCGCGGGTATCATCTAGTAGGATATATTTATATCGTGTTTTAATTGTGTCTGAGCTAGTAAAACTTATACCTGCTCATGTAGGTAAATACTAACTAATAATAATGCAAAATATCTATCCTCTGCAGGTAAGCTAAGACGTGAAGTTCCTGAAACTGCAAAGGAACGGTTGCTCAATATTAACTAAACTCCAACTTGGTGTAAATATTGCAAGCAGGTGTATTTGATAAGTTTTAGTACACTCACAACTCGGAGTAAGATATTATTACTACTGTAAGAACATTCATTTGTACACAAGTGTTTACAGAGAATTTTTGCACCTATCTGCTTTTGAAAATGGCTTAGTTTAATAATTTAGATAAATTTTAGAATTTTTCGTTGTGCGATTTTTGCTAGCATTTAAAAAAAAGACTAATTTTTAATACTCTAAAATTTTCTAAAATATTCTAAATATTCTATTATATTTAGAATATTTTAGAAAGCTCTTGCGCTTAAGCAATTTTTAATTAATTTTAAAAAGCGAAGGCATAATCTGTCTGGTAGAATAAACGTATTTTCACCGCAGTACGTTTAAATACAAACGTTTTTATACTTACGGATATGACGTGGTTTCATAATATTAATTTAACTAAGTGCTGGTAATGCTTCGTAAGTCGACACGTAATTTGGTATCACCTGGTAATAAAGTGATTATTTTCATACAAACTGAAACAATTTTAATGATAATATACTAAAATCAAATATCAAATCAATCATATAAATATTATAAATGCGAAAGTTTGGATGGATGGATGTATGGATGGATGTTTGTTACTCAATCACGCCCCAACGGCTGAACGGATCTGGATGAAATTTGGCACAGAGATAGATTAGAGTCTGGAATAGCACATAGGCTACTTTTTATCCCGGAAAATGGAAAGAGTTCCCGCGGGAACCAAAAAACCTCAATCCACGCGTACGAAGTCGCGGGCATCAGCTAGTTTGATGATATGATTTTTCGGGTCTTCTATATGAGAATGTTTATGTTAATTCCTGGAAAATGAAAGAGTTCCCGCGGGAACCAAAAAACCTCAATCCACGCGTACGAAGTCGCGGGCATCAGCTAGTTTGATAATATGATTTTTCGGGTCTTCTATACGTGTATGTTTATGTTAATTCTTAGATTTAGACTCAGAAAAGTGCTTACGAAAGTCAGATCGGTACAGTATGATAAAATTAATATAAAATTAAGTCTACATAATAATATTATATACGTACCTACGACATATTATGTCGTAGGATCTATGGTAGAATCTAAACAATAATCAATACAGATTTTTGTTTCACAGGATGTCATAACCATAATAACATATTATAAATGTTACAGTTTGGATTGATGGATGTTTGTTACTCAATCACGCCAGAACGGCTGAACGGATCTGGATGAAATTTGTCACAGATATATAAATATTATAGTCTAGAATAACACATAGGCTACTGTTATCCCGGAAAATTAAAGAGTTCAACAAAATTTCAATCCACGCAGACAAAGTCATCAGCAGCAAGGGCATCAGCTAGTTCTATTAAAATTCTGTGGTATGCACCTATCTACTCCTTGCTCATAACTTTTAATTATATTGGAAACGCTATTCGTGTGAGATATTCTAAGAGCAATAACAGTTAATAGTTGTGCAGAATCAGGTACACAAGTATAAACTAACTGACTGACTTAGTATTCCGCAACTTATGCTGCTCAACTCGTAACAGATGTGAGTTTAGGCACCTGAGATCTACTGCTTCGAATTTCAGATAGTGCACTATTAATATTGTAGTTACCTACCCACAGTAATATACTAAATATAATATATTGGCTATTTAACAGGAAGAAACGATAGACGTAGAGGTCCGATGATGGTTGAATGGCGTCCTAACATTGGCAAGGTTAAAGTTATCAGCTCCATCCAGACAGACAGACTATGTTAAATATAATAAGAAAGGAGCCGCTGCATTGTATAGTCCGTTACCGACTCCTAGTCACACCAGATTATCACACCAGGGTGACAAACAGGATTTTTTTTCTCGCTTGTCACACCACTGATTTTTCCACACCATTTATTCCTAACTAGTGTTGTCCTAGTTTTACTACTTAGATAGATCAAAATAGAGCCTAAACGCGTGGACCGATTTTGATGATTCTTGCACCAGTGCAAGTGTTCTTGTTTTAAGTCCCTCAAACTTATCTGACCCGGTGACAACGTCACTAGTATATTATGAAAAATAAAATAATAAAATGAGAAAATGATCAAGGGAACCTAACTACGATTTTGCAAGACCTATTCATCGATACCCCACTAGTCTATCGACTTTAATTTTTTAATTTGTTACATTATGGCTTCTAGAGGGCGCCATTTTGTTTTTTCTCAAATTCGGCTTCCACAGTGACACTCTAGTGATATAATTGGCATAAACTGGTTCAGGAATCATCAAAATCGGTCCACGCGATTAGGCTGTAGCTGCAGTCCTGCAAGGAACAAACAAACATATATAGACTGATGAAAACATAACCTTGTGCGTTCCGCAGTCGGGTAAAAGCAAATGCTCATCAGGCATAAATATAGTTCCAATTTTAGGCCAGATAAGTTTGTTGGTTTATAATGCAAGACTAGCTACATAATATCAGTGCGTAAGACCATGATACGTGGACTGAGGTCTACAAGAGACCTATGTCCAGCGGTGGACGTCAGCGGTTGGTGATCATTAATAAGTGCCAAGGTTCACAATATTTTAAGCAAAGGAGTCCAGCGATTTGACCACTGCTTCGGCGCTGCATTGCATTTCGGCGATTAGCTGCTTTGTAAAAACAACTCTTATAGTATCTCTAGACCATTTGGTCACCTGTACGTCGGTCTGTCTGTCCTGTGGGTCACAGAATTCTTAAGATCAAGGTTATGAGGCAATTATGAAGTTTTTCTTGACAGTTTTTATAAAAATACTACGAAATATGATAAAAGACTGGGACATTGTTAAATAATGACCGACAAAATTATTGGCAAATATCTTGGCTACCGAAACCTGCCTTCTAATAGGTACCTACGAGCTTGAAAATTTTTAATGTATGAGTAGGCATGTTTATCTATATATATAAAATTCAAAGTCCTGACTGACTGAGTGACTGACTGACTTATATATCAACGCACAGCCTAAACCTCTGGTCCTAGAGACATACAATTTGGAGAGTGTGTTCTTTGTGAAGACTAGGTGTCCAAGAGGGCGTATATGAGCTTCGGGTTGAAAATGAAGAAAGACGTGTTTCACAGTTTTTGAAAATTTGACCCCCAAAGGGGTGAAATAGGGGAGGAAAGTTTAAAAGGCCTTCATTTCTCAAGATATTTTTCAAGTTATGTCAACGAAACTTGGTATTTTTGCTTTCGGTAAAAAATAAAGAAGTACCTACGTATTTCACAGCTTTTCAAAATTTTACCCTCAATGGGGTTAAATAGGGGTTGAAAGTTTGTATGAAAGTCCGTCGTTTTTCAAGTTGCTGAAGCCATGAAACTTGGTATTTGGGCTTCCGCTAATGATGAAATACGGATTTTATAGTTTTTGAAATTTCTATCCCCAAGGACTTTGTTTGTAGTAGAGAGTTTGTCCTTCAATCACGCCGCAACAGAGCAACGGATCGTCGAGATTTTTGACACAGGCTACTTTTGCCCGGAAAATTAAAACGTGCCTGTGGGAATTAAAAAACTTAAGCCACGCGAACGAAGTCGCGGGCGTCCTCTAATTGATCTTATAAAAACATCTCTATCCTCGTGTAGCTTGAGCATGCTTAAAAGCTTTCTGAAAGGATGACACAGTAACCCGAAAGCAAAGAAGAAAAAACAGCTAAAGGACTAGGAAAGTACCAAAACACTTTGAAAATTAAAACGCCCGCCCGCCAGACACCTAGGTACTCGTCGTATGAAAAATCGACGTGCAGTTGCAAACTTAGCATAAAATTTCTATTTACTTTGATGTTTATCGACTTATAAATAAAGAAAACCTTTTTCAAACACAGATTGCCCATGGTTTTTTAAATATAATTTACTAGATGATGCCCGCGACTTCGTCCGCGTGGATTGTTTTTTTTTATTCCCGCGGGAACTCTTCAATTTTCCGGGATAAAAAGCAACCTATGTCCTTCCCCGGGGTACAACCTCTCCCTGTACCAAATTTCATCAAAATCGGTTGAACAGATACATTTTTTGGATTCCCGCGGGAACTCTTCAATTTTCCGGGATAAAATGTAGCCTATGTCCTTCCCCGGGATGTAACCTATCTCTGTACCAAATTTCATCAAAATCGGTTGAGTAGTTGGGCCGTGAAAGCGTAGCAGACAGACCGACAGACAGACAGACGGACAGACAGACAGACACACTTTCGCATTTATAATATTAGTATGGATCTTCAGTAAATTTAATAGAGTCCATCTAGAAATTTCACTTCAATAAATCTATCTACTAGATTCATTGAAGTGAAACTTCTTTAGAATCGGTGTGATTTGAAAATCCGATGAAACGAAAAAGCGACACTAAAAAGAGACAAACTCTCATAATAGGATTTAGACTGCGAGAGAATGAGATACAAGTTATTTTTATCTTATTCTCTCGTAGGCTACTTTTCTGAAGATTCACTTCTGCCGTGTGAATTGCACACACACACTTTTTTAGTTTGATATTAAATTAATTCTTCTTTGATTGATATTTTTTCATTTTAGTTATTTCAATCTTATTTAATTGAAATAAGTATTTGTTAAATAAAAACTTTCTAAGTATAAGGAGTTGGTTTTTATTTAACAATTGCTGTTTAACAAAGCTGTTTTATTTTTATTTTATCTTAACCTAATGTAATTTTAATTTTATATTACACGCTGTAACACAAATTATATTTGTCTGCTTTGGCGGACTTTAGCGAATTAGGCTTCTTATTCCTTATTATCATGGACTTCCTCAAAGTAACGCCTGCTTTTATCCAATAACTTTATTTAAGTTACGCTGTCAGTAGCAATATAAAGACTTTCTGCAAAGTAAAAAAAACAAATCGTTTCTGTTTTGATTTTAATGTCTTTCTTTCCTACTGCAAAGTGATTGTTTCAATACGCGTAATTTTAAAATATAAAGTCAAGCCAGAAGCCAGGCAAGTAAAACTATTGGCAAGTTTAGATTAGGAAGCGATAAGTTGAAGTAATACGTTGTAACAAGAAATTTATACGGTTTCACTATACGGTTACTCCGGTCGAGCATCGGTAAACCGATTCCTCTGTAATCTGTAGGCTTGTCTACGAAAGGTACTAGTTCCGTAAACAATATGTAGCTTAATAGAGGCATTTACGTTCACGCGTAATTTAATAGCGCTTGAAATAGGTTCATGTAGAGAAGAAAATATAAAGAAATTTTTTGAGTTTTTTATTCGAGTACAAGCCCTTGACTGGTGGTCTCATCTGGTGCTGAGTGATGATGCAGTCTAATAATACTTGGACGACAGGAGCCACGAAGTGGTACTTGGAGGTGTAGGTACAAAATTTTCAAAACTAACATTATAACATACAGTATCTTTCTCTCTCTCTCTTTCCATCTATACTAGAGTGAGATGTACAGAGCTGAAGGCTCTTTTGCCAAAAGTTTGATTTTTCCAGGTCAGGTCCCAAAAATATCTATTTTTAAAAAAAGATGTCGCATCCAAAATTGGATCATCCGTTCCAAATGTAATTTGGTTTAGAAATCAACATACACGTCCCAGAGATATCTCTCAGTCACGTTGCAATGAAGTTCACCTGCGCACGGAACAGCTGGTTGCGCACAGGTTGTGGTACTACTCATGAATATTACATCGACTCACAATGAACCGGAAATGTTAGTTTCACTAAATGCTATGCCCTTTGTGTGTATAGGGAAACTGGCTCGTTGGTTTGGATATCATGGTCGATTGTTTCCTGTATGTACTATTGAAAACAGAAATGAGGAGATCCGTAGAAGAACTGAAGTAACTGACATAGCTCGACGTGTTGCGAAGCTATAGTAGCAATGATCGGGCACATAGTTCGAAGAACCGATAGACGGGGTCCCAAAATTCTGGAATGACGACCCCATACTGGAGCGTGGGCAGTCGCCCGGGATGCAACTGATCTTCATACCTTCATACTTCATCCTTCATACTTCAAAATCAAAATCGGTTGAACAGATGGATACAGAAAGCAATGATGAGCTCTACGTTGAAGCGTGCTTGCCTAGCACATGCCTCTCTTGCCTTGAAGGTACTTTTATGTTACGCATGGCAGGAAATTCAGATGCCGGAAGCATTCATTCTTTAGCGGTTCGTATCAGTCTGTAAAGGCTGAATAAAACGCTTCGTCTGAGTTGATTGATGTCGACCACATAGGATACTCACGACTTCTGGCTGTTCTTTGATAAAACAGTGGAGGAACACGGTTGTTCTAAATTAGTACTCGTACTAGCCTGGAGTTAGGAAGTTTGCGGTGTTTCACTATAACACTGCGGAGAGCACGTTAAGGTCTAGCCCCACTACAGAGGCGCGGCACGTATTCTTTGTACAATTATGTCGTATCGCCGTGCCGAGTCACTTAAGTGGGCCCAGCTTCATACAAAATCAGATAAAGTTTATTTGCCGCGACGTGTCGCGCCATGCCGTGCATCTGCAGTGGGGCTCGATCTTAAAGCCATTAGCTCTTCGTCTGACGTCTTTTTAGTCGTCGGATTGCCGTCTCGTTGGGCTCAAAGACCGAAGGAACAGATAATGCACTTGTGTGCACACTCTTGATTACCTTAATGTCTCGTATAAGTAGATGCTACTCTCCGATGTGGTTGATCGCCGTGGTGGAAATGTAGTCGAGACTCGAGAGAAACATGATTAGTTTATTTATTTATAGATGTAGGGGTAAGAGCAAAAGTTTCTACTCTAAGAAAAACAGTCAAGTTTGTTTCTGCACTTAGAAAAAGTCCGATTAATGTCTAGACAAAATAACAAAGTTAGGCACTTTGAGTTAGTGTAAGTAGTTTTTGAAAGGTATACATTGTAATTACGGAAGATAGCAACGCTCAGTGTCTGTATTAAAAAAATTCTGTCTAAGTCCGCCACAGCAAAGCAAATTAAACTTCAAGTTATTTCATTATCACGGACTTCCTCAAAATAACGCTTTCTATAAATTTTGTTCTCAATCCATCATCATCATCATCATCACTACAGCCTATTAACGTCCCACTGCTGGGCACAGGCCTCCACTCTCATAGGAGAGCGGGAATTAGAGCTTAGACCCACCACGCTGCTCCAATGCGGGTTGGCGGGCTTTAACGATTATTATCATGTTAGTGATAATAACCGGGACCGACGGCTTAACGTGCTCTCCGAGGCACGGGGGTGAAACACCGCCAACTTCCAACTCCGGGCTGGCACTGAGAATTTCTTAATCGAAAAACCCAATACCTAACTTTTATGCCCGACCGGGAATCGAACCCAGGTCCTCGTGATCCGCAGTCGACTATGCTAACCACTAGACCAACGAGGCTGTCCATACTCATAACTATTTGTCTGTCTGCTACGATTTCATGGCCCCTACCTATGTTGAACCGATTTCGACATAATAATATAATACAAAATATATAATTAGAATCCCGGGGAATAACAGGCTACTTTTTATCCCGGAAAATCAAAGAAATCCCATATATGGTTCCCATGGGATTTTTGAAACCGAAATTCACGCGGCCGATGTTGCGGGCATCTGTTAGTTAAATATTGGCTACGTCTTTGCTGGTAGAGTGGACTACTTACTAGTCACGGACGAAGCCTCCCACCAGACCAGAGACAATTATTTAGAAAGTTCCCAACAAATTTCCAAATTGACCCAGCTGGGGATCGAACTCTTGACCTTCCAGTTATAACCGTGCACACCACTATGCGCACATGAAGCTCCAGAGCGAGATCATCAACATTTGCACTATGTGCATATCAGTTTTTTTTAAATAATTTACCAGGATGGATAAAAGTAGGAAATAGTATTAGGTAAGTACTTTTAGTGTTAATATTAAATCCAATATGTGTTGCAACGTCGACACTCCGACGATAGGCAATATTCATGATATAAATTGAGTTCCCGGCTTCCTCGACTAAATTTAGTGCTCAATATCTTTCACGTAGTTATGAGGATTTCAATAAAATGTCACGATATATTTACTAGGGTTTCGCACCTGCAGGAGTATGCATTTTACAGCCAAATGTATTCCCGCTATTTTATAAAATACTCTATATTCTTTCTTTCGTGTAGTAGTAAAAGTCTTTTTAGCATCATAAAGCAAAGTTGAGTACCGTTAGGCTAACCGTTTTAACAACATTAGGAGCTAATTAAGGACATTTAAGAATATTTGGTGTGAATTCTTAACTACTCTTGATTGAAAACAGCAATCACCGAGTTTCTTGCTGGCTCTTCTCGGTAGGATTGTCATTCCAAACCAGCGGTAGATTCACTCGACGATAAGTACAAAAGCACTTGTTATTTTTTAATAAAAGTTTATTATGTATTTAGCTTTATTCTACTACATAAGTAGTGATCGATTGCGAACATAAATACTAAAATAATGTATTAATTAACATTTTACACATAATTGTGTATATTTAGGTAGTAGAATAAACCTATAAAAATAAGTACTAGGCATGGACATCAAATAACTAATCACTGGTACAACTTTTAAAGTAATTCATGACTACCACAGGCCAAAGTAGACCGAAAGAGTTCAAATAAGGCTAATTTGAACTTAACAATATGATCCATACTAATATTATAAATGCGAAAGTGTGTCTGTCTGTCTGCTACGCTTTAACGGCCCATCTGTTCAACCGATTTTGATGAAATTTTGTATCCCGGAAAATTCAAGAGTTCCCGCGGGAATCGAAAAAACTTGGTCCACGCGGACGAAGTCGCGGGAATCATCTAGTAATTAATATATTTTCCGAGCTTAAAATTAAATACAAAAGCCGTTACTGGTGGTGTTTGAACTATTATCCTGATAAAACAGTACAGCGGTGGCGTTTTGTAATCCATTTCTCGTTGTATTGTTGCGGCACAATGAGCTCAGTGCAGTGTGAAAGCGCGCCGGAGAGCAAAGTACCGCGAAAAGATGGAAATATTAACATTTTCCTCCATTCTTGAACCGAACTGGCAAAGTTCGTCTTTATTCATTCCTCTTAAACCGCCTTTTAACGCCAATACTATGCCATCGTCAAACCACAGAATAGGTATAGTAAAAGTCAAACTTGGAAACTGACACTATATGCTTGGCTTACTCAAATCATTAATATACATTTTTTTTAAATAATTACATAGACAAAACATATTTATATGCCAAAATATACAGAACGACCTCCCTAGCGCAGTGTTGAGCGCTGTTGTCTTAACGTGCGGAGGTCCCGGGTTCGATCCCCGGCAGGGTCAATTTGGGAATTTCTAATTTCTTAATTTTCCCTGGTCTGGTCTGATGGGAGGCTTCGTCCGTGGCTAGTTACCCTACTGGCAATGACGTGCCGCCAAGCGATTTAGCGTTCCGGTGATGCCGTGTAGAAACTGATAAGGGGTATGGGTTTGATATAACGTATTACCTATTCTGTGATATAACTGCCATGCCCCTAACAAGTTAGCCGCTATACCATCTTAGACTGCATCATCCCTTACTTTCAGATGAGATCGCAATCAAGGGTTAACTTTTAGTGGGTAAAAAACCGGCCAAGTGCGAGTCGGACTCGCGCACCGAGTGTTCCGTATAAATCTGTAGGTATATAAGTAAAAGTTGTGGTATTTTTATTGCTAAATGAAAAACATAACATTAGTAAGTTTAAAATTACTAAAAATATTTTTATTATAATATGATGTAACTAAAAATTTATGCTTTTCGCAATTTTTCTTTTATCTGTGCTATGAGACGTTGCTTCGTACCAAATTTCAAGATTCTGAGTTCACGGGAAGTACGTACCCTGTAGGTTTTGATTCCCTTGCGAGTGTTGAAAATTTGCATACTTATTTACTTATTTTATTATATGATGTAAGTAAAATGTATACTTTTCGCAATGTTTACTTTATCTGTGCTATAAGACGTTGCTTCGTACCAAATTTCAAGATTCTGAGTTTACGGGAAGTACCCTGTAGGTTTTGATTCCCTTGCGAGTGTCGAAAATTTGCAGCATAAACGGCTGTATCTTTTGATTGCGTTGGCTTAGAAGTTTGATATTTTCACAGCTGCAAGGGACAGTAGACCTGAGTATTTGATATGAATTTCAGCTTGAAAACTCTATGCGTTCCTGAGAAAAAGGGTCTGGACACACAGACGGACGGACAACTAAGTGATCCTATAAGGGTTCCGTTTTTTCCTTTTGAGGTAGGTACAGAACCCTAAAAAGGAACTATAATGGGAGCCATAGTAAAAAACTTTTGCTCAATCACTAACGACTACAAATAATAAAATTTTGACGTCAATTTCATACAGTAGCCATTTAAAGTACGTGTAACTTAAAGTAAGTTCCCCAGTTTGGACAGGCTAAGTTTGGCGTATGAAGCATAAGTAGGAGCGTGCTACGGGTTCGAGCACTTGTGGCGCGGGCGGGACTTTGTAAAGCTGTTATTGACTTTGGAACTTGTAAATAAATTATTGACTCAAACTTTCGTACAATGGGAAAGTTTGTTTGGGTTTTTTTTATCCGTGAGGGATTGGACACTTTATGATGTACTAGCGAATGCCCTCGACTGCGTCTGCGTAGTTTGAGGTTTTTTGGTTCCCGCGGGGACTCTTTAATATTCCGGGATAAAAAGCCTGCGTGCTATTCCAGACTATAATCTATCTCTGTGCCAAATTTCAGCCAGATCCGTTCAGTCGTTGGGGCGTGATTTAGTAACAAACATCTATACATCCATCCAAACTTACGCATTTATAATATTAGTAAGATGTATATGTAAGATTTGGGGTGGAGGCTTACCTAGCACTTATAGGTTATAGAAATACTTTGCATGGAGGAAAGATTAAAGAAAACATAGGTGCCAGCGACTAAATCTGAAGGCCGCGAATATGAAGCTGCAAGAATATAATATGAATGTATATTGTTTATTGTACACCACTTAAACACAAAAGAAACAAGATACAAGAAAACTTAAAATATAGGTACAAACTAATCAAACTAACCAATACCATGTTTATCATACCTACTGATGATGATGCCCGCGAATTCGCCCGCGTGGGCTGAGTTTTTTCGATTCCTGCGGGAACTCTTTAATTTTCCGGGATAAAATGTAGCCTATGTCCTTCCCCGGGATACAACCTAGCCCTGTACCTGGTGGGCCGTGAAAGCGTAGCAGACAGACAGACAAACAGACACACTTTCGCATTTAAAATATTACTAGATTATTCCTGCGACTTCGTCCGCGTGGGCCAAGTTTTTTTCGATTCCCGCGGAATAAAAAGTTTCATCAAAATCGGTTGAACAGATGGGCCGTGAAAGCGTAGCAGATAGACACACAGACACACCTTCGCAATTATAATACTAGTATGGATTATGGATGTTATTTTGCAAAATAAATAAATAACTTTTGTAGATTTAATCTTTTTAAATTATACTTAGCACCATAGATAAGATTATATTTTCTACCGTTTTACACCTAAGTACATATTTAAATATTAAGCATGGAGGAATGTGCAGTGCTCAGACAAGCCGTCAAGCGTTTACGAGCACGAAGAAACCAAGTAATAAATTGTACTTACCTTTATTTGTGAAATAAAATAAATAAATTAAAATAAAGTTGCGAACATCAGCTAGTTTAGAATAAGAAATAAACTTGACGGAATCTTCCCGGAAATCTCTATTCTCAGCCAGTGTTTCATTATAATGTTGTTCCTCCTAAACACAGAGCTCAACGCTACTAGGTCATTATCATACGTTCTTTCGTTTTTGTTTGCAACGTGAATTTTCTTTACGTGTTTTTCCCGGGGTTCGCTAATTATTCTAACCCTTTGTTTTTAAGTTAATTAACCATTATGTTTGGGTTTGTACGTGTTTTTATAATCGAGTGAAAACATTTTGACCCATGTACAGTATAAATTGTGTGCGTCGAGTGCTTTGTAGGCGGACAGAGAACAAATTTACCTATTTAAAAAAAAGTAAGGACCAGACAGGACAAAGCGTTCGGAGGGGAACCATGTTTTGACCTGCCGAGTACAGTGTGTGCAGCTCCATAAAAAGATCATAGCGGACCTTAATTTGGTCCTCCAGACAATTTTTTACTAGCTTTTATTTAGTTAGCAATCTTGATGACTCGGTTTGGGTTAAATCGTCAAAATAATACTAGCTTATGTCCGCGTCATCGTCCGCGTGGAATAAGTTATTTTTTATTCCCACGGGAAATCCTTGATTTTCCGGGATAAAAACTACCTAGCCTATGTCACTCTCCATATCCTCAAGTATGCCCATGCAAAAAATCACGTCAATCCATTGCTCTGTTGCGGCGTGATTGAAGAACAAACCAAGAAACAACCACTCTTTCGTCTTTATTATATTTTTGCTCAGTCCAATAGTAGTAAACCTAGAGAATAATAATATTATAGTTTAGTACGTCGTACACCATTCAGGGGGGTTACTACCATCGCCTAAAGCAGTATTATTTCAAAATGAACGTACCTTAAATAAATAAATAAATAAATCTATAACATTAGTTAGTTTAAAATTATTAAAAATATTTTTATTCTATGATGCAACTATAAGTTTATGCTTTTCGCAATTTTTCCTTTATCTGTGCTATAAGACGTTGCTTCGTACAAAATTTCAAGATTCTGAGTTTATGGGAAGTACCCAGTATGTTTTGATTCCCTTGCGAGTGTCGAAAATTTGCAGCATCGGCTGTATCTTTTGATTGCGTTGGCTTAGAAGTTTGATTTTTTCACAGCTCCAAGGGACAGTAGACCTGAGTATTTGATATGAATTTCAGCTTGATAACTTCATGCATTCCTGAGAAAAAGGGTCATGACACACATACGGACGGACAACAAAGTGGTCCTATAAGGGTTCCGTTTTTTCCTTTTGAGGTACGGAACCCTAAAAAGTATTCACCTATAAAATACTTTTTTCCACTTTATATGGAAAAGGCTGAGGTCGTAGTCCACTGTTCTTTTCAAATATAGCTTGGTAAACATTAAGGAGAACCCTCAGGTAAGTATGCAGGTTTCCCCATGATGTATTCCTTCGCTGTTTAAAACTCCGAAAATAGAAGAGTGTTTTCGAACCCCGGATCCCTTGAATATCCCTTGAATAGCCTGTAGTCTCAACCACGAGACTATAAATCTACTAGAAACTATGTCCCTAAATCCGTAAAGTGAGTCTATCTGAACTAGTCAATAATGTATATGGGCGTCGCGTCAGTCCACTAAGAAGAAAGAATGTAAAAGTTGAAGCTGTGTTTTAACAAAGCCCACTGTTTCCACGACATTGCTTGATATGAATGCATGAGATCATAACCTTCTGAGCTTACAATTTATAGTAAGACGAATAAAATGAAGTCAATAGATATTAATTAATATATAAATAGAGTAGATATTAGTAATTTTTTATATTTATCATATCAGGAGGCTATTATGATGACATTTCGCAAGAATACCCTTTTCTCTCGAGTGGCCGTAATTATAAGAGGAATAGAAATAAAACTATTTTTAACACCCCAAAATCTGTCTAGAATTATTTAAACAAAGTAAAACCTTCAATGTTTGAGACACAAAATAATGAACATTCGATTCCAGTGTAACCTTCGGAAGCTTTACGGCTGTTGGGTAAACTTTGTAAGTACGTACATGTTCCATTAATCGTGCATCGCGCAGGCGAACTTTGTCGTATGGAGCTCAGTGTGTGGCCAATTGGGCAGCTGCTCCAACTTTGTTGTTATTGTAGCTTTGACACTTCCATGTTGTTATTTATTAATGTAACCTTGAGAAGGTCGTGTTATAATTTTTGACGACCTCCGTGGCGCAGTGTGTAACGCTGTTGTCTTAACGTGCGGAGGTCCCGGGTTCGATCCCCGGCAAGGTCAATTTGGAAATTTATAATTTCTGAATTTTCCTTGGTCTGGCCTGGTGGGAGGCTTCGGCCGTGGCTAGTTACCACCCTACCGGCAAAGACGTGCCGCCAAGCGATTTAGCGTTCCGGTACGATGCCGCGTAGAAACCGATAGGAGTATGGGTTTAATATAACTGCCATGCCCCTAACAGGTTAGCCCGCTACCATCTTAGACTGCATCATCACTTACCATCAGGTGAGATCGCAGTCAAGGGCTAGCTTGTAGTGGATTAAAAAAAAAAAAATTTACTAGATAATGCCCGCGACAACGTGCGCGCAATAGAAGCGTCACAAGACCGTGCCTGTGCTCTGTGACGATCCATGCAGGAGACCTTCGTTCGGCAGTGGGACGTCTTTAGGTTGAGACTACGATGTATTATTCCAGACTATTATCTATCTTTGTGCCAAATTACATCCAGATCCGTTCAGTCGTTATGACGTGATTGAGCAACAAACATGTAACATCAATACATCTAGGCATAACGAAACTTTAACATTTTATTAGTATAGATGATGCCTGCGACTTCGTATGCGTGAATATTTTTTTTCATTCCCGCTGAAACTCTTTGATTTTCCGCGATAAAAAGAAGCCTATGTCCTTCCGCGGGGCATAGTCAAAATCGTTAGAAATGATTAGCCGTGAAAGTGTATAGCAATTAGCAGTCAGGCACACTTTCGCATTTATAATAATTGGTATAGATGTATGTACATGAATACAATTTCATACTAATATTATAAATGCGAAAGTGTGTCTGTCTGTCTGTCTGTCTGCTACGCTTTTACGGCCCATCTGTTCAACCGATTTTGATGAAATTTAGTACAGGGATAGGTTGTATCCCGAGGAAGGACATAGGCTACTTTTTATCCCGGAAAATTAAGGAGTTCCCGCGGGAATCAAAAAACCTTAATCCACGTGGACGAAGTCGCGGGCATCATCTAGTAATAAATAAAATGAAATAAGCGCATTACCGAGGATCGAATCCACCCAAATGGTAAGGTCAAACATCTCAAACACTATCAGAGTTAGTTTAGTGAATCTTTTGACACAAAAGTTTCACATAAAACTCGTGCGGATACGTCCGTCATCCGAAATTTTATTCAAACCGTCGTCCCCTATCGAGTCCAGTCACGTGTTTTTATGTCCACTCTATTGAAACACGGTTTGCCGACTGTATGATACGCCGGTCTATTAATAAAGGGTGGTGCTTCACTCGACACTGTTTGCAACAAAAAAGGGTCCCCTCGTCCGTGGCACGATATGAATCGTTATGTAACAATTTCTATCAATGTCCATGTCCAGAACCGAAGCCTCTATCGAGTTTTAATTTGTTGCAGTTCGTTTTTGGGTGGTGTACGTACAAGTTTTGTTTAAATTTTTTGAAAGATGATGTTTACATCATCGTCTCAACCGGTAGGTATGTATGTGCACTACAGTACATAGATTTCTTGTAGGTACGGGTCGCCATAGATCACGATCAAACTCAAACTCAAAACTCTGATATTTTTTATTCAAGTAGACTTTGACAATTAGGGTGTTTTTGAAACGTTTCGAAAATGTGAATCTACCACAGGTTCGGAATGCCATTCCTATCATCCTCTTCTCTCCTTGATCTCCAGCCTCTTAAGTATTTCATTTTATTTCATTTATTTATTGCATTAATGTGCATACAATATATTGAATTAATTATAATGACATGAGGCCCCGTTAGGGCATTGCAATTTGTATATAAGTATTATAATTTATAGCTAACAATAATAAATAATTCTAAATGAAACTATTTTAGTAAGTCTACTTTGTAACACATTACATTAATTCGATTTATCTACATGTACTAGGTAATCAAATTACAATATAATAAAATTTAAAATTTAAAAAAAACCCACGACGAACTGCAGAGCTCCAGTATACCTTTGACCTTTATAACTTTGAAACAACAATTAGAACTTAGCAAACGTATATATATCATAATATCTAAAACACAAAACTGCATCTTTGACAGCTCAGTAGTTTTTTTGACCAGTGTGGTGGACTATGGCCAAACCCTTCTCTTTCCGAGGCGCGCTTATCACGACAAATCAAAAGAGTCCAAACGCGACAGGTATACGATGAGAATTTAAGGAGTTCCCATGATCGCCTCCTGACTCCATCATGAGACCCTGGGCAGCATCTAGGTACAAGCTAAATATATCTAAAACAAAAAGCCCGCATCTAAATCAGCACAGTAGTTTTTGAGAAAAATGGTAACATATTGAAAAAATAAAATCATAGACTACAGCTCAGCTTTGTTGTCTATGGTCCTAAAATATATCTAAGAACCTTCTCACAAGCTATACACATCTAATGAAAAAAACCGCATTTCAATCGGCCCAGTACTTTTTGTGAAAAATTGTAACATATCGAAATATTAAAATCATAGACTACAGCTCAGTTTGGTTGTCTATGGTCCTAAAATATATCTAAGAAACTTCTTACAAGCTATACATATTTAATGCAATAAACCGCATCTCAATCGGCCCAGTACTTTTTGTGAAAAATGGTAACATATTGAAATATTAAGATCATAGACTACAGCTCAGCTTAGTTGTCTATGGTCCTAAAATTTATCTAAGAACCTTTTCACAAGCTAAACATATCTAATGCAAAAAACCGCATCTCAATCGGCCCAGTACTTTTTGTGAAAATTTTTAACATATTGAAAAATTAAAATCATAGCCTACAGCTCAGCTTAGTTGTCTATGGTCCTCAAATATGTCTAAGAACATTCTCTCAAGCTATATATATCTAATGCAATAAACCGCATCTCAATCGGCCCAGTACTTTTTGTGAAAAATGGTAACAGTGGTTGAAAAATTAAGATCATAGACTACAGCTCAGCTTTGTTGTCTATGGTCCTAAAATATATCTAAGAACCTTCTCACAAGCTATACACATCTAATGCAATAAACCGCATCTCAATTGGCCCAGTAGTTTTTATGAAAAATGGTAACATGTTGAAATATTAAAATCATAGACTACAGCTCAGCCTGGTTGTCTATGGTCCTAAAATATATCTAAGAACCTTCTCACAAGCTATACGTATCTAATGCAAAAAACCGCATCTCAATCGGCCCAGTACTTTTTGAGAAAAATGGTAACATATTGAAATATTAAGATCATAGACTACAGCTCAGCTTAGTTGTCTATGGTCCTAAAATTTATCTAAGAACCTTTTCACAAGCTAAACATATCTAATGCAAAAAACCGCATCTCAATCGGCCCAGTACTTTTTGTGAAAATTTTTAACATATTGAAAAATTAAAATCATAGCCTACAGCTCAGCTTAGTTGTCTATGGTCCTCAAATATGTCTAAGAACATTCTCTCAAGCTATATATATCTAATGCAATAAACCGCATCTCAATCGGCCCAGTACTTTTTGTGAAAAATGGTAACAGTGGTTGAAAAATTAAGATCATAGACTACAGCTCAGCTTTGTTGTCTATGGTCCTAAAATATATCTAAGAACCTTCTCACAAGCTATACACATCTAATGCAATAAACCGCATCTCAATTGGCCCAGTAGTTTTTATGAAAAATGGTAACATGTTGAAATATTAAAATCATAGACTACAGCTCAGCCTGGTTGTCTATGGTCCTAAAATATATCTAAGAACCTTCTCACAAGCTATACGTATCTAATGCAAAAAACCGCATCTCAATCGGCCCAGTACTTTTTGAGAAAAATGGTAACAAAAAAGTGCACAAACAAACAAACAAACACACAACCTCTTAGGGCAAACACATATACCGTCTCCGCTTCGTCGAGGGTAAAAAATAAAATACTGGCAAATTGTCAATCTTACAAGTTATTTCGAATTAAATATTAATTTTTAACTATTACGGATATAAAGTCAAATTTTAATAGATAGGTATGTCACGGGTCATGTCATGTCAGTAATATAGTCAAATAAACACAATCAATTTTTAGTCTAAGGAAAAGCGCTGTCATGCAAAAGTATCTAGCAGCTCCCATTAACTCCAAGGCTGCGTTTTCCGGTTTCCAAATAACATAATTTAGGCCGATGTGGCCAATTCTGTCACAATCTCAACAAACAGCTTTAAATCTAGTTCTGTCCCTTTCCGCGTGGAGTATTATGAAAGGGGTAGCAATATTTTTCATGCTGTCATTTTAGTTTAGAGATTGTGCACTACAGAATTAGCCCCATTATCAACAATATTGAAATTCCGATTTCACTGCAAGTTTCCTATTTGTCTTAATAAACTGTCGAAAGTTTCTTTGGACTATTCAACCAATACGTGCCCGACTGATTGGCTGAATGAACGCTTATGCTTTAACTTTGCACGTTAATTAATATCATACTGGCGCTTAATTTGAACTGGTTAAGTGAATAGAACTTACATTAGGTCACGACCTATGGCGCCTAATATGAGTGAACATATGACTAAATAGCTGATGCCCGCGACTTCCTCCGCTTGGTTTAAGTTTTTTAAGTCCCGGGGGATCTCTCTAATTTTCCGCGATAAAAAGCCTATGTGTTATTCCAGACAATATCTTTATCTCTGTGTCAAATTTTATCCAGATCCGTTCAGATTTTCTGGCGTGATTGACAAACATCCATCTATCCAACCAAACTTTAACATTTATAATATTAAGTAAAGATAATACTCGTAGATAAATGAGTTTTTAGGGTTCCGTAGCTAAATTTGGCAAAAACGGAACCCTTATAGATTCGTCATGTCCGTCTGTCTGTCTGTCTGTCCGTCCGAATTTCACTGCCACTTTTTTCCGAAACTATAAGAACTATACTGTTGAAACTTGGTAAGTAGATGTATTCTGTGAACCGCATTAAGATTTTCTTACAAAAATAGAAAAAAAAACAGTAAATTTTGGGGGTTCTCCATACTTAGAAGTGAAACTCAAAAATTTTTTTTCATCTAACCCGTGTGGTGTATCTATGGATAGGTCTTCAAAAATGATATTGAGGTTTGTAATATCATTTTTTCTAAACTGAATAGTTTGCGCGAGAGACACTTCCGAAGTGGTAAAATGTGTGTCCCCCCCCTGTAACTTCTAAAATAAGAGAATGATAAAACTAAAAAAAATATATAATGTACATTACCATGCAAACTTCCACCGAAAATTGGTTTGAACGAGATCTAGTCAGTTTTTTTTTTAATACGTCATAAATCGTAAACCCAAATTTACCTTTCATTCAATCAACTCAAATATTTAAAAAAAACATAGGTTTGTACGGAACCCTCGGTGCGCGAGTCTGACTCGCACTTGGCCGGTTTTTATACAATGGGGTCTTGTCAAATGGCATAAAGTAGATATTTAACAATTGGGGCTTACAGAACGAATATAATAGAAACACCGGTGCGGCGGTAGCGAGCAATAACAAATAGCTTATAAATATTAATATATTAAAATTCACTCTATTATGCAGTCGGTCGGGAACAGCAAACCATTCCGATCATCGCGATGATGGAAGGCTTTGAAAATAAAATGCTACGGTATTATTTTGTTTAACTTTTATTTTTTATATAGACAACCAAACCAGATTGCAATATTGCTCCAACCTAATTTCCTAATGGTTAGTAGAAATAATAAATAAATACTTAATTGCCACACAAAACATAAAAAAAAAATGTTTATTGACCACAGTTTACAATAAATTACTTAATTAATACTACTTATAAATTACTTAATTAATAATGCGTAGAAACCGAATATGGGTATGGGTTTAATATAAGCCATATGCCCCTAACAGGTTAGCCCGCTACCATCTTAGACTGCATCATCACTTACCATCAGGTGACATCGCAGTCAAGGGCTAACTTGTAGTGGACAAAAAAAAAGAAATTACGTGCAGTACCTATGTACTGTGTACATATACTTAAAAATAAAGTGCCACAGCACTAAAGGTATGTACCTACTTTACATACTGCAGCTCTGATGCACTGATTTTCAGGAGGGAAATAAAAAAGTTAACAAGCAAAAAAATTACAAGTGCGCAAAGGCGGTCTTATCACTAAACGTGATCTCCTCCAAACAATCTTTAGTTATAGGAACAAAATATCAAGTAGCAGTTTTTGAACGAGCGAAGGTAAAATTAAAACAAGCGAATATAAATTTAAATTAAAGGTGCCGATAATGTACACATACTGTGTCTGTCTCTCTGTCCGTCCATCTATCTGTCTGTTTGTCTGCTACGCTTAAATTTTTTTCTATGTTATTCACTCTCGTACTAAAACATGAGTTTTACTGTTAATTTCAGTGTAGTTAATAAAATACTTATTACCTGCACTCGAGCATGATTTATTCGCTGTAATTTATCGTTAGCCATATCTAGGTGTACGCTTTATTAAGGATCACTCATCAAAATATAAATTGAATAATATTACTATTACTATTTTCATTAATGGTAAAGTGGTTTTCTGCACTATTTAAAACACTCGCCTGCGGCTTGGGTGTTGAAACTCTCGTCTCAATTTTAATTTACTAATTTGCGCTCAGTATTTTCAATAACAGACTTAGAAATATTATTATGTAACGTAACTCAGACTTAGTGAATCTCAATCTCAGGTCGGTTTTATTAAATCAAATCTCAAAATAGTTTTTTCAGTTCAATGAAACGTAAACGTGTAAACATTGAAAATTGGATTGTAAATAGGTGTAGGTGCAAAGCAATTGTTTTAAGTATTTTAATTTTTATTAGTTGACTTTTATAACCTGCTCTATCATCCCCACATTACAATGACGTCGATCCGTTGCGTTGTTCCGGCGTGATTGAAGGACAAACCAACAAACCATCACACATACACACTTTCGCATGTATAATACTGGTATGATGACTTTTATAAAGTATGATTTACGTGAAATACCAAAATGGATGACGCGTCGGGTATTTAGGTACGAAAATTCAGCCCGTGCAAATCTTCTAAGTAAGTTTATCTAAATTATATTTTAAAACCTAAACCTAACCAGTTTTTAAGCCCCGACGCAAAAAGAGAGGGGTGTTATAAGTTTAACGTGTCTGTCTATGTATCTGTGTATCTGTCTGTGATATCGTAGCTCCCAAACGGATGAACCGATTTTCGTTTAATATTTTTTGTGTCATAGATAATTTTATCCCGAGTGTTCTTAGCCATGTTTCATGAAAATCTGTTCAGCCGTTTGAAGATCATCAGCTCTTTTCTAGTTGATGATTTCTTAATATGTTAATTCCATATAATTATGTCGGGGGTTGTTTTAAATTTGTAATTTATATAAAACCATCTTTAAACTTTATAATATTATAGCGTTTCTTATAAAACCACTAGATGATGCCCGCGACTTCGTCCGCGTGAATTGATGTTTTTTAAGATTTAAACTATCCTATCTCTCAAGTTGGATCGAACTGCACATGGTGTGCGAATTTTATTATAATCGGTTAAGTGGTTTAGGAGTCCATTGAGGACAAACATTGTGACGCGAGATTTATATATATTAGAGATGTTTTAATTTTCTAATTTAGCGTTTACGACATTGTAGTAGTATAAATCACACTCGACTCCACTTAATAAGTTCATTTAGCCGTGATGTAATTAATAGCCGGTCACGAGTAATATCGCACGGATGAATAATATCATCTCATCCATTCGTGGGGTTCGCTGAATTATTACTTTGCCAGTGACACGCTCTCGTTTCACTGAGGTGTTATAATATTAAGCAGTTTCATTTATATCTATGCGTCGGATTCCTCATTGCTGATCCGTTGTCCCCGGTGCGACGAAAGCGACGCGACGCAACGCGACGCAATGCGATTTCATAGAAAATGTCAAAATTATCTACGTAGGCCATGTGAAGGGTAAGTCGCGTTGCGGTGTATTGAGTCGCACTGTTGCCTTTGCCCTTTCACACTATAAAGGTACCTAATCCTATAGTGGTTTTCTCGGGGTAATAAAGCTGTTTTCTCGGGATAATAATATGGGTGGGTCACACATTTTGAAGAACCGATAGTCGTTGGGGTTCCTAGGTGCTTAAATGGCGGCCTTGCTCCGGAAAGCGCAGCGTTAGCCAACCTTCAACTATTTGGATGGACGATTTCAAAGTAGCCGCTGGAAGTACACCGCATATAACCGAGTTCCTAGATCTATGTAGGAGACCTTTTTCTCTTTGAACCTCTATTGGTTGAAATATTGGATAGAGGCAGGGGTTACTTTGCGGAAGTCCATCATAATGAAGAATACAATAGTGCATTGTGGAGGCAACACCTCCTGAAGATGCTCCGGTATCGGAGTGAAACGTACGTCGAGGGTATTTTTGGAGGAGTTCTGTGGTGTGAGCAAATATAAATATAATATATAATACATAATATTTTATAACATACCTATTTATATAAAAAAAAAAATATTTAAAAATCACTGTACCACATAGATCTTTCTTTTGTCGCGGATTATAGCAAATTAAACTTCTGGTTACTCCATTCTCTATTGGTTGAGACAATGAATAATCTGACGGCCTCCTTGATCTTTCCGAATACGACTCGACTAAGATTTGCTCTTACTTTTTCATTCTTAGCTTTGAAATTTATTATTTCAATAATAACTAGTAGGACCAAAGGTTTCTGAGCACATCGAGCCTCCTTTTATGGCAAATATTTAAAAAAGTGGAACCATAATAATTGTTATATTGCTCGGCTACGTATGTTCACAAAGTTTTTAATTTAATAATGAACGCACAAGCCCCGTTCGTTATCGCATTACTCTAATCTTATTTTACCAGCGAAAGTTTTTGCGTATAACATAAGCCAAGAGTTCGGGACGTGGCAAAACTTTGCAACCCTTTCACAGAGACTAATATGAACTCCCTAATTGTAACAGATACAATCTCAGAACAACATTTTAGAACCACAAACACGGTAAACATATTTTTGTACTAGATGTTGCACGCGACTTCATCTGAGTGAATTATGTTTTTTTTTCAATTTTCCGGGATAAAAAGCCTATGGGAACCCCGGGATGTATACCAAATTTCGACATAATCGGTTGTAAAGATGGACCGTTAAAGCGTAGCAGACAGTCAGATAGACAGACAGACACACTTTCGCATATGTTATAATATTATTATGGATAATGCTTCTTTGCTGCTATGCTATGAGTATGTTGATAATATACATCCGGGATATCTTTCGATGATAGTACGAACTTGTTTACATTATTTCGATATTATCTCATACAAAAATCAAAGTTATTTTGTTTTCATTATTGATTTAGCCATCTGGTGTGTAAAGTGCTCAAAAACTCAGTTCCAGCGGCGTCCAAACAGCAACTAGACGGCGAGATCAAAGGATCTGCGAGGGCCGTGTAACTAACTCAAAATGAGTTAGCGCGGAAACGCGGAAAATTTTAATTAACGCGATGCGGAACGCTTGAAGTGAATGCTTAATCTATTTTTCATACCTACCTACTATAGGTTCTATTTTTGATACCTACGTTTATTTTTAACTAGCTGATGCCCGCGACTTCATCCGTGTGGAGTGAGGTTTTTTGGTTCTCGCGGGAACGCTTTAATTTTCCGGAATAAAATGTATCATTCCAGAATAAAAGCTATCTCTGTGCCAAACATCGAGATCCGTTCAGCTATTCTGGCGTTATTGAGTAACAAACATATAACATCCATCCAAGATCCATCTATCCAATTTTATTTCTGCACCACCTCCCGTTATCCTTTTATTCATTTTTTTCCCTAGCGCTAAGGTTGTCTGGAAGAGATCGCTGCTTAGTGATAAGACCGCCTTAATGTACCTACCTATGTTTTAAGTTTCCTTGTATCTTGTTTCTTTTGTGTTTTTGTGGTGTATACATCCATACTTTCGCATTTACAATATAAGTATGGGTTACATACTAGCAGAGCTGACTCATGCTTCGCTCGGGCGAATTATGTTTCTAGAAGAGTGATACACCACCAGCATTAAGATGGAAAAACTATAACATTTTCATATCAATTACTTTCTAACTACTTTTACATAGTTAATATGTCAATCTAGCCAATAAAGTAAATATTACCATTTTATTTGCATTGTTTATGTCACTTTTATGACTTTGTTCAGGATCCGGAATCCAAACCCTTTTACGAGGATCAGGTTATAAAATAACTGGAACGAGCTTGCTTATAGCTTTTAAAAACGTTTCAGCGAAATTTAATGGATTTTATCCCCAACTTTACACTAGTATTGCTATGGAATTGATGAATTAAAAAAGTCATATTAACAATACACAAACTGAAAATAACGTTAGCCTGAAGCTAAATTAAAAACCGGTAAGCCTAAAAACCACATATGAAATTAATATCAAAGCCAGTAAATTTAAAAACTACTAAACATCAAATAATAATCATTTTACCTACTGCAGTGAGGGAATGTGCGCATATCGCTGGCTTCTTTGCTCATGGTTTTTTTCCCGTGGGAACTCTTTAATTTTCAAAATTAAAAAGTAGCTTAAATGTCATTCCAGCTGATGCCCGCGACGTCGTCCCCGTAGTTTAAGTTTTTTTTATTCCCGTCGGAATCAACATAACCACGCGGACGAAGTCGTGGGCATCAGCTAGGTAAGAAATATAATAAGAAATGAATATTTTTTACCAGTAATCAGAGGATCTTCGGTGGAAGAGGTCACGACTCACGACCATCCACAATGGAAGTGTACGACGCAAGAGAGTACTAGTTCCATCCTTTAGGTATACTCATAAATTTGTGCTATTAAAGTTCTGCTCGCGGGAATTCTTATTACTAAAGAATCTTGGTCGCTTATTTCAAGGGATTTGCAACTTTGCTCAGCGATGCCTTTTTTCCTCGTCTTTTAAGAACTGCGCTTCTCGCTGCATAAATTATTACATTTTCAATTATGCTCCACTGACGATATTAATTTCATCGGCTTATAGTTCTTCAACAACTGAGTATTCGGACATTTTTTATGAAAGTCTAATGATAAATTCTCATAACTTTGACCTGTAACTGAATTTTTTTAAATATAACGGCCCTGATTTTTCGTTGGTACAATAGTTTTGATCCTTATCGACGGAAAAGGATTACCTATATTAACACGGTCAGAGAAATTGATCAAACATGAAACACTACACCGATGGAAACACTAGATGATGCCAGCAACTTTATCGGCGTGCATTTAGGTTTTTTGAAAAACCTGTAGGAAGTATTTGATTTGCCGGGATTAAAAGTCTGAAAAAAAAATCAAAATCGGCTAAACAAATAATTGATAAAGCGTAGTAGACGTCTGAGTGCAGTAGGTAGATATACAGACAGACAGACAGAAACACAGACCAACTTAAACTTTAAATATAAAATTGTATTGGATTTTATATATTATACTCAATTTTACTCCAGTTTAATAAGAATAGGAGAATTAACGATTTCTGTAACACACAGCGCAGATAGCTAGAAAATGGTTTTTTTTTTACCCACTACAAGTTAGCCCTTGACTGCGATCTCACCCGATGGTAAGTGATGATGCAGTCTAAGATGGTAGCGGGCTAACATGTTAGGGGCATGGCAGTTATATTAAACCCATACCCCTATTCGGTTTCTACACGGCATCGTACCGGAACGCTAGATCGCTTGGCGGCACGTCTTTTCCGGTAGGGTGGTAACTAGCCACGGCCGAAGCCTCCCACCAGGTCAGACCAGGGAAAATTCAGAAATTATAAATTCCCAAATTGACCCTGCCGGGGATCGAACCTGGGACCTCCGCACGTTAAGACAACAGCGCTACACACTGCGCCATGGAGGTCAAATGGTATGTAAAATGTTGGGTGATTCTGTGTTAGAAAATTTAATAATGAGTTATTTTTTTAATTAATTTGTTAGGGAATTTCGTGAAGTTTTCACTTTTTGATTAGTTAAGCAAAAACAATCCAACCCCGCCGCGTTGGTATTCTAGTTTTCTAAAACAAAGTTTTGAGGCTTACCATTGTACGACCGAACGCAAATTGCCTTCAGCAAACTGCTGAGTCGGAAATTCCAAACAAGCCTGCGGGCTTTCAGACGCCACGCGAAAATCATCTCAGTTGCACAGCGATGCTAAGGTGCTGCGAAATTTACCTACAAAGTTTACCTTAGAACGTACACCATTTATTATTGGAACGAGGCACACAGATATCAGATTTTTACCAAATTTCCCATACTCTGGTAAATTGGCTTCTATAACATAACAGTCCTCTCAGAGGACTCTGTTATTGTTGTAAGGATCAAAGTCGTTAGATTAAGATTAAAAAACAAACAAGACATTACATCGAATTTCCATTTTTCTGTCTAATACGGAGTCCTTACCTAAAACGTATACATGTCACCGTAAGATTGTAAAAACCGTTAGATTATAATCTAACTCGCGAAATTGTAAACTGTCGAATGATTACAATATAACGGATTATTTTTCGGTAGATTGTAATCTGTTAGGTTTATTAACCCGATAGAACCTAAGTGATTTAGTGAGGGCACTACTTGATTATTAATGTCGAACCCTAACCTAACCTACAAGAAAGAGACAAGAAAACGTAAATACAATGAATATTTCAAAAATTGACACTTAAAACATTGAACGGTTCACAATCTTTCGACTGTATACAATCTATCAAAAAAAAAGCGTTAGATTACAATCTTACGGTGACATACACACACACACTTATAAGCAGGCTAACGCCATACTCCAAGGAGGTTCTTTCTTTTATTTTCATACTAGATGATGCCCGCGTCTTCGTCCGCGTGGATTAAGGTTTTTTGATTCCCACGGGAACTCTTTAATTTTAGATAAAAGTAAATATATACCGGGATAAAAAGTAGTCTATGTCCTTCCCCGGGATACAACCTATCCCTGTACCAAATTTCATCAAAATCGGTTGAGCAGATGGGCCGTAAAAGCGTAGCAGACAGACAGACACACTTTCGCATTTATAATATTACTAGATGATGCCCGTGACTTCGTCCGCGCGTGGACTAAGATTTTTGGATTCCCGCGAACTCCTTAATTTTTCGGATGAAAAGTAGCCTATGTCCTTCCCCAGAATACAACCTATCTCTGTACCGAATTTCATCAAAATCGGTTGAACAGGTGGGCCGTGAAAGCATAGCAGACAGACAGACAGACGGACAGACAGACAAAGATAATATATTAGTATGGATATGGATATCAAATCTAAGAACACAAGGAAAACCTCTAAAAATGTTGTGTGCGTAAAAGCGAGGCGTTTATCGATCTAGCATCGAGTGGGGTTTTAATTTTGAAAGGTATTCAGGGCCTTTCATAGTACTTCCGACGTGTTTTCATCCTTTGCTTCCAGGCCACTAGGCCATCCTTTCACGGATTTTCAGCAGCCGCAAGGAAAAAGGATGCTCTCTCCGTTTGTTTTATGGAGCACCTTTTGAAAAGTCAACGAACTTTACGATAAGACACGTTTTTAGGTTCTTATTTTGAATGCCAAGAATCGAACACCCGACCAAATAGGTAAACCATTAGGCTCGGCGCAAACGGGCCACCCATCACAGCCACAGGAGGCTCTCGCGCTACTAATACTACAGTAACGCGTGGCCGCCACCGACCACAGGTATGGGGCGAGTCTTTAAAAAAAAATGTAAGAAATATAATGTTAACTGCTTGACGCTAGCTACCGGTGGCTGTGGTCGGTGGCTCGTTTGCACCGAGCCTTAGAGGCAGAAAAATAAATAGGAGCAGTGTATACGTAATAGGATGGTAACAGATGACTTCATATGACATTTTGCCACTATGAGAGAGAGTCGTATACGTAATTTATAGCAAGTGCGGCAGATGTGCTGAGATCATAAATTCCCCTCAGTAGATGCACTATCGCATGCCGATGAGATACGGTTGCCGTGCCAACAGATATAGTGTGCGCTGTTACATGAATAGCAGCTGACAAATATCGGTTACAAGCAATTTAATAGCTTTTTATACGACTGCCTGAAAAAAGGAGTATCATACGACTGCCTGAAAAAAGGAGTATATTGTTTTCAGGGTTCATGTATGTATGTATGTATGTGTGTATGTGAGCATGTATATTCCACCATATCTTCTATACGTCTGGACCGATTTTGGTAAATGAGGTATCGTTAGAATCCCTAGCTTATGCCGGGTGACATAGGCTAGTAAAATTTAAAAAAAAAATTGATGTGGTGACCATGGTCCCGCATTAAAGACTAAAGCTGAAAAAAAAAATTCGAAAATGAGATTAACTATAAAATCATCATCTAGAAAATGATGAGTAGATTCCAAAAATATATAACACTATAGTTCAATATCCAGTGATTCACAAAAAAATATCATTCAATAAAAATGTGAATAAGATTCCAAAATCGTTACATTGTAGACAGGTAGTTACGAGCTACGACAGAGCAGTTTTAATAAATTTAATTATATTCACTTGTTAGACTCTCAATTATTATTTATTTATTTGTTAAAGAGTTACATCGAATTTTTTAAGGAGTGCGTAGGTCGCCGGCATGTCAAAAAGTACGTATGAACTTCTCAAACAGTTGGAGTAAAACGTTTTGAGGTCTCAAATGATTACGATTTTCTTAGACTTCCGGCTTTCGTTGGAAAACCAGTCTAAACGATAATATATTCGATTGGTTACACAGGAAGAACTATTAACCGGTACAGCTACTGCCAAACGATGAGAGTAGCTGTCATAAATAAATATTAAATGTTGAAATATACAAAAATAGGCCGTACGTTAAGATTTCCAGCAGCGTTAGGCCCTAAAATTCGGTAACGCACAGGAAATGAAAAGCAATTTTTGCTAGCGAAGCCGAATATTAAAAAAAAAAGCAATAATAAGACAAACCACCTTAGTCAAGGGCAATTTACAAAATAGCCTGAAAATTGTATCAAACGGGTTCTCCGAAAACAAAATTATATTGTAGCAAGTCTGGATGTATCAGGCTGAGGCGCGAGTTAAATAGAGTTTGATTAAATCTCTCGTGACGTACCGATCCCCTACCATCTCGCTTGAAGCGGATAGTAACTTACACGCGAGCAAAGCCATAGGTATTTGCTCTCTGTAACATACAGGGCCAAGTTTCGACCAAATTCAGTTCACTGGCTCTATGATCTCTAAACGGTCTCTAATTTTTCAGTTATAATTTAATATAAAAAATTCTTTTTAAACATCCGACTTCAAACTCCGGCGCCAACTTTACAACAACAAGCACACGCTATGCAAAGTACTTATTTTATTGTTGATATTTTAAAAACCGCTCGCCCGATTTCCATAAAATTTATATGGGACCACATGGGAAGTATGCTCTTTCAAATAAAAAAGAATCATCCAAATCGGTCTACCCAGTCAAAAGTTCTGAGGTAACAAACATAAAAAAAAAAAACAGTCGAATTGAGAACCTCCTCCTTTTTTGAAGTCAGTTGTAAATGCATCACTTGACAATTGACTAACTAGGGCCTACCTTCCAACATACCTACATACATTTTAATACATACCTGAGAGATCGCTTCTCACCGATAAGGCAGTCTCTTGTACAGTTTTTCATAATTTCTTGTATTTGTTTAAAATATGTGTTTTATGTATGATGCACAATAAAGTATAATATTTTCATTTCTTTTCATTTTCATTTCATAAATCACCCTGAGTACCTACTTGGTATAATACTGCGCATCATTCATGGCTCGCAGCGGTTTATGGACGTTTTAGAAGTTTTGGCCACACTCCTAAATTCCCCTTATTAGTCTGGCTTGCCTTATATTTAATTGTTATTACTTACTTGCTGATGCCGGTGGCTTTACATTTTTGTTTTGTTAAATAAAAGGTGGATTTAATTTTTTTTTATCCCTCGGGAGTTTTCTGGTATAAAAAGTAGCCTTTAATATGTAAGTCTTCAGGTTCTATATTATCCCTGCAAGAATCGTCGATCTGTTGCTCCGTTGTTGGTTGATTTAAAGACAATCCAACAAACTAACATACTTTCGCATTTTTAATACTTATTGGTAGGATTAATAGGGTTAGATTGGATCATGAGTTGGAATAAAAATTGGTTCTGTGTGTGTTTAGACAGTACTGAAAAGATGAATTACATACGACCCGCCTTTGTTTTATCCGTTGAAATAGAAAATTCTACGACGAATGATATAAAACTAACATTTGTCAAGTGAGTACGGAAAACCCACTCTAATATATCTGTATTGAATTGCATAGTATACACGAGTACCTTACTACCTAATATTGATGCAGTGGCAGAAATTCTTCAACTCACACAATTCAAATTTGCAGTATAGTCCGAAAATCTCATCTGACCTGGTGACAGTGTCGCTAGTGTCTGTGAAAAATAAAATTAAAGCAGAAACTAAACAGGCATAAAAATTAGTTCCAATTTTGACCACCGGGCCGGATAAGTTTGTGGGTGTACCGGATACGTACATCTATTGAAGTTCCATTTTTAAATGAGTTGAGTAACTGTTAGATAATTTCGCACTTTGACTGGTGGGACCTCTGTGCATCTATGACGTCTAACTTTTTTTAGTCGAGCACAAACCTTTGTTGGAATTGCCGCGTATATAGTAGAAACTGTAACAAATCTGTACTTATATGATAAATGCGAAAGTGCGTCTGTCTGTTTGTCTCCTACGCTTTCACTGCCCGTCTGTTCGATCAATTTTGATGAAATTTGAACCAAAGATAGTAGGTATGCATCCCGGGGATGGACATAGATACATAGTAGGTAATAGTTAGTATTCTATGACAAAGCCTTCTTTTTATCCCGGAAAATTATAAAGTTCCTACTGGACCACACCAAACCTAAATCCTCGTAGACGAAGGGCATCATCAGAATATAAAAACAGGACTTCAACTACAAGTGATCTTTAAAAATGCATACTTTAAACGCTACACCAGACTTACTTTCTATTTCAGAGGATAAAGAGGGTGCGAGCACCACATTCATCTTTTCACAGCCATCTCTAGAATAAGCCTTGCTTTGAAAAGGAAGCTCGGAGCGCAAATACCTCTAACTTTACTTTCTTGTAAGTGACTATCCACTTTAAGCGGGTGTCGAGCTGTACGGTGGAAACGATAAAATCAAAATTTTATTGCTCGGAAAATCGCGAGATTATTTCGCTATAGCGCGTTGATGTACAAAAGAAAAGAAAATAAAATGCACACGTTCTTGGACTATCCGAATGTATTGGATAAAATGAATAGTGCAGCTCGTGAAAAAATTGGCACGAAATTTAAAAAAAAAATCGGTTATCCCCAAACGTACCAGATTTGTATATCCCAGTAATAATTGCCAGTATTTAAAAATCCAACTCTCAGCTTTAACTAGACTCTTGAATAATTTTAAGCACATATTATTTTTATTATATTACAAAATGATTTATGACCCAAAGAGAGACCCAAGCTTTCTATTTACTAGCTTCTTGCTGCCTTGTATCTAATAGTAAAAACTAAACAGTCATAAAAATAAGTTCCAATTTTGGCCACCGGGCAAATCGCAAGAAGTGTTCTAAGATCTCCGTATAAAACGACCTCCACCCATCTAATAACCAGACGAAAGGTGATTATACTGAATCAGAGTACATAGAACAATTAACAGGGGACCCCTTCGCTTTATAAGACCACTGCGCTCACCGCTGTATTCAAGCACGCAAGTGAATACGCAAGTGAATATAGTCTCGAACAAAATTAAGTCTTCAAAAAATAAGAACTCCCTTTGAAAAGTGTGAAGAGTTTGTAACCCCTGCCTGCTATCAGGGGCAATAAACAGCCTGCGCCAAGCCTATCACGTTAAGCCCCAAGATTTAGGGGCCACCGCTAATCTGTGCCAGCCACATAATGCGGTCGGCTGCTATGTGTGTTATGAACTGAACAATGTCATAATGAACACAGTGTGTGGCGTTGTACGAGTTACTTATGAAAACTTTGAATATGTATGAACCTGAAGAGCAAGATGTATTAAGTTTACCAATTTACTAGACAATGCCTGCGAATTCATTCGCGTTGATTTAGGTTGTTGTGGTCCCTTGGGAACACAGACCATTAGGTTTACTACTCGGTGCTTGGGAACCTTGATTTTCCGGGATAAAAGAGTATAAGAGGATTAAAAGTAGCCAGGAGCCAGGAATTTAATATGCAAAGGCTGTTAAAACAGTGTTTTATTTATTTTTAACTAGCTGATGCCCGTGACTTCGTCTGCGTTGATTAAGTTTTTTTGGTTCCCTCTTCTCTTGGAACTCTTTAATTTACCGGGATAAAAAGAAACCTAGATGTTATTCCATACTATCTCTGTGCCAAATTTCATCCAGATCCGTTCAGACGTTCTGGCGTGATTGAGTAACAAACATCCATCCATCCATCCATCCATCCAAACTTTCGCATTTATAAAAATAACTAGCTTATGCCTGCGACTACGTCCGCGTGGATTGAGGTTTTTTGGTTCCCGCGGGAACTCCTTAATTTTCCGGGATAAAAAGTAGCCTATCCCCTCGCCTGTATATTTAAAAAAAAAGTAAAACTAACGACTGCGCCAAGGTCAAGTGGCCGGTGTCAAATTACGCGCGCACCGGCCGCCGCGCACACTAAAAAAATAACAACTCATATTACTTGTACTGAAGATATGTAAACAAACTACGTCATTCAAATCGTTACGAACTACAGCTGTAGATTAAAGTTTGAAAGGTAATCGCTTTGATTAGGTATATAGAGATGGATGTGTTACATTTTACTCAATATACCTAATCAAAGGGTAATCGCTCTTCTTTATGGTTTACACAGAAAAATGATTTTTTTTTTTGGTACCAATAAAATAAACAATATTACCCGTATCTATAGACTTTTTGATTGATGTGCACTATGGTCAATCATCTTAGAGTAAAAACACACGTAACAAAGACTCTGTCCCTTAATTCTTGCTCTAGAACAAAATCAAAAACGACAAAAAAATTTTTTTTTTTTTTTGTGTCCTCCTCGCACGAAATTTCTACCCATAAATTGATTACATAGATTTAGGACGTCAGAAAATTCCTACTGCGTCCTTGTTTAACCTATTAGCTTCTACAAAAGAAATACATAATATTTCGTCCAAAATAGAATAGGTTAACAGAAGAGCATCGTTAAAACAATTGTAGCGAAATCTATCAATGGAAAACAAAAACATTTTTAATGACGTCATTCAGTATTTGAATTTGAATCTCATGTGAATATTTTCTTTTCTCTAAATAACAATATTATTCATTCGAATTTATACATTCGAATATTATTCGCATGCACTAACGAACTGCTTCATAACGTTCATTTCATTGTTCTGTATTTCTGTTTGAAACTAGTTTTTTCTGCTACTTTATCCGTACCGTAGAACCTTACATCATTGCCCTCGGAATACAACTTTGCCCAAAACCAAAAATTAACTAAAAGCAGTTGTAGCCCATTCATTTTTTTTAATGGCAACATTTTCAACATTTCGTGCAATCTCTGACATATACATGGCAACACAAATTATCCGTTGTGTTCCTAACTTCACTCATTTGACTGTCAGCAGTTGTCAAAGTAGACGTCTACGCAGGTGGTGTCAATTTTGTTGTTCGTGTTGAACCGTGCTGAATCCAAAAGAATTATTGGAGGTGAGTTTAAGTTATTGTGCTCATAACTGATTGAATAGCGATTAATTTTGTTCTGGTTTTACCGTTTTAGCTGTCTTTATTACGAAAAAATTCAAGTGGGCAAAGTTGTAAGCAACTGTGTAGCAATGGTGTAGCAAAGAGTTTGCAACATTGCCCACCTTAAAAATGGTGTTAGGGTTGTCACTTTTTCAATCTGGAAAATATATAAATACAGATAAGGTTTTTAATTTTTTATTCTAGGTAAAGATTGTGAGTCATATTTGTACTTACCTTTGATGGCTTAGATTCGCAACTGGACTCAATAGGTGGCGCTGCGCTTAGGTTTTACTAATTTTATGACAACTTTTTAGTAGATCGTAAGGAGTGGTAAGGAGGCCTTTGCCCAGCAGTGGGACAATCTACCTAACCAAAAAGTATTTGGCAGGTCTGCTAGTTCAAACACTTTATTATGTGAATGTAAGCTAAGTAAAAGTATTCCTAGATAAGATCTTGGCGGAAGACAGATTAGGTATTTTTCATCCGAGTGGTTGAAAAATAAATGATTTTAATAAAAATATAAAAGGCATACATAATTTAACGAATAGGTGATTTAAGTGGTAATGGTCCCTTACTTAGCTTTACATTTCCCTTGTATCGTGGGTCATTTTAGATGCATCACAAACACAAACACCTATAAACCAACTACCTATTTGCTTTTTACATTACACAAAATGAAAATAAATGTCCCTACTTAGTTTTTTTTACCTACAGGATGTCCAAAACAACGAGAAAAAAAAGCCGAAGACGTGTAGGTGCACGACCGTACAAAAACTACTCAGAAGAGATGTTGGACTTGGCGGTACAATATATAAAAGAAAAAAAAATGTCTTCAAGAGAAGCCGAACGCCAGTTCGGCATACCGCGGCGCACGTTATTAAACAAACAAAAAGAGAATCACCCAAAAAATGTAGGGAAACCTACATTGTTATCCGAGGAAGAAGAGGAAAACATTGTTAAAGTTATAGTTGCAGCAGCGGACTTTGGTTGTCCTCTAACGAAGCTGGATTTAAGGCTGGTAGTCCATGATTATTTAAAAAAAAATGGTCGTGACGAAATCTTTAACAATCAACCTCCCGGAAAGCAATGGGTAGAATGTTTCATGGAAAGGCATCAATCAAAACTGACAACGAGAAGCTGTCAAAATATAAAATTGGCTAGAGCGGAAAAAACAGTGGACGAATTCCTTGAATATTTTAACAATTTGGAAGAAACACTCAAAGATATTCCTTCAACACATATATTAAATTTGGATGAAACCAATTTGAGCGATGATCCGGGCGTATCCAAATGCATTTTTAGGAGAGGAGTTAAATATCCTGAGCGGGTTTTGAATTCCACAAAAGGTGCTATTTCATTGATGTTTACAGCAACAGCTGCTGGCCAAGTTTTACCTACTTATGTAGTGTACAAAGCTGAATGTCTTTATTCTGAATGGATTTCTGGAGGCCCTCGAGATACGCGCTATAATCGAACAACGTCAGGATGGTTCGATTCCGCCACTTTTGAAGAATATTTTAAGACAGTTGTCGTACCATGGGCAGACAGTTTACCTGGAAAAAAGGTGGTTATATGTGACAATCTATCCAGTCATCTCAACGTCACCGTTATTAAGCTTTGCGAGGAACACAATATATCTTTCGTATTTATACCTACGAACTCCACACATCTTACACAGCCTCTTGATGTAGCTTTTTTTGCTCCCCTAAAAAAGGCTTGGCGAAAAGTCCTACTTGAATACAAAATGGAAAATCCTAATCAAACTGCTTTGAATAAAAATCATTTTCCAAAAATGTTGACAAATTTGATTAATAGTATAAAACTGAAAGAGGCCAAAATTATCCAAAGTGGGTTCAAAGCCGCCGGAATATTTCCATTAAACCCACGTCAAGTTCTTCAGAAAATTCCTGAGTTTGCTGACAATATTGGAAATTATAGTATAGATTCTACATTACTGGATTATTTAAAAAATGTGCGACAACCGAAGCCAGTCTCTGTAAGTCGTAATAAAAAAGTGACCATGGAACCTGGAAAATCATTAACGATTGATGATTTCTATCAAATTCTAAGAGAGAAAGAAGCAGCTGTTGCAAAAAAGAAATCACAGAAAAAAAAGAATACGGGAGTGAAAAAAAACAAAAGAAAAAGAATGACAATGAACAAGAGTTGTCGCAACTCATTGACGCTAACGAATTCATACCAAGTGATGGTGCAAGTGATGGTAAAATGGTAAATAGTATTGATCATAACAACTGTTCTGATATTTTTCCAGAAGAAAACTATTTAGTCGATCACTTTTTTGGGCAAGATGTCGTAACCCAACTTCTCGACTTTAAAGACATTACCGAGCATCACAACACAGAAGTTATAAACAAAGAGTTAAAAAAGAACTACAAAGAAATCGGTGTTTACCTGTCAGACGATGAAACCATGAGTATTATAAAACCAGACCAAAATAATGAAATGAGTTTTTTGGACGAAGTTACAGGAGAAATTGTAAAATCATCTTTTCAAGGAAGACCAACAGCTCCACCAAGTTTGGCTCCACCAAGTTTGTCTGTCCTTTGTACGAAAAATATCAACAATCTTTTGGGCTCCGCCATACAAGAAATTTTTGATCAGTCATCAAATGTATGCATATTAAGTAAATTTTCTAAGAAAAAAGACGTTCAAAACATGTCATTTAAGGCAAATACTGAAAATGATGTACCGTCATGTTTAAAACCAGGTACAATATCGGATAGCCAAAAGTCTGAAAACTGTCTGACAAAAAAAATAATAATCTCTAATGAAAAGGTAAATGCTTACAACAAGATAACATGTCCCGAAAAAGTAAACAAAATTAAAAACCTTCTAAGCGGAGTAGACATTATAAGACATTCAGCTCTGCAGATGAAATTAGCTCCTATGAAAAAACGAAAAGGAGTAAAACATGAAGTTAATATTTATGAAAAAAATACTAATGATGAACCGAGTACATTAATTGACGCAACAAGAAAACGTAAACAAAATGATTTTAAAAATTCAGAGAGTCAAAGAGTTCAGAAGAAAGTGAAAAAATGCAATTTTTTTACAAAAGATGGTACTGCAAGTAAAGAAAGACCAGAAGTAAGCAATAAGGTAATCAAGCGTGAAGAAAAGGCAAAATCAAAGAAGAGGGCTGTAAAAAAGAAAAGAAACGTTAAAATAGAAACAAGCTCCGAAATTTCAGATACTATGAGCATAGCAAACACAGAAGATTCATTTGATGGAACATTTGATGAATATCTCACGGCTTTTTGTGAAGAACAAAACGGGAAAGAAAATATGGATCCAGAATCAGATGTTGTTGTACCATTTGGGTGCAACGACATTCTATACTGCGCAGATAATAACTACCATAAAGATGATTGGATTGTTGCCAAGTTTGCAAAGAAGAAGAGTCTGAAACACTATGTAGGACGCATTTTAAGAGTGAGTAACAATATTCCTACAGTCAAATTTTTAAGGAAAGTTAAAAATTCAAAAAAATCAAAAGTATTAGTTTTTACTTACCCAGACATAGATGATGTATGCGAAATGAACCACCCTGATGATATACTTCTGATTTTACCTAAACCAAATATTTCTCGGCGCGGACAAATAATTTTTAACATAAATTTATGTGATTACAACATTCAATAAATCACATAAGTACATATAATTTACGACTGTTTATAACCAATGACTTGCTTGCTTGTTTATAACCAATGACATAGATGTCCTTGTTGATTAAGCCTACGAATTTAAAAGTTAAATTGTTGTATTTTTTATTGTAATTTTTTGGCGTATTGTATATTTGAATTTAAAATATTTTTGGAATATTTTGAACAAGTACCTAGGTACTTGTACATAGCCTAATAGTGTTATGCTGATATCCAAATATTTTACGTTTTTACTGTAGGAAACAATAGCAATATTTTAATAGATAGGTCCAACTAAGCAACACATTGGGCTTTTCAAAAATGTTCGTTTTGAGTTTTTGATTTAGACATTATATTATTTTGTTTTTTCTTAAAACCGTTATTTCAATGTTAGGTAGCTTAAAAATAGCAAAAATTAGGTAGCTTTTGAATTGCCTGTTTTGGAAAGTATTGTTTAGACGTTAAAATAACTTCAGATGATTTATTGCTACTTTGTTAAGTTTATATGTAAATCCGTTTATTAATTATTAAAATAAGTATCTCTAAAAAAGTGATCTCTAATTATCCAAAGGTTAAGAAGTTGGAAAACATGTATTATTATTTTTTTCATTCATAATTATAATTAATAGTGATCTCCAGCTGTATAAGCGCCGCTTAGATTTGTTTATAAGTTTTGTTTCTTTCGGTGCCAATAGATGACGCTGGGAGTCCTTTATTGTTTAATTAAAATATAAAAAGGCTCCCTGAGACATCCATTGACGCAAAACAAATTAAAACTTGTTAAGAAACCGGAGCAGCGCTCTTGGACACTAAATATCCATCGGATATTTAATTTGGAAACTTTTGTTTTTGATTCAGGTATTGTATTAATTTTGTGTTTTCTTAAAACCGTAATTTCAAAGTTTAATTTGGTATCTTTTGAATTGCCTGTTTTGGAAAGTATTTTTCAAACGTTAAAACAACTTCAGATGATTTATTGCTACATTGTTAAGTTTGTATGTAAATCCGTTTAATGATTATTAAAATAAGTATCTCTAAAAATGTGATCTCTAATTATCCAAAGGTTAAGAAGTTGGAAAACGAGTATTATTGTTTATTCATAATTATAATTAATAGTAATCTCCAGCAGTGTAAGCGCCGCTTAGGTTTGTTAATTACTAATAAAAATAATTCGTACGAATAAAACATACCTGATTTTTATTTCGCAGCAACCCTAGCACGTCTTTTGTATAAGCTTTGGAAGGTATTCCAACATTGCCCACCTCAATATATAAATTAAAAAAAAATATTTTTGTCTGATTTCAAGATGGTTTACATCTTTGCACCATTATTCGTTACATATTTTATTTTCAAAGCAATAGTGCTTAATGTTGCTGAGATTTTGAGGGTGGGCAAAGTTGTAAGGAATGGCAGATAAAGTTGCCCACCTCTTTAACCGTATATTTTGATGCTTTAAATCTAAGATAAACTTATTTAAGTTTTAAAGAATTATTACTTTAAATTAGCCTTAAATAACTGTATACTCAATTTTAAAATCAAGCCTATAGTTTTTGAGTTATTTTAAAAATAAGCAAAAAAGCGGGCAAAGTTGTAAGGCTTGACGGTACGTATTTAGATAGATAAACTCTATATTGCTTCACTAAAAAAAATTAAAAAAAGAGAAACAAAACAGATCAACGTGCGCAAGGGCGGGGTCTTATCACTAAAAGTGATCTCCTCCAGACAACCTAATTACCCAATTAAATTAAATTGGTTTAAAATTTGGACCATGCTTGCGTAAAAACAGATAGACACACTTTGGTATTCATAATATTGGCACAAGAAGTGTTTAGCCGTAGTCCATCACGCTGGCCAAGTGCGGATTGGCATACTTCACACATCTTCGAGAACAATGTAAATGTGTATGAATGTGCATTCATGTTTACTCACGATGTAAATTCCTTCACCGTTGTAGCAAGATATTTTTTTTTAAACGCACATATAACTGCAAAACGTTGGAAGTGTGTGCCCGGAAATTGAACCCACGAGTCCCCCGACCACCAAAGTGGGAAGCCGGGCGTCTTAACGCCTACCGTTGCAGCAAATGTTTTTTTTAAACGCACATAACTCCAAAACGTTGGAGGTGGAGTAACAGGGGACGTGGATATTATACAACTTTTGGAAGATCCCCCGTGATTACTAAATAGAGGATCTTCCAAAAGTTGTGTAATATCCACGTCCCCTGTCACTCTTGTATTTGAAAACCATAAAATATTAAACTATCGATAGAACTGAAAAAGTGCGTCGAATTTTGTTGACGTCACAATCCAGTATTTCATAACACATCCCTTACTAAACCCGCGGTTTGACGGTAAAAGTTGCTGATTTGACTAGTACCTACTGTTGTCAAATACCCAATTTAGTATGGGTTCTGAATTCTGTGATACAAACTAATGCTCCAAGGCGCTCTCAGAGCACGTTTCACTCTGTCACTGGAGCATCCTCAGTGTTCTACATTACACAAACGAACAAATGCAGCACAGTATCCTGTTCACAATTTCCTTTGTGACAAAAGGTCGACTTAGTTAATGTAATTTATTTACTAAACATTTCATGAAAATCATAGAACTTGTAACTTTATTAATCTGAAAGATGACGTTGATGATATAACAAATGATGTATGATATAAATTCAAAAGATATGAAAAAAAAAGTTAAAGCGGTACTAAGCAAATTGGCGACTCGGAAAACGCGAAACTTTAAAATTAAGGAAATATAAGGCAAAAATATAAGTTTTACTCTTTACATAATAAATTAATGATAAAGGTAGTGTAATAGTCGCCGCGTAAGTTGAACTATGCGCGGAAACATATTTCGGGAGTCAAACGAAGTGCGGTATGAGGCACCGCGAGGAGCCGCGCGTTACCAAAGCTCTCACGCCTTCGCACTCCGCCCCTCGTTCCCCGCGCATGCTTCGCTCGGTCCTGTAGTACAATGTACCTGCGCAGATAACCGCCATTTTGGGTCAACTTACGGGACGCGATTTATACCTATTCCACGTATAAGTTCTCATTCTTTGTTTGACACGGCCCGTCTATGTTAATTGAAGTCGTTGACTACAAGGTACAGAGTACAGGTACCCTTCCCCCCTAGTTCTTCCTGTCCACGAATACACACAGTGCAGCACGGGTGGGAGTTGGGACTCGCCTATTAGCGATAAGAAATACTTAAAATAGGAGTTGATCAAATGAACACGTCTATCCAACTCCCACGAACAGACGGAATATGTAACTCCCACATACCCATTTTCATACCAGCGTGAAGCCTTGGAGAATCGATGTTTATAATTTACGACAAAAATACTTTTACTGCCAGCCAATCAATAGCTCCGTGTATCCCACAAAAAGGCTTGCATTTCACGCTTTATGATAGCAATAGCGTTAACCCTATGAGAATGTTATATAAAATTCTTGTACGGCGAAATTGCCAGTTCACGTAAATTTTTTACTACACAGAGAGCCTTGAAAATGGGGCACTTAATAAAAATTCACGACGGCGACAGACAATTGGCGTTTCGTATTGTTTTGATCGCTTTTTGTTTTTACGTGTCTGAATAAACCATGTCCTCGTGGAAAATGTACATGGAGCCCACAATCGGTGATGGTTTTATTGACACTGGTTAATTTCTTATTTTAATAGCAATTGAGATTACTTTTTTCTTTTAAGTGTTGCTTTGATGGTTAATAAAACACTGAGACGATATGGCAAGTATTGTTTCAAAAGCAGTAAAAAAAGTTTTATAATTAAAGTTTTGAAAATTCAGATGCTTATTTAATTAACAGCTTGTCTTATGCATTCCCTTATCCATTAAAATCAAAACATAGGCATCTTCTAGCCAAGTGCGCTCCGCCTTAGGCTGCATCACTACTTGCCAGCAAGTCTGTTTGAAGCCAAGTCCTAATCTATAAATTAATGAAAAAAATGTAAATTGGGCAGAATTTCGGTCGCCTTGACCGAAATTCAGTCGGAAGAACATTTTCAGCCCCGAAATTGCATTACGCAATCAAAAAAACCGGTCTATTATTATTTGGGCTCAAAGTCACCAGATGTTTCACAAGGATTAAAACAAAGTATTTTCAATGAAGTACCTACCAGACAAAGTCATACAAAATACTCCGACACATGGAATGATGAAATTTCGCTGAATTTTCCAAAAGAATCCGCTGAAGCTAAAAGCTAGATAGATAAAGCACACTTGTGCCTGAGTCTGGAGCCTGAATTTTTAGGAGGCTATTACGCTCCCGTATTTTACAATTTTACTGCTTATCTAGACTTTAGTGCGTTATTTTATATTATACGTAGGTATCTAAATTTCAAGGCCGAAAGGGTCAAATATTTAGTAAAGCTTCGGAACTTAATGAAGCAGTTATGAATTTTTTATTAAAGTAGGGAGCCTATTTTTTATTATTATTAACTAGATGATGCCCGCGATTTCGTCTGTGTGGATTAAGTTTTTTTCAATTCCCGCGGGAACTCCCTAGTTTTCCGGGATAAAAAGTACCCAATATTCTTTCTCGAGATACGACCTATCCCTGTACCAAATTTCATCAAAATCGGTTGAACATGTGGGCCGTGAAAGCGTAGCAGACAGACAGACATACCGACAGACAGACAGACAGGCACACTTTCGCATTTATAATATTAGTATAGATGGAAATCATAATACTGTTAAAAAACACTGAAATCATATTCTGTGGATTATTATTGTTATGTTATACCTGGCTAGTAATTGGTTAATCCGTACTATGACAGCGTGGTGTTTCTAAGCTCCATAGACACAAGTACCTGCTAACTACGAATACGTGCATACTAATGTGAAAGTATGTCTATCTGCTACGTTTTCACGGCCCATCTGTGCTTATAGGTTTTTGGAATATCCCGTTAGAACCCGGGACCTCTTACAAAAAGACCATAGCGCTCACCACCGCGCCTGGGAGGTCGTCAAATGGTCGTCTTTCCAGGATAAAAAGACTTTCGTCTTGCCTGACCCAGGGTTGCAAACTACTCCAATCTCTCTAATTCTGCCCAAATTTACCATCGGTCTCATATCTTTATGTCTGTACTAAATGTCTGTATCAAATGGGCTATAAAAAAGTAACGGACAGACAAACAGACAGAGAGAAAGACACTCAGATACTCTTAATATTAATAAAATGGATTTTGAGATATTAATCAACTATGAGATTTTGAAATATATCCCTGGTCTGAGAAGAGCCCACAACAAACTCAGCTGGGGTTTTTTTTTAATTATCACCATCACAAATACCGTAAATTACTTAATTAACTTTATAATAATTATAACAATACATATACTGCAACATAACTATCCGGAGGAATAATCTGAAGCTTTCGTATATTGTACAGCTCCCCCCGCCGGTGCACGTCACCTCCAACGCAGACGCGCGTGCCGATGCTTACCTGGCACGCCGTGGTCGTGTCGAGCTGCTGGAGCCCAGCTCAGGCCGCCGTACCAGTCAGCTTTGGATCCGGTTCGAAGGACCATGAAAAGGCCCAGGCCTGGGCCTGTACCGATATTAATAGTTTGCTTAATTCAAAACTTACAAAAGGAGTATCACGAAGTTCATTATGAACAGTTATATTGAATGCCCGAATATTCCCAGTGGCATATAATTTCGTAGACTCACGTCTCATATGCATTGAATTAAATAAAGTTGCTTTCAAATTAATTACAAACACTGAAATGGTGTCGTATTTTGTACTGATAACTATATAGGAAAGAATATAAGATGGTAAGACGAGATAAGAATGGTAACCTCATCTGGTGACAGAAGGGCTGGTTTATTTTTTGTGTTAAGGATCAGCCTGGCTGTCTAGAGCGGAAATGCAGCCAGAATTATTGGCACCATTCCACGTGGGCATGATATATATTAATTAGATAGACAATATTAAGATTTACTGTAAGGATTCAATAAAAAAATTATAGCAGCTATAGTATGACAAATTTAATCTATCTACCCACCTATTACGATTCAAGATACACAGCAAAAAATGCCAAAAAACACGTTTATTGCATGGGTCTCCCTTTATTGAAGTAAAACTTCTTTAGAATAGTTGTTATTTGAAAATTAAACGAAACGAAAAAATTAAACAAAAAAACGACCCCAAAAAGAGACAAACATACCTATACCTATAGGATTTAACCTGCGAGATAATGAGATAGAATACAAGTTTATTTATCTAATTCTCTCGTAGGCTACTTTTCTGAAGTTTCACTTCTGCCGTGTGTGAAATTCACACACACACTTTGGGTAAGCTCATAAACTCAAACTAATGGTTAAGATTTTAGCTTCTTATTCGGGATTCGAATATACCGAACAAAGAAGTAGGAACTCTAACCTTTCGGAGTACCTAATTTAAATACCTATATTACTTGCTTTTGCAGCAAAGGAAATAGTGAGAACTCCAAACCTATCCGCTCTTTGCCAGCTTCGCCCTAAAAGGATACTCGTGATCAGTTTAAGTTGGTTGAGATGATGATGGTTTAAGTATATAATAGGAGTTAAGACTTTTTGAATGCTTTCTATAGGTATCAGCTCTATTATTCAGGTACTTAAGTAAATCTCTTAGCCTTCCTTTTACATTGAAATCCCGAAACAAATTTACAGCTTCGTTAAGAAATATAAGGAAACCTCAAAAGCGAAATTAATTAAAACAATTTACGAACAAACTTAGTCTCGAGGTTTGGAAAATTTAATTTTTACCCCAATAATGAAGCTATTTTATGAAATAAGTGGGTAATATCCAATTTCAAACCAAATTTTCCTTAATTTATAAACAAAATATAGGTTATTTAATTTATGAGCTTATATTTTACCCAAACATTTTTAAAGGATACCAAAGTGGTGTTTTCCATTCAAGTCAAAACTTTATTGTAAGTATCTAAATGGTTTCAATTAATAAATAGATTCATATCCATACTAATCCATAGTTAATATTATAAATGCGAAAGTGTGTCTGTCTTTCTGTCTGCGACGCTTTCACGGCTCAACTACTCAACCAGTTTTGATGAATTTGGTACAGAGAGAGGTTACATCCCGGAGAAGAACAAAAGATAAATTGAAGAGTTCCCGCAGGATAAACAAAAAACTATCGACGCGGACGAAGTCCCGGGCATCATCTAGTATTAAATAAAAGCTTTATTGTTTCTTTATTGCTAGCTGTACCTACACAACACATTCATACTACGACTAAATTAAAAACTTACAATAAACAATGGGAGGCAAACTCAGCATTACTGAGCATTAATTTTCAGATCTTCATCGATGGGGAAATAAGTTGTGTTCCATCGTGCTAGTGTCTATAGCTCCAAATAAAGTGAGTTATGCAGACTTTTGTTTCGCCAGTTTTTTTGTCCCTAGTGTGCTTGCCCTTACTAATGAAAAGGTAACACACAGATAGCGTTACTTTAATATTTGTAGTAAGTAGTTTATATTATAAATGGGCCATCCATCAGCCAATATGCGTCCACTGCTGGACATAATATTATACCTTTTTGAGAGCGCGCCACCAAAAACGGTCTTCTGTCCTCCTCATCCATCCGCTTCATTCTTTAGCCAACAAGTAAATTATATTTGAAACAATATTTTCCTACTTTTTAACAAAAATAATTATGAAGAGGTAACATTAATACTTGTCAGCGAATCCCATACAGTTAATTAAATTAATTATCTCATGAATCCAAATTAGGGTAAAGGATCTGCTTTAAAGGAACTTTGTTCGAATAATTATCGAATTTATGTCAGCCGGATTCCCTCGTAGCTGACGAGGCTTAAACTAAACCTAAAGGCCGCCACACACGGTTGTATTATTTGTTCGATTGTATTGATTGTAGTATTATTAGTAAGGTAGTGTTTTGTTTGCTTTCTGCAAGCTCTAAACCGCGGTTAAACATATGTGTTGCTTCGCACATTAATTCATCGGAAGTCATGTAATAGTTGCACTATGCAAAATAGCTCCAGTCACATGTAGTGAGGCTCTGGTATTTGTCATTGGCATGGAGTCCACTGACAACAACACTAGCAGAATTCAAGTCCAGCAAGTCACTTGCAGCAACAATTTCCTCAATATAATATGCAAGTTTTAGGTGCAAAAAATTGGTATTTGTTTTTCTTTCAGACTAAAACTCCATTTCATGTTAGACATAATTAAGTTAAAACGCAGCAAATTAACATGATAACGGTACGGTAACTTCTGTAAGTATTCTTGCTAGTGCACGCTTGGATAAGGGCATTAAATTATATAAAATAATTTAAATAATGGTGCGCACACTTAAGACGATGCATAAATCGTGAGTGAAATAGAATTAACCAAATTCACTGCTAAGACTAGGTAAAAGGCAAAACATTGCTGCAGTTAAAAATCGCTGAGTGCGGATACTAAAAGTATCGTGTGTGTTTTGGCCCTAATTGGAACGGGAAACTTTTCAATATTTACTTATCTAACTAAATTGGACAGCAAAGATAGAGCATATGCATTCGAACTTCGAGAATTAAGAGAAGCGTTTTAGGGAAATGTAAGAATTAAATTCGCTACGGAATTTGAAAATTGTTAAATTGTAAGTTTTGTTTCTTTATTGTTTAGCCCGCTGGATTTGGAAACATATATATTATACCTATTACCTACTATTGCTAAAATACGATAATGCACATTTTTTGTACTAAATCTAAAATTTGAACTAGAGATGTAGTATCTTAGTCGAAAGTTATTTAGCACATGTTAACTTAATGTTATGAAAAATGTCATGATAACTTGTAGCTATGATAAATTATTCTGGTGCTATGGTACATGATATTATACCACTGAATAGGGAGTTTTTTTAATTTCCTCTAAAAGTTAACCCTTGATCGATCACACCTGGTGGTAAGTGATGGTGCAGAAGATGGCAGCCTTACCTGGTAGCGGTACGGAAGTTAGAATATTACATCCATAGTCTAACGTGGTATCGAACGCCAAATCACTAGGCGTGACGTCTTTGTCGGTAGGGTGGTATTAGCCATGTCCACACAGACCACATACAATTTAGATATTACAACCCAAATTGCCACTGAAGGGGATTGGTCTTTGGATCTGTAACTTTTAAAAGTCTAGCCCCACTACAGATGCACGGCGCGGAACGGCAAGTAGCAGCAAATATTCTTAGTATGAGTTTGTATGGAATACGGAGATGCCCTGCTACCTAGTTGTGCAATGAATACTTGCCATGCCAACCACCACCACCATCAAACCACTGGTTACCACTGATGAATAAACAAATTTTCTTTCTTTTTTTCTTTCACGCCACGCCGCGCCTCTGTAGTGGGGCTAGACCTTAGGACCACAGCGCTTACCACGGCGCCAGACAGGTCGTCTGACCAGAGAATTATAAGGACAAGGTAGCTATGTTCATGTTAATCACAGACTAAGTAACCGCTAAAAAGTTCCGAAATCCCTAATTGGATAGCTTGTCGAAGGCACTGCTCCCATCAAATCAGATGTGTTCTTTGATCTCCTCCACTCAAACGTTACCGTCAACATAAAAGAGAACACCTCGAGGACTTGGTTTAACGCTTCACTTGACAACGAATCAATATCTGAATTTCATGAACGCATTATTTATACCTATCTGGAGGAATGTGGCCTTCGAGAAAGTATCTGTGTCAAAAAAATTCTTTCCAAAAAGCTGACTTCCAGTAAAGTACAAAATAATTTTGATTTCTACCCACTATGTTGAAGTCGGGCGGGTCTGATGCGTCAACTTTGCTTATTCTTGTTATACCCGCCCGACTTCAACATAGTGGGTAGAAATCAAAATTATTTTGTACTTTACAGTGGCGTTGGAAGTCGGTTTTTTGGATTTTTTTTTATTTTTTTACGTTTTAGTGTCAGGGATTTGGAGTCAGAATTTTTTATGGGACCACCTCGAGAGCTTCCTCTAACGCCTGATAGAAAAAATTCAAATCGGTTCAGAAACCACGGAGATATGCACCGACATACATTAAAAAAAATACGCGCCGAATTGAGAACCTCCTCCTCCTTTTTTGGAAGTCGGTGAAAAAGGGTTTTTTGCAGATATGTGCAAGTATTTATTCCTTATATTAGTCAAGGTGATGCCCGCAACTTGTATTTTAGGTCCAATCATATCCTCCATATCCATACTTATACGAAAGAGTGTCTGTCTGTCTGCTACGCTTTCACGGTCCATCTTTTCAACTGATTTTGATGAAATTTGTTATAGAGGCAGGTGATATCCCAGGGAAGGACATAGGCTTTTTATTCCGGAAAATTAGGGAGTTCTCGCGGGAATTAAAATAAACTTAATCCACGCGGACGAAGTCGCGGGCATCATCTAGTCCCTAATAACTGAAACACAGTTTTAACTAATGCAGTTTTCACGGCGTATTGTTATATGTTTTTACTTGTACTAGTATCAAAATAAATAAATTTGAAAGTTTTACTGTACTGTTAAAGGGCAAAACACACAGGGAATGGGCGTGGGTCGGGCGCGGGCCGGGTCGGGTGCAGGTGTAATTCCTTGTATTTATATGGACGACATCACACATAACACGGCCGCTGGTCGGGCACGTAGCGGGTGACGCTGTGTGATGTCGTCCATATTCACAACAGCAAGGAATTCAACCCGCCGCGCACCCGACCCGGCCCGCGCCCGACCCGCGCCCATTCCCTGTGAGTTTTGCGCTTAAATGTAGATGAATAGAGGACAAGGACGGCAAGCAGTTTTCAACGTTATCACTGTAATCCGCTCGTCCTGATTTTCTAAACGACTAGTTCAAACATAATCACGTAGAACCGGTAAACAATCGCTGAACATCCAACGTGTTATAGGTACTTACCTGGTATAAGCTGTTTTACCCCATCTCATACTTACAAGGGTGGGTGTAATGTCTCGTATATAAATTGCCATTTTAACGTGTAAAAACGCGGCTTATGACCTCGGAATAAATACATAGTATACCTACTTGTTTAAACTGATAATTTTTTGTATCGAAAAATACACTTTTATTACTACTTAAAGAAAAAGTTGCATTTCGAAGTTTTATTGAGTTTTTGTTTTTAAAAAGTAATACGAGTGGTTAAAATGATTTAAAATATGTTAGGAAAAATCGTGCAAATGTCAAAAATAAATTAATTCTTACTCATTATTAAAATGAGGTCTTCCAAAAGACCTAAAATTCACATCCTTGCTTAGTTTTAAGTTTGTTGACCATTTTAAACTATAGATTAGAGAAAAAAAGTACGTTGAAATTGATGACGTCACAACTATGTATTACATACAAATTTTTAAAATGCGTTTTTAATTTTGAGTTGCTTATTTGATTGAGTTGTCATCATCCCTGTAGTACGAAACACAATTTATAGTTATACACTTAGTGTGCGAATTGTGTTTAGTTTCGTTTTACTGAGGCTTCATGTGTAGGTACGAAGCCGGCATAGAGGTGCGACAAATTGCAGAAACCTTATCATAGTAAAAAGCGTAAGCTTCGTGTTTGCTCGGCGCTTTAGACGCTTGGTTATTTTCAGGTAGTTTTCTCTCGTATCTCGATTTCATTGATCGTTATCGATAACAACGTCTATACGCCATGCACCAGTGTCTCTTAGTCGTATCGGTGAGGACGAGGAGCTACTTATAGTTTTTTTTTTTCGAGTAAAGAAAAAACAATTATGTACAGCCCCCCGATTGTCTAAAAGTTGCCGATCATAGCCATTCTCATCCGTTTAGGGTATCGTACATACCTAAAAGTATGAGAATGGATACACGAAATTGAGCTCTAATTCAATGCTGTTATGGTTTATTTTACTTTGACGCCGAACTTTGACGATGTGACCGGCAATTCTTACACAATCGCACCTTATGTTATGATCTTGCTTACAACGACCTCAATTTACATAGACGGGTCCTGTCAAACAAAGAATGTGGACCTATTTTACTAACGCCATCTAGTCTGAAAAGCAGGACATCGCTATGGCGGGGACAACGACACGCATAACAGGTGAGGGGCATGCCCTGCACGTCGGACGCCCAACTTTTTTCTATGAAAGGACCCATCTAGTACCTAAATATATATATTATGATGCTTGGTTATGATCTATGCAGTAAGGTAGATAGATAGATAGATATATAGATAGATAGATAGATATATAGATAGAGGGATAGATATATAGAGAGAGAGATAGATAGATAGATAGATAGATAGATAGATAGATAGATAGATAGATAGATAGATAGATAGATAGATAGATGGATAGATAGATAGATAGAAGATAGATAGATAGATAGAAGATAGAAAGATAGATAGAAGATAGATAGATAGATAGAAGATAGAAAGATAGATAGAAGATAGATAGATAGATATTATTATTTGAAATTTCTTTGCTAGCACGATTAAAGTTTAAATTTATACTCGTTTGGTGTAAACCACCTTAATCGCTAAACACCACCGGTACTGCAGCCTATAAATTCCGAGATAATGCTCATTAAATACGTTTACGCGTTATGAAGACTTGCACTGGTTTAATGTAATCCCGGATTGTAATCTGGAAACTTAATTAACTGGTACAAAGGAAGTATGCAATACAGTTTTATGTAGAAGAAAATGTTTAAACGCAGAATTAAAAGAACAGTTTTACTTAGTATGAACATTTTCTTTGATCATATTCATTTTATGAAGTTATAGTTTCGAATGTAAATAATTTTACTGAAATCCTTTGAATCACTAGGAATTTTAGCTTCATACTTTAGTTACTCATTCGAACGGGAGCCTTTGACTGCGACTGGTTTCAAGTGTTTTATGTAAGTTCTCCATGTTTTACGCCATATTGTATTCTGAGAGCGTGCCATTTTAAATAATAAGTATTTACTAGCGAAATATAGTCAAATAAGATGGGCAACGCTTAACAATGTTTGGTACCCCATAAGATTCATTTGCGCTAGGGCAGAAAGTGCAATATTGAGGCATGCCATAGGGTCGCACGGTAGCTCCGTAAAATTGTCGGCAGACTGACTGACTGACTTACACAATCACACCACCAGTACCTAAACATCACTGTATTTTCTCGCCATAAAATATTACCGCATGCTGTTTAAGACTGCAAAATTAATATTACCATTTGTAGCATGCCGCATTGTCGCATATGTGGTTCCTCCGTCGTAAAATAGTCGTAGTTATGATTCCACGTTGAGCCATTGAAGTTTTCAATGAAAACTGTAATAATTATAGTAACTCAAAAAACTTCTTTCATCACCAGCTTATAATTATAGTCTAATAAATATACCATAATGTTGTTCTAGAACTATTAACCCAAGTCAGTAACATAATGTCAAGTCTGAATTAATTCAAGAGCACGCCATACAAGCATCAAGCGTCCCTTCACCACTTTCTAAGTAATTAGCATAATTGAAGTGAATTATGCTAATTACTTAGAATTAATTAAGTAATTATTTCTTTTCCGGACGAACTTAAAATCGCCGTTGTGAAACCCCTGTTCAAAAAAGGTAATAAAACTGAACTAAGCAACTATAGACCCATAGCTATTTTATCTGTTTTTTCAAAAATTTTAGAGCGTGTTATCTATACCAGATTATATGATTTCCTGGAAAAATATAATATATTTACGCCAGAACAACATGGTTTTAGACACAAAAGATCGACTCAATTAGCTACTTTTAAACTTCTACAACATTTGCTAGAATGTATAAATAAGAAACAGCATGTGGCAGCTGTATTCATGGATATGACCAAAGCGTTCGATCATGTAGACCACCATTATCTCCTTTTAAAACTTCATAATTATGGAATCCGTGGAACCGCATACACTTTAATACAATCTTACCTGAATAATAGATCTCAGCTTTGCGAAATAAATAGATATTGTGCACAAACTAAAACGGAAGAAACTTACAGATCCTCGAATAGTCAAATAAAGCTTGGAATACCCCAAGGAAGCATACTTGGCCCACTATTGTTCCTGGTCTACATAAATGACTTGCCGAAACAAACCTCACACCCATCCATTCTTTTCGCAGACGATTGTACAATAATAGTAAAATGTAATGAAAATAATGATATTAACTTCCAACTAAATATAAATAATACATTAATAGACATCAGGAAGTGGTTACTTAACAATAATTTAAATCTAAATATATCAAAAACAAAAATTATGTTATTTCATCAACCCCAATCAAAACCACCAAAACTAGTTATAAAAATGGACAATGCTAAGATTGATATTGTTAACAATGCTAAATTTTTGGGAATAAAATTAGATAGTAACTGCAATTGGAAACTTTATATATCGGAAATATGCTCTAAAATAAATAGTTTTATTTACCCACTCAGAAAACTATCTAAAAATACAAGCAGAGAAGCGGCTATTACTGCCTACTACGGGTATGTGTATTCTACAATAAAATATGCGATTATGTTCTGGGGAAATTCTACAAATTCTGATAATGTGTTCAAAATGCAAAAAAGATGTATAAGAGCAATAATAGGGCTTAAGCCTTGGGAAAGTTGCAAACCATTTTTCAAACTTCTATGTGTATTACCGTTACCTTGTGTGTATATATTAGAATGTGTAACTTTTGTCAAAAAACATGAATATATATTTAGTAAACATACTATCACGAAAAATCTCAGAAACATACAATATAAGTTAACCCTCCCTGCCCCAAAATGCGCATTATATAAAAATAATATATGTTATATGTCTATTTATATGTATAATAAGCTACCGGAAAATATAAGAAAGTTAAATTACGCCAAATTCAAAAAAACTATTGTAAAAATACTTAAACAGAAAAATTATTACGGTGTTAGGGAATATATAAATGATAAAAATTTTAAACTTATTAAATAACTATTTCCAATTGGTCCTTATATTTATAGTAAAGATTTTTGCACGTTTTAATTTGATTAACTACAATAACCAGCAACAATGTATTATTATGCTGGGTTATTAACTTGTTTATAGTTAAGTTTTGTACAGATTAATTTCAATAACCAGCAGTTAAATGTGTTATTATGTTGGGATATTACTTAATTTGTTTTAAGTTTAAGACCAAATTTGTACGCCTAGTTATGTAAGGCATGAAATAGTGTTTCTAGAATTTTATAATGTACCAACTTACTTTTACCTATTTCAACAAATAAAGAAATTTTGAATTTTGAATTTGAATTTTGAATTTTGAAGAATAATAAATTCAAGAGTTTTCAATGTCTACGTTAGAAACTTAATGAAGAAAAGGTTTTTAAGTAAGTATTTTTTTTATAACACTTTTTGAACGTTATAATAATATTAATTATTCAAGGTCTGTCTGGGTATTATAGTGTTTATTTATTATTATTCAGTGAAGTTCTCCCGTCTCTATCATATTTTAGATTTCGATGTATTCATGATTTAAGTACTGATATAATATTCATTAAATTCGTTTCTAGATCAGAAAAGTTTGGCACGAAGCCTTAAGCTACGGTACCTAAGCTTACGCTTAACTTTTAGACTAACTTTTTAACCAACTCAACTCAATGAATAAATGAAACTTAAGAGATTGTCTAGCCAAGAAAAAATGTAATAAAGTGTATCAAATTCAATACTTGCGTCTTTTTGTGGCTTTTCTTATTATTGTTCGGACTATTGGCACCAAAACATTAACGAGTATTCTTCAAATTAGAATAGCAAAACTGCCAAGGAGGCACTTTGCCAATTGACTGCAGATTGTGCAAAAAAGCCTATTTTTTCGTGTCATCTTAATTTTAGTTCTCGAGTATAATTACATTGTACCTATTCTGTGGTATAATTATTTTTTATCACACTTTTATAGTGTGACACTGAAACATATCGCCAGACTAGCAATATGTTTTAAGTTTTTTACCCACAACGGAACGGAGATGGTATAATAATATGTGTTTGCCCTGAGAGATTGTGTGTTTCCATTCTTCAGGAAATCTATTGGACCGATTATAATGCGGTTTTTTTTCAATAGATAAATAAATAAAGATTGTTTTTTATAACTTTTAAAGTGCTTTTCAATCATCGAGTGAATCTACCGCTAAATAATATGTATAGCTTACGAGAAGGTTCGTAGATCTATGTTTTACAGCCACAGTCCACCAAGGGCGCAATTGTGATGACCATTTTTCTAAAAAAATCTGTAACCTTTAGATGAATCCATACATAACTATAAGATAACTTTGCTTGCATAAATTATTAGTGCGCAAGTAATAACGTTTGTATATTGCTAAAATTTTAAGCTATATTTTGTCCATTTCAAGTCGTATGATATTCATGAGGTATCTACCATTTTACCAATATTCAATTTCACAGATACACGGATTCGTAGCCAGTGTGTGATGGAGTGAAGAGTAAAAATTTTCGTATTTCTGAATTCAAAAGTCCGTTCTTCTTACAATATGTTCTTGGAATGCGTCGTTTAATTCTCCAAGACTGAATTTATCTTCTATCTCCGTCGTCCAATTTAGTCAAGTAAATATTGATAAAGTTCTACGATTCTGTGAGATATAGGTTACTGGTCTTAGTTTCAGTTTTCCTGCGAGGGATCCAGATGAACATAAATTCAATAATTATTCGAACAAACTTCGTTTTCAGTGTTCTTCATTAAATAAGGATTTATGTGAACGATATAATCCCATTTTTTTTTTAACAATGAGGGTTAACTTAATTTTAGGATACCAGTGGATTTACTTGGAGTGGCTTGCAAAAGGGGTATTTTTAGTTTAACGTGAATATTTTATATTGTTATTAAAATTAGTTTTTAAGGATTATTAGTTAAATATTATACTTAGTCAAATCATCAAATATATATGTATATATATATATATAAATATTATAAATGCGAAAGTTTGGATGGATGTCTGGATGGATGTATGGATGTATGGATGTATGGATGTTTGTTACTCAATCACGCGCCAACGGCTGAACGGATTTGGCTGAAATTTGGCACAGGGATAGATTATAGTCTGGAATAGCACATAGGCTACTTTTTATCCCGGAAAATTAAGGAGTTCCCGCGGGAACCAAAATACCTCAAATGGATGTTTGTTACTCAATCACGCCAGAACGGCTGAACGGATCTGGATGAAATTTGGCACAGAGATAGATTATAGTCTGGAATAGCACATAGGCTACTTTTCATCCCGGAAAATTGAAGAGTTCCCGCGGGAATCAAACAAATGTATCTGTTCAACTGATTTTGATAAAATTTGGTACAGGGATAGGTTGTATCCCGGGGAAGGACGTAGGCTACTTTTTATCCCGGAAAATTAAGGAGTTCCCGCGGGAACCAAAAAACCTCAAACCACGCGAACGTAGTCGCGGGCATCAGCTAGTCAAATCATACTTTGCTTAGATTAATCATAGATAAGATTGTTATATTACCAATATTAATCTCCCAGTTACTAAAATATTTTTTACATTTTTTATTAATTATCATTTGAAGTAGGTACTTTACAAAAATTACGATCTGAATTTATATTAATTTATCTAAAGAATGTTGTCAAGGATCGGTTCATTGACCTATCATAATCAAACACTGCTTTTGTGTTCTTGGGATTATACACTTATAGCACTTCACTCTTACAATACCTACTACTTTCAAGAGGTGTACTTGTAAGTTATCCAGGTGAGTACCTACCTACTAGATTTTACTACAAAACCATGAACCATGGTTTACTTACTTTCATAATAATACATAATCCATATCTTATTCTAAATGCGAAAGTCTGTTTGTCTATTCTATCTTTTCAACCGATTTTGACGAAATTTTGTATAGAGATTGGTTGCATACCGAGGAAGGACATAGGTTTTTTTATACCGGAAAATTAAAGATTCCCACGGGAATCAAAAAACTTTACACACGTGGACAAAGTCGCGGGCATCAACCAGTATTTTAAGTATTGTATTGTAAGTAGTACCAGGCTTCCATAGCAATGACAGAGTTACAAAGGTATCAGGTGGTTTCAGGTTACTTGAAAGGTACAAAATTGCCAGGTGCCACGTGTCTGCCCATTAATAGGGTAATTCAGCCGTTCCACCGTCATTACCCTCTCGTGTTTGCGGAAGAGGCAGCCATAAGAGCCTTTAGCACGTTTAATGGTAGATTTAAGGGGATTTTTTTACCTTCTTAACGCTATTGTGCTCGTATTCGTTGTCAAAGAGTTAGTGAGATTTAGTTCGATCGTTTCAATTTATGAAGTCTCGTTACACGCTGTTAAAGCAAAATGCTGTGTATAATGTATCTAAGTATCTGGAGACTACAATGATATTTTAAGCAAAAAGCTTAGGTACCTTTGGTCGGAAGAAGTGATTTAGATGACAAATGATTTATTTATTTCACCTGAGACAACTTGTGTTACCTATGAGAAGTCAAAATTTACAACCGGTTCGGAAAGTAGATTCTACTGAGAAGAGCCAGCAAGAAACTCAGCAGTTGCTCTTTTCATAAAAAGGAAAAATGTTACAAAATGTAAAAAAAAAATACAATTGATACGTTACATCTGATTGGATGCGAAGCCGGTTGCTTCCATGCAACTTCGTCATTGGTAATTTATGTATAGGTACTCTCGTATTTTTAAGTAGGCATAGAGTAAGTCGTATGCTTCTAGAATAGAGCGTCAAACTAATTAGTGATAAAAAAATGTTCCGGAATTTTAACTTCAAGTATCTACTGCAGAGGTAGTCTTCTAACTCGTTCGAACTAAATGTTTGAAATAACACTTCTAAATGGCTACTAATCTTTCTAAAAGCTTTTCAAAGCTATGCATAAATTTTCCAACCACATCTTAGAAGAAGTCTTGGTTCGTCGTCGTCGTCGTCGTCAACCGATGGACGTCCACTGCTGGACATAGGTCTCTTGTAGGGTCCTCCTCAAGCCACGGTCTTGCGCCGCCTGGATCCAGCGACTCCCTGCGACTCTCTTGATGTCGTCTGTCCACCGCGTGGGGGGTGTGGGCAGAGTTTCTCAACAGGTGGGCCTAAAAACGAATATGAGCAAGACGAAAGTTATGTCTAACGCTCATGTTCCGCTCCACCCAGTGATCGTTGAGAGCTCTGCACTCGAGATTGTAGACAAGTACGTGTACCTGGGGCACACAGTGCAGCTGGGTAGGTCCAATTTAGAAAAGGAGGTCAACCGCCGAATCCAACTCGGCTGGGCTGCGTTCGGGAAGCTTCGAGATGTCTTCTCGTCCAAAATACCTCAGTGTCTGAAGAGAGTCTTCGAAAAGTGCGTGTTGCCAGTGATGACTTACGGATCCGAGACATGGTCGCTGACTATGGGCCTGATAAGAAGGCTCAGAGTCACTCAGCGGGCGATGGAGAGGGCTATGCTGGGAGTGTCCCTACGTGATCAAATCAGAAATGAAGAGATCCGTAGGAGAACCAGAGTCACCGATATAGCCCGAAGAGTTGCGAAGCTGAAGTGGCAATGGGCGGGGCACATAGTTCGGTCTTGGTTCAGTGTAAATTAATTAACAGACAAGAATCACACAAAGAAGCTGATTGAAGGTATTGTCGGGAGCGTTTGGTGTATGCTCCCGAGGCAATAGGAAGATCTTCCTCCGAGCCGGTGTCATGCTCAGGGATCCCAGCTGGTCCAACTGTTGTAGGTTGAAAGTATCATATATAGTACAATTCCGAAAGAACTTCGTTATCGTGATTCAGGTGGCGGCACGTGATTGGCTAACGTGTCCGCGTCATGTTTGCGTCATCATGCAGGTGATTGGCTAGCGTATGCGCGTCATGTTTGCGTCATCATGCATGCAGGTATGTGTGCACCTACATTACTCCCCCTCTTTCTGAAAATCGTTGAGCATCCATAGGAGCGGCGTCTGAGCATTCAATGTAGCGGCGCCCGTGTAACCATTCATGCGTAGCATCCAGAGTAGGTGGCTTCGTGGCAGGCTCGTACTATTCTGATGCTGAGTATGTCACCCCAATATTGCTGCGTTACTTGCTGACCCGCTGTATCGTCTGATGCTGTGCTGTCGACCCGCGGTCTGTGCTGATGCTGTGCTGACGACTTACAAATGTTTACTTCTTCTTGAATTTGAATTTGACTGTTGACTGTTGACTCCATCCATGATTTTGACTTGTTAGTGTGTTGCTTGTCGGTGGTCACCAATGTCGGGAGCGTTTGGTGTATGCTCCCGAGGCAATAGGAAGATCTTCCTCCGAGCCGGTGTCATGCTCGGGGATCCCAGCTGGGCCAACTGTTGTAAGTTGAAAGTATCATATATAGTACAATTCCGAAAGAACTTCGTTATCGTGATTCAGGCGGCGGCACGTGATTGGCTAACGTGTCCGCGTCATGTTTGCGTCATCATGCAGGTGATTGGCTAGCGTATGCGCGTCATGTTTGCGTCATCATGCAGGTAGGTATGTGTGCACCTACAGTATTCAAACTCAAATTTGTTAATTCCATGTTGGTGGTCCTGTCGTGGGCTTCTTAATGCCTCGTGAACTCTATCACAGCCACCTCATCAAATCAAATAATCAAATATCAATCAAATAAATATTATAAATGTGAAAATTTGGATGGATGGATGTATGGATGTTTGTTACTCAATCACGCGCCAACGTCTGAACGGATCTGGCTCAAATTTGGCACAGATATAGTTTATCTGTCTGGAATACCACATAGGCTACTTTTTATCCCGGAAAACTAAGAAGTTCAAGCGGGAAATAAAAAACCTTAATCCACGCGGACGTAGTCGCGGGCATCAGCTAGTATTATGTAAAGTTTTCATTTTAGGTAGGTACTTAGTGTACTTACGAAATGTCTTTGGTTACAAAATCCTTGTATTTTACAAAGAAAAATCAATAGGTAATCCATTCATATCGCGATTATTTTACAGTTGGGTAACTATCGTAATTGACTAATCTCTCTCCGGTCGTGTTGTATTTTCAGTCCCATTGGTTATGATAGTAAAGGAACAGAGAGTGCACCTGTGTTGGCGCACAAAATTGTGCACTATAATATCTCCCGCGCAGATGGCTAATCTTTCTGGAGATGGCCCGGGAGGACATTATATTTATAGCAAGTTTTAAAAACAAGTATATGTCACACTTGTAATGTAATACGTCTTGTACCTAAATCGCTACAGTTTGTAAGTTATAATTTTTTTCTACGCTAAGTTTTTGTAACTTCGCTGCTCTAGTAACAGTGATAACTCTCTGATTAAATTAATCTTCACCTTTATTAAAGTAGTTTCTAAATAATTAATCAATACTTAGGATTGTTCCAATTGTCAACACTTTCCAAGTGCCAAAGTTTCACGAAACTCCGACTCCAATATAAAGTTCGTCAATATTTACGCTGTAGTGCCGCCTGATGCTCGACACTCATTGATTGGACTCGTTCGCCCGAAAAATAAAGTTGAGCGACAATATTCGTTCTCCAAACGGTAAACAATATTAGGTATTGCGAGCGCAAAGTTTCATGGAGCGTTTTGGAGCTTGTCACATTGATTATGATCAAAGTGTTCGAAAAATATTGCTGCTGTTTCCTTGTTGTAATATTTTACTATACTTTTCTACTTTTACGAAAGGTGATTCCATCGTCCTCGATTTCGTGATTTTAATCACAGGTGATGAGATGAGGCACAAGATACATTAAAACAGCAGTAATCGGTAGGTACTAAAAATGCGTGTGTCGACAGCAGTGAAATTCGACAGAATCATACTAATATTATAAATGCGAAAGTGTGTTTGTTTGTCGGTTTGTTGGTTTTTCCTTCAATCACGCCGCAACAGTCATAGAGTGACATGACTACTTTTTATCTCGGAAAATAGCTAGTAACAGAAAATTTAATATAACCAACAATCGGCACATAATTACTTTTAATTCACAGATAATAGCATGTAATTCAATGGCACTTAGCTAAACAAAGCTATACCTACTTAGACTAAATCGAAAGTATCTTCTAAATTATAAAATTGAAATATAAAAACTAAGTGTTCTTAAACTGATGTTGGCTAAAGTTGGTAAATAGACACCTTACATGTTGAAGATGGACGTATTATGCTTTTCATCTCGGAAAATCCAAACAAAAGAACTTAAATCCACGTTGAGCTAGTCACGGGCACTATCTAGTCTCAGGTAAAGTAGGTATGCGTGTGTTACCTTACCTACCTTACGCTATAAATTAATCAGAGGTTTAAGCATCGACACTGACATCTCTTGCTGCGTATCGCGGTAACATTATAATCCGCTGTGAGTCCCATTGTTACATTCAAAGAGAATATTATTACCGTTACTTGTCTTCCCTTGATGAAATGTCAATTCTTGAATGAGGAACATGATTATGCTATTACAAACTATTTGATAAATTATCTAGACACATAAAAAGCAAATTAGTAGTTAATTTTATATATAGAACACTAGCTGATGCCCGCGACTTCGTCCGCGTGGTTTAAGTTTTTTCGATTCCCGTGGGAAAATTAAGGAATTTTCCGGGACTTTGTCACTCTCCAGGTCCTCAACTATACCCATTCCAAAAATCACGTCGATCCGTTGCTCTGTTTCGGCGTGATTGGTGGACAAACCAACAAAGAAACACACTTTCGCATTTATTATATTAGGTACTAGCAGATGCCCGCGACTTCGTCCGCGTAAAATTATATAAATACAAGTTTAATTATAAGTTAAATTCCCACGGGAACTCCCTAATTTTTTGGGTTAATATAGCCTATATGACACTCACAAATAATGTGGCTTTCTATTGGTACCAGAATTTTCAAAATCTGTTCAGTAGATCCAAAGATTACCCCCTACATCGTCACAAACTCACAAACTTTACCTCTTTATAATATTTGTTTATAATATGATCACTGACGGGTATTGAATGAGTTATATAATATTTTGTTAAAGGCTTATTCAAGACGATGGAAACATTAATTTTGGGGCTGTAAGCAGCATGCGGAAGTATATATAAGAATAAGAATGTTATAGCACGTCAGTGTGGCGCCATTTCTTGCTACATTTTAAATTAATATAATATGTAGGACTATGTCATGTATGCAATGTTGCATTGTTTAAAATAAGGCTTGATATAACTTGCGGTTTACTGTGACTTCGTTTGTCACAGTAAACCGCAAGTTATATCGTTTTGAATTTAGGTTTTCTTAGGATTCCGTTGCAATTTTTCACAATCCTTTTTTAGTACACTCTAGAAAGGAAAAACCAACGAACAAGCACACTTTTGCGTTTTTATTTACTACTAGCGGATGCCCGCGACTTCGTCTGCGTGGTTTGAGGTTTTTTGGTTGCCGCGGGAACTTTTTAATTTTCCGGGATAAAAAGCCTAGCCTATATGCTATTCTGCATAAAGAGTTCCCGGAAAATTAAAGTTCCCGCGGGAACTAAAAAACCTCAATCCACGCGTACGAAGTCGCGGGCATTCGCTAGTACATCCATACATCCATCCAAACTTTCGCATTTATAATATTAGTAAGATAAGATAAACCCAATAGGAATTGGATATGCATGATAACATTCAATACCTACTTTTTGCTCTCTTTATTTTCGAGTGGTATGCCAGCTTCATTTCAGCCCGTTTGGCTGTCACAACGGATGTTCTATGGAGTCGAACTCGTCCCCAGACACTCGGAAAACAAAACGTACAGACGCAAAATTAATGCTTACTATTGTAGGATGGGATGTCACCATTCCGCTGGGATATCTCGGTTTCGGGATAATCGAGACAGCCCTGTAAAGCTACTTGTTGCTAATAAAGTATGGTATCCGTCATCAAGTAATATCTTTTAAAACTTGAATACGTTTCGATGTTTTTCTTAGATAAACTTTTAATACTATTAATAATTACTATCACTACTAATTACTATTTTCTTACTGATACCATACTAATAATATAAACTAGCTGATGCCCGCGACTTCGTCCGCGTGGTTTAAGTTTTTTGTTATTCCCGCGGGAACTCCTTAATTTACCGGGATAAAAAGTAGCCTATGTCACTCTCGAGGTCCTCAACTATAATAAATAAATAAATAAAAATAAATAAAAATAAAAAATAAAAAGCCTGTTATTTCGTGCTAAGTTACAAATGATTAAATAACTATTTTTTTTGCTAAGTAGTAACAATATGACATATTATTTTTAAATTTTTTTTTTTTTTTTAAACGATTCTGATTTGTGTTACTATGGTTCTCTAGCAAGAACCCCTCGTTGATTCGAAGGTGAAGGCCTCCTCTAGAGATTTCCAGTTTTCCCTGTTGGTTGCTATGGTCATCCATTTTGCTCCGGCCACTTGCGTTATGTCATCTGCCCATCGGGCGACTGGTCTGTCTCTTTTTCTGTAGCCTGGTGGTCCTTTCCAAGATGTAAGTCTCTGAGTCCATCTGTTGTCGGTTAGCCTAGCTATGTGGCCTGCCCACCGCCATTTTAATTTCTTACAGTAACATAGAGCGTCAGTAACTTTTGTCCTCTTGCGTATGATTTTATGAGAAATTTTTTGAATTTTTTTGACCTTAAGTAGACTGCGCTCCATGGCTCTTTGACAAGATCTTATTTTATTTTTGGATTGATGTGTAAATTTCCAGGTTTGGCTAGCGTAAGTTAATGATGGCAGGACACAGATGTCCATGACTTTTTGTTTGATTTTGATGGGCATGTCGCTTTTCATAATTTCCTTCAAGCTCCAGAATTTTTGCCATGAGTTTGAAACTCTCCTTTCTATTTCTTGCTCGTTTCTTTGTGCGTTGAAAGAAATTTGTTTCCCCAGGTATATGAACGAGTCAACGTAGTCTAGTGTTTCATCTTCTATGTATACTGGGCTTTAAGTGCTGTTTGTCATTATGTTTGTCTTACTGCGGTTTATTTCTAGGCCTACTTGTTGACTAGCGGTGTGTAGAGCATCGATCATCGAGTGCAACTCGGTTGAGGTTTCGGAGAACAAGACGATGTCGTCGGCAAAACGTAAATGGCTTAAGTATTGCTGGTTTACTTTTAAGCCTACTTTTCCCCAGTTTAGTTTTCCGATGACAGATTGCAGCACGGCGATGAAAATCGTTTGAGAGACGGGGTCTCCCTGTCTAACTCCTCTTTTGATGGGTATGGGAGGACCGGTCGTCTCGAGCTTGATTCTGCTATAACAGTTGTCGTATAGGTGCTGCAACACTTTTAGATATGTGCTATCGATATTTTGAGAGTGTAGTGATTCCCATATTGAGTGATGGTAGAGCGTGTCGAAAGCTTTTTTGTAATCTATAAATAGGAGGTAGAGCGGCTTGTTAAACTCTTGATACTTTTCGATGATCATTTCAATGGAGTGAATGTGATCCACCGTCGAAAATCCACTTCTGAAGCCCGCCTGCTCTATGGGTTGGTGTTTTTCGATATTGCTTCTTATTCTCTTTTCTAGAAGTGACGAGAATAATTTGTATATTGAAGAGAGCAAACTTATTGGTCGGTAGTTGCTTACGTTTTTTGGATCGCCCTTCTTGTACAGTAAAATTATGTCTGACTCTGACCATTGTTTTGGTGTTATGCCTGTTTGAAGTACTAGGTTAAAGAGCTGTACTAAAGGGTTTGCGAGATTGAGGTGACCTAGTTTCAGAGCTTCGTTAGTTATTTTATCGGGTCCAGGGCTTTTTAGGGTTCCGTAGCCAAATTTGGCAAAAACGGAACCCTTATAGATTCGTCATGTCTGTCTGTCTGTCTGTCTGTCTGTCTGTCCGTCCGTATGTCACAGCCACTTTTTTCCGAAACTATAAGAACTATACTGTTGAAACTTGGTAAGTAGATGTATTCTGTGAACCGCATTAAGATTTTCTTACAAAAATAGAAAAAAAACAATAAATTTTGGGGGTTCCCCATACTTAGAACTGAAACTCAAAAATTTTTTTTTCATCTAACCCATACGTGTGGGGTATCTATGGATAGGTCTTTAAAAATGATATTGAAGTTTGTACTATCATTTTTTTCTAAACTGAATAGTTTGCGCGAGAGACACTTCCAAAGTGGTAAAATGTGTGTCCCCCCCCCCCCCCTGTAACTTCTAAAATAAGAGAATGATAAAACTAAAAAAAATATATGATGTACATTACCATGCAAACTTCCACCGAAAATTGGTTTGAACGAGATCTAGTAAGTAGTTTTTTTTTAATACGTCATAAATCGTAAACCGCAATTTACCTTTCATTCAATCAACTCAAATTTTTAAAATAAAAATATTTTTAATAATTTAAAACTTAGTACAGGTTTGTACGGAACCCTCGGTGCGCGAGTCCGACTCGCACTTGGCCGGTTTTTTCGGACTTCAACTTCGCAATCCCCCTTGCGACTTCCTCTTCGTTTATGGCTTCTGCGTTTGACAGTGCTTCGTTTGGTAGAGTTAGCGTGGTGTTTTGATCTTCACACTTGTACAAGTCTTTGTAAAAGTCAGTGGCGACTTGAAGTATTTCGTTTCTATTGTAAGTTGATTTATTTGAAGCTTTCAGTCCTTCTATCCAGGTTTTGTGCGATCTTAGTTCTTTGTTGGCCCTTTTTAGGCTTCCTGACTGTAATATGTGTTTTTCTACGGTTTCCGAACGATGGGTTTTGTAGTCAGACATGATGTACTTGCTTGTAAGCTTGTATAGAGCTTTCAACTCATTTTTCATACTTCTTGTTTTTGGTTTTGTTCTTTGTAGCTCTTGTTTCTAGTTTTGGCGGATATTACAGAGGACTTGCTTTTGTCTTTCGTGGTATTGTGAGCATCTTTGAGGCTTTTTGTTATAGTGCTAACGATAATATCGTGAAGTTCTTGCGCCGTGTAGTTGTGTTGACCGTTAGTGAGATGGTTTAAACCTTTGCGAAGTGATTCATTGTATGCTTTGATTTCATTCGCATCTCTCAAGGTGCTTTTTGCGCTACTCACGTAGTTTTTCCGACTTTTTTTGTTTGATGGTTGTAATTGTAATGTTGTTCTCACCAGTCTGTGGTCGCTGGGGTATTTACACGTTGATTACCTGTATGTCTCGGGCGTTTTTATGGAGATTAGTTAGTATATAGTCTATTTCGTTTTTTACTGTAGAGTTTGGCGATCTCCATGTCCATCTCCGATTGTTTTTCTTTTTAAAGAAAGTGTTCAAAATCGCTAGTCTATTTACAAATGCGAATTGTACTAGTCTGTCGCCTCTACTATTTCTGTTGCCGTAGCCGTATTTTTTCATTATTAATTTTTCTTCTGGTTTCGGTTGACCGATCTTGGCATTAAAATCGCCCATTATTATTAAGTTTTTTTCTGAAACTTTGATTGCATTGTTTACAATAGAGTAAAAAAGTTCAATTTCAATTTCGCTTGCCGACTCCGTGGGTGCGTAGCACTGTATAATACTTATTTTTATGCTGTTGATACTTAGCTGGAGTATAGCAACTCGTTCGGAAATACCTTCAAAGGATATAATGTTCTTCTTGAGGCGTTTGTTTACAATAAACCCTACTCCGAACATGCCTGGTGTTTCTCCTATGTAGTAGAGAATGAAGGTATCGTACTCTTCTATTGATTTGCCGTGTCGTCGTACCTCGGAAAGGCCGATGACGTCGTATTTGATGTTTCTCATGGCTTCGCTTAAATCCAGAAGGCGAGAATACGAAGATAATGTTCTGACATTGTATGTTGCTATGTAGAGCATGTTTCTATCCGAATTTATGGTAGTGTTTCCGTCTGTGTATGCTTTCTCTAGAGGGTTTTGGTCTGCATCTCCCGCGGGGACCAGCCGTGTTGGGAGAGTGGAGATTGGAGGGGCGCGTCTTAGTTTTTTGGAGATTCATAGTAATCGCGACTTGTAGAGGCATGTGGTGCGGGGTTCAATTGAGACGGTCGCAGGAAGCTCGATATGTTTTGAGACTTGTTTTTTTTTGGTGCTTGTTTTGTCTGTGCTGCATTAGAGTTAGATGCTTTTCCAGTTGATTCGGCTTCTGGAGACTCTGGAAGCGATCTTTTATTGTGGTTGTTGATTTGCTTAGACGTCTGGGAGGGCTGACCTTGAAATTTTATTTGCACTATTTTGTCGTGGCGTAGTATAACTTTTTCTCCCGATAAACGCCTCCTTTTCAATTCTTCTTGGAGCTCTTTGCGTCTTTGTAGCACGGCAGGTGAGTAGTCTTCCTTGATATAGATACCTGTATTCTCTAGAGATTTTTTCTTTTTCAGAAGTTGTAGTTTTCTACTGGTTGTCGACGTTGTGACTACGACTGGTCTGGCTCTGCCATTGTTCTTTCCTAGTCTGGCTACCGTTTCAATTTCCCACCTCGGGCATGTTAAATCCATTTTCTTGTTGATAATTTCTAGAATGCAGTTCAGCAAATCCTCATAGCTAATTTCGGTTTCGGGAATACCGAAGAATACGATATTTTTTCTTCTCATTTGTTTATCTAAAAAATCTATGGTTTTTTGTTGCGCCTCTATTTTTTCCTCTAGTTGGTTTGTTTTTATTTAGATTTGATGGAATTTCTCATCGATGTTTTTATTTATGTCTCTTTTTATGTTTTCTTCCATGTCTTTCATGTCTCGCTTATTTTGTGCCAGTTCGGATTGTATATTTTTTAAAGCCTTTAGTATCTCATCCATTTTTGACTATCGAGTATATTTGGTGTTGTGCAGGTCAAAAGTGGGGAAAAAGAAACAGAAAGCGCCCTCTTTGGATGAGTAGCAGCAAGGAAGTATTAATTGGCACTTATGTCTTTCTTTAAGTAATACATCCACTCGTACACAGATGGCGCTGATTGCAGCGAAGGTGATTTCAAAGACTAACTGTTCCTTGTTTTGGAGGTTATGATTTGCAAAATCAAATATATTTTATTTGCATCGGGGCACGCACTTTCGGTGAATTCGGACTGACCTTCCGGCTGTATTGGTGATGTTATTCTGCCACTAGATTTGCTCGTTGGTCCAGATTTGAAGCGATGTCCGTTGAACACTTTTTCTGAGTTTTCTTTAAAAGTACGTAGGTTTCCGATCCACCTTCACTTGCCGTAGAATTTTTCACTTTTCTTTACAACTTGGAGTTGTTTTTAATGAGTAAGCGTTGTTGTTTTTATTTTATTTCGAAAAAGATTACAGAGCTGGATGTCAACACTGGCACAGTAGCGCCCTCAACAATACCAATGCCAAAAATCACGTCAATCCGTTTCTCCGTTGCGGCGTGATTGAAGGACAAACCAACAAACCAACAAACAAACACACTTTCGCATTTATAATATTAGTATGATTCGTAGGCTATAATTTTGCTGTAATACTTAATTGTGATTAGAACAAGAAAAATTACGCGATGAATATATTGGTTTGATACCACTATCGAGTATTACTTCAAGGATAATCCATCCTAAGATAGGATAATAGGATAGGATAGTGAAAGGGAAGGAGGTATCCCTCTGACTATTCTGCCTATGTATTTATAATCTGCAGTACCCGTCTGCTTCTACCAATCTATAATTCCGTGGTGGACCTTGGTGAACTGTGGCCGAAATCCTCCTCATTACGAGAGAAAGCCCAAGCTCAGTGGTTTCTGATGACAGGTTAATATAATAATAAAGATTATTGAACTGTATAATATTAAACTAATCTGATGAATTCTTATGGACTGCATAAATTATCCAGTCGAAGCCCAGAGCAGTGGCCAGTGGGGCGAGAGTGGCGTATATTATTGACTATGATGAATCTACCATAGACGTAGGTATAATAGGGATGAAGACTTAATCGAATCAGACATAAAAACGTGCTTCTAGTATGGAAGTTAGTATGAAATACATAGTTGTGACGGCATCGAATTTCGACGCACTTTTATTCTTTAATTTAATATAAAGTTTGAAATGATAATCAAACTTAAAACTATCCGAGGATGTGAATTTTAAGTCTCTTGGAAGTCCCTCCATTTAATAAGAAATTATTTATCTTTGACATATTATATGCATAATCCGTATTAGTATACGTCACTGCTACGAACATGACATAGTTAAAAGACAAAGTCCACCGAACTGTAACTCCATTGTATTGTGAACGGGAAAAAATGGTTTTTTGTCAATAGATAGTCAACGGACTTTAAAATCGGTTTATATTTTAAATACAATATTGAATCAATATTTGTTTCACGATTTTAATTCCCGCGCCGCCCAGTTAGGTCACAAGTTAGGTTGAAACGTTGACCTAGTTTGGGGGACATCGATAAGGGTCGCTTTCCATTGAAAATAGCGAAGCTGTGCTGACTGTGACCGAGTCACTTTTGAAACAGAAATGTTGTTGAGATTTTTTTAGAATCGCATGTTCGACACGATACATTTTCAACCTATATCTGTATGTGCGAATATTTTTTGAAGAGCGAAAAAACAAAGGTCAAAAGTCCGCGTAACTCCTGCAGCCACAGACTGTAGTAAACCCGGACAAAACGTTGTTCCCTCCGACGTGGATGTTTGGCGCAGACGTTTTATCCTGTCCGGTCCCTAACTCTCTTATAGAGCTTTACGAGTAGCACCTACTTATAAAGGCTACTCGCTACATGGTGCAAACGTACTGTAATGATTAATTTAGTGCCGGATTAAGATGCCGTAGGAAACCCTTTACTTGTAGGCGATTTTTACCTGACCTGCCAGCGAACTCTCATAGGTCTAGCCCCACTATAGAGGCATGGCGCGGCACTTTGCGGCAAATATTCTTTGTAAGAGTATGTACCGAGCTGGGCCCACTTAAGCGACGCGGCACGGAGATGCACTGTGACTTTAAATCACTAAACATACTAACCCTGCCATGCATTTACATACTAGAATCAGCTAAATTTGTACGGAAACAACCGCAAAACTTTAAAGAACAAGAGGACCAACGACGTTACCAACTAAGACCCACGCGAAAAAATAATATGATGATTCCCAGTTCCAAATTATGTATCCAAAGTACCGGTCTTAACCCGATGTGTGTGAAAATTTATAATAGAATTCCGGAACTCATCAAATCTTTGGAGAGTAATACAGCGTTCGTCAATTATTTAAAAAAAAACCTAATTGATAAAGTGTATTACAGATTGAACGATTTTCTTGAAGAAAAATAAGGCAGCCGTCTCTCTACTACCACTGTTTTTGATGTGCCCCACCGGGGTTCCAATATTGTATTAAGAACTATTCTATTGACATCATGTAAATTACTATAAGAATTGTATTGGAATGCAAAATAAATGAATATGAATATGACATAATTATACAAAAATACTTGCCGCTACGTGCCACGCCGAGCCGCGCCTCTGTAGTGGGGCCAGACCTTTAAACAACAACCACAGGACCGTCGTTAATTCCGGTCGCTCCGGAATTCTAAGGTATCGGGAGGCCACCCTCAGAGAAAGCTTTCGAGCAGTATGGTGTAACACAGACTTAAGGTAACTATCACATTACGGTCGTTTTCTGCTGATCCAACGTACACTCTGAAAATAACTTTTCTTTATCCACCACTACACCACTACAGCCCATTAACGTCCCACTGCTGGGCACGGGCCTCCACTCTCATAGGAGAGTGGGAATTAGAGCTTAGACCCACCACGCTGCTCCAATGCGGGTTGGCGGGCTTTAACGACTATTATCATGTTAGTGATAATAACCGGGACCGACGGCTTAACGTGCTCTCCGAGGCACGGGGGTGAATCACCGCCAACTTCCTAACTCCGGGCTAGTACTGAGAATTTTCTGGTCAGAAAAACCCAACACTTAACTATGGCCCGACCCGGGAATCGAACCCGGGACCTCGTTGGCCGCGTCAAACATGCTAACCACTAGACCAACGAGGCACTTGTCTTTATAGTACCCATAAAATTCTTTGAGTACCTTAGACCCTTCTCTATTTGTTTATATAGAGGTTATAAAACAGTTCGACGGTAAATTTAATGTTTGTCCAGGAATCTTTAAACTCCGTCACACAAAAAGCCTCTTCTTGGCGGCACGTCTTTGTCGGTGGTACAAGCCACAGCCACGCTCTATCATCATACTAGATACGAGAAAATTCAGGAATTATAGTTCTGTAGTATTCGTAATCACATTCCATAAATATACAGTTGAAGAAACACCGCGTCAGTCTTCGGGATCAAAGGACCACAGCTTTCTTTATAAATTGCTTGATGAGGTAGTTTCTAGTTTGTCATGATTATAGGCCCTTTCTTTCATAGACAAATACTGGTGCTTAAAAATACTAGTCTAACTTATCATGTGCCCAGCCGCTGAGGAGAATCTCGTGAGTAATCGTGCCTCTTGCAAGAAATACTAGAACAATTTGTACACGATTACTAGTGAAAATCAACCGTTCGAAAATGTGTTTCATTAATAATGTTTATTTGACCCTTAATGGATCGAAGTTTGGGTTGTCTAAATAAAATTTTATAGTTATTATTATAGTTAATAATCACACATCAGCTAGTGCTGATGACTGCGACTTCTTTCGCGTGTTTAACGTTTTTCTATTTCCGCGGTACCTCTTTAATTTTCTGGGACATAAAAGGCTAATGCCGGAAATTTTAATTAATTTCATTTATTACCGCATTTATAATAATAAAGTATGGATTAGTTGATGGTTAGATTATGATGATTGCTCAGTAAAGGTAAGAGTGGAGATCTTGAAAATTCATGACCAGTGAATGAATTTTCAATTTTTTCTACCACATCTTTTACCGTCCCTTGGAATTTCATTGTGATGATTTAAATAATTAATTAGATAAAAATTTAGCTCTCAATAAATAATCGGATGAACTTAGAATAAAATGGCTAAATAGATATATTATTATCAGCATCATCTAACTTCTAAGATGATATTTTGTCGAAGACAAGTGCTATAATAAACTTTGAATAAAACACTAATTGCTGTAAGACTGAAGAACAATAAACAATTTTCGGTATCTAATAGCTTTTTGGCCTCTCTTAACAAGCTCTTAATTGCCCTAAAATGTTCCTCAGAAATTTTGAAATGCTTTCCATTTCACGAATTGAAATAGAAGGTAAAATTAGAAGATATTGGCAACATAATGTTGTTAATTTACTTTTGATTTAAAGTAAGAGCAGGTATTTTGACTTTTGAGCTATTAAGCAAAGGGTTAACTCTATTCAGATACTAATGGTAGGTACAAAATTTGAATATCTTTTGCTCTATTTTCTCCTGAAATCAAGTCCGTCGCGGTTGATTAAAAATTTGAATAATATGAGCACATTCCTATTTGTGTGTTATAAGCAGACTTCAAAATGGAGGTAATTTAACCCAAGGTGCTGATTATGTTGTTCAGAATCTCTAAACTAAACTAAAATGACAGCAATCAAAATATTGGTAAACCTTTCTTATAACTGTACTCTGCAGAAAGGGACAGAACTACGAGATTTTGTGGTATCATCTTACTAATATTATAAATGCGAAAGTTTGGATGGATGTATGGATGTATGTATGGATGGATGGATGGATGTATGGATGTTTGTTACTCAAATACGCGCCAACGGCTGAACGGATCTAGCTGAAATTTGGCACAGAGATAGATTATAGGCTGGAATAGCACATAGGCTACTTTTTATCCCGGAAAATTAAGGAGTTTCCGCGGGAACCAAAAAAACCTCAATCCACGCGGATGTAGTCGCGGGCATCAGCTAGTATTAGAATAGTTTAGAGATTGTGTTATACAGAATTGGCCACAATATGTACCTATATTTGTATGCGTTTAGATAATATCGTCATTTCAGCTACGGTGATAGCCTAGTGGTTAAGACTTTGACCTCCTAATCATGAGGTTTGACACACCTTTAACTTTTCGGAGAGTAAAAGTGGTTGAAATAGTTAAGCCAACAAAAAAATCTAGGTTTAGCCTGTTATGTAAAACGCAGATTCCTAAATTTTAACAGGAAAGGAACGTTTGGTTAACAAAATAGAAGCTTCTGACGGAAAAAATATTGGGAATGGTTTTGCTCTCCTTGCTTCGAAGAGGACGAAAAAACCTTCGTTTCACTCGATAAACACTTAAAATCTGCTAGGCTGACCTATATTCTTAAAATATTTTAAAACGTAAAGCCCCGAACCTTAGTTAAGCACGTTTTTTTTTTCAATAAAATACAGGCTTTCGATAAATAAGGTCGATGTCTGGCTAAATAGGTCAACTTAGGCTGACCTCACACGAGAGGGAATTACCGCATGTCAAATGAAAAGACACAGTGAATACTGCACTTCAATGAAATCCGTGTGTTAATTAAAAGGTGTTTATGAAATTTTTACCCCACTTTTCATGAGGGCTTTTAGGATCCCGTAGTAAAAGGAAGGAAACTCTGTACAGTCCCACTGAAACTATTCAGTGTACAGTCCAGTCTATCTATAAGTGTGTTTCACAACCATTTTGAATAGTGTGAAGTTGGTTTTTCATATCTAATATTATACGGGATCTACCTTTAAGTATGGTCATACTTGACATTGATTTTTATTTCGGCCTAATTTTTATTTATTTTGTTTTTATTTTATTCTATCATAAGTGGAGTACTTAATGAAATATTGAAATAAAAGTACGTAACCCACACTAAAAAATAAATGCGATAGTGTCTTTGTCTGTCAGTTACCTTTTCACGGTCTATCCACTCACTCTATTTTCACAAATTTTGGTACAGTAGGTAATAGATTCTAGCCATCGATATATATGTAGGTACTATATGGGCCTTTTCATAGAAAAACGTTGGGCGTCTGACTTGTAGGGCATGCCCCTCACCTCTATAAGCCTGTCCTTGTCCCCGCCATAGCGCTGCCCCGCTTTTAAAACTAGATGGCGTTAGTAAAATAAGTCTACATTCTTCGTTTGACAGGGCCCGTCTATGTAATTGAGGTCGTTGCTTCTAGCCTGGAAGCGGATAATAAACTATTTATTTTCGGAAAATTAAAGATTTCCCATGGGATTTAATAGACTAAACCTAAATGCACGCGCACTAAATCGCGGTCACTATCTAGTCATCTAATAATTTTCACTTCTTTATAGCAAATTTAAATAATGATGATGCTAAGCTGTTTGGTACAAAATCGTTAGAACAAACATGCAGAGCAAAAAATGATGAAAGGAGTATAATTTAGTGCAGTATAATATTAAGAAACCTCATTTCTCTAAAATACTTACGCCGGCGCGTTGCGCGCAATTTATGACTCTCTTTGCACAAAACCTTGTGAGAAAATGCGCATTTTGCAGAAATATTATTATAATTTCTATAATGGTGGTTACCATTCTAGAAATTATTGTAGTAGTTCGTTATTTTAAAATAAACAGAAAATGTGGGCAATTCCTAAAATAACCTAAAATATATTGCTATAGCATCTCAAGCATTAGCAGGCAGAAGTGGGCTCAGTTTTGATAATTATTAAACAATTACCAAACAATTTAACAATTTACTACCTATTTCTGTACGAGATTTAATTAAAAATGGTGTAAAAGTAGGGTGGAAAGTTAAAAGTTAATAGGCAAATAGCACATGTTTTATACACATACAGACAGGCAGACACAGTTTCTCATTTATGATTTGAGTATTGATTTACCATTATCTCAGCTGATATAACTCATGGGGTCATAAATAAAACCCGATAGCAAATAAAATTCAGTTCGAATAAGTCATAATATACATAAAATAAGTGGAAATATAATCCGAGTAAAGCGTGATTTCCAGTGCCAGTTGATCTGCCATGTGTAATTTTCCACCCATTGCAATTATGGCAAACGAGCCCGTGGAAATTTTCACGAGTTGGGTGATCAACTGGTATCTCAAGCCCCTATTTAATGTCAGTAAAAATATTTAACATTCTGCCAGACTACATCAGGAACATCGGGAATGAAAAGGAGTTTAATAACACGCTAAAAAACTCTAAAAAATCCGATTAAAAAATGGTAATTTTAATTAATTTTTTTTAATTTGTTTATTATAGGACACCCAACAGGTTACAATACATAAACAAAGAAATATATATAATAGTAAATAGAGTTATATGCACTATTGTATACCCACTTAGAGGTTGCCACAGCTTGCTATATATAATGTTAAATTACACTATAGTCCGGAAAAAATCGAAATAAAAGAAGATACGGAAAAATAAAATAAAAAATAATTACACAAACAAATAACAAAAATTAACAGTGATGAGATCCAGCACGCTGAAGCAAACAGCTAGACTGGATCTAGTGCATTTACACAATAAACAAAATGAATATCAAAGACAATGTTCTACTCTAAACCTAAAAACTTATAATACCTAAAGTAGACAAGAAAATAAGTCTATATAACACCAAAAGCAATCAAATAGCTTCATTCTTGTACTGAGATCTGAAATGATCCAGCAACTTCTTTCGAAACTTAGGAAAATTATCACCAGTGATGTCAATATCTATAGCCTTACTTAAGCTATTATAAGAAGTCAACATCCTATTTACAGGTGCGAAGATCCCCAAATTAGTTTTAGAAAAACCAGATTTGAAAGGCAAGTAGTTCCTGACTCGACTGTACGGCCTAGGTATCCTAACTGAAATTTTAAATAGTAGATTTGACGCATCAAGATTCTCGTTGAGTAATTTGTATAGAAAACCTAAATCTAGAAGTTTCCTACGGTCTGCTAGAGTCAATAGATTGTAAAGTTGCAGTCTGGAATAATAGCTGGAGTTTTTATTACAAGACTTATCACCAAAACAGACATGATGTAAGAAGCGCTTTTGTATTCGTTCTATCCTCATCGAGTGTACATTGTAGTGAGGATTCCAGGCAACTGAACCATACTCAAGTATACTCCTCGTCAGCGCATTAAACAGAAGAATTTTAGTATTCGAGTCTCGAAAGTTTTTACAGCTACGTTTAATAAACCCAGTAATCTTAGAGGCTTTTCTACATATGTTATCTATGTGAGTAATAAAACTTAATTTATGATCAATATAGATTCCTAGGTCCCTTATACAATCTAAATTCTTAACAATATTTCCATTTATTTCATACGAGAATTGAATTGGATGAACTTTTCTATGAAACGAGATATGATAACATTTCGAATGATTCAATATCATTTTGTTAGCTATGCTCCACTGAGTTAGACGATTCAGATCTTCCTGTAACAAAATAGCATCAATGACAGAATTGATAGCTCTAAATGCCTTCAGATCGTCCGCGTACAGTAGAACTTCCGAGTAGATAAAACAGTTAACGACATCATTAATAAATATATTAAAAAGTAATGGACCAAGTATAGATCCCTGAGGAACTCCAGAGTGAGCAATATAAGTAATAGACGACTCGAAACCACCCATAACCACTGTCAATTGTCTGCCAACTAGGTACGACGCAAGCCAGTGCAGAATATTTCCGACAAAACCGTAATATTTTAACTTGCAAATTAGTAGGTTATGATCGACTAAGTCAAAAGCTTTAGAGAAGTCTGTATAAAGCCCATCAACCTGCGTATTTCTGTCAACATGTGATGATAAGTAGTCTACATATGTAACCAGATTTGAAAGAGTTGATCTAAGTTTGAAGAAACCATGCTGTTTAGTTGACAAGATAGATTTCATATGCCAATTTATGTGAGGGCAAACAAGGGACTCAAAAATTTTTGACAGTATAGGTAGCTTTGAAATCGGCCGGTACTTAGTGACATCCCTTCTATCCCCGTCCTTGAAAACGGGAACTATAAGTCCAAATTTCCAAGTCTCCGGGAATACCCCCTCAGAGAGCGATCTATTAAATATGGTAGTAAGGGGAGTAGCGAGCGTCTTGGCACAGTTCTTGATAAATATAGCAGGGACTTTATCAGCTCCGGCACCTTTGTGTGTGTCAATTTTTAAAAGTTTGTTTTTTACATCATCGACTGATAGAGTCAAATCATCTAAAACAGCGTTATAGTCTTGCCTGTTGTCAACTGTCCAATCAGTAGTGAATGGGACACTAGAGGTACCAGACGTTGAATTGTAAACACTTGCAAAGTGATTTGCAAATTGATCACATATACTAATGCTATCGTTATATGTTTGATTGTTATAAACCATAGATGCAGGAATTTCACACTTGTTATTACGGCGTTGCTTAAGATACGTCCAAAAGTACTTCGTGTTAGCCTTAATATTAGCCTCAACACTATCAGTATAGTTTTTATAACAGGAACTTATGAGCACCTCACACCTAGATCTCAACAATTTGAACTCAATTTCATCGAGTGGATTTCCATATTTCCTAAATTTTATCCTACATTTATCCTTTTCCTTAACTCGTCTAATTAAGCATCTTGAGTACCAGTGTGGATATTTGTTACTTTTGAAAGATTTTAGCGGTATTCGAGTTTCGATAATACCCCTGATAACAGAGTAGAAACGGGAAACCATATCTTCGACGTTTGGACAATCAGAGAAAACTTGAATCCACGAAATTTTTTCAAGGTCACTATTAACCAGATCATAATCTGCTGAAAATAAATCAAGCTTTTTGCTTACTTTTGAGGTAACAAACTCATCAGCTATCATATCTAGGGAGATTTCTAACGCGGGATGGTAGTTGTCCAGTTTACTAAGACAGATCGTGCAATTATTTACTTGAATATTAGTAACATTACTCAAGACTAGGTCTAGAGTCTTGTTATAACAATTACGAATGCCATTATGTTGAATTAAGTTGTTTTCAGACATGAAATCAATAAGACAAGTACCTACATGCGAGTTATAATTATTAGGCAAAAGAAAGCCTTGGGAAAGTTGCCAGTTTATAGCAGATATATTAAAGTCACCAAGAATTAAGGTACTCTCCTGTTCTAAAATGGCATTAGATGCTTTATCTGTGAAACGTTCTAAGACATCGAAACTAATTGGAGATGGTAGGTACACGGTGCATAGTGATAAGGTGTGAGACACAGATCCGGACTTGTTCACTATATTAATCCATAGACATTCAGAAGACCCTTCCCACTCGAACATTCTGTGACATTTATATTTTTTCAGCACTGCAATCATGACTCCCCCTCCGTCTAGCTTATTCTTAGACTCTGTGGTTTCACGGTCCCGACGGAATACTTGATACCTATCATCAATAATCTCATTATTATATAAACTAGAATTTAACCAGGTCTCCGTAAAAGCTATAACATCGAAATTACAGTTTAAAATTGGAAGATAAACATCAGTACATTTTGTCCTAATACCTCTTACGTTCTGATAATATATTCTTAAAGGCGACATTATAGTAAAAAATCCGAATAGGTGTTAATGCTTTAAGAATTAAAAATATAACAAATAAGTTGTTAAGCTAAGTTACGAAAAATGTCAGCGCTCTTAACGTACACGATGTCACTTGATATATTTTTCCTCATAAAAATGTTTCCGTTTCGTGACCAAACGAATTGCCATTGATTCTCCCGCTTGAACTTCCTAGCCTGGGCATGTAGGGCCTTCGCCTCGGGACTTAGGTGTTCCATAACAAAAACTCCTTGCTTATCGCCTGCATACCCGAGATGCGAAGTATTTAGTCTGTCGTCCTTGGTTTTATTTTTATTAAATTTTAGTATACTAGCATAAAATTGGTCCCTAATTATCGGGCTGTAAAATTTTACCAAAACAGTTCTAGGACGAGAGGATTCTTTATTGAGTTTCGCAATCCGAGTACATTTCAGGATCTGGCCTTCTTTTATAGGGTTACCCGTCGTTTTGCCGATCTGTTCGACCATGTTCAGCAAGTTTTCACTCCTATGCTCAGGAACGCAGTGTATCTCCAGGTTACTAGACCTTGACTCCCTTTCAAACATATACAGCCTACCCTTAAGTTTCATCACATCATCACGGAGATCCTGGTTTTCTTTTTTCAAAAGATGCACGTCGTTTTTGGCCTCATCTAGATCTTGTTTTATATCGTCGTATTTTGATGAGAAAAAGTCCAGCGACTCCTGCATAGCCTTGAATTTATCATCTATTAAATTAAGCAAGGCCCGCTTCTGTTCGTCCTGTGACTTAGTTAAACTGTTCAAAATATCAGTTTTGAAAGATTGGAAATCCTGAGAATACTTGACTAATGTACTATCTGCACTGCCCGGGTCGGCGCCTTTAACAGGTGTGCTGTCCGAGTTTTGGGGTCCCTTCTTACTCGCGACTTTACAGGTAGGGCATTTCCATGTCGTTTTATATGAGACAGATAGTTTGGTATAGTTTTCTTTAGTCATTCCCACACATAAATAATGATATAAAGAGGAACAGAGCGAGCATTTTATTAGTTCTTTAGATTCAAGTGCGGAACTACAGGCGACACAATTATATGGCATAATGTTTGTTATTTTAATCTTACAATAACAAACTCTAAGGCGCAAGAAATAGCGTTCAAGTTCCCAGCAAAAATTGGCAAACAGTGATCGATGCACCGGTGACTGATAAGCGCAAATTGCAACGCGAGTTGTCGTAACTTGTAGGTAGGTCCGGCCGACTAACTTATTAACCTTGTAGATTCGAAACTGTTTTCGCTTATAACAACTTATTCTTTGTCTCACTTAAAAAACTTTTTTGAAGAATGTCTTAAATTCGATTTTCTCTAACGAATAGTGCAACTTTATACCGGGATAATCACTTAGTTACCAACAACTTCGATTAAAATCGACGGAACGTGTTGATACCGGTTTGTTTTTTTTTGACTACTTTGATGGTACTACAATATTAATGAATTCTTAAATGATACTGACAAACACTAGGTAATAAAATCGGTCTCCCTACCACCATGTACTGTTCTATTGCCACACCCAACTGGGTATCCATAGCATGCCTTATTTACTAATGACTATAATATGTTATTTAAGAAATAATGTAAATAAGGAATTGCAACTAATAAAGAAACTAAACTAAACTAAACTACAACGCGATAGTTGGTAGGTATAGTTATTCTACAGTCTAATGAATTACTCGGCTGGGAAGTCTATCAACTAGCGCACATTATGGGATCATCTTTTATATAAGGCATGTAAACCTCAATGGCCAAAATTGCCTACAATAAATAATTGAAGCAAAGAAGGAACATGGTGTTAAAATACCTACATGAGTGTGCAAACAAAAATTTTGCTTATAGGGTGCAGCCCAACATCTCATACCTTTTGAAATTGCCAAACTTAAGCAGGTTACCTTATAAATCTAACTTTGGAAATGACGCGAAACTGTTGTTGTGTTTTTTGTAAATATCTTTAAAAAGGCATAAACCTGATTAGGTCCCGGCAGAATCACTTGCTAATTTGTGTCCATATTATTCACCAGTATATTTTTCTAAAATTTATCAATTTCTAATTCTAATTCTTTCATGACGCAGAACCACAATTGAAACTTTAAGCTTTTCAGTCATTAAAATAATCATAGTATTTTTCCCATGGGCTCTTGGACCATAATAGGTATCGGATAAAATGAAACGACGCAATTTTTATTGCTACAATTCCAATGTAATATCTGTCAGTATAATTAATACACTGAACAATCAGGAACAGGCATCCAAGCGCTTTTTGATTTACATGAGATTCAATTGACCCTTATGAATGCTTCATTACGTAATGTAGTGCTAAATCAAAAAAAATAACAAGCGAAACGAAATAATCATCATAATTTCAGAAAATGCCGAAAGATTATGACCATAATTATAATTATGTTTAGTGTGGCCTTAAATCAATTCTATAATTTGTGGAGATACACGTGATGGCTACTAGTACATCTGGAGAGACACGGATGCTTTAAAGAACTGTGGCGGTCTTCGCAGTCCGCACATAATCCAATAGATGGCATTACTAGTACGATGCATGCGACCACGAACAGCCGAACTCACGCTTACCAAGTTTTCTCTGAATTACGCTATATTTAAGACCTCCAAAGATGAACGGTCAGACCAGTGGTCCCCGAGCACAACACCCGCTCGGAGGATGATCATCCTATTGTTACGATCGAGCCATATCACCTACTCCCGTATAGAACTTAGGTACTGATAAAAGCTCATGGCGCTCCACGCTTCTTGTTCTGAAACTTTGAGTTTATCTGAATCAAATACAATAATTATGATCTTTTGGCATTTTTGGCAAAATCATAAACATAATCATAATCATGATTACAGAATCATTAATAAACATTATGATGACTTGACTTTGCCTGGTTAGTGAGCAAGCAGTCAGGAAGCTTGCTTGGTTAGGTGTGGCAACGGGATAGGACTCGTTAGGACGGGCAGACCTTCCTTTGGGACCAATAGTGTCCCTACACGCCGTCTCAGCCGTATCTGGAGTATCTGGCGCCGTATCAGACCACAAAAGTGCGCTTCTTGACTTGAAGGCGACAATTTCTCTTGTAGGTACTAAGTATATCAAGAGGTCAGACGGAGATTATGAAATCAAACCGAAGTCCACGTGGACAAAGTCACAAGCATCAATCAAACATTGCTTGTATGAGACTTGTTCGAGAGTACACGAAGGAGACTCCTGTAAGAACTTCTTTTAAAATTTCGTCGAAAAATCCCAGGCTTCACAACAAGCATGATTAATGATTGTTATTATACGGGTGACGCGGGTCAACGGCACGCGGCGCACCAATTTTTTTTTCGCCCCCTAATTGCATTTTGTCAACATCTTTTGTAGGCATTTTTTTAAATTTTAATCTTCTTTGTTAGTAATCAGGTGACGTAATACGAAAGTAAGAACACTCCTAAACACTACATCCATACTATCCATACTATCCATACTAATATTATAAATGCGAAAGTGTGTCTGCCTGTCTGTCTGTCTGTCGGTCTGCCTGTCCGTCTGTCTGTATGCTACGCTTTCACGGTCCATTCGTTTAACTGATACTGATGAAATTTGGTACAGGGAAAAATTTTATCCCGGGGAAGGACATAGGCTACTTTTGATCCCGGAAAATTAAATAACTTAATCCACGCGGATGAAGTCGCGGGCATCTTCAAGTAATATTATAAGAACACTCATGACTTGAAGGCACTATACAGATTAAAATTCAATATCGGTCTGCACCATCTGTTACTTGATAAAATAATATTGAGGCAGAATTACGAGCGAAACGAGACCGCAAAATTTTATGGATTAATTTTATCGTGTAGTAAACCTTAATATAATATTTTTTAGAGTGGGAACTGAAGACGTTAATTAGGATAGCAGACGATTTACTTGATGAACGTTTTGTTTTTTTATTGAACTGTTAACAACAAGACAACAATTATGGTGCTTTATTGTTTAACTGAGTCTCTTCTCCTTTTTGTCCTTGACCCTTTCATTTCGCAGATGAGTTTCATGTACCTAAGCGTCCGGGACTTTCCCTTCGGGAGAGCCCTTTAGGGTTTTAACATCCTTCTCAACATTGTGCCACCACGGAGCTAAGGGCTGTATCTCGTGGTTTAGCAGGAATGTTAGGACCTTTATTTTATTCTTCTTTGTATTAAATTACCGTTCCATCGGTGTCTTCTTTTTTTAATTGCACCGGAACTTATAAGTTTCTCTCATGTAATAATTTTTCGCGTGACGTCGTCGGCCCCGCATACCATTTTCATTTTGGTGGTATAATAATCGATGAGCATGCCACTTTAAGGTGGTCCAAATCATAGACTTATTATATTCACCAAATCATTTATACATATTTTTTGGCCTAAATAAATATTATTTTTTTATTATTTTTATTATCATGCGGCGCAGAGAAATAGTGATAAATAGGAGATGTTTCTCTACAAAAAAAACATCGAGTTAAATAAAAGTTTAAAAGCGACAAATGAGTATTAATCTGGAATAGTTATTTGTGTTATATGGGGCCAAAGAAAATTTTTGTTCCCCGAGGGCGCTATTTTGAATTCAGAGCGAAGTGAAGGATTCTAAAGTAGAATCCCGAGCTTAGCGAGGGATTCTAAAGTAGAATCCTGAGCGTAGCGAGGAATTCAATATACGCCGCCCGAGAACAAAAAATTTGGCCCCGAGTGACACACACTATTTTTCATCATTACGTATGAGAAATAGCTAGGAGTATCAACCTACTATGTATGGACATTACCTATACGTTTAAGCACCAATCGTTCCTCGAGATCGGCAAGCTGGACCTGTCCAACAACACCGCGCTCGGCATGAGCGTGTTCCTCAAGAACACCACGTTCCATGGCATCCTGCTGGACGCGCTGTTCGGCGCGGCGGGCAAGGGCGACGACAAGGCGGCCGCTGCCCGCCACCGTGTTCGGTGAGCGCGAGCTGGAGCCCGCCTTCCGCTACATGGCAGCCGGCAAGCACATCGGCAAGGCACGAACTGCTGCTGCGCGTGCACGAACGCGGACCAATCAGAACAGAGAAATGAAAAGTCTCATGGGCCTAAAAATTACGTTTTGCTCCCTCTATCCTCTGAAGCCAATATTCATTTTTCGAATAGGTATGATGAAAAAGAAGTTATACATACTTACAGTGCATTATACGTACAGAATCCGGCTTTTATTTCGCACTGCATATTGTTATTGTGAAGTACTCGTATTATATAGAGATACTGAGAGGCAAGCACTTCGTCTTATTACTGGAAGTGCGCCCTCATTTTAATGAAGGCTAGGTGAGATCTAGAGCATCCTTTGTCATGGACTAATTAAGACCACCGGCTGATACTCGACAAAGATATTATTGTTATATAAAATTTTATTACAAGTTATATTACAACTGTTTCGAGGTGGTTATAAAAGTTGATTCAGATTCAGATTTATTTATTTGTGAATACAGTTATACATAGATGTTAGTTTTACAGAACGGTATCATGTTGATACTTTTGTTTACTCATTACTAGTACCCCAGAATAGGTAATAGCTAATACATGGAAAGACTTTCAAAAGTAAATCAATGTACACATAGGTAGGGATTTATGATATAAAATGCGACAAGTAGTTTTGGCAGTCCTCTTTTGACGCTAACCTAACACAACCCATACAAAAATATCTAGGAAAAAAAAACATTTTATTTTATTAAAGTAGAGTACTACCGAATTGAGCACAAGAACGCGGTGGAATTGTCTTCATTCCGGTTTATCTTACTTAAATCGAGATCATTTCGTTTATGCAATGGGATCGTTATGGCGTTGAGATGTAATCTCCCCCGGGATGAGGCTTAGTAAATATGCGGGTCATTCACATTAAATTATATGGAAATCGTAGCATCTTTTCAGACCATTGGATTGTTATCAAATTTTTTTGTGTCTTTGTTCTTTGCTTTTATGACAGCGTTAATAGATACCTATACTTAAAATAATATTATTATAATGCTTACAATGGATCCACGTCCAAAAAAATTTCAAACCCTTTTACTTCTAATCTACTCTTTCGTATACACGTCCAAGCTGCATACGAATTTTTTGTTAAAATGACTGAATTTGTACTGAAAAATCTACCCGCCTGTTATGGCCCGATCCGGGTCACGAACCCGGGACCTCGTTAGCCGTATTTGAACATTCTTACCACTAGACCAACAAGGCAGCATTCTTACTAGTAATGCTAAGCCATAGTATGTCAATCTCCGAGTTCAAGCTAAAATTTTACCAATTTCATCAAAATCGGTAGGACGGATGGGATGCACCTAAGGCTGCATCACCACTTGCAAGCAGGTCGGATGGTAGCCAATCACTAGCCTATGTATATTATTCAAAAAAATGCAATAAAAACAGACAAAAAGTCTACGCACGCAGTAGGTACTTACTTTGTTTCTCCTAAAACTTTTTAGTTCCCTTTTTTTGTTCTGTCCTGTCCGTAGTGTGTTTTCGCCCTTAGTACGGATTATCACTATTATATTGTTAGTGCGGCTTAGCTAATTTAATAATAAACAACAAATAAAAGGATAAAACCCTTCGGCTTCAAACAATGGTATAATTAAACTCGTATCTTCGTATTAATTGCGAAAGGGTCACATTCCAATATTTGCGGATAAGCTGTGTTTTATAACGCTGTTCGGAATCCCCGGCGCCGTTTATTGCTATTTCATTTTATAATTCCACTTGAAGTGGGTCGAGTTAAACAGTTTCACTGATAATTTAAAAAAAATCGACCAAGCGCGAGTCGGACTCGCGCACCGAGGGTTCCGTACAAACCTGTAGGTATACCTATAAGTAAAAATTATGGTATTTTTTTTGGTTTTGTTACAGCTTAAAGGCCTACCTTTTATATGATACCTGATATGAATTTCAATTTAATTTAAAGTTTAAGATTATTAAAAATATTTTTATTTATATGATGTAACTAAAAATTTATGCTTTTCGCAATTTTTCCTTTATCTGTGCTATAAGACGTTGCTTCGTACCACATTTCAAGATTCTGAGTTCACGGAAAATACCCTGTAAGTATTGATTCTCTTGCGAGTGTCGAAAATTTGCATCTTTGTATCTTTTGATTGCAATGGCTTAGAAGTTTTATTATTAAGTATTATTTTCTCACAGCTCCAAGGGACAGTAGACCTGAGTATTTCATATAAATTTCAGCTTGATACCTCCATGCGTTCCTGAGAAAAAGGCTCTTGACACACAGACGGATGGACAACAAAGTGATCCTATAACGTTTCCGTTTTTTCCATTTGAGGTACGGAACCCTAAAAACTAGATGGTGACCGCGACTTTTTAAAATTTTGACAATTTTCAGGGATAAAAGTAGTCTATGTCATCATCAGGTTCAGCTCTGTAAAAGTACAGCTGTTATCGCATCCCGTAAGTTGCCCCAAAATGGCGGTCGTCTGCGCAGGTACATTGTACTACAAGGAGCATGCGCGGCGAGCGAGGGGTATGGTAACGCGCGCGGCCCCTCGCGGCGCACCTCATACCGCACTTCAACGCAATTCACATACGCAGAGTTCAACTTACGCGGCAGCTGTTATACTATTACTTATTGTTATCATTATTACTGTTTTAGTAGTTATAGTATTATATCTCATGAAACAGGAAGCATAATATCTGTCAGTTTGACCCGTTTCATGTCATTCGATTTATTCGGCGGATACGGATGCCATATTGAAATTCGTTAGTGTAAATGCGAGTGTTTTGACGATAATAATTCAGTCTCCTGCCGACAGACTCAGCGATTATTGAATACTTTTGTGTTTAGATCGCATTTTGATTTAGAGCTTATCGATAGCAATCGTGGCCGGATCAAATGAATATTATCTGTAAGCTTAGCTAACTTTTATCTAATTAAATTAAATCTCTCGTGGAACCTTTACACGTTTAACCATTTATTCGTGCAAGTTCCAAATGAGAGTACAAATATATTAAAAGTGTTTCATTAAAACCTACTTCTGGATTGTCTCTTACATTATTCTGTGGTAAAAGTCCCATCGACCATATTTGCTCGGGCATCAGCTAGTAATTGAATAATCTTACTAGAAGATGCCCGCGACATCGCCCGCGCGGATTGAGGTTTTTTGATTCCCGCGGGAACTCTTAAAATTTCCGGTATAAAAAGTAACCAGTGTCCTTCCCCGACACCAACTATTCCTATGCCAAATTTCATCAAAATCGTCTGAACAGATGGGCCGTGAAAGCGTAGCAGACAGACAGATAGACGGACAGACACCCTTTCGCATTAATAATATTAGTATGGATTCCCAGATTTACTTTAATTTAAGAGATTTAATTTAAGAAAAATCTTCGGCGTGAATGACGAAGATTTTTCTTAAGCAAAAGACGCCGAAGATCGCGGACAACGTTTGTCTCTTCAAAACAATAAAAGAAAATTCCGTGGGCATTAGATTTTCCTTATTCGGTATTTCGGGCGAGATTTAATTGAGAAAATATTGCCCCAAAGTCGTTTGGGTCCAGAAATTCCTTGGCTGATAATGTTGGTCGAATAAATGAATTTTAACTGCCTCTTTATCAATTCAGCTCATTAGTTGCAAAGCTATTCTCGCTTGGATTTACGGACTGTTTTTACTTTCTCCTGCGACATATTCCTCACTAGATGATGCCCGCAACTTCGTCGGGAAGATTAAGGATTTTTGATTCCCGCGGGAACTCTTTAATTTTCCGTGATAAAAAATTGCCTTATGTCCTTCCCCTGGATACAAACTATCCCTATACCTAATTTCATCAAAATCGGTTGAACAGATAAAATAAAAATAAAATAATCATTTATTTGCATAGAATGTTGTACAATTATATTTGATGGTAAGAAATGTCAAATGAATGAATGAATGGTTTGATGGGTCGTGAAAGCGTATAGCAGACAGACATACAGACAGATAGACAGACGGACAGACACACTTTCGCATTTATAATATTAGTATGGATAAGTATATAAGTATATATTATGAATTACTGAGATTCGTGACCCCTTTCTATTAATAAAATAATGGTAGGAGTTTTCTTGGGATAATAATCTCCGAGGCACGGAAAAAACGAAAAGGCCAAATTTGAGCCTCCAAATTCGGTCACCCATTCAGTTACCAACTTGGGTCAACATTGCTTAACCTTCGCAATCGACTGATTATGTCACAACTAGGCCACTCGTCTCTCACTGTTTTTACACGACTGCCTACAAAGGAGTGTAATGTTTTCATGGTTCAGTTATGTATGTATTTATGTATGTGAGTTCCCTATCTTTTTTATACAATAACTAGCGAATGCCCGCGACTTCGTCCGCGTGGTTTGAGGTTTTTTGGTTCCCGCGGGAACTCCTTAATTTTCCGGGATAAAAAGTAGCCTACGTCCTTCCCCGGGATACAACCTATCCCTGTACCAAATTTTATCAAAATCAGTTGAACAGATACATTTGTTTGATTCCCGCGGGAACTCTTCAATTTTCCGGGATAAAAAGTAGCCTATGTGCTATTCCAGACTATAATCTATCCCTATGCCAAATTTCAGCCAGATCCGTTCAGACGTTGGGGCGTGATTGAGTAACAAACATCCATACATCCATCCAGACATCCATCCAAACTTTCGCATTTATAATATTTATTTGATTTGATATGAGGTGACCGATCATTTCATAAAAAACAAATGGCAAATTTTCATGTCACAACCAACGTTTGGCAAAATTATGAATCAAAAATTCATCTTTATACAAACAATTGGTTCTTTATATGAATATTTTTACAAATAGTTTTGCAGACAAATTTTAATTTCACAAAACATTATTTGTCAAACAAATCATTTATTAATCACATGAATTATTTAAAAGCATAATATCATAAAAACGTTTGATAGGTAAGTACTAAATCTGTCAAAATGTTAGGGTAGGTTAGGGTTAGACATACTTAGGTAGTGCCCGGCCTGTATCGGGTTAATATACCTAACTTAAGTTAAAAAAAAGTTTTTTCCGAAGATCTAAAGTTTGTAAAATGTACTGACATTTTATAAAATCGCGAATTAGACAAATAAATTATTTTGTGAAATAACAAAATATTTGTAAATGATACTCTTGATACTCTACTCACAATTAACAAAGGAAAACATTTGCGAATTGTATATTGGTCAAACGATCTTTTATAAAATGATATTTTTGCGGAATACGTTGTTTGTCACCTGAATAGTTTTTGAAACGTTTTTTGTGAAACATTAGTGAACCATAATATGGTCTTAAAGCTGCAAGATTTAGGGCGGTTTCAGATTAGTGTATATTTTTGCGCGTATAAACACGTATCAGCTTATACGTGCGCCATATTTTGCTTCAAAAATCCGAACGCGCTTATTCGGGCGTATTCGCTCGAACCCGTGGGTCGGTTTTTGACCCACGGGTTCGATAATTATAAATGCGAAAGTGTGTCTGTCTGTCAGTCCGTCTGTCTGTCTGCTACGTTTTCACGGCCTAACTACTCAACCAATTTTGATGAAACTTGGTACTTACAGGGATAGGTTACATCCCGGGGAAGGACATAGGCTAGTTTCCGTGGGAATCGATAATCCTCAATCAACGCGGACAAAGTCGCGGGCATCATCTAGTGTAATTATAAATAAGTAAATATATGTACATGAATGCAATGAATAAATGATATAAGAGTTGCGCGTATGGCAATCGCGCCTACACGCGCTTCCATAATCGAGCTTATACTTATATACGCGCCAAAAAAACGCTTTTCTGTAACCGCCCTTAGGAACAACAACATTATCTTCCCGAGCAACCCATCCAGCGATACGGGTTATAAGTTTCATATTACCGATTTATTTGCGCGCACTCTTGCCAGTCAATATTTGTCATCCCATACGGCGGCCTGGCTCAATAATGGCTGAGGAGCCTGCGCCATTTATATAGAAAGCGTTCAAGCGCGATATCAAATACACTCACTGTGATGAAAACGCGAAAGGGTATCATGAAACTACTTCATAGAAAAAGTGATAGTGGCATATTTTGTTACCATGGTAGGATGAATAGTTGGACCGATTATGCGGCAGGACCTGGGAACCCGCTGCATTATTGTCCCAAGAAAACTCCTGGCATTATGTGATTCATGGAAAGGGTAACAACTCTTAGCAATGAGGAATGCGAAGCACAGAGAGAGAGAGATGAATATGTATTAAGCGCTTGCTAAGCGTCAAGAAAGATTGGGCTACAAGCGGACTGTACAGTATGCAGTTTTGACGCCTCTCTGGTGCAGTTGCGAGCGATGTTGTCTAACAAGTGCGGAGGTCCCGGGTTCGATTCCTAGCGGGGTCAATTTAGGAATTTATAATTTCTGACTTCTTCCTGGTCTGGCCTGGTGGGAGACTTCGGCCGTGGCTAGTTACGTCCAACCGGCAAAGACGTGCCGCCAAGCGATTTAGCGTTCCGATACGATGCCGTGTAAAAACCGATAAGGGCGCTACCATCTTAGATTGCATCATCATTTACCATCAGGTCATCGCAGTCAAGGGCTAACTTGTAGTGGATAAAAAAAAAGTACGAGGTCTTGGGTTCGATCCCCGATAGGTTAATTTGGGAAATGTGCTCTGGTCTAGTGGGAGGCTTCTACCGTGCCGTACCTTTCGTCAAAATCGGTTAAATCACAACTTTTGCGTTTTTATTATGAGTATGGATTGGTCTACTTTTTCGAGCTTATTTTAATGTAATATTATAGGAATGAGATAGCCTGGCTGGGCTTTAATTCCAGAAATTGTGTGGCCTCGTTTCCCTAATAATTTTGCTTAAATATTAATTATGGGCGAGCGGGTTCAAGTAACAGATGTTACAAACCGATATTGAATCTTAACGCGCCGCCCTAATAGATTCTTATAAAACTAAAGTAATACTATAAAAAAATACTCGGACAAAAGAAATACTAAAATGCTCTATAGTACTTCCATAGACCCAGTTCACCAGTCCATTATAGCAACCCAAAGCCGTAGACCTACCTACCATTTGTTTCCATGTTTTGCAATAGTCCTGCACTAACCGGGGATTGTCCTTGGGTGCACTCGCATATTGCATATAGGGATATTCGCCGGTTGGGGTCACATTTCCTGTAGAGTGAAATTGTTTAACGGGCCTCTGCGAGTAGGTTTCGGCCCCTCGTATGCCTTCCAAAAGTCCGGGAACCCAGGGTCCCGAGAAAGAAGAGACATAAAAAAATACCAGTAGGGGAGACCGAGGGTATTTGAAACAAAGGTGATCTGAAACAGTACCGATTTCTCGCGACTTAAAACCGTTAGCGAATTGGCAACGTCGCTTTTCAATCCCTTTCCTCCGCCCACTGACATGTCAGTTCGCGTCGGAGGCGTAAGTCGCGCGGTTGTGGAGTTTTGCATGCCATGTGATAAAAATCATGAAAAGTAAGTTTTTAACGTTTTTTTATTTTGTTTATATTTTGATATGGGTTTTGTATTTTGGTTTAAGTTATATATGTTTCGAAAACTCATTAACTAAAGATTTATTATATATGTTTGGTACAATTGATTTCTGTATATTTCCTTCTCGATTGTGGATTAAATAAAAATTGGGAGGTTCTTTTCTTACTGAGGAGATTTGAAACAGGCTGTTTCAACTCTCCTCGTTTTCAATTTTATATCAAATTAGCTACGAAACAGAAGACGTACCCAAGTCTGCAGAAAATGATAAGAATTCACCTGATCTTGCAATATCTGAAGTAATGCTTAATACTATCACGATCACTTTAACCACTCAAGATATAATACCTGAAGCATCTACATCACGAGATACTTCAGTTACTGTGACAGCAATTCCATTCTCACCTGAAACTCCCTTGCCAAAAGCTCCACCAAGGAAAGGAAATCAAACAAATAGGCGCAAAGTGAAATCCGCTATCTTAACCGACACTCCCGTGAAGGATGAACTAGCTGCAATCGAAGCAGCTAGAACGGCTAAGAAAAGGGTGAAAAAACCTAACTTTGAAGAAACAAAAACAAGAAAATATCAAAACCAGGCATTAAAACTAAAAAGATCAAGGTTGTCAAGAAACAAAGAGGAAATGAAGACAGTACAGAAGAAGAAGAAGAATCCTTTTGCCTTTGTTGTTTAGAGCCATATTCAAATAGCAGAGCCAAAGAAAAATGGGTGCAATGTCTGGAATGCAACAACTGGGCTCATGAAGCTTGTACTGGTGGGGAACATTCTTATGTTTGCCACAACTGCTTGTCAGATTGACGTTTTTAATTTTCATAATATTTTTATTTTTGACATTTATGAGATTATTGTAACATATATTTGAAGAAATATTGATCAAGACTGATTGTAATATTTAAGAAACGACTGAAAGTTAGTAATTGTTTTATGATGTACCTAAAGACTTAGAATGTAAAATATTTTGGTTTATCTGACTGTTATTATAATTACTGTTACGGATAGGACGTTATGGTGGTTTAAACTACTTTACGAGTTGATTATTTGTATTAGACCTGTAGTTACCTAGTTAACTGATTTATCAGTACAAAATATTAATAAAAAAGTTTGTTTCGTACCTACTTGAAACGTTTAATTTTAATGAATACCTTTAAATTATATCATCATCTTTATTTTACAGCCATTAAATCTTTCAAAAATCATATGTTTCAACTCTCCTCGACCCCTGTTTCATCTTACCTCGGTATGAGGGGAGTTGAAACAAGTTGACTTGTTACGGTTAAATTGATTTTTCACCACAATATTTAACACTTACAATTTCTTTATGTTAGTCATTCGCAAGTGCAAAGAATGACCTATCGATTGGTACTAATATCATACGATTTCTGTCTATAGTATTTGGTGTATGAAACAAAATGTGAAAATTGTTTCAACTCCCCTCGGTCTCCCCTACTATAATTTGTATAATATTTGTTTGGCATTTATTTCTTTCATTTATTGGTATAAAATTCTTTTAATATTGTTGTTATTTTATCTTTTGTCATCTTTATTTAAGAGGGTAGGTCACTGAAGTATGTATGTAGTAGGTACAGGGTATCCTAAATTAGGCAGCAGAGACCGACCATACCCTGCATAATTAGACCTCAGTCATGTCCTACATTTGTTAACTGTCATGGCATCAATAAAACAATTATTTATTTAATATTTTAAATACGAAAGTGTGTCTGTCTGCTACGTTTTCATGGCCCATCTGTTCAAACGACCTTTATGGAAACAGAGACAGTTTCTATCCCAGGAAATCGAAGAGGGGTGGGTACGGGGTCATAAATGCTATCACTTAAAGCCGTGACGTTCGTGTTTTCGAATTATAATACTTATTTTAGGTACGTCAAGGTGCATAAGACTGTCATTTTGATACAAAACTGTTCTAAGAAATGTTAGTTATCCTCCCTGACGTGATTTTTTAAACACTCAAACCATGTGGTTAAAACCCACCACGTTTACCTCATGGGTAAAATTTAGAATTATTTGATAGCATGTCTTCTTGATAAACAGGCTTCTAGAAATCTAGTAGGAATTTTGATTTTCCGGGATAAAAAGTAGCCGGGTTTCTAACTATATCCGTGCTAAAAACACGACCATCCATTGATATACTGCGGCGAGATTGAAGGTACGGACCACCAAACAAACAATTAAACACACTTTGCATTTATAATACTGGAAGGATAGGTTGTGAATTATTCAGTCTATCCTTTTGCTTAGCAAAAGGATAACAAAATTATGCTTTCATACACCATTTTCATTTCAACGGTATTCCAGCTTCGTTAGTATTCGGTTCGGTTGTGCTAGTCCTTTTGGGTTAGTATGAGATTTTTAATTCCCCCAAGGTTGATAGATCGACGAGAATAGAACACCATAAAATGGACCTAAATGACCTGCCCCCCGATTGTGTAAGAAAATAGTAATCGTAATCGTTTGTGAACCGGATAATTCGACCTATTTAAGGAGTTCAAAGATGCCTGCACTTCAAAAAGCATGTATGAACTCCTTAAACAGTTCGAGTAATACGTTTTAAGCTGTCAAATGATTACGATTTGCTCAGAAAATTGGGGCTCTGGTTTTAAAGTTCAATTAAAATATACCACTTTTAGAGTGAAAACGCACTACGAGCAAGCCAAAGCTGTCTAGCTGACAAAAAACAACGCGCTCAGTTTTATACGGTGCTGCACAGGCCTGTTGATCAGACAAAACGTGTTTCCCAATACGACGCCAACAATTCGGAAGGACATTTTGTCCTTTCCTTTCCGCAGTGCCGGTCTATGGTCTTCCTTTAGGTTCATTTTACTCTGACTAATAATTATTTTATTTTTGTCCATCACGTTTCGAAAATTGAATTTTGTCAAACGTCTAGATGTAAAAGCTCATACTAAGAAAATTGCCCGGTAAGGTAGCTTGAAAATAATGTATTCATAGTCCCAGTTTATCCCTACGTGGAAATTGAGCGTCACTCGCGACTGCAGTCATTATGTCACGGGAATAAGGGATATCGAACCAATAATTGATACCTTTTTTGCATTTTTATTACACTGTCTGTCTTGTTGCTTGGGATATGCTCGTGATACAGAACATGAAAAGAATACCAAACTAAATTATTACAACACCATAAAGTAAATGGAAGCTGGCGAGCGACCTATGCAATATTATTTCTTTTCTAATATTTTATTTCCATGTACCCCTTTCCCTTCCAATTTAGCGTTAAGTTTAGGTTACCGTACATAATGCATTTACATGTTTGCCATCGCCGCTCATCGCGTCGCGCTCCTCGTTGAAGGCTCGTCGTGTTGCGGCTTGCGCCATTCGCTAAATGTCAATGATGACGTTAACAATACAATACAATACAATACATTACAAAAAAATCTTATGAATAGTCGAATAAATCTACCACTGCTTCGGAATGCCCTACCGAGAAGAACCAGCAAGAAACTCGGTGGTTGCTCTTTTGAAAAAATAAAATATATTTACAATTGCATTAAACTAAACATACCTAAGTAACAGCAGTCCTGGGCATTGCTGGAGCGAGTCAAATCCATGCGTTTTTATCATTTAAATAATTTTCGACAGTATAATAAGCTATTTTCAGGAGCATTTTTAATGGTTTTCTTAAACTTGTGTAAAGGCTAATAGTAGGTAGTAGAATTTTGTTAAAGAATAGAATGCTCATTTCCACGAACGACCTTCAGGCTTTTTTGAGGCAGAGCAATGGAGTTACGAGCCTATGGCGGTTTCTAGTTGGCCTATCGTGCAGATCGCATAGGTATTCTTTTGTAATTCTGAGTGTGTTGTTTTACGAAGATTAGATTACTGTAAATATATTGCGAGTCTACTGTGAGAATACATATTTCCTTGAATTTCTCCCTAAGGGATTCACGTGGTTTTAAATTATAAATCGCACACGTCACACACTTCATATGCGTTCATACATTCACTAAACCTGCGGTATGACATGATGGCTGTTTGGACGTTAGTCTGCTCATGAAGTTTTATAAAAAAAAAAAAAACGGCCAAGTGCGAGTCGGACTCGCGCACCGAGGGTTCCGTAAAAACCTGTAGTAAGTTTTAAATTAAATGTTTTTTTTAATATTTGAGTTGATTGAATGAAAGGTAAATTGCGGTTTACGATTTATGACGTATTAAAAAATAACGACCAGAGATGTAAAACGGTAATAATTACCTTTGTTAATGAACCGCAAAACTAACTTTGTTTGTAGAGGTTTACTGTTAATATCAAAAAAACTATGCTAGTTAGAGCATTGACTATAGTTTTCCTGTAAAATATACATAAATTCCTATTGACCATAATTATTTCAGATTTTTCGATTGGTAAACTCCGGAGATAAGGGGGGGGGGAACGGTATTTTTTTAGACTTTTTCCCCGATAAATCAAAAACTATCATGACTAAAAATAATTGAAAATCTGTTTCAGAATGAACAAAGTAAACCCTTTCATATGATACCCCACACAGTACAGTTATCTCACTTTTAAATTTCAACCCTCCGATTTTCCCCCCTTTTTAAATAAGAAAAAAAAAAAAACCAATTTTTTTTTATTCCAGTGTCTTTGGGCCACTGATATACACAACTATTCCAAATTTCATGTCAATAGCTTTGGTAGTTACTGAAATAATCGAGTGTGACGGACGGACAGACGGACAGACGGACAGACTGACAGACAGACGGAGAAAGTCGCACCATAAGGGTTCCATTTTACCATTTTGGTACGGAACCTTAATTACAAGAACGAAGAAAGAAAAATTTTTGAATAAATGTAAATGCACCTTTAGAACTGAATGCAACATTGCAACGGGTGCGGTTCAAACGACCTTTCGGATTCCCGTCCATTCCTTGCGTTCAGCTATCGAGCTCTAATTAAAATTAAACCCTGATGTTGGATACTCGTAAATGAACCAGCTTTTGTCAACGCTCGTGAACGTTCTGAGCTTCCGAGAACATTGGCTCTATAAAAGCTATATAGGTCAAATAATTCGAGTCTAGTTTAGCATTTACCTTATCATCAATGATGGAAAAGCGCTCGTGTGGAATTAGATTCTCACAATTTATTCATAGTTTCGTTTTATCTAGGATACTCGTGGGTGGAAATTGAGGGTCGCGACTGTAAGACCATTACTTTGGAAGAGTCGGGGAAATCGGAACGATTGACGCTTTGATTTCCTTTCTCTTCGGATACTCTTTTATGGTCATTTATTACGAAGTTTTCTGGAAAGGTATAAGTTATTCTCGATTAAAAGTACACAGAATACTTAATGAGTTGATCAATATAGAAAGATACGTTATTTTTTACATTCGATATAGGTCGGGAAGTGTGATGACCTTTGAAGAAATATTTGCTTTAAACTACATATTTTAAAAACCTTTACTGGTTTGACACATAAATAAAACTACTTTGATCTAATTATTGATTGATAATAATTAAATTAACAGATGGATAGACACAACAGAACCAGTTTGTTGTATATTAAATTATACCATATTTGTATTTCTCCCTACTTTTCTCAATTTTTTTTTTGATTTAGGTACAACTAAGAAACACTTTTAGGTAAAAATATCACCTAGATATTATATAAAAAAGGTGTTTTATAACGTGCCATCTACATAGATGTAGATAATATTGCTAGTGCTAGATATCGCACGATTCGATATGACAACGTTTTATGACCTTTTTTTAAAATTTAATGATAATATTATGTGCGTTTTACTACGAATCCCAAAAAAAAAGACATCGTACTTTTTGCGTAACCTAATAATATTATGCAAACGATTTGCATGAAAGGCCATCGAGCGGTCCATCCATACCCTGAAGACTTGCATAAATCATGAGCTTATATCCTAGCACAGCTTCCTATTAAGAGGCTTCCTAACACAGCTGCAACTTATGTTGGTACTATACGTAAATACATAATGTTTGTACGAGGGACATGTTCGCTTTTGAAGCCAGTACTAGCTTAGTAAAGTTACCTACTAAGTACTTAAGTGGTATACCTATCTTTTAGAGCGTGAAGACCTTGATTTTCACACCTGGGCCTTTAGTGTAAGTTTTTAAGTTAAAAAAACTTGACGCTGGAGCTTAGTATCGGAACGTTACTTAGGGTGAAAACACACTAAAAACTAGGGGGAAAAAATAAGCGTGATGCGGCACATCGCAACGTTTTATAATATGATACCCCTAGTAACCCTGTCACAAGACAGAACGTGTTTACGATAAGAAGCGTTCATGCTGACTTCTTGACATGTCTTTTAAGAGTTGTGATAATTGACTGTTTGACACCTAGTCAAATCAGCAACTTTTTTTTTAAACGTCAAACCGATCGCTTGCTATGAGATTTTGTTTGAAATACCTTGCTTGTGACATCATCAAAGTTCGAAGCACTTTTTTACTTTAATCGATATTTTAAAATGGTTAGAGGTAAAGTCTATCCACACGTTCACATTTCGTGAGTGCCATCTCACCGTGGTAGTAACATGAGTGTACCCCGGGATGTACCTTGTGTATAGAATTTCGTCAAAATCAGTGGAACAGCTGAGCCGTGAGAGCGTAGCTGGCAGGCAGACGTTTGCTTTTATAATATTAAGTTCTTAATTTCGATCGAGGAATATTTCATATTTTCACATCGTTTTAAGCTCATTGTTCATCCACCGTTCGATGTGAACGACCTTTCGCTATATCTACTTACTATCTTGCTACACTAAGCGCTTAAGCTCGTTTAAGAATAAGATTTCCACGTCATGAACATCTTATTGTTGGACAAGACGATCTCGATTTAGGTAAGATAAGCCAAAGTGAACAAAATCTAACCGTTTTATTGTGCTGCATCTAAACCTACCTTTGAATGACAAAACCTTTTTGTCAGAGACGGTGTAAACGACCACTATACTGGGAACGATTTACGAATTCAGATGGATTACAATGCTCACTAAATTGCTGAATACGTAGTTTTATCTTATCTCAAACAGAAATTTACGATTTTTCGTATCAGATTTGAGGAAATAAACTATACCTACATTACGTAGTATATATGCCACCGTAAGATTGCAAAAACCGTTAGATTATAATCCAACTAGCGATATTGTAAAATGTCGACGGATTGTGAACCGTTCAATGTTCCGAGTGTCAATTTTTGAAATATTCATTGTATTTACGTTTTCTTGTCTCTTTCTTGTAGGTTAGGTTAGGGTTCGACATAAATAATCAAGTAGTGCCCGGCCGCAGGCCGGGCACTTAGGTTCTATCGCGTTAATAAACCTAACAGATTACAATCTACCGAAAAATAATCCGTTATATTGTAATCATTCGACAGTTTACAATTTCGCGAGTTAGATTATAATCTAACGGTTTTTACAATCTCACGGTGACATATACAAGGCATATTCGTCAGAAGTTCGTTCGAAGAACCAATAGACCTTGAGGTCCCAAGGTGCTGGAATGACACCACGCGCACGAAAGCGCTGCGTTATCAGAATTTGAATATGTGGACAGACCAAAATCGACGGTACCACAAGAGACAGCTACTTCCATGTGAGTACTGAAGTTCTTAAGGTCTTGCCCCACTATAGAGGAGCGTTGCGGTGCGGCACGTAGCGGCAAGTATTCTTTGTACAATTATGTCGCAGGGCATCTCCACGGTATGTCGCTTATGTGGGCCCAGCTCTTTACAAACTTATACAAAGAACATTTGCCGCTACGTGCCGCACTGGGTCGTGTTTATGTAGTAGGGCTAGAACTTTATATTGTGTAAGTAATGCGTGCGATGGCATGCGTAGCCAGCATGTTGCATGCATGCCTATTAAACGATAAAAATCAGACTTTTAAGCAAGAAGAATGATGAGAAGATTAATGATTTATTTTATTCACTAGGTGTAAAAATTGCTATCATCTGTTTTAATTAAGTCTGTGTAACGTCTGGCTTATTGTAATATTAGCCAACTGAAAAACTGTAAAATTATGTCTAGTCATTTATTTTTTAGCCAAACTTTTAGCTGGGCAATTAGTCAGTGACATTGTACTTATTGTACTGAGTTTTAGCACAACCAAGGGTGTCATAATATAATATTGTCTCTCACGACTATTGCAATCAATGAAAAGTCCCGAGAAACCGCTGTCGTACTGATCGTGCTTAGGCGCGCACATACACTAGGGACAGGTCACATTGCAACCAAAGAATTAGTTAGAGAATTAGAATAAGGCCATTTTCACACACGTAGACATTTTTCACACACGTACATGGTTACTGGCTGCTGCCTTCCTACACTTCTCAAAAGTCATGGTATTGTTGTATGGAAACCGTGTGTATGTAAAAATGCCTTAAGAGGATAAATTATTTATTTATTTTATTTTTATTTTTATTTTATTTGATCTACCAACAGAATTACATGTTAGAAGTATACAAAATGATTATTGAGTTTCTCTTCATCAAAGTACAGTAATAATTGGATTTCTAGGTTTTAAAGATTAATTAAACATAAGCGGCCTTGTTTTAATTTGGCTTTGTTATTAATTAAGGCCGAGTGGTTCCGAGCGGCAGATGTTTCAAACCAATATCGAATCTTAATGGAAGGCCGTTCGTAGAATTAAACATCAGAATATTCCAATTGTATAAAAAGTTTTGCTCAATTTCAAAGTTCCATACAAACTTTCATACCCTATTTAACCTCCATAAAGGATGAATTTTCAAAAATCTTTTTAATGCTAATCTACGTTGTATGTACATATTATTAATAAAGGCAAACTTTGATGTTAAGCACTTATAACAAACTTATCTGATCCGGTAACAGCGATATGAAAAAAAAAAAAACAAAAAAAAAAACTGATTTGACTTGTACAACTATTTAAATATATTCTTTTTTTAGAATAGAGGATCCCATCAAAAACATAAATGTAAAATGAGAGCCAAAATCCAAAATTGTGATATGTATATAATATATGCATTGATTGTTGACTTCAGCGACAAAAGAAGTGAGATCTAAATGGGTGCCAAAGTTCAATGGTCAGTCCTGCAATTTATTTATAACAACATAAAATATTTTATAACAACTTAAACTATCATTTCTTCTTATAACTTAGGATAATATGTTGAAGACTAAGGCTTTGGCTTGGCTAGTTTCCATATACGAATTATTATTAAGTAGGTACCTAAAAGTACAGTTTCTACTAGCAAGCCAAATTTTCGGAAGAATAAAATAAGAACTTACAGCTTTACAACTTGCGAAGGCTATAATTCGTATATGAAAACTAGCCAAGCCAAAGCCTTAGTCTTCAACATATTATCCTAAGTTATAACAAGAAATGATATTTTAAGTTGTTATAAAATATTTTATGTTGTTATAAATAAATTGCAGGACTGACCATTGAACTTTGGCACCCATTTAGATCTCACTTCTTTTGTCGCTGAAGTCAACAACCAATGCATATATTATATACATATCACAATTTTGAGGATCTCCCAAAAGTCCTAGTATCCACGTCCCCTGTTAGTTTTATGTTGAATAACTATTTTAAACGATCCTTTAAAAGTAAAAAAGTGCGTTGAACTTTAATGACGTCACTATTCAAACATCAATGAAATCGGGCAGTCCCTGAGATTTCGGTACTGGCTGGCTAATCCATCCCTAATCCCATTGGGTACTGGCTGGCTGGCATAAAATAAATTATCTAGTCGTTACATAAAAAGTACCAATAGATTAGATGCAACATAGAAAATACCTATCTCTTCCTTTCCGAAGTCCAATTCAGCTTCAAGGTCGATGCGCGAACCTAATGAGATATGCCCGCACTCCCCCGTCGCTTAAGAAGACGGGATAACTTGGTAATTAGAGTCGGACGATAAGCGACGTGTACGTTATGGAGGCGAGATTACTTGTGCAAAGATGTGTGTATGTTCTATTTTCCCTATTTATCTCGTTTGTGAAAGTTTGTCGAGGACCTCCCTGGCACAGTGATGAGCTCTGTTGTAACATGCGTAGGTCTCGGGTTCGATCCGCGGCAGGGTCAATTTGGGAAGTTATAATTTCTGAATTTGTCTCGGTCTGGTCTCGTAAGTGGCCTACTGATATGTAGCTCTATGAAGGTCACAAAGAAATAATCCTTCAGGATAATAAAAACTGCTCTTCGTAAAACCAATGACAATGGTATCAATCAAGAAATTCCAAAATACGCCTAATTTATTACATGTTCAAACATAATAAAAATATAATATTGTACTAAGTAAGTATAACGTGATATAGTGTACCTATGTATTGTTTACTCTCTTTAATATGAAGATTATCTGAGATTTATGGGAGCAATCGTAAATGTAATTTCAGTATCGCTGTGCAAAGATAATATATTGGTTTGAGGGTAGGTAAATGTAATTCTTTCGGTAGAAAAAATATACGTATGGGGTATTACGGAAAATTTAAATATAGTTCAGAAGCCTTTAATTTTAATCTTTATATTTAGTTTTAATCTTTATATGATATATAAAGATTAAAACTTTATAGCGAACTAGCTGATGCCTGGGCGACTTCGTTCGCGTGGCTTGAGGTTTTTTTGGCTCCCGCGGGAACTTTTCCGGGATAAAAAGTAGCCTTTGTGTTAATCCAGACTATCTATCTCTGTACCAAATTTCATCCAGATCCGTTCAGCCGTTACAAACATCCATTCACCTATCCATCCATCCATAGATCCATCCATTTAAACTTTAGAATTTATAATATTGATAGTATAGATACTGAATCGTTGTTTTTATTTTCTTAGTTATGAAAAATTTCCATTTTTAAGGACTTTTTAATATTTTTGAGTTTAGATAGGGTAAGTCATAAACATAATTTCAGCCTGTGCACATTCACTGCTGAATATGGGCTTTTCTCAAAGCTAACTCTTCTTTATATCGTCGGTTATCTTGCTGGAAGGCGCCCTACACTTCGCATATTTGTTTGCGTTCTTTACTGTTTCATTTCAAATTTTATCTTTCAGAGAGACTCCTAACATAACTCTAAAGCTTGCTAAGTGACTTTTAATAAAAACAAAATAAATTACACTAGCGGCACGCTATGATGGCCGGTTTGACACCCGGTTTAATAAATAAATTTTGAGTCCTAAACCTAAAACTACATTCGATAAAATTTATGAATCTCTGCACATCACTATCGTCAATAAAGTAATACAATTATTTCCTTCAAAGTCGTTAGTCGTTATCAATTAATACGGAACTTCATGAGCGGACAAACGTCAAACCGGCCATCATAGCGTGCCGCTAGTATAGTTGATCGAGTCCTTAATCAATGCATACGTTTCAGTGATATAGCTGGGGAATGAATGGTTGAATCAGAGTTTGTCTTTGGCGGGATAATTTAACAAAATCTTCAATAGTTTCGATTTCAATTCATTTATTTGCTTCAGATTATCTATATATATAAAAATGAATCCCTATTTCCCTTGGTCACGGCATCACGCGTGAACGGCTGGACCAATTTCGCTAATTCTTTTTTTGTTGTATAGATGAGGACTTGGAGGGTGACATAGGCTACTTTTTATCCCGTAAAATTAAGGAGTTCCCGCGGGAATAACAAAAAACTTAAACGACGCGGACGAAGTCGCGGGCATCAGCTAGTGTACAATAATTGTTATGGTTGTTTATTAATATGGTATCAAACAATGAACCATGGATGACATGCAAAATTATTACCTACCCATTTATTAATTATTTAAATCTTATCTCCATTATAACGCAATTTTAAAATTATAGTTAACAATGAAAAAAATAATATAATAATAAACTCAATAGCTAGGTCTAGGGTACTGAAGTATTAACAATGCACGTTTTATAAACAATCTGCATTCTTATACGAATTTCTTTGTATACCAAACAATACAGGAACTTAAATTTGTGCTCATTAGGGCACCATTGTTTCTTTTTAATGAAAGCGCCATTTTTCAGCCAAAACCTTTATTTTGGCATAAGCTTCAATGAGTTTCATTTCGCTTAAATACTTTGCATGTATTTATATGAGACTAGACGATTCCTGCGGCTTCGTCCGCGTGGATTTATGTTTTTGATTCCCGCGGGAACTCTTCAACTTTCCGGGATAAAAAGTAGCCTATGTCCTTCCCCGGGATACAACCTGTCCTTGTACCAAATTTCATCAAAATCGGTTGAACTGATACATTTTTTGATTCCCGCGAGAACTCTTCAATTTTTCGGGATAAAACGTAGCCTATGTCCTTCACTGGGATGTAACCTATCTCTGTACCAAATTTCATCAAAATCGGTTGAGTAGTTGGGCCGTGAAATAATAGCAGACAGACAGACAGACACACTTTCGCATTTATAATATTAGTATGGATTTATTGTTATGTACCTTTTTATTTGCGTATACTTATATTTATACCATACTTCTTAAATATACGCCGTCCTGCCCATTAACACACGGATGTAACATCCATAATATTATAAATCTTATCTTCTTTTTCCATGTTGAGCACATGTGTCAACAGACACAGTTTATTAAAAAGTGCAAGAATTTCTTAAACCTTGCTTTACCTGCAGTTTCACCGATATACTTAACTAATTCACGGCTTTTTAAGCTATTGCATAGCTTCTATCGCGGGCCTTGAGCGGGGAGACCGAATCCAGAAATTCCGTAACGAAAAAAATATTACAATTTGTCAATACGAAGGTAAATTTCGCCACCATCTACAAGGTTAAAGTAGCTCAGGTGGGAAATGGGCGGTCACGATATCAGAAGACCCCGGTTCGATTCCAGATGTCTCCAGTCCGATATTTTTTTCTCGGTTATTATTATTTTTATTTTATTTTTCGATTATTATTATTTTATTTTTATTAAATTTTAATTTAATTTAAATTGATTTACCAAAAAAAATTTAAGTGTTAATAGTTTTAACCGTTTTAACCCGTTTTTAAATCTTTATTTTTATCGTTTTATCATTTCATCGTTTTTAAATACATTTTAAACGTATTTCAATCGCATCGCCATGGCCGACAAGCAACCGCTCGACCAGAGGCCGCCGAAACAGGGAAGAGGACGAACAGGGATTCCGCGCGCAGTGGTACGCTGGAATATAATGGACCAATCCATTACCCCGTTCCCTGCCGCCGAGTTCGTCAGTCGTCCTCCGACCACTACTACTACCGCCGCCACCACCTCGCCGATAGAATCGGAAACAAGCAAAGACAGCGACGACGATACGCCTGCCATCGTAGCCCGCGTAGTTGTACCTACGCCTGGCTTCGAATTGGCCAAGCGCGCACGTCCGAGCTCCTCTTCCTCAGGCTCGTCCGGAAATCAGGAGGACAAGCGGGTTAAGCTTAGCTTAGCCCTACCCGCACCGCCCCCTGACTACCAGGACTCGTCAGCTTCGTCGACATCATCATCCTCGTCGTCGACCCAAAGCAGGCGCTCCCCACTGCAGGTTGTGCGCCCCTCACCCCCTTGCACCGAGAGCCAGCCGCAACCGGAGACGGCCGCCCCGCCGCTCACCCCGCCGCCAGTACACTCGCCCGCGCCTGCGAGTAGACACGCGACTCCTTCGCCTGTTGCCGCACGCCGCACTGCACCTCCAACGCCTGCCCACCATCCGCCCCACTCACATTCCGGTGAGGCAGCGATGAGCGCGGCACACTCCCTCTCGCAGCCTTCATCGGAACAACAGCGAGAACAAACAGAGTCGGCTCACCGCGCCGCTCACAACCACCCGCGCCGACGACGCCGACCGTGCCGACCGCGCCGACTTTCGCGCCGAACACGAATTTCTACAGCACCGATGTCCAAACACTCCTCGAGTCGCAAGCCCCAACACTGGTCGTGGGGGATATGAACGCGAAGCACCAAGCCTGGGGCTCGCGAGTCAGCACCACGACTGGCCGTGCGCTACACGAAGACAGCGAACGCCATAATTACGGCATACTGAGCCCGGGTGCACCGACCAATGTGCCGACTAATCCCAGCTTTGCACCCGACGTCTTGGACATCGTGTTGCATCACCGGATTGACCACCCAATCAGTATCGAACCACTATACGAGCTAGACACCGAGCACCTACCTATATTGGTCACACTCAAACTCCAGCGCGACTTCACAATCCCACGCCCTCCCAGAACCAAGACCAACTTGGAGACGTTTGCAGCCGCGCTGTCGGAGCTTGAGCTCGCAGGGCCCATTTCGACCCCAGCCGACGTGGATAGAGCCGCCTGCTCCATCACGGCGGCCATCCAACAGGCCAAAAGTGAGGCCACTACCACTATGCCTCACGCTGGACTTTTTTTTTTTTTTTTTAATTTTTTTAATTTATGAATTGCACAAAATATACAAAAATTATGTTATTCGCCAAACTACGCATGTAGTTTGTTGGCGAATTCGCGCTAAACTTACAATTAGATACCGTGCACTTATTATAGTATTTACACAACAACTATTATACCTTATAAAATACTAAGTATGTGATTAAAATTAAGCTACTAACACTAAATTATTTATTTACTTAATTATACTATTTAATTGTTAATCAGTGAAGGAGTCGTTAATGAAAACTTCCTTTAGTTTTCTCTTAAGGACCCCTTCACTGACTTTTTTACCTACTCGTAGCCACTCTATTCTATTAAATATCCCAGGCACTAAGCATCCATTTAACCTCCTACCATAATAATTATTTACTCTTTTTACTCTTAATCTACCCTGTCTCACTCTTCTAACATGATCTTTATGTGATATAAGTTCTTTGTATTTACTTGAATAATAATGTTCTTTTGCTAACAAATAATTAAATTTAATATGTATTGGTAGTATTTTTAATTCTTTAAATAAAATTTCGTAATTTCTTTTGTGCTTTTTCTTTATCTTTTTACTTATAATTTTACTTATTTTTTTTTTTATTTCATTAAGATAAGTAAGTACTAAACGTTCTTCCATATATGCTAAGCCCATAGCTGATGACTGAGTCTGCTAACGCGTAATAAACCACAAGCATTGTATGTTTGCTTAGTACTCTCTTCAAATGATGGAACTTACCCAGCACAGACCTTAGTTTGCTACATACTACGCCTATGTGAGTTTTCCAGTTGAAGTGCCTATCTATATGTAACCCCAAATATTTATATTTTTCTACAAACTCTAACTTTTGACAGCTACACTGGTTCTTAGTTATATGTAGACAGTCATAGCTATGTCCCTATATGTATGTTTTTATAGTTTTATAGTTCGAGCTCGCTCCGGGACAAGCTCGAGAAGAAGCGCGCCCTACGCAAGCTATGGGCGCGCACTCGCTGTTCGAGGGTCAAGCGTGACCTCAACCGTCTTGCACAGGAAGTGTCACAAGCACTCGGCGCCCGTGAAGATGACGACTGGGAGAAGACCATTGACGCGGCGTCCGAATCTGAAACATCATTGTACCACCTGTGCAAGACCCTCACCGGCTCCGACTCACCCGTCTACCCTCTCCTTGACGGACAGGGTAGACGAAGATACCCCGCCATGGATCGAGCTGAGATCATGGTGGAGTACATGGAAGGACAATTTAACCCCAACCCACCGGCCATCGACGACACCGTGACCAGACACCATGCGGCGATCATACAACAGGTAGAAGACTTCCTGTCGAGCCGGTCTCCCCCGCTCCGGGGAGACGACTTCATCTCCCCGTCTGAGCTGAGGAAGGCCGTCTTCCGACTTCCTAAAAGGAAGGCGCCAGGCTACGACGGGATCCCGATCGCCGCCCTACAGCAGCTGCCGAGAAGAGCACTCGTTGCATTAGCGAGACTCTTCAACGGCGTACTCCGTACCGCTCATTTCCCGGAATCATGGAAATTGGGGAAAGTTATTACTATCCCCAAACCGGGAAAGGACCGCCGCCTACCAGGAAGCTACCGCCCCATCACCCTCCTGCCGCACATCGCCAAGCTGTTTGAGCGTCTGTTGCTGCGCAGGCTAGCCCCGCACCTTCGCCCGACGACGACGACGACGCGACAAACACCGGATTTGACACCGACTCCGCGCGCAGCGGCGATCTTATCGCCGCTGCGCGCGGAGTCCACCGGATTCGACACAACCTCGGCGCACGACAGCGACCCCATTGCCTGCAGCGCCGAGACCCCTGGACTAGACACGGGTCCCACACGCGGAGGTGATGACGTCACCCGCAGTGTGGACCCTATACCGGATATGACACCCGACCAAGGGGCCCGTAGCCTACAAGGCAGGCCCTAGCCGGTCTTTCGGCTTTAAGATACGCACACAGTTGCACAGTTGCAGGGCACAGAGTTGCCCCGCGCCCCGCCCGGGTAAGGAGGCTCTGCCTCGAGGCCCGTACCCCCGCTTGGCCCTTCGGGCCAAACGGAGATGACCCACACTACTACTGTCCCCAGGCGGTGGCGGTGATACTTTTTAGTTTTGCCATCTATCGATGAATAGCAGAACTTTTAATAACTTGTACTTTGAACTTTTAGTAACTTGAATTAATATCAAAAAAAAGAAAAAAAAATACTGCATAAATAAAATAAATACTTAAATAATTATAATAACATAAGTTGATAAAAAATGCTATGCAAATTACAATAGCTTTACCGCGGCAGTATCCGAGTGCCACACGTCTTTTTTTTCTAATCTTGAAGTAGTTATTTTCGTCAGGTCTATGGACTAAGGTGTGTTCTAGTGGATAACTACTGAACTACAAAATTGAACATTCAACTCACATCACACTTGTTGTGTAGTTGTCAGTTCAAATCAACAAGTCGAAATTACGGCTGTTGTCGAAATTATTTGCCGAGCGTGGTTCGATTTATAATTCCCTCGAAATCGCTAATGATTGCCTGACACTACGCGATGTCGATCAGTTCAACTCAATATGTTAATCAGCTTGCAAATGTTAAGGTTAATTGGATTAACCTTTTAGCAAAGTTCGGCAAGGTGGAATAAAATGTTCATTATTTCATGCATTTTTCTAGCAAATCTTTGGTGCTTGGTGGTTAATATTTAAGCTGCTTCGGGTGGGTCTAGAATTCAAATCCTGGGCACGTAACACATGATTCAATCCATCTTGTTGTGCAAGAGGAAATCCATACTAATATTATAAATGTGAAAGTGTGTCTGTGAAAATTAAAGAGTTCCCGCGGGGATCAAAAACTTAAAACCACGCGGACGAAGTCGCGGGCATCGTCTAGTATACATATACTTTACAGAGCTTTCCTGAGTTTTAGTTATGTTTATCGCTACGGCAACACAAAAAACAGTCTAAAGTCTGAGAATATGCTAGCACGATGAAGACAATAGGAAATTAAATTGTATGTTTTCAGAACCGGCAAATGCAACGGAATTCTTCGAATCCATTTATTACGTAGCTCGATAGCAGGTCTTCGATACAAATATTTGAATTGAATTATCTAGTTGTAATTCGTTTAATTTAGAGTTGGCAATATCCAATAGCTGAAAGTTGTTACGCTTCAATATCTTAAGATTGCGTACTTTGGATCAGAACGACAAGCTACAGAAGATTATGGTAAAATATCCGACTTGTGTGACAAATACGTAAAATAGAGGTAACTAGTTGTATAATTGCACGGATACGCGTGGTAAGTTATATTGAAAGGCACTGCTACCACTAGCATTATTGCGCGTGCCATATTTTTTATCGATAGGGTAGGTATACTGCGTAGGTAGGTTAAGGCTAGGCTCAACGTCACCGGATGAGAGTAAGGTATCGCCAAAAAAATTGTTGCAAGTTCTAGAAGATATCGGGTGCAAAGTCTTCCAAAGAGGAGGAATTGCCAAAGACCACCACTCCACTAAGCTAAAAATTCGGCTAATTGAGTTTTCCTGCTAATTTGGTAGTGTCTCTAGTCCAAAGCGAAAACTTCATTTAGCCAATTCGACTTTGGACTAGGAATTAAGCACTAAGCCTTTACTGGATTGGACTCATGTGAACCGGGCAACTTATAGGTCACAGGGTCACCGAAGTTGTTTTAAAAAATGCCAGTGTCGCATGGTAATCGTTGTTTGCATCGGCTGTGTCTATATGTGTAGAGAATAGAACTCCAATTTGCATAGTAATGGGGACGAGACCTTTATTGTGTTTAACCTACGAACTATTCGATGACCAGCGGATAACAGTGACGTAACAAACATGAATTTATACATGAATATTCAATTTTCATTATCGCCCGTCAGAGGTTATTCCGTTTTATAAATTGACTCGCGTTTCATATAATGTCCAATATTTGAGTGATCCAAATAATTGAGTTATTTCAGAGGGCCCTAACTTTTAGTCGTCCATTAATTTGAAGAAAGAAAAACAGATAAGTAAAAAATTATGTATAAGGTTTTTGCATTAGGCTATCAGATTGAGAGTGTACCTATGTTTGCCCACACATTTGTGCACTATAATATCTCCCAATGCTACACATGGCTGATCTCATTGATAAATGGCCGCCGTTGCCGAAATTTGGCCTGGAGTATATAAGACATTATTATTAAGCTATTGCATAGCTTCTATCGCGGGCCTTGAGCGTGGAGACCGAATCCAGAAATTCCGTAACGAAAAAAAACCTAACACTTTGGTTGCTATGACTACTTGTGTTGTGGACTTCACGTTGTTGAAAATATAAAGGCGAAATAATTTTAAAGAATTATGTTTTCAATAGTCCGGGTGTCCAAGGGGAATCAAAAAACTCAATGAATTCCCCTTGGACACCCGGACTATTGAAAACATAATTCATTAAAATTCTTTTCAAAAAACCGACTTCCAAAGCCACTGTAAAGTAAAAAATAATTTTGATTTCTACACACTATGTTGAAGTCGGCGAGCCTGACGCGTCAACTTTGCCTGTCTTTGTTATACTCGCCCGACTTCAACATAGTGTGTAGAAATCAAAACTATTTTTTACTTTACAGTGGCTTTGGAAGTCGGTTTTCTGAAAAGAATTTTTATTTTTAACTTTTTAGTGTACCTACTCTTAATCCAGTACCCTGCAGCATCAGAGTTGAGGAGTTGGGACTTGGGTTTAATTAAAAAGTCGTTGCTTGACACCTACAATATGAATTCACCATAAAAAAATCCTAAATCACTATTTTTAAGGAGTTCTGTACCCCGCAGCATCAGGGTTAAGGATTTGGGACTCAGAGTTGTAACGTTTACACGTCACTTGATACCTACTATATGAATTCATCATCAAAATTTCCTAACTCACTAGTTTTGATGATTTCATGTAGTACGGTACACCTACAGCATCAGGATTGAGGATTTGGAGTCAGAATTTTTTATGGGACCACCTTGTGAGCTTCCTCTAACCAATGAAAAAAAATTGTTCACGGAGATATGCATTAAAAAAAAAAAAAAAGATACGCGCCGAATTGAGAACCTCCTCCTTTTTTGGAAGTCGGTTAAAAATTATTTCGCCTTTATATTTTCAACAACTTGAAGTCAACAACACAAGTAGTCATAGCAAGTTGATAAAAAATGCTATGCAATAGCTTTACCGCGGCAGTCTCCGAGTGTCACACGTCTTTTTTTTTTCTAAGAAATATCAAAAAAATTCGAAGTATTACTTTCAGAATAACCGAAATCAGAATCATAACAGGTTTTCATAGCTGTCATATAAAATAAATAAAATTCATATAAGGACAGGTAAATCCTAACGACCGTTATGTAATCAAAACAGCGTAACAAATAAGGCGAAAGAAAATATGCCATTTCCTCTCACCCTAATGGAAATTCTCAAGTGGTGCTCTTAAAGCACGTCCCAATATAACTGGATATGAAAACAAAAACCCGAAATTTATTTTATTTGACGTTGAGCTAAGAAGCCTGTTTTATTGGATTGCTGTGTGATTATTGTTTCAATGCTTTGTTTTTATATTCACGCCTTTGAAGGAGATCGTATACTTTATCTCGTGTAACAGATTTTGCGAAGTCGTAGAATTCAACTGAATGCTATGTACAACGTGTGTATCTTTCGAATAATTTATGAACGGTAAAACAATATTTAACGTGGCTTAAAAGTTAAAACTGTAACATAGCTTTTTACGGGATACAATTGCTTCATATTCAAACTCCACGACAAAAATACAAAATAATAAGCGTTTTCGTAGCTTTAGTTCTAAGATACCGTAGTTAATTATCACCATCACGTCATACTTTGTAAACGTGACGTTCAGAAGGTGTACTTTGTAGGTACTTATTTTGAATATATAATTTGAGTTTGATTTTTATGGAAAATCTGTCAGGTTTAAAATAAATACTGGCCAATTTTTTAGTACTGGGTAATTTATTTTGAACCAATAAAGCAAATTTATTGAAAAACAACTTGACCCGTGTCGTCTGTCCACCTACTTAGTAGAAGTTTGCTAAGGCTGCCGCGCTTTACTGTGCAATAGTGCCATTCCAACTCCTTGGACCAATTATTGTACTCCTTTGAACTATGGTAAGGAGGTATTGAGCTTCTATTAGATATCTTTAGCATTTTATTACACCTTTTTAAGGAAGTAATTTTGTTCACATCTGATTATCATGATTTTATTTACGTCAGGATGTAGATTGAAATATAATTAGATCACGTTTTCAATATCTTACGGGGCGATATTATTCGGTGCATAAATTTTGCTCCTCTTGAGTAATAGAGTCGCGCCTCCATATCAGGATTGTTGTCCGTATACATTATGTTGAATAGAACATGGCAAACTGCTGATACTCACGTTTGACGATATTGTTGTCTATGTCGTTAAATTAGTTTAAGAAAAAAATGTTTGACTATTTAATTGAAGAATATTTTTATAACGTTAATTATTTTTTATCTAAATATAAGATTTGACCGAGGTGTATTGCAATTCTATCTCATTAGATAAGTAATATATTATGACATTTCAATTTTATACAAGAATCTATTAAATCAATTTTAATTTTGTAATTTTACATAGTAATCTAAAAATCTATTTTAATTTTCTAACTTAATAATATTATAACCCATGTATTTTGAGCAGGTATTTGTATTTGTAAATGTCCGACTAGATGATGCCCGCAACTTCATCCGCGTGGATTGAGTTTTAAAAATTTTACTAAAAGCATCGCTAGTAGATATGAAAAATAAAATTTAAAAAAAAACTTAAAAGGCATTAGTTCCAATTTCGACCACCGGGTCAGATAAGTTTCACGGACTGTATTTGCTTACCTACCATTTTTTGATTACTTGATTCCATTCGTCGTGAGTTACAGTCTCCTCCATATCAGGATATATGACAGCATAATTACATTATGTTCACCGTCATATATAAAGGGTGATGGCAATTCGTGTACGCACTCCTACATCCGCTCATGCAATCTAAGATCCGCCATAAATTCTTCCATTCACTTGCCTATTTATTCGGTCCATAAATTCAGCTCGTCGTGAGTAATAGAGTCTCCTCCATGTCAGGATTGTTGACAGCATACATTATGTCGGCCGTGATATACTTAGAGCTGGCGGGTCGAGTCCGCTCAGTCAATCTAAGATCTGTTCATCTGTGTATCTTTTATATTTAATAAATCATAGAGCTGTAGCGAACCGTATGTATTCGGTACTGAGTAACGGGTGCGCCATCCAGTACCGAGTAACGAAACGTCACTCACGAATGCATTTCGTTACTCGCATGCATTTTGTTACTCGCATTTTTTGTTGTATGGGTGAATTTAAAAACTTACGTTATAAAGAACCTATTTGTGGCTTGTTCATAGCATCTTATGAGGTATCAGAAGTAACGAGTAACGTAACGATACGATAGTAACGAGTACTAATTGTTATAGTAACGAATACATACGGGTACGCTTTTTTTCGTTACTTTTACACCTCTAATAAATCATACTAAACATATTTTTATCTACTCCAGCATCGAAAAGTTCCAATTTTGAATTTGACAACTATATCGAATTGAACCCTCTTTCGTGTTTGCTTCTCATAACGATACAGTTCGTTGTATGGGAGCTGTATCGTTATGAGTCGTAGCTGTATCGATATGGTTATCTTCATAAATAGGATACCTATAGCTTAGCGGCTCTGGGTTCTGGCACTTTCCCAACCAAAGTAAAAAATTATAAAGACGTCCTTGTCGTAGATAAAATCTTGTATGCAACTGTACGTAATTAGTCATTTTAATTCTCGTACTATCCTATTTTGATACTCGGCAAGCCTCGTATCAAAAAACAGCACTCGAATTAAAATGACCCTCATTACGATACAGTTGCATAAATAGTTATTTTTTTTTTATCTACTACATGCTAGCCCTTGAGTGATGATGCAATCTAAGATGGTAGCGGTCTAACCTGTTAGGGGCATGGTAGTTATATTAAACCCAAACCCTAATCGGTTTTTACACGGCATCATACCGGAACGCTAAATCTCTTGGCGGCGCTAAGAGTGGTAATTAGCCACGGCCGTAGCTTCCTACCATACCAGACCAGAGAAAATTCAGAAAATAAATAAAAATCCAAATTAACCCTGCCGGGAATCGAACCCGGGAGCTCCGTACGTTAAGACAACAGTGCTCAACACTGCGCCAGGGAGTGCTGCAATAGAGCAACGGACCCACGTGTTTTTTCTCTCCTGATGGGAAGTAATGGTGCAGTCTAAGATGGTAGCGAGCGAGCCTGTTGGGTTGGGTTAGGTAGATGCATTGACTTAAAATTTTTTTTATCAAGTTAAATTTTTACAAGTGGTTTTGAATAGTCGAATGAATCTACCACAAGTATGGGTTAAATATAACTGCTATAACCAAATAATTATCCATACTAATATTATAAATGCCAAAGTGTATCTGTCTGTTTGCTACGCTTTCACGGCCCATCTGTTTAACAATTTTGATGAAATTTGGCATAGGGATAGTTTGTATCCCGGGGATAGGCTACTTATACAAACTGTATGTGTATCAAACGTGTAAACAAGCCTGTATTAAAAGCAAAATAGTACCTGCTAATAAGTAATAAGATTGCAATTACCTAAGCGTAATAAAGAACCATTTATAAACATACTGGATGATGGCCGCGACTTCGTCCGCGTGGATTAAGGTTTCTGATTCCCACGGGAACTCCTTAATTTTCCGGGATAAAAAGTAGCCTATGTCCTTCCACGGGTATCAAACTATCCTTATACCAAATTTCATCAAAATCGGTTGCAGAAATAGTTTTTTCTATTCCCGCGGGAACTCTTAAATTTTCCGGGATAAAAAGTAGCCTATGTCCTTCCTCGGGATACAACCTATTACTGTACCAAATTTCATCAAAATCGGTTGAACAGATGGGCCGTGAAAGCGTAGCCGACATACAGACAGACAGACACACTTTCGCATTTATAATACGAGTATTAGTGTGGATTGCACAAAACTGTTCTACACAAAGCGTTTATTTGGAACCACAATACAATAATAGTAGATTATTAACCAAGGGGATAAAGCAGTGTCTTCTGTCGCGGGTGACGATTTAAGTTAACCCAAGACTAAGACAGCTTTATCACCGAGGAAAATACTCTACTTTTCGTACCATTTGCGAAAAAATTAACACAATAATAATATGAGATAAGCATTTATTAAAAACAAGATGATGCCTGCGACTTCGTCCGCGGGGATTGATGTTTTTTGATTCCCGCGGGAACTCTTCAATTTTCCGGGATAAAAATAGCATATATCCTTCCGCGGGGTACAACCTATCCCTGTACCAAATTTCATCAAAATCGGTTGAACAGATACATTTTTTGATTCCCGCGGGAATTCTACAATTTTCCGGGCTAAAAAGTAGCCTATGTCCTTCCCCGGGGCGTAACCTATCTCTGTACCAAATTTTATCAAAATCGGTTGAGTAGTTAGGCCGTGAAAGCGTAGCAGACAGACAGACGGACAGACAGACAGACATACACACTTTCGCATTTATAATATTAGTATATAGATAATGACAATTAAAAGTAAAAGTTAACATTCGAAACATTGGTCCAATTATTGATAGAGAGAGTTACATTTTTGTTTGGTACATTTATTGTTGATGAGTTGATTTGAGTATTTCTCTGTTCTTGCGTCTGAGGAACTGTTTAACTTATTTATAAAAAATAAATTAAAATAAACTTAACGTTAATGTATTTGAAGAAAACAAAAACGCGGCAAATTCCTAGACTAATATTTTTTTGTCGGAAAAGCAAAGACATCAAGCTCATACGGCCTCGTCGGTTTTCGTAATTTTATTTAATTATATCATAACTGCATAATAAATGCGTATTCCTTTTTCAAAAAGATGTTTAATGCTTTATATTATACAAACTCAATGGTGTAAACACAGATGTAGTTCAGTATGTAAGTATTCCAAATTTAAATCACATTCTCCCCCTAGAGGATGAATGAAATTCAGTACAATTTTCTTTCCCTGTTTTTAACAGATTAAAAATGACTATGGTTATGTTCGCTTTTTGTGGCATAGAATGTCACTTTTTTGAGCAAGTGGTACGAAAATAATTATAGTAGAAAGAATGAGACAGAAATATGAGTTGTGTGATCCCAAAATGGACTTCACTCAGCATTTTGCTATGACTGTGGTTTGGAGAACAGGCACAGCGGTGGTCTTCCGTGGATACACAAGTTTCGGACGAATTACTATAAAAATAAAATACTAACAAAGAAGATGTTAGGTAATTCAAAATGGTTAGTGTAACGTAACGACGCTTAAAAAACTATAATAATAAATAAATAATAAATTCATTTATTTGCTTTAAACATGGGTTACAACACAGATAGATTATAATTATACATAAAGGTGCCAATCATGTTTTGCCATAATATAGGCGTGCAAATATTAATTTATACATAGTCACTAGAATTTTATTATATCTTATTACCCTATTATTACCTTAATATTTATTATGTGTATTATTAATTATTATAATTTATTATTCCCAAGATAACTGCTATGCTACGACAATCACCTTATACATTTATACTTACAATAGCACTACTTAACTTAACTAAATTCAGTATATATAATCAAGTTTTATTCATATTAATACTAACTCCATGTCAAATAATTAGTACCTAGTATTTTTAAATGTCCAAAATTAAGAAGTCAAGCTCAAAGAAAATAATAAATGTAAAAAAAAACAAAAAAAACAATAAGTAGTAAGCGTTATGTCCATGGTAGGTAGTAAGCATATTAGAGTCAAACTTTATGATGCATGTCAATCAAATTTCATTTTAAAATAATCATTAATGTCATAGACTTCATTTAATAGTTTATTCAATAAATATTTTTTAAATTTATGTATTGTTAAAACCTTAACGCTATCCGGCAAAAAGTTATATATTTTGATTGCCATGCAATAGACATTTCGCTGGTAGACACTCAATCTTTGCATCGGTATTTCAAACTTTAATTTTTGTCTTCTATTACGGCTTACATTTTTTTGAGGAAATAGTTGAATATTTTTTCTTATAAATAGACACATCTCATAAATATACAGGGCTGGCAAAGGCAATATATTCTTTTTCTTAAAAAGTGGCTTACAGCTGTCCAAATACTCAGCGCCACATAGCGCATATGGAGATAAAGTAAACAGAGTTTGAAAAAGATAAACTGAAATAATAATATAATTATTATTATAATTAAATACATACAACAATAATAATAAATAACAATAATGGCTCGTTGGTCTAGTAGTTAGCATAGTCGACTGCGGTACACGAAGTCCTGTTCGATTCCCGGTCGGGCATAAAAGTTAGGTATTGGGTTTTTCAATTAAGAAATTCTCAGTGCCAGCCCGGAGTTGGAAGTTGGCGGTGTTTCACCCCCGTGCCTCGGAGAACACGTTAAGTCGTCGGTCCCGGTTATTATCACTAACATGATAATAGTCGTTAAAGCCCGCCAACCCGCATTGGAGCAGCGTGGTGGGTCTAAGCTCTAATTCCCGCTCTCCTATGAGAGTGGAGGCCTGTGCCCAGCAGTGGGACGTTAATAGGCTGTAGTGATGATGATGATGATGATGAACAATAATGGTAAAATATGTAAGTATTATAATATGAGTAATATATGAATATGAAAAATAAGAGTTTTAAAGGCAAAATAATTCGAGAAAATAAACGACGCGACGCATTAAAAATCTTTCACGTGTATTATCTGCGTTCGCTCTTTTGAAACCGGAGTAATTGTTTCTTGTTTTATTTCACTCGCGTGTAAATTTAATTTTGTTCCCTTTATTTATTGTAACTCTGTTCATTTACCTATGAAAATGCCGGAGATTTATAGTAGGTACTAAAATCTGTACAATTGAACAAAAAGGTAATCAATTAGTTTTTTTGTTGATATATTTTTCAAATCATTTATTTAACGGGTCATAATATAATAAATGCGAAAGTGTGTTTCTTTGTTGGTTTGTCCTCTAATCTCGCCGCAACCGAGCAACGAGTCGACGTGATTTTTGGCATGGGTATAGTTGAGGACCTGGAAAGTGACTTAGGCTACTTTTTATCCCGGAAATTTAAGGGATTCCTGCGGGAACCAATAAAGTTTTACCACGCGGGCGAAATCGCGGACATTTAGGTTGTTCAGAAATATTTTACGATTTTTGAAAGATTTTATTTGAAAACTATAATTATTAGGTACACGTTACGCTAAGGTAAAGTATTGTGTGGCAGAGATACTTTTTTTTAATTAAACCCGCAATCAGTCGTGAGAGTATAATCGGATGCGTTCGGCGAGAGATAGTTATTAAAACTTTTTTTCTCTCTGTCTTTATTTCCATACAATTTTGGTAGAACCACGTACGGAACATGGTTTGCAAGTTGATTAGTTGATGCTCTCTATAATTGTGGGCAGAATTGTGGCATAGCCTTTGTGAGTGCCCATTACACTATATTGGTAGTCGCTAGATAACATTGAAGGGGCGTTCATGAATATTCAACTGTCAATATTCTCCCTGTGTTATTGTGTTTAGTTAAATGAAAGTTTATTCGAACCAATATTTATTATCTTAATCTTATATATAAAATTCTCGTGTCACAGTTTTCGTTCCCATACTCCTCCGAAACGGCTTGACCGATTCTCATGAAATTTTGTGAGCATATTCAGTAGGTCTGAGAATCGCGGACGGAGTCGCGGGCATCAGCTATATAATATAAAAAATTCTTTTTAAACAACCGACTTCAAACTCCCGTGCCAACTTTACAACAACAAGCACACGCTATACAAAGTACTTATTTTATTGTTGATATTTTAAAAACCGCTCGACCGATTTCGATAAAATTTATATGGAACCACATGGGAAGTATGCACTTTCAAATAAAAACAGAATCATCCAAATCGGTTCACCCAGTCATAAGTTCTGAGGTAAAAAAAAAAAAAAAATACAGTCGAATTGAGAACCTCCTCCTTTTTTGAAGTCGGTTGAAAATTGGCATATAGAATAGCTATTACTAGCTGATTCCCCCGACTTTGTGTGGATTGAGGTTTTTTGGATCCCGCGGGAACTGTTTAATATTCTGGGTTAACTATTTGTTATTCCAGACTATAATCTAACTCTGTGCCAAATTTCATCCAGATCTGTTCTGCCGTTCTGGCGTAATTGAGTAACAAACATCCATCCATCCATCCAAACTTTTGCATTAATAATAATATAGACTAGACTTCGCTCGCATGGATTGAGGGTTTTCTGGGATAAATCGTACCCACACGTACGTTGGGTAACAGGGATAGGTTGTATCCTTTACCGGGATACAACCTATCCCTGTACCAAATTTCATCAAAATCGGTTGAACAGTTGGGCCGTGAAAGCGTAGCAGACAGACACACTTTCGCATTTATAATATTAGTATGGATTACGAAGGCATCCGCTTTGAAAGGATTTTGAAAGTTCATCCTGTAAATGGAGGTAAAATCAGGGTTTGGTGTAAAAATAAAACTTGCACAAAACCACGGGCAAAACCTAGTAGTAGATAGCGTGCAATCAAATAGTGCAGCTGTACCAATACTGTGCCGTGCGCACTGAATCATATTTTACATAGAAATAGGACAAGGCAATTACAGGTTACACTGTTTTACCTTCGATCTGCCTGGCGCAGTCGTGAGCGTTGTTGTCTTATAATGGGAGGTCCCGGGTTCGATTCCCGGCAGGGTCAATTTGTGAATTTATAAATTCTGAATTTTCTCTGGTCTGTTCTGGTGGGAGGCTTTGACCGTGGTTAGTTACCACCTTACCGGCAAAGACGTACCGCCAAGCGATTTAGCGTTCCGGTACGATGCCATGTACCGACTAGGGGTATGGGTTTAATATAACTGATATACCCCTAACAGGTTGACCCGCTACCATCTTAGACTGCAACATTACTTACTATCAGGTTTAATATAACTGATATACCCCTAACAGGTTGACCCGCTACCATCTTAGACTGCAACATTACTTACTATCAGGTGAGTTCGCAGTCAAGGGCCTAGCCCGTAAGTTTCATAGCCCTAAGATAATTGTAAAATTCTTTTTGAAACAATAAATATCTTAAACCAGCAAAAAACTTAATGATGGCCGCGATTTTGTCCACGTGGATTATGGGATTTTTGATTCCCGCAGTAGGTAACTCCTTAATTTTTCGGGTAGTTATAATTACTTACGGAAACTTAACTAATTAAAGTTATTTATAGTAGCCTATTATCCTTCCCCGGGATAAAATCTATCTCTATAATATAGACCTTTGATCAAAGTCTAGAATCTATATTGACGACTTTTCACACCATCCGATCCGATACCATGGCGCCCGGCGCCATGTCTGATCGTATGGTGTGAAAAGTCCTCATCCTCGGTCCACGGTACGGTTTTCTTGTACAAGTGTCGTGCATTTTATCGTACACGTACTCCTTTGCAATCCCAATTGCTTCGTTCCGTTTTCCCGTTTAATTCCGCACTACATTGATGTGAAAATTTTCAATTTGCTTCCTTCTCCCACTGATCGATGTCCTGCCAACTGGTAAGCTTAGGTGAATGCGATTTAAGTTTAATAGTGATTTTTTGTCAATATAGATATTCAGTGGCGTGCACAGATTCTGAAGCTAGCATCAGAATACCTATTTAAAACATCTAGGTTTTGATGAAAAATGAGCACTGACGTATTTTCATAAAGCCAAAAAAGGTAAGCAGTGCTTTGCCTGTATGAACTTGACTCCACTGTAGATATTATACTTAGACACCTAAGTAAAATGTAAACAAGCAGTGTGACGTAGCTGGATACCTCGTAAGAACGTAAACCCTTCTCGCATTTCTTTTATAAAAAAAACAATGAAAGATATAAAGACGGACATGATGCACAAAAAGGGTTTCTTTTCTATCATTTTGGTGCAGAACCCTAAAAATAGCGTAAGATTTAACATTGTAGTCGGATATAGATTTTAGAGAAATAAAACGATTTCTGGCTAAGATTACGATCTAAGTAGTTCTTTTTAACTACAATAATTGCTATACAATACAAAAGTTCAGAAAAAAATATTTAAATGAGCGCAATAGGTACCTTTGCATGGAGAATGGAGTGGGAAAAGACAACCCTAAGGCTCCAATTAAAATATCTCACTTTATATAACTAGTTTAGTTAGGGGGTAATAATAAGGTGTTATTAGTGAAGTGACACAAAGTTTAAGAGCTTAGGGCGAAAACACACTACGGACAGGACAGGACAAAACATCCGCTTTGTAGAGCACACGCATGTCGCGGTTGCCACTGTGTGCTACATGCTACATAGTTGGTATAAATAATAGTAACACTGAAAACTATTTAGGTAAGTCAAACTTGCATCGTCGTACAGTGACCCAGACGTGATTAGAACCCACCACACACGTTTGCCTTGTGGACTTTTTATCTGCCAGACAATTTATTTTGGCCGTAGTGTGTTTTCGCCCTTAGACAAGTGTCACAATGTTCAAAAGCTCACACGTAAGTCACCGTGACGTAATCATGACGTCAATTACATGGAGTGTGTAATTTCAGCCGCAACACTGCGTTACTATACATAATTAATTGGATGCATAATATCATTAATAATTATCAATTGGATATTTGACAACTAGTAGACAAACAAATTATTTTTTAGTGCTTATTATAATATAGAATAACCCAAAAAACTTAATATCTACGTTCTAATAACCATTTAAAACTATCTATACTACTACTAGGCTAGACTAGTGTAAGGGTCGCGGGTCGACCCTCGGTCATGCACCTCCAACTTTTCGAAGTTACGTGCGTTAAAAGAAATTTAAAGCACTCGCTTCAAATTCAGTTGTAGGAAAACATCGTGAGGAAATCTGCATGGGGTTTAATATTTTTGTCTGGAGCCTACCATCCTTTTTTCAAAAAAAATTCTTTCCAAAAAACCGACTTCCAAAGCCGCTGTAAAGTAAAAAATAATTTTGATTTCTACACATTACGTTGAAGTCGGGCGAGCCTGACGCGTCAACTATGCCTATCTTTGATAAACTCGCCCGACTTCAACATAGTGTGTAGAAATCAAAATTATTTTTTACTTTACAGTGGCTTTGGAAGTCGGTTTTTTTGAAAGAATTTTTATTTTTAACTTTTTAGCGTACTCTAAATCCCTACGGCTTAGGAGTGCAGTACCATGCAGCATCAGAGTTGAGGAGTTGGAAATTGGGTTTAAGTATGAAGTCGTTGCTTGACACCTACAACTTGATACCTACTATATGAATTCACCATAAAAATTTCCTCACTAGTTTTGAGGATTTCATGTAGTACGGGTACACCTACAGCCTCAGGATTGAGGATTTGGAGTCAGAATTTTTTATGGGACCACCTCGCGAGCTTCCTTTAACTAATGAAAAAAAAATGTTCAAATCGGTTTAGAAACCACGGAGATATGCACCGACATACATTAAAAAAAAAAAAAAGATACGCGCCGAATTGAGAACCTCCTCCTTTTTTGGAAGTCGGTTAATAACTGCTACTCATTAATCCTGTATTAATCAATAGTACAGAATAAAAGACGAAACAGTAGGTAGGCCAAAATGTGCTAATGTCACGACTAGGCAAAACGTTTCTCGTTAACGTTTGTCGCAGACAAGCTATCAAAGACTATGTAGATTGTAGATAGTGCTGTACGAATAGGATTACAATTTGCATAGAAATGGGCGAAGACTCGCTATGAAGGAGATTCTAATGGATTCGTGGAAAATATCGGCGTGTGATACATTTTCAGTGGCTGTCGTCTTTGAGAGATTTGATAGAAGTGAATTTATAGAGAGTGCTTTCAGGTAGAGTGGCGATTTTGCCTGTCTTTCGGTTTTCTATCGGATAAACTAATTGGATGAGTGTGCTCAGGAACTTCACAACCATGATCCCCCTTCACCATACTATAGAAAAGGGAAACATTGTTATTGTAGGCATTCATAATAACGACATTCAATTACACAGTCCCACTTACTTATCTGGCTTGGTGGCCAAAATTGGAACAAATTTTTATGACAGTTTTAATTTTTAGTAGAAACAAATGCGATTTTAACAGTGACGCTGTCACCGTGTCATGTAAGTTGGTAGAACTGTAGATTAATGGCTTTTTAATTTAATGATTTTCCGGAATATTTCGGTATCCGTTTTTCCGGATCCAGATGGACGTCCGGTTAAAGGACGCATACTACAGCTACCATATGTAAGTTCTTGCTACATAAGCACGCTCCGATCTTGACCTCATCTTTGTTTTTTATAAGGCTTGATTTTAATCAAGCACAATTCTATCTAGGTCCAAAGGTTGCCTGGTTCAGATTGCTGTAGCAAATAAGGCAGCCTTTGCATGCATTATGTTTGTTTAGAGTTTCTTTGTATTATTTTTTCCTGTGTTTGCAATAAAGTATTTATATCTATTTATCTAGTTACATAAAAAGGCTGTTGTTTTTATGCACATCATATTTATCACGTGATAGCAATTGTTGTTATAATTGGCTGAATTTACGGTATTCTTGCTAAAACAAAATTCAAAAATTTAAAATTCTAATATATTATTCAGAGTAGGTTCCGTAGTACTCTTTTTGAAGGTCATTATAGCAAACATTAAAATCATAAAGAAGTGAATATAATTTAAATTATTAAAAAAATACTACTGTTCTGCCGTAGACACATACATACACGAACCCTGAAAACATAACACTAGTACGGCTACCACTGCTACTATACATAATGATATCACAGTCATTAATTACATTTGGAATCTTATTCACATTTTTATTAAATGATATTTTTTTGTGAATATATGATGGATGGATATGAAACTATAGTGTTATATATTTTTGGAATCTACTCATCATTTTGTAGATGATGATTATACATATAGTTAATCTTATTTTCGATTTTTTTTTCAACTTTAGCTTTTAATGCGGAATCATGGTCACCCCATCATTTTTTTTTTAATTTTACTAGCCTATGCCACCCGGAATAAGCTAGGAATTCAAACGATACCTCATTTATCAAAATCGGTTCAGGCGTATATATTATGGTGGAATATACAAACTCACATACATACATACATGAACCCTGAAAACAATATACTCCTTTTTTCAGGCAGTCGTATAAAAAAACTAATTGGTAGTACACAAATTAAAACTTAATATTTTCTTCTTTTTTTGAAGTCGGTTGAAATTTTTTCGACGCGTACGTTTGTAAAACAAACAATAAAGGTACGAAGAACTTATTGCACGGCCGTTCAATATAAAAACCTTTTTAGCCTAAATGTAGAATCAAATAAAATTCGAGATTCTGTTTCCATATTCCGTTATAAGGACATGAGTTAGAGGACTACTTAAGTTTTTCCATTAGAGAAAGGAAAATAGCGTATTCTCTTTTATCATATCCACAAGCTTTGTCTTACGTAACTCTTATGAGGAAATGGGAGGATTCGGAACAGGACAATTTGGCAGATTTTGCTAATTAGGCACTTTTGTTTTCTTACATTCCACATACAATTAGATCAAGCCCGTGACTTTGTCCTAGACTTTTGAAAAACACCGTGGTAACTTTTTGTTTGATTTTACTGGGTCATTTTTTTTTAAATTCCACCACAGGTTAGCCCTTGACTGCGATCTCATCTGATGGTAAGTGATGATGCAGCTTACGATGGTAGCGGCTTTGTTAGGGGTACGGCAGTTATATTGAACCATCAATTATAGACCTATACAACAGTGGTAGATTCATTTGACTATTCATAAGAACTTGTAAAAAGTCTATTTGAATTTGAATTTGAGTTATCACCACTCGGCTAATGGCCAGTTATAATTATTATTATGTGTTATTAAATTATCATAATATAAACAATTTGCTAATCTACCCACTCCAATTAAGTAGAATTGGCAATTGAGTTTCCATTACATTTAATATACATGTTAACAGATCTCATATAGCGTTAGGTATGTAAATCCCAATGCTTCCGGCAATATTATTAGATGTTCATTCCGTCTCCCCAATCCACATTGATGTTTCTCAGAGTAGATAGGTACATGCATTTATGATGGGATTTGTACTACGCTGTAAATTGTAGTGTTAATTATAACATATCTTGTCCTGTGTATTAGGTAACGAGGAGATGCCCCCGAGTTTGTACGCGTGGATTAAGATTTCTCGATTCCCGCGGTAAGTCCATGATTTTCCGGGATTAAAAGTAGCCGTCCTGCCTCGTTAAAGTAAAAAATAATTTTGATTTCTACACAATAATATGTTGAAGTCGGGCGAGCCTGACGCGTCAACTTTGCTTATCCTTGTTATACCCGCCTGTTTGGAAGGGGGTTTTTTGAGAGAATTTTCATTTTTAACTTTTTAGTGCCAGGGTTAAGGATTTGGAGTCAGATTTTTTTATGGGACCAGCTCGAGAGCTTCCTCTAACGACTGATAGAATTTTTTTCAAATCGGTTCAGATACTACGGAAATATGCACCGACATAAATTTTAAAAAAAAAGCGCGCCGAATTGAGAACCTCCTCCTATTTTGGAAGTCGGTTAAAAAAGAGGACGTAATAACTTTTTAAATTTTAATGAAAATCAATGTTTGTTTGTTTGTCCTCTATGTGTTCCGAAACCATTGATCAGTTAGTGAAGAAACTTTGGTAGGGTGTTCTGGGGATGCCCGCGAGGGTTCTTGGCCCAAAAAATCTACAGCTACAGTACAGCTAGTAATATATATTTTTTAAAGAAAAGAACCCAATAATGACCTTAGTTTCTTAAGATCGGCAACCGAACAAGCTAGCTAATAGACCAATGGAACATATTAGGCTAAGTATATTCTGCGACTGTTAATATCACGCCTCGTAAAAGCTTTAAACCTCAACACGTACCACGGTTTGTTCAATTAAATTGACAACGGTTCGCTGAAGGCGTAGAAGCTAACTGTGTACCCATAATAGTATGTTACGGTAACTCTAAACTATGTAATTACATTTGCGTAACTATTGAGGTAGAACGTGTAATGTGAAAGTATGACGTAGCATTGAATAGAATAGAGACAACACTTACATATAAAAGATCATTGGGACAACACTCAAAAGATGTGACAAATCCAAACATTACTGCAGTTAAGATCATGTATAATCTTTTTAGGATAGTATTAGTTACATATACCGCTACTAGTATATTATTAATATTATTACAAACTATACTATACTACACTATAGTTCATAACCGTTAAAACTTGTGAAATAATGGTATTTGTTTTTTAATTTCGCAGACGACGCGACACAAACGCGATTCTAACGCACAACGCCAGATATTCGAGAAACGCGCTATTTCTGCGTATAAAATACACCGTGCCAATAAAATACGTTGAGCCTATTGCCTCGAGATTGAATAGAGCTAGATTTAAAGTTGTATGACAGTTTTAAATAAACCCCTAAACGTCCCAAATCGTCGTAGGTCGTTAAATTTCCTTTTGGAAATCACCCCACCATCACCCTTCCTCCCATACGCTAACCTTATTGCATTGTAATCTACGTACATTTAAAAAAGGGGGTGGTTTAAAAACGGTAAAAACGGTAACGTTGCGTTAGTCGGGACTGCCACATCCGACGTCATGTCGGGAATCTAATTACCTCGCTCCTGTCCCCGTGTTGACACTGACGTGCTTTATTCCCTTTATATTTTCAGCTAGGACTATCGATTTCCTAAAACAGCCTCAACCCAGGGAGAATCGAATCATTCTTTTAACACCTTATTAATACTCTTTACTTTACTTTTCATGGATGTTTAACTGAAATACTGATGTGTATGGTGTAACTTCTAAAAATAATGTTCTTTTCGTTGTTGATTTTGCTGTTGTTACTAACCCACCCATACTTACATATTATACAAGCGAAAACAAGTCTCTCTATCTGTCCGTTTGCCTTTCAGTCCTTCTGTTACGTTTTCACGGCCCGTCTGTCCTACCAGTTTTGATAAGATTTAAACAGCGCGATATTTTGAAAACCGCATAAAATTTTATAAAGCAAGGCCGTGGGTTTGAAAAAAGTTCTCTAGAAATCAGTAGTCAGAATACAGAGTAACAAATGCTCTAAAAAGTTCGGGACTAGTTTTATTGGTTTTAGAGGTTTTCAGCACCAATTTCAGTTCAAACTGAAAATTCCAAATGAATTCGGTGTAGTACAGTTTATATGTTTTCTAGATGTCCGCGGCTCAGTTGGCTCAGTTAGTAAAATTACTATGAATTTATATTTAATATCAAGCTCTCCCTTTTAAATGCATAATTATATAACATTCATAAATGTGTCAATGGACAATTTTTTAGTACATAAGATAAATTATAAGTTTAGGTTTTTTAAAATAAACCAACTCGTAAGCCAATTAGGCTAGAACGTAGTTATACGAGTGTCTCGCTGGTACTCTATAATAGGAGAAAAAAATTGTCTCATTGAGAAAATAGATGACAAAGTTAGAATTAGTCGGTAATTCACGGAATTGAAAATATTGCGCTAAACATGGAAAAACGTAGGATATTTTGATCTGTCAGATACATCCTTCATATCAAAGGTATTTATCCTTCAAATCAAGAATGAATAAGCATTTTGCAAGCAGAATGTCCTACATTTGTGTTATAAAAATAACAGTATCTTACACAAATTGTTTTCGAACTTCACTAAAACCACAATCAATTCAATTTATAAAAAGACTGGGTTAGTGTCTAATGGAATAAATATCCAATTGGTTACCGTGTGACTCAATGAGCAAAAAATTTATATGGTTTCCCAACTAGTCACACTGACACGATTGGGCGTGACTCATTAGGAACTGACCCAGAATATGTATCTGAACTCTTGTCGAAATATATGAACGAAAACACAGATAGGGCAATACGCCCCCGTGAAAAGTCAGTGTCGGAATAGTCTAAGATCCCGATATACGACGATCTTCACCGAGCATTTTAGGCGTATTTATCTGTTATTAAATAAAAATAAAAAGTAGGTTTCCTCCACGAGCTCGGTGAAGGTCGTCGTATATCGGGATCTTAGGCTAGAAGGGAACCTTTTGTCCTATCGCCTAAGTAAACGCGTCAATATTTATTACCTACGTAACCTACCAAATATAATATAATATCTAATATATCTGCCTGATATACCTACCTAATATACCTTCTTATTGATGTGGACTATTGTCAAATAGTTTAGTGTAATCAGACAAGTTTTTATGTGTTTTTACTCAACAATATAATGGTATAACCCAAACAAACCATATTATAAAAGGGCTTCATGTTGCTGTAACAGGGTGATGTTAAAAGTGTTAGAGTTACACTTGTATCGGAACCGGGATCCAGGAAATTCAATGTGGCTGAATAAATTGAATACCTTTGTCGTGTAATGCAACTCGTGTTGGTTTGCTGGAGGTCCGCTTTGGAAAAGAATTTGTTGTACGCTGTTGTGAAAAGGAGAAAGATTGTGTTTATGACTCTATAAAGTCAGTGCAACTGAGGGAAGTGTGACATGGTTGTAAGCTACGAAGTTACAATAGCGTATAATCGTATCGTCGAATGTACTATTACCTATTCTGTGGTACCAGCATAGAGAATATAATCGTTTTAAACCCGGTAGGTACCAAGTTTAGGCACGTCGAGATCGAAAGATTGGCTTGAAAAATCGTTGGGCAAAAGTTTTGGCTTCGCTGACCAAGCTTTCTGGTCATTTCTGCCAATCGCGATGCGCTTTTATTGGGCCTTTGGATTATAACTAATAAAAAAAACCGGCCAAGTGCGAGTCGGACTCGCGCACCAAGGGTTCCGTACAAACCTGTAGTAAGTTTTAAATTAAATGTTTTTTTTTAAATATTTGAGTTGACTGAATGAAAGGTAAATTGCGGTTTACGATTTATGACGTATTCAAAAAAAAACTACTAACTAGATCTCGTTCAAACAAATTTTCGGTGAAAGTTTGCATGGTAATGTACAACATATATTTTTTTTAGTTTTATCATTCTCTTATTTTAGAAGTTACGGGGGGGGGGGGGGACACACATTTTACCACTTTGGAAGTGTCTCTCGCGCAAACTATTCAGTTTAGAAAAAAATGATACTGCAAACCTCAATATCATTTTTGAAGACCTATCCATAGATACCCCACACCTATGGGTTAGATGAAAAAAAAATTTTTGAGTTTCAGTTCTAAGTATGGGGAACCCCCAAAATTTATTGTTTTTTTTCTATTTTTGTAAGAAAATCTTAATGTGGTTTACAGAATACATCTACTTACCAAGTTTCAACAGTATAGCTCTTATAGTTTCGGAAAAAAGTGGCTGTGACATACGGACGGACAGACAGACAGACAGACATGACGAATCTATAAGGGTTTCGTTTTTGCCAAATTTGGCTACGGAACCCTAAAAATGACATAATATTATTCCTACTATTTTCATTAATAATTTATGTTCTACTTTAAGACCGCCGATTTTCATAATAGCTGTTTTCGGTAGAAAACTATCCCGGCTACCTTTTTTGAACCAGTGGTAAAGTCACATACTCATGCCAACGGCGGACTTGGTCGGTAGAAATAGCGCAGATGATTGGCGTTATAAAAGTTCTGACCCATCTAAGATGCTTCTATTCTGCATGCATGCATTTATATTGTGAGGAGTACAGACTTTATAATTTTATAGAAATCAATGCACAAAACAGTATCTAACATAAATAGTGAGTACAAAAATATTATATTAAAATTGATACATTTTAACCCACAAAATATAAGGAAGCATTAGCAAAGATGATCTTCAAACACAGACAATAGGGAATGAATAAAAATGCCGAAGCAACAATGTACACCGGTCGACGTTTATCGACGCTCGTAAACAAAGATTGTCTATGATTTACTTTCGCGTTTTAGGCAGGGGCTTTTAAAAGTTGTCGGTTTTGTACCCGTTACTGGCAATTTGGTTAAAATGCTGTACATTTTATAGTTACAGTAAACAATACAAATTAGCGGGATATTTTAACAGATTAATAATTGTTGTTGTTATTATGATTTATGGAGTAGGTATATCATGGTATAGTTATTTCATGTGCCCTTGCTTTGGTTTCTCTCAATGTCAAAGTTGTTTTCAATCAATCAATATTCATTTATTCAAATTAAGCACATTGTACACATAATGTTGTCCAAATACATAATATAACATGATGGTGATAATCAGTTACGGTATCTTAAAACTCAAGCTACGACGGTTCCAAACGCGCTCTGGTTTGAGAAGAGCCCACAACAAACTCAGCCGGGGTTTTTTTTGCCAAGCTTCCTTCTCAAGTATTTTTATTGTTAGGTATATATTTCATTTTTGATGAACAGATAACGTGAGTTTACGCCATAATTTTATCGACTGTGTGTAGGAAATTATTAGGCTTAGTATTTTAATTTAAATAAGATTCATTTTACGCATTACTTTAATTTTTTAGACACAAAAAGAAAAAACTAAATAGTACGATCAATTTGAAAACGCAGCCTCAATTCAATTAATTTAAAAACGATTCATTTTACGCACTATTTTAATTTTTTAGACACAAAAATAAATAAAGTAAATAGTACTTACGTTCAATTAAAAAATTCAATTTACTCTTCTAAAAGATACCCTATAAGAATTTGTTGTCCACTAGAAAGGTGTTTGCTCACATTCATTCACTTTAAATTTGATTACTTTGTACCGTTTGGCTATTCCATTTCGTGAACAGTGGAGTACGGAATTAATTGCAATTTACGATTCAAAGCTATGTGTGCAGATACGTACCCAAGTCCTTTTGGGTTTTCGGTTTTTGGTCACTAGATGTACACAGATAATATTCATTTTAGAAAAATGTTTTTAGTATTCATTTTATTTATTATAATCTTATAAAATTTACATGGATGGCGGGAAGTGGCTGGATGAGGAAGGCTGAGGACCGGGTGTGGTGGCGTTCTTTGGGTTATTCAGCAGTGGACGTGCGTAGGCTGATATGATGATGATGATGATGATGATGATGAAAATTAACACAAAATTGTGTTAGAAACAGTGTCACAAAAACCACAGTCGGTTTCACTATGAAACAATAATTAATTATGTCTAAGGAAATAAGCATACTAATTCATACAAACTTAAAAATATAGTGGGTAGGCTACAATAGTTATTTGTTATACAAGAGTGAAAAGTTGTTTTTTAACCGCGTGCTCAATTTTGATGACCGAGCAAGCGAAGGATTCTAAAATTGAATCACGAGCGCAGCGAGTGGTTCAAAAATTAGAATCCTGAGCGTCAGCGAGGGAATCAAAAGAGCACGAGGTGAAAAATCTTTTCACTCGAGTGCAACACGTAACTTTTCATCCCACCTCAGCGAGGAAATGAAATACTTCTCGCGTGATTGTTGAGGGAGAAAGCTCATTTCCGCATTTTTAACAGTTTCAGTCAATTCTTTTGGCGCCAAATTAACTTCTTCGTCACTAGAATCATCTCAGGTTTTTCACTTATTTTCAATTTTCTTGTTTTTAATCGAAGGTTTTAATTTTAAACAATATGACGTGAAAGAAAATGGTGAGCGCAAAGCAAATTAAAAAAGTACACCAAGAAGGTTAGGAGTGTGAGTTTTTAACAAATTAAAAACGGTTGTATGGAAATTCGGCACCATAGAGGTAGAAGTAAATAGGTTTTAATGATGTTTTGAATTCGCAAACTTCATAGACGAGTGATATTTACTAACGTGCACACGATGTTCTAAATTCAATTTTCTTTATCCTCAAGAGGATAATAACGGCTTTTGCATTCAGATATCGAAGCGTAAAAATACTCTTTCCGAGATGGTGGGATGAAAAATTTTTAGCTCAGCATTTATGAGCGTGAAATTACTTATTATACGTTGAGTCATAACAGTTGGGGTTGTGTTAAATTCACTACAAACAAGAAAAAAAAATTAGCCCAATTAATAATAAATTTTTATTATTCCAAGAAAACAGCTACCAAGATCATGCCCACGAATTCGTCCGCGTAGATTAAGGTTTTTTAAAAATTCTTTGGGAATTTTTAAATTTTTCGGGATATGATGTAATCAACCTGTATTCATTTATATATTTATTAAAAAAAATCTTTCCAAAAAACTGACTTCCAAAGCCACTGTAAAGTAAAAATTTATTTTGATTTTTTCTACACACTATGTTGAAGTTGGGCGAGCCTGATGCGTCAACTTTGCCTATCTTTGTTATACTCGCCCGACTTCAACATATTGTGTAGAAATCAAAAATATTTTTCTTCTTCTTCTCCTTTCTTTCTATCAAAATTGTCGGTTAAAATAAGTCGCGGCGTGATTTAAGAACAAACAAACTCACTTACGTATTCATCATATTTCATTAGTATGGATTTCAACAGTATGTCAAAAAAATAAGTAATAATAATTAATTAGAAGCCTCGGAGTCAGTCTTCTCCGTGTCTGTGGGCTATGTTCTTTAATTGTCACGTAAAAGGGAAATTTTAATTTCCTTCTGAATCTCTATAAAGAAAAGCTCCTTGAACACCATTTCATGGACTAAGTAAGTAAAACTTTACAGCACTCGTAGCGTAGTTGAATTCACATAAATTATTACATTTTAATTCGCACAACTCTACGGAAAAGATTTATTACCACGGCTTCACACTATTTCTTTTACATTTTTACTAACTTCGTTGAAATTAAGACCTCAATTCAAAAGCGAAGTAGTGCAATTTCTTTACAACGTCATTTTTTAATCTCTTTTTAAACGTATCTCTTTTACACGTACAATAAACGCAAATTTTATTAGTACAGCTTACTAGTTGTTTCAATATCATATACTAGAGGTCGCCCGCGACTTCGTCCGCGTACAATTGTTGATTTCCTATGAGATTATGAAATTTTCCCGCTGCAAACAGCCTATCTATAGAGGCTTTATATAGCATATGCAGGTTTTTTTATTATTTAAAACTGATAACTTAAATGCTGATTTTCATGTCTATACTTCAAAGTCATAAAATTTGTATGTGACCTGTCACCCCCATTTCACCCCTTTTGGGGTGGATTGTCGTAAAATTGCTTATACAGGTATTTATTATTTAAAGCTAATAACCTAAATCCCAATTTTCAAGTCTCTAACTTCAGAAAAATAGGACTTTCATACAAACTTACAACCCCGATTTCACCCTCTGTGGGGTAGATTTTCCTAAATTCACTTATACACTTTATTATAACTTAAAACTTATAACCTAAATCCCGATTTTGAAGTCTCGTACTTCAAAAACTTGGAACCCTTATGTAAGCTTCCAACCCCCATTACACCCCTATTGGGGTACATTTTCGTAAAATTGCTTATACAGGTTTTTATTATTTATAACTTATAACTTAATTGCCAATTTTCATGTCTCTAACTTCAAAAGCGCAGGACTTTCATACAAACTTCCAACCCCTATTTTAACCCCTTAGGGGTAGATTTTCTCAAAACCCTTTCTTAGCTGGCGTCTACACCATAGAAGGAATCTACCTTCCAAATTTCAAGTCTGTACGCTTTATAGTTCCTAAGATATCGTGATTAGTCAGTGAGAGAGTGAGTGGTATTTCGCTTTTATATATTATATAGATTATCATATTTTTAACCCAGGATGGTAACTGATTTTGAGATATGAAATGGTAACTCGGAAACCTCGGAAACTAAGTTCAGCCGACATTTCCGGTTGTCGTCACAAGTATTTAATTATATTTTTTATAGAATAAAATGGAAATAATCTATAAATCTGTTTATATACTCAATCGATCACAGAGCAATGGAGGTCATCTTTGCATTATGTATGTAAGGGTGGGTTTAGACTAAACGAACATAGAACCAGAGCAAGAGCATTTTTCCTAGATATTCTTGACCTTTTAGTTAGTTATCAAAACCATGGAATGCTTTGTCACTGTTTACACAAGAAGAATCTGATAGTACGGGGATAGAATGAGCGTTCGTACGTTTGGTCTAAATCCACCCTTAGAGATTTTATTAGTTAGCATTCTATATGTTTGCATATGGAATTGTCGAAGTAACTAGGGTTCTTAGAGTAGAGGACAAAAGCAAATGTTTTGATGCATACCAATTAATATAACTGTTATTTATATTTTAAATTCAAGGCAAACGACGTGGCAGAAATTCCAGAAATAAACTTATTGAAGTTCCTGCGCCAGTGTTTAATGTTAGTATCTAGGACTTACAAGGAATAAACTTGAACGTAGATTGTTTCCTACAGATACACAGAACTTTAATTAAAAGTTGTATTACCTGTACTGTATACAATATTAAGTGCAGTTCTAAGTGGGGAAGCTGCAAGTAGTAAAAGTCATCAGTATTTTGTTTTATCTGTACTAATATTATAAATGCGAAAGTTTGGATCAATCACGCCAGAACGGCTGAACGGATCTGGATCAAATTTGGCAAAGCGATTATAGTCTGGAATAACACATAAGCTACTTTTTATCACGTAAAAAATTAAATAGTTCCTACTACGGGGGTTCCAAACGCACCCTGGTCTGAGAAGAGCCCACAACAAACTCAGCCGGGACAAGTAGAAAACTTCAATGAACACGGGCGAAGTCGCGGGCATCAGATAGTTTATCTATGGGAAAAAATTCAAAGCTGGCAAGCGTTCACCGCTCGCAACTAGACCGCGTTCACGAAATAAAAAAGAATATATAGTGGGCATCTAACCTGCACGTCCTCGTCGACCGTTTCCATGGTAACGGTCGTACGATTCCCCGCGCGCACGTCTTTTTTTTTTTTTTTATCCACTACAAGTTAGCCCTTGACTGCGATCTCACCTGATGGTAAGTGATGATGCAGTCTAAGATGGTAGCGGGCTAACCTGTTATAGGGGCATGGCAGTTATATTAAACCCATACCCCTGTTCGGTTTCTACACGGCATCGTACCGGAACGCTAAATCGCTTGGCGGCACGTCTTTGCCGGTAGGGTGGTAACTAGCCACGGCCGAAGCCTCCCACCAGGCCAGACCAAGGAAAACTCAGAAATTATAAATTCCCAAATTGACCCTGACCCGGGGATCGAACCCGGGACCTCCGCACGTAAAGGCAACAGCGCTACACACTGCGCCACGGAGGTCGTCAAAACCCTCAAACGTCTCACCCCGCTACCCGCTCTCCCAACGCGTGGCGCACGCACCGACAGTCCTCTGCGAGCCTAGCGGCTATCATAGATAAATATGTAATGTACGCGCGTTTCATATTCCTAAGTACCTAGTATAGTTTTTCGTGTAACCCATTTTCATTTAGGTTTATTTTGTTCTTTTGTGTTTTACATTCCAATTATACTTATTAATTTACTGTGCATAGGTTCTTATTTCTCTCTTCAACCTATTACAAATATTAATTTAGCTTCGTTGGTAAACATTCTGCATGGGATCAACTGCGTGTGACATTCGAAGTTTTCCTTCAAAGATCACGGATTTCACAGTGCATTTGAACTAGGTGACAGAGTAGACAAAATACACGAACTGAAGAAGATATTTGCTTCAGTTCTAGGCGTAGAAGCAGCGAATATTGGGTAATCAAATGCAAAAGCTATGCGACGCAACTACGTTACCTTTTTTTTTTTTACACTGGAAATGCCTGACGCATACCTCTCCGTGAGGGGACACGGAGAGATTATGTGGGGCTTGCACCCACTAAAACCAGTGTGGTTCCGCAACAGACCGGCGTTTGCGCGGGTTGCACTTCGAAAAGTAATCGCCGCGCTCCCGCCTGTCTTTCGATCCGTGGAGGTGGGTCCCTTCTCCTCGGCATTCTCCGCTGCCGAATCCTCCAGAGCGAGGCGCGCCCGGAACATGGCGGGCCACCTCCTGGCCTGTCGTCAGTCGGGAGACTCTTCCTCTTCTTCTTGGCTCTTCCTCTCGGACCGCGTCAGTAAGCGGACGTGCACATCAAATTATTTTAAATCGAACTGTTTAAAGTGCTAAGTGAGTGTAGGCGCCTATGTGCAAGTGTACAGGAACGAAGAAGACACATATATTTTTCACCGTGCGCTTCATACCTTTTTGCGCACGCGCAGATCTGTAAATCGACAAACGGAAAGTTCTACCGCTTAAACTTTGGACTTAATCTTTTTTTTTTTTTTTTTTGTAAACATGTCCGCCTCGATGAAAAAAAGTACTCTAAAAGTTCCTCATGGAGCCTCTGAAGGTGACATTACGAAACTTGACCCTGATAATCCTCTGCTTATAAGGAGACAGAAACGGCCTCGCAACGAGATGCTGAATAATTCTGAAGAGGACATCGTTGGTCAGTCACTAAAAGAAGAACTTCTAGAAATGCTGACAAACTGGAAGAAGGATCAAGATGCCGCTTTGTCTAAACTGTGCCTCGAAATTTCAGAGTTAAAAGTACAAAATACAAAGATTCAGGCCACAAATTCTCAACTAGAGCAGTCCCTCTCTTTTATATCCTCCCAATACGAGGATATGAGAGAGAAACTGATCTCTTATGAAGATGAGCGCAAAGAAAACCGCAGAATAATTGCCTCATTAGAAATAAAAATTGATGAGCTGCAAAGAAGGTCGAAGTTCACAGTTTTGGAGATCAGAAATGTGCAGCAACAGAGCGTAAAGCATGAGACACAACAAGACCTCACAAACCTAATACATAAGACATGCGTGGCTTTGGGGGTGGACATTCAGACGGGTGAAGTAAAAGATGTCCACAGAATCAAAAATAAATCCGGCAGTTCCACCATTGTCACTGAGTTTACCACTGTTGTGTCTAGAAACAAAATACTAAGCGCAGCCAAAGACTATAACAAAAAACACCCAAATACTAAACTGACGACGTCTACTCTCGGCTTACCTGGACCTAATATGCCTGTTTATATAACGGAGGGTCTAACAAATAAGGACAGAAAATTATTCGCTATGGCACGCGATGCGCGAAAAGCACTTGATTACAAATACTGTTGGACAAACCAAGGCCGAATCTACCTGAGGAAGACAGAAGGCAGCGCTCGTATTGAAATTAAAAGCGAGTCCGACTTGGTGTCCCTAAAAAATAAGTGACTAATAGGTAACATAATATTATATCCTGCTGTAATTTATTACTTACCTGCATATTTCTCTCAGTGTACCCCGTGCCTAAGTTTACATGTTAAACTGATATTATATTTTGTACAACTACCTACAATTCACTTTTGTAACTCAATGATCTACTTAGTTATCTCGATTTTTACACACTTAACTCACTATATTATAACACCTTTTACACATTATAACAAACGTACTAGAATCTATCACTCATTCCAATCTATGTTATACGCAAAAATCTCATGGTTGTGGTACCTGCTAACAGTTAATATAATAATATTATTATCGTCCCCATATCGTTGTTACGAACTGAATAAGCTATGTCTTGTGCAAGGTAAGTATCTATTAACATACTTTTCGTGTTTGTTTCTGCTCCATAAACGAACCTTTGCCTGCCACTTAGTAAATAATCTTTCCTCATGTTCATACCAGTAAATGATGTTCTATCTAACCTGGACAAGGTCTCTTTTTGTGATGCATTAACATGTAGCCCCGACGAATGCTCCGATTTACTACCGAGAGCTAAGACGAGTCTTTCTATCTTAACACAAAATATTCGTAGTCTAAAAGCCAATTTTAGTGGGCTTCTAACATTGCTTGAACGTATTAAAACTGGTTGTGATATTATTGTTTTATCTGAATGCTGGCTTTCTTGTAATCCTGTTATTCCCACTTTGAACGGCTACTACGCGCACCAAACGAGTCGTAATTTTAATCAAAACGATGGAGTAGTCGTATATATAAAAGATAATTTAGTTAATGTCAAAACTATTGAATCTGTAGTTTCTGATGCAAATTGTCTTATAACTACGGTTGGATCCGATCTTGTTATTATTTCTATTTACAGGCCCTACGCATTTAAAGATCCGTCGAACTTTATTCACTCGATGGATCGAGTCCTCTCGGATTATAAATCCTATAATAACATTATTTTTGTCGGGGATATTAACATCGATATTGCAAATAATCATCAAGCTAACCATTCACTTGACTATCTGGATCTCCTCCTCACCACGGTCTCTTCCCGGGGCATGTAATACCAACACATGGCTCCACATGTCTTGATCATGCTAACTTAAAAACTGTAGTATCACCAAAAATTCTGGTTTTAGAATCTACGCTTACTGATCATTATGCTGTATTGATATGTCTGTCAAAGATTAAATATAGTCATCAAAATAAACCCTTTATCACTAAAACTGATGAAGTAAAACTTACTAATGACATTCTTAACATAAACTTTGATTCTGTATATTCAACCCTTGACCCAAACATTGCAACCGAATATTTAATCAACCCTATTTTACATGCCATATCAGCGAACACCATTGAAATCCCCTTATCTCGTTGACGTAGGCCTATCAAGCCTTGGATTACTCCAGGCCTATTGAAATGCATACGTCACAGAGATAAGTTACATAAGAAGCTAAAAAAGGATCCTTTAAATGAAATTCTTAAGGTTTCCTACAAAAGGTATCGTAATTATTGCTCTAATTTACTACGCAAAGTTAAAAGAGATTATGAGAAAAATGAATTCATCAAAGCTGGTAAAAATCCTAAATTATTGTGGAATGTTATTCAGTCCGTAACGAATCTATCAAAAACTCAATCTACCGCGCGAGATCTTTTGCTTTCGAATTGTAATAAAGAGGTCTGCATTAACGAAGTCAACACTTATTTTGCCAATATAGGAAGTCAACTGGCCGACAAATTACTCAAAAATAATCAACCTCCCCCGTTATACTCATCTCACAGGGAATCCTTTGTATTGCTGGAGACGGATGAGTCTGAAGTTGAGCGCTTGATCAATTCTCTTAAAAATAACTGTGCAGCTGGTTGGGATGGTATCTCTTCAAGATTTTTAAAAAAGTATATAGGTGTAATTGTTCCCCCACTCACATACATTTGCAATCTCAGTATTAAAAAAGGTATTTTCCCTGATATGTTTAAAAAAGCACTTTTGCATCCCATTTTTAAATCTGGCGATAGAGACCGTGCCGAAAATTACAGGCCTATCTCGATCTTGCCAGCGATGTCAAAGATTCTCGAGAAAATCATTAATTCGAGGCTTGTTTCCTATCTAGAATCATGTAACTTATTATCAATTAACCAATTTGGTTTTCGTAAGAAACGGTCCACTGCGGATGCCGTCCACAGTCTTGTTGATCATCTTGTGGGCAAACTTGATAAAGGACAAAAGTGTGTAGCTTTGTTTTTAGACTTGTCTAAGGCTTTCGACACCGTCTCCGTACCTATCTTAATTTCTAAGCTTGAGACTCTAGGCATTCGAGGTAACCAACTTGCACTCTTTCAGAGTTACTTGACAGGTAGAACCCAATTAGTGAAGATAGATTCCTATACTAGTTCTGAGTTGCCAATCACATATGGAGTGCCTCAAGGCAGTATTCTTGGCCCGAGCTTATTTTTGGTTTACGTGAACGATTTATGCAATATTCATCTTGATCAAGGTAAGATATTTTCCTATGCCGACGACACAGCTTTGATTTTTTCTTCTAACACCTGGTCAGATACGTATCGACTTGCCCAAAATGGCTTTGACATAGTAAGGAAATGGCTTAATAACAATCTTTTAACATTAAATATTTCTAAGACAAAATGCATGAATTTTTCCATTCGTAATTCTACACTTCCCCCTAGTAACTCTTTACCAAAGCTAGTTGCCTCGTCAGCGCAGTTTAACCTCACACCTGAAAGTGATCCCGTATTTGTGGAAAATGTCACCTCTATAAAATATCTTGGTATAGTGCTGGACTGCAACTTAACTTTTAAAAATTACATTGAACATCTTTCTAACAGAGTACGCAAGCTTATCTATGTTTTCAAACAACTTCGCCACTCAGCTGATCCTGAAATTTTAAAAATGGTCTATCAAGCACTATGTCAATCTATTATTGGCTATTGCATAACAGTCTGGGGAGGTGCAGCTAAAACACATCTTATTCAAATCGAACGTGCACAAAGAGCTGTATTGAAGGTGTGCTGCTTTAAACCCCGTTTGTATCCTACTAATATGCTTTACGAGTATTGTCAGGTATTAACTGTACGGCAATTATTTATTCTGGCTACTGCTCTCAAACAACATTCTCTGACGTGCTTCACCCGTGATTGCCCTCGTCGTAGACCTCAGCTTGCTAGCTATAGTAAGCTAAAGACAGCTTTTAGTCGTAGGTTTTTTGTCTTCCTTGGACCTCACCTCTATAATAAGTTGCATAAAATTATTTCTCTGCATTCTTTAAATCACCATAATTACAAAGATGCACTTAAAAATTGGCTTCTTAAGCAAACATACTCGGCTACTGAAGGACTTTTGGAGATTCTAGTTTAATCCCTACTTACTTAAACTACCATACACACACACACACACACACACACAATACTCATACACTCACATACTCACATACAGACACAACGCACACTCTCATGCAAACTCAAGCCTACACGCACATGCATTGTTGTAATTTTGCTTATGTCTCGAGTTGGAAGCCCTGTTTTCCGAGACACAGTTTTAACTAGTTTGGAAAACAGGTGCACAATAATATTTAGATTATTGTTAATTATATTAGTTTTATCCTAGGTGTAAGGCTATAAATGTTATTTAGTTGTCCCACACTGTATATTATATGAAATAAATTTAAATTTAAAAAAAAACGGACGCCAACTACGTTACCCTGCTTGCACGGCGCCAACCTTATTTAGTTGTTACGAAGACAAAAGATCTTAAATATTTTATACTTACTACATTCCTAATTAAACTTTAATGGCTTATTTTTTAGGTATATATTTTTTTTTTAATATTCGTTTTCCCTTCTATCATAATATCTATTAAATACATAAATATATTAGTTATAAACAAGGCAGTGATAAAGCCATCTTGATGATTGAAGACACGACGTAGACACGTTAACATACGACACATAAAATCAGAACTTATGGTTTGCGAGTAATGCGTACAGCCTATTTTGTCGTAGAACTACTACCAACTGACGCAGCATAAGAGGACAAAGCCGTGTTTGAGCTGCTGAATACTAAACGTACCGCAGCAACATCAATTCTAGGCTCAAGCCCGACTTGCACGTGTAGTGGAAGCAAAAAACGTCAATGACAGGCACCGCAGTAATTAGATTCAGGCACGTGTTGTACGTAAAAGTCACCAGTGACGGTGCCTACGTAAGCGTTTTTCAACTGCGCTCTTTGTCAAATGGATGCAAATCGCTATGCAATTGGATTTTAGTCGAGAGCGTGGAAAAGGTCGGGGGTCGACTTTGAAAGGCGAATTTCGTGGCTGCGACGCCAAATTTAATAATGTTTACGGGCGCTGGGACTTACTTGTGGGATTTAACATGCATTTATTTATTGAAATGCGAGAAGATGAATAATTCGTTTGATGGAGTTTTATTTAATATTTTTTTGGTGCAGCGCAACAATGCAGCCAGCATTCTTGCCACCATTCCACGCGGGCATGATTTCTATAGTAATTAGGTTAGGCTAGCTTTATGTTCTATTATTGTTTTCAATAAATGTCTCATTTAAATTATTTATATAAATAATTGTACTTAGGAATATTCCCACAATATTATATAAAATATACGTCTAGTTAACAAAAAGTCCAAAGCAAATCCAGCTTTTTCATGCTACACTATGTTCGCGAGATTTAGGTTTTTAAATACTCCTGTGGGATTTTTCAAATCTTTTGGGAATACACTATTTTTAAACTTTTATGCATGGAGGTTTTTACATTATACTTCGACAATAAAGCAATTATTTATATTAAAACTGAAGCCTATAACGCTCATAATTCAGATGAATTAGATCTGTAATTAGCTTATACAGAAGACCAATCTTCTAATCCACTAAGGCACTAAGCTATCTCCGCTAATTAACCTGAATCAAAAGCATTACTTATAGCTCGACTTGGCAAATACTCTGCCATGCACCATACAGAAGTTTACGTCACAATTACTCAAAGACTTTAGGAAGCTTTCAAAAATGTTCTAAAACAAAATTCATCCTTCCTTAACTCTTAATGCACTGTCGAGGTAACTTTGAGTAATTATCCCCGCGGTTCCCTTTCTAATTGTTCACTTCAAATTACCTGGCGTACTTCTAAATGGCCAAAGCCTTGTTTGAGAATAAAGACTTTTGTTAAATGGAGCGATTTAGGTTGAAATCACCTTACGAACAGAAAAGGACACAACATTTTTTATTCCAATCCAAGTTAGCCCTTGATTGGGATCTCAGCTGGTAGTAAGTTATGATGCAGTTTAAGACTGTAGCGGTCTGACTTATTAGCTGACTTATTACTTCGCAAAACCCCTTTCTAGGCGGAACACTTTTTATCACGTTAGTCTGTGCAGCTCCAATGAAAAGTTTGTGCGTGGACTAATATTAATAATTGTCCGCTAGACCAAAACTTATTGTCCATGGTGTGTTTCCACCCTTATCCTTTTTTCCCGTAATTTTTAAAAACTAATTAAGAATGATTATGTAATTATTCATCATCATTACGTAACGCCCAGTGGCCATCCAAAGCGATCATACTCGGTTCCGGCTTTAGACCTCAAGACCCGGTAGTAAATATAATAAGTCTATGTCTAGACTAGTGATGTGCTGTATCGTTAAAAATGTATATCCGCGGAAACGGATATTTGGTGTCAAGATACGGATACGGATTTTTAATTTCGTACTCAATCGGTGTCGGTGCGCCTGACCTTGACACACAACGATGTAATTTTAAATATAAACGTGCCAAATAATTGATTTTAAGAAATAAAAAATAATCTGAATGGAATTTAATAGTTTTTTATTGATAACCGCGCAACGCGACACCGCGTTGGCAACACCGCTTTGCCCGTCTGAGGTTCACGATGCTCGCGACTTGGGCGAGTTGTCTATGGTCATGACGTCAGCAACCCTCCGCAGGAGGAAAGATGGCGGCGTAGCGACAACGGAACGGGGCCTTACACGCCACCGCATTCTTGTTTTGAACTCTGATCAGTGCACTTTGTAAATTTATTATATATATATATATTAATCTGGGGTTTCATTTAAAAATACATAATTTCTTATTTGTATTGAAAATTTAAGAAGGGAAAAGATCCGTCAAAAAGTAACGGATACGGATCTTTCTTCTCCCTCGGATATCCGCGCGGATACAGATATCCGGCACATCACTAGACCCAACAGTTTGACACGTAGGTACGTTTGTGTACACCTAAGTATAAAAGTCAGAGAGCAATGGATCGACGTGATTTTTTGCATGGGTATAATAATTACGGACCTAGAAACTCCTTTTTACCCCGGAAAATTAGAGGAGTTCCCGCGGTAATTTAAAAACTCACTCCACGCGGACAAAGTCGCGGACATCAGCTAGTTTTGTGTGTATAGAAGATTGGTATTGTGATAAGAGCCCGCTGTTTTGACGGTTCATGTAAACAACGTCGCTAAATGGCTTTCCCGATAGAAGGAACTCTTTGTGGCACAAACATATTAGTTGGGGTGCGGTCGTATCAGTTTCCGTATCAACATAGTTCGCGTGGTTAACTTGTTATTGTTTTTGTCAAAATAATACCAGACAACAATAATATATCTCCATTTCTCGTGGTTTTATAGCGTTACATCGAAGACATGACTGGCATGACGCCTATGGAGGCGCTCTTCTTTATGGGAATCTTTTTAGGGTTCCGTACCCAAAGGGTAAAAACGGGACCCTATTACTAAGACTCCGCTGTCTGTCTGTCTGTCTGTCTCCAGGCTGTATCTCATAGACCGTGATAGCTGGAAAGCTGAAATTTTCACAAATGATGTATTTCCGTTGCCGCTATAACAACAAATACTAAAAATTAAAAAAATATATATATTAAGGGGGGTCCCCATACAATAAACGTGTGTTTTTCGTATTTTTTTGCTCAATATTAAAAACGGTAACAGGTAGACGGTCCAAATGTTCACAGAATATTAACTTGTATATTACCTTTCAAAATAAATAATTAAATATCAATAAAGTAAATATTAAAGGGGGGCTCCCATACAACAAACGTAATTTTTTGATATCAACAGTAAACCTCTACAATCAAAGTTAGTTTTGCGGTTCATTAACAAAGGTAATTATACCTATTTCTTGCGTACGGAACCCTCGGTGCGCGAGTCCGACTCGCACTTGGCCGGTTTTATTTAACTTTCTTGTATCACGACCAAATTTTTACTAGCAGCAATTATACATATTACAATTATCTTGTTGCGCGTTCCATTTCTGTTTTCTATACTAATACTAATATTATAAACTTCAAACTTCAAACATCAAACTTCAAATTATTTATTTGTCGAATACGGTACAAAGATGTTCTTAAAAAAATAGAGGATCCTAGTATTCTACCAGTGTGGTGTACAAATATTGATTTAAATTAATTTTAATTGGCATGCATTTTAATAACTACTTAACCATAAACTTAGCCAACTGCGATTGTTTCAAGGAAATAGGTCCCTCTCTCAGAAGGTGAATAGTTTGAAGGAAATCATAGTGAGGCCTTTTCGTCAAAATGTAAGTATGTCAATGTCAATGTATGTCAAGTACCTAAAATAAATGCCAAAAAAGTTTGGAAGCATGGATGTATGGATGGATGTTTGTTACTCAATCACTCCAGAATGGCTGAACGGATCTGGATGAAATTTGGCACAGAGATAGATTATAGCTATAAATCGATCAAGGCTGCTATTTGTACCGATTTTTTATTTGTTGTTGTTTACATGTATTTCTCTTGTTTTTGGTGTACCCTCATGATTAAAACATGGGGATCTTCAAAGGGCGGATAAACTTTCTCACAAGCCAGTAACGCATTGGCATTCTTCAGATCTGTTCAGCCGTTCTGGCGTTATTGAGTAACAAACATCCTACCATCCCTCCATCCAAACTTTCGCATTTATAATATTAGTATAGATTTTCAAGGGAACCAGTACTCGGACATAGACCTTAATTAGCTTTTTGCTTACTATTCATATTTGTTAGCTAATGCATACAAGAGCATACGTCCTTAAGTGCCCTCATGTCGGCGGGTTAAGGGGACTTGACTTATCTGAATATAATATTACCCTGGTACTTGGGAATATTCCTTACCCTTTTTCTTATGAAATTTTCACTGGTTTTAATACTACGGCAATTTGTTAAAGTAGTGTTCTTGAAAATAATTTATCATTTAAAGTTGCTGCAAGTAAATTTTGCATACCAATTTATGCTAAGGGCAATAACACACTACAGGGCATGACAAAAAGTCGGCGTGAAACGTGTGCGCGCGAACTTTTATACTTCACTAGTAGCTACACTGACATGCGTGACACGAAACAGGTTAGCCCGCTACCATCTTAGACTGCATCATCACTTACCATCAGGTGAGTGGCTAACTTGTAGTGAGAGGTCAAGGGCTAACTTGTAGTGGAATAAATAATAATTTAATATAAAAAATTCTTTTTAAACAACCGACTTCAAACTCCCGCGCCAACTTTACAACAACTGCAAGCACACGCTATACAAAGTACTTATTTTATTGTTGATATTTTAAAAACCGCTCGATTGATTTTGATAAAATTTATATGGGACTACATAGGAAGTATGTTCTTTCAAATAAAAAAAGAATCATCCAAATCGGTCCACCCAGTCAAAAGTTCTGAGGTAACAAACATAAAAAAAAAATACAGCCGAATTGAGAACCTCCTCCTTTTTTTGAAGTCGGTTGAAAAAACGACTAAATGACTTGAGCGCGTGGTGAATCATTTCACATTATGTTCTTCTTCCTCTCTCCCTTGACGTGAAATTTAATTGCTTAAGACGCACTTTACTCAGACCTCTGAATAGAAGGCTGAGGTTATATAATCATAATCACGTGGTCTCGTACACATGTTTGACGACTTCCTTAGCGCAGTGTTGAACGCCGTTATCTCAAGGTCCTGAGTTCGATTTCCAGCAGGGTCAATTTCGGAATTTATAGTGTCTGAATTTTGTATGATTTGGTCTGGTAGGGTCTCACCCTACCGGCAAAGACGTACCGCCAAGCAAGTTAGCCTTCCGGTTCGATGCCGTGTAGAAACCGAGTAGGAGTACGAGTTTAATAAGGTGATATCGCAGTCAAGGGCTAAGTTGTAGTGGAATAATAAATAAATAAATGTTTTGTAGAACAGTAATCCCAAAGCGATGTATTTGATATGCCCAAGAACCCTTATTTAAAATATAGCCCTGAAAGCTCAACGGTAAGGGGCTTTAAAATGCTGTTACTTTATTGAATTTATGTAGAATAGTGGAAAACGGCACCTGTTACGCAAAACTTTATTAATTTAGTTTGCGCGATGCGGCCGCCCTGCTGTATTTTCTTCGAAACTTCTGTTTGTTTAATATCTTTGATTTATGGTATAAATACAGTTGCAGTAAATTACCTACTGAGTATGATTCAGAAATTCTTGCTCATTTAATTTTTGAAACAACAATTTATTAATTGTACAAGTCACTGGGAAGGGAAATATAAAATACTAGCTGATGCCCGCGACTTTGTCTGCGTGGTTTAAGTTTTTTTTTATTCCCGCGGGATTCCCTTAATTTTCCGGGATAAAAAGTAGCCTAAATCACTCTCCAGTTCCTCAACTATACCCATGCCAAAAATCACGTCAATCTGTTGCTCCGTTGCGGCGAGATCGTACGAAAAATCAACAAACCAACAAACGAACAAACAGACTTTCACATTTATAATATTAAGTATGACGATTGAACAGTAATTATAATATTGACGTCAAAAATGCATATTAGGTACTACCAACTTTTAACACATTTTAAACTTGAATTACAATTCACCACAATGCTGGTATTAGTGATGAAGTCTGTCAATCCGCATTTGGCCAGCGTGGTGGACTGTGGTCTGTACCCTTCTAATTCGAAGATAGGTTGCTATGATGATGACATAAACAAGAGCCAAATGACATAAGCGACGAGTGGAAACTGGATACTCTACTAGAGAGCTCAAATCCTTTGGGTCAATAGTCAGCAAAATAAGAGATACGCGGAAATAATGTAACGGAAAAACTACAAAGGAATAAACTTCGTGTCTTTGTTGCAAGACAAACGATCTGGACTCGGAGAAACATTGTCAGGTAGTGTAAGCACTTTTGTTGTTTTGCAATGATTATTTAGAGTGTATAGCTCCAAGTTATTATTGAAAGCTGTAGTGTTGTCAACGCTGTGATTGCGTTGAACGAGAGCATTTAGCTTTGTTCTTTGTCACCTTGTTCCACGTAAATAAAGCATTATTTGTTGGTACATTTTGCCTGTCATAAGACAAACAGATACAAATTAGAAGCTACATATAATTTGTAGTGTGTAACGTTACCACTACAGTCCATTAAGATCCTACTGCTGGGCACAGAAGTCCACTCTCATAGGAGAGAGGGAATTAGAGCTTAGACCCACGCCCACCACGCTGCTCCAATGGGGGTTGGCGGGCTTTAACGACTATTATCATGTTAGTGATAATTACCGGGGCCGACGGCTTAACGTGCTCTCCGTGGCACGGAGATGTAACACCGCCAACTTTTTTTTAAAAATATGTATAGTGAATAAATAAGCAGGCGGGTCACCTGATGGTAAGTGATTACCGCCGCCCATGAACATTTGCAGCACCAGAGGAACCGCCAATGGCTTATGAGATATTTGTTCATCCGCCCCTTGAAGAGCCCCATATTATAATCATGAGGGAACACAGAAGATGGAAGCTGGTTCCACAATTTGCGGGTACGTGGCATAAATTACCTGGAATAACGGGGGGTGGAATAGGACCAGGCATCTAGGTGGTGAGGATGTAATTAGTTTCTGCGACGTAGGGTGCGACTGGAGAACACGGAAGGTGGTATTAGAGTGAACACCTCCTCAGAGCACTCCCCATTGTAGAGACGATAGAACACACTTCTTAATTCCGGGCTAGCCTAACTGAGAATTTCTGGTCAGAAAAACCCAACGGTTATTAGGACCAGACCCGGGACCCGAACCCGGGACCTCGTCAGCCGCAGTCAAACATGCTAACCACTAGACCAACGAGGCAGTTATTGTTCGTTTTTAAAAAATAAAATTATAATATAATAAAATAATAAATCTCTTAAAATGGAGTTTGTTTCAAGCACCGGAGAAATTTTACACTTTATTCGTTCCGATCTTAATAAAATCCTTTCGGGAATAATAGCCCTTTTTAGGGTTCCGTAGCCAAATTTGGCAAAAACGGAACCCTTATAGATTCGTCATGTCTGTCTGTCTGTCTGTCTGTCTGTCTGTCTGTCTGTCTGTCTGTCTGTCTGTCCGTCCGTATGTCACAGCCACTTTTTTCCGAAACTATAAGAACTATACTGTTGAAACTTGGTAAGTAGATGTATTCTGTGAACCGCATTAAGATTTTCTTACAAAAATAGAAAAAAAACAATAAATTTTGGGGGTCCCCATACTTAGAACTGAAACTCAAAAATTTTTTTTTCATCTAACCCATACGTGTGGGATATCTATGGATAGGTATTTAAAAATGATATTGAGGTTTGTAATATCATTTTTCTCTAAACTGAATAGTTTGCGCGAGAGACACTTCCAAAGTGGTAAAATGTGTGTGTCCCCCCCTGTAACTTCTAAAATAAGAGAATGATAAAACTAAAAAAAATATATGATGTACATTACCATGCAAACTTCCACCGAAAATTGGTTTGAACGAGATCTAGTAAGTAGTTTTTTTTTAATACGTCATATAATCAAAATATTTTTAATAATTTAAAACTTACTACAGGTTTGTACGGAACCCTCGGTGCGCGAGTCCGACTCGCACTTGGCCGGTTTTTTCCTTACTAGGTCTGTTTGCAGGAAAAAAACTAGCTTACTTTTGGGAAAAACACAAGATCAAAAACGTACCAGTGTCTAAAAAGTTAATAGTAATTGAGTAAGACAAAGATGATTTTTAAATGCAATTTTTGATCTTTTGTGTTTAATTCATTATACTATCCGATAGACACTGGTCAACAAGAGTGCGATAAAGAGGTATTTCAAACAAAAGCAATCAACTCTCATACCACCGTGCTCGATCACTGTAATATAAATTGTTATAAAAATAAAAGAACGACTCTGAACCTGAGCCATAACCACCCAGATAACAAGCCAACTTCACCAAAAAATTGGCTCCCTGAACTTAGTTTCGTAACCATTGATATACTAATATTCTATATTAGATACATTTACCTACAATAGCATGTTAAAAAACTTAACAGTGAATAATAAAAAATATTAAGATTATATTAGGATTATAATCCCATATCTTTGTCATATTATAAACGCAAAAGAGTTTTTGGTTTTACTTGTTGGTTTGTTCTTCAACCATGCCGCACTGGGGCAGCACAAATCGTTGTGATTTTGTATCCTATACCTGGAAAGTTACGTAGGCTACGTTTATACCGTAAAATACTCGTATAGGTATCTTTTAATAGCGCTCAGGAAAAGGAGTTAGTACAAAGCGAGACATTATATGCCTGTGCAAACTTTTTTATATTTTTTTATTTATTCACTTCTTACATCATCTTTACAGGAATCCCTAGTACGATGGCGCAGTTACAATACTTATATCTAGCTTAGCTTATAGAAATGTGTAAAACCTAATATCCTAATAAAAATTAAAAAAAAATGTATGAATGATATTCGTATTTGTATGCGTGCGTGCGAATATCATTCAAGACCACTACGTTGACTTCTCAAAAAGTTGAATTCACAAAATTATCTTCCAAAATATCATATAATATAATGGATGATTCCCGCGACATCTTCCGCGTGGATTAGGTTTTGTTCCTAATTCATTATTAAATAACTAGCTGATGCCCGCGACTTCGTCTGCGTGGATCAAGGTTTTTTGGTTCCCGCGGGAACTCCTTAATTTTGCGGGATAAAAAGTAGCCTATGTGCTATTCCAGACTATAATCTATCCTTATGCCAAATTTCAGCCAGATCCGTTCAGCCGTTGGGGCGTGATTGAGTAACAAACATCCATACATCCATACATCCATACATCCATCCAAACTTTCGCATTTATAATATTTATTTGATTTGATGTCCTTTCCTGGTATACAAACTATCCATATACCAAATTTCATTAAAATTGCTTGAACAGATTGGCCGTGAAAGCGAAGCAGACAGGCAGACAGATAGACGGACGAACAGGCAAACAGACATTTTTCGTATTTATAATATTAGTATCAATTTATTTTTGGTATAAGCACTATATCCATGTTCCCAACCTACGACTTTCATTCCAAAGGTATAAATTAGAACCTTTATCTGTTTGGAACGAACTTTCCTATCTTTGTAACGGTTTGTTTTACGAGACAAGAGTATTTCGTGAATTGATAAAAATTCTTTCCAAAAAACCGACTTCCAACGCCACTGTAAAGTACAAAATAAATTTTATTTCTACCCACTATGTTGAAGTCGGGCGGGTATAACAAGGATAAGCAAAGTTGACACATCAGACTCGCCCGACTGGACTGGACTTTTGATGGATGGATGGATGTATATTAGTTATTAACGGTTTGCTCAGAGATAGATTATAGTCTGGTATAATACAAAGGCTACTTTTTATCCCGGAAAATTAGAGTTCCCGCGGGAACAAGTCTCAATCCACGCGGACAAACTGACGATGATGATGATACAAAATTGCAAAGTTTACAAAATATGGCTAAAAGGGTTGCAAAGGAAAAATAGTAAAGTACACAGTTTGCAGTTATCAGCGCCGTAAACAAGGATTGTCTATGATTTACGCTCGCTTCCCGACCTGCGGCGTGTTTGTTAAAAGCTCCTATATCTATTTACTGTTTCGAGGCGTATATTTTTGCAAGATTATTACCTAAGTCCATTAAGTTTATTCAGTAGACTATGCTTTTGCTGATTTCAACTTTTAGTAGTTTGGCGAAAACACACTAAATAAAAAAATTCTTTCCAAAAAACCGACTTCCAAAGCCACTGTAAAGTAAAAAATAATTTTGATTTCTACACACTATGTTGAAGTCGGGCGAACCTGACGCGTCAACTATGCCTATCTTTGTTATACTCGCCCGACTTCAACATAGTGTGTAGAAATCAAAATTATTTTTTACTTTACAGTGGCTTTGGAAGTCGGTTTTTTGGAAAGAATTTTTATTTTTGACTTTTTAGTGTACTCTAGGAGTGCAGTACCATGCAGCATCAGAGTTGAGGAGTTGGAAATTGGGTTTAAGTATGAAGTCGTTGCTTGACACCTACAATATTAATTCACCATAAAAAAATCCTAAACCACTATGTTTAAGGAGTTCTGTACCCTGCAGCATCAGGGTTGAGGAGTTGGGACTTGGGTTTAAGTATGAAGTCGTTGCTTGACACCTACAATATTAATTCATCATAAAAAAATCTTAAATCGTTATTTTTAAGGAGTTCTGTACCCTACAGCATCAGGGTTGAGGAGTTGGGACTCAGGGTTGAGGAGTTGGGACTCAGAGTTGTATCGTATACACGTGACTTGATACCTACTATATGAATTCACCATCAAAACTCCTAACTCCCTAGTTTTGAGACGTAGGTACACCTACAGCATCAGGATTGAGGATTTGGAGTCAGATTTTTTTATGGGACCACCTCGTGAGCTTCCTCTAACCAATGTAAAAAAAAAAATTCAAATCGGTTTAGAAACCACGGAGATATGCACCGACATACATTAAAAAAAAAAAAAAAAAAAAAAAAGATACGCGCCGAATTGAGAACCTCCTTTTTTGGAAGTCGGTTAAAAATAGTGTGCAATCTTTTAACTAAGAAATTCATGAATTCATCAATCTAGCTAAAAAATTAAGCCTCTTTAAGAATAAATCTCTTGTCGCAACGCCCTAAAATCACTCCAAGGTCCCCAAAGGCAAAATTAATACATTAAGCCTATAAAATAATTCATAATATTCCCCCGTTCTAAGGCCGAGACACTCACAACGCGGGATGGAAACGACGACAACAACGAAGCTTCTATAAGAGGTAGTTATAAGGGGTAGTAAGAAGGTATTTTCATAGCTGCTTTAGTCACTACACTGACGCTGTTACACTCTGCTGTATGACACAATTCGTGTCACATGATATATAGCCCTGTTGACGAAGACCCCTTTTTAATGTTTTATACGCAGCTAAGTATGTACCGGAACGCTAAATTAATTAGAGGCACCAGTTATAGGATGATAACGAGCACAGACCAGACCATGGATAATTTAGAAATTATAAATTTCCAAATTTCCGAATCAAACCTCGTGCCTCCCGCTGTAAAGTCCACAGCACTCACCACTGCGCCAGGGTGGTCCACAGCATTGTGTGTCCAAGCCTTTAATGTTCTGTCGAGAAAACTGAGTAATTACCCCAGCGCCCCGGCGTTCTTTCCTTTCTAATTGTTCACTTCAAATTACCTGACATACTTTTAAAACGGTTCTTTTACGAGAAGAAAGAGTTTCATTCTGTTTTTCTATTATGAAATTAGTATTTAAAAAGAAAAGTAGGTGGCGAAACTCGTGTAACTTCTGATCTAGATCAGAAGTACAAAAGTAGGTATTTTTTTATTTGGACTTAAGTATCGCTTACCAGCAGAATGATCTCAATCTGAATTTAAAATGTTAGGAAATCTGTATGGTAAACGAAAACACAGTATAACTGACTGACATAATATTAGGAACGTCCTCTGTAGGTTGTAGGAACTTAAGATTATGTTACACTACATGCGTCCGAGGGAACTCTTTTAATCTGACGGAAACAAAAGATGTCCTTCCCGGGATGAAATCTACGTCTATACCAAATTTCATCAAAATTTTTGAAACAGATGAGCCTTGAAAGTGTAGCAGACAGACAGACACACTTTCGCATTTATAATATTAATAAGTATGAATATCTCTGAAAGGATTTACAAATCACCAATGAGATCTCGAAAACAACGAAATCGCAAGCGCAGCAAGCCCAAAATGTTTATATTATTAAAGAAAAAAAAAGTTTAAACTTTCAAGAACTGCAAGTAACACAAGATCAATCCCATCTTAGGCCGCATCATCACTTCCCATCAGGTGTGATTCTGGTCAAGCGGAAGCCTATAATGAATATTAAAAAAAAAACTGAGGTGATTGCGATCGTTATACTATAACAATCATACTTACCTAATAGGGCCCCTGGTTTAAATATTATGAAATCAGACACAGACTGAAAATAAACCGGAAATACATTAGATAACTCCGAAAATCCGAACATATAGTCATTTGATCCCTTCTGGCAAACAACATTAGTATTGATTTATATTTCCGATAGGTATTTTTGAGAAGAGCACGATTCCCTCTGTTTTTGCTCTGTGTAAACATTTGCCAAATAGCGTTCCCGGGGCGAAATGAAATGCTTTGTTTGGTAAATAGCATAGGTACCTAGTACGCGTACTAAGCTTTAATAATGATCTTTGGTACGACCACAGGTGCGATTGATAACCTTTTAGGCTGTGATAATAATATGGATGATAACAACTCACAACTCTTTATCAAATAGCAATACTTAAGCAATATTACTCAAAATGACAGTTTGATGTCACTTACCTTGACGTTCCTAAAATCCATACTAATATTATAAATGCGAAAGTGTATCTGTCTGTCTGTCCGTCTGTCTGTCTGTCTGTCTGCTACGCTTTCACGGTCTTACTACTCAACTGATTTTGATAAAATTTGGTACAGAGATAGGTTACGTCCCGGGGAAGGACATAGGCTACTTTTTATCCCGGAAAATTGAAGAGTTCCCGCGGGAATCAAAAAACATCAATCCACGCGGACGAAGTCGCGGGCATTATCTAGTAAGGATTATAATTATTATTCTAAAACACACAATAATGAAAGAATATGGCTTTAAGCGTTTGCAGTACATTGTCATTACATATCATAAATGTACATTTTAGTTGCTTAAAAATCCATACTAATAGTATTATAAATGCGAAATTGTCTCTGTCTGTCTGTCTGCTATACTTGCACGGCCCATTTGTATAACTGATTTAGGCGTAATTTGGTACAGAGATAGGTTGAATCTCGAGGAAGGATTCTAGGCTACATTTTAGCCCGGATAATTAAAGAATTTCAATTCAAAAAATCTTAACCCAATCTGATGATACCGCGGGCATCATCCAGTATATTTTGACGACCTCCGTGGCGCAGTGTGTAACGCTGTTGCCTTAACGTGCGGAGGGCCCGGGTTCGATCCCCGGCAGGGTGAATTTGGGAATTTATAATTTCTGAATTTTCCTTGGTGGGAGGCTTCGGCCGTAGCTAGTTATCACCCTACCGGCAAAGACGTGCCGCCAAGCGATTTAGCGTTCCGGTACGATGGCGTGTAGAAACCGAATAGGTGTATGGGTTTAATATAACTGCCATGCCCCTAACAGGTTAGCCCGCTACCATCTTAGACTGCATCATCACTTACCATCAGGTGACATCGCAGTCAAGGGCTAACTTATAGTGGATTAAAAAAAAAAAAAAAAGTATATACGTAAATCTTAAGTTCTCTTTATGAATAAGTCTTATGCATATGAAATACATAGAGCATTAAGTTAGATTTTAAGTTGAATTCCACAATTTCCTAGGATTAGGTAATATTTCACTTAGCTCAGTCGTGAGCTTAAAATGCCACGTTGCATTAATGAGACAATGAGTAAAATTAATCTCGGGTTCATTTTAGAGCAACGAGTCAACGCAAATGGGAATTTGCTATTCCGTAAAAGTATTAAATTATACCTTACAGTCACATAATTATGTTACTCAGTGATAATTTTGAAATGATAAGTATAAAACCGACTGCCTCGTTGGTCTAGTGGTTAGCATAGTTGACTGCGGATCACGAGGTCCTGGGTTCGATTCCCGGTCGGGCATAAAAGTTAGGTATTGGGAAGATGGCGGTGTTTCACCCCTGTGCCTCAGAGAGCACGTTAAGCCGTCGGTCCCGGTTATTATCACTAACATGATAATGGTCGTTAAAGCCCGCCAACCCGCATTGGAGCAGCGTGGTGGGTCTAAGCTCTAATTCCCGCTCTCCTATGAGAGTGGAGGCCTGTGCCCAGCAGTGGGACGTAAATAGGCTGTAGTGATGATGATGATGAAGTATAAAAGCACTACATCAGTAATATCACAGAATACTTTATAGAACCCTCTTTTCAGGGAATTATACCTACCTCATAATGTGACTTGAAGTAATAGATAACTATAATATGGAAAACACCCATCATTATGTTGTTGCATTTTAAAAGCATCAACATACTTCCGTCCGAACTTTGGACGGAAGTAACAGTCCAATTACGTCCGTTTGAGGCTGCTATTTCATATCAAGGTGTTGTTAGCTGTATTATGTAGTAGTACTCGTAACACAGATTTAAAGCTCTGTTTAACATACTACATGAAATGAAAAAAAAAAACGGATTCAATAAAAATAGAATCTTGCGTGTTTTATTATCTTGATAACATGCAATTTTCTATTTATTTTCACAAATATAATAATGAAATAATATTTTCTTTCATTATTCAAAATTACTTAGGAGGTTGCAGAAGAAGAAAGTAAAAGAAAAGAAGAAGAACAACGTCACACTAAATTTTATTAGATTTTATATCTTACAATTCCATGAATAAATATAGGTATACCTACGGCCGTACTTGACGGCTTTTGAACAGTGGCAAATAAACGTTCTTTATAACAAGCCATCACTCCGGGCAATTTCGGTCACAAAATGACCTAGTGCGCGACAGTTTGTCTGATGTAGCGACGTAAACATGACACGGGTTATCTCGAGCGATAATTTCGTTCGCCTCATCTAGTGTACACGGGGCCTAATTAGGATGTTACGAAATATCTCGGAGCTCCATTCAAATCTACGCCGCTTGCTTGAAAACAGTTCGCTTTCTTGGGAAAAGTGAACCCAGTTCATCGTCGTCGCGAAATAGATTTTCATTTCAGCAGCACCTACTTAAATATTTATTTATTGAAAAAGTCATGATTCATGAAATAGGAATGCAACTAAAACATGAACAAAGTTGGTATGAGAACATAGATCAGGATCCAAGTAACAATAATATTATGTGTACTTACCCAACATTATAAAAGTTATACATCCATAATATTATAAAGTTATGATCATAATGAAATTAGTCCCGAGAGACAGAGAGTACACTCATAACATAAAGATTTCATGCTACACGGAATAGTCTTTGTTATACTGAACGTGCTTGATCTGCTAACTATAGTGCGAACTAACGTAATTAGAATTTAATTTCATTTATTTGTTAGAATTTGCTTTTGATTCGCAGGCATAGAACACTTAGATTACGTGTTTTTTCGTAAGTTTACGTGATAAAATAATTGAATGGTATGAATATCCTATCCTTTGCCCAAAAATACGTTTTACATACTCATAATAATGAATGCTGCCGACAATTCTGACACGGAGGCGAGCTTATTACTCACGAGCAGGAAAATTTATGAACCGAATAATACACCGTTCAGAAAATATTGAAAACGTGATAAAAATAATTCTCAATCTTCATCATAATATTCTCGGTACATATCACAAAAGGTCAGGGTTGCAATTATTTTTGTTTTCCCAAAGGTGGCACACTTTACCTAAAACCTGTTATGGACTGTGTTAGTAATTTAGTCGAGTAGCTAATTAAACGGTAATTAGACATTAGTTACAGACCTCCAACTGGAGGTGTAAGTGCGGAAACCTGCCCAGTAAGAACAAAGAAAATAGTTCAGTGAGTAATTTTTTTATTAGGTACTAGCGACTATTTTAGTTACTGAATCCTTACGTTTATATTAATATTATAAACGCGCAAGTTTGTATGTATGGATGTTTGTTACTCTTTCACGCCAGAACGCCTAAACGGATCTGGATGAAATTTGACACAGAGATAGCTATTATAGTCTGTTTTCCATACTACACATAGGCTACTTTTTATCTCGAAAAATTAAAGAGTTCCCGCGGGAACCAATAGTAGATTATTCACCACGGGGGTAATGCGATGTATTATGTCACGGGCGCCGGGATAAATCCCAAGCGGAACGAGGGATTTTAGAGTAACTCCCGAGCGTAGCGAGGGTGTTGCATAGTAGCGCGGGAATGAGGTTAAAAACTGAAAGTTCGTGGTAGATGGCAGCACTGTTGAGTGTTCCTAAAACCCGCCGCTCTTTTGTTGTGTTTTGGTTTGGTATCAAGTTTATTTGCAGAGAAAACGACAGAAAAGTATGCAACCAGTAGTGTAACTCAATTAAAAGATGAGCTTAGGAAAAGGAAAGCGTCTACCATTGGTAAAAAAGCGGTTTTAATTGAAAGGTAAACAAATAACAGACATTGATATAATTTATAGGTTATGTTGCGTTTTTTTGTAAACCCTTATTTTTTTTGTAGACTAGAGGCGTACGATAGGAATAACCTTATAGGAGTTGAAGATGAACTCGAGGATGAGGTTCCTGTTATTCCTGCCCTGGATAAGTTCAGGGATGTTAATGCTAGCACTAATCTTCCTGCTCTGTCTAAACGACATATTCAAGAGTTTGCAGAAAGGTAAAAAAGTGCTTTTAAAAATCATGATTCCTTCACCTTTGCTTATAATTTGACTATGATTCAGATTAAATGACACATACCTACTTACCTTTGTTGTTTCAGGTTTCAAGTAGCGGCCAAAGGAAGAGTTCTGTATGAAAGTAGAAGCTTGGTAACTCTTCGTGTTGCCTTTGAAGGCAACTATGCCTACTTTCATGCACAATGCAAAGCGCAAATGAAGAAACTTTTATACATTGTTATATTAAAAATGGATGAGTATGGCAACATAGAGGAGAGCCACTGTGAATGTGCGGCTGGAAGTGGCTTAGAAGCACACTGCAAGCATATTTTCACAGTTCTTCATGGCATAGAAGACATGGTTAGGACCAAAACTATTATCATACACAAAGTGTGCACAGAAGAACTCATGACATTTAAGAAACCAAAAAAATTATTTTATTATTCTCCAATACAGTCCCACCATTTGCCCAATAAGCGGAAAAAACATTCCAGTGTAGTGTACAATCCAATTAAAGAAGAAGATATAATGGAAAATTATAAAGATTATGTGATGAATCTAGCTGTAGGATTTGCTACTACTGGAAGTAAAATGCCATATGTTCAAGCTATCAAACCTGCCAATCCTTATGCAATTGAAATTGACCATGACTATAAGAAAAAAAGTGCGAAGGACTTGCTATTGGAGAGTCTGTTATTAAAAAATATAAGTCAACAGCAAGTGGATGATGTGCAAGTTAAAACAAACCTTCAAGATGGATCTAAAGACTGGCACCGGCTCAGATCTGTTCGAATCACAGCCAGCAACTTTCATGCTGTGTGCCATAGTAGAGGGAGTACGAGGCAGGCATTGGCCAACAATATCTTGAATCCCAAGAAATTTACAACACGAGCCACTATTCATGGAAAAATATATGAATCTGTTGCGCTACAAAAATATGAAACCTTTCTAAGTGCAAAAGTAGATAGATGCGGTTTGTGCATCTCGCTCACCCACCCCTTCATTGCAGCATCACCAGATGGAATGCTACAAAATGAAACTGTTATAGAAGTGAAGTGTCCTTATGTTGCTAGGAACTATGCTATTACAATAGCTACAGTGCCATACTTGTATGAGTGCAATGGTGAATTAAAACTTAAAAAAAACACAACTACTACACCCAAATTCAGGGGCAATTGTTTTGTACAAATCGCAAATATTGTAATTTAGTTGTATATACATTAGTAGATATGAAAGTAATATACATCGAAAGGGATGAAGAATTCATTCAGGAAATGGTTTTGAAATTAACATCTTTTTATGAAGAATATTTGCAACCAGCAATTTTCAATAAATACCTGTATAAATATTATGATTCTGTAATAAAACCATATAAAATTGAAACATTCCTAATTTTTTTACTTTAAATGTAATGTATGTTCAGTTTTATAAGTAACTAGATGATGCCCGCGACTTTGTCCGCGTGAATTGATGTTTTTTTAAGATTTAAACTATCCTATCTCTCAAGTTGGATCGAACTGCACATGGTGTGCGAATTTTATTATAATCGGTTAAGTGGTTTAGGAGTCCATTGAGGACAAACATTGTGACACGAGATTTATATATATAAGTAATAATAATAATTGACCATAAGTGTATGTACATTATATGTACCTAAATTGAATAAATGAATATTTGATTTGATTTGATAGGCTAGGCTAGGCTTGCAGCTTGATCCAGCAATGTGCTCTTCTAAAAGTTTATTTACTTAACAGTTTTTTTCTTAAACCTACTTATTACATAATTCTTTCTCTAAAATTACAGCACATAAGACACACAAAAAATATTTTGGATGCAAGGGGTACAAAATTATGATGTAATTCTTCTTTTAGAATTTTGTAAGTTTTTGTTAAACCTATCAAAAGTTCAATGTTCTATCTGGCCAACTTTCTATCTTTCAGTAATTTCAGGCCGGGTATTTGACCCTGTCCTTTTAAAAATGTAGGGATATTTAAAGTAATATCTTTTCCAATAAACATGTCCTGAATATTATATCCCCTATCTGCAAGTATACTATCCCCTGGCTCACATTTTTCTACCAAGTCGCTTCTTTCTACAGTTTGTCGGTCACTTATAGAACCAGCATATGCAGGTGAGCAATATGACAACAAGCCTCCAGGAGTAGCTCCGACTAACACCTTTAATGTATTGCAATGTTTGTAACTGCTCCATGATGCTTGTTGGGATACAGGGTTTCCAGGTTTTTGCATCTTCATTTCTGTTCCATCAATGATAACTCTGGTATTCTTATCATATTGTTTGAAACTGTCTGGCATGTAAAATAGCACTAAATCTTTTTCAGGCCATATATTATCTAGTTTTCTCCAAAGTTTATCCATATAATTAATCCATGTTATAAATATGTTGCACACTGTTGTAGGACTAGTTTGGAAAAATTGTGCTAGTTCAAAATTGCATTTATTGTGTCGTAACTTCATCATTGTCATGAAAAACTGATCCTCAACAGTAATATTTTGGACATGACTTTTATAGTATTTAACTAAGTGAGCCATGGGACTTAATGTTGAGAATACAAAATAGAACTTTGCATATGTTTCAAAGCCGGTATAGAAAGCAATAACACTGTCTTTGTCTTTATATCTCTCTATAGATCCATAAATGTGTTCGAAATTCACTTGAGTGCTCTTTGATGCAGCTGATGCTAGATTGGTTACTCTCAGGCTGTTCAACCTGTGGGCTGATGGGTATTTCTATTTCACTTTGTATTGTGAATTGCTCATCTCTAAATTGAACTTCACACCTATTTTGGTTTTGAATGTCGATAGCTTCAGACGTTTCGAAACAAAGTTTCTTGCTACTTCTCTGTAGCAGTCTATCCGATCGTTGTTGTGCTGACAAATCAACTGTTTTGATTTTAGAAAATGAAAATATAGAAGGTATAGCAGTTTTTTTCAATACTTTGTGTATAGATTCATCACCTGTATACGAATTGCGTCCGTAGTAATCTTCAGGTCGGAAATGGGTAGCACATAACCTCGCCGAAGAAGTAGCCTTCCAATTTTTTCTACGAAGAGCTTTTTCCCACAGTTTTTTTCTTTTAGCTTCTTTAGGGAATAAATGAATTCCCGTGTTTTTGCAATCAATGGCTGCACAACGAGTCATTTCAGGAAATTATTCATAAAACAATTAGTTTGTTTACTAAAATAGTATGGAGAATGACAAATATCTGTCAAATATAAGGTACACTCAACAGTGGTGACATCTGCAGTGAGAAATGGGCAGTTTTTAAGCTCATTAGGGGCGCCCAAGATTAATACAGCATTACCCCTACGGTGAATACTCTACTTTTCACACCTCGCGATACAACCACTTCTTTCAGCTGGCGTGGCCTACTCGATTTGACAAACAAATGTCGTCAGTGCGAATCTAGTGGGCCACGGCATCGGTTTTCGAAAATCGAGTTGGCCGCGCCTGCTGAGAACACATTCTGTTTACCGAAATTAGACTTTATAGATATAGCAATAAGAATTATGAATAAAACCTCTTTGGAATGAATAGAATTTCCTTCAGATCTTGCTTTAGATGCGCGATGATTCTAAATTCAAATCACATTATAACCCTAGGGAATAATGGATTTCAGTACAACATTATAACCCTAGGGATTTAATGTCTTACTTTAACCTTAGATAACAGGCCATGTAATAAGGCGTTGTTGAGCGAGTGGTGTGAAATAGTAGATTATTCACCACGGGGGTAATGCGATGTATTATTTCACGGGCGCCGGGATAAATCCCAAGCGGAACGAGGGATTTTAGAGTAACTCCCGAGCGTAGCGAGGGTGTTGCATCTAGAATCCTGAGAGTAGCGCGGGAATTAGGGGCGCCCAAGATTAATACAGCATTACCCCTACGGTGAATACTCTACTTTTCACACCTCGCGATACAACCACTTCTTTCAGCTAGCGTGGCCTACTCGATTTGACAAACAAATGTCGTCAGTGCGAATCTAGTGGGCCACGGCTTCGGTTTTCGAAAATCGAGTTGGCCGCGCCTGCTGAGAACACATTCTGTTTACCGAAATTAGACTTTATAAATATAGCAATAAGAATTATGAATAAAACCTCTTTGGAATGAATAGAATTTCCTTCAGATCTTGCTTCAGATGCGCGATGATTCTAAATTCAAATCACATTATAACCCTAGGGAATAATGGATTTCAGTACAACATTATAACCCTAGGGATTTAATGTCTTACTTTAACCTTAGATAACAGGCCATGTAATGAGGCGTTGTTGAGCGAGTGGTGTGAAAAAAACTTTAAAGGCATGTTTGCTAACTCAATCACGCCAGAACGACTGAAAGGATATAGATGAAATTTGGCACACAGATAGATTATAGTCTGGAATAACACATAGGCTACTTTTATCCCGGAAAATTGAAGAGATCCCGCGGGAACCAAAAACCTCAATCCACGCGGACGAAGTCGCGGGCATTCGCTAGTAGTACAATAATTCTGAAAGAACTTCGTTAAGCGGCGGTACGTGATTGGCTAACGTGGCCGCGTCATGATTACGTCATCATGTAGGTATGTGTACACATACATCCAAACTTTAATATTTATAATATTAGTTTAGATTTAAATAATGATACTTATATTATAAATGCGAAAATGTGTTTGCGTGTTTGTTTGTTGGTTTATTGCTTTGTTGGTTTGTCCTTCAATCACACCGGAACGGAGCAACGGATCGACGTGACTTTTGGTATGGGTATAGTTGAGGACCTGTAGAGTGATATAGGCTATTTTTTATCCCGGAAAATTAAGGAGCTCCCGCAGGAATCAAAAAAACTTAAACCACGCGGACGAAGTCACGGGCATCGGCTAGTTAATAATACTTTATGGTCTATTCAAATTTCTATAGCTGTACGTAGGCTTAGATACGAATGAAAGGATAAATGATTTCCATCGTTTGTGTCCAACCAATTAACGGGCATGTACCATGTAGGTAGGACAATCAACAACATCATCAGCGTGGAACACACAAATTACCGATTTGCAAAGTAATTACTAATTTGTCCTTTGTAGCAGTAAATGCACGAGCTCATGACAATAAATCAGATAACATTAAATAGTTTGACACTTGAACAATTCCAATTGGAGCCTTTAAAACCGTAATGATGCCTGGGCCTGAGACTTCGTCAGCGCTGATTTAGATTTTTTTACCGCCGCTGGAATCCTTTGATTTTTCGGGATAAACAGTGTAACATGTCTTTTTCAAGTATGCAAACTATATCTGTACCAAATTTTGTCAAAATTAGTTAAACGGATGGGCCGTGAAAAGAGACGGATACACACTTTCCCACCAATTATAAAAGTAAAGATTTTGGATTGATATGGATTTCCAGCAAAATCTCCTAAAAGTATCATACTATAATGTTATAAATGCGGAAGTGTGTTTGTTTGTTGGTTTGTTGGTTTGTTGGTTTATAGTAAAACAATAAAGCCCTGCGGCCTGTGTATTCGCTTAATCCAAGTCAAAGTCAAAAGCTCTTTATTCAAAGTTATAAGCAACTAGTTGATGCCCGCGACTTCGTCCGAGTGGTTTAAGGTTTTTTGGTTCCCGCGGAAACTCCTTAATTTTCCGGGATTAAAAGTAGCCAATGTCACTTTCCAGGTCCTTAATTTCAATTGATTGAAGGACAAACCAGCAAACCAACACACTTTCGCATTTATAATATTAGTATGTTAAGTGAATACATACAACATATTTATAAAGGCCGTTTTAAACTTTACTTGGAAGATTTTAACGGAAAGGAGACTTCAATGGGAAGTCAGGGCGCATCAGCTTGTTAACACAACATTTTCATGTACAGAATATATTGAAGTTATAAATTAAAGCAAAAGTTAGTAGGCTTTTATCCGCATCCGTTAAACGTTTCATTCGGGCCTACTCTTTTGTAACGGTGATTGCTTCGTCCCATTCTCCCGTTTTGGATCAAGAGCCGGTGAGAAATTAGTAGGAGGTGCTTTTTCTTTAGTAGTGAGCTAGTGGAGGCAGTTATAACACATCATTTGAGTTCCAGTATCTCGATACTCTCAGTGTGCATATAGGCTTTTTGGTAATACAATAAAACTAGGAGATGTTTGTTTATTAAACGGTTATAACCTTTAAACGTCGGTGCATGTATGCATGTAATATTTTGTTACTCGCGTTGCTAACTACTTGTTCGTATTTAATGGCCTAATACTAATAATTATATATATATATATATATATATATATATATATATATATATATATATATATATATATATATATATATTTTATATATAATTATACTTATAATTATTTACGCAGAACTGCTTATTAATTCCGATCGAATAGTTAGCTGCTATTATATTGTATAAAGCATATTATATGTACTTATCTGACAGTCAGTGGCGCGCACGACATAGAGGCATAGAACTATTTCATTGGCTCGTTAAAAAAGCTCAATGCTTTTTTTCATGATGCCCTGCCTGAAATAGGTATTTAACAAACCAATGCCTACCTTGGTTCCAAATACTGCTGTCAGGTAGTGGTACCGATCTGGCTTTCAGTTCTTGAAATCTTCTTAGCTAAAGTTCGTGTCCGGAATTAAATGTCTTAGTGACACTAGTACCCCCACTCTGTTCGGTCCTTATAAGCATCTATACACAATCGTCCGCGGGCTCCCAGCCCGTTTAATTCCACGCTGCTACATCGATGTGTAAAATTCAATTTGTATCCTCGTTCTGCTGTTGAATACCCGATACGGTAAACTTTTCAAACTCAATTGAAGTTATTTGCTATGCTTTAACTGCATTTGTATTTTTCTTGCTTTTTGATAATGTTGACCGAAATGAAAAACTATTCTGAATCGTGCATTGTTCAGAGGATTGTCTCTCTGAGTGATTTAATAAAATGTACAAAGAAAATCCGTAGCAGAAACATTACCTATAATTATCATAGTCCATAACTCGTTGAAATGGTAAAGGGCATAACAGATGCCCGGTAGGGCAGAAGCGTTCTAGAGTGGGCACTGCGTAATGGTAAACGATGGTTTTAGTGTCTGCGTGGATACCTGGAAATAATAAGCGTAGCCTGGAGCTAAGGCGTAGCAAAGCACAATGGGCTGATTATAAAAACTCTATAACTCTAGTTATTTAAGATGATTTGAGAGATGGTGATAATTAAAAAAACCTGGAACCCTCGTAGATTTAGTTTTAAGATACCGGTATTTTTTAGATATCCTTTCACCAAGGTTTATATTGTGAAAAAAGTTGAATAAGGATTTTATTCCATCATTTCATAATCTAGGTTTAAACGGGTTGCAGACCGACAACAAAGCTATTCCGAAGCTAAACAAAGTCAGCTTAGCTAAGCTAAGCTAAGATAAAATAAAAATGCACCGCACACCAAGAACTAAACGAAAGCTCAGTCAGTGTTGCAAAGTTCAGTTTGACGGACGTCGCTCACCATGAATATAATCAATGAAGAAAGTTCTGATGATGAATACGTTACACATAGAAAAAGAAGATTAACACTGACCTATTATTATTTAAAAAAAAGACATTCTAGACCTTGTAGAGGATGTGCGAAGGGGATGCGGGGTAGGCGGGAGGGGCTTAGCTTAGCTCGTGTAGCTGCGCATCGGCATACACAACTAACTTAGCTTCGCATATTTTAGTTAGCTCACATAGCTTAGTTTGCAGTCAGCACACAAGTAAGAAAAACTGCGTAAGCTATGCGAGCTAGACTTAAATAACTTAGCTTAGCTCTTGGTCTGCAACCTGCTTTAAACTTCCTCGGTCAAAATTAATCTTGGCATTACGTATAGACATATAATTAACAGTATAATACTTAATAAACGAAACAGGACGTTAGCACATGAGGTTGATCTAAAATTTAAGATAACTTATTGTTTATATATAAAATACAAAGTCCTGACTGACTGACTGACTGACTGACTGACTGACCGGAAAATTAAGGAGTGCCTGTGGGAATTAAAAAAACTTAAGCCACGCGAACGAAGTCGCGGGCGTCCACTAGTTGTTTATATGAGCCGATAAAATGAAAACAAATAGTAATAAGCATTATATAGTCACGTCTACGATTTCAAATTCCAACGGAATGGCGTTGACATCTCAATGGAAACTATTTCCAAAACGTGGTTGGTTATCTAACTGAAAGATAACGCCTTATTCACTTATATAGAAGACAAGCTGATGCCCACGGCTTCGTCCTCAACATAACTCATGCAAAAAATCACGTCGATTCGTTGCTCTGTTGTGGCGTAATTGAAGGACAAACCAACATACACAAACTTTCGCATTTTATAATATTACTATGATGTATTTAATTGGGCCTGAGTTGTCGATTAACTAGTTGTTTGTAACTAGTAAGACACCAAATTACAGTTTCTATCTAAGTATAAATTAGTGTTTTTATTATTCCATTACAAATAAGCCGTTGACTGCGATCTCATCTGATGGTAAGTGATGATAAAGAAGATGACGGTTTAAGATGGTAGCGGCCGTACCAGTTAGGGGCATGGTAGTTATATTAAACCCATACCCCTAGTCGATTATTACACGGCATCGTACCGGAGCGCTATATCGCTTGGTGGTATGTCATTGCCGATACGTTGGGAACTAGCCACGGCCGAAGCAGACCAGAGAAAATTCAGATATTATAAATTACCAAATTGACCCTAACGGAAATCAAACCTGGGACCTCCCACAACAAGACCTCAGCGTTTAACACTGCACCAGGGAGGTGATGGGCTAGTAAAGTGGTGACGGGTGGTTTTGGCATAGGCCTGCTATTTGATTGGTCAGTGGTTCGATCTTCGGGCACACGCTTCTTGCTTTTCAAGGATCTCCACAAAACTTTGCTCAACTATCTTAATGAAAATGCAATCTAAAGGTCGTTGGATGTTAAGGTTTTAATAAAGTCGAGACAAAGTCACGCATAGCTAATATAAAATGATCTCTAAAGTTTAAATAAGTTTTGATAACTGTAATCTCGTTATTCAATTTAGAAAGGCTTAGTTAAGGTTGAAGAACTGTATTCAGAAATCCTTTATGTACCTAAAGCTTATTCGCATAGAACTAAGAAGCTTAGGTATTCTTATTGATCTACGTACCTAAATGTCATCTTTGTCCTTAACGGTTTGATAAATTGCAATACCTTTTATTAAATTAAAATCCGTTGATTATTGGAATTTATTGTGATTGAATTATTTGTTGGATTTAGAATTTAGTAGGCACACACCCTAACAACATAATATAATAATACGAGGTTGCAAATCGTTTCGTACGCTCTAATGCCAATGCGACACAAACGATAACCTAGTGATTTTACAAGTAGCTAACGTCAAGCGACTGTGGCAAAAGTTCTTCGCTAATTAATTCTAGGGAACATACAGGGTTGAAAAATCAACGGCCAACTCAGGAAAACTACTTTAAATATTGAAGGTAATATGAAATTTCATTTAACGGAAATATTCCTCTATTTGATTTTTTTAAAAGCTAACCTTAAACTATTCTTTTATCCCGTGGATACACAATATTATATATGACAGGAGATAAACAAAAAGTTTACCCTACTATGTCTGCAATAGCCATATGGACAATAAGTGCGCAGCCAAGCGTGGTGCCTTGTGGCTGACCTTCTAACAAATCAGATTCCATTGTACCCACGAGTTTAAACCGCTAACAATGACAATGGCTGAAATTTCCAAACATTATATGTGTGTCTAAACTAATATTTTAAAGAGGAAAGATTTGTTTGTTTGTTTGTAGTAACCGATATTAAAAATTCTTTCACTGATAGAAAGCTACTTTATCAGCGAGATTATATTTTATTTCCAAAAAAATTAGAGATCCTTACGAAAATTGCAATAATGTGAATTTAGTCGGAAAAATCATCTCATCTGAGATAAACCGTGGCGTGCGCTGCGTAAAAAGTAAAAGTTACACGAAAACGACGTATTATGGAATTGTTCCTCTCAAAAAATTCTAAAAAAAAGTCCGCAGTAGCATATATCTATCTTTTAAGGTTATCTCACAATAACCATTTTTATGATTTTCAAATTTGATCCAAAACAAAGCTTTCCTTTCCAAGGTGTTTTTCCTGATACTGTATTAATCTTGTATGATACTTAGAAGATATCATAGAAATAAATTAACGTGCAATAGAAACAAGGGCGGCGGCAGTGCGGAGATATCGCAGCGCTAATGAAAAATCGAATGTACTGCCATTAAAATAGAATGAGTAATGCTAAAATTCTACATCAATGTGTACTGCCCAGTGCTGACTGGCTATTATTGAGTACTAGCTGATGCCCGCGACTTCGTCTGCGTGGTTTAAGTTAAGTTTTTTGTTATTCCCGCGGGAACTCCTATAAAAAGTAGCCTATGTCACTCTCCAGGTCCTCACCTATACAACAAAAAAAGAATTAGCGAAATTGGTCCAGCCGTTCACGCGTGATGCCGTGACCAAGGGAAATAGGGATTCATTTTTATATATAAAGCGTCCACAAGTATATATATATGTATATATATATATATATATATATATGTATATATATATATATATATATATATATATATATATATATATATATATATATATATAACACAGCCAATCGCTAGTCTAAATTAAATATATATATATGTATGTATATATATATATATATATATATATATATATATATATATATATATATTTAATTTAGACTAGCGATTGGCTGTGTTCAAATTTTCTGGCAAGCGGTTATTCAACCTAAGGTATAGCGCGCTCGCCTAGAAGATGCCTATTCACTCTAGATTTGAAGATACCAATATTAAAAGAGGAGAAAACGGAGGCCGGTAGGACATTCCATATCTTAGGGGTTCGAATCAGAAACGAGGTTGCAAATCGTTTCGTACGCTCTAATGCCAATGCGACACAAACGAAAACCTAGTGATTTTACAAGTAGCTAACGTGGCAAAAGTTCTTCGCTAATTAATCCTCAATTAGATGGCACACCAGGTGATTTCGGACGGCGTTTCTCTTCCCCGTAGCTTTAACCGTGCGTCCATTTTAATTTTCATTGTGCAGGTCAAAAAAGGTTGAATCTTTGCAAAGTCAATGGAACGTAAATGCAATTTTGGCGGTGAAAAGGACAGCCCGACCTCGTTAGTGTGCCGCCCGGCCGAAAATATTTTTTAATTTTCCTTCCTCGCTGTTAGTTGCGCATCCATTATACCTCTCGGATCTTATTTTTGGTAAATGTTTTACACTTCTATACGTAAAACTGGAGTTCGCTGACCTTAAACCGTTGTCGTGAACGACCCGTAGCGTAGGTAGCGGAGGTAGATAGGTCCACGACCTAACGTGAATTCTGCTTTAATGTGTGTAATACTAGCTGATGCCTGTGTAAAGTTACAAAATTAATTCTACCGCTTGCTAAATAAATATTAATTAACTATGCGCATGTTAGTCTTAAGTAAATAGGAGACGATTGAAACTGTTGTTGAAGTTGAAATTGAAACTGTTACAGGAAATACTTAAAATTAAAAATGTTAACAAATTAAAAAAAAAATTTAGGTGTGTAATCAAAAATAAAAGCATTTTTTTTTATTTTTATATATACTAGCTAATGCCCGCAACTTCGTTTGCGTGGGTGAGGTTCTTTGGTTCCCGCGCGAACAATTTCATTTTTCTGAATAAAAAGTAGCCTACGAGTATGTCCTTCCCCGAGATGTAACCTACCAAATTTCATCAAAATTGGTTGAACAGATGGGCTGTTTTCCGGGATAAAAATGTGTTCCGGACTTTTAATATTATATCTCTGTGCCAAATTTCATCCAGATACTTTCAGCCGTTCTGGCGAGACTAAATTTACCCGTGACTTCGTTCGCGTTCGTTTAAAAATCCCAGGTAAAAACTTTAATTTTCTGGGTTAAAAAGTATCCCATGTCCTCAACTGTACCTATGCGAAAATTCACTTAAATCCGATGTTTTGATGCGATGTGATTAATGGACAACCCAAAAACAAACTTTTGCATTTAAAATATCAGAGGAATATAGGCAAATATACGTTATGATAAACTCTAGCATGCAAGATGAATATTTGAATTGCTGGGTAATAGACATAAGATAATAAACTACATATTTCGAGATATGCCGGAATCCTCGGTTAGCGGTGTATGCAAGGCAAGATCGTGTGTTATTTTGTTATTATGTTCTATGATAATAGTATTCTTTGGTAAAGAATTTTCTTTATTTCTCATACCAACAAGTTTATATTAACAGTTTCTGCGAGGTATCGTTTGGCAACGCTAAATTGCTTGGCGGTACGGCTTTGCCAGTAGGTTATTCGTTCGACTATTCATATACGCACTTGTAAAAAGTCTATTTGAATAAAAAACTTTTGAATTTAAAATTTTTTTAATATCAGCCGCAGCAGAACATCCCTCAAGTGGACAAGATCAACGACATTAATTAGAACCGAAAATATTAAAATTCAAATTGCCTCTGCCAGGAGTCGATCTCAGGACTTTTCGCCTTATCGTACAGTGCTCACAGACAGGCAGGCAATACTCATACTATCTAATTTTCTTAGGTCACAATATCTATCCGACGGCCTTACTATTTCAATTGAACGGTTTTTACTTCAAAGAAGTGTATAATAAGATTTCCAAGTCTTATAACGGAACTAAGTGAGGAAAATCACTTCTGCATTCATAGTCGCATATAAAAACTACTTCCACATCTCTTATCGGGGCTAATAAAATAGAAATCTTTTGGGAACTGAATGCGAGAGTACTTTAAGCGCTTTGTTTACAAAAGAAGCATTTGTCTTGCAGAGAGACATTAATAGGTTTCAAGTGTGCTATTGCACGATAAAATTCCTACCATAGTTTCTTTTAGCGGGAAATTCGTGAAATAGAGAAGTGTACACAAAAAAGTAATCAGATGCTTTCACTATTTAGAATTGTTTTCAGGGCAATCCGTTCCTAAGTGTACGGGCACTAAATGAGCGGCGGCGGGGCGACGGCGGCAGCGGGGCGATGCGATTAGTCGGAGAGCTGTCGACGAATTTCGCCGTAATTTTGTCGTACTCATTTGAAAACTTTATTCACGTGTAAAACCGCAAAATTTGTCTAACGATTTGCAGGTTTTATTGAAATTACTCAATAAATACGTGATTAAAATGTCGGATTGCCAAAAGTATATTTTAATAAAATAATTTTGAAGAGAAATAACCGCAAACGCTCTACCAGACAGGACTGCAGGATTCGCCAGTTGACGAAATTATATTTTTTCACAATTTCAGTTTTCCTAAAGGGTCTTCCCGAAATTCGTCGCTAGCTCTCGTACCACATCGCCCCGCTGTCGCCGCCGCTCGGCCGTCGCTAGTTTCGTGTTTGACGCCTAACAGGTGAAGTAATACTGCTTTATGTAAGGCGCGGGACATATAGAAGTGGCGCCGGCGTGACGAGTGGCGAGGGCGCGCGCGCCACTGGCGTGCCTCTGGCGCGCCGGAGGCGCGCAAGTGACTTCAACATAGTGGGTAGAAATCAAAATTATTTTATACTTTACAGTGGCGTTGGAAGTCGGTTTTTAGGAAAGAATTTTTATTTTTAACTTTTTAATGTCAGGGTTGAGGATTTGGAGTTTGTGGGACCACCTCGAGAGCTCCCGCTAACGACTGATAGAATTTTTTTTCAAATCGGTTCAGAAACCACGGAGATATGCACCGAAGTACATTAAAAAAATTGAGAAATTGAGAACCTCCTCCTTTTTTGGGAATCGGTTAAAAACAACCGAGTTTCTTGCTGACTCTTCTTTGTAGGAATGGCATCCCGAACCAGCGGTTTATTCACTTGACGATTAATCCGAACCAGAGGCAGATTCACTCTACGATTCAAAAGCATTTGAATAACTTTATTTGAATTAAAAAAACATTCGAATTTTTAATTTTATGTCACTTTCCAACTTTTCGATTGTTTGCATGGGTAACCCAATCCGTTGCTCAATTGTGGCATGATTAATGAAATAATTTATGTCCCGGAAAATTAAAAAGTTCTCACAGAATTTTTTCAACCTAAAACCACGCGAAAGTAGTCTCTGGCAGCATCTTTCTTTCAATAATTTATTAACTGGAAGACGACAAACTTGCATAGTTAACTTGGCGCTAAACTCAGCACTCAGTCTTTTCTAGAAAGACCGTGATCAAGCGTAACACTGCATAATTTAATTTTTTTTTAAGTTGGACTTGGGTAACTTCTGTACTTTAGTAGAGTGATTTATCTACTGTTTAATAAAAGTCTAGACTAAAAGAAATTTAAAAGTGCTCCACTTTAGTACCTGAATGACTTGTTTCTTGTTTCAGCTCAATTTAAAAATATTGTGACTTTGTTATAACATGAAATTGTGAAAAAATTCTCGAAATTATTTTGTTTCATGTTCTCTAATAAAAGGCTGAAAAAAATAAAGACTTAGGCTGAGTTGAGTCTGAAAACTGATGTCAGATGTCAGAGACATAAAGCTCGTTGTGTATTTTTTAAACTCTTTTACGAAGTTTTGAGGCTTTGTTGGGTCTGTGACTATTATGTCATACTAGCTTTTACCCGCAGCTTTGCTCACGTTAAGTTCCGTTCAAACCCTTATTATACCCATTTGGGGAATGAATTAAAAAAAAACTTAACGGATATATGTATACGGATAACGCCATATTATGTGTGCAAAATTTCAGCCCGATCCGTCCAGTAGTTTGAGCTGTGATAGATCAGTCAGTCAGATAACTTTTTTTCGAATATATAATTTTCGTTGATAGTTTTCGTTGATAGTCAGAGATTGTTAGACAAGTTAAACATAGTTTAGTTCATCTCGTTTGTATGTCATTCTGATTCAGCAATTATTAAATTTAATGTTTAAATTTGGAACAATTTTTGGAAAATTACTACAACATGGATGTTTTAATAAATAATTAAAAAAACAGACGAAAAACAAGAAGTCTTTTACTACCAAAGATATGACGTGAAAACGTTAAATACACTGTATTTCTAAATGTAATTAAATTACGATAGTAAAAGCAGGCACGGAAATTTTAATGAAAACTAGGTCACTTGCGTAGGTTTTCTGTACCAGGCACTGTCTGGGACTATATTACACGACTATTATTGAAAGCTTAGCTTTTGTTAGTGACTTTGCCGTGGGAACTGGTTTTATTTTTTAAGTCCTGTGGAATCTTTTACTGGGTCCTCCGGGTTAAAAGCTATTTCTAAAGCAAATAATATCATTCAAATATGTCCAGTGCTTGAGCCAAGAAAAGGTTACAGACAGAGACTAGTCTAATTTTACTACGACTAATTGTATAATATTAAAATTATAGATATACCGCAACCCCATGTAACGCTATAAAAAATATTTTACTTCGCATTAGCTTCTATGAGAGAAAGAAATAAAGATCCCCTGAATTAAAGATTTTTATAACTTTTTAAGCCATATTCGGCAGGAGGCCATCGGCTTACATAATATTATATAATTTGAAGTAAAGTAATTCAGAAGTTATAAGGCTCTGACAGACGGACGGACAAGTGCAAATTCACTCAAGTAGACTCAGAGACCTTCGCGTCGCTCGGTCAACAAGCCTTGCATTTTCTTGTTTAAAAAGTCAATTTAAGCTCTATTAATACTTTTGAAGATTAATTAAATTGATAAAAGAGCATGGATTTGACTCGCTCCAGCTATTCTGGGACTGCAATTCTTGGAACTGCAGTTACTTGTATCTTTATAATGACTCTAATTTTTGGTTGGAAAAAGCAACCACAGAGTTTCTTGCTGGCCCTTTTTAGGTAACAATGGATTTCCGAACCAGCGGTAAATTCACTCGACAATTCAACAATTACTGCAAAATTCATGAACCAAAACTATATATAAATTGGCATAGAAATATCTAAAATTACCAAGTTAAAAACCTATAAGCCAAGACTCATACTTCATAATATTATGTATTAATATTATAAATGCGTAAGTGTGTTTGTTTGTTGGTTTATTGGTACTTTTTAGGGTTCCGTAGCCAAATTTGGCAAAAACGGAACCCTTATAGATTCGTCATGTCTGTCTGCCTGTCCGTCCGTATGTCACAGCCACGTTTTTCCGAAACTATAAGAACTATATTGTTGAAACTTGGTAATTAGATGTATTCCGTGAACCACATTAAGATTTTCTTACAAAAATAGAAAAAAAACAATAAATTTTGGAGGTTCCCCATACTCAAATGAAACTCAAAAATTTTTTTTTCATCTAACCCATACGTGTGGAGTATCTATGGATAGGTCTTCAAAAATGATATTGAGGTTTGTAATATCATTTTTTTCTAAACTAAATAGTTTGCGCGAGAGACACTTCCAAAGTGGTAAAATGTGTGTCCCCCCCTGTAACTTCTAAAATAAGAGAATGATAAAACTAAAAAAAATATATGATGTACATTACCATGCAAACTTCCACCGAAAATTGGTTTGAACGAGATCTAGTAAGTAGTTTTTTTTTTAATACGTCATAAATCGTAAACCGCAATTTACCTTTCATTCAATCAACTCAAATATTTAAAAAAAACATTTAATTTAAAACTTACTACAGGTTTATACGGAACCCTTGGTGCGCGAGTCCGACTCGCACTTGGCCGGTTTTTCCTTCAATCACGGTTCAAGAGATCAACAGATCAACATGTTTTTTTGCATTGTTATAGTTGAGGACATAGGCTGCTTTTTATCTCGGAAAATTAGGGTTTCGCGTGGAATAAAACTTATTTCACGCGGACGAAGTCGCGGGCATCAACTAGTAACTGAATATGGTAGAAAAATTCAGGTCCTATGTTTCTATTTAGTCTTTATATCAATAGAGCGCGTATTTGTGGTCACGGCGGTCGGTTAGCGGCAAACACTCACACAAATCACAATCTATTGTACGCATTTTAGCTCATCCACATTGTATCGGCCGGTCGAATTTCATTTCACATGCTAGGAATGTTTACTACTTTTGTCTCAACCGCAAACATTGTAACAGAAACGATCTAAGTAATTAAATAAATGGGCAACCGTAGTACTTTATGAAAATTATAATGTCGTCCTATCCTACATATTTATATCCATACTAATATTATAAATGCGAAAGTGTGTCTGTCTGTCTGTCCGTCTGTCTGTCTGTCTGTCTGTCTGTCTGTCTGTCTGCTACGCTTTCACGGCCCAACTACTTAACCGATTTTGATGAAATTTGGTACAGAGATAGATTACAACCCGGGGAAGGACATAGGCTACTTTTTATCCCGAAAAATTGAAGTTTTCCCGCGGGAATTAAAAAATGTATCTGTTCAACCGATTTTGATGATTTGGTACAGGGATAGGTTGAATCCCGGGGAAGGACATAAGCTACTTTTTATCCCGAAAAATTGAAGTTCCTGCGGGAATCAAAAATCATCAATCCACGCGGACGAAGTCGCGGGCTTCATCTAGTACAATATAAATGTGAAATTCGGTTTGCTGTTCAATCACGCCGTAATAGAGGAACGGCTAAAAACAAACATGGATATTGAAACCTATAAAAGTAGGCACACACTTTTTATCAAGGGAAATTAAAGAGTTACCGTGGGAAACGAAAAATATTAATCCACGCGGACGAAGTCGCGGGCACCATTTAGTCAAACAAATATTATAAAGGTGATAGTCCGTATGCGTGTATGTTTGTTTTCACGTAAAAACTACTGGAAGGATTTGGATGAAATTTGTAATAGAGATAGATTATACTCTAGATACATAGGCTACTTTTGATACCGCAAATTAAAGAGTTCCCGCGGGAATCAAAAACCTTAATCCACGCAAATGAATTTCTACATCTAGTTGAGTAATAAATAACACAAAGCGTAATTTGGAGTCCTATGCAAATGTTGTGTGGGCGTTATTTATAGAATGGAAATAAACATTTTGACATTTAGCCCTGTGGGTGATTAGAATTCATTTCCCCCTTTGATCCCAATAGTTAGAGCGGAAACAGTAAACGGTTACAGGGCGTGTTCGTATCGGATACACGAATGTTTGTATTTTGATACACTACAAAATATCATTCCATTGCGAACCGAAAGTGTAAGCAACTGCTACGACATATTTGCATATTTCTACTACAAACAGTTATTTAAATTATTATGTCTAGAAAGCTAATGTCCTTCCCAGGGATGCAAGTGGCAACCTATCTCTGTACCAATTCAAACATCAAAATCGGTGGAAAAGATGGAACGATGGAACAAAAAAGCAAATAGGCTGACATATTTTTCCATTTATAATATTATTATGAAATATGGATTAAATATTGTTTACGCATCTCATACCTACTTATAAATTCGTGGGAGCTACGGGGTTCGAATCCCGGCAGGGTCAATTTGGGAATTTATAATTTCTGAATTTTCTCTCGTCTGGTCTGGTGGGAGGCTGTCCGTGGCTAGTTATCACCCTACCGGCGAAGACGTACCGCCAAGCGATTAGCCCATCTACCATCTTAGTCTGCATCGTCACTTACCATCAGGTGAGATCGCAGTTAAGGGCAAAAGGGAATAAAAAATAAAAAAGCCTAGTGTTAAGAAATCGACCTCGTGTTCATAGGATCTAAAGTTCGCTTTCTGGGCAGGCACATCTATTTTTTCGGAGTTGTGTACGTCTAAAAAAACATTAGTTATATTATCATAAAAATAAACAGGAAACTAAACAGTTTCGTTAAGTTCAAGACGAGCGCGCTCATTTTCAGCAAAACGATATCAACCGTATGCCAAAGTGAAAAGGCTGAGTTTCAATCGATAAAAGAATAGAGGCTGCGTCTCAGTGCCTCTGTTTTACGCCTTAGATTTTAATAGTATCGTGATCATCTTAAAATAATGATTCAACCCACAATTCTAATAACATCGAGTAATATGTAGAATAATTTAGAAGATTATTGTGTGGTATGGTGTCGTGGCGGTGCTAATTGCTGGCTTATAGGGCGGTGAATATCGAAAGCTACACGTGCAAGCTGGACATAGTACCACATAGATTTGTATGCTTTGGCGGATTATAGAGAATTAAGCTTCTTGTTAATTGACTGCCTCGTTGGTCTAGTGGTTGGCATGTTCGACTGCGGCCGACGAGAATCCGGGTTCGAGTCCCGGTTTGGGCCATAATTGAGTATTGAGTTTTTCTGACTAGAAATTTACAGTACTAGCCCGGAGTGAGAAAGTTGGGGGTGTTTCAACCCGTGCCTCGGAGAGCTCGTTAAGCAATCGGTCCCGGTTATTATCACTAACATGATAATAGTCGTCAAAGCCCGCCAACCCGCATTGGAGCAGCATGGTGGGTCTAAGCTCTAATTCCTTCTCTCCTATGAGAGTGGAGGCCTGTGCCCAGCAGTGGGACGTTAATGGGCTGTAGGTAAGCTTCTTCTTCCTTGATTATAATGTACTTTCGCAAGTAACGCCTGCTTCTATCCAATATTTAATAACACCGTATTAACTTACACAGCGCAAGACTAATTCCCGCCTGCAATTAAATTTTATACTCGGCTAAGAAAACGGGTATGGCGTTGCTTAGCTCTGTGAATCTGTTGAACGCTCTGTACGCTCATATTAACACTATGAGAACAAGTATTTATTATTAAAACCTTACCTACCTAACCTACCTATTGTTTTACGTCCCTATTTAATAATCGGACATCAGGTAAGAGCAGGTTCTCAAGTATCGATCTTAAGCATAGACTTAATGATACTAGAGAATGTGTTCCTAAGTAGGTGTGTTAATATTTGCCTTAGCAACACTATATCTAGGCATGCGCGCTCCAACTTAAATAACAATCCTACTTTATATTAATATATTATTAACAACTGTACGGTCCACAGTCCAACCGTAAATTTTGCTCCATCAGCATTAACCCACTTTTCATACTTTTCATTATAAATTCAAACTAACAATCAATCAGTGCGCAAATCATCATCGCGACCAGCACGCGACGCCACTCAATATCATAGCATTTATCATTTAATTATAATTATTGTAATTATAATTTAGTATCATAGCAATCAATTCTTTCATTTAACAGACCAAACAACAACATTATTTTCATAATGTTCTAAACTTATATTCAAATACTAAACCACAAGGTATAAAGCTAAGATCAAATATAATATCTCATGTTATATAATAATTTGCGATGATAGAATTACTTGTTACTTGTTAAGTTCGTAACCCATGTTCTTTAGATTAAGATAAATTGACATAATATTATAATAAGACGAGGCGTAGCATTAGATACAAGAGTCATTTGTCAGTTAAATCTAACAGCCGTTAACGTTCCAGGCGTTATAATTGTGATTAACGGCAATTATTTGCCTAAGTATACGTCCCAATTCCGAAAATAAAGACGAGTTTAGTAGGAATTCTTTATTGTTTTTAAATCCCATGAAAATAAGCGTACACGAAATATACGTGGGACAAGGACAGCAAGAAGAAGAAGAAGGATTATTTTTTTTAATTTTATCGTAGTACCTATTTCTTAAACTAGGAAAGTTTCTAAAATTAAATACATATCAAAAATTACGGAACTGGAGACCGGCAGGTTCAAGTCCTGCCGGTTTCACAATTTTTTATATGTATTTAATTATGTAAGTTTAGAAATTTTCCGAGTGTGAGAAGTACTATAGTAAAATTACAAAAAATTATCTCCTTCTACTTCTTCTTCCTGTCCTTGTCCCACGTTATGTGGGGTCGGCGCGAGATGTCTTTTTATTTCACTCGCTTCTGTTATTCGTCAAATCAATCCATTCCTCTTACACGCATATACTCTTTCACACAATATATCCATTTTTTTTTGATCTTCCTCTACTTTTTGTCCTTCTACATACTCGATATAGCTTGTAGATCCTTTATGACTTTCTTGAGTAGAGTTTCTCTAAGTATTTACTTAGTTACGTTACGCTCTAAGTGCGAAAACACACTATACACTGTACAGGAAAAAGCGTCCGTATGAAACTTTGCGTCAGAAAAGCTCCGTGTTTCATCCTGTCACACATATAATCATCTGCAGCTCTAGGGTAGACGATCATCATCTTAGCTAGAAAGTAGAACGTCACCTATCCATTCCGCTTTAGCTTATAACTTTAACCGAAGAAGAGATAATAATACTAGGTATATTGTGCGCCTAAAATTAATAGTCATAAATTACGTTGTCGGATAATTTTAGTTGGAAGCGTATAATTATTATAATATCATAGAAAATTGTTTCTGACGAGTAGTGGAACTGCAAATTCACTAGCGATCAGGTACACCTAGTACAGACTTCTACCTACCTGGAACAAAGAGGTATAGGCATGCATGGCATTGATCGTGCTGCATAAGATTAAGCATCGTGATTAAGTAACAAACATCCATCCACACATCCATCCAATTTTTCGCAATTATAATACATATTTATTTGATTTACTTATTTTTGCGGTTGATTTACTTATTTTTAACTTATTTTTACCAAGTTATCTTGTGCTATTAAGGTAACTAACTAAGCTAACAAATATTATTTAACTGGTTGGTCACACGTTTTGTATGCCTAACTATTTTCGAACCTGTGCGGGGCCTTATTCATGAGCCTATTGACGTGGCTCGGCGGCGATATTTTATTCCGATACCGCATACTGCCCACCTAAAATGCAGCCAAAGTGCTCAGTGCCCATACTTGCCTCTAGTAAGTCTTACTAGCTTTCTGGGAGGCTTCAAACGTGGCTTGTTACCAACCCACTAAAGACAGGTGCCACCGAGCTATTGTTTTTTATAATGATGCTGTTAACAATATTGGAACGAAGTTCCTTATCGCGCTAAAGGGGGCTAGACGGAAAAAATTAAGACCAAAAGTTGTAACGACACTTTTTGGTTGCTTTGAAAATAAAATGTCAAATGCATTTACCATCGAAATTTTAATCCCGAACTAGGCCGGAACGCAAAATATATTGGCTGAAAAAAAAAAAACTTTCAGCTCATTCTACCTTTATAAAACCTTTATAAGCTTGTGGATATAAATTTTGAATATTCATGTGTTTTGTACTGCTGTAGCGATTTTATTACACGCAAAACTTGTGAACAATAGAGGCTATAAAAATGTATAAATTGTTTTTATTGTCATACAAGTAACCAACAATGAAATATTATACATTTATGACGTGTTTTGAAATAAATAAAAATTATCTACTTACAGGCACCTAGTTCGCCATAATTATAAAGTTTAAAAAAAAAAATACCAATATTAACAAAAAAAGTTAGCGTCATCATTAAACAATATCACGAGCATTTTCTGAATAAGATCTGATTTTATTTCGTACTAGATAATGCCTGCGACTTCGTCTGCGTGGATTTAGGTTTTTGTAACTCCTTAATTTTCCAGTATAAAAAGTCATGTCCTGCCCCGGGATGCAACCTATATCTATATATGCAATTTCATCAAAATCGGTTGAAAATATGGTTCGGAAAAGCGTAGCAGACAGACAGACACACTTTCGCATTTATAATGTTGATATGTATTGGTATGGATTCGTGTATGAGTTGCTGCAATATACAAATCGAACACAAGGATAGCATAACGTACTCGTACATTGTAGTATATTCCGAATAATCACAGATTGGGGATTACTGTTACCTACATACCGATGAATGCCTAAGCTTGAGCAAAGATCAATATTAACAATTAATAGTTGTGACAAACCTTTTAATTTGTAAAACAAAGACAAAACTTGCAATAGCATGTGCAATAACAACCAAGCGAAGCGAAGGTCTCTGAGTCTACTTGAGTGAATTTGCACTTGTCCGTCCGTCCGTCCGTCCGTCTGTCAGAGCCTTATAACTTCTGAATTACTGATCGTAATTACTTTAAATTTAAATATTATATATATATAAACCGATGGCCTCCAGCCGAATATGGCTTAAAAAGTTATAAAAATCTTTATTTCAGGGGGCTCTCATAGAAGCGAATGCGAACGAAAATATTTTTTATAGCGTTACATAGGGTTGCGGTATATCATTTTAAAGATAATTATTTATTAATTTTAAAGGAATAGAGTTCAAAAATATATATTTTTAAATTTTTCCCCTTATATTGACCAAATGGGGGGCTTTCAAAGTGAAGATTTTCTAACGTCCAAAGATGACCTCAGAACTCTAAATTTTCTGAAATGCTGACCCTGAAACTTGATCAATTGTTTGAATTATATCCTGTACTTGAACAACAAATACTAAAATTAGATAAATATTATAAGGAAACGAAATTATTTAATTTTTAATGAGCCTTAGTATTTACAACAGAACTTCACAATTAATGTCAATAGATGGCGACGCGAGGTCTCAGTTCGGGGCGAACCACTAGTTGTAAAATTGTTTTATGGGAATAAAATAAACTGTGGTAGCCTGAGTTGCGAGTTTTATTGTATAAAATATTAGCTGATTACGTCCGGATTCACTTTCATAAAATTACAGGAGATTTTTTGGTACTTAATGATAATAGTTATTTGTTATACAAGAGTGAAAAGTTGTTCAAAAATTAGAATCCTGAGCGTCAGCGAGGGAATGAAAAGAGCACGAGGTGAAAAATCTTTTCACTCGAGTGCAACACGTAACTTTTCATCCCACCTCAGCGAGGAAATGAAATACTTCTCGCGTGATTATTGAGGGAGAAAGTTCATTTCCGCATTTTTAACAGTTTCAGTCAATTCTGTTGGCGTAAAATTAACTTCTTCGTCACTAGAATCACTCATTTTAGGTTTTACCTTATTTTCAATTTTCTTGTTTTTAATCGAAGGTTTTAATTTTAAACAATATGACGTGAAAGAAAATGGTGCGCGCAAAGCAAATTAAAAAAGTACACCAAGAAGGTTACGAGTGTGAGTTTTTAACAAATTAAAAACGGTTGTATGGAAATTCGGCAACATAGAGGTACAAGTAAATAGGTTTAAATGATGTTTTGAATTCACAAACTTCATAGACGAGTGATATTTACTAACGTGCACACGATGTTCTAAATTCAATTTACTTTATCCTCAAGAGGATAATAACGGCTTTTGCATTCAGATATCGAAGCGTAAAAATACTCTTTCCGAGATGGTGGGATGAAAAATCTATTACTTAATAAAACTAATTATTTTTGGATTAATCAGTTTGAGTCTCTGATTTTAATTTAACTATTATGGTATCATACTTCATACTAATATTATAATAATGCGAAAGTGTGTTAGTTTTGTCTTTCCTTCAATCACGCTGCAACAGATCAACGGATCGACGTAATTTTCCTACAATTTGACGTGAATTTACTGTGAATTTTCAACAAATCCATGCAGGCAAGTGAATATCATAATATTAGAGATAACATCAAAGATCTGGAGGTTGAGTGGGAGTTTTTTACGTATTCGATCACAACAACGTTAACTACCATTTATATGGAGTTGATTGAGCACCAGCTGACAAGCGCTTAACAATTCCATACAATTCGTATTTAACGTTGTCGTGATGGAATGTGAAGAAAATCTTCCACAAGGTACTCTGCGAATAAATAGCCATTAACCTACAAGCAACGCCCGTGATATTGAAACCACGGCGAACGTGGAATGTAAAAGACCCTATTGGTCGTAATAATCCATTTAAAAGTCAGATCAGGTAGACAAGGGGTACTTACAATGACTTTAGTAATATTATTGGTTCCTCTATTTATACTAAGGGGTATGTTCTACTCGATAAAACTATGAATGGAAATTAAAAATAATGTGTTTTTTTATTTTACAATTTTCACATCTGGTTTATTTATTCTATGACCAGCTAACATCAAATACATTCCAGTAACAGTATCATTCATGTGGCCGAGCACCTGTGGATTCAGCACAATGCATCTTCATCGCTAACCCGACGTTTACAAATCTCCCACTAATTACTGCTGTCACAAATGAGATTACGGTTTGTAAGGTAAACTCATCACATCTGATCTATTTTGCTATTCTATGACCAGCTAACATCAAGAACATCGAAGTACAGTATCAATCATGTCGGTGACCACTTGTCGATTCAACACAATGCATCTTCATCGCAAACCCGACGTTCACTAATCTCCCGCAAATTATTTATTGCTGTTCTAGTTTGATGATTACAGTTTGGTAGATTTGTCATAATTAATTTAAGTACTATACACAATACAGTAATAAAAATTTTGGTTTAGGGGTTATGCATGTTATGTACATTACATTAAGACTATTCAGAAAGGCAGTTATATTCCAAAATACAGCTGAAAATTAAGTAGGCCTAAACATACATTTTTGCTCCCAATTGTTCCAACCCTAAGGCTTCTAAGCAAAGGTAAGATCCCAGCCAAGAACGAAAATAGCAATGCCACAAAAAAAAACGTTTTAAAAGAAAAGATAAAGCATACTCGCCTTATGCAGCCCGCTATCTTACTTGGCAGTGAGCCAACCGCTAAGATGCTTCCCATTAATAGCAATTAAAACTCCCAGATGTTTAGCCCATTATCTACCAGACACACTGGTTCGCTTAACTATCCTGACGTATTATTTTAATGCATGGGTAGTTCCCTCAATTTTTAAGGATAGTTGCACTCTCGATAAAATTCTAATTTGATTTTGGTTTAGGGAAAATCCCGTAGGAACTCTATTGTTCCCGGATTGATATCTAATGATCATCCCCAGAAGCTTATCCCTGTGTAAAATTGTGTCATCATCGATTAAACAGGCGGCCGTAAAAGCGTAATAGACCGTCGAATAAACACTTTTTATTGAACAATTTGGTATAATATGAATTGGATAATTCTTATCAGTAAGCTGTTACGCTAAAAAATTCTGTGCAGCAAGAAAACCCCTGCCTTTATCAATCACACAACAATGTTTTTCAATAGTTATATGTAGCTATAACGACTAACTGCTATAATGAAATAATTTAATATAAAATATTCTTTTTAAACAACCGACTTCAAACTCCCGCGCCAACTTTACAACAACAAGTACACGCTATACAAAGTACTTATTTTATTCTTGATATTTTAAAAACCGCTCGACTGATTTCGATAAAATTTATATGGAACCACTTGGGAAGTATGCCCTTTCAAATAAAAAAAAATTATCCAAATCGGTCCACCCAGTCAAAAGTTCTGAGGTAGCAAAACTAAAAAAAAAAACATTCGAATTGAGAACCTCCTCTTTTTTGTGAAGTCGGTTGAAAGGGAATGAATCGAGGACTGCAACTCCCCGTGGTGGGTATCCACATTTCATCTCAAAAGTTTTAATTGCCGTCGATCGACCAAGTTATGAAATTAATATCTTCCTTGAGCTTTCGTCTGCAAACTTGTAACATTTGGAAAATTGAAGCTGAAAGTACCTATCTTCTGAAGAAGATATTTCATTACTAGCTTATGCCCGCGACTACGTCCACGTTGATTGAGGTTTTTTGGTTCCCGCGGGAACTCCTTAATTTTCCGGGATAAAAAGTAGCCTATGTGCTATTCCAGACTATATTCTATCTCTGTGCCAAATTTCAGCCAGGCCCGTGCAGCCGTTGGCGCGTGATTGAGTAACAAACATCCATACATCCATACATCCATCCAAACTAACGCATTTATAATATTTATTTGACTAGCTGATGCCCGCGACTCCGTCCACATGGTTTAAGTTTTTTTGATTCCCGCGGGAACTCCTTAACTTTCCGGGATAAAAAGTAGCCTATGCCACTCTCCAGGTCCTCAACTATAACCATGCCAAAAATCACGTCGATCCGTTGCTCCGTTGCGGCGTGATTGAAGAACAAACCAACAAACCAACAAACAAAGTGACTTTCGCATTTATAATATTAAGTATGATAGTATGAAGTATGATATGATACGCGATACTCAAAAACGTGACTAGACATGAACGAGATGATTAAAATAAACTTCAAAATCTTCAGTAGAAATGTTTAAAACAAAACTGGGTAATTGGAAAACAATCTACAGGATATTCAGTTTAACATTTATCATCATCACCACTACAGCCTATTAACGTCCCACTGCTGGGCACAGGCCTCCACTCTCATAGGAGAGCGGGAATTAGAGCTTAGACCCACCACGCTGCTCCAATGCGTGTTGGCGGGCTTTAACGACTATTATCATGTTAGTGATAATAACCGGGACCGACGGCTTAACGTGCTCTCCGAGGCACGGGGGTGAAACACCGCCAACTTCCAACTCCGGGCTGGCACTGAGAATTTCTTAATTGAAAAACCCAATACCTAATTTTTATGCCCGACCGGGAATCGAACCCAGGACCTCGTGATCCGCAGTTGACTATGCTAACCACTAGACCAACGAGGCAGTTAAACATTAGTTATTCACAAAAATAAAACACACATCATACTAATATGATCAATGCGAAAGTGTGTTTGTTTATTGGCTTGTCCTTCCGTCACGCCGCAACGAAGCAACGGGTCGCCGTGATTTTGGCACGGGTATATTTGAGGACCTGGAGAGTGACAAATGATACTTTTTATCCCGGAAAATAAAGGAGTTCCCGAGGAAATAAAAATACTTAAACTACGTGGACGAAGCCGCGGGTATCAGCTAGTTATTTTATATATTTTCTTAGGTATAGGAAGTTCCGTAAGTTGGTGGCTGTGAAGAAAATAAAAAAGAATCTAAGTTGATTCAAAAGTTACATAAGTAACTTATTCTACGTTAAGATGAGAAAAGGGCTTCATGATTTAGTCCTCGTATTAAGAAAGTTGGTAAGTAGGTATTTTAAACTTAGTATATGTTTAAAAGTCAACAACTTGATTAAGCAATTATATTTAATACCTAGCCGAATAAGATAAAATTAAATACTGTTTTTGGAAAGGATCTTGCGAAACTTTTTATTTGCCTACATACTTGTAGACACAATTAAAATACGCTTTCCTATCTTTTATAAACGCTAAAATAATAATTTTAATAACTATTTTTAAATGATTAAAAATAAAGAAAACTACGATTTGGAACTACAATATTCAAGTAACATGATAATCCACATCCATACTATCCATACTTATATTATAAATGCGAAAGTGTGTCTGTCTGTCTGTCTACGCTTTAACAGCCCATCTTTTTAATCGATTTTGATGAAATTCGGTATAGAGGTAGCTAACATCCCGGGGAAGGATGATAGGGATAGGCTTTTTATCCCGGGAAATTACTGAGTTAAAAAAAATAAAAAAGTTCTTGTTAAAAAAAGTAACCACATTTCTATAATCCAGCCTAGCCCGTACCTAGTACTAAGGTCTCGGTATACAAATGACCTACTTTCATAAGTAGCAGTATTTATAACAACAGGCTCATTTTAATATCTTACGTTTCGAAACAAAGCTGACTGCAATTTACTTACTTACTGCAGTTTTCTTAGTGTAAAGAATAATTATTTTAAAATAATAATCATTTTAAAATAATTAATCTTTACACTAAGATTTACACAATTTTAAAATCGTATTAATGTTTTCAATACTTTTGTAAGTTTATTTAAAACTGAAAATTTTACTCGTATCACCTAAAAATCATCGAAGTCTGTTTTCCGAGCTTTTATATTATTAACTTACTTAATAGCCTAGCTATAACTATTCCAGTGCAACGGGACATTAATACCTATTCTAAAATAGCATTAAAAACAAAGTGAGCAAACCATATCCTTCAAGTGACTTCTGGTAGTGGCATCATGCATATACTCCACCAATACACCACGTGCTCGGTCTCCAACTAGGAATCTGTTAAAAAAACGAGTGATGTCGTGAGACACCAGATAGGAAGAAGTTCCTATTGCATAGGTATATATTAATTTCAAGATCTATTCGAGGTAAAAAGAAAGCTGTTATTCAGGTATAAATTTTTCATTATGATTTTTGAAGTGAAACTTCTACTTTTGCCGCGTTGAGCCCTTTTTAGTAGGTAGGGGGTGGATTCGCGGCTTCATCGACATGCATGTCGCCGACATGCTCGCGTTGTTACGAAGATATAACTATACTATATTCGAAATTAAACTGTAATGCTTTAGTGTTAAGGTTTATATATTTTTTTATCTACTCCAGCATCGAAAAAATCCAATTTCGAATTTGACAACTATATCGAATTGAACCCTCTTTCGTGTTTGCTTCTCATAACCATACAGTTCGTTGTATGGGAGCTGTATCGTTATGAGTCGTAGCTGTATCGATATGGTTATCTTCATAAATAGGATACCTATAGCTTAGCGGCTCTGGGTTCTGGCACTTTTGGTTTTTATTAATTTATAAAGTAAAAAATTTCCTTGTCGTAGATAAAATCTTGTATGCAACTGTACGTAATTAGTCATTTTAATTCTCGTACTATCCTATTTTGATACTCGGCAAGCCTCGTATCAAAAAAACCGGCCAAGTGCGAGTCGGACTCGCGCACCGAGGGTTCCGTACTCAAGAAGTAGGTACTGAAGCAAAACAATCAGGCAAAAACCAATATGTTTATTTGACGACGAGTACTTAGAAGAACTTGCGTTTAACCCAATCTTTGACGGTAATAATTACCTTTGTTAATGAACCGCAAAACTAACTTTGTTTGTAGAGGTTTACTGTTAATATCAAAAAAACTATGCTAGTTAGAGCATTGGCTATAGTTTTCCTGTAAAATATACATAAATTCCTATTGACCATAATTATTTCAGATTTTTCGATTGGTAAACTCCGGAGATAAGGGGGGGGGAACGGTATTTTTTTAGACTTTTTCCCCGATAAATCAAAAACTATCATGACTGAAAATAATTAAAAATCTGTTTTAGAATGTACAAAGTAAACCCTTTCATATGATACCCCACACAGTACAGTTATCTCACTTTTAAATTTCAACCCTCCGATTTTCCCCCCTTTTTAAATAAGAACAAAAATAATTTCCAATTTTTTTTAATTCCCGTGTCTTTGGGCCACTAATATACACAAATATTCCAAATTTCATGTCGATAGCTTCGGTAGTTACTGAAATAATCGAGTGTGACGGACGGACAGACGGACAGACGGACAGACGGACAGACGGACAGACAGACGGAGAAAGTCGCACCATAAGGGTTCCATTTTACCATTTTGATACGGAACCCTAAAAACAGCACTCGAATTAAAATGACCCTCATAACGATACAGTTGCATAAATAGCTATTATGAATCATTGTGAATAAAATAAAAGTGTTAATTTCGTAAAGTAGTTTCTGATTTTTAGCGATAAAACAAAAATTAGCAGTCATAGGGACTATCGTAGAAGTGAACACGATTTTGTTTTCTTATTAAAAAATATAAACCTCAACACGAAAGCATTAAAGTTTAATTTCGAATGTAGTATATTTATATTTCGTCTTCGTAAAAAAAAACTTACTCCACGCATTTTCGTTACGGACGTTTTTTGCCGGCTAGGGTACGCATCGTCCCATAATGGAACTTCGTTCCAATAATATTTTATGGTAAATAATGTGCAGAATTCACCAGGTGATCATATTATGAATGTGATTGCAGAATTCACCAGTAGATCATAATTATGATGATGATTTCTGCAAACACATTGTGGTGAAAACCGTATTCTGCGAACTAAAAATATTCATAAGCAATTCAAACAAAGCTCTTAGAATTTCAGATGAAAAGTGAGCCTGAAAGTCTCAGTTGAATAGAATGTTTGGCATTCTGTTATTAATTAAAGGGCTGAATCTTAACTCAGAAGTATTTGCTGATGAAGGTTTCAGTTGTAGAACTTTTTTCCTGTCAACAACAATGAACCGGAAATCTTATTAACGTACTTTTTCTGAGGCTTAATACCATGGAGTTACAGATCATAGAGCTGTAAAAGTCGACCACCAGGCGTCAAAAACGCCAATCCATTAAGTACAAAATATGCAATTATACATTAACGATTTCGAAAGCAAAAATTATATTTAAATTTTTTGCTGTTGTTAAATTACCGAAGATGTGCGACCTAGCTATCACAAGGCTTGTAGTATTTACTAATTACTTGTGGTTTCTTTATGGTAACTCCATTATAGTACCTACATGTAATATTATGGAGTTAATTTTGAGTACGTATTATGACTGCTCTATTAAAATAATAACACTCTCTGTGACGACCCTTTACAAATTGATTACGAATAAATTTGAAGTTTGGTAATTCTTAAGAAGAATTTTGCGACGAGAAATTTAAATTTTAATTAATTTTTCACCTTTCTAATAGCTTTGAAGCACTGACTTTAAAGGAGTTATTCTATATATAAGGTTTCGGTTGGAATTTGTGGCATCAATGTGAGAAAAGAAATTTTCAATCCTAGAAGAGGCACTTTTTTCAGACAAGCACACAATATTAAGCTAAATAAAAAACTTAAGGTATATATAATTATAATTTGAATCCTTCTCAATCTGAGTGGACTTGTGCTCAGTAGTTTAGCCTGTATTGGGTTGAGATGTTGATATTATCACAACATCATCAGCTCAACCGAATCTCAATCGGATATCGATTTTTTATTGTCGTTGAAATCAAAATCCGAGTAGATCAGTTTCTACACGGCATCGTAATGGAACACCATCCAGTTACCGACTTGGGTTAACGTTACCTAACAATTGAAATCGACTGATATGCGTTGTCACAACTAGGTCACCCGTCCCTCGTAAGTAAAGGGTCACTTCTGTAAAAATAAAATATGGCTGCAAGCTGGAAATCAGAAATAGGGATGATGCCTATAATTATCCACAATTATTTTTTTCTAACCGATTATTCTAAATTATATTAAATCTTTTATATTATATCTAAATCTCTTAGAAGCTGGCTGGCACCTAAGGGCTACGATGCAACTGAAAATTTTTAAAAATAAAAAATAGCATTGCGCGCACTTACACATGCACTAACACACACACGCCTATGCACACACAAGCACACACATACACACACGCACACACATACATACACAGACACATATACACACACACGCACACACATACACACATACATACACAGACACACATACACACACAGACACGCTCAGTTTTTCACACGTAAATAAGAAATTAGTTTGTAGTTATATTTTCACATGTATCACTGAAAGGAACAACCCTCTGCAATACAGGTTATCCTAGCGTAGAGGGTAGGGACCGCTATTTAATCATTTCACTCTTTTATGAAAATAAATATTATTCTTATTCTTCTTCTCGGGTCTTCCAAAAGACCTAAAATTCACATCCTTGGTTAGGTTTAACTAATTTGATAACCATTTTAAAATATAGATTTAAAAAAATGCGTTGAAATTTGATGACTTCACGACTATGAAACTTCATACAACTTCTATGCTAGAAGTGCATTTTTAAATTTGATAAAGAGTTGCTGATTTGACTGAGTTTTCATCATCCCTATTAGAATACGAATGTTGCCTCACGTAAGGCAAACTTTCGTCACTAGATACCCAATAAGTTCCGTGCAAACAAATCCCTTTTGAATAAATATACGGAACCCGCGAAAATAAACATCGCAGAAAGCCCCAAGACTTAATTAAAATGTGTCTGACTTTGCATAAACATGTCTGTTGGGGATGAAGCACTATTACATACACACATACTTTGATTACTATAATGTGTCGTTAGCTGATGCCCGCGACTTCGTCTGCTTGGATTGAGGTTTTTCGGCTCCCGCGTGAACTCTTTAGTTTTCCCGGATAAAAAGTAGCCTAAATTTCATCCAGATCCGTTCAGCCGTTCTGACGTGATTGAGTAACAAACATCCATCCATCCAAACTTTCGCATTTATAATATTAAGTATAGAGTATAGATACACGTATAATATGTAAGTTTGTCAAAGGGTCATTTTTACAATAGATCTTACTGATATAAGGCCAATTTGCTTTTAGGACCTGATACGGAGGCGTTGAAATTACTCATTGCCCCAAGTGAGTGACAAAACGACGCGATGCAAAGAGACGCGATTCCATGACAAAATTAGTATTCTTCCACGTAGTACCCCTTATTCCACGTAGGTCAGGTTCTGTTTGACACTGTCGTGTCGCGTCATAATATCGAGTCAAGTTGTCGCGTTTGTCGCTCACGTAGGACTAGCTTGGGTATGAGGACGATATGAAAATATATATTACTAGATGATGCCCGCGACTTCGTCCGCGTGGATTGACGTTTTTGATTCCCGCGGGAACTCCTCAATTTTCCGGGATAAAAAGTAGCCTATGTCCTTCCCCGGGATGTTACCTATCTCTGTACCAAATTTCATCAAAATCGGTTGAGTAGTTGGGCCGGGAAAGCGTAGCAGACAGACAGACAGACAGACAGACAGACAGACAGACACACTTTCGCATTTATAATATTAGTATGGACTAGATGATTCCCGCGACTTCGTCCGCTTGGATTAAGGTTTTTTGATTCCCGCGGGAACTCTTGAATTTTCCGGGATACAAAGTAGCCTATGTCCTTCCCCGAATACAACCTCCCTGTACTAAATTTCATCAAAATCAGTTGAACAGATGGGCCGTGAAAGCGTCGCAGACAGACAGACAGACAGACAGACACACTTTCGCATTTATAATATTATAGGATATAGGATTATAGGATAGGATATAGGATGGACTAATGGAGTTCAATTCACGTTGGCCCAATCTCATAATATATATAGCTATCTTGAAGGCATGTACACTACATAAATTATAATAAAAGTCTCAAGGTAATAACACACTAGGGACCGAACAAAATGTAAGCGTCGGAGGGGAACGACGTTTCATCCAGTCGCCTTGTGCGCGCTCCACGTACTTTACCTAAATGATGCGGACGTTTTAACATTTCCAGTCGCGTATGTGTTTTCTTCCTTATAGTTTGTTCATGGCTCAACGCTGTGACCTAGCAAAGAGATCTCCGAGTCTACTCAGGTATATTTGCATTTGTCGTCCGTTTGTCTTATAACTGAGAGAGTATAACCTACAGACTACAGAGTTCTACTTAATTAAATTCTATCTTAAGTGTTGCTATGTTAAAACGTTATTTGTTGCGTAAATGTACAAATTACATTTAAAGAAAGATATGTTACTGCTTTAATCATAAAGTACTAATAGTGATCTAACCCGCCTGCGAGGCGCTAAGCTAGGCGCATTCTGAAGTAATTCAAATCATAAATTATTCATATAATTATTTTAATATATAATTAGGTATATTGCTGACAATTCGTTATTGTACTATTACCTATTCTATGCTAATACTATAAATGCGAAATTGGTCGGAAATAAACTGCCTTTGACGGCATGCCAGCCTCATAATGTAATTAGTCTCTTAATATATTAATCCAAGTTTACATAAGTTTTCTTACTAATATTATAAATTGTAAAGTTTGGAAGTTTGTATGTTTTTAATCCTTTACGCCACAATGACTGAACCGCTTTGGCTGTTTAGCTGAATTACACATAGACTACATTTTATGCCAAAAAATTAAATAGTATCAAAAAGTTTATTTACGCGGACCAAGTCCAGGGCATCATCTAGTATATTAATATATTTTGTGTACACTTTGTGAATGTTGGGGATGTTCAACCCAGGCTTGAGCCACTCAGTCGATCTACGCTTTTGGTAACGTAAGACACTGTTTATTACTATTTGTCTAGACAACAGACTGTGACATCTACGCAATTTGTGGCTGTGTGTTTCGTATTTTCATTTTCTCAGGCAAAATAAATTTAAACAGTACGCTGCGTTTCTTACAATTGGATTGTTACGGCAAAACGAAGTAATAAGCTGGTGTCAAAAGTAAGAAAACACTTTTTAAAGGTAAGAGTAAGAGCGAAAACACTTTACTTCTATGTACAGCGCGCACACTAGACCTGACAAATTTCCCCACCACTATTCCCCATGGTCTGAGATTGTTTCGCATGGACGTTTTGTCTTGTCCTATCCTTGTCGTCCTTAGTTTGAATAGGTAGTTTATTTATTTTTTGATTGGAAATATTAAAAAATGTTCCATTATTTTGGAATTTAGCATCGTTAACAACTTGTTTCTGAGAATTAAAATTTCTGTTACGGAGAAAACTGTTTCGTTTGATGAAAAGAAAAGGTATACACCGATATCGACATAAAATGGAGAAACCAAAAATAGAAAAGCTTATTGAAACCTACAAAGAAAAGTATAAAACAAAGAGAAAAAATAATACTCGTATTTTATCTAGCAATAACAAGTTTGGTATAAGGTCAATACGGGCCGGTATCGAAGCCCAAAGAATAGGATGAAAGATAACAATTTTTCAATAGACTGGGAACGTAGTTTGTAATTTGTTCGAAAAAGCCAAACATTAATAGCTACCTACATATTTTCTTAGTCTGAAAATTTACTGGACTGGATCATAATGGGTTTTATCATGTATAAATTTTCCTAACAAACAATTTCTACACACTAATAAAATTCACTTGCGATTTTTTGTCGCAATTCATTGGGAATTAAACAGGGACTTTGGATGATAAAACATGAATAATACCTACACATTTACACGTAACCTAATTTGTCTAATATTTATTTAGTCTGCAGCTAGTTACCACCCTACTGGCAAAGACGTACCGCCAAGCGATTTAGCGTTCCGGTACGATGCCGTGTAGAAATCGACTAGGAGTATGGGTTTAATATAACTGCCATACCCCTGACAGGTTAGCCCGCTACCATCTTAGACTGCATCGTCACTTGCCATCAGGTGAAATCGCAGTTAAGGGCTTACTTGTAGTGGAATTAAAAAAAATGCCAAACAAAAACAAGCTAAATTTAAGTTACATTACTTGGAGTAAGTCGTCTAGTATTGCCCCAGGGTAACTCTCATTAATTGAGGTACCAGCGGTGATGTGTAGCGAAATTTCTCCAAAGACTTGGCGTAAGTATTTTCTATTAATAAAACATCTATACCCATCATAATTATAATGTACTCTTAAGTCTACTTCGCTATATTACACTATCCATGTTGTGTCTTGTCCTATCACCTTTCACAGCAACATTTTGTCTCAAGCAACATTTTGTCACTAGTGTGCTCTCCAGCTAACTAACGGCGGAACCTATTGTCTCTATCGTGGCGTAAACACAGTTGTATGAGTGTATGGCTAACAGCTTTGAATTGCAGATTCGCAACTGAATACAGGAAAATTTTGCAGTGAAACATTCTGTATTGATTTCTCTATCCATACTAATATTATAAATGCGAAAGTGTGTCTGTCTGCCTGCCTGTCTGTCTGTCTGTCTGTCAGTCTGTCTGCTACGCTTTCACGGTCCATCTATTCAACCGATTTTGATAAAATTTGGTACAGGGATAGGTTGTATCCCGGGGAAGGACATAGGCTACTTTTTATCCCGGAAAATTCAAGGATTCCCGCGGGAATCGAAAAAATTTGGTCCACGCGGACGAAGTCGCGGGAATCATCTAGTCTAGTTTTATATAGATGCTATTAACCGCGCTACAAAGGCACTTTACTACGGACACGATTTCCAACAATTACTATTACGGTAATTTTTGTTACTGTGACGTCACCCGGGTCACAGCTGAAAACCAGCGCCTTCCTTTGGTATGAACTTTATTGGCATGCAATGCAGGGTTTTAAGCTGAGCTATACACCCATTCTGAGTGGTAACAACGTAATTTATGTTTTGCCGACCTATATATTAATACTCCACACCATGGGATAGACGAGAAAAAATTATAATAATCGTCCCCATTTTACGCATAGGGGATACCCTAAAATATTTTATTTTTATTTTATTTTACTAAGTTGTCGACGTTACTCATAGAAAGCTGTAATTTGCGAACCTATAATGTTTTCTAGTTGACTGCGGAACCCTAAAAATGTAATGCCATAAAAGGCGAAAGCAACTGGCTGTGGGAGCACATTGCGTCATCCCCTCTAGAAGTGTTAATACATGCAATCCTCACAAGATACTGTAATTACTGAGAGTGGACCACACTTGCAAAATTGAGTAATATGCAAGTGCCACTCAGATACATTGGTAATTGGATATGCCCCCCTACCATGACTGTTTAGTAATCCTTTCTGTAATCGCCTGTACCTAATACCGATGCAATTTCTTTCTCTAGAGATGTGGCGAACTCGAGTTCGTAACTAATTAATTATGAAAAGCTGAAGCAAACATAATGCGCTATGGGTTGCTTACTAGAATTTAAATTAACTGTTATTGAATCATTGTCAATGTAGTAAATTAAATATTTTTGGCCAAGTTTACAGGTTTTTAAAAATGAAGAGAATGTTATATATTCTATATGAGAACTTTTTAGAAGAATCGCAATTACCGATAAATTTCAGCACATAGATATATAATTAAGCATGTGTTCTAATAATTTAGTTTAATATTTTGCCAAAAATGAAAGCAAATGATTTAGTAAAATTAAATTAATAGTTTGTATAAAATTGAAAAATTTAATTATAACAAATGAATTAAATATAATAATGAACATACAATTTACTAGGTATCGAACGTACACATATACATAGTTTAAAATACCATTATAAATATAGACACTCTTAACAAGGATATGTATGATCTTGAAAATGTTTGTTTCTGAAATGTAACAACAGTGTTTTATCTACTTTTTTTTTCTAAATATAGGTACCTACATGTAGGTATAAGTCAAACATAAAAATGTATGTGTTAAAAATGTTCAGTCAAATAAAGGCTTATTTATTTATTACTAGCTGATACCCGCGACTTCGTCCGCGTGGATTGAGGAGTTTTAGTTCCCGCGGGAACTCTTTAATTTTCCGGGATAAAAAGTACCCTATTATTTAATCCGGACTTCTAACTTTACGTCTGCAAAATTTCAAAGCAATCGGTTCAGTACGGTTCGGAACAAACATACAAACAAACTCACTTTCCCATTTATAATAATAGTAAGGATTATGTATTTTATCCAAGGTAGCTATGATAGCCTACTGGAGTTCGAACACATTTCAATTTTTGGAGTTAGGTATGAAGCAATTAATTATTATCACTTGCTGCCAGTGGCGTAGACAGTATTCGGAGCCCGAGTTACGTAGATACCTACTTTCAGGCAGCAAATGATGAAAAGTTTGCATTGAGTTTTTTTAACTAGAGTAAGCAGTACCTTTATGCCTCTATGTCGTGCACGCCACTGCTTGCTATAAGGGTGAAGGAACATATTGTGAGGAAACCTGCATGCTTGAGAGTCCTCCGTAATGCTTTAAAAGTTGGGTGAAATTTTCCGATTGCACCTGGCCAGCGTGGTGGACGATGGCCTAATTCCTTATTCATTCTGAGAGGAGACCTGTGCTCAAATAAAGGCCCGCGATGGATTGATGGGTTGATGTGTCGAATTGGTCGTTATTATTTTATCCGCTACCGGTATGGCCAAGATTTTGAAGAATTGATCAAAATGTTATCAACAGTGTAATATGGGACCACGGGTAAATTCTCTGAGGAGATATTTTTGATCTATTTATTCCTAAAGTAAATAATATACAATTTTGGTGGGACAGTTATTCTAGTAAGGATTAGGAAGCAAAGAGGGAGGCCATAGATACAATAAAGGGTTGAACAGGCCGCCGCTACAAAAGTGATTAATCCATCAGAGCAGCGTTTGATAGATTTTGAAGGACACAAACTCTGTTGCAGGCCTTTGATGTTATAGGATTCGGCGATCCACGAGATCCAATAATTGGCCACGAAGTATCCAATAAGAATTAACGCTGCCACATTTATAGGATTAGGGTCCCTTTCAATCAATTCTCGTTCATTCGAAATCCAGCTACAAATTACTCCTTTTGGGATTTGCGACTAGCCATGGAACCAAGACGTTAGGTTGATCTGACTGGTCGATTCGGGATACAATTTTTTTTGGTTTATACCGTTTTTCATTTTTTCATGCTGCCACAATATTATTTTTCCTCTACTAACTCATGACCGCGACTTTGTCCCTGTGGTTTAATAGTAATATTTTATAGATTCCGGCGGGAACTGCTTCATTTTCCGGGATGAAAAGTAGCCTATGTTACTCTCCAGGTCCTCAGCCTATACCCATGCCAAAAATCACGATGATCCGTTGTTTCGTTGCGGCGTGATTGAAGGACAAACCAAAAACAAACACACTTTCGTAAGTATTTATAATATTAGTATGATTCCAATTTCCATAGTAATTCCTCAGCATACATATTTTTTTCATGCATATGGAACGGAAACCACGAACAGTTCAGTGTCACTAAGTGATTATACTCCATCCATCCATCCAAACTTTTGCATATAAAATATTAGTATAGATGGTAATTACAGAGAATTGCATCGAGAGAATTCTATAAAAGGGCATTATCTAGTGAATAACTCATAAACCAGTCACCGTTTTAATAAAGATATCTACCATTACAATCTATTTTAAATGTTAGTAGTCCTGTTAGTAAGTCTAAAGTATACAGTATATTTCGCAAAATCTTGAAATCATTAAATCTAATAAGGGCAATACAGATCCCTAATGGTGTACCGAGCAGAAGATTTTGGGGTAAAAAAAATCTGGACTGGTGTTCCCGAGATCATTTAGATAAAAATTCCCAAGGCGGCGTTAAAATGAATTCATTTTAGGGGACGACGTAAATCTGCGGTTCGACTTATACACATTTTTCAAACTCACCGCTTCGCACAAAAGCTTTAATTTAGGGAATGAAAAGTTCGTGGGATTTGTTTCGTGCGAATGAAACGTTACAAAAAGTCCACGTGCTTGTTCAATGTAGGTACATACGAGTAATAAAAATGTGATGTCTCACTGAGGGAGTTGGTTTACAAAATGACTTTTTTAGAGCATTGTTTTTTCTCCATGCGGTTGTTTGAATTTGGTATTAATATCTACAAGTAAGTAATTGTTAACGTACGTAAAAAGTTGAACTACACAGATTCACAATTTTACACATTCTTAAGTGTAGTATAGACATGACCATAGATTAATTATAATACCAAGTATAGATTGCTAACTCCCTTATAAATTTTTTTCTAGGTTAATACTATCGTTAGATGGCGCTACCAGGCTCGCTCTTTATATGACTATAGTAAAATCGGTGAAATATCGTATTTTCTTGGTTCAATTTGTATTAATTATTTATATAAAATTATCAAAATACAAAAATGTGATAAAATCACATAAGCAAATAGCAAATTTACATTCAACTAATTATAGCAAACAGCTTGCATAGTGACGCCATCTCAGATTGTGCGAAGAACTACAAGGTACCGGCGACTTTAATGCGCATTTAGTGAGCTTTGATTGAATGTATGAAGTGAACAGTCTATATTGGTTTATGGTTTATTGGTTGGTGTCTTTGGACATGACTAAGTAATTTACATTGAACTATTTCAATACTATTTCAAACAAATTGATGAGAGGCTACGAGTACCTGCGTCTGAAATAGTACGAGTAGATACAGCTCATTCATTTAGGTAACAATATTGCGCAGCCAAACCAACTAAGCATTACTAGTCCGTGAGTGTCCGTGTTTTCACATGAGTTTATCCTGCAGTTCAAACATTTAGGGCCGCTTGCACATCACTGCCTATTTCAATTTTGTGTGAAGCTGTCACTTTTTGATAAGTTTATTCCGGGGTTGATACGAAAAGGAACGGTATAGAAATTTAACTTAAACACATTTAGCGGCCTTGCGCAAGTGGGTATTAGGTAATCATGCTTAGGTTGCTACCTATTAAAATGGTTCTTTATTTATTTAGTAATCTAGTATTAGGAATAAGAATGGATCAAATGTTTGAACTGCAGAATAAATCATGTGAAAACTCCGACACCTAAACAGGTAGGCCAACCTTTCGAGTTCTTTTATAGCCCGCCACCCGCATTGGAGCAGCGTGGTGGGTCTAAGCTCTAATTCCCGCTCTCCTATGAGAGTGGAGGCCTGTGCCCAGCAGTGGGACGTTATTAGGCTGTAGTGATGATGATGACAATGCTTAGGTACAGCGAGAGGTAGAATAACCATAGGTATATGTAGGTAATTACTTGGATTTTTTTAATCCACTACAAGTAAGCCCTTGACTGCGATCTCACCTGATGGTAAGTGATGATGCAGTCTCAGGTGGTATCAGGCTAAACTTTTAGGGGTATGGCAGATCTTAAACCCATACCCCTAGTCGGTTTCTACGCGGTATCGTACCGGAACGCTTAATCACTTGGCGGTACATGTTTGCCGGTGCCGGTAACTAGCCACAGCCGAAGCCTCCTACCAGTCCAGACCAAAGAAAATTCAGAAATTATAAATTGCCAAATTGACCCTGCCAAGAATCGAACCCGGGACCTCCCACGTTAAGGCAACAGCGCTAAACACTGCCCCAGGGAGGTCGCCAAATTTGTGAAAATAACTGTGAATAAACTAAATTAGGTCACCTTCCAAATCGGACGCACAACTTCAAACATACAGCTATTATAAGATGGCAATACAATAAGCAAGTCTCCAAATTACGTCCTTACACGTATTAATGCGCCTATAAATTAAGCTGACTCAGGTCAGCCCGGCCCGGTCGATCAGGATTGCGGTCGGGATGTCGTAAGCAGAATTTGATTGAATCGCGACATTTTGACGCCATTGGTTGGCTTAGAAAACACTAGCTGATGCCTGCGACTTCGCCCGCGTGGATTGAGGTTTTTTGCTTCCCGCGGGAACTCTTCAATTTTCCGGGATAAAAAGTAGCATATGTGTTATAAGAGACTACAATCTATAGTTCGCGTGTCGCGCGTAGTATCTGTATCTCTGTGCCAAATTTCATCCAGATCCGTAGAGCTGTTCTGGCGTGATTGAGTAACAAACATCCATCCATCCATCCATCTAAATTCTAATTTTTCGCATTTATAATATTAGTATAGATAATGTTTCCTTCCTATAAACTTCTCCTTTCCTCCTTCTTCTGACCCCTTTCCACTAATAATAATAATAATAATAATGTCCTCCCGACCGAATTACGGCCACGGCGGCCAATCTCCTGAGAGATTAGCCATCTGCGCGGGAGATATTATAGTGCACAAGTGTGTGCGCAACCACAGGTGCACTCTCTGTTCCTTTTATTCTCATAGCCCGATGGGACGGAAAATCCGACACGACCGGTGAGAGATCAGGCGCAGGACCGACGGCTTAACGTGCTCTCCGAGGCACGGGGGTGAAACACCGCCAACTTCCTAACTCCGGGCTAGTACTGAGAATTTCTCCCCTTCCACTAATCACATAATGGCAGGGAAATGAGTTGAGGCAGAGAGGGAGAGAGTGTATAAGTTAATTTATTCTAATCACCACTACAGCCCATTAACGTCATGTAGTAGGTATGTGGACCCACGGCACTTGTCACTATCTATGCTAATATTATAAAGAGGTAAAGTTTATGAGTTTGTGACGTTGTAGGGGGTAATCTCTGGATCTACTGAACCAATTTTGAAAATTCTGGAACCAAGCCACATTATTTGTGAGTGTCATAGGCTATATATTAACCCGAAAAATTAGTGAGTTCCCGTGGGAATAAAAAAAACTAAAACCACGCGGACGAAGTCGCGGGCATCTGCTAGTATATTATAAATGCGCCTCATTTAAGAGAGTTATATTAAAGCACGACAAACATCAACATCTCTTTCATTGGGTGTCCTAACATTACAGTCCCACTGCTGGGCACACGTTTCCACTCTCATAGGAGAGAGGGAATTGGAGCTTAGACCCACCACGCTGCTCCAATGCGGGTTGGCGGGCTGACGTACCGTGACTTCCCTAAAATAAGGATTATATTTTTAAAACAAGAGCGTCAACAATATTAAAATAATACTGCTATAAGCGATGATAGGAAACCCCCTGTGTGGTAGACGCGAAGTAAATAACTTCTTTACTAGGTACAAAGTAGAGCGCAATCACTTTTTTTCACACAAGCTGCACATACAAGGCTGTATAAAGACTAATGTCTTAGGGCATTAGGTCAGCAAAGACCGATCAATCGGAATTGCGGCACCATTTCAACCAACGATGAGAGCAGTAGGTAGATTGAAGGGTGACACTATGACGTTATAGGTCAACTTGGAACAAACACATGTTTCCCGCCAGGTCAAGGATTTAATCCACTTTATGTGATTCCGATAATGTATCCGAGTAATTGGAATCTGGAATTATTTGTGTGAGTTAATACACAGATATTTTAATAAGTTGGCTCGGCGCCCTGAGCCGGAAATCACGTATAAGATATTAAAAGAGTTTACGTTAACATCCATTTCGGATATTTGGTGTAAGTACGAGCAAAATATATAGTTCTAAATTATGCCCGCGACTTCGTCCGCGATGATTAAGATTTTTGATTCCCGCGGGAGCTTTTTAATTTTCCGGGATAAAAAGTAGCCTATGTCCTTTAGAAGGAGTTGCCGCGGGAATCAAAAAACCTTAATCCACACGGACGAAGTCACAAGCATCATCTAGTCTAGTACAGAAAAGTACTTATATTGTACTTGATAAAATATTTACCAAAAGCACTGTTGCTCCATTAACATGGGTATGTATACCGTTTAAATACCTATAGCCAATGTAGCCCTGGTAAAGCATTTATAATTACCTATCTACGCAATCAGTGCCTACTGCCTAATGCTTTCAGTTGTATCGATATGCATAAATTAATGGGCCCTAAACGTAATACGGTGAATTGTTATACAAAATGAATAGGCGTAATATCGCCAACGCTTTTCTGCTAAGTACCTAAAACCTAACGCAGACGATTTTCTATGTACGAGTATATTGTAAGGAAACAAATGTCATCCTCACCACCTGGATGCCTCCTCCCGTTATTCCAGGTCATTTCCCTACCTGCAAATTTTGGAAACAGCTATTGATTATAATATGGGACTATATTGCTTATAATGTAGGGCGGATGCAAATGTTCATGGGCGGCGGTAATCGCTTTACATTAGAAGTTATGCTGGACTCCAGCCATACAGTTTGATCGAAATCTCGAAATGCCGGCCCCCTCATTTTTGTTTTGAGTTACTTAATAATATGTAGAAAGAAAATATTATATTCTTTTCAAAATATTACATGTACGGGCCGGTGTATTCTAGTATTTAATATTTTTACTAACATAATATACATCGTCAAGACCTGTGGACATAGAGATTTGATAGGATATTCCTATTGTAATCTAGGTATACACTAAGGCAGGATTTACTGAAATCTTTAGACCTTAGTATAGTCATGGGCTTAGAATAGTTCTATATACGTAAATAACAATACGCCGCGCGTATTATGTTATAACGTCACCATGCCGATTGTTTTCTGGTAAGAAACCAGGCGTAAGGACATAATTATTTTCGACAGACAGACTCAATGCTTTGGCACTTCATCCATATCCACACTTTTTCAAACTAGTATAATTATAAATGTGAAAGTGTGTCTGTCTGTCTCCTCCGTTTTCACATCCCATTTGTTCGTTTGACTAATTTTGGTACGGTGGAGATAAGTTGAAGGTTGCATCCCAGGAAAGGACATAATCCCCGGTTTCGTACCTATAGGAAGCTTTCATCCCAGAAGGTCAATGACTAATGGGATTTTTGAAAAATCTCAATAAACGCGAACGAAGTCGTAGGCTTCATGTAGTAATGCTATAAATGCGACAGTATATCTGTCTATCTGTCACCTACGCTTTACCAGCCCGATTTTGACGAAATTATTTACAGAGACAGGTTACATCCCAGGAAAGGACACGGTACATACGCTATTATATTCCAAAAAATCAATGAGTTCCCACCATCAAGTATGCACATAAAGGTAGATAAACAGTCGGTGGTCTACGTTAGACCAAAATCATGAATCACAAACAATTGCGGAGTGCTTTGTTACAATATGAATGGACATTATTTACCTTTCACTATGCTAAGTGAACCTTTGTGTCGGCGTGAAACCGTGTGTGCGGGAATAGTGTTTGCCACCTCCTGGCGTGTGTATTCTCCTGGTAATAGAATTTCTATCTCCCTGGTAGACTGTTTACATTACTGTAATATGGCGAATTTCTATAATCTGATAGTGATACTCTGCTTATGTGAAAAAAGCAACTTCTATCTTATATTTATTGAACGACACTTAGCCATTGCAGGTGAGATCGCAATCAAGGGCTAACTTGTAGTAGATTTAAAAAAAATCTGCAATGGAGTTTAAAAAATTACAAGCAGGAAAGTATTTGGAAATGACCTTCACTTAAGCTATGTACAATTACGAGTATGTTAGATTTTTTAATTTTATTTAATGCAATCTTCTTTCACATCGTTATTGTTTCTTTTTTGACGGCGTGTAGTTTGGAATTGTGAAAATTATTGCTCTAGAAATAAGTTTGTTTGATCACAATTCCCATCAGAAACATATCATCGATTGTTTGATGCATCGTAACCACAAATGCGATATTTTCGATTTCCGAATAATTTTATGAATTACCTAAATATTTTCAATGAACACGAACTCATGTCATGAGTTCGTGTTCCTTGAAAATGTGTTCATCGTTGCATGAATGAATGAAATATTCTTTACTGTACACCAAATAAAAAACATACATGGCTTTATAAACTCAGTCGAAAATGTGAAAATGATATTTTTTCTGTATCCAATACAAGTATGATATTCACGCGTATGAAGACTCTTAAATAAACAAAATATAAACTTAAATGCACTGTTAACTGAATGCAACCACAGCAATAAGGTCCCCTTCGAAATAGGAAGTCCGCGTTAGGAATGCAATTTCCTCAAAGCTTTTGCGTTCAATTACACAAAATCCAAGAGAAGAGAATTTTATTAGATTCCCACATCCATGAGCTTTCAAATATTTTTTAACTCCACTTCAAGCTAGCTAGTTTTACTTGTTCTGTTATCTCTATTAAGACGTTGTTTGGAGGCCAGAAAAAAATATGGTAATTCTTACTCCTAAAGATCTCGAAATTTCACAGGCTCACGTCCCTAGAATGGAGTGATTTGTAAGTCAATTTTAAACTCAACGAATTTACTTTGAAATACGATTGAAATTGTTGCGGCGCACATCATTTAAATACATTTAGACGCCACTCTGGTCCTTAGAATCAATTCTAAGAGTCAGCGCGGACAGACAGCGCAAAATTGATATCAACTAAAACTAAACTAACTACTAACTAACTAAGCACGTTCTAAGAATCGAACAATTTATGGTAAACTAGCTGATGCCCGCGACTCCGCCTGCGTGGTTTAAGTTTTTTTGATTCCCGCGGGAACTCCTTAATTTCCGGGATAAAAAGTAGCCTATGTCACTCTCCAAGTCCTCAACTATACCCATGCCAAAAATCACATCGATCCGTTGCTCCGTTGCGGCGTGATTGAAGGACAAACCAACAAACTAATAAACCAACAAACCAACAAACAAACACACTTTCGCATTTATAATATTAAGTATGATACCGGTCTTAAGCATAGATTGACCAAAATTTGAGCTTTATTAATACGGGCCTTAAATTGATGTAAGAATAAAAAATCTTAGTCTTACCTCCATGTTACATAAGAACGTGGCAAGTAACATAGAGCAGATAGGAACAATAAAATAGGCTTATTGTAGAGCCCGACGGAGGACATGAAACTCCTAGATTTGGTCATCAAATTAGTTACAATGTGGCCAGAGTCAGCAAACTGTTGTCGTTACTTGCACGTGGTTTACTATTAAAGTGCAGTCACAGTGGAAGAGCGGAGCGGTTATTCATATTTTACGGCTTGTGTTTTTTAACTTACTCATTCAGAGAAAAAAATGTTTTATGTTATTTTTTAAATTTTCTATGCTTAATGTAATATACTAACTTCTTAACTATAACTTCACAAATTATAGAGAAATTTTTAGGATTGCAGAACCTACTGAGTCAAGTGATTTTGCAGTACAAAAATATAATTCTAAATTATTTAAAAAATCCACGAAACGGCCTTGCTGATGATGTATTAGATAACGGATCAATAAATAATTGCGATTAATATTATGTTATTGTTTTCTACGTATTCAAGCATCATTAATCCTTCGCCTTCGTAGAAACTGCAAATATTTGATATCGGTACGGTGTGAAGCCTTGTGATAATATGTTATCAGCGTGCATGTCTTCAATACCAAAAAAAACTATGTTGGAACTAGTAATTTAAAAACATTAGTACTGTTTTTTGAGCGGCTTCAGGTTCGTATGAAAGACATAATTAAACGCTAATCTTATAGTTCTGTAGTGTCACCCGAAGCAAAGAACATAATCTTCGGTTGATCAATGAGAGAGAGACGTGTCGTCGTTCCGGTGCGTGAGCACGCGTGTCAGAGCTACTGAATTTAAACGGAATAGTTACTGGAAGGCTAATTGGGATAATATGATGATCTAGTTTACTCGTACATCTCGGCAAACTTATCTATGCGTGTGATAGTGCCGCCACTGTCTAATAAGATAACAAAAATTATTTAGTTAGTTAGTTAGTTTTGAATTTCGCCACATGCATAGACAAGTTTGCCAAAATATACTAAGGCGCCTTCAGGTAATAATATTCCTAATAGCCGATGACCTTCATCCGCGTGGATTAACGTTTTGGAGAGAGGACTTATTAATTTTCTGGGATAAAATATAGAATATATGTTAATTTTGATATAAGCTATCTCCATTCCATATTTCTGCCAAATCGGTTCAGTCATTGTGCCATTCAAACATCCAAACTGTCACAATTACTTATAATATTTTATCTAACTTTTAATTTATATGCATTAAAGCAATCAAGAAATCAGATCAATCAGATCTTTCAAGAAATCGAGCGCTAAAAATTAAAAAAATAATATATATATATATATATAGAGTAGTTAAATGAGGATAAATGAACGCATTTTTTATATTTAAGCATGCTTCATACATTTATTTATATAATTTATGTTCATCAAAATGGAAATACGTATAAACAAGTGTTACCAATTACCATGGGAACATAAAGTCATTAACTTCTAAAGGAGGTAAACTCCAAAAACTTAAAAGAAAATTAAAATTGTCGGCTGTGGCTTGTAAGGTTTGTGTATAAATGTAGATGTAACTGTCCAAACATAATATCACATTCACATTACATGCATGCATAGATTTGCATAGAAACAAGGTTAGGACGTTTGGTGCCCCAGCCGGACCGTTTTACCGACAATTTGCCAGCATTCAGTTACGAATCTACAATTCAGCGCACATGCCGTTTAAGTTGCGTCGCCCAAAATAATACTATTAAATTAAACTGTGAGCACTTCTAGAGCTATTTTGAGCTTTGTATAATTGTAAAGTTTGTGCTTAATATAATAGTAAATGAAAACGTTATAATAATAATGTCCTCCCAACCGATTTTCGGCTTCGATGGTCAATTTGCATAGAGATTAGCCATCTGCTCGGGGCATATGATAACGCATAAGTGTGTGCACTATGTGAATATACACAGGTACATTCTCTGTTCCTTTACTCTCATAGCCTATCTCTCCGGTCGTGTCAGAATTTACATCCCATGTAAAATCTGACACGACCGAAGATATCAGGCGAGGCTTTAAGTGCTCTCCGAGGGGAAGGATGGAATACCTCACATTTGAAGGGGAGGATGTCTAAAATATCGTTTTGGTCACATTCTTCATCGCTGAAGGTCGTGTCCTCCCTGTCCTTGACTTTTAATATCGCAGTAGTGAGCGGGAGGCCAGTCATGAGCGACATGACCTGGTCAGACCAGCGGACAACGCGGATCGGCCGCGTTGTCTTTTGTCCTCCACCTTTCCTACGACTATGAGTTTATCTTCAATATGTAGATTACTAGGTTGACGTCGGGCAATGTGACCAAAGTAACCCAGAATCAAACAACAAATAACACAGGTAACAAATGTTAGTCTAAAATATAGTACAATTCATATTGTATCTACTGTGTGGTTTAGGTAAAGGAGTTTCGAGATGACTCCGCCCGTCAATTCTTCGAAACGTGTTATCGCTTCATTTTGCAAAATTATCCTCCGCGGCGCGCGGCTTTGGGCTGAACTGATTATTTAAACATTGGAGTTATCTTTTAATCTGTTTTGATTATCTTTCTTACGTAATGTTTCAATGTTCAACTGTAATCTGTTGGCAGCAACGTTCAGTATAACGTATCAGCTGTATTATTTGCCGATGATCATTGCTATATTATATACACCGAGGGGTGTAATGGTCTGTGTTGTTAGATCTCTATTCAACCAACATTTAAAAAATAATTACTTACTTAAAATGTTTAAGAGTTAAGTAATGCACGTTGATAGATAAATGCAAGTAATAAAAAGTTAGGGCGGTTGTGCACTTGTACGATAAGCATCCGAAACAAGTAAACATCATTTAAAAACACGACTGCGCTGCCTTAATGTTGTTTTCTAAAAAAAACTCTCGGGAGGGCCAATACGTCTAAATCTGTTCATGAATTTAGAAGTTATGGTGGACATACCTACATGAACCCTGAAAACAGTAGCTCCTTTTTTTGAGCATTCGTGTAGAAATAAAATCTAGTCAGTCTGAATTCGGATATCATTAGTGATGAATGATTTGACTGACGCATACTTGATAAACGGTAATTACCGAAATTTTGGATCGTATTTCCATAGATTCAGATCTGAAAAGTAGATAAGTATATAGCAACCAATAAATAAATCAAACCACTGTTGCAGCAGTACCTGTTGTTGTGGACGGTTTAAGTGAAGATTTTTGGCTTAGGTTATTCACAATAGGCGCGCAAATGCGCCAAAGCGAAAGTTTGGATGGATGTATGGATGTATGGATGGATGTATGGATGTTTGTTACTCAATCACGCCCCAACAGCATAACGGATCTGGCTGAAATTTGGCACAGAGATAGATTATAGTCTGGAATAGCACTAGTCTACTATTTAATTTAATCCCGGAAAATTAAAGAGTTCCCGCGGGAACCCAAAACCTCGATCCACGCGTACGAAGTCGCGGGCATCAGCTAGTGTTAAATAATTGCAAAGAAAATTGTACGTAGCTACATTTTTGAAAGTTTCATAAACATTTACATGCACATTTGAAGTCGGATTCCAATTCGAAAATCACCGATTTCGATACGATTGGCTTTTATAGGACGATTCTACGCTTGTAGTTCCCATCTGGGAGCAAACTTCAAACTTATCAGATGTTGGAGATCGAATGAGAGCATTCGACGAAGCCTAACAAGTTGCAGTACTTTCTTTTATTTGATGGTAGTAAGCGCTTGGCTGTGATCTCATACTTTGTGGTAAGGGGCGATGCAGTATAAAATCGAAGCGCCTTATCTTGGACTGCTATGCGTTTGAAATGTGAAGACCTTATTATTTTATTTTATTTTATTTATTGGGGACGATTAACAATTCTATATTAAGTATTGAATCTAAAACTTTTACTTATTTTTACATAAGTGTTACTTTTATCATAGCGGTTGATTGCCTCATCATGGTGGCAGAAGGGCTGGGTAATTATTTTGCGCAAAGGATCAGCCTGGCTGTCCAGCTGTGGCACAGCAGCTATGCGCCCAGCATTCTGGGCTGATGGAACGAATAACTAGCCTATGTAACTATTGAAAACATAATTCTGTAAAATTATTTCGCCTTTATATTTTCAACAACTTGAAGTCAAAAACACAAGTAGTCATAGCAACCAAAATCATCTTTTCATAAAAATAGTCTTTTTATTTTCAACAACTTGAAGTCAACAACACAAGTAGTCATAGCAACCAAAGTGTTAGATTTTTTTTCGTTACAGAATTTCTGTATTCGGTCTCCACGCTCAAGGCCCGCGATAGAAGCTATGCAATAGCTTAAAAAATGACAGTTTCTTTTTATATTGACGAGTAGATTGTAAAAAATGATGTAAGCATTAACAAATTCGCCAACTTCTATGAAATCAAACCGTAACCTATTCATTCACAGTTTTCCCAATAAAAACTTACATAGAAGTCGTTCTAGTCTGCTAGGAACAATGCCAAGATTTGAACAATCACTTTTAATTTGATGTTACGCAAGCAACGTTCAGAATGAGCGTTGAGTGAGATGTCTATCACAATGGTTTCGTACCGATTTTTAGCACGTGTACGGTTTATTAACCGTACGGAGAGATTGGTTGTGTCCCGGGGAAGAAGTAAGGCTATCCCGGAACATTAAGGAGTTCCTTTCACGTGGGCGAAGTCGCGGGCATCATCTAGTAGAATATATTTTGAAAGCACAACAGGAAACCAATAAGATAAAACTTCCGGGTGAAACTTCCGCGTTGGAGGGGAATGCGAAATTAGTCTGTAGTGTTTTTCGATCTTATATTATAGGTAATCTAAAATTAATAAGGATATCATTCAACCAGTCAACAAACGTTGTAAAGCCAAGTTATCAGACTTATTCTGTAAATTACATTTACCCAAGATCGCCTGATGACAACTTGGTTTCGTTCCAAAACGGTTGCTGTAGAACCTTACATAAATATTTACAACCCCGATATCAAGATTCAAATACAAAATTCGCCAATCTTGGTACCATTTTCTTTTATAGGGACATTGTGAGCGTGTAGTTTCTATCGTAGGAGCAAGCTATGACTTTATCCTAACCGAAAAACTACCAAATTAAATTCCTTTTTGTTATTAGGTCAGTAAATAGGTTGGTTGGTATACATATTTTTTGCTGTTTTTCCTATTGTGACGACCTTTTTGGCACAGTGGTAAGCCCCGTGGTCCAGGTTTCGTTTCCCGGCAGGGTCAATTTGGGAAATGATAATTTCTCTTTTTTTCTGGTCTGGTGAGATGTGTGGAGAGCACCCTTACACCACGGTTGTTTTTCCAGATTCCTAGGTTCATACTATGCTTGATAGGTTTTGAGTGCTTATATTAACTACAGCTAATTTAGGCACAAAATAATAAAAAAAAAAGACGTGTGGCACTCGGAGACTGCCGCGGTAAAGCTATTGCATAGCATTTTTTATCAACTTACCTAACACTTTGGTTGCTATGACTACTTGTGTTGTTGACTTCAAGTATTGAAAATAAAAAGACTATTTTTATGAAAAGATGATTTTGGTTGCTTTGACTACTTATGTTGTTGACTTCAAGTTGTTGAAAATATAAAGGCGAAATAATTTTAAAGAATTATGCAAGTTGTTGAAAATATAAAGGCGAAATAATTTTAAAGAATTATGCTATTAACATAATTCTTTAAAATTATTTCGCCTTTATATTTTCAACAACTTGAAGTCAATAACACAAATAGTCATATAGCAACCAAAATCATCTTTTCATAAAAAAAGTCTTTTTATTTTCAATACTTGAAGTCAACAACACAAGTAGTCATAGCAACCAAAGTGTTAGGTTTATTTCGTTACGGAATTTCTGGATTCGGTCTCCACGCTCAAGGCCCGCGATAGAAGCTATGCAATAGCTTAACATTTATTATATTACTAATACTAATAATGTATAGCATCATATTATTATCAATGCAAAAGCATATCGTATAAAATAAGAATAACAAAAACACAATTTCGTTCGTAAATGTACTTTTGTGGTACGTAAAAGTTTTTCCATGTACAAAAAGTGATTCTGAGTGACAGTTTTCATGGAGTATGGGTTGACAACAACACTCGTTCGCTCGCTAACGTAACGCAGAGGATACAAAGAGATGATTGAAAATAGTCCTCTGCCGAGTATATTGGCACAGCTCACGGTATTGGTGACATATCTACCTTTAAAAGCTCGGATGTGTATTGTTAGTAAAGTTGTTAAGTCACAACTCAAAAATGATCTTTGGGACTTGATTACACAATCAAGTCCTAAAGTTCATTTGAGTCTTAAGATAAGGTTAGGTGTAAACTTAAACTCAAAATCAAAGTGTATTTATTCAAAATAGTTACCTGCACCTACCTTCTGAACGTCACGTTTACAAAGTAAAAGACATGATGATGATAATTAACTACGGTATCTTAAAACTAAAGCTACGAGGGTTAAAAACGCGCCATGGTCTGAGAAGAGCCCACAACAAACTCAAAAGTTAGCTATAATAAAATACGGTAGCTATAATAAAATTATTATATAGCTAGCTGATGTTCGTGACTTCATCCGTGTGAATTTTTTTTTTAATCCAACGGGAACTTTTTAATTTTCCAGGATTTAGCCTATTGCAATCTCCAGATCCTCAACTATACCCATGCTAAAAAACACGTCGATCCGTTGTGCTGTTGCGGCGTGATTGACGGACAAACCATCAGACAAATACACTTTCGCATTTATAATATTAGTATAATATAAAGTATGATGATACGTCATATTTTGCTCGTAAAGTTGATCTTCACTCACTGGATTAAATCTTAACAATTAATTAAATTAGTCAGCTAAAGAGAAACAGTAGGTACCTAGTTAGTTATGTAATTTTACTTCAATTTAATTTTCGTACCTATTAATTTTTAATACAAAAATAAATTCACAAAACTTTAAAAACATATTAAACATTCAAATTAGATACAAAGTTCAAATTAATTTAAACAGCCCAACTAAATCAAGGTTGTTTTAAATTATTATGATTTTTAAATTGTTATTTCTTGAAACAGCTAAGTTTTATGCTGAACGCATTCTGTTCATTTTAGTTTTCCCATTACCACTGCAAATTAAACTTGTACAAAAGTAGGAAAAATGCCAAGATTTAAACCAGGGCTTTTTAAAACGATGTTATGCAACTGGAATGCAGAAAACGAACGAACTTAAGACCTAATGCAGACTACTTGTTTTTGCTAATAACCAATTTATATCCAACTAGCTGTTGCCCGCGACTTCGTCCGCGTGGATTAAGGGTTTTTCTAGTTCCCGCGGGAACACTTTAATTTTCCGGGATAAAAGAGTGGCTAATTTATGTGTTCTTCCAGATTATAATCTATCATTGTGCCGAATTTAATCCAGATCGGATCAGTCATTCTGGCGTAGGTAAAAAACATCCACCCATCCATCAATTTATCCAATTTTTCGCATCTTGTCTTATCTTATCTTATCTTATCTAATCTTATCTTATCTTATCTTATCTTATCTTATCTTATCTTATCTTATCTTATCTTATTTTATCTTATCTTATCTTATCTTATTTTATCTTATCTTATCTTATCTTATCTTATCTTATCTTATCTTATATATAAATAAAAATGAATGTTGCTAAGCGCAAAACTCGAGAACGGCTCGAACAATTCGGCAAATTTTTTTGTCGTATGTTCCTTAACTTCAACGGCATGTTTTTATAAAAAAAAATGCGTTTAATTTAATTTTTAATTTGGTACAGAGATAGTTTACGTGCCGGGGAATGACATAGGCTACTCTTTATCCCAGAAAATTGAAGAGTTCCCACGGGAATTAAAAAACCGCAATCCACGCGGACGAAGTAGCGGGCATCATCATCTTCCGAACGACTGCACCAAATTTGATAATTCTTTTTCAACCGACTTCGAAAAAAGGAGGAGTTCTCAATTCGACTGTTTTTTTTTTTTTTTTTTTTTTTTTTTTAGTGTTTGTTACCTCAGAACTTTTGACTGGGTGGATCGATTTGGATGATTCTTTTTTATTTGAAAGGGCATACTTCTCATGTGGTACCATATAAATTTTATCGAAATCGGTTGAGCGGTTTTTAAAATATCAACAATAAAATAAGTACTTTGTATAGCGTGTGCATGTTGTTGTAAAGTTGGCGCGGGTAGTTTGAAATCGGTTGTTTAAAAAGAATTTTTTATATTAAATTATTTTGTGTTCGTTCGTTTTCGTTGAAAAACCTCAATCCACGTGGATGAAGTCGCGGGCATCAGCTAGTTTATAATATTACTAGCGAATGCCCGCGACTTCGTCCGCGCGGCTTGAGGTTTTTTGGTTCCCGCGGGAACTCCTTAATTTTCCGGGATAAAAAGCCTACGTCCTTCCCCGGGATACAACCTATCCCTGTACCAAATTTTATCAAAATCAGTTCAACAGATACATTTGTTTGATTCCCGCGGGAACTCTTCAATTTTCCGGGATAAAATGTAGCCTATGTGCTATTCCAGACTATAATTTATCTCTGTGCCAAATTTCATCCAGATCCCTTCAGCCGTTCTGGCGTGATTGAGTAACAAACATCCATTTGAGGTTTTTTTGGTTCCCGCGGGAACTCTTTAATTTTCCGGGATAAAAAGTAGCCTATGTGCTATTCCAGACTATAATCTATTCCTGTGCCAAATTTCAGCCAGATCCGTTCAGACGTTGGGGCGTGATTGAGTAACAAACATCCATACATCCATACATCCATCCAGACATCCATCCAAACTTTCGCATTTATAATATTTATATTGTATTTGATTGATTAGTATAGACTTTAGGTTGCAAGGCCACGGGGTATACAGTCTTATTCAAACTTTATGAAGTCTCAGAAGTTAACCGCGAATGTAGGTTCGCGCAGGTACAGTCATCTGAAACCGTCTCGCTGATATCGTACTCCACGCATCGAAACGAACGATGTTCCGAAAAGTCATAAAGTTTCAATCGGACTGTACTCTATACCCTGAGCAATAAGTGTTTCAATGGTCAAGTGCCTCATTTTAATCAATGATGGAAGGCGGCACAAACATCCATATACGGGAGTATTTCAAGACGTATTAAGTTTGAGGTTAATTTTAAAGATTGGTTTGCTGCAAAGCTATGCATTCAAACAATTTGAAATCACTTTTACGTTGAATGAAGACATGCATACTTGGGAATTTGCACTTGGCCAGTGTGGTGGTAAATTTTATGGAATAAAATATTATTTCATTTTGATAGGAGACCCGTGCAGGAGCGTAGGAGGCTACAGGATAGTGCCTATATGGGTTTAGACGACGATGAGATATTAATAGACTTCCAAGAGATTTAAATAGATAATGAGAAACGCATTATATTATCTTCTGTTAAGCGTCTTAATTATTATAATAATATTTTAATTTTCTCTCCTTCAAACAAATGAAATGCTTATTAAATTAAACCACTGAATTAAACGTGATTCAAAGGTGAGTTTGTCAAACTAAAAAACTCGCAATATACTCATATTATACTTAATCGCTCTTCACTTCATTTGCGCAAATTAAATATTCACTTCATATTTCCTTCGCGCAATCGACGGAATGAGGTGGACGTTTTTAATTAATTCCCGTTCATTAAGAGAGTGTGCTCCAAATAGGGCTGTCAACCAGTCCCGTTTTTTTCATCTATGATATTCATGGGATTAATGTAAGGAGCTGTGTCTGACTCCGGGACGTAAGCCAAATATCGTAGAATCAGAGCGGACGAGCTGTAATAAGGGAACAGTGATACAGACACAGTCTCGCATATCTACTTGACATTTATGTTTCGAAATCTATACCAATATTATAAGGGACTAGAGATGTGCTAAGTTGCTTAGCTACGGATGTGTGACAAACCCACCAAATGAAAAATGTGGAGTCCTCCCTAAATGGGAAGTCTGACTGCTTTCCTGTCTGTTTGTCTGTCCGTCCGTCCAATTCCATCTCAACCTATTTCAACTAAATTTCTTCTAGAGAAATTCCATACCGGGAACGGAGTTCCTACATCCACACAGAAAAATCTTAATTATTAATTAAACAACATAAATTGAAAAATGCAAAATATGAATTGAAAATAATTTCATCAATATCATTCTCATACATTGTTGTAATTTGGTAACTCTATTTAAAGGAGGAAAAGTCACTGAAGCCTTAAGGCTTAGGTACAGGGTATCCTAATCCTAAATAAGGCAGAAGAGACCGATCATACCATGTATCATTAGACCTAAGACTTACTTGTGTTAATTCTGGATTAAATAAACAATTATCAATTAAATACTAGCTGATAACCGTGACTTCGTACGCGTGGATTGAGGTTTTTTGGTTCCCACGGGAACTCTTTAAATTTCCGGGATAAAAAGTATCCTATGTGCTATTCCAGACTATAATCTATGTCTGTGCCAAATTTCATCCAGATCAGTTCAGCCGTTGTGGCGTGATTGAGTAACAAACATCCATCCTTACATCCATACATCCATAAATCCATACATCCATTCATCCATCCATCCAAACTTTCGCATTTATAATATTAGTATAGAAGTATAGAAGATTATTCGGAAGAGGACATTGAAATTATAATTGCTCATTGGAATTTCGGGTCGGTCCTCAACTACGGATGGCAGCAACCCTATACCGCAAACTCAGCAGAGTGTCCCGGTAAATGACAACCACAATCATTGCTGGCAACTCTAATTAAAGAATTTCAATTTGTATTATTCTCACTTTATTTTAATTGAAACAAGCTACGTACTTGTATTTTTATATGTGAATAAAAATAAATATTTTTTCTACCAGTTATTCATATGCATAACATTTATATCCATTCTAATTATCTTATCATATACAAACTGATGCCCACGACTTCGTCCGCGTGATTTTTTTTAATTCCCACGGAAAATCCTTAATTTTCAGGGATAAAAAATCTATGTCACTCTCCAGGTCCACTATGTAAAAAATCACGTCAGTCCGTTGCTCTGTTACAGCGTGATCTAAAAACAAACCAACAATCAAACACTTTCGCATTTATAATATTAGTATGATTTTTCAGATAATTTTTAGGGTTCCGTACCCAAAGGGTAAAAACGGGACCCTATTACTAAGACTCCGCTGTCTGTCTGTCTGTCTGTCTGTCTGTCTGTCTGTCTGTCTGTCTGTCTGTCTGTCTGTCTGTCTCCAGGCTGTATCTCATAGACCGTGATAGCTAGAAAGCTGAAATTTTCACAAATGATGTATTTCCGTTGCCGCTATAACAACAAATACTAAAAATTAAAAAAATATATATATTAAGGGGGGTCCCCATACAATAAACGTGTTTTTTTCGTATTTTTTTGCTCAATATTAAAAACGGTAACAGGTAGACGGTTCAAATTTTCACAGAATATTAACTTGTTAGTATATTACCTTTCAAAATAAATAATTAAATATCAATAAAGTAAATATCAAAGGGGGGCTCCCATACAACAAACGTAATTTTTTGATATTAACAGTAAACCTCTACAAACAAAGTTAGTTTTGCGGTTCATTAACAAAGGTAATTATACCTACTTCTTGAGTACGGAACCCTCGGTGCGCGAGTCCGACTCGCACTTGGCCGTTTTTTTATCCTCTAACAGTTAGCCTTTAACTACGGTCACATTATGCCGCCGACCTGCGGCTGACGAGGTCCCGGGTTTGAGTTCCGGATCGGGCCATAACAAGTTATGAGTTTTTCTGGCAAGAAATGGTGTTTCGCCCCCGTGCCTCGAAGAGCACGTTAAGCCGTCGGTACTGCTCCTGACCTCTCACCGGTTGTGTTGGATTTTCCGTCCCATGGGGCTATGAGAGTAAAGGAACAGAGAGTGCACCTATGTATGCGCACACACTTGTGCACTATAATATCTCCCGCGCAAATGGCTAATCTCTCTAGAGCTAGACCGCCGTGGCTGAAATTCGGTCGGGAAGACATTATTATAAAACAGGAAGCAGAACTCTTACTAAATTTGGTCCACTTCCCTAAATAGGATATACAAAATGTATATCCAATTTCAGACCCAGCTTGTGATATGATACGATATGACACTGCCAGTAAAATTCCATCGGGAGGAAATGAAATAAATTTCATACGTGCATTTTGCTTAGAAGAATTTGTCGATGTTTATTTATTTGAAATGTTCTTTTATAGTGATTTTATTTACTCTAATCCATACTAATATTATAAATGCGAAAGTGTGTCTTTCTGCCTGTCCGTCTGTCTGTCTGTCTGTCTGTCTGTCTGCCTGTCTGCTACGATTTCACGGTCCATGTTCAACCGATTTTTATGAAATTTGGCATAAGGATAGTTTGTAACCCGGGGGTTGACATAGGCTAGGTACTTTTTATCCCGGAAAATCAAACAGTCGAACGCGGACGAGGCCCGTCCGTCACTCTATAGTATACGTTTTCACGGCCCATCTGTTCAACTGAATTTAACTAATGATTTTTCCTGGAATCAGAAGAATCTGGCCATAGTCCACCACGCTGGCAGAGTGAACGAATCACTAGGGCTAACTCAGTCAGTGATGTATGTTATCCATAGGTAATATTATTATGTTGATGTTATCAACAAAAAAAAACGTAAATGTAAGTATAAATTGACATGCAATTTAATAACAAAAGTGTCCGATATACGACAATTTATTGTCGACATAAAATATATCGATATAGATAAATTCTTCGAGGCAGATGTTCGTTTTATATGAAATTTATTCCATATCCTGTCGATAGGATCTCGAATCCTCACTGAATATAAAATTATAAATGAGATCCCTCACTATCTGTATAAATAATGGTTTTATGGATGTTTCTTTGCTTATCGACTTCATTCAACCCATCATAAACTAACTACAGAGCACGAGTCTCCTCTTAGAATTCTCCTAGCCTCTGGTTTGGCCTCAACGCTAGCTAAGTACAGATTGGCAGACTTCACTCTGCACGTCTGAGAGCATTATAAAGATCACTCGGGCATGCAGGTTTCCTCAAGATCTTTCTTTTACCCATAAAGCAAACTGTTCCCGTGTTCAGTTTAAGAATAAAAACAAAAAAAAAATCTAAACATCTTGCTAATAATATTATAAATGTAATAGTTTGGATGTTTGTAATGATGTACCTACGTTTGGTTAGTACTAGTTATTATTCTGTGGTTTGGTTGGTTGTAACGTCTTCATAACGTTATAAAGACTGAATCGATGTGGCTGGTCAGAACAGAGATAGCTGATAACCTGTTCTAATACATTTTACCTATACATTTTATATCCCAGAAAATTAATAAGTTCCCGAGGGAATCAAAAATCAATCCACGCGCGCGAAGTAACTAGCGGGCATCATATATTATATAAAGAAATAAAAGTACAATCGATGGTCGATCTCTACTCTGCAAATATCTGTGATATTTGCCAAGGAGAAAAAGAGAAGGGTGTATATCAAAGAAAATGACAAATATCTAATTTTAAACCTTATTTAATACATGGCATTAAAAATACATTGTTATTTTAATGAAGCCAAATTCTAATAGGTACTCAATTTATGTATTACACGTAGGACATAATAATTATGGGTTATGTTACACTATGTTGTGATTATACCACCGGTTCGGAAACTAGATTCTACTGAGAAGAGCTGGCAATAAGCTCAGCAGTTGCTTTTTTTACAAGCAATATATCATTACAGTAAGTTTAGGGTAGTTAATGTCTTGAACAATATCATAAAAATCCTGCTACACAATAATAAATTCAAAATAAAACATTTCTGACATTGAAGAACAAAAAGAGGATGGATGTTTAATAAAGTTAGGCAGTTAATAAGCTTGTAAAGAATTAACGCGACAAGAAAAACTCGTCACAAAAAACGAAATACGAAGAAGGCACGACTAAATTGAATCGTTTTTGCCACATAAACGTTTCTAAATAGAAATAAGTTTTGCAATTGATTTAAAGCTTTTTCACTGGTTACGATACGATAACGATCCGATGATATTTAGTATCAGTGTTTATTTAGTTCGGAGGGAGTCTATGTAAAATGTTCTTGATAATCTTTTAAACTGTTGTGTTGGAAATACAACGTGCATACAACGTAAGTGCTTACACATTCAACCCACGAAGACGCGACCATTTTTATTTATTTTGATGATAAAACCCTTTTATATGCTGTAAGCCCCAGAATGTAGAAATATTGGTTTTTATTAGGAAAATACCTTTTTACGACTTTTAAACACTCCAATTTATAATTGTATGTAAAACAATGGTATTGATGAAACGAAAAATACGCGCCGAATTGAGAACCTCCTCTTTTTGGAAGTCGGTTAAAAATAGTAGGGCGCGTATTTGTGGATTGAACTATTTATATTAATTATTAAATGTATCTATAGTCGCCCTCATGGTTTATGAGAGCCATTATTTCCACGTAACAGCTCTTTCACAGATTAAATTATCGCGTCGTAGTCGTTAGCTGAGGATGGACTGACGAGAAAAATCAAATAGAATAGCTGAAAAGCGCGCGCATTGCTGCGGTAAGTCGTAAACAAAAACAACTTTCAGAAGCAAGACACTTTTTGCCGTTTATTAAGCGACGTCAATCACCGCTGCTTGTTTAATAAACGCTATAAACATTGTTTCCCCCGTCTTCCCTTGGGGATGTGGTGCAAGAGATACGCTCAGCGATTTTGCAGCAAATTTTCCATACAGATGTTTGGACTCAAGAATAAGCATACCATAATACCTATTTCAATACGCGCACGAAATAGCAACTTCTTAAATAACTTACTGTGTCGTTTTCTTACCGAATTGGATTGGTCTACCCTAGAAAATTGTATCGAAGTATTTTCAAAATAAATCACTTCTGACTACCTGATTCTCATCGGTTGGATTGCAATGTTGCAGAACTATTAATATGCTACAATAATAATTGCAACTACTGATTTTGGTAATATACATATATCAATCTTTATTCGTATCTGAACTAGTGACTCGCCTATTCCACTTGCCATAACTTAACCACAACTGGGGCCATACTGCCAACGTTCAAAGCGATCTTTTTTCATTAATTTTAACTTTCGTGCTAGAATTATAATCTTAATTTTAGGAAGTTCACGGTACGTGACATCAAACTGTCATTTGACCTGTCACAGTTGGTTACAAATATGACTAAATGTGACAAGGACGGAGAGGGGTCAAAAAATCACGAAATTAGTGTGACGTACTTTATGGATGACCCCTAATGTGTGAAATAATGGATAAACAAAGGCTGATAAAGAGGAAGATCTTCTAAAAATGCGTTTAACTTGGACCACACCAGTAGCATAGTAGATTGCTTGTCGACCCACGCCGATAATGGCGTAGCTTAACATGACACTTATTGCCAAAATAAATCAACACCAACACCGGTTATGTGTTATTTAACTTGCAGGTACAATATTTTATTACTTGAATAGGATTAAACACGTTAAAATTATTTTAACAGTAAAACTCTAACTTATTTTAACCGAATTTACGTCTTTGCGTAGAAAATTGTTGTAAAAGGGTTGTAATCTGGTTATCCACTTTGGATAAAATAGGTGTCCACACAATCACTATTAAAAACCAAATTGACAGGCTTATTAGTAAGTTATCCTTTTCCGCAGAACAAAACAGATAAGACAACATATAGATGTGTTATTTTAGCTTACATAATGACTGTGTGCAACCGAGTAACTACCATTATAAATACCGAATAACTCATTCATGTTATGTCACTAAAAATGTATCTGTCGTAAGGATACCAGTTAAAAACTTTATAAAATCCAAGATAATTTTATTTGGAGGAATGATTTTCGTTTCACTAACTTTTTAACTACTGCAAAAGGCAAAAATTTTCCTCAGTAACTTCAAGCTGAAAGTTTGCCGGAGTTTACAGGCTGTCATAAACAGTTAAAAAGCTACCGCTGCCAGTTTGTAAGAGTAAATCTGCCAACAGCGGCTAACGGAATCGGCAGTCACTCCTTACAGGTCAAAGTATCATTACATAACATAATACTTTTAGCGCTTTTTTTTTTTTAACCACTACAAATTAGCCCTTGACTGCGATCTCACCTGATGGCAAGTGAAGATGCAGTAAGATGGTACCGGGCTAACCTGTTAGGGGCATGGCAGTTATATTTTGCCATACTATTCATACTATTATACCATTTTGCCATTATTTTATTTTATTTTATTATTTTGCCATTTTGTTATACTTTGAACTGCATTGATGCTGCGTTGCAATTTGACTATTAAATGCGATCTATTGTGGCATTGAAATTGCGTGTTGTACCCAACGACCTCAATTTACATAAACGGGCCCTGTCATACAAAGAATGTGGACTTATTTTACTAACGCCATCTAGTCTGAAAAGCGGGGCAGCGCTATGGCGGGGCCTTACAAGTCGGACGCCCAACTATTCTACGGAAGGGCCCATCTAGTACCTAGATATATATCGATAAAAGAAACGCACGATTAAGATCCTGCCGGTTCCCTAATTTATTATATTGTGTATTTAAAAAATTAAAATAAATATTTTACGCTGCATCACGTTTTGAATTTTCAGTGGAATCAAAATGACAGATGCTATTGGTTTCTCAATTAATTGTTGTGTCTGGCGTTATAATGAAAACTGTACAGTTTCCGAATCAAACCATCATGATTAACCTAAAGTTTCGTCGCAACTTCTAATGTCCAAAAGGTATCGTGTGTATTTACCTCTATTTGTTACATAAAAACATTATATTTTTTAATGCGATGCATTTTATATGACGCATGTGTGTAATCAAAAACTTGACAGCTGTATTGTTTGTGGGAGCGTAAAATAAAATGTACTAGGGCGATAAACATGATAAACGAGATATGCAATATAAGCTATTTCACAGAGAATCTCAGGGACAATAAATTTTATAGCTAAGACTGGTATTATTGTTTCTATAACAAATCTGGGAATTGGATGCTTTGACTACATTTTGGGGTATTACTTGTGTTTATATTTTAGAGTTTCTACTAGGGTTGTAACGGAGGCGTTCTGAACGGAAGCAGAGGTGAACGCGGAGGTTAAGGGGCTTTGCCTCCGAGAATGCGGAGGTTAACGGAAGCGGAGGCGGAGGTGGATTTCTCTGATCACATCGTCCATTTTCTGTGCTCTAGGATGTGATGATCCCACATTTGATTTATTTTGAGGATTCTATCTATTCTAGGATGTATCTGACGTCCCCTGCTTCGATTTTTACCTCTCGCATTGTAAGTCAACGTGAATAAACCTCCGTTACAACTCCGCAAAAAAAATGGCGGAGGCGGATGCGGAAGCGGAGGTATGATTTCCGAAAGTTCGAAATCATACTCGACTTTTTTTGCGAAAGTTCCGCACTTACGGAGGCGGAGGCGAGGTTCAGTTACAACCCTAGTTTCTACCCTCCATAATATTCGAGTATTAAGGGTAAGTAATGTCACGCATAACTTTACAACTTAAGTGAGTAAATCATAAAATAAAGTCATCTGTAGGTTATAGGGACAACGACATCTGGAGCACATGACGTACTCTGAAGTAGAATGTGAGATAATCTCTAGCCCGATAGATAGACAACCTTAAATATGGGGGTTAATGAATAATGAGCAATGTCGAGGTCTTAGGACCGAATTTGGTGGCGTACTCCGAAGTCTACGCATGCATTAAATATCTTAAAATATTAATCCAATTTGAACTGAGCACAGCCCTGACCTAATTCCATTCGGTATGTTAGTTCGTTAGATAGGCAAAGCTGCCTACAAATCAGAAGGCTCTATAATATTTTAAGGCCGTAAAAGTGGATTTTAGAACTTTAATTCAAGCTTTGACTATTAGATTTACGCCTGAGCTATATGCAAATACGTCTTAAATTAATTGGGACCTTTATGTAACATTTGTCAACAGCCTATAAATGCGATTTCCAGCGACCTCATCTAGCAGTACTAACTAATTATGTAGTCTATGATAAAAATGAGCTGAAATGGGTTACTCTGGTTTTAACGGAACACTAAATCGGCTGGCAGCACATTTTTTCTGTAGGGTGGGTAACTTCCCATGGTTTATTCAGACCGCTTATAAGAATTTCATCTTGCTCTTATCGAGAATCCAATTCTGGACTTGTTTATAATCAGAATTCGTTTATAATCATGTTATAAAGGTCATAAAGTTCTGGGTCAAACAGCTGTAATACTGTTCACGTCTTCGGTGCCCTCTTTCAGACACTTATTAAATACTAGCTGATGCTCGCAACTTTGTCCGCGTGGATTTAGTTTTTAAGATCCCTCGGGAACTCTTTGATTTTCCGGGATAAAAAGTAGCCTATGTCATTCTCTAGGTCCACAACTATGCCCATGCAAAAAATCAAGTCAATCCGTTATTCTGTTGCGACGTGATTAAGTGACAAACCAAATAATCTACAAACAAACAAACACACTTTTGCATTTATAATATTAGTAAGATAGTAAGAAAAAAGATAAGTAGGATTGTGCACAACCGAATTAACACTATTAACATATTTTACACCAAGAAATTAAGAAATAAGTTAAGATTTATGAATACTTGAAGTTTATTGATGCTAAAGATAACTGCTAACCGATATGCACATTATAAACATAATAACAAAATGTTTGAAACAAAGCAGATGCTCATGTTTACTTAACTATACATTCACAATTTCTTATTTAATGAACTTAAATTCATTTTAATTATAATTTAATTTCATCTAATTCAATTCAATTATTCAATTGTTATTTCGGAAATTCATAACCTATATACTCGTATAGGTTACCTATGCCTGTCGCAACGAACGACGAAAGCTAAATCTGTGCCGAACGTTAAAAAATAGAGCCAAAACATAGTGGTTGGAGGCATGAAAAGATGAGATAAAACATGAGAAAGACAGACACACTTTCGCATTTATAATATTAAAAGATCAAGTCAAGCTGTACCTGCGACTTCGTTCGCGATCGTTATTGTTGCGTACTTAAATAAAATAATTAACTACGAAAATGTTAACGAAAATAGGCCTTGCTCCCCACTATAACATTAAAACAGGAGCCGAACCGCGGGCTAAAGCAGCTGGTGGTGAGGTCTACGCCCGCAGTGCGCAGCGTCTGTCCTTGCGCTTTATTTATAGTCATGGCATAGCAGATGCTGAGAGGAAACTGTACGCGTTTGAAGCGGAATGGAAAGTTGTTGGGGATTAGGGGTATTCGAGGAATAAAGACGCGTTTTCCGACTACGCACCCTGTCAACACCTCCGCTTCTATAACGTTGTGCTGTATAGAGTCGTCACTTTTAGTCGGGTGCCATTGCATAATTTTGGTGGGCTTAGGTTTCTCAGCAAAATTATATGCACGCCAACTTTTAAATTCCATGTGTGCGATGGAAGCCCGGGGGCAGATAATAAATTCAAAAATTCTATGGGGTAATCTGTGGCCGTCTTGATCTGTAATCCGATTGATGGAGCTATACTGCACATTGTCCCCATAAACATGCATCAATATGGTGCTGTTTATTGCAGCAGCTTGATCGTTTCGAGTGGTTAGTATAGCGCGCTCACAGAACCAAGAATTCTCTCGAACTGTCAAATTCTCTGTTTCACCATACACTAAAATAATTAGTTCCTCAGAAGAAGAAACTGTTTGGCATAATTTTTAATACACGAAATTAAGTCCACATATGATAAGCAAACATAATATGGCATCGAAATATTATGGAAATACCGATGTAAACAATAAATTATGTCAGCCGTCAGGCTGCTGACAGATTTTCTCTTGGTCGCAATTTTTTATAACTAATTTTGTTTCCTTCAAACGCCACCAAAAAGATAATATTATTCAGTCCTAATCAAGTGAATTGCTGTTCTCTGTTGAGGAGTTTTGTCCTCTATCTCTGATAATATTTATCAAATCTTGACCAAAATTGGGCAAATCTTACCTGATGATACATACCTTCTAATAAAGAAAGATTTATTCAAATCAGTTCAGATTAGACTGAGTTATGGAGTTTGACTGAGTTATCAACAAAAATCCCCTATCCTGGAGGAACCTTATTTTCTATCGGGATAACAACTATCTTATATTTTGACCCGGAGTATCAGCTACCACTATAACAAATTTCATTTAAATCCGTTCATTAGTTTTCGCGTGATGCGCGGCCATACAGACAGACAGACAGACAGACAGACAGACAAAAATTAAATAAAAATCTATTTTGGGCTCAGTATCGATAGTAGAGCATACTACGATTAAAATTTTCAGAAAATATTAAATGTACAGAAAATTTCCAGTTACAGTTTTATTATAAGTATAGATAGATAGAGATAGATAGGTTGACGCTAAAGCCAAGCGCTTTCCACCCTTCAGATTGCATCATCACTTATTCATGATTGCTTAACAAGGTAATTAATATGATAATGAGAAAGATATAGAATCTGAATTTTTATCATCACTTCAGCATTCTAATAGCAAAGCCAATGACGTCACTCCAGTTTATTTTATCGTATGGTGGTTCAATAAGTTGGTTACTTTAAAGTTTTCAACAACCCTCGTGAGGATTAAGGTTTTTAAGTTGTAATCGGTTTGATTATCTACATTTTTGAAATGAAGCTTCTATAAATTCGTTGTGAAATTCGAAAATTCAACGAAACGAAAAAGCGACACCAATAAGAGACCAACATATTCATAATTAGGACTTAGCCTACGAGGGGATGAGATAGAATACAAGTTATATTTATCTCATTCTCTCCTTAGGCAACTTTTCTGAAGTTTAAATTCTGCTGTGTGTGAATGCACACACACACACTTTTTTGTCTTCAAAATTTTGCCGTGCTCTCTTCTTTTTAAATGTGCATAAAACTGTTATGTTCATAAACAAATTTCCACATACACATTATATTGAACATTTTCTTTTTTGAAGGTATAAATTAATCTTGCTGCTATTCACATTACGCTGTTAAGCCTAGTATGAAGATAAAGTCCTTCACAATTTCAGTATGATATATTATAACCACTAAATAAGTAATGTTCAGTGTGTATAACGGATGAGCAGTAGAAAAAACACTAAAGAATAAAAATGACATGAAAAATATAATTGTGCACTTAAATAACATTGTTATTATAAAACATTTAAGCTGGAATGACTTCAAAGTGTTGTTTTGGCGGGTCAAAGTTATTTTACAATGGAAAGTTAAACTGCTTTGTATAAAATAGCATCGCAGCTCTGGAGAGTGCCTTAATTAAAAATAGCCTTTTGATCTCGGCTGCCATGGCTGGTTGCTTGGAAAGGGCGGATTAGTGTGACGTCATGCGGGCTAATTAAATAATAACGCAGAAAAACTTATCTTTTTTTAAATTGCGCCTTTTTTTCAGTTTTCGTTACAGTACCGGTAGAATGCTACCGCACTGATGTAACACTGTGTGTTCCAGGCTTTAATGATGACGTTAAAGCTGTTATAAACTCTATGCTTAACATTATAATAATATCGGATGATGCTTGCGACTATGTCCGCAGTGATTAAGTTTTTTAAATTCCTGTTGGTACTGCATACTCTTAATCTGTAAACTTCTTTTTCGGAATAAAAAGTAGCCTATGTTCTTACCCGACCTCTATACAAAATTTCAGCAAAATCGGTTTATAAGATGGGCCGTTAAAACGTAGCAGATATACTCCTTCATTATCTGGGATAAAAACTTAAAAAGTAATATTTTCATGCTGATTTATTTATTTTAGCAGATCATAGTGAAATAGGCTTGCACAATAGCACATTACTACCAGGTCTGGAAAAAAAGCAATTCACGGTCGAGTAATATTTGACGGACGAGGCGAAGCCGAGGACTTCCCAAGTCATTTTAAAAATAAATTTTAATACCTTGCAATTTAATTTAATTTATTTTATATGAACCACCAACAGAATTACAAGTAGTAGGTATACAAAATGTTCAATGGCTTAGGCACTAGGTAAACATGCAATTCAAATTATAGGTAGTTACATCGTGCACATAAGAAAAGTCGTACATAAATAACATACCTAAGTTTACATTAGGCAATCATTAAGATTACTAAAGCAAGACTACAATTGGCCAGCAATTTCTATTATCGTTCTCCGAAAAAATGTTACCTATACCTATATATTGTACCTATTGTTTTTTTTAATGAAGCCATTTCCTAGCAAGTAGGAGAAAATACTATTCAGGCTTGCACTGGTAATGGTTTGACTTTTGGTAGAGACTGCTCTGGATCGCATGTAATCTAGACTAATTGGTTTTCCACACCAAGCCATAATTAATAAGAGCAAATCTGAAACAGCGTCCATATTCTATAAAGTAAATTGTGGGTTTATTAATTTAATAAAAGTGTTAAAATTTTAATTATAGAGACTTTAGTAACTACCCTAACTAACGATAGAACCATAATAAGTAACCTTAGCAAAAGCTAACCTAGATTAAAGGGATAGCTTATATGTAGTCCTATAGCAAGTAACATAATTTCGTAATTTTTGACGACTTCCTTGGCGCCGTGGTGAGGCGCTGTGGTCTTAGTGGGAGTTCCAGGGTTCGATCCTAGGCAGGGTCAATTGCGAATTTATAATTTCTGAATTTTCTCTGGTCTGGTCGTGTGGGAGGGTTCGGCCAGACGTACCGCCAAGCGATTAAGCGTTCTCATACGATGCCGTGTAGAAACCGATTATGGGTTTTATATAACAGCCGTATCCCTAGCAGGTTAACCCGCTACCATCTTGGACTGCATCATCACTTACTATTTGGTGAGATTGTAGTGAAGGGCTAACTTGTAGTGGAATTTAAAAAAACTAGGTGTCATTACACGAAGGGTCAATAGCATTACCAAGAGCTTTCGTTAGAGATAAATTAGTGTTAAAAAGTGTGTAAAAGTAACCACTTACTTTTATCCATAGTTAAGGTTCTAGTCAAAAATTTTGTCAAAAGTAGAGCCCTGACAATCCAAAGTAGTTTTTTCTTGAGTTTTCAATATTAACGTTAACCATAGCCACGTGGTGTGCATCCTTATCCTTAGAAAAAATACAGTAAATTAGAAAAATTTATCGTTGTAGTTTCCTATGTGAGATGCGTAGTTCGTAAAAACTTAGGTCATAATCATAAACTAAGCACACTAAAGATAAGTAAATTTAAACCTCTTTCTTTGCCACGTACACGAGCGTTAATGAACATTAAGTAAGTAAAGAAATAAAATATATTAAAATTTTACAACACAGAGCAATAAAACAAAATTAATTAGTTAAACATTCAAGGCCAAGCTTAATTGAAAATGCTTAACACGGTGAACGAGGGAACCATTTAGCAAAAAGCGTAACTGAAGCGATCCTTAACGCTGCAAACGTAAAATAAGTCGGAGTATTTCCAGGGCAAGGACTGAAAGTGACAGCCCTGGTTATCAGAGAGACATATTGCATAGCACTTTCTCGATGACCTAGCAGCATTGAAGTAGTAGGTACTAGGTACACATATATCACTGATATTATATTTAAGACGTTTTTCATTGAGTGATATCCATACTTAATCATATAAATGCGAAAGTGTGTCTGTCTATCTGTCTGCTACGCTTTCACGGCCTATCTGGTCAACTCATCGAGAAACGATATCTCGTACTTCATTCAGTATTGTTATTATATTAGGGTTAACCGATTTTGACGTAATTTCAAACACGGTCGCATGTTAATAAACGAAGTCCTCTGTAGACAAGCTTGCGTATGGAATTCGCATAGAAATATTATGATGCTCAGCATAATAGTGATAATTAGATGCCCAATTCTGTGGGAGACAAATGTCGTTCCTATCAGATGCGGAAGTTTTAGGCCGACGTTTAGTATTCACTCACACGAAGCGGTGCGGGCAGCAAAGAGCAGCGCGCGTTGTATGGATGAGGTGAATTAATCAGATACAGAGTCGATTTTCGGTTAAATTCATATGTATGCCGTAAAACCGAACTTGAGTTTGAGATGGTCACCCTAACCATTCCATAATTTTTTTGAATTCTTAAATAAATATCTCAGCACTCGTAAAATTTCGTCAGAATTTAAAAACAATGGTTTATTTTTTGTTCGGAATACAAGGGCTTATAAAATTCCGTAAACATTAGCTTAGGGTATAATTTTTTTTAAAGCAAAAACTATAGAATTAACGCAAACGAAACTAATAAAGCTTTCTAAATTATTATATTAAAACAAAGACTCAAACTCTGACGAGCCACTTCCAAAAAAAAAGGCGAGACCCATAAAGTAATTTTTTCTTACACCCTTCGTAGAAAGTCTAGGTTGAAATGCATAGCAGATGTTATAAGTAGGCAGATACAAAGAATTGCGTCGTGGGAACTTATTTAGGAAGTGTGGCGCAAAGTATAATTGAGGCATGTCAGGATTGCTGGACGGCCATTGGTCGCTGGACGACAAGCTTTGGGTTAGACCAATGAATGACGTTTGAACGTATTACTGTGGCGTAATTTTTTCAATTGCAGTGAAACTGTCCGGGAGGAGGGGTGCCGCGCGCGTTGACTGACGCGGGCGCATGGAATGGCATTCAGGCTCGAGTCTCCGCGAAGACTAGTAGTTTACTATACTAGACTTAATTTCAGTGATTGTTTTTTCTATTTCGTGGGGTTTTATTAAATTACAATTTAATTATCATTCTCCACTCTTCAAGTGCAGAAATTGTATCTAGTAAAACTTAGAGTAAAATATTCCTACAAATTATAAATGTATTTGTAAGTGATTAAGGAGAAAAATTTAATATTACTAGAAGGGTTTAATTGAAATTAGAATTGTAAATAAGTGAAGTGAGACCGGGTGGCGCTTCGCGGTATTTGGTAATGTACATAATATTATTTAACTATTTTCGAGTAGTTTCACAGCTCTGAATAATATCTTAAATTAAATACTAAGGTTTAAACTGGTCAAAGCCTATTAAAGATGGATCCAGAGACAGCTTTAGAGATAATGCATAAGCTAGAAGCTGGGTATATACAAGTCTCTTCATTATAATCATTAACGTATGTCTGTTTATACTAATAAACAGACTTATATGTGTGTTCTGTAAATACAGAAGCCATAGTTACAGTCTAGATGAGACTAGAAACCCTACCTCGACTTTAACACCAATAGAATGTGTTTAAATAAATAGATATTATACAAACTGTGAAATCACTCGACGATTATTGTATAATTTAAACTGTTCATAACTATATAACGCGTGTCTTATTCTATAACGTGTGTCTTACCTTATTTCTTTTCTTGTCACGGTTGTAAATATGTTAATAGCATTGAACCAAAGCATGTGTGTATTAATTAATAAGTTGTATCTAGTAATAGATAGCCGCAAGGGGTTTTTGGTTTGGATATGACGTTTTCCCCTTCCGTTAGAATGGCTGATAGGAACGGCAATATCCAGCTGAGTTCTAATGTCACCCATTTGAAACTCAGTTTAAATAATAAACCAGTTTCTCTTTTTTTGATTTCACTCTAATTGTCAGAGTAAAAGAATTAATTATTTACTCTAATAAAAGATTACTTTGATTCTTAAACCATTTTCTTTTATTACTATATTTAGAATTCATCCCCTAGAAGTTTTAATAATGGAGGTTCACCTAAATTTGCCTTTATCAATCCCAATATAGTCTTAACAATGCCATTAATCCAGGTAGTAGGTACATGTGTTGGGTTAATTTGGGATTCTCCAATATTGAGGCGTCTCATACTATTTAATTTAATCACGATTCTCATATCAGAATATTCAGAATAGGTAGGTAACTAAATATAGCATTGATATGTATGCTAAATGTATCCAGTTTATAATAGATTTATATGAATGAATCTTACTAAGATATTGAGGGACCACTGAATTGAACAGGAGTATAGTTGAGGTCAAATTGATGCAGTCTAAGGGAACTTGACCATGATGAGTTCAATTACAACTCAACCTATAGAACTTTGACTTAGTTATGTTAATACACAGCAGTCTAAAGAGATTTGACTCTAATTAATTCAACATTTTAAGTTGATGGAATAAAATACAATTATAAAGCTTAGAATTGAGTAAATAGGATCACTAACTACCGTTAGCACCCTATTGTATTGTTCAACGCTACGGGTACCTACTAGCATCGAGCGCAGCTGAGGGATACCGACGAAAGTCCAGGTAGGTCCTTTATGAGTCTTTGTTTTACGTAGATAACTGCCTTAAGACTTAAGGAACAGATGGAGTGTAGTGCAGAGATTATGAGACACTGACGGTTGATTGGGAAATAAGATTTTTTTTTGAGCTCATAGCCCTAGGGCTAGACTAAGCGTACAAATGATACATGGTTCTGTGGCGCCCCGGCAGCGATATATCAGCTCAACCAATACATGTCATGTCTTTACAGTTACGACCTCCGACCTTGGTTTGGCCAAACCAAAACATAACTGAAACAAATATATAAATATAAGTCCATGGTATTTGGGGCGGGCTATATGCCCAATCAAAAGAGGTTTCCGTCTAAATGACGCGGCGAGCCCACATATTCGCTTCGTAGCGTAAGGAGGTCTAACTAGCCCCGATAACACGGTTCAGGGCCGTATTAACGGCGTAGGGTTCCCATGAGCTTAAGGATTTATCGGTCGGCTTGCGATGACCTCAAAGAAGGTAAATACATATATCAACTGATCTTTCACTCTAGCCAGAACGTCTAATTGTAATCTTTCATTTTATCTAGCTTTCCTCTTTGGAACTTCTCCTATAGAGAAGATAAGTAAATTTTGTAACCTATTGATATAAAATTCATGAGTAGAACCGCGGGAATCTGGTAGAGTAATTGAGATGTCTATATGTCCACAAACGGAATGTATCAGCAAAGTCGTAAGATAATAGAAATCTCCGTATACCGAAGTGTCTCAAATTTCTGTCTCTATGTATCCAAAATTCATTCATTATATCTAATCACAAATCACGAGCCAAGACGATCACTCACGTGCCATCACAAGATGCCTTGAGGCTTGTCATTCTCATATGCAAAAGGTTGACCTTATACGACAAAGTAGTTAGGGTTTTCTTTGCATACAACAAGATTGTGTAATATACCAACAAGACAGGGCAAAACGTTATGTTGGTTCGTGGTCATCTGTGCAGCGCCATAGCAAAGAAACAGTCGTCCTCACTGCAGAATTCGAATTGAAGACTGCCTTCTATATGGTAATTATTAGTTCCAGGCTTTAAAGAGCCTTGGGCAAAACATTTGGATTATAATTTATTACTAAAAAAAATTAGTTATAATAATATTATAATAAGTAGCCGTATATTTTGATAAAAAACACATTAAGGCAGCTTTTAAAAACATTTAGTGGTTTAAGGATTGTATAAGTTTGGCAATAAATATAATAAAGGTGATTTATGCACCAGATTAAGAAGTTTTGTTCAAGCGCTTTGACAATATAAGCAAGTACCTAACATAAATTGTCTAGTTTATCTGTCTTTATTTTAGCATGAAAATCCACAATGCGCGATAGTAATTGACTGATATTACTCAGTAGTAAGATACCTACAGTTGGTCTGAGGGTAGATTCAATTGGTAGAGGGTTACTTTGGACGGGATAAATGCCTTCAATGCAATTAAGGTTGATTTTACTTTGACGCTAATGTCATCGAATGCTTATATGATCAATCGAATTAAAACTTAGGTTAAGGGTAGGTACTGAAATGCTGGCTTGGTGGCACTTGGGCTGTACGTAACCTATCCAAGACTGAGGTCTTCAGACATATCAGATCAATGATTTTCTACTTGCCTCGTTTATAATTGAACCAAAAACCTCAATAAAATAGCACCCTAGAAGTCCACAAATTCTTAATCAGTGTTCAGAGATTAGTTTTCCAAAGAACTGTATGGAGCGCATCATATTGACGTTTTCGTAGCTAACTAACGGACATCCATTACTGGACATTGGTCTCTTGTAGGGACTTCCAGAGGTCGCTGTCTTATGCCACCTAAATCCAGCAGATCCTTGCAATTAGTGTACTCGTTCGTCCACTTGTTTGGGTTTTTTCCAACGCTGTACTTTTCGATGCGAGGGCGCCATTCCATCTTGCGGCTAAACGTGTAATCGGTTCTTCTAGCTTTGTGCCCCATTGCTACTTCAGCGGATTTTCCCATTTATGACCTCATATCACTATGCGGATTTCCCCATTTTATCACACTGTAGTAAGTAATAAGACGGGCAATAATCAAAAAGTTGACAGTGTTATTGTAAGTGGGGACATAAAATAAAATGTACCCGGGGCGATAAACATGATGAACGCGATATGCAATATAAGCTATTTCACGGAGATTTGGGGAGGGCGATAAATTTTACGACTAAGACGGGTTTTATTGTTAACTAAAACAAATCTGGATATTGGATACTTCCCTTATATTTGATTTGTTTGAGCAACATTGTAAAAGGAACTTTGGTATTGCTTTGATCGACAGTGACTACCAGACGCTACCTGTACGCTAAGTTTAAGTTTTTACATTGCAAATTCGATTGATCGTATTGAGCTCTAAATCAATGCAGTTAAGGTTCATTTTACTTTGACGTTTATGTAATCGAACGCTCGATACGACCAATCGAATTTGTAATGTAAAAACTTACACTACTGATGTGAAAAGTAGTTTTACCGAGAGTAGTCTGTAAGATACTCAGAAGTTAAGTTATCTTTATTGAAATATGTTATGTTAAAGCAAATCAACAATCAGTGTAACAAATTTTGATATAAGTACCTACCTACTATTTTGTGGGATATAAATCGTTTTTTTTTTCATAAATTTTTATTATGACATGATTATTGATCGATACAAACTAATATGTTATTGCCATTTTTTCCAAGTCTTCTATCCTTAGTGGTAGTTTTAGTGTTTCTATCCTTTTCACGCTCATTGCAATAGCCTTCAAAATATAAATGACTCATTCAGTATCATTATATTAAGTACTAGCTAATGCCCGCGACTTCGTACGCGTGGATCGAGGTTCTTCGGTTCCCGCGGGAAATCTTTAATTTTCCGGGATAAAAAGTAGCCTATGTGTTATCCATAGTCTACTTTTTATCCCGGGATATATAGACAGGTTAGTCCAGACTATAATCTATCTCTGTGCCAAGTTTCATCCAGATCCGTTCAGCCGTTCTGGCGTGATTGAGTAACAAACATCCATTTGGGGTTATTTTGGTTCCCGCGAGAACATCTTAATTTTCCGGGATAAAAAGTAGCCTATGTGCTATTCCAGACTATATTCTATCTCTGTGCCAAATTTCAGCCAGATCTGTTCAGCTGTTGGCGCGTGATTGAGTAACAAACATCCATACATCCATACATCCATACATCCGTCCATCCAAACTTTCGCATTTATAATATTTATTATTATATTTGATAAAAGGTAAATTGGGTAACAACTAAGATAAAGCTCGATAGAGATGATTACGGGTTGCTATGGCAGGATTATGCAAAATCGGCAACACAAACAGCCCAGGGTAGCCTTTAATGAAGACTCGAAATCTGTGGAGCATATTTTTTATGTAAATATGACAAATTGGTTTGACAACGAAATGGGCCATAACAGGCCTTCTGTGAATAACTTATTTAGAAAAACAATAATTTGCTGTTTAATATGGCTATAATTTTTTTTCACTATCGATATTAGAAAATAATATAGGAGTTTGTTTGTTGGATTGTCCTTCAATCACTCCGCATTGGAGCGACAGATCAACGTAGCCCGAGAGATATATATTTGTCACTAGATGATGCCCGCGGCTCCGTTCGCGTGGATTACGGTTTGTTGATCCCGCGGGAACTCTTTTATTTTCCGGAATATATTAGCCTATGTCCTTTCCCGGGATACAAACTATCCCGATACCAAAATTCATCAAAATCGGTTGATCAGATGGGCCGTGAAAGCGTAGCTGACAGACAGACACACACACTATCGCATTTATAATATAAGTATGGAATTAGTATGGATTATGTCGACTTTTCATCCAGGAAAATCAAAGAGTTCGGAATTTTCAAACTTCTGACCTTCCCCAATCCATCTCTATTCCAATTTTTCATGCAGTACCAGTTTCGTCAAATTGCTTGAACGGATGAGCCGTGAAGGGATACTGCTACTTAGCAGCCAGAATAGACAGACAAATACACCTTCTTTCATATTTATACCTGATATTAAGTATGGAAGTATGTTTATGTATTTTTTTTATTTATTGCCTTAAATAATTGAACAAATTAACACAACAATTTTATATAGATCAATTATGCAGCGATCAAGATCAAGATCAATTATACAATATTATATGGATCAATAATCAAAGCGCTAGAATAAGACAGGCTGGTTGCGTTAGTTAGGGTTGACAAAAATGATCGACCCAAGAATAAGAATATGGCAATGATAAGAAAATAAGACTAATAAGTACGATAGTTGTTACAGTTTTATTATTAGTTTATATTACCAAACTGAGACCCAACTTAAAACTTCTTACGACCGTGAAAAATCAGATTCCCAAAATATTATTAGAATTATGATACCCATACAGCATAAAATACTCTTATACTAAAACTAGTATGGAGCGTGGATGCGCGGCCCGCTGAAGCGGACCGCGTAGCAGAAAGCGCGGCCAAATGTCTACTTACTTCCTCTCCTCCTATCTGTGTTTACTGCTTACGTGTTCTGAAGTAAAGAACACACTGCTATGCTAGCGAGCACAGTGGAAGCGCCAGCGTGCCAAGCGTCCGACAGACGTAAAAAAAATTCTCATAAGAAAACATAAAACAGAGACCCCCTAAAAATCTAAAAGGGCCTTTAAATGTAAAAAAACTTTCCAGACATGCATACAGTGTAAGAGACCGTTGAAGTAAAAACACAAAGAAACCTTCCTAAGTTGATTAGTAACAATATCATACCGCTGACGATCGGGTACCTTTGGGTGCCATGTAATTTCGCCATCTTGGCTTTCCTAACGGCAAACCGACAATTCTCAAATCTTGTAAAAAAACCATATCAAAGTCATGCATATTTCCTACTTCCACTCTTCCATCTAGTATACTTTCTGAAATAGACACCTATTAAATTTTGGCCGTGCTCCTCACCCATCTTTCAAACCCTCGATCATCATCGCTCTCCATATATGTTTTCTCCGAAAAATTATGGAGAGTTCTTCTTTAAGAACAAATTTTGAAAAGGAACCGCATCAAAGTATTGCATAGTTCAACACTAAATTGTAGCCTATTCAATATTCGCCATACATTTTCTATGGAAAAATAAATTCCGCCATCTTGAATTTTTTTCCTATTCATCAAGTAGACCTTCATGTCCTGATCATCTTTTGCCACGAAACCACACTTCCATCTTTTATACTTTCTGAGATAGACGCCAAATAAATTTGTATGGCAGCCATCTTAAATCCGCCATTTTGAATTTTTTTTTTGCTCATTGTCTATTGGATGAAGTTTCGAATGACATTTGGTCGAGCACCCCCCCACCTATCTTCAATACCTTGGCCGTGCTCTTAACCCGTCTCCGAAATCCTCAATCATCAGGTGTCTCCATATTTTTTTTCAAGTTAAATTTTCTGACTTCTATAAGAAGCCATCAGTGTAAAAAAAATTTTCATACAAAATTTTACAGGAGGAAGATTTTGGGGAAAATCTCGAAAATTTTCCCAAATGTGGCAACACTGTTTAGATACCTCGATACTGCCGGTCGAGATACACAATCGATCCATACATTTCAACTTTCCCAAATGTTGCCAACTGCCTCAAAATCGTGATCGAAATTTTCAAAACCACAAAAAGAATATAAAATAGCCGCCACCTCGTTTCACATAAACATTTTACTTAGTTTCATAATTTTCCCGTAAACTACAGGATATACCGCTCCTGATGAAGTTTCAATTTTTCATCTCGCTCGCACCCAGCCGAAATGATTGCTCCTGAAAAGAGACCATGTCGAAAATCACTCTTTCTTTGATAAATTCCAGTGTTGCCAGACCTCGGCGACGAAAATACCCAAATGTCATTCGTAAAAGTGGGACACGTGGTTGCTCGTACTCGAACTTTGCAAAAAATACGTATTTCGATTTTTTTATTTTTGGGGTAAATCTTGAAAACTTCCCGAGAAATGGGGTAATTTTTTTCCCCAATCCATACTTCGAGTCAGTACACACAATCGCCCCCTAGAAGTCGAAACGATCCGACGTTGCCAACTGTGAGAAATTTGAATTTTAAAATTGCGTTTTTTCGTACCTCAAACAGAACGGCAGCCACGACAGCCGCCATCTTGAATTTTTGAAAACCACTCCCATTCTGCCAAAATACAGGATAATTGTAGGCGAAAAAAGAAAAAAATATTATGCTCGACCACGCCGTTTCGGATCTGTGGCGCCGCGGTTCGGGGTCGAAAAATCAAAAATTTCAAAACACTACAGCTCGGCCGCCATCTTGTTTTTTCAACTTTTTCCACTTTTTCTGTAGATCGTTTACTAATTTCTTCAATAGTTGCGAGTTTTAACGAAATTGGTTGGAAAACAGAAGAGTTGCAAGAATCACGGCGGCCGCCATCTTGTTTTCCGAAATGTCAATAGTTTTTCCTTACCCTCATCCAGCACCCGAACACATCTCCCGTACATCATTGTATCGTTTTCTGTCTCTTTCTAGGAGAAACAATTCTGTCAATGAGTGAGTGAGTGGTAATTGAGCTATATATAGTATAAATAATAGCATAGGGCTGGCAACTATTGAAACAAGATATAAAATCTCGAAACTTCTTAATAAACCTTCAACAATAGTTAAAATGGGGTAATTAGCGTACTTCGGAGACTTGTTCCGTTGCCTCCTACGCTGTACTGACTTTCATTGTGAAGTCTTGGTTTTAAAAAACCAAGTACTTAAAATATAAGAATAGTTTGTTAGAGAGCTACGGTTATATTAATTATTATTGTTACTTCTTACCCAGCCTATTGATATTTTAGTAGGAGGTGGATTTAACTATTTTTATTCCTCTAGTCTAAGATGGTAGCGGGCCAAACTGGTAGGGATATGTCAGTTTGACATCCATACCTACCCTTAATCGGCTTATACCATCAACGGTGTACAACGGCACTGTATCTGAACGCTAAATCGCTAGGTGGCGTACGTCTTTGCTGGTAGCATTGCAACTTGTCTCGGCTGAACCCTCCCACCAGACCGGGCTGGAGACAATTTAGAAATTTACACGGCATCGCACCGAAACACTAAATCGCTTGGCGTAACGTCTTTGCAGTTAAAGTGGTAACTAGCCACGAAATAAGCCTCCCACCAGACCAGATAAGAGAAAATTCAGAAAAAACCCAAATTGACCCTGCTGATGATCGAACTCGGGACACTGCGTCTTTTATAATAATAAGGTACCACCAAGAAAATATGATAATGAATACGAAGAAAACTTGTAGGTTTTAAAATTAAAAAAGTCGAGCAACATTGACGCATAAATCACAATAATGTTGAGACGAGAAGGCGTCGAAAAAACTAAAGGACACAGAATAAATTGAATGTAATGAATTTTATTATCTTGAAGGATGAATTTGTACAGTAAAGTGAAGATAACCTAAATTTTATATGTGGTGGTACAACTAGTTATTAAAATGAAATGAAACTTCTAGAAAATCAGCCCAGCCTACAAGCAAAAGAGCATGCTTTCACCCAACATAATATTATAAGATGTAATGACCAATTTTTTCAGTTCACTCCCTCACTATGAACTGGTATTTTAAAATTAAAGGAATAATCAACATTTTTCGGAAAAATACTAGTATCATTCACCTTTGGACTTTGTACTCATACTTTGGATGATTTAATTAGGTGATTTATAGAAGAACGAATGCAACCGATACAGCTTGAAGAGTCACTAAGCTTAATTGGTAATTGGTAGGGCACAAAGTTTGAAGAACCGACAGGCATTGGAGTCCCAAGGCGCTTGAATAGCGGCCTTGCACTGGAAATCTCATCTGGAATTCTATTAGGTGGACAGACGATTTTAAGCTAGTAGCTGGGAGCCGCTGGAAGCAAGCGGCGCAAGACAATGTTCTGTGGAGATCATCGATATATTATATGTACTAGTTGGGCCCTTTCATAGAAAAAAGTTAGGCGTCCAACTTTTAGAGCGCGTTCCTCACCTGTATAGCCCTGTCCTTGTCCCCCGCCATAGCGCTGTCACGTTTTTCAGACGTAGACGTTTTAGATGGTGTTAGTAAATTAGTTCCACATTCTTTGTTTGAAAGGGCCTGTCTATGTAAATTGAGGTCGTTGGTGGAGATCCATACAGGAGACCTTCGTCCTTCGTCCACGAGTGTACGCCCATAAATTGGTTGAGAAGACGATGACTGTAATCAAAATAACGACTGAAATTACCGTACTTTGCTTAAAGTAAATTAATTGACTAAGTTTGTTAATTAATTGAAGCGGTATTATGTTTGTCAATATTTGTAGTTACTCTATTAGGCAATTCCAAAATTACTAGTATCTATTGCAACAAGTTTTCAGTCAGTAGTTAATTAAAGCAAGCCACAGTGCCCTGTGTTGTCTTGGTTAAATTGCGTTGGTTCGAATTATAAGCGAACGCGATTTTGTACTACCTCTTACTGATGTACATTTTTGTTATTTTATAATTTGTTAGTTTTTAATTTTATAATTTGTTTGTTTTGGTTAGTTGGTCAATTTTGGCCACGGCAACCAATCTATATAGGGATTATTCATCTGCGTGGGGAGATACATTATTATGAACACGTGTGTGCGCAAATACAGATGCTTTCTCTATTCACTTGCTCTCATAATTCAATGGGACGGCAATCTATACTAACAGAAACAGATAAGCTGGAACATGATCAACGGTTTTACCTGCTCTCCAAGCCTGAGTTTCGACGTTGTTTTCGAAGAGGACCTGTACCACTATACCAACGAGGAAATACACCTGTTGGACCAAGTTGTAAGTACAGGCGCATCTCAGAAATTAAGATAGAAGAAGATGAATCTTCTTACTTAATTTCTGAGACCCGCGTTCTGAGAATCTTAAGAATTATATAATCCCCTCTCTTCTTCTTGTATTGTAAACTCACTTTTATACAACACTGATACAGTTCTTTTAGTCAATGTTATCAAAAAAGTACGCGAGGATTTTTCCGTTTGGTCGGAACAGACCCACTGTCACTAAGAACACAATGGCAGAAGTAAGCAATAATAATGCGGTTCCCAGAATCGCTATCGCCTAGCGTTTGGACCAAACAGAGCTATGAGGACACCGCAGTCACAAACAACTTGCCAAGCAAAGGGCTTACGTACAAACTAGGTATCTATTTTAAAGCGAACTATTTTGATATTAAATGCACTTAACTTAAGGCTTAAAATTCTGTGACACATAATTTTTAACTATCGCAGTGAATTTTATTGTGTTATACTGTAAACCTTCCTCGTGAGAATCTGAGATAAAAATATTCCAAATTAAAAAACGCTCACCTACAAACGATTTTTTTTGTTTATTCAGGTAAATATTTTAACTAATAATTATGGAGGAAAGAAAAATTCAAGGAAACACCGGAAGCCATAATTAAAAAAAATTCAAAGGAAAGATTTGCGGGTCCCACGGCGCCGTGGATCATTAATATCAGGTTTATTATTTTAGGGTCCACGGGTAATCTGGTGCGTTTTATCTGCGCCTACATAAATTTAACGCGGGCATAATGAGCTGGTGCGGTAACGAAACGATGAAACATTTTATTATAATCTTTATCTACTCCAGCATCGAAAAGTTCCAATTTCGAATTTGACAACTATATCGAATTGAACCCTCTTTCGTGTTTGCTTCTCATAACGATACAGTTCGTTGTATGGGAGCTGTATCGTTATGAGTCGTAGCTGTATCGATATGGTTATCTTCATAAATAGGATACCTACAGCTTAGCGGCTCTGGGTTCTGGCACTTGATTGATTTGACTTTTTTATTAATTTATAAAGTAAAAAATTATAAAGACGTCCTTGTCGTAGATAAAATCTTGTATGCAACTGTACGTATTTAGTCATTTTAATTCTCGTACTATCCTATTTTGATACTCGGCAAGCCTCGTATCAAAAAACAGCACTCGAATTAAAATGACCCTCATTACGATACAGTTGCATAAATAGCTATTATGAGATACTAGCTGATCACCGCTACTACGTCCGCGTAGATTGAGGTTTTTTGGTTGCCGCGGGAACACTTTATTTTTCCGGGATAATAAGTAGGCTATGTGTTATTCCAGACTATAGTATCTCTTTGCCAAATTTCATCCAGATCCGTCCAGCCGTTCTGGCGTGATTGCGTACTACGTGATTTTCATACATGAAATAAATAAATCATTTATCATTATAATTATCATTACCGCTCCCATTTTAGACATCATCAAGCAGGTCAAGAGCTTACTTCAAGAGGAATAAAAAAAAACTTATCATCAGTTGAGATCCAACTTTAAAAATGTAGGTATCATTCTCTCTCAAAAAAATATCTTAAGCGCATAGCATTTATGAGCTTTTGAAGAAACCTTGAGGTCTTGGTTTGGACCCAGCTAAAGAACGGCCGCTTTTTTTTTGTAATTTGTTAAGTAGATTATTACGTTGAGTTATTATGACCGCATTCTTATCTATGATGAGAAGAGTGACCCTTTCTGTCACCGAGGAATATTTCCTGAATGAAGCTCCTTAAAATACCATTTATAGGGTGTGCGTGGATTGTGGTTCATAAAAATACGAAAAAAATATGGTTTTTAAAGGTCTAAACATTTCATATGACGATAATATGACCCTGTACAGGCTACGGTGACAGGATTAAACGTATTTACGACGCAGGTGTTTCGCGTGAATGTTTCGTCTAGTTTGTCTGTAGATTCTAAGTTGTTGCATTAGCTTGTAGCCTCGTAGAGCGTAATTTTCTTTCTTCGTCCATGCCTTTACAACCATCTCCTTTTTCCGCAGTATGTTTATGTCGTCTTTTATGTTAGTTCACAAGTAGGTACGATTCCGCAAACGAGGCTACGATATATCACACATCTCGATACAAAGGAAAGGTCTCCAATTCGTATCAACATATACGTTAAGGTCCGATAGGAAAGGGGATTTTGAAGGTACAATTCCAATAAAGTACGAATGGCTCTGAAACAGCACTGTGTAAATATTGTATTCAGTGAGATGACACCCTTAAAGTTTACGGACGAGCCGGCCTTATAGCTATAGTACGTGGTAAATTAATTATAATGGTGGATTATTTTTACGGTAGGTTATTGTTATATTATAGGTACTTAGAGTTGTAGATTCACTCCCCGATTCGAAGCTCTTGTAAAATTCATCGATTTAATTAAAAATCCTTTGGATTTGACTTTGACCTACATACCCGCTCGTCTGTAAGACCCCTTCCCTATCTCGTCCGTAACACCGTGTAGGATTACTCTGTCCAGACGTCTCCGACAGACTGTATGAGGTATCTCTTTAAGTTGTGGTATGGGTATATGTTCCTGGGTATTTAGACTGAACCGTTGCCTTTCTAGTCGAGTTTAGGTAAATTCCTCTTTGTGACATGAGTAAATTTGTAATGGACTCCTTTCAAAAGCGGCACGAATTGTCGGGAAACTGAAAAGCTCTGTATTCTACGGTCGGGTTTAATGTTGCTTTAGAGCTAACGCACACGACCATCTTTTGTTGGAGTGCAATTTAATCCGTCATTGGCTGAGTTTAGACAATGAGAAACAGCGTCCTATTTAACGCTGAATTCACGCACGCTGTTGTCAGATTTTAGAGTGTGTTCTCTCCAATATTCTTATTATCTGCGTGAATTTTTAGGGTTCCGTACCTCAAAAGGAAAAAACGGAACCCTTATAGGATCACTTCGTTGTCCGTCCGTCTGTGTGTCAAGACCCTTTTTCTCAGGAACGCATGGAGTTATCAAGCTGAAATTCATATCAAATACTCAAGGCTACTGTCCCTTGGAGCTGCGAAAAAATCAAACTTCAAAGCCAACACAATCAAAAGATACAGCCGTTTAAGCTGCAAATTTTCGAATTTTCATGCACTCGCAAGGGAATCAAAACCTACAGGGTCCTTCCCGTGAACTCAGAATCTTGAAACTTGGTACGAAGCAACGTCTTATAGCACAGATATAGGAAGAATTGCGAAAAACATAAATTTTTAGTAACATCATGTAATAAAAATATTTTTATGCAAATTTTCGATTCTCGCAAGGGAATCAAAACCTACAGGGTACTTCCCGTGAACTCAGAATCTTGAAACTTGGTACGAAACAATGTCTTATAGCACAGATATGTGAAGAATTGCAAAAAACATAAATTTTTAGTTACATCAAATAATAAAAATATTTTTAATAATTTTAAACTTTTCCTCATGAACGCGTAGAGGTATTAAATTGAAATTCATATCAAAAACTCAGGTCTATAATACCTTTAAGCTGTAACAAACTACCCTGTCCCTTGGAGCTGTGAAAAAATCAAACTTCTAAGTCAACGCAATCAAAAGACACAGCCGTTTATGCTGCCAATTTTCGACACTCGCAAGCGATTCAAAACCTTCAGGGTACTTCCCGTGAACTCAAAATCTTGAAATTTGGTACAAAGCAACGTCTTATAGCACAGGTAAAGGAAAAATGTCGAAAAGCATACATTTTTAGTTACATCATATAATAAAATAAAATTATGCAAATTTCCGACACTCGCAATGGAATCAAAACCTATAGGGTACTTCCCGTGAACTCAAAATCTTGAAATTTGGTACAAAGCAGCGTCTTATGGCACAGATAAAGGAAAATTTTTGAAAAGCATAAATTTTTAGTTAAGTACATCATTTAATAAAAATATTTTTAATAATTTTAAACTTACTAACCCTTTCGGCATGAACGCGTAGAGGTATTAAATTGAAATTAAAATAGATAAGTGGAATTAAAATACAATAACTTTTACTTATATACCTAACTTTTACTATTATTGACGCGGCAAAGCTAGCATGTCTCCTAAAATGGCGCTGGGCCGGACATATATCGAGAGCAACTGATGGGCGATGGACCGAAAAACTACTACATTGGTATCCACGAGACGCCCGCCGACCGAGAGGGCGGCCACGGCGTCCCTGGCGTGACGACCTCGTTGAGGCAGCGGGGATCTCCTGGACCAGGCTGACGAGAGACAGGAGCGAATGGAAAAGGATGGAGGAGGCCTATGCCCAAAAATGGGCATTCCAATGATAAAATGTCGAACACATATCGAAGTAACAAAACATCATAAATTTAATCTGACATAATATTTTTTTTTTTGACATGCTACGAGTGCAAAAACCTAAGAATCAGACATTAATATATTAAGTTTAATTGAATTGACATTTTGATTTTAAAATCTTCAAAATTCTTGACATTGTAATACTGTTGTAATAATTCATTGTTGTATTCAATGGAATTGGAAATAAAGGCTCTATTTATTTATATTTATTCATATACCTACAGGTTTGTACGGAACCCTCGGTGCGCGAGTCCGACTCGCACTTGGCCGATTTTTCCAAAATATGACAGTCAAACTTTGATCAGACCAACTCTTAAAATTAATAGTTCGTCTGCGGTACTGCTTTGAATTTAAGAAACCTCAGCTTTGTTACATCACTGGATACATTTACTGAGTCTTCCTCTCTTAATAAGAATATCATGTTCTTTTTTTAAAATTCCATAAATTAACCTTTGACTGCCATTTTACCTAACCTCACATTATAAACTTCCATACAAGAAGCTCGTTTTTAAGTTAGATAAAGAGTTGCTGATTTGATTGAATAGTCATCATTGCTATTAAAATTTAAAAAAAAAAACCTTTTTTCATATCAAAAAATAAAAGCAAAATCCTTTCAAAATTAATCCATGCCTACTTACAGCAAAATGGCCATCGGAAAAACATTTTTTCACGTACATTCGCAATCAGCCGAGTTACCTCCAATAAATTGTAGTCCCACGTGTGGCGATATATCGACGCTTCTTGAATCCTAGGGCTCGCAACTGCCTACAAATTGCCTCAGGTTTACTGTTATTTACGTGATATGGGTTTTCAACGAGCACAGGGAAAAATCTGTAGGCGAGCCGTAGGGTTGGCATAAGATTCCACATCTCATCAACGTTAGTAGAATTCGAGCGTCGATCTATAAGCCACCGTAAAATTGTGAAAACCGTTAGATTATAATCTAATGCTTTTTATCACGATAGATTGTAAGCTGTCGACAGATTGTGAACCGTTCAATGTTCTGAGAATTAATTTTTGAAATATTTATTGTATTTACGTTTTCTTGTCTCTTTCTTGTACAGTTCGCGCGCCAGTTGAATACAGAGTAAATGTATGTGTCACCATACATTTACGCTGCATTCAACTCGCGCGCGAACTAAAGGTCAGGTTAGGGTTTGAAATAAATATTCAGGTAGTGCCTAGGTTCTATCGGGTTAATATACCTAATAGAACACAATTAACCGAAAAATAATGCGTTAATTTGTAAGCAGTATCGCGGTTCACAATCTGTCGACAGTTTACAATCTATCGAGATAAAAAGCGTTAGATTATAATCTGATGGTTTTCACAATTTTACGATGACATTTACATTAACGTCAAGGTTTTGACCGTAATTTGCGTGTAACATACCATATCATGTGTGTTTTAAAGGTCGAGTTCGTCCATACATCGACATCCAGCCGGAAACAATCAAAGTCGTAACTTTAAATCAAGTTCACTTACCGTGAAATGCAACTTCTATTTAACCATTATATAATTCATATAATTATTTGTCAAAGTTTTGAAACAACTATTACAGTACACAGCCAATAACGAATCACGCAATGCAGTATTTAAGATTGCATTTGATATTTTTTCAACTCCCAAGGTTCATAGAAAAGTTTATTACCTACTGATTTATATCACGGTAGAGTTTAATTTTAAAAGTATTGCAATAACTGGATTTTAAACTTTGATTTTATAGAGATATTGGAAGTATACAGGTACGAAATAGTTTGTTAAAATATACAACACTGCTGATGAGATAAAATGCTGACTCTACAATCTTAATATTTAAGATTTATTTGTATGTAATATGTAGGTAATAAATATTACTTCTTGCCTGCATTTCTACTGTGAAAAATATTTATTATTGTCCGTCTTAATCAGTCAATCAATCAAATATCAAATAAATATTATAAATGCGAAAGTATGGATGGATGTCTGGATGGATGTAAGGATGTATGGATGTATGGATGTTTGTTACTCAATCACGCGCCAACGGCTGAACGGATTTGGCTGAAATTTGGCACAGGGATAGATTATAGTCTGGAATAGCACATAGGCTACTTTTTATCCCGGAAAATTAAGGAGTTCCCGCGGGAACCAAAATACCTCAAATGGATGTTTGTTACTCAATCACGCCAGAACGGCTGAACGGATCTGGATGAAATTGGGCACTGAGATAGATTATAGTCTGGAATAGCACATAGGCTACTTTTTATCCCGGAAAATTGAAGAGTTCCCGCGGGAATCAAACAAATGTATCTGTTCAACTGATTTTGATAAAATTTGGTACAGGGATAGGTTGTATCCCGGGGAAGGACGTAGGCTACTTTTTATCCCGTAAAATTAAGGAGTTCCCGCGGGAACCAAAAAACCTCAAACAACGCGGACGTAGTCGCGGGCATCAGCTAGTACTAAATAATTACTGTAATCTTACTTTTAAATGTTTATATAAAGGCGAATTTTAGCCTGTAAAACGTTATAGATTTACATAATGTAAAACTGTATTCTTAGATTATAAGAATGCCCATATGTACTTTTTATGTTGTAAAATAAATAAATAATAATTAATATTTAAGCTATACTATATTCGGATAAAAATTCCGCACGATGTTTTCCTTCATAGATAAAGCAAGTGATATTTTTCTTAAAATGCACATAACTCCGAAATGTTAATACTAGGGTTAGGGTACCTTTCCACCAGAGATGTGCTACAAAGAAGCGGTTGATTTCTATAGCATAGATAGCTAGATGTAAGAAACGCGGTATATTTTTGACATATCATTAGCTGCACTTATCTGTTGGAAAGGCATCCTTAGTCCCCTTATTGTCTAGCTATATATTTAGTTCAGTGTACAACTGCCGGCGGCACACACAGCAATCATCCAATTTAATGGTCGGATGCCATGTCAAAAGAATTCCATGGCACGGTAACCTTCCGTGAAAATACCTTTCTTCGGTACTATCGGCGGCGGAAAAAATCTTAAACGATACATCGCGTGACTTACATATGCGTGGTCAATAATAAAATTAGTTACTGTGTTGTTTCTGTGATTCTACGTTATTTTCGGTTAGATTTTACTAGAAATTTCATCCACGTGGTTTTCAGCATTTTTTTCAATTAGTCAGCCCTTGACTGCTGATCTGAACTAAATGCGATACGGGCTAGCCTGTTAGGTGTATGGCAGTTATATTAAGCCCATATTCCTAAACGGTTTCTACGCGAAACGCTTAGCGGCATGCCTTGCTGTAGGCTTTTCTCAGACCAGCCAGGGCGCGTTTGGAATCCTCATAGTTTTAAATTTAAGCTACCGTCATGTTGAATTGACTCAAAACGTTGCGTTTCACTTTTGTTCTTTCAAAACATCTATAATATTGGGATATTCAAGTAGTGGCTAAACTCTTCCAAAGCACACATTGGTGGTACGTGTGGTGCTGCAAATTTTCATGGCGACGGTAATTACTTAACATAATATCAGTTGACCCGCCTTCTTGTTATAGACACCCCGTAAGTGCAAAAGTTTTTTCCGCTCTTAAAAAAATTGCCAATTTCCCGAGTGGGATTCGAACTTGTGGCATCTAGAAATTCGGGCGGGAGGACATTATTGTTAAATAAGACCTCATTGCATTAGTGTTCAACACTAAAACTAGAATAATTACAAATAGTCTCTGCATCTATACCTACTCGAGAAAGAGAGTCAGAGGTTAACGCTTTTCCGTCAGACCGTACACTTTTTGCGTTTTGTCCTTTCGTTTGTTCTTATAACAGGCTCAACGCAATAAATACACGTCGTCAAATAGTTAGGTATTAACCGTGCGTAAAGGTTAATGAAGGTCATGAGTCAGACTGAGTCAAAAATAGTTAAGCCTAGCTCGTTAGAAGCGTGACGACGTGCGAAGGGCGGACTTAGTTTATAGCTCCTATTAAGGCGAAAGAAAATCTCAAAATCCACCTGATGCGAAACCCTTAGAAAAGTTTTAAGAATAAAATATTTAAGAAGAAAATATGTTGCCGAATAAGCCAAAATTTTTTTTGGTAATAAATAATCTTCTATATTCTTTTTCTTCTAATTGAGATGGTCAATATGGTACCTATCATATACCTATACAAATTTTTTATTTTAAAGAGAAATCTCAACGTAAGGCAAGCAATAAAATAAAATAGAAATTTTAAAAGTGCGACAAGGGTCGTAAATTATTAAATAGGTTTAACACAGAAAAAAATTCTCACAAAACAGAATCATGGGAAAAGACATTTAGCGAAACCTAAGGGGCATTGAAATGCGATACTACGTTATTTATCGCCTAAAAATCAACAGGGTTTACGCACTTAAACAGAAATGGCTTTACAAACAGTCATAAAACACCAAAATTTCAATTTGGCCAGACAGCTAAAATTAAAGAAGGCAATAAATACGAGTCGACTACATTGTGTAGTGAACGCAGCGTTGATAGAAATCGATACCAGATGTTGACGGACCGCTAACTATAAAAAACAAAATTTAAAATTTAATACTGTAGAAATCTTTAAGACAAAACAGTTCCCTAGGGAAAGGGCGGGGTCTAAGCGACTTCGCGATTATTGGTCAATACAAATGCATGGAAATTATGTGACCAATGAGAGGAACAAATACTGTGTGTAGTTTTTTTGCAGTGGCACTCGCTGGGGGAAAAAGGCTGGGAGTGGATAAGAGGTGACGACTTCGGGAACAGAGGATCATTCATTATTCAAGCTCCGAGCGCGATTCAGAGAGGAGAGTCCTCAAATCCGCGAATCTATAACGTATAAGAGTTTAGAGTTCAGAGAAAATATTGGGTCCAAAGTTGTTTGTAAAAGTAACGGTGTTAATTTATACTTTTCCACTTAATTAAATGGTTGTATAGATTCAGATCATATTATAGATAAGTTCTTTCGGGGAATAGGCTATTACAAGTGATTGTAGTGAGTGAAGCTGGTTGCTGAATATTTGGTAAAGTACACAATTAAATTAAATAAGGTATCGTAAACAAGGTTCATAATAAGGTCGAGTAAATCGTTTAAGACATCTAGTCATAGGACGCCTGGCTAAATGGATGCAGACGCTAGCCTAGATTTTGTGTATGAGTTGATGATGAAAAGTGAGAATAAAAATTGGTCACAAATAGATACTATTATATTGATAATGCAAATAGTTACCATTATCTTTCTGCTTATAATGTTGTATAAAAAAGAATTGGGTAAAAGGCGTATTCCGTGCAATGTTTGGACCTTGCTGTATTGTAAATACTCCCGCATCAAACATTGAGTTGGGAATGATTTAATTAATTTAACGACAAAATTACCTAAAGCTGTGAACCTTGGTGACATACCTAAAGTATATTCTTTGTCTAGAGTTATATAATCTGTGCCTTAAATCTTTCTTTTATTTTTAAATCATGAATTAAAACTGTGTGCATGTGTGTATAGTTATAAGATAAGGTGTATATTAGGCTTAAGCGGCTGTAAGAGTTTTTATCTTTGGAAATTCTCTTTTCTCTTACTTTAGGAAGCCTAGGTAACGAGAATTTTCCCACCAAATTGATACGATTGCTTCAACAATCGAATTTGGTGTAAATAAATTAAAATCAGTGTCTTCTCTTTAATAACACTCCATGTGGAGTAATATAAATAAATTTTCAGAAAATAAAAGTAAATAATATTAACAATCTCTCTTTTATTATTACAGATAAGTAACCTTACAGATTTATTATTGGAAGCTATTAAGATCTGAACAATTACTTACCTTTTGCCCTAATAATAATTACCATTTAATGACTTGTGCTAGAGGTTACGAATAATATTCCAATAATGAATTTCACCCCACATATCTAGGTTTGCAGTCACGATTCTTAACCTTAAAGAAACGAGCTAGGTAGATTCTATATAAGTTATCATATTTAAATTAGGTCTGCAGGATAAAATCTTAGTTAAAATCTAGAAGCAGTATTTTGCTATAAGCAAAATCCATACACTACTTTTTATACAATAGAGCGAGTATTGGCTAAAATGAATAGCTAAATCTAACGCAGTCTAGGAAATTACTGCTTTTACAAATTTGGCATAAGGGCTAAATAGGCCTGAGCTGTGTACATGAGGTATTAGCGGCAGCAGGGAACAACAGGTTTTTTTTTCTAGCATAATTATATAGCATTTGAAACGAGACGGCGATCTACAGCGGCGAGAGCGAGGGATAAAGCGGGTGAGCTACATGAAACAAAGGGTCAGGTATACGGCTATTGTATCGAGAAATGGGACGTAATCGTAGAGTATTTGGCACTTTGGTTGATTGGGAATTATACTTAATATTGATAATTTGATTGATAGTGATTGATAATATGATCAAAGTAATCGGCTACATGGCTGCGTGGTGACAAGTTGGCAGCAATGGTTCAGCACACCAAACACACACTCCTCTCGCAGATCGACCTCCGACTTGAATTGGCCAATTCATAAACCTTACTATATGAAATGATATAAAAATTAAGTCCATGGACCAAGGGGCGGGCTAAAATGCCCATAAAAGATAAATCCAGCCGTTTACGGATGTGGAAATAAATTCGCGTCGGAGCGCATAAAGGAGGTCGAATGCAGCCCCTATAACAATGATAAAAGGCCTCGTGCAGGCGTAGGGAAATGTCCCCGTGCTCGGTTACCATTGGTCAGCTAAGATGCCTTTTAAAAGGAAATACACGTAATCAGCAACCATTCAATCCGACCCTGATTTGCAAACTCGATTTATTACATGTTACTATGCCATAATTTAAATAACTCTAAGTTAAATTCCGCGGTAAGGTATCGATACAGAATACCAAAATTCAGGCGGATTGATTAGGTCTGCCTTACGCGTTCACCCAGCGTAGTGAAGCTAAGTATCAGTTTTACTGGTAATTCATGGCAAACAAATACGACTACCGGATACTGAAAGTGCCACTAACTCTACAGTGTTATTTTCCCTTTCCTTAGGTTTATAGGTTTCCTCACTTATACTAGCCACGATATTTTATTAGCTAAGACGATCACGCCGGTACCATCACAGAATTTTGGTGCCGTGACCAGGATAATAATTCACCAGGATAATAATTCACCAGGATAGTAATTCATCAGGATTAAAATTCATCAGGATTGATTCATCAGGAGAATAGTTCTATTTAGGTCCTTTGTCACGTCTGTGATCGAGTTAGGTCACGAAGTTGGTATATAGGATCAGGGATTATGTCCTGTGTCACAAATCTGTGACCGCGTAGGTCACAGAATTTTGTTGCCGAGCGACCAGGGGTCTATGTACGTATTCGGAATGACGGTATGACTAGATCTATATATTCACAAAACAAAAATAAAAAATAAACACAACGTAGGAATCGTGACTTGTATGTGAGGTTATATGAAAAAAAACAAAAAAAAAAAAAATGTATATATATATATATACATATAATAAACAAGGAAAGATTTAAGACACACTGTGCATGTTATTATGTAAGATTATGTTGTATTTTTTTATAGGAATAGTCGAGGTGAGCGGTATATTTTTATAGATGTACTATTTACAGGGATCGTCGGGTGATTGATTGCAGTGACCGAGATACTAACTCTGCCTTATATTTTAGACTTATTCCCTTGAACTTTAACCATTCATAAAATCTGTGTATATCCCTAGGTTTCTAAAACATCTGGTATAGATATTACGTTGGTCTTACATTATTACAATAATAAACTGTCTGTCAGATTTAAAAAGGGCACGCAAGTAAAACAAGTAATTTAGCGTAAACGGAAATAGAACGGAAAAATAGTAAATAGGCGAGTTAAGTCGGACTAGTAACGATGCCAGCAGGTAGAAAGGGTCGCAGTGCGAAGCAGGTAGCGGAGAATCGACCAGAGACGAGTGTTGTAGGAACGAGCGAGCAAACAGAGACCGTAGGGAAAGCGACATTAGAGTTGATTTTACAAAAGATTAGTGATTTCGAGAAGAAATTGCAAAATTTGGGTTCGAGTCCCAATGCTACATTGAACGAAAGGGCAAGTGTTACGTCACTAGATACAGTTAGCGTAGTACGTAGTGAAGGGGATGAAAGTGAAAAACAGGAAACTAGTGTAGAGTCTGCGAGTTCTAGTACGGCACTATCCGAGACTCGGAATTTATATGTGGTTCAGCCGTCTGTTAGCAAACCAAATTTCGATGGGAAACCATTCACCAACCCTATTGCGTTTTTAAAGCGATTAAAGAAGTATATAAGGGCTGTAAATGGAATGGACCGCGAGATTGATATAGCGCTAGGTTGTATATCGGGGCACGCGAGAAAGGTTATGGAATTGTACTCAAAGGATTGGGTTACGTTCGCTGATTTCGAGACAGACTTTAGACGAAATTATTGGACCGAACAGATTCAAGAATCAGTAAGATATAGGTTAATTAATGCAGTTTATACTAGTGACTCAGGGATGTCTATGTCTGAGCACTTTGCCGAGCAAGCTGAGTCAATGCAGTCTTTGACTATTGCGTTTAGCGAACGGGATTTAGTAAATTCCATTATGCGCCACTATGCAATAGATATTCAACGATTATGGTTTACCAGAACTGAGGAAGTTAACATCATGAATGGGGCGAAATTCCTTAGGAGCTTAGAACAAAACATTGTCGACAAACAAAGGGGAGCCGCGCGAGGCATTGCAGGTAGTGGATTTAGAGGACGTAGGTACAGTGAGTCGCGGATGGCGCGTCCCATTGTGGCAACAATTTCAGCTAACAATTGGGCCAGTAGGGGTAATTCGACAAGGGGACGAGTCTATCGCCGAGGTCGGCTAGGTTATAGAGCGAATTTTAATAGACCTATTTTGTCTGAAACTGAAAGAGTCAGGCCAGCCATTACTTTTGTAAAGGAGGGTGAAAGCTCTAATTCATCGGAACATGTGGGGGAGGGAAATTCAAAAAACTAAATTTCCCCACACTAGTAAGGTCCGATAGCTTAGTGTTGTGTAAAACGGGGAATAAAGGTATATCGGAACATAAAAGAATAGGTTTGGCTTATAGAATCCTAACGAACGATGGATGGAAGCCGGGACAAGCTTTAGGGGTCGGCGGAAATGGTATTACGCGAGCATTGAAAGGCAAGATGAATGACGGGGGTTATAGTTGCCAGTTAGAAATTGATAGCATAGGGATCTTGTTGGAAAACCAGTTTGGTAATATACTGGAATGCGACGAGTTAGACGAGGCGTGTAAGAAATGTTTGAGGCGAGGTTTAGACTTGTGTACAATGTTTCACGAACTCGATGAGACGATCGATGTAGGAATTGACTATTCTTTACCTAGATTACCAGAAGTATGTGTAAAGTTGTACGGTAGAAACATGAATGCGCTTATTGATACGGGAAGGCAGATTAGCGGAATGACTAGGGAGTTGTATGACTCGATATTAAAGGAAAACATAATTTTACCTGAGATAGCGATCCCAGCGGTTCAGATACAAGGAGCATTCGGTTCACGAAGTGAGAGCACTAATAGGTTGGTACTGATAGAGTTTCAATTAGGTAGTACCTTAGTTGAAGCACCTGTATTGATTATGAGACGGTTACCTAGATCATTGATACTAGGGTATGATTGGCTAGAACGAGTAAAAGGAGTGGTAAATTGCGATAGTGAGCGGTCTTTGACGATCGAACACCTAGGAGTTAGGTCTTGCGTAAAACTAAATTCGGAATGTAAGATAGAAAGGCTTGGGGGAGTGACAAACGCCGCCAAAATTAATTTATTGTTAAATCAAAATAGTAGGCCAGTAGAGTTAGGCGTGACGAGAAACGGAACAGACGGTGAAGTTCAAACGGGCTATCACTTAGATGACTCGTGTTTAAGTAGTGAACAAAAGAAACTATTACTACCTGTGTTAGACAAACATCGTAAGGTATTTATTGACAAATTAGGATTAACGAACAGGTACGAGCACATTATTGAGTTGGTAGACGAAACTCCATTCGTAAAGCACAGTTATCCGGTACCTTTGGCGTATAGGGAGCGAGTAAAAAAGGAATTGGAGGAATTAGAAAGATTAGGCGTGGTCAAACAGGAGGCAACCCCGTATTGTAGTCCTCTCACGTTCACTAAGAAACGAGATGGGTCGATAAGACTCTTATTAGACGCGCGCGAACTTAATAAGAAAATGATAGGTGATGCAGGGTCACCACCACTCACATCTGAGATCTTACAATCTTTTCATGGAGTAAATTATATCAGTCTGATTGATTTGAATAATGCTTATTTTCAAATACCTTTGCATCGGGATTCTAGGAAATATACAGGGTTTTCATTTATGGGAAGGACTTATATCTATTGTGTATTACCTCAGGGATTAACGACTTCTGTGGCAGGATTTTCTAGGGCAATGGATATTATACTGAAGGACGTGCGTGAGTTTTGCGTGAATTATCTAGATGACATTGTCATATTCACTAAAGGAGACATAGAACTACATTTAGCACATTTAGGCCAGGTACTAGACAGGTTAGAGACCGCAGGATTGACGGGTAGGTTAGGAAAGTGTCGATTTTATGCGTAGAGGTAAAATTGTTAGGGCATATAGTGAATACAAACGGAGTACGTATGGATCCTGAGCGAGTAAAGGCCATACTAGATTTCCCCATACCTCGAACAGTAAAACAATTACGGGGATTTTTGGGATTAATAAATTATTTCAGAAGGTTTATTTCGAAATATAGCGAAGAGGTTAGACCGCTCTGCGATCTATTGAAACAAAATAACAAGTGGTCATGGACGGAAGAAATAAACGATTGTTTCGAGAAAGTCAAGAAATTATTCTTAGACACAATACTTCTCGTACATCCAAATCCGAAGGAGATTTATTATTTGCAAACTGATAGCAGTAATCTTGGAGTTTCGGGATATGTTTATCAATTAAACGAATTAGGGGAAGAGTGTATAATAGGGTTTTGTAGTAAGTCATTGTCGGAGGCGGAGCGAAAATGGACAGTTACAGAGCAGGAACTGTGGGAAATCATCTTTAGTTTGTCGAAATTTGAGACGTATTTGAGAGGAGCACGGTTAGTGATTAGGACAGATCATAAGAGTTTGATATTTCTACAATCATGTAAATTATTGAGCGCACGTATGATACGTTGGGTCCATTACATGGGTCAATTCGACTATACAGTAGAACATGTGAAGGGTAAATTGAATACAGTTGCGGATGTATTATCGCGGCATATAAAAGGGACCACCGATGTATTAACAAATAAGACTGCGGGGCCAGAAATGAATCTATTCAAAACGACATTAGGACGAGTAGTACAGGAAAGATGGAGAGAGATAAGTAGTTATCAAGAGCGTGATAAGAGTGTTAGCGAAATAATTAGGCGTATAAAAATAGCAGGTACACCTGAATCAAGATATTATGTGCTCAAGGAAGGGATTTTATATAAGACAGGAAAAAATGGGGATACGGTGAGATTGTATGTCCCCGAGGTGTTGCAAAGAGATTTGATTATTAGCATACATGAAGAGTTAGGACATTTCGGACGTTATAAGGTACTTGCTACGATGAAGCGTCGTTATTATTTCTCGAATATGTCTCGTATTATAGGCCGAATTATAAGGGCATGCGATATATGTCAGAAGGCAAAGCACGCATTAGAAACACATACAGGACCTATTAAAACAGTAATAGCTAAAGAAATAGGAGAGAGAGTTTTCTGTGACATATATGGACCTTTACCAGCAGGACGGTTCGGGTACAAATATGTATTCGTGATACAGGACTCTTATAGTAAATTAATTAGACTATATCCATTACGACAGGCGAGTGGAAAGGCTACGTTAACATGTGTGAGAAAGTTTCACAAACAGGTAGAGATTAGGACATTATGTTCGGACAGAGGCACAAATTTTACTTCAAAGGTTTTCGAGGCAGGTATTCATCAGTTAGGTATTGTGTTAACACACACATCTGTTAGGAACCCACGACCAAACTCAACGGAGAGAGTAAATAAGGAGTTAGGCAGGCTATTTAGAACGTACTGTGATAAGTCACACCGATCTTGGGTAGATTTATTGCCAGACATAGAAGACTGCTATAACCAGGTTATACACACTACGACTGGTTATGCGCCGAACGAAATAGTATGGGGAAAACGAGTTTTTCTATCAACCGATTTTGATAAATGTGAACCAAACAAGACCGGTTTACAACGGGAGTCGTTAGAACAGATTAGAGAACATGCAAGACGGAACATAATAAAGGCGGCAGAAAATAGGGAACTCCATTATAACAAAAATCACAAGTTAGTACAGTTTGAGATAGGAGATTTAGTTAAGCTCAAAATTTTTTCAAAATCGGACGCTGACAAAAAGATAACGAAAAAATTCATGCGACTTTATGAGGGACCTTACGAAATCGGGGCCGTTCCATACAATAATGTATACACTTTAATTGACGTTCGTACGAAAGAGATTAAAGGAAACTACAATGCGATCCACCTGTTTCGGTATTATGGAGATATTTAAAAGAATAGATTTAATTAGGGGTTAGAGTAAAATAGGAGAGCGAGTACTAACAGTATATTGTAGGAGAGAAATAGATTTTCAAACGACTAGTATGGATGCCTAGGCATTAGTTAGACTAGGTGTATTAAAAATCTATTTGGGGGAGTGTGAGATGGTCAATATGGTACCTATCATATACCTATACAAATTTTTTATTTTAAAGAGAAATCTCAACGCAAGGCAAGCAATAAAATAAAATAGAAATTTTAAAAGTGCGACAAGGGTCGTAAATTATTAAATAGGTTTAACACAGAAAAAAATTCTCAGAAAACAGAATCATGGGGAAAGACATTTAGCGAAACCTAAGGGGCATTGAAATGCGATACTACGTTATTTATCGCCTAAAAATCAACAGGGTTTACGCACTTAAACAGAAATGGCTTTACAAACAGTCATAAAACACCAAAATTTCAATTTGGCCAGACAGCTAAAATTAAAGAAGGCAATAAATACGAGTCGACTACATTGTGTAGTGAACGCAGCGTTGATAGAAATCGATACCAGATGTTGACGGACCGCTAACTATAAAAAAACAAAATTTAAAATTTAATACTGTAGAAATCTTTAAGACAAAACAGTTCCCTAGGGAAAGGGCGGGGTCTAAGCGACTTCGCGATTATTGGTCAATACAAATGCATGGAAATTATGTGACCAATGAGAGGAACAAATACTGTGTGTAGTTTTTTTGCAGTGGCACTCGCTGGGGGAAAAAGGCTGGGAGTGGATAAGAGGTGACGACTTCGGGAACAGAGGATCATTCATTATTCAAGCTCCGAGCGCGATTCAGAGAGGAGAGTCCTCAAATCCGCGAATCTATAACGTATAAGAGTTTAGAGTTCAGAGAAAATATTGGGTCCAAAGTTGTTTGTAAAAGTAACGGTGTTAATTTATACTTTTCCACTTAATTAAATGGTTGTATAGATTCAGATCATATTATAGATAAGTTCTTTCGGGGAATAGGCTATTACAAGTGATTGTAGTGAGTGAAGCTGGTTGCTGAATATTCGGTAAAGTACACAATTAAATTAAATAAGGTATCGTAAACAAGGTTCATAATAAGGTCGAGTAAATCGTTTAAGACATCTAGTCATAGGACGCCTGGCTAAATGGATGCAGACGCTAGCCTAGATTTTGTGTATGAGTTGATGATGAAAAGTGAGAATAAAAATTGGTCACAAATAGATACTATTATATTGATAATGCAAATAGTTACCATTATCTTTCTGCTTATAATGTTGTATAAAAAAGAATTGGGTAAAAGGCGTATTCCGTGCAATGTTTGGACCTTGCTGTATTGTAAATACTCCCGCATCAAACATTGAGTTGGGAATGATTTAATTAATTTAACGACAAAATTACCTAAAGCTGTGAACCTTGGTGACATACCTAAAGTATATTCTTTGTCTAGAGTTATATAATCTGTGCCTTAAATCTTTCTTTTATTTTTAAATCATGAATTAAAACTGTGTGCATGTGTGTATAGTTATAAGATAAGGTGTATATTAGGCTTAAGCGGCTGTAAGAGTTTTTATCTTTGGAAATTCTCTTTTCTCTTACTTTAGGAAGCCTAGGTAACGAGAATTTTCCCACCAAATTGATACGATTGCTTCAACAATCGAATTTGGTGTAAATAAATTAAAATCAGTGTCTTCTCTTTAATAACACTCCATGTGGAGTAATATAAATAAATTTTCAGAAAATAAAAGTAAATAATATTAACAATCTCTCTTTTATTATTACAGATAAGTAACCTTACAGATTTATTATTGGAAGCTATTAAGATCTGAACAATTACTTACCTTTTGCCCTAATAATAATTACCATTTAATGACTTGTGCTAGAGGTTACGAATAATATTCCAATAATGAATTTCACCCCACATATCTAGGTTTGCAGTCACGATTCTTAACCTTAAAGAAACGAGCTAGGTAGATTCTATATAAGTTATCATATTTAAATTAGGTCTGCAGGATAAAATCTTAGTTAAAATCTAGAAGCAGTATTTTGCTATAAGCAAAATCCATACACTACTTTTTATACAATAGAGCGAGTATTGGCTAAAATGAATAGCTAAATCTAACGCAGTCTAGGAAATTACTGCTTTTACAAATTTGGCATAAGGGCTAAATAGGCCTGAGCTGTGTACATGAGGTATTAGCGGCAGCAGGGAACAACAGGTTTTTTTTTCTAGCATAATTATATAGCATTTGAAACGAGACGGCGATCTACAGCGGCGAGAGCGAGGGATAAAGCGGGTGAGCTACATGAAACAAAGGGTCAGGTATACGGCTATTGTATCGAGAAATGGGACGTAATCGTAGAGTATTTAGCACTTTGGTTGATTGGGAATTATACTTAATATTGATAATTTGATTGATAGTGATTGATAATATGATCAAAGTAATCGGCTACATGGCTGCGTGGTGACAAGTTGGCAGCAATGGTTCAGCACACCAAACACACACTCCTCTCGCAGATCGACCTCCGACTTGAATTGGCCAATTCATAAACCTTACTATATGAAATGATATAAAAATTAAGTCCATGGACCAAGGGGCGGGCTAAAATGCCCATAAAAGATAAATCCAGCCGTTTACGGATGTGGAAATAAATTCGCGTCGGAGCGCATAAAGGAGGTCGAATGCAGCCCCTATAACAATGATAAAAGGCCTCGTGCAGGCGTAGGGAAATGTCCCCGTGCTCGGTTACCATTGGTCAGCTAAGATGCCTTTTAAAAGGAAATACACGTAATCAGCAACCATTCAATCCGACCCTGATTTGCAAACTCGATTTATTACATGTTACTATGCCATAATTTAAATAACTCTAAGTTAAATTCCGCGGTAAGGTATCGATACAGAATACCAAAATTCAGGCGGATTGATTAGGTCTGCCTTACGCGTTCACCCAGCGTAGTGAAGCTAAGTATCAGTTTTACTGGTAATTCATGGCAAACAAATACGACTACCGGATACTGAAAGTGCCACTAACTCTACAGTGTTATTTTCCCTTTCCTTAGGTTTATAGGTTTCCTCACTTATACTAGCCACGATATTTTATTAGCTAAGACGATCACGCCGGTACCATCACATAATCTTGGAGAATCTTTCAAAAGAACTGAAGTCTACGATCTCTGTTTGCTTTTTAACTTAGATTCACATCGATAGCTTATAAAAAAACGCGTCAAGAGTTCATGACATCACAGTTCAATCATGATTTTTTGTAGTTTCAGGTATATGGAAATAGTTTTTTTTAATTTCTTTTATTGCCATGAATTAAATTAATCTTTTACTTTTTTCGCATGGTTTTAGGCCTTTATACATTTACAATAACAATATATTATTGGTATAATGATAGGTAATAAACATTTATAATAGGTATTAAGTTATACCTATTGATAAAGTTCGATTGATCGCTCTACGGTCTATTTGTTCTTCACACAGTGATTTTTGCGGTACACCACATTCAATAACATAATTAGTTAGATATGTGCGATTTTATACATTAATTAAGCAAATTGCGTTGGTTATTCCATGAAAATTGCATTATTTCACGTAAGCTCTATTTGTATGAAATCATTCAGCAATGAAAATGAATGAATGTTTAAACCACAGTGCAATGAGTAAATACAGTTCAGTTTAAATTGAACGGAAGCCTCAGTCTGTATATTGTAGGCTTTATAAATTTTGGGCTTTCTGCGACAGTAGCGAAATAAAATGAAATGAGAATATGAAACTAAAATCAAAATCAAAATCAAAATGCTTTTTCAAAATCAAAATGCTTTTTATTCAAATAAACTTTTACAAGTGCTTTTGAATCGTTAAGTGAATCTACCACTGGTTCGGAATGCCATTCCTACCGAGAAGAACCAGCAAGAAACTCGGCGGTTGCTCTTTTGAAAAAGAATTATTTACAATTTTATTAATGTATACATATATGTAACCGCTGTCCTTAGCATTGCTGGAGCGAGTCAAATCCACGCTCTTTTGTCGTTTAAGTAATCTTCAACGGTATAATAAGCTTTTTTCAGAAGCATACTTTTAATAGATTTCTTAAACATGTGTAAAGGCAAGTTTAAGATAGGTTGTGGAATTTTGTTATAAAATAGAATGCTCATTCCCACGAACGACCTTCGGACTTTCTTGAGGCGGAGCGAAGGAGTTACGAGCTTATTGCGGCCTCTAGTTTGCCTATCATGCAGATCGCATATTTTTTTGTAATTATGAATGTTCTGTTTTATGAAGATTAAATTACTGTAAATATATTGCGAGGCTACTGTGAGAATACCTATTTCCTTAAATTTCTCTCTAAGGGATTCGCGCGGTTTTAAATTATAAATTGCACGTATTGCCCTTTTATGTAATACAAAAATTTTTTGAATGTCTGCCGCTTTATCCCATTCCGTAAGACAATACTATGAAAGTAAGCAAAATATACAATTCTTGCCGTTTCAACGTCAGTAAACTGTCGAATCTTTCTGACAGCGTAAGCAGCAGACTTTAATGCACACCTAATAAACAGAATTTAAAGAAAACCAAAAAAAGCAAGAACATGTACCTACTGTAGGTACATTTTTAGGCGGCCTTATTCACTCTTCAGTGGTGCAATTTTTATCCATGTTAGACTTGGTGGGAATCACTCAAATTAACAACAAATAATCTATTTTTTAAAAATAATATTGTTGATTTTTATATTGCAACAAAATATGAACTAGATAATGCCCACGACTTCATTCGCGTGGATTTTGGTTTTTGATAATCGGGGTATTTTTTTAATTTTCCGAAATAAAAAGTAGCCTATGTGATAATAATATATATCCTTCCCTGGCATGAAACTACACCAAATCTCATCAAATTCAGTTGAATCGATGGTCTGATAAAGCATAGCAGACTAACAAACAGATACGACATACTTTCGCAATTTTTTGATATCAGTATAGATATAGATTGCTCATGACATTACCGAACTAGCCAAGGCTAAAGCCTCGCTACCAGACTACGCTACCAGGCTACACCAGAGTAAATGCTGCAAAAACAAATTCTCAAACTGACCTGCCACTTGTACGATCACAATGCTCATCAGTCACCACTACGCCAGGGGGAGATCATGAAAAGTAAAAAACACAGGACGTGCTTCTAAAGTCCAGTCTAGTCTAAAGAAAAAGGAAACAATGAAATTTACTACTTTTAAGTAAGATTGAGTATAGTTATTAGGTAAGTATTAAATTATTTTGTCCTTACAGTATAGTTTTAAGATATTAATCACAGAGTTAATAACAGTGTATCAACTTTCTACTAACTTCGTGCCAAAGGCGCCTAAAGTGCGAGGCCCTTGATTAGTGGCTTTTGATTTATGAACGTATGGAGTTTAGCTACAGCTGTATAGTTGGTTTGTAATGTTTACTTTACGATTGAGTATTGGGTCACAGCTGAAAACCAGCGCCTTGCTTTGTATGAATTTTTTTGTTGATAGGACATACCCTTTGACTCGTTACAGTTTCCCAATACGTCTTATCAGGCTACATTATTACATAATATAAATTACTAAAATTACACATATTTATTATTATTATTTTATTTATTTATTATTATGGGCATATGTCGCAGGACAAAACGCTGAGCTGTATACCCTTTCTGCTGCGGGTGCTGTCACAGACGAAAGTTTTACATTTGTACCTAGTTTTGGTTGGTATCTAGGTTGTTAGTTTATTGAATAAACTGTTTTTTCCCTTTCTATTATTACTTTTATATAATTTATTACTATAGATGAGTAATTTTTTTATTTTAATAATAACATTTACATCTAAATTAAAAACTAAAAACTAAACATTAAAAATATCATCTATGTCGCTGCATAGGTTTATTATTATTATTATTTCTATTATTTGTTTTATAAATCTTTAGATGATGCCCGCGACTTCGTCCGCGTGGATTAAGATTTTATGATTTCCGCGGGAACTCTTTAATTTTTCAGGATAAATAGCCTATGTCCTTCCCCGGTAAACAAAGTAACCCTATACCAAATTTCATTAAAATCGAGATAGGCTGTGAAAGCGTAGCAGACAGATAGACAGACACACTTTCGCATTTATACTATTAGTATGGATATGGATTCATCATTGATTTACAGATTTGTAGATAAAAAATCTATAAATTTACTAGCTGATGCCCGCAACTACGTCCGCGTGGATTGAGGTTTTTTGACTCCCGCGAGAACTCTTCAATTTTCCGGGATAAAAAGCCTGTTTTTTCAGACTATAATCTATCTCTGTGCCAAATTTTAATCAGATCCGTTCAGCCGTTCTGGCGTGATTGAGTTACAAACATCCATTCCCCGGCATGTAAACTATCTCTCTACCAAATTGAAAATTAAATTAAACGCAATTTTATTTATATAAATACATTCCGTGGAAGTTAAGGAACATACGAAAAAAAAATTTGCCGAATTGGTCCAGCAGTTCTTGAGTTTTGCGATTAGCAACATTCATTTTTATTTATATAGAAAAATAAATGAAAATGAACTAACCACAGTCCACAGCTGTACATTGAGTAGGTAAATACTGTTTAGTTAACATTGAATGGAAGCCTAATTAAATTGAAGATTTTAAAATGTACTTACAATATAACTAGCTGATGCCCGCAACTTCGTCCGCGCACATCAAGGTTTTTTGTTTCCCAGGAACTCTTTAATTTTCTGGATTAAAATGAAGCATATTTGTTATTCCAGACTATAATCTATATCTGTGTCAAATTTCATCCAGATCCGTTCAGCTGTTCTGGCGTGATTCATACTGTATCGCATTTATACTATATATAAGTATAGATAGTAGTATAAATAATAACTTGTTTAAATCCCTCCCTTTATCAGTTTTTGCACGGAATATTTTACTTTAGCAGAGTGTTTTTTGTGATAAACGTGAAAATTTTCTAATTCCATTAGAGTGAAAACACAGCACAGGATAAAATGTCTGCCAGGAAACCCGCATCGGATACACGTGAAGTTTTTAATGTCCCGCTAGTGTGTACATATCATGTGTACCTTATAAAAGTGAGTTAATTCACACAGACAGCCAGATTATTTCCCGTAGTGTTTTTTTGCGCTTAAAATTGAATAAGTAAATTTTGAAATTTGCTGAACTATCACGGATTATTTAAGGATAGATAACGAATTTAAAATAAGGTCATCTAAAAAAGGCTCCACTCAATAATGAAAGAAGGCAACGACGAAGTGGAAAGATCAGCCGAATTTATAGCATAGCCATTTATATCTTTCTTAGAACCAAAATAAAAGAAAATCTCTAGTCTCACCTAATGTGAAGCGGCGAATACTTCCGAAAATGTGGAAAATTTTCTCTGTGTTCACTTTGTTCACTAGGGTAAGTATGAGTTTTTATATCTCACCAACGATTAAAATTCAAACATCTCAAAACTAACGTCACAATAAAAATGATCAGTGAATGTTAAAGCACAGAATAGGTGATAGTATGTTAAGGTATAGTGATAACGTATAGTATAGTAGTCGTTAAGATTTCGGTTTCCTGCTCGATTTGTTAATATCTAACTGTAGATAGACTGCTAAAAGCCTAAAAGATCAAGGCCTCAACTTAGTTGTTAGTTCTAAACATAGTTCCCAGGCGAGGGTGCCAGCGAAAATATGTCGTATTGGAGACTCAAGTGCCAAGTGTTCACAGCGGTTTGCTGAACAAAATTTGAGAACGTATGGTGGAGTTGTTCGTCTCAGTGCCGACTGACCATTATTGGGTATGGACTATTTTGATCAAGTGCTACCCGTGCGAAGCCGGGGCGGACCGCTAGTATAGTATATGTGAAGTATTATTTATCAATGCGTATGAGTAATATATAAAAATTTAACATTGTAACGTTGGCGACTTTTGAAATCTTATACTAACCCTCACAGATACGGCAAGACGACTCACTAGTGAAATGAGATCCCAGCCGGGGCCTTAAATAAAATGTAAACGTCTCTGGGAAGGCCTGGACGGATAATTTTGGTGGTGTTCGCCTGTTTTTTCTAACTACGACCAAGTAGGGTTATGTGTTTAGAACTGTCTCGTTGGTCTAGTGGTTAGCAGGTTCGACTGCGGTCGATGAGGTCCCGGGTTGGAGTCCCGGGTCGAGCCATATTTAAGTATAGGATTTTTCTGACTAGAAACTCTCAGTACTAGCCCGGAGTTAGGGTGTTGGGGTGGTGTTTAACCCCCGTATCTCAGAGAGCACGTTAAGCCGTCAGTCACCAAGATAATAGTCGTCATTGGAGCAGTGTGTTGGGTCTAAGCTCTAATTCACTCTCTCGTATGAGAATGGAGGCCTGTGCCCAGCTGTGGGACGTTAATAGGCTATAGAGGTGGTGGTGGGCATTAGAACTAAGGAACGTCGACGTATCGTATCTCTATGGCTTAAAATGATAAAATAATAATAAATGTAGGAATGTTAAATAGGCAATTAACCTAATAACTTGTTGACCGATAGAAGCTAAGTCTCCAAGTCTTGTTTAGTGAATTTATCAGTTCGTCAAAATAGCATGTCCGAACGTCTGTCCGTAAGAAATACAACCGCATCTCAGCACCTATCTACTTCGTCTATGTTAAGCTTGTGCCAAAAGAAAAGGTTAATTTTAGGCCTACTCTTGTACACTCTACCATGAATAGAGGAAAATACATAGATTGTATTAAAAATATAATAATTTAGAACAGCTAAGTAAATAACGAGAAAAAAATATAAATGTATTTCAAGTTATCGATACGTTTCCAAGATGGCAACCTTCAGCCATAGAGAAGGCAGTAGGCGCGAAATGTATCAAATGTAATTTCTGACAGTCACTGTCAAAAAACGTGTTTTTCTTTTGAAAAATATGAATCCGCCATTGTTACCCACCCATGTTCAGTGTTGCTTAACTTGGAAAGATTAAATAATTTTTGCCACTGAAATTACGACGAATTCGTAGATTTGACCAATTAAAAAAAGATACGCGCCGAATTGAGAACCTCCTCCTTTTTTGGAAGTCGGTTAAAAACTGGTCGAGTATTTTATTTTCCTTCATTTCTCTACTTGTACAAGACCAGGCCTACGCCCCATACAAATCTGAACCGTCTCTTTTTATGTATTACTAGTAGACTATAGAAAGTGCCCGTGATTTTGTCCGTTTGGAGTTTGGACATACCTAAGTTTTTAAAAAATCCTGTAGGAGTTTTTATGATTTTCCAGGACAGGAAGACATCGCATTTATAATATTAGATTGATTTGACGTAACAAGAATATTTGAAGTTGAGCAGGGGGTAGACTACCATAACTTAAAATAGTATTGTTTTAATATTGTTAACGTTTGTGTCATTTTGAAATAATACTGCTTTAATCGATTTTAGTAATCACCAGAACACTATAAACACAAGGAAAGAGACGATCAATATAATAGCCACAGTCCCAATGGCCATTATCTTGGCAGAATAAAATGAATCCTGTAATCCTGCATTAAGTGAGGGGCAAAAGGAAAAATCTCGTCTATTCCTCGAACATTTGTTTTACGCAAATTCACTAGGCTTATCTCGACCGCGGGATTATAGACAATCACGATTTCAAATGTGTTTGGAAATCTTGTACTTTGGGTGTTGTTTTTTTTGGTTGGTTAGTTTACTGATTTCATTATCGGTTGCACATGGTTGTACGGTTATAATATACCTATTCAAATTTTTCAGGGGGCCTAGTAGGAGACTTTTTACCTATTTGATTTCGTTAAAGTTATTTATCTACGATTCGTATCGAATTGTCAAGCGCTTGATGACATTTGATAGAGGGCGTGCGTTCAAATCTATAAAAATCGTAGTTTTACTTAGACGCGATGGAATAAATAAAAAATCACTCACTAGGCTCATTGCACGAAGTTGTTTCGGCATTTAATAAACTGCCACATGCTAGGCCCTGTCCTACGCCAGTGACAAACGTGAGAACGCAAATTGATATTATGCGACACGACATTATCTAAGTATCTGATCCGAGCTGACCCTTCACGTGCCCTACGTTGTCCCGACAGAGTTTCTATGAAATTAATAAATACGACGGGGCTGATTCTGTAGTGCACGACTCTAAACTAAACTAAAATGACAGCATCCATACTATATTATAAATGCGAAAGTGTGTCTGTCTGCTACGTTTTCATGGCTCAGCTGTTCAACCGATTTTGATGAAATTTGGTCCATTTGTCCCGGAATCAAAAATCTTAATCCACGCGGACGAAGTCGCGGACATCATCTAGTTAAAAATATTGCTGGACCTTTCATAAAAACGCCTGCGGAAAGGGACAGAACTAATTATAAAGCTATCATTTTAGTTTAATTTAGAGATTGTGTTATACAGAATTGGCCACAGTATGAACGCAAACATCATCGCAAAAAATGGAATAATCCATACAAAATCCGCATTCATTAATTTATTATCTCAGGCATACACACTCGTAGGCGGCAATTGCAGAATTATTGCACAACAGTTACTGTTACTTCATTACGCCGCGGTTAAAACACGCATACATTGTCGATCGGATGAAAAGCGTAAATATTCGAAAAATGTATTTCATGATTACAATCAATTAATTTTGTAGGCTGATTAAACATAAAGCCTGGAGCACAATAATGCTGCAATAATATTATGATCTAGTTCATGTTTGTAATGGTTCACAAATTAATAAGGCTGGTTATACAGTCACATATGCAGCTTTCAACCTTACAATAAATTGTGAAATTATATAGAAACTAATGTTCCTTTAATCTGTGGTAGGTACACAATCTCTTAAAACTAGGTAGGATACATCTGGGGGATTACTAAATAAGCAAAAGGCTTATAACAGTATTATTTCAAAATGACAGTTTTATACCTTGACGCCCCTAAAATAAGGATTATTTATAATTCTAAATCAGGAATGTCCTCGTTAAGGTAGCTTATGGGTGCATATTAAAAACACAGAACTACAAAGTATCTAGTGTACATAATTTTTTTTTGGCTTAAGCTTATAAATTAAAAGATTTCTAAAGTAGAAGAAAAGTATTTCAGTATCATGTAGAAAAAACATCCAGACAAGGTTAAAAGTACATTGAAATTAACCCCGTAAATATGTATTGTTTGAATATATTTTCTTACTCACGTATTTTAAGATATTCTGACCCTTCTACAAAGTAATAAGATTTGCGGTAATGCTATAAGGGGCCATGGAATCTGACACCGGGGCGACTTAATCGAATTATTCAAATAAAGAAGATTTCCGCGACTCGCAAGCGCCTGGCAAGAGAAAATTATGGTTCATTCTGGTATTCTCAACAGATAATATTGTTATACTTAATTTTGTATTTTTTGTAAGAGTATTTTTACACGAAACAAGACGGTTTAATTGGATGGATGACCGTAAATAACTTTGCGGTACCGCCTAGATTTTTCTTACGAAAAAACAATTATCTGATTTCTTAGATAAGTAAACAAAACTTGTTTGCAGCACACCTAATGAGTTAGATAGGTAAACAGAACCTGTATGTAGCCACCTAATGAGGAAATTTTTAAGGCTTTTGTTCTTCACACAATTCAAATGTGAACATTTAGAGAACTCTCGTACAAAACCCGCAAACAGACAGGAAGTAGTGGTGCCCTAGTGGAATTTTCATCTAAATTTATATTTTCTGGTTGGAGATATGGTTGAAATGGTTAAATGGGCGCCATCTAGCGACCACGACACCTCACGCACCGCTGATGTGCCTACAGCCAAGTAGAGAAGTCCACGCTCTCTCCCTGATTCTAGCACTTTGTCACCGAGAACTACCTATCAGCCACTTGGCGCACCGTGCTTGGCTCAGTATAGGCGCTTCCTTCCTTGTTGACTGCTTCGAATTTTATACTTAAAGCCAATACTGATACAGTTCTTTATTCAGTGATATCAAAAAGTGCACGAAGATTTTTCCGTTTGGTCTGAACAAACATTTAGTGGCCGCCTAACGCTGCACCTCAATTCAGCCGTTAGTTGGCGCGATCGGTCTGCAATCACCTTTAAACTTTTCTCCTACTTAACATTCTTAGGGAGAAAACACACTACGGATAAAAAGCCTGCACGCACTTTTATTTGGAACTACCGCGACATGATAGAATAATATGTTTCTCACAACGCGCGGGCTTTTTACCCTGTCCTGTGTTTAGAGCGTGTTCGCGCTTACACTCAAGGCTTTTACCCAATTTACCTGCAGTAAGTGTAAGCCTTTCCATTTTTGTCTAAAATACCTCTTTATATAAATATATCCACGAATATAACTATAGATCACAAGCCGATAATAGCATAGCCCACGCCTAGCTGTCAATACACCAATCTGGACACGCCCTTACCTTGCGTGACGCTACCCACTTATTTTTGACTACTTAGCAGACGGTTCGGTCGTACCACGAGTTACAAGATTTTTCCCATCACGAAATTATTCACATGGGTTTACAAACTGGCCTTAAAACGTACGGTCAAAAATGGTCAATCCAACCTGAGGCCCAATTGTCTAAGCAAATCGTAATCATTTGACAGCTTAAAACGTATTACTCGAACTGTTTAAGGAATTCATACATGCTTTTTGATGTGCAGGCATCTATGAACTCCTTAAACAGGTCAAATTATCCGTTTAATAAACGATTTACGATCACGATTTCCTTACACAATCGGTTGAAAGCTCACGATCAATCTGGCATTGCGGATCGCCGATCGACCATGTGTACTTACAGTGTTACAGGCTCCACTGAGAACAGTGGTGGATCACAGTGAACTCCCAGTGATCCACTGGCCAGACGGTGGATTCTAATGAAGTTGAAGTGTTATAGGATCCACCCAGACCATTGGTGGATCCTACTGGACTCCAGAGTCCTATTCGATCCAAAGAGTGGATCCCAGTGGATTGAGGGGTACTTACCGGGTACCATAATCTCTCTTTACTCGTCACTCATATCCCAAGAAACCTACCATTATGTGAATATAATAGAAAAGGGTCAAGATAATGGGAGGTATATAATATGCTCATCCAGAGGTTTAAGCTGTACACTGATGAAGTCAGTTTTATTTTATATCCGTACAATGTAATATTCAAAACGCAAACAAAATTAGAAATTCTTTAGATCTTCTATAACAGTGAAATTCAATGCAGCACAGTACAATAAAATCCTGACCCCTAAACTAGAATAACCCGTATCTTAGTGATTAATAATATTGCTAAACATTTGATTAATAATATAATTTCTTTTGCATCTAGTGCACTAAAACAAATAAAAATCTATACTTACCTACTAATATTATAAATGCGAATGTTTGGATGAATGGATGGATGGATTTAAATAAAAAATTAACTAAAGGCTAAAGTATCTTTCTTTCAAGTACATTAGTACCTAAAGTAAAATCTTTACTTACTTCCGTAATGGTTTCGACTATTTCAAAGCTTTGATAGTGACTTGTGAGTTAAAACCGTTCGATTAGCTCTCAAATAGGAACTACTTGCTCTGTTCAGTAACAGATAATATCCTCACTGGATTTTAGAACTTTCTTTGAGAACTTTTGTCTAATTGAAAAGTCAAAAGTTCTTATAATAATCACATATTTCTCTAGCATAGATATTGTTCATTTTATCCATTCTAATAATGTTAAAAATGCCTTAAATAACAAAAGTGAGTCTGTTTGTGCGTCTGTTACCTTTTTAGGGCCCATACGCTCAACCAATTTTGATGAAATTTCGTACAAAGGTAGCTTGCATCCTTTGGCTTCCATAAGCTACTACGTGACGCGGAAATCAATCAAATACTTCCAGATTTAAAAAAATCATTAGAGTACCGGATGAAATTTTATGATTGCCTTAAAAAGCTTGAATTGGGGTAATCGGTGGTGGTGTAAATAAAGCAGTAGACTTCGGAGTTTTTTGTAATTACATTAGTAAGTATATTTTGCGAAAACCAAATTACGAAGCTTTTCTAGTACAAACTTAATAGGTTTGCAAACGTCTTATTGTTATAGTAAAACTATAGAACTATGCGAATCACTTGAACCCAACCAAGTTGCTTCCTAGAAAGCAAATGAGGCAAAACTGTTATCAGTACACCCATTTAATGGTACGCTTCCCAATCTAGGCAAGTTACTTGAGATTTGCCAAGCAATTTTGAACTTTACTCAACACTGTTTACGACCATTCAAACAACCGGCATCAGAGAGTTAGCTGATGTAATTTACTTAGTTGTTCGTCAGGAATCTTTGAATGGAAACGATGTCATTCGGGAAAACAATATTTGAGCAAACTTGAGATATTTGAACTACTTTGTTCAAGATGCTAGGAACTAGGCATTTTACGAGTCCTAATACTATTAATAAACAAATATTTATTTGTACTTTTTAAAAGTCCTTGGAAGACTTTCTTCCATCTGATACCAACGGCTGCTCTCTTATATTGCTCACATATTATAATGTGGGGTGGAAATGATATCCGAGATTTGACGACCTCAGTGGCGTAGTGTGTAGCGCTGTTGCCTTAACGTGCGGAGGTCCCGGGTTCGATCCCCGGCAGGGCCAATTTGGGAATTTATAATTTCTGAATTTTCCTTGGTCTGGCCTGGTGAGAGGCTTTGGCCGTGGCTAGCTACCACCCTACCGGCAAAGACGTACCGCCAAGCGATTTAGCGTTCCGGTACGATGCCGTGTAGAAACCGAATGGGGTATGGGTTTAATATAACTGCCATGCCCCTAACTGGTTAGCCCGCTACCATCTTGGACTGCATCATCACTTAGTACTTACCATTAGGTGAGATCGCAGTCAAGGGCTAACTTGTAGTGGATAAAAATAAAAAAAATATTGTGTTGTTACGGGCAACACTAACTACAGGAGAGCGAGAAGCTTACCACCATCAAGATGGTCAGACTGAGGCTCAAGTTGAGGAATTCCAATTCGAGCAAGTATGTCACAATCGCTTATAATATGGCCACGGAATAAAATTGCGAATAACAGTCGATTGTGATTGTTAAGCAACGCTGATCGAAGTCGGTGACTGGATGGGTGACCGAATTTGGTGTTTCAAATTTGGCCCCGTCGTTTCCTCCGTGCGGACAGCACGTTAAGCCGTCGGCCCGGTTATTATCACTTATATCTGATAAACCTAAGTGTTTAAATATTCTTAGACGATTCGTATGCGGAAGGACGTGGGCACCCACCACATTATTATCCCAAGAAAACTCCTACCATTATGTGATTCATGGAAAAGTGTCACGACCCTCAGCAATGAGGAAAACGACGCATACTCAAATTGGATTGAAGTATAATATTACAAATGAAGCCAATAACTGCTATGATCACGAAGAACCCTGACCTGGTCTGGCCAATTTGCAATCACGTTCAGTACTCCGCTCTACCAGAAAGTAACCTCTTCAGGTTAATTAATATTTTCAACAAGTTATTATTGCCACTGCATTTTAATACCAATGGCTGTCGAAATAAGGATTCGAAATTAGAACGGAACTCGAAGTTTTATTATTTACTTTGAAGCTTTGATATCCGAAGCACGTTCCTTGGAGTTCGATCTCAGTAGTCGGTAAGCCTTTGTATTGTTTCCTCGTTTTCCTTTAATTAGCTAGACTAGCTGCAACTGTAAAAAAAATTAGCTGTTGAAGCCCTAGGTTTCTAGAATTAATCAGTGCAGCTATTTATTAATTTATTTTTTATTTATTTACTTCTATTCAGAACGGCAATGCCACTTACACTAACTAGATGATTATAAACAATTAAGAAGGTAATACAAATAAAAATTAAAAAGAGAAGAAGAAGAACATCAGCAATAATGCTATTTTAAACAAGGTTATTCTATGCTCTCAGAGTACCATAACAATTAAAAAAAAAACTATATAATAGCTACATAATAGAAAAATTATCTTGGGAATATTTATTTACTCACACACCACTATTAATTTGATCCATGGGTTTAAATCCCATAGGTATAATATTAGGTGTTATCTGGTGATCTCTTTATCACTTTTTTTTAATATATAAGCTAGCGCTTGGCTGCAATCAGACCTGCTTGCAAGTGGTGGTGCAGGCTAAGGTGGAACGTGCTTGCCTAGAAAATGCCTACTCAATCTTGATTTGAAGGTACTTACCTATGTTAAAGGAGGAGGGGTACACGGAAGACGTTATACAAATTAATAAAATAAACACCTTGGCGCAACAGTATCCAAAGAAAATCACTTGTAAGACCACGGCACCGCTGCGCCAGGTAGATTATCAAAAGTCACATTACATAAGATCTTTGAAGACAAAATTACAAGTTAACATACATTTTTAAAGCAACAAAATGATGTACCTAGTACATACGAGAAATCGGAAGATAGTTTGGCAAAGCGTAGAGAAAACTTTATAACGATGCAACGTCATAAATAGGAGTAAGCTTCCTCATCTCTGCAGCTTTCATATAGTAAGTTTAGGTAACGACGTCAAACTGCTCGAGCTAAAAAACTAGTCACACTGTTAAAACTTTTTACTTATGATAATGTTATGTCGCTTCTAAATTTTTATGTGTAAACTTTCCTGGATTCCGGAGTTGAGTAATGTGAAAAGAATAATTTATTTATGTGTACGTGTATGTGGAAGTACTTTTAATATTTAAATTCGTTAGCTGTATATAAACAGGGGCTTTACTGCCACCGCTTAAAGCCGTATTGTTTTAATATTGTTTAGGTTTGTGTTTTAGAATTATAATGTAGTGGAGTAGTATGTAGTATATTTTAATATTATTTAAATAGTTATTTATATGGTAGATATCTATATGTGTAATATTTTTATGTAGTGTATATGTAGTCTATCTTATTATAAATTGCAGGACCTAAACTGCTTGCCACACAACCCGTGATTTCGAAACTCCTATCACCAAAGGTTGTCTGGGAGAGATCGCTTTAGCGATAAGACCGCCTTTGCACGCTGCTATTAGATTAAGCTTCTTTAATATGTACTTTCTGTATGTATCTTTCTTTTGTATTTAGTTGTGTGCAATAAAGAATTAAATAATAATAATAATAATCCTTATTTTAAAGATGGCAAGGCACGTGACATAAAACTGTCGTTAATAAAACTGCTTTAAGCAAAGTTAGTAAGGGCAGTTATATTAAACCCCCTAATCGGTTTCTACACGGTATCGTACTGGACCACTAAATCACTTGGCGGTACTTTCAAATTTAAGAAAATTCAGAAATTTACGAATTGACTCTGCTGGGGATCGAACCTGAGATTTGAAACTTATAAGACACAGTGCTCACCTCTGCACCAGAGAGTTTATCAAAACTCTTTTCACTCGCATTATGCTCTTTCTTGGTCTTCATCTACTCATTTTTCCTTATTGCACGCATATCGTGGGTAGATAAAGGTCTAGTCCCTCTTGAGAAGCATGGAGCGGCGCGGCACGTAGCGGCCAATATTAGTGTATAAGTTTGTACGGGGTCGCGTCGCACAGGGCATCTTCGTGTCGTGGGTCCACGCCTAGCTCCATACTACCTCATACAAAGAATACTTGCCCCTACGTGCCGCGCCGCGCCGCGCTGCTCCTATGTAGGGTGACTCGTTTACGGGAGAGCGTTATAGATTTATATTTACCTACCTAACTTTACATAGTGGTTCTTCTGGACGTTAGTGCGTAGGTATTCTGAGACGGCAGTTCTTTATCCAGCCGTGCACAATGAAAATAATATTTTTTTCAAGCGCCAACATAAACCTACACCCCAAAATTAGGTTACGTTTTTATTTTCAAATGCCTTACTTAAGTATTCTAACAAGTTCTCTCTCCTAAAGTTTTTTGACGGTATTTTTATTTAGATGTATGTAGATCTTTTTAAGAAATGAGAAAATATTTTTCTTAATTGTATATTCTGCAATATAAAAATTGAATTTTAAAAAATCCTTGTAAAAATACCCATGTCTGCCAGAGTGCGGGCTGTGCGTTGATAGATCAGTCAGTCGCATTTTCCTTTTATATTTTCGGGAAAAGTGAATACCTATAAGTGAATGATCATATTCTGACAATAGCAGGCCGCTATTACGACAAAAATAGTATCCGAAAAACATCCTCATACTAAAGTTCCATGAGACTGTTAAATTCTATTGGGAGGAACGAACATAAAAATAGACCTAAGTGAAAAAATTCCTTAATGCCCCGAACGAAATTCCGTTTCATTTCGTATTTCAATACGAAAGCAGGATATTTGCAGTCGCCGCGTATGAGACTAACTTGATTAAGCACGGTTCCGGGGAGGCTCGGTTACGATATTAGCATAATGCCGACTGATGTCGACTTCGGCTTAGGACACAATGAAAGAGTCCTTGTCGAGTCGAGAATTGACGACATTTTCATGGGTACCATGATGATTAATCTTTTACTCTCAAATAGCCGATACCTCTGACTTCGTTCCTATTCTTTATAATGCTTTGTGTGGCAATAAAGCATTTATCTATATATCTATCTATTACCGAATTGACCCTGCCGGGAATCGAACCCCGGACCTCCCACGTTAAGACTGAAAATTATGCTAACTGCACAGACGAGTGTCATATTTAGTTGTGAAACTTGTTAAGTGTATTATATTTTTGTATATTTGCAAAGTAAAAGTCTCTATTTTGGTCCAGACGTAATTTGTATATTCTAAAGCAGTTTTCTTATTTTTGCCGCACGAAGATGCAGATGAAACAATTCAAATCAGAATAATATAGTCGTTACTTAGATAATTTAAAGAGTTGCAAACGCAAAACTCTTATTGCATAACAGATCAAAATTGTTACATAATAAGATTTTATGTATCCACATTCCACACAACTTAATTACTAATTTACTTAATTACTTAACTAACTTATTAGGTTAATATACTAGCTCGTGCCAGCGAATTATGAATATGCCGGCATTTATGAAAATGCCCTGATCTTTGATTTCACAATCTATGACACTATTCAGGTTATCATACTAATATCATAAATGCGAAAGTGTGTTTGTTTGTCCTTCAATCACGCCTCAACAAAGCAACGGATCAACATGATTTTTTGCATGGGTATAGTTGAGGATCTGGAGAGTGACATAGGCTACTTTGTATCTCGAAAAATTGAGGAGTTTCCGTGGGAATTTAAAAAAACTTGTTCCATGCGAACGAAGTCGCGGTCATCAGCTAGTTTACTATAATGCATAAACCCGATGCTCCGTTCCAGCGTAATTGAAGGACAAACCAACAAAGAAATTAATTTTGGTAGGATTTTTTTGACTTCAACTAATTAACATCTTCAAACCGTAGTCCCCACAAACACAATACCCACCTCTTTTAATTTCATTGAACGCGTTTACCATTCAATAAACACCGCTTCCGCTGAAACTTTTTTCTCGAACAACGAAATAAATTTCACCAGTTGACTCTTGGACAATGGCCCCCTGAATAGCTATAATTGGTTCGGAATAGAGCTCAAAATCGCTTGACATTAACTCTAATACGGTCGCTTGAATTCGGAAGCGTAAAATCAAATGAGCCATACTGATAATGGGTCTGGCTCATTAAATTCCTGAACGCGACTTGGCGCAGTCAAACGGTTTGTCTCGTTACCGTAGCTGGATTTGTCTTATCTAATTAATCGGGTTAGGGTGCTTTGATTTATACATCGGTTGTTGGTTTAGTTCACGTAAATATTTACCTACCGTATTTTTTCTTAAAAAGAGTTTGAAAAATTAACACTACGCCATGATGTAGCGGGCTAAGGCATAGTTGGTTTTTACACGGCATCGTACCGGAACGCCAAATCGCTTGGCAGCTCGTCTGTACCGGTAAAGCCACGGCCGAAGCCGCCTACTAGACCAGACCAGGCATGAAACACCGAAGGAACATTATTATTATTATAATTTGAAAAAAAATGTGTCTTTTACCCACATAAACGTTTTTCATTTTATTTTACAAGTGCTTTTGATCGACAAATGAATCTACCACTAGTTCGGTATCTGTGGTGCTACGGTTACTTTTCGTAGCACCCTGAGCGTAGCGTGCCGAACATTATGTTATATCTCACTATGCATCACATATTATCTTCCATGGAATTGGCTTTTATGACTCGGCTGACATTGAAAAATCCGGCTATTGTTGTCGTTGTCAACCTCTACTTAGCTTTTCTTAGGATATTCCTTATGCCACGTTCTGAATTCAACCTAAATCTCCAAAGTTGATTTTTTTGTTTATTAATAGCCTAATTTATCTTAAAACACAAAAATTTGTTTCTAACGTGTAATTTCTGCGTAGTTTTTTTGTGTAGTTTGAAAAACAATGTTACCTTTAGCCATTTGGATGCTAAGATATTTTAGAAAAAAAACTGAAAATAAATTCTATCAATCACTAATTGGCTATTATCAAGAACTAATAAATTGTCTACAAATACTTACTTATATATAAAGTGAAGATGAGGCATAAGTTCGACTATGTATGAGGTTTGCAAAATAACGTTTTTACTTGCAAAAGATTACGAACCCTTATATTAAAATCCATACAATATAAAAATAATGTAAGGATAATTAGGATGGAATCAAAATAAGCCAGTCGTGTAACAGAATAAAAGCAACCAAAATCATCCGCAAATTCATGATTTCATTTTGTGGCCGATACGGCCTACAAATCACGTATTATTGCTAATTTGCAATCACGCCCCACGGAACTCCTACAGGCCACGTTCCTTTAACCTCTTCAGACAATTAATATTTGAGACGCTCCGTCCATACCTAACGAGATTTTCATTTAATAATGGCCCTTATGATAACATCAATAAGAACTACTGGGATACGTGAGAGCAATCGCACTGACCCATGCCTTTATTATTTACCATCGGGCTTTGAGACCCCGGGCACGTTCCATCGGCCTCGACCGTCATAGCCTTAAGTATTTATATTGTTTTCACTTTTTTTTCTCTTTAATTAACTGGACTCACGACAACAAATATTAATTATATGTTTCATTTACTGAAATGAAATAGAAATAAGCACTTTGATTTTTAATACGTTACTGGGAATTTAATGAGTTAAAATTGTATGTAATACTTACCTTAATCTTGGACGAATAATTGCCAGGTCAAGAATTTTCCATGAAAATATCATCTTACCAACGATGTAAGATGTAATCTGAATAAGATGATACCATAGTTTTATACTGCGAAGTTTTTAAGCGTTCTTATTAATTTAGACTTGTCTAAAAACAAAACAAACTTGAAGCCACTTCAGTTGTTTATGAATATGGTATCTTATCCTGAACGTAGCTAGTTCTTATCTTTAACGCATCAGAGATGAAAAATTAAACATAAAATTATAAATTCGGTTTGATCTAAATACAATTAAAATAATACTATCAATTTCTGAAAATACATAATTATTATTCATTTCTGAAAATATGTAGACGTTGTCATTGTTATATGAGTATAGGGGTTCAAAGACGACGTAGGTTAATATCATCAAATGTTTACTGCTTCCTGTATTTTTCAGTAGCGACCTCAAATAACAATTGTGATGCGCAACTATAACCATAACATTTCGACGTTTTATGCGTGCGTCGGGTGTCATAAAATTTACGAATTGAATGGAAGTTACAGTCTGATAACATCCTTGTTTTGATCAAAAATGTATGAATCCTCGCATACAAAAAGAAGCTGACTATCCAAAATAAGAAATATGTAATGTCCTGTTTGAACTATAGCGAAAAAACTAAACACAATCACAATACAACCCCACGGGAGCATAGCCGCAGGCTGTCGTTAGAAATCAATAAAATTACAACCAAGATTACATAGTCGAACCACTACGTCAAGACTGAGGCTTTACACGCGAGACCCTAATTCTAATCGATAGACCGTAATCATGAGTAATAAAATCGACCAAGCATAAGTTGGAATAGGCTATTGAGGGTTTAGACGTCTTAACTTCCTACTGCTCGCTTCGCTGAATCATTACTTGAGGAACTGCTTGGTAAAGATTTGAATAAAAAGGTTGTACTAAGGAGTTCCATCTTAAAACTATTGCTCTCATCATTCGGACACTACTACGGTGACGATATTCGATTTTGAGTGTCTCACTTCATCGTATCATAATGTCGTGATCGTGTAGATTGGGAACATTTATTTATTATTTATAGAATGGCAATTCTGATTGTCATCAGATCAGATAAATTTCAAGACACAGTATTTAATAATTATTATTTATTAGTGTAGCAATATTAAATAGCTGGTCACACCAAATACCGAACGAAAAGTGGGTTGCCGCTAGTGGTGGGGCTGATAGCTACGGCCTCTTAAAAAATTAAGGAACTATGAGTCAGATCATCGAGGCGCGGACTGGAAGTAACACCTCTACAAAGTTATTATTTCAAAAATAGCCACGAATTAATTTTTATAATTGCGCAAGTATGTCAGTCTGTTTGGAAAGTAGCCCTTTAAGTGGCAAGTTATTGAATCTGTTCAAATCCCATAACTTATCCAATATGTTTTTGGAGCCTACCAGAATAACTGCAACTAGTGCCACATGTATAGACAATATTTTTACAAATTTTACACCTGTTAATAAAATCATTATTAGTAAATTAGATTCAGATCATTTTGGACAGTTAATTCAGTTTGAAAATTTAAAGAAAAAGGTTTCAAAGCGTAAAATAAATTTTGTACCAGTAACGTCAGACCGCATCGAAAAAATACGAACAAACCTTGCAAAAAATGTATAACTTATTTTTTTATACATTTAGTGAAATTTTCAATTCAATATTCACAAGTAAAACGGTCTTAACTACTGATGCAATAGTTTTTAGTGAATGGGCAACAAATGAATTACATAGAAACAGGCAAAGATTATACGAATTGTATGCTGAGCGACAATATGATACTAGTGATGAGTTCAAGCAGTATGTTCAACTGTTTTCCAAGAATTTTAAGAGAGATTGCATTGTGGCTAAGTCAAACTCATACAGACTAAGATAAAGAATAGCTCCAATGTAATTAAAACCACTTGGAAAATAGTGAACGAAGAAACAGGAAGAGCAACACCGAAAAAGAGTGATTTTAAACTTAATGTTGGGAATAAATCTGTAACGTCCGACCATGAGGTCGCTTCAGTTTTTGAGGCCTTTTTTACGGATATTCCTGTTTCTACCACAAAATTATTGAACTTTTCACCAGATGCCGCTCTTTCCTTATTGGAGGAAAACGTGCTTGAATGTAATACCGTTTTCAAGTTCAGTCACGTTACTCGTAGCTGCTCTGACGTTATAAAAGCTTTTAAATTAATTAACAATAAGAAAACAAAATTAATGATCTGTGGGGCATTTCCGTTGACGTTGTTAAATCATTGATTGATGTTGTGGCACCCGAATTAGCTTTAATATTCAATACTTGTATCGACTGTGGTGAGTTTCCTGACCAAATGAAATATAGTAAAATAATTCCACTATTTAAATCAGGTAGTACCAGTGAACCCACTAACTTTAGACCGATATCTGTACTACCCACTTACAGTAAAAAAAATTAAAAATTAATTTTAATTCAATTAGTTAAACATTTTGGTAATAACGACTTATTGCATACCAAACAGTTTGGTTTTACTCGGGGTCGCTCAACAATCGATGCCGGTGTTGAGTTAGTTCAAAATATATTTGAAGCCTGGGAGGAGTCACGCGATGCACTTGGCATCTTCTGTGATTTATCCAAGTCTTTTGATTGTGTTGAACATGAAAAATTGGTCAGAAAACTGCACCATTATGGAATTAGGGATGTAGCACTGAAGTTAATGAGATCATATTGAAAAAATAGAATACAAAAGGTTGACGTCAATGGAAAGCGGTCTTCCGGGTCAGTTGTAAAAATAGGGGTTCCACAGAGTTCCATTTTAGGGCCTTTTCTGTTCCTCATTTACATAAACGATCTTCCTTATCTCGCTAAGGATAATCATGGGATAGTATTGTTTGCTAATGATACATCGTTATTATTTAAAATTAATCGATACGAAACAGCTCTTCATGAAGTGAACAAGTCTCTCTCTAAACTCGTGCAGTGGTTTGAAGCTAATAACTTGCTCCTTAATAAAAAAAAACAAAGTGCATTAAATTTACATTACCAAATGTTAAACAGGTTAAAACCACAGTACAATTGGAGAATGAGGAATTAGATTTGGTGGAAACCGCTGTTTTTCTCGGAATAACGTTAGATGATAAACTCCAATGGGGCCATCACATAAATGACTAATAGTCGAACAGACTTAGTTCTGCTGCATATGCGGTTAAAAAGATTCGCCAGTTGACAGATGTAGAAACGGCGATATTAGTTTATTTTGGTTACTTTCACAGCATTATAACATATGGTATATCATATGTGCTGCAGAAGAGGGCTGTTGGAGCCATATATAATATGGGACCAAGAGAGTCACTAAGAAATAAATTTAAAGAAATCAAAATTATGACAGTGCACAACTAATACATATTTGAAAATTTTGTATACGTGCATAAACACATTGATGATTCAAGAAAAAAAGTGAATGTCATAATGTCAATACTAGAAATAAAAATAAGCTTGTAATGCCTGCTTCTAGGCTGAGTAAAATTAACAATTCATTTGTCGGAAACAGTGTCCCCTTCTACAATAAGCTCCCAGAAGACATGTTGAAGATGTCTCTGAATAAGTTCAAAGTTAATGTAAAACGTAAACTCATTGAAAAATCTTATTACCATGTAAAGGATTACCTAAACGACAAGGAAGCTTGGCAATAATTTGCTGTAATGGCTCTGATAGTTCCTTAATTAAGATGATTTGTGAGATGGTGATAATAAAAAAAACCCCGGCTGAGTTTGTTGTGGGCTCTTCTCAGACCCGGGCGCGTTTGGAACCCTCGTAACTAGAGTTTTAAGATACCGTAACCGATTATCACCATCACGTTTTATAAGTAAGTAATTTTTAATGTCAATAAGTGTACCTACAGTGTACCTATATTGAATAAATGATTTGATTGATTGATTGATTGATTGTTTATAACCTCTTCAAGGTCCAGCAGTCTAACGGATATTGATGAAATTTAGTACCGGGATAGCTTACACCCCGAGAAGGATACGTTTTTTTTAAGTTAAAACATTAGAAATAATGAGAAATCTACTGTACACCACTGGCATTACACCCGCGCCTTGTCGCGTCGCTCGGAGTTTACCTTCAAAGCAAAAAAACAAGCTCATAAGTATCTTTAGGTAGGTTTAATAAGGTTTCAGTAAAAATTTTAGTAAGGAATCCTAAGGAGCATGTAAACACTCAACCTTCAACAAGGTCGCGGTACAGTACACAAGGTATTTGTGCGTAAAGGTTTCCATAAAGTTTCATGTTTTACAACAGTTATTATTTTGGCTTACTTATTGATTTCGTTGCGAAGCCCTTTTGGCGTTTAAGTAATTTATTTTCCTTTTTAAGAGAAATCTTTCGGTTTACAATGGAATCAAAGGCTATGTTCAAAGCTACCACTATTCGGTAGAGTAGCCTAGTTGATAGTACTTAAGCCACGTACATCCAAATCGGTAACTTGGTATGTTAATAGTATCATCAAAGTCGATTGAGACAGCATTGTTAAATAGGCAAAATTAGTGTACGTATCACTAGCGGATGACACTAGACAATGTGCTATTCCAGACTATAATCTATCTCTGTGCCAAATTTCAGCCAGATCCGTTCAGCCGTGTGCGCGTGATTGAGTAACAAACATCCATACATCCATCCAAACTTTCGCGTTTATAATATTAGTAAGATAAGAAGTGAGATTAGACCTAAGTCGTACTTTTATAAACTGTGGCATCAATTAAACATTTATATATTATTTTGGTACATATAGATTATTTTTGTTTTGTCATACGTATAACCTACCTACTTGGTGACATTTCGATAATAGATGGTAGCTTCAGAGCTGCTGTTTGGTCTAAATCCCATTTGGACAAGGCTAAATCCATACTAATATTATAAATGGGGCTCTTCAAAGGGCGGATAAACAAATATCTCAAAAGCCAGCAACGCATTGGCGGTTCCTCTGGTGCTGCAAATGTTCATGGGCGGCGGTAATCACTTATCATCAGGTCGTTTGCTCGCTATAAATATATTTAAAAAGTAAAGTATATGTCCATCTGTCTGCCTGTCCGCCGACAGATGGACAAACACGTCTGTCTGTCTGCTACGCTTTACAGACGTAAGTTGTATCCCGGTACTTACTATTCATCTCGGCTAATGTAGAAGTTCCCACACGAATTAAAAAAAATAATTCACGCTTACGAATTTGGTGGCACTATCTAATTTTCTATAAATTACCTTTTCATGTCAAGTCCAGAATAACAGAATAAACATGCATCAGAAATGACAGCATCAATAAAATAAACAAAATAAGTTCAGCAGTGTCGTGCAAAATGGCATATGTGATAAAAGATCGGAGTTACCTGCTCTTGAGATGCATTCAAAGAAATTTTACATCAAACAGTTTCTAAGTGATAGCTAACAGCAAGAGTAACTGCGTTTTAACTCAGTATTTAACACACCAATTTGCAACTTCCAGGACCGCAATTCGCAGTTGCACTGAGCGACGAAAGCAAAACATCTGAGAAGCGACTATTTTATTAATTAAGTCTAGTCTGCACGAATGAACGACAAAAACTATTTAAAGACTATGTTCGCTACGAAAAGTACTGGAACAATTTGTGAACTACTTTAATAAGAGATTTTTTTCTGTAATTGAACTTTCGGGTTTTATTATTTAGATACTGACACTCGGCATCTATCAATCTAGATCTGTGATCTACGATCAAAATCACATCAATGAATGCGAGTGAAAACACACAGTACGGAAAAAATATTTTGTAAGTTGGCCAAATAGAACGCTCTCTCTCTCTGCGTTGTATTCCTCATTGCTGAGGGTCGTGACCCCTTTCAATTAATCATAATAATAATAGCAGGGGTTTTCTTGGGATAATAATGCGGTGGGTCCCCAGGTCCTACCTTTAACGTCCTTGTCCTCGTTTTAACTACCTTCCTGGCGCAGTTGTTAGCACTGTTGTCTTACAAACGAGTGGTTCCAGTTGCAATCTCCGGCAGGGTCAATTTGATTTTTTTTTTAATTTTCTCTGGTCTGGTCTGGTGGAAGTCTTCGGCCGTGGCTAGTTACCACTCTATCGGAAAAGATGTGCCACTAGGCAATCCAGCATTCCGGCTTATTGCCGTGTAGAAACCGTTTAGAGGTATGGGTTTAATAACTGCCATACTCCTACCGGTCAGCCCACTATCATCTTAAACTGCATCATCACTTACCAGGTGAGATCGCAGTCAAAGGCTTAATTAAATAAAAAATAAATCCACGCGTACAGAGCGCGCCACAGAGCAAGTAGTTCCATGTTAATAAACTACGAAAGTTAAGTACTTAAATTTATATAACAAAGGTTTATGCACAATGCTGTTCTGAAATTCATCTCAGTTTTATATTGTTTTATTTATAGGAGTTGAAACACAATGTTGGATATTATTTAATATTCTGCCAGAATCCAGAACGGGCTGTGGCCGCCCACGTATTTTCGTTTGAGCCGCGTAGCTTTGCTCTAAGTCTGTTTACTGCAGGACCTTTCCTTGGACATTAAATATTTATAAGCTATGAAGCTGTTAAATTATAAATGAGTTACCTAGGTTTTTCTGTAATTACTTATTTACTAGCCGATGCCCGCGACTTCGTCGCCTATGTGTTATTCCAGACTACAATCTATCTCTGTGCCAAATTTCATCCAGATCCGTTCATCCGTTCTGGCATGATCGACTAACAAACATTCATCCATCCATCCAAACTTTCGCATTTATAATATTAAGTATAATAGATGTATTTTACAGCCACTAAATTGCAGTTGAAAAATCATTCTCATTTTTTACCATGCAAAAAATTCCTTAATCCTTTCCCTGCTGGATACATATTTGCAGCCCACTCGGCTCAGTGGGCAATGTGAAACTCTTGGTTCGATTCCGACTGGGGCCAATTGTTTTTTTTTAACTGACTTCCAAAAAGGAGGAGGTTCCCGATTTTGCGCGTATTTTTTTTTAATGTATGTCGGTGCATATCTCCGTGATTCCTGAACCGATTTGAATTTTTTTTCTATCAGTCGTTAGAGGAAGCTCTCGAGGTGGTCCCATAAATCCCAAAAATTCTGACTTCATTTCCTCAACCTCGACAGTAAAAATTTAAAACTAAAAATTCTTCCCATAAAACCGCCTTCTAACGCCACTGTAAAGTACAAAATAATATTGATTTCTACCCACTATGTTGAAGTCGGGCGAGTCTGATGCGTCAACTTTGCTTATCCTTGTTATACTCGCCCGAATTCAACATAGTGGGTAGAAATCAATATTATTTTGTACTTTACAGTGGCGTTGGAAGGCGGTTTTTTGGAAAGAATTTTTATATCCACTACAAGTTTGTCCTTGACTGCGATCTCATGTGATGGTAAGTGATGACGCAGTCTAAAATGGTAGCAGCTAACATGCGAACCGGAACGCTATATCTAAATATTGTTTGTTAAACGTTGATATTATAATATGTGTATAAATTATAAACATTGTTTGTTAAGTAATTTAATTAATAATCTAGAGTGTAGTCTTCGGCTTACGTATAATATTAGCGCGTGTATAAAGTTAAACAATTATGACTCCGCCAGCAAAATATCAGCTTTAGAAGCAAATTGCCCCTATTTATAAACTTTAACTCGCTGAACTATATTTTGGTTACTAACAAAATGTTGGAACTGGAATTGTTCCACGCCCTACCTGCTGCTGCCGTGGTTTTGCTGGCTTGGTTTTGTTCTGCTCTAAAATTGAGACAAGCTAAGCATTTCTATTCATGTGGATCATACTCTAATAGAACGAATATAGTTAACTAGATGATTCCCGCGACTTCGTCCGCGTGGACCAAGTTTTTTCGATTCCCGCGGGAACTCTTGAATTTTCCGGGATTAAAAGTAGCCTATGTCCTTCCCCGGGATACAACCTATCCCTGTACCAAATTCCATCAAAATCGGTTGAACAGATGGACCGTGAAAGCGTAGCAGATAGACAGACAGACAGACAGACAGACAGGCAGGCACACTTTCGCATTTATAATATTAGTATGGATATTAAGTACAGATGAAGCTATAAATGTATTACATGCATTCATATTTTATTTTCCCTTGGCGTGCTTGCCGTCCTTCGTCATGGGAAATCCGCCAATATTCTTCCCATATTTAAAAAAGGAGCCAAGAACGACGTTCGAAATTACCGACCAATATCCCTGTTAAATACATTCTCCAAAATCTTTGAAAGTATAATATGTCCAATTCTCTCAAACTATTCGAAAAATATTATATCGGTCGACCAACATGGATTCTGTCGGAACAGGTCTACTGTCTCTAATCTGGTCAATTATATTTCATACATATCTAAATGTGTTGACAACAGACATCAAGTGGACTCAATATACACTGACTTTAGCAGTGCCTTCGACAAAGTTGACCATAGCCTCTTAATATTAAAACTATGTGGGTACGGAGTCCATAATCCCTTACTCTCGTGGTTCAGATCATACCTTGCAAATAGAGTTCAAAGAGTAGCATTAAAGGGTTATACCTCAGATCCTTTTATAGCCACGTCGGGTGTGCCGCAAGGATCTCACCTCGGACCTATCCTTTTTTCCCTGTTTATAAACGATATAACTTGTAACATTCGCTACAGCAAATGCTCCATATTTGCTGATGATCTTAAGCTTTATCGGGAAATCAGAACAATTGATGATAGTCGTCTATTACAAGAAGATCTCAACTCTATTCAAGAGTGGTGTACCAAGAATAGAATGATCCTAAATGTCACTAAATGCGCACATATAAAATTCACCCGCAAAAAGAACAAAATAAACACTGAGTATTTTATACACAGTCAGCTTCTCCAGGAGGTGTCGGTCATTCGGGATCTCGGGGTTATGATTGATGATAAACTAACATTCAAGGAACATCAGAACCAAATAGTCTCTAGAGCTTGGAAGTTGTTGGGTTTCATCAAGCGTAACACTACTGATTTTAGGAGAACTGACTGTATCATAACATTGTTTAACGCGCTGACCCGAAGTATCCTTGAATATGCAGTCTCGGCATGGAACCCGCACTATAAATCACATATCACACGAATAGAGCGAGTCCAACGCTCCTTCACGAGGTACCTCGCTTTTAAGGACCAATCCTGCCCTTATAGAGCTGACTACGAAACGCGTCTAAAACATTTTAAAATTCAACCCCTTGAAAAACGAAGGCTTGTGGCTGATCTAACAGCATTGTATAAAATTATCCACTGCACATTAGACTCTCCCGACTTGTTGAACCAGATTAACATTCATGTTCCTCGGCGTCCTCCCAGATTTCCCCTAAAAAGCACCTTTATACCAACATTTTCCAAAAGTAATCTGGGCAAATACTCCCCAATTAGTCGATTTATTAATTATTATAACAATTTGACCGACCTTGACATTGACATTTTTCATGATACTTTAACTAGCTTTAAGAAGAAACTTTATTTGATGACATAAACAAACTGTAACTGTTACTGGATGAAATATTTTCCTGTTTTATTAAATTTGCAGACTCAATCTTTGACTTAATTTGTAGGATGTATAGTAGGATATAATTTAACTGTAATTAATTTATTGTACCTAATTTATTAATTTAATTTAAATTAATTGTATAATATTAGTATTCATTCCTTTAGGTATTTAATTATTGTTATTTTAATAATGTGAATATATTAGCTGTAGGTATTCTTTGTTTTGTGAAAAAAAAAACCAAAAAAAAAACATATTGACCGGATAGTTATTAATGCCGTATATGCCTGTAATTAAGTATTGTGTTAGAATAAGACAATTGTATTACTTTAAAATTATTAATTGTTTGTACAATATTTGTTGGCATTTCAATAAATAAATAAATAAATAAATGTGTACCTAGCCTAAAATAGCGCCTACTACGGCAAGTCAAGCGGGCAATTTAGTTAAACGCTACCCGTGCGTAGGGAATAGACTCTACCTAAACTGTAGATAATACTATGGTTATTTATTGTAGACAGTATTTCTCAAGTTAATATTAACAACTTCTAACACCATGAGACACAGTTTAAGTGCTGACTTAATATAAAAATAATGTCTTCCCAACCGAATTTCGACGGCGCGGCGGCCAATTTCCTGAGGAAGGCTGAGGACCGGGTGTGATGGTGTTCTTTGGAAAAGGCCTATGTTCAACAGTCAATGACAGAGAACGTCCGCAGGCTGAGATGATGATGAAGTATCATTTAAAAAAGTAGGTATGCTAAGTGTGTGACGAGTGGTCCAGTAGCGACAGCGCATAACGATTGCCATTATTAAGCAACGTCGACCCAAGTCGGTAACTGGATGGGTGACCGAATTTTCTGAATCGATCCCTGTTATTATCACTAAAATCTGATAATAATCGTTTGAAACCTAACGGCCGGATTCTGAATTGAGAGTTGCATGTTGAGTCTCTCTCAAAGACAACTTAAGGACTAATTAAGCAAATTTTTGTTTCTGAATTGATATTGGGCCGTTTTCTGAATTAAGCATTCAAGCAAAAACAGCTAGTTCCAAGTCTCAAACCTTACAAAATATCAATTCAGAAACAAAAATTTTTTGAATTAGTCCTTATTACATGAAATTCTCAATTCAGAAACCGGCCGTAAGATAGAAGGATATTTTCTACTCTTAGTCGAGTCGTATGCGGAAGGACCTGGGAACCCACCATATTATAATCCCGAGAAAACCCCAGCCTGATTAATGGAAAGGGGTCAAGACCCCCAGCAATGAGGAATACGACGCAAAGAGAAAGAACTGTGGACACGTCGTCACGTCCAAATCGGGCAAAAAAGTGACTTTTATTAACCTAAATTCAATTCATTGTTTAGATTTAGTTTAAAAAAAAATTGAAACTTTTACGGGGTATTTTGACGTCCGTCATAGCTCATGATTGATAAATATCATGTAACAAAGGCTGAAAGTCCGAAATATACTTAACTAGATGATGTACGCGACTTCGTCCGCTTGGATTGTTTGTTTAATTCCCGTGGTAACTCTTTATATTTCCGGGATAAAAAGTAGCCTATTTCCTTCCCGGGGATACAAACTATCCTTATACCGAATTTTATCAAAATCGTTTTAACGGATGGGCCGTGAAAGCGTAGCAGACAGACAGACACCCTTTCTCGCATTCATAATATTAGTATGGATAATTAGGTTGTTGAATGAAAAAAAATATCGTTTTTTTATGTATTTTAAAACTTTAACACAAGTTGTATAAATCGTCGAAGCGAAAAAACTCTTAGTTTTCTTTAATTAATAATAAACGATTAAAAATTGGATTTTTTAAAAAAAAAACTACGTGACTGTGAAAGCGCCACGATTGGTCGCCATGTTTGTGTTAAAGCAATTTCAAAATAGTAGTGTCAACTCTGCATCAGCTGTGTGCCACAATGAATAGAAATTAACATTATGACGTCACAATGTAAATTTTTCACTCGGGGTTATTCGGCGTGTTTTCGGTACTGAATTTAAAAAATTATTTTCAATTTGATATAACTTTTAAATTATAGCGAAAAAAAAATTGTTCTGTTATAAAACTTATATAATAATATGATCTTTCGATTTATCACAAAAAAAATTTTACTCAAAAACCCAATTAAATCCACAACAGACCTTCTTTGATCTATGATTTGAAAGTTATTGCAACAGGTAAGATATTAAATCAAAATGATAACCAAGGAAAAAACCTATTATAAAAAACAAAACAAAGATTGTAAGTCTTTTCAAATAAAGGCAAGTTTACTCGGCGACCGCATCGTTTGCACGCCCAATTTAACTCAAGTGTTCGACGCTGAAACTATAGCTGTACGCTTACTCTGAGTTTTAACATTGCAAATACGATTGATCGACGTGAGAGCTCACCACACCAAGCGTCATAGTAAAATGAACCTTAACTGCATTGGTTTAGAGCTCATTTCATCATGAATGAATGAATGAAATATTCTTTATTGTACACCAAATAAAAAATACATTTAAACAATAACAATAAAAATACTAAAAGAAAAATCGGTACAAATGGCGGCCTTATCGCTTTGAAGCGATCTCTTCCAGGCAACCACGCATCATTTCGTGTATTTATTCACAGCCAGCGCTCCTAACGCTGAATTTGTGACTTTAAAGCAAGAGCTTTTGGGTCCATTTTACTTTGACGCTTGGCGTGGTGAGCTCTCACGTCGATCAATCGTATATTTTGCAATGTTGAAACTCAGAGTAAGCGTACTGACCGCAGTTTTGAGGTAAGAAATTTAAATTTTCGACACATATCACAGTGCCACTTAAATCGGGTTTAAGTACCCATTATTTTCTTGAGAAGCTTATAACAAAACCAAACCAAATGCTAATACGTGATGTTGCTAATTTAATACTCGTAGAAATTCTACTTTCAAAACTAAGCTTATTAAATTATTTAAAGAAAGATACTACGTGCAGGGAAGTATAAGGATTTCAATTTATACCATCACAACTTAAGAGGCCAAATCAAACCCCCGATTGTGTAAGAAAATCGTTATCGTATACGCTTGTCAAACGTATATTTCGACCTGTTTAAGGAGTTGATAGATGCCTGCTTGCCAAGAAGCAAGTATGAACTTCTTAAACAGTTCGAGTAATACGTTTTAAGCTGTCAAATGATTACGATTTGCTTAGCCCTTAGACAATTGGACCTCTGGACTCCTGGCGGTTGTACCGGGGGATAAAAAGTATAAGTAGTTGTGAGATAAAAGGCCCACGGTAAAATAAAATAAATAATATATATTCACGGACCAGAGTTGACGGTACAGGAATTTATTTACCGCGGCTAGCTCACTAGGTAGGTACACAAAATTTAGATTGGGTCGTGGGTTACTCAGATCCTGCCTTGACCTAGGTGGTAGTGTATAAGTACTCCCTTTGTTAGGTGGCCAAGGTGTTGGTGGGCTTCGGAGACGCTGGGGGAAGGCAACTGGCACGCAGACCCGCACACGAAGTGACGCCGAGGCTAAGGCGCACGGGACGGGAGGCACGAGGTCCTCAACTATACCCATGGCAAAAATCACGTCAATCCGTTGCTCCGTTGAAGCGTGATTGAAGGACAAACCAACAAACTAACAAACCAATAAACCAACAAACAAACACACTTTCGCATTTATAATATTAGTATAAAGTATGATGGAGCCCTTTCTTGTCGACTTTTCTAATATTTTCTTCAAGCTACTAAGTAACATTAGTTTTTGTCTATTTGATCATTTAGCAAATTTGGTCTAACCCGTTCATGTTTTTAAATTACTTTTGCAAAGGTTACATGAAAAGATTACCGGTAAACGATAAGACAGCCCTTTGCATGTTTCTTTCGCATCCGCGGCTTTCGTGTTTTTCTTGTATTACTTTTTTAGTTTTGTTATAGTGCAACACAAGGTAACGTATTTTTTTCGTGTAATCTGTTTTCGCTGATTTCTACTTAGAACGAAACATTATTCAAGCTATAGCTTTTAGCAGGGTAAAATTAATGCCCGGGGATAAAGTTTTTGTATTCCCGCGGGAATTTTTTAATTAGCCTATGTCCGTACTGGTAACCTATTTTGATGAAATTTGGTACAGAGCTGGGTTACATGGTATCATGATACAACCCAGCTCTGTACAGACCGACAGATACACGGATACACTTGCGCATGTATAATAATAATATGGAAAATAACAATACCGTTTACATTGGCTCTTTTAAAGCCTCTGACATTCAAGTAGGAAATCAGATAATTGCACATCACCACAAGATTTTAGTGTGATTTTAGATAAGTCAACGCTACGCTACTAGTCAACGGCAGTTTCTGTTTACTGTTTTCCCGTAAATTAGAGTAAAGCAGGTAAGTACTATACAAGTCCCGGCCGAAAAAGCAATTCACGGCCTCATTTACTAAGTAAGAAAGGCCTCGACTTCGCCTCGTCTTTCCAATATTACTTAGCAGTGAATTGCTATATTTCCTGCTTGGGCAGTAATGTTCTATTTCCTACTAAAAAAAGGCAAGCAACTGGAAACCACTGGAAGCAAAAAAATACCTAGTCCGATAGAGATCCATGCAGGAGACCTTCTTCAAGCAGTTGAGTCTATTGATTGAGACGTCATCGACAACTACTAAAGAAAACTTTTGACTCACTTTCGCGATACCTACTTTAATTGGATTAAGTTACACGTACTTTACTCGTACTCGTATCACTTAATTTGGTTTAATCAGCAGTAGGTAAACTTGATTTCCGATATTTCGAGGGCAGGAGTAGCAGATTAATCAAAACAGTTTCCAAACAGACGTGAAAACATTATTCATGATGATTTCAATAGGGACGCTCGAACTTTGAAAGTTTATAGCGGCCATCTTGGAAAAGCGATAGCTGTCAAATTTGGCAGAAATACATATTTATTCGTGACATTTCACCATGGAACGCTACACGCTTCAACAACGAGTAGAAATCGTTAAAATTTATTATCAAAATCAGTGCTCTGTTCGCCTAACGTTCCGTGCGTTGCGTCCAATTTATGGTATTTATGGACCGATATCGGACGATAATAACAAATTATTTGTGGCCTAGAAACAATGGTAGGTATGGATCTCACGAACAGGACGGTGCCACTTGCCATACTGCACGGGAAACATTAAATTTATTGGATGAGAAGTTCGAAGGCTTCGTCATCTCGCGTGGTGGTGACATCAACTGGCCACCGAGATCGTGTGATCTAACACCGCTCGATTATTTTCTGTGGGGCTACGTGAAATCTCAAGTCTATGCTGACAGACCACAAACAATTGAAGGCCAACATAACTGGCAATCTTCATGAGATTGAGCCCCATTTATGCGAAAATGTCGTCCAAAATTGGTCCACCAGGATACACCACCTTCAGCGGAGTCGCGGCGGCCATTTGGCTGAAATTATATTCCATACATAATGTCATCAAATATTCTTTAAAATAAAATATACATTGTGGCAATATCACTTAAACAGGTTGTTTTATTCAATTGCAAAGTTCGAGCGCTCTTAATGAAAAACACTTTAGTTATGTACTTACCTATGTGGAATCGTTCAATACCAAGTGATACGTGACTTTTCGGTTGATTACTTTGTAAACAAGTCTACACGAAGATCGTAGGACCACGTTATCTAGACTTGATTATTCTGCTACTTATCAACCCAAATAATAATATCTTTTAAATAATAATAATTTGTATTACTGTGGGGTATTTTCATTGATTCAAGTTTGTTGTTTGTTTAATTTGAATAAACAAATATCATTTCAATTTGTTTTCAGGCTCCACCTTTTCCGACAAAATCAATTAACGTTTTGCTTTTGAGGAGTCTTTTTTTTTATCCACTTAGCCCTTCCTTGACTGCGATCTCACCTGATGGTAAGTGATGATGCAGTCTAAGATGGTAGCGGGCTAACCTGTTAGGGGCATGGCAGTTATATTAAACCCATACCCCTATTCGGTTTCTACACGGCATCGTACCGGAACGCTAATACGCTTGGCGGCACGTCTTTGCCGGTAGGGTGGTAACTAGCCACGGCCGAAGCCTGGCCGAACCAGGCCAGACCAGGTAAAATTCAGAAATTATAAAAGCGCTACACACTGCGCCACGGAGGTCGTCAAAAGGTCTTTACCGTCAAAAGGTGTCTATTTTTATTAGATTATTAGAAATCTACATAAATGGTGCCAATAAAAAAAGCACCTGTGTAAACAAGTGCTTTGAAGAATAGATAAACGATTCGTTAAATCGTAGCGTTTATCTGATTATCTTAGATATTTATTATTTGTTACTAAAGCGACTTCCCCATAGCATGCTGAGCGATTAAAAGTTGCTCAGCGTGCTATGGAGCGGGCTATGTTGGGAATTTCTCTCAGGGATAAAATCCGGAACGAGAAAATTTGGAGAAGAACTAAAGTTCTTTAACTAACTTCAATTAACTTTAGTTAAAAACTAACCGACATAGCTATGAGGATTAGCAAGCTGAAGTGGCATGTGGGCAGGCCATGCGTGTCGCAAAACCGATGGCCGTTGGGGCAGATGTTTCTGGAATGGAGACCGCGTACCGGTAAGCGCAGTGTAGGACGACCTCCAGCTCGCTGGTCCGATGACCTAAAGAAGGTGGCGGGCGGCGGGTGGATGAGGAAGGCGGAGGACCGTATTTGGTGGCGCGCTCTCAAACAGGCCTATGTCCAGCTGTGGATGCATACAGGGTGATGGATGGATGGATGATGATGAAAGCGACTTCGTGCACGTGGATGTATCTTTTTCAAAATCTGATAAGAACTCTTTAATTTTCCGGAATAAAACGTTACGTCCTTTCCCGTTTATCCATGCACAAAATGCTCCGCTGCGGCATGATTGAAGAATAAACTGATAAACAAACACAATTTTGCATTTATAATATTACTAGCTGATGCCCGCGACTTCGTCCGCGTGGTTTAAGTTTTTTTGTATTCCCGCGGGAACTCCTTAATTTTCTGGGATAAAAAGTAGCCTATGTCACTCTCCAGCTCCTCAACTATACCCATGCCAAAAATCACGTCAATCCGTTGCTCCGTTGCGGCGTGATTGAAGGACAAACCAACAAACCAACAAACCAACAAACAAAGTGACTTTCGCATTTATAATATTAGTATGATTACCTACTAGATAACGTCCGCGACTTCGTACGCGTGGATTGAGGTGTTTTTGGTTCCCGCGGAAATGTTTTAATTTTCCGGCTATCTTCATTCCAAATTTCAGCCAAATCTGTTTAGCTGCCGCAATCGGCGTGAAGGACTTACAAGCATCCAAACTTACAAATTTAGAAACATCTAAACATTCACATTTATAATATTAAAGTACCTAGGATGGGTAGTGATTTATCACCAACCTAATTATAGAAATTATGTAACTTTCAAACCATTCTACAATTTTAAATAATGGTCGGTCATTTTTCATTTCCAACTAACTAGTGGAAACATTTTTTACAACCCCAAGTCGTTCTACCCTTCACTAAGTAACCGCTTCATCATCTTTTCTAATTAAGTGCTTTCAATAATACTTCATCAGCAAAACTAGATCGCTCCAATGCTAAGGACAGCGGTTACTTTTAAACGCCCTAGATGATGCCTGTGACTTTATCCGCGTGGATTAAAGTTTTTTGACTCCCGAGGGAACTCTTTAATTTTCCGGGATAAAAAGCCTATGTCCTTCCCCGGGATACCACCGACCCCTCTACCAAATTTCATCAAAATCGGTTGAACAAATGGGACGTGAAAGCATAGCAGGCAGACAGACACACTTTCGCTTTTATAATACTAGATGATTCCCGCGACTTCGTCCACGTGGATTTAAGTTTTTTGATTCCCCCGGGAACTCTTCAATTTTCCGGGGTAAAAATTAGTAGCCTATGTCCTTCCCTGGGATGTAACCTATCTCTGTACCAAATTTCATCAAAATCGGTTGATTAGTTGGGCAGTGAAAGACAGACAGACACACTTTCGCATTTATAATATTAGTATGGATTAGTATAGGATTGATATATAATAATAATTGTAAATGAATTATTTAAAAAGAGCAACCACCGAGATTCTTGCTGATTCTTCTCGGTAGGAATACATTCCGAACCAGTGGTAGATTCACACGACGATTCAAAAGCACTTGAAAGTTTATTTGAATAAAACAATGAGTTTGAGTTTTAAATCGTGTGTCAACGTGTTTTTAAAACGCAAATATCATTATACCTAATAACAAAATGAAACTCTGCTTTTAACTAATTGTTGTTTAACTAGCCTCGTGGCAATAATGTTCCACGCTATTTTAATTATACTACCCCCGGTTTGTTCTGTTGGGGCACTGTGATTATACAATCGACCGTGAGTTTTATAATTATACTTGATCATGCCTATGACTTTATTCGTATGGATTTAGATTATTTTTTAACTAGCTGATGCCCGCGACTTCGTCCGCGTGGATTGAGGTTTTTTTGTTCACGCGGGAACTCCGCGATAAAACAAACAAAACTTTTTGTTTTGTTTGTTTGTTTTAAATTCTTTATTGCACATACAATACAATGCACCGAGGCGAATTTAATACCTAGAGGTATTCTCTTCCAGTTAACCTAAAGTTCCAGTTTTCCGGGATAAAAAGTAAGCATGTATGTTATTCCAGACTATAATCTATCTCTGTGCCAAATTTCATCTAGATCCGTTCAGCTTTTCTGGCGTGATTCAGTATAACATTATTAGCATAGTGTGTGTACCTAAGTACAATAATAATATATTCTTAGAGCGTAAGTATAATATGTTGTATTGGATCTAGTAAAGTCAGCAAACCCTGATCTTTTATTTACGTTCAAAGTCAATTAGATTAACTGGTGAGCAACAGTACAAAAACTTGTCATCATGCAACTGGACCTTATGGCCAACAACGTAAATACTCTGCCTCAGTCTTGCAAAAAAGCAAAAAACTGTGCCAAGTGAGCCAATGCCCTCCAATCATACTAAATTAACGAAACAATGGATCGACGGATGCCATAGGTATAGTTGAGGACCTGGAGAGTGACATAGGCTACTTTTTATCCCGGAAAAAACTTAAAGCACGCGGACGTAGTCGCGGGCATCAGCTAGTATCCCTAACGTTGGTGCCAGTTTACTAAATTGTCATCATCACATCAGCCTGTGGAGTGTGAACATCCGCTAGGTACATTTAATATACTTTAAAAGTAAATAATATGCAGTACTAAAGGATTTCCGTGTGTCAGTGAAGAATTTTTTGTGTGTTACAAACTCTTTAATCTTTATGTAGTGCTACTTTGTGTAGTAGATTGTTATAGTTTTTCTTTTAGAAATGTTCACGTGTGCACCGCCCTGTCATCATGCAATCAATCTCTTAACTTAAAAAGGTTGCCTGGAAGAGGTCACTCATAGTGATTAGGCCGCCTTTACACCGTAACAAGTTGTAAATTCTGTCACGATTCGTTTTACCTCTGTTTTGTTATTTGTTTGTGTGTAATAAAGCGCAGTTTTTACTTTACTTTACTTACTTACTTTGTACTCAGTGTAACCGTATTTATTTTGAAGTAACAAAATTTAGTAGAGAGCTGGACTTTTACGTACTTTTACTGTACACTAGCTGATGCTCGCGACTTCGTACGCGTGTAATGAGGTTTTTTGGTTCCCGCGGGAACTCATTTTTTTTCCGGGATAAAAAGTAGCCTACGTGCTATTCCAGACATTAATCTATCTCTGTGCCAATGTATGTATGGATGAATGGATGTTTGTTACTCAATCACGCCCCAACAGCTTAACGGATCTGGCTGAAATTTGGCACAGAGATAGATCATAGTCTGGAATAGCACATAGGCTACTTTTAATCCCGGAAAATTAAAGAGTTCCCGCGGGAACCACAAAATCTCGATCCACGCGTACGAAGTCGCGGGCATCAGCTAGTTTTGTATAAATACACGATTAAGTTTAACATTTGAAGTAAAATATTAATTTAATACAAGACCAGTCTCTGAGGTAAACAGTTGAGCGAGTTTCATAATCTTTTGCATCTTTCCAAAATGTTATCTTCATCATCGTGATACAAAGAATACCTAAGTTACCTAAGTATAACGCTAAAAGTTAAGGGAAATGTGATATTAAGAAACTAAGGGTGGAGTTCACCGACTTTTAAAACGGCTGATTATCAGATAAATGTCTGATTAAATACTTTTTAGTGTTCACCACAACCTAACCAATGGTTAAAGCGCCTGAACGCCCGATTATCTTAACCGAGCTCGGCAGGGTCGTTTAACCGCCGTTTATCACATTTTGATGTTGGAATTTTTCGATAAGTTTAATTTTTAGGCTCGTTTTTAGGTTACTTGTTATTTAATTGATAGAAAGAGTGCCTACCTAGTGTCTGCGTTTTAAAATTAAAGTATTTTTTTTAAGATCTCTTGGTGTTGTTGTATTTTAATACTAACTCTGAAAGAATGCGCTTCTCGTCGCTTGTGAAATTGGGAGTGCGCTTCTTTTGGTCATCCATATTTACTAAATTTTATTAAAACTGAACACACAAATCCAAGATTTACAATAATCAATTCACAGATGCTTCACTGCGTCATAAATAATTACTTTTTTCTGGTCCCATTTATTGGTATCGCACAATTGTAAACATCTGGTCGGTGCAAAACGTAGAAAGAGAATTCCTCTTTCTTTCTCTGTCTAGGGTACAAAATAATAGAGGCCCCGACCCACTATTACCTGCCTAAATGTAGAATTACAGCGTTGTTTATGCCCCCAATGGCGTCGTTGTACTTTTCAAGTTGACAGCATTATATTTTACGCTACTAAAAACAAACGTCGCAGTGCGTCAGGTTGAATAGTTAAGACAACGTGACTACACAAATGCTTTGACTTTTATCATTCGTTCAGTTTTGAACCTTTTGCTGTGAACGGTTGGTTATCGCCTGATTTATTGATCGTGCTTCAAAATAATGCCGTGAACAGTCAGTATTTAAACGGTTGTTTAAACGATGTTGAGATATTAATCAGCCGATTACCTAAACATCGGTTAAGTAAAAGTCGGCGCACTCCACCCTAAGTAGGATCACTGGATCGACAAAGTTGGTAAAAAGGCCTTCAAGTTCTCGGAAATGGTTATAAGATCCTCTTTGAATCGTCGGGCTGACGAACAAAGTAGAAGTGATAGTAGTATTAAGAAACGTTTGGAAGAAAATATTTTAGATAAAATAAATTTTACTTTTTTAAATAAATTTTACTATTTTATTAAACTATCTTTTCAACTGTCAGTTTTTTAATTAGGTACATTGGTTCATCCTGGTTAATTAACAATGCTTTAATTTTTCTTGATATATTTCAAAATTGCACAAACAAATACAAGAAATAGGATTCTCGTTAAGCTATACACACGTAGTTTGTTGGCGAGTTCACGCTCAAACCCGTTCACTTATTAATTAGAAACTAGATGATGCCCGCGACTTCGTCCGCGTGGACTATGTGTTTCCGATTCCCGCGGGAACTCCTTAATTTTTCGAAATAATTACTTACTGAGGCTTACCAAATTTCAGCAAAATCGGTTGAACAGATGGGCCGTGATAGCGTAGTAGACAGACGGGCAGACACACTTTAGCATTTATAATATTAGTATGGATACTTACTTACATATACCTACTGTAAACATCATGTAGCTCTGCTGAAAGCTCAGTCTCTCAGCTAACGGAGAGAGCAAATGCTTGGTTTACTTGTGATAATATAACCTGAAATAAGGAGACTCGTAGAACAAAGCTCACACCAAAATTGCTAATAATGGAGTAATTAGAAAAAACCTTGCCACAGTTGGTTAAGGTGTGTACCTATTGTATTACTAGCTGATGCCCGCGTGGATTGAGATAATTTGGTTCCAGTGGGAACTCTTAAATTATCCGGAGTAAACAGTTGCCTATGTTTTAATCCAGACTATAATCTATCTCTGTGCCAAATTTCATCCAGATTCGTTCAGCCGTTCCGGCGTGATTGAGTAACAAACAAGATTGAGTAACAAGTAAGTCTGGAGTCCATCCATCCAAACTTTCGCATTTATAATATTACTAGATTATTCCCGCGACTTCGTCCGCGTGGACCAAGTTTTTTCGATTCCCGCGGGAACTTTTGAATTTTCCGGGATAAAAAGTAGCCTATGTCCTTCCCCGGGATATAACTTATCCCTGTATTAAATTTCATCAAAATCGGTTGAACAGATGGGCCGTGAAAGCGTAGCAGACAGACAGACAGATAGACAGACAGACAGACAGACAGGCACACTTTCGCATTTATAATAATAGTATGGATATTAAGTACAGATGAAGCTATAAATGTATTACATGCATTCATTTATTTTCCAGTTATGCCGTCCTTCGTCATGTGTACCTAGCCTAAAATAGCGCCTACTACGGCAAGTCACGCGGGCAATTTAGTTAAACGCTACCCGTGCGTAGGGAATAGACTCTACCTAAACTGTAGATAATACTATGGTTATTTATTGTAGACAGTATTTCTCAAGGTAATATTAACAACTTCTAACACCATGAGACACAGTTTAAGTCAGCAGATATAAAAATAATGTCTTCCCAACCGAATTTCGACGGCGCGGCGGCCAATTTCCACAGAGATCAGCCATCTGCGTGGGAGATAATTGTTGTCGAAGAGCGTGAGCAAACGTCATAAGTGCACTCTATATTCCCTCACTCTCACATAGCCTGATATTATGATAGAAAATCCAACACGACCCACTACGTGTTCTGCGAGGCACGAGGGATAAAACACCGAGAACTCTGGACTAGTACTTAATGAAAAACATATTAACATCATAAATGTAAAAGTGTGTTTGGTTGTTGGTTTGTACTTCAATCATGCCGCAACAGTACAACGGTTCGAAGTGAGTATAGTTACATAACATGAGTATAGTTGCGGACCTAGAGAGTAATATAGGCTACTTTTTATCCCGGAATATTAAGGAGAGAAAGAGTTTAAAAAAACTTAAACCACGCGAGCGAACGAAGTCGCGGGCATCACCTGGTTTCAGATAATAAAACAGTTCAAGTGAACATAAAATAAACCTCATTTTATCTATTTTATGTAAATTATATTTACCAATCTTGATAAGGTCCCTTCACTCGTAACGATCAACTTTTACACGGCTTATGGACATAACGCCCTTCCGTGTCATGAAATTTGGTAATTTATGTAAAAGCTCGTTTTCATTATAAGCCGGCTTTTTTGACGGTCCCACGTAGATTCAAAGGTGTGGACAGTGAAACAAGACTTTAAACAAAAGTTTATAATTGTCTGTGTAAGAAATAATTTAGTAAAATTTTAATTTTTTGCAAAAATACTGAAGTATTCAAAACTATTGGACCCTGTATGAATCAACCTCTATAAAATCAAGGGATAAGTAACCTCCTTAAAAATAAATATACAAGCTTTTTGTTAAAAACACCAGAATACGCTATACTGTAAAATGTATTAAAATTGAATGAATATAAAATTTATGTGTCACTAAACTGATAAGGTATCAAGTCCATACTCAGCTACTCAGACCTTATTTTAAAAAGTCAGTTTGTCATAAAATGAGGCAGCCCTATGTTTATCGCTTGTTTGATTCTAGGTCCTCCTCTTTGCGTCGTATTCCTCATTACTGAGGGTCGTGACCCCTTTCCATTAATCAAATAATAGTAAGAGTTTTCTTGGGATAATAATGCGGTGGGCTCCCACGTCCTACCGCATACGACTCGACTAAGGGCTAAGTTTTCAATCGTCAGATAAAGTTTATCGGAGGAATAAATTTGACGTTTTGACAGGTTTTGTATTGAAAATCTGCCAAAACGTCAAATTTATTCCTCCGGTAAAATTTATCTGACGATTGAAAAATCAGCCCTAAGAGTATTTAAACTCTTAGGTTTTTGTAACGATTATTATCAAATGTTAGTGATAATAACCGGTACCGACAGGTTAACGTGCTCTCCGAAGCACGGGAGGTAACGAAATTGATTTTAGGTACAACAACCTTATTAGGGCTACGACCTACTATTATAAAAAGTCAGTTTGTCATAAAATGAGACAGCCCTAATTTATTGGCATTACATTCCTCGGTTGTTTGATTTTAGGTACAACAACCTTATTAAGGCTACCCACTAACTATATTAACTTCCCTTTGTTAAAGTTAGAGCAAGTTATACGTCGTAAAAGACGATTCACAAGAACGGGCATTCGCTCTTAAAAGTAACATTCCGTGTTACCAACACTAGATTTTATGATGATAAGCTAAAACAAAAGTTTGGTTTGGCGTAAAGCCTTTAACTTGGTAACAGCAATTTAGTTTTACCGTTTCGCTTATTCACTTCCTGCCTTCGTGGGCAATCAAAAACAGATTTGACTTTCAAGTTAAACTAATTTGGGGAAAGGATTTCTTTTATCCGAGTCATTATCGTCGTCGTCTTTTCAACAATTTAGGGCTAACTACAAGTTAGCCCTTGACTGCGAACTTACCTGATGGTAAGTGATGATGCAGTCAAAGATGGCTAACCTGATAGGGGCATGGCATTTATATATAACCCATACCTCTATTCAGTTTCTACACGACATCGTACCGGAACGCTAAATCGCTTGGCTTTGTCTTGCCGGTATGGTGGTAATTAGCCACGGCCGAAGCCTCCACCAGGCCAGACCAGGGAAAACTCAAAAATTGTAAACTACAAATAGACGTCGACTTTATTGTAGGTATGTGTCAAACCACGGATTCAAATTATTAGTTTCTACATTATAATTAGTACCTATACGTACAAAATTTCAATAGGATCCAAATAAGATTGTATGTGGCATCTTCAAAAATTTTTCACGAACTCTCATGACATATTAGGGTAGTAGGGCATACGTATTTTATGATTTTCTTATCAGATTGATCCGTACAATATGACTTTGTTGTTATCTCGAAATAAATCATTCGTGCTGGGCAAATTTCCGGGTGACCCAATTCATAAAATAACCAAAGCCATGCTTAAATTTATAATATTATTTTCGTATTTTGCAGTGTTACTGTAATGGTACTGTTACAGTCCAACTCCGATTTACGTAACTCGGATAAATAATGTTTGTAAAAATATATTTAGATATTAAGTTTTTTGTAAGTACATTGTTAATGCAGATGGAACGCAAAATTTTTGATTCGCTCATTGGGTAGCCATATTAAAACAAATCTATTGAAAAATAATGTTTCTGATATATGTATAACTTAAACTGATTGGTTTCCACAGAAAGAACCATAAAAAAAGTGATAAAGGACCGTGTTTCTCCCTACACAGATGACTATAGTAAGTAGTAACTCATCAGTGCAGGCCATTAAAGAAAAAGACAATTTAAAATGAATTCTATAAAACCCAAAAACTACAGACAAATAACAGAATTTGTAATAACATAATAATTATTCAGACCAAGCAAACTCGTTAAAAAATCATCACTGAATATTTTAAGCTAAAATGAGAAAAATTTCACGAACAAAATACGGCCCATGTACAATGTAAATAAGTCTTGATGAATTAGGGAAGGCATCTTTCATCTCTTTTCGGTGTGATTAGATATTCATAAGGCGCCACAGTGTCCGCCCATATCTGTTTTACCCCCACCCCCGCAACGGATTTCTTATTTGCCTGGCATATAAACAAAAAGTTTTACAACTCAGCCGTAACATGAATCTTTAATGCGTTATTCTATCCCCTCATCCCCCTCGACAACTTCTGTGGTTCATAAGGTACCTTATAGCTTGAAGAACCTTAGGAACCCAACTTCGATGAGTTCCCAAGGTACTGGGATGACGATCTTAACCCAAAAGCACAGCGTTGGCATGTGACTATTATAGGCAGACGGATGATTTCAGGCGAGTTGCTGGGAGCCACTGGATCCAGGTGGCGTATGACTGCGGCGTGCGGAAGTCCCTACAGAAGATCTTTGTCTTTTATGGACGTGTGTCCGTTGACAATAATGACAGATCTTCATTGAGAAAACTTCGTAAAAAATGAATCTCATGACTGGTTTAACACCGAGCAACACGGTGTAATAATATCTTTTTCATAGAAGCTAAAAGTAGGTTTGATGATTGCTCTTTATTCTATACTTAGTAGCTAAACAGAATCTAACAGTAGTTTTGGGTCGGATTCACTATTTAAAGTTTCTAACGTCCCTAACCTAACTTATTCCGTAACTATGTGTTGTTGATATTTATTCAGTGTTACACGCATAAATTAGTTTAGTTCAAACGATTTCTAGCTGATTTACAATTTTAAAACGAAGCGTGCTTAAAACTGGGAAATAGATGACGTGTGATTGTGCTCAGGACATTATAGAGATACTTTCATTATGCATATTATGTCTTAATAACCCTGTATTAGCACCAAATATGTACTTAATAAAAGTTTAAACCATTACTTTTATTAAGTACATATTTGGTGCTAATACAGGGTTATTAAGACATATGCATAATGAAAGTATATTTAGTCCCTGGGGCCATACTGCCAACGTTTAAAGAAATATTTAAGCAATATTACTCAAATGACAGTCTGATGTCACGCACCAAATAAGGATTATAATTCTAAAACACAAAAGTCAACAATAATGAAACAATATTATGGCTTTAAGCGTTGGCAGTATGGCCCCTGCTTGTGTTCGTGGGTGAACCCTGTATACCTACTTGGAGCTGACATTTTTTTAATTTAGTTAGTCTTTGAATTTTCCATCCAATGTTGGATCCATCCGTCTTGATTGGATGGCAAATTACGAGCATGTTTATCTCTGATGTAATTTTTTGATTTTAGATATTAACATCAATACTTTTCTGATGGGCACTGGGTTAAAACAAACGCATATTTTAAACTTTATTATTTCTTTATAATGTTTATTATAGATGTAATTTATAGATTGTGCACATAGCGCAATCAATTATTATCCATAATACATACAACAAATATTTATACTATTGTTACTTGTATACAATAATAAACTTTTCACATAATAATAACTGGTTATAGTAAACAAGATCTTCCACGAAAACTATTCAGAGAAAAATACTTCGATGAAATATTTTATCTCACGTCACAATTTTACACAAAGATGATTGTTCAAAATTCTATCGGACAACATGTAGAGACTCATTTACAAATGCTTTTTACAAGACGTTTTTGCCTGTGAAAACATAAAACTTACAGTAATTTTGTTATGTAAATAGATAACCTTGTTCCTCCTTCACTGTTCTACTTTTACTTGTTACCTAACCTGTTACAGATCAGTGAAAACCCGGGAGCGTTGGCATCTTTATGTTTTTGCCAATCGCTATTTACACGAAGCCTTTTTATTCAACGTTTCTGATACGAACCTTTAGGATTATATGTAACACTCTGCCATCGATGCAAGGGTAAATAGGCATCTTCTAGGCCAGCGTGCTTTAATTTAGACATGTTTATGTGCAATCACACATAAACTTCATTCTATTTCATTCTTTCTCAATTAATATTCGTATTACTCAGATACTCGTAAATGTATTCTCATCTCTCTCACCAACCCCTTATGATATTTATTTATCGACAAGATTTATGTTTACACATGCAAAACTTCAAATGCAAAGTATAAGGTCTTGAATTTCATATTATTATATACAATTTTAGAGTTGATTTTAAATAAATAGAATACTTTAGTATTTAATGACAGCATCTGTCTTTAAAAGCACTTCAAAACCTCAATACTACAAATGAGGGTATATTTAAAAAAAATGTTAGGACGGGGAACGATAACATGTGCTTCCAATTTTGAAAAAAAGAAATCTTTAATAATTTACATTTGCATACTCTTAACTAATTTGAAAACACATATTCCCTAGATAATCCGAGACATTAATTTACTAAAAAACATATTCCTATTTTAATTCTAAAGGAAAGTTCACGCTTAGAGGAAGGTAATTTACAGATTGTTTTAAATAAAATTTTATTACACTGTTTATCTAAACTGTAAAATTATATTTTTTCCTATATTAATACTATAAAAATTTACTTATTTTACCACTAATAATATGTTTAATTACATATACTGTACACAGGTCATTTTAATATTAAACAAAGTAATTTACACAACAACAAAATATTAAAATTAAGTTAAAAATTTTCAAACTTGTCACTTTAAAACTTAGAACAGTAATCAAAAATTATATTAATATGTATTATAGTCCAAAGGCAATCCTCAGAAATGGCCAGGCCAATCGCGTTAAAAGGCTTTGGACTATAACATTAACATAATACCTAGTTAAAGTATTTTATAAAAAATCCTAAAGCTTGCTTTAGGATTTTTGACACGGTCAGTCATTTTATTATTAAATAATAGGCCATCACCCCAAATATCCAAGCCAATCGTTTTTAAAAACTATTTATTTTATTTTCGGATTTGTTTATTATTATAGCATCCCGCTATCTGTCATTGATCGACCGCGATCATAATAATAATTATTATTTGGTTCGAGAAACAATTAATATAAACTGCATTTTATCGTTTTTCCATGCGTAAATGCAGCTGAGAAACTGCGGTTTAAACAATATTGCGAGATATATCATAACAAGCTCTATACTTTTATGGTTTATCATAAAAGTATAAAGTTAAAATAAGCAGTCAAAAATATGTATATCAATTCGACTTAAATCTACATTTCAAGCATAATCAGCGAGACTACGTTTTCTCGTAGATTTGTTGCAGGATAATTTTATCACACTGATCATGCTCAGACCCATGGAATGACCTGTGTGAGTCGTTTTTGTACATAGTATTTACAATAGTTTTAAAACCAATGATTTAATATAAACTAAGATTTACTTACAATTTTACATTCCTTATTACAGAGTACAAGCTAGATAGATTCATTCGTATATCTTTACTCTTTATTATTATTATTATGTACAATCCTTGTATTCTCTAAACATTTGTGTTAATTTATAGTATTGTCAGCTGTTTTATCTTTCCTGTTTACTTTTTTGTCTCCCGACTTGCTTTTCGTAACTTTTTTTGACAGTCACATTAATTTGGTTCACTTTTCGATAACGGAAGAGAATGCGAATAAAGAATTCCAGCCAATAAAATGGTCACTTTAATTTGAAAAACTTTGAACATCCTATCTACATTACAAATGTTTTATATGCCATAGGTTAAAAGAAGAATGAGTCTATAAACCTTGTGATTCGATAAATAACACTTTATAATCAGTGAGACAGATTTGTCATTGTATCAGGTTGCTAAACCCTGATCATCATTATCATTTCAGCCTGCGGACGTTAACTGCTGAACATAGGCACGCCACCACACCCGGTCTTCAGCCTTCCTCATCCAGCCACTTCCCGCCACCCCCTTAATGCCGTCGGTCCATCGTGCTGGAGGGCGCCCCACACTACGCTTACTTGTACGTGGTCTCCACTTTAAAACTTTCGAGCTCCAGCGGACATCGCTCCTTCGACAGGCATGGCCTGCCCACTGCCACTTTATCTTGCTAATAGTTTGGGCTATGTCAGTGACCCTGGTCCTAAGCCCTGATGGCTAATGCCAAAAAGCTCAAGCACAGTCAGCGCGACACATCTCTCTTGCGACTTTTCAAGCGTTGCTAGCAATGAAAAGGCGTTGTCACACTGATTGTGCTAGAACCACAGTTATTTTTCATATTATTATGTTGCAATAAAACAGCTTCTTTCAGTCTACGGCATAATTTACATACTCAATCGATACTAAGAAAATACAGTCTTACCACTAAACAAATTAAAAATAAATACAGTCATAACCTTAGAATAGATTATATACAATTCTATAAGAAACAAGCACGTCTACTTGCTCAGGGATTAATTAAATTTATATAATACATAACACAACCCACTCTATAATAATATAGCAAAACTATTTCGGCTGCTTACATTGATGTTTGTGCTTACAATACGTTAAGTATTTTGTGTTGAGCTCTTAGTAACTTCGCGCAGTAGTGTGTGATATATTATTTTCCCTTTCGTGTTGCGAAACGTATATCATAATACAGCCAATAGAACCTAGATTTTTTTTCACGTTATTAAAACGTTGTAGATAGTACTTAAGTTTTTAAGAATATTAATTCAAAATTAGTTTGACTAACTAAAACAGATATTTCAACGTACCTACTCAATATGATTTTAATATTATTAGGTAGGTATGCCATTAATTCAAACTCTTTGAAATTCTTATTAATGTTTAATATAAAACAATGGGTTAACCTGATTTGCTATAATATCACAAGCATCGTTATAAACAGCGAAATAGATTGGGATACTATTTACATGGTATATCCGGTTTGGAGATGTCAAGATAAGGCTAGAAACAGACTGGCGATGAGGACGACGCGGTGTACGGTTGTGGGGGCGAACGCTTGGCCTCCCCGCTGCATCGCGGCCGGATACTCACCTGACAAAGGGAAAATGGAATTTGCTTCTTTGGCAAACATTAAAACTGTTCTCAACAATAGCATTGCCGATTGAACAAAATGAAAACAGATCTAGAATAGGCATGATGACAGTAACCAAGAATCAATGAAATTATGAATTTATCTAATGAAATAGGATTCATGGATTATAAAAAACGAATTTATTTTTCGATTTCGAGTGAGATCGCTATTTATTTTGATAAAATAAAACTATAAAATACAGCAATCCGCCATATTGGATAAAACACCAAGAAGCGAATGACGTCACAATTGTTTGTTTTCGAGCTTTGACAATTAAACTATTGTTTACTGCACACTGCACAGAGTACATTGGTAAAAACAATAGTGACGTCACAAACGACGCCATGACACCACCAAGCATTTTGGCGTGAATTTTAAAATTTAAATTTCATATGCCAATTTTATCTACAAAACCTTATTTTTCTGCTGAAATAAGATAGTTTTTCGAAATAGTAGATACTTCCGAACATAATCTGACCATTTTTCAAAATCAGTCATCATGCCTATTGCCAATATTGGCGTTTTTGCAGTGCAATAACTTTTGTAGTTAATTATTCGTATTATACGTATTATTGTAAATACAATAGTGTGTATGCTTGTCTATGCGTTATTTTTAATGGTCCATCCATTTAACCGATTGTGACGAAAGCTGGTACAAAAATAGCTCACACTACGGATCAAAGGCATATATTTCCCAAAGGACTGTTTAAAACCTATACCAACCACGTACAAGAATAAAGACAGAATAATATCACGACAACTAAAAAAAAGTTGGTAATGTTTTTGTTTCACAAACCAAAACTAGTTTATGCAACCAACTGCTATATCCCACTACAGCCTATTAACGTCCCACTGCTGGGCACATGCCTCCACTCTCATAGGAGAGAGGAAATTAGAGCTTAGACCCACCATGCTGCTCCAATGCGGGTTGGCGGGCTTTAACGATCATTATCATGTTAGTGATAATAACCGGGACCGACGGCTTAACGTGCTCTCCGAGGCACGGGGGTGAAACACCGCCAACTTCCAACTCCGGGCTGGCACTGAGAATTTCTTAATTGAAAAACCCAATACCTAACAATTTGTATGCCCGACCGGGAATCGAACCCAGGACCTCGTGATCTGCAGTCGACTACGCTAACCGCTAGACCAACGAGGCAGTCAACTGCTATATGCGAAACTGTAACTTTTCAAGTTAAAAAACGTGTGAGCTAAAAGCACGTCAAATAAATGAAAAAAAAAAAATTAACATAAATTACTATGATAAGTTATGCATAAAATAAATAACGTGTTAATTGGCAAGGGCCTTAATAATAACACATTTAACGTTGATTTACTTGAAAAGTTACACTCGGGCCTCTGTTTTTATTAAAAAAAGCAGTGGCGCAATTTAAGGCACGTTTCATTCCTTTGATTCATCGCTGTCGTTGTTTTAATGGTTTCGGCATCTACGGATTTTATTCCGTCGTCTGTAGGGTGATCAGTTTGTAGATGAAGTGATTTTGTAGGTTTTATGCTCATAATCATTTTGAACACGAAACACAGTTGCTTTTGAAGAATTACTTTAAATTTTTTTTTTTTTTTTTCGAAAAAGTATAATTTTATGTATTACGGGGATAGGGCCTGGTGACTTGAATCACAGGCATTTGCTTAGCTCAAGCACCAGTCCCCACATTAAATTATCGTAGCAAATAGAAATCTTACTATAAGTACTTGTATGTAAAGTAATGTGGACAAATAAAGAATTCATTCATTCATTCACTGAGCTGGCACTTATATTTACAGCTGTAAAACTGTGTTGTCATGAAAAAATTTGGGACGAATGTTTGAATAAAAATAATTGCAAGGATAATGTAACTAATCGTGCAATTGTTTACTTTGGGAAATGTATGACTATTTTAAATAGAGTTTGAAAAATACGAAAACTCACCATTAAGCACATGTACCACGATGCTCTTGGACTGAGCGTTGCTCGGGTTGCACTGGTACGTCCCTGAGTCTGATGGCCTTGCTTGCTGAATGAGGAGGAAGGACGTGGTGGTCTCCCCCTTTTCAGTCACTACTGACACGCCACCCCTTGGCGAGTCGTAACTTATTATCTGTTACAAAGACAAAGGGTTAAGTAATCTTGAGTACCAAACCGACTTCAGTTCTCTTTATGTATTATATCGACTCTAAAAGTCTAGCCTACCCAAGATGAGCCAAATAAAGCTATGTGGCAAGCATATATGAACTGTGCGACGCGGCTATCTCGCGACAATTCATACAAGTAATTCCTATTTGCCGCTACGTGCCACGCCGCTCCGTGCATCTCAAGTGGGGCTAGACCTTCAAATGTGGAGTGTTTTGAAGAGATTGTTAAAACTGGAACAAGTTTTATCCTGATGATGACATAGATGCTTGTAGTTCACCACCAAATCTATTTTTCGTTAAAGCAAAATGAAAGTCTATCAAATTCTACACATATAAATAAAATACGAAGGGATGTTTGTTTGTCCTTTAATTACGCAGTAACATAAGCATTTTTTAAATCTTAGATTAACTTTTTATATAAAAGGAAAAAAAATGATTCTCGTGGGATTTTGAAAGCGGTTGAAGCCCTGGATATCATCTAAGTAGTTATAATGGCTTTACTAACCGCATCATTATGATTCCAAAATATGTACGCCGGTGGCTCAGGCGAGTACAACACTACGCATGTTAGGTTGATAGTGCTGCCCCGGTCGATGTACAGATCGGGACCACCTATTATTTCTGTCGTTGGTTCTGTAACAAAAAGAAATATATTAATAAAGCCTGGTCGGCATTTCCAAGCTCTATATCCACTAAGTGGTGTAAATAAATAAGTATCGACATAGCGAAATATTTCGATACAACGAACTTTACTAAGTTACAATTTACTAGCCCAAACTACTAATCTTTCATACAGACGATTTTATTATTATTTTTATCGCAGTTGGAATGCAGTTCTATTGCAATTAATATACCTTTATAGAACCGTTGACTGACTAGTCAGTCGGCGCGCAGTTATAACCACAGCACGCAGTGAATATTGACTGCTCATCTGACTGCTTATCGATTGCACATCGAATGTATGCCGCGCAAAACAGCGCAATTGGTTAACAGTTTACATCAAGCCGTGTGTACAATGAAATCGACCTTTCCTCCTACGATTTAAATGTATAATCTACATTTAAATTGCTTATATAAGTAATAACTTATTGCCCTTTTTCCTAGTTCTGCTAAGTATAGCAGAACTAGGAAAAAGGGCAATAGAAAAAGGAATTTTTTAAAGGTCAAATATTAAAACGAAACAGAAACCTATTCCTCCAAAGAAGATTATTTTTTTGTAGATCATTTTGTATTTTGTATCAGAAAAGTTATTGAACCCTCTAGCTTTAATAAACAACTATGAGCTCTAATAAATTCATTGTGTCTGCGAAATACTATACGTAATAACATAAATATATAAATAAAAAGCTGTAGCTCCATTCTGAGAGAAATTAATTTTTTCGCGAAGACGTTTTTTACAATTCTCTCGGGTTGTCGCTCCGGAGTTTTATTGCTTGATAATAAACGGGGCGATAAACATCGTTAATGTCAGCCATGTTTTTACATCGAGTTATTAATTTTTAAGATTGAACGGAGATGGCGACATTTTTAGGAAGGATGTCGCAGATTTGGACAAGCTTTTATTAGAATCAGATTGTTGTAGGCTATGAGTTGTAATAAATGAACAATATTATTACTGTCGACTAAAATTGAAACCTCACTTTTAATAGAAAATAATGTTGCGTTTAATGAAAAAGTTATCTAGACATAATTTACCAGATTTTGATTCTCCAGGTTCAAGATTTTTCAGTTTTTAAGTCAAATCATTCAAATTAGGTCGAATGCAGCCCGAGTTAAAATCTAAGCACTCCTTATTTATGCAGTTTTGTCAGAGGTCTTTTTCAGAGCGTATTAAGCAACTTTATGGAAATCGATCATATGCGTATTCTGATATGCACTTTGTGACTAGTACTTATAGGGTTCTTATTTCAGGCGCAGAAAACATGCCGCTTACGTTATTACAATGCTGACTCGATCTCTCTCGTAAAATGTTTTAGGGGGCGAAGAACTAATTAAAAATATTTTGTATCACTTTTGTATACCAAAGAAGGGTACGAAAGTTAAATAGGGGCTTACGTTTCGTGCGTGCCATTAATATGCCGCACATAATTAACGAACTTGTTGAAGCGTAAACATTTTAGTACCCGCCAACTTGTGGGGGCTCGTGACTCGATTTACTTCGGCGAAACTTTTTAACGAAATTCAACTTTGAATGTTGGTTTATGATACTTCAATGTTCTTGTGTGAAAAGTTTTACAACTGTTAATTATGTTTTACTTAAATTCGAAAATCGAAAAAGTATTGTAATATAATTTTTCTTAACAAAGTACTTCCGTTGTAATTTTAAGAGAATTCAAACATGCCTTGGTTTAAAACCAAGGTTGATTTAATAGGAGTTTTAAAATTGCGAGAGTGGTATAATTAAACCGTAATTGTTAACAACAAAAATTAATGTGAGTTTAGAAAGTTCAACATTTTAGAATTCTAAAAGATTTTTTTAATAAAAACAAACGAAAGAGAAATATTTTACTGACTCTACCCGAGGTCTCTGTGGGAGTTTAAAACGAGAATTCTTAGTTACGTTTATCTTCCAAAAAAAAAAGGGATATCAGGTCATTACAGTCCATCTCCATTCTCCATACTGAACGGAAGTTGTGTCATACTTATAACGCTTAAGACACGTTTTTTTACTTCTGACGACCTCCGTGGCACAGTGTGTAGCGCTGTTGCCTTAACGTGCGGAGGTTTCGGGTTCGATCCCCGGCAGGGTCAATTTGGGAATTTATAATTTCTGAATTTTCCCTGGTCTGGCCTGGTGGGAGGCTTCGGCCGTGGCTAGTTACCACCCTACCGGCAAAGACGTGCCGCCAAGCGATTTAGCGTTCCGGTAAGATGCCGTGTAGAAACCGAATAGGGGTATGGGTTTAATATAACTGCCATGCCCCTAACAGGTTAGCCCGCTACCATCTTAGACTGCATCATCACTTACCATCAGGTGAGATCGCAGTCAAGGGCTAACTTGTAGTGGATAAAAAAAAAACAACTTCAATAATTAACTAACCTTCTTCTAAATTCTTATAAAAACAATATGTACCACATAGTGACAGTGGATTTTTCTATTTCAACCGGATAGCGACGGTTAAAGTTGGTGTATTTTTAAATAAAAGCCAAGTAATACTAAACATAATCACCTACTGGAAAATTCTCAGATAGCACAATAGTTTTAAAAAAAGCCAAAAAGAGTAGAAAAAACAAAAACAATTTTTAGTAAACGTTACGATCTCATAGATATTAAACAATGACCTTTCTCCCTCATTATAAATTCTTTGAATAAGTAAATATACTACATAGTTAAGTAGAACAGCAATGTAAAATGTTCCGTTGCCTCTGGCAGTACGAAAACCTCCGAAAAATTCACGTTGTTCACTTGTATGAATTTGGCTTTGAAATGTTATTTTGTTTTTTATTGAGGCCTAATTTTATAATCCTTAATATCCTACTGTTTACTCAGGTTAAAGGTAAAATCATACTAATATTATAAATGCGAAAGTGTGTTTATTTTATTGGTTTGTTTGTTTGTCCTTCAATCACGCCACAACAGGGCAGCGGAGCAACGTGATTTTTGGCAATGGTATAGTTGAGGACCTTGAGAGTGACATAGGCTACTTTTTATCCCAGAAAATTAAGGAGTTCCTACGGGAACCAAAAAAACTTAAACCACGCGAACTTAAATCAGCTAGATTTACATAAAAGTTCTATGATTTCGAAGTATAGACATGAAAATCAACATTTAGGTTATTAGTTTTTAATAATAAAAACCGGCATAAGCTATATAAAGCCTCTATAGAAAGGCTTTTTGCAGCGGAAAAATTTCATAATCTCATAGGAAATCAGAAATTGTACGCGGAAGAAGTCGAGGGAGACCTCAAGTTGAAAAATTATATATAAATATCGAAATGACGTTGTTACCGCGAACTAAAGATGAAATCGTGATATGAGTGATAAACCTAATTCGAGAACATCTAAAGTGCCGATCTAAACGCGTCGCTTACGCATTTCTCCAATTGTTCGCTATTTGGATATTCATCAGTATACTTTCAGAGTTTACTTACCAACGACATTTAAATGTATAAAATGACTCATATGTGGGGTTGTAGATATCTGGCACTCGTAGATACCAGTATCCCTGTGCTGAGGATATTTTATCTGGAACAAACGAGAAAAAGTTTATAAAACTTAATAGGTGGCTATACTACTCTTTAAAACATCACCTAGCACAGCTGATGGACCGTTCATAATATAATTATTATGTTCATATCTACACTATTATTATAAATGCAAAATTGTGTCTGTGTTTTTGTCTTTCTACCTGTTGCCATATGCGATTACCTACAATTATGAGAATATCTATGAATTGTAATAATATATATACACAAACAAACACATACACACACAGACACGCGCATTTATTAATATAAAGGTTACAACAATTTAGTAGTCGGTAAAAAAATAAAAAGGCTCAGTCTCATAATTTATTTCTTTTCATTGAAAACAATAACATCTAACTCAATTTTCCAGTCTGCTGAAAAAACATCGAGCTGAATTATTACCGTACCGAATTTTATGCCCTTTCGTTATTATTTTTAATAAGTCGTTCGCTTTAATAATACTCGTAAAGCGAAGCACACAATATGAAAAGTAGACACCATTACTTCTTATTTCTTTCATTTTAACTTTATTTCAGAGAATTGAGCGAATGATTTGGAGTATTTATTAAATTTATTATTAATAATTTACTATCTGGTTTACTAACTCCAATAACGCGATGTTTACTGGTAATTTCACAATATAAAACACTATCATGGCGTACACTAATATTAGTCTAATTTATATAAAGAAAAACAGTAGTGTGCAGTCTGCCTTACTGAAATAAAGACTGAGGTAAAGTGGTTATAAAAGATTTATAGTCTATTTTCTTTATTCTTACATAACATTAACTTTATGAATATTGCTAATGTTGAATGGAACAGGTTTTATCTGTTACTTATTTTATGTTTCACTTAAGCTAAGCGAGTCTAACTCTAAACTTATATGAAGAGCAGATAAGATCAATTTCGATTTCGATTCATTTATTTTTCGATATAAGTTCTTACGAATGTCTATGATATATTCATAAATCGACCTAAAAATATTTGGGAATAGCTTTGTGTTTTAATTTGTTTTTGAAGGCAGGCGTATTGAGAATTCCTTAAAATACTGAATTTACACAAAACTTACATGCAACCTGAAAATCCTGAAACCTTTGAAACCTAGATGAGCAACAGAAGCGACGCCACGCGACGCGATAGAAAAGTGACGTATCTACGCCACAACGTCCTTTTCTATGGCGTCGCATCGCATCGCGTCGCGTCACTTCTGTCGTTCATCTAGGACAACGGGTTAAGCTGCAATAATTGAAACGTTAGAAGTTTGTTCAGTGGCAGTTCAGACAACGCTATACGTGTTTTGTTAGTTAGTTTATCCTTCAATCATGCCACAAAGGAGCAACGGATCGACGTGATTTTTGAAATGGGTATATAGTTGAGGACCTCAAGAATAACAAAGGCTTTTTATCCCCATGTGCCCGCGGGAATAAAAAAAAATTAAATTACGCGGGCAGCTGATGCCCGCGACTTCCATAAAAATACGTATGCTGAGCTGTTGTGTAACATTATAATATTTGCTTTATGGTTTACTAGCGAAAGCCCGCGACTTAGTCTGCGTGGTTTGAGGTTTTTTGGTTCCCGCGGGAACTCCTAAATTTTCCGGGATAAAAAGTGCCTATGTGCTATTCCAATAATCTATCTCTGTGCCAAATTTCAGCCAGATCCGTTCAGCCGTTGGGGCGTGATTGAGTTACAAACATCCATCCATACATCCATCAATACAAACTTTCGCATTTATAATATTCATTTGATTATTTGATTGATTTGATTAAATTTTATAGATTCTGTAGTAATCAATTGATAGCATAGATAACTTACCTGTAACGTCCAGTCTTCAGAATGAGGGAGGTGTATGGCTCGAAACCGTTGGTCGCTGGTGTAGGTGTACCGCCCAACGGTTAGCAGATGTATGTCTCTGTGCCGCACCCATGATACTTGCATATTCAACTGAAACAAAATTGTATGGTCATTGGTGTCTCTGAAAACATTCATCCTTAAAATACATAAAAGGATCGAGAAGATTATGGGATCAGCTTCCACCTGCTGTGTTCCCTCAAAACTACTCTGCGTCGTATTCCTCATTGGCGAAGGTCTTGACCTATTTCCATTAATTATATAATGACAGGGGTTTTATTGGGATAATAATGTGGTGGGTTCCCAGGTCCTTCCGCATACGACTCGACTAAGAGTATAATATTATACTATTTGAAGCAATTGCTAACTCTCTGAAATAAGTAAAAGTGACCCGTCATTGCTCGTTATTGTAAATGAAGACTCATTTGTATAACGATAAAGTTACTTTGGTTGCTAGATACTTGAGATTTTAGCTGTAAGTTTTTTTTTAATTATAGAGCCAACCAAGTAAATATTTTCAGAAATTCCAGCTGAGTGGATAACAACTAATTAAACAACTTTACTTGTTCATCATAAGTATTTTGCTCAGTTTATTAATAGGTACTTTGGTAACGAAACAATACGTTAAGAGGAATTAGCATTAATATTCTAAATTGAGTATAAATTTCAATTTAAGTATCGCTCTAAACAAAAGATTGAGATTGAAACAAAATAATAACAATGCAAATAATTTAACTAACATTATTTATAGTATAGCAAGTATAAATATTTTTCTAAAAAATGATATGAAATGTGCACATTTCATACCCTGTAAATGAAATCGAAAGTTAAACTTCCCGGCCTAGGCTGGTAAAGAATGTATGTATTTTCATTACATATCATTAGTTTGAATTTGGAATCTTTCTTCCTGAATATCTTGTAACTTGTTTTAATATTCTTTGGCCTAAATAGTTTAAAGGACATTGTTCCGTCCCCATACAAAGTTCGCCTAAGAACCAACCGTCATAAAATATTGATTACTGGGTTCAAATTAATACCTTTTTATGCTTGAGAGCAGATTAAAACAACGGACACTTGCTAAGAAATTACTTATTACCAAAAATATTTTCAATTTTGAGGATACTTCAGCTTTCGCAATCAATCTGCTTGATCAAATAAATGTCATCTTTAACCAATTGTAATACAGCTGTAAACAGTATGTAGATAAGACAAGATTCGCAGTAGTCCGTCAAAAACATTACAGATGGCGTTATTAATAAGGATGCAGGTATCGTCATAGTTCATCGATAACTTCACAGATGGCGTTAGAAATATTAAATTATTGTACTTTCAATAGATGGCGTTGCGAGATTCAGAATACTAGCGCACTTAGCACTTTAAGCTGCTTTTATTTTATTTCTTACGATACGGATCTAGCGCTCAAGCGGTTGTATTGGATATTATTTTAACCTGTAAGTTATTGATCTGTGGTTAATAATCGAGAGACGGAAACGTATAGTAATCAATTGAATACCTATTTATTTACTTTTAATTAATTTGAAGTGTCCGTTGAATTCTAATATTTGGAATAAAGGTTATAAAATAAGATAAGAATTACTGTATATTTCAAACGTATGTTGATTCTTAGGCGAATTTGGTCAATGTCCTTTGTAACTCTACCGTATTACGCGTTCAGCACTCACAGCGCAAAAAATAATTAAAAGTATAATATTTATTTTTTATCTTTATAATATTGAAAGGGGGAAATTAACTACATACCTAATCGTTATAATTTATTATTTAAAAGTGGCGAAAAAATGAGTTCGAGTGAGGATATTATGGATTTACCCTGTTCGCCTCATTTTCTGAGAGCGGAGGCCGCATTAGCTAAAAATAATTTGTTTCCGCAGAAACCCAAAGAAAAGTCACTTGAATAATTTTTTAGAAAAGCTCTATACACACCTCGACCGGGAGAGCATTTCTGGTCTCGTTTATAGTCTAACTAACACTCGACCAGAAAACGCGTACTTGCCGGTCTCGCGATGTAATGTACTATTATTGACGACTGCCGTGATGACGACAGTAGCCGGCTCTCAGTGGAAGTGACCTGATAAATATTTTGTATTAGGGTCTAGCCTCACTTGGATGCACCGAGCGGCGCGGCAGTGGTAATTTTGAGCAATGGCAGTGGGGACAAACGTGTTTTTAACAAAATATCTAAAACAATTACCGATTATGGAAAAGATATTTATAGACATGAAAATATTAGGATGGATTTTTCGAAATTCACACGGGAGCAAATCCGCGGTCGATGGCTGTAGTTTACTTCAAGAAAATAACGAAATCTATTTCCAATTCAGGAAAATCGTTTCAAGTTTATTAGCTACGAGTAAGACACTAATCCGGAGGCAAGCATTGATTATAACAATTTTCTTTTGAGCTTTATCACTCAACGATCATCTTAACGGTTCTTGAGACGTAAAACTCAAGGATTTACTGATATTTGAATCCCTTTATGGGGTTTTAACTTTGGAACAAGACTGTAAGCAAAGGATTAACAATGGTTTTTGTAAAACAATGGGGTATTAACTTTAATTAAGTCAGTTGATTAAAAGTTTTTTAATACTTTTCACTGGTGTAAATTTTTGCAGAATATTTTTTGTCAGAAAGAAAAAAAAAATGTGGACTTAACACTTACTTAGTGACTTAACATCATTTAGCATCTTCTTATTACTATACTAATATTATAATAGGGATGATGACATCTCAATCAAATCAGCAACTCTTTATCAAACTTAAAAACGAACTTCTATAGTATGGAAGTTGTATGGAATTCACAGTTGTGACGTCGTCAAATTTCAATGCACTTTTTTCTTTAATCTTTATTTTAAAATGGTTACCAAACTTAAAACTAACCGAGGATGTGAATTTTAGGTCTTTTGGAAGACCCTCTATTTAATATTATTTTTGATCTAAGCATGGATGGATGGATATTTGTTACTCAATCACGCCTAACGGATTAACAAATCTGGATGAAATTTGACACAGAGACAGATAAGTCTGGAATAAGACATACGGCTCCTTTTATCCCGGATATCAAAAAGTTCCCGCGGGAAGTAAAACACCTAAATTCACGTAGACCAAGCCTCGGGCATCAGCTAGTCATCCATAATTTAAAAACCAACTGTTGCTGTAATTCTGTGAAAGTTACAATTATTCTTATTCATCAGGCATCAGCTAGTATACAGTAAAAATATCCATTAGAACAAAGTAACTGGAGCCATTGAACCACGCTTATACCCACCCTTTACCGGTCACCGCAAACAGTCCCCGTTTCCAGGTGTTCCCGGCGATGCTTAATTAAATTAGCCCGTAACTAGGTTACGACCTCAAACATGCGCTCGGAGTTGAATAAAAATCTATACTAGTAAACTAGACTAATGAATCATATATAGCAGCAGATGACGCACCCTTTATCGACTGTAGTCAATAGGTACAGCCCGTCAAACTTATCTTAGACGACCTCTTTCTTCTTTAAGATGACCTCCGTGGCGCAGTGTGCAACGCTGTTGTCTTAAAGTGCGGAGGTCGCGGGTTCGATCCCCGGCAGGGTCAATTTGGGAATTTATTATTTCTGAATTTTCCCTGGTCTGGCCTGGTGGGAGGCTTCGGCCGTGGCTAGTTACCACCCTACCGGCAAAGACGTGCCGCCAAGCGATTTAGCGTTCCGGTACGATACCGTGTAGAATCCGAATAGGGGTATGGGTTTAATATAACTGGCATGCCCCTAACAGGTTAGCCCGCTACCATCTTAGACTGCATCATCCCTTACCATCAGGTGAGATCGCATTAAAGAGCTAACTTGTAGTGGATGAAAAAAAACTGACTCGGTGTCAGCGTCGCTAGTACGTATTAAAAAAAAATCACACGCATAAAAATTAGTTCCAATATTTAACCACCGGGTCAGATAATTTTGACGGACTATACATAGAAATGATGCTTACGATAAAGGTCTAGCCCCACTACACTTTGTTTAATTATGTCGCAGTGCATCTCCGCGCCGCGTCGCTTAGGTGGGTCCCGCTCCATACAAATTCATACAAAGAATATTTGCTGCTACGTGCCGCGCCGCGCCGTGCATCTGTAGTGGGGTTAAGGCCCTGTGTAGCGTAAAAGGGGGTTTTTAAAAGCAGTGAATCCATCAAACGGTGACATATAATGTATGCTTGTAAAAATATTTTGCTGTTTTTAAGACCTTTAAGCAGACATTGACGCATCTTAAAACACAATTTTAAAAAAAATTAAAAAACAAACAAACATTGTTGAACACAAAACATTGAAATTTATTTTAAACATAGCTCTTAATTTACCTTTTAAAGCAATTTTTCTCCATACTGAAACCAATAATTAGCTCTAGAAATCTACATAATATATAAAATTCAAAGTCCTGACTGACTGACTGACTGACTGAAGTATATATCAACGCACAGCCTAAACCGCTAGGGTTAGAGACTTGAAATTTTGACTTCCTTTTGTGACGTACGCGCTCACTAAGGAAGGATTTTTCAAAATTCCACCCCTGAGGGGGTGAAATAGGGGTTGAAAGTTTGTATGAAAGTCCGTCGTTTCTTAAGTTTTATCCATAAAACTTGGTAAAACCTGGTAACTTGGTAGCTATTGGTTAAAAATAAAGAAATACGTGTGGCACAGTTTTTCAAAATTCCAAACCCAGAGGGGTAAAATAGGGGTTGAAAGTTTGTATGGAAGTCCTTCATTTCTCAAGTTATAGCCATGAAACTTAGCATTTGGGCTTTCAGTAAGATATGCAGAAGTACGTGTTTCACCATTTTCGAAAATTCGACCCCCAAAGGGGTGAAATAGGGGATGAATGTCCTCATTACCCTCGACGAAGCGGAGACGGTATATGAGTTTGCCCTAAGAGGTTGTGTGTTTGTTTGTTTGTTTGTTTGTATGTTTGTTTGTTTGTTTGTGCACTTTTTTTGTTACCATTTTTCTAAAAAAGTACTGGGCCGATTGAGATGCGGTTTTTTGCATTAGATACGTATAGCTTGTGAGAAGGTTTTTAGATATATTTTAGGACCATAGACAACCAAGCTGAGCTGTAGTCTATGATTTTAATATTTCAACATGTTACCATTTTTCACAAAAACTACTGAGCCGATTGAGATGCGGTTTTTTGCATTAGATGTGTATAGCTTGTGAGAAGGTTCTTAGATATATTTTAGGACCATAGACAACAAAGCTGAGCTGTAGTCTATGATCTTAATTTTTCAACCACTGTTACCATTTTTCACAAAAAGTACTGGGCCGATTGAGATGCGGTTTATAGCATTAGATATATATAGCTTGAGAGAAGGTTCTTAGACATATTTTAGGACCATAGACAACTAAGCTGAGCTGTAGTCTATGATTTTAATTTTTCTATGTGTTAAAATTTTTCACAAAAAGTACTGGGCCGATTGAGATGCGGTTTTTTGCATTAGATATGTTTAGCTTGTGAGAAGGTTCTTAGATATATTTTAGGACCATAGACAACAAAGCTGAGTTGTAGTCTATGATTTTATTTTTTCAATATGTTACCATTTTTCACAAAAAGTACTGGGCCGATTGAGATGCGGTTTTTTGCATTAGATGTGTATAGCTTGTGAGAAGGTTCTTAAATATATTTTAGGACCATAGACAACAAAGCTGAGCTGTAGTCTATGATCTTAATTTTTCAACCACTGTTACCATTTTTCACAAAGAGTACTAGGCCGATTGAGATGCGGTTTATTGCATTTAGGACTTCGTGCGATTACAAAACAGGAAACTGGTACCAAAATTTTAAAAAATCAGCGCTATTTTTAAATTCTTTGTTAATTGACCGATTTCGTTTAAAATCTATATTTAGGGCTCCCTGGGGTCACAAAACAGGAAACTGGTACCAAAATTTAAAAAAATCAGCGCCATTTTGAAATTCTTTGTTAATTGACCGATTTCGTTCAAAATCTATATTTAGGGCTCCCTGGGGTCACAAAACAGGAAACTGGTACCAAAATTTAAAAAAATCAGCGCCATTTTGAATTTCTTTGTTAATTGATCGATTTTGTTCAAAATCGATATTTAGGACTCCCTGGGGTTACAAAACAGGAAATTGTTACCAAACTTTATAAAATCAGCGCCATTTTGAAATTCTTTGTTAATTGACCGATTTCGTTCAAAATCTATATTTAGGGCTCCCTGGGGTCACAAAACAGGAAACTGGTACCAAAATTTAAAAAAATCAGCGCCATTTTGAAATTCTTTGTTAATTGATCGATTTCGTTCAAAATCGATATTTAGGAGTCCCTGGGGTTACAAAACAGGAAACTGTTACCAAACTTTAAAAAATCAGCGCCATTTTGAAATTCTTTGTTAATTGACTGATTTCGTTCAAAATCTATATTTAGGGCTCCCTGGGGTCACAAAACAGGAAACTGGTACCAAAATTTAAAAAAATCAGCGCCATTTTGAAATTCTTTGTTAATTGACCGATTTCGTTTAAAATCTATATTTAGGGCTCCCTGGGGTCACAAAACAGGAAACTGGTACCAAAATTTAAAAAAATCAGCGCCATTTTGAAATTCTTTGTTAATTGACCGATTTCGTTCAAAATCTATATTTAGGGCTCCCTGGGGTCACAAAACAGGAAACTGGTACCAAAATTTAAAAAAATCAGCGCCATTTTGAATTTCTTTGTTAATTGATCGATTTCGTTCAAAATCGATATTTAGGACTCCCTGGGGTTACAAAACAGGAAACTGTTACCAAACTTTATAAAATCAGCGCCATTTTGAAATTCTTTGTTAATTGACCGATTTCGTTCAAAATCTATATTTAGGGCTCCCTGGGGTCACAAAACAGGAAACTGGTACCAAAATTTTAAAAAATCAGCGCCATTTTGAAATTCTTTGTTAATTGATCGATTTCGTTCAAAATCGATATTTAGGACTCCCTGGGGTTACAAAACAGGAAACTGTTACCAAACTTTATAAAATCAGCGCCATTTTGAAATTCTTTGTTAATTGACCGATTTCGTTCAAAATCTATATTTAGGGCTCCCTGGGGTCACAAAACAGGAAACTGGTACCAAAATTTAAAAAAATCAGCGCCATTTTGAAATTCTGTGTTAATTGACCGATTTCGTTCAAAATCGATATTAAGGGCTCCTTGGGGTCACAAAACAGGAAACTGTTACCAAAATTTTAGAAAATCAGCGCCATTTTGAAATTCTTTGTTAATTGACCAATTTCATTCAAAATCGATATTTAGGACTCCCTGGGGTTACGAAACAGGAAACTATTACCAAAGCTTTAAAAAATCAGCGCCATTTTTATTTATTTTGTTATCACCATAATAAATGAATTCAGTTTAGTACAGTAAAATCTGTACTACTTGTAAGTCTAACCACAACCCGTGAGCTGCTTTAGCAGCTCGCGCACAGGGCGAGATACTAGTTAGATATATATAGCTTGAGAGAAAGTTCTTAGATATATTTTAGGACCATAGACAACCAAGCTGAGCTGTAGTCTATGATTTTAATATTTCGATATGTTACCATTTTTTACAAAAAGTACTGGGCCGATTGAAATGCCGTTTTTTTCATTAGATGTGTATAGCTTGTGAGAAGGTTCTTAGATATATTTTAGGACCATAGACAACAAAGCTGAGCTGTAGTCTATGATTTTATTTTTTCAATATGTTACCATTCTTCTCAAAAACGACTGTGCTGATTTAGATGCGGGCTTTTTGTTTTAGATATATTTAGCTTGTACCTAGATGCTGCCCAGGGTATCATGATGGAGTCAGGAGGCGATCATGGGAACTCCTTAAATTCTCATCGTATACCTGTCGCGTTTGGACTCTTTTGATTTGTCGTGACAAGCGCGCCGCGGAAAGAAAAGGGTTTGGCCATAGTCCACCACACTGGTCAAAAAAACTACTGAGCTGTCAAAGATGCAGTTTTGTGTTTCAGATATTATGTAATATATACGTTTGCTTAATTCTAATTGTTGTTTCAAAGTTATAAAAGTCAAAGGTATAATGGAGCTCTGCAGTTCGTCGTGGGTTTTTTTAAAAATTTTAATTTTATTACTTGTTTATCAAGATATTTTTCAAGTTATAACAACGAATTGGTATTTTGGCTTTCGGTATAATGTAAAGAAGTAGGTACGTGTCAAACAGTTTTTCAGAATTCTACCCCCAAACGGGTAAAAGGCCGGCGTTTTTCAAGTTAAAGCCATGAAACTTGATATTTGGGCTACCGGTTTAAATTATAAAATACATAATTCACAGTTTTTATTATTCTATCCCAAAGGACGTTAAATAGTACTTCAATCACACCGCAACAGAGCAACGGATTGACGTGTTTTTAGGGTTCCGTAGCCAAATTTGGCAAAAACGGAACCCTTATAGATTCGTCATGTCTGTCTGTCTGTCTGTCTGTCTGTCTGTCTGTCTGTCTGTCTGTCTGTCTGTCTGTCCGTCCGTATGTCACAGCCATTTTTTTCCGAAACTATAAGAACTATACTGTTGAAACTTGGTAAGTAGATGTATTCTGTGAACCGCATTAAGATTTTCTTACAAACATAGAAAAAAAAACAATAAATGTTGGGGTTTGCGGGCGTCCGCTAGTATAAGATAAAATTCATATTTCTAAATCAAACATTGTCGATCGGATTCATTTGTATTGAAAAGTAAATATTAATTTTTTTACAAACGATTTCATGCATTTTTTGCGACATGCGCTTGTCGATTTCACCCCCCCGCGCTTGTGTTTTTCATCTCGTGAGCTCACAGCGCCTTAACACAAATACAATAACTCTAAGGACTAAGGATTTGTTACCTCCGGAATGATATCGCCGTAAAAAGATTTTCCAGACACAAACTTAAGTTAGATGTCTATGTTAACATAAGTTTGTGTTTTTGTTCGGAGCTAAATTTTGTACAGGATAGGTTTTGGATAGGTTACATCCCGGGGAAGGACAAGAACATAGACAACATTTTATCTCGGAAAATTAAGGAGCTCCCGCAGGAGTCAAAAACCTTAATCCACGCGGACAGAGTCGCGGGTATCATCTAGCAGCAATATATAATATAGAACCGCCTGTCTGAGCTGTGTATATTTAGTTTAGTTAAGAGATTGGGACTAAAGAATTAGCTACATAGGTATAGCAACACAGGACATTTCAGGACTGTAAAACTAGCAGCATAAGATGTCCATATCATCACTACAGCCTATTAACGTCCCACTGCTGGGCACAGGCCTCCACTCTCATAGGAGAGCGGGAATTAGAGCTTAGACCCACCACGCTGCTCCAATGCGGGTTGGCGGGCTTTAAGGACTATTATCATGTTAGTGATAATAACCGGGACCGACGGCTTAACGTGCTCTCCGAGGCACGGGGGTGAAACACCGCCAACTTCCAACTCCGGGCTGGCACTGAGAATTTCTTAATTGAAAAACCCAATACCTAACATTTATGCCCGACCGGGAATCGAACCCAGGACCTCGTGATCCGCAGTCGACTATGCTAACCACTAGACCAACGAGGCAGTCAAGATGTCCATATAAGGAGCATCAAAGCAACACTAGAGCAACAACATTGTCATCATTGCTTGTCATGAAAGTCGAACTGATGACGTCATTAATATTTCAAGAACTGAATTTGTTTCATTCAAATCAAGAATCTCATTGAATTCAAAGTTGCAAGGTCGTAGGTCTGCTAATGACTTGCACTTGCATAAATGTAGAGCGCGTTAAAATGATATCACAGTTCGTTCTGAGGCGTGAGAGTGGCGTGACCTAGTTGCTAGAGGTTGGTAGTTGCCAGTAGGTAATAATTAATTTAAAATTGTGACCGAAAATGAAGAAATTTCTAAACTTAACCGCTAAATCAATTTTGTTTTTTTTTTCAAAACAAGATAGATAAATTCTTTATTGCCACACATAACATAGAGATAACTTAATTACAAACAAAAAACAGAAAACAACGCGTGCGCAAGGGCGGTCTTATCACTAAAAGTGATCTCCTCCAGACAACCCCTTTCATAAGGAACTATAAAAAGAAGACTATACATAATGATATACTACTACTTAAACTATACATACTATTAATACATAAATAACTAAACATAAATGTCTAAATGTCTCTTTGTTAAATTTTGTCCTCACATTCTGGATATGTTTTTATCCCAGTACCTAATCAGTTTCAGATTTTTTTCTGAAACCTTATCCACGCTGGTACCAAAGTTACGGCTAGTAGGTATAGTATTTTTTTTTCCTCTACAAGTTGTTTAAAAGCCCTTAACCGCCATCTCACCTGATAGTAAGTGATGGTGCAGTCTAAAATGGTAGCGGGCTAACCTGTTAAGAAGAGATATATTAAACCAATTTCTCAATAGTCGGTTTCTACACAGCATCGTACCGGAACGCTAAATCGCTTGGTGATACGTCTTTGCCGGTAGGGTAGTAACTAGCTACGGCCGAAGCCTCCCACCAGACCACCCACTACTTAGTAACCACCCGCGGCATCGCTGCCGAGAGGATTTTGAGAAATACGTCTTTCATAAATATTTTGGACTTATAATGTAAACATTTCGCGTTATAAGTCCAAGAGTTTGAGGTAAGCGTTTAAGAATCAATCAGTGAGTGAGATAAAACTCCGTAATAATTTTCCGGGGTAAGAAGTAACCCGAGACACAGCCCATTTCTGTACCAAATTCCATCAAAATCAGTTGAAAAGATGGGCCGTGAAAGCCTAACAAATTCACTTTCGCCTTTATACGTGCATAATAAGTTTGATTTGGAGATTCAATTCATTGCGAATTTAACGTTATTATGTTATACATTTAATATTTCTGAATAAACAAGTATAAATTACAAATTTAAAACAAACCCTGACATAATATGGAAGTACCTAACAGATTTAAAAAAAAGCTGATGACCTTCAGACGGATGAACAGATTTTCATGAAACATGGCTAAGAACACTCGGGATTAAATTATCTATAACACAAAAAAAAACTAAACCAAAATCGGTTCATCCGTTTGGGCGCTACGATACCACAGACAGATACAAGACACGTTAAACTCATAACACCCCTCTCTTTTTACGTTGGGGTTTAAAAACTAAACTCACGAGCCTTTTAGCTTGAACCTGTTAAAGCAATAGAATCTTCATGAAGTTATTGCAAAACCTCCCACATAGCATTATACTCAAAATAGCTATTTGCTTTTAGCGCCATATTGCGCTATGAACTCTACGTTTAATATAGCAGTTAATATTCATATCGTTATTATTTCTAATTGATACGTAATTAGGCTAGATAAAAGTTAAAAATCAAAAATATTATTATACTAGCACTACTTATACTACTTATCAAATATCAACCAATTTAATATCATCATTTAATTTTCCAGTTTTTTCAGGTTGATTAAATATTGGGTAATCAAGCAGGTATTTGGAAATAATTATTACCTTAATACTTTTGTTTGATACTTTACACGCATTTAAACACTGTATGTTATTTTGATAATGTTATAAACAAACTTAACTAGCTAAATAGTCTAATCTGATTAATGTACTGGAATGAACAAAAATGCTGGCTGCATTTTCACGCCCAGCATGCGCCAATTTATATTACGATGACGATTAATTATTATTGAATTTTAAAAGCAAAAGAAAGGCTAGCTGACCCGCCCTGAATTTTCTTAGGTAGCACTAATCACGTTCCTTGTGGGTATCTATATTATATTATACGAGTACAGTCCTGTAATATGTATAGAAAGTCCTATATCATAAATCTTGTATGCAAAATACCAGCGAACTGCGTGAACGGACTGCAAAATTTATGATCAAATAAAATATATTCTGTAGTTTTATGTTTTAATCTAATCACTGAGGTACCTGCTTAAATTATTTCACGACAGAATTAATACCTCCACTAATACAGCCAGAACTGAGTAAATAGAGTCGCAAAAATATACCGAGTAGGTAAACTTTTAGAATTTACATTAAAATGTAAAATTAATAAACTTTAAATGTCTACTTATTTTACACTGGCACACAACATTAATAAACACTATATGCATAGAATACCAGCAGTAATTAGCCGTGTCATTTTGATTTTAATTTTCGTGTAATTTCTTAGTACCAAAAAGCTAAACAAAGTAAATTTTAGTAGGTACATGGTTTTTGAAATTCCTCTGAGTTAAATGTAGGAAACTTGTAGATGGATGTTGTCACCTGTTAGTTACTTGAGGTAATTCTTAATTCAGTAATTGAGACACTGATTTATCACAAATCCATACTAATATTAATATGGATTTTGATTCATTTGGGAACTTTAATTTTCCGGCATAAAAAGTAGCCTGTGTCGCTTCCTGGTATGCAACCTACCATACCTATCTTTGTAGGTTGGACAGATGGCTCGCGAAAGATATACATAGTTTTGCATTTATGATTTACGTATTGATCATAATATAAGTTTGCATTTGTCATGTATTGATGTATGCGTTGATGATGTACAATTATTTTAGTACCTATACTTCTATAATTTCGATGTGTAAAAGGCTTTATAATGTAAGTATGTATGCTTATAACTTTTTAAAGTAGCTATTAAGAGGATAATTATACTAATATTGTAAATGCGAAAGTCAGTTTGTTTGTTGGTTTGTCCTTCAATCACGCTTCAACGGCGCAACGGATCGACGTGATTTTTGGCATGGGTATAGTATTGAGGACCTGGAGAGTGACATAGTTTATCCCGGAAAATTAAGTTGTTCCCGCGGGAATAAAAAAAATTAAACCACGCGGATGAAGTCGCGGGCATCAGCTAGTAACCAATAAAGAAATAGAAGTTAGTAAACGTATTAAGCGATAGCAACAAAATAGTGCCCTGTTTCCAGTCCAACCTGATTCAATTAACTTCGGATCTGGGTTACGACCTCTAACATGCGTGCGGTATTAAATAAAACCAGATCCTACAACGTTATTATTTCTTCAAGTAATGGCGGTAGAAGGCGCTGCGTGTAATGTAAGTTTAGTCGGAACAATTAACTTACCACGAAATCACCTAAACTTGCCACCAAAGGTTGCGTAGCCATAATGTTAATTTCCTTAGGGTGAAAACTCAGTACGAACCGGACATTGACGACCTCCGTGGTGCAGTGTGTAGCGCAGTTGTCTTAACGTGCGGAGGTCCCGGGTTCGATCCCCGGCTGACCCTCAGTTTGAGAATTTATAATTTCTGAATTTTCCCATGTCTGGCCTGGTGGGAGGCTTCGGCCGTGGCTAGTTACCAAAAACGTAAAGACGGCAAAGACGTACCACCAAGCGATTTAGCGTTCCGGTACGATGCCGTGTAGAAACCGAATAGGGGTATGGGTTTGATATAACTGCCATACCCCTAACAGGTTAGCCCGCTACCATCTTAGACTGCATCATCACTTACCAGCAGGTGAGATCGCGGTCAAGGGCTAACTTGTGGTGGATTAAAAAAAAACAGTAAGTACATATAACTTGAGCATGGGCACTTTGGTTTGACGCTGCATAGACTGATGCTATAGGACAAAATGTCATTCTTATAAACGCAGACGTTTCACGCCGACGTGTTTTCTTGACTCAAAAGCTTAATTTAAAGTCACAAATTCAATACAACCGATTTTAATTTCGAATCGTATCATTTGGAGTGCTGGGTGTTAATGCATACATGAATTTGAGCTCTAAATCATTGTTATTTTAAGGTCTATTTTACTTTGTCGCTTATGTAAATTTGCAATGTAAAAAACTTAAAATAAGCGTTGTACCTTCTGACCCCTCAGAATGTGATGGGTTTAAAAGGGAAGAAGAAATGTCTTTATTAGTAGGTAAAACACGGTTTATTATAGGTACTGTATTAGTACAATGCAGTACAGTACAATACTTAAGAAACTATGTTACTTAAGTAATTTAAAAACGAACCTGACTAATTCACTGATGAGTCTTAAACAATATCATATCAATACGATTATTTTCACAAAGTTCTTGTGAATCTACTTTACGCAACAAAATATTTGTTTAAAGATTTCAAATCAATGAATTATATTTCCCAGGAATATTCTTGGAAAATTATGTTCTTTTTTATTATCAACCAACTTCAAAAAAAGGAGGAGGTTCTCAATTCGACTGTTTTTTTTTTAAAATGTTTGTTACCTCAGAACTTTTCACTGGGTCGACCGATTTGGATGATTCTTTTTTTATTTGAAAGGGCATACTTTCCAAGTGGTCCCATATAAATTTTATCGAAATCGGTCGAGCGGTTTTTAAAATATCAACAATAAAATAAGTACTTTGTATAGCGTGTGCTTGTTGTTATAAAGTTGGCGCGGGAGTTTGAAGTCGGTTGTTTAAAATGAATTTTTTATATTAAATGATGAAACTTACTTGAACAATAAATTCTACATAACTTTAAAGATGATTTGAGTAAGCCTCAACAAAGTTTAGATCAAATTAAATTTTGAATTTCCTCGAGGATTTTGTACAAATTTTGCAAAAATTATTATACAAATCTAGACCATTAATTATTCATTTTCTTGGATATGTTCCGAATGAATACCACTTGAATATTATAATCTGTTAAGATTAATGCTTCCTAATATCATTTGAATTGAATTTGTCTTTCATTTATCATCTTCATACCGACCTTTTCAAAGATGGCTTCCGAGAAATTATGCGGTGCTCATTAGGCGAACTTTACTACCAAATACCATATTTATATAATTCTTTATTTGTATTACGGAGGAAATCTACATTTTTTAAGGGATAAACAAGTCTTTGCCTGCGGCTTTGACCGCGTCAATAAAGGTTATTTTTTGTAGATCCCGTGGGAACTGTTTGATTTTCTGGGTAAATTAGTATTTGTCTGAATTGTCACCAAGGTAATCCCTGTACCAAACTACGTCAAATTCGAAGCGGATAGGCAGTGAAAAAATAGCAAACAAAGAGGCACAGTTTTATAACATTAAAGTCTTTGGAACTAAATCAGTAACTATTTAATTAGATGAACCTTAACATTATTTACTACTAGCTGATTCCCGCGACTACGTCCGCGTGGATTGAGTTTATTAAGGTTCCCGCGGGAACTCCATAGTTTTCCGGATAAAAAGTCTTATTCCAGACTATAATCTACCTCTGTGCCAAATTTCATCCAGATCCGTTCAGCCGTTCGGGCGTGATTGAGTAACAAACATCCATCCATAAATCCATCCAAACTTTCGCATTTATAATATTTATTTGATTGATTATTTCACATGATTATTCACCATTATATTACCACTATTTTCTCAGGCATAAAGGCGGCGCGGCGATGTGGCTAGACAGGTTGCACTTATTTTGAGTATAATGTACGTTTAGTTTTCAGTGGGAATTAATCCATTTTCAATCAATTTTATATCAACATACCTACGTAATGCTTTGTTTACGTTTCGACGACCTCCGTGGCGCAATGTTGAGCGCTGTTGTCTTAACGTAAGGAGGTCCTGGTTTCGATCCCCGGCAGGGTCAATTTGGGAATTTATAATTGATGAATTTTCCCTGGCTTCGGCCGTGGCTAGTTACCACACTACCGGCAAAAACGTGCCGACAAGCGATTTGGCGTTCCGGTACGATGCCGTGTAGAAACCGAATAGGGGTATGGGTTTAATATAACTGCCATGTCCCTAAAAGACCTGATGCAGTTAGACTGCATCATCACTTACCATCAGGTGAGATCGCAGTCAAGGGTTAACTTGCAGTGGATAAAAAAAAAGTTGTTTAAAAAAACATGCGCTAGATTGACAACTTTCCATTATTAGAAGTTAAAAAGTACTCGAACAATCTCTGTGTGCACTGACCCTAAGTCTCAGCTTTAATTCATCTTCTTCTTTCAGAGCTTTTCATGGCGTCTAATGAGAATTATATGAATGTCTTTGTAAAATTTAACAAAAGCAGATTTTACTTTGATATCTTCTATACAATCGTATTCTATCTTAAACTAGGTAAAATATCATTAATTTGATTGCGGTAAATATTCATTTGAGACAGGTGATTAATGAAATTTACGATTGTAAACAGATTATCCGATATCATATTTTTTTATCGATTCCAAATTGGACCTTGACTGTACAGTTATTCTCATAAATGATGCCTTTTATTTTCCACTACAAGTATTAGGTATGTATCTTTACCGTAGTGTTTATCAAAATATGGTACTCTATACAAGTGTCGGAATAAAAGGACGTTCAAGAAGGTACTAACTCATTTATACGCCACTCCTCCCGTAAGAAATATATTTACTTCCCTAGCTCATATCCATATACATATATAAACCTAAATACATGTTGAAACATACTGGGAATGGGTTACCTAAAATGAAATCTAGGCTATCCTAAATCCAGTACTAAAAGTGATAACTAATAAAATTACTTGCTGCAGCCAAAGCGTTCCATTAGGCCAGACCAGAGTCAATTTAGACATTATAGATTCCTAAATTCACTTAACCAAGAGTCGAATCCTTTAACGCTAACACACCACTGCTTCAGGAAAATCGTCACACGAAAGATTTAAAAGCGTTTTAAAAACACTCCAAAGCACTTTAGAAGAATACTTGCATTAAAATAAAACACCCATTACACCACCGACACCAACGCGAGAGAAAGAAAGTGTGAAACGTTTAGATTACGTAAATTTTCTCTATTAACAACTGTGTCTCGTAATATTTGAAATTCACATCTCTGTGAAAAGTGGTAAACATTAGAGAGAGAGCTTTGCACGTTTGTGAAGCTTTAATATCAAGTATAACAGTTTAGTTTAAAAACTAAATATAGGTACGTGATTTCTCGTAAGGCTGAGCCAAGTTTGTCAGGATTTTCGCGGACAGATAAACGAACCCAAGATCTGAATTACTTTTTGAAGTGAAATATCTTTAGAATCGTTGTGATTTGAACATTCGATGAAACGAAAAAGTGACACCAAAAAGAGGCAAACATATTCATAATAGAATTTAGCCTGCGAGAGAATGAGATAGAATACAAGTTATATTTATCTTATTCTATTGTAGGCTATTTTTCTGATGTTTCACTTCTGTCGTGTATGAATGCATACTCACACTTTTTTTGCTGGAAGTAGAGATGCAGCCTAAGGTGGAGCGCGCTTGCAAATATTATAAGCGGATGGAAAAACGGAAGCCGGAAGTTACAGCGTTTTAAAAAAAACCCTTGAATTAATTACCGCATAATAATAGAAGATTGAAAAATAAAATGGATTAATAACCTCAAAACAAAAAGGTTGCATTGCTGTCATCGTGAATGGAAATAAAACGTGTGGACGGTTGCCATCTCGTTATATAGAAGTGTTATGTATAAAAGATGCGGCGGATGCATCACGGCTTAATGAGACTTTTATTTATAAAGTTCCCCTCAAAATGGCGACTTTAAAGTTGCATTGTGCTATTGTTACGTTTCATTTTAAAACGAGGATTTTGTGGTACACCGCTATGCAAATTGGACGTTAGCTCCGCAATAAGAGGCACTCGTTAGTGTGAACGTGTGCACTTGCCTTTTCTATTTGGGTAAGTATGCGCTTTTGAAACGTGAATCGGGATATGCTCTCGTGATACCAAGCGTAGCGAGCCTTTAATCACATTGCATATATTTTTAAGCGCAAGTTTAATACTTAGGTCCAAGATTCAAATATTTCTTAAATTTATTCATAAAAACCAGACCTTTATAACGATGTTCCTTTTTTTTACACTACCGTAACAGCGTCATAAGGTGCAGAAATCCTTTGTGGGGTCGAGTGTACGCTTTTATAACATGGTTCCCAAAGAGTTTCTAGATTTGCCATTACATAAATTTAAAGACTGCGTTAAACAGCATCTGATAAGTCGAGGCTATTACACTATCGATGATTTTCTAAACGACAAAGTTGCATGGAAGCAACCGGCCTCGTATCCAGTCACCCACAAGTCAGTGTAATACTAATTGTAACGTTACGTATTGTTACTTATTGTAACCTTTTTCTTTTTTTGAGAAAAGAGCAACTGCTGAGTTTCTTGCCGGCTCTTCTCAGTAGAACCAGCTTTCCGAACCGGTGGTAGAGTCTTGACGTATCATAAGTGTCACAAGTTGTCCTACATGAAATAAATAAATCATTTATCATTTAAATATAGACTAAGAACAGGGCCTTATTTTTGAAATTTCCACGGAAGCAAAACTGCGGGTGGCCCTTAACGCTAGTTACTTTATAGATTTTGTTTTTAAAAAGAAAAAAATAGTAAGCATATTATAGTGCCATATAAATAAATAAAGAATACTTCTAACTTTCAAAGAATTAAAGTAGAAGTTGGTTTTAAAATTATAGATGATTCTGAAGAAAAAGTTCTTACATGTAATGTTCCACAAAATATTCTGAACTCGTTTACCCACCGTTTTATTTCCTAAGTTTTTGACTCTGCAGTTCAGATAGGCGGTCTTGCCAAGCAGCGCGGTGACATTCTTGGAGGCTGCCAAGTCGAAGTAGGGTCCGATGCGAGGGGTGGGCCGGGGTGCGTCGATCGCCAGCCCTGGCCGAATCACGTTGTCCGCCGCTGGTGGTGAAGTCACCGAGGTGTTCGATGACAACCCTTTGCCAAGTTCGCGTTGCGCTGATGATACTGTGGACAATGGAAAAAAAAATTTACTAGCTTTTTTTGACTTTATCACATATTAAGGTTTTTTTGAGTACCCATACATAAAATTTATAGAATGAAATGGGTATGGAATATTAAACCCATACCCCTAATCGGTTTCTACACCGCATCGTACTGGAACGCTAAATCGCTTGGTGGCACCGTCTTTGCCGGTAGGGTGGTAACTAGCCACGGCCGAAGCCTCCCACCAGGCCAGACCAGGGAAAATTCAGAAATTATAAATTCCCAAAATGACCCTGCCGGGAATCGAACCCGGGACCTCCGCACGTTAAGACAACAGCGCTACACACTGCGCCACAAAGGTCGTCAAAAATCGTTTTTAAATACCCATACATAAAATATATTATAGAATGAAATGGGTATGGATATTAAACCCAGTATCCCTAATCGGTTTCTACACGGCATCGTACTGAATCGCTTAGCGGCACATCTTATTACAGGTAGGATGGTTCAACTAGTCTCGACCGAAGCCTCCCACCAGGCCAAACCCGAGAAAATTCAGAAATTATAAATTCTCAAATTCACTCTGCCGGGGATCGAACCCGGGACCTCCCATATTAAGATAACAGCGCTCAACACTGCGCCAGAGAAATCAAGTAGGTACTTTTGACTTTTCTATTTAATTTATCTCAGAATGTAGCGTCTCTTTTACAAAATATTGATCGACTCCCCTCTATATCCACTCATGTCATTAGTTTACATTGGATACATTGTTCAAAGTTTTTGTTAAATTTCCCGTTGTCAACCCGTATTGTTCGGAGCAGTACCTAACAAAGTAAATAATTAACCGCAGCTTTGCCCTAACATGAATTTCTCTGCGGTTAGTTCATTGTTGCAAAGTTGTGTTACATTGCCCGAACTGGGCACTGTTAGTTTAGTGGGCATAAATCACTGACAATTTAGTAATTGCCCCAAATTTAGGTGATGACTATGTAGCTCATTTACCCTTTCTAGTGGAGGTAGTCATGCAAATGTTGTCATCATTTAGCTGTCTATTCAGAGTGTTAGCCCGATCGAGGTATGTGATCCGACGAAACTAGCAAAATTGGATCTTTAACTCCAATTTCAAAAGTTCATTAACTCTTCATTGTCAAACCATTTTTGTGCCCTTAAACGTGTTAATTCCGAATTTCATTTAGAGCCGGGCATCTCATAGTTTTTTTTTTTTTTTTAATCTCTCTATCCTGTGGTATTATATAGCTATCCATCTATAGTACGCATGCGAGTTGAATGCAGAGCTTAGGTATGTGTCACCATACCTAAGCTTTGCATTCAACTTGCGCGCGAACTAAATCTGTAATTTGATAAGTGATAGATTTGATAAAATCTTTATTTTGGTATTAACAATAGACAAGCTCTTCTGGGGCATATTACCATCGCTAAAATCAATATTATTTTAAAAATGAATATTTATTTATTATGAAGAACCTTGACTTCTTTTAAATAAGGATTATATTTATGAAACATAAAAATTCTTTCCAAAAAACCGCCTTCCAAAGCCACTGCAAAGCACATAATAATTTTAATTTCTACCCACTATGTTGAAGTCGGGCGGGTATAACAAGGATAAGCAAAGTTGACGCATCAGACTCGCCCGACTTCAACATACCTAGTGGGTAGAAATCAAAATTATTTTTGTACTTTACAGTGGCGTTGGAAGGCGGTTTTTTGGACAGAATTATTTTTAACTTTTTAGTGTCAGGGTTGAGGATTTGGAGTCAGTTTTTTTTTGGGACCACCTCGAGAGTACTCTAACGACTGATAGAAAAAAAAAACAAATCGGTTCAGAAACCATGAAGATATGCACCGACACATTAAAAAAAAAAATACGCCCCAAATTGAGAACCTCTTCCTTTTTTGGAAGTCGGTCAAAAAGCGTCAGAAAGATTTGAATAATACTTCTTTATGCTATAGTACGAGCATGCCCTCTGACATACTGAATTTTGAAAAGCAATAATCTAGACTAAGCTTCCGTTGGGAGGTCAAAGCCGCCCCTGAGTGTCTCGTTGAAAGCTTAGCTGCTAATAAATAATTCGTGTCTTCATTATTTCAGACTAGATTAAGAAAGCGATTAAGGTTTGACTCCCACGGGAACTCTGCAATTTTATGGGATAAAAGTAGCCTATGCCCGGAATACAACCTACCACTGTACCAAATTTCATTAAACTCGGTTGAAAAAATGTGCCGTGAAAGCGTAGCAGACAGACAGACACACTTTCGCATTTATTATGCATTTTCGCATATAGTATGGATATAACCAGCTGTCGCTCGGAATGTTGTATTCCCTACTACTAAATTTTATAATTAATGCAAAATAATTATGTGGTCTAGTCCTTCAACCAGGTTTAACAGTGCAATGGATCGACGTTAGTTTTTTTATGGGTATAGTTGAGGACCTGGAGAGTGGAATAAGCTAGGTACTTAACACTACTTATTTTCGGAAAAATTCCCACGGAGTTTTTATGATGTAAATCCAAGCAGACGAAGTCGCGTGAGTCGGCTAGTATTGTGTGTATTTCCTACAACTAATTGTCCTGCCTTTGAAAAAAGTAAATGAAAATTATTATTTTTACGATAATTGAAATTTTATTATAATTTAAAGCTAAGCAGAAAAAGCCCTTAAATTCTTCATTACAAATTGATGAATATAATAACATTATCAAAATTCAAAAGCTCTTTGTGAATACTTAAATACAATAATAACTTAAAATGTACTCAAACGCGTTTTTCTATATAATACAAAACCTCAAGCGAATTCAGACTGTAACGCTTTAATTTAAATCGTAAACTCGAGTAACAGCTGGTGTTTTACATTAGCCTGTGGGCGAATGGATATATAAATTGTATGACTGCTCGGTTTTAGGGCCCGTACAAACACAATATTTGTTTTACCATAGCTGCTTCAACGACTACCTTCAACCCACGCATTTAAGGTATGTTCAGACGGACTCCTACTCACTCGTGTCTGCGGTGTATATTTTGAAAGCGTGTATGAATTATAAATGACAAACGTAGGCGTGCATTAGCCTTTACAAATGTTGTATCTTCATGTACATATTTGCATTGTTATTTGCCTGTACTCCTGAGGCTTTAGAGTAAGTTTTTAATTTAAGAGGTCATAAGAAAAAAAATGTCTTAAAATACCATATAACTTAATGTAGGTAATTGGGCATGACCTGCATTGAAATCTAAAATTCTACATCAATGGCCACGACGGTTAAAACGCTATTTGAAGTTAACAAATAATTTTAATTATACGCATGTACAAAGAAATTATTACTATTCATATTAAAACTTAATAATTTAATATAAAAAAATATTTTTAAACAACCGACTTCAAACTCCCGCGCCAACTTTACAACAACAAGCACACGCTATACAAAGTACTTATTTTATTGTTGATGTTTTAAAAACCGCTCGACCGATTTCGATAAAATTTATATGGGACCACATGGGAAGTATGACCTTTCAAATAAAAAAAGAATCATCCAAATCGGTTCACCCAGTCAAAAGTTCTGAGGTAACAAACATTAAAAAAAAAAAAACAGTCGAATTGAGAACCTCCTCCTTTTTTTGAAGTCGGTTGAAAATGGGACACGGTATCGGCTTTGAGGTAATATTTCTTATTTGAGGAATTATGAAAAGCCTGAATATTAACAGAGAAAATCAATAAACCTTGGAAACTTCAAGTTTTATTGATTTTCTAAGCTATGCGACGCCTGCCCACTTATACCTACTCAATACAAAATTTGTTTATTTCAAATCGAATTATTCAACTATAATTAGCTCAAGTTTTGGTAGATATTTGAAAATTGATATTATACCCGTGAATTACTACAATTTACATTACTAGCTGATGCCCGCGCCTACGTCCGCGTGGATTGAGGTTTTTTGCTTCCCGCGGGCATGTGCCTATGTGCTTTTCCAGACTATAATCTATCTCTGTGCCAAATTTCAGCCAGATCCGTTAAGCCGTTGGGGCGTGATTGAGTAACAAACATCCATACATCCATCCATCCAAACTTTCGCATTAAAAATACATATTTATTTGAATTTTATATTTGATTGATTGATATCAGATTTAATAAGCTTTTCCATTTTATAAGGAAGCTATAACGATTCTTACAAAAAACTATTTGATAGAGTCGCGTCGTAAATCAGAGGTGCAATCATGTAAGGATAGCCGATCAAATCGTATAAGTTCGGCTTCAAAGTAAAATAAACCATAACAGCATTGAATTAGAGGACAATTTCGTGTATCCATTCTCATACGTTTAGGTATGTACGAAAGCCTAAACGTATAAGAATGGATACACGAAATTGACCTCTAATTCAATTTTGTTATGGTTTATTTTACTTTGAATCCGAACTTATACGATTTGATCGTCAATTCTTACATGATTGTGGGGCTGATCTTTTTATGACTTTAAACCCAATTAAAAGGTAGTAAACACGTTAAAATTACCTTTTTTCACCCGAAAAACCAATTTACTTAGCTTTTGGGAAAGTATCTTAGACAAGCTCGTTACCAAAATCTCTTTTGTTATCGTTGTTTTTTTTATTACAGATTGGAAGCTGATGTAGACAGCTAATACATTTGCATAAATTCCTAAACGGGTAAAATTCTGCTGATTCTCAGTGCAATTTAGATGGAAATTTATTTTCGACTCATACGGGTTATAAACCCACACACAAAGCTATATATTGATTTATTCGCGGAAAAAAATAGCACTAGATTTAGACCAGACAAAGTTTACTTTAGAGCTTGCGTACAACATGATTTAAATTGTAACCTTTTAAGATCTTTGCCAATGACCAAAAGTGGGCCACTGTTGCGTCTAAACCATTTATTCATAAAAAATCTTATTTTGAATTATAATTTCACATAAATTAATTTTAATCAAAAGCGAATGGGGGTATAAAAGTTGATTAAAAAAAAGTATTGTTTTGTTTTGAAATAAGCGGAAACGCCATATTATTTTGTCTTTGAACTGCCACTGTTGCTGTATGATACCAGTTTATTACGAATTCCCTTTGTAATGGTAAAAAGGGGAGAATAAAATGAATGAAAACTTAAATACAATTTACCTTTAGGATATTATTGGTCAAATATTATTTCATTAAATCATTTCTATGATAGATATTGGTTCCCGATTCAAAAATAGGCAAAGTAATGAAAAGTAATCATGGAACATGGCGTCCTTTATTTCAAATATTTAGGGATACGTATTTTTATTGCACCTGCAACACAGAGTACGTACAGAGGGGAAGCTTCATACAAACGGCTCGCGGCGACTTCACCCATACATAGCGCAACGATGTGTGCGTGAGCTCTCACCGACACATTCACCGACACGCCGTCTGGGTACGCGACGCCTCAGTCCGGGTACGAACGTAAGGGCTGACGATCGAGCGTTTAATCTAATTTTGAATTAAAAATAAAACTATAAGATTTATTTATGTAAATAGTGTTGTTTCAACAAAAATGCCGAATATTTGCAGTTTGCTTGAAACTTGAAAGACAATAACGATGTTTCCTATTTTTCATACCCGAGAGATAAAGAGAAATAAATACCTTTCTAACCTTGTGAACGATTTTCTCGGAAACCAATGAACCTATTTTTATGATTTTTCGATTAAAATTGATATTTAGGACTGTCTGGGGTTACAAAACAGGAAACTGGTACCAAAGTTTAAAAAAATCAGCGCCATTTTGAAATTCTTTGTTAATTAACCGATTTCGTTCAAAATCGATATTTAGGACTCCCTGGGGTTACAAAACAGGAAACTGGTACCAAAGTTCCAAAAAATCAGCACCATTTTGAAATTCTTTGTTAATTGACCGATTTCGGTCAAAATCGATATTTAGGGCTCTCTGGGGTTACAAAACAGGAAACTGGTACCAAAGTTAAAAAAATCAGTGCCATTTTGAAATTCTTTGTTAATTACCGATTTCGTTCAAAATCGATATTTAGGACTCCCTGGGGTTACAAAACAGGAAACTGGTACCAAAGTTTAAAAAAATCAGCGCCATTTTGAAATTCTTTGTTAATTGACCGATTTCGTTCAAAATCGATATCTGAGAATCCCTGGTATTATAAAACAGGAAACTGGTACCAAAGTTTAAAAAATCAGCGCCATTTTGAAATTCTTTGTTAATTAACCGATTTCGTTCAAAATCGATATTTAGGACTCCCTGGGGTTACAAAACAGGAAACTGGTACCAAAGTTTAAAAAAATCAGCGCCATTTTGAAATTCTTTGTTAATTGACCGATTTCGTTCAAAATCGATATCTGAGAATCCCTGGTATTATAAAACGGGAAACTGGTACCAAAGTTTAAAAAAAACAGCTTCATTTTGAAATTCGTTGTTAATTAACCGATTTCGTTCAAAATCATTATTTAGGACTCCCACGGGTTACAAAACAGGAAACTGGTACCAAAGTTTAAAAAAATCAGCGCCATTTTGAAATTCTTTGTTAATTAGCCGATTTCGTTCAAAATCGATATTTAGGACTCCCTCCATACATACATACATTTATACATCCATAAATACATTGCAAGTTGAATAAAATGTTGTAATAATAGTCGACGTAAAACTGTTTTTGCGATAGTAAATTACGGTGCCATCTATTAACATTATTGTGAAGTTATGTTAAAAAACTGATGTTCATAAAAAAAGAAATAATTTCGTTTCTTTATAATATTTGTCTAATTTAAGTATTTATTGTTCAATTTCAGGATATAACTGTAATTATACATTATATAACTATGATATAATATTTCCTTAAATTGTCGACATGCATCAGGTGACAACCCTAGCAGAATAGGTATGCATTTTCGACTTTGTTAGGAAGCTTCCCCTCTGGTCGGATATATACTCGTGTGCCTGCAACCCTGTGTCAATTTGAATGACATTAATTAGTTCTGTAAACATTTTGGTCTATCGGCAGGGATGTTCCGATACCATCGAAATAAATATCGATACCTACTCTACTACCAAAAATGTACTACAAACTAACTGTAAAAGTAGTTCACAAATCGTTTGGCGATTCTTCTCATAATATTGTGTTGGAAGTTTTTAAGTATCGATAACTACTCATATCTTTTTTTGTATTAGCTTCTCATAGCTATAAATTAGCATTGATGTTTAATGCGATACCGATTAAATGTCGGATAACAATTAAACATATCCAGGTGTTCAAATTACTCTTTTTAATAAATAAACCATTAATGTAAAGCAGTAGATATATCAATCAGGCAGGTCATAAAAACCATCCATCGCCAAAAATGTACGGTGCTTAAAGCCCAAAGGACAATAAAGAAAGCTGCATCTTGTGATGCAGCTTCGTGGCTATTTTGAAAAGGAAAGTGGTAGGCACTGGTAATTTTTTTAATTTTATTACACTACAAGATAGCACTTGACTGCGATCTCACCTGATGGTAAGTGCCGATGCAGTCTAAGATGGTAGTGGGCTAACCTGTTAGGAGTATGGCAGTTATATTAAACCCATACCCCTAGGCGGGCTAAATCGCTTGGCGGTACGTCTTTGCCGGTAGGGTGGAAACTAGCCACGGCCGAAGCCTTCCTCCAGGCCAGACCAGAGAAAATTCAGAAAATATTAATTCCTAAATTGACTAATTATAAATTCCTGAATTGGGAATCGAACCCGGGACCTCCCTCGTTAAGACAACAGCGCTAAATACTGCGCCAGGGAGGTCGTCAAATTACTAGTTAAGTACCTATACTAGGCACGTCGCTTCACTATTGTAAAAAAAAATTGTGTGTGTAATTCACACACGGCAGAAGTGAAACTTCAGCAAAGTAGCCTACGAGAGAATGAGATAAATATAACTTGAATTCTATCTCATTATCTCTTGGCTCGATTCCCAGAATAGTCGATATCGAAACGAAAGTATCGAATACTTGCTTGCACGTCTCTGTCAATCATCATTGAGTTAAACCAGCAGGGCGACCGCGTATCTTTTGTATCAATCATTGACAGAGGCGGCTCGTGAAAGATCATATTGGGAGTTCACTAAAAAAAAAATGCTTACCAATTATTTGTAAATGAAGTCCATTCGGCGGTCATTACGTTATATTGTTCCATTTTAATCGCCTACCTACACTATTTACATAAATCACAGTCTTTTTCACATAAATACACAACACAATATGTACACTATTTAAAACAACAATACAGATTTTCCAGCCACTGTACAATGATCCAACGCACTCGCGAAGAAATCAAATAAATTTACTTTCATATTTTGTGTTTTGTTTACATCTTACCGGCATAATACGAATAAAAAAAATACTCGCGAGTTTTAACTCTTTCTTCGTGACAACAGGCCATGTCATTTAGTCGGGTAATATCGCGCATGCGTACTTCGTGTCAGGAGCGCCGCTCCATATTTACCAAATATCTCATACAAATCTTTTGTCTCACGCGCCGCTCGCATCGAATGCTCTCTTTTACTCTCATTACATTTCAATAGGAACGTTGTACTAAACTTTCGTCTATAGGAGCGTTGTTCTAAGCGCTCCACTTAACAAAAATACCATGTATTAAATTTGTGTTGATTGATGAAATCAGTAGTAAAGTAGGTAGGTAGGTACATAAGGATATTCATGATTAAAATGACAATGGGAATAGATTTATATAAAAATATTTAAAACGTTTATAGCAAAGTTTATTTGATTATTATACCTACCTAGTACCTATGTATTTTTTAAAATTTTGTGGGAGTTCACTGCACCAGCGCTCCTTTGAGCGAGCCGCCTTTGATCATTGATACATCGCAATCACCTCCGATTGGCTGAATTTATGGTATTCTTGCTGCGTCAATGGATTTCGTCCAATAGTGGAAGAGTGTTAACCAATCAGAGGTGAATGCGATGTATCAATGATTGATGCAAAAGATACGCGGTCGCCCTGCAAAACTGCTTTATTTATTGTTTACCCTGTGATCGTAAAATAGTATAAATAAGTGTTTTCTTCATTTTATTATTCTTTTTTAGTTTAACGTTGAGTCGAGTAGGGAGTACGAGTAATCCGTTGATTAGCAGTACGTTTTGTGAACCGAGATTCTCTAAATAACTAGGCCCCAAGCAGACCAGAACTCATGTACCTACCTATATTTCTGAACTAGGTAGAGTCTAGAGTAATGGTAGATTTAGTTTTTTTATCAATTATTTCTTGAATAATGCACAAAACCTACTGTAAATATTTTTTCTTGAATGTTACCGAAGTCCCTACCTAAATTATATTGCCATCAACCAGACTTTCACTGTGATTAACTAAGATAAAATAATTATCTCTATTTATTTATGTATTTCGGAATCCTGCATGTCGATAAATATATTATTATTAGCTGAATGGCTAAATATTACCTAACAATTGCCAAACTTAACCTCTAAACTTAAAAGTCAGATTACTCCAAACTCCCATTTAATATCTTAATGATTTTTTACTTATTTAATCCTGAGTATATTTCCAATATTTTACCGTTAATTTCATTAAGACGCAAGAATGGCCCAAATCTCATACAAAAATGATCAAGATCCTTTATACATACATCCATATAATATTATAAGTACGAAAGTGTGTCTGTCTGTCTGTCTGCTACGCTTTCACGGCCTATCTTTTCAACCGAATTTGATGATTGGTATAGGAATAGTTTGTGTCCCAAAGAAGGACAAATGCTACTTTTTATCCCGGAAAATTAAGGATTTTCCGCGGGATTCAAAAAACCTTAATCCACGCGGATGAAGTCGCGGGCATCATCTAGTATTAATATAAACATACTATTTTAATATAAACTACATCTCGGTAGGAATGACATTCCGAACCAGTGGTAGATTAACTCGATGATCCAAAAGCACTTGTATAAGTTTATTTGAATAAAAAACATTTGAATTCGTACAAATTGAACGTATCGTTCTTTTTAATAAAATTATTACTGCAACATCTTGAATGTATACGTCTCGTGACTCGACTCATCTTTACACAAGCGAGCAATGAAACTGTTTGCGTCCCGAATATATTTTATATTAAATTCAGCAAGGCGCCGCTGCGAACATTCGTCATTATACTGCAAATTCAAAATATTCTTTGTTCATGTAACTGTTTCAAGCTGTTGAATCGTTATGTCTGTCTGCTGGAAATGACTCTACCGTCTTTCGAGATAGCTTTTTTGATTATTGAGGTTTTTTTTTAATCCACTACAAGTTAGCCCTTGACTGCGATCTCACCCGATGGTAAGTGATGATGCAGTCTAAGATGGTAGCGGACTAACCTGTTAGGGGCATGGCAGTTATATTAAACCCTCACCCCTATTCGGTTTTTACACAGCATCGTACTGGAACGCTGAATCGCTTGGCGGCACGTTTTTACCGGTAAAGTGGTAACTAGCCACGGCCGAAGCCAGACCAAGGAAAATTCAGAAATTATATTTCGAAACCCTGCCGGGGATCGAACCCGGGACCTCCACACGTTATGGCAACAGCGCTCAACACTACGCCACGGAGGCCGTCAAAACATAATGGAAAGAAAAATTGTAGGCAAATCGTCTGGTAGTTCACCCGATATCCTAAGATAATCCTTATTGTACACGAAACGGATAACCGAAAAGGGTCAAGTTCCTCTGCGTTTGAAAAACAGCGCAGACGTAGCAGCCTATTAAATAATATGTATTTGGATAACCATAAATTATAACTAACCTAAATATTATCCTCCATTAGGAAATAGCTGATAAAACTTCTTTAATTGCTAAATACATCACGACCTCTATCATGATTCATGGGCGGGTGAATGAAATAAGCACGGGCAAAGATGCGCAATAATAAAACTGACCATTACCGATGTAAGCTGCAACGCAGACGACGGTTTTTGGTTTGTCACCGAAATATTAGTTGACCGATTTTTTTTGTTGACCGATTTTTTTACCGTCAACGACCAATGACTACGTAAACATTTGTCTGCGCTAAGGTGTGTCTACGACGAGGTTCAATCTTTATTTCTGCCATAAATAAGTTTTATAAATAATTTTAAAAAATGGGTTCGGAAAAAATTGGTTCCCTCAGGGAGCATATGGAGTGAACCGCGGTATCTTAAATAACAAACTCAGTACCACCGCACTGTCTAGGAACTGTGGCATAGAAAATGATTTGTAGCTGAAACAAAATACGGAGAGGACTCAAAGAACGTATAGCAAGCCATCTTTTTAATGCCTAAAGTAGATAAAGCTTGATTTTTATCGAAAGAAAGACCCTGCAACTCTGCTTTATTCCACTATGTATTGTCTTACGTCGACGTTCAGGACCTATTTTAGGCGTTTTCAATTTCTACTCAGACCGATTATAATCGGTTGTCTGCAATAGGTGTTGCTGAAGTAAACAATATTAGCGAAAGAGTCGCTGTCATAAATTCAGGGGAAAATGCCCCGGCTGCGACAGTTGGCGAAATTGCGGCGAAAGACACATAAATATTCTGTAAGATAGAATACCACAAAAAGGTTGTAATTTATCTGTGTATAAGCGCATAGTCTATGAAATTATAGCGGCCTACTTCACAGGCCTTTCGGTACTTTCTTGTTGGTAGTCTTAAGGGAATACCTTGTCAAAGTTTGCAAATTAATCCTCATAATATACTAATAATATTATAAAAGATACAGAAGTGTGTTTGTTTGTAGGTTGTTGTTCTACAAATGTTCTGGGAATATGAAAGGAATACGGCCACAAGGGAGATTTCCAAACTAGTGGTCTGATCAAATTACCTATTAAGTTAGTAGTAAATACTTTTGAATACTGAGTTACTGACACAAGCATTATTTAGAAAATTTTCAGGTATGAAAATCTGATTATACAAAAAAATACCTACCTAAAATATTTTGTACTTACCCGCAAAAAATCTGTTATGAAAATATTCGTCAGTAGGTACAAGAGCGTAATAAGGGCTGAAAGAACACACCACTTGCTATAGGCAAGTGGTGTTAAATGTTTTTTTAACAGCTGTTTGTGAAAATGTTTGACTCTTTGCTTGTGAAAAAGGGGTCATGATAGAAACAACGAAATGAACAAAATATTATCTAAATTTTATCAGTAGTAGTTTAGTTTTATCGTAGTATAATAAATATCGAAGCGGTAATAGCCTAGTGGTTAAGATGTTAGCTTCGTGTACTATTTGGGGTCCAGGGTTAGATACCCGAGCACGCAATTCTAACTTTTCAGAGTTATGTGCATTTTAAGAAATGAAATATTACTCGCATTAACGGGACGGACAACCTCGTGAGGTAACCTGCATTCCTAACAGTTCTTTAATCAATTCTCGTTGGTGTGTGAAGTCTGAGAATCCACACTCAGCTTGAAAAACCCATCCATTCTGAGAGGGAGATTTGGGCTTTGCAGGAGGCTGGCGCTGAGTCAATGTTAATTATTAGGATGATGAAGATTAAAAATATACCTAGTATGTGTAATATATAGTGTAGGTATCTATTTTGTTTTCGATGTTAATAATTCGTTTTGATTACAAAGAGCTGCAAACATATTCAGCAGAAAAATATAAGGTTGGTTCGATTTTAAATAAAAACTAGGTTTTTAAAGTCAAAAAGGTAATCCGTTGCGACCTGTGGTTGCGACAGAGTAAAAATATCCACAAACGACATGACGTAGGGGATGAAAACGCAACATCAATAGCCCGTAGACGTCCATCTACATTTAGATAGCTGAACTAGGTCACACAGCGCTTTCAGAATGTCTACGTCTACCTGAAATATCACTATCAGTCTGTACTGCAAACAAAGTTACCTGATCTGGGAATAAGAAAAGTTTTCTGCACTTGGCAACATTTGTTTGTGTGCATTTATAACTATGTAAGTACTACTAAAAAGTCTCATTCCTTCTTTGCTCTACCTTGTAAAAATACCTTGTTTTTATAATGAAATTCGGTGCACTTCGGCTCCATTCTACCCTAAAAGTGTGCTTCGGACCTCACAATAAATAGAAAAAATTGTATTGGCCTTCCAGGCGAATTCCGGCTATGCAGTGGCGTGCACAGGACTTGAAGCTAGGGTAGGCATTAGAGAGTCAGAATACCTATTTACTGAAAAATTAACACTGACCTATTTCCATTAGGGTAAGCCGTGCTTTTATGCCTCTATGAATTGCACGCCACTGCGGCTATGGCTGCCAATTTCCACAGAGATACGTAATCAGTGCGGAAGATTTACACAGGTGCGCTCACTAATTTCTGGTCTCCAATTACAATGGGACAGCAATTCAACATGACCAGAGAGAGACCAGGTATTGAACCGAAGGCTTTTCGTTCTCCCTGAGGCACGAGGATAAAATACGGCCAACTTCATAACTCCAGACAAGTATTAAGTACTAGATGATTCCCGCGAATTCGTCCGCGTGGACCAAGTAAATTCGATTCCCGCGGGAACTCTTGAATTTTCCGAGACAAAAAGTAGCCTATGTCCTTTCCCGGGATACAATCTATCCCTGTATCAAATTTCATCAAAATCGGTTGAACAGATACATTTTTTTGATTCCCACGGGAACTCTTCAATTTTCCGGGATAAAAAGTAGCCTATGTCCTTCCCCGGGATGTATCCTATCTCTGTACCACATTTCATCAAAATCGGTTGAGTAGTTGGGCCGTGAAAGCGTAGCAGACAGACAGACAGACAGACACACTTTCGCATTTACAATATTAGTATGGATTTATTAACAGAAAACTCCCAATTAACTCGGGGGTCGTAACCCAAGACCACGCCATCCGCAGCTCGTCATGCTGACCACTAGACCAAGGAAATCGTTTTGGCTATCAAGCTGAGTCATACTACCAATTTCTACTAGATAAGTTGCATAACAGACTTTCCAACTCTAATAATACTCATTAACCAACTAGCAGCTAAATCTTGAAACTAAGTAGAACAGTATACAACTTTCAACGAGAGAAGTAACAGTACCTACCAAAGTCGTAACAGAACACAAACATTGCGCAAGCTTTCAAAGATTAAAAAGGAGAAAAAAACTTTGAATTAAGTAAGTGAGAAAATTCTTCCAGACTTCGTTTCAGCTAAGACTGGCGTGCACGACCGATTAGCAACAATTAATCGATCCAACATAAAATGGCAGCGATAGTCTTTATGATATTGTTAGGACTTGGACGAATATGTGCCATAGAACGTTTGTCGCACTAAATTGAATGAATTAATTATGAATTATGAAATTTTTCCTCCTAAGTTATAACCTTGACTGTTCACATATTTGGTAATTTATAATTTCGTTGACATAAACTTTATTGCAAGAATCTTCTCAAAGAAAATAAAATACATCTAGAGCAACTAAATCGAACGCCATATTTGTTCTTCTGCTGGCTATATAACTTTTGCTGCTGGCTAAAAGCAAGTGTGCAGAGAAAGGAATAAATGAATGTACCGCTTCTATTATATACTCACTTCTTCCGTCATTACGTCAAAAATATTACTAAACCACTAAAATCGCAGGTCTGTGGTAGACTTTACTAAAAGAAAAACGTAAGAAACAACAAGGATAACCGAACCGGACGAAACCAGTATCTGGTATCTGTTTCCTTGTATGATTTTAAAGAAGCTTCCAGCCCCATTGTAACTCTTGCCCCAAATAAAAATTTCACAACGATTTTTGACCTTTTATTTTTTCAGGTGTAGGAAACGAATATTGCGATATTTTATAAATAAAGGGTATTTGCAAGTTTAATTAACATTTTAACTAGATCATACACTTTATCTGCCTCGTTAGTCTAGTGATTAGCATGTTTGACTGCGGCTGACGAGGTTCCGGGTTCGAGTCCCGGGTCGGGCCATAATAAGTGTTGGGTTTTTCTGACTAGAAATTCTCAGCACTAGCCCGGAGTTAGGAAGTTGGCGGCGTTTCACCCCCGTGCCTCGGAGAGCACGTTAAGCCGCCGGTCCCGGTTATTATCACTAACATGATAATAGTCGTTAGAGCCCGCCAACCCGCATTGGAGCAGCGTGGTGGGTCTAAGCTCTAATTCCCTCTCTCCTATGAGAGTGGAGGCCTGTGCCCAGCAGTGGGACGTTAATGGGCTGTAGTGGTGGTGGTAGATACACTTTATCTATCATATCACTTTATAAATGCGAAAGTTTGAATGGTTGGATGGATGGATGGATGAATGTTTGTTACTCAATCAAAAACGGCTGAACGGATCTGCATGAAATTTGGCACAGAGATAGATTATAGTCTGCAATAGCGCATAGGCTAGTTTTTATCCCGGATAATTAAGGAGTTCCCACAGGAATAAAATAACCTAAATTCACGCGGAAAAAGTCGCGGGCATCAGCTAGTGCGATATAAGTATACTCGACTAAGGCGAATCAGTTTGTATGTTCGTCAACCTTTAAGAAACGGATCTCACTTAATTTTTACTATAGAACTTTTCAAGACTTCTGAATTGCTTTGTGTTTTTTTTATTTCAAGACTTTCTGAATTGCTTTTTGCCTCCTCCGGGAAAATCGAGCTAGCTCGCTGGCACGAGTATGTAATGCGTCGTTACCCGAATGTTTTCGTTACATTGCCATCGGGCACCACCCTCTCAAAGAACATGGAACCCTCGTATTATGAGAATTAATATGTTTCGCTATTACTATTTCGCAAAGGTTTCATGTTTGTTGTATTTGTACACAAAATCCCTGATGTCGGATTCGGAGAATCAAAGGTACAGAACAGTGGGTAGTATAGTTATATGTACATACCTAGATACTAATAGAAAAATCTTTCGTAATAATATTGTACTTTATTGAAGATATAATAATTTTGGTATATAATTAATATTACTTTTATCTGTAGACTTTTTCTTGACCTTTATTGAAAACAATAGAATAGAACTTGAGCGGTAAAGTAACTTGATACCCGGACTGATCATTAAAATACATATTTAGAACTAGATGATGCCCGCAACTTCGTTCGCGTAAATTAAGTTTTTTTTTGATTCCCGCGGGAACTCTTTAATTTTCCGAGATAAAAAGGAGCCTATGTCCTTGTGTGTCCTATGCCCGGGATACAACCTGCACCAAATTTCATAGAAATCGGTTGAACAGATGGACCGTGAAAGCGTAGCAGACAGACAGACAGACAGACACAATTTCGCATTTATAATATTAGTATGGATGAATTAATTTCAATGAAATCAAAATCAATCACGATAACTACTTTCAACGCTAAAATATGAATAACAAGTTGATCTTGGATTAACACCGGCACCTCTTAGGACCAATAGTGTAAACTCAAAGACAAAGACGATATCTATAATCTCAAAGTCAAACATCCGAGTTTTCAGTCAAAGTTCTGAAAACGTCAGCGCAAGTAAAACATGCCTATAAAGATATTTGGATAAACAGAAAATTTAAGTACTTTTTCAAAGTACAACTCCTAATTTTAAAGAGTCATGAAGTCATAGTAGCGCCACGTCAACGTAAACTTAAGTGAGTACTCGCGCCTTTAAGGGATTTTCGACTTCAAAATAAAGTAAAACTTCACATCTTCACTGTTTCAAAGCAAGGCGACGTGAAGACTGACTAGAAAATCGACAAGACGTCATAAAGTTGCCATAAAATAACTCGTAAGAATTTTTTACTTCAAATCCCTGTTTACAATAATATCAAATGTTGCGCTTGTAAAATCAAAAATAGGACTTAAATGTCTGTAAGCGCATAAACACTGAACGAACGTTTACCCAAAATGGCGGGTTTCACGACGCTTTGAGTTTTTTTATGACAGCTACACGTGTAGATTGTAAAATTAATTCTATAGCGCAGTAACCCTTTCCCTTGAGTTTTACGTGCATTTTATTTGGTTTTAGGGCTAAATTACACCACAAAAACTTTCGCGCATAACGCCCACGTTGTATGGGAAACATGCTTCGTCCTGTCCCGCATGTCTTTTCAGCGCCATATAAAAATGCGCGCGCCGAGATTTTGCGCAGACGTATTGCTTTTTCCTGCGCGTAGTGTGTTTTCACCCTTAGAGGGCCTGAGGTAGTTTACAAAACTTTCGCGCATAACGCCCGCGTTGTTTGGGAAACATCCTTCGTCCTGTCGCGCATGATGTTCAGCTCCATATAAAAATGCGCGCGCCGAGATTTTGCACTGACTTATTACCTGGCGGTAGGGCAGTTATAGCATCTGTACATGCAACGTTTTTACGGCCCATCTGCTCAAACGATTTAGCCTAAAAATATAGGGATAGGGTTAGGTTAGGTTCCAGGGAACGTAGGCGTCAGTTTAAATTTATGAAAATAAATGAGTTTTTACAGGATTTTCAATTTAGCTGTAATTAATTTTTAAAAAACCTTAAATCGACAGCCCTGCCAAAAATTTTTTTTTTCAGAATGAAGCAAGCATTACAATAATATCCCATACATAAAAATCTGTTCAGGCATATAGTAGTTACGGGAAAGAAACTCATAAACTGTGAGATGGTCAATATGGTACCTATCATATACCTATACAAATTTTTTATTTTAAAGAGAAATATCAACGCAAGGCAAGCAATAAAATAAAATAGAAATTTTAAAAGTGCGACAAGGGTCGTAAATTATTAAATAGGTTTAACACAGAAAAAAAAATTCTCAGAAAACAGAATCATGGGGAAAGACATTTAGCGAAACCTAAGGGGCATTGAAATGCGATACTACGTTATTTATCGCCTAAAAATCAACAGGGTTTACGCACTTAAACAGAAATGGCTTTACAAACAGTCATAAAACACCAAAATTTCAATTTGGCCAGACAGCTAAAATTAAAGAAGGCAATAAATACGAGTCGACTACATTGTGTAAGTGAACACAGCGTTGATAGAAATCGATACCAGATGTTGATGGACCGCTAACTATAAAAACAAAATTTAAAATTTAATACTGTAGAAATCTTTAAGACAAAAAACAGTTCCCTAGGGAAAGGGCGGGGTCTAAGCGACTTCGCGATTATTGGTCAATACAAATGCATGGAAATTATGTGACCAATGAGAGGAACAAATACTGTGTGTAGTTTTTTTTGCAGTGGGACTCGCTGGGGGAAAAGGCTGGCAGAGCATAAGGTGTGACGACTTCGGGAAAAGGGATCATTCATTATTCAAGCTCCGAGGGCAATTCAGAGAGGAGAGTCCTCAAATCCGCGAATCTATAACGTATAAGAGTTTAGAGTTCAGAGTAAATATTGGGTCTAAAGTTGTTTGTAAAATTAACGGTGTTAATTTATACTTTTCCACTTAATTAAATGGTTGTATAGATTCAGATCATATTATAGATAAGTTCTTTCGGGGAATAGGCGATTATAAGTGATTGTAGTGAGTGAAGCTGGTTGCTGAATATTCGGTAAAGTACACAATTAAATTAAATAAGGTATCGTAAACAAGGTTCATAATAAGGTCGAGTAAATCGTTTAAGACATCTAGTCATAGGACGCCTGGCTAAATGGATGCAGACGCTAGCCTAGATTTTGTGTATGAGTTGATGATGAAAAGTGAGAATAAAAATTGGTCACAAATAGATATTATTATATTGATAATGCAAATAGTTACCATTATCTTTCTGCTTATAATGTTGTATAAAAAGAATTGGGTAAAAGGCGTATTCCGTGCAATGTTTGGACCTTGCTGTATTGGAAATACTCCCGCATCAAACATTGAGTTGGGAATGATTTAATTAATTTAACGACATAATTACCTAAAGCTGTGAACCTTGGTAACATACCTAAAGTATATTCTTTGTCTAGAGTTATATAATCTGTGCCTTAAATCTTTCTTTATTATAAATCATGAATTAAAACTGTGTGCATGTGTGTATATCGTTATAAAATAAGGTGTATATTAGTCTTAAGCGGCTGTAAGAGTTTTTATCTTTGGAAATTCTCTTTTCTCTTACTTTAGGAAGCCTAGGTAACGAGAATTTTCCCACCAAATTGATACGATTGCTTCAACAATCGAATTTGGTGTAAATAAATTCAAATCAGTGTCTTCTCTTTAATAACACTCCATGTGGAGTAATATAAATAAATTTTCAGAAAATAAAAGTAAATTATATTAACAATCTATCTTTTATTATTACAGATAAGTAACCTTACAGATTTATTATTGGAAGCTATTAAGATCTGAACAATTACTTACCTTTTGCCTTATAATAATTACCATCTAATGACTTGTGCTAGAGGTTACGGATAATATTCCAATAATGAATTTCACCCCACATATCTAGGTTTACAGTCACGATTCTTAACCTTAAAGAAACGAGCTAGGTAGATTCTATATAAGTTATCATATCTAATTTAGGTCAGCAGGATAAATTCTTAGTTAAAATCTAGAAGCAGGTTTTGCTATAAGCAAAATCCATACACTACTTTTTATACTATAGAGCGAGTATTGGCTTAACTGAATAGCTAAATTTAACACAGTCTAGGAAATTACTGCTTTTACAAAATTTGGCATAAGGGCTAAATAGGCCTGAGCTGTGTACATAGGGTATTAGCGGCAGCAGGGAACAACAGTTTTTTTTCTAGCATAATTATATAGCATTTGAAACGAGACGGCGATCTACAGCGACGAGAGCGAGGGACAAAGCGGGCGAGCTACATAAAACAAAGGGTCAGGTATACGACTATTGTATCGAGAAATGGGACGTAATCGTAGAGTATTTGGCACTTTGGTTGATTGGGAATTATACTTAATATTGATAATTTGATTGATAGTGATTGATAATATGATCAAAGTAATCGGCTACATGGCTGCGTGGTGACAAGTTGGCAGCAATGGTTCAGCACACCACACACAAACTCCTCTCGCAGATCGACCTCCGACTTGAATTGGCCAATTCATAAACTTTACTATATGAAATGATATAAAAAATTAAGTCCATGGACCAAGGGGCGGGCTAAAATGCCCATAAAAGATAGATCCAGCCGTTTACGGATGTGGAAATAAATTCGCGTCGGAGCGCATAAAGGAGGTCGAATGCAGCCCCTATAACAATGATAAAAGGCCTCGTGCAGGCGTAGGGAAATTTCCCCGTGCTCGGTTACCATTGGTCAGCTAAGATGCCTTTTAAAGGAAATACACGTAATCAGCAACCATTCAATCCGGCCCTGATTTGCAAACTCGATTTATTACATGTTACTATGCCATAATTTAAATAACTCTAAGTTAAACTCCGCGGTAAGGTATCGATACAGAATACCAAAATTCAGACGGATTGATTAGGTCTGCCTTACGCGTTCACCCAGCGTAGTGTAGCTAAGTACCAGTTTTACTGGTAATTCATGACAAACAAATACGACTACCGGATACTGAAAGTGCCACTAACTCTACAGTGTTATTTTCCCTTTCCTTAGGTTTATAGGTTTCCTCACTTATACTAGCCACGATATTTTATTAGCTAAGACGATCACGCCGGTACCATCACAACATACATGAACTCTGAAAACTTTACACAGCCATTTTTGGACAGACGTGTAAAAAACCTAATTCCACGGGGACGAAGTCGCGGAAATCAACAATTTTTTCTACAAAAGTGCTTCTCCTCTTTTTTTAAGGCATAGATATAACTCATAAATTAAGAATCACAACTTAAAATTAGCAGAATTCGCTGGCCATCTTATCTCGTACAACTGGCTACGTATCTATAGACCAATCCATCGTTTATAGACACATCAGATTTTCATATTATACCATGGAATGATGGTTTGTCATACCGTGTAAAAGTCAATTAGTATTTTATGCCTCTACAACCTCTAATTAATTACCTACCCATATACTTACGGTTCAGAAAAAAAGTGCATTATGATTTTTCAATATTCCGCATTTGATAAAAATCTAATTGTGCACAGACACGCAAACCTTTCGCCCACCTTTCCCCCACTTTTAAGCCACTTTCACCCCCGTTTTGCCGGTTGTAGCTCGTAAAGGAGGCGGTTCGCGGCGATTAGGCCCAAATTGCTAAGAATACGCCACTACGTCACTCTACAATCGCTTAATAGTTTTTTTTTTTTTTTTTTTTATCCACTACAAGTTAGCCCTTGACTGCGATCTCACCTGATGATAAGTGATGATGCAGTCTAAGATGGTAGCGGGCTAACCTGTTAGGGGCATGGCAGTTATATTAAACCCATACCCCTATTCGGTTTCTACACGGCATCGTACCGGAACGCTCAATCGCTTGGCGGCACGTCTTTGCCGGTAGGGTGGTAACTAGCCACGGCCGAAGCCTCCCACCAGGCCAGACCAGGGAAAATTCAGAAATTATAAATTCCCAAATTGACCCTGCCGGGAATCGAACCCGGGACCTCCGCACGTTAAGGCAACAGCGCTACACACTGCGCCACGGAGGTCGAAACGTTGCACGTTGCGGAGGTCAACGGAGGAGTTGCTACGTTGCACGCATTGTTCCAATTTGTGATGTACAATTAGTGTATCCAGATCATCATCATCATCACTACAGCCTATTAACGTCCCACTGCTGGGCACAGGCCTCGACTCTCATAGAATAGCGGGAATTAGAGCTTAGACCCACCACGCTGCTCCAATGCGGGTTGGCGGGATTTAACGACTATTATCATGTTAGTGATAATAACCGGGACCGACGGCTTAACGTGCTCTCCGAGGCACGGGGGTTAAACACCGCCAACTTCCAACTCCGGACTGGCACTGAGAATTTCTTAATTGAAAAACCCAATACCTAACTTTTGGGAATCGAACCCAGGACCTCGTGATCCGCAGTCGACTATGCTAACCACTAGACCAACGAGGCAGTTATCCAAGTGAGTGCATCCAGATACCTAGCTGTAATGTCACGTTGATAGCAAGTTTGGGCTCAACTAAAATACTATTTGATTTTTGAGATAAAGTAACCAATAATCCTTCATTTCGTGGGATGCAACCTATCTGTTCATCAAATTTCACGAAAATCTGCTGAAAAGATGAACCATGAAGCGTAGCGGACAGATAACCGGAACATTTTGCATTAATAGTATAAGTATAGATTTAATATCTTGGTTTCCCTTGAGCAAGTTGAATGCAGCAAGTTGCTTAAAGTAGGTATTAACTTGCTTCCAGGTGACAAGCAAGCAGGCATACGAGCGCTGTAATCTATAGGTACTTAATATTATAAAGAGGTAAAGTTTGTGAGGTTGTAGGGGGTAATCTCTGGATCTACTGAACCGCTTTTGAAAATTCTGGTACCAATAGAAAGCCACATTATTTGTGAGTGTCATAGGCTATATATTAACCTGAAAAATTAGGGAGTTCCCGTGGGAAGTTAAAAACTTAGTTCACGCGGATGAAGTCGCGGGCATCTGCTAGTAAGTTAATGCTAAGTAATCCACGTGACATTGGCCAACTGAATTGTGCTGGTGTGGAAAGAAGATAATAATACAAGTAACTTGTACGCAAATGTGACGTCATACTTGCATGCAAGAACATGCATAATGTTAACCTTGCATGCCAAACTCATTGGTTTACCGATATAGTGAACACTAAAATACATAGTGAGGGTTTGTATAGTCAATACCAACAAAGGAATGTCTTTGCAATATCGTGAAGCATCTGAAATGCGGATAATTTAGCCTTCAGTACCCGAGCGAGTAGTCATTTAATATTAATTAATACGGCATTGTATTACGAAATTATTCAGAATGTACCTAATGAAGCTAAGATCGAAAAATATCGCAACTAAAGTTAGTTAAGGGGTTATATTGAATTTAATCCGACATTCTGATGCTTCTTATTTCAAAACTTAATTTATAAATAACTTTGACCTTTTATCTATGCTGTGTCTGTCATCTAAATTTATTACTAAATTAAAAAAATTTGGGAAAACTTAAAGTTTTTATTAGTTTTATTCGGAGACAAAATCGTCATGAAACTGTGTATTGTTAATTGATTACTACCACAGTTTGTTTGAGTTTTTGCCTCTGTTGTGACCAAAATTGTTTAATTATCACGTCTGTCGCGGTACATCTTCTTCTTCAATATGATATATCAAAAGTTGGTGATCAAATTAGCAACTTGAACTTTTAACACTGCACTGCTTTTTTTTAAGTGAAACACTGGCGCATGTTTTCCAGGCAGGATGTCCTCTTTCGTCCGATTGGGACGGAGAAGGACAATTCTGCCATTCATCATTCTTCATACTAATATTATAAATGCGAAAGTCACTTTGTTTTTTGGTTTGTTGGTTTGTTGGTTTGTTGGTTTGTTGGTTTGTTGGTTTGTTGGTTTGCTGGTTTGTCCTTCAATCACGCCGCAACGGAGAAACGGATCGACGTGATTTTTGGCATGGGTATAGTTGAGGACCTGGAGAGTGACATAGGCTTCTTTTTATCCCGGAAGATTAAGGAGTTCCCGTGGGAATAAAAAAAAACTGAAACCACGCAGACAAAGTCGCGGGCATCAGCTAGTTCATTCATATTTACCACTAGCTGATGCCCGCGACTTCGTCCGCGTTTCGACACTTTCACATTTGTAGTAGGTATTATGTAGTATGATGATTTTTGACGACCTCCATGGCGCAGTGTGTAGCGTTGTTGCCTTAACGTGCGGAGGTCCCGGGTTCGATCCCCGGCAGGGTCAATTTGGGAATTTATAATTTCTAAATTTTCCTTGGTCTGGCCTGGTGGGACGCTTCGGCCGTGGCTAGTTACCACCCTACCGGCAAAGACGTGCCGCCAAGCGATTGAGCGTTCCGGTACGATGCCGTGTAGAAACCTAATAGGGGTATGGGTTTAATATAACTGCCATGCCCCTATAACAGGTTAGCCCGCTACCAACTTAGACTGCATCATCACTTACCATCAGGTGAGATCGCAGTCAAGGGCTAACTTGTAGTGGATAAAAAAAAAAAAAAGTTATAAGTACCTTTTTCACATTTTTGTTTCGTTATGGGCTCTTAACTAGTATAACTAATTGCAATGTCGAGTCAGCCTTTCGCGACCTATTTCGTGAATGTGTCGCTAATAAGAAACTAGCTTCACGCTATTGTGAGAAATAATAGGCCAAGAGGCGGGGACCGAATTAAGGATAACAATAGACAAAGCTTTTTTACTTCGTATCCCAACTATTGTGGACCATACCATACTGACTGCCTCGTTGGTCTAGTGGTTAGCATGTTCGACCCGGGTCCCGGGTTCGATTCCCGGGTCGGGCCATAGCAAGTATTGGGTTTTTCTCACAAGAAATTCTCAGTACTAGCCCGGAGTAAGAAAGTTGGCGGTGTTTCAACCCCGTGCCTCGGAGAGCACGTAAAGCCGTCGGTCCTGCGCCTGATCTCGCTCCGGTCGTGTCGGCTTTTCCGTCCCATCGGGCTATGAGAGTAAAGGAACAGAGAGTTCACCTGTGTATGCGCACACACTTGTGCACTATAATATCTCCCGCGCAGATCGCTAATCTCTCTGGAGATAGGCCGCCGTGGCCGAAATTCGGTCGGGAGAACATTATTATTATTATTGTGGACCATGATATGTATAGAGCGACATATTAAATGGTTTAAAATAAACATATGAATTAAAAATGTTTCACATGATTTCATTCATTCATTTTGCTCCAAGGCAATCCTCATTTCATTGGCATTGATTGCAATGCGATGACACATACATTTCAATTTACTATAAGGCTCCTGTATATAATACCTCCCTATTTTATTCAAATTTACTCATTCTACCGGAAAGCTTAGTTTCCGGTAGAATTAGTGATTTAGGTAAATTAGATAGGTAAACAGATAGATAAATTATTTATTGCCACACATAACACAGAAATAACTTAAATATAAACAAAAGAACAGAAAACAACGCGTGCGCAAGGGTGGTCTTATCACTAAAAGTGATCTCCTCCAGACAACCCATTTCTTAACATGCAATAATAATATAAAATCAGGTTATGGGTTTCAAACTATTAATACAGGTGAAATGTCATTTTGAAACGTTCGTTTACTGCATCTAATTATTATTAAAAGTTCGACTTTAAGTGCCAATAGGTAAGTAGTAGAATAAGATATACCTAATACAAATAACTTAAAATTACTAATATTGTTATTTTTAATAATGCTGTGAATCCTACGCTGGTTCTGACACTATAAGTGACGATAGCATGACGTGTTTGTGTTGTACGTATTTGTTTTATTTTAAATCTCTATCGATTTGGTGCAGTGGGACTCAGGGACTTATTAAAATGGTTCTATTAGACAAAAGTTTAAATACAGAGACAGAAGTTTGGAAGAGCTCAAAAGAAATGTTATTTTAAAACACTAAAAAGAAAAAGGAAGATCTATTTCCAACATAGATCTTCGTGAAATATCGATACAGCGTGCAGCGTTGCTTTTAATGGAATGGGACAAGCTTGAATTTCATACGATAATTAGGTACTGTTTTATGTCATATCAACTAAGTAATACTATAAATATGAAAGTGTGTTTGTTTGCTCTTCAATCAAAAGAACTACAGATCTACGTGATTTTTGCATGGTAAAAGTTAGAGAACTGGGGCCATATTGCCAACGCTTACAGCCTTGTTCTTGTTTTAGAATTATAATCCTTATTTTAAGAACGTCACGGTACGTGACATCAAACTGTCATTTTGAGTAATACTGCATAAGTATTGCTTTGAGCGTTGGCAGTATCGCCCCTGAGCCAAGAAGTGTAGGCACAAACAGTAAAAACCTCTCGTACTTACCTGAATTCAATAAACACGCATTGGGTATTTACAGGCTTTTAAGGTCTCAATATTAAGTCGTAAGCCTTAGCATATTTGTAATGGAAGGTTTAATAAAATTATTATGTAAATAAAATTATTCGTGTGGAATAATATAATAATGTTGTTCGCACAAATAAGAGTGCGTAGAGACTTCGTTCGCTTGGCTTAAGTTTTTTAATTCCCACTGGCACGCCTTAATTTAAAAAGCCTGGCTAAAAAGCCTGTGTCACTCTCCAAGTACCCAACTATACCTATGTAAAAATCTCGTCGATCCGTTGCTCTGTTGCGGCGTGATTGAAGGACAAACTCTCTATTTGACGTCCTTGGGGATAGAAGTTTCAAAAAGTATAAAATCCGTATTTCATCATTAGCGGAAGCCCAAATACCAAGTTTCATGGCTATAGCAGCTTGAAAAACGACGGACTTTAATACAAACTTTCAACCCCTATTTAACCCCATTGAGGGTAGAATTTTGAAAAGCTGTGACACTTCTTTATTTTTTACCGAAAGCCAAAATACCAAGTTTCGTTGATATAACTTGAAAAATATCTTGAGAAATGAAGGCCTTTCATACCAACGTTCATCCCCTATTTCACCCCTTTGGGGGTCCTATTTTCAAAAACTATGAAACACATTTTTCTTTATTTTCAGCCCGCAGCTCATATACCAAGTTTCATGTCTATAACTTGAAAAACGACGGACTTTCATACAAACTCTCAACCCCTATTTTACCCCTTTGGGGGAGGAATTTCGAAAAACCCTTTCTTAGTGGACACCTAGTCTACACAAAGAACACACTCTCCAAATTTCATGTCTCTAGGACCAGCGGTTTAGGCTGTGCGTTGATATATAAGTTAGTCAGTCACTCAGTCAGGCAGGACTTTGAATTTTATATACTCGTATAATATATAATACGAGTATGATGACGTTATTCTATTGGTAAGAAGGCTAGAGTTAATTTCTACTAAATTAAACCACTTAACAGTATTGGAATTGAAATGATAAATGGTAAATGGTTTAATTCTTAAGTATGAGAAATTTCATTTACAAATGAAAATAATATACCTATCGTTCTTGTTACTGACTATACAATAAGCCATTTTAGGCTAGTGCGATCCCATCTAGACCATCATTGTTTTGCATGATTACTGTCAAGCGCAACTCGCAAGCTTAATACTTATCTCTCGAAATTCTCGTAAGTGAGACATTATATTTAAGGCTGGAACTCGTTAGAAACGATGCGCGAGGGAAACGATCGTACACAATTCAATGGACGACTATTTAATACCTACCTATTTATTTCGAATCAGAAGACCATCGGTAAGATACTTTCTAGGAGGTGACCCTTTAAATAAATGTGATAAAAAAATACTTTCTAAGTAAATCGTCGTAGACCAGCATCGTCGACACCAGACTAGACCAAAGACAGTAGGTACAAAAATTACAAATCCCTAAATTACGTCTACGGGGAATCGAGCTCCGGACCTCAAGAAATTATAGGGTAACGCGTGTGAAAATGTTGTCTACCAATCCGCACTTGGCTAGCGTGGAGGACTATGGCCAAATCCTTTTTATTCCAAGATGAGATTCATGCTCAGCAGTGAGCCGGCAACGGGTAAGACTGTGTGTGAAAAGACCTTTAGCCTGCATATTATACGTTCAGCTGAGCAGGATAATCGCTCGATCGCGTGAGCCACCGACCAAGTATTTAGTGCGAACACAATCACATTTATTGGTGAACACAACTGTTATATTCCATAATCAACCTCTGTTTGCTGCGGTTAAGGGCCAGCGAAGATCGAGCGTGGCAAGGAGTCGAGGTGCAGTGAGTGAACTCGACGTGAGGCAAAAGGCTAGAGTCGTAAGGTCGTGATGAACCAAGTTGAAGTGTTTGTTGATTTTATTCCATGATTCCTGCCGAGATTTGGAAATCCACGAAATATCCACCACATCTTTAAAAAAATACTGGATTGTTACTATACTTAGGTACTGGACAAACTTTATCATGGATATGATTTTATAACGCGGAGTGGATGTTTTATTACTTTTATTATCTATTTACGCTGTAAGTTTTAAGATATGTACTCTATATACTATAATTTAATAAAATACATATTATATTTTGTGTCTTTTGTCTGCGCTGTAACTATGTAGGTAATATATTATCTGTAAAGTTAAGGGTGCTTCCATTACGAATATTCAAACCATTTTTGTTTACTTTGGCGCTATAAGGCAATTAATTTTATAGCATTAGAATTTCCACGGAACCGAAAGCGATTAAATTCTGAAATATTATTCCATAATTTGAAAAGTTTTTGTGAACATTTTGCGGTGGATTAAAGCGAGTTTTAGTTTTACGACCTGTTTTATTTCTATTGAATTTTAATGGAGTGTAACAGAATTAATAATGAGTATTCCCGTTCCGAGTAAAAGAATTAGTAGTACCGCACAGCGCCTTAATCTTAATGAATATTCAGTTTATTTAAGAAATTTTTGCTGGCATAAGCAAAATCAATATACCAAGATGGATTGAAATAAAACCCTTTAGATTCTTTTTCTCAAGCGTTCTCTTTTAATTCTTCGAGTAGAGCTAAGGAACTGATCCGGGCGCTTACCGGGGCGAACGTGCCTCGCCTCTATGAGCGTGCCTCCCCCGGGATCGGTAATCCCGGATAGTTCGGAGTAATGGAGGGAATTTCTCCGAAGGAACTTCGTAGGCGGCGCTTTATAAAACCTGCTGGGATGTTGATTATTAAAGTTCCCAGATCGTGAGGTTGGTTCCTAGACTGATTTACTCGAGGCTGGCTTTTGCTTTAAGTGTTATGTTCAATTTAATGTATTTAGGTGTCAGCATTGTTGCTTTTGGTAATAAACTATATTAGATGATGACGGCGTGGATTTTGTCTCTGTATTTTTTTTTTTGGCTCTGTATAAATAAAATCGCCTGAAGAGATGGGACGTGTAAACTTAGACAGTCAGACACATAGTCAGATTCTTAATATTACACAGGCTACATGTTTAATATATTATTTTGTGTCCACACAGGGCACGGAGGCGACACGCTCTAGTTTTCCGTGCAGATAGATACCCCCGACTGTGTAAGAAATTCGTAATCATGTTACGTTTGTCAAAGAGATAATAGGAGTGTAGGTCTGTAGTGCACAATCTATACACTAAGCTAAAATGACAGCATTAAAATATCGCTTACCCTTTCTTAATACTCCATGCGGAAAGGGACAGAACTAGATTTAAAGTTGCCTTTTAGTTTAGTTTAGAGATTGTGATAAACAGAATTGGGGCCAGTGTAAATCAAAAAATTTATAACATATGAGTATGGTTTCTAGCTCTAAAATGATTACAATTTTCATAGACAATTGGGCACGGTGTATTTGAACTTAACTAACTAAAATATTAGGTACCTACTATATCTAATACTCATACAACCCTAAATAATAGATAATATCATACGTGAAACATCGCTTCACCGTGCCTTTGTTTGCCTTTAATTTACCCGAATAGACCTTTAGAATCCAACTTGATATCGGAACAAAATTGGATTAGTTTTGTACAATGTGCTAGTTAAACTTGTGAAAGGAATGCAATAGTACCCTCTGAAATTCGGGTGCGACCTACGGTAACTATTGGTAACTAGGTTTCCAAGCAATTTGTAGTGCGCGGCTTTATGTCTGGGTAACTTTATGTGACCTTTTACAGTTCTATTCTATTCGAACGTTTCTTTTTTGTTGTAATAAATATCATTGAAAATACTACCATACTATAAAATTAACTAGGTACCCGTATTTATAAAATAAACGTGTTTGATTGTTGATTTATGTGCGATCGACATAATTCATTGCAAGCATATATCTATGGAGCTACTAGCTGATGCCCGCGACTATGTCCGCGTGGATTGAGGTGTTTTGGTTCCCGCGGGAACTCCTTAGTTTTCCGGGATAAACAGTAGCCTATGTGTTATTCCAGATTATAATTACATTTATGATTACGATATGTTCAACAAGTTTATGAGAAAATTAGTTCAGAGTTATGTCTATGGAAGCACTTAACCACAGTATTGGTATCTTAAAGCATTTATAATATTGTGTATCATTTAACAATTGCAAAAGGTATAATCACAGAATAGTTCATATCACTGGAAGGCTTATTGTAATTTATTAAAAATAATAAATATTTATTAACAAACGATAAAATTAAAACTATGGTTTAATTGCTTTTGATTTTTCATTATATAATTATGTAAATAAATGTGGTGTTCAAACAGCTGAGTATAAAACTTGACTAAATTATTACTTACATTTATATTTAAGTGTATTATCTATTATGTATCTCTCTACTATGTAAGCACCCACGATGAAATTATTATAATTATGAGTAAATCTAAGGAACCATTTCAAGAAAAATACTTGAATCCGAAGTCGCGGACGTTAATAATAAAAAAATGTAAATATGAAACTGTCGCCTACATGCCAAGCAATGCATCTGAGTAATCCGAGTTAATCGCACAGTACCCACTCGCCGCGCCGCCACTAGTCCGATCCTCTACATTAGCATAGTTTTACACTTTCCACAGAGTTTCGCATAATTTATGCCATAGCTGCTTGAATTAACATCGTTATGTCAGTCTAGACTAATTTACTTCATGCTAAGAAGGTAAAATAGTGACGCGAGGTGGCGAATCGATTCAACTCGTTAAATCTAAGATTTAGATAAAACCGTGTAAAGGTAGCCGTGGAGTGGGAATGAGCAGCAGATATAAATTGATTTTATCTATAACAGTAATTTATAATATTTCATGTACTCAGGGTAAAAGAATATTAATAAGTAGATGATGCCAGCGACTTCGTCCGCGTGGATCAAGGTTTTTTGATTCCCACGGGAACTCCTCAATTTCCCTGGATAAAACGTAGCCTATGTCCTTCCCCTTACAATCTAACCCTGTTCAAAATTTCATCAAAATCGGTTTAATAGATGAGCCGTGAAGGCGTAGCAGACAGACAGAAATATTTTCGCATCATACTAATAATATTATAAATGCGAAAGTGTGTTTGTTTGTTGGTTTATGGGTTTGTTACGGAGCAACGGATCGACGTGATTTTTGTTATAGTTGAAGACCTGGAGAGTGACAAAGGCTACTTTTTATCCCGGAAAATTAATTGAGTTCCCGCAGGAATCAAAAACAACTTTAACCACGCCGATGAAGTTGCGGGCATCAGCTAGTTTATAATATTAGTATGGATAGTAATAACAATCTGCATTTTTCGTAATTTTTTGTCAACGAATAATGTTGACATTTTTGAGCTCTGCATACATTATATTCAGACTAGAATTTTCCCTTGCCAACGAGTAGACGGCATAATATTATATTCATGTCAAGCACTTGTAACCAAATCGATGGTGAAACTATAAAAACACAAAAACCGAAGTGCTTTTCCGAACGTCGATTGATCACGCAACGTTGACGTCAACTTAGATTAGTTTTCTGTTAGAAATACGTTATTTTATAAACAACTAAATATTACTGTAATTTTGTTCCATTATTCTCTCGCTCCTAATTTATTTTTATGGTAGTTATTTAGTACCTCGTGACATTGTTCTTGAAATCACAAAAAAATTGCTTCATTTTCTTTTTACCTTTTTATGAATTTACTATAAATACTGAAATAGTTATGTATATTCACTAAAATGAGTTTATTGCTTACATAAAAACAGGAACTAGGTATTATTTTAATTATGAAAATTTATATTGATGATACTTTACCTGTACCTAATCGGTTCAATAAGTCGGTTAATCGGTTCAATAAGTATATTTAAATAATTACTCAGGCAAAAATGTTCTATTGTATACTAGAAAACACCCATTAAAACTAGTTTCTACTTTGCGAATTCCAAAATGTGGTAGGTACCTAAGTATTAGACAAAATTTATAAAAACACGTTATCCGTAACTTATTCTGCGTATGTTTAGGTTTTTTGTCAAAATGCCGTGGGAACTGGTAACTGATTTTTCGAAATAAAACCGGCCAAGTGCGAGTCGGACTCGCGCACCGAGGGTTCCGTACAAACCTGTAGTAAGTTTTAAATTAAATGTTTTTTTAAATATTTAAGTTGATTGAATGAAAGGTAAATTGCGGTTTACGATTTATGACGTATTAAAAAAAAACTACTTACTTGATCACGTTCAAACCAATTTTCGGTGGTAGTTTGCATGGTAATGTACAACATATATTTTTTTTAGTTTTATCATTCTCTTATTTTAGAAGTTACGGGGGGGGGGACACACATTTTACAACTTTGGAAGTGTCTCTCGCGCAAACTATTCAGTTTAGAAAAAAATGATATTACAAACCTCAATATCATTTTTGAAGACCTATCCATAGATACCCCACACCTATGGGTTAGATGAAAAAAAAATTTTTGAGTTTCAGTTCTAAGTATGGGGAACCCCAAAATTTATTGTTTTTTTTTTCTATTTTTGTAAGAAAATCTTAATGCGGTTTACAGAATACATCTACTTACCAAGTTTCAACAGTATAGCTCTTATAGTTTCGGAAAAAAGTGGCTGTGACATACGGACGGACAGACAGACAGACAGACAGACAGACAGACAGACAGACAGACAGACAGACAGACAGACATGACGAATCTATAAGGGTTCCGTTTTTGCCAAATTTGGCTACGGAACCCTAAAAAGTAGCCGATGTCACTCCTTATATAGCTATATCCTTATATCAAATAAATAAATAAAAATTATAAATGCGAAAGTTCGGATGGATGTTTTTATTCAATCACGCATGGATGCATGTTTGTTTCTCAATCTGGATGAAATTTGGCACAGAGGTAGATAATAAGTGATCAACGTCATAGCAACACCCATTCATTGTTTTTGATAAGAACCGCAAAGGCATATCCCCTTCCAGCGCCCGTGTTGCCTGCTACTTACGGATGTTTTAACTTATTGAGTATCTTTAAAGCAAGAAGTAACCTCCAGCCTAGATTGCTTTCCTTATAGATTGATTGTCGTTAAGCCTACCTATCCTGTAATAAAGAAAAAACAACTATATTATCGTATATTGCCTGTATCTAGAGCCAATTCCCTATCAATCTATTTGAACTATCGTTAACAACAAGTGGTGAATACTTGGCATTATTAGACCTCAATATTCTCTTCGAAAATACTTGCCTATAATGCCGTTGCTGTACTTTAGGCCTCTTTGATTTCGAAAAAGGAATAGCTTGGTCGGAACAAGATGATAATTCTTTTGATCTCGTCGAGATTTCAATTGAAATCTTGACATTTGCTTTGTGGAACGATCGTTCGTGGAGCTCGGAGGCTGCCTTGGTACTTACTTTATATGTAGGCATATTATTTTTCTTTTTAAAATAAGCTTTTCAACCGACTTCAAAAAAAGGAGGAGGTTCTCAATTCGACTGTAAATATATATTTATTTTTTTTAATTTTTTTTATGTTTGTTACCTCAGAACTTTTGACTGGGTGGACCGATTTGGATGATTTTTTTTATTTGAAAAGGCATACTGCCCATGTGGTTACACATAAATTTTATCGAAATCGGTCGAGCGGTTTTTAGGGTTCCGTAGCCAAATTTGGCAAAAACGGAACCCTTATAGATTCGTCATGTCTGTCTGTCTGTCCGTCCGTATGTCACAGCCACTTTTTTCCGAAACTATAAGAACTATACTGTTGAAACTTGGTAAGTAGATGTATTCTGTGAACCGCATTAAGATTTTCTTACAAAAATAGAAAAAAAAACAATTAATTTTGGGGGTACTTAGAACTGAAACTCAAAAATTTTTTTTTCATCTAACCCATACGTATGGGGTATCTATGGATAGGTCTTCAAAAATGATATTGAGGTTTGCAATATCATTTTTTTCTAAACTGAATAGTTTGCGCGAGAGACACTTCCAAAGTGGTAAAATGTGTGTCCCCCCCCCTGTAACTTCTAAAATAAGAGAATGATAAAACTAAAAAAAATATAATATGATGTACATTACCATGCAAACTTCCACGGAAAATTGGTTTGAACGAGATCTAGTAAGTAGTTTTTTTTTAATACGTCAGAAATCGTAAACCGCAATTTACCTTTCATTCAATCAACTCAAAATCTATTTAATACTAGCAGATACCCGCGGCTTCGCCCGCGTAAATTTTAGTTTTCCCTATTCTCACGGGAACCATGGATTTTTCCGGGATGAAAAGTAGCTTATGTGTTAACCCAAGATGCAATTTATCGCCATTCCAAATTTGAGCCAAATCGGTTCAGTAGTTGCAGCGTGAAGGAGTATTGAAGCTTGGTAAAATACGAAATTTGGAGCCCCGTTTCACCCCTTTAGGGGGGGAATTTTGAAAAATCCTTTCTTAGTGCACCCCTAGACCTCATAAGGAACCTGTGTGCCAAATTTGAAGTCTCTAGACCCAGCGGTTTGGGCTGTGCGTTGATATGTCAGTGAGAGCGTGAGTCAGTATCTTCTTTGATATACCATGAAATTTTCCGGGATGAAAAGTAGCCTATGTATCAATCCAGGATAAAATCTATCTCCTTTCCGAATTTCAGTCATATCAGGTCAGTAAGTGCAGCGTAAAGTAGTATTTTTCACGCGTGAATATCAATTTTTCAGTTTTCCCGCAAAAACCATGGATTTTTCCGGGATGAAAAGTAGCTTTTTTATTAACCCAGGATATCATCTATGTCCATTCCAAATTTCGGCTAAATCGGTCTTGTACTTCCGGCGTGAAGATTTTTTTCCGCGTGAATTTCGGTTTTTAACTAATCCCACGGGAACTATGGATTTTCCCGGGATGAAAAGTAGCTTATGTGTTAACCCAAGATGCAATTTATCTCCATTCCAAATTTGAGCCAAATCGGTTTAGTAGTTGCGGCGTGAAGGAGTATTGAAGCTTGGTAAAATACGAACTTTGGAGCCCCGTTTCACCCCTTTAGGGGGGGAATTTTGAAAAATCCTTTCTTAGTGCACCCCTAGTGTAACGTTGTAACTATCTGGCTACGGTCTATATAAGGATTAGAAAAAATACTTAAATAAAACTAATTAAAACCTCTAAAACTTAAAAACCTATACCGTTACCTAACCTAACCTATTAAAATAAATGCTACGGAACCGCGCGCATTCCTTGCGGCTAAGCGAATTCGATGACCATTGCATTTTGCATACAAGCGCCTTCACGCAACCCTAAGTATAAAACCGGTTAGCGAGCTCGGCCGCTCGCTGCTGTCGCGAAGTTCCGATGTTCGCGCGCCGCCTAGATCATTCGATATTTGCGTTTGCTAGCGGACGGTGTATCACTGGATCTCCTATTCTACTACGTCATACGTGGACATCCGTCCTGGTCTTATTTGGCTGCCTAATTAACCCGCTGGGGTGAGTTGTCATAATAACTAGACTAACTTATTATTTGCTATTTATATTGTGCTAGCTTAAATAAATGTAGGCTGTCCTGTGCCGCTGTAGTGCTTGTTCTCGGTCGCTGGGCTGGACAAGGGCTTCTACGGCGGACGGGGTTCTATCCCACGCCCCTAACGCCTACCGCTCTGGGGTTCCAGGTTTTCAAGGACGGGCTACCTACCCTTGGGGCCTGGATCGTCCGTTGCGAGGAGTCTTGGTGAACGCTCGTCCATCGTGCCTCGTGAGGCTTCCTACGGAGGCGGAGGCTTCGTATCCTTGCGCCGCTCGACCAGCGACGCCCTACAACGTTGGCGGAGATCTGTGGCCGTTGCTGCATCATAAGCCCTGGATCTGGACCCTGGAGCTTCAGCCTTTCGTTCAGGCCAGTGCCGCTTCCCTGTACTAGTCTCTAACTGCGGTGTGAATAGGTGGAGGAGAAAAATATACGGCTTCTGAACCTACGCCCCGGGTTTTCTTTGCCATCGACCACCTACCTAGAAAGACTACCTATCCTGTGACGGCCTACCTGGTCACAGTGGCGCCCTTCTCGTGTGTCTTTTTCCACCATTTCACACTGTAGGTAATTTCTTACACAGCACTACAGATTCTGCACCGTCATTCTCAACCGTGTAAACGACAAGGTGATGCAACATCGACGAACTGGTACGTACCTACTTATTATTTTATTACGCTTTAAATGTTATTTTGTTTTGTGATAGTATCTAATTACTTTAAATTATAAACTGTTACGTGTATATTATACATATTTAACTACTCGTGATAATTTTAGAAAATTTATACCTACATTTATGTTGTTTAATTATTTTTCGCTTGTTAATTTTAACTTAATTGAATCGTAACAAATTACGTAACAGTTCGTAACTAATTTGATTTTGCATATTTCATCTTTCTTTCAAGTTCTTTCATTATTTCATTATTCATATTATTTCATGGACCTACCCGCTTTGTATCTACGCATCATCACCGAGTCGTACCTAAGTAGTTATTTGTAAAGGACAGCGTACACTATCGTAGTATCATTTATTATAATTTGATCATTGTAGTTATCATTAGACTAGTTTTATCATTTGTATTTGCTCATATTCATCAATTCACTCATTTCATATAATATTTAGAACTGCTTTGTGGTAATTACTGTAGATTTTTGCTTTGTTTTTGTACAATTATGGCAACTCACGCTATTAAATATTTTCTGCTAAATAAAAACGAACTATCATACGAGGTTCTTATTAGGGGTGCAGAGCCAGCGTCCACTGTTATTGAATTGAAAAAGCAAATAGCTAAATTAACGCCGTCCCTACCGAGCGTGGATATTTTAGAATCGGGTCTGGACCCAGAGGAGGATCTGGCGGGAGCCGCTAATTCCCTAAAAGAGCTCGCGACGCGTATTAAACAGTTAGAAGACAAGTACGATTATAGCCTATACGAACGCTCGCGTGCTTTATGCTACCACATTTACCACAGACTGAAGCGTATAGGTGACGCGGAACCTACCGTCGCGGTAAAAGCAGTAAACAAAGATTTTAATCTTCTATATAACCGTTTATCGGTGATGCAGCGTCCCAGTACCCCGACACCTACTACTAGTTCAGCCGCAAATCCATTCGAAAGCACTACCCTGTCACAGACTACGACCGTTGTTAATTGCGACCATCAATTAGATCGAATAAGACCTAAATTTGATGGCACGACCTGCGTGCGTGCGTTTCTAAATGACGTAAAAGACTACGCGTCAGTTAAAAACATCTCGGCAGACAGACTATTAGCTCAAGCGCCATTATTTTTTACCGGCAATGCAAAGCATTGGCACCGTAGTGTACGCGATTCAGTTAAGTCTTGGAATGAATTAACTAAATTATTACTTAACGATTTCAGCAAAAAGCACTATGACTATAGACTATTAGCCGAAATCCGTAATCGCACTCAGGGTGAATCCGAAAGCGTAGTTATTTATTTCTCCATAATGGCCGACTATTTTTCAAGATTAACCAAACCATTGTCGGAGGAGGAGAAGTTAGAAATCCTTTTACACAACATCCGACCATGTTATGCGAACGTTCTAGCTGTTAACCCCACAAACATCGACACTGTCGAAAAGTTACGTACGTTATGTAGAAATTATGAAAGCTACGAGGGTTTATCATCGCAATACCGGGAACCACCTAGGGTAACCCCTAACACTCTTGCCCCTGATCTAGCCTACGGACCAAAACATCAGAAAAATTTTAATTCCCATAAACCTAAATTTAATCATTACACTAAAAATTATCACTCAACTAAACATGAGAACACTACACAATCTAAATCTGTCAGCGCCGTCGCACAGGTGTCTAAACCTGCGCGCCTATCATGTCCTCGGTGCCGTACTAATGAACATTCTTTAAGTCAGTGCAGAGAGGAACGTTTTCCTATTTGTTTCCGTTGCGGGGAGCTAGGGAAAAAGTTTTCTGAATGCGATAAATGCCAGAAAAACCTTAAATCTAATACTGACAAAAAGTCAAAAAACTAATTGTGCAAGATTGTTGCAATACAGGTGCTATACCTACTCGTAAACATGATAACTTTAATGAAGAGGAATGGAAGGATTGGTTAACTAAAATTAAAATATATTTTTCTAGCTACTCAATTGCATCAATCTTGGATAAAAAACCTATTAACGACATACGTCCCTATGCAACTGTAAGCGTAGGCGACATTTCTTTGCGTGGATTGTTAGACTCCGGATCCGCTATTACAATCTTAGGTCAGAATTCACATTTAAAATTACTAGAATCAGGCCTAACTTTAATATCCGAGAACAACCCTAACTTATTTATTGCAGCTGGTGGCCAAAAATTAAATTCTATTGGTTACATCAATTTACCTATGAAATTTGAAAACCAATTTCATGTTTTAAAAGCTTACGTCATACCGTCTGTAACGAATTTTTTAATATTAGGTATGGATTTTTGGACTAAATTCAAAATCTTTCCGAAATTTTCAAAATCTATTCAATTATCTAGTGATACTGAATTGCATGTTTCTAGTGTAAATGAGACTAACGGGTTGTTGCGTTCCTATAGAGATTTAAACGAATCACAACGTACTACTATGGATAACATCATCGAACAATTCCAAAATATTTCAGCGGAGAAACTCGGTCTAGGTCGTACTAACTTGATTACTCACCATATAGATACGGGTAACTCACCGCCTATAAGACAGCGCTATTACAGAATGTCACCTGACAAACAGCGAATTTTAGGCGAAGAGCTGGACGAAATGCTACAGCTAGGAGTAGTTGAGGAGTGTGAGAGTCCATGGTCTTCACCGGTTTTACTAACACCTAAAAAGGACGGTAAACTAAGGTTCTGTTTAGACAGCCGGAAGCTAAACGCTGTTACTCGTAAGGATGCCTATAGATTACCGTACGTCGCAGAGATACTAGATAATCTAAAGAATGCCAAATACCTATCTAGTATAGACTTGTCAAAGGCTTTTTGGCAAATCCCTATTGCTATGGAGGATCGCGATAAGACCGCTTTCTACATCCCTGGTCGCGGTACCTTCCGTTTCGTTACTATGCCGTTCGGATTAACTAACGCGCCGGCGACTCAGCAGCGACTTGTCGATTTGTTGTTTTATGGTCCGGAATTCGAAAATTCAGTTTTTGTTTTTCTTGACGACATAATAATAGTTTCTCCTGATTTCGATTCGCATATATCTTTATTGATAAAAGTTTATAAAAAACTACAAATGGCAAACCTACGCATAAATTTGTCAAAATCGGTTTTCATTCGCGAAGAATTAAAATACCTAGGCTACGTAGTTAACTCGAAAGGATTGCACGTTGATCCGGGTAAGGTTGACGCTATTCTCAACTTTCCGACACCTACAAATAAAAAAGAGGTTAAGAGATTTATCGGCACCGCATCGTGGTATCGCAGATTCGTGCCTAATTTTAGTACTATTGCCGCACCTCTAAATCAACTAACTTCATCTAGTAAGAAGGCTAAACCTTTCATTTGGTCGAAGGAAGCGGACGAATCGTTCAATAAACTAAAAGAATGCTTGATCTCAGCTCCGATATTATCTTGTCCTGATTATAAGCTACCTTTTGAAGTTCACACAGACGCCAGTGACTACGGTGTTGGCGCATTACTAACACAGACTATCGATGGCACCGAACACCCTATAGCTTACATGAGTAGGTCCCTAACGCGTCCTGAACGGAACTATAGCATAACCGAGAGGGAGGCACTTGCCGTCCTGGTTGCTCTAGAACATTGGAGATGCTATCTCGACAATGGTCAACAATTCACTGTTTACACAGACCATTCAGCTCTCAAATGGTTCCTAAATCTAACGAATCCTACCGGACGTCTAGCTCGTTGGGGAGTCCGACTATCCTGTTTTAACTTCGTAATAAAACATCGCCGCGGAATTGATAACGTCATACCCGACGCGCTTTCTCGTGCATGTCCTATAGCAGCTATAGATACGAGTAATACATCGCTATTTGATACTCATAGTTCCGACCCGTGGTACCTAAACATATTTCAGGGCTGTCAGAATTCACCTACTTCATTTCCTAACTACATGGTAAAAAATAAACGTCTTTACCGTTTTATGAAGGCTAAATGCGTACTACATGAGGAATTTGAATGGAAGGAAGTAATACCTAGGGAACGACGCGAGCAAATACTAACTGAATGTCACTCGGAACCTACGGCCGGACACTTCGGAGTATTCAAAACCTACAAGCGTTTGACACTGCGATTTTAACTGGCCTGGCATGTACGCGGACGTAGTTAACTTCGTATCTAGTTGCGATACCTGTCTAGCTTATAAGCAATCTACCCACGGCACTATAGGTAAAATGGGTAGACCTAAACAGGTCTCGCGACCCTTCCAGATGCTATCTATAGATTTTGTGGGCCCACTTCCAACTAGCAGGAAACAACATAGTTATCTATTAGTTGTTGTCTGCTGTTTTTCTAAATACACTATGTTGTTTCCGGTAAGGCGTGCAAACTCGGAATCTGTTATCCGAATACTAGAAAATAATGTTTTCTTAGTTCACGGAATTCCCCAAGTAGTCTTGATGGACAACGCGTCTCATTTTAGTAATAAAGATCTAAACTCTTTCTTCGACAAATATAAAATACCTAAAGTTCATTTTACACCGAAATATACACCACAAATAAATACGGTAGAACGATACAACAAAACTGTAATTACAAGCATAGCATCGTTCATTGAAAAAGATCATAGATCTTGGGACGTTAATCTACCTAAAATTCAGTTCGCAATGAACAGTTCCGTGAACGAAACTACCGGCTATACGCCAAACTTTTTAGTATATGGTAGGGAACTAGTAACTTGCGGTTCTCACTACATACATTCAGACGACGGTGATGAGATATTATTCCTACCTAGAGATATCTATAGTGAAAATATTGGTCACCTAGCAAATATTTTCAATGACGTACAAAAATCACTATGGCAGGCTCACGTTAGGAACACTAACCAATACAACTTACGTAGGAAACATACTGAGTTTCAGGTTAACGATATCGTATGGAAACGCACTTATTTCCAAAGCGATAAGGATCGTTATTTCAGTAAAAAACTGGCACCTAAGTTTGCTAAATGTCGAGTAGTTGCTAAACTATCTCCTCTGGTATATAAGTTAGAAGATATGAATGGCCATGATCTTGGTACTTGGCATATCAAGGACCTCAAATCATTTAAAAGCCAGTTACAAGTCTAAAATTAAAATAATGAAATAAATTATAGTATTATTACACTAATTAAAATTAATTAATGACTATTAAATTAACTTATTAATATATATACGTACAATATTACTATACTTACATTAATTACACTATACCTACACCTTATATATTATACCTACATACTATTTATACTACATAAAATAAAAATAGGTTCTAGTGCCGGAATCTTTCACCAATCCTAAAAATACTTAACCAAACTATATCCTAACTATAACTATGTACAAACTCGGTATTTCTTAAGTTACATCAAAGTGCTTAACTGCTGATTTTAATTTAACATCCATCCACCTATCGTGCGAATGTTACTACAGTTATGTGCAATATTCTTTGAGCTACTGTCTTGAGTAAATATTACTTAATAAAATACTTACTCTGCGTGTTAGGGTCTCTGGTCTTAACTGCTTCTGACTAGAAGACAATATGATAAGGAAATTCTGAGAGAGAAGTATGAAAGTGCGAATGAAGACTTATGAGTGCGAGGATAGTATTTTCGAACAGTGGAGTTAGACGGATTTTTGTATTAAGTACGAAAAATCCTACGTTTTTTGGCGGGGTACTGTAACGTTGTAACTATCTGGCTACGGTCTATATAAGGATTAGAAAAAATACTTAAATAAAACTAATTAAAACCTCTAAAACTTAAAAACCTATACCGTTACCTAACCTAACCTATTAAAATAAATGCTACGGAACCGCGCGCATTCCTTGCGGCTAAGCGAATTCGATGACCATTGCATTTTGCATACAAGCGCCTTCACGCAACCCTAAGTATAAAACCGGTTAGCGAGCTCGGCCGCTCGCTGCTGTCGCGAAGTTCCGATGTTCGCGCGCCGCCTAGATCATTCGATATTTGCGTTTGCTAGCGGACGGTGTATCACTGGATCTCCTATTCTACTACGTCATACGTGGACATCCGTCCTGGTCTTATTTGGCTGCCTAATTAACCCGCTGGGGTGAGTTGTCATAATAACTAGACTAACTTATTATTTGCTATTTATATTGTGCTAGCTTAAATAAATGTAGGCTGTCCTGTGCCGCTGTAGTGCTTGTTCTCGGTCGCTGGGCTGGACAAGGGCTTCTACGGCGGACGGGGTTCTATCCCACGCCCCTAACGCCTACCGCTCTGGGGTTCCAGGTTTTCAAGGACGGGCTACCTACCCTTGGGGCCTGGATCGTCCGTTGCGAGGAGTCTTGGTGAACGCTCGTCCATCGTGCCTCGTGAGGCTTCCTACGGAGGCGGAGGCTTCGTATCCTTGCGCCGCTCGACCAGCGACGCCCTACAACGTTGGCGGAGATCTGTGGCCGTTGCTGCATCAGAAGCCCTGGATCTGGACCCTGGAGCTTCAGCCTTTCGTTCAGGCCAGTGCCGCTTCCCTGTACTAGTCTCTAACTGCGGTGTGAATAGGTGGAGGAGAAAAATATACGGCTTCTGAACCTACGCCCCGGGTTTTCTTTGCCATCGACCACCTACCTAGAAAGACTACCTATCCTGTGACGGCCTACCTGGTCACACTAGACCTCATAAGGAACCTGTGTGCCAAATTTGAAGTCTCTAGACCCAGCGGTTTGGGCTGTGCGTTGATATGTCAGTCAGTCAGTCAGTGTCTTCTTTTATATATTTAGATAAAACTCATATTTAATTTAAAACTTACTACAGGTTTGTACGGAACCCTCAGTGCGCGAGTCCGACTCGCACTTGGCCGGTTTTTTAAAATATCAACAATAAAATAAGTACTTTGTATAGCGTGTGCTTGTTGTTGTAAAGTTGGCGCGGGAGTTTGAAGTCGGTTGTTTAAAAATATTTTTTTATATTAAATTATAATTTTAATGCGACAGCGTGGCGGTCTGTCAAGGGCGACACAACCTCTAAGCCCAGTTTGATGTTATTTGGTAAAGAACTTGCATTTTGAGGCGGACATAGTTAAGTAGACTAATTATTATTCCTTAAGAGAGTTCCAAAGGGTTCCCATTGGAAACCTTAAAGCACTATTAAACCCTGAAATCGTACTTTTCGCTTTGATATTTCAAAGGTGTTTTTCCAGTTTCTCCAATTACAATGATTGACGGGTAAACGATGCCTTAGCATTTGAAAACTTTAGATGAATCCAGTGCTGGATTTACACATTTGCCGCCCCAAAGCTATAAAATTTTTGCCGCTCCTACTGACTTCTAAAATTAGATACACTGTTCACAATAAAGTTAATTCCTTTTTTTTAGGGAATATAATTTAGTTTCTAGATTATATTTACAACTTTTTTTTGTACCAATTTTTTTAAGGGCCAATTTTGCCGCCTCCCTAATTTGCCGCCCTGAACTTCAGCTTTTTCAGCTTCTATGGTAAATCCAGCAGAAAGGTGGTTTCTTAGCTGAGATCGTGAGGTCTTTCAAAAAAACGCCAGAATGACAAAGCCCTAAGCTATAACATTTTAAACAAAATTATCATAAATGATGGTTATGTAAACTTATTATGAACAAACTAGTTAAAATATAATCACTCTTTGCCTCATTTTCCCATTGCTGAGGGTAATCCCTTTCCGGTAATCACATAATGGCAGGGGTTTTCTTGGGATAATAATGTGGTGGGGTCCTAGGTCCTTCCGCATATTATTTTAATTCAATAATGACATAGCATACTGTAGCAGGGAACTTCTTTTACTTTTTGCAGTTTGTCGCCTATAGGGTTGCAACTCCGTGTAACATAATAAATAAAGGAGTTAAAATACTACAGTTAGCAATCCATAATTAATGCCATAATACGCTATTTCAAAAAAGTTAAAAAAGTCCCCTAGTTAATACTTTTGTCGTTTACATTTAAATTAAGTTTTCAACGTCCGAATTTTAATGGCGGAATATCACCCTGGAGGTTTTTACATAATTCCTTCAACTGCTGTGCGATTTCCACTATTTCCAAGTTCCGGTCAAAATACACACATATCGTGAAATGGTCACGAAATATTCCATGGTTTCATGCAATCCACAATAATTGGTCACTTTTGAAACACAGCGTATACAAATAAAAAGTCGAAACAATTTCGGTCACCGTTTCAGCAGAGCACGTAACACGTATTTGAAGTCTGCTGGGACCGCGTGTAAAAACGAATAACGATATCGCACAACGATTCAGAATCAAACGTGGACAAACAACGTCATCTCTTATACTGTACATTTTGATAGTTTTTAGAATCAGAGGGCCGAGTGGGAGTTATTTTACGCATTCGATCGCGACAACGTTAACTACCATTTATGTTGAATTGATGAAACGCCCCTGCCTCTGCTGACTGCCTCGTTGGTCTACTGGTTGGCATATTCGACTAAGGCCGACGAGGTCCCGGGTTCGAGTCCCGGGTCAGCCTAAATTAAAGACATTGGGTTTTTCTAACTAGAAATTTGCAGTTACTATTACTATACGGCGGACTATCCTAGCCGAGTCTAGCAACACCGCTTTCTGCATTCTGGCTGCGAGCGAACTGCCACGGAACCCCAGTCGCCTCAGATGGTGAACGAGACTGACTGGGATTAACCCATTCGCAGATATAACGATTGGGATGGTTTCAGTGGACTCCACATGCCACATGGCGGAAACCTCGTGAGTTATTATTATTATAATTATTCATTTTATTTCAGGCAGTACTAGCCCCGAGTTAGGAAGTTGGCGGTGTTTCACCTCCATGCCTCGGAGATTCGTATTTAAGAAATAGCTGAATAACTCATAATATCACAAAAATCGGTTAATAATATTATTAAGGCATTTGAAAGTGTTTGAAAGAAATATAGAAAATAAAATTGTTTTATACCTCTTGCAAACCTTTTAAATTCAATTAAATTTAATTTAAATAAGTCCAGAATTGTCTTGTTCATTGTTTAATTTTCTATACATTGATTATATACTCTGAAATCTAGAGAAACTATCAATTTTGTGACGTATCTAAGGTTCTGATTTTGAAGGCATTTTGCAGAAATGAGGGTACAAAGATAAAAGCGCGCGTCAAATTCAGAACCACCTTCTCTGGACAAGGGGTACAACACAAAAAAGATTTCACTCACCATATTCGGGGCACGTAATGCAAAACGCCACAGCCAGGAAAAAGCCGATCACCTCACCGACACCCTTGCTGGCCATGTTTTTTCTTTTAACCCACGCTCGCTTGTACCGACATTTTTTTTTCTATTTGCTCGCGAATCACTCTAGTCCGTTTTTCGCTCCCATCGTCTCCGTTGTGGCGTTAGAGCCCTTTAAGAACATTGTTCTTAAATTCTGGTGCGTCCTGTGGTTACATCTGAAACAAGAGACACAATTATTAAAGTAAAATATTACCACTATAGCCCATTAACATCCCACAGCTGGGCACAGGCTTCCACTCCCATAGAATAGAGGGAATTAGAGCTTACACCCACCACGCTGCTCTAATGCGGGTTGGCGGGCTTTAACGACTATTATCTTGTGTGATAATAGCCGGAAGCGACTTACCGGCCGGAGAGAGGCATGGAGATGAAACACCACCAACTTTCTAACTCCAGACTAGTAAAGACTGAGAATTAGGAGTGGGTAATATCGCTTTTTCTGAATATCGAATCGAAACCATATATTGTTATTGGATATCGGATTTCGAAACACTATATTTTCTGAAACTATATATTGACTGATATGCCGTTCTAGCAAATACCTCGCGCTGAATATCGACCTCTTTAGATATCGGGTTCGCAACGATTTTTGACAAAGTGGATACTGACCTGATACTGGGCTACGTACAGTATCTATTATCTATTGTAACTACCTACTAAGATACTTAGAATGACTACTATTATGAAAATTAAATTTGTTTTTAAATACCAAAATAACACAAATAAACCGTAATACTTCCATACTTAATATTATAAATGCGAAAGTCAGTTTGTTTGTTGGTTTGTCCTTCAATCACGCTTCAACGGCGCAACGGATCGACGTGATTTTTGGCATGGGTACAGTTGAGGACCTGGAGAGTGACATAGGCTACTTTTTATCCCGGAAAATTAAGGAGTTCCCGCGGGAATAACAAAAAAATTTAACCACGCGGACAAAGTCGCGGGCATCAGCTAGTAATGAATAAATTATTATGAGTTAATCTCAAAACTTTCAAAACTATGGAGGAACAAATAAATGTGCTCACTCGACTGTTTAAGTGAAACTAAAAATAGAATAGGTACTTCTAAAATTTTTTCTTAGCTAATTTCTTTGCTCTCTAGTTCAAGGCCAAATGTTAACAAACCTACAACATACAAGACTGTGCATTGGTCAAAAGGTGACATTTCATAATACGATCGATCGCGTCAAAATACTAAAAGATACAAAATACTAAAACCTTCAAACAGACTTAACAAGTTCGAGTTAATGTTTAGAATCGTATGTATTGTATAGCTATTTCGGTTTCACCATCGCGCACTCCCTCTCCTACCTAGATATCGTGATTCGGTTCGGCTACGAATTTCGTTTCGTTTCCACCGCGATACAATATCGTCGCAAATCGGAATCGGCCGTCGCACAAGCGATATAGTGTTTAGCTCGAATATATAGTTTTAGCTCAGGCCGATATCGGATTTACGATATTGAATCAATATATAGTTTCAATAACTGTATACGTTTCGTATCGCCCACTCTTACTGAGAATTTCTAGTCAGTAAAACCCAATACTTAATTATGGCCCGACCCGGGACTCGAACCCGGGAACTCGTCTAACATGCTAACCACTAGACCAACTAGGCAGTTAAGTAAAATGTTACACAGCTTAAATATTGACGTAAGATTCAGATTTCAGACTACACAAATCAAAATACGCAGCAGAGTGCAAATATTTTTTTGATTGTTTATGAAAAGAAAATTTTGTCTGGCCGACAAATAGTTGTCTAAGTTTAAGGCATATCTGCACAGACTAACGTGTCAGGACGGAAAGAGCTTCCTCTTAGACGCGGGCTTTTCGTGCAGACTTTTTACCTTGTGATTTCCTACGGCGGTCTCCTACGGAAGGTGAGCTGACGTTGCCGTGTGCGCCGCATGCGTTCGGGCTTAGCATACCTAATAGTACAAGTACAAAAAGAATTACTCCGAAAAGACGTTTTAATAAACAGTGACTCTAGTAGCGTTGTAATAAAGTACCATTGTGTGAGCAATGTGGCACAATAATGCCAAACAATACTTAATATTACATACTACAAAGAAGGGACATTCACACCCGCTCGCCAATTTCACAGGCGAACGAAATGCACGAGTAAATTTTTTAACCTGTATTGGCATCGTTAAAAGAAACCATATTTTCGTTTAGCTTTCGTTTTCTCTTTGAAGAGATTGGTCGGGAATTATCATTGTCTTACAAAAACATAATGTCAAAACAGGCCTTTGCTTGGTTAAAAGCTTATTACGAACGACTCAGAAAAGCGTGATTTTGTCGTATGTCACGACTGAAAAACTCAATGAATTGGCCATATTAATCATTAGATAATTAAAAAAGCTAAAAACAACAAAAATATTTCAATAATAAATAAATTGTGATAATAAATAAGTGCTATAGCGTCCTCCGGAAGGGTTCTCGACAATTTATGAACAATCATTTATCTCAGCAAGAAAAAAACTGTCCAAACGCGCAAAACGATTTCCAAAACCCATAATAATACATCGTGAAAAAACCCATCGCATCTAAAAGTTATATCCGTCCAATTTGATAACAGAAATGTTACTGTAATGATGAGCAATTCTCACAGCCGTGCGATATAAATGGGGGAAATATAGGCCCTAACATCGTTTGATATACGACGAGGGGAGACAAGGACAAAGTGTTAACTGAATTTTGATATGAACTTGCCCTAATATAATAAAAAGGTAGAATTGAAGCTCTCTTAATATTTGAAAGTCCCTGAATGGCATCGATATTAGCCAGCGTAAAAGATGTTTTTATTAAGACGCAGAACATTAACAACTGCGAATAATTGCATCATGAATTTACCAGCAGCCCTATTCTGTAACTCAGTGGCTATCAAAACATGAAAGCCACTGACTTATATTTTTATCCATTGAAGGTTTGCTTTGAAACATTATTTTACTTTTTCATAGTGGACCTTCAATAAACAAAAAGTATATGTCAGTAGCTTTCATTTTTCGATAGCCACTGACTTACAGAATAGGGGGGCTGATCAGCGTAGCGAAACAAAGTTAAAATCATGAAATTGACTTCATTTTTAAACTACTATATAAATTTAATACTATCTCAGGTGGCAAGAAAAAGTAAGGTAACCCAATCTACGTCCGCGTCAGTCTGAGTCGTTCAATCAGACTAAAGTAACTCCTAGCCATAGTATTTTTTTTTTCAAAAACTAACTTCCTGAGAGTAGAGTAAGAAGTTTTAACTTTCTGTATTTTAAAAGTGATAAATTCAACACAATCCTAGCGTACGCTATAAAGTATAATCCAGTAAAAGTGGAAAAAAACTCGCAGAAAAGGAAGAGAGAAACTCCCAACAGAACTCCCCATAAAGCGTGATTTGCGTGAGCCAAAAGCACTTTTAAAAATGCACGAAGCAAAGATTAGCGAGAAAAATTTTATGAGCAATATCTGCGTAAGTAAATTTTTCCCTAACAAATTACACTGCATATATCCATAGGAGGCTCAGACAAAATTTAATATTTTCAAAGTGTTCATAAACCGAAATAAATTGAAATAACGACGTCGACGCTCCATTTTATTATGTAAACACTCTCCTAAGAGAATGTAAGACTTTGTGAATAAGCGTGAACCTTGTTACTATAATATGAACCCTTTGGCTGTACCTATCTGAAGGGTAAGCTTACTTTGAAATATTATGTAAGTTTCTTAGTGCATATTCTTTGAAAATCATCCACGTACGATACTTATTATGGATAAACAAAGCGAATTTAAATGAGCTTGAGGTACAAAAAGATACGCGCCGAATTGAGAACCTCCTCCTTTTTTGGAAGTCGGTTAAAAATTGAACAGCTTTAAAACTAGGAGGGCTCACGCCACAAAAACCGAACCTGAGAGTAACTGTTACTATACTTACAATAATCATGAGTATTAAAACATTCAAGATAAGATTAATATAATGAGTATAATAATATAATTTCAATAGCATCTCTTTTATATTCTAGGTATCTACATAATATAAGTTCAAAAACATGGATGAACATTTTTCAACAAATCGTGTAAGTAAAGGAAAAACTATTCTTAACCCACTTCAAGGCACTATTTTAACACAATTTCATTATCTCACAGAACAACTGTCCTACAAATTATTTTCCAAAGCTAAATTGTTTGTAGAACAACCAACTGGAAGTGACCTCAAAAGGACATGGACTATACAAAGGCGTCCGAGGCAGAATGTATTGTATTCAGGCTCTTTATATTCGCCGCAAGTGTCACTTCTGTTTACCAGCACATAGGTACTATTCTTTGTCGTGTCACCCACTTAATACAGTTTCTTGTGTCGTTTGTTCAGCTTTTCTAATGAAATGTTTTATTCACCTGTGCGGAGGTACATTCATTGTGTGTTCCGTTTAATTTGTTCCGAGGAATTTCAGGCTGAATCTTAAGCAATGTTGTTTACTCTCACAAAGCTCCCAAAATTTTGAACTCATATTTTTTATACTCTTTGACAACGTCTTTTAGATGGAGGCGGTTTATTGTAGCATAAAAAAGTCTGGTATTTCTAACAATGTATTCAGTGGTATTCAGAAAATAAATTCAGAAATTATAATTAATCCAAAATACCTATCAAATCAATCCATTTATCCATACTAATATTATAAATGCGAAAGTGTGTCTGTCAGTCTGCTACGCTTTTAAAGCCGATCTGTTGAACCGATTTTAGCATAACTACTTTTTATCCTGGAGATCAAAAAGTTCTCACGGGACCGCAGAAACCTAAATCCATTCCGATGAAGTGGCGGCCTTCATCATGTTAAAAGCTGTTGAAAATATTGTAATATTATATATTCGAATGATTATATAATAAGATTTATATCTGTTAATTATTTTATAAGTTAATAAACTTACAAAATAATAATGAACAGATATATTATTATCTTCTATATATATAAAATTCAAAGTCCTGACTGACTGACTGACTGACTGACTTATATATCAACGCACAGCCTAAACCGCTAGGGTTAGAGACTTGAAATTTTGACAGTAGCTTCCTTTTGTAACGTAGGCACTCAATAAGGAAGGATTTTTTAAAATTTCACCCCTAAGGGGGTAAAATAGGGGTTGAAAGTTTGTATGAAAGTCCTTCATTTCTCAAGTTATAGTCATGAAACTTAGCATTTGGGCTTTCATCACCATTTTTAAGGGGTGAAATAGGGGATGAATGTCCTTCATTTATCAAGATATTTTTCAAGTTATAACAACGAAACTAGGTATTTTGGCTTTCGGTATAATTTAAAGAAGTACGTGTGTAACAGTTTTCTAAAATTCTACCCCCAAACGGGTAAAATAGGGGTTGTCAGTTGGTGTAAAAGGCCGGCGTTTTTCAAGTTATAGCCATGAAACTTGATATTTGGGTTACCGGTTTAAATTATAAAATACATAATTCAGAGTTTTTATGAATTCTATACCAAAGGAAGTTAAATAATCCTTCAATCACGCGCAACAGATCAACGGATCGACGTGTTTGTTTTCATGGGTTCTTTTTATCCCGGAAAATAAAAAAATGCCTATGGGAATTAAAAATATATGCCACGCGAACGAAGTCGCGGGCGTCCGCTAGTTATGATATATCAAGCTATAATTTAATCATTCTAATATAATAATAATATTCTAGACTACCTGACTTGTATTATTATTTCATAATTAATATTATGACATAAATAATATTTCATTCCGACAAATTATACTCGTAATGTTGCTAAATAGAGACAGCTATAGAGTGCTATAGAGAGACAAATGGAACGAAAATAAATACATTTCACCATTTTCACCCAGCTGCTTCCGAAAGCCCATTGAAGCAGCTCCCAATTATTTATGTAATCCTAATGAAGTAATCAAAATAATTCAGATGTAAAAGGGAATAAGAGATTCTGATTACTCAAAGCGATAGCTCAACCTATCTGTTCATTCTCTTTTCTACAGCCTTTCGAGTTCTTTTCAATTTGTCGCAGATGTTAATATGGAGGAAATAAGATTTTATATCACTCTTGTCGTGGTTAGCGCCGTTAAAATAAAAATCACTTAAAAGTAATGTTAATTTAATAATAATAAACATTTTAACTGTGAAAAAAATGTAATAGGCATGATGACTGATTTTGAAAAATGGTCAGATTATGTTCGGAAGTATCTACTATTTCGAAAAAATATCTTACCTATTTCAGCAGAAAAATAAAGTTTGGTAGATAAAATTAGCATTTGAAATTTAAATTTTAAAATTCACGCCAAAACGTTCGGCGTGATATATATCAACGCACAGCCTAAACCGCTAGGGTTAGAGACTTGAAATTTTGACAGTAGCTTCCTTTTGTAACGTAGGCACTCAATAAGGAAGGATTTTTTAAAATTTCACCCCTAAGGGGGTAAAATAGGGGTTGAAAGTTTGTATGAAAGTCCTTCATTTCTCAAGTTATAGTCATGAAACTTAGCATTTGGGCTTTCATCACCATTTTTAAGGTGTGAAATAGGGGATGAATGTCCTTCATTTATCAAGATATTTTTCAAGTTATAACAACGAAACTAGGTATTTTGGCTTTCGGTATAATTTAAAGAAGTACGTGTGTAACAGTTTTCTAAAATTCTACCCCCAAACGGGTAAAATAGGGGTTGTCAGTTGGTGTAAAAGGCCGGCGTTTTTCAAGTTATAGCCATGAAACTTGATATTTGGGTTACCGGTTTAAATTATAAAATACATAATTCAGAGTTTTTATGAATTCTATACCAAAGGAAGTTAAATAATCCTTCAATCACGCCGCAACAGATCAACGGATCGACGTGTTTGTTTTCATGGGTTCTTTTTATCCCGGAAAATTAAAAAATGCCTATGGGAATTAAAAATATATGCCACGCGAACGAAGTCGCGGGCGTCCGCTAATTATGATATATCAAGCTATAATTTAATTATTCTAATATAATAATAATATTCTAGACTACCTGACTTGTATTATTATTTCATAATTAATATTATGACATAAATAATATTTCATTCCGACAAATTATACTCGTAATGTTGCTAAATAGAGACAGCTATAGAGTGCTATAGAGAGACAAATGGAACGAAAATAAATACATTTCACCATTTTCACCCAGCTGCTTCCGAAAGCCCATTGAAGCAGCTCCCAATTATTTATGTAATCCTAATGAAGTAATCAAAATAATTCAGATGTAAAAGGGAATAAGAGATTCTGATTACTCAAAGCGATAGCTCAACCTATCTGTTCATTCTCTTTTCTACAGCCTTTCGAGTTCTTTTCAATTTGTCGCAGATGTTAATATGGAGGAAATAAGATTTTATATCACTCTTGTCGTGGTTAGCGCCGTTAAAATAAAAATCACTTAAAAGTAATGTTAATTTAATAATAATAAACATTTTAACTGTGAAAAAAATGTAATAGGCATGATGACTGATTTTGAAAAATGGTCAGATTATGTTCGGAAGTATCTACTATTTCGAAAAAATATCTTACCTATTTCAGCAGAAAAATAAAGTTTGGTAGATAAAATTAGCATTTGAAATTTAAATTTTAAAATTCACGCCAAAACGTTCGGCGGTGTCATGGCGTCGTTGTGACGTCACTATTGTTTTTACCAATGTACTATGTGCAGTGTGCAGTAAACAATAGTGTGATTTTCAAAGCTCGAAAACAAACAATTGTGACGTCATTCGCTTGTTTGTGTTTTATGCAATATGGCGGATTGCTGTATTTTATAGTTTTATTTTATCAAAATAAATAGCAATCTGACTAGAAATAGAAAAATAAATAAGTTTTTTATAATCCATGAATCCTATTTCATTAGATAAATTCATAATTTCATTGATTCTTGTTTACTGTCATCATGTCTATTATATTAAGATGTTTAGGATTTTATTTTAAAACCTTGCACAAGCTTAATAGCCTTAAATTGAATGGGAAGGGCATGTTTTACAAGGCGTTATGCCTCATTCATACTAAGTCTGTCTGTATTTAAGTCTGTTTGTCCGCCTGTCTATCTGTCTGCTACACGTTCACGGCCCATCTGTTCAACTGGTTTTGATGAAATTTGGTACAAGGAGAGTTTGTACCCCGGGGAAGGACATACTCGTAGGCTACTTTTTATCTCGAAAAATTAAAGAGTTCCCATGGGAATAAAAAAAACGTTATCCACGCGGAAAAATGTTGTTTTCGAACTAGACGCTTGACGACGTGAATGGTAGCTGAGTATCCTGGGGGAACCTGCTAACTTAATTTAAAATTAAATGAGACTCTTCACGAATCTATCGACGTAGAATTATGTAGAGACGGGAATGTGTTTCATTAGTGCGAGTAATTTTAAGGACATGATCCGTTTTAAGTCCATACTTAACTTTATATAAGCAAAAGATTCATGCTCGAGAAATGAAGCTTTGGATGGAGTTTCTGAAACTCCATCTTTAAAGATACATGAAAAGGTATAAAATAGTTAAAATGTGTAAAAAATACCTAGGAATGTGTAACAAAAAACTATCCATACAGTAAGGCTTTTTTTTATACACTACAAGTTAGCCCTTGACTGCGGTCTCACCTGATGGTAAGTGATGATGCAGTCTAAGATGGTAGCGGTCTAACCTGTTAGGGGCATGGGAGTTATATTAAATCCATAGGTACTCCTATTCGGTTTCTACACGGCATCCTACCGGAACGCTACATCGCTTGGCGGCATGTCTTTTGCCTATAGAGTGGTAATTAGCCACGTCCGAAGCCTCCCATCAGGCCAGACCAGGGTAAATTCAAAAATTATCATTAAATCCCAAATTGACCCTGCTGGGGATCGAACTCGGGAACCCTCCGCACGTTAAGACAACAGCGCTCAATACTGCGACACGGAGGTCGTCTACTTCTCAATCTATAAACTACAGATACAAACTATTTCTATTATTATTAATACCTTAGTAAGAATTAGATAGATGGTCTTCGGAAGAGCAAGACAAAATTAATGGAATTTTTGAAGTAGCTAAAGTAGCAAAATATTATGAGTTGGCTGTAAAAACAAGTAGGTAATTGTGCAATTTCTACTATGACCTACTAGCCTTGTGATTACAAAATAAAAATTGTGTTAGAAACAATAATTCGTTATACCAATGAAAATGCTTATTCTGAAAATCTTTTTTTAGGGTTCCGTACCCAAAGGGTAAAAACGGGACCCTATTACTAAGACTCCGCTGTCTGTCTGTCTGTCTGTCTGTCTGCCTGTCTGTCTGTCTGTCTCCAGGCTGTATCTCATAGACCGTGATAGCTAGAAAGCTGAAATTTTCACAAATGATGTATTTCCGTTGCCGCTATAACAACAAATACTAAAAATTAAAAAAATACATATATTATAAGTTATAAGGGGGGTCCCCATACAATAAACGTGTTTTTTTCGTATTTTTTTAATAATTTAAAACTTACTACATGTTTGTACGGAACCCTCGGTGCGCGAGTCCGACTCGCACTTGGCCGGTTTTTTTTTTTAAAAGATGGTAGTGGGCTAACCTGTTAGGTGCATGTCAGTTATATTAAACCCATACCCCTATTCGGTTTCTACACGGCATCGTACCGGAACGCGAAATCGCTTGGCGGCACGTCTTTGCCGGTAGGGTGGTAACTAGCCATGGCCGAAGCCTCCCACCAGGCATCTTACAGTCTAGGCGTTGCATGCATTTCTTAAACGAATTAATAGCCCTGTTATTGCCTAATGTGCTATTGCGAAATATTTCGGGAAATATCGCTAAGTATTGAGTGTAACTATGTAAATGGTAATTCAAATTCTGCATAGTTTCTAGGTGAATCTAGCTGAAACTATCTTAAGCAAACCGTGGCAAAGTACACTTGTAAAATAGGTAAGTATATCTAACAGCTTCCTATTAAATTATTTATCATTCTAACAACGACCTACAATTTTAAGCACTTTACCAAATTCAATTTTAATGGACTCTTTTTTTATAAAGATTCACATAATATTAAAATTTCGATTTAGTTCCTTGCCAATGTTTGATATTAATTATAATTAGTTCATAAAAATAATTATTCTAAACTAATCATATTTTCAAAAATTATACGCTATCCAGATGACCATTAATATAATGCCTTATACACTGGCTATAAGGCCAGTGTATATTATATTGGGCTATATAAGCGTCAGATCTATAACGGTTAAATGAAAATGTATCAGCTTGTGATGACCACTGGTCCTAAAGTCTCAACTCTCCTACTAAAAGTTACAAAAAAGTAGTCCTTGGTACTGACTGAGTAAAGGTAAAAGTTCTATGAAAAGATCAGAACAAATAAAAGCCAGTAGCAAGATACGTTTTTGCGGCGCTTAAGCATTTGATCAAATTCGGCCGCTGCACCCGCCTTTTGGCACGTGCCCGGTCGGTCGGTCGGTGAGATGCTCCCAACGTGCCAGGTAGCATCCCAGACTAGGGCAAGCCCCATCGTTCATGCGCTATTGAATTTTAGTTATTGACATCAATAAGTTGCATAAAATACTACAATCCAACACTACTCTAACAAATTACTCAATCTTTTCTGTGTATATGTCATAAAGTGTGCTCATATTTTGGGTTTCAACTTAGAACCGACACTATGATTTCATATTTACCTGTCATGAAATAGTATAAACTAGTTTTGTGTACCAAATAAACATAAACAACTACTTCCGTATGGTAGTTACCGTTAGTTATGCAGGCTATAATATTATAGTCATCTCTGTTTCTCCATGACAGATGACAGACTTAGCAGCCGTTGTCATCTCATGAAGTAAACTCACGTTTCTCTGCCGAGTATTAAAATTTAAATAGTCAGTTGAGACTGAACTCATTTGCATTGTAACACAGTAACTTTAGCTGATGTAAAAAGTTTACGATCTCAAGCGACTGTGTGAATTTATGGCATACAATATCTTAGAGTTAAATGCATTTATGTAAACTCTCGGGTTTGTATGCGACTGATATAAGATTTTGAAGTTAGAGAGTGGAAGCGATGGTATTGAATCAGTTTAGCATACATATGGGATACGGCACCTCTTTGTTTGTAATCTTTTTTTCTGGGTTCCTTAAACCTGGGTTCCAAAGGGTCGGCTTAAAAAAAGTTAATGATACGTGCGGTTAAAAACTCTCGGTATAGTAGCTTAAAGCCAAATTAACTTTTGATATCCAAACATACTCAATTTCACTATTTCTTGTTCTAGGTAAGTAACTTTTGAAAAAAAAATGAGGATTGCAAGAAAATGACAGATAGTTAGGATGGGCAACTAAACCCTAACATATGGGCTCAGAGCTAAAATATATCACGTCGTGTGCTTCTCAAAACGGAAAGCCAATACCTTTTTCACGTCTTGATGCGAACAAGCGTAGAATATCAAATAAACTCTTGGATTTCAAAAATTCGATTCCAGAACCCATTTGATATTCAGAACATAGTATGGGACTTTTATTCAAATAAAATAGATAATGTTTGTTTGCGGTTGTACAGGAAGTTGATAATAAACAACTTTCTAACCTATTTTTATTGCACCTTGTTAAAACTAAAAATATGTTTTAACTAGGTACAGTAAAAATAAGTTAGAACCTAACTGTACCTAGTTAAAATTAAAACGTTTTAACTAGGTACAAAACATTCACGAATCTATAACTATCTGGTGACCCGTTACTTCAAATCTTAATCCGTTACTAAAAATCGTAATCACCTCCGATTGGCTGAATTTATGGTATTCTTGCCGCGTCAATAGATTTCGTCCAATAGTGGAAGAGTGTTAACCAATCTGAGGCGATTGCGATGTATCAATGATTGATGCAAAAGATACGCGGTCGCCCTGTGGGAGATAGGATCACTCACAATCATAAACATACACACCTTTCACGACCATCGTGAGACCTTCTTTCAGAACAAAACTTGCAGCAAAAGGACTCTGGCACCTTGTCGATTGAGTGCGAAACAAAAAAACTATGATTATTATCATTAGTGTTCTGATGATGATCATATTGAAAATATTTTGTAAATATAACAAATGATCTAGCATTTAATGAACCGGTTTCGCTGGCAGCGACGCGATGTTGCTAAACGTTGAGCTAAAGTTTACAAAAACTCATTTATTTACCCTACCCACTTATTTATTTTAATTTTAAATTCTTAGCTATAAATTGTCTTACCTATTATAATATGTATTATCAGTTATCATGGCGCACAGCAAACCCGACTGTGGTTTTTTGTGGCACTGTTTGTAATAAAATTTTATTCGATTTATAAGATTAATAATAATCTACGATTAAAATCTACTAATAAGAACAGAGTTATTTCAAGATAGCCATATTTTATTATATTTCATAACTTTAATATTATGCTCGTGATTGGGGTTTCCCATGGCCACCATGCCATAGCCCAAAATATATAGAAATTTAAATTTAAAGAATATGACAATAAAGTGAAATAATAATGCTTCTTTGGTAATATTTGACTCAGAAAAAGAATAAGTATTGCATGAAAAAGTAGTTATGTCCCTAGTTTATGGCTGGAACCTAGCTTTAGTGGTGGAGCAATCAGAGCTAGTTCAAGAAAGCAAAATTTTATTTCACAACTTTTATATTACGCTCGTAAAAATAGGTTTCCTTGCCTCAGCACAAAATGGAGAAAACTTATGTGAGTTAAATATAATAAATGATGATTAAATGCATAAATACTGCTTCATCATCATAAAGGAGGAAATATTTTACGTGTGTTAAATCATGGCCACCGGGAAATATGGCCGTTCAATTTGGATGGTTTCCAAAGGTCGGGTTGCAGGGGAAACGGGGGCGGACGTTGCCTAACCTCGGGTAGATAAAAACAAAGTTTAGCCTGCTAAAGTATTCATGGCAGTGGCTTCTTGTGCCGCAAATGAACTGCAGATAAACTTTAAAGCTTTTTATTACACAACTTTTGAAATTGCCACAGATTGAGCCAAACAAAAATATTGTGGTGAAGTTATTCTGACGCTGGCAAGTTTGTCCATCTCAAATTTCCATGTCCAATAGAACCTCAGCAGCTGATTTGAACAGATGAAGAATGCTCCGAGTCTCTAACTCTTAACATGAGTTCCGCAAAAAAAAATCTAAAAGTAATTTAAATGAAAAGTATAAATTGTATAGGAATTATTCCACCATCCATCACCAATCCGACTCAAAAAACCGGTACTCCTATTTGGTATACATCTAGGTATATTGAAAGCGGATTCGATACCCGAAGCAGGTCGAGAGCTCGAGAACTACTCAAACCGAGAACTTGTATAGCTAAAAAAGCAACTCTAACATTCTAGTTCAGATTTCCTTTTGAATAGAGTGAATAATATTATGCTTTGTAGTTTGAATAATACTAATAAAATGGACACTTTGTTATATTAGGTATTGACATACCTAATATAACAAAGTACTAAATGCTATTGAGAATAGTTTTTATTACACAAACGAGTTACTGCTATGTAGTTGTTTGGAAGGTAAATGTTACGAATATGGACACATGAACATCAGAATATATTGTTCGCGCGAGTTGAATACAGAGCAAATGTATGGTGACACAAACATTTAATCTGCAACTCGCGCGCGAACTGTACACAGTAAAAAAATTGTGACGTTAATTGATGTTAAGTCGATGACATGGCGATATAAACAGACAAAAAAATCTCGTTCAAGCCTCTTAACGTTGTCAATAATTATTCATCTTTTTATTGCGTAGTCGCGGGTAGGCTAAGAAAAATTTGACAAGGTACGCATCGGAAAGTGCAGTGTTGCCCGTGTTTTAAGAATTAATCTCAGTATCAACATTTTGTTAATGGGTTTGATTGTTAAATCGAAACCAATTATGAGTACAAAACACTGCTGAAATTAAAAATACATGTATTTATTTGAATTATATCGGCAAGTACCTTAAATATTAAAACACAAGAACATAGTCGACATTCCATACTAGATATACGTATCAAGCATTTTGCTTCCTCGTTTCTAATAATTCAAGAGTCAATCGTCTTTGACATATACATATTACCTCTATGTCTTCAACGCAACCACACTATTTAGCTTTACTGCCAGTAAAAACGGCTGGCCTATAAATAAATAAATTAAACTTAAAAATAAGGCTATGAGGTTTCATTTCATTTGAAAAAATTACGTAGTGTATACTGTGTTTATCTGAAGTAATAAAACAACAGTCCAACTCAAGTCCATTCTACTCGCCTTAACAAAGGTTTATTAAATCATTTCCGCTTGCACTGGTAAGCCAGCTCAAGATATGAAAAAGAGCGAAACTAAAAGAGCTTACAGAGGATAAAATATAAAAACTTTTTTCTTTGTCCCGTCTCAGTAAGCCCGTTCATAGTGCTAAGCTTGTAAATATCCCTCTTATATTCATAACTAGCGGACGCCCGCGACTTCGTCCGCGTGGCATAAGTTTTTTAATTTCCATAGGCATTCCTTAATTTTCCGGGATAAAAAGAACCCATGAAAAAAACCCGTCGATCCGTTGCTCTGTTGCGGCGTGATTGAAGGACTATTTAACGTCCTATGGGATAGAATTTACAAAAACTGTGAATTATATATTTCATAATTTAAACCGGTAGCCCAAATATCAAGTTCCACGGCTATCTAACTTGAAAAACAACGACCTTTTACACCGACTTTCAACTACTATTTTACCCCTTTAGGGGTGGAATTTTAAAAAACTGTGCTACACGTACTTCTTTATTTATTACCTAAAGCCAAAATACCAAGTTTCGTTGATACAACTTGAGAAATGAAGGACTTTTATAAAAACTTTCATCCCCTATTTCACCCCTTCGGGGGTAGAATTTTCAAGAACTGTGAAACACGTATTTCTTTATTTTTTACCGATAACTCATATACTAAGTTTCATGGATATAACTTGAGAAATGACGGACTTTCATACAAACTTTCAACCCCTATTTCACCCTCTTAGGGGTGGAATTTTTTAAAAATCCTTTCTTAGTGAGCGCCTGCGTTACAAAAGGAAGCTACTGTCAAAGTTTCAAGTCTCTAACCCTACCGGTTTAGGCTGTGCGTTGATATATAAGTCAGTCAGTCAGTCAGGACTTTGAATTTTATATAAATAGATAAAGGAGGTAATTTCACTGGCTTATCCTGTATTCAAGTGACACTTTTCGCAGCTTAAGATTTCCCGGATAAAAGTTCGGGTGACATAGCAAAAAGAATACAGCTATTTTTTCCAAGCAAAATGTCTCATCAGCCGTTTAATGTTATTAAACTTTGAACAAAAGAAAGAATGTAAACAGAGAGCTAAAAGTAGATTCTAAATGTAAATTTGGCATCATCCGTTTATATTAATTATCCTTGTAAACTCAAAATTAGTGCTATAAAAAGTTTTGAATTGCTCTCGAAATCACATGCATTTAAATAATTTGTGATAAGGTAACTAACTAAGATAACTCATTTTTTTATCTATTCAATTATTCATCATCCACTTACATCCCAAGTCGCCAACCCACTACTTCCACACAGCACGGGTCTCATCTCAGGATGGAAAGGGTGTATGTCAAAGTCCACCACGCTAGTCAGTTGCGAATTCGTTAGTCAAACCATACCGAGATTACGTACTGTTTAATTCTTATATTTTATGCCACTACAAGTTAGTCCTTGATGCGATCTCACCTGATGGTAAGTGATGATGCAGTCTAAATTGGTAGTGGGCTAACCTGTTAGGGGTATGGCAGTTATAATATTAAACCTATACCCCTAGCCGGTTTCTACACGGCATCGCACCGGAACGCTAAATCGCTTGGCGGTACGTCTTTGCCTTTATGGTGGTAACTAACCACGGTTGAAGCCTCCCACAAGACCAGACCAGACAAAATTCAGAAATTATAAATTCCCAAATTAACCCTGTCGGGTGTCGCATCCGAGACCTCCCACGTAAAGACAACAGCGCTCAACACTGCGCCAGGGAGGTCGTCAACACTCTACTCTACTCTGTACAATTTACGGTAGGTACGAGTAGGTACTTACAACTATTATTGCGTAAGATACTCGAGTTCTAATTCAAATTAATTTAGGTACGGGCGTATAAACAATAATATGGAGAAACTAATACCATCCTAAAGCAAACATTACATTATGATTAAGTACCTCCAGTCAGCGCTGATATCGGTCCCCGAACAGCGACTTGTACTGGAACCAAACTAAATTTCCCACTATTAATATAAATAAGCTAGATTTAAAGGTCCTTTGGGGGATTAGTTTCATGTTACGCTCACGCATCTATAGGCTTTGTACTTTCCGTAATATTAATGAGTACCTATAGTCGGGCATTATTTATGAGGCACCTAGTATAAGTAAGAATTGCTACCCCTATTATAATATTATGTATTATAGCGAACATGCATGTTTTGTTAATCCAGGCCGCCATTTTGAACAAGCCGCAATGAAGAAAATTTTTGCTTTAGATAGTTAAAGATCTCGAATTTTGAGAAAGAAAGAAGAAAGAAAGAAAAAACCCGGAAAATTAAGGAGTCCCCGTGGGAATTAAAAATCCACGCGGACAAAGTATAGCGGGCATCAGCTAGTAATGTATGTTTTATGTGTAGTTAACATCGGCCAACAACAGGGCCCGTCTATGTAAATTGAGGTCGTTGGTAGTTAAAAATCAGCAACACGTTATTCCAGTATACTAATGAAACATAATTTAATTATATTATAGCTGTATTTAGAATTATGTGGTCCGAACGCACCGAGAAGGCCGCCAAGGCCCTAAATTGTATTACTCGTAATACACCGCAATATTCAGATATTAATTTCAATAATTAATTAATGTACCTACTCCGCCCGAGCTTCAAACTAGGGTTGTAACGGAGGCGTTCTTAGCGGAAGCAGAGGCGGATGCGGAGGTGAAGGGGCTTTGCCTCCGCGGATGCAGAGGTTAACGGAAGTGGAGGCGGAGGTTGATTTCTCCGATCACATCATCCATTTTCTGTGCTTTAGGATGCAATGAATCCTACATTTGTTTTTTTTTTAGGATTCTTCTGAGGACAGTTGCCTTTTTAATTGTTATAATGGTGTAACTGACGTCAGTTACACCATTACAACAAGTAAAACTCAATCCAAAGGTACAAATCAACGAAAATAAACCTCCGTTACAACTCCGCAAAAAAACGGCGGAAGCGGATGCGGAAGCGGAGGTACGATTTCTTGCGAAAGTTCCGCACTTACGGAGGCGGAGGCGAGGTTCCATTACAACACTACTTCAAACACCGTTGAAGGTATTATATTAATTAAGTAGAGTATTTTCTATTCGTAGATAAAGCTCGGAAAAACAGTTGCTGAACAAAGGTTTATGATAAAATATTGCTGTGAGTTCTTTGAATGTTTTTTTATTATTATATCTAGAAAATAATAAAATAATGGAAGAAAGACTTAATTGAAAACAAAATGATTTAATGGCAACCATTTTGTTTTTATTTAATCAATATACGTAGGATGTTATTACAACGTTAAATGGACGTAGAAATAAAATAAAACTGGCTCCTTCCAAATTTCAAACCAAATTACTTTTGTCCGAATATATTAGGTAAATTCATTCCAAATTCATGATATTATTACTTCGCCCACGTAACAGATTGCTAAATGAATTGTAGTGGTTTAAAAGTGGGTGTTCTTTTGTGCTTACGACCAAAACTGTACTACATTCACGTTCGCAGCGTTTGAACGGTGCACGTTGTCAGTGATAGGTTCAGTAGTGGTTACCACAGTGTAAGCTAGATAGCGCTAATTTTGTATCTACATCACGGGATAGATAATCGACTGAAAACTATACGTTACTAGCTGATGCCCGCGACTTTGTGTGCGTGGTATAAGGTTTTTTTGTTCCCTCGGGAACTCTGCAATTTTCCGGGAGAAAAAGTAGCCTGTATTATTCCAGAGTATAATCTATCTCTGTCAAATTTCATCCAGACTCGTTCCGTTCTGGTGTGATTGAGTAACAAACATCCATCCATCCATCAATCCAAACTTTCGCATTTATAATATTAGTATAGAATTATAGATAATATATACAAGCCTGAATCGCGATATCAAAATTTTCTGCGAATAGCGCTATAGGTACATAGACCGTTCTAACTAACAACGGTAGGACCAGAAAGGTCCCTGGGCATGACACCAGCCCGGAAGAAGATGCGGACGAGTACATATCACTCACTCGTTCTACAGTCCCGCAAGAAAGGCATACGAAAGCTAAGATTCACTGAGCGGGTGATGGAGAGAGTTTACTTCAGAGATGGAATCAGAAATATCGTTAGAAGAAATAAATTCACCTGCATACAGCTATCGTTTCATACTTACCTAAGCTGAAGTGATAAAGAGCGGGCACATACAGGGTGCATACTCACTACTATATCGTTCGTTTTAATATTGTTGACGGCCGGGTTTTAGAATTAAAATCCTAATTTTAGGGACGTTAAGGTACGTGGCAACAGTTATTTTGAAATAATATTGCTCTAGGCGATGGAAGTGTTAACTTCCTGCCGTGTTTTACTATACAACTTATTTAACTTTAGGTGTGCCAAAGATATCTAGGATATCACTTTGCAGGCTTGCGAGGGAGATGTGTGGACGCGGCACTGGAGCGTGGTTCTCACTGCTGTAACTCAGGGCCAGAAATAGAAGAACCAATAGACTAAGCTAAGAATTAACAATATTGTAATAGTTATAAAACGCTTTGTCGGTCCAAAGAGCATACACATAAAAATGTAAAGAGCATTTAATAGCGACCACAAGCTAAGCGGGCCACCTTTATCAAACACGGCCTTTCAATAAAAAAGTCGTTGCCCCGCTGACCTAACATCCTACCAGGCGGGCTGGGAGCCAACGATATTAAGATTTAGATTCATCTAACGGACCCTGATATACGAGTGCCGCCCGCAGCTCCCTTCGCATCTATATTTAAATACGAACGCTTTGGGAATACATCATTTAATATAAAAAAATCTTTTTAAACAACCGACTTCAAACTCCCGCGCCAACTTTACAACACACACGCTATACAAAGTACTTATTTTATTGTTGATATTTTAAAAACCGCTCGACCGATTTCGATAAAAGTTATATGGGACTACATAGGAAGTATGCCCTTTCAAATAAAAAAAAATCATCCAAATCGGACCACCCAGTCAAAAGTTCTGAGGTTCTGAGGTAAAAAATACAGTCGAATTGAGAACCTCCTCAGAACCAAGATATGTAAACTAGGTTTGTCATAAGTTCTGGCAAATGAGCAACTTTTTTTAACGCCACTACAAGAGACCTGGGTGGCCAAGCAATAGTGCCATACTCCATGCTAATATTAAATAAAAACCGGGCAAGTGCGAGTCGGACTCGCGCACGAAGGGTTCCGTACCATTATTAATAAATAATTACCTTTGCTAATGACCCGCAAGACTAACTTTGTTTGTAGAGGTTTATTGTTAATATCAAAAAAACTATGCTAGTTAGAGCATTGGCTATAGTTTTCCTGTAAAATATACGTATATTCCTATTGACCATAATTATTTCAAATTTTTCGATTGGTAAACTCCGGAGATAAGGGGGGGAACGGTATTTTTTTAGACATTTTCCCCGATAAATCGAAAACTATCATAACTAAAAATAATTAAAAATCTGTTTTAAAATGTACAAAGTAAACCCTTTCATATGATACCCCACACAGTACAGTTATCTCACTTTTAAATTTCAACCCTCAGATTTTCCCCCCTTTTTAAATAAGAACAAAAATAATTTCCAATTTTTTTTAATTCCAGTGTCTTTGGGCCACTAATATACACAACTATTCCAAATTTCATGTCGATAGCTTCGGTAGTTACTGAAATAATCGAGTGTGATGGACGGACAGACGGACAGACAGACGGAGAAAGTCACACCATAAGGGTTCCATTTTACCATTTTGGTACGGAACCCTAAAAAGCGGAAGTGTGTCTGGTATGCTTAAACGGCCCATGTTTTCAAGGAATTTAAAGAAATTTTGTATGGAGGTGGGCTACATCCCTTGATAGACATACTTTTTGTCCCGGAAAATTAAGTAGTTCCCCGGAAATTAAACGCGGAAAATCAGTCATCTAGTTTTTAATAAATTATTGGTGCAAAAGTCTGTCAGCTACGTTTTCACGTCTCATCCGTTCACCTGATTTTTAAAAAATTGGTACAATGATGTATGTGGCTATGGACACAATATTTATTATGCTACTTTTTTGTTTTGGAAATAGCCAGTGGCTGAATGACCTATGATGAAGTACATTTTTTTGTAGCAATAGCAATTTACATGCGAGTGTTATAAAATTGAATGCGCGTTTACATTTTTAAATTAGACGACCTATGATGAACTACCTACTACCATCCCTTAAAGCAGTATTATTTTAATATCGTTGACGCTCTTGTTTTAGAATTTTTATCCTTACTTTAAGGACATCAAGGTACGTCACATTAACCCTTCATTTTAAAATAATGCTACTTTAAGCGAACCTAGTAAGCCCGCAGTACTGACTATATTGTATTCCATACTCCATTTCTTCATACAAAATGAACCGACCCAACATGCTTCCCCCGGGAAAGCAAATCCTTAGTAACTCGCATCGTTACAAAGGGATCTGAAGTTTTCGTAAGCAATATGAAAATAGGCTTCCTTACCGTCTTAAGAAGATTTAGTTTTGACCTTCCATAATGAATTGGGTCTGTCTATTGGGACCGTACAAAATGATTAATGTAAGCAGATACGAAACAAAGCGGTTTATTTAATAAAACTAAAGAATAGAAAGAGATCTATGAAAGGATATATTCATCCCGGAGTATCAAAGGAAAATCTTAGGTTTATATATGTACTAGCTGATGCCCGCGATTTCGTCCTCAAGGATTGAGGTTTTTTGGTTTCCGCGGGAACTCTTTAAATTTCCAGAAAAAAAATTGCCCATGTGTTACTCCAGACTATAGTCTACGAGTATCTCAGTGCTTGAGTAGCAAACATCCATCCATCAATCTATCCGTCCAAACTTTCGCATTTATAATATAAGTAAAGTATAGAAGTATAGAACAAGTTTGAATAACTGTTTAATAAAGTATAATAACTGGCTTAATAATCGTACCGGAACTCTAAATCGCTTAGCGGCACGTCTTTGCCGGTAGGGTGGTAACTAACTAGCCACTGCCAGAGCCTCTCACCAGACAACATCTATAATGAAAAGAGCAACTGCTGAGTTTCTTGCCGGCTCTTCTCAGTAGAACCAGGCCCTGATTAACCCTTAGGCTAATTAGGCTGCAGCCTAGGGCGCGAGGATTGGAGGGGGCGCGCTGAATTTGCGTCTTCGCATGCACTAATCTAGCATCATTGCATCTACCCTACATATTTCAACTAGACCAAGACAAAACACTAAAACTAAATGTGCTGACTGACTGACTGACTGACGAAATGTGGGACTCTCAGTCCCTGATTTTAACAATAAATTTTGGAGGTTGAAGAACAACGTTAGTTTCGCTTGCAGATCGATCTGGAAACTTTTATAGGTATTATGAACCATGTTAAAATTTTCCACTACTACTCTACCCATTTACTACTTTTTAGGACGTCCGTAACACACCTGACGGGGGCGCGTCCTCATAATTAGCCTAGGGCGGTCAGAACTCTTGATCAGTCGCTGAGTAGAACCAGCTTTCCGAACCGGTGGTAGAGTCTTGACGTATCATAAGTGTCACAAGTTGTCCTACATGAAATAAATAAATCATTTATCATTTATCATTTATTTATTAGCGAAATTAATAATTGATATGCGCTGTCGCAACGTCATATACTTACTTATTCTGTGTTATAAAGACACACACACAAAAAACAGTCCCATAAGATTGTCTTAAGGACACCATTAGTATGCAACAACATACTGTAAAGTTGTATGAGATTTTACAACTCACCAACGACGTTGATAGAATTCAAGTGTCGAAACACTAGCGTTGAAGTAAAATGTACTTGTAATATCTTGGTTTAAAGCTCAAGTTCATTTATACATCTACAGCAAGTACTCCAAGCGGAAACATTGGGAAATTAAAATTGGGGCTACTGAATTTTCGACTTTATATCAAGATGTTTTAGGTCCTTTTCCTCTGACGTTATTATGTTACAGACGCTTAAATTTGTGAGATACAAAACCTCATACTAACCTAAAGCTCTATACAGTTGTGATAACCTATCTCCAAAAGTCCTTCAAAAGTCCTCATCTGACCCACAGGAAACTTGGGCACTTATTGTTTTGGGTTAGAATAGCATTCGTCTACTTATATTCCCCCAAAGGGTACATTCATTGCTTACTTGGAAAGCCTTTTGTGCGTTGTACTCGCCAAATATTCCCTTCATAGATAAGGGTTTCTGTTTCCTCGACGACGGCAGAACGCTGTTAACAAAATAGGACGAAAATATCGCTCGCGAATACGATGTTAATATACTCTTTTGATTACACAATTCGTGAACTCAAGTCCTCAAATTTCGCCAATTCAGCAAGATTACAAATCTTAATTAAGTGATTTTGTTACAAAGCAGACTCAACTGTTTTATTCTGTTTTAGCGCGAAGCACTTGGAGCTTAGATCGCTAGATGTAAGAACAACGTAGCACATCTCTGGTGGAAACGCAGCCTTAAGGTATGTCGTCACGGGTAAATGTCTTCATGTATTGGGTCAGTTTATGTGACAATGTAGGACATGTTACAGTCGCTTCACCATGTCATAGCACTGACACTATAACACATGCGACATGATAACATCCCACGCAGTGACCCCCTTCTGCCGCCTGTTTCAATTGTATAGCCACAGAAGCCTAGATAGAGACCATGTTATTACAACTTCACGACATAAAGTTTAATATTGTTACGAACGTAACGTAAGCAAATTGTTAGAATTCGAAGAAGCTTCGACACTGACATTTCTGATTCCTGTAACAGAACGAACCAAAGATACTATCTTTTATTTTTACCCTATCCCCACTGTATGTTTGGGTCCCAAGGTGCTTGAATGTAATGTTGGACGACCCCCGACGAAGTGGACGGACGATCTCAAGCGAGTAGGTATAGCTGGGAACCGCTGGAAGCAAGTGGAACATGACCGTGTTCTGAAGAGATCCATACCAGACCTTCGTCCAGATGTCTATTGGTTGAGTCGACGAACACGACCACGACAATTCTACATGAACCGATTTTTAAAGCATTTCATGCCAAAACAGGCTTTATATTTATTTTCTCAACCTGCTTTGAGACAGCCGCCTTATATAACTTTCTCTTTAGTTATTTATTTTACATTTTTTACCTAATTTTGTAGTCAAACTTGATTTCACCTTTTTGCATTTCCTTAATTTTCGCTGGATTTACTTTACGTTATTGTTTAAGTGGAAGCGTAAAACTGATATTTCTATTTTCAGGATTAAATTTTTCAAGATTTATGAGCATTAAAATTCAAATTCCCAAGAAGAATTTCTAATTATTACTATACCAAACATTTATTTTTTACAATATACTGATCCAATACGTGAAACAACCAACTTTAATTGACATTCAACGCGTATGGTAGACTATATAAAACGAGCCAAAACAACCAAAACCGATCTGATTAATATCCAAACCGCATGGCATCCATATGGAAAAAGTTTTCCCCCATTATATTGGCTTGCGCTTGTTTGCGATATTTTTCCCTCGCCGTTGCCAAATGCTATTAATTTCGAAAATAATAAAAACATACGCAATATGAGATGTTCTTTCATCGGTCGGCAAAAAAGGAGATCAATTTGGTATTTTAAAATGTTCTCGTAATTTTTGGTTTAATTACATTAATAATTAAGCTCGCTTGTACCACAAAATACGGCCTATTTCTACGCTTGTATTAACAAGCTTATTATACTCAATAGTTATTTATGCTACAAGTGCAGTATGATGAAAATTATACTCGAGGCACAATGTTTCGTTAAACCATTTTACAATATATTTTGGTAGTGAAAACAGTAAGAAATTAGCAAAATGTCATTTTTCTATTCAATAAACTACAAAGTACATAAGAGCAACTTTACGATCAAAGTGTATTGTAAAAAAGAGACAAAAACCACGAAATAATAAACTTTTTCTGTGATTCTACTAAAAAGTTTAATGATAGCCGAAGCCATTTTAAACATGATACAAGTATTTTAATAAATAATATTAGCAAAAAGTCTTTGTCAGTAACCTACTACCGGCGTCTCGTATTTTCAGCACAGATAAAAACACGGTACCCACAGTTTGTAAAAAATCCTAAAGAACAAACAACAAAAGTTTTCGCTAAGGGATAAAAAGTACGGCTTTGACGCCGAGTTAATTAAATGAAATGTTTATTAATATTTAAACAGCATTAGCATCTCCAGGGTTATGATTATTTTAAATTAATTATATCCACCACCACTACAGCCTATTAATGCCCCACTGCTGGGCACAGGCCTCAACTCTCATATGAGAGAGGGAATCAAATTAATTATATCACCCTTTTATATATTTAAAAGAGTTAGCTAAGGATGGTTTAATATTTACTATTATTTTCAGATAAGTAAAAATAGATAACACACAGCCACGACTTCGTCCGCCTGGGTTTATTTTTTTGAAGTTTATTATTTGATACAAAAAATTATTTCCATACAACCAACTTCCAAAGCCACTCACTGTAAAGTACAAAATAATTTTGATTTCTACTCACTATGTTGAAGTCGGGCGAGCCTGACGCGTCAACTATCTTTGTTATACTCGCTCGACTTCAACATAGTGAGTAGAAATCAAAATTATTTTTTACTTTACAGTGAGTGGCTTTGGAAGTCGGTTTTTTGGAAAGAATTTTTATTTTTAACTTTTTAGTGTATGGCTTAGGAGTGCAGTACCATGCAGAATCAGAGTTGAGGAGTTGGAAATTGGGTTTAAGTATGAAGTCGTTGCTTGACACCTACAATATTAATTCACCATTAAAAAATCCTAAATTACTATGTTTAAGGAGTTCTGTACCCTGCAGCATCAGGGTTGAGGAGTTGGGGCTTGGGTTTAAGTATGAAGTCGTTGCTTGACACTTACAATATTAATTCATCATAAAAAAATCCTAAGCCTCACTAGTTTTGAGGATTTCATGTAGTACGGTATAGCATCAGAATTTAAGATTTGGAGTGAAATTTTTTTATGGGACCACCTCGCAAGCTTCCTCTAACTACTGAACCTCCTCCTTTTTTGGAAGTCGGTTAAAAAAGTAGTTTCCTTCCTCTGGTTGAATCTTCGGAAATCGGTTGAACAGATGAGCTGTGAAAGCCTAGCATAATTAAATTAGATATTTATTAGTATGGTTTTGATATTCTACATAAAGTAGCTAGATTGAGAAGTCAAGACGCAGCGTCTTTATTGGTAATATTAACTACTCAACCTCAGCTTGATTTACTTTGAAACAGCGACTAAAACTAATAATATTTTCATTGAACAATGAAAGTATGGTAAGTAAGTAAATTATGAGTGTATGGTTAGGATAGTCATGGAGTAACATCGACAAAAAAGAATACGTGTCGAATAGAGAACCACCACCTTGTTTTGAAGTCGGTTTAAAAAAGCGCGGCTCTCTTACTAGCTAGTTACCAACCTACCGGCAAGGACATGCCGCCAAGTGAATTAACGATTTTCTTGTACGATGCCAATCATAAGGGCATTGGATTTTATATAATTGCCGTACCCCTACAGGATTAGCCCGCTACCTTCCTAGACTGAATCATCACTTGGTGAGATCATAGTCAAGGGAAAACTTGTACTTAGTAGAAAAAATATACTTTGTACTCTTAGGCACAGAGTACTATACAGAGAGGAAGCTTCATACAAACGGCTCGCGGCGACTTCACCCATACATAGCGCAACGATGTATGCGTCAGCTCTCACCGGCACATTCACCGACACCGCGACGCCTCGGTCGGGTCCGAACCGAACCTAAATGCTGACGGTCGTGCGTTTAGTGAAAATAAATAGAGGAACAATTTCGTGATTAAACAAGTTTACTGATTTTGTATTAAAAATAAAACTATTTAGATTTATTTATGTAAATAGTGTTGATTCAACAAAAATGCCGAATACTTGCACAGTTAAATAAAAGGTTGTAATAATAATAATTTTGCGATGATAAATGACGATGCCATCTATTAACATTATTGTGAAGTTATGTTATAAATACTGATGTTCATTAAAAAGAAATAATTTCGTTTCTTTATAAATTTTGTCTTATTTAAGTAATTGTTGTTCAATTTCAGGATATAACTGAAATTATACATTATATAACTATATAATATTTTTATTTTTTCCTTAAATTGTTGACATGCATCAGGTGACAACCCTAGCAGAATAGGTATACATTTTCGACTTTCTTAGGAAGTTTTGACCCTCTGATCGGATAATATACTCGTGTGTCATAGGTATGTATGAAGGATATAGAGTTTTCTTTAAAATATACATATTTCCTATTTGCATTGTTGCACGATTTAATCACCGAAATGGGCAGTTAAAGCCATCACAATAATGAGATATTTTTTAAGCGTGTTTAAAGTTGAACATAAGTAAATCACTTTCCCGGAATAGAAGGTAATGTACTGTAGGTACCTACCTACTCAGCCGGGGGATTCCATCAAATCATGTGCGTGGACACGGACACGGTTTCGTGTTTATGGGTGCGCCTTTGTCAGACAGTTTTCATCAAGTCCCACTTTGTATTTCGAAGCGAAGCTCGTTGTTAGGGTTCCGTACCTCAAAAGGAAAAAACGGAACCCTTATAGGATCACTTTGTTGTCCGTCCGTCTGTGTGTCAAGACCATTTTTCTCAGGAATGCATGGAGGTATCAAGCTGAAATTCATATCAAATACTTAGGTCTACTGTTTCTTGGAGCTGTGAAAAAATCAAACTTCTAAGCCAACGCAATCAAAAGATACAGCCGTTTATGCTGCAAATTTTCGATACTCGCAAGGGAATCAAAACCTACAGAGTACTTCCCGTGAACTCAGAATCTTAAAAATTTGGTACGAAGCAATGTCTTATAGCACAGATAAAGGAAAAATTGCGAAAAGCATAAATTTTTAGTTACATCATATAGTAAAAATATTTTTAATAACTTAAACCTTACTACAGGTTTTTGTACGGAACCCCCGGTGCGCCAGCCCGACTCGCACATGGCCGGGTTTTTTAAAATCCATAATAACATTATAAATGCGAAAGTGTGTCTGTCTGACTGTCTTCTACGCTTTAACGGCCTTCTTTTCAACCGATTTTGATGAAATTTGCTACAGGGGTAGGTAACATCTCGGGAAAGGACATAGACTATTTTTTATCCCAGAAAATTAAGGAGTACCTCCAGGCATCATCTAGTTCAACATAATGTTGCTCACGCTTGACTACTTCGCGTATGTTTTCAATGCCAGATAAATTTGTGTAAAATTAATGCTGTTTGAGCAATCATCTTCATCAACTTATTACTAGTCCACTATTGTGGTACTGCTCTCAGAATGAGAGTATAAATATAATAGGCGAATCGAACCCCAAACTACCTATTAGGCTGAAGTCTTAACCACTGGGCTATCACTTCTATATATCTACTAGAGGTCGCCCGCGACTTCGTCCGCGTACAATTGTTGATTTCCTATGAGATTATTAAATTTTCCCCCTGCAAACAGCCTATCTATAGAGGCTTTATATAGCTTATGCAGGTATTTTTATTATTTAAAACTGAAAACTTAAATGCTGATTTACATGGCTATACTTCAAAGTCATAAAATTTGTATGTTACCTTTCACCCCCGTTTCACCCCTTTTGGGGTGGATTTTCGTAAAATTGCTTATGCAGCTGTTATTATTATTTAAAGCTAATAACCTAAATCCCGATTTTCAAGTCTCTAACTTCAGAAACATAGGACTTTCATACAAACTTACAAACCCCATTTCACCCTCGGAGGGGTAGATAATTTTCCTAAAATTGCTTATACAGTTTATTATAACTTAAAATTAATAACCTAAATCCCGATTTTCGAGTCTCTTACTTCAAAAACTTGGAACCCTTATGTAAGCTTCCAACCCCCATTTCTTCCCTATTGGAGTACATTTTCGTGAAATTGCTTTTACAGGTTTTTATTATTTATAAATAATAATTTAATTGCCAATTTTCATGTGTCTAACTTCAAAAACAAAGGACTTTCATACAAACTTCCAACCCCCATTTCAACCCTTTAGGGGTAGATTTTCTCAAAACCCTTTCTTAGCTGGCGTCTACACTATAGAAGGGATCTACCTTCCAAATTTCAAGTCTGTACGCTTTATAGTTCCTGAGATATCGTGATTAGTCAGTCAGTGAGTGAGTGAGTGAGTCAGTGGTATTTCGCTTTTATATATAATATAGAAGAAGATCTATAATTTTTCCAAGGGTATTGGACAGTTTGTCAAATAATATAGAAGAAGATCTATAATTTTTCCAAGGGTATTGGACAGTTTGTCAAATCAGCAATTTTTTTTCAAAGTCATAATATTATTATTATGACTCTTAGGCATTCTTAGGGTGATTTAGGGTTCCGTACCAAAATGGTAAAATGGAACCCTTATGGTGCGACTTTCTCCGTCTGTCTGTCCGTCTGTCCGTCCGTCACACTCGATTATTTCAGTAACTACCGAAGCTATCGACATGAAATTTGGAATAGTTGTGTATATTAGTGGCCCAAAGACACTGGAATTAAAAAAAATTGGAAATTATTTTTGTTCTTATTTGAAAAGGGGGGAAAATCTGAGGGTTGAAATTTAAAAGTGAGATAACTGTACTGTGTGGAGTATCATATGAAAGGGTTTACTTTGTACATTCTAAAACAGATTTTTAATTATTTTTAGTTATGATAGTTTTTGATTTATCAGGGAAAATGTCTAAAAAAATACCGTCCCCCCCCCCCCCTTATCTCCAGAGTTTACCAATCGAAAAATTTGAAATAATTATGGTCAATAGGAATTTACGTATATTTTACAGGAAAACTATAGCCAATGCTCTAACTAGCATAGTTTTTTTGATATTAACAATAAACCTCTACAAACAAAGTTAGTCTTGCGGTTCACTAACAAAGGTAATTATTTATTAATAATGGTACGGAACCCTTCGTGCGCGAGTCCGACTCGCACTTGCCCGGTTTTTTATTTATACATGAAGGTAAATTATGTCAAGCAGTGAAGCCCGTTGATTGATGATACGTTCAAACTTCTAGGTACTTCATTATCTCAATCCATACTAATATTATAAATGCGAAAGTGTGTCTGTCTGTCTGTCTGTCCGTCTGTCTGTCTGTCTGTCTGTCTGCTACGCTTTCACGGGCCATCTGTTCAACCGATTTTGATGAAATTTGGTACAAGGGTAGGTTATATCCCGGGGAAGGACATAGGCTACTTTTTGTCCCAGAAAATTCAAAAAAAATTTTTATCTGTTCAACTGATTTTAATGAAATGTGGTACAGGGGTAGGTTGTATCCCGGGGAAGGACATAGGCTACTTTTTATCCCGGAAAATTCAAGAGTTCCCGCGGGAATCGAAAAAACTTGGTCCACGCGGACGAAGTCGCGGGAATCATCTAGTATTCAATAACATATTCTTTCGTACCATAAAACAGTAATTGTTCTTATACGCCCCAAGAAGGCTATAATAGCTATCAAATTTTCTTCCGAACGTATTTACATGTTCTTTCAAAGAGAGGCAATTTCCCTGAGCTGAATTTCATGAACAATATTATACTTCTCATAACATTGTTTCAGATAACTGCCGAACGTTTTAACTCATTTTCTGTAGAGTTAACACAAGTTTCCATAATCAACAACGTGATCTAATTTCGACGACCTCCCTGGCGCAGTGTTGAGCGCTGTTGTCTTAACGTGCGGAGGTCCCGGGCACGATCCCCGGCAATTGAGAGTGAAGTCAATTTGAGAATTTATAATTTCTGAAATTTCCCTGGTTTTGGTCGTGGCTAGTCAGCTACCTTGCTGGCAAAGACGTATCAAACTCAAAACATCTTTATTCAAAATAGGTACCTACAAAGTGCACCTTCTGAATGTCATGTTTACAAGTGACTTGATGGTGATAATTAACTACGGTATCTTAAAACTAAAGTTACGAGGGTTCCAAACGCACCCTGGTCTGAGAAGAGCCCACAACAAACTCAGCCAGTGTCCACTTCCACTTCCATCAGCCTGTATTCGTCCACTGCTGGACATAGGCCTTTTGGAGAGCGCGCCACCACACACGGTCCTCCGCCTTTCTCGTCCACCCACTTCCCGCTACCTTTTGAAGGTCGTCGGTCCAGCGGGCTGGAGGTCGTCCCACACTGCGTTTACCGGTACGTGGTCTCCACTCCAGAACGCGTCTGCCCCAACGGCCATCGGTTCTGCGACAGACATGACCTGCCCACTGCCACTTCAGCTTACTAATTCGCTGGGCTATGTCGGTTACCTTGGTTCTCCGGCGAATTTCCTCGTTACGGATTCTATCCCTCAGAGAAACACCCAACATAGCCCGCTCCATAGCTCGCTGAGCGACTTTAAATTTGTGAAGAAGGCCAGCCGTCAGTGTCCACGTTTCCGCTCCATACGTCATCACAGGCAAGACACACTCATTAAAGACTTTCGTCTTTAAACTTTGGGGTATCGACGAGTCGAAGACCTGACGAAGTTTTGCAAATGCTGCCCAACCCAGCTGGATTCTTCTGTCAGCTTCTTTATCGAAGTTATTCCTACCAAGTTGTATAGCCTGACCGAGGTAGTTGTATTCCTGAACAACTTCGATGCTGACATTTTCGACGGTAATGGGTCTCGAGGTGACGTAGTCATTAAACATGACTTTGGTTTTATCCACGTTCATCTTAAGACCCACACATCTGGAAGAATGGCTAAGACCGGACAGCATTTCCTCGAGGTCCTGCGGCGAGTCAGCCAGTATTACGATGTCGTCTGCAAATCGCAGGTGTGAGATAAATTCGCCGTTTACGTTAATTCCTCTACCTTTCCAGTCCAATACCTTAAACACATCTTCGAGAGCGCAAGTGAACAGTTTCGGAGATATAACATCTCCCTGTCTCACACCTCTTCGAATTGGGATCGGATTTGTTTTTTGGTCTTGGACTTGAACGGTCATTGAGGCAGCGCGATAAAGAGAGCTCAACACCTGGATATAGTGCCAATCGACTTGGCATCGCTGCAGTGAATCCAAAACAGCCCAGGTTTCGATGGAGTCGAAGGCTTTTTCGTAGTCCACAAACGCTAGACAGAGGGGGAGATTATACTCCTGAGTCTTCTGTATTATCTGCCTCAAAGTATGAATGTGGTCCACGGTGCTGTAGCCTTTACGAAACCCGGCCTGTTCTGGAGGCTGAAATTCATTAAGTCTCCGGGCGAGACGATTCGTAATAACCCTCGAGAACAGCTTGTAGATATGGCTCAGAAGTGATATTGGCCTATAGTTTTTAAGAAGGCTCTTGTCTCCCTTTTTGAAAAAGAGGACTGTGACACTTCTGCTCCATTCTTTTGGTGTTATACCCGAGTTAATGACAGTATCAAAGAGGTGTTTGAGTTTGTTAAGAACTGGAGTACCTCCTGCTCTCAGGAGCTCCACAGTGATACCGTCATCGCCTGGAGCTTTGTTATTACGTAACTGTTCGAGGGCTATCCTAATCTCACCCACGTCGACACCCGGGAGGTCATCGGTGTAATGGCGCACGAGTCTTGCACGTTTATCATTCGTGGATTGTTGAGGCGTGGGTCTTGGAGCATGGGCTGAATAAAGCTGCTCATAGAATTTTTCGATCTCAGCTAACACCTCTGGTTTTGAAGCGACGGTTCGGCCGTCTGATGTCCTCAGCTTAGTCAGATGGCTTCTCCCAAGATTTTTGACGAATACTTTTGATCCTTTATTGCGTTCGATCGCATCTTGAATATTGCGTGTATTTGCGGAACGCATATCAAAACGTATTCGTTTTTTAATCAACTTGTTTAGAGAATGCCTATCTGACACATCCGAAGACATATTCCGTCTCTGCTCCATCAAAACCAGGGTCTCGCTAGAGATCTTTGACGAATAACTCTTGCTTTCTTTTGCAAGGTATTTGCCTCCAATCTCACGAATGGTCCTCACAAAATCGTCATATTCCTGATCAACGTCGTCGGTGGTTTCCAGCGAATCGAATCGGTTCCTTAGTTCTAATTGGAACTTGCCTGATGTTATGTTGGGTTGGTTTAGTTTTGGACGGAGAGTTGACCTCACCACACGACGTCTCTGCAGTTGGAAGTCTATATTCAGAGAGCCTCTCACGAGACGGTGATCGCTCCCGGTCTTGAACCTGCTAATCACAGAGACATCTCTGAATATATCCTTTCGATCGCTCATGATGAAGTCTATCTCGTTCCTGGTCATATGATCGGGGCTCTGCCATGTCCACTTTCTGTGCGCTTTTTTCTTAAAGAATGTATTCATTAAGAATAGCCCTTGCCGTTCAAGAAAGTTGACAAGCATTTGACCCCTACAGTTCCTAACACCAACTCCATGTGGCCCAATTTTCGATTCGTCGCGTTCTTGTACTCCCACCTTTGCGTTGAAGTCCCCCATAACAACATTGAAGTAGGACTTGGTAGTATTATGTAATGCCTTGGTTACGTCTTCGTATAGAGTCTCTACTTCTTCATCAGAGTGTGCCGACGTGGGTGCATAGACTTGTACTATTTTCAGAGAGTATCTCTGATGTAACTGGAGTATAACGTATGCAACCCTTGTCGAAACGCTACTGATCTCCACAATGTTGCCAGCGAGGACTTTATTGATCAGGAATCCCACTCCGCCTTGGGACGTTTGGTCGCCTTCACGATAGTAGAGTACGTGGCCCGATTCTAGGGTCAGCGTATCCTCCCCCTCTCTTCGGATTTCTGACAAGCCCAGAATATGCCACTTGATTTTGTCCAACTCTACTTCAATTTCGGCTAGGCTTTCGTCCGACCTCAGTGTCCTGTTATTATAGGTTGCCAAGTAAAGTCGTTTGTGATGGTAGCTCACCGTCGCCCGGAGATTCTTCGCACCCCCTGCTCCGCCGTAACCACGACTGCTACCATAGTCGGGAATAGCGGGGCGACCGGGAACTGGGGGCCTTTGTGTGTTGGCGCTGTTCATCCAAAGAAATGCCCATAATGACCACGCTGGGCAGGCGTGTTGGTCATCGCAGTGCTAGACTGTTTGCGCCGGTGTCGCTGCTGCCCGACACCAGCCTGTGTAATTTTTCCCCAGTCTAACCAATTTGAAATGGTTATCCCGCCATTTGTCGGTCGCCAGAGCCTCGTTAGTCGACCAGCAGGGGGCACCGCGGTCAGGTGAGGCTGGCTGTAGGAGTGCTGAGATGTTATTGCACTCCCTTGCCCCCCCAGTGTATGGCCAAGCTATTCAGCGTTCCGGTACGATGCCGTATAGAAACCGATAAGGGGTGTGGGTTTAACATAACTGCCATGCCCCTAACAGGTTAGCACGCTATCATCTTAGACTGCATCATCACTTACCATCAGGTGAAATCGCAGTCAAGGGCTAACTAGTAGCCTTTGACTTTTTTTTTTTTGATAAAATGAATAAAATTAATTCAAACATCCATAACGTTCAATTTTTAAAGATTCGATACGCCTACGTAATATGAATTTGAAACGTGGCTAATGAAATTATTTGAAATGATTTGGCCTATTAGGTCAGAGTGATACTGGTGCTTATTCTGTCGTACAGGAGTTGACATCCAAATATAATATTGCTGTAGCTTTAACCTTTTTGACAGGAGCGTTATGAAAATGGTATTTATTAATACGTTTAGACTTTAGACCTCTTAGTTTAGTTTAGTTTAGAGAGTAGACGGAAATGTATGGAAAGGTTAAGTAAATTTTAAATCTAAATAACTTCGCCGGTATAGGTACATATTATTATTATTGTGCTTCAAACATGCCTGGGGGGTTACTACCATCGCATTATTTCAAAATGACAGTTTTATGTCATGTACCTTGACGTCCCCAAAATAAGGATTGGCTATTTGACAATTTTCGAAAAAGTACTTAAAAATTTACGTGGGTTCATTTTATACCTCTTACAATTATCCTTTTCTCAAAAAAAAGCGTTATTTATTAGAAAAAAATACATTTTTTATTCATTAATTTTAAATTCGCGCGAAAACAGCCGGTCACATGACATTTGCTAGCTGTGACGTCATAGCTCAAAAATAAAACAAAGCCAACTACGACGCACCGAGTTATAAGTGATTTTGAGTGGAAAGTTTACAGCTTTTTTGACGCAATTGTGAATAGGTATTACAAGCTACAAGACGTGTGTAATTCTTACTTTAAATAATAATTAATTCGTATCCTGTCAAATTGCATCTATAAACAAATTCCTATATACAATAATATTACCTATGTCATAAGCGTCGAAAGCAGTGGTTAAAGTTAATCTGCCGAGACATGGCCGAGACCCGGAATTTAAATATACCTATTACTTTGTGAATACCACTTTGATGTTAGTGTTATAAAGAAATCAACTAGAAAGTCTGATATAGCAAAAAATAATTAAACCTAACCTAACATTTTATTCATAAAACATAACATAAAATTAACATAAATTATATTTCTGTCAATTTAGAGCAGCACTTTCTTAGGTCTTAAACACGAGACCTAATTACTATTACTTTGTGCATTTCGGCTTTTATTTTATTTTATTGAAACTCGGCAGAGCCAAAGTTTACACGCATATTTACATTTGCAACCATAAATGAATCAACTTTAGGCAGATTTGCACTATCTGGTTTATAGCATTCCATTCCTCTCACAATCACAAATCGAAATATATTAGTGTTAATTTTCTCAACAATACGCAAACATTACACACGAATTTTTTTTTTGAAATGTGATGTCACACAGGGCTCTATCATGACCGCCCGCGTTTCGCTTCTTGTAATCCACAGATAAAAAATCTAAAATTTGTTTTGCAAAAATAAAATATTTACAATTTATTATAATGCAAAACACATATTTTATAATAATTATTGTTAACCTACAAGCTACCAAATCTAACATATTTCATATATTTTTATAGTTACAGCTGTCAAGTAGGCAATTATAATTCTAAAACACGAAAGTCAATAATATTAAAACAATATGGTTTTAAGCGATGGTTGTAAGCCCATCATCGTTGTTGACGACCTCTTTCACGCAACAGTGTAAAAGCCCTTCCCGTAAGCAAAGCAAGAGTTCTCGGACTCGAGTCCCAACTGGGTCAATTTGTAAAACGACCTTTCTGAATTAGGTCATAACTGCAGAGCTCTCAACTTCCTTGTTTCTTATGAACTGCTAAACTGTGGGCCATTTATAAGTCTTACCTTAGCCTACTTAGATTCTGGAAGGAGTTCGGCTGGCTGGAGTGATCCGTCAGGGAGCCGCAGCAGAGGTCTAACGTACAGCGGAAGACTACAACTAAGTGCGAAAAGAAACCCAGGTCACAAAAAAAGGCCAAAACGTCCACATCGAAAATGATCGATTTTTTTCCTGACGTTTTTTTTTTCAATCCACTACAAATTAGCCTTTGACTGCGATCTCGCCTGATGGTAAGTGATGATGTAGTCTAAGATGGTAGCGGGCTAACCTGTTAGGGGCATGGCAGTTATATTAAACCCATAGGTACAATTGTACCCCTATTCGGTTTCTACACGGCATCATCGACCTCCATGGCGCAGTGTGTAGCGCTGTTGCCTTAACGTGCGGAGGTCCCGGGCTTGATCCCCGGCAGGGTCAATTTGGGAATTTATAATTCCTGATTTTTGCTTGGTCTGGCCTGGTGGGAGGCTTCGGCCGTGGCTAGTTACCACCCTACCGGCAAAGACGTACCGCCAAGCGACTTAGCGTTCCGGTACGATGCCGTGTAGAAACCGAATAGGGGTATGGGTTTAATATAACAGCCATGCCCCTAACAGGTTAGCCCGCTACCATCTTAGACTGCATCGTCACTTACCATCAGGTGAGATCGCAGTCAAGGGCTAACTTGTAGTGGATAAAAAAAAAAAAAAAATACTTCGTCTTTCTGTCTGTCTGCTACGCTTTCACGGCTCATCTATTCAACCGATTTTGTTCATATTTCGTAAAAGGTTAAATATATCCCGGGGAAGGACAGGCTTCCCGCGGGAATCAAAAACCTTAATCTACACAGATGAAGTCGCGGGCGTCATCTAGTTTTGATAATAATGCTGCAGTCAAAATAAACTCTTAACATTAGGACTTAAACATTAAGATCGTGTAAGCCATAAGTAAGTCATATTCATATACGCAAACTTCCTCTCCACAACAAAGGAGCCACTTGGGGATTACTGCCGAGTTTTCAGCAGCATAATTAATTTATATGAGCTAAGCAATGGCCACGTTTGCTAGCAACAATACCTACTCTACATTGTGACTGGCAAAATTCCAATACAACGCCAAATCTAGAACACGATACATTATGTACCCGCGGTTTTGGAATATAAATCCTACGTCTTAACTTACGGAAAAGATTTAAATACGGGACAAAATATTGTTATATACCTTCTTAGACATACATAAATAATCAAGTTATAATATATAACACTTATCACCCAATTTGTTTCATACCCTATTCGATTTTTAGTAAGTCTTCCATGAAGCCTAATCGACGGTCCTTACGTACATAAAATCATGTCAAAATTGGCATTTTTTTTATTGCATAATTGGCTCTGGATTTTCCATATGCACATACCTATATAAGTTTTTTTTTAATATTATGTATTTATCTTCATTTAGAAATCGTATAAGAGAACAAGTATTATAATTACAACTGATAAATGTCGTAGATTCGGATATATCTAATACATATCGTTTTGTACGTTGTTTTAAAATGCGCGCCACTAGGTGCGAGCGCGGTCTTGTCTGACTTAACGTCATTCACTTGGATAACAAAAACTTGCCAGGGAATTAAAAAACCGGCCAAGTGCGAGTCGGACTCGCGCACCGAGGGTTCCGTACCTACTCAAGAAGTAGGTATAATTACCTTTGTTAATGAACCGCAAAACTAACTTTGTTTGTAGAGGTTTACTGTTAATATCAAAAAATTACGTTTGTTGTATGGGAGCCCCCCTTTAATATTTACTTTATTGATATTTAATTATTTATTTTGAAAGGTAATATACAAGTTAATATTCTGTGAAAATTTGAACCGTCTACCTGTTACCGTTTTTAATATTGAGCAAAAAAATACGAAAAAAACACGTTTATTGTATGGGGACCCCCCTTAATATATATATTTTTTTAATTTTTAGTATTTGTTGTTATAGCGGCAACGGAAATACATCATTTGTGAAAATTTCAGCTTTCTAGCTATCACGGTCTATGAGATACAGCCTGGAGACAGACAGACAGACAGACAGACAGACAGACAGCGGAGTCTTAGTAATAGGGTCCCGTTTTTACCCTTTGGGTACGGAACCCTAAAAACGTTGATAAAATTTAAGCTCAATCAAATCCTTCTGACTCCACGTGGCGAAATTAGTGTGCTGTATTACAAAAGGACTGCCTCGTTGGTCTAGTGGTTAGCATAGTCGACTGCGGATCACGAGGTCCTGGGTTCGATTCCCGGTCGGGCATAAAAGTTAGGTATTGGGTTTTTCAATTAAGAAATTCTCAGTGCCAGCCCGGAGTTGGAAGTTGGCGGTGTTCCACCCCGTGCCTCGGAGAGCACGTTAAGCCGTCAGTCCCGGTTATTATCACTAACATGATAGTAGTCGTTAAAGCCCGCCAACCCGCATTGGAGCAGCGTGGTGGGTCTAAGCTCTGATTCCCGCTCTCCTATGAGAGTGGAGGCCCGTGCCCAGCAGTGGGACGTTAATAGGCTGTAGTGATGATGATGATGATGATTACAAAAGGAAATTACCAGTTTTATTCTTTCCTGCGTGTATTAAGGTATCATAGACATGTCTGACATGCTTTCATTTTAATATCAGCGTATAAACAGTCACCTAAGGTTTTTCTAAGAAAATAAAAATAAATTAAAAATGTTTGAATACCATTATAAAGTTCCTAAAGCTACTAAAACATTATAGAAAAAAAATATTTATATTTGTAAGTACATATAATTATTTCTAGGGCAGTTTGAACATAAATTACGCTCTCCTGTAAACCTCGGTTTTTGACATGTCTTTATGTACGAAGGGACCGTTGCTATAGACCTCACCTTACCTACTTTATCAGCATTATATTCTTGTTCATAGACTAAAAGTAAAAATATAAAAAAAAAACTGCTAAAAAAGTTAATAGAATTGAAAATAGTTAAAAAATGTTACAAAAATTTCGAGCGTCATACGATGAAAAATCAAATGTTAGTTTATTTCATCAAAAATTCTTTATGGCCTAATATCCATTCAGCCATGATAGGATTGTATGTAAAGGGTAGTAGATACAGCAGTAATATCAATAGCTCGAGCCAACGCGATAAATGTTATAAATCCTCGCGATTTATGGATCTGCAGTGCCATCTGGTGGACTGAGATATATGACAGTGGTGACTTTATTCACATTTAATAAAACTCCTAATCTTATTTATTTACGGCCAAACAGATAAATTAACTGTTGAAATAAGTAAGTATCTTTCGAGGCTCATAACTTTCAAATCAATCTGTTTTACTGTTTTATATTGCCATAAGCCTAGGTAATGACAAGATAAATCGACGTCATGTTTATTTTTGGGCGTACAATATCGAACAGTGAAGCAATCACCCTTCTACGTTTGTATGAAAAAAGCGCTGTCCCCCGTAGCCTTAAAGACAAATGCTTAAAAATCTACATCTACACTAATATTATAAAGAGGAAAGATTTGTATTTTTGTATTTTTGTATTTTTGTATGTAACGAATAAACTCAAAAAGTACTGGACCGATTTTAATAGTTCTTTTTTCATTAGAAAGCTACATTATCACTGAGTAACATAGGCTATATTTAGTACTAGATTACTATAGAAATCTTTAGAAATTCCTATTAAAACCAACCGAAGGTGTAAAAAAATTAGCCATAAAATGTCTTTCATCGCATACGCTGCGAAGAGTATTAATGATAGGACAAAAAAATGTTCGACAATATTATAGAATATATCAATATCTACAAAAAACTTCGCGAGACCATGTGTCTAACTATTGTAGTTACGTCACTATAACTACTTTTTTACATTTAACAAATTGATAGAAATGCCGATCAAAATCAGACCGTGTTATCCATACCATTTATAAATTTTTATCCAAATAAATAATTTAATATTCAAGACTGTCTCAATACCTGATGATTACTTTTTGAATTATTGAAATCGGACATTCCATTCAAAAGATATCATGAAATTAAAATAAAAATACATGCCGGCGGCGGCCGCCACGCAGCGCATCGAGTAACTAACTCTTCGTGAGAGGGGCAGTGCAGGAGAAGTGGGTGCACCATTATGAAAAATATGTGTACCTATTTATGTCTACCCGTGCGAAGCCGGGACGGGCCGCTAGTTTGTTTATAAAAAGCGCCAAAATACGATCCTGCAGATTTCATATTTACAATACAAATATTGTACTGACGAATACGTAACAAAACCGTTCGTCTACAACATGCAAAATATTCTAGGACGTAATATCCTGAAATTATCAAAAATAAGTCTCAGTAGGCACATAAGGCATAAGCACACGCGAGTGATAAATTATTCCGGTGATCTAAAGAGGCAATGAGACGTGCTTGTATCTTTCTGGAGTCTTAGTACGAGTTTGAACAACTCAACAACATTTTGATTTCTTGTCAAATCGAAACGACGTAATACAACTTTACTATTATGTAAATTATATATTGTATTATGTTATTATGTATGTGTGTTGGAATGTTTATTGCTTAAATAGATCATTTAAGCTATAAGAATAACGTGCGTTACATTAATATCTAAAATAAAATCTTTTTGTTCGTCATTCTTGCTAAACAGATGTACCTTTTTAAAATAAGTAAATTTTCATGATATATTTTGTGAACTTTAGTGATATAACTTCGTCGATCTTTTTGTCAGCCCTTACGCAGACTACGGTCTATTTGGGGTGCAATTTACAAACTCCAGCCTGAGTTTTTAGTCTAGTGCTTTGGTCTGCAAAATTGTGGTGTAAATTTAGTTTTTTTTTTAAGGCAATAGATAAAATAAATAAATGTGGTAATACCGTCACTCTGAAGGCGCAGTAAGGAAAGCACATTTTGACAACGGTAGTAATGTAGTGCTGAAGTGTAAGGGCACGAAATTTGCAGTGGCCGAGCGATAGCGGGACAGCGACGCAGTGAAGCGCGATCCGCGAGCGGCTTGAAGGGTGGACATAAACAGTGGTCGCTTAGTTCCGCTAGAGTAGGGATGTTCCGATACCATTGAAGTATCGATACCTAATAATATCTATACACTTTCATTTTACAATATATTCGAGAGCTATATTTTTGGATGCTATTTTTAATAGATGTGTATAGACCAATAACAATTTATGTCTCAAAATTTAAATCCTACGCTCTATAATCTTAATATTATAACGTAACAGTGTTCCGATATTCGATATCGTTGTCGAGTTACTCGTGCTTGTACTAAAGGCAAGAGTCATACGCTCTCATGCAGAAGTAATATTGTTTGTGTGTTCGGAACCCATTACTCACGTAATGTTACAACAGGAAACGTAAATGATGTCTGAATTTGAACGTAGGTATCACTTTTACTGTAATATATTATTTTTCGTCACTTATGAAATACGACAATAATTATTATGAATTTATATACTTAGAGGACTTGATAACGTCCTTGGAGCTGTAGTGGTCCTATAAGTAGGAGTTTCTATGAACGATTATGGGAAAGAGCAATTTGGGAGTTTATATTTTCTACATTAACACGTTGCTTTTACCTATGAGGAAGGTTTCAGCCTCGGTTAGTTTTCACCGTACCGAAAAAGCCTAAGATAAGCTTCTAAGAAATTAAGCGTGCAGTGCCTTAGAACTAGAACCTGCCGCTCATGCTTCTGCCCCAAAAATCAAATCTGCTTAAGGCTTGCAGAATGCATAGGTACTCTTTTCTTCTTACCAGCTTGAGGCGTGGAACCGCTCAATTATAATCGAACACGACTAATATTAGACAGTATATGATGTTATTATAAACCAGATCCCTTACCCTAGCCCTGCTCAGATGAAACTTCCGATAATAAATTTCAGAAATCAAGAGTTAAAAGCTGTAGATACTTCGATGTGTCAACAATCAATTGGTTCCTACTTTTATACATATTTTTTATAGTCGGGCCGGGCCTACTTCGCTGCTAATAGCTATAAACTTTCCATTATCTTTACGTCACATCAAACACTTCTTTAGTTTTCCTATTTTGTGCACCAGATTTTCTTGGTGACATCAAGTTCCTAAGCTCGTTAGATTTTCTACCAATTCGAGTAGGGACCTATTATATAGATAGGATGAAAATAGAGTGAAAGGAAATCTCCGAGAGATGCTGACAAGGCGTCGAATTGCTGAGGATTCTAAATCGATTTGCGCTACGATTTGCTGCCTCATCGGGTCTCTGGGAATGATGGTTAGAAATAGGAAATGCAGTAATTACACAGTTGAGGTTAGAACGTTTTCCTATTTGTTGAAAATCTTTTTTCCTATAATCCAGACAGCAATAAGCAATGAAAACAAATTGACCTGAAACTTTGTTTTGCTTATTACATCGCATAGTTTTTATTAGCAAGATAAAACGCGGGTATACCAGGCCCAGAAAATTTAAATGTGATAAAAAACGTTAAGCTCTGTGTCTCTTCCTCTAGTATAGATGGAGTTAAAAAAAATCAAATGTTTTATATTCAAATAAACTTTTACAAGTACTTTTAACCATACATTTATTATAGGTACATTTAACCATACATTTATGGTACATTTAACCATAGATTTATTATATTTACTACCGTGTTATTTTTTTTTATTATTTTAGTAAGTGATGAATTCTCAGTGGCACAATCGGAAAAGAACCGCGTCCGTGGGCAAAATGTCGCAGGTTTGAATACCACGAATGATATTAGTAAATACGTATTTTATAACTTTGTTTTTATTAGAAGAGCAAAAATTACACATAGCTTGTTTTTAATTTTAAAAAATATCATAGCAATCCTGTTCCATGCAAACACAGCTAGTTGACAGTTTTATTTACTTTTACTGGGAGACGAATTTATTTATTTCTGAAAAACTTATACGAGAACTTACGTTAAGTTGCAAAACCTTAACTCATATCTTCCTTTAAAAATACTGGCGTTATACTATTTTAACAAAGAAGTAACTGTTTATATTTAACCATACTAATATTATAAATGCAAAAGTGCGTCTGTCTGTCTATTTGTCTCTCTGCTACGCTTTCACGGCCCATCTGTTCAACCAATTTTGATTAAATTTGGTAAAGGGGTATATTCCCGGGGAAAGACATATGCTACTTTTTATCCCGGAAAATCAAAGAGTTCCCGCAGGAATCAAAATATGTTAATCCACGCGGACGAAGTCGCGGGAATCATGTAGTTTTATATTAATTTGTAAGTAAGTAGGTAGGTACGCGCATATGAGTTATGGGCATAGACCTTAGAAGAAAATGCCTTATTATATGAAAGCATGTATAGATCTTATGCTTATTTATTATATCTTTGGGAAAAACGTTTTCTCAGCGGCGTTATTTAAGAAAACTAATATATTCTTTTCAGGCCCGCCAAGTAATCATACCTGCCATTACTAGATTTACCGCCGCTTCACATGAGATAAAGGAGGTCGGCGAGCTCCCATATAGTGTTTGACCCAAACTTGAGGCTCACGTTCACGCATCAAACTTCTCATACTTTTTATACTAAACAAGACTAACAAAAAAGTTTATGAAAGTCGATCAAATAAAGTTGGGAGAAAAAAGATATTCGTAGTAATAATAGTTAAAAGTGACGTTAGATTTCTATTTCATGGTTTTAAAGCCAGATTACTGTTTAATAGCTTTGAGAAATCTATCAGGCACTGCAGATCATTATCTGACTATATACCAAATAGTAATACGCTTTCCTACCTATATAAAAACAAGTTACCTACCTACCTGCTGGGTACATTAAACCTATAGTAGGTATGTAATTCATAACCTGGCCAGTAAGTATATTATGACATACAAATTGATGGTTGTTATACTATTCTTACTATTTGAAAAGGGGGTTAACCCTAACGCGCTTATACATCGCAACTTTTGGGCGTTAGTCGCATTTACAACGCGCAACAGAAGCAAAACAGTAGCGATACAATCGCATCGCGATGTATCGTATTTATAACGCGTGAGCTTTCAGGGGTGAAAGAAGAGCGAGGGGTGCCGGCAGTGCAGAACTGTATCGATAATGCATCGCCTTTAAATTAAATTAACGATTTTAATTAATTACTATCGCATACTGTATACGCCGACGCCCTGTCTAATATATCTCTTTCTCTTTCTACGTACTCCCGCCATTGCATCGACCGAATGACACTAACGATGACAAAGTTATTTATGAATATTTTCATTGTGATGATTAAGGACGCATTTCCGAAATGGATAGGTATGAAATCGCACTACTATACATGGTTAATTCCCACGCACACACATGCACGGATAAGCTGCGAGGTCATTGATCTAAAATTCTACATCAATGTGTTGAATCAACTTATATCATAACTTCGATATATTATTATTTATTGGTGACGAGTTTAGGCTCGTTTTGTTAGTTATAATGAGATCTTAGCGCAAGACTTGGTAAAATGACCTGAAGGTACACTTCGATGACCACTACTGGAACTCCTAGACGCGTAAAGCTAGGTGTTTCGAATTTGGGCTCGTTTTGTTAGTTATGATGAGATCTTACCACAGAACTTGGTGGAGTGACCTGAAGGTATACTTCGACATCCACTACTGGAACTCCTAGACGCGTAGACCTAGGTGTATCAAATTTGGGCTCGTTTTGTTAGTTATGATGAGATCTTACCACAGAACTTGGTAGAGTGACCTGAAGGTATACTTCGACATCTACTACTGGAACTCCTAGACGCGTAGAGCTAAGTGTATCGAATTTGGACTCAATTTGTTAGTTATGATGAGATCTTACCACAGAACTTGGTGGAGTGACCTGAAGGTATACTTCGACATCCACTACTGGAACTCCTAGACGCGTAGACCTAGGTGTATCAAATTTGGGCTCGTTTTGTTAGTTATGATGAGATCTTACCACAGAACTTGGTAGAGTGACCTGAAGGTATACTTCGACATCTACTACTGGAACTCCTAGACGCGTAGAGCTAAGTGTATCGAATTTGGACTCAATTTGTTAGTTATAATGAGATCTTACGACATAACTTGGTGGAGTGACCTGAAGGTTTACTTCGACATCCACTACTGGAACTCCTAGACGCCTAGAGCTAGGTGTATCAAATTTAGGCTCGTTTTGTTAGTTATGATGAGATTTTACCACAGAACTTGGTGGAGTGACCTGAAGGTATACTTCGACATCCACTACTGGAACTCCTAGACGCGTAGAGCAAGGTGTATCAAATTTGGGTTCGTTTTGTTAGTTATAATGAGATCTTACACAGAACACCTAGCTCTACGCGTCTTGGAGTTCCAGTAGTGGATGTCGAAGTATACCTTCAGGTCACTCCACCAAGTTCTGTGGTAAGATCTCATCATAACTAAAACCGGCCAAGTACGAGTCGGACTCGCGCACCGAGGGTTCCGTACTCAAGAAGTAGGTATAATTACCTTTGTTAATGAACCGCAAAACTAACTTTGGTTGTAGAGGTTTACTGTTAATATCAAAAAATTACGTTTGTTGTATGGGAGCCCCCCCTTTAATATTTACTTTATTGATATTTAATTATTTATTTTGAAAGGTAATATACAAGTTAATATTCTGTGAAAATTTGAACCGTCTACCTGTTACCGTTTTTAATATTGAGCAAAAAAATAAGAAAAAAACACGTTTATTGTATGGGGACCCCCCTTAATATATATATTTTTTTAATTTTTAGTATTTGTTGTTATAGCGGCAACGGAAATACATCATTTGTGAAAATTTCAGCTTTCTAGCTATCACGGTCTATGAGATACAGCCTGGAGACAGACAGACAGACAGACAGACAGACAGACAGACAGACAGACAGACAGACAACGGAGTCTTAGTAATAGGGTCCCGTTTTTACCCTTTGGGTACGGAACCCTAACAAAACGAGCCCAAATTCGATTTACCTAGCTCTACGCGTCTAGGAGTTCCAGTAGTGGATGTCGAAGTATACCTTCGGGTCACTCCACCAAGTTCTGTGGTAAGATCTCATCATAACTAACAAAACCAGCCCAAATTCGATACACCTAGCTCTACGCGTCTAGGAGTTCCAGTAGTGAATGTCGAAGTATACCTTCAGGTCGCTCCACCAAGTTTTGTGGTAAGATCTCATCATAACTAACAAAACGAGCCCAAATTCGATACACCTAGCTCTACGCATCTAGGAGTTCCAGTAGTGGATGTCAAAGTATACCTTCAGGTCACTCCACCAAGTTTTGTGGTAAGATCTCATCATAACTAACAAAACCAGCCCAAATTCGATACACCTAGCTCTACGCGTCTAGGAGTTCCAGTAGTGGATGTCAAAGTATACCTTCAGGTCACTCCACCAAGTTTTGTGGTAAGATCTCATCATAACTAACAAAACCAGCCCAAATTCGATACACCTAGCTCTACGCGTCTAGGAGTTCCAGTAGTGAATGTCGAAGTATACCTTCAGGTCGCTCCACCAAGTTTTGTGGTAAGATCTCATCATAACTAACAAAACCAGCCCAAATTCGATACACCTAGCTCTACGCGTCTAGGAGTTCCAGTAGTGAATGTCGAAGTATACCTTCAGGTCGCTCCACCAAGTTTTGTGGTAAGATCTCATCATAACTAACAAAACCAGCCCAAATTCGATACACCTAGCTCTACGCGTCTAGGAGTTCCAGTAGTGAATGTCGAAGTATACCTTCAGGTCACTCCACCAAGTTCTGTGGTAAGATCTCATCATAATTAACAAAACGAGCCCAAATTTGATTTACCTAGCTCTACGCGTCTAGAAGTTCCAGTAGTGGATGTCGAAGTATACCTTCAGGTCACTCCACCAAGTTCTGTGGAAAGATCTCATCATAACTAGCAAAACGAGCCCAAATTCGATTTACCTAGCTCTACGCATCTAGGAGTTCCAGTAGTGGATGTCGAAGTATACCTTCAGGTCACTCCACCAAGTTCTGTGGTAAGATCTCATCATAACTAACAAAACGAGCTCAAATTCGATACACCTAGCTCTACGCGTCTAGGAGTTCCAGTAGTGGATGTCGAAGTATACCTTCAGGTCACTCCACCAAGTTCTGTGGTAAGATCTCATCATAACTAATAAAACGAGCCCAAATTCGATTTACCTAGCTCTACGCATCTAGGAGTTCCAGTAGTGGATGTCGAAGTATACCTTCAGGTCACTCCACCAAGTTTTGTGGTAAGATCTCATCATAACTAACAAAACCAGCCCAAATTCGATACACCTAGCTCTACGCGTCTAGGAGTTCCAGTAGTGAATGTCGAAGTATACCTTCAGGTCGCTCCACCAAGTTTTGTGGTAAGATCTCATCATAACTAACAAAACGAGCCCAAATTCGATTTACCTAGCTCTACGCGTCTAGGAGTTCCAGTAGTGGATGTCGAAGTATACCTTCAGGTCACTCCGCCAAGTTCTGTGGTAAGATCTCATCATAACTAACAAAACGAGCTCAAATTCGATACACCTAGCTCTACGCGTCTAGGAGTTCCAGTAGTGGATGTCGAAGTATACCTTCAGGTCACTCCACCAAGTTTCGTGGTAAGATCTCATCATAACTAACAAAATGAGCCCAAATTCGATTTACCTAGCTCTACGCGTCTAGGAGTTCCAGTAGTGGATGTCGAAGTATACCTACAGGTCACTCCACTAAGGTTTGAGGTAAGATCTCATCATAACTAACAAATTGAGTCCAAATTCGATACACCTAGCTCTACGCGTCTAGAAGTTCCAGTAGAAGTCGTCGAAGTATACTTTCAGGTCACTACCACGCTCGGGGAATAGAGACTGCAATAAATTTCTAAATGCTAGCAAATAATAAAATTGTATTGTGTTGGTAGTAGGTACCATATCTTACCTTTTCAAAATATCAGCACAGGTGATAACTATAAATATAACTTTGGTTCGCTGAACTAGGTACTCTAGGTAGGTATTTCGTGTATGTACAGCGATCTTTTCGACACCAGCGACTGCTCGCAACCGACGCAGGGTCCACTCCCGACGGCGGTCAAACGCAGACTAATTGATAATTTGAAATCAAACCAGAGACCCAGTAAAATCAAAATAACCCTTATGTTCACTCTGTTAAGATTTACAAAATATGTGAAAAAAATACAAGCAATTTTTATTTTATTTCGTATACTATTTGTCCTATTTATAATATTTTTATTACCAAAATTTGTAGGTGAACATATCTACTAATAGATGGTATTTTTTAATGACAAAAAAACGGCATATTTACAGTAAAAAATGTACCTAAAGTCACCCCTAAATCGTCAATTTTGAGTGAAGAGGTGAGGGAAAATCATTTTTATAGTATTAAAAATAAAGATTTTTTACAATGTTATTACCAACAATTGGAGATATAGGATCAATCTTTGTATAGCAATTTTTAGTTCTATCCTATTTTGCTTGACTTAGTCACAAAATGTACTGAAAACTCCAATATTTTAAGGGATTTGCAAATGCGTTCTTAAACTATTAATAGCATAATATGTACCTAGTTATAAAGTTAGACTGATATTATTTTGTGAAGACTGCTTTATAGGTAACTAACTAGTTTTGTTGTTAAATATCATACTATAACTTAACTAAGACTAAAACCAAAAATAAATGTGTACCTACTAACTCTAATGAGAACGATATAAATTATGATTTATGTAAACTATAAAAACCTTTTTATTTCAATCCTACCTACGAAGTTTAGCATTGATAATAATAATTGTCCTAACAGATAGTTGGATTGAAGTACAAATATGTATGGAAAAAAGTATTTTGTAACAAATAAAATACACTTAGTTTCTTTATGCTAAGCAGAGTTGTGTAACTCGAATTCCATTCCGAGTTACCTGAATTTCAACTCGAGTTAATGTGTTTTTTCCGACACATCTCTACTACGGTCCACGAATGACATTTGATTGAGTTTGACAGTAATTGACATTTGACACGTTAGTTTCTACTTTTATACTCTGCCGGGTGACCGCGTATCTTTTGCATCAATCATTGATACATCACAATCACCTGCGATTGGCTGAATTTATGGTATTCTTGCTGCGTCAATGGCGATTTCGTCCAATAGTGGAAGAGTGTTAACCAATCGGAGGTGATTGCGATGTATCAATGATTGATGCAAAAGATATGCGGTCACCCTGCGGGTATCTATATTCCGTATTGCCATTAGAACGACTTTTTTATTGTTTCATAATAATTTTTATTTTTGATCCCCATCTTCTAAAAAATTGATGTTTACACAGAAAAATACTTTGAAATATATTAAAAAATATTAAATGATTTCTGAATCTGAATGGTTTTTAAATTAGCTGGGTCATACTTCGCCGATCTCCTTTGTAATTTGTCTTGTGATACAGAAAATTGTATCCTAATGTTGTTATCTAGATATTTATTATTGGAAAGTTTTACTGCTACGAAAATAAATAAGAAAAGGTAAGTACTAAAAACATCTACGTATTATATCTAGTACCTATCCTTTCTTGTTAGGTATATGATAAAGATGATAATATTATAGTTAAATAACACTGGTCACCAATTTTCATTTTTCCATGCAGAACTTTGTCAAGGAAAAGGTTCTTGGATTTGCATTTTGGCAGCAATTCAGGAATTCTCAACTTGTTGACCTCGATAAACAGATCTATTTAAAAAAGATATTTTTTGTAAAAGGATAACTATCGTTTACGAAATGAAGACCACCAAAGCCGTTAGCATCTAGCATGAACACGAAATACTACTTTAAAATAAGCTTCTAATCTGGTATCATAATACAATCATCTAAATCTGGTACGCATTCGACCAGATTTTTCAACCGACTTCAAAAAAAGGAGGAGGTTCTCAATTCGACTGTATATATTTTTTTTTTTAAATGTTTGTTACCTCAGAACTTTTGACTAGGTGGACCGATTTGGATGATTCTTTTTTTATTTGAAAGGGCATACTTCCCAAGTAGTGTCATATAAATTTTATCGAAATCGGTCGAGCGGTTTTTAAAATATCAACAATAAAATAAGTACTTTGTATAGCGTGTGCTTGTTGTTGTAAAGTTGGCGCGGGAGTTTGAAGTCGGTTGTTTAAAAAGAATTTTTTATTTTAAAAAATCAATGGTAATAATGCTAATGTAATAATTAATGGGTATTGGGCTTAATAAAAGAAAACTTTGGTTGATCAACGTGGATTTACAACGAAAACAAGTTACAATGACAGCAAAGTCGCGAGAGAGAGCGGTAAGTACTGTACGTGTTACACCATGAGAGCCTCGGAACAAGAGAAAGATTTATCAATTGTGACGGCAGATATTACACGATACATTTTTAACCAAAATTCATGGCTCTGCGTACGCAAGTATTTGTACACTAGATGATTCCGGCGACTTCGTCCGCGTGGACCAAGTTTTTTAGATTCCCGCGGGAACGCTTGAATTTTCCGGGATAAAAAGTAGCCTATGTCCTTCCCCGGGATACAACCTACCCCTGTACCACATTTCATCAAAATCGGTTGAGCAGATGGTGAAAGCGTAGCAGACAGACAGACAGACAGACGGCCAGACAGACAGACGGACAGACAGACAGACGGACAGACAGACAGACACACTTTCGCATTTATAATATTAGTATGGATGGAAGTATGGAAGTATGGAAGTATGGATATGGATATGGAAGTATGGATTAGCACAAATATAAGATTTAGTTTACATTACCAACAAATAAAAATTAATGTTATGACTTGTGACCACAATAATTACTATCCTGACTCTTGAGTAGCGAATATTCCTTAGAAAATTATTCACAATAATCATTTTACGTATTTTATAGTCTTTCTCCTCCCCTAATTTATGCAAAGAATGCGCTATTACCGCAGCGGCTGCTGATTACCAGGGTGTATTAGTTACGTAAGCTAGAGCATTACACTGCGACAAACCTTGATACAATCTTGATGAATAAATTAGTTTATGCGAGCCGGAAAGCATTCGAACGCTTACTGAATCATTATACTGCCACAAAATTCGTTGGCCTTTCAATTATTCTGTGACTTTGTACTGAAATAGTTATTTATCTACTCCAGCATCGAAAAGTTCCAATTTCGAATTTGACAACTATATCGAATTGAACCCTCTTTCGTGTTTGCTTCTCATAACGATACAGTTCGTTGTATGGGAGCTGTATCGTTATGAGTCGTAGCTGTATCGATATGGTTATCTTCATAAATAGGATACCTATAGCTTAGCGGCTCTGGGTTCTGGCACTTTTGGTTTTTATTAATTTATAAAGTAAAAAATTATAAAGACGTCCTTGTCATAGATAAAATCTTGTATGCAACTGTACGTAATTAGTCATTTTTATTCTCGTACTATCCTATTTTGATACTCGGCAAGCCTCGTATCAAAAAACAGCACTCGAATTAAAATGACCCTCATTACGATACAGTTGCATAAATAGCTATTTTAATGTGTCGAGGGAATTTAAATACATATCTAATCATCATCATCACTACAGCCTATTAACGTCCCACTGCTGGGCACAGGCCTCCACTCTCATAGGAGAGCGGGAATTAGAGCTTAGACCCACCACGCTGCTCCAATGCGGGTTGGCGGGCTTTAACGATTATTATCATGTTACTGATAACAACCGGGACCGACGGCTTAACGTGCTCTCCGAGGTACGGGGGTGAAACACCGCCAACTTCCAACTCCGGGCTGGCACTGAGAATTTCTTAATTGAAAAACCCAATACCTAACTTTTATGCCCGACATATCTAATATATTAAGTTAAATACACACTGTTTATAATATGCATGGTAGAGTCAGAACATGACGTAACTTAAGAGACTCCTGACATGTAATAAAAAATTGAGTACTTATTGAGTTTTATTAAAGCCAATTTTGAAACTATAATATAGGCAAATGATACAAAGAATACCTTTTGTTAGAAAATATCACAATATTCCATCAATCAAAAGATTTTAAAACTTAAATATATGTACGACAAACTTACCTATCTGTCGCTAGTATAAAAAAATAAAAGATACGCGCCGAATTGAGAACCTCCTCCTTTTTTGGAAGTCGGTCAAAAATAAAACAACAACAAACAAATAAACAAACTAAACAATAAAACTGCAGGCATAAAAATTATTTCCAATTTTGGCCACCGTGAGACTTATAAACTCGTTCAAGTGTTTTACTATTTTTATTTATTATTATTTTTTATTATTTTTCCGCAGGGATGCAGGACTTTATGCTTCCTAAATAGTCAACTAAATGATTAAAGTAAAAAAGTGCGTTGACTTTTGATGACGTCACATTTCAGTATTTAATCCATACTAATTTTATAAATTCGAAAGTGTGTCCGTCTATCTGTCTGTCTGTCTGTCTGCTACGCTTTCACGGCCCAACTACTCAACCGATTTTGATGAAATTAGGTACACAGATAGGTTACATCCCAGGGAAGGACATAGGCTACTTTTTATCCCGGAAAATTGAAGAGTTCCCGCGGGAATCAAAAAACATAAATCCACGCGGACGAAGTCGCGGGAATCATCTGGTACAAAATAAGCGCGCGTTTTGAAGTTTGAAAAAAAGTTACTGGTTTGACCCAGTCAAATACCCAGTTATCTCTTTTCTTATCTTGAGGGAGGCTGACATAGGCTACTTTTTATTCCCGCGGTATCCACTAAGTATTTCAAGCGGAAATCAAAAAACCTTAATCCACGCGGATGCAATTGCAGGTATCTAGTAAATAAATAAATCCACTACACAAAGAAAAATGCGGATAGCAACTTTTTATATATTTACTATTTAGAAAAGAGAAGAGCTATTTCAACATAAACAATATCCTATTATCTATTCAATTCATGTTTCTAATGCCGCATCAAAGCGAAAATGTATCTTTTGTTTTATGGAAAAATCTCTTCACAAGAAAAGTAGTTCTCATTTCTCTAGATATACTCGTATCCATGACCCCAGTTTATGCGGCCACTCTATATTCTTATTCATCTAGTAATAACATAGTATCTTGTGTGTGTTATAGCTGCTAGTAGAAGATGAGTTTTGATATGAATTTTTAGGGTTCCGTAGCCAAATTTGGCAAAAACGGAACCCTTATAGATTCGTCATGTCTGTCTGTCTGTCTGTCTGTCTGTCTGTCCGTCCGTATGTCACAGCCACTTTTTTCCGAAACTATAAGAACTATACTGTTGAAACTTGGTAAGTAGATGTATTCTGTGAACCGCATTAAGATTTTCTTACAAAAATAGAAAAAAAAACAATAAATTTTGGGGTTCCCCATACATAGAACTGAAACTCAAAAATTTTTTTTTCATCTAACCCATACGTGTGGGGTATCTATGGATAGGTCTTCAAAAATGATATTGAGGTTTGTAATATCATTTTTTCCTAAACTGAATAGTTTGCGCGAGAGACACTTCCAAAGTGATAAAATGTGTCCCCCCCCCTGTAACTTCTAAAATAAGAGAATGATAAAACTAAAAAAAATATATGATGTACATTACCATGCAAACTTCCACCGAAAATTGGTTTGAACGAGATCTAGTAAGTAGTTTTTATAATAATTTAAAATTTACTACATGTTTGTACGGAACCCTCGGTGCGCGAGTCCGACTCGCACTTGGCCGGTTTTTTTCTTACACGTCTGCAAGTCTGATAATATGTAAAGTTGTTTATATGCAAATACCTAACTAGCTTAACTGCCCTGGCTTTGCTTGGGTTAAACATCTGATAAATAATTAATCTTTTGTCATGTCCGTCGCATATTTCAGGTACCTGACGCGATTAGGTTTCCGAATCAAGTCGACCCGACGTATCGCACGTGCAAAATTAACTTCTTACAGGACATAATATTAAGTAAGTTTTTATGGGAATGTTCATATTATTAACTCATAAGAGTTCAGGACGTGACGCTGTAATTTCTTAACATTTTTGTCTAAATAAAGAATAAAATAAAGAATAAAATTATATAATGCCTGCCGTGCCATATCCAATGAAATGGTTGTTTTTGTCTTTTTATTTATTTTAATGGTGTACAGTAAAGTGTATTTTACTTTTTAATTTACTTTAATATCCATACTAATATCATAACTGCGAAAGAGATTTTGCCTGTATGTCTGTCTGCTACGCTTTCATGGCCTATTTGTTCAATCGATTTTGATGAAATTTATTACTGGCTACTTTTTATACGGGAAAACTTAAGAGTTCCCGCGAAAATCAAATAACCTTAATCCACGCCGACGAAGTCGCGGACATCAGCTAGTAATGATATTATAAAGTTTTAGTCGAAGTTGGTATTACAAAACAAAACGCGTAGATTAGAGATTAAAGGCTCCTCTGTACTTCAGCGTCGGGTGTGGCAAGGTACCCAATTTATATAATATCCTACCCAAACTCATTTCAGTTTACGAAATCCTTAATAGACGGTTTGCATAATATTTATGTTTACATCAACCCAGAGCAAAATATTAAACGTTTGAATTACTTATGTATTTGGAATATTCCATGTGCAATGAGCGTAAAAGGAGTTTTAATTAGTTTAGCTTTAGGTTTTTTTAATTATCGTAAATACCTTCCTAGGCTGTAGCAAAAATATTTAGTTTTTTATCTAGTAAATAAATATTTTCAAGCATGGATTGAAACAAAAAGAGTAATAATGACTTTTATTTAATAAAACTCCTTTTGCATTTTATGTTAAAGTGAAATTAAACTAAATACTTAATATTAGGTTTCAAATTATTTTTATTACTTTTCTACTGTGGCGACCGATAAATGTTTGAAAAATCTATTATCGTCCATCGAAAACTACCTACACTAGCTGGTCCCCGCGACTTCGTCTGCGTGGAAGAGGTTATGTTAATTCTAAGGAACTTTCTTAATTTTCCGGGATAAAAAGTAACCTGTGTCACTCTCCAGGTCCTCAACTATACCTATGCAAAAATCACGTCTTTCCGTTGGTCTGTTGCAGCGTGGTTGAAGTACAAACTAACAAACAATCACAGATTCGTTTTTATAATATTTATATAGATATCAAATCATGCACATTGACCTTGTGTAAATTTTGTGCATGCAATTATAAACCTTATTGTGGTAAACATTTTCAGTTCGCGACTGTACACAGCTGCGCTAAATTACCGAGTTACACTTCCAATTAAATCAAATAACCTTAAACTAGAACGCAGTGCAATTTATGGTTTTCGTTCACATATAAATAGTGGTTAACGCTCACGTACGTACCGACTACCAGCAATGTGCGAAATAGTAAGCAATAAATAAAGTTTTATTTGATATGTGCTGGAACACGGGCATTGTGGGTAATGGCTCCCGGGGGTCGTGTAAGACGCCGGGTGAATTTTATTTCCGTCTGGTGACCATAATATTGTAAAAGTTTAGCGACCAGTGAGTCAAATCCAAACTTCCAATACCAATATTATAAATGCCAAAGTGTGTTTGTATGTGTGGCTGTCTGTTAACAGACCATCTTTTTTAACAACCTATTTTGATGAAATTTGGTAAAGACTATAGAGATAGGTTGCATCCCAGGAAGGACATAGGCCATTTTTATTCCAGAAAATTAAGGAGTTCTCGCGGGAATTAAAAAAAACGAATCAACGCGGATGAAGTCGCGAGCGTCATCTAGTAGGTTTAATATTAATGTACATAAGTAATTAATATTGTATCTTATCACTACGAGTTTGATCTATGTTTCTAGGTCTCAAGGTCCGAGCTTTGCCCCGTGACAGTAAAAAGTGGGTGCGAACGAAATTTCGTTCACTGCAGCCAATTTCCATGTTAAGGTTGGTGATACTCATTTAAAACAAATTACGTTTGACTTTTCAAAAGAAGATTCATGTTTCATAAGAAAAACAGCTCGCCTGGTACTATCCCTACCCAGGTACCTCTACTAGTGGAATAAAAATCTACTTAGAGCTACCAGTAGCAATTGGTAGAAACTAAAACTTATTGAAGTTCACTTATCCCTACCATAAAATTAAATATAATACATATTACTACACGAAATGGAGCATCGAGTTTTGTTTACTCAAAAACAAGAATGATGGTTAGTGCAAATTCCTAAAGTGGATACAATTATTATAAAAAAAATGCCTTTTCACTTTGATTGAAAAATATATGTTTTCCCATTAACATTTAAAATATATGACCATCCCATCACAAATAAATCCAAATTTGTCTGAAACGAATCAAAATTTGTGAGTATCACCGTTTACATTTGCCGGATTGTATCGAATGCGTTTGTATCCGCAGCATGACTCGACTGTAAATTTGCAGCGTCAGCCCGCTGGCGGTACACCGACACATATATAAATGACATCAACCGTATACAGGGTGGAAAAAAACGAACGGGCCACGAAGGAAAACCAATGATAGGAAATGGCTTCATTTCATGGTCCTCCTTAATTTGAAGAGAGTTTTTGTTTGGGAGATTTAATTGATTGTGAATTGATTTTTTTGCATTTTTTACAATCGTTTATTTGCAAGAAATATTGTACAATTATGATGACCAATTAAATACTCAACCTTATAACTAATTACCATTAATTTATTATTATTTATTAAAATTTACATACTTTTTTTTTAAAATGTCTTAAAAATTGTAATAATAAATTGGTTTGATTCCCGGCTCAGGTAAGCATTTAAAAAATGTTTAAATGAAGATATTCTTATTTTTAAAAATAAAGGAATCTTTCCTTTGAGTAAATTTCGTATCTTAAATATTTAAAGTAATTTTTCTCCGTAGCCGGTTAGTTTTTCAACACGACTGAACTCAGATGCCCATGGCGACATTTTTAGTGCATCCAATACGGCTGTTGACGTCATTCGTATCTCTTTGAAAAATGCGTCGTATTTGGCGCGTGTGGCGCAAGTTCATAATCAGCTTTATACAGCCATACCACAGAATAGCCATGCTATCAATGGTTTATTCATAACACATTGCTATCTCAACATTGAGCAAAAGCCAGACTCAGAACGAATGGATGTTATTTGCAGCAAAATCCGAATAAACGAAAAAAAAATCCTTTTGATTTGGAATATCTCAATTCGTATTATGTTTCATTCACTTTTCTATATATTTCGGCATCAGCCAATAAATCTTTCGAACAATGGCTGGTTTTGTTCATCAGGGTTTTTTATACGCCTGCAGGCATCCCGAGCTTACGTTGCTTTACGACGCTCAGATGGCGTGTGATAAATGAGTTCGTGAAGACTTATTGGTACTCGGGCGGAATGGATCTTGATGTAGGTACTCAGGTATTCTGTAAACGGATAGCCTTACATAATCAACGTTGTCGCAGCGATGGAATGGCGCGTAACCTTGGCATAGGCGAACTGTGAAAAAATCCTTTACAATCTATTATGAACTGAGCCTGTCTACTAAGGAAGCATAACGAAAATTATAACAATATAAAAAATCATAGTCACTGGAAAGAGGCATCAGAGGAAAGAGACCGGAAATATCCCACCACGTTGTCACGACCATATAAAGGAAACTGTCCGCAGACGCTATTTACTCGCCTACAAATAGTAGAAAGTAGAAAATAAGGTATAGCTATGTTTAGATGATCCATAAAGTTGATTAACTCATAGTGAAAAGTTCCGGTAAGTGAAACATAGCCTGTTCGGTTCACCCTTAATTATTAGTGTACCTAAGGGCGAAAACGGGAATAGGTGATAGGTACGATTTGAACAACAAATCAAGCACTAATGATTACTTCGAAGAATTTCTAATTATTAATTGTGAGACAGAGAGTGAGAAAATGCCCGGCCAAGGAGGCCTTGAAGCCCGCATCTCGATTGACTTAGGTTGAATAGAAGACACTTTCTCGTCACATATGACTTAAAATTCCATCTTCTCGCCAGAATCATTTTTCCGAACCGGTAGTAGAGTCAAAACATGACTTAGCATAAGAGACACCTTCAATTTATTTAAAACATGTAGGACATACCTACATGTTTTAAATAAATTGAATTGAATTGACTTCCAGGTAACCCCCTTTTTGAGCACCAAATGACTGTACTATATTTTTATTTTTATTTTTGTAATGTGATGTAGGTATGGAATTTTGCATGTTTTGTTTACTTTTATATGATTTCTACACATAGTGAATGTTACATCTTGCTTGTACCTATAATAAATGTCTCGATGCAGAAAATCGCTAGTAAACCTTAAATAAAATATTTGATACCTTTTAAACTTAATGTTAAATCAAGCTTCGACGAGCGCAACGACGAACTTGACATTGTACAAAATAAGCACGAAAAGTGTTGTGACATGTAACTTGGTATGCGTATTGCGTAGGTATTGTGATGTTTATACAACGTCTTAAACAGGGCTTTACGGTTCCCCTTAAGATTATTTTGAGATAAATGACAAATTTCCCTTTTGATGGAAAAACATTTTATAGACTGTTGTAAAAGCCAATGTTGGATTGGCTTTGGACCAATAGAAGGATTATTTATCAAGGGAAACGACACTGAAAGAATGGTGCGCAGTAAAATTATCCATTTCAATAAAACTGGCCTAAGTGAGTTAATGCCATTTTTATTACAATAGCTTTTTGGTACGAACAATATTTTCCGTATTGATAATTGTGTTGAGTGAAGTTTCTTTTTCTTTACGATATAACTTGCTCCCGCCCCGTCTTTACTCGGTTGGAATTTCTGAATACCTTTTTTAGTGGAGTTTTATGTTTGTAAAACTTTGTAGTTACATACATAAGTCTACCAATCCGCACTTGGTCAACGTGGTGGACTATGGCCGCAACCCTCTATTCTCACATTCCTTTCCTCATTCTAACAGAATAACTGTGCTCAGCAGTGAGTCTAAGCAGTTTCAATGAGTGCTTTTGTGACGTAAATAGGTAAGTACACTGATGGATAGGCCTCCACTGCTACTAAGTTGCCTAAAGGCGCTATTATATCGCTGCGAAATTTTCCAAGTAACATAACTTGCATCCTTAAAAACCTTAAGGCACTCAGACACAGACACTGCTACTCGAAATGTCAATGACGGTAGGGAGAAACAACACTATAAAGGACATCAAATTGTAAAGGCTTGCTCCGACCACAGCGCATCTTTCTCATGACCCTTACAATGTAAAGAAGCCAAGCTGTAGGTTTTACTACGAACAAACACACATTTTTACATATTTTTTACACTTTTAATAGTAGTAAGTAAAAATATTTAAATCAATATAGAAAATGCTAAAACAAGTAGACTCTCAATCATATCCCCTGAATTATCTTTAAATACAACAAGAATATTATACTTATACTGTACCTACTTACTTTTTTATACGTTAAAAAGGAATACGAATAATTCCTTGATTAAAAATCCAGGTCAATTCCCGACAGCTTAATGAAACGAACGGTAGGTAATCAAGATTCCGGGTACAATGATACCGACTAAAATGGGAAAAATTTACAACAAAATGAACCAAACGGATTTACTAAGCTACTATGGAGCTACTAAGGTACGTACTTCAACATGGTCATTGTGTAAAGTTTGACCAGAGTTAATGGGGAATATGCATGTGATTTAGAAATGGACAAAAAAAATTATGTGTATTCTTTCTTGCTAAATAAACATATTCAGATGATTATTTTTACAAATTATCATGTTTCTATTAATAAATTTAATTATTTAAAAGTAGTCTTTTTCAAATTCCGCCAAAACGCAACGCTATTGGCGGAACGAAACATGACGTCACCATCCACTCTAGTCTGTGTCGACTGTTGACAGGTCGCTTGTTTTGTATGATTATTTCGCATTGTTTTGCCGCTATTTAAGATAAATTATTAGTGTTTTTGGGAATTATTAACTGAAAGCAGTGATTCCTTGTGAAATAACCCTGTGCGTTCCGCAGTCGGGTAAAAAGACTCGCCACAATGACTGAAAGCGGTTTTGTCAAGGCAACTGAGAAATTCTTTTCCAATAGAACTTATCAACAGTGCAAACAAAAAAACCTAGTTACAACGTTTTGTGATCAAAATCAACACTCGTAGTCAGCAATGAAAATCATAATATTTATAAATTTGTAACATTAATAAATAAGTAAAAATATAGGGAATCAGAACAGTTTTATGAACATTTAATTAAATTTTTAGGTTAGTTTATTGTATATAATGCTCGCGAGTCCTAATGAAAAAGATTTTTGATAGGTAGGTATATACATATTTAATACTCACGTCGAAATGATCTTCACAACAATATAAACTACTCAAGCACGATACATTTTCTCTCCTCATCACCTTACACCACTTTTTCTTTATATTTTCATCTTTGGGCATATGAAAATAAGTCAGGTGCAGTTTTAATATTATTTTTGCACATAGGGACAATACAATATTTATAATAAGCTTTTGGGTGCTCTTCCATCACAATATAATAATCTTTTACGCTTTACTTCACTCACTTTTATTAAATCTGTGAATCAAACACTTCGTTGTTAATTTATTCCTATGAATAAACGACGTCGAACGACGACAATGAACGCACCGTGACGTCACAGAACGAGCGCGCCAAAATGGGGGCGTTTAAATCGTCCGGAAATGATAGTGGTTTTAATTAATTTTTCTTAGCTTATTTAATAAAATTGTGCAAGTGTTATATTTTTTTCCTGTTATATAATTACTTAAAGAATGGTTTAAAATAATACAAAAAATACATGCATATTCCCTATTGTCTAAGCAAATCTTAATAATTTGACAGCTTGAAACCTATTACTCGAACTGTTTAAGGAGTTCATACATGCTTGTTGACGTGTAGGCATCTATGAACTCCTTAAATCGGTCGAATAGGCATGATGACTGATTTTGAAAAATGGTCAGATTATGTTCGGAAGTACCTACTATTTTGAAAAAATATCTTATTTCATCAGAAAAATAAGGTTTGGTAGATAAAATTGACGTTTGAAATTTCAATTTTAAAATTCACGCCATAACGTTCGGCGGTGTCATGGCGTTTGTGACGTCACTATTGTTTTTACCAATGTACTCTGTGCAGTGTGTAGTAAACAATAGTGTGATTGTCAAAGCTCGAAAACAAACAATTGTGACGTCATTCGCTTCTTGGTGTTTTATCCAATATGGCGGATTGCTGTAATTTATAGTTTCATTTTATCAAAATAAATAGCAATCTAAATCGAAATAGACAAATAAATACGTTTTTTATAATCCATGAATCCTATTTCATTAGATAAATTCATAATTTCATTGATTCTTGGTTACTGTCATCATGCCTATTATACGCTTGACAATCGATTACGATAACGATTTACTTACACAATCGGGAGGCTGATCAATCAAAAACGTGTTTGGGGGCGCCACAGTCGAATAATTAGACCTCATCATTGCTTTGTATTAAGCATGATTGTCGTCAAGCGCAAGCCCATACAATAATAGAAAAAAACTCTTTGAATGAAAAATATGTAAATCTATTAATAGTTTAGTATAAGCTGAAAGCTTCAACCGATTGAAAACTGAGACGGCATGCCTACTGAATTTGCAATAGTAGGTAAAAAGAATACCTAACTGGGTTGGATAGTCTTCTATGACGTGTGACTAATATTCAAGCGATATTTCATGCAAAATATTTAATTAAAGTTCACACAAAAATCAGCATAACAAAGCACGAAAATTCTCCATTACCGGTGGTGATGAAATAAGAAAAAAATAAGCCACAATACGCCACTTGCGACTTGCAATTATGCAATCACCAGTAACTACTCGTTAACACGTCGCCCGCGGTTGCGAGTGCAACGTAACCCACATTTTCCCCTGTCAGCTATTGTACAAAAGCCTTTTTAAAACGCCCCATTGGCCCCACTACTATAGACTTGAGAAACAAGACTGCTTACAACGTGAATATATTATTTCGAACTGTTACTGTAAGTTGTAACACTTTACAACTAAAGTTGATTTGGTTTAAGGCACGCATATTTATGGGCTCCAAATAGTTTACTAAAGTTTACTATATAAAGTAATCGCTTAGGATAGCAGGTATTATTTTTGTAATTTATAGACGCTATAACTTGTCTAATAAACTAAGTAAGAATACTAATTGTAACAATATGTTTGGTATGTTAGTAAGCACATACATAGTGGTGCATTTTCATCATTGTGATAAAAATATATGTGGAAGTAAACAAATCATGTGATGAAATAAACTCCTCCTACTGATTTTATTGGTCCATCCTTAAACATTATAGTTCACACTAATCTCCGCTTCTCTACAGCAAAATGTAACATAGACTTGTTTTAACATACAAAAAGCTAATTTAGAATAACGTTTTCGATATAAATGACGACCTCCCTGGCACAGTGGTGAGCGCTGTGATGTTCGGGTTCGATCCCCGCCAGGGTCAATTCGGAATTTTGTAATTTCTGAATTTGCTCAGGTCTGGCCTGATGGGAGGCTTCGGCCGTGGCTAGTAACTAGCCTACCAGCAAAGGCGTATCGCAAAACGATTTAGCGATGCCGTGCAGAAACTGATTATGGTTTATTTACCTAACCGGGGTATGGGTTTAATATAACTGTCGTAACCCTAACAGATTAGCCCACTGCCATCTTAGACTGTATCATCACTTACCATCAGATGAGATCGCAGTCAAGGGCTAACTTGTAATGGAATAAAAAATATATATGTATAAAGTCACCTCGGTTCTTATGTATTGATTTTCAGATCAAATCTCTGATCCACTCCACTCCGCTCTAGTGAACCAGCACCCCACGTGCAAAATTTCACTTACTTTCGTTTACTTTGGTACGTTCTGTACATAAAAATGTACACAGTGAAGCCTTATGCCTGTACCTACACCTGCCCCCCAATCATGTAAGAATTGTCGATTAAATCGTATAAGTTCGGCTTCAAAGTAAAATAAACCATAATACAATTGAATTAGAGCTCAATTTCGTTTATCCATTCTCATACGTTAAGGTATGTACGATAGCCTAAACGTATAAGAATGAATACACGAAATTGACCTCTGATTCAATTACTTATGGTTTATTTTACTTTGAAGCCGAACTTATACGATTTGATCGGCAATCCTTACATGATTGCACCTCTGGTCTACTAAACGTAATTATTATCTATTCTGTGCTACTACATCAATTATAAGTAAGTATAGGTAATCTAAATCTAGAAAATACTTTTCGATGTTATCAGCTTATACCGTGTAACTAGTTCATCCGATTAGGTACTTATAGCTTAGCCCCCGGCAAAGGCTCTGGCGTGTAGTATTTAGGATAACATACAAATGCTATAAAAATATAGTCTTGGTATACCTAAATCGATCAAAACAAACCAGAAGGTTTATATTCGAAGAGAATAAACGTTTTTATAAATAACTATCTGTAAAATAAGGGCCTCCTGGGGATTACTACCATATAACTTATAGCAGTATTATTTTAATATTGATGATGCTCTTGTTTCAGAATTATAATCCTTATTTTAGGGACGTAAAGGTGCGTCATATAAAAGTGATATTTTAGAATTATGCTACAATAAGTGACGGTAGTATGTATCTAGATGGCAACGGGCAACTCAGCAATCTCAGCAAAGACTAGTAAACTATGCATGAGTTAAAATTGTACTCCAGTAGTATGAGCGCAAAGGAGCATTCTCTCAATTCCCTCACCCTCACAGTCGGATGGGACGGCAATCACATACGACCAGCAAGTGATCAAGTGTGGGACCGATAGCTTAACAAACCTACTTCCGAATGCAATGGGATGGTACACAGCCTCCTTACTTCGGACTGGTACAGTCACCTTACCCAGAATATCTTGACGAAAATCAAGGTGAAAACATACTGCGGAAAAATAGTCCCTACGCGCACTTTTATATAGAGGTGCACGACGAAACGTGTTTTCCATACGACGCGGGTGTTCGTACATTATGTGGTTGTACCACAGAATAGGTAGTATGGTTGTACCCTTATCTGTCCGTATGCGGTATAGTTGTAAATCGTTTTAAATATCAGGGGTACACGTTGCTGTCCTGCTACCAATTTATATTTAGAATCCACAGGATTTCTGTTACACTGAAAAATTATCCAACAATAAAAATGGGATAAGCAGTCATTAAATGTGAAAGTTTAATGAGTTGTTCATAAATTTCAGAAGTGAATAAAAAATGAATTAATGATCATTAACGCAAACATTATGCTAATGTACGTTTACATCATTTATTTTACTGTTCTGTATTGTTAAACATAGCAGTTTATCTGTCATTATAATTTCTTTAACGCTCTGACTACCGTATAGCTCACTGACGAAACATATTAGATATACTACTAGCTAATGCCCGCTGCTTCGCCCACGTGGATGTTTTTCGGTTCTCACGAGAACTATTTAATATTCCGGTATAAAAAGTAGCCAATTTTTAATTCCAGACTTTAAACAAGTGTTAGCATTATTACTGTTTGTCATTATACCTCATGAAACAGAAAGTATAATATCTGTCAATTTGAGTCGTTTCATGTCATTCGATTTAATATGCAGATACGGACGCCATATTGAAAATAGTTAGTATAAATACGAGTGTTTGAACGATGGTAGTCTGCTGCCGGCAGACTCAGCGATTATTGAATACTTTTGTGTTTAGATCGCATTTTGATTTAGAGCTTAACGATAGCAATCGTGGCCGGATCAAATGAATATTACCTTTTAGTTTAGCTAACTTTTATCTAATTACATTAAATCTCTCGTGGAATCTCTACACGTTTAACCATTTATTCGTGCAAGTTCCAAATGAGAGTACAAATATATTAAAAGTGTTTCATTAATACCTACTTCTGGATTGTCCCTTACACAAGACAGATTGTGCCAAATTTCATCTAGATCAGTTCAGCCGTTCTGGCGTGATAGAGTAACAAACATCCATCCATCCATCCATCCTTCCATCCATCCCTCCATTCATCCATCCAAACTTTCGCATTTATAATATGAGTATAAAATTAACAAGCAAGACGTGTTAAAGGGGTTATTCTGTAGAGCTTCCTGCGGTTTTCATAGTAGGGTTCCTAGAGCAAATAAATTTAGGCATTTCCAGCGTTCTTTTCTAGACATTAATACCCATTAAAAAGGTTAAAGATTGCTCTTAAAAAAAATTAGCCCGGATTCTTTTATCTCTTCTCGGAAGGCATCGCATTCCAAACTACTATAGTGGTGAATTCACATGAAGATTCAAAAGCATCGACAAGTTTATTCGAATAAAAGCAAGAAAAAAATACAATTATTTTGCTATAATCCGCCAACAGAAAAAAATTCTGTATGGTCAAGCATGCAGTTACAAGAGAAGCACCGTTTACCTTCCCAACCAAGCAAGAAAGCTATAAGTTCCCAAGCAAGCAATGCCACCACCACTCACATGCACCACCACACAAGACTTTTATACTATTCTCGACGCACGTTTCGCCCCGACACCGGAGCATCTTCAGGAGATGTCGACCTTACAATGCAAGATTGTCTAGATGATTGCATTGTAAGGTCGACATCTCCTGAATTCCATACAGAATTTTTTTCTGTTGGCGGATTATGGCAAAATAATTGTATTCTTTTCTTGCTAAATCATGAACTTCCGCAAAGTAACGCCTGATTCCATTCAATATTCGAATAAAAGCATTTGAATTTATCTTAAACAGCCATACTAAACACTGAAGGGAAAACACAAAATAAAAACAAATTAAGTCACTTATATAGATTAGAACAGATAAAATATATAAACACACAAAGGCATCGAGATAGGAAAGCTATGAGACCTCACGTAAGAAGCTATTTTAGAAACAATCGATAGAGCTTCCGAGTTCCAATTCAACGAGAGTAAATTATTCACTCTTCTGGACAGACATGAATAGATATTTATAATATTCTTCTTATACCTAGGACTGCGACATTAAAATAAATTGAAAAGATTTTTTTATTAGGTAGGTACTTACCTATTCATTTTATCGAGAGAGTAAATTATTCACACATCCGGACAGACATAAATAGCAAATTATGCTATAATAATATCTTCTTCTTTCTTTTCTATTTATAATATTCTATTTATACCGAGACTGCAACAATAAAATTAAATAAAATTATTTTTATGTTACCTATTTTTTTAAACTTCAAAACCAGAGGACGTAATTCAAGATCGTGACCACTAAATTTTTTTTTGTATTAACATGTTATCTGGATATATAATGATTGTTATTAATGATTTACTTAGAACGGACAATATCCAATTAAACTAATTAAAAACCACACAATACAAATTAAAATTAATAACAATTATTATGCATATTTTAAGATAATCTTACTTTTTTTTAATGTCTTTAAATTATAAATAATCTTGATGATGCCAGCAAATTCGTCCACGTGATTTGGCTTAGCCTGTGTCCTTCCCCGGGATACAACCTATCCCTGTACCAAATTTTATCAAAATCGGTTAAACAGAGGGGTTGGAAAAGCGTAGCAGACAGATACACATTCGTATTTAGGTATAATATTAGCATGGAAGTATGGATTACCAATCATCAAAACTCTTTTTTTACTATCATTTTCTGATAAAAAGAAATGACTAAATTCAAACAAAGTTTTATACGATTTCAGAGATTTTTCCTTCACTTTATTATCATTACGGAGGAATCCAAGCTGCTTGAATAACAAAATATGGAAATCTTTTCGAATCTGTTCAATAATGCAAGGTTGAAACTTGACTTGTTTTTCAAATCTACTCTTTCTCAAACAGTGACTTCGCATAATTCCCAGTATCCAAAAGAATATCATTTACTGAACTGAAAGTAAGGAAAAATACTATACCGAAAATAACTTACTTCTTACTGATTATTAGATAGAGGGTCTTCCAAAAGACATAAAATTCAAATCATCGGTTTGTTTTAAGCACGATTTACATTTCAAACTACAGATTAAAGGAAAAAGTGCTTTGAAATTTGATGACGTCACAACTATGAATGAATGAAATATTCTTTATTGTACACTAAATAAAAATACATTTAAACAATAACAATAAAAATAATAATAAAAAATCTATACAAATGGCGGCCTTATCGCTTTGAAGCGATCTCTTCCAGGCAACCACTCTTTATAAGGAATTAAAACTAATTAATAATTAATAAAACTATGTATTTCATACAAACTTCCATGCTGAAGCGCGCTTTTAGGTTTGATAAAATTTTAATTCAGTTGTCATCATCCTTATTATCCTTATTATCCTGCACAAAAATGTGTCTATAATCGTTAAAAACATTTTCAAACAAGCTTTTGTCGTCCGACATATTGAATTTAATGTGACGTATTTTTAATTTTTCGTATTCTTCTCAGCAAACCCTTTCAATTGATTTAGAATGACGTTATTTAGCTTACCATGAAGAATCAGCTCCTAGTCATCCAAGCTAAACGTGGATGCATTGCAATAGATTTGACCTAAACAAACCCACAAACATTGCAAGTTAAATAAAAGCTTGTAAAAACACAATTTCCGTGTAAGACTCCTTGCAACCCTCACCCATTTTCCCCTATAAAGTAATTCAAAACCCTGGAATGTGTTTCCAACATCAAAGTGACATTGGTGAAATATTTATGCTCTGCCTGAGCGCGTAAAGCCATAAATAAAGAAGTGAAGCGAAGTGAAAAGCTGTCATACGTTTCCCAAACATTTTTTTGCTTTAGAAATTACACCGACACACTTGTGCACACTCGTTTCGACTTCGCACAGTCTTACCTATTCTCTGTATATAAAGACTAGATGATGCCCGCGACTTCATCCTCGTTGGTTAAGTTTGTTGATTCCCGTGGGAACTTCTTAATTTTCCGGGATTAGCCTATGTTCTTACCCGGGATGCAACCTATATACCTCTGTACCCAATTTCATCAAAATCGGTTGTTTAGATAGGCCTTTAAAGCGTAGCACACAGACAGACAGACAGATAGATACACTTTGTTGTGAACTTCGGTTAGTAAAATTTTTTTTTTTTTTTATTAAAAAAAAAATTAAAAAATTAAAAATTAAAATTAAAGAAAATTCCTTGATTTTCTGGGATAAAATGTGACTAAGCTAGCAGCCAAATGATTGTCTTTGGGATGCAAGTTTCGTGTATATCTCTGTATCAAATTTCGTAAGATTCGATTAACCGGTCGATGATGGAGAAACTGAATTGTTCACGCTCACAAATAATAGGACGTCGTTTATTGGTCTTCATTCAACCGCTGTTCAGACATGTATTTAAGGCTGATTTATTGACCAACTAGTGTTTTAATAACGCGATCGTCAAGCGAGGTGTATTCGTTTTTGGATCAGATGATCATATCTGAATTATTGATTTTGGTTTGAGGCTCTGTCACAGAATAAAATCAACAAAACGCAGTTTTTCAAAGAATCTATCAAACGGTGACATCATCCTTATCCTTACTAATATTATAAATGGGAAAGTGAGTTTGTTTGTATGTTTGTTCCGCTTTCACGCCGTAACTACTGAACCGATTGCTTTGAAATTTTGCAGACGTAAAGTTAGAAGTCCGGATTAAATAATAGGGTACTTTTTATCGCGGAAAATTAAAGAGTTCCCGCGGGAACTAAAACTCCTCAATCCACGCGGACGAAGTCGCGGGTATCAGCTAGTATACAATAACAATTAATAAATCACTTTTACAATTTCAAAAAATTATCGGATTAATTTTTATTGAACAGTAAATGTAAGTAAAATAATGAATAATGAATAATGAAATTAATGAATTAATGAATATATATATAATAAAGGCGAAAGTTTGTGTGTATGTTTGTTACTCCTTCACGCCGCAACTACTGAACCGATTTGGCTGAAATTTGGAACATAGATAGCATATAACCCGGATTAAAACATAGGCTACTTTTTATCCTGGAAAATTGAAGAGTTCCCGCGGGAATCAAGAGAATGTATCTGTTCAACCGATTTTGATGAAATTTGATACAGAGATAGTTTACATCCCGGGGAAGGACATAGGCTACTTTTTATCCCGGAAAATTGAAGAGTTCCCGTGGGAATCAAAAGAATGTATCTGTTCAACCGATTTTGATGAAATTTGGTACAGGGATAGATTGTATCCCGGGGAAGGACATGGGCTATTTTTTATCCCGGAAAATTCAAGAGTTCCCGCGGGAATCGAAAATACTTGGTCCACGCGGTCGAAGTCGCGGGAATCAGCTAGTAATGAAATATTTTACAAATTATTTCTTTAATTTTTTGCGACATGCGCTCGCTCGATTTCACCTTTATTTTGATCTCGCGAACTAAGAGCGCCTTCAGTTTTAACCTGCATGCTTGATATGGTGTAGTACTTATGTTAAACAGCATTCATCAGTCAAGTTAATTCGATTCATGTTAAGTTCTAAATATTATGTGACGTTACTCCGATTCATCCGATTGAATAAAACCAGATCTCGTTAACTTGTTCAGTTCGCGTCTAAGAAAACTTATAATTAAGTTGAAGCTAGTTTCGAATTCAGTTGCAATTAGTTTAAAATAATTAATCGACCACTATTTCACTCGTAGTTCGGACTTGAAACCGTTCACTCTGAGATCTTTGCACTTATGGATGTTTGCTTCAGGCAATTTGGATATTGAAAGATAACGTAGAAAAGGAATATTCTTGTGTTCTATGTATGTGATCACTAATTGCACAGTACAGTAACAGATAACTGCCTCGTTGGTTTAGTGGTTAGCATTTTTGACTCGGCTGATGAAGTCCCGGGTCGGGCCATAATTAAGTATTGGATTTTTCTCACAAGAAATTTTCATTCTTAGCCCGGAGTTAGGAATTTGGCGATGTGTCACGCCCGTGCCTCGGAGAGCACAAAAGCTGTCTGTCCTGCACCTGATCTCTTTTCGGTCGTGTCGGATTTTCCGTACCATCGGTTTACGAGAGTAAAGGAACATAGAGTGCGTCTGTGTTGCGCACACAATTAAGCTCTATAATATATCCCGCGTAAATGGCTAATCTCTATGAAGATTGGCCGTCGGAGCTGAAATTCGGTCTGGAGGACATCATTATTTTACCATCGGCAAAATAATCTCCACAGCACCCTAATCGCCTATCAAACTCGCGCTTCTAGAAATAAAACGTAATATAAAACTTTTTGCATTGAAAAAAAACGATAAATACCTATGCAAGAGAAAAATCCCGAATAAACAAATTGTCACTGTAAGAATTTCAATGGTGTTCTTCTGGCTTTAAATCCGAAGTTTGTTGGATAATTTTGAAGATCGTGTCATAATAAATAACCTGTGTGTTAATTATTATAAACTGGCCAAGTTATTATAGTTGTAGTATTGTTGAGTACCGAAATTATAAATCCAGTAATGCAGGCTTCTGAAATTAAATATTTCGTTAATGTGAATTAAATCTACGTCGTTAATTAGGTCGGTCTTGCTCTACCGAATTATTATTTTTACTGAAAATAGTTAAGTATAATTATTAAAGATAATTAATTATTAAACGTAAGTAACAAATTCTTTCCAATATTGTAATTCGGCATCTTAACCGATAGACGTCCACAGCTGGACGAAGATCTCCTGCTTATATCTCCACATGATACGGCTTTTTATTGCTCGCTTTCAGCGGCTCACTTAGTTACTCGCTTAAGATCGTTCAATAATAGGTTAATTATAGTTATATTCGGCTACGGTAACGGTGGGGCAGGAGGTGTCAAGAATCTCCGGCAGAGATAGTTAAATTACTTGTATATAATTAAAATGACGAGTATATAATATAAAAGTTTAAACCAGTTCCGGAATAAAACTACATATACTTAACAATATATTTCTAACTCAAAACATCAGTAAAACTTATCTCGACGGCTCCTATAAAAGTATAACCATAAAACCCTGTAAATAAACCATCATGACTACAGCTAAGCCTTTACTTAGACTCAATAATTCCACGTAAACGCAGCTAAGTCCCCTAAGCCACGCGAAATCGCGGCTGTACCAGTTTCCCAGCGTAACTTACTATGCTAATTTTATCGCGACTTGCCGAACACTTGAAATTACCGCTATAATACCAAAGAGTACGTTACTTACCGAACGTGTCCGTGATACACTCAAAAATCGGCCCACAAAATCACTTCACAAGTCACATAGATCGGTCGCACCAGGGGGTCAATTCCGAACGCATGCGATATCACTAACACGTCACAGCCACTATGATAGGTCACAGTATTTTTTCCCAAAGTTCCGTAGGTACGACAAGCGGTCTGTCGTTCGCCGCAGCCTCAACTGGCTGGGGCGTCGCTACCGCGCGTGTCCTTTCCCCCCGCCTCTCGCTCCGCTCACCTCGCACCACGGGCAAATAGAAATAAAGTATGCGCTGTAAGGACAGAACGTGGAAGAAAAACGAATCTAGATGCCTATGGGGTAAATTAGACACCATTGTCACCACAAATGCGTTGCTATTTCAAGCAAAAGCTCGAATAAAGTGCCAACTGGAAGTGCTACGGCGTAGAGGTGGCTATTTGAAAAGGAAAATGGCGTAGCTCATTATATGCAGCTGTTAATAATTCTTAACGAGAACCATTAAAAGCCTACCTTTTTTTAATAGCTGGCTGTGAATAGCGTGAGGCTTTTTCATTTTCCCTCCCTTTCCAATAACAGTTTCATGAAAGTCAAATAGACTTTAATGTAACTGTTAAAACAATGTCTTTCTCAAACTGAATCTGTGACTGGCATGCTCTGTCATGATCACTGAAACCACAAATTTATTCTCAGTTTACTAAACTATAGGTAATTAATCAATATAATTAGCTGCTATGAATTCTGAGCTTTTATTTTTTATAATAAAGTTTTCATTTGTTCATATTCAGTAACTATTCCTGTTGAAAATATTTCTTTGATAGCTGTGAAAATGTATCATTTAAAAAAGACCCGTCATAATGTATACCCCTCTTCATGACTCACGTACACCTTTTAAAAAAATTCAAAAAGTGCGAACTGTTACTAGAACGAACGTTTCCTCGCTAACTATTCAATATTGAGGTTTAAATTCTCACAACACTCGCCGTCCAAGTCGTTATACAAGGGAAAGTATAAACCAGAGACATATTCATACAAAGCACGAGTAGGTAGACAGATTACCTTCGTCTGACAGTGAACGTCTATCGGTTGAGACGAGTGAGACGACCACGAAAATAAGTACAGAGCAGACCGTTAAAGTAAAGTTGCAGTTATACATCGTTAAACTATGACCACCAATAAAAAGCCAAGTGGGTCAAGCCAAGTCATACGTCTATGTAAAATTATGGTCTAAAGTTAACAACCCCTGAATTATGCTAGCTATTTTGCTTATATTGAGAGTCAAAGTTTAACTGTCTGTCATGCCTCACTGACTTGACTTGTCATCAGGTAGATTTATGCGCAAAAATATAAAACTAACATTTAGTTTTTATAAAAATCTGGACTTAAAATAACTGTCGTTGATTGGTTTTAAAATGAGCGTCTCGCTCCGAGAGCGGGACTAATTAGGTGTAAACCACTTTAAACGCTGCACTGATGTTACTGGGCCTTTAAAATTTCACTTTAAGTTTCCTGCTAATAATAGTTTTAGAAGACAATTTTCAGGAAATAACTAGAGGACTCCCGCAAAAGTAATCCACTTCAGGGCAATACAAGTATATATTCTGAATAAACAAAACACTCTTTTAACGCTCATTAAAATAATAAAAATAACTACGGTTAATAATAATAAACAATAATAGGCATACAATAAAAACATTTTTTTCAATTATTACTTCAAAAGTAAATAATAATTTAGTAGATTTTTATATAGCACTTGTATAGCCACGACATCGTTTTTCAAATAACTAATACATCTATTTAAACTATATTACTATATTAATATTATAAAGCTGAAGAGTTTGTTTGTATGAACGCGCTAATCTCAGGAACTACTGGTTCGTATTTAAAAATTATTTTTGTGTTGGATAGTCCATTTATTGAGGAAGGCTTTAGGCTAATACTTATTACTTCACAACTTATTTAGGTTTTCATAGAAATCGACAAATTAGAACTCAATTTCCAAATTCAAATTTTAATTATCTAAATTCAACGACAGGCTTTGTAAATTAATTCCTTTTGTGAAGTACAAGTAAATAGGTCAATCCAATAAGTCCAAAGAATTGGCCTGAGTATACAAGGTTAAAAAATACTCTTGAAAAGGCTCAGGCAAAGCGCGTTCAGCGCCTTTGTATATTCGATTTACGTATTACAAAATTTTGAACCCGTGTTACTTTTTATACGACTGCCTGAAAAAAGGAGCATATTGTTTTCAGGGTTCATGTATGTATGTATGTATGTATGTATGTGAGTTTGTATATTCCACCATAACTTCTATACGTCTGAACCGATTTTGATAAATGAGGTATCGTTAGAATCCCTAGCTTATTCCGGGTGACATAGGCTAGTAAACTTTAAAAAAAAATTGATAGGGTGACCATAGTTCCGCATTAAAGACTAAAGTTGAAAAAAAAATTCGAAAATAAGATTAACTATCTAATCATCATCTAGAAAATGATGAGTAGATTCCAAAAATATATAACACTATGGTTCAATATCTCGAGTGACACGGACTATAAATTTTTGAAAAATTCAATACGGGCTACGGGATACTACTATATACTATACACTAGCTGATGCTTGCGACATCTACCGCATGAACCCAGCGGGAAATCTTAAATTTTTTGGGATACAAGTAGTAGTCATTCTCTAGGTCAACTATACCCATGCAAAAATCACGTCGATCCGTTGCTCTGTTCCGACGTGATTAAAAGACAAATCAACCTACCAACAAACAAACATACTTTCGCATTTATAATATTATTAGTATATAGTATATTATTAATATTTTTACGCAAGCTCATAAACTACAAACACAGATATTAGTACTTGGCGGATGGCTTTAAAACAAGCTTAATCCATGTGCCATTTTTTTATTTATGTCTGTTTATTCGGCCATCTTTTTTTTTTGTTTTTTAACCACTACAACTTAGCCCTTGACTGCTATCTCACCTGATGGTAAGTGAAGATGCAGTCTAAGATGGTAGCGGGCTAACCTGTTAGGGGCATGACAGTTATATTAAACCCATACCCTATTCGGTTTCTACACGGCATCGTATCGGAACGCTAAATCGCTTGGCGGCACGTCTTTGCCAGTAGGGTGGTAACTAACCACGGCCGAAGCCTCCCACCAGGCCAGACCAGGGAAAATTCAGAAATTATAAATTCCCAAATTGACTCTGCCGGGGATCGAACCCGGGACCTCCGCACGTTAAGACAACAGCGCTTCACACTGCGCCACAGAGGTCGTCAACCATCTGTCTATCTGTAACCTTATAACAAACCATCTTGACGAATTTTGAGCTAAAATTGTATTTGTATTCCATAAAATCAGTCGCAAACAGAGGCGGTTACAATATCCTATGTCTTAGTTATTACGGTTGGTGTTAAAGTTAGACTAATAAACATCATGGGGTTCACACGTACACAATATTAAAATTTATGATTGAGAAATAACTCTGTAGCACTTACGTAGCTTCTACGAAGAGCTACGAAAGCGTAGAACTGATAGTATAGAATCTAATGACTTTGAACGTTTAACGATTCTATTGAGAGTGTGTGACTTCTTAGAAGGTTCGCGGGATTATTAACCAACCTATCCAAATATCTAAGTCAGCAGAATCATCTAGTTTCGTTTACAAAGCGTGAAGCTAGAAGCTCGAGAACGCTATCCTGCTGTTGGAGTGAAGAGGCAAGAAGGTAAGCGAAGCAAGCCGGCGGCGACCACAGTGAGACAACGCTTATTCCCTCTGAACAGACAGTGACAGACAGATTTTCAGAAATTCCACTCCACTCAAGCCGGGACGGGATAGCTAGTTTACCTATGTCATCTTCGTTCCTTATAAAGCTATAACGAGGCAGGAGAAAACCTTATGACTGGAAACTCAAGGACAAAATCACTCCAAATTGTAGCCAGACTATGCGACCTCAGGTGGATTGAGCGGTCTAATAATGCCTAGCTTCATTCTCGAATTTAATATGACAAAGCTAATATTTGACCTATTTCAAGCAAGAGTATATTAAAAAATATATTGAATGTGATCTCTATTTTTATAATATAAAATGCGAGACAAGAAAAAAAAAAACTTAACAATAATAATTTAGACAAAAATGTGATATTTGATAACAAGTCTATCTCAAACAAGCGTATGATAAAAAACCACGTAACAATATTTTATTTTCCACATTTACGATTATATGTACTACGTACTTGAATATAGAATGCCCGGGTCCCGTTTTCTCCTCCACTTTTAACATAATAAGTACATCTTCTAGGCAAGCGTGCCACCATAGACAGCATCATACTTGCTAGCAGGCCTGACCAAGCGCTGGCTTATAAATTTAAAAAAACGCTAGATTAAGGCAGTCATGCATGAAATATGACAGCAAAACACTTTGCATGAAACATGGGCAACCCCACTACTCGTGTCGTCGTAATATTACGTAACCATCACCCGAGGGTGCTATTCGAGCAATCAATTGCGTGAGTTATCCATATTTTTATGGCTGTTGGGGTAAAACTAGTTAGCTTTGTAATAACTGTAATAGGAATTTTTATTAACTTCCACTAAATTGCTGTCTTGGGGAATAAGGTTTGATTATTTTATGATATCTACGCTAGAACAGTTAAAAAGTTTTGTATCGTATCCGTAATTGGTATTCGTGGTTAATAACTATTTATTTATTATTCTTTTCAATCTTATTCTGACCACATAAAATGACTCTGTCTGACTGTTTTATTATCGATCAACGCATTTGAATGAAATTTAATAAATACAGACCGTGACTCGGGGAAGGACATAGGCTACTTTTAATCCCGGAAAATTAAGAGTTCCCACCAAAATTAAAAATCTTATTTCAAACCATGCCCCTAACAGGTTAGCCCGCTACTATCTTAGACTGCATCATCACTTACCATCAGGTGAGATCGCAGTCAAGGGCTAACTTGTAGTGGATAAAAAATAAAGCGGACGAGTCGCGGGCATCAGCTTGTTAGATATGAATATCAAAAAGATTGATGGAAAACTTTGTTGGATAGGGCGTAATTTTCTTTTATAGATTTTATTATTTGAGTTAATAGTTCCGTATTTCTTGAATAAATAAGTAGACTTTCCTTTTTGTCATCAAATAATAGAATTATCTGGCGTCTTCCAAAATGTATTTAAACGATATATTAGACAATGTTCATGACATTGCCTGCATTGATAAAGGATTTTAGGACTCTTTCATTTTCCGAGAAAAATAAGCCAATGTAATATTATTGTATCGCTAACAACGTAATAGATAGATCGACAGATACAAGTCTCATTTAATGAGAATGTATAATAAAATATTTCCTACTTAACCAGTTTCAAACCTAGGATTGTATCTACAGATTTGAAAAGCGAAGCCTTTTGTTAGAAATAAAAAATATAAAAACTTCCGAACCATTGAAGTAAGAAGATTCCAAATTTCGAATCGATCAGCAGCGCGAGTGGCAGTTTTTTACGTATTCGATCGCGTTACAGTTCACTACTATTTATATATAATTAAACGAGTGCCAGCTGTCAAGCACTCAATTCCATACAAATCGTAGTTAACGTTGTCGAGATCGAATGGGAAGAAAATCTCCCACTAGGACCTATGACCTGTTGAAGTTGCTCACATCCCTTCATCAAGTAGAAACGAAGTTATGATCTTCAAACGGCTGAACAGATTGTTTCGAATCATAGCTAAGAAGACTCTCGATCAAGTCAGCTTTCAAACAAAAAACTAAATCATAATTATTGGTTCATCTGTTTAGGAGCTTCGATGCCACAGAAACACAAAATACACAGATACTTGTATCACCTGTCTGTTTGCGCGGGGTTTAAAAGGGTGGACTCGGTTACCATGTCAAATGGGAGACAATTATTATGCTTTCACAAACACCTATCAAAAATCCACATTTTTGTCGATACATCCTTTGTTGCTTTTAAACCTTTGAAAGGTAGGTATGGATCAGACTTGCCCACAGAGGGTTCCGTACCCTGGAAAGTAACATAATAATATTATGTATAAACAACTATCCAATTATTTTACAAGGAATAAGCTTGTAAAATAATTGATCGTCCTTCCGTGGAATCCTTTACAAAGCTTTGTAAGAAACTGTGCAAATTAATGTCAAGATGATATCATATTTTTCTATAAATTCTAAAACTCAAGAGCTCAAAATTAAAAAAAACTATTTAGTGATGTGCAAATAGCCCTTCCATAGGTAATAACCTGTACTTATACTGTAATAACTAACCGTATATTATTATTACTTACTTATTATTGCTGTAATATGTTACCTGACTTAGAATTTCAACACCCCATGTTGACCCTTTCGCAATTATTATAATAATAATATTGTTTATTATTTCATAGAGCTGTTCAAACATTATATAATTGTTCTATTTCAAATTTAAAACGATTGGATTAGTTATAAAATAAGCAGGTCTCACGGATAGTGTTCCACTATTATCATTTTTGTACGGAACCCTAAAATGGTCAATAACCTGTCAAAAGAATGTATGTGAATAGAAACATTTGTATATCAAATTATTATGCCATTATTCTCAACCTATACAAGTAAAATATGCAAGCTAATGACCAATTACAGTAACAATGTAGGACGTAGGTATTATACGTAACGACCACGAAAATACAGCCAAATCACTAACAATATAACTAATGTACATTCCGTAACGGTCAAGGTTGCTTTGATTCAAGCGTAGGTACTCGTAGCAACTGCCCGTAGCTACGGCCGCCGTTCGTAGCGCCTGAAACATCGTGCCTAAATGAAAGAAATAAACTTTTCCATTACTATGAACATTGAAGGTTCTTATCGGTAAACACTGAATAGATTGCTGCTTGTTTGAAGTCTTTTAATCTCTAAGAAATAAGAGAAACATAAAAATAAAATAGCCTATAGTGGTTAAGAATCCAAATAAAGTAAACGCTTCTTCTTCTTACTGTGCCGTCTCCTTGCGAAGGTTGGCAATCATTAAGGCGACTTAAACTTTTGAGACCGCTGTTCTAAACAAGCACCTTGTGCTCTTCCCGAACCACTGGTGCAAGTTTTTAAGCCACGATGTCCTTCTGTGGCCAGGCCTCCACCTGTCAGCCACTTTTCCTTGCATAATCAGTTGAAGGAGTTCATACTTCCTGGTGTTCCGTATCACAGTCCAAAATATTCCAGCTTCCTTTTCTTAATCGCGAGTACCTCTGTACCTTTCCGCATTATCTGCAGCACAGTGCTATTCCGTACGCGGTCTGTCCAAGAATATTTTTTTTAACTAGTTAACGCTCAAACTTATTTACATCTCCATTCTCAAAATTGCAAAGCCTGCCAATTTTTACTCGACTAGCTTGGTGGACTAGGGCTTTTTGTGAGGACTTTAGGCAATGGTTTGAGATTATGACGATGACATAAATTAACAGTTCTAAACATGATACTAGTAACTAAGTATTTCTTTCATAATTCGCCAGAGAATTGATGGGCAGCGAATAGATTTTTTATTACACAGACTGCTATAATAGATAATAAATATATCTAACTAGATGATGCCCGCTTCATCCGAGTGTTAACAAGCGTTTACTAGTCACTCACTAGTACACTTGCTTATAGTACGAGTAACTTTTAAGTATGTACATATAATAAATGACATGTCTCTTAAGACAGTCGAGTGCCTTTTTATTAACAAGTATCTAGAAAAAAATATAAAAGACGCTCGATAGAGTCCTAAATAGATAGTAACATAGAACGGGCGGCGTTTCTTAACGGAATGTAAAGCAAGATTGATGTTTCCACAAAAGGATTTTAAACTCCTCTATCACAACATTGCGTTGAGTTTGGGCCAAGTTAGAAGACTTGTGAGGTGAACTATTTTACTATGTTTTTTATACAAGGCTACATTTACTGAAACTGCGGTAATTTTCATACGCACGGTAACAAATTTACTTACACCAACAGTTTCTTTTGACAAACCCTCATTTCGCACCCTCTATTCAATTCTATCCTCTATTCTCTGCATTCCGATTGCCTGGACTGGGTCCCAATCGACGACATTTCTAGTTCATAGTCCCTTAGTCCTCAAACAAACGCGAACTTTAGCGCAAAGGTGAAACATTTCACCAACTATGGCAGCGAAAGTCGAAATATGGCAGCGATTACTAAATTGGTCGTGGACCTAATTGGATTTTTATAGCTCAAGTTTTTTCATATATCGGAGAATACGCTTCACGCAAAACGCTTGCGATATTAAAACCTACTGAAATATATGCCCAGACTAGCAAAAAAAACCTTGTTCAGTCCAGGTGTTTCGACGCTCCAATTCTTTCAACGTTGCTGAAATGTTAAATCTTGAACTACATAACCACAAGGTTAACTTAGACTACATTGAAAACCTAACGTAGTAAGTATAGTCCCAAAAACTTATCTGATCCAGTGACAGCATCACTGGTATGTATTAAAAACTAGCTGATGCCCGCGACTTCGTCCGCGTAGTTTTATATTGATTCCCGTGGGAACTCCCTAATTTTCCGAGATAAAAAGTAGCCTATGTCACTCTCCAGGTCCTCAACTATATCCATGCCAAAAATCACGTCGATCCGTTGCTCCGTTGCCGCGTGATTGAAGGACAAACCAACAAACCAACAAACAAACACACTTTCGCATTTATAATATTAAGTATGATAAAATAAAACAAGCATAATTTTGGCAAATTTGTTCCAATATTGGCCACCGGGCCTGATAAGTTGCTGGGACTATAATATGATAACAACGTCAACCTTTCATAACACGCTAGCCAGCCTGGATCTACTAAGCAACGGCTTTCATCGCTAGTACAAAGTCGCATACTAAAATTTTTTGGACACGTCTCCCGTCGTGAGAATGACTCCATCGAGCGTCTCGTCGTGCAGGGCGAGGTGGAGGGCACCAGAGGGCGAGGAAGGTCACCCATGCGATGGACCGACCAAATTAAGTCCGCTGTTGGCGGTTCATTGCACGAGTGTACCAGGCTGTCGGCCAGTAGGGAGAAGTGGCGGATACTCGTGAGGCGCATAACATCTGCCACTAAAGCCGACACTTCGAGATGACCACGACCACTCTGGCAAGAGTGTTACGACGAAGAAGAAGCCAGCCTGGATCTATTACTTTGGTAGTTTCACATGAAAATTATTATACCTAACTATATATAGTTGGCTGAGTGCTACTTAATGCAGACAATTTCAGGAGATTGGCGTAAATTGAAACTCAATATTTATGTAAGAATCAAAGGTTAAAGATTGCCTATTGAAACAAGGCCGTTACTCGAGACACGCCCGAAAGTTGCGTCCTTGTAGAAAACGGTTCGGAAATAGAATTGGAAAGAAAGATGGACGGCTCCTCGAAACAGAGTTAATGGTTGACTGAGAGGTCGAGTGTTTGATTTATTACAAATCGATTGTCTTTCAGCACTAAACGGTCAAATTGAGTCAGCTTAATTAATGGCTCTTTGGCGTTATTCTCTTAATTAATTTTTTTAATTGAGTGTTGTCTATGATTTTCTTGTAAAAAGGAAGGAATAAAAAATATGATATTTAATGAATATTTAGGTAAACTAATGAATACGAAAGCGTAGGTACATTAGCTTCAATCTTTCTAACAAGTAAAGTGGTCGATAAACTTGAAAATACCTAAACTTACCTACATGTGTGTCATTTCCTCAATATCCGACCAAAGCGGCCTAACGTATACGGCTGTGGTTAAGTTACATAGGTAAAGCGGAGAATATTAAAATGGAGATCTTCTGTATAACGTTCGACTTTTCAGGGAAATGCAATACAGCCGCCTGGACTCCAAAATATAGCATAGGTATAGATACCATAACATTTCGATGTGTCCATTGCTTTCGCGCAGCCATTTTGACTTTCCAATGCAAAAACCTGCAAAAGCTTACACAATTATGCGTGTGTGAAAATAAAAGTTGAACGATGTATAAAATTATTATATTTATGAACAAATAACTAAAATATATTATTTAAGTAACTGCCTAACTTAAAATTGGACTTAAGTTTTATACTTTTAATAGTGAAAAGTCAGTACCGCTGCGCCTATAACCATACAACTGCCCTAAATCCCGTTATATAACTGCTTGCAGAGTAGTGGAAGACGCAATAATACCACTGCTGCGCCTAGCCGCTACAAGCGGCGGAAATTAACAGCTCTCAGCTCGCAGCAGAGCCGAGCGGAACTGCTACCAGATAAATCTCGGCTGTACAGTTAGTGTGCGACCGAACACGGTCAAGGTCTGATATGAGGTTTCTATTGTTGAAATATCGAGCATTGAAATATGGATGATAGAGTACATGGATGTATGTTGTAAGGGGAAATTAAGAGGAGTTCATTTCAAGTACATAATATTCTCAAGGCTGCTTTTATCACTTCACTAAAATTCTTTTATAGTAATATTATAAAGAGAAAAGATTTGATTGTTTGTTTGTTTGTTTGTTTTTCAATAAAAACTAATCAAACTCATAGGAAACATTTTGTAAGTACATTCCAGAAACTAAGATAACGTTCTGAAACTAATTCTTGCCAGATTTCCGTTAAATTCAAGTTCAAGTTCACGGCAGTTATGGAGTAACAGTAACTTGAACCAAAATAGCTAATATTCGTCTTGTTCTTATAGGCGTGTGAAAGTAAAAATACTTAGCGAAGATTAAGGCGAAGATTAGGTAAGAATTGAATTGCTGATTTTTGGTTTTGGAGGAAAAGAAGAAACTTTGTATTAAAGGTCAAAAATAGCTACTTATTTTTACTTGAAAGTATGAAATACTAAATGGATAAAGGCTAAGTTGAAGAAATTAACTACTGATTTTTATTTATGGAGAAAATGAAAAAAATAAACAAAAAAATGAAAAAAAATATATAATAATGTATACTTAAATTATTATCAGAAATTGCTAAATATTTATATATAAATTAAACGTATTGAATTTTGAGACATGGATAACGGAGAACCTAAGGAAATTTACTGCTGATTTTTAGTTATGGAGAAGAAAATGACACTTATTACTAACGGGAAAATACAGCTCTACACCATCTCGTTGCTATAAACGTATATTTTTACACCAATTCCAGTGCTTGATCAAGTGTTAACACTTTCGCTTCCCTGAAATTGCTTCCACTAATGATGTCGAACGTGCAACATGGCGTCGATAAATTATCGATAAAATTTATTTCAGAGCCAATTATTAGTCTTGGGGGTTTATTTTGCTATTTATCTTTCAGCAAAATACTAGCCCAAAAACTATCGTTTGCTTCGAATCATAATTGGAGTAATTCAAGAAAAATAAGTACTTAAATTTTTCAGTAACGTCTGACATCATCCTATCAGCGCGACTGCAGCATACTACGAAGCTAAAGTAGTGCTTTTAAATACATTTGCTTTTTTTTTATCCACTACAAATTAGTCCTTGATTGCGATCTCACCTGATGGTAAGTGATGATGCAGTCTAAGATGATGAGAGATGGTAGCGGGCTAACCTGTTAGGGGCATGGCAGTTATATTAAACCCATACCCCTATTCGGTTTCAACACGGCATCGTACCGGAACGCTGAATCGCTTGGCGGCACGTCTTTGCCGGTAGGGTGGTAACTAGCCACGGCCGAAGCCTCCCACCAGGCCAGACCATGGAAAATTCAGAAATTATTAATTCCCAAATTGACCCTGCCGAGTATCGAACCCGGGACCTCCGCACGTTAAGACAACAGCGCTACACACTGCGCCACGGAGGTCGTCGCTTTGATCCCTTTGCAACATTTCTTGGAGAATTAAAAAAATACCTGTCCTCATCATTATCTACAATTTCTGGCCAAATAATAATACGTATTTCCAATCTCTGTAAGGTTAGTATGAGATTTTATATCTCACCAACTTAGATTGAATTTGAAATACGAAATACTAAAGAAGAAAAAAGAACTTATGGATCATATAAAAAAAAAAAAACAATTAATATGTTATTTAATGTATTGATCGTCACATCATTATTCGTTGTACTCACGTAGTGGCGGTGTTTATGTTACGTAAAAAATACGGCTATCAACAGGGCATGTGTACAATTTCCTATACATGTTACTATAGAGCGTACATGAACTCAATCCGGGCGATAATTTCCCGATGCCGTGTTGCATGTTCAACTTCATTATCGCAGGCAATTACAGGGAGGCGCAAGTCCTAACACTCGACTGGGCATGGGGATGATCGAGCAAATAGGCCTTGCATTTGTACCTGCAGAACCTTTTTCACTTTACTCGATGGAAAATTAATTTAACAGTTGGAAATTCAGTTGTTTCTCATGAATTTCTCTAGTAAACAAACATAATATATTTAAGGTAAACGCACATCATGGCGGGCTGTATCCGGCCGCATCGAAAAAATCCGCCTAAATCGCTTGTTGAATGAATACTTGACCGAGCACTGGGATGAGCGAGCAAATAGGCCATGCATATTATGTACAACTAGCGGACGCCCGCGATTTCGTTCGCGTGGCTTAAGCTTTTTAATTCCCACAGGCACTCCTTAATTTTCCAGGATAAAATAAATATGTCACTCTCCAGGTCCTCATCTATACCGATGCAAGAAATCACGTCGAACTGTTGCTCTGTTGCGGCGTGATCAAACTCTATTTAACGTTCTTGAGGATAAAATTTTCAAAAACTGTGAAACACGTATTTTTTATTTTTAACCCGCAGCTCATATACCAAGTTTTATGGCTATAACTTGAGAAATGAAGGACTTTAACTTTCAACCCCTATAATACCCCTTTGGAGGTAGAATTTTGAAAAACTGTGACTGAAGTATTTCTTTTTTTTTTAACGAAAGCCAAAATACCAAGTTTCGTTGATATAACTTGAAAAATATCTTGAGAAAAGAAGGCCTTTCATGCCAACTTTCATCCCCTAATTCACCCTCTTTGGGGTTCGAATTTTCAAAATATGTGAAACACGTATTTTTTTTATTTTTAACCCGCAGCTCATATACCAAGTTTTATGGTTATAACTTAAGAAATGAAGGCCTTTCCAACTTTCATCCCCTATTTTACCCCTTTGGAGGTGGAATTTCGAAAAACCCTTTCTTAGTGGATACCTAGTCTTCACAAAGAACACACTCTTCAAATTTCATGTCTCTAGGACCAGCGGTTTAGGCTGTGCGTTGATATATAAGTCAGTCAGTCAGTCAGTCAGGACTTTGAATTTTATGTATATAGATTATACCTACGAATAAATACCTGGTTCACTTTACCGCTTTTGGTTTTCTAATGTTACAGAAAATTAATTTAACAGTCCAACTGTTAAATTAATTTTCAGCTTAGCTCACATTGCACAGGCCGCGTCGGAAAAATATCTGCTGTCGCTTTAAAACTTCCATCAATGCCCTTCCTAGACCTGGTTCGTTCGTAGCAGCCCATTAACAGAGTACGATACCGAGCGGAATTTCGTGTACGTGTACTGTAAATGTGTATGATGTTTTATATTTTATATTTTAAGCAAAAATTAAAAATAAAAAGTAATCCATACTGTATATTAGTTTAACGCTGGCAGTTTTAGTTGTACGGCCACGATTTAGTGTGCGAAGGCCGTGCATTTTGCGTTGTGATACGGCATTCATCGCTTAGCTGCGGCTCGCCTTGCTGTGCGCGTACCTTTACTATATGTTGTGTAGCGCCACTCGCCAGATTTAAGGTACCTGCTCTCGTATGCAGTTTGGAGATAAATACAATCTATTTTGAACGAATTATTACAATATCTTATTCAAACAGACGAATATCTGTCGGTGAAATACAAGGTTTAACATATCAAATGTGGAATCATAACAAGTGTGGAACAAGATCTATTATATATACAGATTGCTATTCGCAAGTATCCAGCAGTTGACTTTTAACGGTTATTGACGAATTTAACGAGGTGAAAATAATATTATACCAGGCTTCTGTCGGAGAATCTAGGTCTCGGAGAATGAGGGAACTTGTTTCTTCATCGTAAACCTCATTACTAAGGGACGTAGACCTTTATATTTTTTTTTTTTTAAATCTTCTCATTATTATCACAAGGTTATTATTTCCAGTTCTTAATTATTAACAAAACTTGTGATTCAAACGTTTTTTTTTGTTGTTATTAATTACTAGATGATTTTCGCGACTTCGTCCGCGTGGATTAAGTTTTTTTTCTAGCCTATGTCCTTCCCCGGGATACAACCTATCCCTGTACCAAATTTCATCAAAATCGGTTGAACAGATGGGCCATGAAAGCGTAGCAGACACACTTTCGCATTTATATTAAGTGTGGATTTTAAAAAGGATTGTAATTATTATCAGGTTTTTTTTAAATTCTGTATATAATATTTTTATTAGTGGACACTGGGAGCCCACCTCCCAATATCCAGCTCCCAGTCATGTTTTTGCTCTCCGATGAACGGAGGGAAGAAAGGGTAAAAATTTTAACCCTTTAATTATATTACCCATCTAGTTACCGACTTAGACCAACGTGATTGATATCAGTCACCTATCACACCTATCACAAATAGGAAATTGACAGCTCCTTAGTTTGACTCAACATCTCTCCAGGCTAAAGAGCTATGCTATACCTATTGCATAATATTATCTACTTGTACACTGTTTTGGCTCTTGATCGACACTACGATATTATGGAGCACATTTGTATGTAGGTATACCTCGTTACTCGTTAATGATACTCTAATGGTAGAATGTTTCTGAATTATCAATTAAGAACGAACTTTGTTACGATGTTTGGCTTAATGGCGTGCTTAAGACTACGCTTGGATTTGGGCCATTTGTTCTATTATATCTGACTTCAATTCGGATTACTATGATTCCGGTTTTCGAACAGGGGTTAATACATTTATTAGAATAATCCATACTAATATTATAATTGCGAAAAAGTGTCTGTCTGCTACACGTTTTGACAGCCCATCTATTCAACCGATTTTGATGAAATTTAATATGCCGGGTCGGGATTCCTCCAAAGCTTGGCTCATGGTTTTCTTTTGATGGTTGCCCAATTTATTTTAGGTGTTCTTATTTTATCAAAGAGCAAACGTCACTGTATGATTTGACCCTAAATCCTTTTGTATTTTTTTTAAGCAGAAATGTTAACCCTTAAAAGAAGTTTTGTTACTAAAGGGTACTAAAAGTTCGTTGCTTATTGACAAGTATGGCCACTGAAAAGTAACACTAGTTCAATCAACCGGACTTAATAACTGAACAATCGACTGCTACCTGTGCAGAGGTAAATGGACACCTTTTGCTAACTTAATGAACCATTCAACTTAATTCAAAATAGCCGACAGAGTTCGTATAGTACAATGTAAATATTGTCAACATTAAGGATGTGAGAACGTGACTTACACAGACAAATACTTCAGCTTAGTCTACCAGCGACACAAATTTATTTATGCAAACTAACTAAGTTTTATCATTTGGCCCCCAAATTATGCCTGAATACGTCTTGGGGCTTTTTTGCTTTAACTTTGTTGAGTGTTAAGCTATGCTCTACTTTGCTCGTATTTTATAACACTTTTAAGTAACCATAGTTTCGAGCTACTTACGCTATACGACTGCTACTTGTCATAAAAACTTTTTGAAATTTTTGGTCGGTCGGTCTTTTATATCCACATACTTAATATCATAGAAAGATGAATATAATTACAGAAGTTCTGAACGATGAAAGTTGAATAAAACAAATTAATTTATGTTCTTGAGCCATTCGAGCCATTCTTACCACTTTGTAAAGTTTATTTTAGTTTTAGTTGTTTGCTTGTTAGTTTTTTTTAGCGAATGACATTCACTAATCGTGTGTAAAGTCATGTACTAGAAGTGTATTATTTTTTATTCTTAAAGGCGTCTACTATTGCTAACTTGTTAAATATTATATCGAAAACATCCTCGTAAAAGACTATTTATTTTCCTAGAGTAAACTAAATATAAAATAAACTTAACAAAGTGGTGTAATGTAAGAATCTTAAAAAAAATAAGGCACACAATTTAGTTGCAATAGCACTACCCAAGGAAATACAAGCTTTAAAGTGTTTGTGAAAGGAGTTGTTCTTCTTTAACAAGGTAAGGCTTCATCCCTTTCTGAAGAGCCTTTGTATGCAGCATTATTATGTAAATCTAATACAACGAGCAAGACCTACCGGCTCCAGTACTGCGAGGTATCACACGACCATTTTGTTACCCGTAATGTAAATAGACTTGTATATTTATAAGTTACTAGCTGATGCCCGCGACTTCGTCCACGTGGTTTAAGATTTTTGTTATTTCCGCGGGAACTCCTTAATTTTCCGGGATAAAAAGTAGCCTATTTTACTCTCCAGGTCCTCACCTTTACAACAAAAAAAGAGTTAACGAAGTTGGACCAAGGGAAATAGGGTTTAATTTTTATATATATAGACTAGTGGGCCCGGCAGACTTTGTCCTGCCCCGAACCTCGAACCCGATTGCATCCCTTACCGGGTCCAATTGTGAATACAAACCATCCCGGGGTCCAAACAAACACAACAAAAAAAGAATTAGCGAAATTGGTCCAACCGTTCACGCTTGATGCCGTGACCAAGGGAAATAGGGATTCATTTTTATATATATAGATAACATAGCTGCTTAACTTTTTGAAATTGCGCTAAATTGATCATCATTATAACATCAGATTGCCTTCGAACACATACCTTCCTTTTCATTCACTTCCCGGCCCGCAACCATCTTAATTTCTCATTCCATCTGTAAGGGACAATCCAGAAGGAGGTATTAACGAAACACTTTTAATATATTTGTCCTCTCATTTGAAACTTGCAATTAACTTGTAACTAGAGAAAAGTTGGCTATACTTAAAAACAATATTCATTTGATCCGGCCACACTTGCTATCGTTAAGTTCTAAACCAAATTGCGATCTAAACACAAAAGTAGTCAATAATCGCTAAGTCTGCCGGTAGGAGCCTGAATTACTATCATCAAATACACTCGTACCAATTTATACTAACTATTTTCAATGTGGCGTCCGTATCCCCAGATTAAATAGAATGACATTAAACGAGTCAAATTGACAGATATTATACTTCTTGTTTCATGAGATATAATGACAAACAGTAATAATGCTAACACATCATCCAAGACGCTCCGTGTTATGCTAACTACTGTAATGTAATGTCCTCCCGACCGAATTTCGGCCACGGCAGCCTATCTCCAAAGAGATAGCCATCTGCGTGGGAGTTATTATAGTGCACAACTGTGTGCGCATACGCAGGTGCATACTCTGTTCCTTTACTCTCATAGCCCGGTGGGCCGGAAAATCCGACACGACCGGAGAGAGCAGGCGCAGGACCGACGGCTTTACGTGCTCTCCGAGGCATGGGGGTGAAACACCGCCAACTTCCTAACATCGGGCTAGTACTGAGAATTTATTGTCAGAAAAACCCAATACTTGTTATGGCCTGACCCGGGACTCGAACCCGGAACCTCGTCACTTGCAGTCGAACATGCTAACCACTAGACCAACGAGACAGTCAACTAATGTCAAGTGAAGTATGCTAACTAATAGGACTCCATCTCTCATTACTCCTATGCCATGCATAATATGACCTAACCACTAACACTTTAGTTTTCCTGCAGATTTTTTAAATTTAGGATCGTATCCTTCAGGAAAATTAAGTTTTCATAGTCTTTTTATTTGTCGTATCGCTCAGATTGTCAGAGCGGTAGTGGTCGTCTCTTCAGTGCGGTTGCACGCTTGACTATGCGTCTCGAGTCCTCACTGATAGCCTTCATATGTGCATTCATGTATAGGGGCGGCCACCGCAGCCCTTACTTGGTATTTCTACATCATGGGCGATCTGCTACGTCATCTAGTGCCCTCGTCTCTTCCTAGACTTTCAATGGATATATCATCGTCTCGTCTAGTAACGAGACTAAAGATAGTAAGAATTCGAACCTGTGGGTACAGTGGAGAAAAGACGCTGCTAGATGCAAAGTTCTTCAAGAATAGAGTTTTTGGTTCGAAATTAGATCCAAGAATCTCATAACACTAGCTAGAGTAAAAATGTTTTTTCCTTTGAAATAAAATCATGCATAGGCACCTACCTACACATGTATCGATTTGTCTGGCAACTTCAAAGTCTGGAAGTTCATTTCATTCCCAGTCATGAAAGCGGTTTGTGCGGAGATCGAAGCGATTCCGCATACCGTTCGTGACAAGAGTAGTTTTCATTTAGAAGGACTTTGCGCGATCCCCGTCGGACGGGGGATTAAGGATAGTGGAGCATATATCGGTTTTATGGTACTGGGAAAGTATATGAGAGTCGTACCTGTTAAATTTAGATACTAGTATTTTCACTTCTAAATATTATTTAAGAAACGATACCTGCGTCTTGCTTTTAAAATCCCATGGAGACTGTTGTTTGATGTTTCGAGATACAAAGCAGCCTATAATTTCATTGGTCAGGTCCTCTTTAAATACCTTTGTGTAAAAAATGACGGCGACCTGTTGTGACTTGACTGAAGTACAAACTGACAAACAAACGCACTTTCGCATTTACAATATTATTATGAGTAGATACGCGTTTAAAATCGTGTCCCTCTGTAAAATACCTTAGGCTATAAAACATTCAAGTCCAGCATTTTCATTATTTAACCATTTTAGTTACTCAAATGCTCATATAATAAAAATGAAAGCCCCAGAACTATTTACATAGTGACCTTGACATCCAAACAACCGTTACGCTTGTTTGAACAATATTATAATTTACTCAACTGCAAACACTAGTTAAGCACTCCATTATTTATTCCTTAACCACACAGACACGGTTGCCATCTTGACATTCCACACAGATCTCCAATATTATTATACTCTTTGCAGATCTCCCGCCAAGCGCTTCCAATCGCGCTGTCAGTGTCAAGAGCCATAGAGGTAGTGAGACCATGGATTTGATCTGTCAATGTCAGTCTAACACTACTTACTAACCTATTAGGTACTAACCATTAGTAAGTTGAAGTGGCAGTGGGCAGACCATACATAACTTTGGCCGTTGGAGCCATAAAGCTCTTGAGTGGAGACTGCGTACGAGCAAGCAAGCCAGCACGATGCACCAACGGTAAAAAAAGGGTGGCGGGAAGTGGCTGTATGAGGAAGGCTGAGGACTGGATGTGGTGGCGCTCTTTAGGAAAGATCTATGTTCAGTTGTAGACCTCCATTGGCTGAAATGATGATGCACTTATGCATGGAAGTAATAAATGCTTACCTAACTACTTAAATAACGTAACAGAAGAATAAAGTCACAGACATAATCCAAAGGCTACGTTATTCAACAGCCACTCTCGTTTTCGATACCAAAGTCCAAAGCCTACACAGAATTGATATTATACCTGATAGACCAAGTTTTAATACTTTGCTTGAGGCAATCGGGCGATAAGTCGCTTTAAATTAAAAAGTTGTCGACGAACTCAGAGCGTGGGATTATGAGAACTTTAATCCGGGCAGGACCCTTTCCCTCGTGCAGACTTGCTTACCTGACGCGTATACTTTTATTTGAATACTAGATGATGCCCGCGACTTCGTCCGCGTGGTTTGAGATTTTTGTTATTCCCGCGGGAACTCCTTAATTTTCCGGGATAAAAAGTAGCCTATGTCACTCTCCAGGTCCTCAATTATACCCATGCCAAAAATCACGTCAATCCGTTGCTCCGTTGCGGCGTGATTGAAGGACAAACCAACAAACCAACAAACAAAGTGACTTTCGCATTTATAATATTAAGTATGATATGATTACTTTAGTTAGTGATTAACATCTGAATGGATGGATAGTACCAGCGGTGGCTAAGTCCGGTAGGAGCCACGTCTTAAGCCAGATGTAACAGGTTCGAGTCTCAATCATGAAATTTGTGCTGTATTTTTTTAATATAGGTACAATAACGAAAAAAAGGACGAAAAAATCTAACTTAACCTAACTGACATTATAAAGTTACAAAATTATTGCGAGTCGACGTGATGCCGCAGTTTCTATTCACCCACATCCACTGTAGAGTTATATTATATATAACTCTACAAATCTATAATAATTACTCTATATATTATAGTAGTATAGGATTCAACAACTTACAAACGTTGATAGAATTCGAGCGTCGAAATACTTTCAGCGTAGAAGTAAAATGGATCTTTCACGACCTTGTTCCATACATTGAGAATGTACTCAAAGCTTGTATTTTTTTTAGAGATTCTTTATTATCAAACAGCAATGTAAACAACATTTTGTAAAAATCTTACAAAAATTTAACATGATTATATAGGTAGATACTTACAGACTAACTTACGCCTATTAAAGTTTACACACAGAAGAAGGGAAATAATATTATGTTACATTTTCAATCGGGGGCTTATTCAAAGTACTATAAACTAATATTTAAAATTTGCAAAGCTTGTATTGACTTTTTGTCTCTAAATAAAAATCTTCAGATCTTTACAATTACAACACAATTACCCTGACGTATAATTGTGTTTCGACTCTCGAATTCTATCAAGGTTAGTGAGATGTTACATCCCATACTAACCCAGATAATGTTAACCAATCTTGAGGTTTCTTAACGTTGGCAGTTTGTAATCTTAGCGACAGATCCGACACCCTTCTGTGTGAAACAAAAGACCCGCCTTATCTCGGAAACACCGTTAATCGTATTTGCCTAATTTTATGAAAGGAATATTTTAGCTAAAAGATGAATATTTTCAAATAATCCCTTCGAGTAGTGATAGGTGGTAAAAAACCTATGACTACTAGTGGAGACTGTCTCTGTACCATCAAAACCGGTTGAAAAGATGGGCCGTTAAAGCGTAGCAGACAGACAAACAGGGACACTTTTGCATTTATAATGATACTGGGTTATGACCGCGACTTTGTCCACGTGGAGTACACGAATTTCAAAACATTTTCAAAAATCCTTTGTTATCGAATGTCTAGTCATAGTAGCATGCCAAACTTCAGATGCTTTGAGCTATGCTGATAGATCGGTACTTAAGTCAGTCTCCTTTTCCTTTTATGTATTACTAGCTAATGCCTGCGACTTCGTCCGCGTGGATTGAGGTATTTCGGTTCCCGCAGGAATTCTTCAATTTTCCGGGATAAAAAGTAGCTGTGTTATTCCAGACTATCATCTATCTCTGTGCCAAATTTCATCCAGATCCGTTCAGCCGTTGGGGCGTGATTGAGTAACAAACATCCATCCATATACATACATCTATTCATCCAAACTTTCGCATTTATAATATTTATTTGATTTGATATTTGATTGATTGATTGATTTAGAAGATGAATATGGATTTGTCTAAATTTGGTATTTGTTAGACTTTTGGCTTGAAATTTTGGCTTTTGATTTACACTTTTTATGTCAGTTTGAAGTATTCTGTGCATCATTTCAGAAGTTCTTTAAAAGGTTCTGAGTCTGAAAGACAAGGAATATTTTGCTGTCTCTTTTTCATAAGTTTATCGTGGGGTAAAATAAAATGGGAAGGTATAAGTACAAAAAGGAGAAGGTTCAGATTTGTATGGGGCGTAGGCCAAGTCTTGTACAAGCAGAGAAATTAAGGAAAATAAAATACTAGACCAGTTTTTATTGGTCAAATCTACGAATTCATCGTAATTTCAGTGTCAAAATTATTTAATCTTTCCAAATTATGGAACACAAACAGGAGTGGGTAACAATGGTGGATTCATATTTTTTTACATTTTCAAAGAAAAACACGTTATTTTGACAGTGACTGTCAGAAATGACATTTGATACATTTCGCGCCTACTGCTGTCTCTATGGCTGAAGGTTGCTATCTTGGAAACGTATCGAAAACTTGAAATATTTTTTTATATTTTCGTTCGTTTTTTACTTTTCTGTTCTAAATTATTATATTTTTAATACAGTCTATGTATTTTCCTCTATTCATGGTAGAGTGTACAATAGTAGGCCTAAAATGAACCTTTTCCTTTAACGAATAATTAACTACTCATCATTAAAATTACTCAAAGGCCTTGTGCAAGTGGGCCTAAGACTTTATGTTTAACAAACAGTAACCATTATTATGAGTATGAAACATCTTTAGGAATTCAAGGGTATAACCCATTCATGGAATGCTCCCGTTGAAATTCATTAACCTTCAACCATTCCGATTTCAGTCCAACTGCAAACCGCTGAACTAGCGAGGCTTAATAATTGCAGAGTATAATATTAATATGACGTTCTGTTCATCGTAAAATAAACTCATTAAAATCCATTCAAGTATTAAAATCAGTGAAGCAATTACCTTGCTTGCCGTTTACTGCGCAAGCAATACCAATTACTGGAGCTTATCGTGACTTTTCTTCTTAATATTTAATCCGTTACATTAAGTTATCGATCTACCGCTATTTAGCCTTAAAAGTGTTGGAAAAGTGTAGCTGTTTTACTCTTTTTAGTTTGTAGCGATAGATTGTGTTATAAAAAGTAATAAATACATTATTTTGTTATCCTTTCTGGTGGTTTTATTAGTTGAGTTATTTGTATTAAGTTAAATCAATCCTGGAGACAGACAATCTATTTTTTTATGCACTATCGTATCCGGATTCCGATGGAAACGGGAAAATCCTGAGAAAAGTCTGGTCTGGTGGGAGGCTTCGATCGTGACTAAATAACATCCATGCGTTCCGGTACGATGCCGTGTAGAAATCGATTAAGGCCTTGGGTTTAAAAAACTATTAATCGATTGCAATTGCAATACCCTTTACAAGTTAGCCCGCAACCATCTTAGACTGCATCCTCACATACCATGCGAAATCGCAGTCAAGGTCTAACTTGTAGTGGATAAATAAACTTAATCCACGCAATCACGCAGTCAAATAGATTTAAAAATCTTAATTTCACCTCGTTAGCATGAAATTAATATTATTTTATTAAATCCCGTAGGAAAGTTTGATTTTCTTCATTATGTGGTAGGTACAAAAGAACATCATTGATCATTCAATCGATTTAATTACAATCGGTCATGAAAAGGTAACAGACAGACAAACACTGTTGCAGTATAATATCAGTATCAGTAACCTAAAAAAAACTTTTTGCGCAAATTTGGTTATTTTCTTTTGTATACGAAGCGAATAACATTTTCGTAGAAAGGTGATCCAATTAAAATGTACGCAAAACTGACGCTTACTCCTTTTTCGCTAATAATTCAATTTACCTCTTTATGGTTTTGCTAACCTCATATTCATCACTACAGCCTATTAACGTCCCACTGCTGGGCACAGGCCTCCACTCTCATAGGAGAGCGGGAATTAGAGCTTAGACCCACCACGCTGCTCCAATGCGGGTTGGCGGGCTACGACTACTATCATGTTAGTGATGATAACCGGGACCGACGGCTTAACGTGCTCTCCGAGGCACGGGGGTGAAACACCGCCAACTTCCAACTCCGGGCTAGCACTGAGAATTTCTTAATTGAATAACCCAATACTAATTTTTCATGTCCGACCGGGAATCGAACCCAGGACCTCGTGATCCGCAGTCGACTATGCTAACCACTAGACCAACGAGGCAGTTTCCTCATATTACTCAACATATTTAATGTTTTTATTACCATGCGAAGTAGCGTATTAATTAAATCGTAGCAAACATGGTCATATTCAAAGGTACTTATTGATTTATTCTATAACCGCAAGCACAATCAGTGTGACAAGCATATCGCGCAACGCTTTGTCACATTGACTTTTTCAAATTTCCGATAGAACTTTTTGAATCTCAGGTAAAAGGAGCCTGTGTCACGTCAGTATCTTTGTTAATAACTAAGCCCATGCAAATCGATCCGTTGCTCTGGTATGGCCTGATTAGGAGGCAAACCAATAAACAAATACATTATCGCATTTTAATAGTACGTATTAACTAGCCGATGCCCGCGACTTCATCCGACTTCTTTTTCTTTTAAATTCCCGCGGGGTCTCCTGAATTTTCCGAGACACAAAAGTAGTCTATGTCACTCTCCAGGTCTTCAACTATATTCATGCAAAAAATCGCGTTGATCCATTGCTCTGTTGACAAACTCTGAAGGACAAACCAACAAATACACTTCCGCATATTTCGCAATATTAGTATGATACTTGAAATTATTTTAGGTCAATTGCCAGCAAAAGGCATCAAAGCGAAAGACCAATTCGAGTAATCATCCAAATAGCACCACAATACATACGAGTATCACGACGTGACAGATGTGAAGCCATTAATTCCGCAAATGGCTTATTGCTTCGAATGAGCAGTGCGAGCTAAAACTAGCTATAATTATTAAACCACAATTACACTGTCGAATGAAAACACATTGATTTCGCTGACTCTACAATTTAATGCTTGGATTCGAAAGATACCTTACTATCGCGCATGTGGTTTTTTTATACGACTGCCTGAAAAAAGGAGTATATTGTTTTCAGGGTTCATGTATGTATGTATGTATGTATGTGAGTTTGTATATTCCACCATAACTTCTATACGCCTGAACCGATTTTGATAAATGAGTTATCGTTAAAATCCCTAGCTTATTCCGGGTGACATAGGCTAGCAAAATTTAAAAAAAAAATGATGGGGTAACCATGGTTCCGCATTAAAGACGAAAGTTGAAAAAAATATTCGAAAATAAGATTAACTATATAATCATCATCTAGAAAATGATAAGTAGATTCCAAAAATATATAACACTATAGTTCAATATCCAGTGATTCACAAAAAATATCATTTAATAAAAATTAGATATTTTAATACACGACTGCCCAAAAAAGGAGTGTTATGTTTTCAGGGTTCGTGTATTATGTGTGTCTACGTCAGAACAGTCGTACATTTTAATAATTTTAATTATATTTACTTGTTTATAATACTACTTGTAAATTGTAGGTACATTCAAACTATAAAGCTTAGTTGAAGGAATCGAATATCAAGAAATAGGTTGCTTGAAGGCATTTTTACAAAATTTCACGGTAATACTAATTAATAGGTCGACGTAAAATAATTACGTTGAAGTCCGATCTGATATGCATTCACTGCTGGAAATCAGTTTATATGTAAGTTCTTCCGCTGCCTGTGACACAGCTGTTGATGTCGTCCTTCCACTTTGTGAGGTTCTGCCAACACTGTGCTTTCCACCGGGTCACCATTCCAGCACATTGCCCCAACGTCTAACAATTCTTCAAACTATGTTCAAATTCAGCCATTTCATTGCCAATTCAGCTTCGCATACCATCGAGTTATACTGTTATTGATAATCACCATCATGTTTTATAAGTTTCAGACGTCAATAAGTGTACAATGTACCTAAATTGAATAAATAAATATTGATTGATTGATACTCGTCGGTCACTTAAGCTATTTAACGGATCTCCTCATTTCTGTGAATAAAATTGGTACAAAAATTGCAACGGAATAATACAAAGCCAGTATCAGCTACTTTTTGGCATGAATACTGATTTGGACCTATCTAATCTATTTAAAATCAACTTTAAATTACCTTTACCAAAATCCTGTCACCTCCTTTACGCTTTTATGATTTTAAATCCAGTGTCATACTTCTAAAACACTTCCAGTATTTACGTAGACACAAAATAATTACAGAAAGAAAAACTTAAAACTACTACATATTAAATTTACAAAATATACAACGCCGTCCAAGTGATAAAAGTATTTTTTAAACCAATGTATTTATTTAAAACATTCGGATTTTCCAAATCGTGCCCGAGCATTTGCAGTAAAATCAAAAGTGAACTTGGCTAAAACACCATCAAGCTAAATTGCAGAGGTGCTTGCCCAAATGACAACGTTTGGCCGGGAACCCATTTTGAAGTTTAAACGCCGCCTAAACTTCGACGACTGTATTTTACCACGACTGCTTTGGACGCGCTTCGTATTTTTACTCGGTTTTAAAAACAATTATCTAGATTGGTGGTTAGATTATGGATTAAGGAAGTTCATAGTACTTAGATAATATCAAAATCTTAGTAATTAAGGTAAGAGAGTTTTATTAAGCTTGAACCTTCAAAACTAAAGTTTAATACTTTCAATCATACAATATATTTTATTATTTATTCATATTAGGTACACTGTAGGTATACTTATTGACATCCAATTAACTATAAAATATTATGATGGTGATAATTAGTTATGGTATCTTAAAACTAAAGCTACGAGGGTTTCAAATGCGCCCTGGTCTGAGAACAACCCACAACAAACTCAGTAGTGGATTGATGGAGGTTGTTACCCCTTCCTCACATTTATAAGCGATTTTAACCAGCTTAAGACGTAACATCGTCTTCGTACTTTTGAACTACTTCCCTAGCGCTGTGGTGAGCTTATATTATGTGGGTGGTCCCGGGTTCAATCCTCCGCAGGGGCAATTAATAATGTTTAATTGTCTCTGGTGTGCGTCTTTAGCCGTGGTTAGTTACCTCTCTACCAGAAAAGACTGTTTAATATAACTGCCAAACTGCATTCCAAACAAGGTGATAGGATACAGATCCAGATTGTACCGTAGTCAAAGGTTGACTTGTAGAAGAATATAAATTAAAACAAACTATTCCCAAGGAAGGCAGAAATAAACACCTCAGATTAAATTTCTGAAATTAGTCACCCATCAAGTTACCATAATAATTGGTCAACGTTGCCCTACAACCAACTGATATGTACCGTGGAAACTAGGTCATACGACCCCCAAACAAGGTGATAGATTGTACCGTAGTCAAAGGTTGACTTGTAGAAGATTATATATTAAAACAAACTATTCCCAAGACAGACAGAAATAAACGCCTCAGGCAAAATTTCTGAAATTAGTCATCCATCAATTTACCATAATAATTGGTCAACGCTGCCCTACAACCAACTGATATGTACCGTGGAAACTAGGTCATAGACCCCCAAACAAGGTGATAGATAGTACCGTAGTCAAAGGTTGACTTGTAGAAGAATATAAATTAAAACAAACTATTCCCAAGACAGACAGAAATAAACGCCTCAGGCAAAATTTTTGAAATTAGTCACCCATCAAGTTACCATAATTGGTCAACGTTGCCCTACAACCAACTGATATGTACCGTGGAAAGTAGGTCATACGACCCCTAAATAAGAGCATAAGAAGCGGGTGACCATCAAGCGTTTGTTTATTCAAAAGACCTTGCGGAAGCTTTAGGTAAAAGGATTGGATCAATATTTTACGAGTCAGGCGCGATCACTTGCCAAGCTCTTTCGGTTAATAATTTAAAAGGCCCGTAGCAACTGACTACGTTGGAACTGCGACAAACTATGACATTATTACATTAAATAATTAAATACGTTGATCGGTAGATTATTCAATAACTAGATGATGCCTGCGACTTCGCCCGCGAAGATCCTACGGGTTCGAACTCTTTAATCTTCCGTGATGAAATGTAGCCTATGTTTTAAGACAGGTAAGTATGTATATAAGCTATCTCCATTCCAAAGTTCAGCCAAATCGGTTCAGTCAAGAGGGACTGAAGGATGGACAGTCGTAAAAACAAACATCCAAATGTCCACATTTATTATATTATTAGTAGGATAATAATAATTACTATTAGACCTATTGTGACGCTTGTATAAAAAGTATTATTATAATTAGTCGTTGTTGTCTCAACCAAATAGACTTAGAAGTTCCCATGCCTCGGAGAACACGTGAATGTTCTCTCTACGGTCGTTTTGGATTTTCCGTCCCATCGGGCTATGAGAGTAAATAGACAGTGCACCTGTGATTGCGTACACTCTTGTGCAATATAATCAATGGAGATTGGCCGCCATGGCCGAAATTCGGATTTAAAAGTGTTCCTCCCTTTTTCCACCAACATGGTGATCAAGACTGTTAGGGGTCGATACTCTGAATGGCTTTTTTTTTCTTTTCTTTTTGCCCTAAAGAAATAGGTGCTGCTATACTTAATGCGTATATTTAATGCTATACTAAATGCAAGTGCACTGCATCGGGGACAAGGCTATTACTTATTATAACTTATGCTACAGCCAAAATTTGGTTAGGACGTCATTATTAGTAGGATAAACTTATCTATATTCCAATAACATCTGGTTTTTTCTGCTTTACAGATCACTTTGATTTTGATATCACTGAGGCGATATGTACACTACTTACTAGGGTATATCGGCTCAGCTTCCGGTATTACATTTACATAATGTGTTCAGTGAAGAGTCGCATACAAAAGAGGATGACGAAAATGGATGTTGGCAAAGAAAAATGAACGCTTTTGCTATAAACATTTGGTTGACTTTCTATTTACATACGATAGAATATCTGCCAAATAAATGAATATAATATTTTCCGGTAGAGTGGTAACTAAGCATGGCCGAAGCCTCTCTAGGTTCAGTAATGAGGCAATTTAGAAAATATTTAAGGGGTTTATCCTGTAGCTATTGTGCACCGGTCAATGTGACCGATAAATCATAATACTATAATTTAATTTAAAAAAACTGTTAAAATGGGTATCATCCGTAGCAATGATATTTATATCTTACACAGACCCGTAGAGTTAGAAAATTGTGTCGAAGTTATATTAATCTCATTGTATATGTAATATGCTCCTGAAAAATCACAATAATTTAAATCTACAGTCGAAGACAAAGTGATAAATAAAATGAATGTGTGTGAATAGGCATGATGACTGATTTTGAAAAATGGTCATATTATGTTCGGAAGTATCTACTATTTCGAAAACATATGTTATTTCAGCAGAAAAATAAGGTATCCTAGATAAAATAGGCATTTGAAATTTAAATTTTAAAATTCACGCCAAAACGTTCGGCGGTGTCATGGCGTCGTTTGTGACGTCACTATTGTTTTTACCAATGTACTTTGCGCAGTGTGCAGTAAACAATAAGCTCGAAAACAAACAATTGTGACGTCATTAGCGCCATATTGGATAAAACACCAAGAAGCATCTTTGGTGTTCTATCCAATATGGCGGATTGCTATATTTTATAGTTTTATTTTATCAAAATAAATGGCAATCTCACTCGAAATAGAAAAATAAATACGTTTTTTATAATCCATGAATCCTATTTCATTAGATAAATTCATAATTTCATTGATTCTTGGTTACTGTCATCATGCCTATTGTGTGTTAGCCCACTTGTAGATCTTCACACCGAAAAAGAAATGTAAAGAGCAACCCACGAGGTCCTTGTTCGCTAATAATTCTCGTGATGGTTTCACTTGACGATCCGAAAGTACTTATAAAAATTTAGTTTAATTATTTTGACTTTGAGATTGGAAGGAAATCATTATGTGAAAAAAACATTAATTAATTGACAAAAAAAGTTTAATTAATATCACCCATCAAATAATAAATCCCTAATTTGTTTTTTTTTCTATACTAATATTAAAAAGAGGTAAAGTTTGTGAGTTGGTGACGTTTTAGGGGGTAATCTCTGTATCTACTTAACCGATTTTGATAATTCTGGTACCAATAGAAAGCCACATTATTTGTGAGTGTCATAGGCTATATTAACCCGAAAAATTAAATAGTTTCCGTGCGAATTTAAAAAACTTATTTCACGCAGACGAAGTCGCGGGTATCTGCTAGTTCATAATCCCCCTTAAAAATATTTCAGGCGCTTCCGGTTCTTAAGTAAAGAAAGCAAGGAAAATATACAATTTTATAAAATAAATTAACTAACACAAACAAAGTGCTATTAAAACTTGGGTCCGAGATGAAACATTGTAACCGTGGAGCTGGTGGTAAGAATTTTTTTAATGATTGCTGCCCGCTCGATAAATTCAATTAGTTAGCTTTTTTTAAGAATTCCTACCTTGTTATCAGTGCAAATCTTTTTTTTAGTGACAATAAATAAAATTTTATGGCTATTTGCGTTACATGGTACATACAACTGATGAGTTTCTTGCCGTTTCAGTCCACAGTAGAATCTACTTTCCGAAATGCTGGAAGAGTCAAGACTCTTGATGTCAAGACATAAGTGACACAAGTTGTCTAACGTGAAATAAATTATTTCATTTCATTTCATAAGATCCAAAGAGCTCTCTAAAACACAAAGTCCCTCACCTTCCTCATCGGAACCACCATCGCCAGCATTTGACGACCTCCCTGGCGCAGTGTTGAGCGCTGTTGTCTTAACGTGGCAGGTCCCGGGTTTGATTCCCGGCAGTGTCAATTTGGGAATTTATAATTTCTGAATTTTCTCTGGTCTGGTCTGGTGGGAAGCTTTGGCCGTGGCTAGTTACCACCCTACCGGCAAAGACGTAGGTACTGCCGCTAAGCGATTTAGCGTTCCGGTATGATGCCGCGTAGAAACCAACTATAGGGGTATGGGTGTAGTATAACTGCCATACCCCTAACAGATTAGCCCGCTACCATCTCAAACTGCATCATCACTAACCATCAGGTGAGATCACGGTCAAGGGCTAACTTGTAGAGGAATAAAAAAAAACAGTTTTTAGCTTGCTAATTCTTCGGTATAATATCGGTCACATTGGTTCCCCTAACGTGTCATATTATACCGGCCACCAACTCGCCAGCTATTAAAATGATGTATCTCTTAAATCAAGCCCGGTTGTGTAAACTACAGGGGCCTATCTCCCAGGTACCGGGGCGTGTAAACAGACAACTAATTACAAGACGCTGGACCCGGCCCCACCGTCAATATTGCCTTACGCCCGTCTTAAGTTTCACGACATCATTTCCTTCTTAACTTTGGATACCTTTTCCATGTTTAACTGATGTTAATTTTGGTTAACAGGAAACAATTTCAAATTTTATTTACTCAGTATATTTTGACTGTATTTCTGAATACTCGTGATATTTACTCTAGTTTTTCTTAGAGTAAATGTAAGGTGGTTGTTCTTGGTAGGAATGGAATTCCTTACCAGTATTAGATTCACTTAAACATTCAATTCAAAAGTTATTGCACAAGTTTATTTGAATAAAAATTATATTAAATTCGAAACAACTCTTGTCGCTTTAGATGTTTTCGAGGTAGCGCGAAAATGAACTACTGACAATACGCATAGAACGCGCATTTGTTTTTTCATTCATATCTTTTTTTTATAATGAACCTTTGTTTTGAAATACGAGTATAAAAGTTAGACTATAGTATATAATTAATGCATTTACGCTCAAAAAGTATCGTCACGAATTTTTTTTACACAAAAATTCTTTCCAAAAAACCGACTTCCAACGCCACTGTACAGTACAAAATAATTTTGATTTCTACCCACCATGTTGAAGTCGGACGGGTATAACAAGGATAAGCAAAGTTGACGCATCAGACTCGCACTACTTCAACATAGTGGGTAGATATCAAAATTATTTTGTACTTTACAGTGGCGTTGGAAGTCGGTTTTTTGGAATGAATTTTTATTTTTAACTTTTTAGTGTCAGTGTTGAGGATTTGGAGTCAGAATTTTTAATGGGACCACCTCGAGAGCTTCCTCTAACGACTGATTGAAAAAAATTTCGAATCGGTTCTGAAACCACGGAGATATGCACCGATACATTAATAAAAAAACGCGCCGAATTGGGAACCTCCTCCTTTTTTGGAAGTCGGTTAAAAAACCAATAAACACACAGGATATGTTTCTTATGTCATGATATTATTTTTAACCGAATTCCATAAAAGGAGGAGGTTCTCAATTCGGCGCGTATGTTTTTTTTAATGTAATATGTTACCGCATATCTCCGTGGTTTCCAAACCGATTCGAAAAAGTCGGGCGAGTATAACAAACATAGGCAAAGTTGACGCGTCAGGCTCGACCGACTTCGACATAGTGTGTAGAAATCAAAATTATTTTTTACTTTACAGTGTCTTTGGAAGTCGGTTATTTGGAAAGAATTTTTATTTTTAACTTTTTTAATTGTTTTAATGTCCTATGTCCCCCCCAGTGGGGCAGAGGGCGTTAACAGTGTTATTATTTTAATACAAGTATTATTTTACATAACAGACGTTTTCCATTCTAAAGATACATTTTAGTACCTAACCATTCAACAGGAGTTCAAAGACCGACTAAAATCCTTATTCAGACTGATGTTTAAGCATGACCTAATATTAACAAAAGAAAGGCAGGCCATTAGGTTTGCTAAAGTAATTAATGGACGGAATGTTGTATCCTGTGACGCCGATACAAGGCTCGTGTTTTGCGTAACGATTAACCTATTTACACTTGAAACTTGATGAGGGTGACATGAACCAAGGCAAATACGCGAGTGGTGGTGTAAGTATAATGTTCATCCGTTTAGATTTCGATAAATAACTAAATTCGTTAAGATAGTAGTACATGGAAACGTTGTGCGTCTCTGGTTAAGATTATTTTGATACCAGTGTTCGCGCGACATTTAAATGCTCCCGCCAAGAAGCCAGGGTATTAACCGGTGTGCGGGCAACCCGTCTCGTATATGTTCGACGTATTCGTCAACCGACACGAAAGCGAACAAAGCAAACTTGCTTAATTTTGTAAGAATATTTATTTGTTTTTTATTTTTATTTATTTTTTTCAAATAATCATGTGTTTAAATTAAATAGTTTTAAAAATAACTTTCGTTTAAATTTAATCTCTTATGAGCGGAAACGCACAAAAAGTGTTGCCAGTGTACAAAAATTTACTCTCAGCTTTCACTAGACAGCATGTCTACTATGTTTTTATGTTTCACTAGACGACGTCGGTTTTCAAAGGATCAATTATTGTGCCTTTCGGGATAAAAAGTAGCCTTTGTCCTTTCCCGGGATGCAACCCATTCGATTTCATCAATTTTGACGGACAGACAGACAGACACACTTTCGCATTTATAATATAACTGTGATATAATAAGTAGACTATATCGTAGTTGAATTTAAAAAAAAAGACGTGTGGCATTCGGAGACTGCCGCGGTAAAGCTATTGCCTAGCATTTTTTATCAACATAAGTAATTATAATTATTTATTTTATTTATGCAGTATTTTTTTTTCCTTTGTTTTTCTTTAATATTCATTCAAGTTACTAAAAGTTCAAAGTTCAAAGTACAAGTGATTAAAAGTTCTGCTATTCATCGATAGATGGCAAAACTAAAAAGTATCACCGCCACAGATCACTCATATACTAGTCCCTGGGGACAGATAGGACAGTGCAAAAGTTGACGGTTAGTTCCAGTGCATTCGCAAAGCGCTAGTGTCGCAAGAAGTGTGTGATAAAAATAATAAAATGTATGTAATATAGAGTAGGTACTCACTCATTTTCTTTCACAATTTTTTCGTGACTTTCTTCATTAATAAATGCACTTTGTTTATTCATATTTAAAACACTTTGTACATTGAGGTTTTTTGATTCCCCTTGGACACCCGGATGAAACGAATAACTAGCCTATGTAACTATTGAAAACATAATTCTTTAAAATTATTTCGCCTTTATATTTTCAACTACTTGAAGTCAACAACACAAGTAGTCAGAGCAACCAAAATCATCTTTTCATAGAAATAGTCTTTTTATTTTCAACAGCTTGAAGTCAACAACACAAGTAGTCATAGCAACAAAAGTGTTAGGTTTTTTTTCGTTACGGAATTTCTGAATTCGGTCTCCACGCTCAAGGCCCGCGATAGAAGCTATGCAATAGCTTAAAAATCTCGACAGCGTCCGTGTTTCGGCCCGCGTGATGTGGGCTTTGAAAAAATCCCGTTCGAACTCTTTAATTTTCCGGTATAAAACAAAGCCTATCGCACTCTCCAGGATTTTAGCTTGGTCCATGCAAAAAATAACGCCAATCCGTTGCTCCGCTGCAACGTGATTGAAGGAAAAACCCAATAAACAAACGCATAATTATAATAATACTAGATAATGCTTGTGACTTCGTCAGCGTGGATTTAGTTTTTTGATTCCCGCGGGAACTCTTTAATTTTTCAGGATAAAATGTAGCCTTTGTCTTTCCCCGGGATATAACCTACCTCTTTAATAAATTTCGTTAAAATTCTTTGAAAAGCGTAGCAGCCAGACACACTTTCGCATTTATAATATTAGCATGGACATAGATTAATTATAAACCATATATTGTCTTTGGCATCATAGATTAATTATAAACCAAGTATATATTGTCTTTGGCATGGATGAGTAGTGATACTCGTATAAGCATAAGATTGATACAGCTTATTGTCCTAAAAATTCTGTATATTCTTTCCAGTTTTCCAGTTTTTATTAAACAGTTCAAAGTTTCAGATTACAATGCAGTCATCCATTTTTAAAAACAATCGCTAAGTTCAGGTGCGCTGTTGAAACTTTTCAAAATGGCTTCCCAGCTAATCGTTGTCATTTGGGCAAGCACCTTCGCAATTTAGGTTGATGGCGTTTTAGCGGAGTTCACTGTTCATTTTATACTTTCACTTAATACTTATTCTGGAAACGTTGCTGATCTATCCTGTTTCAGTGAATTTATTGTATGATTTAATTTTTTGAAGTGAAACTTCTTTAGAATCGTTGTGATTTGAAAATTAGATGAAACGAAAGATATGATATACGAAGAGACGAACATATTCATAATAGGATTTAGCCTGCGAGAGAATGAGATAGAATACAAGTTATATTTATCTCATTTTCTCGTAGGCTACTTTTCCGAAGTTTCACTTCTGCCGTGTGTGTATTGCACACACACACTTTTTTTATCATAGTTAGTATGATAATCTTGTAATTTTTTGATGATGATTTAATAGTAGTAGGTATAATGTAATTTTATAAATCCGAAAGTGTGTTTATTTGTTGGTTTGTCCTTCAATCACACCGCAACGGATCGAAGTGGATTTTGGCATGGGTATAGTTGAGATTACTGGAGGTGACATAGGCTACTATTTATACCGGAAAATTAATTATTGATATCTTTGATCTCTTGTAATTTTATTTATTGACATAACAAGCCCAAATCGAAAAAAAATGAATTGAATTAAATTATAATGATGACATCGGCCTTTTATCCGGAATCCGCGGTTCGGATCTCGAGTGCGCGCGTACTTTTAACTTTTCGAAAGATTTTAGAGTTCTGCGATCAAAGCAATACGTTTTTAGAAGGCTTAGGTGAGTAATATTAAATTTAATTGGACCCGTATTCTCATGCGAACTAAGAGTAAGAGTAATTTTTTTTGTTGTAAATAATACCGGTTTCTGGAATGATGTTACACCATCGTCCTCGGGACGCTGAAACGTGTTTATTTTTCTCATGTACCTTGGCGCGACTCGTGTGTGCATAACAAAGTATACGGTTTTATTGCTGTAATATACGCGAGCACTCAATTCCGAGTCTCTGTTGTTCCCTTGAGGGGCTTAATGAAATTTTTCTGATTACTTTGCCTATTTGTGAGAGATATTGATGTGCCCTTTCTTGGAAATATTTAGGTGCCAAAATAATATCGCACTTGTATATAAAGAAAAAAAGCTTGTTTCCGAAATGATATTATTTAAATTTTGACAAAATTATGGCAGTAGTCTTCCTGTCTAAGGTCATGATTTTTGGAAATACTAACTTCAGTCCTCCAAAATGTGCTTAAACGTTATTTTAGCTACCTCACAAAGCTAAAAAAAACTTGATAATTTATCGGTTGCTTTATTCTCCATAAAGTATAACTATCATATCATGTAGATATTATACTCCGAGCATGATTCTTTCAATCTCGCTGAATCTTAGTCTGAATGATACCCTATGTATTGCGGTAGTTAAATAAGTTAAATCTTCTTCTTTATATGGTTTTTCTTTTCCAATATTCATCTTTAATATTTTTCCTTCTAAAGATTTTTTTTCCATTACGTGGTCTCCAATTTGAGTAAACGCGTAACGGGACCATCAATCATCCTTTAAGCTACGTCAATATTGACCTGAATAATTTTAACTCTCGATTATTCCTGTGGCCCGATTGTCTAAGCAAATTGTAATCATTTGACAGCTTAAAACGTATTACTCGAATACAATACGATATACAATACAATACGAATACAATACGAGCATACAAGCTTTTTAACGTGTAGGCATCTATGAACTCCTCGAATCATACGTTTGACAAACGATTAAAATTTTCTTACACAATTGCTCTGCCGATCTTTTGCAATAAAGTTTTTTGTAGCAATTATAAAAAGTCGCCGAAGTTGTTTCATTTATTTCGACATAAATAAACTCAACTGAGTTAAGTTTTGTTTAGAAAATCGCTCAACAAATAGAAACGTATTTAGCGGAGTACAAAAGAACTTAAAAGGTCCAAAAGGCCTAACTTTCGAAGTTCAGACATTTTATTTCAGTCACGTATTCAAATGAGAAAAATTTCGTTACTCCTATAAGAACCCTCCCATCCGGGTCTCTTTTGTAAGTATTTTATAAAGGGGTATAAATGGATGATTTACATTCAGGCACAGTTTATTGAGGAGATTATGTACCTAATGTTGAACTAGGTACTTTCTTGTGATAAAATTCAGATTAAAATATGAAAATATTTTGAAAATGGCGTGCAAAAGAGTTGGTCTAAATTTAATAAAAAATATTGCAATAATTTACTTTTAAGAGTGACGCGTAGAAACCGATAGATATGGGTTTTATAAAACTGGTATATCTTTTGTTCGCAGGCAAGGCTATTTCCATCATCATACTAATATTATAAATGCGAAAGTGTGTTTGTTTGCTGGTTTTTTGGTTTATTGGTGTGTTGGTTTGTCCTTCATTCACGCCGCAACGGAGCAACGGATCAACGTGATTTTTGGCAAGGGTAATGTTGAGGACCTGGAGAGTGACATAGGCTACTTTTTATCCCGGAAAACCGGAAAATTTAGGAGCTCCCGCGGGATTCCAAAAAACTTAAACCACGCGGGCGAAGTCGCGGGCATCAGCAAGTAGACTATATTAACATCACGTAACAGAAGGTGCTAACTATCAACGGCTTACTTAAAAATACACATTAAAAAAAAGTGTGTGTGCAATTCACACACGGCAGAAGTGTATCTTCAGAAAATCAACCACAGAGTGAGATAAATATAACTTGTATTCTCTCGTAGGCCCTTATGTTTATCTCTTTTTGGTGTCGCTTTTTCGTTTCGTTGAATTTTCAAATCACAACGATTCTAAAGAAGTTTCAATTTAAAAAAAACCTGGCAAGTGCGAGTCGGACTCGCGCACGAAGGGTTCCGTACCATTATTAATAAATAATTACCTTTGTTAATGAACCGCAAGACTAACTTTGTTTGTAGAGGTTTATTGTTAATATCAAAAAAACTATGCTAGTTAGAGCATTGGCTATAGTTTTCCTGTAAAATATACATAAATTCCTATTGACCATAATTATTTCAAATTTTTCGATTGGTAAACTCCGGAGATAAGGGGGGAGAAACGGTATTTTTTTAGACATTTTCCCCGATAAATCAAAAACTATCATAACTAAAAATAATTATAAATCTGTTTTAAAATGTACAAAGTAAAGCCTTTCATATGATACCCCACACAGTACAGTTATCTCACTTTTAAATTTCAAACCTCAGATTTTCCCCCCTTTTTAAATAAGAACAAAAATAATTTCCAATTTTTTTTAATTCCAGTGTCTTTGGGCCACTAATATACACAACTATTCCAAATTTCATGTCGATAGCTTCGGTAGTTACTGAAATAATCGAGTGTGACGGACGGACAGACGGACAGACAGACGGAGAAAGTCGCACCATAAGTGTTCCATTTTACCATTTTGCTACGGAACCCTAAAAACGAGTCCTAAGATTGCTTCTTAGTAGTTTTTGAGCGTACTACGCGAACACGTAATTTGTAGATTGGTCAATATTGAATTATCTCATCGTATTGTAAGAAAAGAAATCGCTTAAAGTATCGTCCGCTAAATCAAGCCTTAGCGGAAATCACCGAAGCACTTACAAGTAAGTTTACTCTTCAACGTAAAATATAAAGTACTGCTACTACAGTGTTTCATAGTTATTGCATTGCTTGTCCAGCCATATAGGTGTTTATAACGTCGCTACCCAGGTCGTTAAGTTACAAAGTCGACGTAACCTTTAGTGCTCACGTCGACAGCTTTATAGAGTCATAATGTATTGCTCGATCTAACGTGCTCGGTGTTATGAGTTAAATCCATAATAACTTACTTGGCATAAGAAGTAAAAATAGGCATGATGACAGTAACCAAGAATCAATGAAAATATGAATTTATCTAATGAAATAGGATTCATGGATTATAAAAAACGTATTTATATTATTCTATTTCGAGTGAGATTGATATTTATTTTGATAAAATAAAACTATTAAATACAGCAATCCGCCATATTGGATAAAACACCAAGAAGCGAATGACGTCACAATTGTTTGTTTTCAAGCTTTGACAATCACACTATTGTTTACTACATAGTGACGTCACAAACGACGCCATGACACCGCCGAACGTTTTGGCGTTAATTTTAAAATTTAAATTTCAAATGCCAATTTTATCTACCAAACCTTATTTTTCTGCTGAAATAAGATATTTTTTCGAAATAGTAGATACTTCCGAACATAATCTGACCATTTTTCAAAATCAGTCATCATGCCTATTGGTTTAAAGATGCTTAACTGTAGAATTCCGATGTTAAGACTGTAGAATCATCGTCGTCAAGGGATAAAATAGGTTCACTGCTAAAAATATTATGTCTCTTGTTGGGATTTCCATATGCATGAATCCAGTGGTCACTAGATCACGTCCGTCTGACTTAAATCTGCTAGTACAGCCCAAAATGTATAAAGTTTGAGTTATAATAGGGATGATGCCTATGTCAAAATAAATTATTTATTTAGTTCTGATCATCTATTAATATTATAAATGCAAAAGTTTGGATGAATGAATGGATGGATTTTTGTTACTCAATAACACCAGAACGGCTAAACGGATTTGGATGAAAATCACATAGATAGATTATAGTCTGTGATAACACATCAATCTACGCGGACAAAGTCGCGGGCATCAGGTAGTTATTAAACAAAGGGTCTTCCGAAATACCTATTATTCACATCCTCGATTAGTTTTAAGTTTGATAAACATTTTAAACTATAAATTAAATAGAAAACGTACGTTGCAATTTGATGACATCATAACTAGGTATGTATTTCATACAAATTTCCGAACTAGTAGCGCGTTTTTAAGTTTGATAGGGTTACTGATATGACTGAGTTGTCATCATCCCTATTAGGGACAGAAAAAAGTGCAGAGTTTGCACTTTTTGCATCTACGGCTTGTTAGTTGGCTAACAATAGAACGCATTTTGATTGGACTGAAAAATAAAATAGCAGTCTTTCCTAAATGAATGCCGTTTTAAACCCAAGTAAAGCCTACAGGCATATTAGCCAAATAGGACGCTCTTTGAAAAACCAAGGCTTTGAAATGTAACGAATGGTATTCAAAGGACGTCTTAAGGGGAGGCCTAAGGCTGTGGGGCGCGTCATTAGCCTCGCGTGATGTATCGTGTATGAGGATACGGATACGGGTGAAAGAAACACGGAAGTAATCGACTGTTTGTTCGGTATGTACATAAAATAAAGACATTGATGCCTACAATATAAAAATAATATGTTGAGTTTTAAAATTAGGCGCATCAACATTCAAATGACCTACCTGGCGCAGTGTTGAGCCAGGGAGGAAATTTGGGAATTTATGATTACAGATCTTTTTTAAATTGATGGTTTTAGTAGGTAAATCAAGTAGCAAAATCCATACAAATTTTCGTACTATAATATTATAAATGCGAAAGTGTGTCTGTCTGTCTGTCTGCTACACTTTCATGGCCCAACTACTCAACCGATTGTGATGAAATTTGTTATTGAGAAAGTTTACATCCCGGGGAAGGACATAGGCTACTTTTTGTCCCGGAAAATTGAAGAGTTCCCGCAGGAATCAAAAACATCAATCCACGCGGACCGAAGTCGCAAGCATCCTCTAGTAGATAATATATTGAAGACAGGAACGCAAATGATAGAGATGAATTTATAATGATTAAAAATCCAATCATGTTTCACTTCATCATCATTATCACTATTTCAGTCAGCAGTCAGCAATCTTCACTTCTGAACATACAATTTTCCCAACCTAATTATGTATGTAAGCATAATCCAGAAGTGGGCAAATAATTAAAATTACTTTTAAAATATGTTTGTACTGAATGGTCACAACGTGTAGCGGTTTCACGAGAGATTTAATGTAAACAGTTAAGTGTAAAACTTGGCCAAAGCATCACAACAACAATAAATTAATCATATTTTGATCAGACTGCAGTTGCTACTGCTAAGCTCTAAATCAAATTGCGATCTAAACACAAAAGTATTCAATAATCGCTGAGTCTGCCGGTAGGACACTGCCTTTAAAACGTCAAAATACTCGTATTTATGATAATTATTCCAATATGGCCAAAGAACGAACCAAGTGAAATACATCGAATGAGTCAAATATCAGCCTAATTTAACCTTCATCACTAAACAAATACACAATCTTTTATATTTTTTTCAAATCTTCAATTCAATTTAAAACGCAAACCTGACAATTATTACTTGCATTGTTTACTAAAAAACATGTAAACTGTTGTATTTAAACCTTCTCAAATACCTAAAATGTTGAAGAAATTCCACTCTTATTTCTTTAAAATATTTTTATTCCTCCGTTAAAATATTTACTACAGCCCATCGGCGAACGCAACTGTATTTCATATGCAGGAGCGTAAAATTCAAATTACTTTAAAAGCATTTATTTAGGTCAGGCAATCTCGTTAGCGATACTGGGGGCGTACTACTATCGCTTACAACAGTATTATTTTAATATTGTTGACGCTCTTATTTCAGAATTCTAATCCTTATTTTAGGGGCGACAAGAAACATCATATAATACTGACATTTTAAAATAATTATTACTTCTTTATGCGATGGTAGTAAGCCTACTGATGACATTGTTTGGATGTAGTATAAATACTTAATAGATATTATAATACTGAGTTATTTTATTGTGATCCCTCATTCGGTGCGGATTATTTAATAACGAAAAAAGGTTCACGTTTTCTTTTTTTAAACAGAATAATGTAATGCATTTTTTTTTTCAGAATTCTAATCCTTATTTTAGGGGCGGCAAGAAACATCATAATTATAATACTGACATTTTAAAATAATTATTACTTCTATAAGCGATGGTAGTAAGCCTACTGATGACATTGTTTGGATGTAGTATAAGTACTTAATAGATATTATAATACTGAGTTCTTTTATTGTGATCCCTCATTCGGTGCGGATTATTTAATAACGAAAAAAGGTTCACGTTTTCTTTTTTTAAACAGAATAATGTAATGCATTTTTTTTTCAATTATTTTAGAATTTTAGCGTCCAAGTTTTAGGGCAATTTGAATACTAAAATCTCATTTTAATTTTGATAGAATAACAAAATAACTTGTTGTAGCCTTAACAGCGTGACTTAAGCGACAGAGCTCAGATTAAACAAAATGTTAAGCGAAAAAGAACTGTCGATGATTCATTAATTACAATTCAACAGTCTCATTAATACTTATCGATGGAACGTTACTATGTAGGTATATTTAGTCAGTAGATAAGTTTCATTTTCAGACTTGACGAAGTAAGAGTTCACACAGACAACCACTTTACTATCTGATACGAATTTTTATCCGTCATTGTGGCCAATTCTGTATAACACAACCTATAAACTAAACCAAAATGACAGCTTTAAATCTAGTTCTGCTTTAAGTCCCTTTCCGAAGGGAGTATTATGAAAGGGTTAGCAATATTTTAATGCTGTCATTTTAGTTTAGTTTAGAGATTGTGCAGTACAGAATCAGCCCCATTGGCTTACTTGAGGTGGAACACGGAAGTCTACTACTAAGTACTATTCCCTATTCTGTGATAGTCGTCTACTTTTGAGCGATAATATGGTTATTTAATTCATATTACGTTTTGTTATGTAATTTGCATAGCCTGTCCCTTTACCGTTTTCTAGTAGTCAAAGATTTGTGAAATTCTAGTGACTGAAAGGTCTATAAAACGGCGGTGAATTTGATTCGCTCCACCAATGCGCGGTACTCCGGGTACAAATGTACCTACTTATGTTACGTTTTGGTCATTTTTCATTGATTTTTTTAAAAGCCATGTTTCTTGCTCAACTGAATCTGGTGGCATTTCAAACCAGTGGTTTGACATGCCATCAGATTCACCACCACTTGACGCTTCAATAGTAGTTATTTAACTGGAGTATATTTTCTCCAAAATATCAAAAATATATAAATAAGATTGGAAACAGTCCACTGGGGTAGAGTCTCTCGATCTGGGCTCACCTAAAAATAATTTCTATAGCTAAGGTAGGGGTATTGTTGCCATACTAATATCATGATACGTCTGCGAAAGGCATTAATGAAACAGAAGGTAAAATAAAAGAGTGAGTAAGTTTCATTAGACGGACTCTGCGAAATAAAACAACATAATTATGGAACTATCTGCTACATAATAACCAAGACGAAGTTTTCGTTTCAGCCTGTTCGTTAGCACCGAGATAAGAACAAGCTCCGAACTGCAATTACCAACAAAATGAACTTACAAAGTTACTTCACACTTAGAATGGTAAAACACGGACACACATTAATATGAGCAAACAAGTACTTTGTTGTTTTGCTAGATTGTTTGAGGCTAGATTCCGTAATTCAGTAACGCATCAAATAGGTACTAGTAATTGCTTCATAATTATTACCAGCGTACTATTCCTATTCTGTGATATTAGGCTTACGCGGCAGCAATGCGGCAGAGGCTGGATTTCGTTCTGCACTAACTCATCAAAGACGTGTGATTGCTTGATATTATGACATAGGTTGTTATATTAGTCAGAAATAAGTCCGTTACTCTGGTTCTGCCTCGGACCACTTCATTTCTCGTTTGATCATGAAGAGAAGATCTCCAAAGATCTCAAACTATCACCACAGTCAATTATAATCTCTCAATTCTGACTAACTTTGAACTTTCTAAAGGGATCTAAAAGATACAATTTAAAAAACGTTAACGCTCTTGCACTAAAAAAACCGGACAAGTGCGAGTCGGACTCGCGCACCGAGGTTTTCGTACAAATCTGTAGTAAGTTTAAAAATTTTAAAAATATTTCAATTGTACCTGTATAAAAAAAAACATTTATTTCGACCATATAGATCATAAATTTTGTTAGTAAGATAAGAACACACACACACAATACCCTAATGTTAGTAAACCTAAAACTACCTAATCCTAAAGACAGCCTTGATTTGTCAGCACGTGCACCATATGACAATGGTTCAGGTACTGACAATCCAACCTGTCAGAAAATGCTCTCCGGATGCCATTGGAGCTAGCCCGAACCCTGCGCACCAGGGATGTGTACCGTTTGCGCATAGCAGTGTAGAAGCAATCCACACGCGCATCGGCAAACATCCCCAACGCACTACAGTATCTAGGCAGACCCATTAGCATCCTGAATGAATTATTATACTGTACACGCAGGGCGTTGTACTGTTTCTGCGTGTAGTCGATCCACAGGCTGCTCGTGTAGAATGAAGTGCAGTAAGCTCTGAAGAGCGTTACGGGGTACGGAACCCTACAAATCTTAAAAAATGGTTCTAGTAAGGATCATTAATATAAATCCAAATCTCATTTTCACTACCATTACGTTTGTGCTATTAGGTTAAATTGAATATTTTGGTAAAGTAATTTCATGCGTCGTTTAGCAATTCTTCACCCTGTGTTAGATAGTATTGGTGAATGATGAGAGTACTACATCAATTTGATAAATTTTTCCGTTCCGTAAACCCAACTACTGATTCCCTATACACAATCTTAGAAACTGAATTTATCATTTTCTTTCTTCATAATTATAACCCGACGGGCTCGGGTATTTTCATAATTCACTTATTTACAAAATAGCTATTTGGAGTCATCCGGTCACTAACGAAAAGTAAAAATAATTACCTAATTATTTTTACTTCGATTAGGGTTTTTTCCTTGGAGATTTTCTCTTGGAAATCCAACGAAAAAAACATCTTTCCTGTAAGGCCTAGTGCAAACGATGGGTAAGTTACACACCCTTTTATTGTGACAAACAAAATAGGTACTTGACGCGTCTATTTCTTAAACCTGGAGAAAAAAAGGACAACTGAAATGGTCAAAAGTAAAAATAATGTGACCAGCTTAAAAAGAGTAGTGTTGTCCTCATGATTCCGGTTCGATCCAGATAATCAATAACAAAAATAATATTTTTCAGTCGCAATTAGCAACAACTAATTGATGGGAGCTTATGTACGATAATGAGGATGAGAGTCGGCTGGCTTTACAACGCGTACCGCGCGAGAAGTTGTGGCGTTACCTCCTTGCTAGCTGGCAACGCACACAAGCTACGCGTTCGGAATTCGAACTTGCTTTTGGAATGTTTTTGGATTCGGAACATCCTGCGCGCGAGAGCTGCGCTGTAGCAACAGACGACACACCATTCGATTGCTGGACGTCCAGCGCAACGCATCTTTTGATATATTTCTATTGTACAGTTTTACATAATCTATATTGTATCATATTAATATACATATAAACGTGGATCAAGTTTATTATTTCCACATCACATAGGTGGTCAACACCACCCTATATTGGTGACTCTATATTGCTGACCCCTATATTGGTGACCCCGACGTGATCTACTACCGCCGCCGCCGACGTGATCAAAAGGACCGCCCGACGTAAGAAATACATACGGAAACTATAATTGCTGACGACGAAGTGCATTTCAGCCTACGAGCAAACAAGCAGCCGACGTGCAATTTTTAATTTTTTGCCCGGCTTTTAAAGTTATCTTTCCTGGACGTCGTCTCTATGCAAGGACCCTATGGAGGAGTAATGAAGGAATGACGCATTATATCCAGTGAAATTGTGATATTTCGTCGATCAAGCATTCGAAATTATTTATTGCAAAAGGATAAACAACAACGTTGTAAATATTGGATGACATGTGACATTGCAAGAAGTTTGTTCAAAAATTGAATACTCGTGAAAGATTTTTTTTTTTATGGACGATAGTTTATTATTTTTATTTTTCAATAGGTTTTGTTTTCTGTTTTTGACAATGACTGACAGACAACTCCGTAAACATTGTAATATTTTCCGTGTATTTTTCTTTTCATTTCAGCTTAATTTATTTCAGATTAGCTATCGTGATAAATGTGGTAACGTTTTAGATTTTATACAGAAGTTCGAATAGTGAGTTTCTTAAAGCCAAGTTAGCAAGCGCCACAGCAATTTTCAAAATTTTAGAAAACAAGAAGAAGCAGATTAAGGCTTTGTAAGCTCCTGATGGGTTTATCAGTCGTGCTCTTCTTTGCTCAGGGTATTCTTCGCGTCGGTTCTGCAAAATGACGTCGCCGCATTACTCATTGCGCTGCTTGACGCCCCGTCGGACTCCTTCACGCCCAACGTTGTGTGACTCTTCCGACGTTCTTCCGTGCCCATCGCTGCACGACTCAACCCGACCGACGCGACGTCCCTCGTGCCCAACGCTGCACGAGCTTTTGGAAACGGTCGCGCTCATACGCTTCGTGATCTGACCGACGCCCCTTCCGCAACTAGCGATATGCTATGCGATTATCGACTGGCGATTTTTCGCGCTCAGCCTTATGCTGCACTGCGCTGCTTCTGCACGTCTCGACGCCTTTTCGTGCCCAACGCTGCACGAACCGTCTGACGTGGCTAGCTCGCCTCAGTCGCTTCGTCATGGTCTTTGTTTCCTTTTTACCCTATTGCCAAATTTTTTTTTATTTTTCTCCCCTTGTTTTCTTTTCTCTCCGCAGGGGGGTGATGTGGCGTTACCTCCTTGCTAGCTGGCAACGCACACAAGCTACGCGTTCGGAATTCGAACTTGCTTTTGGAATGTTTTTGGATTCGGAACATCCTGCGCGCGAGAGCTGCGCTGTAGCAACAGACGACACACCATTCGATTGCTGGACGTCCAGCGCAACGCATCTTTTGATATATTTCTATTGAAGAGTTTTACATAATCTATATTGTATCATATTAATATACATATAAACGTGGATCAAGTTTATTATTTCCACATCACATAGGTGGTCAACACCACCCTATATTGGTGACTCTATATTGCTGACCCCTATAAAGTTACTTGAACGTCTCATTGTCATTCCAGCAGTGTGTTAAGATAGATAAGCTATGTATAAAAAAATGAAGCCACGCCACTCCACTCAGTCTGTGAGCGTCGGGCCTTATTCGTATCCAAACAAAGATGCTACACGTGGCGATGTAACCCGGGCTTAATGTTTGGTAGGCTTCCAGATAGATATTATTTTTATCCACTGTTGATGGAAAATCTTTATATCTAGATTGTACATTTCCATTTATTCCTTTTCTTATAAAAGCGCGAAGTATTTTTGTTATCACAGATAATCGGATAGACCTAAAATAGGTCTATCCGATGTAGTGTTCCAGTGACGTGTATTGTACGCGTATTCCTTTGAGTAAATATAGAAAAAGATGATCTTTTATTAAATAGGTACAGCTACTTCACAAATTTTTAACGTTAGCTCTAGGACATCGCTCTCAGAAAATAAGGCGTATCGAAGCGCGAAAAGTAGATTCTATATATACGCGTACGAAACAAATGCGACTCGATTCGATTCGACACGATTCGGGTGTAGTCGACTTTATATGAATGTTATTTGCCATAATGGAGTTCAAAGACAATCCGATTCCAAAAATCAGTTTCCAAATCACTTCAAGGGGACCCTTATCACAAAAACGCGGGTATTATCCGAAGAGTGACAATTTGTCGGAGAAACAATTAATTTGGCGAGCAAAGTGCGATGGGGAAATAATTTTGTTAGCATTAATGAAATGGTGTTTCATCCCTTATTAATAAGAGCGGGTGGACAATATTTTCAATGAGCTTAAACGATACAGATAAGAGTGAAAATATGTAAAAATGTTGCCGCACCGATGGGCAGCGCAGCGACATATCGGAGGGCGTTTTTGTTTAAATGGAATCATTAACAGTCCGCACACGAGTCCGAGGAATCGGGGTCTGCGGAAACGACGGCTATACGCCACCCCCGATCGTCGCTCCATATCCAGCTCGCTCCCAGCACTAGTTTCGAGCTTGACACGTGTAATTTAGCGATAGCAGTATTGTTTTGTAATTTAATTCTTTGATTTTTTCGAAATAATTTTATCTACTCGTAAGAATTGAATACATTCGAGCCCTGATTTAAAGCTGTGAAAACTTCGTACCATCTATTTCGAGAACCTATCCATATGAGTGCGATACATATCTAGATATAATTAGGTACCTATGCAGGTGTGCAAGGTAGGTAAGAACGACGGCAGAAGGTAATTTTCATATCATCGCTTTACTTTGTGTTATTATCAAAGATTTCAACAAAATGTAGTCATCAGCTCTTAGTTTAAAAGCACTTTGTACACATCGTTTAGTATCTCTTAGCCTATGACACCGGCTGTACGTACAACACGATGTCGTCTGCTCTAATTAAGAAAGTAATTGTCTCTTTGTTATACAAATTGGTATAACGGTAATGTTTTGTGACACAATATGTGACTTCCACGCACTCAACGTTATATCGAGATCAACGATATTATACCATAGATGTTACGTTTATATTATTGTTAGCGGACGCCCGCGACTTCGTTCGCGTGGCATATGTTTTTTAATTTCCATAGGCATTCCTTAATTTTTCGAGATAAAAATAACACATGAAAACAAACACGTCGATCCGTTGCTCTGTTGCGGCGTGATTGAAGGACTATTTAATTTCCTTTAGGATAGAATTTATAAAAATTGTGCATAATGTATTTCATAATTTAAACCGGTAGCCCAAATATCAAGTTTCATGGCTATAAATTGAAAAACACCGGCCTTTTACACCAACATACAAACCCTATATTACTCGTTTGGGGGTAGAATTTTGATAAACTGTGCCCCATGTACTTCTTTAATTTATTACCTAAAGCCAAAATACTAAGTTTCGTTGATACAACTTGAGAAATATCTTGAGAAATGAAGGACTTTCATATAAACTTTCATCCCCTATTTCACCCCTTCGGGTGTACAATTTTCAAAAACTGTGAAACATATTATATTTCTTTATTTTTTACCGACAGCTCATATTATACTTAGTTTCATGGAAATAATTTGAGAAATGACGGACTTTCATACAAACTTTCAACCCCTATTTCACCCCCTCAGGGGTGGAATTTTTAAAAATCCTTCCTTAGTGAGCGCCTACATTACAAAAGGAAGCTACTGTCAAAATTTCAAGTCTCTAACCCTAGCGGCTTAGGCTGTGCGTTGATATATAAGTCAGTCAGTCAGTCAGTCAGGACATTGAATTTTATATATACTCGTATAGTGTTGTAGTCTATATGTAAGGCAAGACGACACACACGAAACTGGAATAATGATGCTAACATTACTGTAAATTTTCCAAACATGACGTTAACCTACACCTGCAAGTACATGCCCAATAAATTATTTTATTTGATGTAAAGACTAATCGTATTTGAACTTATTGTTTGAAAGTTAAAATGTACACAGAATGTATATTTTTATTGCTCCCATTAACAACAAATAGCAAAAATAAAATTTTAAGTAATCCATACTAATATTATAAATGCGAAAGTGTGTCTGTCTGTCTGTCCGTCTGTCTGTCTGTCTGCTACGCTTTCACGGCCCAACTACTCAACCGATTTTGATGAAATTTGGTACAGAGATTGGTCACATCCCGGGGAAGGACATAGGCTACATTTTATCCCGGAAAATTGAAGAGTTCCCGCGGGAATCAAACAAATGTATCTGTTCAACCGATTTTGATGAAATTTGGTACAGGGAGAGGTTGTACCCCGGGGAAGGACATAGGTTGCTTTTTATCCCGGAAAATTGAAGAGTTCCCGCGGGAATAAAAAAAAACAATCCACGCGGACGAAGTCGCGGGTATCATCTAGTAAATAATAAATGCAAGAAGCGTGTTTTTTTTCGGCGTTTTTTGCTGTATCTTTTTAAGCTATTGCATAGCTTCTATCGCGGGCCTCTAGTGTGGAGACCGAATCCAGAAATTCCGTAACGAAAAAAACCTAACGCTTTGGTTGCTATGACTACTTGTGTTGTTGACTTCAAGTTGTTGAAACTAAAAAGAATATTTTTATGAAAAGATGATTTTGGTCAAAGATGATTTTGGTAGTTGAAAATCATCTTTTCAAAAAATATTTCGACTTTATATTTTCAACAACTTGAAGTCAACAACACAAGTAGTCATAGCAAGTTGATTAAAAAATGCTATGCAATAGCTTTACCGCGGCAGTCTCAGAGTGCCACACGTCTTTTTTAGGGTTCCGTACCAAAATGGTAAAATGGAACCCTTATGGTGCGACTTTCTCCGTCTGTCTGTCCGTCCGTCACACTCGATTATTTCAGTAACTACCGAAGCTATCGACATGAAATTTGGAATAGTTGTGTATATTAGTGGCCCAAAGACACTGGAATTAAAAAAAACTGGAAATTATTTTTGTTCTTATTTAAAAAGGGGGGAAAATCTGAGGGTTGAAATTTAAAAGTGTGATAACTGTACTGTGTGGGGTATCATATGAAAGGGTTTACTTTTTACATTCTAAAACAGATTTTTAATTATTTTTAGTTATGATAGTTTTTGATTTATCGGGGAAAATGTCTAAAAAAATACCGTTCCCCCCCCCCCCTTATTTCCGGAGTTTACCAATCGAAAAATTTGAAATAATTATGGTCAATAGGAATTTACGTATATTTTACAGGAAAACTATAGCCAATGCTCTAACTAGCATAGTTTTTTTGATATTAACAGTAAACCTCTACAAACAAAGTTAGTCTTGCGGTTCATTAACAAAGGTAATTATTTATTAATAATGGTACGGAACCCTTCGTCCGCGAGTCCGACTCGCGTTTGCCCGGTTTTTTTATATCTCTTGAACCGTAGTAGATTAGATGTATAATAATCTTAGTGTCTAGTCTTAGATCATCATACTAATATCATCATCATATCATACTCATACTTAATATTATAAATGCGAAAGTCACTTTGTTTGTTGGTTTGTTGGTTTGTTGGTTTGTCCTTCAATCACGCCGCAACGGAGCAACGGATCGACGTGATTTTTGGCATGGTTATAGTTGAGGACCTGGAGAGAGACATAGGCTACTTTTTATCCCGGAAAATTAAGGAGTAGGGGAGGTCAGCTCAAAACAGCCACCTTAACTTTGAGTAAAGAAAAAACCTATCAAACGATTGATTTTCCACAAGAATTTTATACCGATGGGAAAAAAATTTATTAAATTTATGATTTATGAAATTTAAGGACTCGAAAATTGAAATAATAAGCATATTATGTCTTAATTACGGCAACTTGTAAAAAAACCGCTTTGCCCGAGCGGCCGCCTAAAGCGGCCAGGGGGCCAAGGGCAACGTGGCCAGCCCCAACGTTACTGCGTATAATTGTTTTTTTTAAATTTAACATGCTTGACGAAATAAAAATGACCAAAAATATAAAAGAACATTATTTATTAAAGAAACATTTGATATTAATTTTACCCGTCTTATACTCAATTTCTAGTTCATTTCAGTTTCTAGTTCTCAGTTTCTAAATAATTTTAAATTTAATCAGATACAGTTTATTGAGTAATTATCATTATTTTACTAAAAGAGTTATAAAAATATCCTCGAACTCAATGTAATTAAAATATCAATGTTTTTTTTTATACTATTAAAAAAATCAAATTATTTCTATTTTCTCCGTCCGAGTTGAGATTTAACTAGAACATTAGCATTATTTTAATCATAATAATTCTTAAAACTAATTTAAATTAACTTATTTAGTTTGAAAACTTCAGTCATCAAACTTTTATTATGCATATATTTTTAGAAACTTTAACACAGGTTTAGTTTTTATTAACATTTGAATATTTTTAACAATCAACAAATACTGCTCTTACATTAACAATAACATTTTATTCTCAGTCTGAGTTTCTACTAACTAAAAACTAGGTAGTGTTCTCATTATTTTAATCATAAGGTCTTACAATTTCTTTAACCTTAGCTAAGTAGGTAGTATGGTATATTTTAAATTAAACATAATATGGAAGTTACACAGCCTTTTGTTATTTTTTCGTTTTGATCGCCCGTGTCATAAGATTTTCATCCCATGATCCCTGGTTGGTTTTTCTCTTATAATTGTTCACCAGCTAAACAAGATAATTAAGCATTATCTATCTTATCATAATATTTTTTAATAAGGGCAAAACGGTCAGTTGGCCGCTTTGCCCGGGCCGCTTTGCCTTATTCGGCCATATTGTTTAAAAATTCGGCTTTTCACACTTTTATACATTTACTTTTGAGAAAATTTTGCACAAATCAAGCCAAATAGATAAGAAACAATACACGTATTATAAAAGGATTTAAATATAAAGAGGTATGATCAAAACAGGATGAACTTACCTTGCATTTTTTTTAAAAACATGCAAAAATAATATTTTCGACACTGTAGCCACGCGATCGTTCCTATCGCTACCGAATGACTGCTCGGCGCGGGGCGGAAGGTTTCTTATGCGACAAAACTGCAACGTCGCATTATCATTTCAAACAACCAAAAAATTAAGAGTGGCCGCTTTGCCTCCTATGGCCGCTTTGAGCTGACCTCCCCCGCGGGAATCAAAAAAACTTAAACCACGCGGACGGAGTCGCGGGCATCAGCTAGTAAACTGATAATCTGACGTGCTCAGCTATATTATTATCGACTATATGTTAGTTGACCCAAAATGGCGGTCGCCTGCGCAGGTACAATATACTACAGATCAAAGGTATGGTAACGCGGGCGGCCCCTCATACCGAGCTTCGTTTGACACCCGAAATGTGTTTCTGCGCAGAGTTCAACTTACGCCGCGACTAATAACTCAATTATAGCGGTCAAATAAATAATTAAACCAAATCTTTCCGCAACCCTCGGTACGCGAGTCCGACATGCACTTGGCCGGTTTTTTATATATGTCACCGTAAGATTGCAAAGGCCGTTGGATTGTAATCTAACTAGCGATATTGTAAACTTTCGACAAATTACAATTTAATGCATTATTTTTCGTTAGATTGTTATCTGTTAGATATATTTACCCGATAAAACCTAAGTGGTAATTTATGTCGAACCCTAACCTAACCTACAAGAAAGTGACAAGAAAACGTAAATACAATGAATATTTCAAAAATTGACACTCGGACCATTGAACGGTTCACAATCCGTCGACAGTTTACAATATCGCTAGTAGGATTACAATCTAACGGTTTTTGCAATCTTATGGTGACATATACACTGTCCCAACTAGGCCACACATCTCTAACAAAAGAGCTATAAAGCATAAAATGTTTTGTTTATAAACGTTGTAAAAATAACCAAGGACGACCGCTGTCACAGATATTAATTGTTTCGCGAATTCTGTAACTCAATTTAACGATTTAGTTCGCAGTAGGCCCGAAAACAAAAGTTTCCAAATATTGTTACGTGGTTGTTTCAGCCCTCCGTATTACCCCGCTGGTTTGGATTTGACCGCAGAAAGGCCGGTGGTAAAATTCTCTTCACCGCAGCACTTTCGAGTTGGAACTGATAAAAGTAAAACTGGCTGTAAGTGGTCGGTGGGAGTTGGATTGGAATGCTTGAAGAAAAACTTTTTAAATCGTTTTTAAACTTTTACTTGAATAGGTAAATCTCAAAAGGTAAGTTTATAATTATCTTTGTGTATCGCAAAGTTTTCCCATTACCTCGATAGTAATTGTTTGTAAGTATGGATGTATGGATGTTTGTAACTATTTCACGCCAGAACGGCTGAATGGATCTGGATTAAATTTGGCACAGGGATAGGTTATAGTCTGGAATTACACATAGGCTACTTTTTATCTCGGAAAATTTAATATGTCCCGCGGGAACCAAAAAACCTCAATCCACGCGGACGCGGGCATCAGCTAGTTAATTAAAATCGATATTTTATTGTATTTAAAACTGATACTGCAGTTAGTATTCTGTACCGCAGTGATACAACCCATCTTAACTGAGAGGACTTTGTAAATATACGCTTCATCTTCCATATAAAGTTTGTCATTATAATATCTACTTCAAGTTTCAACTCTTTACCTAAACACTACAAGGGCCTGCTTATTAAAATTTCAAAACTGGATATGAGAGTTATTGTTTTACAGTTGGACCATAACAGACTCCATCGACTAGCGCTGCAGATCTTCGCGGTTTAAAAAAAAACTTAAATAAAGAAATAAGTTTTTTAAATTCCCACGAACTCTCTTATTTTTCGGGTAAATATAAATAGCATATGACACTTACAAATAATGTGGCTTTCTATTGGTACCAGTATTTTCAAAATCAGATCAGTAGTATCCATATAATATTACCCCCTAAAACGTCACAAACTCACAAACTTTACCTCTTTATAATATTAGTATAGATATTGATAATTTACGATTTAAACCTTCACGAAACAAATAAGATCAAGAATATTTCAATCTAACTTCCACTTCAGAAGCAACACTGAAATCGCAAGATTTACTTATAAGAAAGACCATAAATATAATGTTACATAACATAAGAATCTATTGTACGTTAAATTACATCTAACCAACGAACTGTAAGGAAACATATTATATGACGTAATGAGATATATCCCTGCCATTAAGCTCAAGGATTCTTATCTTCAAGTGATCTTATGTAAAGGCTTGAGAGACAAGCTAATGACTACCTACTTATTGTTTGTATATTGTATACAAGCTGATGCCCGCGACTTCGTCCGCGTGGTTTAAGTTTTTTTGAATCCCGCGGGAACTTCTTAATTTTCCGGAATAAAAAGTAGCCTATGACACTTTCCAGGTTCTCAACTATAACCATGCCTAAAATCACGTCAATCCGTTGCGGCGGGATTGAAGGACAAACTAACAAACCGACAAACCAACAAACCAACAAACAAACACACTGTTTGTTTGTCCTTCAATCACGCCGCAACGGAGTCACGAATCGACGTGATTTTTGGCATGGGTATAGTTAAGGACTGGGAGAGTGACATATTCTACATTTTATCCCAGAAAATTAAGGAATTTCCGTGGGATTTAAAAAAATTGGACGCGGACGATGTCGCGGGCATCAGCTAGCGTAATATATAGTAAGTATCTATGATATACGATTGTTATGTATACTTAGTGTGAGATCTATAGAGCGTACTTTGGATTGACTCAGAGTTAAAACGAGATAGACTTATGTGACTAACATAAATCTGTCTCGTTTTAACCATGTCCTAAGTCTAAGCAAAGTCAAAGTTCGCTTTAAAGATCTCAAACTTAAAGTTATAAACTGTAACACGACGATCCTGTAGGTACCTTAATTAATATATCTTAAGAATCTAAATTGGAGGAACCGTTATAATTAATAAAAGGGGCATACTTCCATCGCTTAAAGTAGTATTGTTTCAATATTGTTGATGTTCGTGCTTTAGAATTATAGTCCTTATTTTAAAGACATCAAGGTACGTGACATAAAACTATCATTTTGAATTAATACTGCTTTTAGCGATGGTAGAAAACCCCAAGAACCCAAAAAAATTTCTGTTTTAAATTTTTGTATGCCTGTCAGAATCAATAGAGATTAAAGCTATCAAAGGAATTATTATGATAGGTAGGTAGGTATCTACTCGAAATGGAAATCGCAAGTATCGAAAATAAACAACAACTATAATCGTTCGCTATTAAATGGAGACTAGACGACCCGATTGCGGATTTATTAACAATTTCCTAGTTTCTTAGTTGAGACGCAACGCTTTTCAGCCTCAATTCTAAGGATGCGTTTTGACTAAAGCGGAGAATACTTTAATAAAAAATGCAGAGTAAACGAATACTTAACTTCATAGTATAAATAAACTTATTATCACTCATTTATATGATCAACTAGCTTACACCCGCGTATTCATGGTCATTCCGCGTTGTTTAAGTTTTTTCTTATTCCCACGGAAACTCCTTAATTTTCCGTGATAGCTTAAGTCACTGTCCTGGTCCTCAACTATGCCCATGCAAAAAATCACGTCGATCCGTTGCTCTGATGCGGTGTGATTAAAGTACAGTCAAACAAATCATAAAACATAAATCATTTATTGCACAAACAATTATTGCAATCATACTAATATTATAAATACGAAAGTGTATGTTGTTTGTTGGTTTATTGGTTTGTCCTTCAATCACGCCGCAATGGAGCAACGGATCGACGTGATTTTTGGCATGGGTATAGCTGAGAACCTGAAGATTGACATAGGCTACTTTTTATCTCGGAAAATTAAGCAGTTACCGTGGGAATAAAAAAAAAACTTATTTCACGCGGACGAAGTCGCGGGCATCAGCTACTTGTAAAATAATTAGCGTCAAATACAGCAAAACGCCGTACATAATTATTATTGTAGACCCACCCTTAGCTGAGTTTGTGTTGATTTGCACTTCGACGTAGTTTAGAGGGTTCAGTTGAGGCGTCAATTCTACTTCGGAATATAGAGAGCTTTTTTATTTCTTTGATAGGAAAATTTAAACTCTGTAAATGCTTCAGCATCCGCCGGTTAAATGTGAATTTTTATCCGACTGTCGGAAAGTAAAGAATTTCTCACAAAGGGTTTCAACTCGGCGCCTAAGTGAAAAATCTTTTAGACGGATAAATTACAGGATTTTTTGTGTTCCGTACCTACGTATGCAAGTAAAAGCGGTAGGTTTAATATACTTTTGGAATTTTCTCGGTGCCTATATGTGACAACCGAAAAAAACTAAACTGCGCTCAAAATAACATTGTGTTTATTATCACTAAATAGGTACTTAGGTCTTCATCCAACCTAAACGCTTTATTGTCTGGCTTTCTGCGTATTTTTTTACGTCCCATTCTTCTATAGATTTTCAATAATTTTTTTACAGTGACAATTAATATAGGAAATATTATTTTAGTATCTTAGTTCCCACGTCTTGATTATACTATACTAATATAAATGTGTAATTTTGTTTGCTTATTTGGTTTGTAGGTTTGTCCTGTCACGCCGCAACAGAGCAACGGATCGACGTGATTTTTTGCATGGGTATAGTTCAGGATCTGGAAATGGACATAACCTATGTCCATTTCCAGATTTTTATCCCGTGAAAATTAAGAATTTTCCGTGGGTATCTAAAAAACTTATTCCACACGGACAATGTCACGGACATCAGTAAGTTTTAAATAAGAATTTAACTCCAATGCAGTTGTGAGTTAGCGACCTTAATTAACTTTCTTCTTAGTTTCAAATAAGCATAAATTCTTGAGTGGTCTGGTAAAAGCTAACCATCAGATTATCCTTAAATTGTTCTGTTGTAAATGGAAGTGAACCCATGATCTCTCACTAGTTATACCACAGCGCTCACCAGTGCGCCTAGAAGGTTCCCAGTTCACTCCCACACCGCCTTCTGTATGTTTAGTACTTTAAACTCCCTCGTCACTTAGTTCCGCGGTCTCATAATGACGTCGCCATCTCCAGCACAGCGTAAAAACATACATACTACAGTGAAATGACGCCTTTGATGGTTGCGAACAAGCCTGCATTACGGTCGTAACACTAACGTATTAGAACGTTCAATTCGATGTTCTTCTCCTAACAGCTTTTCAGCTAAGCTACAGATGTATGTCAAGGCTATCAATAGGAGCGCTTGATCTAATCTGGCGATCTAAGCTATGAAAATCAAGCGCAAATTTGTACGGTGGGTACTATATCAGGTCACGCGTCTTGCCCTTTTATCTTCAGAAGATTACTCTGTCTAGATGTCTCCTTCGACCGACTGTATGAAGTATCTCTTTACGCTATGTTTCTAGTCTGCAGGGCTCGCGCCCCTCTGATTATGACGCCATGCGGAGTGATGACAAATGACTCGAGAACAATGAGTGTATTTTGGTCGAGAGTTTTTACAGGCGCTCTTAGTGTTCGGAATATTGCTTCCAACGTGATTACTATTAATAGAGGTTTAAAAAAGGTCGTTAATTTTTTTCAGAGTATGTGATTTGTTACATAAAATGTCATCGTAAAATTGTAAACACCGTTAGATTATAATCTAACTCTTTTTATCTCGCGAGATTGTAAACTGTCGAAAGATTACAATTTAACGCATTATTTTTCGGTAGATTGTAATCTGTTAGTTATATTAACCCGATAGACCCACTACCTGGTATTTATGTCGAACCCTAACCTAACCTACAAGAAAGAGACGAGAAAACGTAAATACAATGAATATTTCAAAAATTTACACGCAGAAAATTGGAGATTTGAAGAATTTGACTGCAGAAAATTAAACAAGTAATAAAATTAAAAAAATTAAAAAAACCCGTGACGAACAGCAGCACTCCATTGTGACCTTATAACTTTGAAACAACAATTAGAATTACTTCTCAGAAGTATGCATAATATTATCTAAATCACGAAACCGTCTTTGTCGGCTCAGTAGTTTTTCCTAAATCCACGTGGACGAATGAGGACATCGTCAAAAGACTATAATAATGCTGCTAGGTACGAATAATACCTACTAAAGGAATCAGTTTGACTTCGACTTAGTTTTCCTATTCTAAAGTTTAAACCAAGTATGAATGTGATATATTTGAACTATGGCAAGCGAAGAGGTGGAAATTTCAGTTTTGACAGTTTTGAGTCCACTTTGATTGAGTTGAAAAAGCCAAAAATCATAAAACTACTATATGATTTTTGGCTTGAGAAAAATTAAATCTCTGTCTCTTCGGTCGTTCCTTCATTGCTGAAGATCGTGGTCCTGGCTAGATCCTACCCTCGAACGGATCATTCAAATAATTAATAATAATAGCTCTAAATATTACTGACTTCATTCAAAATTTATTTACCAGCGCAATCGATTGGTGCTAGCACAAATATGCCACTCGCATCCTTGGATTCTGGATTAATATTATGGAAAAGTTTTCATGTGAAAAGATAAAGCAAAAAATACAATTCAAACATCGTTATTTCAGTGAAGAGAACTTTTGTCGACAACTGGTAAACATGGCAACGAAATTTCTTTAAGGCAGTGCGATGACTGATGGCATCGTCGCCCGTCCCTGGCAGAGACCTACATTTGCGAAGAGTAATGGCAGAGGCTTTGATGTGCGGCAGGTGAGAAATGCGCTGTGAACTAACAATAATAAAATGGGATGAGCGCTTACGGCAGCGTTGTTCCTCGATTAGGCAATTGACCTTGTACGCAAATAGGTCCCTACTCCTCGACTGGCGGAAGTTCCTACAAGACGTTTTGTCCAGCAATGGTGATCGGCTTAAGGCGAAACGGAAACATGAATTCGGTTCTGCCCTACATATTTTTACCAAGAAACGCCTTGGCTATTTGAACCAGTCCTCCTCTCAAATCCCAGCCTAAATACTTCGCAACTCGTATAGCATCTTGCACCCCGCAGTTGGCGTATCGCCGCGTCGTGTCGTAAGGATTCATTTTGAAGGTTCATAAATAAAACGGATTTTTAAACTAGTCAGACATATTCTGACAAAATCTATAACAAATGTCGCCTTATATGTATGAATATATATAACGTTTCTAGCAAAAAACTTTCAGGATTTAAACAGTTGTTTTTAAAACATTTTGCAACTGCGTTCAAAAAGCAAAACTAAAATAAATTTACGTCGAGACTGGCGCTATATAATAGGAATTGTCAAATTGAGCAGATAAACGTATAATTATGCTAACCAACCTTGAGCTGTCAGCTTCAAAACATCGAAATGACTGATTACTTCCCGAAAATCCAGGTCACAGTTGTTTGAATACCCGATTCCAAATGAGAGCGCTGGAATTTGTGCGGCACGTAATTTATGTTATTCGCCAACATTCAACCATGATCCGACCATTTAAATTCCGAATACCGTGCGCCATTTAGTATTTGTTTTTATCTTTCTTCTTACTTGTATCTGTGGTAGTCGAGGATATTAAATGCAATTTATTATTTATACAATTGGTTCGTTTTAGCAATCATTTTACTAACTGGCTAGTAAGTAAGTATACCATGCCTAAGAGCCAGTGGACAGCCTTCTTTGGAGGTGCTGGAATGGAGCATACATTGGTACAAGGAGACTCCACCGAGTTTTGACGACCTCCGTGACTCAGTGTGCAGCGCTGTTGTCTTAACGTGCGGAGGTCCCGGGTTCGATCCCCGGCAGGGCCAATTTGGGAATTAATAGTTAATTTCTGAATTTTCTCTGGTCTTGCCTGGTGGAAGGCTTCGGCCGTGGCTACTTACCACCCTACCGGTAAAGACGTACCGCCAAGCGATTTAGCGTTCCAGTAGGATGCCGTGTAGAAACCGAATAGGGGTATGGGTTTAATATTACTGCCATGCCACTAACAAGTTAGCCCGCTACCATCTTAGAATGCATCATCACTTACCATCAGGTGAGATCGCAGGCAAGGGCTAACTTGCAGAGGATAAAAAAAAGAGTGTAGGCTGGTGAATAAGTTACCTATAGGTTAGGCCAGTTTTTTAAATTCAAATTCAATTTCAAATTCAAATGATTTTTATTCAAATAGACTTTTTACAAGTGCTTATGAATAGTCAAATGAATCTACCACTGGTTCGGAATACCGATCTTACCGAGAAGAACCAGCAAGAAACTCGGTGGTTGCTCTTTTGATTAAAATATATATGGTGTGTTTACAATAATCTATATACACATACATACAACACATACACATACATATAACACATACACATACATAAGTAACCGCAGTCCTGTGCATTGCTGGAGCGAGTCAAATCCATGCGCCTTTATCATTAATATAATCTTCGACAGTATAATAAGCTTTTTTCAGGACCTTTTTTTAATGGTTATCTTAAACTTGTGTAAAGGCAAGTTTATAATAGGTTGAGGAATTTTGTTAAAGAAGAGTATGCTCATTCCCACGAACGACCTTCTGACTTTCTTGAGGCGGAGCGATGGAGTCAAGAGCCTATGGCGGTTTCTAGTTGGCCTGTCGTGCAGATCGCATGTTCTTTTGTAGTCCTGAATGTGCTGTTTTACAAAGATTAGATTACTGTAAATATACTGCGAGGCTACTGTAAGAATACCTATTTCCTTGAATTTTTCCCTAAGGGATTCACGTGGTTTTAAATTATAAATTGCACGTATTGCCCTTTTTTGTAATACAAATATTTTTTGAATATCTGCCGCTTTACCCCACAGCAAGATTCCGTAAGACATAATACTATGAAAATAAGCAAAATATACAATCTTTGCAGTTTCAACGTCTGTTAACTGCCGAATCTTTCTGACAGCGTAAGCAGCAGAACTGAGTTTACCAGCTAGATTTGATATATGGGTGCCCCATTGAAGCTTAGCAGCTAAGGTCACCCCCAAGAACACCGTGGCCTCTTCTATTTTTAACATATCATTATTTACCACTAGATTAATGTTACGTGTATTCTTAGTATTGGGCAGTGCGAACTCAACACACTTAGTTTTTTTTGCATTTAAAAGTAAGTTATTTACAGTAAACCAGTGAGTGACCTGAGAAATGGCACTATTTACGTCGTCAAAATCATCCTTATTTCTATCGACTTTAACAATTAAAGAGGTATCATCAGCAAATAGCACAATATCGCAAGTTTCCGGGAAAAAAAAAATATTAAATCATTTATATATACTTACCAAGAACATGAAGGGACCCAGAATGGAGCCTTGAGGGACACCCATTAACGAGGCTGATCCGGATGATTTCACATTGTTTACACATACCGTCTGAATACGGTCACTAAGATATGATGCAATGAGACTAAGTGCAGTGTCTTTGATTCCATAGTGGCTCAATTTGGTCAACAGTGTCTCGTGTTCAACACAGTCGAATGCCTTAGACAAATCGCAGAAAATACCGATAGCATTCTGTGAGTTCTCCCAAGCATCAAATATATGTTTTAAAAGCGCCGCGCCCGCATCGACTGTTGATCGACCTTTCGTAAAACCATACTGCTCGGAGTGAAGTAATTTATTTAAATTAAAATGCCGGAGCAGTTGGTTGAGCATAATTTTTTCAAATATCTTGCTTAGGGTTGGCAAATTTTAAATTGGTCTGTAATTATTTGGATCACTTTTGCTACCTGATTTATATATTTTTAAGAGGAATCAATTTACTATATTTCATGAGGTCAGGAAAAGATCCCAAATCCAAAGACTCATTAAAAACTTGAGCAAGATATGGCGATTATTCTTGTATAATACCTATTAATATGTGGTTCGTAACCCTTTCATTACGTGTGAACTGCAGTCTGCATAAATGTAAAATGGTAAAATATAATAGTAACTCTCAGTATTTGTTCAGGCTTACTATATATAAATGCGAAAGTTTGGATGGATGTCTGGATGGATGTAAGGATGTGTGGATGGATGTTTGTAACTCAATCACGCCCAAACGGCTGAACGGATCTGAATGAAATTAGGCACATAGATTGATTATAGTCTGGAATAACACATAGGCTAAATTTTTTCCCGGAAAAGTAAGGAGTTCCCGCGGGAACCAAAAAAACCTCAATTCACGCGGACGTAGTCGCGGGCATCAGCTACAAGAAATAATTTCATTTTCGTTTTCTCAAAAACTTTTTGTTTAGTCAAGAGATTTAGGTGCTAGGCTACTTTAGGCTAAAATAGCGCCGCTAAAACAAACAATACGCGAAAATAAATGGTCGGAACTGTCCACTTAAAACTAAGCATTGCTTTTAAAGACTTGTGTATTTAGGTCTTTTATTCAGGACTCTCACTCATTGTTTCTATTTGAATAGAACCGAGTGAACCCAGTTAGTTACCGACACAATGCCTGCCTTGTAAACCGTTGAAACGTTAATTTTCCCACAGAAGCTTTAATTGTGTTAAAATGAAATTTGTGATTTGCATGCGATGTTTCTTAGGGCGGACTTTGATTCTGATATTGTTATTTTTATTTGTTCAACCGGCAAAAAAGATTAGAGATATATTAGAGACATATTGTATAGTAAGTTATTACGTATATATCTTTTTGTATGTGACTTACTTAATTTCTTCTCTTTAGTACACCCCTTCCGCTTTATATTTCAATGTGTCCTTTGCCCTTAGGTTGCCTGGAAGAGATCGATGTTTGAGCGATAAGCGCCTGTTGTGCCATGTCCATTAGATTATTATATCGGTTGTATTTTATTTTCTTGCATGGTGTACAATAAAGTATATTTTACTTACTTTACTTTACGGATTTTGTTTATATTACGCAATGCTAGAGTACTTACCTACTATTTTCATTTTTACAACATACCATTACACAATAAAACTAATGACAAACTTCTAAAATGCATTTCATGAGAACATCTTATCTATTATATTTTACTAGCTGATGCCCGCGACTTTGTCCGCGTGAATTGAGGTTTTTGGTTCCCGCGGGAACTTCTTAATTTTCCGGCATAAAAAGTAGCCTATGTGTTATTCCAGACTATAATCTATCTCTGTGCCGAATTTCATCCAGTTCAGCCGTTGGGGCGTGATTGAGTAACAGACATCCATCCATACATCCATCCAAACTTTCGCATTTATAATATTAGCATAGAGTACACATTACTTGCCATTCGATACCCTCTTAAGTTTATGTTTCAGTTTAGATATATAGTATATTTTTTCCATTCCGTTGCTGCGTCCGCATATAAAACCTTATATAAACTGGACACATAGCAGAGAGACCAGTGTAACTCACTCACTCACTCACTCACTCACTCACAACAGCCTATTAACGTTCCACTGCTGGGTACAGGCCTCCACTCTCATAGGAGAGTGGGAATTAGAGCTTAGACCCACCACGCTGCTCCAATGCGGGTTGGCGGGCTTTAACGACTATTATCATGTTAGTGATAATAACCGGGACCGACGGCTTAACGTGCTCTCCGAGGCACGGGGGTGAAACACCGCCAACTTCCAACTCCGGGCTGGCACTGAGAATTTCTTAATTGAAAAACCCAAAACCTAACTTTTTATGCCCGACCGGGAACCGAACCCAGGAGCTCGTGATCTGCAGTCGACTATGCTAACCACTAGACCAACGAGGCAACGACCAGTGTAAATGAAGCGCAAAATAACGCAAGGTAAGTTTGAGCCTTGGCACAAAAACCTCCATCGCTTATCTCCTTTCTTATATTCGGTATCTTAATGACGTCATTATATGTAGTTGTGGCTTCCTGGCCGTGTCGTCACAAATGATGCGGACAATGGGAACATTTCGCCGCAAAATTTTATCTTTCACAGTTATCTTTACCGTCACTGGAATGAAGGCCTTTAGGAGTGCTTACGGTTCTTGGGTGCCAACAATCAATAACCACGGTACCAAAGAAAGTTTAGCTGTGTTTTTCCGTTGCCCTATATCATATACTATTATAAATGCGAAAGTGTGTTTGTTTGTTGGTTTGTTGGTTTATTGGTTTGTTGGTTTATCCTTAAATCACGCCGCAACGGAGCAACGGATCGAAGTGATTTTTGGCATGGGTATAGTTGAGGACCTGGAAAGTGACATAAGTTACTTTTTATCCCTGAAAATTAAGCAGTTTTCGCGGGAATAACGAAAAACTTAAACAAAGCGGATGAAGTCGCGGGCATCAGCTGGTCTGTAATTATTAGAATACAATAAATATTGATTTGGCCTAAGTTAATTTTGAAGAAGAATATACAAAAACTATAAATAACGTGCATAATTGACAGCTACCTCCGAACATGAATAAATACTAAAATAATAGGTATAAGGTAGATTAACTATAGGTAGAATTTAACTTTACCATGTAACTCGGTGTAACTTTATTCAAACTTTTCCGTTCTAAAAACGGAGTCTTAAAATGATTTAGCGCAGAAGAAACACATGCATGCAGGGGGACATAAACTGCATTTTCCGGTGATATTAGCAGCGTGGGCCATTGAGCTAAAATGGCCGACCGGCTGGCATTACCGCACGCGGTACAACATTACTGCGGTCTACGAATATTCTAATATCACTCGACTTTTTTGATAATTTTTTTAGTAGCACGCAAAGAAGACGAAAAACTGTAACTGCTTTTTAAAAGTAGGCCACTCCGGATTTCTATTCTGTGAACATCTAAGATGATTACACAATCATTATAGTCTATTATTATTATTATTTAATAGAAGACCGAAAAGTAGGAATATAAAACATTTCTGTTTTGTAATCTATAACATCTAAAGGCTACGAAGCAGATTACAAATGTTGATAATAGTGCAATCTGGCTCTATGTGTATTAATCAAATAGCATCAATACTATAGTAATAATCATGAAATTTAATGTCATGATAAAAATTAAAATTAAGTAGATAATACTTTACGAAAAAAAAACAAATGATTTTGCAATTAAATTCCTACTTTAAAGATATCAAATTAAAACTATGATCTAAAATGAAAACGAAATTATAAAGTAAACATTAAAAAATCACCAAAACCGCTGCATTGAGGAAATAATTAAATTTGGCTTAGTAAGCTTTTCAAAAAGATAATAATTATAATCAAGTTACATTAACAAATTAATTAATAATTAGTTAATGTTTATTGTTTCTGATTATTTATGTTGTGTACAATAAAGAGTATTTCATTCATTAATTTCACTAACTATTTTACTTTTTTTTTTTTTATTAATCCTCAAAACTGACTGCAATTGTTAAGGCTAACAAAAAACGCATGTTAAATTAAAATATAAACTATACAATTGTGTCTTCTAGATGAGGACATGGCATGCATAGAAGGGCACATTAACTACAGCGAAGAAATATCAACAAAACAACCAAAAAAACAAGAAAATAAAAACTAAACTACAAATTATACTAACTAAACCTTACTAGCTAAATTTATGTGCAGTGAGTTTGTTTTTGACAGTAATTGTGCTGTCACAGAAGATATCTATAGCGTCTCTGTAACAATTTGCGAGAAATTGCATCCTATACATCGGGCTATGTTGACCTAGGTTGCTTTTTGTTTATGGCAAAGAAAATGTCTTACGATTGTGTAAGCGGCTACAGTCACGAGGCACGACAAACTTTAAGCGTTCGAGTAACTCTGGAGCATCAATAAGACCCTTCATCAACTTTGACAGAAAAATTACATCCGCAATCTTTCTTCGGTCCTTAAGAGATTGCATTTTATAGTATGAGAGACGAGAGTCGTATGTGAATAATGTATTACACTTGAAGTCCTTGTATGATAGATGGTATAGAAAACGTTTACGATGATTACTTACTTACTTTGGTATAGAAACGTTACTTAAGAAATTAGGTTCAATTATAATATTATTATTGTACTACACTAAAAACTATCGCATGCGATAAACGCATGGTACAGAATAGTGTTAGAAAATGGTTCACGTTCGCTCATGTGAAACTGGCAACTGACAAAATGTGCATCCTGCGAAATATTGTCCATTCGAACTTGGTCAACAGAACTACTATTAACCGAGTTTACCATCGTAAATGTCTTCTATCCAAAATCTGATTTACCACTGTTTTTAATTTTTATACTAATGGTTATTTTTCCACACAATGTCTTTCGAAAAATTCTGATAAATTTCCACAGTTTATTCTTCGGAAATATGACTTTCAAGTTAACGTTAATGTTACTTAAATCTTTCATAATAACAAAGGAAATTATGTTATGTATTTTTTTTCTTGCTGGCTCTTCTCGGTAGAAATGGAATTCCAAACCAGCGGCTGATTCACTTGACGATTCAAAGCGTTTATTTGAAGATTCAAAATAACCCCCGACATATTATTTATTTGAGTAACAGGATACCAATTTCATCAATCAGAAAAGAGCTGATGATCTTTTTTTTATCCACTACAAGTCTACTACATTTTAGCCCTTGACTGCGATCTCACCTGATGGTAAGTGATGATGCAGTCTAAGATGGTAGCGGGCTAACCTGTTAGGGGTATGGCAGTTATATTAAACCCATACCCAAAATTTGGGAAATTATAAATTCCCAAATTAACCCTGCCGGGAACCGAACCTGGAATCAAAATCGTTTCAGCCGTTTGGGAGCTATACGATGCCACAGACAGACACATAGACAGACAACACTCTTCTTTTTGCATCAGGAGTTAAAAAAGAGAGATTTTTTTTTTAAATTAAATCGAATAAAGTCTATTTTTACAAACGAAAATAAAAAATGGGTGTAATTTTGCAATCGCCTGCCATAGCTTGGAACAGACAGGCGGTCGGCCACAGAACAGTGGCGCTTGATAGTTTTATCTTACTTCTTAATTTTTTCTATTTATTTTTTTCCATTAATATGAGTATATAGTTTATACAACATATACTCACTAATATTACAATCTAGCCTTACAATTAGACTAATGAGTAACTTTACTTTAACCTAAACTTATTAATTATCTTATACTAGCGAATGCCCGCGACTTCGTCCGCGTGGTTTGAGGTTTTTTGGTTCCCGCGGGAACTCCTTAATTTTCCGGGATAAAAAGTAGCCTATGTGCTATTCCAGACTATAATCTATCCCTATGCCAAATTTCAGCCAGATCCGTTCAGACGTTGGGGCGTGATTGAGTAACAAACATCCATACATCCATACATCCATCCAGACATCCATCCAAACTTTCGCATTTATAATACTTATTATTATTATATATTATATATATTTGATACTAAGAAGTAGTCCATCGACGCATCTTAGTCTTTCTTTAATCAATTTAGAGACACTTTGTTCTTGTGTTCTTTAGGGCAGCACTTTTTTTTTTGACAGTGTAGGTAGTTGAGTACACATGTGCTCTGCTCAAAATTGATTAATTCTTATAAATATTTAAAAGAAAATAAGTGTATTTACCTATAAAAAGTATTGTCTTAACTGTGAAAAGAAGTGGCATTGGTTTCCTGGTGATCTGCTGCTTTTTAGCCACAAATGTAAAAAATCACATGTGCACATCTTTTGCCTTCACTTAATAAAATAATAACATAACATCATCACACTATGGCATCTAGAAAAGGCACAATTAAAGAACCAGAGGATGCTGTCAAGGTTCTGGAGAACAAATTTAACGAACAGATGAAGGCCTTCCAAGCTCGACTTGACACAGCACAACCTTCTACGCAGCTCGAACAGTTAACCGCTGACTTCAATGCATTCAAGAATATGATGCTGGTTGCATTGGACACCATTAAGGATCAAGTAAGCTCCTTAACTGAAATTACAGATGATCTGGACAATAGGAGTCGTCGCAAGTTCTTGCTGTTCCGTGGTGTGAAGGAGTCGGAGGAGAACTCTCTCACTCTCATCAGAGACATAGTGTCTTCAAATCTTAAATTAAGCATTGAAGAGTCTGACGTCCGTTCCTGCTTTCGCCTCGGCAGTGTTGTAGCTGACAAAACACGGCCCATCTTAGTAAGGTTTTCAAATCCGGACATCCGAGCTGATATTTGGCAGGCCAAGAAAGAACTGAAGGGCAATGTTATTTCCATAGCTGAGTTCTTAACGACCAGACGTCGTGAAATCTTCAAAGAAGCCCGCTCAACGTTCGGTAAACACTGCTCCTGGACCCAAGATGGAAATGTCTTTGTTAAACTCCTCAATGGCAAGAAGGTGAAGTTAACTTCACTGCAGCAATTGAAGGATCTGGCTGCTGATAAAACGCAAAAACCAAGCAGGAGGGACAGATCGCGGGCTCGTGCAGCACGACAGGATAAAAAGCCTAGCTAAGTCTGCTCATGTGTCATGGCCATTGCAACTTTTAATTAGAATAGGCTATGAAATAATCGTGTCGTCTATTGTACTGCACTGTACAGTCGGTTTAACCAGGCCCTTTTATAACATAATTCATATTATTAAGTCCTTACAACCTTTCTTGGCTAGGCTGCACTAGGGATTTAACCCGTATTTTTATCATAGGTGGCGATTGATAATGTTTAACCAATAAGTTAAACTATTTCCGGCTTCGCAAACTGTATATACCCACAAGACAGTGTATATTATTACTATTAATTGTATTGTTTTCGTAATTTCCTGTTTCTACTTCATAGGTTAACTTGTTGTGTTGTTTGTTCTATTTGACACTTGAGTGATGTAGGCATAGCTACAAAATTTATCGCAATACGGCTCTGGGTTCTAGCCTAGTAGAATAAAACTGTTAAGCTTTCTTTACACGATGGCAAGTTGTGATCCGTGTTTTCGTTAGTAACACGTCTGTAACTAGTGAATTTGTTCGTTATGGATCCGTACCTACCTCGTCAAGGTTTATAAGTTTATTAATTTGTCTTTTTCATGTTTTTAATTTTAATTTTTTTTCTTTTTTTTATGTACAGGTTTTTTCATAAAGTTACCGGCAGTAGATGTGGACATGATAAGATCAACCATCCACTTTTAACACTTTATTTTATTTGTATTTTATTGATTTATTTATATATTTTTTTTATAGTGTCTTATGTATATTATATTATAGATGGATACATCAATAAGTTCTGATATTTTTCATTCTTGTGGTTCAGACTCATCGTTTGAATCAGTCGATGTGCCACTAAGCGAACAGCTTCTAGACACGTTTAAGACGGTTCATAAGAATCTGAATATTTGTCACATTAACGCTCAAAGCATTCCGGCTCACCACTCCGAACTTCTAAACACTTTCAAATGTAACTACATACATGCGTGCCTGATATCTGAATCATTCTTAAAGCCTACTTTGCCTTCTTCCTACTACCCGTTGCCTGGCTACGTTTTGATAAGAAATGATCGGACTGGTAAAGGTGGCGGAAGCGTGGCTATTTACCTAAGATCCAATATTAAATATAAGATCATTGACCAGTCACCAACGATCTACTCCAATAACATGGAGTACCTTTGGATTGAAATTATTATCAGTGGTGTTGCCTTTTTGCTTGGAGTAGTTTATGCACCTCCCACAGTTCAATACTTCGAAACGCTTGAGCATGCCCTTGAGACATTTCTACCAAGTTACGAGCACTGTATAATCATGGGCGATTTTAATAATACCTGTTTGTTACGGGACGATTTTAATAATACCTGTTTGTTACGGGACGATCATAGAGCAAAAAAGTTAAAATATATATCAAACGATGCTAATCTCACTATCCTCAATTTAGACCCTACATTTCACACTAACGACTCCCGTTCTTTACTTGACCTTATCCTTACTACCAAACCTGATCATATTCTTACACATGGCCAATTTGCCGCTCCGGGTTTCTCACATCATGATCTCATATTTGATAATAAATCAGTCGTAAGATTTTTGCAGCTATGCATGCACTTAAACGGATGCAGAATATGCTGCCACAAAAAGCAAAACTTGTGCTGGTTAATTCCTTATTGCTTCCAATCATCGACTATGCAGATATCTGCTATACCGACCTCACCGAAGAGCTTCTGAACTAACTAGACCGCCTGCTCAACCTGTGCATTCGATATGTATACGGTTTGCGTAAGTATGACCACATTTCTAATTTCCGTTCAAGACTAGATTGGCTCAACATTCGCTTTCGCCGAGATGCGCACGTTCTTGCTTCACTCTATGGTATTCTTCATGATCCAAGTTCTCCTCAGTATCTCCAAGAACGCTTTAAGTACCTCGGCTTATCTGGACGTGTTCAACGTTCCTCAAACGTAGATATTCTTGTCTACCCGCAACATAAATCAACACTATATTCAGATTCCTTCACAGTTACTGCAATCAGGTTATGGAACGCCCTTCCCCAGAAAGTACGTCAGGCACCGTCTTTAAACGTTTTTAAGCGTCGAGTACACGAACACTTTCAAAAATGTCAGAATACCTCCACATAATCACATTCATAAGTATTAATTTATGTGTATATATTATTTTTTACAATTGTATATATATTCATGTATATATATAAATATATATATATATATATATATATATATATATATATATATATATGCTTATATTGTATTTTTTATATTATTTTTATCCAGGTACATTTACTACCTTAATATTAAGTATCATATTTTTAAGTAAGTTTATTATATTTTTTGGTGTATATCTTGATATGTATTTTGACTTAAATTCTTTATTCAAGCCATTTACTAAATTGCTTAATAAATTACCATACCTCACTTTATTACCTGCTACCTATTATGTTTCTTCTTACTCTAACTTTTTCTCTTTATATTGTACGCACTGTGATCTCAACCCTGTCCCCACTACCAAAGGTTAACTGGAAGAGAATACCTCTAGGTATTAAGTTCGCCTTTGTACATTTGTTTTACTTTTGTGCAATAAAGAATTTAAAACAAACAAACAAACAAACACTTATTCTACACTTTCACTATTCACTTATCACTAAGCACTATTCACTATTGAGCACTAGCTCAAAGGGTTTGGTTCTTTTAAGTCTCCTCACTAACTGCGTAACGTCGAGCAGCTGAATCGCCTCAACGTTAACGTGATGGTGAAGCCGATGTTCGTGGGCTTCAGCAAACTTCGCAATTATTATGTCAACATATTCAACTTTAAGGTCCCGGTGAATATTGTCGTTTCGGATGTACCAAGGTGCGTTAACAATGTTCCTTAATACTTTGTTCTGAAACCACTTCTTAATCAAATAAATATTATGAATGCGAAAGTTTGGATGGATGGATGTATGGATGTATGGATGTATGGATGTTTGTTACTCAATCACGCGCCAACGGCTGAACGGATCTATCTGAAATTTGGCACAGAGATAGAATATCACATAGACTATTTATCCCAGAAAATTAAAGAGTTCCCGCGGTAATTAAAAATCCTCAAACCACGCAGACGAAGTCGCGGGTATCGATGATAGTTTTGTGTAGATTTTACGAAAACCCACCTCTCTGTCTTACATATTATACAGCTTTATAATATCAATATAAATACATTGTGGAATTCCTGTTGGTAGGGATATTTACTTTCGTAGAATTGTATATTGCATTTTGTGTAAATAATTTTGTTTATTGAAGCGCTGCCCGCTTTGTGAAACAGAATATTTTTGTGATTCCGGGAAACCCATATATTGGCAAAAACAGATCATTTCATTGATAGCGTGTCCGCCCGACTGTCCGGAAAACGCAGCGTTGGATGATCTCATAATAGGTGGTCGGACAATGATCTCAAGCGAGCAACTGGGAGCCGCTGGAAGCAAGCGGCACAAGACCGTGTCCTGTGGAGATCCATGCAGGAGATCTTCGTCCAGCAGTGGACGTGTATCGACACGCAACAATTAGCTGCCGGCTACCGCTTCGATTACAGCCCTAGTATGACAACTTCTCTCTCTCTCTCTCCTCTCCTTCTTCATCTTCTTCGAGAGGCGAGGAGAGAGAAGAAATAGTGAACAAAATAGGAAGCATAACGGTAGAAAACATAATTCCGAAAATGCTGGAAAAGGAGGAAAGCTGGATTGCTGTCGCAAATTTGTCGTCGTCGTCGTCAACCGATGGACGTCCACTGCTGGACATAGGTCTCTTGTAGGGTCCTCCACAAGCCACGGTCTTGCGCCGCCTGGATCCATCCGCCGCTCTTGATGTCATCTGTCCACCGTGTGGGGGGTCTGCCGACGCTACGCCTTCCAGTGCGGGGTCGCCATTCCAACACTTTGGGACCCCAACGTCCATCGGTTCTCCGAACTATGTGTGTCGTAAATTATGTGGAAATAATTATGAATGAGAAGGAAGAAGAGGAAAGACGCAGAGGAAAAAGTGGGTGAAAAGGCAAGTGTGTTGCCGTGTTGTAGGCTGCAAGGCATAGGGTACACGGACAAAGAGACAGCAGGGGTTTTAGCCGGTAAGAGTCCGGCACTAACCAACGGGTGTTCGGAAAAAAAATTATGACAACATCTCACAGCTTTGCAATTCTTTGTACAAAAGCCGCGGAAAACATTGTCACACTGATTGTACTTGGATTAATACAATCAGGCGAATTTTAAGCCTACGTTTAACGTGTTAATATCGCGATGTGTCGTAAATATTCCGTGCCACAGTTCGCTCGATATCCAATCTACGCTACAGGGAGACTACCCTACCAAAATTATAAATGCGATAGTGTATCTGTCCATCTGCTACCCTTTCACTCTCCCTCTTTTCAACTTTTTTTGACGAAATTTTGTACAAAGGTTTGATGCACGCGGGAACTCTTTAATTTTCCTGGATAGGACCTATGTCAATGTTAATTCAGGGTATGATTTTGAAAAAATTTTGTACAGAGATAGATTGCATCACAGGGAAGGACAAAGACAATGTGTGCGACTTCGTCCACGTGGATTAAATTTTTGATTCATGCGGGAACTCTTTAATTTTCCAGGATAGGACCCATGTGTTAATTAAGGGTATAGCTATCTCCATTTCAAATTTCAGCCAAATCAGTTCAGACATTGTAGAAAGACTGAAAAAAATGCAAACGCACGAGCTTACAAAATATCAACACTTACATATTTGTATTATTAGTAAGACGACTGTGATAGACAGACGTACAGATACTGAACGAAACTATACTCTTTAGCGTTCGTTGTATAGCCTGAAAATTTAACCAATGCTACTTTGCAGGGGAAATTGTAAATACAAACATTGAATGATTGATTGTTTTTTGGCTTCCACACCGCTGACCGGCGATGGCACTTTATGATATCCTTTGTGTCATGGCGAAAAGTTTCCGAACTTTGGGAAGCAACGGAAAATTATGTAACGAAGTGTGCCAAGCGTTATTTTTTGGGTAAACTTTTATGACACTGCGCCAATATACTTTTCATAAGCTGTTTATTGTTGTTTCGAAACAATCTTATTAAAGTAATATACTTAAGTACTTTTATTTTTATTTCGTTGGTGATATTGCGAGTGTTTTTATGGGGTTCCGTGGTTTTTTACACAAAGCCGAAAATCTTAAACTCAGCTTAGTTACTTTAAACTTTAATAATATAATCTTAAAATTGGTTATTCAAAATACCGTAACCGTAACATGGATGCCCATGTTTATGGTAACAGTATTTTACCCCCGAAACCGCAGGTATCCGCTAGTCACAATGAAATAAGTATTAGTTAAAATTATTAAAAAGCACAACACCCCTCGGTTGCACTTCACTTTGCGGATGTGCATCGCTCCTTAATTTAAGGCGAATACACAATTCGAATAGAATAGGACAAAACGCCCACGGGAAACACATTTCGTCCTGTCGTGCTAGAGTCGTCCATATTAAATTGCGTCGACTATTTGTCAACCAGACAATTTTTTTAGCAGTAGTGTAAAACCTTAAGAATTAAGAACATAAACAAGTTAAGATAAAACCAGCTCAACTCTCTGCATTAAGTTGCAACTTGCGCATTAATTATGCAAAATGGCAACTAAACGCCGTAAAACAAATCGCGTAGCTCCGCCGTGTACGATCCTCATTAGACGAGTTTACAGCAATTATCTCGAGCGGTGCACTCGAGGTCATATTTTCACTCGCACGTCATTTCTCAGCTAAGCGTGCACGAACTCGCAAGACCCCCTGTACCCCTAGTATGAATTAGAACATCTCGTTAACGATGTGTTGGACGAGAATTCAAGCTAGTTTGTGCAAGAACTTATTATTTCTATGGTTTTGGAATGTGATTAATAATTGCGGGTGTAAAATATGTGAATCCATACTAATATTATAAATACGAAAGTGTGTCTGTCTGTCTTTCTACTACGCTTTCTCGGCCATCTGCTCTTTCATTATCTTTGATGAAATTTGGTACAGGGATATTTTGTATCCCGGGGAAGGACATAGGCTACTTTTTATCACGGAAAATTAAAGAGTTCCCGCGGGAATCAAAAATCTTAATCTTCACGGACAAAGTCGCGGTAATGATCTACTTATTAATAAAAGGATATGCTTAGTCAGAGTTTGCATTTAATAATTGATAGATTTCGAGTATGACAACATTTAAAAGCCACAGACAAAGAAATCGTAGTTAATAACCCTTGAAGTTGTGATTTTCCGCTGTTTGCGCACATACTTGTGTACAAAAATATATCCCGCGCAGATGGCTAATCTCTATGGAGATTCGCCGCCGTGGTCAAAATTCGATCGAGAGGACATTATTATTCACACGTTCAAATTTTAGGCAGTTTATTCCAATCCTATTCGGAAGGACCTGAGAACCGACCGCATTATTATCCCAAGAAAATCCCTACTATCATTATTTTTACACTCGAAATTTTTCATCGTTGTTGAATTGTTTGAACTCGCACTAAGCCCACTGCATAGCTAAGACGTGACAACGTTTTTAAGCACCACATCTATGGTAGGTAAGTTTGTGAATTAATTATGAATTTTCACGTAGCAACAGTTAATTTTCTTTTGGCAGACTTACGATCATAGTGCTTACGGTTTATACCTTTTATAAACTACCATTTCGTCCAAAAATAAGTCTATCGACTCAGTCTAGGCTCCAGAAGGTTGACTTGAATTACGGTTTACAAATGAAAGTGAAACGAATTAAGTTTGCATTAGGCTGACCTAGAAAAAGGTTTTACCTTCGAATTAATAATACATCAACTTATCTCATGCTCGGAGTACCGACAAACGTCGCCACAAGGAATGCCCTGGATTAAAAATATGAATGTGTAAGCGTTCAAGCAACGTTAACACAAGTCTAATGCCTACTATGATAATTAATTCTTGCAACGATCTCCGGCACTTAACAAATTCATTGGCTTGTTACCTTATCATCATTCCAAGAAAATCCTTCGTGTGCTCGACTCTCCTCTCTGAACGGGAAGGGTTTGGCTATACTCCACCATGCTGAACAAGTGCGGTTTGGCAGAATTCCCACCTTCGAGAGCAAGGAAATTCTAACAATTTTGGAATTGTGTGAAAGAGGTTGCAATCCTAAAAAATGAAGATTAATACGCAGAGATGACTTTTGGTTTAATTTAATTTTTGGGTAATGTTAACTATTACTTATAAATGCGATGCGTTTCTGTCTCTCTGCTATGCTTCATCCGATTTCCTCATTTCAAACGATTTTGACAAAACTTAGTACAAAGATAGAATGCATCCTGGGAAAGGACATGCGCTAGTTATTTATCCCGGGAAATCAAGGCGTTAATCCACGCGGACGAAGACTCAGGCATCTACTCATCTAGTATGTTATATCTATTTTGTGGCTTCCTTAAAAGCCATAATATATTGTATGGAGCGACGGTTATGAAGCAAGTACTACAACGTCTGTACACTCGTGAAGTTTATTGGAGTGCACTATCTGTCATGCACACTGACAAATGGCGCGCCTAGTGTGATAAACGTGTAAAACCTCCGTCGGCACTTAACAATTTAATTAGCTTGTCATTACCGTCGACAGCGACGGAGTATAATTAATTTTTTTTGCACTACCTATCTACACCATTGCTACGGAAAATATAGCGCATGAAAATTATGTTATGTAGCAAGTATGAATAAAAAATTTGAAATAACCCCCTGCACAATATTAAAACGAATTTCATCAACCAGAAAAGAGCTGATGATCTTCAAACGGCTGAACCGATTTTCTTGAATCATAGCTGAGAAGTGAGAACACTCTCAAACAAGGCACCTTTCAAACAAAAAACTAAATCAGTACAGTACATCCGTTTGGGAGCTCCGATACCACAGACAGACACACAGATACACACGTTATACTTATAACTCTTTACGTGGGGGTTAGATATGTTTAATAGGTAAGTATTCAATCACCAGTATAAGTACAGTCACAGTTTTAGCGGCTTATTACTGTGAAACTGATTCTGCTCTAGTTTCAGCCAGAACTATTAAAACGAGTGAGCCATGCAAAATAACAAATAGACAGTCACGCTTTCGCATAACAGAACTAGATGATGCCCGAGACTTTGTCCGCGTGGATAAAGTGTTTTTTATTCCCTCGGGAATTCCATAATGTTCTTCCCCGGTATATAATCATTTATCTCTATACCAAATTTGATCAAAATCGGTCGAAAAGATGGGCCGTGAAAGCGTAGCAGACAGACAGATATACACACTTTTGCGTTCCTAATATTAGTATGGATAATATACTAGTACAGTACAGTATATAAATAATACTGCTTTTAATTATTTCAAAATAGAAATTTTATATCACGTACCTTGACGTCCCTAAAATAAGGATTATAATTATTCTAAAACACGAACGATAACAATATAGAATCGTATTGTACTGTAACCAACCTGACGGGGTCCCTAAGCATCTACACCTCTCTCTACTTATAAAATTCAATATTTCTTTAAAATGGCACGTGATACATCTAGCAGTAAGACCCTCACAACATTGCTGTGTCCATAACAAACCAAGATCTTTTAGAGTTTCGGAAGCCTCGAATTCAATCAACCCAACGACTAAGTTATATACAGATTTTAGATGTAATTCAGTTAACTTAAAACAGGCATTAAGTAACGTGATCGCGAAGAGATAAATCTCTTCGGGATATTTACGAACTAACCCAAGTGGTAGCACCTTCCTTTTATAACCTTTTATAAAGAAAAGGAAGATGCTTTGTATGGCATCATTTATATTTCTAAAAAATAAATGATGGCTGGCTGGCTCCTCCCCGCCACCAACGGTAGGCTTCTTCCCTCCTTCGGTACCCCAAGAGGCACATTAATACATGGACTAATACATCTCTAAGAATACCAAAAGTCAACAGCCCCCCCCCCCTTTAACCACTTGGTCATCAATCGCGAAGGCCAGCGCAACGTATGTACGAGCATACTTTAGAGTGGTGCGTTCCACTTATGTCAGCGTATAGCTGGATAATTGCATTTTTAGAGTGGTGCACTCCCACATATACCTGTAATAGGTTTCAAGGATACACCGGACGCACTGCAGGGTCGTTCGTCGCAACGTAACAGAGCCACAGGCGTGATGCACCCTTCAATAATAGTATGTTATACCAAATACAACGCGGAACCACCATGGGTGATAGAATGTCGTTTGTGCGTAACATGGTTTTTAGCCAATGTGCCGCAGCATAGGTCGTGAAGCTATGCTTTTACAAGTAACATGGGTTGTGAATCCATGAAACTATGAAGTGTCGAGGCTGATCAAGCGTAGTGCAAAATGTAGTAAGATATCAGGCGCAACGTACGCATAATCCAACCTTCGGCAATAATAAACAGCGTCCTTCCAACCATGGTCAGTTATCGTTCGAGTATTGCGAACGACGTACGTAATTTAGATAAGTAGATCGCAAGGTAAAGTCAGACGTTTTGCGGAACGTAGAAGTATACTCGAACTGCACTGCGCTCAGAAAGCAAGCTCTCTGATTCAACAACAAGCCAATCCCATCTGAACGTCCAACTAGGTAGACATCCAGACAGAACCAGCCGTGCTGAGGCATCGCTGAAGCGAGACACCGTTACGCCCCACAGCCTGACCCGACCTGCGATAATAATTGTTTTAGTAATATACGTGTAAATATGTTGTAGTTATGATATGTATATAAATCCACCAGAGGCAGATAAGATTTCGTCGGATGCTCTAAAACTAGGTCCGCTAAGGGTCCTCACATTAGATAGCATCCAACAACACAGTGCATTCAAACGATCTATTGCAAATATACCTGCTCAATATATTAATTTTATGTATCGCACCACGCGCAAACACAACAAGATGTTGACAGCGCTCACTCCCTCCTACACCACCGCCATACCCACCCTTGGCGAGCGGTCGGAACGACGGGAAACTTCTCCGTAAGCTTGTAGTCGCGTGATCATATACACCCATACTATACTACCATTCTATTATCGTTTTAATATTACTTTACTATTATTTTATTATTATAATATAATATAATTTTTTTTTTTTTTTTTTTTAAATAATTACCTATTTTCCACTGAATAGTGAGATACGTATAGTTACATTCAACCCCCTAAATTCTGTGATGTGTGCAAATAGTTATGCTATGCAGCATGCAGAACAGAATTTACTATGTTAAGGAACTATTTGAAATATTTTATACCTACGCAAACCCCAGCGTCTACGATTTTATAACAGATGCAAACCTATCCTACCTTTGTGCCTTTTATAACCTACAATTTCCACGACTACTTTAGTTCCTGGTTTTCCTTCTACAATCGACGTATATTGTGATTACCAACTAATTTTCTCTGCTTACCCATGTCATAATCACACCAATAGCCTTCGCAGCATAGCTCCTACCTACCCTATCCTTCCTTTAATTCTCGCATCTTGCTCTTTCCATTCACCTTTTACATTCACACCTAATGTTGTTCTAAAGCTAAAATTGGTATTCCTTACTGTTTCCCTATTTCTTTACGTCTTAAAGTATTTAATCACGTCCCTTCATATAGACTTATCATTATACAAACATCGGCAACCCCCCGATGTTATGATTTTATGACGTAAATACAGCTTTTCGTTGACAAATTTAACACATTCATTACACTTCCAAACCTGCTAACCCTTTATCTCATATGTAACCATCACTTCTAACTATTCCATCTCTAATTATATTGCATCTTCATTTTAATTTATTAAACAAAATATGACCACGTAGGATCCTAGCTACTAGAAAATCATCGTCCACCCTCCGATGATATAATCTTATAACATAATTATGTGTCTTTACCATCAAACACGCCTAATTGCACCGCGTTCCTCTCACTAAGTCTAGAACTTGCTCCCTTTTTATGTTAAGCAGACCTGAGTATACGCGAACGCCCTCGCTTTTGTACTAACATACCTGAGTATACGCGAACACCCTCGTTATTGTTCTGACAGACCTGTGTATACGCGAACACCCTCGCTTTTGTTCTGGCATACCTGAGTATACGCGAACACCCTCGTTTTTGTTCTAACAGACCTGTGTATACGCGAACACCCTCGCTTTTGTTCTGACAGACTTGACTATACGCGAACACCCTCGCTTTTGTTCTGGCATACCTGAGTATGCGCGAACACCCTCGTTTTTGTTCTAACAGACCTGTGTATACGCGAACACCCTCGCTTTTGTTCTGACAGACTTGAGTATACGCGAACACCCTCGCTTTTGTTCTGGCATACCTGAGTATGCGCGAACACCCTCGCTTTTGTTCTAACAGATCTATGTATACGCGAACACCCTCGCTTTTGTCCTGGCATACCTGAGTATGCGCGAACACTCCATCTTTTCCTTCGTCTTTCTCTGTGTGTCTCCATTTATTTCCTCTTTCAACTTCCAACCAAAATACATACATTCACGTTGTTAGCACCATCACCTTTGCTCTTTAGATTTATTACATTTTCCTATTTCCACTAAATCTCCTATTATAATTAATAATTTTATTATGCATATCATATTTTCCGTTTCACAATTTTTTTGCTTTACTTTTAATTTTAACCTAACTTGTCTACGTATATTTTCTATATTCGTGTTAATTAGTGCCTGATTCAAACATCTATCAATTGTTCAATTTTGTGCTTTTCTCGTTTAGACCTTCATTCAGTGTATAACCTATACTATCATGTTACGCATTATTATATGATTCTTTTTTCTTAGGGAAAACCTTACCCAAGTGTTATGATTTTTATGGCAATAAGTTCTAAACAATCTTCCTAACTCCTTTTAACTCGTTCCGTGTATAAAACCGTGGTTTCCACACTGTGGTGTATGTTGTCTTAATCCCAGAGCCTTATGACCTTCCTTTTATTTCCTACTGATGAATTGAGAACCATTATTATTAGTCGTAAATCGTAATAACTTCCATTTTAATGATATAATTAAAATGCTTTAGTTTTGTTAGACACTATTGATTGTCGTTTTTCGTAATGCAAATAATTTTATAAATTTACTAAAAGAGTCTTGTACTACTAGAATGTATGTAAATCCCAATGATCCTGCTGGTAATGGTCCGTACAAGACAGCCATAACAATTTCACCTACGTCATCTGTTACTATAGATTGACAGGGTCCTACATATTTTACATTGTCATTTTTAGCAAGTTGACAAATATGACTTTTCCTAAAAGCCTTCACTTTACTTGTTAAATCTCCCCGAAACATTCTGTGCTTTATATATTTAATTATTTTGTAAGCACCTGGATGACCCAGTTCTATAGAAGTTTGTTTAACAACCTCTTCTTGTTACCCATTTTGCAAATATACTTTATCTCCCAGGTTAGTTCTAAAATACAATATGTCATTATTTATATGATTTCTATTTTTATAACGGTTATTATGTCCACTAACAACATCTTGGTATTTCTATATCTTCCTTTTGCAATTGAGACAAGTTCTTAAGCTTTGAATTAAGCACGTTATTTACTTTACTTAAGTAATAACTTCCTAGCAGAATAGATTTCTCTCCTTGCATTTTATTACAATCTGGCGGATATCAGGATAAGATATCAGCAACCAAATTATCCTTGCCTGATATACGAGTATATTCTATTTCAAATCAAATTGTTCTAAATATAATAGCCAACGTGTGACTCTACTATTAATCAATTTCCGCGTTATTTCCAAATAATAAAGCTTTACGATCTGTTTTTATAACTACCTTTAAACCTCGCAAATACTACTAATTACTGCAAAGAACTATTGTTCTGCAGCTGTTCAGATCAACTAAGTCCCCTTCAAAACTTTCACTATAAAACCGCACGACTAAAACTTCCCACAGCAGTTTTTAATCCTCACGGTAATACATTGTATACATAGGCTTTCCGTTAAAACAAATGCTGTATACTTCCTACACTCATCACCAATAGGTATCTGGAAGTAAGCATTCTTCAAATCTTTTGTAATCGAACCGTTTACTCGTCTTACACATATTCCCTCTAATTATTATTCTTCGACGCTTAACAGACACACTCTCCCAATTTTTAAGTTGTACTTGTTATATCTCACATCTACATAGATACCACAACCCCCCGTCCATAAGACGTTTACACACTCTCTTCTTGTGTTGCTTAATACCAACTTCTACACATCCTCCTGTGTCGTTAGGTCTACTTGAACTCGAAAGCTTCCTCTGACTCTTTCCATTTCACGGACAACATATTGTAGGCTTTCGCCTACGACTATGTTAACCTATCTTATTTACTTTAACCGGGACCCATGAGATACTTGCTTTGAAACAAGTATCCTGGTCACGGCACCATATTGTAACCAACCTGACGGGGTCCCTAAGCATCTACACCTCTCTCTACTTATAAAATTCAATATTTCTTTAAAATGGCACGTGATACATCTAGCAGTAAGACCCTCACAACATTGCTGTGTCCATAACAAACCAAGATCTTTTAGAGTTTCGGAAGCCTCGAATTCAATCAACCCAACGACTAAGTTATATACAGATTTTAGATGTAATTCAGTTAACTTAAAACAGGCATTAAGTAACGTGATCGCGAAGAGATAAATCTCTTCGGGATATTTACGAACTAACCCAAGTGGTAGCACCTTCCTTTTATAACCTTTTATAAAGAAAAGGAAGATGCTTTGTATGGCATCATTTATATTTCTAAAAAATAAATGATGGCTGGCTGGCTCCTCCCCGCCACCAACGGTAGGCTTCTTCCCTCCTTCGGTACCCCAAGAGGCACATTAATACATGGACTAATACATCTCTAAGAATACCAAAAGTCAACAGCCCCCCCCCCCTTTAACCACTTGGTCATCAATCGCGAAGGCCAGCGCAACGTATGTACGAGCATACTTTAGAGTGGTGTGTTCCACTTATGTCAGCGTATAGCTGGATAATTGCATTTTTAGAGTGGTGCACTCCCACATATACCTGTAATAGGTTTCAAGGATACACCGGACGCACTGCAGGGTCGTTCGTCGCAACGTAACAGAGCCACAGGCGTGATGCACCCTTCAATAATAGTATGTTATACCAAATACAACGCGGAACCACCATGGGTGATAGAATGTCGTTTGTGCGTAACATGGTTTTTAGCCAATGTGCCGCAGCATAGGTCGTGAAGCTATGCTTTTACAAGTAACATGGGTTGTGAATCCATGAAACTATGAAGTGTCGAGGCTGATCAAGCGTAGTGCAAAATGTAGTAAGATATCAGGCGCAACGTACGCATAATCCAACCTTCGGCAATAATAAACAGCGTCCTTCCAACCATGGTCAGTTATCGTTTGAGTATTGCGAACGACGTACGTAATTTAGATAAGTAGATCGCAAGGTAAAGTCAGACGTTTTGCGGAACGTAGAAGTATACTCGAACTGCACTGCGCTCAGAAAGCAAGCTCTCTGATTCAACAACAAGCCAATCCCATCTGAACGTCCAACTAGGTAGACATCCAGACAGAACCAGCCGTGCTGAGGCATCGCTGAAGCGAGACACCGTTACGCCCCACAGCCTGACCCGACCTGCGATAATAATTGTTTTAGTAATATACGTGTAAATATGTTGTAGTTATGATATGTATATAAATCCACCAGAGGCAGATAAGATTTCGTCGGATGCTCTAAAACTAGGTCCGCTAAGGGTCCTCACATTAGATAGCATCCAACAACACAGTGCATTCAAACGATCTATTGCAAATATACCTGCTCAATATATTAATTTTATGTATCGCACCACGCGCAAACACAACAAGATGTTGACAGCGCTCACTCCCTCCTACACCACCGCCATACCCACCCTTGGCGAGCGGTCGGAACGACGGGAAACTTCTCCGTAAGCTTGTAGTCGCGTGATCATATACACCCATACTATACTACCATTCTATTATCGTTTTAATATTACTTTACTATTATTTTATTATTATAATATAATATAATTTTTTTTTTTTTTTTTTTTAAATAATTACCTATTTTCCACTGAATAGTGAGATACGTATAGTTACAGTACCCTCTGGTTTATTTATACGCAAGTTGGCGAAAAGGCCACAATTCAAGCTTGGCAGGCGATTCGTTAAAAGCACGGGACAGCGTGCCAAGTCGAATTGCCGCTGACACAATCCGTGTAACGAATATAAAACCGAAGTTCTTTGACAATGGACAGGGGGGAGTACTTACATACAATTTTAGAGGCAAACAGTGACTAGTCAGTATCATAAAGGTCTAGCCCCACTTGAGATGCATGGAGTGGCCTGGCATGTAGCGGCAAATATTATTTGTATAACCCATTGTCTTAGATGAGCGACAAAAGTGGCAACGCTCCGCGATGCGACAATATCAAACAGTAGCTGACCCTTTACGTCGCTTAGACACGACTGTCATTTTGTATGGCGACGTTTTTGACGACCTCCGTGGCGCAGTGCGTAGCGCTGTTGCCTTAACGTGCGGAGGTCCCGGGTTCGATCCCCGGCAGGGACAATTTGGGAATTTATAATTTCTGAATTTTCCTTGGTCTGGCCTGGTGGGAGGCTTCGGCCGTGGCTAGTTACCACCCTACCGGCAAATACGTGCCGCCAAGCGATTTAGCGTTCCGGTACGATGCCGTGTAAAAACAGATTAGGGGTATGGGTTTAATATAACTGCCATGCCCCTAACAAGTTAGCCCGCTACCATCTTAGACTGCATCATCACTTACCAACAGGTGAGATCGCAGTCAAGGGCTAACTTGTAGTGTATAAAAAAAACGTATCGCATTGCGTTCTGTGGCATCGCTTCTGTCGCTCACCTTGGAGAATGGGTGAGTGTGTACGGGGTCATGTTGCGCAGTGAATCTCCGTGCAGCGATGCTTAAGTGGGCCCAGCATCATACAACCTCAAACAAAGAATACTTACCACTACGTGCCGCGCCCCGCCGCGCCTCTGTACCTTGGGGACCTTGATACAAATACAAAACTGGTAGGTATGCGCTTCATAGTTTTAGTTTCCGCGCAAAGGTTGGCTGAAAATCATCAAACGTATTTGGCCAGTGTGTAATAGTTTCACCATTAGAAACGAACTGCAAAAAAACCAGAAGGGTTAGGTTAGTATAGCCTTTTACATCTCGCAAACGTTGATAGAATTTGAGTGGAAATATTTTTATCATCAAACTAAAATAGACCTTGATGGAATGGCTTCTTGTTTACCGTTTTGCCTAAACCTAAGTAGTAAGTATGCTTAAATAGTCATAATAAGAAGTGCTAAACCTTCTATTCGCTTACCAAAATAGCCGTATGTTCCGAGTAATTAACAAAGCTGCTTAATGACGTTTGCTCACCACTTCGTTGCATTAAGACTTTCTAGACAATAGGCATATGGACAAATGATTCTAATGTTTCTAATCTTTAAAAAGGCAGTCGAGGCAAAGGTCCATTTTAATTTTGACGTTAAATTATAATGCTGACGCTCGAATTCTATTACATTTTGCGAATAAAATCTCATAATAAACCTTCTGTTCTCTTGCCAAAACGGGCGTATGTTCCGACTCTAACACAACTGCATAACGACGTTCGCCCACCACTCGTAGTCTAAAGACTTCCTCCATGCCATAAAACAACAACAAAGCCTTATCTCGCACTGTAAATACATAGTTAGCGTCTACAAACCCCTTAAGTCCTTACACATTTAAATTGTGGCCACACTAATGGTTGGAGTTAAATTTAAATGCTTTACAACCGTGTAATGGAAGTTGATGTAACTTTAAGGAGTTCGATAATTAATGTATGAAAACGTAAATTATACACTAAAAGGATGAATTTGATGCAAGAGATAGCTAATGACTTTAAAATTGTTGTTTGGTAAATATCAGACTAATTTTATAAATGGGCATGTCTGGATCTTTTTTGGTGGTTTATCTTTCAATCATGCCGCAACGGATTGAGATGATCATTGATTGACGGTTTCTTCTTAGATATAGTTAAGAAATTTCTTCATGGATATAGTTAAGAAATAAGAAAAGAGCAACTGCTGAGTTTCTTGCCGGCTCTTCTCAGTAGAAACAGCTTTCCGAACCGGTGGTAGTCTTTAACGTATCATAAGTGACACAAGTGGTCCTACATGCAATAAATGAATCATTTCATTTCATTTCATAGACTTGAAGGGTGACATGGGATACTTTTTTCAGCGAAAACGACAGGGCACCCACTGGATTTCAAAAACAATCCAAATCCAAGAAAATCCATTTACAGCTTGCACAGATGTGCCGCGAACACGTATCAGACAGACACACATTTGCAATTTATAAGTACTTATTAAGAAAGTTCACCCGATAATCAAACCGAAAAACCCACCCATCCAATACATATCAATGGCGCATACCGCTACGCCAAAAAGCTGTAGTCCTAAAAAGATGCTGGGATTGAACCATGAACGATATCATAAGAACATAAGTACTCATAGATTTGATCCAACACTCACACGTTATAGATCATAAAAGTCCTTATCCATAAAATTTAATATACCTACTCGGCGATCGTTTTTCTTAACGGTTTCGACGCAAACTTCACAGCGTGCGAAGTAAATGCGTCCCAAGCACCCGATAAATCATTTTCGAAAAGCTTAGGGACAGTACAACGGGTAATAGAAAACCCTGATACTATTTAATAAACAACCTTATCCCTATAGTAATAAGTCCATGGAAATAATTCGTTTTGCTGTACAAGGTCACTTCATATTATAAGCAGCTAAGAAAGGATGGTTTTTCGAAGTTTCAAAAAATGCTTTATAGATAACAGCGTAGCGCACATGTTTCGCGCGGGCTCGATCGATCTCCTGTGTGCCAATTATTTTTATTATCGTTGTGAGGGAAAATATGGCTTTTATTTTTAGTATGCGAAAAATTTTACCTACTAAAATTTATTTTCAACTAGATGACGACCGCGACTTCATTAGTTTTTTAAAGTTTATATAGTATATACGTAGACATATAGCGAGCAAACAAGCAGGTAATTTGCAGGTAGGTTAATTTGCAGGAACGTGGCAGAAAATACCTGGATAACGGGAGGTGGAAGGAGGCCAGGCATCCAGGTGGTGAGGATGAAATTTGTTTCTGCGACGAAGGGTGCGACTAGAGAAAACAGGTGGTATTAGAACTCTTCGGAACACTCCCCGTTGTTGAGTCGATAGAACACACAAAGGGAACTGACGTCTCTTTAGTATTCTAGCACAGAATAGGTAATAGTACAGCTGTAGTTCTAGGGACTCGACTCGATCGAGGGTCCTCAATTAAAGCCTTAAAAAATATATTGTCAATCTATTGATCTGTTGCGGCGTGATTGAAAGAAAAATCCATACACAAACATATTAAAAGTTAATAAGTATGATTTAAGTAGGTATTTACGTATCTGTGTCGCACTAAACTTTCTTCGCTTGGTTACTTTCAGTTATATCAATAAGCCTCCGTTTATTGTAATAATAATTGAAGGGTCAATTACTACAATAAACGAGTACCCTTTATACTAATTATTACCCTACAAAGTATTAAGAGTCTAAAATTCAGTTGAGTACAAACATTGGAATATGCATGTACCTACTTGTAAGTCCTCTCTTTCCCATTCTAAGAAAGGAATTTTTAAAATTCCATCTTTATACGAAACTTTGAAATGAACCCACGGAGCCCGGGACTAACAGCTGGTATTTTGTAACATAATATTATGTAAAAACCAAACCAACAAAAATCAAAGAAAACTCCGATTTTATTCATTTCTATTTCATAAGAAATTCGTTATTCATATTCCGAGCCTATTTTTATTCAAGCTGCATAATAAAAAGATTTTTCTAATACAAAATACTTACGAACTCGGCGGAATTCATTTATTATTCCAAGACTTACTTTATTTAATAAGAGTAATCTGCATCACGCTGTTGACAAAATAAGGGTCGAGAGATGAGATGAGCTCGGAAAACCTTGAATTTGGGATTGACGTCAGCCGTGGGCGCCTTTTTTTTACTGTAACTCCGTAAACATACAAATTTTGTACAAATAATAATCCTCCCGGCCGAATTTCGGCACGATGGTCAATCTCTATAGAATATTATAGTGACATAGACGTGTGCGTTTCGACTAATAAAAATTACGTGATAAAAATTTATCATATCGCGTCGCGGAACTTTCGACGACGACGGCTTACAAATAATTTTTGTCATCGCCTCGTTGAGTCTTTGAAATTTAAAAAAGGAATTTTTAATTAAACTGAACAAGTACATCAACTCCTAAAAGCAGCTTAACTATAAGTCCCAAATGCAATATCTCTTAGATTTATAACGATCATGTAAAAAATTCTATTAGCTACAGAAAATTTGAAACTAAAATTTTTTAATAAGAAAGTTAGGTGCAGCCAACTTCGCCTGCAGTCACTCGGTGTTCGCTTTCACTTTGCTTTTGCTCACTTTTTAAAACCCAACAAAATTCATGCTTTAATGAAATTGATACAATATGTTTTGATACGAGTATTTTGAGCAATATTTCGACACTATCGGCCGGTTTCTGAATTGAGAATTTCATGTTGAGTCTTTCTCAAAGACTACTTAAGGCCGTATATTTAACTCGATTTTGCTAAATTGGGATCCCTGAAAATCATCAGTGGGCATTAGATTATTACATAGTATAATGATAATATAGCAACATTATTCGGCCATGACTAGTTACCACCCTACAGGCAAGGACGTGCCATTATGCCATTTAGCGTTCCGGTACGATGTCGTGTAGAAACCGATTAGGGGTATAAGTTTAATGTAACTGCCATACCCCTAACAGGCATACAAGTTAGCCCGCTACCATCTAAGACTGCATCATCACTTACCATTAGGTGAGATTGGAGGCAAGGGCCGTCTTGTAGTGGATAAAAAATAGTAGATTGTATTATAAGAGAGCAAAATTATATTTTTACGGCGAGGGCGCTTTTTTGAATCCAGAGCGAAGTGAGGGATTCTAGAGTAGAATCCCGAGCGTAGCGAGGGATTCTTTAGTAGAATCATGAACGTAGCGAGGGATTCAAAGTACGTCGCCCGAGCCCAAAAATATTTTGCGCCCGAATGATACACTCTACTTTTCATCGCCCTCTATGAGAAAATAAAACTACAAATCCATGAGACATCCTCTTCAGATACGCTATTAATTTCGAATATATGTGTCCAGTTTTACGTCGATATTAGAACTGTTGATTTTAGCATTGAGTATGTACTCCAAAGAGTGGAAGATTGTTTAGTTTTGGCTAAGTACTGGAAGTAGGCCAAAACACAGATTCTGAACAATTCTTGGCGCCTCTTGCATTTCTCCATTCAATAAAATTACCATAGGCTTTCATATATTTCTCCCGGGATTTTGCCAGTAATAGATCACATTTCTTGCATCAGTTCTAATACTTTCAGGAATTAATTCTATACTTTCACTGTCATTTGAAGAACTCATTTTTCAAAATAAAACCATGAATTTTTAACAATCCGTGAAAATTTACGAAAACGCGGCCTTTCATTTTAGTTAATTTGGTTTCCTTTTTAGGGTTCCGTACCAAAATGGTAAAATGGAACCCTTATGGTGCGACTTTCTCCGTCTGTCTGTCCGTCTGTCCGTCTGTCCGTCTGTCCGTCCGTCACACTCGATTATTTCAGTAACTACCGAAGCTATCGACATGAAATTTGGAATAGTTGTGTATATTAGTGGCCCAAAGACACTGGAATTAAAAAAAATTGGAAATTATTTTTGTTCTTATTTAAAAAGGGGGGAAAATCTGAGGGTTGAAATTTAAAAGTGAGATAACTGTACTGTGTGGGGTATCATATGAAAGGGTTTACTTTGTACATTCTAAAACAGATTTTTAATTATTTTTAGTTATGTTAGTTTTTGATTTATCGGGGAAAATGTCTAAAAAATACCGTTCCCCCCCCTTATCTCCGGAGTTTACCAATCGAAAAATTTGAAATAATTATGGTCAATAGGAATTTACGTATATTTTACAGGAAAACTATAGCCAATGCTCTAATTAGCATAGTTTTTTTGATATTAACAATAAACCTCTACAAACAAAGTTAGTCTTGCGGTTCATTAACAAAGGTAATTATTTATTAATAATGGTACGGAACCCTTCGTGCGCGAGTCCGACTCGCATTTGCCCGGTTTTTTTTATTAAAACAAAGGAAACCAAATAAAAGCCGGCGGCGTGACTATGGGTCGTCGTAACATTCAGTCTCTATTCAAACAATATTTGCGTTTGATTTCTTTAGCGCTGAACACTAAGATGTTCCAAATTCAAAAAGTGCGTGGAAATAGCAGATTGTATTATAAGGGAGCAAAATAATACTTTGAAGGCGAGGGCGCTTTTTTGAATCCAGAGCGAAGTTCGGGATTCTAGATTTGAATCCCGAGCGTAGCGAGGGATTCTTTAGTAGAATCCTGAACGTAGCGAGGGATTCAAAGTACGTCGCCCGAGCCCAAAAATATTTTGCGCCCGAATGATACACTCTACTTTTCATCACCCTCTATGAGAAAATAAAACTACAAATCCATGAGACATCCTCTTCAGATACGCTATTTATTTCGAATATGTGTCCAGTTTTACGTCGTTATTAGAACTGACTGTTGATTTTAGTATTGAGTAAATACGCCAAAGAGTGGAAGGTTGTTTAGTTTTTGCTAAGTACTAGAAGTAAGCCAAAACACAGATTCTGAACAATTCTTGGCACCTCTTGCATTTCTCCATTCAATAAAATTACCATAGGCTTTCATATATTTCTCCCGGGATTTTGCAAGTAATAGATCACATTTCTTGCGTCAGTTCTAATACTTTCAGGAGTTAATTCTATACTTTCACTGTCATTTAACTCTCATTAACTCATTTACAACCGACAAAAGGAGGAGGTTCTCAATTCGACTGTATTTTTTTTTAATGTTTGTTACCTCAGAACTTTTGACTGGGTGGACCGATTTGGATGATTCTTTTTTTATTTGAAAGGGCATACTTCTCAAGTAGTCCCATATAAATTTTGTCGAAATCGGTCGAGCGGTTTTTAAAATATCAACAATAAAATAAGTACTTTGTATAGCGTGTGCTTGTTGTAGTAAATTTGGCGCGGGAGTTTGAAGTCGGTTGTTTAAAAAGATTTTTTTATATTAAATTATTCAAAATAAAACCATGAATTTTTAACAATCCGTGAAAATTTACGAAAACGCGGCCTTTTTATGTAGTTCGCGCGTTTTTAATTTTATTTCCTTTTTTTTTAATAAAAAAAGCCGGCGGCGCGACTATGGGCCGTCGTACCATTCAGTCTCTATTCAAACAATATTTGTGTTCGATTTCTTTAGCGCTGAACACTAAGATGTTCCAAATTCAAAAAGTGCGCGGAAAAGATAATTGCGGCGCACTTTTTGAAATAAAGAGGATTAAAAACTCATTTCTGCCCGCTAAAAGTTCCTTATAGAAAACGCCACCTTTGGGCGCACTTAAAGGCGAACCAAGTCGTCCTTTTCGAATAGATGGGATGAAAAAGAAGTTTTTTTACACTTCGTTACAACATAACGTAAACTTCAAAAAGCTGTAACAAAGCTAATAGATGCCGCATAACATCAAGTATCTTGTCTGAAAGGCAAATTCCTGAAGTAATCCCTGTTCCACTTTTAGTAAGAGGGTGTACAAACAAAGCGTGATTGATTGTCTTCTGGCTTAACACTGGCGATCGGCGATGACACTTTGCGATATCCTTTATGAGACCAACACAAAGTTACCCGACCCTGGGAAGCTTAAACCAGGGCCACGGCTTTTGGAGATTCCACAAGCCGACAGCCGAAGCCGAAACAGGATATTTTTCGCTTTAGCTATTTGTGGAGTCAGCCACTCTTAAGAAACGATTATTGCTTTGAGATTAATTTATATATTTAATTCCTTCTTAACAGACACGTGGAAAATTATATGCCTTATCAATTTCCACATTGTTACTTGAAGCGCTCAGCTACGCAACGTATAATTGGGTGGGTTACGGTACGTTCACATCGTGTTACATGTAATAAACGTTTAATTATTTAACACACCCTCATATTATATTAATTAACATGTTAATATGTAACATATATGTTTATTCTATTGAAATTTTATACCGGTAAATGTTACCAAGGCATTGTCAACACCATTATGGCTTATCGTACTATTACCTATTCTGTGTTATGGCATTGTATTTATCTACCCACAAAATCTACCGCTTGTATAACCACGTCGTGGCCTTGCAGAGCCCACGAGTAACAGAAAACTACATTTTGAAAGTGTGTGGGACATTATTATTCGGATCATTTTTTATGACACTGCTGCCATAAAATTTTGTTGACTATGGCATTGTTATTTGCTGTTTTGTTTGAAAACCTCTATACTTCATACGAGTAGGTAGGGGTGAAAATGTGGAGACGGAGAGATAAAAATTCTTTCCAAAAAATCAACTTCCAACGCTCCTGTAAAGTACAAAATAATTTTGATTTCTACCCACTATGTTGAAGTCTTACTTTGTACTAGTATTAATTTGTACTTAAGTATTATTTTGTACTTTACAGTGGCGTTGGAAGTCGGTTTATTTGGAAAGAATTTTTATTTTTAACTTTTTAGTGTCAGGGTTGAGAATTTGGAGTCAGAATTTTTTATGGGACCACCTCGAGAGCTTATAACGACTGATAGAAAGAAATTCAAATCGGTTCAGAAACCACGGAGATATGCGCCTACATACATAAAAAAAAAAAAATTAAAATACGCGCCGAATTGAGAACCTCCTCCTTTTTTGGAAGTCGGTTAAAAATGATATAGTTTACGTCTATTTATTTTCATGCCACATACATAGTTAGATAGAAAGACTTTATTGCACACACAAGATAAAACAAAAAATAGCAACGCATGCAAAGGCGGCCTTATTCCTACACTATTACCAGGCAACCTTTGGTGAAAGGAGTTTTAGATGTGTGGTTTTAGATGTAGGGTACTGAGTGCAATGTGTGTAAGCTTAGGAAAGTATGTCTGTCTTTGTGTTTGTCTGCTACGCTTTAATGGCCCATCTTTTCAACAATTTTTAATGAAATTTGCTGTATTCAAAATTCAATGTTTTTTATTCAAATAAACTTTAAAGTATCTAGAGATAGGATAAGGATAGGACAGGAGGTTATTTCTGCACCATCTACCGGTTGTTTCTGTGGCTATGTCCTTTTAAACATTGGTTGCCTGGAACAGATCGCTGTGAAGCGATAAGGCCGCCAAATTGTATACTTCCTTTGTTAGAATAGAATAGAATTCTGTATTTGCGTAAATGTGTGTAAGTACATAAGATCTTAGTTTATAAAACAGAGTCCAGCATATAGTTATTAGCTAAGTTTACTGTTATTATTGTTTTTTGTTGTACAATAAAAGTATTTTCTATTTCTATTTCTATTTCTATTTTCATGCATTCATTCATTCATTCATTCATTCATGATCCTGGAGAAATATATTGGCTACTTTTTATCCTGAAAAATTTGAGAAGTTCTCGCGGGAATATAAAAATGTTTATTTGAAATGAATGAACATTATTTAAAAAATTTGATATACTTTTTGGTTTAACAATTATGCTATTGACACATGTTTTTGAATTAAGATAATCTAACTGGTTCAGAAGGTCATCCTTACCGAGAAGAAAAAATATATTTAGATAAGGTATATAATATATATATCCCGCGAAAACGAAGTGTTATGAGTATTGGTAGATACATAATATTATAATATATTAAAGAAGATATCCCAAACTATTTCTGCTACATTTTGTCAAGTCATTAGCCTGTCTGCTAAGCTTTTGCGTGAGAGTCCTCTCAGATAAGAGCCCCTCGGCATAATGACTACGGCGCGCTGGTCGGTTGATACGTGATAACGCGTACATTTCCGCCCATCAGATCTCCACGCTGGAATATATTAGACAACATAGCAAATGGAACAAGAACATTTGGTTATCTGTGATAGAAAACGTTGTTAGTTGCGCTCTAAAATTATGTTAAGTACAAATGATAGACTACTACAGACTACTACTAGAGACTACGATGATTTAGGTTTTTTAAGAATCCCCAAATCATTAATTTTTAAATTAAGGTAAATGATTTTATTGATGAATGATTTATTTATTTCAGGTAAGACAACTTGTGTCACTTAAGATACTTCAAGACCACCGGTTCGGAAAGACTGATTCTATTGAGAAGAACCGGCAAGAAACCCAGCAGTTGCTCTTTTCTTAAAAAAGAAAAATGTTACAAGAAGTAAACAATACAACACACTATACTACACAGTATTACACTGACTTGTGTGTCACTGGATGCGAGGCCGGTTGCTTCCATGCAACTTTTTCATTAAGAAAATCATCGATAGTATAATAACCTCGACCTCGATGAATTGAGAAAAGTAGCTTTTAAACCACTTTCCACTCTTCAGATCTTCTACAATAACCGTACAAAAAAATAAAATCGCTCCATATCGACCTAGTTGAAAGACAAACAAAAACACTTTCGCATTTCTAATATAAAAAGGGATGTGGGATAGAGGGACAGCATTAGGGAACTTAATATAACTCTTAAGCCCATTAGTAGTTAACACACAGAGTTACCAACCAACTAATACTGGATTCAAAAAATATTATTATGAAACAGAAATCAGTCTGCGAACGCTAGCCACAAAAACTTACAGCCCTTATTTCCCCCTGGTTCATAATGACGTCATTATTTGCTCTTCTCGGTTACCCCTCACTACTATTACAAGCCGTCAAGCGATGACAAATGACGTAGGACAGGATATATTTTTACCGGGATTTTTATACTTTAGATCCTATGCACACGGCGTATTTTCTACGCGCAGACGACGCAATACAAACGCAATCCTAACGCAAACTTTTTTTTTATTCCACAGCCCTTGACTGCGATCTCACCTGATGATAAATGATGATGCAGTCTAAGATGGTAGCGGGCTAACCTGTTAGGGGCATGGCAGTTATATTAAACCCATTAACCCATACGCCTAGTCGGTTTCTACATGACATCGTACCGGAACGCTAAATCGCTTGGCGGTACATCTTTACCGGTGGGTTGGTAACTAGCCACGGCCAATGCCTCCCACCAGAGCAGACCAGAGAGAATTCAGAAATTATAAATCCCCAAAATGACGCTGCCGGGTATCGAACCCTGAAACTCCCACGTTTAGGATAACAGCGCTCAACACTACGCCAGGGAGGTCGTCATGACACTATACGCGCGTCAGCCGCAGCGAGACGTGTTCAACGTCTAAATAAATCAGACGCGCGTTTGTATCGATACAATTGCGCAGACACGTCGATACAGACGTTCTGTGGATATAATATTGTGTTTGAATCATTAATTTACGAACTAAAGAAGATTGTGTGGGCATAAACTGTTAAAACGCGCGTTCAACGTAATACAATCGCGCTTTCAACGCGCGTTTTGCGAGTGTTTGTATTGATACAAATGGAGTAGAATATGTAACAGAGTTAGCCACATCTTCAAAAAAACTTTGATTTTTTATTAAAACAAAAAAATATCTGCCTGTTTTAAGAAATGTAAGTAGGTACACAACATTTTTAATTTCTGAAATCTGGTTGAATGCCAGTGGAATAAATTAGTACCTTGGAATTTCCTGCGTTCTCATTCCAAAACACAAATTCGAACAACTGTAACCTAGATTTTCAGGTAGTAATCAGTCATCCTGTCGTTTTGGACCCGACGGGCTAGGCCCGCACAATAGTACCAGCCGGCATTTCGTGTACTTTTACCACAGGTACTATTAAGTGTTCTTTGCTTTTACAAAGGCATCTAAATGAATACACTGGTTTTTTGATCCTGTTTTGGCAGTTTACCTCTGAGGATAAGAATTCATCTATTGGCTTCGAGGTTGAGGTTTTTCTAATATGCGAAGTAGACTTCTAAGTTTTTGGTTAGAAAAAGACTAAAGGTTTAGGACTGTAGTGTACTTATGGCGACATGATAAAAACAATATAATATTGAGAGTACGAAAACTGACTAAATAGGACAAAACATTCGCACTAAACGTCTAACTATTCAAGATGAGTTTAAAACATTTAAATTTTGCATAGCTGAAATAGAACGATAAAAGTACCAACCTATAAATTATTTATGTAATCTAAACTCGAATTAAAATAAAGTACTTCAAAATGTGCATGTACTGTTGTCCTTTAAGCAGTACAAAAACAACCCCAGAACCTTGTTTTTAGACGTTGCCATAGGCGAGCCTGGATTTTATGAAAAATATTTTGTTTTACTCGTGCATGGAATATCACCGCGAGGATCAGGCCGGGTCTCCGCCTGCGGCGATTTTCTTTTTACCATTATACAAGTTTATTTTATTCCACTACATGTAATTATAACTGAGGATATCATAGCTTTTAGATTCATCCACTATCCCGAATCAACCCTATTGATTTAAGGACAAAAATACCCTCTAAAATATTAACCCAGAAAGGAAAGAAGAACTGAAAATCGTCCAATAGTTTCAGCGTGATGCCGTAACAGACTGGCTAGACATTCTAAAAAATCCCTCACCTTTGTATCAATAATAAAGCTCGCTCTAAATCAAATTTTCAAAATATATGAACTATGTATAAAATAAATACAGTTTTATTACCATTTTTAGGAATGTCATTCCGAACCAGTGGTAGATTCACTTCACTATTGAAAACTTGTCAAATTCAACTTGAATAAAAAAGATTCGATTTTTTATTTAATTTTATTATAAGTATAGTAAAAATATCTATTTTAGCCATTTGAGTACAATTCCTGACAGGTTAGTGTAGTTGATAAGTTTAAATAATAATTACATAACACAATCCGTATTTACATTAATCAGATAATAATAAATATTTAATGAGGGTAAGTATCCGATTACCGATAACATTTGCAAAATTAATATAATAAATAATATTAATATGACCAAACAAATAGCGTACGTAATCCCATAATGTGTATGCTCTTGTCGGAGTGTTTTCATTCCAATCAGTTAAAAGGTTTTTTTATTGAATGAAATGAATGGTTTCTATGTATCCAGAGTTTCTTGTGAAAATAAATGTTATTTATGTCGAACGTGACTAATAAATAACGATTTTTTCGACTGATTTGACCTTAAATAACGATTTTTTCTACAGATCTCCTTATTTCTGATTTGCTCACGTATTAAGTAGCATCCATCCTGCTGAGTGACTGAGTTTTCCTATCACTGAACAGTAGAGGCTGGCAATGGATATATTAGTTTTGTTTTAATTTCACAAAAGCATAAACTAACAACGCAATATGACAAGCGTTGTTAGAATAAACACACTTGCAAAGTGTTTTGAAATAAGATGTAGAAATGACGAAGCAACTGTTGCAGTTTTATCACAGTCGCAAGCAGGGCTAAGCGCTTCCTGCACATTATGCACATGTACAGTATTTTTCAATAGATATTGCGGCTTCACTCTGAGGGAATTCCACAAACGGCTCGGTTCAATTTTTTATATATAATTTGTTAGCCCTTAAATGCGATCTCACTTGATGGTTAGTGATGATGCAGTCTAAGATGTTAATGGGCTTACCTGTTATAGGGGCGTAACAGTTAAATTAAGACGAAGTCTCCCACCAGGCCAGACCAGGGAAAAATCAGAAACTAAAGATCCCCAAATTGAACTCGCCGGGGATCAAACCCGGCACGTTAAGACAACAGCGCTCAATACTGGCTAACTTGTACTGGCTAACTGGGATAAAAAAAATGTGTGTGTCAGCTCCGTTGCACGACTGGAGTTTACTCTTTACGAACGATTATAAAATACTAGATGATTCCCGAAGACTTCGTCCGCGTGGATTAAGTTTTTTTGATTCCCGCGGGAACTCTTGAATTTTCCGGGATAAAAAGTAGCCTATGTCCTTCCCCGGGATACAACCTATCCCTGTACCGAATTTCATCAAAATCGGTTAGCAGCAGACAGACAGACAGACACACTTTCGCATTTATAATATTAGTATGGATAATATTATGTATAGATAAGTAAATGAGGGTAAATGAACGCATTTTTTATATTACTGAAAGCATGATCCATTTATAATTATATCATGTCATGGTAATATAAACAAGTGTTATCATGGAAACATAAATAGGGTAACGGAGAAAGTTTGATTTTACTCCCCATAAATTTTCATACCCCGGGTTTATAATATGAAAATCGATTCTTCAGGGGGTAAATTCGAAAAATTTGTTTGATTAATTTAATTAAATAGCACAGCGTAGGTTGGTACGTAAGTACAAATAGCCCCTGAGCGATTCGAATGAAATGGACGGGAGATGTTCTCGAGCATTCTTCAGTAATTGCTCGGAGCCGTTCAATATGCAATGGCACGCAAAAAGAGACAAATTAATAAAGTGTATGAATATTGATGGGAAACTTTTTAGACCACTTTACTGCGTCCCGCTTTCGTTTATTCGAATTGGAGTTTTTTTTTTTTTATATATTATAAAAACTCTTTTATATCTTCCCATAAATTGGCCTGTAGTTGAAATACCTACAATTAACTTTCAAATTCAAATTCAAAATTATATTTTATTTGAGAATACCGTTGAGGTTACATGCTTTTTTGCACAAAAAACACCATGATTTAATTTACTTAGTTATATTTTCTGGTCTAAAAGTTTTACCTTATTATTTATAGTGTTCACGCTCGTTGAATGCAATGTAATAATGGTGACACATACATTTACTCTGCATTCAACTCGCGCGCGAACTGTATGTATCATCTAACTTTAGCTGTATTGCAGCATTTATTAAATTAAAAAACCAATTGTTACTAAGCCGTATTAAAAATCAGTTTTCATGGATAATTTTAGATAGATTATATTATAGTCCGGAATAACATATAGACTACTTTTTATCCCGGAAAATTAAAGATTACCCACGGGAAGCTCCATCCACGCGGGGGAAGTCGCGGGCATCATCTGGTAAACACATAAACATAACATATAAGAAACCTAAATCCACAAGTCGCAGGTAGCATGTGGTAGTATTATCTTACCAAAACAATTTGGGTTGTTCTTCCTAAACAATCCCCTATCTCTCTCCATGTTGTTGTTATCCGCACGCGGCGGTGCGGTGTGTGATGTTGAGTGGGGTGCGAGCTAGCGCTCCTGAGGGATTTAGCCGCGACTAGGGCCGGGTAAGTGATAACATGCGCCTTATCTATGTAGGTTATGTGCGGTTATACCTACATATTTTATACATCCATACTTAATATTACAAATGCGCAAGTGTGTCTGTCTGTCTGCTACGCTTTCACGGCCTATCTTTTCAACGGATTTTGATTAATTTAAGTAAAGAGGTAGGTTACATCCCGGGGAAGGACAAAGGAAAAATTTTATCCAGGGAAATTAGTGAGTTCCTGCGGTATTAAAAAAACCTTAATCCACGCGGACGAAGTTGCGGGCATCATCTAGTTCATAATATAGGATACTAGCCGATGCCCACGACTTCGTCCGCGTGGATTGAGGTTTTTTTTGTTCCCGGCGGGAACTCTTTATTTTACTGGGATAAAAAGTAGCCTATGTGTTATTCCAGACTATAATCTATTTCTGTGCCAAATTTCATTAAGATTTTATATTAAACCGGAAGTTATATCAGCTCCCGAAAATTAAAAGACCAGTTAGTTTTTTTATGAAACATTAAAATAATTTCAAAGTTCATGTGTTGTGTGACGCAACGATAAATTGATTAACATTTAAACTTCACAGGGACGAAAATATTTATAAGGTTGACCTTTGAAAAAGCTGCCGAATAAGGCCGCGCGCGGTGTCTTTGCTGTAATTAAACGGTTCAGTGGATCGGAGAAACGGTGTAATTACGGTCCTCTTTTGTCTGAAACTTAATTTTTTCAATATGAAATCAGAAGATGAATGAAAATGAAATATCGTGCGCGTGTTATTAGGTTTTTGAAACCGTAGGAACTCTTTCATTTTTCAAAACAAAAAGTTATGTCCTTTCCTAAAAATGAATTACACAGAAGTAGGCAAAAATTATATGAATTGTATGCGGAGCGACAGTATGATACTAGTGATGAGTTCAAGCAGCATGTTCAACTGTTTTCCAAGAAATTTAAAAGAGATTGCATTGTGGCTAAATCAAAACATATTCAAACTAAGATAAAAAATAGCTCCAATGTAATCAAAACTACTTGGAACATAGTGAATGAAGAAACAGGAAGAGCAACACGGAAAAATTGTGAATTTAAACTTAATGTCGGTAATACACCTGTAACTTCGGACTCCGAAGTTGCTTCTGTTTTTGAAGGCTTCTTTACGGATATTCCTGTTTCTACCACAGAATCGTTGAACTCCTCACCAAATGCCGCTCTTACTTTACTGGAGGATAACGTGGCTGAATGTAATAACGTTTTCAAATTCTGTCACGTTAACTGCTCTGACGTTATTAAAGCTTTCAAATTAATTAACAATAAGAAGACAAATGATTTGTGGGGCATTTCCGTTAACGTTGTAAAATCATTGATTGATATCGTTGCACCCGAGTTAGCTTTAATATTTAATAATTGTATTGATTGTGGTGAGTTTCCTGACTTAATGAAGCACAGTAAAATAATTCCTCTATTCAAATCAGGTAGTACCAATGACCCCGCTAACTTTAGACCTATATCTGTACTACCCACTTTTAGTAAAATATTTGAAAAATTAATATTAATTCAATTGCTTAAACATTTTTGTAATAATGACTTATTACATAGTAAGCAGTTTGGATTTACACGGGGTCGCTCAACAATCGATGCTGGTGTTGAGTTAATTCAAAATATATTCGAAGCCTGGGAGGAATCACGTGATGCACTTGGCGTTTTCTGTGATTTATCCAAGGCTTTTGATTGTGTTGATCACGAAACATTAGTCAGAAAACTGCACCATTATGGAATTAGGGGTGTAGCACTGGATATGATGAATTCCTCCTTAAAAAATAGGATGCAAAAGGTAGACGTCAATGGAAAGCGGTCTTCCGGATCGATTGTAAAAATGGGGGTTCCACAAGGTTCAATTTTAGGGCCTTTTCTATTCCTCATTTATATTAACGATCTTCCTTACCTTGCCAAGGATAATCATGGGATAGTATTGTTTGCTGATGATACATCACTTTTGTTTAAAATAAATCGTTACGAAACTACTCTTGACGAAGTAAACAATTCTCTCACTAAAGTGGTACAGTGGTTTGAAGCTAATAACCTACTACTCAATGGTAAAAAGACAAAGTGTATCAAATTTACATTACCTAATGTCAAACAGGTAAAAACCACTGTACAGCTTGATCATGAGGAATTAGATTTAGTGGATACCGCTGTTTTTCTCGGAATAACGTTAGATGCTAAACTCCAATGGGGCCATCATATAGATGACTTATCGAACAGACTTAGTTCTGCTGCATACGCGGTTAAAAAGATCCGCCAGTTGACAGATATAGAAACGGCGAGATTAGTTTATTTTGGTTACTTTCACAGCATTATGTCATATGGTATATTATTATGGGGTAATGCTGCTGATATTAATTCTGTTTTTGTACTGCAGAAAAGGGCTGTTCGAGCCATATATAATATGGGACCACGAGAGTCACTAAGAGATAAATTTAAAGAAATTAATATTATGACAGTGCACAACCAATATATATTTGAAAATTTAGTATACGTGCATAAACACATTGATAAATTCAAGAAGAAAAGTGATTGTCATAATGTCAATACTAGAAATAAAAATAAACTTGTAATGCCTGCTTCTAGGCTTTGTAAAACTAGCAATTCGTTTGTGGGAAGCAGTGTCCGCTTCTACAATAAGCTCCCAGAAGGCATGTTGAAGATGTCTCTGAATAAGTTCAAAGTTAATGTAAAACGTAAACTCATTGAAAAATCTTATTACCATGTGAAGGATTACTTGAATGACAAGGAAGCTTGGCAATAATTTGCTCTAATGGCTCTGATAGTTCCTTAGTTAAGATTATTTGTGAGATGGTGATAATGAAAAAAAAAACCCCGGCTGAGTTTGTTGTGGGCTCTTCTCAGACCAGGGCGCGTTTGGAACCCTCGTAGCTTTAGTTTTAAGAAACCGTAACCGATTATCACCATCGTGTTTTTTTAAGTAAGTAATTTTTAACGTCAATAAGTGTACCTACAGTGTACCTATATTGAATAAATGATATTGAATTGAATTGAATTGAATTCCCGGAATGCAACCGATCCCTGTACCAAATTTCGTCAAAATTGGTTACAAACATGGGCAGTGAAGCGTATACTGACATAAGCACATATATTATAAATGCGAAAGTGTGTCTGTCTGCTACGCTTTAACGGCCCATTCACCGATTTTGATGAAATTTGGTAAGTACTTATCACGGAAAATAAAGGAGTTCCCGCGGGAATCAAAAGAACTTAATCCACGCGGGCGAAGTCGCGGGCATCATCTAGTTTATAATATCAGTATGGTATGGACATACAACTTTTAAACCTTCAATATAATTATAGGTAAGTAGTAACTGTGAGAATGTTTTTAATGAATAGGCAGCAAACAAACGTCGTCCAGCTTAAAACATCGCTCTTTGGTTCACAAGACACGGCCGGGCGTTTTAATTAAATATTTCAAAAGGTCTCCAGTGTTTTCAGGGCACGGGGCATTTAATATCAATTTTTAATGAACTCGAAATAAGATATTTTTAATGGTGTTTGTTTTTATACTAGTTTATTTCATCAATGGAAAAGTCTTGCTTGAATTTGAAGACATCGTTAACACTTTTTAGGGTTCCGTAGCCAAATTTGGCAAAAACGGAACCCTTATAGATTCGTCATGTCTGTCTGTCTGTCTGTCTGTCTGTCTGTCTGTCTGTCTGTCTGTCTGTCCGTCCGTATGTCACAGCCACTTTTTTCCGAAACTATATGAGCTATACTGTTGAAACTTGGTAAGTAGATGTATTCTGTAAACCGCATTAAGATTTTCTTACAAAAATAGAAAAAAAAACAATAAATTTTGGGGGTTCCCCATACTTAGAACTGAAACTCAAAAATTTTTTTTTCATCTAACCCATAGGTGTGGGGTATCTATGGATAGGTCTTCAAAAATGATATTGATATCATTTTTTTCTAAACTGAATAGTTTGCGCGAGAGACACTTCCAAAGTGGTAAAATGTGTGTCCCCCCCCCCCCCCGTAACTTCTAAAATAAGAGAATGATAAAACTAAAAAAAATATATGTTGTACATTACCATGCAAACTTCCACCGAAAATTGGTTTGAACGAGATCTAGTAAGTAGTTTTTTTTTAATACGTCATAAATCGTAAACCGCAATTTACCTTTCATTCAATCAACTCAAATATTTAAAAAAAACATTTAATTTAAAACTTACTACAGGTATGTACGGAACCCTCGGTGCGTGAGTCCGACTCGCACTTGGCCGGTTTTTATTGAGAGTAAGTAATAGATATTATGTATTCACAAAATTTTCTACAATACATATACTCTATGTTCTGGTTTAGTAAGTTTATAAATACGTGCTAAATTGAAAACTTCCTCCTTTTTGGAAGTCAATTAATGAAAACCACTCATAAAAATGTTTTTAGGATTCCGTACCTCAAAAGGAAAAAACGGAACCCTTATAGGATCACTTCGTTGTCCGTCCGTCTGTGTGTCAAGACCCTTTTTCTCAGGAACACATGGAGGTTTCAAGCTGAAATTAATATCAAATACTCAGGTCTACAGTCCCTTGGAGCTGTGAAAAAATCAAACTTCAAAGCCCACGCAATCAAAAGATACAGCCGTTTATGCTGCAAATTTTCGAATTTTCTTGCACTCGCAAGGGAATCAAAACCTACAGGGTACTTCCCGTGAACTCAGAATTTTGAAACTTGGTACAAAGCAACGTCTTATAGCACAGATATAGGAAGAATTGCGAAAAACATAAATTTTTAGTTACATCATATAATAAAAATATTTTATGCGAATTTTCGACACTCGCAAGGGAATCAAAACGTACAGGGTACTTCCCGTGAACTCAGAATCTTGAAATTTTGTACAAAGCAACGTCTTATAGCACAGGTAAAGAGAAAATTGCGAAAAGCATAAATTTTTAGTTATATCATATAAAAATATTTTTAATAATTTTAACTTACTACCCCTTTCCGCATGAACGCGTAGAGGTATTGAATTGAAATTAAAATAGATAAGTGGAATAAAAATACCATAACTCTTACTTATATACCTACAAGTTTGTACGAAACCCTCGGTGCGCGAGTCCGACTCGCACTTGGCCTGTTTTTTTTTTTACAAAAAGCAAAGTCATGGTGATGACCTTTTTATTATTTTATCCTTACCGCCAAGTACTCGTATTTGGCACAATATACTTTTTTATTTCAAAGAAATCGACCCATTCCTTTGGAAGAAATCCGTTTTTTTGTAGATTTTTTTTTTCTTTGTAGATTAGTAGATTTTTTTTTTGTCGATAATTTATGGTTTAGTTTCACTCCCTTTTGGGGTTGCACTATACTCAAGGACCCACTGTATAATGGGCAATTAATAAAAGGTTGATTGCTACCATGGAACTCTGAAATTCTAGTATGCGTTGCTATTTCATACGAGTTGGTTTTAATTGAATTCCAGTGCAGTAATGATTTTAATGCTTTCGTATCCTTCGCATACTGTAGACATTGCTCATAATGATCATACATCGCTTCCCGCTCTGTTGCCTTACTATCATCACTTAAAACTGTACTATTCTGTGGTATTACTTTAAAATTGACGTTTTATATGACGTACCTTGACTTCACTAAACTAAGGATTACAATAATTCTGAAGCAAGACACCAGCACCAGTTGCAGCCGCCCTCTGGTTTATTATATGAGTTTCCATTACAGCTTACAAATTACGTTACCTTAACTACGGATAATTATATAGAAATTTCAAACTAACTCAAGGTAATGCTAGAAATAGTATTCTGTGCTAAATAAGGTTTAATGAAGACCTATAATACTAGTTAATAATCATAATTGTATTCAGGGGGGTTACTACCGTCGCATAAAGCAGTATTGTTTTAAAATGACAGTTTAATGTCACGTACCTTTACATCTCTAAAATAAGGATTATTCAATAAAAAATGAAAGAAAATAATATTAAAACAATACGGCTTTAAGCGATGGAAGTAGGCCCCCTGACCTTACCTTTTACTCGTCAAATGTGACGTTGAAAGTCGAAAAATTATTGAGCAGCATTATACGTTATTGTAGGTACGCATATCTTATATTGATGTGTGTGTACAGTAGCATTATTTGGATTTCAGTGCAATAACCGTTTTAACTCCCGGTACCCGCCGCTTAATGTAGACACAGCTCTTAATGATCGCACATCGCTCTCGACTGTGTGCAAATATATGGTTCGCATTTTGCTTCTGCTATCTCATACCTATCGCATTTTGAGGACCTATTAGGTACAATGATCTGTAAATGGGCGATCATGGGTTCGTTAACAGTCTAGAAATTTATTATAAGTAATTTTTTTATCGTAGGTCTAGACAATCGGTAGGCTCTATAACTGCGGGTAGTTATTCCCATCCTACCGGAAAATTAGTATAGCAATGCGATTCCGGTACGATGCTGCGAAGAAACCAACTATAGGACTCGCAGGGTGTGGTGTATCTATAACCGATCGCATTTTGGCGATGCAGCAAAAAGCTAGTGAGGTTTTGCGACAATTCGGCGAAATAAATTAAAAACCACCAGATTGTTATTAGTAGATATGCGTGCCCCATAATATGAGGCCTGAAAATTAGCGGGCTAGAGAGAAAGAGCTACATATCCTCAGAGTATTCACTACTTGATTAAATCAGATACTTAACCGTAGGAAAACTAGAGTAACATAGTTCTAAGAGTCACAAATCGAAGTGTGTATCAACAGGGCACATTATTTTAAGATCCGATAGGTGTTCAGGGTCACAAAGCGCTTGAACCCCCTATAGTGCGAAAATAAATCTGCTTGGAGACGCAAGTGGCTCAAGATTTTGTTCAACGGTGTTTTTATCAGCAGATCGTCGTCTTGGAGTAGCCGTCTGTCAGATTAGGAGGCTTACTATACCAGCATTATTTCAAATTGACAGCTTTATTGACGTCCCTAAAACAAGGATATAATTCTAAAACAAGCACATCAACAATAATAAAATTATACGGCTTTAGTAGTTAGTATGCCCCTGGTGCCGACGTCGATGCGTACCACTAGTGTAGTAGGCTTTGGTCAATGGTCAAGCGGCTCATCGACTTTATTAGCATCGAAAAAAGCCGTCGGCCTTCCAAACAATTTTTAAAAATATTCTTGTTATTATTGAAACTATGCCTGGATTACAAAAATTTAAATTTTATTTCTTGTTAATTTTGTTAAAATGTTTCTTCTTCTTCCTCCTACCCTTGTCCCACGCTACGTGGGGTCGGCACAACATGTTTTCTTCTTCCACTCACTCACTTCTGTTATCCGTCAACCAATCATTCACCCCTTTTATATGCATATTCTCTTTCAAACAATCCATCCATCTTTTCTTTGGTCTCCCTCTACTCCTTTTTCCTTCGACATGCATATCTATCATTCTTCTCGTAATATGCCTTTCTTCCCTCCGCATTACATGCCCATACCATGCTAGCCTATTACTCCTCATCTTTTCTATCACTGGCGCGACTTTCAAACTTGCCCTTATAATATAATTTATTCATTCCTAATCTTATCCATTCTAGTCACACCACACATCCATCTCAACATTCGCATTTCGGTCGCATGTACTTTTCTTTCATCCGTCCTTTTCACCGCCCAACATTCTGCACCATACAATGCGACAGGTCTAGGTTATAATATAATACGTAAATACATATTATTATGTATCTGTAATTTATCAACACAATGAATCAATTTAAGGCGCGCAAAGCTCCTATTGATTGTGAATTGCTCTTAGCCGTGTACAAATATTATTTATATACTATTATACCTACCACAATTATTGGATTTCACTCGAAATCAATTCCAGCTCAGAATTTCGCATTATACGTACCTATCTGAGATATAAATAACATTTTAATTGAATGTCTACGTCTCTCGCTTCTTTATTGCCGTTCAATGACATTATAATATCTTTACTCATAAAACTAAATAACAATTCAATTCTTCTGAATTATTTTTCTAAATCTTATCGAATTACTTCATCTCATATATTAATGCCAAAGGACATAAAAGATCCTATCCTAAAAAAAAGCTGAGGAAAAAACTGCCGTTAAACGACAGGTTGCATTTTACGACCTTAAATTAAGTAAATTAGTTTTTTCAAAAGAGCAACCACCAAAGTTTCTTGCTGGTTCTTCTCGATAGGAATATCATTCCAAACCAGTGGTAGATTCACTAGAAGATTCAAAAGCACTTGTAAAAGTTTATTTGAATAAAAAACAAATGAGTTTGAGTTTGATTTCGGGCAGAATGCAGATGCCCAAGACAAAGAAGAGGAATCCGCATACGAGTTTTTATCATAGAACCTGATATTAAGAGATTACCGCCGCTCATGATCATTTGCAGGACCTGCCAGTTGGTTACCGATTTTTGAAAAATTGGTTTTTCTACCGTTTGATTAGCCTCATATAGTCTTTTTGAGGGAACACCTCAAGTGGAAGCTAGTCCTAAATTTCCAAGTACGAGACAGAGTAGACCTGAAATAACGAGAAGCATCTGACCAGGTAAGACAAAGGAAAAACAACAATTTCACTTTTTAATCCATACTAATTTTATATTATGTGAAAGTACGTGTCTGTCTGTCTGCTACGCTCACGGCCTAACGGTTCAACCGGTTTTGATGAAATTTGGTACAGGGATAAGTTGTATCCCGGGGAAGGAGATAAGCTACATTTTATCCCGGAAATCAAGAAGTTCCCGCGGGAACCAAAAACCTCGATCCACGCGTACGAAGTCGCGGGCATCAGCTAGTTTGTAATACGTTGCGTTCACTAGTTTTCACTTGTTTTACAGTTTCATAACATTGTAGGATAGATAATACGCTTGACCAGTTTGCTGGCAACAAAGGCAGATTGGTTCGTTTGGCATTGTGTTAATCCGAGATTAATCCGACCACACGTGATGAGGGTCATCCAGTGCGATAATGTGAATTATCACAGCATAAATCTGTGGTGTCAAGGTAAAGGGGGTTGAGTCTAAAAACACAACATTTCGCCAGGGGCTAGTAAAGAAAACGCTTATTTTGTTTTAGAAGATAAATGCAGTTTAATAAAAAATATGTAGAAATACTACGTACAAATTTATTTTAATTTTCATTTAACTATTAAGTGGTTTTTTATACGTGTCCGATTTTTGTATTTATTTATTAATTAATACAATAATTGACATATATCTCCTTTTTTATCACAAGAAAAGAAAACTTATAATGACTTGTCTCTTTATGTGTTATTTATCTATGTATATACAATCGAAAGGTCACTTATCCATCACGATATCTCAGGAACTATAAAACATACAGACTTGAAATTTGGATTTTAGGTTTCTTCTATAGTGTAGACGTCAGCTAAGAAACGGTTTTGAGAACATTCACCCCTAAGGGGTTGAAATGAGGTTTGGGAGTTTGTATGAAAGTCCTTTGTTATTGAAGTTAAAGACATGAAAATTGTCATTTAAGTTAATAGTTATAAATAATAAAAATCTATGTAAGCAATTTTACGAAAATCTACCCCAAAGAGGTTGAAATGGGGGTTGAAAATTTGAATGCAAGTCCTATGTTTTTGTAGTTAGACCTTGAAAATACTTTAATACTGTATACTGTATATACTTGCATACCTACTGTGCATACTTTAATAATGTACAAGAATCAGCTTTTCTAATTATGGTTCATTTTTGGTAACCATATCACGTTTTTGATCGGCCATATCTAATGAAAGGCCCATCAGCATGCGGGCAGAATTTCACTATCGTCATCAGTGGACAGTGTAGCACCCACCTATTACTGAATCAGCTTTTCAAGCCATAGTTACAAAAAGTGAGCAGCTATCTCTTATAATATTTATACAATTTAGCTAAGTTCAAAAACATATTATTATCCATTACCACGACAGAAATGTTTGGACCCGTCATTCTGACTAAGTTGTACCTACATGAGTCGCTCGGCAAATGTATAGCCATATCAGTTGTTTTTAGAGCCAGTGCATGGTATCTTGTTAATCCTATTCATTTCTATGGGTTCCAAAATTTATGGTTTTAACACAGGTCAAAACACGTCAAGTCGTCATGTTCGCGCACGAAATGCAACTAAGTAACGCGGAACAACATACGAATTTAGGCACAAGTCGACTTATCTCACTATGCTTAATTTTATAAGTAAAGAATTCCGTAGGTATGTATTAAGATGAGTACACATAACTCCTTTTTACTTTTTAGGTTTTGCTATTTATGACTAGTCTCTATTTGTTATTTCGAAATTCACGAAATAAAAATACATTATATTGACACATCTCCTTTTTACCATGATACTTGTAATTTATTTTATCGAACTGTGTAATTAACTCATTTTTCAAGATTATCGACTCATCCCCTTTTACCTTGACACCACAGAAATATAGCTTTACAGGCTTACCTCTAGCCAATTGTGTTTTCTCAGTGAAACGTACCAAAATAACAGTGTAATAAACTTAAAGTTTATCATCGTTCGTAATTTTCACGTTTACTTGTATATTATGTTTTTAATCGACTTGAAAACAAGCTGAAATTTTCAGTCGATGCCTCTTTTTAGGGTTCCGTAGCCAAATTTGGCAAAAACGGAGCCCTTATAGATTCGTCATGTCTGTCTGTCTGTCTGTCTGTCTGTCTGTCTGTCTGTCTGTCTGTCTGACTGTCCGTCCGTATGTCACAGCCACTTTTTTCCGAAACTATAAGAGCTATACTGTTGAAACTTGGTAAGTAGATGTATTCTGTAAACCGCATTAAGATTTTCTTACAAAAATAGAAAAAAAACAATAAATTTTGGGGGTTCCCCATACTTAGAACTGAAACTCAAAAATTTTTTTTTCATCTAACCCATAGGTGGGGTATCTATGGATAGGTCTTCAAAAATGATATTGAGGTTTGTAATATCATTTTTCCCTAAACAGAATAGTTCGCGCGAGAGACACTTCCAAAGTGGTAAAATGTGTCGTCCCCCCCCCCCCGTAACTTCTAAAATAAGAGAATGATAAAACTAAAAAAAATATATGTTGTACATTACCATACAAACTTCCACCGAAAATTGGTTTGAACGAGATCTAGTAAGTAGTTTTTTTTAATACGTCAACCGCAATTTACCTTTCATTCAATCAACTCAAATATTTAAAAAAAACATTTAATTTAAAACTTACTACAGGTTTGTACGGAACCCTCGGTGCGCGAGTCCGACTCGCACTTGGCCGGTTTTTTTTAAGTATGTAGGTATGTCCACCGAGCGTTTTTAACGATTTGTTGTTTTGATTCATTTCCATTCGATAGAGGAAAACCCTTAGAATGACTTAATAATAATAATATTTTTGTGTGTAAAATCGTCCCGAGCATAACGAAACAGACTGTTTCGTATTTTTAAAGTAAAAACAATGAAAGAAAATTTGTAGAGTAGCATATTTAAATTAACACTGCAAGTTTACAACGTCATAATGCCTAAAAAGATTTCACGCTAGCGGGCATGTTTAGTTTCGCTTCTCTATTGGTAAGGCTAACTAGAACACTCGTTTAGTTGAATAATTCAAAATTTACAACCCTCTGTCGGCGCAAGTAGAAAAGCAAACCAACTTGAGGGGCTTTCCACAGACCATCGCACGACACGACAAAATTATCGCTACAGCGATTCCAAACACCATGAATTTCTATGAGCCGTAGTCCGTGATTTCTTCCGCGTGGAATTTGTTTTTATTTTATTTGTATTGCTTTGGAGCTCACATGATATCCAGCATAAATTAAATATGATTTAAAATATCATGTAGTAACTATGTAGAGTGGGTATCGTCATCTACCGTAGACACAAGTAGAGTATAACACTAACAGGCTTCCTAGCGCAATCTAGAGCGCTGGGGACAAGCATAATTCCGAGGTTCAATTCCCAGCAGGAGCAGTTTAAGAATTTATAATTTCTAAAACGTCTCTGGTCTGGTCTGGTATAAGGCTTCTCTGTAGCCATTTGTTTTAAACTACTACCTAAGAAATATTTATGCAGCCAAGTGCCATAGAATAGGTTCTGCCAAGGTTAACTTACATGCCTACTACCTACCTACTTACCTAACTTTTTAACCGACTTCCAAAAAAGGAGGAGGTTCTCAATTCGGCGCGTATCTTTTTTTTTTTTTTTAATGTATGTCGGTGCATATCTCCGTGGTTTCTAAACCGATTTGAATTTTTTTTTTACATTGGTTAGAGGAAGCTCACGAGGTGGTCCCATAAAAAAATCTGACTCCAAATCCTCAATCCTGATGCTGTAGGTGTACCTACGTCTCAAAACTAGGGAGTTAGGAGTTTTGATGGTGAATTCATATAACAATTCACGTGTATACGATACAACTCTGAGTCCCAACTCCTCAACCCTGAGTCCCAACTCCTCAACCCTGATGCTGTAGGGTACAGAACTCCTTAAAAATAACGATTTAAGATTTTTTTATGATGTATTAATATTGTAGGTGTCAAGTAACGACTTTATACTTAAACCCAAGTCCCAACTCCTCAACCCTGATGCTGCAGGGTACAGAACTCCTTAAACATAGTGGTTTAGGATTTTTTTATGGTGAATTAATATTGGTAGGTGTCAAGCAACGACTTCATACTTAAACCCAATTTCCAACTCCTCAACTCTGATGCTGCATGGTACTGCACTCCTAAGCCGTAGGGATTTAGAGTACACTAAAAAGTTAAAAATAAAAATTCTTTCCAAAAAACCGACTTCCAAAGCCACTGTAAAGTAAAAAATAATTTTGATTTCTACACACTATGTTGAAGTCGGGCGAGTATAACAAAGATAGGCATAGTTGACGCGTCAGGTTCGCCCGACTTCAACATAGTGTGTAGAAATCAAAATTATTTTTTACTTTACAGTGGCTTTGGAAGTCGGTTTTTTGGAAAGAATTTTTTAATGGAGTTGAAAGACAAACGAACGACAGGTAATTTAGTAAGTCTTGAGCTACCAATCATGAACACAAGAGACGTCGTACGGTGGTACATGGAAACAGTCTCTACGTGGTCGTCGTCGTCGTCGTCGTCGTCTCAACCTATAGACGTCCACTGCTGGACGTCTATAGGTTGAGACGACGTACACCAATAAATACGTACACCAATAAATGCGACGCCAAGCCGTGTGCATCTGTAGGGGGGCTAGATCTTTAGACTGTTTTGTGGAGGACGATGCATGAAACCTTTGTCTAGTAGTGGCCGTTTATCGGTTGAAATTCAATAAATAGGAAGTAAGGATAAAGTTTAGTACGATGTGATGTAAACAGAAAGGCATCGAAAGTTAATCTTCAAAACGCCCACAGTCAAAAAGTCAAGCAGGCTATTTTATAAGGTGTCAAGATTTATTAGGGACGGCAAGGGAAAAGCCTCAGTAAAATATTCAAGGATTACGTCAACCGGTGCTTCCCTTAAGAGATGTCTTTCGATATCTTACGAATATTGGTTAGGATAGCTATGTAATTTGTTTTCATTTCATTAACCCCCGACGCAAAAAAAGAGGGGTGTTATAAGTTTAACGTGTCTGTTTGTGTATCTGTCTGTGGTATCGTAGAGCCCAAACGGATGGACTGATTTTCGTTTAGTTGTTTTTGTGTCATAGATAATTTTATCCCGAGTGTTCTTAGCCATGTTTCATGAATATCTGTTCAGCCGCTTGAAGATCATCAGCTCTTTAATAGTTGATGAGGGGATCTGACTATACCTTCCAAATGTCCTATCAATTCAAAAATTGGTACTGTATTACTTCAATTATACCTACTTTAAAAAAGACAAAATAAGAGTAAAATTTAAAATTTTTAAAACCCCCCCACACAAAATAAAATCTAAAAACTAACAAATAATATTTTAAACCTATTATAATTATTATCGTCGCATATATTATGTAATTTCAAATATTTTTATTTAATCCCGAGTGTTCTTAGCCATGTTTCATGAAAATCTGTTCATCCGTCTGAAGGTAATCGGCTTTTTTCTTAATCTGTTACTACCACATTGTGTCGGGGGTTATTTTAAATTTGTAATTTATACTTTTTACCATTGATAATAGAACTTAAATAAAGGAAGCTATGAAAAATGTGCTTTTCTCTCTTATATATCTTCTTTCTATTTGTTTATCTGCGTCATATTCTCAGATGTATTATGTTAAAATGACAGATTTTTACGTGTCTTAACGTCCCTAAAATAAGGATTATAATAATGGGTAGCTGACTGGGTTAGTCAACAATGACACAGTAAATGTTGACGCAATCTAAGATGGGACACATAAACATAACATCCTTACTTAATATTATAAATGGGAAAGTGAGTTTGTTTGTATGTTTGTTCCGCTTTCACGCCGTAACTACTGAACCGATTGCTTTGAAATTTTGCAGACGTAAAGTTAGAAGTCCGGATTAAATAATAGGGTACTTTTTATCCCGGAAAATTAAAGAGTTCCCGCGGGTACTAAAACTCCTCAATCCACGCGGACGAAGTCGCGGGTATCAGCTAGTCTCCCATAAAGGCTCCCTCTTGCCTTAAGACATAGCGAGCATAGTAATAACAGCGTAGGTGTATGAGAGGTTGAATTTTAGATCAAAGGTAGCACACCCAATTCCCATCTTCCTACGCGTACCTATGATCCATAAAGCGTACACTCGTTACTAAGTAAATAAATATATTATATCCTGCTCATGTACCTAGTATGTTGGTATGACCAAGCTTCTTTCGGCGTTTATTGATTTGATTGGTGGAAGGGAAGGAAAGTGGTTAGGTACCCCTAGCTAGTAGCTAGGGATTACCCCTAACTTGATCCGGGAATTTATGTTTCAACAAATGACTTGATAAACATGGATAGATATGTAAGTAGTGAGTGAGGACTTTTCTTAATATTGTACTTACTCACTGACTGACCCAGCAAAATCCCTTGGACCTAGATAGCTAATATTTTGAATAAGGTCACATTTTGCGAAATTCCTACAGGAGTAAAGCCGCGGGCGGTCGCTAATTTTTTTTTGCAAGTTTTTACATCCGTTTCCGAGATAATATAAAATATTATCTGTGTTTTCACGACACAACACAGCTTAAAGAAATAATTTTTAATACAGTCGGTATAATGGAGACGACTGGGCCAATCCTACGGGATCATAGGGTCTAGAGATGGGAGGGATTATAGCCACCGGAGGAAGTTAACAGATTCAACTTTAATAATTAATTATTTTACTAAGTAGCAGATCACAGTAACTATTTCTATTATTATTATTTACTCTTTAGGTTGCCTAGGAGATCGCTTCTTAGCGATAAGGCCACCTTTTGTACAGTTTCTTGTATGTGTCTTCAGTTTTGTATCTAGTTTTGTGTACAATTCATTTCAGATCAGTCGTTCGGTTCTAACGTATTAAAGGCGACTCGTCCACAATCAATGGCGTCGTCCCACTGTTTGTAAATGCTGCGGAAATACGGTAGTTATTATTATACTAAATCTGCAGTGGTAGTACGGTAATAAAGTCCAAAAAGAATGAGTCAAAATAAACGCGTCAAATAGATCAAAAACAAGTTAAACATTTTATAAAGTGTCAAGATTTATTGGGGACGCGAGTTCCAATGTGACGTGAAATATGCGAGGGTTGCGCCAGGCGGATGTCCCTCGGAGATAAATTTCCTTTTCTGATGACATATTATGAACAGCAATGCTAAAGAGCCTTTCAGATAACAACCACAAAATGCTGAGCATACTAATTATAATTGAAATCGAAATTATTTTTGTAGGATGAAATTTATGCAGCAAGATGTAGCAGGTTCGAATCCTATACATGATATTCGTATTAATAAATTAATAGAATATACAAATTAACTATGTTCTTACGTGGTGTCCAGTGATACAGCTTAATAGAATATATAGGTGTAACACTGGATGTAGATCTGTTTTTCTTAATCCAAATTAATAAATAACTGTCCAGTGTAATAATTGTTCCAAGTTTTATGTGTCTGTGTGAAAAGATCTTTATCTTGTATGATATCAAGGATACCTTTTCAGTAATCGATACGACTAGACAGACAAGTAATTGAGCACCCTTTAAACTTAATACTAATATGTCAGGTAGCCCCTAAGTCAGTAATTCTGAAAGAAGATATTTTAGGTAACATAGAAAGATTAATTACTTAAAAGCTTTTTAAGGAATAAATATTGATGTTTGTTTACTAAGTCCCTAAAATATAATGATTAGCTCATATTTTTAAAACCTACCTACTCGATAAACACTCCATATTGCGTAGCTATCAATTTCAATAAAAGCACAGAAAAAACCTTGACTTTAGCCTTCGTAGAGATTTGAAAAGAAAATATCTTTTAGGGACAGCGGTTGACGCGCCACTTTTAATATAATATTTTTCGTTGGATTTCTCATTCTTAATAAACCTTGACAGTTAATAAAAGTTTGTAGACTCAGTTTTATCTCGAAGGATTTTCCGTTTTAGCGATATGATCTGTCAAATAAGCCACATTGAATGATGAAACTCTATTTTTCTAGACGCACAAGAAATCTTTGGACATAATGACGAGCAAAGCCTACGGACCGACCTAAGAAGACGCAAAAAGCTCTACGCGCTTCAATTCTTATAATTTGTTTGGTAGATCAGGTAGCATACTCTCTCCATCAGATAGCATACTTGTTCTCTCTCTTCTGTACTGTGTTTTATTTCACCTAAAAACTCCTTCTTATCTTAAAGAGAAGTTTCAATTTACTGGGGTGCAGTCGGACATGAGAACTTGTCGAACGCTTACTCTGAAAATGCCTTCACATAAAATCAATTAATTATTTGGAAATTCGTTCACTGTGCAGGCAATTGAACTGTGGGTTGCACTCCCACTGAATATAAGACAGTCGAAATCGCTGGGCGTGTTCAAAAATGCTCTTGACTTGAATTGAAGACGACTTTAGTTTATATTTAATTTTATTGTAAGTATATGTATGTTATTGTACGAGTTTATTTAAGTTCATATTATGGTATGTATAATATGTATTATAATATATGTTAGTTAATAATATATTTATGCATTGTATGTATTAAGATATTTGTGTATTGTTGTCTCTGTATTGTTATGTTTTTTTTTGTATGTAGTATTAGTATAATTTTGCGCCACCTGCAGTCTTGTTTCCTTGTATTCTCCTAATAAGGTTGCCTGGAAGAAATTGCTACTTAGCAATAAGGCCGCCCTTTGTATTTCTTTGTTTTATTTTATATTTTCTGTATTTTCCACCACCACCACCACTACAGCCCATTAACGTCCCACTGCTGGGCACAGGCCTCCACTCTCATAAGAGAGAGGGAAATAGAGCTTAGACCCACCACGCTGCTCCAATGCGGGTTGGCGGGCTTTAACGACTATTATCATGTTAGTGATAATAACCGGGACCGACGGCTTAACGTGCTCTCCGAGGCACGGGGGTGAAACACCTCCAACTTCCTAACTCCGGGCCAGTGCTGAGAATTTCTAGTCAGAAAAACCCAACACTTACTATGGCCCGACCCGGGACTTGAACCCGGGACCCGGCAGTCAAACATGCTAACCACTAGACCAACGAGGCAGGTTTCTGTATTTTACTTTTGTTATTTGTGGTACAAATAAAGAGTTTAATAATAATAATATTTTTTTTAAGTAACCCCTCGGCCCCCAGAGTTATTCCTATTGAAACAAAAAAAATTGCCCAACAATAATAATACAGTCTTAAATATATACATAATAGAAATAAACCCTAACTCCAAAACCACCCACCCAAAATAAAGCCTGTATCTTCATAGTCATAAATAACTACCTATTTACTATAATTATTTAGTGGTAGATTTAATTCATAATAACCTAAATATTTTATGTATTTTATTTCATTTCATTCATCGCATTGCAATCTTCGATTTGTTTTTGTCTGGGAGAGATAAAAGAGAGACAAAATAATAATGAAAGACATTTTTATATTGACATTTTTACCTGTTACCTGTAATTTTTAATGTTTTTAAAATAATTTTTTAAATGAAATGGATATCTTCAAATTATAACGTAGCTAAGTGTTACGGCTAGGGCATGCTACCGGGAATTACCGGTATCAAAAGTACCGGGAATTCCCGAGACTTCTGAATATTTTCAGTCCCGGTTCTCCACACCATTAAACCGGTACTTTTGATACTTTCGAGACTCGAATTGAATAGATTACTTCTCTAATTAAGTGCGGATATTTCTGAATGTAACAAGAACTTCGTTCAGTACACTGTATTTTATGATCACAAATTCGAGGTTTTAGTATAAAAAATCCTATTTTTACTTTGAGTATTTATACTTATTCTTTCTAAATATTATTTACCAGCTTTTTTGAAGATCAATTAATTGATGAATCTGTCACTCCAATAAAATTTGTTCTGCTTTAATGAGTTACAGTAGATTAATTATGCTACTCTGATAATCGTATTATATTTCAGTTCAAAGTTTAGTTTCAAAAAAAAAGAAAGAAAATTGAATGACTGGGTTTACTGTAATATAAAATATACCTCATAAGCACCAGGATTATGGCTGCTAAATTTTGATTTTTGACTCCACTGTCATTGACACCAACGGCAGAGGGGAAGAATTCATAATTCTCTAAAATGCTCAGCGTTTTTCCGTTAAATCTTATATACCAAGATAATTAGTGAAAAAACCAAGACTGTGGTCAGTCCAATCTTGATGTATGGAACTGGATTCTGGAAACATGATAGGAAGATCCTATAGTGAACCAACTAACCTAACCTAACCTAACCTAACCTAACCTAACCTAACCTAACCTAACCCACCCAGAACCCAGAATCGACCAACCGATCGACCAACCAATTGACCAACCGATCGACCAACCAACCAGCCAACCAATCAGACAACCAATCGGCCAACCAATCAACCAAACAATCGACCAACCAATCAGCCAACCAATGAACCGATCGACCAACCGATTGACCAACCAATCGGACAATCAATCGACCAACCAATCGACAAACCAATCGACTAACCGATCGTTCAATCAATCGATCAACCGATAGACCAACCGGTCGACCAACCAATCGACCAACTGAGCGACCAACTGGTCGACCAACCAATCGACCAACCAATCAGCCAACCAATGAACCGATCGACCAACCGATTGACCAACCAATCGGACAACCAATCGACCAACCAATCGACAAACCAATCGACTAACCGATCGTTCAATCAATCGATCAACCGATAGACCAACCGGTCGACCAACCAATCGACCAACTGAGCGACCAACTGGTCGACCAACCAATCGACCAACCAATCGGACAACCAATTGGCCAACCAATCGTCCAACCGATCGTTCAAACCAATCGACCAACCAATCAGCCAACCAATGAACCGATCGACCAACCGATTAACCAACCAATCGACCAACAAGTCGGAGAACCAATCGGCCAACCAATCGACAAACCAATCGACTAACCGATCGTTCAATCAATCGATCAACCGATAGACCAACCGGTCGACCAACCAATCGACCAACTGAGCGACCAACTGGTCGACCAACCAATCGACCAACCAATCAGCCAACCAATGAACCGATCGACCAACCGATTGACCAACCAATCGGACAACCAATCGACCAACCAATCGACAAACCAATCGACTAACCGATCGTTCAATCAATCGATCAACCGATAGACCAACCGGTCGACCAACCAATCGACCAACTGAGCGACCAACTGGTCGACCAACCAATCGACCAACCAATCGGACAACCAATTGGCCAACCAATCGTCCAACCGATCGTTCAAACCAATCGACCAACCAATCAGCCAACCAATGAACCGATCGACCAACCGATTAACCAACCAATCGACCAACAAGTCGGAGAACCAATCGGCCAACCAATCGGACAACCAATCGACCAACCGATCGACCAATCAATCGACTAACCGGTCGTTCAACCATTTGATCAACCGATAGACCAACCGGTCGACCAACCAATTGACCAACTGAGCGATCAACTGGTCGACCAACCAATCGACCAACCAATCGGACAACCAATTTGCCAACCAATCATCCAACCGATCAATCAAACCAATCGACCAACCGATCGACCAACCGATCGACCAACCAATCAACCAACCGATCGAACAACCAATCGACCAAACGATCAACCAACCAATCGACCAACCTATCGACCAACCAATCGGCCAACCAATCGGACGACCAATGAACCGATCGATCAAACCCATCGACCAACTAATCGACCAACCGTTCGACCAACCAATCAACCAACCGATTGGCCAACCAATCGACCAACCGATTAGGTCATGCAGTCGATACTGCTACTGAGTACCGGGAATTTTCGGACCGATACTGGCATAGAACCGGGAATTTCCGGTACTTTCGATACTTTCGATACTACCGTAAATTATCACAAAACAAGGCAAATACATTACAGTTAGTATGAAATAGACCAACTATTTGACATAATATATAAAATGTCGCGTAATATTTCCACACAGAATCAAAATTCATGATTTTTAATGAACTTGTGCAATAATTCGCATCGTTCCAAATTTCAAACTTTTATTGTAGTTCAACGCGAAGGGCCGGCGTATAGGTTTTACAGTGATAGCGTGAGACATCTTGTCTGAAAATACACTTCGAAAAGCTGTTTTTTTGTATCGTGATAAGCTTATAATTTTATTTTTATAGTAATTAAATGCCTCAATCAATTTATTACTACAAGCAGTTTCTAGAAAAAAGCCTTGAGGGACAGAGGGACAACAAAATCATCCTTAAAGGGTCGTTCTTTTTAATATGGCATACCTCATACCTCCATACCTCACCTCAACGAATAACAAATATAAATCTATCAATTGGTCAATTGGTTGGTCGATTTGTTGGTTGATTGGTTGGTCGATCGGTTGGTCGATCGGTTGGTCGATTGGTTGGTGGATTGGTTGGTCGATCGGTTGGTCGATGGTTGGTCGATTGGTTGTTCGATCGGTTGGTTGATCGGTTGGTCGATTGGTTGTTCGATCGGTTGGTCGATTGGTTGGTCAATTGGTTGGTCGATCAAACCAATCGACCAACTGGTCGATTGGTTTGATCAATCGATTCATTGGTTGTCCGATTGGTTGGTCGATTGGTTGGTCGATTGGTTGGTCGATATGTTGGTCGATTGGTTATCCGATTGGTTGGCCGATTGGTTGGTCGATCGGTTTGTCGATTGGTTGTTTGATCGGTTGGTCGATTAGTTGGTCGATGCGTTGGTCTATTGGTTGGTAAATTGGTTGTCCGATTAATTGGTTGATTAATTGGTTGATCGGTTGGTCGATTGGTTGTTCGATCGGTTGGTCGATTAGTTGGTCGATCGGTTGGTCGATTCGTTTGATCAATCGGTTGGACGATTGGTTGGTTGATTGGTTGGTTGATCGGTTGGTCGATTGGTTGGTCGATTGGTTGGTCGATAGGTTGGTCGATCGGTTGGTCGATGGTTGGTCTATCGGTTGGTCGATTGGTTGTCCGATTAATTGGTTGATTGGTTGGTTGATCGGTTGGTTATTCGATCAACCTTTCAATCAAGGCTTTTTTCTAGAAACTGCTTGTAGTAATAAATTGATTGAGGCATTTAATTGATAGCAATTATACATTGATAGATACAGTGATAGCGTGGGACATCTTGTCTGAAAATACACTTCGAAAAGCTGTTTTTTTGTATCGTGATAGCAATCTTTTAGAAGATAATTTTATTTTTAATACATTAGTATTTGCCTTGTGTTGTGATAATTTATGGTAGTATCGAAAGTATCGAAAGTACCGGGAATTCCCGGTTCTATGCCAGTATCGGTCCGAAAATTCCCGGTACTCAGAAGCAGTATCGACTGCATGCCCTAGTTACGGCCCAGCCTTATCGTACTACTTTTCAAATTATCATCTGATTTAAATGATTACAATTATTGTAAATATTTCAGACGGTGAAAATTGCCCCATTTAAAAAAAACATTAATTATTTTAAAAAAACATTAAATATATTATGCAAAGGCTTCATAAATTTTAAAAACACTTTTATTTTCAAGGATTTTCCCGTGATTAGGTATACATATTCTTCTGAAGATTTTTTAATCCATTGAAATAGAAGTTGTAAAGAATTATTTGAGAAGTTTTTAAATCAAGGTCGAGTTTTTCATTTATATTGATATTAATTTTACTAAAGTAACGAGTAGGTACATGTAAGTACTCCAAAATCCACACTAATATTACAAATGCGAAAGTGTGTATGTCTGTCTGCTACGCTTTCCCGGCTCATCTTTTCAACCGATTTTGAAATTTGGTACAGGGATAGGTTGTATCCCGGGGAAGGGCATATGCTACTTCTTATCTTGGAAAATTAAAGAGTTCCCGCGGGAATGAAAAAACTTAATTCATGCGGACGAAGTCTCGTCTAGTAATATTATATCTTTATTATGGCAATGTCGTCTTCACATTCATTCATAATATTATTTTGCGCAAAAGACGGGCATAATACGTGTCACATTATTACAGCAATAACAGGTATTATTTTGCCAAATTGAAAGCATAAACCTATTTAGCGAAGGAAGATTGACATACATTAAAATAAATTCACACTGAAACCTAGCCAGATTTAAACCATTGAATTTAATTAAAAGATTAAGTATTCAATGCAGAAAAGACAATATTATATAAATTTGTGAATGTATAATAAAATAAATGCAGAAATATTTTATCCGACTACATCCGAAGGAGGTGATGTTTAACAAGATAAATTATTTTATATTAAACTTTCGCTCACCCGCGGTATTACTCCCGTAGTAATTTTGGAAATTTGTCTTTATTCCTTGTCTTCATTGTATTTTTTGGTGCAAAATATTAGCTTTCTAGCTCCAATGGGATGAGCTGGGTGTAAGCGAGTAAGTCAGTCAGAAACTTGTATCGATAGTAAAGCTACAGAATAGGTAATAGTTGGTAAAGCTCCAATTAAAATTATCAAAAGTATTCAATGTACAAAAATCGTCCAATTACAGTTTTATTAAAAGAGTTGATTTTTGTGCGTACTTTAAAACAAAACTTTAAATGGGCCATTGCGGAATTTTCAAAGACAAAGTGGGGCATAACGTTTCGCGAATTATCTGTGAGCCGTAAAAAACTTTGGCATCAAACATCGTGCGTACTTCAACTGGTTATGACGTGCCTCTAATTTGTTTTCAACTGCCACTAAAGTTTCAGTACAGCTCGTAATAATATACTTTGAAAGAGGCCCAGGTGGGATCTGTTTACAGCATATTAATATAGGCAGAGCGTGTTTTATTTATGTTGGGCAGTTAAACGAACTCATAAAGTTTGAAAGAAAAATGATACATATATATCTGCTTCAGGCCATTAATGAATTCAAATCGAAACCTAAAAATCAAGTAATGGCAAGTTTTATTTATTTACTAGATGATTCCCGCGACTTCGTCCGCGTGGATTAAGTTTTTTTGATTCCCGCGGGAACTCTTGAATTTTCCGGGATAAAAAGTAGCCTATGTCCTTCCCCGGGATACAACCTATCCCTGTACCAAAATACACACTTTCGCATTTATAATATTAGTATGGACTTTAAGACTGATAGTAATGCAGCCTAAGGTGGAGCAACCTTTTCTAGAAGATGCCTATTCACTCTTGATTTGAAGATACCAATATTATAAGCGGATAAAAAAAAGGAAGCCGTAAGGGCGTTTCATATGAGAAAAACTGACAGACAGTTTTTCTCATTTTTTTACTGTCACATTATTTCCCACCAGATATAGGTAACTGTAATACAATGACCAATAAAACTTGACGAATGAAATTTGGTACAGAGATAGGTTGTATCCCGGGGAAGGACATAGGTTACTTTTATCCCGGAAAATTTAAGAGTTCCCGCGGGAATCGAAAAAACTTGGTCCACGCGGACGAAGTCGCGGGAATCATCTAGTAGTATAATAGTTTCAGATTGGTTTACTCAAAGCATTTCGGAACTGGTTAAGAATATAACATGAACTTACAACGAAAATATGGGTCAGGATCCTAATCATAAAACCATACTTGACCTTCTGCTTATATTCACGGAATGTTTATTTAGGCGGCGAATATTCGTACGCGTGGGCTTACATACAACTTTATAAATAAAACCTTGTACTACATTTTCTTTGAATTATTAATTACATTCACTGGCCCCAGGTTACCTAAATTGTTTTCAGATTTTAATTGTACTCAGAATAATCTCAGGAAGTTCTTGCTAATCAACAAAAGTTCGCATCAGTAGACAATGAAAATGCGTCACACGACTTTACTTTGATATTTTAGTGTGTGTGTGTAGTTGTGTGTGTGCTATAAAACTCGTATTAGGTATATACCGGCATCGGCTTAGTTCAGGTTCTCAAGTAACGATCACAAAACAGATTGACTGACCGAAACTTGAGAACAAAGTCAAGTCAAATAAAGTCAAATAACGTTTATTCAATTTAGGTAGGTATACTACACTTATTGACGTCGAGTTTTTTATAATATACTAGATGATGCCCGCGACTTCGTCCGCGTGAATTGATGTTTTTTTAAGATTTAAACTATCCTATCTCTCAAGTTGGATCGAACTGCACATGGTGTGCGAATTTTATTATAATCGGTTAAGTGGTTTAGGAGTCCATTGAGGACAAACATTGTGACACGAGATTTATATATATTAAAAGATAATGGTGATAATCAGTAACGGTATCTTAAAACTAAAGCTACGAGGGTTCCAAACGCGCCCTGGTCTGAGAAGAGCCCACAACAAACTCAGCCGGGTTTTTTTTTTCATTATCACCATTTCACAAATCATCTTAACTAAGGAACTATCAGAGCCAATAGATCAAATCATTGCCAAGCTTCCTTGTCATTTAAGTAAGATTTTTTAATGAGTTTACGTTTTATATAACTTTGAACTTATTCAGAGACATTTTCAACATGTCTTCTGGGAGCTTATTGTAGAAGCGGACACTGTTTCCAACAAATGAAATGCTAGTTTTACTAAGCCTAGAAGTAGGCATTACATGAACCTGTACTTAGCTCCATGTCGGATTATTAATATGGACTCAAGTGTTCCTTTCTGACGTCGAGTTTACAATTTCAGACTTAAGTGTATAAAATTATGGTCGGATGGTATAATTTGCCAGAAATAACAACTTTGCTTACTACCACAAATTAGAGATAGATTGAATATGGAAACCCAGAGTGTGTAAATTCAGATTGTTAATTCATATACAGATTCATATACTGAAATGTGGTGGGAAACGCAAAAAGTTTCACCGAAAACGTGCTAGAAAACAGACAGGGCAAAACATTTGCGCTGGAGGGTAACGAGTAATAACAATATATTATTTTGTCTCGCAAGTGTGTATGTGAGCGAGTGACTTGGACTTTGTTCGCCAAATAAAAAAATGTTTGCAGTGCGTTTTGGCTCTGAATGTAAAATGTTAGGCCTATTTCATTTTCTGTCTTGCTCACATGAACGCGCCGTCCGGCCAATAATCAGTAGCAAAATCTTTGCTTCAGTAAAATCAAAACCAAGAATAATCTCGTACCTACCGAATTCTAAGGAAGCGATGTTGAGAGTTGAGAGTGAAAGTTTTTAAAAATATCGTTTCAACATTACTTTAATACTCAGAAACTTGACAATTACAAAACAAGCACCATTCCAAATATCTTATTTCGGAGATCATTAAAAACTGCTATTTCAGGGTTGAAAACACTAGACATTTTTGAAATATTTAATTAAAGTAAGTTTCGGATCTCGTGAATCAAAGAGCCATGTTTTAACACGAAAACAATGATTGTTTGTATTACCTATCTATTAATTAAAAGTTTCTAATAAAGGTCTGGGATTTGTTATGGTAGAAACACATTTGCAAAACGCCACCTCCGCCACCAGCCATGCGCTTAGGCTACTTATGTTGAGTTCAATATAAACAAAGAATATATCAATTGCAACTCGTCACTCATTTCGAGTTGTACACGATCCCATATTTTGTGTCGTGCATGTCTGCAAGGCCCAACGCCATGATGCACTGGCAAAATTATTCATAATAATAATAGAAATACTATGCACAACTAAAATTCTAAAATTGCATCCTGCATACTTTTGGTACTCGTGGAAGTGAATATCCAGGATGCCTTTCGCCAGATAAGTAAATATGTTTATTTACTTGCGTACACTTGCGTATGAAGTATTACAACATGGATTAATTATTGCTAGTTTAGCGTGGCTTATAAGTGTTACGTTGTTTTCGTATACAACCTAGGATTGTGACTGCTTGCGTCGAGTGACAAGTTTCAAATGTGCATCTACCATTGATCTGTCGTTTTATTTTCTACTAATTAATTTACGTAAGAAAAAACTTCATTCAATAATTTTCTACGTCTAATTATACCTAAGTCTAACACCAACCATCCAACAAAGCTGTTGTAAGGTCTTTAGGGTCGTCGAAGGTTCGTCGTGCCGGAGGGCGGCCTACGCTACGTCTGTTGCTTACTAAATAGCGGTCTCCGCTATATGACTTTTCAGTTCCAACGCCCCCAACCCAGGCGACCCGCCAAATACCACTGCAAATAAGATGATTATAAGTATCTAGGACTGCACGTGGATCGGAACTTTAATTGGAAAACACATGTGGGGGCCCCGTATGCAACAAGCTAAGGTACGGACCTTAGGCAAGTTTTATCTCCTCAACCGTGTGCTAAGTAGGCATACTAAGCTAGTTGTGTACTGTGCGCTGGCAGACGCAGTGGTTAGCTATGGCCTTAGTGTGTATGGAAGGACATTTAGCACCTATCTGGATGAAATAAAAAAAATACAAATTAGAATTTTGAAGCATGTTGTGAGAAAAAAGGAGAGGAAAAGGTATAAGGGAAATTATGATAATATTTTTAAAGACCTTAAGTTATTGCCAGTACATAGTAAAGTGGAATATCTAATAGCTAAAGAACATTATTTCTCGGATAAATTTAAAACACCTACTAAATTAAGAGATAACGCGCGAAGCTGTAGAAAGATAAGGTTCACGTTGCCAAAAGTGTGTAACTACGAGTATTACGGTAAAAGGTTAAGTTGTTATTTAGTACCCAAAATTTACAATATTAGTATAGACTGGCTAAGGGAAGAAAATAATGTTAGTGTAGGAGTACTTAAGAAGAAGTTAAAAGGTCACTTAAGTACTCCTATACTGACTAATTAATTAATTTATTAATTACTGTTTATTATTTTTCTCTTCTATTTTATTTATATTGTTTATTGGCTCTTTTATTTTTATCGTTTATTTGTATTTTATTTTGTTTATTTTGTTTTTGTTAAGATGGGTTTCTTTTAAAATTGCTTGTTTGTTAGTGATAAGTTATTGGGTAGGTATACTAGTGCTAATTTTAGATACAATTTAAATATTAACTTTAGAGCGCCAACTCGCCAACAAACTGGCCCACCAGTTTGGCGAGGTTTATTTTATGTTAAAATAGTTGTATCCATTGAAATAAATAAATTAAAAAAAAAAAAAAACTTGCGGATGTGTGGTACCTTCTCCTGTGGATTTTCTCATAACTTATATCTACTATTAATGTGTGGATTTAAGCCATTTGTACGGGTTCCGTACCTAACTTGTGCCAAAGGGACCCTACCATAGATAATACACTATATACTACTACTAAGCCTCCGCTATTCGATGGTCCGTCCGTCTATCTGTCAGCGGGTTGTATCTCATAAACTGTAACAGATGGACAGTTGAAAATTAAAAAAATTACAGAGCGTGTTCCATTGCCGTTATAACAACATATAAGTGGTTCGCCTCGAACTGAGACCTCGCGGTATCGCCATAACAGAGCGCCATCTATTGACATCATTGTGAAGTTCTGTTAAAAATACTGAAGCTCATTAAAAATTAAATAATTCCGTTTCCTTAAAATAATTAACTAATTTTAGTATTTGTTGTTCAAGTACAGGATATAATTCAAATAATTGATCAAGTTTCAGGCTCAGCCTTTCAGAAAATTGCGAGTTCTGAGGTCAACTTTGGACGTTAGAAAATCTCCACCTTAAAAGCCCCCCATTTCGTCAATTTTAGTTTCGTTTCGTTATTTTAGGCTCTGATAGACGGACGGACGGACGGACAAGTGCAAATTTACTCAAGTAGACTCAGAGACCTTCACTTGGAGCGGAAACGTGGAGAAAATTGATTGATTGAAACGTGATTTTTGAGCGCCTCTCTTGTTTCTTTAACGAAAGTATTATTTATTTATTTTATTTAATGGATTGCCAACAGGTAATACACAATAACAACATTAAAAATAACAAAACACATAGAAAACATTTTTGAGTGTACACCCAATTACAATTATTAAAAAAGTAAGTACATAGCGTAAAATGTTGTGCAATGGTAGGTACCTACGGATTCCTCCTTGTGCGAGTCTGAGGTGCACTTGGCCGGTTTCTCTGTACATAGTATTACTAGATTTCCTGGGATAAAAAGGTCTATGTCTCTCTCCAGATGCTCAAATATGCCCATGCAAAAACCTCGACCCGTTACTCTGTTGCAGCCTGATTAAAGGAAAAAAACAACAAACAAACACACTTTCGCATTTGAAGGGTGTTTTGGAAAAACAACCATAGTCAGAAAAAAACGAGAATGAGATTTTGATGTCTATGGACGTATTGAAAGAAACGCAAAGAGACCTTATCATAGGATTTTTGAAAAGCAACCTTAGTCACAAGATATTCCCTAAAAATGTTTGTATGATTGTTTGGAATAACAACCTTTGTCACTCGCTGCTTGGAAAAAGAACCATTGTCACAAATGTCTGTTTTGACTTTGGCGGTTTTTCCATGACAATCTGTCAGTTTGACTTTGAGGTTAGATTTCGTATTTTTTCGCGGTAACGAACTCGTTTTCAATAAAATTTTGTTTTTGGCGTGAATAAGTTACAGCGTTTAATTATTTTTAAAGTAAATATGGACAATATCCAAAGAGACAGCCAGTCAAATGTGCAGTGGGCCACAAAGAGAGTGAAAAAGATTTCAATTCGTGAATCTATAAAGAAACGGAAAGTCGCTGGTGAACCGCATATTAATCACGTCGGAAATTCAATAAGTGGCGCTGCTACAGGACCCGATTGCCGGTAATTATGACGAAATACTCGTACTTATTTAGCTATATAGGCTCAAGTTAATGTTATTTACCTAAACTGCGCCTTGACTTTAAGTAGCTCTAAAATACTTACCTGCCTATTAAAAGTATGTTGTTTTCTATTTTACAGATGTTCGCGCCTGCAGTGCTTCTCTAAAATAACACCAGAACAGAGGCAGGAGATACTTAAACTGTTTTATAAATATCCTTGCAAGAATGACCAAGACGCACATCTCTCAGCTCTGATGAGCTATCAAAACATAAAACAACAAAGACCGCGTACAGAACGAGATGATAGTGATTGTGTCTTTCAACATGAGTTGGCATACTCATATAAAGTAAGAATAATTAATGGTGAAGAAGTACCTATATGTGCTAAAGCTTTTATAAGCTTTCATGGTATTACACGTGGACGACTGCGCACCATTCAGACCAAATTATTATCTGGGCAGTTACCTAAAGACCAACGCGGCAAACATGAATCCAGGCCCCACAAAGTACCTGCTGAGATAACGGAATTAATTAAGGTGCATATTAAAAGCTTTAAAGCTCGTCAGTCCCACTATTCCTTACGGGATAATCCTAACTTAAGCTACTTACCTGAAGAGTTGTCTGTATCTAGAATGCATGAGTTATTCTTAAAGGAAGTGCAAGTAAATATACCTTACAAAGTATATTACAATGTTTTCAAGACAAATTTTAACATCAAGTTTGGTTTTCCACGATCAGATACATGTAGTGTCTGCGATGAACTCAATTTAAAAATCAAATGTGCTTCTGATCCAGTAGCAAAGTCTGAACTCATCACTCAGAAACACTTGCATTTAAACAAGGCTAAAAAGTTCAGATCCCTAAAAAAAACTTACAAAGAAAAGGCACAAAGAGGAGAATGCATGCTGCTTTCCTTCGATTACATGCAAAACTTGCCATTGCCGCACATACAGACTAGCGATGTATTTTACTCTCGCCAAATGTGGTACTACTTATTTGGTATACATGATTTAGCTACTGATGCTGTTTCTATGTACTGTTATACAGAAACAACTGCCAAGAAAGGTGCATCAGATGTGACGTCCCTGTTATTATATTATTTAACTAACACAGAGATAACATCTGAAAATCTTGTACTATTGAGCGATGGATGCAGTGGCCAAAATAAAAACCACATCATGGTTTATTTCCAGTACTTTTTGGTCCACGTCTTGAAGCTTTTTAAAACAGTTACACACATTTTTCCTGTAAGAGGACATTCTTACCTGCCTAATGATGCAGACTTTGCCCTTAGAGGCAACAAGAAAAAAAGACATTCTGCAGAGGTTCCTTCAGATTGGGACAAGATAATTTGTGAGGCCAGAAAATATCCCACACCATTTAAACTTGTATGTGCCACACAAGATAATTTTTTTAACATGAAGGAGGCACTTATGCCATACTTCTTGAAGACCCCAAAACCAGCTCTCAAGTTGCGACAAGCACGAATTATCAAGATCAGTGATAAGTACCAGTATATAAAGGTGAAGAATACATTCTCAGGGCCTTCATTCAAGAGTGAAATACGTAAGCGTATAAGCTTACCAAATGAGCTTGTCATGGATCCCTTATATGTTTCTTTTATAGAAATGACTGCTGGTAAAAAGGCTAATTTGATAGCTCTTAGTAAATACTTAAGTACTCCTGAGAACCGAGACTTTTATAGGAATTTATGCTCTGATGATAATGTGGAGTCCCATGATGATAATGTGGAGGTGGACGATGATGACAACAGTGATGGGTGTGAAGAACAATAATGAAATATATAATAGTATTAAAGTTAAAATTATAGTTTATAAGTAAAATATTCAGAAATAAATTATCTATCTTAATAAATTTTCTTTTATTTCATTTACCTAGTACCTGAAGAAATAATTTTCTTAAAATTTTTTTGGAAAAACAACCTATGTCTCAATTTCTCATATATATTTGTGGAAAAACTGCCTTTGTCAAACTAATTTTCAGGGATATTTCTAATATACAGGCCAAAATTGGACTAAACCTATGCATAATGCAAAGGGGTTATTCAAACCCAGAACATACAGTAATTATTGGAAGATTTGATAATGGCGTTATTATGAAAACCATTTTTTGCTTCTAACACAAAATGATATGATTAAGACAATGGTTGTTTTTCCAAAACACCCTTCATTTATGATATTAGTATAAAGTATGATGATTACTGAACACTTCAATTCTAATCGTGTACAAAAAGTGTTTAAAGTGTGAAAAGATACCGATTTCTATTCGAAAGTTTTCAACCGCTCTTAAAAGTTTATCGACCGAATCAAGGGTCAATACCGTTGCCTCTATTCTATTAACAGATAAAAGCTGCAAGTGGGCATTGGGGGATTCTAACAACTTCTGCGGTTGACACTGCAAGAACTTGGGCGAATAACAACGACGAACTGCGTAACTTTCAAGTAAGCATTTTTCAAGCCCACTTTATGGCCTCTATGTTTTCTAACTAAGTAAATATACATTGTTGTCATTTTGTTCAAACTTTTTTAAATTATTTTCAGACTTACTCAGAAATAGTTCAACGCCCATCACGTAAATCTTTTAAGTAAAACGAGTATGTCGTCTTAACAATGTGAAAACTTTTCATACCTTACTTAAATATGATTCTTAGAAGTTCTTAAAATGTCTGAGAAAATCAAGAATATCTTGTAATTTTTTTGTAAAAAATCACATCGATCCATTGCTCTGTTGCAGCGTGATTGAAGGACAAACAAACACACTTTCGCATTTTTAATATTAGTATGAAGTATAATGATTACTTTGCACACAATTTTACGTGTAAGGGCTAATTTTGTGAAGCTAATTTTATGCGTCGAGAATTTGCTAAGGTCCAACGAATCTCGTGGGATACAGCACCTGTTCGGTACAATCGCATGCATTAACCCGACCAGCTTTTAGAACTCCATGCATTTACGTCGCCTTTTGTCTTTTTTAGAACATGCTTTTAACTTTTATATTGTTACTGGTATGAAATTTTGGCAATGGATTTCAGCTGGACGGCTTATTTTAACTCCCGAAGTTTTAAAAGCTATTTTTGCTTCGTACATCATGCTTTTATTTAGTGCACATCCAAGTTAGTTAAAATGTAAAGATTACTAATAACAACGCAGTTTTACTAATTACGTTAGTAACTAGACCATTTTTATGCGATGACAAGGTAGCTTTTAACTGCGATGCAGTTTAAGATGAAAGTGGGTCAACTTGAAACGGGTATAGACTATAGCAGTTTAAATAAACCCTTGCCCGTAATCGGTTAAGTTTTCTACGCTTCGTCGAACTCAAGTGCTAAATCCCTTGGCGAATATTATTTCTGAAATTAGTAGTAGTGTTAGTAACCAGCCGAAAACTTCCACCAGAACAAACCAGGTAATTTAAGTTTTAGTTATTTTTTCCTTATCGTTTTTTTAATCCTATCGGGAAACGAACTCTCGTCCTGCCAATTATTAACTGAGCCACCCACTGCGCCAGGAAGATCTTCTATCTATCGGTTTATCTGGTATTCAGCTCTACCTAAAATTTGTATTTCTGTGATTTAATCTCAATATTAGAAAATAATAATATCAAGAGATCCAGACGTCTTTACGTCTATAGAACTTTGAAATTTAATCTTTAATCATAAAAGAAACCAATGACGCCTTTTCAGATATCTTAAATTCTTCACGGATTCCCTTTGTTCAATTTAAGGGTGACTTTAAAGTCGAAAAACCTGGGAACGAAGGCTTCTATTCATCTCTTTGATGTGGAACAAAGTAGATTGAAGATTCACAGATGCGGCCAATGTCCCGTTGGTCGTTTCACGGTTGGATTTGTAGGCGTCACGTGAAATGCATTTCTACAGCAACTCGGAAACTATGACACGGTGGGCCGGAAAATGTGATTTGTCGTTGTTTATAATATGAACCCAGTGATAATTTATTTTTTGATCTTCCTATATACTATTTATATTAATTGAAACATTATAACTTACAGCTAGCTAGCCTAACCTAATCTATACCTACTAATATTATAAATGCGAAAGTTTGGATTGATGGATGGATGAATGGATATATTATAGGTTGAAACTTATATTTATTTATCCTCATATGAAGAGATTAGATTAACTTCGTTCACGTGAGATTTTTTTATTTTTTTAAATACCGTGGGAACTCAGTAATTATCTCTCAATGTCTGTCTCCGGGATGTATCATGTAAACTAAGTATGTACTTCAATACAAATACAAATATTTGGTCAAAATTGATGAACTGATGATCAAAGGAACTGATGGGCCTTGAAAACACAACAAACAATCACACTTTCGCATATTATACCCGAGACTTAGTCCACATGGATTAAGATTTTTTGAAAATTCTGTGGAGACTATGCCCTTCCCAAGGATGCCTGATGCAAGGATATTTTTGTACTTAATCTCGTTAAAAACAATATGCGAGTCGTCAAAGCGTAGCAGACAGACACACTTTTGCGTTTATAATATTACTAGCTGATGCCCGCGACTTCGTACGCATGGATCGAGGTTTTGTGGTTCCCACGGGAACTGTTTAATTTTCCGAGAATAAATGTAGCCTATATGCTATTCCAGACTATTATCTATCTCTGTGCCAAATTTCAGCCAGATCCGTTAAGCTGTTGGGGCGTGATTGAGTAACAAACATCCATACATCCATCCATCCATCCATACATCCATCTAAACTTTCGCATTTATAATATTAGTAAGCTTATAATGGCTATAGATTAAGTATGTGTTATATATTTCATCCTTACTTCCTTACTTCCTTACTAATATTATAAATGGGAAAGTGAGTTTGTTTGTATGTTTGTTCCGCTTTCACGCCGTAACTACTGAACCGATTGCTTTGAAATTTTGCAGACGTAAAGTTAGAAGTCCGGATTAAATAATAGGGTACTTTTTATCCCGGAAAATTAAAGAGTTCCCGCGGGAACTAAAACTCCTCAATCCACGCGGACGAAGTCGCGGGTATCAGCTAGTTTAAATAATAATTAAGCATATCAAATGACATAACTGCATAATAATATTATTATTTTCCTTAGCAAAGTTTCCTGTTATTTACCAAGTTACTTTTAATAGGTATAGAAAAACAAACACAGAAGGTATTTCAATTAAACAATAAAATAGTGAAAGGCTAATTTATTCAGTCTAATGTAATTAGAAGTATTTGTACACATGTAAAAAACTTAAAGAGCTATAACTATACAAAGTGACCCAAAACTTAAAACTAAAGAATAATAAAAATTAATATAATAACTCAAAGTCCATTTTCCTTGCCATGTCGATTTGGTTCTAAAAACAGTAAAACAATAACTCAAAGTGCATTTTTCTCGCCATATTATTTTTGTCAGTAGAAGAGTATAGTGTAAGAGTATACAAGATAGCAATAAATTCAGGGTAAATCTGAGGGATTTCTTAAAATATGTGATGTTTTGTATGCGAACACTTAGAATAGTAATAGGGTTTCCTAATAAGGGCATCTATTTCCTCTGGGCCATAGTTTGTAAGACATCCACATGATCTCTTGTCGCGGGAACTTGATTTTACCCCTTCATTAGCTATACTGCAAGTTAATTGTTTTTAGTTAATTTTAGCTACTGATCTCTTAGTTTACAAGTGTCGAGAGATAGGGTCTAAAGTGTCATTGTTATGCTCGTATCTCTGGATCTATGCATCAAAAGAAAATAACCTAGCCAGCATTTAAAAAAATCTTGAAATGGTATTTTTAGTTTAAACTTTACGAAATTTTGCTAAGACATTGTGGCAAATTCTGTTTAATGACAATCTCTTAACTAAACTAATATAACAGCTTGAAATCTAGTGCTGCCCCTTTCTACAGGGAGTGTTCTGAAAGGGATAGTAATGTGAATAGAGCTGTTATTTTAGTTAAGTTTAGAGATGGTGTACAACAGAATTGGCCTCATTACCTGTTAAAAAATACTGACCCTATCTCTTAGTATAACTCCTGTCCCTTACCGCTGTTGACCACGCTGCCTGGTAGCATTAGTGAATCGAATCACGCATTCTTGAATAGCCATATTCGGGGTCATGAAGTCAACAATGCTGTTGGCTGAAATAGGACGGTCGAAGGGGTAGCCCATCGAACGTCGATCTGGGTACTTGCGATCGCGAATACCACAATATGAAGCCGCGTCGTTGCAGGTGCCCACCAAATCTTGAATTACTCTGTCGTCATTCCAGTTGGAAATCATGCAGAAGAGTACAACAGGGTATCCTCGTTCCGTACCCTTTGGAATCAGCATGTGGTGCGGCCATCCGCAGCCGCAGAAATCGAACTGAGCTGCCTCAGCCGAACCAGGATCACCTGGGCGAGCGCTTTGATTTTGGAAGGTCCTCTCATATGGAATAGTGACTGAAGAGTCCAAGCTACGGCGACGAATAGTTCTGCTACCATTTGGTAATGCTTCTGTGAATTTGTCAAGCTCGATCATAAGTCTACGTTGATCGTCAAAGGACAATTGACGGCCTTCTTCGTCCAGCATTGGTGCCATGAAGATTCTCACTGTTCCCATCATGTCCGACCCACTCGAGTTGTTGACTTCAATAACATAGTTGAATTCGTCGTGTTGCAAATGCGTAAAACGTGCAAGCACGGAACCACGAGGAGTGAAATCGAGTCCTCGACCAAGCTCCACCGTACTCTGCTCCCACTGAGTGGTGAACAGGTTGGCTCCACTTTGACCTTCAATACTGATTGAAGAAACTCGGATGCCTGGGAAATCTAACGTTTCAGCGGGATAAGGAGGAAGTTTGTACTTGTACAGATGGAATATATCATCAATGTACGAGTGCCAACGGTAGAATATAGGGTCACGCATTGCAGTTGCTGAATCACCCATGACGCCAAATTGTTCCAAGTTCCTGTGGTCAGGGTCGTGAGAATAAGAGATAAATACGTGTCCCATGTTGTGCAAATCGCCATAGTAGCCACGGTTACGGCTGATGATTGATGATTCCATAAGATTTCCGAGAACATCTATTCCAGTCTCCTCATCGAGCGCCATTGTACGACCGTTGGGCAAAATTACTGCCATGTTTTCAATTGCTTCAATGAAACGGTCTCTCCAAGTTTCAAGTTCTGATACATCACTCCTGATCTGATCAACGGGACGATCGATGTCTCGGAGGGTAGAACCTGCGAACCTAGGGGGCCAGGCGCGACTGGCTACTTGTGAGTCAAGCTTAGGGAAGTAGCCCTCTTCGATGGGGCTTCGGAAGTCATTGAATCGCCGTGGACGTCTTAAGCCATTGCATAGTCTCTCCGCGCTGTATCTTGCTATGATCTGTTGGTGCATGTAGTAGAATAGTTCTCCTCGTCGGTCCTTATTGACGATTGCACGGTCAGCGGCGTCAAAAGGATACACTAGATGCCAATGCCAATGATGTAGGTTAATACCGATATCCTCACGGAAGTATGCGACGCGTTGCTCTGGTTCGATGTCTGATGCTGTGTAATTTTGAGGAATGACAATTGGCAGTCTGTTTCCAACAGGTACAACACTGCTCACTTCACGAGCGCGACGGAAAACTTTAGGGTCCATGAATTTGTCCGGGAACGTCTCCGCAAAGGTAGGGATATTCAGCCCTTTAGTATCTTCCCTGTGCAGAATAGCTACAGACAGGCAGTAGTTGAACATGTAAGGGTTTATTCTCAGTTGACAGTACGAGCAAATCGACTGTAAATCTTCCACGTCACGCATGTTCATAAAGATATCGATGAGCTTGCCAGCCATTTTTCTGTGCTTAGGCACAAATAGGGAAAACTGGTCATTGTAGGGGAGTTCCCTAGGCAGAGACAGGTCGGGCAGGGCAATGTTGCGTATAGGGATGCTACGCTGTGCGTTTTCACCAAAGCGGTTAGCTAGAGTGTTGCTAACGGTCTTGTATTTGTCTGGGTAGAAGTTGTCGGGCAGTTGGAAGATGGTATCTTCCCCTTTCTGCATGAAGCATGGCTCCGTGGGGCGGTCGAAGAATAGCAGAAGATTCCTTTTCGCTTGTTCTTCCGACATGATGAGGTTCTGCAAGAGAAATAAAACCAGTCAGGTAAAGTAGTTCGTTAGTAGTAGAGGTAGTAGTAGTTAGTTATACAAAATTGAAATGAGGAAAAGAGAAATAAATAAGAAAACAATCCTTTTTTTAATTTAAAATACAAAAAAAGTAATTTTATTGGAAGAAATACCTAATTATTATTCACTCATTTTCATTTTCATTCATTTATTATTATTGCTTTCATGTACAATGTTCATAATACAATTACAGAGACATGAGGCCCCGTCAGGGCATTGCAATATTAAATATTCTAAATTAATGATACTCTATACAATCAATTAAACTTATATACTTAATAAACAATGTCAACTTAATTTACTAAACTTTCACTTTAACATAAAATTTATTATAATACTTTAAATTTAAATACTATTCAAAAGTCTTATTATGTTCATAGAACTAATTCTACGTCTATCAGATTAAGTCCTATCAAATAAGGAGTCAAATAATCAAAAAATAAAATAATAAATATTAAAAAGCTATTCTTGTCTGTCTAGTGCTGTCGTGCAATTATTAAGGTCGATCTATAAAGGACCTATATCCATACTAATATTGTAAATGCGAAATTGTGTCTGTCTGTCTGTCTGTCTGCTACGCTTTTACGGCCCATCTGTTCAACCGATTTTGATGAAATTTGGTACAGGGATAGGTTGTATTCCGGGAAAGGACATATGTTACTTTTTATCCCGGAAAATTCAAGAGTTTCCGCGGGAATCGAAAAAACTTGGTCCACGCGGACGAAGTCGCGGGAATCATCTAGTATGTATATTTAGTAGGTACTTTTACCAATAAAATAAGGTAAGTTATTATAAATGTTAAAGTGAGTCTGTTTGTCTCTTTTTATACTACGCTCTCATGTCCCTCAACCTATTTTGACGTAATTTGGTACACAGTTAGTTTGCATCCCGGGGAATGTTATAGGCTACTTTTTTTCCCGAAAAATCATAGACGAAGATCCTACAATCATAATATTCTAGTTATTGAATAAACAACTTTAATTATTATAAAAGTAATGAAAAGCGTAGCTTAGCTTTTTTTTATCCATTATAAGTTAGCCCTTGACTGCGATCTCACCCGAAGGTTAGTGATTATGCACTCTAAGATGGTAGCGGGCTAACCTGTTAGGGGTATGACAGGTATATTAAACCCATACCCTAATCGGTTTCTACACGGCATCGTACCAGAACGCTTAATCTTTGCCGGTAAGGTGGTAACTATAGCCACGCCCAAAACCTCCCACCAGGCCAGACCAGAGAAAATTCAGATATCAAAAATTCCCAAATTGGCCCTGCCGGGGATCGGACCCCGGACCTCCCACGTTAAGACAACAGTGCTCAACACTGCGCCAGGAAGGTTGGTTCAAGCTGGTTTAACAATCTACTAAAACAAACTCCGAACAAAAAAATAAGCAAATGAATTTTCAAATAGATTCGAAAATTTCGGAGTAATCAATGCACATACAAAGAAAATAAATGTTCACCAAAATGAGAACTTTTTGAGTCGATAAAAAACAATCATTCAAAATAAGAGATAGGAAACAAATACGAATACAAATATTATATTAAAAAAAAATAGAACAAATAACTTACCAGTGAGTGTTTTAGAAGAAAAAAAAAACTAAAAACAATTAACCGGAAACTTTAAAAGACTTCCAATTAGCCGTGACACTCACGGCTGACTGTACCGACCCATCTTTGACCAGCCGTTTTTATACAAGTATTTCACACGAACCAAAGAACTCAATTTTAATAATGAATATAATATTATTGCAGCCGTAAAGCGTGCGCAAGAACCACACAGTCACAGGGAAGTTGTGGTATGAGTTTATCATCAGGATGTTATGCGGTGACTCTTCGGCGTCCGTTGATATCACCGAATTATGCGCCCCTGATAACGACTATGTCTCTAGGGAGATACCTACTACATTTGAAAAGACTTAACAAGTACTAGCTGATGCCCGAGACTTCGTACGCGTGGATTGAGGTTTTTAGGTGCCCGCGGGAACTCTTTAATTATCCGGGATAAAAAGTATGTGCTATTTCTGACTATAATCTCTCTCTCTGCGTCGTATTCCTCATTACTGAGGGTCGTGACCCCTTTCCATTAATAATGGCAGGAGTTTTCTTCGGATAATAACGCGGTGGGTTCCCACGTCCTTCCGCATACGACTCAACTAAGAGTATTTAAACCCTTAGGTTTTTTTTGTAACGATTATTATCAGATGTTAGTGATAATAACCGGGACCGACATACAGCTTTACGTGCTTTCCGAGGCACGGAGGAAACGAAAAGGCCAAATTTGAATCCCCAAATTCGGTCACCCATCCAGTTACCGACTTGGGTCTACGTTGCTTAACCTTCGCAATCGATAGAATATCAATGATATGCGTCGTCACAACTAGGCCACTCGTTCCTCACTATAATCTATCTCTGTGCCAAATTTCATCCAGATCCGTTCAGGCGTGATTGAGTAACAAAGATCCATCCATCCATTAATCCATCCATCCATAAATCCATCCATCCATACATCCATCCAAACTTTCGCATTTATAATATTAGTAGGTATAGATGACTACGATTTTGATGACCCCCCTGTCGCTGTGGTCCCATATGTGAGAAGTTCCGGAGTTATTCCATTATGGGACCAATTCGGGAATTCAATTTTCAACTAAAAAACAAAAATCAACTACAAGTTAGCCCTTGACTGCAATCTCACCTCATGGTAAGTGATGATGCAGCCTAAGATGGTAGCGGGCTGACCTGTTAGGGTATGGCAGTTATATTATACCCATACCCCTAATCGGTTTCTACATGGCATAGTACCGGAACGCTTAATCGCGTAAAGTCGCCGGTAGGCTGGTAACTAGCCAGACCAGAGTCAGAAATTATAAATTCCCAAATTGACTCTGTCGGGGATCGAACCCGGGAGTCGGGACCACCCACGATTTTAACGTAACGTAAACAGCGCTTACCAGGGACCACTACCACACCACCACTACACCAGGGAGGTCGTCAAATTGCGTCTGGCACAGAATACTAATTACTCTACCACAGTCATTATACGTAACATGTGGTCTGTATAAGTCGGAGGCTTTGGCTGTGGCGTGTAACCTTCGGGATAAACGTACCGCCAACGATCCGTTCCGATGATCACCATCGCCATTGATCAGTACGCTTAGACTAAGGTTTTACATTGCAAATTCAATACATCGTAATCAAGCATTTGATCATAGTAGCGTTAAATTAAAATTAACCCTAAAAACATTAATTTAGAGCTCAATTTCGTGTATTGAACGTTCACGCCTGTCTACGTGTATTTCAAAGATTATAATATTTATGTGCTCAGAGAATAACCTTTTCCCGTATGAGTGAACTGTAAACATGATCCGACTAATAAAATCAATAACACTGTATTTTATGTACTCGTAGTGTAAGATTTGTAAGAGTCAACAAACCTAAGAGGGACCGAGCCCAATGGAGTCGAAGCTTAGACGAAATTAAGTATTCTGTGCTTATACCGCAGTCCCCGTATATTGCAGGCCACTAGTTATTATTTATACTCAACTAGATGATTCCCGCGACTACGTCCGCGTGGACCAAGCTTTTTCGATTCCCGCGGGAAATATTGAATTTTCCGGGATAAAAAATAGCCTATGTCCTACCCCTGGACACAACCTACCCTTGTACCAAATTTCATTAGAATCGGTTGGACAGATAAATTTTTTGATTCCCGCGGGAACCTTTGAATTTTCCGGGATAAAAAGTAGCCTGTGTCCTTTCCCGGGATACATCCTATCCCTGTACTAAATTTCATCAAAATCGGTTGAACAGATGGGCCGTGAAAGCGTGGCATACAGACAGATAGACAGACAGACAGACACACTTTCGCATTTATGATATTAGTATGGATAGTATGGATACTCAATTTATTTATTACATGGAAGGACATACAGGTGTCTCTAATATCTTATGAAACGTCACGTTTTGCCTCTACCACCGGATCGGAAAAGTGATTCTACTGAAAAGAGTCGGCAAGAAATTCAGCTACTACTCTTTTATTTAAAGCTACTTACTGATATGAAAAATCAGGATATTACAATAATTAGGTAAGTATCCATACTATCCATACTAATATTATAAATGCGAAAGTGTGTCTGTCTGTCTGTCTGTCTGTCTGCTACGCTTTCACGGCCCAAATACTCAACCGATTTTGATGAAATTTGGTACAGAGATAGGTTACATCCCAGGGAAGGACATAGGCTACTTTTTATCCCGGAAAATTGAAGATTTCCCGCGGGAATCAAAAAATTGTATCTGTTCAACCGATTTTGATGAAATTTGGTACAAGGATAGGTTGTATCCCGGGGAAGGACATAGGCTACTTTTTATACCGGAAAATTGAAGAGTTCCCGCGGGAATCCAAAAACATGAATCCACGCAGACGAAGTCGCGGGAATCATCTAGTGTATAATATAATGTAAAAGAGTAACTTATTTTACTATCCTGTAGGGCCCTGGACCAATGATCTTAGAAGAAAAAGTTTTCTTCTAAGATCATTGCCCTGGACCCAAAGTCGATTGCTTCCATACAACTTTGTGACTAAGAAATGTAATAGCCTCTATATATAACAAGTGTTCCTTTACGGTTTTTAGTGTAACGGCAAAATACGCAAAAGATATTCTGAAACCATTGATGTGTGTTTGGAACCATAAATAACATCAGTTATTGTTATTAAATTAATAAAAAAATATAAACATAAATAACAACATAAATAAAAAAATTAAAAACAACAACTAAACAGGCATAAAAGTTAGTGCAAATTTTGGCCACCGGGCCAGATAAGTTTGTGGGATTGTACCCGAGTGTAAAGTTTGACACTGCACATGACACTTTGACACGAACCATAATATCTTAAAAGCTAATACCCGACCCCACATAGGATTTCTGCACCTTGCGCAGACGACATTACCTGAAGTTAAAACTACAAATGAAAAATTAAAATGAAAAATATTTATTTCATACTAGATGATGCCCGCGACTTTGTCCACGTGGTTCGTAGCTTTAGTTTTAAGATACCGTTACTGATTAAGTATTACCATTATCTATACTAATATTATATTTATAAACAAACTTTACCTCTTTATAATATAAAGAGGTAACGGTTGTGAGTTTATGACGTTGTATAGGGGGTAATCTCTGGATCTACTGAACCGATTTTGAAAATTCTAGTACCAATAGAAAGCCACATTATTTGTGAGTGTCACAGGCTATATATTAACCCGAATTAAGGAGTTCCTGTGGGAATTTAAAACTTATTTCTGGCGGACGAAGTCGCGGGCATCTGCTAGAATTTTATAAATAACTGGACGTCAATAGGTGTAGTAGTGTAGGTACCTAACCTGAATAAACATTATTTGACTTTGACTTTGACTTTGGCGCTAAATCACTTAGCGGCACGTCTTTACCGGCAGGGTGGTAACTATCCACGGCTGAAGCCTCCCATCAGACCAGAGCAGAGAAAATTCAGAAATAATAATTTCCTAAATTGACCCTGCCGGGGGCCGAACACGGAACATCCCGTTTATAAGACCACAACGCTCACCACTCTGGCGCAGTCGTCATATTATATCTCATCTCTCCCTGCGTCGTATTCCTCATTACTGTGAGTCGTGACCCCTTTATATTAATCTCATAATGGTAGGAGTTTTCTTGGAATAATAATGCGGTGGGTACCCACGTCCTTCCGCATAGATACGACTCGACTAAGAGTATTTAAACTCTAGGTTTTTGTATAACGATTATTATCAGATGTTAGTGATAATAACCGGGACCGACGGCTTAACGTGCTCTGAGGCACGGAGGAAACGAAAAGGCCTAATTTGAACCTCCATATTCAGTCACCCATCCAGTTACTGACTTGGGTCAACGTTACTTAACAATCGCAATCGACTGATAAGCGTTGGCACAACTAGGCCACTTGTCCCTCATATGATATAGTAGAATAGTAATGATAATATTATAGAAGCTGGGTTTCAAATTTAGGTGTTTTAAGTTCCTAAATCCTACTAATATAAAAAATGCGAAAAGTGTTTGTTTGTTAGTTTGTTGATTTATTGGTTTGTTGGTTTGTTATGTTGTCCTTCAATCACGCCGCAACGGAGAAACGGATCGAAGTGATTTTTGGCATGGGTATAGTTGAGGAACTGGAGAGTGACATATGCTACTTTTTATTCAGGAAAATTAAGGAGATCCCGCGGGATTTATAAAAGCTTAAATCACGCGGACGAAGTCGCGGGCATCAGCTAGTATCTCCATAAATAGCCTCGCTCGATACTAGTACAGTGTAAATAAACTGAATAATGCCTTCATTTTATCTTTACAAACAAATTCCCGCGTGGGGCTTGGAATGGAGCCATAGCAGTAAATATTTTCCGAAGCCGGAATACTCGCGGGAGTCAAATACTGCTCAGTGCAGGCGCTTGCATTTGCAAACCGCTCTTAAAATCTGCGCGATTTTTCAACAAAAGCTTTTAACGTTTATGTAGGTGCTTGTACTCGAACAATATTTTGACGATGAGTATAGTCCATGGTCCAATTGGATGAGTTTGTTTCATTAATTCAAAATTCGAAAATATAGTATTTTTGTCTACTTGTTTGCGGCGGCTTTAATGTTTTTTTTCTCTAGATTCTGTCACTTTATCTGTACTAATATTATAAATGCGAAAGAATGGATGGATGTAATTGTATGGATGGATGTTACTCAATCACGCCAGAACGGATAAACGGATCTGGCTGAAATTTGGTACAGAGCTAGATTATAGTCTGGAATAACACAATAGGCTACTTTTTATCCCTGAAAATTAAAGAGTTCCCGGGGGAATCAAAAAACCTTACTATACGCGGACGAAGTCGCGGGCAGACAGACAGACAGACAGACAGACACACTTTCGCATTGCATAATATTAGTATGGATATAGGGAAGTATGGATTTGGCCATAAAATTATTTTTTTTAAATTTTGATATATTTATTACACAGTACAGAGATTAATAAATCGAGGCAGCTCTACATATTTAACACAAAAGCTCGTCTAATACAGTCGTGTAATAAATATGATATATCATCACGTAAAGCCTCCGAGTTAGTTCAAGTTAGTTTGTAGCCGTGATGTATGGACGCCGTGACCCTTCGCCTTGCCTGTCATTTCCGCTACAAAATCCGCAGAGCCATGAATAGGATAGAAAAGACAATATTTTTATTCAAACAAACAATATTTTAAACGTCTAAAAGTAAAAGTATTTAAAGTTGACGAAGTTTGCCTTTTAAGGTTTACTACGTTAAATCCACAAGTGCTCTCAACTCTAGTCTTATTACTAATGTTATAAATGCGTAAGTGTGTCTATCACCTTTTAATGGCCCACCCATGGATGAGCCAACTGTTTGTCAACCAGTCATTTTTGGTCCACAGTGAGTTTTTGATCTTTGAAACGAAAAAGATTGGGTACATTTCAGGGGACGGACATAGGCTACTTTTTTATCTTATGAAATTAAAGATTTCCCAAGAGGTTTTTAAAAAACTAGCAGACAAAGTCACGGACATCAGCTAGCTTCCTATAAATATACCATAATAGAAAAAAAGATTAGAACAATTCCCATGGCAAAGCAATTCGCACTATCAAAACCTGTGGTTGCGGTACCATTTGATAACAGTAAGGGCGAAAGCACACTGATCGCGACAAAATGTCAGCGTGAACGCCCGCAGTGTATGGAAAATAATTTACGTTATTATTATTATATCATACTCTTTATTTGTACCACAAGAAAGATGTATCCGTACATGAAAAGAAACAGAAGGACACAAAAACATCCTTACCGCTTAGTAGCGATTTCTTCCAAATACGCAAGGAAAACCAGACTGCAGGTGTTGTAACCCACACTAATATTATAAACTAGATGATTCCCGCGACTTCGTCCGCGTGGACCAAGTTTTTTTTGATTCCCACGGGGACTCTTGAATTTTTCGGGATAAAAGTGGCCTATGTCCTTCCCCGGGATACAACCTATCCATGTACCAAATTTCATCACAATCGGTTGAACAGATGGGCCGTGAAAGCGTAGCAGACAGACAGACAGACAGACACACTTTCGCATTTATAATATTAGTATGGATGCGAAAGTGTGTCTGTCTGTCTGCTACGTTTTGACGACCTATTTCTTCAATCGATTTTGATGAAACTTGGTACAGGGATAGGTTGTGTCCTGGGGAAAGACATAGGCTACTTTTTATCCTGGATAATTCAAGAGTTCCCGCGAGATTCAAAAAAAATATCTCTTCAACCGATTTTGATGAAATTTGGTATACGGATAGTTTGTATCCGTATTCCGGAATCAAAAAATCCTAATCCACGTGGACGAAGTCGCGGGCATCATCTTGTATTATTATAACTACATAGATACAGAAAATCAATCGATCAATACAGAAAGTAAAATATATATCCAATAATATGTCGTGTCGCACAGACTTTTTGTCATGTTGTGTGACTAGTGTGTCGTGCCACTACTTTTGCACTAAACGTTGTGCACGCTCACTGTGATAGCCAGAAAGGTGTAGGTTTTTGTATCGCACTGAGTAAAACAATTAATAGTTATTTGTGAAAAGTAACAAAGCTGTTGAACAAAGCCAGCCAGCCAGTATAAATAGGTAAGTACTTTATGATTTTATTAGATAGCTTGCATTCGGATCGCTTATAAGATCATAGCGCTTACCACTGCGCCAGGGAGGTCGTCAATATTTTCCTTTATAAGAACTTATAGCGCATTGTATGTTACCGAGACATGCCTCTCCGATCGCGATTTGTGCATATCTAAGGAAATATTAACTCTATGGGCAAGACTGACTCAAATTTATCTTCCCTAATACGTGTTTATACAGCGGATATTAGCCTGAATTTGCTTTTAGGTACTCAGGCGGGGAGCAAAAAATGTTAAAAGGGTTACGTTTAAATCTTCACAGAGATTTGTTGTTAGACTTAAGTGAGGTAAGCCGTAGTAAAAACTATAGGTTAACTGAGTAAGATATAAATTTTCTTTCGTCGATTGAAAATATTATTTTATTGGATGTTTATCAGATCATTGAGATTTCCACTAAGCCAAACCAACATGTATAAAAATATACGATTATTATATTATACCCGGCATCGTTCTGGAACGCTAAAACGCACAGGGGTGCGTCTTAGCCGATAGGGTGGTAAAACATACACCACATGACGTGTCCTCGCTGAGTACTTAATTTGGATGGATTGATTGGTGTTTAATACACAATCACGCCAGAACGGCTGAACGGATCTGGATGAAATTTGGCACAGAGATAGATTATAGTCTGGAATAACACATAGGCTGCTTTTTATCCCGGAAAATTGAAGAGTTCGCACGGGAACTAAAAATCTTCTATCCACGCGGATGAAGTCGCGGGCATCAGCTAGTACTAACATAAATATAAGGATTTTTTTACTAACACACTAACTTATGCCAGGACTAGCGAATGCCATCATCAAACTTTCGCATTTATCCATCCATGTGTCGATAAATATATTATTATAAGCTAAATGGCTAAATAATACCTAACAAATGTTTAAGTTTAGTAATTTGACTTTTAAGTTTTGAGGATAAGTTTGGTAATTACCAAACTTAACCTCAAAACTTAAAAGTCAAATTACTCCAAACTCCCAGTTAATATCTTAATGATTTTTTTTATTATATAATCCTGAGTATATTTCCAATGCTTTACCCTTAATTTCATTAAGACGCAAGAATGGCCCACTTTTGGTCATTCTCTTTGAGATAAATATAACTTGTATAGATAACTCATTCTCTCGCAGGCTAAATCCTTTTATGAATATGTTTGTCACTTTTTGGTGTCGCTTTTTCGTTTCATTTTTCATTTTATCAACCACAGGCGGATTAAAACAAAACAAAAAAAGCAATTAACAAATCAGACTTTCTACTGCTACATTTAAACAATGAAACAGAAAATTACAAAAATGGAACGCATTCGTAATATACATTTGTATACACGTTTGTCCGGTGGCGCCACTTGTACCGTGGTCCGTGCAACATCCGTTTCATCGAATTTCCAAATCACAACGATTCTAAAGAAGTTTCACTTCAAAAAGAAAAATACTTCAGCCAGTTTGAGTCCGCAGCGATGAAACATGTATAAATCCGACAATGGTAGGGCGAGACATCCAATTTTCCCTAAAGCTGGACTCCACTCGAGATCCTTGTCGTGATGAATAGAATGTTCGGGAAACAAATCTCTTTTACGAGTTATTCTGTAGTCGAGGTGACCTTTTGTATACGAAAGTAACTCGGATTCGTTTTTTTTTTTATTCCTCGTTTTGTTTCTCCGTTTGATAAATTGAATGATTATATGTATCGCTTTTACGGAAAATGGAAATTTTGTGTAGCTCTTCATCGGCTTTGTAGTTAGTGATACGATACTTACTTATTGTAATGTTTTTTTAAAGAGCAACTGCTGGTTTTTCTCAGTAGAATTCCTTTCCGAACCGGTGGTAAAGTCAAAAGCAGAACACCTGTAATTATGTCCTACATGTAATGAATAAATTGTAGCACTGTGGTCGTATATGGGGAAAGAGCCAGGCTAAATCCCTGACTGTACTATACTTTGGGAGTTCGTAATTCCTAAAATACGTATTTATTCTTATTCTGGTCTGGTAGAAGGCTTTGACTATGACTAGGTTTCAACCTTAGATTTTATACAGTCTGATATATTTTATCTGCCATTGAGTCTATTTAAAATTGACGCCAAGGTTCTAACACGTTAAAAGAGCTAAATGTAAAATTTTCTCCTTACTCGCCTCCTAAAAACACCGTGTTAAAATTTAATTAAAGGTTCGTGGGATTAGGGTGTTAAAGCTCAATAATTATAACTGCCATGCCTGCTTGTTTCAGGCCTTATAAAATTTAATAAATTTCATTTCATAGTTGCGAAATATAGTGCAGCCGAAAATAAAGCTATGGAGTTTAAAAATGTATCTTCCGTTCATAATCTGGAGGTACGCCAAGCGAAAATATTTTGAAATAATAAAAGCTTTTAAATATTTCTCACACAAGCATCTACTCCTATAAAATAGAATATTAAGTTATAAGTAGTACTATCGTTCACTCTGGTACTATTATATTGTAGTCTGTACCAAAAATAACTGAATGCATATGTCACCATAAGATTGTAAAAACCGTTAGATTATAATCTAACTCGCGAAATTGTAAACTGTCGAATGATTACAATATAACAGATTATTTTTCAGTAGATTGTAATCTGTTAGGTTTATTAACCCGATAGAACCTAAGGCACTACTTGATTATTTATGTCGAACCCTAACCTAACCTACAAGAAAAAGACAAGAAAACGTAAATACAATGAATATTTCAAAAATTAACACTTAAAACATTGAACGGTTCACAATCTTTCGACTGTTTACAATCTATCGAAAAAAAAAGCGCTAGATTACAATCTTACGGTGACACATACAAATCTTTACATAAAATTATTAAAACATTATGTGCTTCTATCTGACCCGCAACTTCGTCCTCGTGGATAAAGGTTTGTTGATTCCCGCAGGAACTCTTATTTTTTTTTTTTGGGATAAGAAGTAGCTTATGTCACTCTCCAGGTCCTCAACTATAGCCATGCCAAAATCTTCGATCCGTTGCGGCGTGATTGAAGGACAAACCAACAAACTAACACACTTCTGCAAATTGATAATATTAGAATGATGTGTGGATCGCCATCAAAGCACAACCGTTCCCACGAATAATCCGGTACCTGTAGGAAAATTACACATTTTATACTTTTATATTTTACTGCTTTCAGCCATAGTAGGCTCCTTAATAAGGTATCCATAATAAGTGTTGGGTTTTCTGACTAGAAATTCTCAGCACTAGCCCGGAGTTAGGAAGTTGGCGGTGTTTCACCCCCGTGCCTCGGAGAGCACGTTAAGCCGTCGGTCCCGGTTATTATCACTAACATGATAATAGTCGTTAAAGCCCGCCAACCCGCATTGGAGCAGCGTGGTGGGTCTAAGCTCTAATTCCCTCTCTCCTATGAGAGTGGAGGCCTGTGTCCAGCAGTGGGACGTTAATGGGCTGTAGTGGTGGTGGGGGTGGAAGCCATAGTAGTAAGCCACTAAGGAAAATTACAAAGGAAAAGATTCATTTTAGGCCTACTCTTGTACACTCTACTATGAATAGAGGAAAATACATAGATTGTAGTAAAAATATAATAATTTAGGACAGTAAAGTAAATAACGAGAAAAAAATAAAAATGTATTTCAAGTTTTCGATACTATTCCAAGGCTTCCTTTCCTTCAGCCATAGGCAGTAGGCGCGAAATGTATCAAATGACATTTTTGACAGTCACTGTCATAATAACTTCTTTTTCTTTCATATTTTTTGAAAACGTAAAAAAATATGAATCCGCCATTGTTACCCACCCATGTTCAGTGTTGCTTAACTTGGAAAGATTAAATAATTTCGCCACTGAAATTACGACGAATTCGTAGATTTGACCAATTAAAACTGGCCTAGTATTTTATTTTCCTTCATTTCTCTACTTGTACAAGACCAGGCCCCCATACAAATCTGAACCGTCTCTTTTTTACAGTGAATACGACTTAATAGCTCGTATTAAAATATAATTCCAACACACACGCCCCCTACGGCGAGAATGCGATATAATATAGCAATAATCGCAATTATCGCACTGTCACAGTGGACGACCCTCATCACGTGCGCGGTCAGATTAATCACGGATTAACTCAATTTCCTCTGGACAAATCTGCCTTTGTTATCTACCCAAAATTTTGTTCCAACGTTTTATTTTGCTGCATACAGAGGCAATTTGGACACAAATTTCATTTGCGAAAGCATTCTTTAACCGACTTTCAAAAAAGGAGGAGGTTCTCAATTCGGCGCGTATTTTTTAAGCTATTGCATAGCCTCTATCGCGGGCCTTGAGCGTGGAGACCGAATCCAGAAATTCCGTAACGAAAAAAAACCTTACGCTTTGCTTGCTATGACTACTTGTGTTGTTGACTTCAATTTGTTGAAAATAAAAAGACTATTTTTATGAAAAGATGATTTTGGTTGCTATGACTACTTGTATTGTTGACTTCAAATTGTTGAAAATATTTATAAAAGCGAAATAAATTTTAAAGAATTTGTTTTAAAATAAAACATAATTCTTTCAAATTATATATTTCGCTTTCATATTTGAAGAACAACAATTTGAAGTCAACAACACAAGTAGTCATAGCAACCAAAATCATCTTTTCATAAAAATAGTCTTTTTATTTTCAACAAATTGAAGTCAACAACACAAGTAGTCATAGCAACCAAAGTGTTAGGTAAGTTGATAAAAAATGCTATGCAATAGCTTTACCGCGGCAGTCTCCGAGTGCCACACGTCTTTTTTTTTTTATGTATGTCGGTGCATATCTCCGTGGTTTCTGAACCGATTTGAAAAATGTTTCAATCAGTCGTGAGAGGAAGCTCTTGAGGTGGTCCCATAAAAATTCTGACTCCAAATCCTCAACCCTGACAAAAACGACTAAAAACTTAAAAATAAAAATTCTTTCCAAAAAAACCGTCAACTCTGGTGCGTCAACTTTGCTTATCCTTGTTATACCCGCTCGACTTCAACAACTCAACTCACTAGAGTAGAAATCAAAATTATTTTGTACTTTACAGTGGCGTTGGAACTCGGTTTTTTGGAAGCAGAAGTCTACGGAAGGAAGAATTGTTAATTTTTTCTGCGTAGCAACCAACTAGATGAAAATAATTACAAAAAACCGTCAGACATTTTTTCGTACCTACTTAGTGTGTACTAACCAGTACTAGCTATCACTGCTAGTTACTTTACTACCATTTCCAAAATCCGAATTCCTTAGTACGCTAAACCTGCCTTAAGAAGAGTTACAGGTAAATGAAACTTTTCGATACAAAGGCCTTTCGCCTAATTTCCTCTCGAGCATTATCCCGAATAAATTAAGGAGGAATGGCAAAGTTACGTCAAACGTGATTGGCATCCCAATTTCGAGTTGGTTTATTCACCATCACCTTTATTCTCGCTAAAACAATGTTTTCTGTAGTCTAAAAGCAATTGATACGCATGTGATGTTGATGAATAAAATAAAATGTGTTTTTTGGGTTCCGTTGTAAGACAAGGAAACTTTATAGTTACATCCAGTCCATTTGTCCATCTGTCATTGTTCGCGTGGCATAAGTTTTTTCATTCCCATAGGTATTTCTTAATTTTTCGGGAAAAAAGAACTCATGAAAAAAACACATCGATTCGTTGCTCTGTTGCGGCGTGATTGAAGGACTATTTAACGTCCTTTGGGATAGAATATATAAAAACTGTGAATTATGTATTTCATAATTTAAACCGGTAGCCCAAATATCAAGTTTCATGGCTTTAACTTGAAAAACGCCGGCCTTTTACAACCCCTATTTTACCCGTTTGGGGGTAGAATTTTGAAAAACTGTTACACTCGTACTTCTTTATATTATACCGAAAGCCAAAATACCAATTTGTTTTTATAACTTGAAAAATATCTTGATGATTGAAGGCCATTCATCCCCTATTACACCCCTTTGGGGGTCAAATTTTCAAAAATGGTGAAACACGTACTTCTGCATATTTAACTGAAAACCCAAATGCTAAGTTTCATGGCTATATCTTGAGAAATGAAGGACTTTCATACAAACTTTCAACCCCTATTTTACCCCTTTGGGGGTGGAATCCTGAAAAACTGTGCCACACGTACTTCTTTATTTATTAGCTAAAGCCAAAATACCAAGTTTCATTGATAAAACTTGAGAAATATCTTGAGAAATGATGGACTTTCATATAAACTTTTATCCCCTATTTCACCCCTTCGGAGGTTGAATTTTCAAAAACTGTGAAACACATATTTCTTTATTTTTTACCAATAGCTCACATACCAAGTTTCATCGATATGTCACCGTAAGATTGCAAAAACCGTAAGATTGTAATCCAACTAGCGATATTGTAAACTGTCGATGGATTGTGAACCGTTCAATGTTCCGAGTGTCAATTTTTACGTTTTCTTGTCTCTTTCTTGTAGGTTAAATTAGAGTTCGACATAAATAATCAGGTAGTCCCGGTCTTTTATCGGGTTAATATACCTAACAGATTACAATGTACCGAAAAATAATGCGTTCAATTGTTATCTATCGAAGGTTTACAATGTCGCTAGTTAGATTACAATCCAACGGCCTTTGCAATCTTACGGTGACAGATATAACTTAAGAAATGACGGACTTTCATACAAACTTTCAACCCCTATTTCACCCCCTTAGGGGTGGAATTTTGAAAAATCCTTCCTTAGTGAGCGCCTACGTCACAAAAGGAAGCTACTGTCAAAATTTCAAGTCTCTAACCCTAGCGGTTTAGGCTGTGCGTTGATATATAAGTCAGTCAGGGCTTTGAATTTTATATATATATCTTTAGGAAACAGAAGTGGAGTAAAGTGAAACTAAGCAAATATAACAAACCACAATTTATTCTAGTGAACGATTACAACATATCACACATAAAATAACTAAAAAGGAACACACTTAAATCTGAACACAATTATGACTCATTAAGAGTTTCACAATAACGCAGTTTACAGCTCGGAAGGTGACAAAAGAATGACTACGCGGTAATACAGAGAGCGCTTTTTATACACGTTCCTGCCCGCTTTTATAGGTTTTAGTCGGGTACCTACACTACTCACAATAATTTTGCTAACTCGGCCTATCCTGATTGTGCGCCGCCCTCGGCTGCACCGGAAACAATTTCATCAGAAGCAGGAAGAGCTGGTGTGCGTATGCCATCTTCATAAGCTCCCCCTCTTGCGGTGTCTCCTGAACTAGTGAGGGCACCCAAAGATTCACCCGCATCGTCACAGTTACTGTCATCAGAACCTGCATAAGACACAAATGGTTGATTATTCATGACGATGCACGCTATTGCCTATTCTGACAATCATCACGCATACGAGGCCCTCATTCAAAATAACAACTTTCGCTACACAAAATAAAACGCTTCACATTCAAAAGTATGCATACTTCTCCAGACATTACATCTCAGTTAATCTCATACCTGAACTTGCAAGTTCACACACACACCACGTTAAAAACGTGCCAGGACAGAGCCTGATGCGCATTCAGAGAACGCGACTTCCCAGGACAAAACCTGCCAGGACACAGCCTGATGCGCATTCAGAGAATGCGACTTCCCAGGACAAAACCTGCCAGGACACAGCCTGATGCGCATTCAGAGAACGCGACTTCCCAGGACAAAGCCTGCCAGGACACAGCCTGATGCGCATTCAGAGAACGCGACTTCCCAGGACAAAGCCTGCCAGGACACAGCCTGATGCGCATCCAAGGGACGCGACTTTCGGAGCCAGCCACTCTAGGTCGCCAGCCTCGGGAGCACTCTGCATCTGGGCCACACCAGTCACACAGCTCGACCAGCAAGGCAATTCACCTGACACCCAAATACATCAAACGTGCTACTGTAATCATAAGAAAACATTAAAATGTTCGGTTGAATCTAACTTTCAAAAAAATGCAGTGCAACTCTCGGGACACCATTCTCCTTTCCAAGGAACCATGTACTGAACTGCAGAAGTCTTTAGTGCGCTCACGCCCCTACCCAAAACCATGGGTACCATTGTGATTTTCACAATGAACCGGGTCCACACCGGACCCGAGGTCGACACACACATTCGTGCTGCATCTCCCTGTCGGTGGTAGCCATTCTACCACCCACCTGACAGAGTGCTATGCTACACTCCTCGCAGGTCTGCCGACATAACCTTCTTCTCAATCTGCCCACTACATACAACGCTGTCCGCTGTCATCCACTAGCCTAACAGAGCCTAAAGTAACCTAACCTAACATGTAAGCTTACATTTTGACCTAACAACTGAACTAATAAGTAGCCTGACGTTTGACCTAACAACTAACCTAACGTCTGATTTACGACTAACCTAACTTTACTAGAGAAAGCATGTAACTAAATTGGATGACAACAAGCAGAGCCATAGGCAATGTTTATGCAAATTAAGTTGAAAGTGTCTGTCACCGAAGAACGTGCCGCGTAGTCCGAAGCACGACTTCGAGGTACCACTCCAAGGCACCGCTCCGGGACCCCGCTCCAAGGCACCACTCCAGGGCACACCTCCAGAGCCCCGATCCAGGGCACCACTCCATGGCGCCAAACATGTAACAGAAATTAAAACCAAATCGTTATCACGAAACGACGTGATCATCGTGGCTATCCATACATAGCAGGTAGTCAACGCATAGACAATTACCTTCACAAGCTCTCTGACTTAAAAGTTCATTACCAGCACAGTTACCAGTACCAGCACAGGTACCAACAAAATTATTTGACTGCTTCAGCAGAGCTCATACATACAAAGCCGATAGAACTCACGGAACCTGTGGAGCTCTCAATAGAGCTGGTAGAGCTCCTAGAGACCGTAGCGCTGGTAGAGTACCAAGACACAGTAGAACTCGTAGAGAAACAAGAGACAGTAGAGCTGGTAGAGCATAACGAGTCAGTTGAGCTCATAGAGCAACAAGAGTCGGTAGAGCTGGTATAGCACAAAGAGTCAGTAGAGCTCATAGAGCAACAAGAGTCGGTAGAGCTGGTAGAGCCCTCACTAAAGGTCGCTCAACCATAGTACAAACTCACAGTTGTACCATGTCGAAACAACTTTGAACATTCAAAACATCAAACATCATCATCGATGAACACAGAAAATGAAGAAAGTTTACTCATACCAGTTATGTTCAACCATATCGAGTAGGCTAACGAGCAGCCTCGCGCACTATACAAGCACGCAGCCCTGCGCGACCAGTAGACGTGCAGTGTCACGCCTCACAGCGTGGCATACGAGCGCGCAGCATCGCACCCTAGGCGAGCGCACAGCCATGCGCAACCAGGAGCGCGCAGCATCGCGCACTAGGTGGGCGCGCATCCCTGCGCGACCAGTGGACACGCAGTGTCACGCCTTAAGCGCGGCAGGCGAGTGCGCAGCAACGCGCACTAGACAAGCGCACAGCCCTGCGCGACCAGCAGACGCGTAGTGACGCACTTCACACACGTGGCATGCGGGCGCGCAGCCCGGCGCGACCAGAACGCCTCACACGTGGTGAGCGCCGAAGACGAAAGGAACATAGAACAGAAAATGAACCTGTGACCAGTAGGTCACAGCACACACGTCATGTCCATCACAGGTTCTGAGTACCTTTACGAGCAATTTATAGCATCGACGATCAATTGTCTTAACCAGCTGCCACTATGCCTCATACATTCACAACTGAATTTTAACTTCATTGCACTTTATGTAATCCTTGTTTAGTGCGGATTACAACCATTTGGTTTATAAAAGCCTCGTATGTAAAATTACTAACGAGAAAAAGTAAGGATTCTGACAGGTAGGTATGTAGACTCGTAATCGATTTGTATGAAATCAAACTTTAACTATCCACGAGGGTAGATAAACAATACTTCTCTAATCAAAATAGAATGCAACATTCAACAACAAATTACGTAACCTGGTTCGGTAATATTAAAAAAAAAAATTACCTGTAAAACTCAAGTTAATTTTAACGTTTATCAGAACTATAAATATGTTTGCTCGTCCATACCTGACCTCAACAATTATTGTTTTGTGTACAAGCACTATTCCTTTGTAAAAGTATCACAGAAGCATTAACAAACCCCAAGGGATACTAGCGAGTTTAACAGGTTTTCTTAAACCGCTGTCTTACATCACGAATGCATCGCATCATTCGAAACACAGTGAGCGTTATTAAGAGACACTTTTTATAAACACAGCATGTTTAAAACAATTGAATCGTAAAGTGGGTATAATCTGACTTTTAACCATCACGCATTTATTACGTATTTGACGCACAAAACTTTCTAAATTGCGGATGATTGGTATCCGATCGTAACTAGGTCAAGAGTTTTAAATAACAACCCTCATTTTAAATACAAAAAACCAAATCACGCAAAAACAATTTATCCGTACATCATGCTTTAGCAAAACATTACTACTTTATGTGTTCAAAACTCAGCAAACTTAGAGGCCTCAAGTTATGCATTCAAACTTATGGTATGAGTCACCTATTTTTCTCAAAAATATTTCTGTACCCGGTCGGTACCCACAAAGGCTCCACTTTCGAACAAGATGTTTCTGCTAGACACCTCACACTGTTCACAAACTAGCATTCAGGGCGGTTTAGGGACTCAAATGTATGCGTTATGCCAATAACAACCACTGAGCCAACACAGCTTGCTAATTTAGTGGGAAATTATCATAAAATGGAAATCGCGTAAATACAATTGGGGTCTAAACCTTTTCTTAACACAATTAACAGTCAATTCAGTAACATGAATTACTGTTCATTTACTTTGTGGCTACGCTTGGTGGGTATTACATCCTTAAGCAAATAAATTAAACGGTCTTACCGATGTCGCATATTACGTCATATCACCAGAGGCTCGATGGTGTCATCACCTCACCACCATTCCAGGCAAATGCCAGGCGTAACACGGGAAAGCGCGCAGCACCGCGGCTCCGAGGCACGTAGCAAGGCACGACAGCGTGTCGCGCAGACTGAATTGCCCTCGTGAACGCTGCCCAGAGCGCCCACGTGGCATGCACAGTTGCACACCCAAGCGCACTCGTGAGGCGCCTCAAGCACACGAGCTGTGCAACACCACAGCTCGGCCACACTCCGCGAGCCAGCGTTACCAATCACATGAAAACAAAACACAACTTTAGCACACAAATAAACACTGCACATTACGTGAGTCACCCTTCGAGAGATATCTTGATCGGTCACGTGATCAACTTTAAGCACTTTAAATTTGGGTATGTTCCTTTTTGGTTCATCTCGTATGTGGGCCACAATTTAGCGGTCCTTTATCCCGCTTCTGACTTTAGGAAACAGAAGTGGAGTAAAGTGAAACTAAGCAAATATAACAAACCACAATTTATTCTAGTGAACGATTACAACATATCACACATAAAATAACTAAAAAGGAACACACTTAAATCTGAACACAATTATGACTCATTAAGAGTTTCACAATAACGCAGTTTACAGCTCGGAAGGTGACAAAAGAATGACTACGCGGTAATACAGAGAGCGCTTTTTATACACGTTCCTGCCCGCTTTTATAGGTTTTAGTCGGGTACCTACACTACTCACAATAATTTTGCTAACTATATAGATTATGACATTTCGTGAACAGTGATCCATACAAAACTAACGTTTGCGAAACAAATTAATGTAAGCAAAATAATCGTAAATCAATGGCCCTGGTGAAGCGATTAAGGACAAGCATGACTGACATCTAGTTTTCTTTAAAATATAGGAAAATAGATGATGCCCGCAACTTCGTCCGCGTGGATTAACTTTGCGGGATCAAAAGTAGCCGGTCCTTCCTCGGGATGTAACCTACCTCTACACCAAATTTCATAGAAGGACAGACATGATGATGATGATGTCCTCCCGACCAAATTTCGGCCACGGCGGCCAATCTCCTGAGAGATTAGCCATCTGCGCGGGAGATATTATAGTGCACAAGTGTGTGCGCATCCACAGGTGCACTCTCAAAGGAGCAAATTGTAATCATTTGACAGTCGAATTATCACTTATCAGTTTGACAAACGATTACGATTACGGTTTTCTTACAAAATCGGGAAGCAGATAAGCCAACCTTAATGCGAGAGACAAAATAACTGTGAACTGACTACACCAGTAACATCGCGCTAAAAAAAATCCCGTTTACTTGGAAACATATTTTAACTTCCCAAGTTTTGTGCGGATTTCGCAGTTTTTCATGGCAGTTTTAACTGAGTTTCCATCGACTTAATGTAATCGCATTTTCTTTTTGCTCTTACTTGCAAAATTTAGACTTATTAACAATGTATGACGCGAGTTTTGAATTGTATTATAAGCGGTTGTGAATTTCTCATTTTTAAAATGTCTTTAAAGATTTATAATTTTTTATTTTAGTTTAGAAGATTTGTCTTTCACACCAACTCTCTTCTTTTCAAATGTTTTTTAAAGTATTTTTTAGGTAAGAAGAGGCTTTTGGAAATAGGGAAGTTGTCGTCTAAGTTGAAATAGTTTCTATGGGGGTACCTATTGATGTTTTGACGATCAGTTTATTTTATTCTACTACAAGTTAGTCCTTAACTGCGATCTCACCTGATGGTAATTCATGATGCAGTCTAAGACTGTAGCGATAAACCTGTTAGGGGTACGGAAGTTGTATTAAACCCATACCCATACCTATAGCATAAATATAAAAATAGTGTTGAGAAAATTTAAAAAGAACAACAATTTATCAAGTTTTTGACTCAAGAAATGCGGACTGAAGCACAGTTTTCAGCACTCTTGTAAAATAAATCTACGTCAAGAAGATGCCCGAAGCAGCTCTCGGTGTCTTAAAAATACGACGTGGAAGACATTTTTATTTGTTTAAGTGCTAAAGTTTACCGAATAAAAACATAATCAACAACTTTTTGGGTTGTACTGGGATTTTCATTTCATTATCACAGCGTTTGTGACAGTTTTTCACGTTTATAAAATAATCTAGATGATGCCTGCGATTTCGTCCATGTTGCTTAAGTTTTTTATTCCCGCGGGAACTCCTTAATTTTCCAGGATAAAAGATAGCCCATATCCTTCCCCGGGACACAACCTATCTGTACCAAAGATCAAAATCGGTTGAAAAGTTTAGCCGTTAAAGCGTAGCAGACAGACAGACCGACGGACAGACAGACAGACAAACACACACTTTCACATTTATAATATAACCATGGAAGTATAGATTAGTATGGACTAGATAACGCCCGCAACATCGTAGGGTGGATTAAGGTTTTTTAAATCCCGTGGGATTTTTTGTCAAATTCAAATGTTATTAACTTATTTTTTAAAAAAATATGATAAATTAAGAATAAACTATAATTTGTGTATTTTTGTATTTTTTGTAAATATAATTATATTTACAAAAAATACAAAAATACACGCCGTACAATTCAAATGTATTTTATTCAAATAAACTTTTACAAGTGCTTTTGAATCGTAAAACAAATCTACCACTAGTTTGGAATGCCATTCCCACCGCGAAAAACCAGCAAAATATTTAAATGATTAAAATGTATATTATGTAACTTTCTAGGTTTTTAACTATGTATATCCATGCAAATTATTTCGATCCGTTGCTCATTAGCGGCGTGATTGGAGAACAAACACTTTCAAATATTATTTTTGTACCTATAATGGCCGAGATCTCTCTTCAATCTTTAAGTCAAATACTAATATTACAATTTATTAATTAGAATAACAATCAAATATAGATCCAAACTGATCTCTTGTGGCCCTTGGCCTTCTCTATAATCTTTAGTTCTGTCCCATATATGTTTCCTTCATGAGGATAACTTTTAAAATTTCTGTAGATTTTCTAGAACACCCTATCTATTGATGTTTTCCGTGTCATTGTTCATCATGTTCAGTGTCATCTCTAACTTTCACAAAACTTATTACGTAACTCAAATTATCTTTAGACATACGAGATATCCTTAGCCGCTTACGCGGTTTAGATCTTACCGTAACACGAATCCTTTCACAAAGCGTGTGCCTTTATCTACACCCTTGAGCCATTTATAATGTTAATGTGATAACACTCACAGGCAAAATGTCAGACGTGATACGCGATTCCCGACGAAAGAGTTAATCCAACTTTGTACAAATGTTTCACAGTTAATACATCTACAAAATTGATTGCCAAGGGATTCTCAACCATCGACGTTTACAAGATGTATGACATGTAAAACTGTAAACGATTTTCACGTACGACAGAATTAACTTGGCACGGTCGATGTCTCCCCGGTAATTTGCCTCAAGAAATTATTGCGATCAACTTACATATACCGAAGTTGTTTGAAAATTAAACGTAATATACGCGGCTTCGTGGTCTAAAGTTTTGACGAGTTGCTAGTCACGGTGGTTGTTTTTGCTTCGTTTAATCCATACAATATATTATAACTCTAATAAATGGTGAAAAAACGTTCCAATGTTTCGGCATCAATCAATAAACTCAATTTGTTTAAAACATGTAGGTGCATGTCCTACATGTTTTAAATAACTCGGTGTCTCTTATGTTACGTCATGTTTCGAGTCTACCACCGGTTCGGAAAGATTTAGATGCTGAATGCTGACATTATCGAGTTTAGATAAAGACATTCAAAACTAACTCAAACAAGTGAATATAATTAAAATTATTAAAAATACGACTGCTCTGCCGTAGCCCGTATTGAATTTTCAAAAATTTAAAGCCCGTGTCACTCGGGATATTGAACTATAGTATTATATATTATGGAATCTACTCATCATTTTCTAGATGATGATTATATAGTTAATCTTATTTTCGAATTTTTTTTTTCAACTTTAGTCTTTAATGTGGGACCATGGTCACCCCATATTTTTTTTTTAAATCGTTACTACCCTATGTCACCCGGAATAAGCTAGGGATTCTAACGATACCTCATTTATCAAAATCGGTTCAGACGTATAGAAGTTATGGTGGAATATACAAACTCACATATATACATACATACAAACATACATAAACCCTGAAAACAATTTACTCCTTTTTTCAGGCAGTCGTATAATTACTCCTTTTTTCAGGCAGTCGTATAAAAAAGATCGACCTATAAAGCTTGTAGCGAATTTTTCAAAAGGTAAAATTGTGAATGAGGTCTTGTTTGTATGATTTTGATTCGACAAATGAATCTTACACTAAGTACTTCGAAAGGCTATTCCTACGGAGAAGAACTAGCAAGAAACTCGGCTATTATTCGAGTTTATTATAATGTATTATCTCGTAGGTGGTTTGGGTCGCATTTTCGACAAGATTTTCGACATACCATTGTCACTTCCGAAGATAAATGCGCCCGCCCGGCCCTATGACTATATTTTGCGTGGAAATTACGAAAAAACATTGCTGTTTTAAATATACTTACTTATAAAAAAACATAAGGTTGTGATTTTTACCATGAAATCTATTATAATGTATCAAAAATAGTAATGGTATATAATATGATTTACACACATTTAGTATTATTTTTATTGGGTCAATTCATAATCATATCAGACACTTATTATTTTTGCACAAAGCAGAAATCAATATATTTCACGCATTTATGAGCTGATATAGTATACGACCCTGTACTTAAAAAAAAGAGTGAACAATGGAACTTCTGTTCTATTAGTTAAATAGAATAGAAGAGATCATTCTTACCATTTGCCGATTAAAATCTTTTCAATAGGTAACTATATTTTTTGCAGCTCTTCCCAAAACTAGTTGAAAGCTTCTGCGAAAAATGCATGCATTTTTAAGGACCCTGCAAATGAAAGCGTATTCCTGTGTCGAACGGTTTCCGATTCCGTGAGATGATTTTAACCCAGGAGCTCAAGCACAACTAGTGCGACAGCGCTTTCTGCCATTTTCAACTGACTTCAAAAAAAGGAGGAGGTTCTCAATTCGACTTTTTTTTTATGTTTGTTACCTCAGAACTTTTGACTGGGTGGACCGATTTGGATGATTCTTTTTTTATTTGAAAGGGCATACTTCCTAAGTGGTTCCATATAAATTTTATCGAAATCGATCGAGCGGTTTTTAAAATATCAACAATAAAATAAGTACTTTGTATAGCGTGTGCTGTTGTTGTAAAGTTGGCGCGGGAGTTTGAAGTCGGTTGTTTAAAAAGAATTTTTTAGAAATATAATTTCACTGACAAAACATTGTCGAAACCGCAAGATGAAGTTACGTCACACTGTTTGGGTTTGAGTCGCTGGTTTGTTTCCAACTCCATCTTTGCAACCCACTGTCGGCTGACTACTTAGCACGGCTCTCCTCTCGGAATGAGAAAGGTTTGGCCATAGTCCACTACGCTCGCCAAGTGCGGATTGGCAGACTTCACACACCTTCGAGAACATTATGACGAACTCTCGGGCGTGCAGGTTTCCTATTTCCTTCACCATTTATTCTTTATTCTTTATTCTTTATGAAAAGCATGCCAGGGAAGACTTTACAGTCGCCCAATTCGTCTCCTCTGGCTACAAAATTACCTACAACTACAATTACAACTTAAACATAACAAATACAGGTAAATACTTAACTAAATCTTTACAAAAAATAAAAATAAAAAACATGTTTACCTAACTAAAATAAAATTACAGTACAAAATATAGAATTAAAAACACATGTCAATTAAAAAAAAAAAAAAAAAAAAAATCACCAGCTAAATTATTTCTAAAAAAGGCTTTATTTGTTTAATGAGTTGTAGCGGTGGGGTGTGAAAAATGTCTAGATCTAAATGTTTTTGCGTCAGATTATTGAGCAAACATAGTGCACGAAAAAGTGGTGATTGACTAGCCATTGCTGTTCTGCAGTAGGGCAAAGCAAACAATTTACGACGACGCGAAGTTGCGTACTCATCCGGTACGTGCAGACCTATCCAATTTAAAATATCTGAATTAAATTTTTTCCCCTGGATCAGATTGACCACGTATAAGAGTAAAGCAATGTTGCGCCTCACTTCCAGTCTATCATATCCTATCATTCCAAGAAGAAATAAGCTTGGGTATATGGTAGGATAACCCACTGAATATCCATAATGCTTTCTATACAACCACCGAATAAACTTCTTTTGAATTTTTTCAAGCATGTCTATATATTTGGCTTCAAAAGGATTCCAAATAATAGCATTACTTTCTAGTTTACTCCTCACGTAAGCGTTATAGAGAAGCTTTATTGCATCAATTGACTTGAAGTGCTGTGCCTGACGGAGTACAAACCCTAAAGTTCTATAGGCTTTTGAACATATATTTGAAGCAAGAGATATTTAATTTCTTAAAACGCACATAACTCCGAAAAGTTAGAGATGCGTGCCTGAGGATCGAACCCGTGACCGTATAGGGGGTCGAGTTTCTTAACCACTAGCTATCACCACTTCAATGAAAATCAAGCACTTCTATAGACGGATAAGACACATATCCTTAGCTTAGCAATGTAGCACATGTCTGGTGGAAAGGCACCCTTATTTTGAAAAGTAAAATGAGCATACCTGGGATTGGAGCCCTAAGTAACACTAAGCTATTACTGCTTACAAACTTTTAAGGGTTCCTTATCCAAAGGGTACCAACGGGACCCTATTACTAAGCCTCCGCTATCCGTCCACCCGTCTGTCTGTTAGTGGGCTGTATCTCATGAACCGGTATAGAGAGACAGTTGAAATTTTCCCAAATTATGTATCTACAAAAATGAAATGAAAAATAAAAAGTGGCCGTATACCGGAGACGTAATAAAATACAAGAAAATTGTTTTTGAGCGCCTATCTTGTTTCTTTTACTAAAATATTTTCCCTTAATACCTACCCTTCGTGTGTGAGTCCGACACGCATATTGGCTGGTATTTTCACTAAGTCACGTTACTTAAGTTCGCATAGCTGGAACGAAAAATGACACAAAAGCTCGACATTATATTTTGTTCCTCACCAAATTTAAAAATTCAAAGTTTGCAAACTTTTGTTTTACACATCGTTAATGCTTGGAAGTGGAGCAGGAAACTTGACTGCATTATAGTCAATGGAAGCTAAAAAAAGGAGCTACGAAAAAAAACATACGCTCTGCGCGAAGTTGAAAGTTAGTTAAGTTTAAGTAAACGTTTCAGAAGTTGTTTAAATTTTTTTAATGTTGTATTTTATAGGTTCTGTTGTTTTCTCGGTATATTTTAAATAGATGTTGTTGAGGAAATTGTTGAAAATCCTAATATGTAAACTAATGTGAATGTTTTCCCTTCATTCTCGCCGCTACGGAGCAGCGCGGTGATTTTTCTTAGGTTTAATGGTTTAGATAACAAAATAAACCACTGTTTTTCATAGAAAATCATAGAGCTCCATTTTCATGTATATTTAATACTTTGGCACAGAGATAGAGATACTTAAATTGAGCTCTGAAAACGGGCGTAGAAACTTTTAGTCACGTATTTTTTGTCAGGAAATCAAAACTACGGGGAAACTAAGTAGATAATTCACGGGCAAATAAAAAAAAATATATGTATAAATTATTATGATATTAAAACGTTCCAGTTACTAACAGATACCTACTCGAAATCCAATTTGCGTAAGTGAATGCAATGAATACACACGGGGCTTAATATCGATACATCAGAAATATGGAATAATATATTATTATTCAATAAATTAATTGAGTGAATATACTAGTAGCTCTCTTTTGCGTTCACCCGTTAAAAAAGTACACCGATGAGTAGGGTTACAAGACATTAAAATACGAATGCCGGACTCGGCGCCATTTCAGGCCAAAACTGAACAAAACGACATAGATAACTATAACATTTATTTACGACCTCCCTGACACAGAGGCTGTGGTTTTGTAAGTTTGAGGGCCCTGGTTCGATCCCCAGCAGGGTCGGTTTGATAATTTATAATGTCTGATTTTTCTTTGGTCTGATTTTGTTTCTGCTGAGGCTAGTTACTACCCTATCGGCAAAAACGTGCCGCCAAGCAATTAAAAGCGCTCCGATTTGATAACATGTAGGTAGAAACCGATTAGCTCCCCATTCGATCAACAACATGTCTAGCCCCACTACACAGGCGCGGCATGTAGCGACAAGTATTCTTATTATGAGGGTGTATGGAGCAGGGCCCATACAACCTCGTAATAATAATACTTACTAAGCGACGCGGCACGGAGATGCACTGCTTTACGCGGCCCCGTACAAACTCATACAAATACGCTCCTAAGTAGGTATGCTATTTTTATTTGATTACACTAGCTTCCGGTCCGGCTCCGGTGCGGCGGCAGTGCGGCTCCAGCGTCATGTATATGAAGCCTGACACGTTGACAAAATATAGCCTAACAAAAGCCGACAGGCCGTACAGTAAAAGCCAACATGTCCACCTTAAAACGGGACGCCTGGCAACCCTTATAGCGGGCTTACTGGCCGATATACATAGACTCGGAATATGAATTAATTTTATACATAGACCTTACATATTTTATTTTATTAAGTTTGGTACGTGATTATTTCATACTAGCTGATACCCGTTGCTTCAGCTAATAGCTGATATTGTATCCGCGATTTTATAATCCCGTGGGGATATTAATGTTCTAGGATAAAACATAATTATGATACTAGAATCAAATCATACTTTTCCCTCCTAAAAACTTTTGCAACTGATCCGTTATAGTTCTGGGGGGTTACTACCATCGATTAAAGCAGTATTATGTCAAAATGAAAGTTTTATGCCACGTACCGTGACGTGTCTTCAAATAAGGATTATAATTCTAAAACACGAACGTCAGTAATATTAAAAATACTTAGATTTTAGAGATTGTAGTATGCCCCCTGGTATTTAACACGAGTTGTTAGTGCAGGTCCATTATTTCGTAAATACCTACTCATCGTAAGCAGTAGCAGGTACCTGCAAAATTTAATTAGCAAAGTTATTCGATGCAAGCTACTATGTATTTTAATATTCTCTCCAGTTCATTTGATACACTTAATTAATTCCTTTTCAGTGTTACTTCGAGACTCCGCGGCTTCCTTCCGAGTTTTTAATTAAATGAGCTTATTCTGCAGGTAAAATTGTATTTAACTCAATTTCACATTATTATTTTGACGATCTCGCTGGCGGAGTTATAGAGCTGGTATGGTCTTAAATAAAAGATCCTGGGTTCGAATCCCAGCGGGCTATATTTTGTTATTAGATTATGCCCGCAATTTCGTCCGCGTGGATTAAGATTTTACGATTCCCACGGGACCCTCTTAATTTTCCGGGATAAAAAATAGCCTATGTCGTCCCCCGTGATGCAACTTACCTCTGTACCACATTTTATCAAAATCGGTTGAAAAGGTGGACCTGGAAAGCGTAGCAGACAGACAGATAGACAGATTAATTTCACATTTTATAATATTAAGTAGTTAGGTACAGAAGGATAGTCTGGTCTGGTATGATTTCGAACTGGATAGTTTACATCTTATCAGTTAAGACGTACAACCAAACTAATTAGTGCTCCAGTACGAGTGATTTTCTTATCATCAATCGATAGACGTCCACAGTTGGACATAGGTGTCATGTACCTAGGGTCTTCTACAGGACACGGTCTAGCGCTGCCTGGATCTAGCGATACCCTCTGACTCGACTGATATATTCGATCCGTCTATGGGAGGGTCAGCTGTCGCGGCGTTTCCCAATAAGAGGCTCGGAAGCGGGGTCACCGTTCAAGCACCCTGGGACCCCAAGGTTATAAAGATTTAATTTAAAATTTAGTTACAAAGATTTCTACAGGATCTCCTTACGAAAATAAAATAATTAATAATACAAGCAATATCGATGTTTTGTGTAGGTATCATAAAAATTATATTTGCGCTATTGAAATCAATATGATGTACTAGCTGATGCCCGCGACTACGTCCGCGTGGATTGAGGTTTTTTGGTTCCCGCGGAAACTCCTTAGTTTTCCGGGATAAAAGGTAGCCTATCTCTGTGCCAAATTTCATCCAGATCCGTTCAGCCGTTCGGGCGGGATTGAGTAACAAACACCCATCCATACATCCATACATACATCCATACATCCATACATACATCCATACATCCATACATCCATCCATCCAAACTTTCGCACTTATAATATTTATTTGAATTATATATTTGATATTTGATTTGATTTGATTTTTTTTAATATTAGGCTAGCGCTTGGCTGCAATCAGACTTGTTATCGTTAACTAATTTTAATTATTATGAAAAAATTATTAGCCCGCCAACCCGCATTGGAGCAGCGTGGTGGGTCTAAGCTCTAATTCCCTCTCTCCTATGAGAGTGGAGGCCTGTGCCCAGCAATGGGACGTTAATAGGCTGTAGTGGTGGTGGTGGTGGTGGTATATTTTTCCGGGTTCTACAAGCGTTTATGCCTTGAACCATAATAGGCAGATATAATAATTTTTAAAAAATCAAAAGTGAACAATGTTAAAGCAGCTACTTTAACAACAAATGATGAAAATAAAATAAAGGGCAACGGCGAAGTTCCAGACATCAATAGTATTGAGAAAAAAAATGAATGTACACGTGTGAAAACTATATTTTTAGTTAAGCGTTAGAATATGAAGCTCTCAGAAGCAAGAATTTTTTTAATGAACCTAGAAAAAAAGATATTTCGTTTTAAAGTTTTGCAGGTTATGTGATAATGTCACTTTGAAAATGTCAAAACTCCGTTAAAACGTCACAGAATGATCGGAGATTATATGTTTGCTACTTTTTATTCTGAGTGTAGTCTTTATGAAAACCACGATTTATATTTATATACAGTACCAGATGATCGCGACTTTGTCGCCGTGTATTTAGCCATATAACCACAGACCACCATAGAACCACAGACCCATATAACATTATTTGGCATAAACACAGACCATCAGCATCAGTGCTGCCATAATATTCTTTCATTTATTACCTTTCTGTTAGAGATTATTAAATAAAATAAAAAAATAAAATGCTATAAAGTAATAGAAAATCCACTAAAAATGGGCTATCCCATTGTTTAGGCAAACATCTATGTGATCGTATATAGGATGTGATCTGTACTAATTTCGCCATTGCTCTTTATGAATTACAATAAACTTGTATTTAATTTTATTTAAAGTACACACGATTGTACACACAAATTTGTACGATAGTACAGAACGGAACCCTTCAAGTGCGATTCCGACTCTTACTTGGCCGAATTATTTTTCAAACTGAGACCCTCCTCTTTTGAAGCCATTTTGGAAAAAAAAACTTGCCTTTCAATAAATAATTGCCATTTATATGCTTAAGTGAAACTAAACCAGCAATACGTGCGCCGCAGTCCGCACATAGTATGAAAATTATGTCGATCGGAACAATATTTGCAGTTCTGAGCACCAGACCGTCAGGCAAGATCACGACAGACGAGACGAAACGCATAAAATCTTGCTCTATCTCGCATGCAAATAGTCTTCAAACTTGCGCGATTACCCTGCAGACATACTGCAGATTAGTGAAAACCTTTCTGTTATAGTAATAAGGATTGGTTCACTTTGACACCAAAACGAAGAGAATATCTTTAGATTTACATAGCATAAAAAATATTGCAGGAAAACCTACTCTGGTAGCGAATCGAAACGGATCTTTCTAAAACTTTACATAGCATACAATTTACCTCTATTTCTAGCATATAAGAATCGTTCATTCCGATTGCAATGTGTTTTACTTTTGCTATTAAATGTCGTGAGTAATGTTTTGATTATATTAATTCGCCAGTGAGCATTTTTGTAGTTCGGTATACATTCCGATTCAAACTCTATGACATCTCTGAAGTAAGCCGTGAGTGTAGGTTCCCGCAGGTTCAGTCAACTGAAACCGTCCCGCTGATACCTTACTCATTACGATGTTCCGTGAAGTTAACAAGTTTTTACTTATGTGGCGCTCAATCGCAAATAAACCATTTTGTTTTCGCAAGTTTCTTATTGTAGAGCAAGATCCCGCGTCGATCAGACCTTCGTTATTTTATTAAAGCTGAAAGTTTTTCTATGTAGGTATGTCTCTGATAGAGGTATAAACAATGCCCGACTATGAAATTTGGATCACGGTTGCTTTGGAAGGTATCAGGTAGAAAACAGCGTCATATCGTGTGCGTAAGGTGCAGAAATCCTTTGTGGGGTCGAGTGTACGTTTTTATAACATGGAACCAAAAGAGTTTCTAGATTTGCCATTACATAAATTTAAGGACTGTGTCAAACAGCATTTGTTAAGTCGAGCTTATTATACTATCGACGATTTTATTAACGACAAATTTGCATGGAAGCAACCGGCCTTGAATCCAGTGACCCACAAGTCGGTGTAATACTTGTAACGTTGCGTATGTACCTATTGTATTGCTTAGATATTGTAACCTCTTTCTTTTTTTGAGAAAAGAGCAACTGCTGAGTTCCTTGCCGGCTCTTCTCAGTAGAACCAACTTTCCGAACCGGTGGTAGAGTCTTCACGTATCATAAGTGACACAAGTTGTCCTATGTGAAATAAATAAATCATTTATCAATTAAAAGGTAGCTCCTCAAATTCATTAAAGTATTAAGCTCCGTTTTTCTTTGCAATAATATTAGAAACCACGTTAGTACGGTTGCGACCCCCTGTCAGACACTCTTAAATAATTATAAAACAACAGGGTGAAAAACTTTCAACTTAGAAAATTACTTGTAAGGTGAACCGAGGCTATTGCATCTAAAAAGTGAAATTTTTTTGACCGAGGTATGTATAAGATGCTGTATTTCTGCTACAGAATAATTTACGGATAAACTCTTTAAATATTTGAAAAGATCAGATACTTAAGACTTAGTTTTACTTAATTGCATTAAAATACACCCAGTATATTCTTATTAAAATTGATGTTAATTCCAAGGACCGATTTTAGCCACATTAGCCCCGTATCGGGGGTTAATGTAACTTTTCACTCTTAATTCCTAAACTTAAGAGTTATAATGCTCAAACTCACTGAATATGATAAATAAAGGCATTTAAGAAAATGATTTGAGCCCTACCTCAATGTAGGAAGGTTAATTTCTCTTTAAAAATACTTTTTTGGTAAAAGAGGGGCTATTGTAGCTTTTTTTTTTATTTTAGTGTTGGGAGTAGGCCCGATAAGTATGTAGTATCGATTATCGATAATGTTTTTAATGAAATACGTTTTCATATATCATTTAAGTAATATTTTAGAAAAGTTAGGTTAGGTATTAGGTGTATTATAATTAGGTGGGAAAATTTTCTAGCAAATAAACGATTGTATTTTATCGTTTTGTGGGTTAAAATAGTAACCACAACGAGCACATTTCAAAACAAAAATTTGGGCGTTTTAACATATATTGGTTAAATTATAAAACAAAAGTTGGGTCTGTGTGAGGCGGGAGCTAATACTTAACCATCGGTGAAGGTAGGTAGCACGATTCAAAACTTTTACCTATCATCTTACAAATTCTGTTTTTAACTTTATCGATAAAAAAATACATTGGCATCACTAATACTTTTATTTCCATACTAAAATCAACAGGGTTATTGTGTCTTTCTTTGTAGATATAATAGCCCCGTGTCACAATTTTAGTGGGGCTAATGTGTTTTTATAAATAACTCCAGATAACTACGGCAGAGAAAGAAATTAATTATCAAATAACAAGGAATTATTCATTAAAATTAGCGTAAAATTTTGTTCAAAAAAGCTCACAGTAAGATTTTGTCGACTAAAACAACACAGTAGGTTTTCAGCATACTCATCGAAAAATGACCGAAAAAAAGAAAGACGCCATGAATAAAACAGTAGACGAGATAAAAGCACACTCTATGATCGATTTTAATAAACATTAGTTTCTCTATCCACTAGTAGATGTCGTTTCCCGTAAATCTATTTGTAAAGGAAGATAAAATGATAAGATGCAATAGCCCCGAAGTTACAATAGCCTCGGTTCACCTTACTGTTATTAAAACGAGGATCGAATCTAAATTCACTCTATAGACTAATTTCACAATTTTGAAATGATTTAGTTAAATTTTGTTAGCAAGAGCAATATTAATGCGGTTGCCAAAAAGTGACAGCATAATATTATAAAAAATTACAAAATCAATTAAATTGTCCGTGTGCTAGTGGGCCTTGGGTGGGATTCGATATAGATTCCAGAGTTATACGAGAAAGCAATTTATTGGATAGGCATTTTAGCTAGAAACCCTAAAAACTGACACCAAATTCGCTTCGGCTGAGGACCTTTAATAACAGTAATAGCGGACCACAACGAGCTTCAAAGGCTTGCCTAAAAGGTTGGTAAAAGCGCCTATTGAAAACTCGTGTCCACGTTCGGATTAAAGCATTTACGCCAAAGAGTCAAAACGATTGGTTTTTTGTCCTATGTAAATGTTTTAAAAGGCCTTTGCGTACTATGTACTTTATTTTGGCTTGTAAGATTGTAGAATTTAGAACCTATAGTACGCGCGCGAGTTGAATGCAGAGCTTATGTATTTGTCACCGTACATAAGCTCTGCATTCAACTCGCCCGCGAATTATAATTAACATTCATTAAGTATATTAAAATCCATCATGTATAGATGCGAAAGTCTGTATGTCCATTTTTATTAAGTTTAATCGATTTTTTAATGCAGCATTCTGTTTCAATGGGATTTATTAAAAAAACTAAATTTTTTATAATATATAATGTAGATTTATTTATTTTATGACAGAGTTTGACTACTCCGGCTCTAATTTTGAAATTTTCTGAACAACCTTCCATTAATTGGGATCTGCTTACATCTAACTTAAGCTTTAAACACGTGAACTCTCCAGCTTTTTATAAACTGTGGGTATGTTGTTATTATACGGCCGGTTTCTGAATTGATAATTTCATGTTGAGTCTGTCAAAAAGACTACTTAAGGACTATTTAAGCAAATTTTGCAAAGCCCGGAGTTGGAAGTTGGCGGTGTTTCACCCCCGTGCCTCGGAGAGCACGTTAAGCCGTCGGTCCCGGTTATTATCACTAACATGATAATAGTCGTTAAAGCCCGCCAACCCGCATTGGAGCAGCGTGGTGGGTCCAAGCTCTAATTCCCGCTCTCCTATGAGAGTGGAAGCCTGTGCCCAGCAGTGGGACGTTAATAGGCTGTAGTGAGTAGAGAGAGAGAAGCAAATTTTTGTTTCTGAATTGATATTGGGCAAGTTTTTGAATTAAGCATTCAAGCAAAAACAACAAGTTGCAACACTCAAACCTTACACAATATCAATTAAGAAACAAGAATTTGCCTGATTAGTCCTTAAGTAGTCTTTGAGACAGACTCAACACAAATTCTCAATTCAGAAACTGGCCGTAGTCAGTTAGTCGCTCATACAACAATCAATTAAGTATTTCTATGTGATACAAAAGAAAATAATACCTACGAGAAAACTACTAGGCGAGAAGTTGAGTACCAACTAAATCATTTTTAAACTCCGAGCACTAAGGACCGTTTGAAACAGCAAAGCGAAAAAAAGTTGAAGTATAATGTTACAGAGGAACATCAGCTCCACTAATTAATACCCGGGGAGTCTCAGCTGTGTAATTAACGGGCAATTTCGAGCGATTTTTTTAAATGGCCCCCGAAAGCAATGTAATCCTTTTCAATTCTGAAACTTGATACTTTAATGTCACAGTTATTTCAGACTGCGCCGTGTCATCAGGTCTGTCGTCTTTTTGCAGGAACATAGTTTAACGTTTTGTGATGAAAGTTTTTCTTTAATTGGCTTGAGCAGGGGAAGTCAAAATGTCTTGACCTTCTTGTTTGTTTTAAAGCAGAAGAAATTCTTTTCTCAGTTGGTCCATATAATTGAGGACAAAATCTTAAGTTTCTAGATTCTTTCCAATTGTGTTTTGTAGAGTCAACATCTCTGGAAATGCTCAGGGTGTCAGAAGGAAACGCACATTATCCATTGATAATAAACATTGGACCTATGAAATCACAATTACTAGTACAACTCACGTATATTTCATCAGACTACGCGTTCCAAACATTTGAGAACCGTTTTGAGTAAGATAGGTCTACTATTTAATTTGTAGATGTGTTAAGCCCATTCTGAAAGAGACAGTGGTGTTGTTGCTCTGCGGCTCTGACTGGTCGAGTCTGTGGTCCTACTGGTCCATTGTACTCTGTAATTGCGGGAGAAATTGATCTATGGTTGACTCGGGAATGGCGCCGACTATATTATTCATGTGAATTGCTAAATAAAGTATAGTAAAATGGTTGACCAATGTTTCGTCTTAATATCCGGTATAAATAACTCCGAAATGTTAGAGTTTCGGAGTTATTTATACCGGATATTTCCGGGGTCGCATCCCGGATCCCCCTAAATAGGAAGCCGAGATTCTGATTACTGGGTTACCAGCACTTAGGTAAAGCATGGATAGTGGTTAAAGATTAGCCCTTCTCATTCGGAGAGGAGACTTGTAGATAAAATATATCTACTTTGCTGTCTTTCAAACACACATCTTTACAACAATTTGAGACTTAAGTCTATCAAGATATACTCGTGTTTTAACTTTAAGCAGCCGATTATGTTAGTAGAACAGACGTCAGTGCCTACTTTAACATTCATGCGAACGATCTCTTTGACCTTCTGAATATGTACGACTTGTGTTTGTCACAAACTATATTCGTAGGAACTTACCAACCATAACAGTGAGCATTAAAACTAAATAATTAATGTTATAAATAAGATTACTTACTTCTAGACTTAGAGCAGAACACACCAGCTAGGATAAAACCTTTGTATTCTGAGGACAAGACGTCTCCGCAAAACGTTCAGATCTAAGGCTAACCACTTTTTGACCCGTCGCGATAGTAGGTGTGCGATCACAGTGGATCAGGAAAGTGAGTCATACATACGTTTTATCCGACAGACAATCTTTTTTGTCTCTTGTATGCATAAGCGCTTGTTAACCTTTGAACATGAACACAACTAAGTAACTAGTGGTAGGTACTAACTAAAACAAACTTGCTCTAACATTGATCACCTTGCAGAGTAAAGGTCTAACTGCACTACAGAGGCGCGGCGCGACGCGGTAAGTATTCTTTGTACAATTATGCCGCAGTGCACCTCCGTGCCGCATCCATAAGTGGGCCCAACACCATACAAACTAAGAATATTTGCCGCTACGTGCTGCGCCACACCATGTATCTGTAGTGGGGCTAGTCCTTGAGGCGGGTTAAGGCTTCGCTGGCCAAATGTAGATTGGCAGACTTCAAACATCTTTGGGAACATTAAATGGAGAACTCTCAGGCTTACGGCTTCCTCACGATGTTTTCCTGCTGCATGATAGATACATAATGCATTTTAACGTATACTCCAAAAAGTTAAAGGCGCATGCATTGGATTCGAGTTCCCAAGTAGGTAGGAGGCCGTCTCAACCACTAGGTTATCACCGCTTTATATTGTTATGTTATGTAAAAAAATGTATGACATGTATTCAGTCTGTCTGCCAGCTATTCGAGTTCAAGTTTATCAAACTTCACTCATGTTTACTGCAATGTTTTCCAACGAAATGCTAATTTCCGCCTTCGCGGTTCGCACAAACCGTCACGGTGTTGATACGCTCTGGATTCCAAGATAATACTCGATTCACCGATTATATCGATAAGGGAATCGATATTTTGTCGATAATATTTTAAACGTTTTATTTTATTTCATGTTTAACCACCGGGTACCGAAAATCGCAACGTTGGAAGGTTCACTATATGAAGAAACGGCACGAAGCGAGTTGAAAGGAGCCCATGGATTTGGGTGGTGCAAGACCTTGTGAAAACTGAAAATCCTACTCGAATGAACGTGTATCGGCGAACGTCTTTCTCTTGAAAATAAATCATCATTGAAACTTTAATGACCAAAAATTAGGAAATGCATTAAAAACGATTAAATATAAATAAAAACTAGTTGATGCCCATGACTTCTTCCGGGTAGGACTTTTAGCTTCCCACGGGAACTCTTTATTAATCCGGGATGAATAACTCCGAAATGTTAGAGTTTCGGAGCTATTTATACCGGATATTTCCGGGGTCGCATCCCGGATCCCCCTAAATAGGAAGCGGAGGTTTTGATAACTGGGTTACCAGCACTTAGGTAAAGCATGGATAGTGGTTAAAGATTAGCCCTTCTCATTCGGAGAGGAGACTCTGCACCGAATTACGTCAAAATCGATTATACAGATGGGCCGTGAAAATATAACAGACAGACACATTTTTGCATTTATAATAATTATTAAGTACCTAAGTATATGGATAATACAGCTCTCGAGTAACATTGCTATATTAAAAAAAAACATTTTGAATATCGAATTAAGTCAAAATTACCACATTACTAAGTATGATTTCGATAAAGACATCGATTAAATACTCGCCATCACTAGTTTAGGCTAAACTACCGACGATGCTATACACGATACGATGCATGACCTTAAAAACACGACGTAGGTGCTTGATAACATTCTAGTGTTCAGTCCAATTCAACTACTCACGGTATAGAGACGTATTCTAAAATGGCGGAAACTGACGCTGTTAGTTTTTGGGATGAACTGACTAGTCCCATCAATTTAGTATTGGTGTTTTTTATTGTATACCTTGTTTATAAGATAGTAAAGTCGCATTTTGAAAGTGTCGAGCCTGCGCCGCCTCCCCCGCCGCCGATGCCCAAACTCAGGAAGGATATGACGGTTGCAGAGTTGAAGAAGTACGATGGAACTGACGCGGAAGGGAGGGTGTTGCTCGCTGTCAACGGGATCATCTTCGATGTAACAAGAGGGAAGAGATTTTATGGACTGGGTGAGTCGTAAATATCCGTGGCTATCCGTGGCTATTCCGAACAAAACTTGTACTCTATGGAACTGTCAAAATTTGTATCACACTGTCCATCGTCATACTAATATTATAAATGCGAAAGTGTGTTTGTTTATTGGTTTGTCCTTCAATCTCGCCGCAACGGAGCAACGGATCGACGTGTTTTTTGGCTTGGGTATAGTTCAGAACCTGAAGAGTGACATAGGCTACTTTTTATCCCAGTAGTACTGATATTATAAATGCGAAATTGTGTTTGTTTGTTGTTTTATTGGTTTGTTGATTTGTCCTTCAATCACGCCGCAACGGAGCAACGGATCGACGTGATTTTTAGCACGAGTATAGTTGAGCACCTGGAGAGTGACATAGGCTACTTTTTAACCCGGAAAATTAAGAAGTTCCCGCAGGAATAACAGAAAACCTTAAACCACGCGGACGAAGTCGCGGGCATCAACTAGTCCAGTTCAAATGAGCAAACGCAGTTGCAACTAGCAACCTGTATTTTTTATCGGAATGACCGTGGGTTAGTGCTGAGTGCTTACCTAGCTATTCTTGTACATTATGCCAATATTACCTACCTACATTATGGCAATAATTTTGATACCTGAACCATTTTCGGTGTAGTTTGTCCATCCCTATCTTTCTCTGGCTTTAATTTTTCACCTGTGATTTTACCTATTCCGTGACTTATAGGTAAACACCTAGATACCTTCTTTCCTAGTTTTGAATTGAGTATCAACTTGCTTTCAATATTATCATACTAAAGTATATATATATAATACTACTAGGTATCCATACTATGATAATATTATAAATGTGAAAGTGTCTGTCTGTCTGCTACGCTTTCACGGCCCATCTGTTCATGTTAAATTTGGTATAGGAATAGTTTGTATCCAGGGAAATGACATAGGCTACTTTTTATCCCGGAAATTAAGGAGTTCCCGCGGGAATCAAAAAACCTTGATCCACGCGCACGAAGTCGCGGGCATCATCTAGTTATATATAAATGCGAAAGTGTGTTTGTTTGTTGGTTTCTCCGTCTATAACGCCGCAGTAGAGCAACGGATCGACGTGACGGACGGACAGACGACAAAAATAGACGTACAGGGGGTCTGATCGAAGTTATAAGGGTTTCTTTTTTTATTGTAGACCCAAAAATCCATTATTTCGCTCAGTCTACGTAATGATGCGATATCATCGCAGCCCACTTATATTAAACACTGTAACACACAAAATCAATAACTAAGTAGGTACCTTCGTAGCTAAATACCATGACGATATTTATTGCAATTATTAAAGCAACTATGTAGGTAGTTACCATATTTCTTTACTAATGATCAAATATTATAGGCACTGTTTCATGTTCTCAGTGTAGTTAAAATAGAGGTTAGACCCTGACCTTGGTTCAAACTTGTTTATTTCATTTTAATGAATATTTAAAAATTATATTATTATCATGATAATTATTACGATAGTGCTCTGTGTATGTATAATTAAAAACAGGTTATTTTTATCCATACGTAATTAGCATTAAAATCATGCAAAAAGTGAACATTTGTTTATTGTGTTGATAGTATTGAATCCAACATAAACATTATAATTTAATATAAAAAATACTTTTTAAACAACCGACTTCAAACTCCCGCGCCAACTTTACAACAACAAGCACACGCTATACAAAGTACTTATTTTATTGTTGATATTTTAAAAACCGCTCGACCGATTTTGATTAAATTTATATGGGACCACATGGGAAGTATGCTCTTTCATATAAAAAAAGAATCATCCAAATCGATCCACCCAGTCAAAAGTTCTGAGGTAACAAACATTAAAAAAAAAATACAGTCGAAATGAGAATCTCCTCCTTTTTTTGAAGTCGGTTGATAAAATAGGCATTAACTTTTTATACGACTGCCTGAAAAAAGGAGTATATTGTTTTCCGGGTTCATGTATGTATGTATGTATTTATGTATGTATGTGAGTTTGTATATTCCACCATAACTTCCATACGCCTGAACCGAATTTGATAAATGAGGTATAATTAGAATCCTAGGCTAGTAAATTAAAAAAAAAATATGGGGTGACCATGGTCCCGCATTAAAGACTAAAGTTGATTTCTTTTTTCGAAAATAAGATTAACTATATAATCATCATCTACAAAATGAGGAGTAGATTGCAAAAATATATAACACTATAGTTCAAGATCCAGTGATTCCCAAAAAAATACACAGATACAAGACAGACACACTTTCGCATTTATAATATTAGTATGGATTATGTGTTGCAACGCCACTTTTAAATGAACAACTCGGATAGTAACCTTCACGCAAGTGTCTGCAATTACAACAATAATAGTTATTTGTTATACAAGAGTGAAAAGTTGATTTTTAACCGCGTGCTCAATTTTGATGACTGAGCAAGCGAAGGATTTGCGCTCGTGATTCAAAAATTAGAATCCTGAGCGTCAGCGAGGGAATCAAAAGAGCACGAGGTGAAAAATCTTTTCACTCGAGTGCAACACGTAACTTTTCATCCCACCTCAGTGAGGAAATACTTCTCGCGTGATTGTTGAGGGAGAAAGCTCATTTCCGCATTTTTAACAGTTTCAGTCAATTCTGTTGGCGTCAATTTAACTTCTTCGTCACTAGAATCACTCATTTTAGGTTTTTTCACTTATTTTCAATTTTCTTGTTTTTAATCGAAGGTTTTAATTTTAAACAATAAGACGTGAAAGAAAATGGTGCGCGCAAAGCAAATTAAAAAAGTACACCAAGAAGGTTACGAGTGTGAGTTTTTTACAAATTAAAAACGGTTGTATGGAAATTCGGCACCATAGAGGTAGAAGTAAATAGGTTTTAATGATGTTTTGAATTCACAAACTTCATAGACGAGTGATATTTACTTACGTGCACACGATGTTCTAAATTCAATTTACTTTATCCTCAAGAGGATAATAACGGCTTTTGCATTCAGATATCGAAGCGTAAAAATACTCTTTCCGAGATGGTGGGATGAAAAAAGTTTTTAATATAAACGACGCATCATTATTAATGCTACGGCTAAGATGAGCTCCCATCTACTTGATACGAACTACATCTCTATGATATTTTAATAGGAATAAGAGGCTAAGCGCTAATGTATGAGCGTTATCAGACCATAATAGAATCTATATCTGAGGTAGTTAGCGCTCGCTTGAGGTTAGCGAGGGGAAATGAGTACCTATGCGGTGTGTATTTACCTAAACAATAGAGCTGTAAGTAATCAGTTTATACTGCGTATTTCGCTGTATCACAATTCTATACGTTCTTTTGCTTTTTACCAATGAAATAGAAATTCCTACCTTTGTAACTACTGCAACTTCATCCGCGTGAATTTAAATAATTCAGAGGAAACATACCTATTATTTATCATCTAAATCATACTTAATATTATAAATGCGAAAGTCACTTGGTTTGTTGGTTTGTTGGTTTGTTGGTTTGATGGTTTGTCCTTCAATCACGCCGCAACGGAGCAACGGATTGACGTGATTTTTGGCATGGGTATAGTTGAGGACCTGGAGAGTGACATAGGCTACTTTTTATCCCGGAAAATTAAGAAGTTCCCGCGGGAATAACAAAAAACTTAAACCACGCGGACGAAGTCGCGGGCATCAGCTAGTTATTAGAATAAAATAGCAATTCTATCTGTTTACACAAGTTTCATAACGATTTTAATTAACATAAGTAATAATTAAGTTTGTGCCGTATTCATTATTTCAATTATTAAAAAACATCGTTGTTAAAATAATACACCAAACCCTGAATATTTTGAAGGCCCCCTTTGTATGTAAATTAGCTTGCACGGACTAGGGCAATGTTTTAATTTTCCACATTAAAAAGGTACCAGGTATGTTAAAAAGGTAAACCATTCCTAGGCATGTTTTGTGTCGTTGAGAGCATCTACTTGATGATTGAATATTACTGGCAGAACAATCCCTTCTGTTGTACCACCACAACCACCACATCAGCCTATTAACGTCGCACTGCTGGGCACAGGCCTCCACTTGTAAGTACTATGCCTCCACTCTCATTGGAGAGGGGGAATTAGAGCTTAGACCCACCACGCTGCTCCAATGCGGGTTGCGGGTTACTATAAATTGATAAGTGTTGAATATTGGTGCAAACTTTCATCACCCATATAACTTAATTGGGAGTGAAAATTCTAAAAATTCTCTGCCAAAATTTCAAGGTGCTGCCCAGCGGTTGATTGTGCGTTATTAGCAGTGGCGTGCAGTTCTTAGAGGCGTCAAAGCACCGCTTACCCAAATGGAAATTACGTAATAACTCATTTTTCATCATGACATAATAGGTATTCTGTTCTGACTGACTAATGCCTAGCCTATTTCAAACTCTGTGCACGTCACTGGTTATTAGATCAGTCAGTCAAGACATGATCTTATAATGTATCAGGGTCGAATATTTCTAATGATTTTAATATTTCTACCTAGTAGGTACGTGATTTCAAATTATGAATACATTTTTCTATGCGATTTGCTTATCTACTGTTATGTAAATTCTGGCATAATTTCTGTAACATTTCATCCATTCCTCTAACTATCATAATAAATTATTATCATAACTGGATTTGAGATGCATCATAATAATATATTTTGTTTACGACGTGAATTTGGTAACTTGTTAAAAATATACACTTCAAGAAATGGTTAAATCTTATTTGTAGAATGCTTATCAGCTATGTAAGATATCCCTTATCAAACTGAGTGCCTATAGTGGGAGGTTTTCTTCCCATTCGATTGCGACAACGTTAACTATTTGTATGGAATTGACAAGCCGCGCCCGTTGACAGCTGGCGCTCGATAAACTCCATATAATTTTTATATTTATTTATTTATTTAATACCAGAAAGTTGTAGATAAGAAGAAAAACAGATAAATAGTGGACAAGGAAGCACTTATCTCTATAAGAGATCTCTACCAGTGACCCTTGGCAGTGAGAAATAATTAAATTGTAGTAAACGTTGTCGCCATCGAATACGTAAAATGACTCCCACTCGGCCTGTTGATTATTACGTGAGTCGACAATGTGCTCTACATTTTGGTGCGTCCGTCCAATCACTTATCATCGTCAATCAAATAAGCGATGTGTGTTTATAGTATTTATTGCGGGACCACAACTCGTTTCATTATCTACTGTAGGTAATAAGAATAACCTTAGTTAATTAATAAATATTAAGTAGGTAATAGTAATCAATAAGAGATTTTTTTTCAAAACACCTTGTTTTCTTTTTCTAGAAAAGGTGCACCAGATTTTTTAAATGTTGTAAGTTGTCCCTTAGTATAGAAAGGTTAAGAAACCCTGTACTACAGCCTACTAGACGGTACCCGCGACTTTGTCCTAAAATGTTCGTCTCCAACTATATTTCAAAAGAATTTTGTAATTGCATTCATTACATTCATATAGACTCCTATTTATACCAGAAAATCTAAAAATTCCCATGGTTAGTGAAAAAACCTATATTAACGTGAACAAAGTCGTGGACATCACTTTAGTATACTACTAGCTGATGCCCGCGACTTCGTCCACGTGGATTGAGCATTTTTGGTTCCCGCGGGAACTCTTTAATTTTCCGGGATAAAAAGCCTATGTGCTATTCCAGACTATAATCAATCTCTGTGCCAAATTTCAGCCAGATCCGTTCAGCCGTTGGGGCGTGATTGAGTAACTTTAAGAGAATTTTATTATGTACCAACTTACTTTAACCTATTTCAACAAATAAATAAATTTTGAATTTGAATATGAATTTTGAACAAACATCCATACATACATACATCCATCCATACATCCATACATACATCCAAACTTTCGCATTTATAATATTAAGTAAAATCTCTTTTGTTCCCAGTTATACTCGCAATGTAACAGATATAAAATCAGATAAATACTGTATGGGCTGACCCATTAAGGGGTCTGCGTTCCAGTTTCAACTGTGAATGTCGAACGAATTCATTGGTAGAGAACCCTTGATCTAAATAGGGTACCCAACTAAACGATCGAACGACTGTGCTATAAATATTTAACTACATGCAAGAAAAATTCCCCAACCCGCATTGGAGCAGCGTGGTGGGTCTAAGCTCTAATTCCCGCTCTCCTATGAGAGTGGAGGCCTGTGCCCGGCAGTGGGACGTTAATAGGCAGTAGTGATGATGATGATGATGAAGAAAAATTTGGTATCGTGATCTAACTTATTGCATTTATTTAAACGAACAAAGATTGAAAACATATTGGCGCCGAGATAAAATATACATAGTTACACGACTTTTTGAAGTGATACTTCTTTATAATCGTTGTGATTTTATAATTCGATGAAACGAAAAAGTGACACTAAAAAGAGACAAACATATTCATAATAGGACTTATCATATACATATTTTTATCTCATTCTCTCGTAGGCTACTTTTCTGAAGTTACACTTCTGTCGTGTGCGCAACTGCACACACACACTTTTTTATGTGAGCCAATTTAGATATTATTGATTCCCAAACTACCCAGACCGATAATCGAATTCAGGACGTCCCACCGATTAGGTAGACAAATATACCTACTATTTATTCTGTATGCAGCGCTCACTTCGATTCCAGAAACGTCGTATTTTGTATCAATAGGTATCGATTTTCTTATCATTTTACATACCCAAACTATTTGCCTACAGAGAAATCATATCTTTCAAGATATGTATGTACGAGACGTAATAATGACTAAGATGAAATTGACTATGGAAATTGATTGAACGATTTCGCCTGAGATGATTTATATCATACTGTGTCGTCGCCTTAAATAGTGTTACACTTTACGATTTAGGATTTTCTAGCTGCGACTCTTGTAGGTTTGTTTTTAATTAAAGATCCTGTCGGTATTTCTCAAAAACCTAACTTTGGTAGTCTATGGAACAAACCTTTGCACATGTCCCATACAAAAAAGTACATACTTTCTCAAGCTCTGTCTATATAATATTGTATGACTTTATACCTTAGCAGACATAATATATAAAAATTACTAGCTGATGCCATCGACTTCATCTGCGTGGATTGAGGTATTTTGGTTCCCGCGGGAACTCTTTTTCCGGAATAAAAAGTAGCCTATGTTCTATTCCAGACTATAATAATAATTAATCTCTCTCTGTGCCCAATTTCAGCCAGATCCGTTCAGCCGTTCTGGCGTGATTGAGTAACAAACATCCATCCATCCATCCAAACTTTCGCATTTATAATATTAGTATACTTACATGATTTCATATGTCTATATCAGTGAAAAATACTTTATCATAATATTTACGATACAAAAAAAAAGCAAACTTAGTTATCTACTTTAGATAGTAGGTATCATGATACAAGTCCGAATAAACATTCGTAAATCCGGTCTGGTCGGTAATATTATTATTTTAACTCCAAACGCCTAACTCTAAACGCGGTAGGTAATTCAAATGTGGTTTAAAACGAAACATATTATAAATATTAAATTCATCATCATGCAACCAATCTTCTATCTTAAAAAGGTTGCCTGGAAGAGATCACTCATAGTGATAAGGCCGCCTTTACATCGTAACAAGTTGTAAATCCTGTCACGATTCGTTTTATCTCTGTTTTGTTATTTGTTTGGGTGTAATAAAGTGTTTTTACTTACTTACGAGTACTTACTTAATTGTAGGTAGTACTATCGAATTCAATGCACATTTTTAGTTTGACCGCTCTCAATGTTTGTGTGTTCATTGGTTTTCGTTATCGATGATTATACTACCTATTATTAGCAAATGTATAGCAATTAAACTCAATCTATGATTTGTAGAAAATAATAAGTTGATATAAATAATAAACTACATATTATGTAGATGAACTAAAATATCAAAAAAAGTAGCTTTTGCCCCTCGCTTTGATCACGTCGCTCAGCTTCGATTTTCATTCAAAACCATATTTAAGCCCCTTGGGGGTTAAATTTTCAAAGATCCTTTCTTAGCGGATGTCTACGTCATAATAGCTATCTGCATGCCAAAAGAGACGGTTCAGATTTGTATGGGGCGTAGGCCTAGTCTTGTACAAGTAGAGGAATGAAGGAAAATAACATACTAGACCAGTTTTAATTGGTCAAATCTACGAATTCGTCGTGATTTCAGTGGCGAAATTATTTAATCTTTCTTAAGCAACACTAAACATGAGTGTGTAACAATGGCGGATTCATATTTTTTTGATGTTTTCAAAAGAAAAACACGTTATTTTGACAGCGACTGTCAGAAATGACATTTGATACATTTCGCGACTACTGCCTTGCCGTCTCAATCTTGGAAACGTATCGAAAACTTGAAATACATTTTAATTTTTTTCTCGTTATTTACTTTGCTTGTTCTAAATTAGTACATTTTTAATACAATCTATGTATTTTCCTCTATCCATGGTAGAGTGTACAAGAGGAGGCCTAAAATGAACCTTTTCCTTTCAGCCAGATTCGTCCAGTGGTTTGATCTGTGCGTTGACAGATCAGTCAGTCAGTCACCTTTTCCTCTTATATATTTAGGTTAAGCTTAGAATACGTACGTCATAGATTAGGAACCAGTTAAACATAATCCTATTTGATCAATTATTGTATTTCAACATGTTTGATCATTGAAATATAGGTACTAAAATTCTAAATCAATGTGTTTGATCGATAAATTTTAACAAGATGAAAATAATATTATGACACTTAGATTTCTCGGTGTATTAACAAAGTAATGTATATTTTTTTTACTATACATTTTTTTCTATAACCTACACCTCCTCCAATACAATAAGTAAAATTCTTATCCGCACAACAGACACACAGATACACACATTAAAATATTTTATATGGTTATGAAATACGAGTCGATTTTTGCAATAATAAATTTAATATAATAATTTAAAAGTTATAATATTGTTGATAAGGCTTGCTTTAATTAGAAAACATGTTTACAAAAATATTGTTGCATTCTAAACAATTCAGTCAAAGGAAGTTCATTATTATTTAGACTGCCTACGCAGACCACAATAATTGAGCTGACCTGATCATGATTTCGCATCCATTGTACATTTGCGGTTACATGCGCATATTAGCTAGGTTTCGCTTATAATTGGACTTCATAATATATACGTTCTGAACATATACGTATATGTTGAAGATAGACTGTTAAATTATCTGCTTTTACAAACCACTAATTGCTTTGCAATACAGCACTGTTTTTAGAACATTGTAAGAATATGATCGAAAGCAAAGTCTAGTCTACAATTTGTTTTGGAAAATAATAATAGATTAAATATAAGGTTTTGAACGTGTATTTCATCCTACATGATGAAAAACAGAGGAAGCAAATATCGATGCATATTATGATCATCCTAAACGTAAAGTTTTCCGTCCACTTCTCCGCTTCTCTTAGCTTTAAATTTCGATTAGATTAGATTTTGGTAGAGTCCTGATAAAATATCATATTAAGAGTTGTCCTACATTAAATTCGTATACATTTCGTTTCATTTACGTAGCTAGCTTGATTAGCTAGTCAAATGAAACGAAATAGCCCTATAGACCTGTCTATAGAGTTTCTAGTTTCTATCGGCATGTTGTCTGACTATTTGTGTCTCTCGTGAATTTTAGATCTCTTGCCTAAACTATTTATTTCTACTTTTGTAAATTTGTACCTACTAAATCTACTTTGGTCTGAAACATAATTATTTCGTTTTCAGGAGGTCCCTATTCTGCATTTGCTGGTAAAGATGCTACACGAGGCCTTGCTACTGGACAAGTAGCAGCTTCAGACAGCGAGTACGATGACGTCAGCGATCTCAGCCCAGATGAAGTAGCGTCGGCCAAAGAATGGGAAGAACAATTTAAAGGTAGAGCTGATGTTAATTATCTTATCAAGAAACTAGATGATTCCCGCGACTTCGTCCACGTGGATCAAATATATATCCAGATGATGATGCCCGCGACTTCGTCTACGTTATTTAAGTTTTTTTAAAACTTGCGGGTACTCCTTAAATTTCCGGGATAAAAAGTAGCCTATATCACTCTCCAGGTCTTCAAGTCTCAACTATACTCATGCCAAAAAATCACGGATCGTTTGTTGGTCACAAAGCAACAAACGAAAATACTTTCGCATTTATAATATGTACCCTTGCAATGGGCATAGGATAATTTTTATCCCGAAAAATAAAAGAGATACCGCAGTAATTTTATCAGCACAACTAGTAAAAAAATAATTTTATCTACTCCAGCATCGAAAAGTTCCAATTTCGAATTTGACAACTATATCGAATTGAACCCTCTTTCGTGTTTGCTTCTCATAACGATACAGTTCGTTGTATGGGAGCTGTATCGTTATGAGTCGTAGCTGTATCGATATGGTTATCTTCATAAATAGGATACCTATAGCTTAGCGGCTCTGGGTTCTGGCACTTGACTTTTTTATTAATTTATAAAGTAAAAAATTATAAAGACGTCCTTGTCGTAGATAAAATCTTGTATGCAACTGTACGTAATTAGTCATTTTAATTCTCGTACTATCCTATTTTGATACTCGGCAAGCCTCGTATCAAAAAACAGCACTCGAATTAAAATGACCCTCATTACGATACAGTTGCATAAATAGCTATATTATCATAGTGATTGTTTGCAAACTATTATTTTCTTTTCATAATGTTCTATTATAAAAAAGTCTATATTCTTTATGTTCTCTTCGTATACTCGTGTCTTGTATTCATATTCCACATCGCTCGGCAAATAAATCCGTGAATGGCTGTATTCAGCAATTTTCAAACAAAAGATGGTTGATTGATTAAGTCGTGATCAACATAATAAGAGAATTCTCTGAATCGAATTTAAGAGAAAAGTTTTAATTTCCCTTCGATCAAATTCGCTGGGACTCATTGAATATTTATTCATCCATGGAATAAATTAAAATACATTAATTCTATATTCTATTGCAACGGATTTCATGTTCTGATTTAGTAAACAGTTTGGCATTAATTTTGTATTTATTTAGGTATAATGTAATATTTTATCAATTTATATATGTATAATTTAAATAATATTGAATATTAGATTTCTGATTGAATATTTTATACTTATTTCACTCAAACAAAATTATGAAATTGTTTTTAAATAATCAAAAAATAACGACTTAATAGTTTAGACGCTACGGTGGAACATACATAAATACAAACATACATAGACTGCTAGAAGTAAAATCATAACCCTTCTTTTGGCTTTAACATAGTCGAGCAAAATCATTGATGTAGAATTTTAGTAATGAGTAAAATAAAGTAAAATGAAGCAGGTATACTTATAGTACTAAAACAGTTTATGTTAAACTTCTACAAGGATAACTGCGAGTAACACGTCGACCTTAGATCGCACAGATTATATTGATGTCAGTAGTGAGTGTCGAAAGCCAAGGCTAAAGGCTTACGTCTACCAAACAAGTTAAAATACACAGAAAATTAAATTCATAATTTGAATAACTTTTTTTATGGTTTATTTTTCCTTGTTGTTATTGCAAAGTTTTTGAAATTTCATAAAATATTTTTTTCATTTTGACGCAGTCAGACCTCCCTGGCGCAGCGATGGTCACTGTGGTCTTATCGAGCGAGATCCCGGATTCGATTTCCGGTAGAGTCAATTTTGGAATTGGCATTCCTGAATTTTCTCTGATCTGGTCAGGTGGAAGGATTCGGCCGTAGTTAGTTACCCTACATAAGTTGGATTTTTGGAAGCCACAGGCGGTCAATACTCAAAAGTCAATACTGTCTACTACACGTTTAAAGGTGATTGGTAATTAGGCCAATGAACCGAACCACTTTATGTGATCATCAGTTAATAATTTAATACATTAATTAATGAACAATTCATTTTCTAGAGTATATTACTTAATACGAAACATCATTACAAGAATAATGATGACAATCATAGAGAGATAGCAGTCAAAAGCTAATTTGTCATCAAATTAAAAAAAAACAGAAGTCATCGCTCGTCAAAATCATGATCTTTGTATGAAAGCGACTCACGTTCTCAGTCTCACGCACTGTTTACGAGAAATCATACTTAATATTATAAATGCGAAAGTTTGTTGGTTTGTTTTTTGTCCTTCAATCACGCTGCAACGGAGCAACGGATCGGCATGATTTTTGGCATGGGTACAGTTGAGGACCTGGAGAGTGACATAGGCTACTTTTTATCCCGGAAAATTGAGGAGTTCCCGTGGGAATCAAAAAAACATATTCCACGCGGACGAAGTCGTGTGCATCAGCTAGTATGATAATAATGTTTTATTTAACTTGATAACCATACTTCGAAATTACTTCATAATGCTTATTTCGTTTTAAAATTTTCAAAGGCAAATTAGGGTTGGTTTACTCCCTCGATCATCACCTAGTTTTAATATTGGTATGTATAGTTTAGGTAGTTACATGTTTATGTATATTGTTGCACTTTCCCGCTCCTTTTTAACGTTGCTTAAGAAACGGATTCTCTTGAGGAGATCACTCTTAGTGATGTAGTGCGCACGCGTTGTTTTCAGTTTTTTTTAAAATGTTTTTTGTTGCAATAAAGAATTAATTATCTATCTATCTAGTTTAAAAGGTATTTTAAAGTCAAAATGAGGTTTCTAAGCTAACGTTTAAGAAAATATAATGACCCAAAAATTTTGTGGTGACTACGAAACGAAACTCACTTCAATAGTACCTATTTAACCATTTCTTTTATCAATTCCAGAAAAATACGACATCGTAGGAAGACTCCTAAAGCCCGGTGAAACTCCGACAGTGTACAGTGAAGAAGAGAGCGAAGATAAGAAATCACAGTAAACATCAGGAAAAATTACTACAATTTTGTGATATTTTACTATAGAGTAAGTTTGTTGGGCTATGTTAAGTATTTTAAAATAGATATAGAAAATATTTTACAAATGTAAGCTATTTAATTTTACCAAACAAAGATTTATGGTAAGTTTATTTCGGTCACATAAATAAGAAAATATAATAATGCTAATAGATATAATATCACTGGAAAAGACACTGTGCTTCAAATGTGAAAGAAAATATCGTGAAGAAGAATAGGTTAAAAAATAACCACGAGTATAAAAGTAAAAAAAGAAAAGAATACTGCGTAATGAAGAAAATTCAAGGTAAATTTTTAAATTTTATTCTACTGTTCATGATAAATCAAATAAAAATGACGAAACTTAACATAATAAAGTTTATTAACACTGAAATATACGTACAGTGTAAACATTTAAAAGAATTTACCTAACTCAATCAGATGAGAGTAAATTCTGTAGGCATCTCAAAAGTTCCACTGAAGCTTACTACCTCAGAAAATACTTTTTAACACCTCCAACATGCTTCAAAGAAGAATTAAATAGAAAACATGAATCGGAACAATGGAATCGCGAATTAAAAATGTGAAATGAAGTTGAGAAATACTGGTAATTCTCGACCAGCGAAATAGCACCGCAAACTGCCTGGCGTCAAACGAAAAGTTGCATTTAGCTAGTTTTAATGGCAAAACCAACTCCACAGTAAGTTTGCGGAAAGCTTCATTGTACTCAGAACTGGGGAAATTTAGTAGGTAGTAAAACATATAATGTATGTGATGTACGAATTTATATTGTTGAAAGAAGTGGCGTCAAGTTTCTGCAGATGGCCCTTTGAATTCCAATTTGCAGCCATGATAACAAATATGTATCTCTGGTTACCTTTATGTAGCTCAACCGCTGAACCGATCGTGAAAAAATTTGACACAGACATATAATTTCGAGGTCTTTTTCTTTGCTCTTTCGATAGCAAGCTGAACAATTTGCCTTCAGTCTCACTAGCCTCGCTATCTATGTCCAAGTTTCAGCATTTTGTATAGTATGGGCGACAAAGGTACTTATCAAATTTCAATTTCAGGCAGGCAGGCACTTGTGAAATGTATGTCGTTATGACATGATGTTTGTCTCGGTTCAACTCAAAGCCGTTCCCACTCTAGATCGATAGCGTTCCTCTACGTAACAAGCAGCCAAATTGTGAAATATATTTCTACCCCCGCACAACACAATACATTCATTATTGTACAATTTACCAAAGCTTAATGTCCTTACCTTTTTGTTCGGCCTAACCTGACCTCTATTTCTCTTTTCACCTAAACCAACATGATTAAGCGAATCAGGTCCTTTTACATTTATTTGACCAGCTTAAGGTCACCTTGTCTAAATTCCTTAGATCTAGACGTGAATGTGCTATGTGAAATTAGTATTATTTTTAAAAAGCTATGTAAGAATGCATTATGCTGCCCTCCAAAGGGATTTTAGGCTTTATATTCAACTAGCTGATGCCCGCGACTTCGTCCGCGTGGTTTAAGTTTTTTTATTATTCCCGCGGGAACTCCTTAAATTTCCGGGATAAAAAGTAGCCTATGTCACTCTCCAGGTCCTCAACTATACCCATGCCAAAAATCACGTCAATCCGTTGCTCCGTTGCGGCGTGATTGAAGGACAAACCAACAAACCAACAAACCAACAAACCAACAAACAAAGTGACTTTCGCATTTATAATATTAGTATGATGACTATAATAAAGCATATTATTATACCGACCTGACCGAATTTCCTGGCCTACTATTAAGTACCTATTCTGTGGTCATAGCGGCCAAATATTTCAACCTGCCTAACTATACATGCAGGAGATAATTAATAAATGATTGTTCATAATTTTGCTCACTCGCTCGTATAGTTTGGTGGGACGGTAATGCGACACGACTGGAGAGAGATTAGGCGCAAGATCAATGGCTTTACGTCCTCCTCGAGGCACGGCAGTGAGCTACAACCAATTTTCTAACAAAGTGAGGATTTTTCAAAGAAAAATATCTGTTCGAACTGGTAGTTACTCGAACCAAAGGCTTCGTGTTTCACAGCAGAATATGCTAGCCACTAGCTACTCTAACGAAGCAGTCCATTAAGCTATAAGAAATCTCTAATGCTCAAAGCATTCCAAAAGTTACACCTCCTTATAAAAGATATATTAAATTTATTTGCAGCGTGAATGCAGATATGAATTGCTTTCATATCTCAGAATGCACAGTGAAGAGTACAAGTGCTTGCAATTTCCTGGTGATTTCCCACTGAGCGAAGCGCCCGATAAAAGGACTAATCTGGAAGGAACTTCATTTTACGCTTCATTTCACGACAACGTTTTATTGGTCTGCCACATCAAGCAACACAACTAGCAGTAGACATACACTGTTGCTTCATCTTTTACCGTCAAGGCGCATTTAGAAGCAGAGTCGAAGCTGCTTAAATACAACAACTTAATCTCTGCCTACGGAAAATTTTTATAGGCCTAAGTGAAAGTTCTCATAGTTGTCTAATGACTAGCGAATACTATGAGCATTGGGCAACAGATTATTATTAAAGAATATAGAGTATAAAAGAGAACACATAGACAGACACACACATAGATTATAGTCTTGAATAACATAGACGCTACTATTATTGGATAGAGGCAGGCGTTACTTTGCGGAAGTCCATCATAATGAAGGAACCAGAAGTTTAATTCGCTATAATCCGCGACAAAAGGAATATCTATGTGGTACAGTGATTTTATATATATATATATTGATTATATATTTTATATATTTTTTAATTATATATCGTGAATTTATTTATATTTTATTAATTTATTTTATATTTATATTTATTTACCACACCACAGAATTCCCCCAAAAACTACCCTTTATATATTATAAATATATATTGATTATGTATAATATATTATATATATATATATATATATATATATATATATATATATATATATATATATATATATATATATATATATATATATATATATATATATATATATTTATTTAACGCACCACAGAATTCCCCCAAAAACTACCCTTTATATATTATAAATATATATTGATTATATATTATTATTTTATATATATATATTTATATTTATTTACCGCACCACAGAATGACCCAAAAACTACCCTCAACGCACGTTTCACTCCGATACCGGAGCATCCTCAGGAAGTGAAGGTCATCCTTGTGAAGTGATTATTCGTGTCGGAAATTCCGGCTTTTATACCTTTTTTGGCATGACTCAAACTATAGCCCCACCCCGTCTACTACTGAATAAATTGAGTAAAGGTGAATTTGATACATTTATTTGTTCATTTAACAGATCAAAGTCTTTATAATTGTGTTTAATTATTTCTAATTGTTCCCATACGCACAATCGAAATCCCTTATTACATGTATGCAGGATTTTATATGAATGGCTATCGCCCACTTCATGTCCACTGTCCAAAAGGTGTTTAGCGAAATGGGACCTTTGTGGTTGATTGTTTCTAAAGGCAGACATATGTTCCTTATAGCGCGTATCAAAGTTGCGCCCAGTTTGACCAACATATGTGGCCCCGCATTCAGGACACTCAAGTTTATAAACACCCGATTTTTGATGATTATTTAATTTATCCTTACCATTACAAATTCTCCGAAGTGTATTATTTGTCCTGAACGCGACATGTACCTCATGGGATCTAAGTGTCTTAGCAATGCATTCAGATATAGGTCCAAAATACGTCATACTGGCTTTATATTTATTTATCTTATCAGATGTAGCCATGTATAGGTCTTTTCTCATTTGCACTGACTGCTGTTTTTTAATTATATTATTCACAATATTCTTATTGTATCCATTTGAATAAGCGATTTGGTATATGACCGCTAATTCTCTCTTATAGTTGTCTTTAGACAGTGGAATGGACAATAACCTATGTACATAGCTATGAAATGCTGCAAGTTTATGTTGCCAAGGATGACAAGACGATGCAGGAATAGTCGTGTCAGTATATGTTGGCTTGCGATAAATTTTAAATTCATGTTTATTATTAACCCGGGATATAGTTAAGTCTAGGAAATTTAAAGATTTGTCTTTTTCCAATTCTGACTTGAACTTAATTTTTGGATGTAATCTATTAAGTTTCTCGACAAATACACCCAGTTGTCTCGTTGTTCCCGTCCAACATATTATTATATCATCTACATATCTGTAGTAATAGAAAATATTATTCTCATTAACGATATGTTTAATCTCAAAATTATCCATGAATATTTCAGCCATTAATGGGCTTAGCGGTGACCCCATAGCTAACCACTCTTTTTGATGGTAAAATTGATTATTAAATTTAAAATAATTTTGTTCCATACAAATTTGCGTTAGCTCAATTAATTCTGAAATTTCATTACGGTGTAACCGTTTAGTTTCTAGCAATCTTTTTAAAATATCTAAAGTTTCGCCCACTGGTACATTAGTAAATAAACTCTCTACAGCCAACGATATCAACATACATTGGACAGGTAATCTCAAATCCTTGATATTGGTGACCAACTGGCTGCTATTTTTTAGCGCAAATTTGGGCTGAAACGATGTTTTTGATTTAATTGTATTATTTAACTCTTTAGCCAATTCGTATGCTGGTGCACCTATGTACGAAACAACTGGTCGCATTGGAATATTATTTTTGTGAATTTTTGGCAAGCCATACAATGTGGGGGCATAAGTATTCATCAGAATTACTCTTTGTTTTGATGAATTTTTTGGAAATATATATTCAGATTTATTAACAGCTAATCTAACCCTCGCAGAAAATTTTTTTGTTGGATCTGTAGACAACTGACTAAATTCATCCCCCGAGATCACATCATTAACTTTATCTAAATATTCATCACGTTTAAGAACTACTACTGCATTGCCTTTATCGGCTTTTGTAATAACCAGGTTATTGTTTTTGATTGTATTTTGTAGTGATTTTAAAACTTTTGTGTCAGAATTAGAAGCTGGAGAAGTAGCAGTGGTTTTTATTTGGTGTGCAACAATATTATTGTATTTTGTAATTTATTTCGATCTTTTGGATCAGAAAGCGAGAGATTTAGCATCCCTAGAGGTACATAATAAATTTCTTAAACAACAAAAGAAATTAGATTTCCTTGTGAATAGCTCCTCTCATTCTACTAGAGTGGATAACTTGGACAATGGGACCGACAGACCTGTTCATAATTTTTCCCTCGGGTTAAAAATCTTACTGATACCGTATTTACGAATGATGAAACGAAGTTATTAGAAAAAGGGTTAAAATTTAATATTCCCACTAATGTTACAAATAAATCGTTGGAAACATTGGCAGTTGATGCAGAGTTGGCAATTGTTCTCAGTAAAAAAGATAATATCGTCAAAAATATTGTTGCACACCAAATAAAAACCACTGCTACTTCTCCAGCTTCTAATTCTGACACAAAAGTTTTAAAATCACTACAAAATACAATCAAAAACAATAACCTGGTTATTACAAAAGCCGATAAAGGCAATGCAGTAGTAGTTTTTAAACGTGATGAATATTTAGATAAAGTTAATGATGTGATCTCGGGGGATGAATTTAGTCAGTTGTCTACAGATCCAACAAAAAAATTTGCTGCGAGGGTTAGATTAGCTGTTAATAAATCTGAATATATATTTCCAAAAAATTCATCAAAACAAAGAGTAATTCTGATGAATACTTATGCCCCCACATTGTATGGCTTGCCAAAAATTCACAAAAATAATATTCCAATGCGACCAGTTGTTTCGTACATAGGTGCACCAGCATACGAATTGGCTAAAGAGTTAAATAATACAATTAAATCAAAAACATCGTTTCAGCCCAAATTTGCGCTAAAAAATAGCAGCCAGTTGGTCACCAATATCAAGGATTTGAGATTACCTGTCCAATGTATGTTGATATCGTTGGATGTAGAGAGTTTATTTACTAATGTACCAGTGGGCGAAACTTTAGATATTTTAAAAAGATTGCTAGAAACTAAACGGTTACACCGTAATGAAATTTCAGAATTAATTGAGCTAACGCAAATTTGTATGGAACAAAATTATTTTAAATTTAATAATCAATTTTACCATCAAAAAGAGGGGTTCGCTATGGGGTCACCGCTAAGCCCATTAATGGCTGAAATATTCATGGATAATTTTGAGATTAAACATATCGTTAATGAGAATAATATTTTCTATTACTACAGATATGTAGATGATATAATAATATGTTGGACGGGAACAACGAGACAACTGGGTGTATTTGTCGAGAAACTTAATAGATTACATCCAAAAATTAAGTTCAAGTCAGAATTGGAAAAAGACAAATCTTTAAATTTCCTAGACTTAACTATATCCCGGGTTAATAATAAACATGAATTTAAAATTTATCGCAAGCCAACATATACTGACACGACTATTCCTGCATCGTCTTGTCATCCTTGGCAACATAAACTTGCAGCATTTCATAGCTATGTACATAGGTTATTGTCCATTCCACTGTCTAAAGACAACTATAAGAGAGAATTAGCGGTCATATACCAAATCGCTTATTCAAATGGATACAATAAGAATATTGTGAATAATATAATTAAAAAACAGCAGTCAGTGCAAATGAGAAAAGACCTATACATGGCTACATCTGATAAGATAAATAAATATAAAGCCAGTATGACGTATTTTGGACCTATATCTGAATGCATTGCTAAGACACTTAGATCCCATGAGGTACATGTCGCGTTCAGGACAAATAATACACTTCGGAGAATTTGTAATGGTAAGGATAAATTAAATAATCATCAAAAATCGGGTGTTTATAAACTTGAGTGTCCTGAATGCGGGGCCACATATGTTGGTCAAACTGGGCGCAACTTTGATACGCGCTATAAGGAACATATGTCTGCCTTTAGAAACAATCAACCACAAAGGTCCCATTTCGCTAAACACCTTTTGGACAGTGGACATGAAGTGGGCGATAGCCATTCATATAAAATCCTGCATACATGTAATAAGGGATTTCGATTGTGCGTATGGGAACAATTAGAAATAATTAAACACAATTATAAAGACTTTGATCTGTTAAATGAACAAATAAATGTATCAAATTCACCTTTACTCAATTTATACAGTAGTAGACGGGGTGGGGCTATAGTTTGAGTCATGCCAAAAAAGGTATAAAAGCCGGAATTTCCGACACGAATAATCACTTCACAAGGATGACCTTCACTTCCTGAGGATGCTCCGGTATCGGAGTGAAACGTGCGTTGAGGGTAGTTTTTGGGGCATTCTGTGGTGCGGTAAATAAATATAAATATATATATATAAAATAATAATATATAATCAATATATATTTATAATATATAAAGGGTAGTTTTTGGGGGAATTCTGTGGTGCGTTAAATAAATATATATATATATATATAAAATAATAATATATTATACATAATCAATATATATTTATAATATATAAAGGGTAGTTTTTGGGGGAATTCTGTGGTGTGGTAAATAAATATAAATATAAAATAAATTAATAAAATATAAATAAATTCACGATATATAATTAAAAAATATATAAAATATATAATCAATATATATATATAAAATCACTGTACCACATAGATATTCCTTTTGTCGCGGATTATAGCGAATTAAACTTCTGGTTCCTTCATTATAGACGCTACTTGTCATTCCGGAAAATTAAAGATTTCCCGTGGCAACCAAGAAAACCTCAATCCACGCGGACGAAGTCGCGGGCATCAGCTAGTCTTCTATATTTAATAACGTCTACTGTTTTTATACATTTAGTTAAAATTTTATTACGTTTGTATATAGTTTTAAAATGTATAATATATCTCTTGACGTCATGATCCGTCTGTTCGTAAGCTCTAGAATTTAATGAGGTTATAATTATTGCAATATAACAAAAAACAAAATACAATCCTGCATCTCGTTTATACCCAAAAATTTAGAAACACAATGCTTTATGTCTTGACCAAGTAGTCTGATTCTTTATCAAAGTTCTAACGTTGCATGTAGCTTCTCCCTTTTAAGGAGTGGGTAGTATTCCTTTTGGGTTTGCCCTTTCTGTAAGCTTGCTTGTTGGGTCAACCGAGTAATCCTATTTGTTAGTGAATTAATGCTATAGTAATTAATACAAATAGTTTAGTTGTGTTTACACATTATCATACGAGTATACCGCTTCTATCCAGAGAACCACTAAAGATGGATATCTATTTTGAATTTATTATTTAGTTAAATACTCATGTCATAGTTGGTTATCTAATGGCTACTTGAAAACAAATGTATTTTTATTGTGTTTAACTTATTATTGAGAAAATTCAATAAAGCTGGATCCACACTTTATCTTTGCACCACTCACGATCACGTAATATTGTACCATCACGTAAATTCGTCATTTGGAAAACAGCTTAAATTTGGCACACACGTGGGCCTAAGCTTAAAACGGATTTTTGAAAATTCAACCCTTATAGGGGTAAAATAGGGGCTTGAAAATTGTACGAATCTGCGGGCAAAAGTTAGTTTAAATATATTTATTTAATAAACCAGATTCGCATTTTTACATAGGAAGTATTCACAGCTCATCGAGTTGCAGATAGCCATATTTATTTACTGGAAATATCCCCCGAGGGTAATTTGTCTCAGATCTTTACCTATATACTCGTATCAGGGACTAACATATCGCGTTGTTTTTGCTCTTCTTTTTAGCTTCCAGATATGTTTTTGTTGTTGGTAGATCTAGATTGTAAATCTTGGATAAACACAGTTTATTTGTTACGTACATGATAGATAAATAGCTACATCAGTACTACAAGGATGCCCTTGACTGCGATCTCACCTGATGAGCAACTGATGACCTGTTAAGGATGGTAGTAATAAACGATAAATGATAAATTATTTATTTCTTTTACGTTTTACTAGTATATATTATTACTTATGATAAGTCAAGACTGTACCACCAGTTCGGAAAGATTCTACTGAGAAGAGCCGGCAAGAAACTCAGCAGTCTTTTTCATAAAAAGATAAATGTTACATATGTAAATAATATATAATACATAAGTTACGTAACAAATATTATACTGACTTCTGGGCTGCTGGATGCGAAGCCAGTTATAAATTACCAAATTGACCCAGCTGGCAATCGAACCCGGGACAACACAGCGCTCACCACTGCGCCAGCGTGGTGTCAAACCTATGTTACTCTTATCATAAATTCTGTAATTTTCCGGGATAAAAATGAGCATAGGTGTTATTCCAGACTATTAAACCATTATCTATCTCTCTGCCAAATTTCATCCAGATCCGTTCAGCCGTTCTGGCGTGATTGAGTAACAATCATCCATCCATCCATACTGTCGCATTTATAATATTAGTATAGATATGAAAAACCATAGAAGTAATCAAAAAAACTTAAGGCGCGGTTAGAACGGACGCTGGATCCATCTATCTCAAACAATGATGTCGCACGCGTTAAAACCGCGCCTGAAACTTTTGTAATAAAACTATATAGGTATACCCAAAACTTGGGCGGATAAACTTCAGGCACGCATTAAAGATAAAAACGTTGAAAATAAGGTATCGCAAATTGAATTACTACCCTTGCGAAATATAGTGGTCAAAACTCAAAGGCTGGCGTCTAGGTGGCGTAAAATAAATAAAGAATGGTCACGTACGCACACCCTACTCAACAGCGTCCTTTATTTCTTGTCACGGTACTTAGCGAGAAAGTGTCCCACCCTACGTTTATTAAACATGGACTAGAGGGAAAAGGTGGACGGAGCCAACATGAATAAACTTATTTTTAGTTACAGGTTAGTCTTGCGCGACGACTTAAAATAATACCTTATCCAACGTCCCAAACTTACCAACTCGATGGAAAGTCTAGAGCTTAGTGTTAGAATGCAAACTATCTTTGCCCTACTGAATTTCGTCAAATACGGTAAAACGGGATGATTTTGCCATCGTATAGCAGCACGTAGCAGCCAGAAAGACTCGTCACTAATGTTCTCAATTACGATATTAGGATGGATTGTTCTGGTTGTCTCATTCTAACGCAAGATACAAGAGGAGTAGACAGTGATGGCGCCTTTTTAATATTTTCTTCTTTTTTTTATAATCCAGGCTGTATGGATTTGCTTCATTGAATATTTTTAAGTTGACAGATAGTAATTATATGCATCACTGTTCTTGGTCTCTGTTTTTTTATTGCATTTTAAATTAGACATAAGGAGGAAATAAACAAAACACTTACGAAAAGGACTAGCAACAACACAATTGGCTGCAAACTCAGCCTTGTGCTGGGCATTGGCTACCAATACCCCGCGCTGATTTTCAGTTTGCTCAAGACATGAAAGTATTAAAAATCAAAAAATTTTGTTCGTTTAAAACGTATGCTTCTTTATGTTCGCGTTTGTGGTCTATAGGATCTTAGATCTGTGGTACAACCTCATTAGAATTGTTAACGTGGTATTGTCGATTCCACCGGTAAGCCAAGTTCAAGACATTTGCGATTCAAAGAGGCCACTGTCCCCATTTCATTTCAAGCACTTTTGATTTGAATTTCAAAATACAAAACAATTTCCTTAATACTTGTTTGGTATTATTCACTCAGGAACTGTGAAGGATGATCTCCCTGGTGCAGTGGTGAGTGCTGTGGTCTTATCAGTGGAAGGTCCCGGTTTTGATGCCCGTCAGAGGGAATAGATGTGTATTTCTTAATTTCCTCAGGTCCTGTCTTAGGTCAGGTCAGGTCAGGTTAGTTCAGGTCAGGTCAGGTCGCTTATGGCTAGTTACTACCCACCACCCTACCAACAAATAGGTGTCTGTATATATTTCCAAGTGATTCAGCGTATAAATTTTTTATATTGAGCATGTGTGATGGCATATTGTTCCAGCATTTAATAAATAAGGCTTCACATTATTGAAAGATGCTTATCGCATTATAATCCACATCACACACTTTTGAAGTTAAGAGGAGGAAGTTTCACTTGAGCCATATATTCTGATAAATGTTGGGTAACAGCAGTAAGTCTTCATTGTCAACTCCCGCTTGTCCCGCAGTCTCCAAGTGATGCAGTATTGGAAACACTACTCCTAACTTTCCAAAGTTATTCCAATAAATATGAGAAAAGTTGTGTTTGCGCGAAACTGTTATTGTGAAAGTACCTCTTTCATATTGTTCCTTTGTTACCTATAATGTATATATTTGAATTCTTCTGAGACATTATTTTCAGGCATAACTACTTAGGTATCTATAATGTTAATGATCTTGCTGAAATTAATTAAAAATTCTTGCAGTGGATTCTAGGATAACCCTACCTTCTACAGTGTATTTTTCGAAGTGTATATTTGACCTTATGACGTAAGGTAAGTGGGAGGTCCCGAATTCGATTCCCGGTAGGGTCAATTTGTGAATTTATAATTTCTCAATTTTCTCTGATCTAATCTAGTGGGGGCTCCGCCGTCGCTATTTACAGTTAACACGCTTGGCGGCAAACACGTGCCGCCAAGCGATTAAGCTTTCCAGTATGAAGCCATGCAGAAATTATGCAAAATTGCCTATGTTTTTCCCCAAATTACATCAAAATCGGTTGAACAGATGGGCCGTCAAAGCGTTGCAGACAGAAAGGCAGACGCAATTTCGCCAATATTGCCACGGATATCACGGTGTTTATAAACGAAATTCCACTTGCCCAAGAAACGGACAGTTCAGTACAGTAAAGCGACGAATCGTGGAAGCATTATTTTGAGTAGAAACAGGGGGCATACTACCATCGCTTAAAACCGTATAGTTTTATTATTGTTGCCATTATTGTTTTAGAATTATAATCCTTATTTTAAGGACGTCAAGGTACGCAACCTAAAACTGTCCTTTTAAAATATTACTGCATTAAGCGATGGTAGTAGCCCGCCAGGTCCATTATTCAGTCCGAGTATTCTAGATTAGTGGTTAGAACCAAACAAGATTTTAACAAGCACGTTAGATCACAAAGTCAGTCTTTGAAATCCAATTCTACGAGCTGTTTGCTTTGGCACCGTCCCATTGTTTGATGTAAGTGCATACAGGAGGATAGATCTTGTATTATCTTGATTTAGACATAGATACTTACTATGAATATTAATCTATATATTTATAAAATTCAAAGTCCTGACTGACTGAGTGACTGACTGACTTATATATCAACGCACAGCCTAAACCGCTGGTCCTAGAGACATGAAATTTGGAGTGTATGTTCTTTGTGAAGACTAGGTATCCACTAAGAAAGGGTTTTTCGAAATTCCATCCCCAAAGGAGTAAAATAGGGGTTGAAAGTTTGTATGAAAGTCCGTCGTTTTTTCAAGTTATAGTCATGACACTTGGTATATGAGCTGCGGGTTGATAATGAAGAAAGCCGTGTTTCACAGTTTTTGAAAATTCGACCCGCAAAGGGGTGAAATAGGGGATGAAAGTTGGTATGAAAGACTTTCATTTTTCAAGATATTTTTCAAGTTATATCAACGAAACTTGGTATTTATAACTTGGTATAAATGGGTAATTGGAGAGTGACACAGGCTTCTTTTTAGCCCGGAAAATTAGGCGTGCCTGTGGGAATGAATGTTAAAAAACTTAAGCCAAGCGAACGAAGTCGCGGGCGTCCTCTAGTGTACATATATGAAAGCAAAAGGTGACTGACTGACTGACTGATCTATCTACGCACAGCTCAAGTCTTTGGACGGATCGAGCTTAAATTTTGCATACGGATTTTTTTAAATACAACACCTAAGGGCGTTTGAAATTTGTATAAAAATCGAACCTAAAGTGAGCGAAGCCGAGGGAAGAAGCTAAATTTAAGATTAAAGTTATAAAATCGGTATGCCTAAGTTAATATAATAAATGCAAGTGTGTGTTTATTTGCTTTTCCAGCAATCACGACGAATCGGCAACTTATATCCCGTAAAATCAAAGTTACCCTGAGAATTACCTGGTTATAATAACCTAAAGCCATCCAATTCATTTTATAGTATCAAAAGAGGTCTTAATTTTTTTTAGGCACTTATATCAGAGGTCTAGGAATTATAGTCCATCAAACTTATCTGACCCGGTGTCAGCGTCACTTGTTTACGTGAAAAAAAAAACCGGCCAAGTGCGAGTATTTAAGTAAAAGTTATGGTATTTTTATTACACTAATCTATTTTAATTTCAATTTAATACCTCTACGCGTTCATGCGGAAAGGGGTAGTAAGTTTAAAATTATTAAATATAGTTTTATTATATGATGTAACTAAAAATTTATGCTTTTCGTAATTTTTCCTTTATCTATGCTATAAGACTTTGCTTCGTACCAAATTTCAAGATTCTGAGTTCACGGGCAGCATAAACGGCTGTATCTTTTGATTGCGTTGGCTTAGAAGTTTGATTTTTTCACAGCTCCAAGGGACAGTAAGTAAACCTGAGTATTTGATATAAATTTCAGCTTGATATCTCCATGCTTTCCTGAGAAAAAGGGTCTTGACACACGGACGGACGAATAACAAAGTTATAAAAATGAGTTTTTATGCCTGTTTAGTTTTGGCAATTTTGACTACCAGGTCAGATAAGTTCGTTGGACTGTGTATCACTTATTTTTTAATATTAAGTATATTTTTTAAGTTTCCCTAAGTACCTACAGTAGTGGTAAACTTGACTTGAACTTGAATATTTATTTAATAGTTCTATTTTCAGGTTCTACATAAACTAATGTTGACGGTTGTATGGATTAGTGTTATTATAACGACGAAATAAATAAGTTGCAACAATTAATTTGACATATAAACAGTTTATTAGATTAGGTACCTAAATATAAAAAATAACAATTAATGAAATTTAGACATAAAACACAAATTGACTTCTGAAATCCTTATTTTCCATTTTTAAGTGCAAATGCAACGGGCCTGGTTGTCGCAGCGTCCTTGTCGGTATCCCAGCCAACGGCAGAGATCCTGGCATTGTCCATTGTTGCATGCTACGATCGAATAGTCGTCAATGCCCAATCGACCCGACCCGAGCGGGTGAGTCACGGTGCCGGTTACTTCCGAATCCGGGATTGGCTTGTCTGTGAATAAGAAATTATATTTGAATTTTCTGGTTAATTTTTCTAAGTACAACCGGAATTTCTTTCTAAGTACCACGCTCTACATTTACTTCAGGCGAAATTTTTGAAATTCTTGAACAAAATTTCAAACAATCGACAGGACATAAGCCAGAGAAGCAGGGTTTGGCTATAGTCCACCGTTGGCGAATTGGCAGACTGTTCCGTGACTGACTAAAAAGTGGCTTCAAAAACGTGTGTAAAACTACCTTTGATAACATGAAGGACTCTCGAGCATGCAGGTTTTCTCACGATGTTGTAATAGCAAGTTATACCTATTACTTAAATAGACGTGCGTGCCCAAGGATCGAACCCCCGATCACGAGAACAGGAGGCCTACCCTCTAAACACCGCTTAGAAGTTATATGAGTAGCTACTGAGATATAGTTATTTGGTCAACGAGACAATAAAGTTCGTTTTTGTTGCGAGTGCCTAGAGTTAGCGAAGGATTCTCAATAAGAATCGTGAGTGTAGCGAGAAAATTAAAGGCACAAGAAACAAAAATCTTTGCTATCGTGTGATACATACAACTTTTCACCTCCCTAGCGAGAAAATATGAGATGTAAAAAACGTACCTTTATTGAACAATATATTATGTACTGAACCTTTACTCTTTGTGTTAAATTTAATCTCCGTCACAAGATTCGCTCATAAATTGTACTAATAACTTTTTCAGAGGAGACTCGTTCTCAATAGTGGACCGGCGATGAATAAAATGATGATAATGATGATGAGTTATACATAATAGTTTATTTACTTACCGGGTTGTTGGTAATCGACTCCTTTACAGGAAGCAGTTTGCGTGGCGAGCAGAACTGCGCATAGTGCAGCGAATACAACGATCAATTTGGTACTCATGATTATTTTTTTGCTTTAGTCTTTCAAGTGTGCTATTTCCAAAGAATTTTCGATATTTATACCATACAATTAGATAAGGGTTGTAAGAGAGGGTTTGAGTCATAGCTGTGATTATTTGATTTTAAGTACCTTTTTGTAGGTCAGCATTGATATCTTAATAGCTAGATATGATTGAAGATAACCTTAATATCTAGACTTAAACAATTTGAGTTAGGTATTCCCCGTTTTATATTTTAAAAAAAATCTAGAAAGGATAAAAAACAACCCTAATTTAATCATACTTTTAATATTGTAAATGCGAAAGTGTGTTAGTTTGTCCTTCAATCACACCCCAACAGAGCAACGGATTGGCGTGGTTTTTTCACGAGTATAGTTCGAGGACCTTGAGAGTAGATAACATAGTCTACTTTTTCGTTCTGCAGGAATTAAAAAAAAACCTTAATCCAATCCAATTAATTTCCTATTTTCAAAAAAGGCATGCAACTTTTAGCTTAATACCTATATCTACTTATTACAAAGGTCTGTCTAGGTCATTCAATCAATTATTTTGTAATATTATAACTAAGGAACCTTATATTAAACAATACGACTGCTCTGCCGTAGACACACATACACACACGAACCCTGAAAACATAACACTCCTTTTTTAGGCAGTCGTGTAATAAAAAATCCCCCTCGAATGGAAGTAGGTACGGCTACCACTGCTACTACATATCGATACCTTTGGAATCTTATTCACATTTATATTAAATGATATTTTTTTGTGAATCACTGGATATTGAACTATAGTGTTATATATTTCTGGAATCTACTCATCATTTTCTAGATTTTCATTATATAAATAATCTTATTTTCGAATATTTTTTTCAACTTTAGTCTTTAATGCGGAACCATGGTCACCCCATCATTTTTTTTTTTAATTTTACTAGCCTATGTCACCCGAAATAAGCTAGGGTTTCTAACGTTGCCTCATTTATCAAAATCGGTTCAGGCATATAGAAGTTATGGTTGAATATACAAACTCACATACATACATACATACATACATACATACATACATACATACATACATACATACATACATACATACATACATACATACATACATGAACCCTGAAAACAATATACTCCTTTTTTCAGGCAGTCGTATAAAAAGGAACCGTGGTAAGTACAATAGTTGTGTCCCTCCGTCCGTCTATCTGTCACGCTTTAATATTAACATTTGTATTTTTAGGTACCTACTACAAAGTATTGTAATAAGGACGATATAAATAAGTTGCAATATAATTATTGCAACTATTAATACAGGCACAATTATTCAGGTAAATAAACAGTTTATTAGAGTATTAAAAATAACAAATGAAATTAAGACAAATAACACAATTTATAGACCTCTGAAATCCTTCGTTTTTCAATTATCTAGTGCAAATGCAACGGGCCTGCCTGTCGCAGTGTCCATATCGGTATCCCAAGGAGTGGCAGAGTTGCTGGCACTGTCTTGAGTTGCATGCTACGACTGCGTACTCGTCAATTGCCAGTAGTGGGCTCAACAGTCCTCCACTCGACCAGAGTGGGTGAGTCACGGTGACGGGGACTTCAGAATCCGGGATCAGTTCGTCTGTAAATAAGAAATTAAATTAAAATTTTCTGGATAAGTACAACGTCCTACATTTATTTCAGGCTAAAATTTTGTAATTCATCAACATCATTACAGACCATAGGCAGTGCAGAGCCCGGGAAGGTTTTTTTTTAATTGATAGGACATATGAGAGATAAGACATTACAGTATCCCAATTCGTCTTTTCAGGGCTACAATATAAAATATAAATTACTAAAATTACACATGCATAACATCAAAAGCACGAAAAATACAAAATAAAAAACACACAATTTATTAGGTTGAAATTAAATTTCAATAAAGAAAATTGAAATAAAGAAAACAAAAAAAAAAAATTATAATATTTTAAATACGAAAGTGTGTCTGTTTATCTACTACGCTTTCCCGGCCCATCTATTCAACCGATTTTGCTGAAATTTAGTATAGAGGTAGGTTTAATCCCGGAAAATTACGAAGTTCCCATGGAATTAAAAAACACCAATCCTCGCGGACAAAGTCGCGGGGGCATCATCTGGTACACAATATAAATGAAATTAAAACTACTTTTTCTCTAACCACAATTTTAACATACTTGTGAGCTGGATCAGAAAATTTTGTAATTCAGACCATAGACAGGGCAGAGCCAGAGAAGCAGGGTTTGGCTATAGTCCACCATGCAGACCAAGTGAATTGGCAGACTGTTGTACGTGGCTGACAAAAAGGTGGTTTCAAAAGGGTGTGTAAACACACCTTTGACAGTATGAAGGACTCTCGAACATGCAAGTTTTCTTATGATGTTGTTATGGCAAATGATATTTAATTGCTTAAAACACGCACAACTCAAGAAGTTAGACACGGGTACCCAAGGATCCAACCTCCGACCACGGGTAGGTACAGGAGGCCGACCTTCTAAGGTCTTAGTCTTTAAAAGCCTCTAGGTCATCCCTTCTCGTTTTGAGAGAAGGCCCGTGCTCAGTCGTACGCCGGCGATGGGTTTTGTCAGGTGGGAGGCTACGGCCGTGGCTAGTTGCCAGTTACCACCCTACTGGCAAAGAAGTACCGCCAAGCGATTTACGAAGCATTCCGGTACGATGCCGTGTAGAAACTAGGGGTATAGGTTTAATGTAACTGCCCTACCCCAAACAGGTTAGCCCGCTACCATCCTAGACTACATCGTCACTTACCATCAGGTGAGATCGCAGTTAAGGGTTTACTTGTAGAGGAATTTTAAAAAAAATGGGTAACATGATGATTATGACGATGAGTAACTAACAGTTTATTTGCTTACCGAACAGTTGGTCATCGACCTCTTTACAAGAAGCAGTTTGTGTGGCGAGCAGAACTGCGCAAAGTACGGCAAATACTATGAACAAATTGTTAGTCATGTTTATTTCTTTACATTAGTCTTTCAAATGTGAAAAACTTATGTAAATAACTGTATAAGCAAATAATTTTCTATATTTATACCTAAAAACAAGATAAGGGTTGTAAGAGAGGGTTGTTTGTTTGATTCATAGCTATGATTATTTTAAAGCGTTGATATGAAATTTGCAAATAATAGAAGATAATCACTAAATTTTGTTTTTCAAATAATTTGAGTCAGCAACAACAACCCCAATTTAACATAAAGTATTAACGCGAAAGTGTGTTTGTTTGTTGGTTTATCCTTCTATCACGCCACAACAGAGCAACTGATCGACGTGATTTTTTGCATGGATATAGTTGAGTGCCTCGAGAGTGTGACATAGGCTACTTTTATCCTGAAAATTTAAAAAGTTTCCGTGAGAATTGAAAAAAACCGGCCAAGTGCGAGTCGGACTCGCGTACCGAGGGTTCCGTACTCAAGAAGTAGGTATAATTACCTTTGTTAATGAACCGCAAAACTAACTTTGTTTGTAGAGGTTTACTGTTAATATCAAAAAATTACGTTTGTTGTATGGGAGCCCCCCTTTAATATTTACTTTATTGATATTAATTAATTATTTATTTTGAAAGGTAATATACAAGTTAATATTCTGTGAAAATTTGAACCGTCTACCTGTTACCGTTTTTAATATTGAGCAAACAAATACGAAAAAAACACGTTTATTGTATGGGGACCCCCCTTAATATATATATTTTTTTTAATTTTTAGTATTTGTTGTTATAGCGGCAACGGAAATACTCATTTGTGAAAATTTCAGCTTTCTAGCTATAACGGTCTATGAGATACAGCCTGGAGACAGACAGACAGACAGACAGACAGACAGACAGACAGACAGACAGACAGACAGACAGACAGACAGACAGACAGCGGAGTCTTAGTAATAGGGTCCCGTTTTTACCCTTTGGGTACGGAACCCTAAAAAAGAGTTTTCTTTGACGCAAGAGCTTTTTTTGATTCATATTCCATTCCTGGGGGCATACTACCGTCGCTTAAAGCCGTATTGTTTTAGAATAGGCATGATGACTGATTTTGAAAAATGGTCAGATTATGTTCGGAAGTATCTACTATTTCGAAAAAATATCTTATTTCAGCAGAAAAATAAAGTTTGGTGGATAAAATTAGCATTTGAAATTTAAATTTTAAAATTCACGCCAAAACGTTCGGCGGTGTCATGGCGTCGTTGTGACGTCACTATTGTTATTACCAATGTACTCTGTGCAGTGTGTAGTAAGCAATAGTGTGATTTTCAAAGCTCGAAAACAAACAATTGTGACGTCATTCGCTTCTTTGTGTTTTATGCAATACTAGCGGACGCCCGCGACTTCGTTCGCGTGGCATAAGTTTTTTAACTCCCATAGGCATTCCTTAATTTCCGGGATAAAAAGAACCCATGAAAAAAAACCCGTCGATCCGTTGCTCCGTTGCGGCGTGATTGAAGGACTATTTAACGTCCTTTGGGATAGAATTTATAAAAACTGTGGATTGTGGTGGAAAAATTTCATAATTTAAACCGGTAGCCCAAATATCAAGTTTCACGGCTATTTAACTTGAAAAACGTCGGCCTTTTACACCAACTTACAACCCCCATTTTACCAGTTTGGGGGTGGAATTTTGAAAAACTGTTACACACATACTTCTTTATATTATACCGAAAGCCAAAATACCAAGTTTCGTTGTTATAACTTGAAAAATATGTTGATAAATGAAGGACATTCATCCCCTATTTCACCCCTTTGGGGGTCGAATTTTCAAAAATGGTGAAACACGTACGTCTGCATATCTAACTGAAAGCCCAAATGCTAAGTTTCATCATTATAACTTGAGAAATCAAGGACTTTCATACAAACTTTCAACCCCTATTTTACCCCTTTAGGGGTGGAATTTTGAAAAACTGTGAAACATGTATTTCTTTATTTTTTACCGATAACTCATATACTAAGTTTCATGGATATAACTTGAGAAATGACGGACTTTCATACAAAGTTTCAACCCCTATTTCACCCCCTTAGGGGTAGAATTTTGAAAAATCCTTTCTTAGTGCACCCCTAGACCTCATAAGGAACCTGTGTGCCAAATTTGAAGTCTTTAGACCCAGCGGTTTGGGCTGTGCGTTGATATGTCAGTCAGTCAGTCAGTCAGTCAGTGTCTTCTTTTATATATTTAGATATGGCGGATTGCTGTATTTTATAGTTTTATTTTATCAAAATAAATAGCAATCTCACTCGAAATAGAAAAATAAATACGTTTTTTATAATCCATGAATCCTATTTCATTAGATAAATTCATAATTTATCTAATGAAATAGATAATGATTCTTGGTTACTGTCATCATGCCTATTATAAACCTTTTTTCTAGGTACGTGCAGACATAAAACTTTCACCTTAAAAATAATACTGCTATGGTAGTATTCCCCATGATTCACCTAATATTTTTGTAACTTTCAAGTTACATGTGTGACCCTCCAAGAACAGTCAATATAATTCGTTCTACTGTTTAAGAAACGAAATTCGATTCGTGCGTCCTTTGAGATAGCTTAGCTTATTCTTGGAGGGAAAGAAAACTGATGAAAAATAGTGTTTAAGTCCTTTACATTTGTGATACAAGTACCTCATTACTAGCTGATGCCCGCGACTACGTCCGCGTGGATTGAGGTTTTTTGGTTCCAGCGGGAACTCCTTAATTGGGAACTGTTTCATTTTCCGGGATAAAAAGTAGCCTATGTGTTATTCCAAACTATAAACTATGTGTTATTATAAACTATAACCAAATATATATCTCTGTGCCAAATTTCAGCCAGATCCGTTCAGCCGTTGGGGCGTGATTGAGTAACAAACATCCATCCATGCATCCATCCATCCAAACTTTCGCATTTATAATATTTATTTGATAGATAGTAACATGAAACCACGTAATGTCACACACAAATAGATAAAGTCTGATGTCAGAATCCCAGAATAAGTTTCTTTTTGTAATTTTAAGTCCCATTAAATGTGTCTCAAACACTAATTTGATCCTGCAATGAATGGATCCAAATACAGCTTCTAAATCCTTCTTCAAAGATTTTGTATCCCCGGAAAAAAGAGGTCAAACAGGAATTCGACAGTCTTTTTTCTAGATATAGTGGCTCCTAAATACAAATAATACCTATAATCCATGAAAATAAAATCAGGTCTTATTTATTTATCATATAAATAGCTGATTAGGAATCCTTACTGCTACCGGAAATAATAATAAATGATTATCGCTGATAAGATTTTATTCAGGTGCACAATAAAAACATGATACCTACCTTTAACAAACAAAGCAGTTTTCACATATTTTATGATTCATCAAATTTGATGACCTTCCTGGCGCTGTGGTGTTAAAAGTGGGAGATCCTGGGTCCGATCCCCGATCCCGGCGCGGTCAATTCTGGAACCACCATACCCTTGATGCCATTTAGAAACCGATTAGGGTTATGGGTTTTATTGAACTGCCATACCCGTAACACGTTAGCACACACAAAACCGGCAGACTATATGAGCCAATAAGTTGATCTGGGGAAGGACATAGGCTACTTTTTATCCCGGAAAATTAAGGAATTCCGGCGGAAGCTATAAAATTAAAAATGATTCCCACGGCGAAGACCTGGTCATCATTTTTTAACAAAATAAACTGTTGGAAAAAGTAAGAGAATAAAAATTCAAATCATCTAACTATATTAATGGATAGTCTTTGAATGGATTGATGGATGGATGGATGTTTGTTGCTCAATCACGCCAGAAAGGCTGCACGGATCTGGATGAAATTTGCCAGAGAGATAGTCTGGAATAACATGGAGGCTACTTTTTACCCCGGAAAATTAAAGAGTTCCCTCGGGAACCAAAAACCTCAGTCCACGCGGACGAAGTCGCGGGTATCAGCTAGTCTATAAATAATTTAAAAGGAGAAACAATAACTAGATCTTCTCCGTCTTGGAGTACCGGTGTAGTGCTCCGACATCATCATCGAAGTTTCAACCGATAGACGCCATCTGCAGCTGGAAGAGGCCTTCTGCATGGATCTCCAGAGAATACGGTCTTGTACCACTTGCTTTCACCGCCTCCTAACTCATAAACAATGCGAGATGCTGAAGAGCAGCTCATTATAGTCAATAGTCAATATCATTTATTCAATATAGGTACACTGTAGGTACACTTATTGACGTTAAAAATTACTTACTTTAAAAAAACATGAAGGTGATAATCGGTTACGGTATCTTAAAACTAAACCTACGAGGGTTCCAAACGCGCCCTGGTCTGAGAAGAGCTCACAACAAACTCAGCCGGGGTTCATTGAATGTTTTATTAAACTATGCATTTTCCTTCACAAGTATTAGGGCCGGAAGTTTTGGATTAAGTAGTACACATACTTTCGCTATCACGACCTACAATCACGTCCTATCGATAAAAATAAAAACATTGCAACAAAATTTATATGACTCACTCAAGGATTTTTACAACCCTTATCTCCTTTTTTGGTATAAATAAGGAACAAAATATTGCCAAGAGTACAGTTGAAAGACTAAACTAAAGAAGTAATCATGAGTATTAAATTGTTCGTAGTGTTCGCCGCTTTATGCGCAGTGCTGCTCGCCACTCAGACTGCTTCCTGTGAACATGTCGAGGTCGAACAACCTGGTAAGATTTTTAGGCTACCATAGAATTAGGCCAATGGCAAACCCAGGCCATAAATATATCTAGCGGACAAAACTTCCACGTACTTAAATCACTTTTATGTAGATTACTAGCTGATGCCCGCGTCTTCGTCCGCGTGGTTTAAGGTTTATTGATTCCCGCGGGAACTCTTGATTTGCAGGGATAAAGTAGCCTATGTCACTCCCCAGGTCCTCAACTATACTCATGCCAAAACTCACGTTACGAAACCCATGAACATTTTGTATTTTGATTTTTATTTTATTTTATTTATTCGTCAATTTTCCAATGTTTTAATAGTAATTCTGCTATTCGGGACGGAGACAAATACAACAAATCAAAAACCACGAAAATCAGTCCGCCGTTCTAGAGTTTTATGTGTTCGAACAAATCCGACTTTGTTTTATATAATAAAATAGAGGTCGCCCGCGACTTCGTCCGCGTACAATTTCTGTTTTCCTATGAGATTTACCTGCTGCAAAAGGCCTATTTATAGCGGCTATATAGCTTCGGCAGGTTTTAATTATTTAAAACTAAAAACTTAACATTAATGCCGACTTCAAAATCCTAGAAGCGTCATGCAAACTTTCAACCCCAATTCCACCCCCTTTAGGGTGGATTTTCGTAAAACTGCTTACAGAGGTTATTGTTATTTAAAATAAATCCCGATTTTCAAGTAAAACTTCAAACAAATAAGATTTTTCATACAAAATTCCAACCCCAATTTAACCCTCTTTGGGGTGAATTTTCGTAAAATTGCTTATGCAGTTAATTATTACTTAAATTTAACAACCTTAATGCTGATTTTCAAGTATCTAACTTCAAAAACTTAAAACCCTCATGTAAGCTTCCAACCCCTATTGCACCCCTATCGGGGTAGATTTTCATAAAATTGCTAATGCAGGTTATTACTATGTAAAGCTAATAACCTAAATCCCGATTTTCAAGCCGCTATCTTCAAAAACATAGAATTTTCATAGAAACTTCCAACCCCCATTTCACCCTCTTCGGGGTAGATTTTCGGAAAATCGCTTATACAAGTTATTTTTATTTAAAACTAATAACCTTAATCCCGATTTTCAAGTCTCTAACTTCAAAAACTTAGAATCTTCATGTAACCTTCCAACCCCCATTTCACCCCCTTTGGGGTTGATTTTCGTAAAACTGCTTGTATAGATTTTTATTATTTTAAACTATTAACTTCAATGCCAATTTTCATGTCTTTAAGTTCAATAACAAGGGACTTTCATACAAACTTCCAAACCCCATTTCAACCCCTTAGGGGTGAATTTTCTCAAAACCGTTTCTTAGCTGACGTCTACGCCATAGAAGGAACCTACTTTCCAAATTTCAAGTCTGTATATTTTATAGTTTCTGAGATATCGTGATGAGTGAGTCAGTGACCTTTCGCTTTTATATATATAGAAGAAGATGGAGCTGTACACACTAGTGCGACAGGACAACACGACCTTCGCCTGCGACGCGAACCGGGGTCTTGTCCTGTCAGGTTCCTAGGTTCCAGGTTTACAATAATAAATAATAATAAGTTAAGCTAGAATTTCTTAACAGTTTTCGTTAAAGCCAAAAGTCCGCTCAAGTGGACAGGCTCACTTATTTTGAATCGACCTTATTTTTTTATTATAGACCTAATGAGGTTTTTATTTAAATCTTATGAGAGCTCAATTTTCGGAATAAATTCTATGTTATTCTCCTGGTACTTAACTAGACTATAAAATTACTGACTATTTACTAATAATTACTAAACGGCAAACCAAAAGATGGCCACTCATTCGGGTAGTGATTATGAAGAAAGGTTAAGGGAATTACAAAATGCTTTCTATTTCACAGACGAGCTGCTCATTATGAATCCTGACTCTGATTTCCCCGTCATCGTGACTGACCCGGAGCTCCTCGACCGCATGCAGGACACCCGCAGATGTGTTCCAGCCCAATGCTCGAACCGATGCAGGCAGTTGGGTTATAGGATCGGACGCTGTAACAACAGAGGCGTTTGCGTTTGCTCTAGATAATCTTTTAGACCAATATTTAAAGCAAATACCCAAAAATAATAAACTTTCGAATCGTTACTAAATTCTAAAACTACAAGTACAATTACGTACGTCAGTAATTTCTTTTCGTTAGAGTTTTCGCTATCCGCCAAAATAAAAACAGATACTCTGTCTCGCTCTATCTGTATCTACTAAAGGGAGATAGAAAATACCAACACTTTTCTGTCAGATAAGTTTTTCCAGCCTCGTTCGCCACTTTTTATCCTGCAAAGTTTTAGGGGTATGGGTTTAGTATAACTGCCATGCCCCTAACAGGTTAGCCCGCTACCATCTTAGACTGCATCATCACGTACCATCAAGTGAGATCGCAGTCAAGGGCTAACTTGTAGTGTATAAAAAAATAAAAATAAAGAATTTACGTTCTAATAAATTGTGATAATATTTAGCACATTTTATTTGTAAATTCTACTTTGATATGTCAATAAACTATATTATTTTATATTTCGTGATTTTAATTCCTTTTAAATTCCTACTTACCTACACTACCCACACACTCTTTAAGGTGGTGGACTGAATTCAAGCTGTGACAATGGATGATGTGTCTTTGCCCAGGGCTCGAATCGATGCTTACAGTTGGGATATAGAACTGAGAGCTGTAATAGCCGAGGCTTTTGCGTTTGCTCTAAATAACCTTTTAGAGTCCTCCTAAGCCGTGGGGATTAAGAGTACACTAAAAAGTTAAAAATAAAAATTCTTTCCAAAAAACCGACCGGGAGTACAACAAAGATAGGCATAGTTGACGCGTCAGGCTCGCCCGTCTCCAACATAGTGTGTAGAAATCAAAATTATTTTTTAATTTACAGTGGCTTTGGAAGTCGGTTTTTTGGAAAGAATTTTTATTACATGACAATATAAAGATAATCCGTCATTCGTCAATCATACTCACAGCAGTGACTGTGGCAAAACTGACGGCAATACCTTTTTATATCTAATGATACCCTTCAAAGAATTAGCTATTCTGTAACAAAATTAATACTCAATTATGCAATTTCGTCAAAAACTTATGTTCCACAGAGGAAAAGTGGGACGCATGAAGGGTTGAATCGGACAAAGCGAATGAATTTAACAAATAATTGCCTTGTTCCATTGTAGAAGGCGATTCGTTAGCATTGTCCCACGTGAACGTCAAATGCGACTTCGCAATTCGATACGAAGCGACGCGACGCGACGCGACGCAATAATATCAAACAGTAGCTGACCCTTTACATGGCTTACGTTGTCGCGTAGATATTTTTGTTATTTCCTTTATTTATATTCGTTTCGCATCGCGTCGCATCGCTTTCAAATCAAATATTCAATTTAGGTACACTATAGGTACACATATTGACGTCAATTACTTACTTATGAAACATGATGGTGTTAATCATCGTCCGTCTACAGTGTCCGTTTGAATTTTTTTTTTTTTATTTATTTAGTACCAGAAAGAAGAGATATTTCTCTTCTTTCGGGTACTAAAAGAAACTTCTTCGTATTCGAAGAAAAACAGATAAATAGTGGACAAGGAAGCACTTATCTCTATAAGAGATCTCTACCAGTGACCCTTGGCTGTGAGAAAGGTTGTGGAGGAAGAATAGGTACAACAAGATATGAGATAGCATGAAATGAGATATTATATCATAAACTTACATAAACTAATTTTAATATCTAATAAAAGAAATTGTCGGATTATACAATGGGAACATTGTTTTACAGCCGCATCTTCTGCCGGTTCGAGTTAATTACAGCGAGAAGGGACTTCTGAGGGAATCAGAAATGCAATTAGCGTTGCGTTTCAGACACGTCAGTGCTGAAGAATTTTATTGAAGACGTTGGAAAAAGAGCTGCTTTTTCTATGTTCGAAGAATTTAAATATTTTAAGGCAACTCATGAATTAATTAATTTATTTACTTAAACACTACATAACCAGACCCAGCAATTAAATTATTTTAACAATTGACGGAGCACTCAGGACTGAATACAGTGTCACTCACACATACATAAACAAAAAAAAAAAAACAAGAACACTACATACACTTATGTCTATCACCATTTCACGACAATCGTGAGCTGGCACCTATTCAGAGCAAAACTCGCATTAAAAAGGTCTCTGACGTCTTGTCAGAGGATAAATGAGTGCGAAACATTTAAAAAAAAAAAACCAGACCCGGCTTTGCATGGCTGGACATACCTAAAACGTTAAAAAAACTACATAACACTGATCGCGAGCGATTTGCTGATACCCATTGGAGGAGTTCCGTCCTCCATCTTCGAAGTCGAAATACTTATCTGATCTGCACTAAATTCACATGAGAATAACCTATCGACATAAAATTTTAGTAAAGAAAAAATAATTGGCAAAATCGGTCAAGATTTGACGGAGTTTTAGTAAAAATAAACAAAACTTCCATCCCCTAAAGTTGTTTTGCGGGATATATAATATGTGTTGGAACATACTGAAACCGATAGATGTTGGGATTGTTAGGTGCTGGATGGTATAGCGAACCCGCACGGGGGGCAAACTTACATCGCATAAGTCCGTATTGTTTTAATATTGTTGACGTTCCTGTTTTAGAACTATAATGCTTATTTTAAAGTTGTCAAGGTGCCTGACATAAAACTGTCATTTGGAAGTAATACTGCTTTATGCTATAGTCATCGATATATATGTAAGTACTAGATGGGCCCTTTCATAGAAAAATGGCGGGCGACCAACTATGAGAGCGCGCTCCTATAACCTGTCATAAGCCTGTCTTTGTCCCCGTCGTAGCGCGATCACGGTCGCTCATCGTGTAGATAATTTGTTATTAAGTTAACATCTAAAGTCTTATTAGTTTGGCACTGTATTATTTTTATTTTAAGGTAAGTGTTTCAATTCACAATTATACATTTCCAAGAAAACGTTATATAATCTTCCTATTTAGTATTTTTATCCATTTCGCAATCATTTAATTTCCGCGGCAAACTGTATGATATTTTTTTTTTACTAACTGGCCTTACGGCTTTGGGTTCCAGGCCTAGAATAGTCCAGTCCAGTACGATAAAAAAATGCAACCAAGATTAGTTAATGCATAGATGGGCAGAACGGACAATAGGCATTAATACCTTCCGAGACGCAATATTATGCTATTGTAATAATATGATAAAATTAGTTATTGACGTGAGTTTAATGTTTAACCAACTTCAATAAATAAAGGGATTTTTATTTATTAAAGTTGATAATTTTTATTTTGTACTAGCGAGTAGCGAATGCCCGCGACTTCGTCTGCGTGGTTTGAGGATTTTTGATTCCCGCGGGAACTCTCCGGGAATTTTCCGGAATAAAAAGACTATAATCTATCTCTGTGCCAAATTTCAGCCCGATCCGTTCAGCCGTTGGGGCGTGATTGAGTAACAAACATCCATCCATACATCCATCCATCCAAACTTTCGCATTTATAATATTTATATTATATATTATTATTTTTGATTTGATTGATTGATATTTGATGAAAAATAAATAGTTACTTCAAAATTCGGAATTTTATTATTTCGTTGAACAAAAGTTGTTCAGTACCTATTATGTACAGCTAGCTACCTAAGTGTTTATTACTTAATCGTATTTTTAAATGCACACTGTGTAAGTGATTTATCTCAAAATAACTTTTAATATTTCTTTTGATGGCAAGTAGCATACTTAGAAATGTATAAAATAAAATAATTTCAAATGAAGTATTTTTCTGTGACTCGATCCATTAGTACTCTTTCACCTCTCCCATTCCAACCCCTTTTTATTATAATAGTACTAATAATTATTTTTGAATTCTTTCATTTGCAATAAGGTTTGGCGAGGATTATTTTAAACTGTTTTAGCTGTTATTATTTTAAATTTCAAGTTTTTTGCATTAGTAGTTACCGAAATATGCTAAGTGTGACTGACAGTCATGTCGCACCACAAGGGTTGTTTTCTTATCATTTTGGTACGCAACCCTAAAAATGACTTTATTTCTGTCAATTTTTCGACAAAACTTCAGTATCAACAATTGACAAATAATTAAATTAAAAAACCCACGACGAATTGCAGCGCCCCATTGTGTGGACTTTGACCTTTAAATATATCTAAGAACCTTCTCACAAGCTATATATATCTAATGCAAAAAACCGCATAATAATCGGTTCAATGGTTTTCCAGGAAACTGGTAACAAAAAAGTGGTAAAAATAACAACGTCATACTAACATTTATCGTTTACCTCAGAGAGTACACTCATGTAGGTATTATTTTCGACAAGCGCATCTGTACTGATCTATGACCGAGTCATACGTTTTCAAGATGGCGCATATGTTGCAAGCAAGTTCCCGCTTTTCAGACTAGATGGCGTTGTTAAACATAAGTCCACATTCTTTGTTCGACAGGGCCCGTCTATGTAAATTGAGGTCGTTGGCTATAGTAGTAACTCCCAGAAAAGCGCAACCCACTAGGCAGCTGGACGACATCGCAGGAAAACCAATCGGAGCCACGAGATCCATGCGATGCAAGACGGTGGTGTGAGGATGATGCCATTGTCTTTGATACCTTAAAAAAAAGGCTATGATTTATTGCAATTTCAAACAAAAAAAATTTGTGTGCCAGCTCTGACGCACGACTGGAGTTTACTCTTACGAACGAAAAGTGTTACCATGGAAACATAAACAAGTGTCACCATGGAAACGTAGTTAATAACGTAACGGAATAAGTTTGATTTTACTCCCCATAAATTTTCATACTTACCTTATAATATATGATAATCGATTCTTAAGGACGTAAACTCCAATAAACTCCAAAAAGAAATAAGAGATACTTTGTTTTGTGTGATAATAATTATTACGTTTTTATCGAAATTTTCCTTCTTTGTTCCGATCAGTCATGATATCGAATGTCTGATGATTTTAATCCATAATAAAATCTATGAGTAAACAAGAGGTACCTTAAAGAGTACAATACGGTAACAAAGTAGCTTTATGTCTTCGCTTTTGCTCATATTGATATATTTATGGATTTCGTACAAAATTCTGAGTATTTTTCTGCATTACAGAGAAAAGTGCATGCAAAAGAAGAAGAGATCTTTAGCTTTAAGATACCCTAATGACTTACTTCGGATTTTCGGTGGTTCGAACCCCGGGCACACATTTTAAACATTTGCGAGTTAAATGTGCATTGCAAGAAACTAAAATCACTTGATATACTTAATGGTGAATGCAAACATCGTGAGGAAATCTGCGGCCTTTGTCTGCTGGCACCTGGAGATTTCGTTATAGGTAATTTTCTCAAAGGTGTGTGAAGCTGCCAAGCCGCACTTGGTCAGCGTGGTGGATCATGGCCAAACCCTTCTCGTGCTCAGTAGTAAGTCGGCAATGGGTTGAAATGATGATAATGATTTCTATACTATACTACGATACATTTGGGAGAAAAGAAGGAATTAAGGTGACATAATATAATTATTCTTATCAAAAAAATAACAAATTTTTCGAATAACAATTAGTGTGACTCACACTTACGGTAGTTAGTAAGATAACAGTGGATAAGTAGTCAAATTAAATATCTTTTTTGATATAGTAGATATATATATCGTATTATTTGGCTAATAGGCGTAGTTAACTGACTAGTCCCAAAAAAGCATCATGGGTAGCAAATCGTTCGTAGTGTTTTTCGTTCTCTGCGTGGTGGTAATCGCCCTGCATACTGCTTCCTGTAAATATATCAGTGGTGGACAAGTTGAACAACCTGGTGAGTATATCAAGCATCATCTCACGTCCAAGAACCGTCTTGCTCGCCACCCATTGCCGGTCCACTTGTGAGCAAGGCTCAGTAGTGGTCCTTTCCTCAATGGATTTAGGTCATATTATAGTCCTTGCGTGCAGACTTCAAAAAACTCTCTGGCATGGCAGGTTCTCATTATGTGACTTTGCTGTGATAAAATATGATTTATTTATTGCACGTAGGACAACTTATGTCACTTATGATACGTCAAGACTCAAGAATCTAGCCGATCGCCACATAGTGACTAGACTGCCAAATTGTAGTTACATACACGTACCAGCTTATTGTTTATATTCAATGCAACTAATACGTGCTACTACGTGTTTCATACTTCTAAATCTCTAGAAGTATGAAATGAGATACCTTCGTCCAGCAGTGGATGTTTATTGGTTGAGATGACATAAAATTAGAGATTCATTGTTTGTTGTATTTCCTCACAGATGCGCTGCAAGTTCTGAATCCTGAGTCAGAATCATCTGTCATCGTGGCTGAGCCAGAAATTGACCGTCTCCGGGACACCCGCAATTGTAATGACAGCCAGTGTCAAAGACAGTGTAGACAATTTGGACTCCCATATGGACGATGCAATCCCCAAGGCGTTTGCCTTTGCTCTAACTACTAGAGATGAAATGGATGTCGGGAAGCTATCTAGCATCCTACATACCCGACCGTGAACTATACAACTGGATTACATCAGGAGGCATACTACCAGCGCTTAAATCCGTATTGTTTTAATATTTTTGACGTTCGTGTTTTAGAATTATAATCCTTATTTTTGGGACGTCAAGGTGCGTGCCATAAAACTGCCATTTAAAAGTAATACTGCTTTAAGTGATGTTAGTAACCCCCTGATACTGGCCCAAACTGTCTTTAAATAATAATACTTGTACTATTATGTAAATTCTGTGATAATAGTCTATCTTGCTTGAAACTGCATATTTTTTGGTTATGATATTACTAACTTCGTATTAAACAGGGTCAATTTGTAAATACTGATTGCAACATCTGCTCTACAACTTTTAAACTTTCTTATTAAAAAAATCACACATTTTTTTTTTTTTTAAATGGAACTCTACAATAGCATAACATTACGCGAATCGTCATCGTTGTAAATTGTCATCGGCTGACTGCCACAAACCCAGAGTGTAATAGTGTGTATAAAAAAAGGTTGTTTTTGTTAAATATATAGAGTTGTTTTAGAAGTTGTAGAACAAAAGTTTCTCATTATAATTCCGGCTACCTTATACCTCGAGGCTCGCTTGTTAACAGGCTATCTGGTATCCGCCAAACTACTATCCGTTTCATCTCTACTAATTATTACTTACATCATTAAAGAAAAATTCAAAACAAAAGTAAAAAAATTTTTGAAAAAGTTTGGAAAAATTATAATAAACCCGACCGACCTAATTTCTTGATTTCCATTTATTTAAAAATCCTAACCTAACCTCTAAAAGTGCACTGTGAGATAAATTTCTGTCATATTTTAGCTCAGGCTCAATGATAGGTACCTAAGTAAATAAGTCTAGTATCATTTGGCTTTTCTTTGTCGTCCGCATATTATTGAATTTAATGTAACGACATTTTATTTTTCGTATTCTTCTCAGATACGTACCTTATCATGTGGATGCATAAAAAATGACTAGACCGCCATATTGGATTAAGAATGACGTCACTTAGCGTATTGCATTGTCACATAATATAGATTGAACTGACGGCCTTTTTAATTTCGTACCACTTTTTCATCCTGCTGGATTATATTAAGATGAACGTGACCCAAATTGTCCATGTTTATTAACTGGTACTAATCACCGTTCAATAACGTGATTATTCGGTTGACCCAACAAGTAGGCGCCTACATAAAGGGCAGTAATCTAATGAAGCGTAAAATCAAAGATTAGTCCTCGAGTGCGTGAGGAATTACGAGGACTTTGACTGCCACCAAATTCCGTCAACAATAGAAACCAAGTAGAAGACCCTTTGACAGCGTCGCTAGTAAAAATCCATATCCATACCAATATTATAAATGCGAAAGTGTGTCTGTCTGTCTGTCTGCTACGCTTTCACGGCCCAACAACTCAACCGATTTTGATGAAATTTGATACAGAGATAGGTTACATACATGACCTAGGCTACTTTTTATCCCTGAAAATTGAATAGTTCCCGTGGAAATCAAAAAAAAGTATCTGTTCAACCGATTTTGATGAAATTTGGTACACGGATAGGTTGTATCCCGGGGTAAGGACATAGGCTACTTTATCCCGAAAAATTGAATAATTCCCGCGGGAATCAAAAAACATCAATCCACGCGGACGAAGTCACGGGCATCGTCTAGTGAAATATAAAAAAAAATTAACAGGCACATAAATTAGTTCCAATTTTGACCACCGGGTCAGATAAGTTTGACAGACTATAAATAATTATCTCGTTTGTCCAGTAATCTAGCTTACTTAACTGATTGGTCTAGTGGTTAGCATAATTGACTACGGATGACAAGGTACCGGGTTCTATTCCCGGTCCGGGCCATAATTGAGTCTATATTGGCTTTTTCGGACTATAAATTCCCAATATATAATTTACAGTTACAATCCACCTAAACACATTGATAAAATCGTTGATTGAAGAACAAACCAGCAAAGTAAAATAGACTTTATCGCAAAATGAGCGCAGACTAAAGAGATAGGTACGTTCCTTTATAATATTAGTGTTGGTAGGGTAAGTACGTCTTGTGTAAGAAAAATAAAATCAATGGATCGATATCGTTTTCACTTTCCACTTACAAATAGAAAGTCCGAGTCCCCCAATAACCCTTGGCAACGTCCATTCCGTCGAAACGAATGTCGCAATCCTGTTTTATCGCACGGAAGCGAATTATCTGAAAACATAAACTGGGAGCGTTCGTCACGAGTCCCAGAAAAAGACTCCAATTTGGACCGACGAATACAACCCTATCTTGATTGACACGGAAAGCTTTGGGCTTTCCTCATGGTCTAGCCCCACTTGAGATGCACGGAGCGGCGCGGCACGTAGCGGCAAATATTTAGTACTAGCTAATGCTCGCGACTTCGTCCGCGTGGGTTCAGGTTTTTTGGTTCCCGCGGGAACTCCTTAATTTTCCGGAATAGAAAGTCTCTGTGCCAAATTTCATCCAGGTCCGTTCAGCCGTTGGGGCGTGATTGAGTAACAAACATTCATCCATTCATCCATACATCCATCCAAACTTTCGCATTTATAATTTTAGTATTAGTATAGATGAGTTTGTACGGGTCCGCGTCGCGCAGTGCATCTCCGTGCCACGTTGCTTAAGTGGGCCCAACTCCATACAACGACAGCCCCACACAAAGAATACTGGCCGCTACCTACGTGCCGCGCCACGCCGTGCCTCTGTAGTGGGCACTGATTAGGTAAACTATTCAGTGGTAGTGGGGCTAGTCCATAAGAACGAGTATATTTTGCTCATTGACTGCTGACGTGAAATGTGTATGATCTACAGTTATCTTTCTGTTAATATGTCTGTTTGGACATTTGTGGCATCGTATTACCATAGCGTGAGTTTATTATGTAGGAAAGAACGTTCCTACTTATCTTCCTAGACTGGGACTACTTTATTTTACCTCCAGTTTGTCATAAAGTGAACGACGAAATGACGACCTCACAGGAGCAGTATTAAGGGCTTCAGTACCTTAGCGTCTTATAAGTGGAATGTCTATCCCCTGCAATTGATTTTCGAATCTGGAATTTTCTGAATTTTTAGCGAAGACGTGCCGACAAGTGATTTAATTAGCGTTTTAGTACGATGCCGCCTAGTGATAAAGCATGATGGTGGAAACAGGACCTTGGCATTTTTAGTACTTATAACCCCACTACAAGAGCAAATGCAAAATATACTCGTAGTTCCTCCCGACCGAATTTCGGCCATGGCGGCCTATCTCCAGAGAGATTAGCCATCTGCGCGGGAGATATTGTAGTGCACACAGCACAAGTGTGTGGGCATACACAGGTGTACTCTCTGTTCCTTTACCCTTAAAGCCCGATGGGACGGAAAATCTGACACGACCGGTGAGAGGTCAGATGCAGTACCGACGGCCTAACGTGCTTTCCGAGACAGGGGGGTGAAACACTGCCAACTTCCTATCTCCGGGCTAGTACTGAAAATGTCTTGCCAGAAAGATCTAATACTTTTTATGGCCCGACCCAGGACTCCAACACGGGACCTCATTGGCCACAGTCGAAAATGCTAACCACTAGACCAACAAGGCAGTCAAGCCACAATATAGTTAGTATTCTGTGCCACAGCAATCATATTGCAGTTCAAATGGGTAGGTCTCAAAATAAATCTTCGGAAGAAATTTGCCTGAACAATCGGACATCGGCTAAATCGGCCAAATAAATTGCTTACACAAGGTGTGTTCTCTAAATAGTCCATAAACAATGTCCTCTAAATCGTTTTTTCGCTCTGCTCGGCGCGACCGAGTGGCGGGCGAACCGATTTATTGCCTTGCGGTCGAACATCGCCCGTATATATCTGTGTGCTTACTGTGAGTTTTTGTTCGATTGATCGTTTAAGAATTCGATGACATTAGCGTCAAAGTAAAATTAACCTTAGAAACATCAAGATAGAGCTTAGTTTCGTTTATGCGTTCATATACGTTTATGAATACGATACGATTCCAAATTAAAATCAGTTGTACTGATTTTAATTGGAATTTTACTGGTAGCGGTCTTTTAGATTAGGTTTTTAGTTTTTAGTTTTTAGTTTTAGTAGTGTGTAAAATGTAAATGATTTAATTTTATTCTAATTTAATTAAAACAAAAGTTGTACTGAATTTGTGACTTTAATTCAATGCTGTTAAGGCTCATTTCACTTTGACGCCAATGTGATCGAACGTTCAATACGATCAATCGAATTTGCAATGTAAAAACTCAGAGTAAGCACACCGAACCCTTACCACATGTTTCGTTACCGTAACGTCATTTTATCCAACTCCTAACCTCTCACCACTGGACGACTTTCTATATCACACATTTAAGTAAACAATACAATAGAATTTAAAGCTAGCTAGCCTAACCTAATTACTATATTTAATTCATGCCCACGTGGAATGGTGGCAAGAATGCTGGCTGCATTTCCGCGCTGACAGCCAGGCTGATCCTTGTTGATAGTATTTGAGCTTCCTATCACAGTGGCGTCAAAGTAGAATGGCCCATGATTTAAAGTCACAAATACAGTACCGCTGATTTTAATTTTAAAACTTTTCCGTTTGGAGCACTAGCTGTAGATATATACACGAAATTAAGCTCTAAAACAATGCAGTTAAGGTTCATTTTACTTTGACGCCAATATGTACGAACACTCGGATACGATCAACTTAAGTGTGATTTAAAAACTTGTGGTAAGGATACCGAAGCACTAACTCGGTTCCTCTCCAATATTTCCTGCTATTTGTCCGCTAAACAATCATTTGTACCAATTTGGCGTGCCGATACTAAAACCATTGAATGCCCTGCGGAAATATTACAATTATTCATTTGCACTGAGCGGTAATTACATAATTCAATTAACTGACGGCAGTATTTCCAGATTTACTGTAACTACCTACAGTAAATTTCGCTTATCTACTGTCTGCTGTAATGATAAAATTACTGTATATACTCGTATTATGGAATCAATGTAATTTCTTAGGAGTCCGACTGATAAAAGCTGAGTGAAAATGGCGGAAAATAACTTAATTAGCTTAAGTCTAAAAGAATAATAGAAAACAAAGAAAAAATAACCTATCGAACTATACTTTTAAGATTCGTAATCCGGATAACATAAAACCAGAAACATACTTTTTAACACAAGTGCAGTTTGTTTTTGTCGGTGAAGGATATTCTTGTGATTCTTACTTCCATGGTGAAGGGGCACTATGGCTGCATTATGTGTTTTAAGAGTTTCTAGTCATACGACTTCATGATTTAGAAATCTACTTCTTCGTCGTTACACTCTTGACAGAGTGGCCGTGGTCAAATTTTTCGGACTAGTCTCCCGTCGTGAGAATGACTCCATCGAGCGCCTCATCGTGCAGGGCAAGGTGGAGAAGGGTATTAGAGGGCGAGGAAGGTCACGCATTCGATGGACCGACCACATTAAATCAGCTGTTTGCAGTTCATTGCACGACTGTACCAGGCTGTCGACCAGCAGGGAGAAGTGGCGGACGCTCGTGAGGCGCATTACATCTGTCAGTCATCACTTCGTGATTTAGACATTGCTTTAATATTAGTAACAATAATAATAATTAATCAACAGTGAACCAGTCAAAGTTGTATTTTAAAAACTAATGCAACTTCTTGATCAACTTTTCTTTGTTAAATGATAAAAGATTTATTTATTTCATACAGGACAACTTGTGTCACTTATGATACGTCAAGACTCTACCACCGGTTTCGGAAAGCTGATTCTACTGAGAAGAGCCGGCAAGAAACATTAAGTATGGGCCAATATTCTATAAAGGCCTGTGCGTAAATCGAAATACATAGATAGAGGCGTCAAAACTCAACACTGAATCTCTGTTTATTTCATTTAGGACATACTTACTTAAACTTGTGATACAATTATCTTATTTTAGACTCTACCACAGCTTCGGAAAATATATTCTACTATAAAAACCGGAAAAAACTCAGCTTATTTATAAAGCAAAATCTAAGTAGGAAATATTACAAAAGTAGATAAACATTGATTATGAACGTACAACGTACGAACGTACATTGGTAATGAATGGTAAGATATTCGTTAATCGTTTAATAGCCTCGACTCAGTGTGTTTTTACACCATTGCGTATAGTACCTACTGGCAAATCTAAAAATTCTTAGGATTACCTAAATATATGATTTTAAAGTCTTTTGTCTTTATTAATAAACAGAGGGGATATAGAAATACTGAGAATACTAGGTTACTGGGTGTACACCGTAAACAAGCTTTGTCTTCCTTTATAAATCAAACAATGGAACACTGCCAAGGCAAATTGCTCGTGGAATTGGATTTCAAAGTCGGACTTTGTAATCTAAGGTGCTTGTTAAACGCGAGCTGGGATCTCACCATTAATCTAGCCTAGACTTGTTTTGGATTGAGTTGTGTGTTAGATAATAATAGATTTATGCCTAACGAAGTACCTGAACACTCTGTGATCGCCAAGAAGCACAAGGCTGACTAAGTGTTGCTAGCAAAATATATTATCGAAGAAAGATTTCATCCATACTAATATTATAAATGCGAAAGTGTTTCTGTCTGTCTGTCCATCTGTCTGTCTGCTACGCTTTCACGGCCCATCTGTTAAAACGATTTGGATGACATTTGGTACAGGGATAGGTTGTATCCCGGGGAAGGAGATAGGCTATTTTATCCCGGAAAATTAAGTAGTTCCCGCGGGAATCGAAAAATCTTAACCAACGCGGACGAAGTCGCGGGCATCATCTAGTTATAAATATTATTCAGATTTTGTATTGGTAAAATTCACTTTTGTGGCTGTAACGTCATGGGTTACAGCTAAAATTTAGCGTCTTGCCTTGTATGCGCGTTTTTCTAAGGTTTGGACATAATAATATGACGCAGGGCATAACGCTGAGCTGTACACCTATTCCATCACGGACGTAAATGTTACAACCATATTTTGTAATAGCGAATGCCCGCGACTTCGTCTACGTGGTTTGAGGTTATTTGGTTCCCGCGGGAACTCTTTAAGTTTCTGGGATAAAAAGTAGCCTATGTGCTATTCCAGACTATCTATCTCTATGTGCTATGTATCTCTGTGCCAAATTTCAGCCAGATCCATTCAGCCGTTAGGGCGCGATTGAATAACAAACATCCATACATCCATCCAAACTTACGCTATATAATATTAGTAAGAAGTAAGATGTGAAACCATTAACAAATACACTGGTTTTCTTTCTTCCATTCGAAACTTTCTTAAATAATAGTATACTATGTAGGTAGCAGCAGTTTTCTTCTAAATCCAACCCACACCGCTTGCCGTCTTTTTAAGGCAAAAAAAATTACCGTTTGAAAAATACTAACACTACAACTAAACAAAAACTATTCCGCCTAGACATGGACAAATAGTTGCTGACAACTAACTGAATGCTTGTAGTGTTGAAAATATAATTCAAGTAGGTAATATAACATAGAGTCACGTGACTTACTATCCAGGAATTTTTCTAATAAAATAAAAATACTTTAAAAGGAATCATTACGAAAACACATCATGTAAGGAAGAATGTAACCATAAATCACGGTTCACAAGCATAACACGCTTTACACTCACTCGTGGTTGTCCAACTATGACACGAGCAGTGTTCGAGTAGTACATACATACATACATAGGTACATCCCGCTGACAATGAGTCCGCGATTTTCTCACGTAAATCGCTTACGTGAGCAGTCTAATGTAATGTGTCTTATATTAGCACGAAAATACATGCATATTTTCGCACCTTCATGGACAATATTGATACCCATTAAAAACTAGCTGAGACGCCTTGACTGAATCTGAAAACCCATTCTAATGACTTTGCCGATATCATTTCAGGCACCAATCATAAGGCTATACTATGTTTACGCGACGGTTTATATACAATAGTATGACACATGTTACTGAAAAAAATATGTGTTACTAAAGAATCTCTCTGAAGAACATATGTGTGTGATCCTAAAGAAGAAATTTAAAATATAAAATGTAGAACGTAGGCAGTAGGTATGCGCTCAGCCTAAGCCGCGTTACAATTCAGGAGCGAACGGCGCGAGTTTTATGGCGAGGTTCTCTGAATAATGGAGCAGCCAGCGCGTGAAGAGACGAGCTACGGGAGCGCTGCACAGCACAAGTCATGAGCGAACAGTTCCAAGCTTTTTAACTATAGCTAAGGCTAGGCTATACGTAAGGCTAACTAGTTTTGAGTTATATTGTATTGTTTATATTCATACAATGTGTCAATAAAAGTTTTTTTTTAAAAAAAACGAAGCTAAAATCCGAGAGTTACATATTTGTTCCATTTGCCGTGGAGACCCTGGGGCCGTGGAGTATTTCACCGCGGTTAATTATTGCTCTGGTGACAAAAGGGCTGGCTTATTTGTTGCGCAAAGAATCAGTCTAGCTGTCCAGCACTGAATGTCATTACAATTTTCAAATCATTGAAAGAACAAACTACACAGAATAATTAATTATTGATCAAAACTTAAACGAAGTAAGTCGAGAAATTAATCACAGGGAAAGGCGGCTCATAAAATCAGTCACTTATCCTTAATAAGTGACTGATTTCGGCTTACGAAGTCCGATACTAGTCGGGAATTTTTTTACAACAATACATAAGTTCTAGCCGGGCTTTTGCTATGAGAATTTAATTGCATGCCGAATTTAATTACTTAAGTATCGCGACTGGATTTTATCGCAACGCTCGCACTGGCGACGAGGCTTAACATACGTCGTATTGTTCGCAGTTCATTGATATTGAATCAGCTGTTTTAAGGGATGCCACCTCAACATTTATGCTAAAATTTTGAAGTCCACATAACTCCCCCAGGATATACACCATCTAACATGGGTAGCCGCGGGTATGTTATACTAATTAGGCACCTTACACCTTGTATAATTAATAAGGTTAGGCTAGATAGTTTTAAGTTTTATTGTATTATTTTCATTAAAGTTTTTAAAAAAAAAGTTCTTGAAAATATTTTGCAAGGGATAGATGGGTAAGACGGAAAACTTAACCCAAAAATGCCTACGTCCAGCTATGAACGAATGCAGATAGGTAGACAGATCATAATATTATAATATGTATCCACACGCACTGACTTTATGTATGTATCAGAAACTGCTCCAAAAACAGCAATAGAAACACGCATGCCCTAGGTACAGTTTCTGCTTTAATTGTGTGGAAATGACAGAATTTTTTTAACGCAATTATATTATCATGAAGCCCTAAAAGTGTTGCAAGTTTAAGAAAGATTTGCCACCCTCGTGAAGTGGTATCAAAAGTTAAATGAAATACTCAAATTATTTCAATTTAGCGCAACGGATTGCATTTATATTTAGCAAAGTCGCCAAACTTCAATTTTATTACCTAATTTTTGATAAAAGATCCTTGATCATTGGAGTGTCCAATTTTAATCATACTTAATATTATAAATTCGAAAGTGTGTTTGTTTGTTGGTTTTGTCCTGCAATCACGCCGCAACGGAGCAACGCATTGACGTTATTTTTGGCGTGGGTATAGTTCCATACCTGGAAAGTGACATAGGCTACTTAAAAATATAATTAGCATAAAATTATCTACAGTAGGTACCTATTATTAAGTAACTAAATACAAATACAAACATTACCTGAATCGCTAAAAACTATGACTTAGACCAATAAACAGATTGGCCGATTCGATTCAAAATCTAGGATTCAAATTTTGTTTAAAAGTGCAATCTGAAAACTATGACTAGTCTTTATGAAGTTGGTCATTTTGAATAATAGAAAATCAAAGAAAACTACACAAGTCATGTGACATTGCATACAACTTTTCCATTTTGAGATGGCATTTGAACACGCCTGAGGATTTTATTTTTCAAATGTCATGCACTGATGATTGAAGATCATACTAATATTATAAATGCGGAAGTGTGTTTGTTTGTCCTTCGATCACGCCGCAATAGAACAACGGATCGACTTTGTTTTTTGCATAGGTATATTGGACCTGGAGATCGCCATAGTCTACTTTTTAGCCCGGAAAATTCAGGAGTTCCCGCGAGAATTAAAAAACCTTAAACAACGCGGACGAAGTCGCAGGCATCAGCTAGTAGCTCATATTCACTAAGTTCCTAAGCCGAAAGGGCGTTCGACAACTTAGTATTTCGTATCAGGAATGTTAAACAGATGAGTTTGTGTAAGTTTATTGTAAGTATAATATATGAATATGCTCGGGTTCATTAATGTTTCGCAAAAAACATTTAACAAATGATCATTTCACAAAAAAAGTTTCAAAAACTAATCATTTCACAAACGTGGTATTCCGCAAACATATATTTTATTAAAAGATGATTTGTTATATCTGTGAATACTCATTTCACAAATAGGTACTTTACTTTGCAAACGTGCTGAATCTAAAAATGTCATTTACTAATTTATTATTTCATACAATAATTCATTCTTCAAATTCGTAATTTTACAAAATATTAAAATATAAATTGTTATTTGAAATATATAGATCGTAAGCAATTTCGTCCGCGTACAATCTCTGATTTCATAATATGAGATTATGAGATTTTTATGATATGAATATATATTTTACGGGTAATGCTAGAAGATGTAGTAAACCTAGGTTTACACGGGTTTACTTAGCCATAGTTTATCTTGCCACTAGCCATAGTTTAGCTTGGGTTTACCCAAACGTTTTAAAGTTCGAATAATAAGTAAAATAAATTTTAATTCGGAATTTACCCATACTCACCTAGGTCTACCGAACTCTGGCTGGATAATGTTAGGGATATGGGTTCTCTGATCACCTCTCTCTCTCACCACCTCCAAGGCCCGGTCGACGGAGCCCCGCTTCGCGGGGCTCCTTATTTCTGGGTGGTATAAAAAGGAAATAACCACGAAGAGGATGGCATCCTCTTCGTCACCTAAACTATCCGCGTCGGAGTGCCCCCAGTCTCGAGCTCGCTTCGCTCGCTCTTGCATGAGCGGGAGTAGTGCCTAAAAAGGAAGTGGAGAAGCTAGGAAAACCACTCGACCTTCGTTCAGGACCTCCTTCGCCAGCTTCTGGCTACGCTCTTTACAAAAACACTCTAGGGGTAGGACAGACAAGACTGCGTGGAGTCTGAGTGCTCAGATTTCGACCCAAGAATGTTAACTTTTTAAAACGGGCTACGCCAAAAGACTCTTACAGTATTTATCAAACAATTCATTTTATCAAAAAATAAATAATATGCTTTACGTTGTTTTATTAAATAACACGATTTATAAATCAATTGTTTGTCAAATTATATTTTATGAAATGATAAATTGTCTGTAAATCGTTTTGTCAAGTGAATTGTTAGTAGGACCAAAAGTTTTATAACGATTAATATATTATGATTCATAATTTTGGGAAACGTTGTTTGTGAAATGAAAATTTGTTATTTGTTTTTTGCCAAATGATTGGTCACCATATGCTCGTAGTGTGTAGCAATCAAGGTAGCAACTTCTACTAAGCAGGGTAGGTACTAATCTATCAATTTGTATTTTGCGTAATACTGGCGTAATACAAATCTTTCAAGAGCTTTTTTTCAGTAGCTTATACATCCACTAAGCTATTGGTAAAGAATGGTTAATTCAAGCCCTCTTAATACTTATTTGAAGCCAATCTCTCAATCAAGTTGCATTTAAAAAAAAATGGTCGCTAAAGGATTATCTAGGGTATACACAAACGCCTGTGTTATTAGGTACAGTGTCCTCGTATATCCCAAATGTCTGCATCGATTCGAGCACTGGACAAAGACAAATCATCCATTGTCTCAGCTTCAGCGTGTGGGTAAGTAGGAATTTAAAAGGAATTAAAATCAGGAAATAATATAATAATATTAGTTTATTAACATACCAAAGTCAACACTAATAAAAGATTTACAAAATAGAATTTTGACAATAATATTACACTTTATTCGAATGTAAGTTCTTTATGGCAGGATAAAACGTGGCAACCTAGGCTGGAAAACCTGGAAAAAAACTGTAAAGAGACGGAGAGAGATAGAGTATCTATTTTTAAATAAATATGCGAATAGCGTTTACTCGAGCGAAAAGAACTTACTTTTCATACGGCGTGTCTACATATGGCTTGAGTTATTTGTAGTTTTAGAATATAATGACGTTTCGAAATTTTTTTTCAAATTTTTTATAAAGGATTATCTAGAGCAAACGCAAACGCCTCTGTTGTTACAGCGTCCGATCCTATAACCCAACTGCCTGCATCGGTTCGAGCATTGGGCTGGAACACATCTGCGGGTGTCCTGCATGCGGTCGAGGAGCTCCGGGTCAGTCACGATGACGGGGAAGTCAGAGTCAGGATTCATAATGAGCAGCTCGTCTGTGAAATAGAAAGCATGTTGTAATTCCCTTAACCTTTCTTCATAATCACTACCCGAATTGTAATAAAAAAAAGAAAGAGTGTTTATCTTTTGTAAATTGTAGCAGCGACATGCATAGATTTTTACACAGATATGTGTAGTTAAGTATCCCGGATGGATATCCCTGATTTATCACGGAAAATGAAGAGTTCACGGATTTATATTTAAAACATAAATATAATTCTACCTATTATAATTATCAACTTTAACGGTTCAAATTTAAGAAAGTCTGTCCACTTGAGCGGGTTTATAGCTTTAATAAAAATTCTAAGTAGATTTATCATCATAAATTCACGCTTGGAACCTGACAGTTTGTCCTGTCGCACTAGTGTGTACAGCTCCATATTCCCCATAAAAGTCATTTACGTGGACGTTGTGACCGTTACAATTTTGTCCTAGTTTGTTTTGCGCTCTTAGGTTTCCTTGTTATTCTACGGTAGCCTAAAAATCTTACCAGGTTGTTCGACCTCGACATGTTCGCAGGAAGCAGTCTGAGTGGCGAGCAGCACTGCGCATAAAGCGGCGAACACTACGAACAATTTAGTACTCATGATTACTTCTTTAGTTTAGTCTTTCAACTGTACTCTTGGCAATATTTTGTTCCTTATTTATACCAAAATAAAGGAGATAAGGGTTGAAACAAAACTGTTATTCACTATGATTCACTGAAAAATCGTTCAGTGAATCATAGTGAATAACAGTTTTGTTGAAGTGTTTTTCTTTTTTATCGGTCAGACGTGATTGTAGATCGTGATAGTGAAATTATGTGCACTTAATCCAAAATCAGAAATAATCAATAATCAATTCAGAAATAAAAATTTGCTTAATTAGTCCTTAAGTAGTCTTTGAGACAGACTCAACATGAAATTCTCAATTCAGAAACCGGCCGTTAGATTCTTTCAGCCAAGTTATACTTGAAGCTCCAACGCACTACATTTAGTTACAAAATGATAAACAGTGGCCTAACCTTTAATTGCAGTAATCAATAACACAATCTATCTGTTATATTAGTATGTAGGTACTTGGAAATGGAGTGGACTGCTATCCACGCGCCGTGTGTCAGTTGGAATATAGTTTGCAAAGTAAACCCTGTGGCCAACTCTTTTTAGTACAATCTCTAAGCTAAGTTTCTGGATTTGCCATTACATAAATTTGAAGACTGTGTTAAACAGCATTTGTGTCGAGGTTATTAAACGATCGATGATTTTTTTAATGACAAAATTGCATAAAAGCCGGTCTCGCATCCAGTGACCCACAAGTCAGTGTAATACTTGAAAGTTGAAACGTAACGTATGTATTGTATTGTTTACTTATTGTAACCTTTTTCTTTTTTAAGAAAAGAGTAACTGCTGAGTTTCTTGCCGGCTCTTCTCAGTAGAATCATCTTTCTGAACCGGTGGTAAAGTATCATAAGTGACACAAGTTGTCCTATGTGAAATAAATAAATCATTTATCATTTAAACTAAAATGGCAACATTAAAAATATTGCTAACCCTTTAATAATACTCCCTGCGGAAAGGGACAGAAGAAGATTACCTACAGCTGTCATATTATTTTTAGTTTAGTTTAGAGATTTGTTATACAGAATTGGCCACACTGCGTTAAAACCTCTCCGGAAGCACAGCCGATGATACGAAATAACACTATCGTACAAAAAAGAGACGTACGGCTTTACATTTTACATTAGCTATTTCCTAATTACATTGTCTTGGCTGGCTGCAACTGAAATCCGAGCTAAACAGAAAGTTCTGAAAATGGCTGCGCAGCCAATTTCAATAATTAATGGCTTTATCTGATATCAGTTCTATAAATTACCTACAGCTCTATTCCAGGCCATTATTTCGTTACCAATCAGGATTTATTATTTTATTCGTAAAGTTTTCATGTTTCGCGGTGGTATTACGTCGATTCATTATCAATTTTTATGAGATATTTAAACTTTATACTGATGGTAGATGAATCAAAAATGGATGGCATGTTGGCCAATTTTCGCAACGTTCACAGACACTTTTGCTTGAATTTGTCATAATCATCGGTATATATGTAGGTATGGGCCCTTTCATAGAAAAAAGCGGGGCGTCCGACTTGCTGAACACGTTCCACACCTGTCATAAGCCTGTCTTTGTCCCCGTCGTAGTGCTGTCACGATCGCTCGTCGTGCAGATAATTTGTTATTATTAAGTTAACATCAAAAGTTTAATTAGTTTTGCAATTTTTATTTTAAGGTAAGTGTTTCAATTTACAATTAAACATTTCCAAAAAAACGATATTTAATCTTCCTATTTAATATTTTTATCCATTACGCAATCATTTAATTTCCGCGGCAAACTGTATTTTATTTTTTTTTTACTAACTGGCCTTACGGCTTCTATGGCTATGACCTATATTAGCTATAATCGAGTCATACGTTTTCAAGCTTTCATTCAAGATGGGGGCATATGTTGCAAGCAAGTTCCCGCTTTTCAGACTAGATGGCGTTGCTAAAAATACGCCCACATTCTTTGTTTGACAGGGCCCGTCTATTTAAATTGAGGTCTTTGGTTATAATGAAAATGATCGTACTCTAGCGGCTTCTCGTACCATTTGACGCGCCGATATTTCTTAGTCATTTGGCGCACTCATCTGCGCTGGCCCTTAGCTTCATTTGTCAAAAAAGTTGAGCTACTGTTAGTCCACACTTGTGTCTATCTGCATGTCTGTGTCTGCTACGTTTTTACAGCCCATGTGTTCAACCAATTTTTAATATATTTAGTGCAGAGGTAGGTTATCGGTAAAAAATAAAGAAATACGTGTTTCACAGTTTTTGAAAATTCTACCCCCGAAGGGGTGAAAGAGGGGATAAAGTTTGTATGAAAGTCCTTCATTTCTCACGTTATAGTGATGAAACTTAGCATTTGGGCTTTCAGTTAGATATGCAGAAGTATGCAAACATCCATACATCCATACATCCATACATCCATACATCCATCCAAACTTTCGCATTTATAATATTAGTAAGATGTAGTAAGTACGTACTTTACAAGGTCGACGGACGCCGCGCCGTCGCAGGAAGCCGCAAGATCATGGCGTGTGGAACTTACGTGTATAAGACACAAAAGAAACATTTGACCAACTTTTGGCCAACACTTGACGTCTACCTGCTGAACATGTATCATTTTAATACAAAGTTTAAAATGGTATGAAGCCATTCGCAATAAAATGGTATGAAGCATTTATTTCGCAGCCCTTGCAAGTTGCGTTTGACAGGTAGTTTGTGTAAAGGGTCTTATGTAATTTTAATATTATGTTTTATTGAAGAAAAAGAAAATATGTCCTCTATGTTTACATCTCTTCCTCCTTTAATTATTAAAATTATGCAAAAAAACCGTGAAAGCTACTTAATTATGTAAAAGCTATTCGTTATTCAAAAAAAGATTTGAAAATTTTAAGTTAATAAAGGAAAACGAAAGATAATCAAGTTTCCATCAAACGAGCCAAAACAAATAACCAGTCTATAGCACCGCAGAACTGTGAAATACGTAAAATTGTAAAACTTTTGCCGCGGGCTCTAACGACATACTAAACTCTAGATAACATTTTAGTATAAAAATTTAGTAAAAAAATTGTAGCAAAAATCATGTTTGATCAATCAACTTTGCAATAAAGCAGTCCAATCTTTATTATTAGTATCATGTTACCCATACCTACATATTTAGGTATGTTCACGTAATAGGGAATATGCATGATTTATTTTTATTTCTTAAATCAATCATTTACATCTTTATAGTAAAAAATATAAATAAGTTTGAAAATAGTCAAATAATTACGTTAATTGGTGTTTCAAAGTTAAGTATAAATTTGAGCCGTTCAAACGCCACCGTTAATCGCGCGCTTTTGATGACGTCATTGGTTATGTCCCGTGTTTGTTTACTATAGCGATTCAGTTCAGTTACTTCATAATTATTATTATTTAACAAGTAATCACACAGGAATACTGTTTTAAACAATTTTTTCTGACAAACACTACTAACACAGTATGAATATCGACGCCGATAAATCCACTGACGTGACCATTTACGTCACATTTCATTTCGACCAATGGTGACGCGTTTTGCAAGTTTGAATTTGCCTTGTTTAAATAATAACTAAATAAAAAAAATACCTTTTAAGTATAATGTAAAGACAATAAAGAATCTAGAAAAAATATTTGAGACAAATTTAAATTTTATGCATATTCCCTATTAGTATAACCTTAATAATAATCCGTACTGATCCGAAATTTTCTACACAATAAGCTCGAGCTATTTGAGACTACACGGCAAAATCAAAGAGATCCCACGAGATTTCAAAAACATAAAACCGAACGACAACTTGAACTTACCTTTTAATATCATTTTTATTATTAATACTTATTATAAATGCGAAAGTGTGTTTGTTTTTTTGGCTTGTCTTTCAATCACGCCGCAACAGAGCAACGGATCGACATGTTTTTGCATGGGTATAGTTGGTGAGTGTTATAGGCTATTTTTTGTCCTGGAAAACGAAGGAGTGCCCGCGGGAATTAATAAAACTTTAACCACACGGACCAGTTGCGGGCATCAGCTAGTCTAGTATAAACTTAGGATAAGTCTTTTACTAAGCAATATAAGGACCTTTGTTGTCTGATAATAATTCATAATTCATAATTCATAATTCATAATTCATAATTCATAATTCATAATTTTTATTTTGCCAAATTGTGGGTAACAACAGGTGTTGTCTTATAATTATAAGTCCCGTTCACAATTTATTGCTAGTGGCAGTGTGCAAAAATATAGATACATGTACATCCTTAAATGAAGTTATATTTTTTAAATCAATTATTTATAACATATATATCCAACCTAATTCCCTTGAGTCCAACAATTTAAAATGTGTCAATATAATATGTATGTTGAAATAAATCATGTTGAATAAATTTATTCATTCATTCATTCTAAAACGCTTACGTAATTAACCTGTTATATTTACTGTATAAGAAATAAATATAAACTTTAAGCCCAACTGTGTATCTTTTGTTTATTATTCCAATATCGAGCATTTCAAAGAAGCTTAATTGAACGTAAGTAAACATTTCAAAATTTCTGATGTGGCCGCAGAAGGCCTTTCAAACGGAGTCTTCAATACGGAGTTATTCAAAATAATTAGTCGTTGAAATTAATTATTGCTATGAACCAGCTTATAAGTACCTATACTAAATATTTCGATGTAAAAAATCGCTAGTGAATCTCAAATAGAAAATAAAATCAAAATAAGTAACCACCCACGTAATTTAGCTGTGAAATTGTATTGTTTTCTATTTCTTGGTAAAACGTCAAAAGTTTGAATCATAGGTATAAGTAGGTAACCTATCCATAAAATATTATTTCTTCATCTCTAATTCAACGCAAAATAAAGTTTTAATCCCTGTCTGTTTGTTCCTTCGCTTATGACTTAGTGATTACAAGAATAAACGACGAATGTTTATAATGAACCTTACTTAATCCATACTTCCATACTAATATTATAAATGTGAAATGTATGTGTGTGTGTATATGTGTCTGCTGTCTGTCTGCTACGCTTTCACAGCCCATCTATTTAACCGATTTTGATGAAATTTAGTTTGTATCCCGGGGAAGGACATAGGCTACTTTTTATCCCGGAAAATTAAAAAGTTCCCGCGGGAATCAAAAAACCTTAAACCACGCGGACGAAGTCGCTGACGGAGACAGGCTGTGTTAATTATAGCTATCGTGATACGTGAACTCCAAAAAACAGCCTACCCTTAAAGCGCAAAACCGCCAGCGTCACCCGCTACCGTGATGTCGTCCATATAAATACAAGCAATTCAACCCGCCGCGCACCCGACCCGGCCCGCGCCCGACCCGCGCCCGTTCCCTGTGTGTTTTGCCCTTAAAACCACAGCGTAATCAAGCACCCATCAAACAAACCAAAGCAAATAACAGCGCGCGCCACAAAGCTGTGTACCGCGTAAAATTGCCGAAGTTATCTCCCTGCCCTATAAAGAAGCTTAGCAAACGTAAACGTTCAAAGTTTGTGATCAAAACCACAGAAATCCTTTTGTTGATACTACGTTTAAATTCGATGTTGTTTTAACAAAAATCTTGTGCGAAGAAAACTTATTTTTAGGGTTACGTAATACCAAATTGTTCCCTTGCTTGCGCACACTAACATCCATACTAATATTATAAATGCGAGAGTGTGTCTGTCTGTCTGTCTGCAATTGGTACAGGGAAATTGGTAAAGGGGAATGAAATTTGGTACAGGGATAGGTTGTATCCTGGGAAATAACATAGGCTACTTTTATCCCGGAAAATTGAAGAGTTTCCGCGGGATACAAAAAACACTAATCCACGCGGACGAAATCGCGGGCATCATCTAGTATTTCATAACTACCAATTCTACTAAGAATGGAATGAATATTTATTACGATTGCAAAAAAATGTCTTTCACTCAGATAACGGTTTGAAAAATAAACGCAAAAACATCAAAAGAAATTCTGAATTCAGCATCGATATGTATTCAAATACATAGAAATTACTATAGAAAACTAGACATTACTATAGAAAATCTAATTCGATCAATACGTCGTAGTACTGGTAGCAAATAGTACCAGTACTACCAAGTACTATAAAATTTTATCAATCGATCATTAATCTATTAATAATGTTTGAACCGATAAATAAATAGATTAAAGTTTACATTTTCCAATAAAAACAAGAATGAATTCCCCGTATACGTAGGTACTTAAACATATAAGTGTCATAGGGGCTTCCCGATACTTATAAAGGTGACCTTAATTATGGTTGTTACCATTTCGACATACTAGTTCGGTTGTTTAAAATCTGATCGTGTAAACATAGCAGCTCATTCTCGTCCAACCGAACAAGGCAAAAAAAACAACATGAAGCCATGTCAGCTATCGAAGGTCTCCGATCATCGGACAAATAGACAAATAGAGGACAAACATAAAAAACTGATCGTGTTTGTGTTGTGCTGATGTTGTTTAAAGTCTGAAAATTATGACCAAGGCTAGTTTTTCAAACTGTTGACGAAACTTACTTTACCTTGAAGGAATGTCACAACATTGGATGTGCATTGTGAGGACTACATAATATTATACGTTTAAAGTCCAAGAACGGATCGCAGATTTAGTACAGAGAAGAGAAGAAAAATATTCTGCAAAATGTTCCTAGTTTAAGGTAAGTTTGCCAAACTAGCAAATAGTACTTACTATTGTACACTATGTAGACACATCTTAGAGTACAGTAAGTGCATTTACGTAAAATCTAAACTGGAAAAATGTGCAGTGGTACTTTTCTGCCAACACAGAGTAAGCAGAGCATGTCTCCTGCAAGGATGAACCAATTTTGTATTTGAAGCTTTGAGCGTTTTCGTTTGAAAGAAATCGTTCGTGGCAAAGAATAAAATAAATATGAAAATATAACTTGCAATAGTACATTTGCTTAGTTGAGTAGTAGTGCTTAATTGTGTGTACAAATTGTAACAGTAGGACTGTATCTATCAAATATAGATTAACCGCGCGGATACCATTCGATATTTTTCTAAATCGTAGAGCGTTCTTCTATTAAAATCTTCAATCCCTCAAAATTAATAAAAGGTATAATTCACATTTTTTTAACAGTTTCAATTACCGAATCTTTGAGCAAAAACCATCGGTCGTTTAGACCTGTCTTAGAAACGCTATAAAAATAGTAGTCTTGCGAAATGTTGAACATAAGTAATATTATAGAATTGCAGTTTTCATAGGAAAATACTCTATAGTATTGCCATTAAGATCGTGGTTCGAGAGGTAGATAAATAGAGTATTCGCAATTTATTTCAGAAACATGCGCTACTTGGAACTGATAGAATTTTCTTTCAGTTCCTCGTAAATTGAGTATTTGCATCAATTTGAAAGTTGTATTTGCATTCCAAATCGGTTACATTAACGTATGTACTATACTTACATTACCTTTAGATATTTTATATTCGTATCTGATTGTGTTTGATGCAGGGATACCTGGTCATTTCTTCCCAGAAAATGCTGCTAAATAAGTACACTTTAACACTTTATTTAGGTAGGATCTTTAAAATAACTAGTTGAGTGACTAGTAAAATAATAGAGTGACTAGTAAAATAGTATAGTTGTACAAAAATCAAAAAAAAAATCTTTTTTTTTAATTAAACATAAATAAAAATAAGACCCGAAAGGATTATCAAGAATATTAGCGTGATAATAAAACGAAGCAATATCAGCAAAGTTTGACGTATCGCCCATTTTTTTAAAAACGAATTACGATAAATGCGATAGATAAACCCTGTTTGGTCTTCCACTGCCGAAATTACCCCGTCTGACGGGGATTGATTGTGATTTATAACCCGCATCGCGTTCCCGGCCTAATTAACTTTTACCTGCACTTAAAACAATACTTATCTTTGGGTTGAGGGAAACAAAGGAATAACGAAGCACACAATCAAGATTAGTACTACGAATATAACCAACAGGGTAGGTATTACGTACTTGGAAAGTGCAACGTAAGCTGAGTTTCAGTTGTTATCCATACTTAATATTATAAATGCGAAAGTGTGTCTGTCTGTCTGTCTGTCTGCTACGCTTTCACGGCCCATCTGTTCAACCGATTTTGATGAAACTTGGTACAGGGATATGTTGTATCCCGGGGAAGGACATAGGCTACTTTTTATCCCGGAAAATTCAAAATTTCCCGCGGGAATCGAAAAAACTTTGTCCACGCGGACGAAGTCGCGGGTATCATCTAGTGTTTTAATAAATACTTACCGCTTCTACCGAGACCAGCCTCCTTTAATAAGAACGCAAGACCGTGTTCTGTGGTTGTTCTAGCTTCAAAAATACATATGGCAGTAGCCGTCTTTCGGTTAAAACGACCACAAAATACTAAAGCCTACTTGCTGAAACGCCGGGTTATCCTTTTAACCCAGAGTTAGCTGCTTCTTTGAGTGAATTCGTCTAAAACTTCTGTTAAAATTTCAAATTTATTCCTGGGTAAGCGTTACCCGGCGTCTCTGCAAACGGGCCTTAGACAAATAGCGGAAGACACCGCGAATCAATAAATAATTTTTAACAAAATGACACATCATATTTTGATAGGTTTCAGTCGTTTTACGTAAGTGGGGCTCAATCCTGATACTGCGATATCTGCTTAATGTGCAATATGCTAATTGAGGACGCTTAGTAGCTGGTTGAATGGTGAGTGATCTGATCAAATGCAGTAAACAGTTCTGGCAGCTTTGCATTAGCCCCGGCCCCCGGCGGTGTTCGCTTAGGCGTTAAATTAGGGGCATATCGAACAATGATGAGTAAATAGGGTAGTTCGAAGCAGATACGTACCTAAATGATATGACTAGTAAGTACCTCTTTTTAAGCTATTGCATAGCTTCTATCGCGGGCCTTGAGGGTGGAGACCGAATCCAGAAATTCCGTAACGAAATTGAAAACCTAACACTTTGGTTGCTATGACTACTTGTGTTGTTGACTTCAAATTATTGAAAATAAAAAGACTATTTTTATGAAAAGATGATTTGGAATATAAAGGCGAAATAATTTTAAAGAATTATGTTTCATAATATGTTTGGAATATAAAGGCGAAATAATTTTAAAGAATTATGTTTCATAATTCTTAGCAACCAAAGTGTAATGCTATGCAATAGCTTTACCGCGGCAGTCTCCGAGTGCCACACGTCTTTTTTTTTTCTAGGCAGGAGTTAATCGTCATGGATGTTATGCCCGACTTCGCTGGGATGCTCCCGGCGACCTACGGACTAAAACCTCCTGCCTTCTCTGGCCGTAGCAGTAAGTAAGTAAGTACCTACTTTAGTATTTTTAGTATCCCACTGCAAGTTAGCCCTTGACTGCGATCTCACCTGATGGTTAGTGATGATGCAGTCTAAAATGGTAATGGGCTAACCTAACCTAACAGGTTAGCCCGTTAACCTGGTACGGTAGCTATATTAAAACCTGCACTATTATGCTATTATGGTTTTAGTATGGAATAGTATCGGAACATCACACACGTATTCAATAATCGCTGAGTCTGCCGGCAGGAGACTGAATTACCATCGTCACACTCGTATTTATACTAACTATTTTCAATATGGCGTCCGTATCCGCAGATTAAATCGAATGACATGAAACGAGTCAAATTGACAGATATTATACTTCCTGTTTCATGAGATGTAATGACAAACAGTAATAATGCTAACATATACCTACCCAGATTATAAGTCTCTCTAGATGAATTGGAGAAAATATTGATAAGTAAAAAGTATCTGTTGTCTTTGAATGTATCTATCTGATTAAATTGTTATATATAGGTAATTTTTATTTCTAAATTCATCGATTTACTTACATACCTGCTTAGCTGGTTATTCCCCCTGAATAAGAAAATAACCTTTTCTAAAAATTGATATGAAATGTGCACATTTCATACCCTGTAAATGAGTTCAAAAGTTAAACTTCCCGGCCTAGGCCAGTAAAGAATGTATGTATTTTCATTAAATATCATAAGTTTGAATTTGGAATCTTTCTTCCTGAATATCTTGTAACTTGTTATAATGTTCTTTGGCCTAAATATGTACCTAGTTTAAATTTGGAACTCTACCCTTACACGCGTTCAGTACTCACAGCGCAAAAAAAATAATTAAAAGTATAACCAATTACAATTTCAATTAGTAATTCAAATATAACTAATTTAACTTTTAATATTTCTTAAGTAGATTGCTTTTTTATTTACTTTCTTTTAATTACATAATATTATAATATATTTTAAAAAAAGTCACTTGTGTCATTTTTTAGAAAAGTACTATACACACCTCGACCGGGAGAGCATTTCTGTTAGTCTAACTAACGTTCGACCAGAAAACGCGTACTTCCCGGTCTCGCGATGTAATGTACTATCTATTGTTTTTCAATAAACTACAATATTAATGTGTTCACAAATAATTGTAATATTAAAGGATAAACCATTTGAATCTCTAACAAGTTAGCAAAATTTATGTTGAGTGAGTAAAAAAAATGAATACCAATTCATTTTTAGGGTTCCGTACCTCAAAAGGAAAAAACAGAACCCTTATAGGATCACTTAGTTGTCCGTGTGTGTCAAGACCCTTTTTCTCAGGAACGCATGGAGGTATCAAGCTGAAATTCATATCAAATACTCAGGTCTACTGTTCCTTAGAGTTGTGAAAAAATCAAGCCTCTAAGCCAACGCAATCAAAAGATAGAGCCGTTTATTACTTTAAACTTACTTTGAAGTATAATAAAAATATTTTTAATAACTTTAAACTTACTTTGAAATTATTAATTTTTTTTTAATATATGATGTAACTAAAAATGTACGCTTTTCGAAATTTTTCCTTTACCTGTGCTTTATGACGTTACTTCGTACCAAATTTCAAGATTCTGAGTTCACGGGAAGTACCCTGTAGGTTTTGATTCCCTTGCGAGTGTCAAAAATTTGCAGCATAAATGGCTGTATCTTTTGTTTGCGTTGGCTTAGAAGTTTGATTTTTTCACAGCTCCAAGGCCTACCTCGTCACAGTTTGTACGGAACCCTCGGTGCGCGAGTCCGACTCGCACTTGGCCGGTTTTTTAAGTTTATGATCATGTATCAATTTGAAATATACGAGTATGGTACCTCCGGCTATATGGTACGTAGATTTGATTGTGGTTTTAAAAACCAATGTGCATTTCTAAATATCCAACCTAGTAAATAAAAGCTTTTACTCGAATCAATGATTCAAATAAACTGACAAGCACTTTAATTGAGGTCCTTTGTTATAAAATATTTATTGCATAGAAAAATAGTGAGCCGGCTACATTTATAGGCTTGGTGTACATTGGCATGGATGACTAACTGAGCCACCCGGCTTTGCTCGAGTGCAATTTTTGGAAATCGATGAAAGGCTGAATTTTCCAAAAATTTCTCCTCTTCAGTCAGTCTTTCGTGACTGGGAATAGTCACTAGATACTAAATAGAGAAAGAGAGACGGTTTAATTACGGAGAGTTAAGTTCCGCGTATCAATATAATAAATTGTTTTATGTCTCGACCGGACACATATTAATACATACAGACATAGACAGACAGATAGACGGGCAACGGCCCATATTTCTAACCTTTTTTTTTATGAAATTTGGTACAAAGATAGGTTGCATCCCGGGGAAGGCCAGGCTACTTTTTATCACGGAAAATCAAGGAGTTCTCGCGGGAATCTATATATATAAAAATGAATTCCTATTTCCCTTGGTCACGGCATCACGCGTGGACGGCTGGACCAATTTCGCTAATTCTTTTTTTGTTGTATAGGTGAGGACTTGGAGAGTGACATAGGCTAATTTTATCCCGGAAAATTAAAGAGTTCCCGCGGGAATGACAAAATCTTAAAACACGCGGACGAAGTCGCGGGCATCAGCTAGTCTAAAATAAAACTTAATTTATACGAGGACGAAGTCGCAAACATCATTTAGCAAGGAATATACTGGCGTAGAGAGACAAGTCTAAGATGCAAATGTGAACTCAGCCTTAGGTAAACACGTATTACCTGCGAACGGCGGCCACTAATTTATTTATGCCCGGAGTATGCCCGGCGATATCTCAATGCCTCGCCTATACATTTGACCTCTCTTCTTTATTTGCATTCTGAAAGATTTATGCATTCTCTTTGGTGTGCTTTAGAACTGCTAACCACTCCGATTTAAAGTTTTATTTTATTTTTATTATTTTTGTACAAAATAATATGTCTTACTAGCTGATGCCCGCGACTTAGTCCGTGTGGATTGAGGATTTTTGATACCCGTGGGAACTCTTTAACTTTCCGGGATAAAAAGTAGCCTGTGTTATTCCAGACTATAATCTATCTCTGTGCCAAATTTCATCCAGATCCATTCAGCCGTTCTGGCGTGATTGAGTAACAAACATGCATTTGAAATTCTTTGGTTCCCGCGGGAACTCTTTAATTTTCCGGGATGAAAACTAGCCTATATGACTATTCCAGACTATAATCTATCTAAGTGCCAAATTACATCCAGATCCGTTCATTAGATTTTGCATGAAAAAGTAAAATCTATACTTACAAACTTTCGCGTTTATAATATTAGTAAGGTAGACAGAGAATAAGTGGACAAAGGTAAAACTTATCTCTCGAATAAAAATTTATTCCAGCTTTCCTTGAAAGAGAGTAAGCTGTAAGTACAGCTAACAAAGAGTAACTGTTATAGTCTGGTGGTTAAGGGTTGGGCCACCTAGTCAAGGCCAGCGTTTGATTTATGGTCGCACAATTCAACTTTTGGGAGTTGTCTGTTATTAGCAACTAAATATCACTTGCTATAACGGTGAAAAAAAACATCGTGAGGAAACCTGCCTGCCTGATAGTTATCTATAATGTATTAAAAAGTGTACAATTTGCACTTGGCCAGCGTGATGGACTATGGACTTAGCCTGAGAAACTTGTGCTCAGTAGTGGGCCCATGGGCTGATGATGATGATAAAAAGCGTTTGGAAAAAATCTAAACATTTATTTATCTGTATACATTTCCATGATAAGATAAATTTCACTTTCAGTATGCCTGACTTCCGGAACATATTATTTACTGATAAGAATCGTGTAATTGGCGTATCAAATATCAATTCAATCAAAAATAATAAAAGTTGCTAGATACATTCTAATAAATTGATTTACTACATTATTGATATTATATGAAAATACATCGTTTTTATTGCAAAGTGTCAATTAAGTATAATAGGTAGGTAGACATTGTCTAATCTAAGAATGAACGCCACGAATGACTTAACTTTCAGGCTCTTCTCATTTTAAATGCATAGCATTATTTATAGCACACGCAAACTCTACGTGCGTTACAACGTCCAATTCTATAATTAAGGGTTCTGCATAAACGTTGGCAATTCGTATTTGTGCAGCCCGGTTCATTTTCATTAACCGGCCATGTTCGAGAGGCTTCTTCAAGGTCTTGCTCTTCTGAAATACAAAATATTTAATTAGATACAGAACACTGAACAGGCGAAGGGGCCTGTAGCCTATAAGGAAGGCCTTAGCCGGTTTACTCGGCTTCAAGATATTCACCAGGGAACAATGTTGTCCCGCACCCTCCCGGTTAAGGAGGCTCAGCCTCGAGGCCAGTACCCCCGCTTGGCCCTCACAGGCCAAAGGAGATCCTTCACATGAGATTAGTGCGATACATCTCTATCGAATGAAAAATCAAGACTGACCTACGGGACTGATTTGCGTGTTGTTTTTACTTGTGTCAGCTTTACGTTTAAAATTTAATTGAATTTTTTGGATAAAATATTGCTAATTTATTTATTGATGAAGGTTTAATAAGGCTGATATTTGACTCATTCGATGTATTTCACTCGGTTCGTTCTTTAGCGGGGATACGCCATATTGGAATAATGAACATAAATACGAGTATTTTGACATTTGAAAGTTAGTCTCCTACCGGTAGACTCAGCGATTATCGAATACTTTTGTGCTTAGATCGCAATTTGATGTAGAGCTTAACAGTAGCAACTGCAGCCTGACCAAATGATTAACTTATTGTTATTGTGATGCTTTGGCCAAGTTTTATACTTAACTGTTTACATTAAATCTCTCGTGTAACCGCTACACGTTGTGACCATTCGCTCGTGGAAGTTACAAACATATTTTAAAAGTAATTTTAATTATTTGCCCACTTCTGGAATAATGCTTACACTTGATAGAAGATCAAGAATCGTTGAAATCGTTGTGAAAACTTATTTTGTTGTACCTAACCAAAATATTACCATAACTGTAAACTTTTTTTTAAAAATTAAAACTATTTATTTCTAGCCTGAAATGGAACCCGGAGCCTCGTACATAGCGCTCCTAGGCATCAGAGAACCTTTAACAATTGTCTAATAATAGTCTATATTAAGGCTGTGATATATTATGTGCAACAAGACCAAACGCACGACATGAAAGCGCTTGCATTCAGTGGCGTGCAATTCATAGAGGCATAAAAGCGCTGCTTACCCAAATGGAAATAAGCAGTACGTCATTGCTCATTTTTCATCAAAACAGATAGTAAACAGGTAGCTTCTGCCTACCCAAGCTTCAAACCCTGTGCACGCTTCTGCTTGCGTTAAATTCTTAGTCCTAGTTATTTTTCCTATATTAAAATCATAGGAAACCCCCTTTAACTTACCAGAATATTCAACGTCTACACACCATACATTCTTAATTACGCCCAATATCATAAAAAGAGTAAACAAATAAATCATTTTCGTCATAATGACTCTATTCAATGTCAACCGAACGACCACCACCGCGATAGATTAACACGAAATGATAAAAGTATTATTTATGCTCTTGAGAATAAATAATTATATTATTTATACTATTTTCTAGTAATTAGTACTCGATTGAATTTTCTCGTAATACTTTTGCATTGCAGATTAGCCACAGATGCAGTTATTATACAAAGCATAATAATTATAATAACTTTGCATTATAGACTTAAAATATACTTAGTTACCTACATAATATAACACACAATAATCATTGAAAACTTTCATTTTCTTCTTGAATTTTTATTACCTAAGTACATCCACACAATATTACATTCATGGTAACTAAATAAAGCGAAATACCTTCGCTTTATTGCGAATAAATGAAACGAATTCATTTTGTACCTATTTTATTTTCTTTTCTAACGTCTATTTCATCTGCTGTTTCGGTCTGACGAGATTTTTTCATCAGGGCTCTTTTCGTCTGAGAAAGAAATGAAAAAATCGCTAATTTCTCAAGGGACGCACGAATCAAATTTTATTCCGTACACAGTGGAAGGCCGTAAATTGCGTGTTCTTGGGCGAGTGTGACAGCATTATTGTGGTTAACTGTGATAAAAAAAACACTTCGTGAATATAATCCATACTATAATATTATAAATGCGAAAGTGTGTCTGTCTGTCTGTCTGCTACGCTTTCACGGCCTAACTACTCAAGCGATTTTGATGAAATTTGGTACAGAGATAGATTACATCCCGGGGAAGGACGTAGGCTACTTTTTGTCCCGGAAAATAGAAGAGTTCCCGCGGGAATCAAAAAACATCAATCTACGCGGACGAAGTCGCGGTCATCATCTAGTATTATTATAAAATCAGCTGTACTATTACTTATTCTGTGATAAAATGCTACTTACTAACTTTTCTAACTACTGCTGCTGGTCTAACATATTATTTTCTTAATAGGTCTAATTTCAAATCTTTCATTTTAGCTAGATACCTAAAGACGTCAGGTTCAAGAGGTTGATTTTAATTTTTCACGTTTTGTTCAGAAATGGAGTAAAACTTTGTACCTACGTGTAGGCCTGTGCTTAATGTAAATGTCCATTTTTTGAAACGAACGAGACTTTTCAGACGCTATTTTCTCATAGATATGTTTCACTATTTAATTGTACAGAACTTACATGAAACTTATATGAATACCAGATGATTCCCGCCACTTCGTCCGCGTGGGCTAAGTTTTTTCATTCCCGCGGGAACTCCTTAATTTTCCGATAAAAAGTAGCTTATGTCCTTCCCCGCGATAAAAACTATCCCTATAGCAAATTTCATCAAAATGAATAGGTGGGCCGTGAAAGCGTATCAGACAGACAGGCAGACAGACAGACAGACACACTTTCGCATTTATAATATTTATAATATAGACTTGGGATGTTACTACCTACCTATTATTTTACTTCTATTATCAATTCTTGCCTATCAGCTTACAGACAAACATAGAAGAAAATCATAAAACAAAGCACAAATTTAATGCAATGAAAAATATTTATTTAACAAAAAGTACCAAATACAAAAACGGAACATTTTTTTATTGAATACTCTATGTATTCTATAAACAATAAAAAATACAACATAAACGTTGATAAATAATTAACGCGAGCAAACGCAGATGGCTTGTGCGTTGCAGCGTCCAACCCTGAAGCCCCAGGAGCGGCAGACAGCCTGGCACTGGCTGGCGATGCAGATACGGATGACCTGGCGCCTGTCCGAGCTGAGGATGGGGCTGCTCGGGTCCATCACGATGTAGGGGAACGCCGAGCCCGGGTTCAGAATGTACAGCTCATCTGTAAAGTAACAGAGTTTATATTTGAAGCAGTTTTTATTTTATAAACACAGGAGCATAAAATTAGTGATAGAGTTGTGCTTCTTTTGGTAGCGCCTAACGTTTATCAAAAGAATGTAACTATATAAGTGAAAATTTTCCGGTGTTTTACTTCTAAATTAAATTTATCAGCAAGGAAGTGCAAGAAAAGCACCTAGCCCGCTGGATTGAAAAAAGGGCTGAAATCCAATGCCTATTTCCCACGTACTTCTGTATATGTGGTAACAGTGAAGTAATCTAATATCTTTAAACGAGCATTTCTTGTATATATATATATATATATATATATATATATATATATATATATACGTATATATATATATATATATATATATATATATATATATATATATATATACGTATATAATTTGAATCTCTGAAACGGCCCAAAAGATTTTCATGAAATTTAGTATGCAGGTAAAAAAAAACCGGTCACCCGGATATTTAATTTTAAAGTAAGTACATTTTAGTGACTTTAAAACGTTGATAAACAAGCAAGGGAGGAGTCTGAGGGAACAAGCCACGAACAAGCTCTGTCAGCATTGAATTTAAAAAATTATAATATTGGGTGGATAAATAGCATTTTATCTGAACCGGATTCCGTTTCAGCTAAAATCCTATTTAACTTTTATATTTAGTAGTATAAAAATAGAATAGATACATAATTAGAATTTTTATGTAGTAAAATAAATTAAGTAAGTAGAATAGTTAAAATAATGGATAAGCTACAATAGGACTGTCATATACATATTGTATAAAAGCCCTTGAAAATAAATAAAGATTTAAAAAATAAAGCTAGGGATAGAATCAGATACTTGGTAGAAGCTTTTCTTACCAGGTTGCTCAACTTGTTCGACTTCATCACAAGCAGTTTGCTGGACTAGCAGAACTGCGAAAAGAGTGGCGAAGACAACGAAGAGTTTGCTGTTCATGGTTAGTGCTGATATAGTTTCGGAACGAGACTTCTACAATGTGATACTTGAGGCTACTTCTCAACTGTGCTTCTCAAGACAAAATCCGCATATTTATATAAAACTGAATTAAGATAAGGATTGTAAACATTTGCAATTTTACTAAAATATTTTATCAAAAAAGGATGTCCTGGCGATTAGGTAGGTACCATCATCCATCATTATAAATGTTAATATGTGGTCAATAAATAATAATTTATCATTGATATTATCTTTCGTTTTATCTATTGTTAATCAAGCTGCTCAACTATATTAGTTTTCAGAATATAAAGTAGTTATAACTAGTTTGCAATACATATTATTAGTATTTCGATTCATATAGTACTGATCGTTATCATGATAGTAGAAACAGTTTTTATATCAAACCGTCGTAGATTCTCCCTAAATGCAAAAAGTAAAAATTTCCCGATTTGATTAGCCATTGATTATAAAATTTCCTGGACTTGATACATAATGCCTATTGATCACTTGACCTATATCAATGGTTAGGTACTCATCTCCAACCAACTTATGACCAAGTTATAAGTTTACGCACTGGACACTTTGAATAATGACAAATCGAAGAAATTAAGCCACTTAACGACATGGAAAAAAAATCTATGTTGCCAGTGTTTTTAGAGACACTGTGTTCAAATTAAATAGATGTAAATACAATACTTTACATGAACTAAAAGCACCGCGTAAGTATTTATTCATACAGTAGGTCAACGCCCATACAATTGACAGACCCGGGTATCATGATAGTCGTTGCAGCTAGAGGTAAGGCACTCTCGGTCTATGGTTACGAAAGGAAACTGCATACGAAAGAGCGACAGAATTTTGTATTGAAATTGGGTATTTGGCTACTATTTAAAAAATATTTGTTTAGTGATTGTTAAATAGAGGAGCCCCCAAAAGTCTTAATATCCACGTCCCATGTTAAAATAGTGCGTCGAAGTTTGATGACGTCACAATTCAGTATTTCATAAGAATACCAAGCACGCGTTTTGACTTTTGAAAAAATTACTCAATCAAATATTCATTTATTCAATTTAAGTACACTATAGGTACACATATTGACGTGATTTGCTTACTTATAAAACAAGATTCTGCCAGTTTCCTCCATCTCGTTCCTGTCACCTCGCAACGTTGTTGTGCCGCACGACTGATAGGGAAGAACGTTCATAACTCTTTAGTTAAGACTGTGCTAATCCTAGTGCAAGACATAACAACATACCTCCATACCATAAAATACAAAGAAAACTAAGCTGTAAATTCAACATTTCCCTCTTTAAAACCTCTGCCTGAGATATAATTTCATTACTTTAGTTTATATTTATATTACAATTGTAGTGGACGTAACATTTTCATACAAAGGGAATTATTTAAACGTGCCAACTTCCAAAGAGGAGGAAGTAAAGGACTGAATAAACACAACGCGTGACGTCAGGTTTTAAGTTTCTTGTCGTAATCATCTTCCCAATTTTGCTTTTCGTACTTGAAGAGACGTGATCTATTTGTATTAGCTGATCGTTTATAAGTTAAACCCTTTTGAAATTAAGATGATTTTAACGTTGACTTAGGAAGCTTTAAACAAAGTCAAATTACAGTCTGTAGATGCTATAGATCTCAGTCTAATAGCTACTTTGCCACGCACCGCTGTCGTCGTACGTTGCGTTTAGCCAAGGCTTGATAGTAAGTAGCTCTACGCTAATGTCCTCGGAAAACACGTCTGGAAAATATTATAATATGAATGTTTTCAGCTGTTTTTACCTAAACATTTTACTGTCGCTCTATTTTACATTCTACTTTATCTCACGGATTTAGAGTTCCGGCACACAAAAGTTACTAAGATAATGTAGGTATCTTAACCTGTCTTTTGTATCTGCAAAAACCGATTGTTAAATACCAAAGAAAGTATGAAGAGAGTAGAAACTTGAATAGGACAAGAGGATAATTACTCATTAGTAGATATTTTATGCCATGGCAGTGTGGCTAAATTCAAAATAAATTAGATATGTACGAGAAGTATATATAGGTATAAATTCCGATAGTAGGTAATAATTGATCAGCTCCGGTGAAATTTCTGAAAAACGTTCCTAAACTCAAACTCGAGCTTAAATGTTTTTTATTCAAATAAACTTTTACAAGTGCTTTTGAATCGTTGAGTGAATCTACTACTGGTTCGGAATGACATTTAGATGCAACATAGACCTCGTTACAAAGAAAATTTTCAATTAAAATCTTAAGTTTCTTGTCAGTCAGTTTAACCTTACGAGGAAATGGCATCAACGGAAAACTTTGAAAATGGGTATTGAACAATTATATTGCCGTCGCGCTGCTCCTCGAATAGAATCATATAACACCCGATAGGGACAACCGCAGCTTGGACTGATAATACCTATGAAAAACAATCGAATTCTTTCTCTCGTATTTACCGATTTTTTTCTCAAGAATAATTTAAGAAGGACTCAGGCTATGTCGGTACGTTTTTTCTTGTTTTGATTATATTTGTCAAATTTTTTTTGCAGGATGTCGGATGATGGCGCGAAAACTGAGCCATTTTTCTCATTTCGGAAGGTTCGTTGTTCCTAAAATTATTATTTTTTTTAAAAAAGCAAGACATAGGGACGTGGCACGGACACATGGATTTTATAGTGTAAAATATTTTCTCTATTGTTATTATCCACGGCGAAAATAGATAAATCCGATTGTATGGGGTAACCGCCGTCCCATTTCCTCTTATGTAATATTTATTAAAAATCGTTCATCCGTGGTAGCACTAGTTATTAATTATGACTTTATAATTAGGAATCTCGCAGCGAATATTATTTCAAACAAAAACTCACACTGCAATCACTCGGGTTAAATCATTGGTATACAGTTAATTATTACTCACAAACAAATACAGCTTAGCATAAGCCTCTGTGCAACCACTGGCCGTCGGATTCTGACTCAATATTAATGTTTAATCGGAGGATTATCAAAGTAAATTGAACTATGCAATGGAATAATTTTGTAGCTGAATAGATGACCTCTCCAGAACAGCGGTGCAGCTATTAACCGCCTCGCCGGATCTTAAATGAATTAGCCGATGCTATTTTATTAACTTCATCATACTGTAGCGTCTTAAGTTCTTACCTTGGTTAACCCAGAATACTTACCATCAATCAGCATTTACCTTATGAACAACCAATTACATTTGACGACCTCCGTGGCGTGTGTAGCGCTGTTGTCTTAACGTCCCGGGCTCGGCCCCCGGTAGGGTCAATTTGGGAATTTATAATTTCTGAATTTTCCCTGGTCTGGCCTGGTGGGAGGCTCCGGCCGTGGCTAGTTACCACCCTACCGGCAAAGACGTGCCGCCAAGCGATTTAGCGTTCCGGTACGATACCGTGTAGAAACTGAATAGGGGATAGGGGAATATAACTGAATAGGGGAATATAACTGCCATGCCCCTAACCCCGCCCGGGGGTTAGCCCGCTACCATCTTCGACTGCATCATCACTTACCATCAGGTGAGATCGCAGTCAAGGGCTAACTTGTAGTGGATTAAAAAAAACTAACACTTTGCAATTCCTGTATGTATGTTGCGTCCATACGAATATCATAAATGCAAAATTGTGTCTGTCTGTCTGCTACGCTTTTACTATCAACCGATCTATTCAACCGATTTTGATGAAATTTGGATTTGTATTCCGGGAAAGGACACAATAGTAACTACATATAATACTTTTGTCCAAGAAAATTCCCTACTTCGTCACGGCCGTCATCTAGCACAGAATATAGCAAAAGAAACTAAGTTTCATATACTAGAAGGCGCACTGTTTACACATGATGCATTTCATTACTTACTTTGTTTGGTTGGTATATCTTAATTACAAACTTTATTTTATTTTGCTTGAATTAATACTATTTTATCCGCATAATAGGTTTTGTTGAACGAGAAACGTTGGATTCAGTTCACTTGTCTCAGCGTTTCAAAGAATAATTGCAAGCCGTCCAAAGCCCAGTAACATGTCAAATACATCGGAGTGGGAACAAGCAAATCCCGTACAATTCTCTTACTGGTCTTAAAAAGGAAACCGTGGATAAAAGAATCTGGCCCGCTTATAAAATTGACAAGTTAACTGGATAGAAACGGCTTATAGCTTTATAGACTTGAGACCACTGAGTAAATTTTAAACAACTTATAATCTTTGCGTGAAGGCGTTTTCTTACACCTTTTACTGTACAGTAAGTGATGATGCAGTCTTAGTTTCTACACGGCATCGTATCGGAATGCTAAATCGCTTGGTGGTATCTTTGCTGGTACTCGTAATATGGTAACTAGCCCCGTAAGCCTCCTAAACTAGACCAGAGCAGAGACATTTAGAAATCTATAATCCCCAAATTGCCCCTACTGGGGATCGAATAATAAGTCCCGGGACCTCCCAATTATAAGTCCACGGTAACCCAAAGAGAATTCTGACAATAGATTAAGCTGCCGCCTGCCACTAATGCCAATCGCGTCCTCTGAGGGCTTACTGGTCTTTGATATATTCTCACTTCAGCAAACTAGCGATACCATGAACATCCAACAGGGTGTTTCCAGTTTTTTTTTTTTTTTTATTAATAATGCCATTTATCGCTCTGACAAGATTCCTCAGAGAAGTATATGTGCTCTTCATGTTATACTATTTGTACTGCCTGTTTGCTTTTTCATGTTTCTTGCCTAATATCTTGCACCTTTTTAACTTATTTATTACTTGCTTTATTTATTTCTTTCTATTGTCTTTGTTGCTACCTTAACGCAGTACTTTATAAATTCTTCTTTTGTCTTTTTGTTACTGATTAGGACCGCTACACTTTCTGCACATTTTTTTGCATTGAGTCGGTTTTCCGCTTCATATTTTAATTTGGAGTTTATTGGGCAGTCAAAAAGTAAATGTAGGATGCCTTCTTTAGCGTCGGGGTCGCAAAGGCACGATGGACTCTCCTTACACTTAAACCTGTTTAAATATTCTGAGAATCCACCGTGCCCCGTCAAAACTTGTGTTAACACTCCTGTGAGTTCCGTCGTTCTGATAGTTTTATAAGCATTAACAGCATCCGGAAAAAAGATTTTCGTGGTCGCTGCAGTAGCCCCAGTTTGGTACCTACGGTTCCATTCGTCAAGCGATTCCAAACGGATTTGCCGCTTGACGAATGAAACCGGACAGCGATCGTAATTTGACTTGACTTTTGTTTTTTAGTGCTGCCTCTTTCGCCAATGCATCGGCTCGCTCGTTGCCGTCCAGTCCAGCGTGCGCTTTTATCCAGAACAGGGATATATCCTTGTTCTGGAGTTTGGCGGCGATGTTGGCCCGCGACTCGACGGCGAGGTGGTGCATTGATGTGTTGTTTACAACCGCCTCTAGTGCGGATCTCGAGTCGCTGTATATGCCAAAGCTCGTCTCTTTTCGATCTATTATCATCCGAGTAGCTTCATATATGGCAAGGAGTTCCGCCTGATAAACTGTGCAATACGGAGACAGTTTCAATTTGACGGCTTTTATTTCGGTTTCACTGTTCCACCAGGACAGCGCTGCTCCGACTTTGCCGTCAATTTTACTGCCATCCGTGAATATACGTATTGCTTGCGTATTGTGGCTTTCGACCTCTCGTTCGTTTATCAGGCTCACGAACTCCAAGCTCATATGCTCCGCCGTATGTGGAGTTCCGGCATACGCAGCGACCCGCTCTACTTCCCTATCACCCAGGTCTTCCCGGGGCACCCCTTTTTTGGCCTCATAGAGCGCAGCTGCCTCTTTTATACGGAGGTCCAGAGGGAGCAATCCGGACAGCACCAAGGCAGAGTTTAGTGAGACGGTTTTATATGCTCTGGTAAGTTTCTGCGCGAAGCCCCTTTGTACGCTGTTGAGCATTTTCTGCACCCCCAATTTGTCTGCCGCCGATGCCCAAGCACCAGAAGCATACATGATGATTGGTTCTACTACTGCAGTGTATATGATGCGGATGACGTCTGGATGAAGGCCCCAACCAATTCTGGCCGCTCTAGAAAGCTGTTTGTAGATGTTAATAGCTTTCTTGCACACCTGCGCTGCGTGGTTGTTAAAGGAGAGCTTATGGTCAATATAGAGCCCCAGAATTTTAATTTCTTCAGACATGCCAATGTCGACCCCGCCCATGCTCAGTCTTGGGACGTCGTATTTCAGCTTCCGCGTGATAGTCATAGCTTTGGTCTTTGACGGGCCAAAGTTTAGCTTGTTCTTGACGCCCCACTCCCGAACGAAGGCAAGGGCGGCACCGGCCTTTCTTTCTATGTCAAGCGCCTTGTCCCCGTCAAAGACGAGGACGACGTCATCCGCGAACGCCTGGCAGTACTCGCCCCTATGCTCAAGGCCTTTGAGCAGGGGGTCCAAGAGCAGGTTCCACAAAATGGGACCACCAATAGACCCCTGTACGCACCCTTTTGTTGTGCTCTTCGTACATTCTTCACCCCCATACCTGACGGTGACCTTTCTGTCTCGTAGGTAGCTGTCAAGGATTCTCCGAATGTTTACAGGGCACTTTTCCTCAGCCAAACGGACTCTAATGGCTGGCCACCATGCATTGTCAAAGGCCCCCTCTATGTCCAGTGAAACCAAGACCACTATCTTTTTGGCGTCAATTCTTTGGCGTATATAGTTCACTAGATCATAGAGGGCGTCCTCAGTGCTTTTCTGGGGCATGAATCCGTATTGGCGAGTACTAATCCTCGGGAGAATATGCCATTTCAGCCTACCCACGATCAGTTTTTCCAGAATTTTTCCCATCACTGGCAACAATCCTATTGGTCTGTAAGCCTTCGGGTTCGTATAATCGTCCTTCCCGGGCTTACGGAGGACCACGACCGTCGCTTCCTTCCAGATGGTAGGGAAGTGCTCCAGCTCCAGGCATTTGTTTACCAGTGATAGGAAGAACTCCGGATCACGGGAAACCGCATGGCCGCAGATCTCGGCTGTAAGGCCATCCGCACCTGGTGCTTTCTTCGGGTTAAAGCTCTCTACCACAGTTCGGAGCTCCTCCATCGTAAACGGGGGATCCCGATGCTCATCACGAGACGGCCCGTTTACACGGTCAGCCTCCTCTCTTATTTTGGTGTGGTACAGGGTTTCACCTTCTGTCGCGTCATCCGGGTAGAAGGCCTCCATTAGCACCCTTGCTGAGTCCCGTAGGTCAAATGCTCTCCCATCTTTTTCCATCGGCAAATCCTCTGGTCTCTTGGTGGTCCCCTTAATTACTCTATAAATGCCCTCCCAAACGCCTTCCCTGTCCTGCTTTCCACAAAACCCTTTCCAACTCTCAATCTGTGCTGTTCTTGCCTCTGTCTCATATTTTTCTTTAATTTTCAGATACTCATCGACTACCTTCGCTCTCCGGACTGGCGCTGCACAACGGACACGTCTCTTCTTGGTGAGGACCTCTTTCTTCAAGGCGTATAGTTCATCGGACATCCACGGCAAGGTAAGTTTTTCTTTGGCCTTCTTTTTCGGAAGGGTATCTTCACATGTCTTCTTGACGATTGTTGTGTACCCCTCTGTCAAGGAGTCCAAATCCCTTGTGTTGTTCGTATGCTCTACTTTTTCTTTGTTTATGGCTCCATCCTCTTTCAATTGGCCCAGTTTCTCATGAAATTGGGACCAATTTGCTGTTTTGGTACCGTAAACTCGTGTAGTTCTCTGGATGCTCATGCCTTTGGCTTTAGTCAGCCTGATGTTAAAGGTCACTGTGTTGTGATCTGAGCTTGTGAGCATTTCATCTACTTTCCAGTCCTCAATCAGGTTAATCATATCCATTGTGCAGGCCGTGACATCGATGTAGCTGGAGTAGCGTATACCACCCCTAATAGTGTCAAACGTAGGGATGTCTCCTTCGTTGAGTACCTGTAAACCCATTTCGTGTATGGTTCCAGCCATTTCTTCGCCCCTCCAGTTCACGACGTTCCCTCCCCACCAGGTATTCTTGGCGTTGGGTGTTTCCAGTTGGACAAAACTAGGGAAAAGCCAATAATCATGACTCTTGTGTTCATATTAACTGCTACACCGTTTGTTATAACAGAACATAGGCGTAGTGCAAAACTGGCTCTCCACCTGTTTCACGCCGGAATAACAGTGACAAATTACATCGCGCATGGAACCGACGGTAGATATTGTGTCAAAGGCACTTAAATTCTCCACGGTTGTAATTTTTGCTCTCGCCACGCAGACAATTTATTATTCATTTTTACAAATTTACAAATGAATGAAAATGAATAATTAATAAATTGTGATTACAAATGTACTGAAAAATTAATCTTGACAGTTTATTTGTTAAGAAAATCCTGTTAATATTGTAGCAACACTAAATTATTATGAAGAGACTCTGAGATGTTGGCAAAGTACCATAGAAGTCCAAATAGGTATATGCAGTGGCGTGCAGTTCAAAGGCATAAAACCATTGCTTACCCAAATGGAAATACGTCAATGCTCATTTTTTATCGAGACTGTCAGAAAATAGGTATTTTGACTAACTAATTCCTACCCTAGCTTCAAACCCTGTGCATGCCACTGGGTATATGAGTGATGAAGAAGCATCACCACCGCAGATGTCTAGCGAAACATCAGTGCATGTTGTGTAAAACTTCGTATTTACATTGCGTTTCAGTTAAATATTTTCGGTTAAAAAACAAAATGCCTCTTATATTAACACGTTTTTATTTTCCTTTCAAACTAAAATAACAACGGAAAATGTCGGAAAAATCTCATTCCCCATTTTATATTGCGCTTTTTCATGTGCAAATATTGTTCATAAAGCGGGCGTATAATGCAAATGACAAAAGAATGTATCGTTTCATGCCAAAGTTTATTGAAGTGTTTTTTTAATGTATTACTTTGAGGATGATTCTTTATAATAATGTGCATTCGAAAGTCACGCTTCCACATAACAAAGGTGAAATCGACGGCGATGCATATGCATACATACTGTTTTTCATATTGGCAAACCATTCTATAAAATGGAGTTGTTTTGTATTGTCCCAACGTTTCGGCCTGTCAACTTTTGGCCGAATTGTCATTGAGATATCTTCAACGAGTTGCACAAGTTGTGTTAGCATTGCATTAGAGTGACCATACTGATCACCTTGCGGCCATTTCGTTTCATTTCATTTCATTTCATTTATTTATTTGTGAATACAGTAGGTACAAAAAGGTGTTACATATATAAAAGTTTCATGTATCCTACCACAGTGTGTAACAAACTTTAACATAATTAAATTAATTAACATTATAATTAAAATTATTTGGTCTGTTCTGGACCAAGGGATGCTTAACTTGTTCTTGTGTCTCATACTACTGAAGTTCTTATACTTACTATTTATGTACTTTTTGGCGAATAATAATGATTCAAAAATATACATACAAGGTAGAGTTAAAACTTTTAGCTCCTTATAGTATGGCTTGCAACTGTCAGTCTGTTTTAAGCCACATATTGATCTTATGCACTTTTTTTGTGCTTTAAAAGCATGATCGCGCTCAACAGAGTTACCCCAGAAGATAATTCCATATCTTAAAGTAGAACACACATAATATGCATTATAAACGACCAATAGCCTTTCTCTGTTTACAATTTTAGATAGCATGTAGAGCGCATATGAAAATTTATGCAATCTTGTACAAACAGACTCAACATGTGCCTTCCAATTTATTTTTTCATCTATATGAAGCCCTAAAAATTTTATCGTTGATGTTTCAGTGACGTTGTGATTCTTGTAGTGTGCTTGTAATGAGGTGCGTTTTTTGTTTTTAGTTACAAAAGTCATAATTTTAGTTTTTTCAAAATTCAATATCACTTTATTAGTAGTCAGCCAGTCAACTATAGTCATAAGTGTGTTATTAATTATTTTCGTCTCAAAATCAGTGGTTCTATCGTCAACAAATACTAAATTACAGTCATCTGCAAACATTGAAATATGATGACATTGACTAAAATAAGGGAAATCATTAATATATATAAGAAATAGTAGCGGACCAAGCACGCTGCCTTGAGGTACACCACGCAGAATAACTTTTGGGCTGGATGTGCTGGTAACCTCTGATTTTGAGTTTTGATCAATATTTGATTTTTTCGTCATTTGTAGCCTATCACTCAGGTAAGATTCAATTAAATTTAATACATTTCCTCGTACTCCGTAACTATGTAATTTCCCAAGTAAGATACTGTGGCCTACATAATCAAATGCCTTTTTCAGGTCCATAAATAATGCGCAAGTTATAGAACCTTTATCAACATTGCTCATGACTTCTTGCAGAAATTTAAAAATTGCCATGTTTATAGTATTACTAGCGAATGCCCGCGACTTCGTCTGCGTGGTTTGAGGTTTTTTGGTTCCCGCGGGAACTCTTTAATTTTCCGGGATAAAAAGTAGCCTATGTGCTATTCCAGACTATAATCTATCTCTGTGCCAAATTTCAGCCAGATCCGTTCAGCCGTTCAGCCATCCATCCAAACTTTCGCATTTATAATATTAGTAAGATAAAATCTTAAGCCCTTGTTGACTCGCAAACATGCCATTCTTATCAAAATATTTATAAAGATTTTCACATATAATTTTATCATATATTTTTGAGAAAACAGGAATGAGGGCTATAGGCCTATAATTCCCCATGTTTTCCTTACTATCCTTCTTATGAAGAGGTTGGATAATAGTTATCTTCAATTTATCAGGAAACTTTCCGTGTACGATGGCAAGATTTACAATATGACTAAGAACAGGTGCTATACTTGAGGAAACATATTTTATCACTTTTTTAAATAAACTTTCAGTTTAATGTAGGATATGGTAAGTGGGAAACCTTATTTTTTGTTTAAAACTCCAAAAGCTTTATAATTAAATTGCATAAAATTTAAGTCCTATTCTCCGCCAAATCATAGGTATAATTATGTATTTATTAATGTCGAATATGGGTACCTTACCGTATACGCTTAGGTTAGGTCGGATCATTAAACGCGTTTGACTTAGAGATAAAGACACCCATCTTTTATATCTTTCTAAGACAAAGTTTGTGTCGCGTCATGCCAATTTCTTTTTTCATTTCATACTTGAAAGTATAGGTTTTTTATCCAGAGTATGATGATTTTTTTTTCTCCCCATATTCATGTATTGTTATCGTTTTGAATTATAATGCACTTTATTGTACCTAACACAAATAAGTAAGTAAGTAGGCATATAGACGATAAATACGAGGAAAAATGTTATCATAAACAATGTATCACGCTTTAACTAATTTGTTTGTATACATTGCAATGTTGAGGATTCCCCGTTTTTGAATTGTTCAAATTGAACATATTATAAATAACTTGACTTAAATAATAAACATCATTCTCATTCTTGTAACAATCATCATGAGGTACTTTTTAGTATTGATTGCTGCACTTTTCTTAGTAGCGGGTATTAAAGGTGCTACTCTAATAACGGGTGAGTACTGAGTACTTTCATTCTTTTTTTACTCTTAGTACTTTTGAGACAGCTCTATACCCCCGGTTGTTACAATTTTTGAATAAGTATTTAACACTAAGTGATGCCCGCGACTTCATCCGCGTGGATTGAGATTTTTTGGCTCCCGCGGGAACTCTTTAATTTTCCGAGGTAAAAAGTAACCTATGTGTTATTCCTGACTATAATCTATGTCTGTGCCAAATTTCATCCAGATCCGTTAATGACTAACAAACGTCCATCCATATAATTCATCCAAACTTTCGCATTCATAATATTAGTATACATTTAATCGATAACAGGCATAATAAAGATTATCGCGTATAAAGAGCTTCTTTCTGGTTAATCATGGTTAAACCTCAAGAATTTAAATAAAACAGCCCGCTCAAAATTTTCTATGTTTCTGAAAATATATGAACATATTTTAATATACTGTTTAATTTGTGGCACGTACAGTTCCACAAAGTAAATCATAACTAACGGATTTTCTTAATTTTCTTGAACCGTATTGGATCTTTAACTTTGGCATTAGGTAGTGGATTTTAATTGAAGTTCTTAATAATACAGATTGTATTGATTCATTTGTATCCACCACCACCACCACTACAGCCTATTATCGTCCCACTGCTGGGCACAGGCCTCCACTCTCATAGGAGAGCGGGAATTAGAGCTTAGACCCACCACGCTGCTCCAATGCGGGGTGGCGGGCTTTAACGACTATTATCATGTTAGTGATAATAACCGGGACCGACGGCTTAACGTGCTCTCCGAGGCACGGGGGTGAAACACCGCCAACTTCCAACTCCGGACTGGCACTGAGAATTTCTTAATTGAAAACCCCAATACCTAACAATTTTTATGCCCGACCGGGAATCGAACCCAGGACCTCGTGATCCGCAGTCGCCTACGCTAACCGCTAGACCAACGAGGCAGTCGCAGATTCATTTGTATATTATAACTAGCGAATGCCCGCGACTTCGTCCGCGTGGTTTGAGGTTTTTTGGTTCCTGCGGGAACTCCTTAATTTTCCGGGATAAAAAGTAGCCTACGTCCTTCCCCGGGATACAACCTATCCCTCTACCAAATTTTATCAAAATCAGTTTAACAGATACATTTGTTTGATTCCCGCGGGAACTCTTCAATTTTCCGGGATAAAAAGTAGCCTATGTGCTATTCCAGACTATAATCTATCCCTATGCCAAATTTCAGCCAGATCCGTTCAGACGTTGGGGCGTGATTGAGTAACAAACATCCATACATCCATACATCCATCCAGACATCCATCCAAACTTTCGCATTTATAATATTTATTATTTGATTTAATTTCAGATACAAGTCTCGATCAACCTACGAACCCAAGTGATGAACATACAGGAGTCAACCATAGAGAACGAAGAAGCAACTTCTTCTGCAAAACGCATAAAGAGTGCAACGACTTCTGCAGGATTGTTGTCGGGCATAAAAAAGGAAAATGTCACCTTATTTGCTTCTGTAGCTAGTGTACTGTCAAAATATATTTACAAATAAGTAAATGCACATCTGTGTGTTAATTTTAAAATTATCTTCAGTGTTTCCGTTTGTTTGATCGAACGTATATTCGAAACACATTTCAAACAGGTCAAAGGACTTTCACAAAAAATTCGCAAGTGAAATTTCATTCTACGGTACCAAACGATTTCTACAGGATTAGTTTAAATTAATTTAATTTAATTATTAATTTAATTTAATTTAAGTAATTTAAATTACTAAAATTAATTTAAACCAGAATATATACCAGCCATGGACCTATACAAGCCAGTTAATAATCGCGGTTATAGAAATTTAAACTCCCATATTTATAAATTAACTTGACTTACTTCTCAAGCTATAATGTTGACCTGCGAGTCAACTGTAAACAAAGCCTCTAACATAAAATTATATGTTTATCCCTGTCATGACGTCACCGGCCTCACCACCCCTTCACAGTCACCCACTCAAGGCCTCATTACAAATGCAAGAGCCGTTTAGCCACGTAACACCTGTTGTCGCTCGCTTATGGCGCATTTACCACGGTTAGTAGACACAGTGTACACCCACAGACGGGAAATAAAAAGTTAAATATATAGCTTTTTTTATATGAATAGCACGCAAATGAGCAGGCTGATGTAAAAAAAAAACTAGTATTTCCCAGCCATTTTTCTATAATATCTAAAAGAATTACATACTTATTAAAATATAATAATAATGAATATTATAATTAATAAGTCTGAAAGTCACCTCCTCCAGAAAACTCATAAATTCCGCTTTTCCCAAAAGTGTATTTTTGTTATGGCGGACACTAAAAAAAGATTCTCGCAAGAACTCCTTAATTTTCGGGATAAAGAGTGCAAACCTGTCCCTGTACCAAACATCAAAATCGGTTGCCGTGAAAGCGTAGCAGACATATGGGCATTTTTTTATTCCACTACCAGTTAGCCCTTGACTGCAATCTCACCTGATGGTAAGTGATGATGCAGTCTAAGATGGTAGCGGGCTAACCTGTTAGGGGTACGGCAGTTATATTAAACCCATATGAAATGATATTACTATGGATTTTGTTAAAGTTATTCTTCTTTTCTTTGTTTATCGGACCTACTTACAGCAACAGGCGTCAGTTTATTGGACTATGGGCCAGAGCATGCAGACCGAATACAACACAATATAAGTAAGTAATTCAATTTAAACTCAGTCACTCCCAAGCTAGTAATTGGATAAGTGCTAAACTTTGAATGTCCGAATTTACTCCGACAACTAACTTACATAAGCCAAAGTCAGGTTTTGGTTTACATTGCTCAACTACAACCATGTTATTTAAGAAAATATCTAATATATACTAATGCGAAAGTTTGGATGGATATTTTTTATTCAATCACGCCAGAACGGCTGAACGGATCTGAATGAAATTTAGCACAGACATTAGACTATAATCTGGAATAACACATAGTCACACAGACATAAATGACACATTGGTCAACTATACTCCTTAACTTGAAAAATAACGTTTATCTTGAAATATTTTTAATGACATTTTTTTAATTTTCCTTGTAGATTACGGAACCTCAAAAACCATACAGCTATAAGTTGAAGTAAGCTTGGCTACGATCTCAAACTTTGAGATAGAAAGCGCTATCCTGACAAAGATTATGAAAGTCAAATCTCAAAGCTAAATCCAAGAGATTTTTTCCTTGTTTTAAACAAGCATACGCTATTACAACCATTGATGTTCATATCCTGTAAAACTTTTTCCCATCCGAAGCAAATGCGTCGAGTAACGGCAGTTGGGAATGGCTACGGCTGACTTTTTTCTTCATATAACAACCCGTCCACAGATGCCATAATCCGGCAAACTGCTTCATATGCGTTATTAAGAGAAAACCCATCACATACTCGTATGGAAATCAAATTTTAGTATAGGTACTGAAGCTTTCCGGATTCGTTAAAAATTATGGCACTTTTGTTTGTAACATTATATCGGAAATATAATACGTAAGATACTGTACAGAACCTTATTCGGAAGGCTCTGGGTGCTAACCACATCCTTTAGAAAATAAAAGAACAGTTAAAAGTTGTGTGAAATACTTACTCATAAATACTAACGTAGTACCACCGTCTGGGAGTATTTATAAGTATATAAAGTATTCGATGACAACTTATTTAATAGTGAGGGACAAAAAGGTGTGGAGTCAAGCTTTTTGGTTTTTTAATTGTACTACACCAGTAAACCACCACCACGACAAGCTTCACCACTTACCATCAGGTGAGATCGCAGTCAAGGGCTAACTTGTAGTGGATAAAAAAAAAAAAAAAAAAAAAAAAAAAAAAAAAAAAAAAAAAATACACCAGTCCAAATCTTGTTCCTTGTGTAAGTACGATAGTGCTTACGGATACTTGAACCTATGCAGGCCCCTCTTTCCCACTGGGCACTCTGGGCACGTGCCCAGGGCCCCGCGATCGATGGGGCCCCTTAGTTACTGCCAGATAACCACCAAACGATAGATAGCCCATATTTAATGATAACTTATATTACGTTCAAAACATACCTCAGTAGTAAGGTTTTAAAGTGATCTTGAAGTTTTTACTAAAGTAACCGTTGAAAATAACAGTTGAATCAATCTAGAATATTGCTTATCTACCTACTCTTTATTCATGTTTTACCAAAATAGACAGAGGACTATTTTTTTTAAACAGGCATATTATGCCTTTATATAGGGGTCCCTATATCTTATTGCGCCCAGGGCCTAGAATAGGTTAAAGACGGCCCTGTATGATGCTACAGATTTCAGTCTGCGCCACTGAGGTCACATTACGGGACGCAGCACGTGTAAACGCCTTACCCGTGTATACCTAGCTCGTTATATTATGAAAGAAATCAGCCATTATACAATATCAAACTGCCGTTGCCTAGCGCTTTTCCATGCTTGGGGAATACTCTTGCTCATATAACAAGAGAGAATGTGTTTTTTAAAAGAAAATGCGATCTTTTGTAGCCTTTATTCACTTATAACATACTTTTCACACCACTCGCTCAACAACGCCTTATTACATGGCCTGTTATCTAAGGTTAAAGTAAGACATTAAATCCCTAGGGTTATAATGTGATTTGAATTTAGAATCATCGCGCATCTGAAGCAAGATCTGAAGGATATTCTATTCATTCCAAAGAGGTTTTATTCATAATTCTTATTGCTATATCGATAAAGTCTAATTTCAGTAAACAGAATGTGTTCTCAGCAGGCGCGGCCAACTCGATTTTCGAAAACCGAAGCCGTGGCCCACTAGATTCGCACTGACGACATTTGTTTGTCAAATCGAGTAGGCCACGCCAGCTGAAAGAAGTGGTTGTATCGCGAGGTGTGAAAAGTAGATTATTCACCGTAGGGGTAATGCTGTATTAATCTTGGGCGCCCCTAATTCCCGCGCTATACTCTCAGGATTCTAGATGCAACACCCTCGCTACGCTCGGGAGTTACTCTAAAATCCCTCGTTCTTCTTGGGATTTATCCCGGCGCCCGTGACATAATACATCGCATTACCCCCGTGGTGAATAATCTACTATTAATAGAAAATTTTATAGTAAAAATTCCCGGATGGTTCAACTTGTGCATATGGTGCAGCTTCAATCATTAATTCTATCTCGGGTCTGGTATAAGTGGATTCTGCAGGCTGCTTTTGTTTACCACTACTATTACTAGTATTACTTTAAAAGCAAGCGATCAATGAGATGAAAACTGACTGACACTGAAGGAGTTAGACAGTCGAGTGTAAGAGCACAGAATACATAATAGTGTAAAAGTCAGACTTTTTTCACTTGACAAAGTAGATTTATACCTGTACACAGGTACACACCACATAAGTACACACGTATGTAAACACACACACACTTGGTATATAGATTACTAGTCTCCGTTAAGATAGGTCACTCGTTCGGCAGAAACATTAGGGTATCGTAAATACCTAAACGTATGAGAATGGATACACGAAATTGAGCTCTAATTCAATGCTGTTATGGTTTATTTTACTTTGAAGCCGAACTTAGACGATTTGATCGACAATTCTTACATAATTGGGGGGCAGATCTGGATCAGTTTAGTGCACAAGCACCTTAAGTGTGTTCTCCCGTAAGTTTTCCGTGTGTTTGGACCACCTTCCTGGCACAGTGTTGAGCGTCAGGGAGGTCGTCAAAGCGCAGGGTCAATTTGGAATTTTAATTTCTAAATTTTCTCTGGTCTGGTCTGGTGGGAGGCTTCGGTCGAGGCTAGTTACGGCAAAAACGTACCGCCAAGCGATTAAGCGTTCCGGTATGATGCCGTGTAGAAACTGACTAGGGGTATGGGTTTAATATTATATAACTACTATACCCCTAACGGGTTAGCCCGCTACCATCTTAGACTGCATTTTTACTTACCATCAGGTGAGATCGCAATCAAGGGCTAACTTGTAGTGGAATAAAAAAAAGTTGGCAACAAGATATTCAAAAGCAAACCTTTGTCACATCGCAAACATCGGCCAGTCACGTCACGTCGCCCTCCACTTATCGGAGTTGCTCCCGCTTACCCGTAAAATAAATGGCGGATACCGTGCGTCCCATTTCTATCACAGAACCCTACGGTCATTGACGTACAAGATATGCAGTCCCATACAAAAATGAATTTCGATTTTTACATAAGTACAGTTATTTATTTTCTAGATGATACCCCCATTAAATTTAATTGCAAAATCCCGTAGGAACTCTTTGATTTTCCGGGATAAAAGTAGCAATGTGTCCTACCTCTATACAAAATTTCGTCAAAATCGGTTAAACAGATTGACCCTAAAAACGTAGCAGACAAACAGACCCACCTACGGCTTTATAATCTTACTGCCGCAAAATCTCTAACTACTACAAGTAATCTCACAGTCGTAAAAAACTCTAGACTAGACTCTAGACTCTAGTCGTATAAGTAGATTTCAATACAAAGCTTATTCTAAGAAGTTCCTTAAGTAATGATTAAGTATGGAAAGCGAAACCAATTAAAGTGTTAGGAGAATTATTGGGTGTTTTTTAACTATTATACACACTGTAATGTTTTGATTTGATCATAAAGACTTAAAAGGACTTGATACTCGAATTGTAATCTTACAGCTCAGCTAAGACTATTTTTTACTTTAAAAATATCTGAATGACGGATAATTATATTTTGCAATGTAAGGACTAATTATGTATCTCTTTTTTAGAATCTGCTATAGTCATTATAAAGTCGATATGATGCACTTTCCTTCCGATGTCGTCCGTCCGTCGTCTGTGCCCTAAGCCCTTACGTAGTCGAATTTCCATGGACACGTACAAAGCGATTTGCTTCCTAGTTTCTAACTTGAGCCGCTAAGATAAGGAATGCCCTTACGGCTTCTGTTTTCCCCTCCTCTTTTAATATAGGTACCTTCATAACAACAAGGAACAGGAATCTTCTAGGCAAGCGCGCTCCACCTTAAGCCGCATCACGACTTGCAATCAGGTCTGATTGCATCCAAGCGCATGACGTGTACTGTGTATGATACATTTGAAAAGGTGGAATACCGCATCCAACTTTCTCTATCAAAATTAATTATGCAATGGCACTAATTTTTCACGGACGCTTTAGAACGTCAGCATCTTTTAATTAAATGATCAAAGTCAGAACACGTGCTGGTGGTAATACTTCGGAAAATATTCGAGAAGAAAACAAACAAGAATAAGTTGTGATGTAATCCGTGATATACGACGGTTGAGGTCAGGAAGTTGTTATAAATCACTGTCTAAATATACCTAAAATAGCTGTTGATAAACCCCTGTTACGATGCTAACGTAGGAACTTACTACGAGCTCTAATGTACTTGTTCTATTGTACGTAGCTACCTCTGTGAGTCTATTTAATTGCTAAGTGTATGTATGCCCCCTTTTCGATTTATAGGGTTCCGTTCCTTAAAAGTAAAAAGGTAACCCATATAGGATCACTTCTTTGTCCGTCTGTATGTCTGTAAACCACCTTTTTGGGTATCTAGTTGAAATTAATATCAAATACTTGAGTCTACGGTCCCTTAAAGCTGTAAAAAATCAAGCTTCACTCGCCAATAAATCAAAACCTATAGGTACTTCCCGTTGACCTAGTCTTGAAATTTGGTAAGAAGCAAGGTCTCACAGCACAATTATAGGAAAACATCTGAAAATCGTTAATTAGGTTTCCGTAGTCATAGGGTGTCGAATTGTTTGTCAGGCGCTACCAGTATAGGGTCCTGTTCCTGAGCCTGAGCTATTTAACAACAGCTGATTAGGTAGGTACGTGTTGTCATGATATTAATTTCTTTTTATTCACTAAAATAATTTACATTTTATGGTGGTATGGAATACTTTGTGCACGATTCTGACTCGCACATGACCGGGTTTTTTATACCCATATTTTCCGTATATCAAAACTTAGCTTTAGGCAGGTATTTATGAATGGATGCAGTTTTTAATGTACTAAGGTTTCTGGGGAAAAATAAAGACTTACTTATTTTATTATTATTTTCCTTCTAACTCAACCCGTATACTGCCAACAGAGTTGCTAGCTGTCAATAAAACTTTAAGGAGCTAAACGGCTAAAGCGTTCATTCCCGGCTGCATATCAAATCTTTTCAGGCGAGCGCGCCCTACACTTCACTGGCTCTACGGATAATAAAACGTTATAAATTTATCAAATCCTGAAGGATAAAGTGCTCTCTGCGATGAAAAATCCCCGCTTGTTAGTTCGTAGCCATTTGTTTAGACACTAACGAGATAACTCGGGTAATGGCGCGTCGAACGTCGTCTCTTGCTTTTACCAGGGTACCATTACCCTGGTAGTTGTGATCCGGATTGGCATCAAAACACGAAGCAAAAAACTTTACGATCTTCGCAATATCCACGCCTTACTTTAACAAAAATCCTGTACTATATTAAAATACTGTTTCAATCTGATAGCATCTATACTAATATTATGAATGCGAAAATTTGGATGGATGAATGGATGTCTAGGTGGGTGGATGGATGTTTGTAACTCAATCACGGCAGAAGGGCTAAACAGATCTGGTTGAAATTTGGTACAGAGATAGATTAGGTGTAGTCTGGAATAACACATAGGCTTCTTTTTATCCCGGAAAATTAAAAAGTTAACGCGGGAGCCAAAAAACCTCAATCCACGCGGACAAATTCGTGGGCATCAGCTAGTTAATTAATAACAGGAGATTTTTTTCGTTTCTTACCTCCTTTTAACTGCTGGCCTTCAAGTCTCACGTTATAAGACCACTATAACATCGACTGCACAAATATTTAACTTGAAAGTACAAGCGATTTAATGCCTTTTTAATGTTGAAAAGAAATAAATATGCCATACGGTTAAAAAACTAGTGACTCATGACATAATATTATTAGCGTATTTCTATCTTAATCATCACAATAAAAAGTAAAAATCCTTGTTAAACTTGAAGAAATTCTTTAGCTGCTCTAAAGTATTTTATTCTAGGGTAAGTCTATAATATCATCTAAAGAACGGCATGAACTTTATCGGTGAAGACGGGAACAAAAGACCGACAGCTCCATCCTTTAAGTCAAACGGGATCACGTTTCAAAAGACTATGTTGAAAAGCAAGCCGGTATAGAAAAGCGGCTACCGTACAGCTATTAAGGGACGTTTTCTTACTATACCTTGAAGTACTAAGGCAACTCGACCTGCCAGTGAGTAACTGACACACTCTTGTGTGATGTGTCATCTAAAATTCTACATCAATGTGTGTCTTAAAAAAAAATACTACCAAAATGTTATAACTTCTCAGGTGCATATTATAACTATTATACACAAACAGAAAAGTGATACCCTACCAAAAACATTTAATGTAAAGTTGGTTGCCAAGACTCACAAGTTCATAATGCTTTCAGTATTAAAAAGTTATGAGATCTCTAGTAGGGCCAAACATACCGGAGCTCCGATTTGTGATGCGCACCATAGCCTACGGGGCTAGTCCCAAGTCCAAAGAATATAGCTCTAAGTAACTTTATAACAATAAATAACAAGTAACTATGAGCCCTGACTTTACAGTTACATCTTGGTACTTTATGACGTGACATAACATATGTCTATAAGGAATAGTTTGTGCGACAACCTTCCAGAAAAGGGAGAGTGGCACGTTCCTTCGGCTCAGCTTGGTGGAAGCACTTCCGTGCCCCCAGATACCCACGACTTCGTTTCCGTTGGATTATAAAAAACGACAGGGCTGGGCGTTGATGAATCAGTCAGTGAAAGAGTGAGTCGTTAGTGGGTACGTACTTTTCATTTCGTTGTATGAGATGTAGACTGATAGATAGATAAATTATTGCCACAAAAAAATACAAAAAAAATATAAACAACGCAAGGGCGGTCTGGTCTTATGACCAAAAGTGATCTCCAGACAACCCGTTTCATAAGGAACTTTAAAAATGTTTCACAGCACTCGATCAATCTGGCGAAAATATGGTTTTTATCTAAAAACGTCTTTACAACCATTGGCAAAGTACTTCGTATCTCTAATGCCTATCAACCGATTACTACTTTTACTTACTTATTTTTTCGCTTGGTTTATCTTTGACGATTGTCATTTCTAAAGAAAAATTTGATTAACAAGTCTTATCTACCTAATTTATATACAGAGATATGATATCTGTACAATCAATAAATAAAATCAATAATAAGTAATGCTTCTTTGAATTGCAGGCTTTGTAGTCGTAGGGGATGTCCGGCTATCAATCACTTAGGCCATTGCATTGATGAAACGATATTGTTAAACGAACTTAACGATTACTTTAATCTCACAGATAGCGGAAACTTGTAAACACAATATTTGTTTTATTACAATGTTATTAAGATAAATAAAATAGTCATAAATGAACTAAGGCAGAACAAATTAGTTAATTTGTCTATCACATAGTATAACCCATCTTGTAACCCAACTGACCCGACCCGGCTTCGCTTACCTTATGTACTACAACCTTTACATTATGTATGGTTAAGTATCCTTTTCATAAAACTTTTCATTTATCGCAATTGGGTGTTTGACAACAAGTCAAATCAGCAACTTTTTTTCAAATGTCAAAACGTGCGCTTACTATGGGATTTTGTATGAATTCGACGCACTTTTTATTTCAATCGATTGTTTAAAATGGTTTATAACCAAAATAACGTGGATATTACGACTTTAGGGAGATCCTCCATTTAATAATCACTAAATAATTTATTTGAGTAGTTGTCAAATACCCAATTGATTTCCTGCAACTGAAAACATGAGACCAACCCGAAGTATAGTGTCAGGTTTATCTTCTAGATCAATGCATTATACAAATTGATCTCATCGTCATCTTCACTTCGCTTCACGAGTCTCTTCACAGAATGAGAAGGATCTGGCCATAGTCCACCACACTGGCCAAACGCGGATTTCAGGCTTCATACACCTCTAAGAATTCTCTTGCATGCACATTTCCTCTCGATGTTTGCCTTCACCACTAAAGCAAGTGATATTTAATATTTTAAAACCGGCATAACGTGACATACTCGTATCTGTGGTTAACGTACGTGGGAAGCATATTTAGCAAATGTACTTTAAAACTATCTAATTTTTGATAATGCACTGCGTGTTACTGTTTGTTGAGTTTACTAAATAAATAAAATCAAATAAAATAACTCCGATAAGTTAGAGGTGCTTGCTCGGGGATCGAACCCCCTACCACCCATAAAGGAAGCCGGCCACTAATGTTTTTAAGCTATTGCATAGCTTCTATCCCGGGCCTTGAGCGTGGAGACCGAATCCAGAAATTCCGTAACGAAAAAAATCCTAACACTTTCGTTGCTATGACTGCTTGTGTTGTTGACTTCAAGTTGTTGAAAATAAAAAGACTATTTTTATGATAAGATGATTTTGGTTGCTCAACAACACAAGTAGTCATAGCAACCAAAATCATCTTTTCATAAAATTATTTCGCCTTTATATTTTCAACAACTTGAAGTCATCAACACAAGTAGTCATAGCAAGTTGATAAATAATGCTATCCAATAGCTTTACCGCGGCAGTCTCCGAGTGCCACACGTCATTTTTTTAAATCATAAAGTAAGCTCTTGACTGCGATCCCACCTGATGGTAAATGATGATGTAGTCTAAGATGGTAGCGAGCTAACCTGTCTGGTGTATGGCAGTTACGTTAAATCCATACCCCTAATCGGTTTGTACACTGCAACGTACCCGTACGCTATCACTTGGTGGCACGTCTTTGTCGGCAGGGTGGTAACTAGACACGACCGAAGCCTCCCACCAGGCCAGACCAGAGAAAATTCAGAAATTATAAATTCCCAATGTGACTCTGCCGGGTATCGAATTTGAAACCTCCCACTTTAAGACAACAGCACTGCGCCACTGCGCCAGGGAGGTCGTCAAAACGTAATACGTAATCGTAATACTTTCCATTTTTAAGCACCGCAATAAAAATATTGATAAACAAATACAAACGCTATCATCAGGGCATCCCTGTAACGATAAAGAATAATTCCATTAAAAAAAAGTAATTTAAAAAGAACAAAAAACCCGACTGCTTGGATACCAAAAAGTATAAACCAAGACATGAATTGAAGTATTTCATTATTATCAATTTAAATCGTATAATATTAATAAAATTTATCAAGGCGCAGTCGCACGTCCAATAGACCTTAACGTGCGACTGCGCATTAATAAATTTTATTAATATTATACGATTTAAATTGATAATAATGAAATACTTAAATTCATGTCTTGGTTTATACTTTTTGGTATCCAAGCAGTCGGGTTTTTTGTTCTTTTTAAATTACTTTTTTATTTCAAACTTTTTAGCATTTACAGTAAACAGGCGACGTTTTATCTGCTCGAAGTAGCATCAATTATTATCTATTCTGTGGTAGCACCAAACTTTTTAGCATTTAACTTAACTAACATTATTGCAATTTTCGTAAGGATCTCTAATTTGTTTGGAAATAAAATATAGCCTATTTTACTTATTAATAATGTAGCTTTCTATAAGTGATATACGTTTTAAAATCGGTTGAGTGGTTTTTGAGATAATTCACTTAGTTTGATAGATATAGATGATATGAGTAGGAACTTTAAACATTTCCTTTGAAACCTCGTAAATCCTAAATTATCATTTAAACGGAAAAATGGTTTAAGGAACATAGGTGTGATTTTAAAAGACCTATCTAACGATACCCCACTTGCTTATAGCCCATCGACTTTCATTTATCAATTGGCTTCCAGTCGACGCCATTTTGTTTTTCTCAAATTCGGCCTCCGTTGTGACACTCGGAAGACTAAAACAAATCTATTAGTGCAATTACTATCAAAATCGGTTCAGCCGTTTTTTCGGTAATGTGTCACAAAGGAATACCACCTTTGAAACCTCGTAAATCCTAAATGATCGTTAAAATGAGAAAATGATCAAGGAAACCTAACTATGATTTTGCAAGACCTTTTCATAGATACCCCACTTGCCATAGTCCATCGACTTTTATTTTTTAATTTGTTACATTATGGCTTCTAGAAGGCGCCATTTTGTTTTTTCTCAAATTTGGCTTCCACAGTGACACTCTAATGATATATTCGGCACAAACTGGTGCAAGAATCATCAAAATCGGTCCACGCGTTTAAGCTGTAGCTGTCCTGCAAGGAACATACAAACATATATAGACTGATGAACACATAACCCTGTGCGTTCCGCAGTCGGGTAAAAAGCTAATTATTTCCGAATTCTGCCCTTATCATAATTCAGTTTCATATAAATATGTCGCAGTGATCTGAAGGAGCACAGTTGAGAAATAGCCTCAAGTCTCACATTATAGAAGCCTCGTTCCAAAGCTACATCAGCACTCACCATGAACAGCAAGCTCTTCGTTGTCTTCGCCACACTTTTCGCAGTTCTGCTAGTCCAGCAGACTGCTTGTGAAGAAGTCGAACAAGTTGAGCAACCTGGTAAGAAAAAATACTACCCCACACTATCATTGGCGCAGCAGCCTCTACCAAATGTCAGATTCCATCCCTAGCTTTCTATCTCTTTCCTTGCTTGTTTATCAACGTTTTAAAGTGACATGAAAATCGATCACGTTGTGCTTGTGCTTCTTAAAAGGTACTATACCTACCTTTAAAGAAGCACGAGGAGCTAGGGATTGTAGTTTAGCACATTTTTCAGTCAACGGGGGACTGGTGCTTTCCCTACAGGATCCCATTGGATCCATGTGCTGATCTTGCCGATCGAACTTCCTTGCTAAACTATAAACAACTAGCTGATGCCCGCGACTTCGTCCGCGTGAAATATGTTTTTTTGATTCCCACGGAAACTCCTTAATTATCCGTGATAAAAAGTAGCCTATGTCACTCTCCACGTTCTCAACTATGCCCATGCCAAAAATCACGTCGATCCATTGCTCCGTTGCAGCGTGATTGAAGGACAAACCAACAAACCGACCAACCAACAAACAAACACACTTTCGCATTTATAATATTAAGTACGATATAATTTAGAAATAAAACAGCGGAAAAATTCACTTGATTACGTACCTATATGTTAAAGAAGCATTACCATCACTAATTTTATGTTCCTGTGTACATAAAATAAAACCTACTTACATAAACTCTGTTACTTTACAGATGAGCTGTACATTCTGAACCCGGGCTCGGCGTTCCCCTACATCGTGACGGACCCGAGCAGCCCCATCCTCAGCTCGGACAGGCGCCAGGTCATCCGCATCTGCATCGCCAGCCAGTGCCAGGCTGTCTGCCGCTCCTGGGGCTTCAGGGTTGGACGCTGCAACGCACAAGCCGTCTGCGTTTGCTCGCGTTAATAGGGATAGTATCATAATCCTGTTTTATGTAAGCATTTCCGAAAATTAATGTTTCAATTTTTTCATGAAAATTTATATTTGCATTTAATAATTTGCATGATTCGCTAAATAAACATTTGTATTTGCATTTGACACGTTATTTTTTTTTACGAATACCTGTTCATCCAAGAGACATCACTTGCATGCATTGTTTAATACACCAGCGGTATACGTACGTAGGTACATAATGTTTGATTCATAGCCTGTGTAGAATAAATCTTTAATTTACTTCTACATAATTACGTTGCGAAAATAAGTCCTTGATTATAACTTCGATGTAAAACACAAAAGCATACCATAATTTTTTAGTACACTTTTCCCCAGAAAAATTCCCAAAGAAATTTTGTTCGTACACGAATATGTGGTGATTTTTTGGCTTAATCTCCCATTACTGGCAGTTTCCTGTGTAGTGGCGCATTACGACACCTGTAGGCGGCTTGTTGTATGAAAAAATCAGCCATTACAATTTCAATTTGTTGTTTTCACGACGCGGTTGTCGTGAAAACAACAAATGTTTTTTTTTGTTTACTACTAAAAAAAAAACTTTACTTTACTCACCAAATTGAGGTGGTCACCAATATAGGGGGTCACCAATATAGGGTGCTTTTGCCCACCTATGTTATATGGAAATAATAAGCTTTGGTCCACGTTTACAAGTATATTAATTAGATACAATAGAGACTATGTAAAACTGTACAATAGAATTATATCAAAGGAAGCGTTGCGCTGGACGTCCAGCAATAGAATGGTACATTTTATACTTATATCGAAGTATTTAATAAGATATGATACATATAGTGTATGATGATCTAAAATGACTGTTTCTTTCTTGTACTATACGTAGAACTTTCAATGAAAGATAGAAAAATTAAAACAAAGGTAGTCACGCTCATTTTCACTAACAAAACCGCAAAATTTTAGGAAATACCTGGGTTATCCAGATGGCAATTATTGCACGTAAATTATTGCACTGTCACTTATTGGTCTTAGGAGTTCCCTAAAATTGAGGCATTGTTGGTAAAAACGGTCTGCAGTCACCTTAACTTGTTCATAACTATATTATAATAATGCCTACCTTCATAAAGTAAAAATCATTTCATTGCTTTGATGATAAACATTAAAGTCACCTGTGTAATAATGTCACCCTCATAGATATAAGGTTTAAAGAACATAACGAGGTACAAAGACGAAAACAACAACGTGATATGAGTAGCATGTTTCTGATGGTTATATGTGTACATATTTATAAAGTACTACGATATAATTTCGCAGGAAGAATGGGGGGTGAAAGCTAGTTCCCTGCATGTTTAATGGACACCCACACGCGACGAAGAAGAGAATAGCTCCATTATATGTAACGACAACTTTTTCCATTTCGCCTAATCGCGCCCAACGACGCACCGCGCCGCGAACATTCCCAGCGGAATTGAATAGCAACGAGCTCCGCGCTCTATGCCCTACTGTAATTACATATTTACACGACTCGTATCCTGGATCTGATATGATATATAAAAACAAAAAAGTACACTATTCGTGGATATTATATCGCTAGATGATGCCCGCGACTTCGTCGGCGTTGATTTTTTTTTGATTCCCGCGAACAGTCTGCAATTTTCTGGGATAGAAAGTAGCAAAATGTCTTTCCCTGGAATGTAACATATTTCTCTGTACCAGATTTCATCAAAATCGCTTGAACAGATGGGCCGTGAAAGCATAGCAGACAAACAGACAGACACGCTTTCGCATTTACAATATTTATATGGATATTGTTCAAAGCCGAAAAGCAGGCGCATCGCGATAGGCAATCTTAAGAAATGGCCTGAAGGCTTGGTCCAAATCCAAAACCACAGCCAAAGCCAAACAAGCCCGAAGACTTTCAGTCTAAGGACATGGCTAAATTTATAGTCCAAAGTCTGCGGTCATGTATGGTGGTGATGGTAAGTCGAAGTGGTTTTGGATTAGGCAATCCTCAGAATATTTTTATGCTTGTTAGCCATTAATTAGTGCATTAATATGTGGCTTGCGAAATATGAAAGATTTTTTGCATGAACGTAGTGAAATACCTGCCTAAAGGCAATTTTAAACCTGTAAAAATCAAAGAGGGCCTCTACGCGATTTTTGCGAAACTAAATCCAGTAACAGGTATTAGGTAAAATAACTGTAATAATAACAATTGATTGATAATGCATGGTTGCAAATTCTTAGGCCACTCGACACTCAAACTGACATCTCAGTCACTAACTTTTAGTAGTGGTAGAAGTATGGAAAAAATGTCTACTTAAAATAAAACAAAACGCGGGAACAATGTCTTCGTATCCATAACAGTAATATAAAAAGGGCTCGCGATAGCAAACGGCTATTGCTTATCTAAACGCGACCCTGAGGAAATCAGTACTTCGTGCAACTTGACGCTTTTAAACAAGCCTAAATACGCAATTTTAGATTCGTTCCACTAGAAAAACCCTTTTATAAAATCATTTTCAGAAACAATTTTTTTTTCGCCCACAGGCGGAACCGAGTTTAGCGGAGTCCGTCGGTCTACATTGCTTGCCAAATTCAGGGGTTAATATACGAGTCACCATATCAAAATATTAATCTTAAGCCATGGTCTTTAGTGCAAGATTTTTGAACTATTCGATCCCGTCTAACGATTTCTATGGAATGGAACCACATGGCATCAATTGTCACCAGCATCAAGCGCTAGTTGAATTCCATTCAAATCGTAAGGACTAGTGGGGATTTGTGTACCCCCACTAAGTAGGCTTGAGGGACGAGTGGCCTAGTTGTCACAACACATAAAAGTCGATTGCAGATGTCAAGCAACGTTATCCCAAGTCGGCAACTGGATGGGTGACCGAATTTGGAGGTTCATTTGGCTCAATTTTCCTCCGTGCGTCGGAGAGTACGTTAAGCCGTCGGTCCCGGTTATTATCCAACCAACATCTGTACGCTTACTCTGAGTTTTAACATTGCAAATACGATTGATCGACGTGAGAGCTCACCACACCAAGCATCAAAGTAAAATTAACCTTAACTGCAATGGTTTAGAGCTCATTTCATCATTTCGTGTATTTATTCACAGCCAGTGCTTCAAACGCTGAATTTGTGACTTTAAAGCAAGAACCTTTGGGTCCATTTTACTTTGACGCTTGGCGTGGTGAGCTCTTACGTCGATCAATCGTATTTGCAATGTTAAAACTCAGAGTAAGCGTACTGATAATAATCGTTACAAAAACCTAAGAGTTTAAGTATTCTTATTTGAGTCGTATGCGGAAGGACGTGGGAACCCACCGCATTTTTATCCCAAGAAAACTCCTACCATTTTTAGAGTAATGGAAGGGGGTCACGACCCTCAGTACTGCGGAATACGACGCAGAGAGAGAAAGAGTAGGCTTACAGACCACTGGGGAAATATCCATGCAATCGACTCATAAATTCTACGATTTTTCAGGAAGAAAAATATCGTAAGTATATTATACTCGTAATTATGACCAGTCTCAATCACAGACCGACTTCAGCATTCATTACTATGCCACAATAGAACTAGAACTGGATATACCTACTTAGTGTATTTTATTCCTCAGCCTGAATAAAGTCTCGTAAAGAATATGTGGAGTGTATGAAATCCGGCTTTGCTCGCTGAACCGGTGAGCGGTGCGTCTTTCGTGAGCAGCTCTGGAAGCGCGTGACAGCCACTGCGTACCTCCGCCACTCGATTAGAAATAGTTAACCATTAAGTCCATAGAAATAAGAACGTAGTTAAGCTAAGTAAATGTGTTAGCTAGACTTAAGTCCTTTTGTTGGTCGACCAAATTATGTAATGTGCCCCTATAATAAGGTAGACTAAGAAAGCAGTCTCGATTAGAGAGCTTGTGAGCAAAGACGTGATGTTTCATTTAAATCCTGAATTAATTAACCCCTTCTATGATACCTTTTTCTATCATCAGAAGTGGGATGGAATTCGCGTACCACAGTTTAAATAAGATACATTAAATAAAGTTTATTAAAACGGACATTAAAGTTTTAAAAAAACACAAAGTTTGTGAAATGTGTAAATGAGTGACAAAACTTAAATAAAAGGAACTACTGAGACTATTAAGAGAGTGAGCTAGTGTTAGAGACACCATCGCTTGATGACTCAAGAGTGAATTTATTTTATTGCCAAATATTTTGACCCAAGTATCGGAATTCTGAACCATAAAAAGTATACTCATGAGTTATTTGTGCACTTAAGCTCACACTTGAAGCTTTGGCATCAATTTTAATCGGAAGAGGTCGGAACTCGGAATAGAGCGAAGGAATTATGTGTAAATAATGGACTTTAGGCAATCTAAACTGAGAAGTATTCAAATATTACGATTACAAAATATGGAGATCTGTACACAGAGATTTCAAGATTCAAGATTGCTGAAAAAAAATATTGATAGTGATCAATTCGTTAAAGTGTCGAATGATGCAGTGAAAATAAATATCCTTAAGTAGTTGAGATTTAAATTCGAAGAGAGTAGAATAATATAATTTATTAAGGGAGATACGTAGATTTCACGTTTCTAATCAATTTAAATACAGAAAAGAAAGGAGAGAAAATATTGTATTATTGTGTGAGAAATATGAATGAATGAAATATTCTTTATTGTACACCACAAGAAACACATACAATAAACAATAGAAATTAAGAAATAGTTGAAAAAACAAGGGTGATAATCGAAGAGGTCTCTTTGTTGGTATCGAATCGAATCTTCAAAGAAAATACTGAACTAGTGTGGATGAGCTGCCAGTAAAGGCAATTAAGCAGGGACTCTAGCGAATGATCATCAAGACACGAAACAGAAATCTGAGGATGTTACAATTTGTTGTAAGAGATTGTGAAACCTAGTAGAGCTGGAAAATCAAAAGTGGATAAATAAATCAAAGATATCTCTGATTTCACTGAACAGTGACATACTGATGTATAAGAAAAACAAAGAACCACAAAGTCATCCAGTTAGAAAATATCTTATTGGAAACTGATTTTCATTTTTCAAGACAAAGGAATACGCTAAGATACAATAGTTAATAAGGCGGCTATTATTTCGAAGGCACTTCAACCGGTCGATTGTTTCAGTTCCAGTTATGTTGAATTGTTTATTATTTGGAGGACGCCATAAAAAACTGTGTGAATGCAACCTCTTATGAAGCACAAGTTCAGTTACGAGAACTGTTTTAAAATACTCTGGGCTTATCGCTTCAAAGCTTTAAACCAAAGCAGCCACAAAGGAAATAAGAACCACTTGTGAACCAATCTTTTATCACCCGTACCGTTTATTGGCGTCTGAACGTCGGAACAATAACATAATACGAGAGTCAAGTTCACCCTACGCGTCGCCTGTTTTATTTTAAAGAAAAAGAAAAAGGAACAAGCTACAAATTGTGCGTAGATTATGGCGTACTGGATGGAGTCATTGTAAGGGATAGATTGATGATCAATTGAAAATGAAAAATTTATGCCAAATTCGAAAAAAAAACGATATTTAACTGTGCTTGATTTTCATGGCTTGTCTATGAACAAGATTCAATAAATATGAAGGATACTTGAATGGATGAGGATAGCTTTTGGTGTATACAATATAATTAGTATGGTCTTTTGAAGTGACATAGTAAAACTTTACAAAACAATAGAGCAAGGTCTAGAATGTTTTGAACAGCTGTCGAAAAGCAAATTATTGCAAACGGAAATTGAGTACTTGAACGGATTTAGGATATATAAAGATTGGAGCATTAAAAAACAATAACAGTACTCAAAAAAGGTAAAAATAGGTCAGAAAGCTCGACTTGATCTAGAGATCGACTTGGCTAACTACTTCCAGAAATCATTCGTTCAGATCAGATCCGATCAGATTTTACTGCTATCAAATTAGTAACGTTGATGATTGTTGATTATTATCGAGTAAACTTATGAGGTATCAAGTTTGGTTACTGACTACAATATCGTTATTGCTATAAAATTAAGACCAAAAGTGAAGAAATGTTGGGCATATAAAAAGATTTTAATTTTAGTGTGATAAAAAAATAGAGTACGGGAAAGGCAGTAGCATTTTATGCTACGAAGACTAATTTTCAGTACCTATAGCAAACCAATAAAGATCACGACTCAAGAGCTAACAAAGAAAATGTAATCATAATTAATGATCAAGTGACATAACCAGGAACGAAGGATGTAATGAGACGATAAACAAAAATGGAATTGCAAGAAATACGATGAAGATGATGTTAATTGGAATTTGGAATATCGCACGGTGGAATATTGTTGAGAAGTTTTGAAATTGTGAACGGAACATGGTATTTCCTATCATCTTTGATAAGATTCAATTTAACTCAATTATAGAACGAGTAGCAATGCCATAACAGAGTTGACGAAAGAATAGAAGCATTAAAAGCCAAGTAATGATATCCAAAATTGACATGACAAGGAAAATTTATACAAAACTCACGACACACGACTGGAGTTTACTCCTTACGAACGAAAAGTGTTACCATGGAAACATAAACAAGTGTTACCATGGAAAACAAACATAACGTAACTTAACGTAACGGAGAAAGTTTGATGTTACTCTCCATAAATTTTCATACCCCGGGCTTATATATTTAAATCGATTCTTAAGGAATAAACTCCAATATACTCCAACAAGGATTCTACAAAACAAAAGCAAAATATATGGTAAAGGAACAAAAAAAAACACCGACAAAGAAACAAAAGAAGTTATAAAAAATTGCACTATGAAGTGGCATGAATAGAACAAATGGACAAGTGGCATGATGCGCTTTCGAACTTATTGGCTTATGGTTAAAGAATCAGAATGGTCGAGCGGTTTATAAAAAAAAAAAAGTACCTAGTATATTCGGCAATGGTGTCAAAGACAAAATATAGATACAAAATATTCAACACAACAAATAAAATTTATAAATGGAAACGGCTATTAACACTTAAGTCAGTTAAAAAAAAACTCGGTTACACAACGATAGAATAATTATTAACAGCGATTCATAAAGTGTCTGCTTTAGAGTGGTAACTAAAAATCCTACCTGAAAGCAGTTGTTGATTTTCATTCATAGCAATTTACGAGTTATAGCAGGGCCGAGACTAAGATAAGATAAAGGATTGATAATTATTGCGAAGAAAAGAAGGCAATATTGTTTAGCCGTTTATGATTAAAAGTGTTTGAGAGTTTAAAAAAAAAAACTGTATCACAGGGACAGAAAAAATTAGGCTTTGGAATATAGAAGCAGGTGACAGGTGAAATGGAGCCGAGATAGCTAATAAAATAGAAATTAAAAAAAAACTATAGGTGATAAAGGAGATTGTTTTAACCGTGATACATGTGAAAGCCAATACCAAACAATGTTTAAATAGGGTTAGCCAATAATGGCGAAGGTAACTAATAAAAGAATTAAAAAGTTATTGGCAATAATAGAGGAGGTAAAAACAAAATGGTAACCCAATAGTAGATGAGGTAAAAAAATTATAGCTCATCAATAGGTAAGTAAAAAAAAAAAAAAAGTATACTGAAAAGTATGCTGGATGCGCGAGCGACTTCATAAAGTGCGCTAGGACCGCAACAAAAAAAAAATTAAGCGTGAGCGGCTATTTGATAGTGCTCGAGGATCGCTGATAAAAAAAAATTAAGCGTGAGCGACTATTTGATAGTGCTCGAGGATCGCTGATAACAAAAAAAAAAATATTAAGCGTGAGCGACTATTTGATAGTGCTCGAGGATCGCTGATAACAAAAAAAAAATTAAGCGTGAGCGACTATTTGATAGTGCTCGAGGATCGCTGAAAAAAAAAAAAAAAATTAAGCGTGAGCGACTATTTGATAGTGCTCGAGGATCGCTGATAAAAGAAAATATAATGATACAGTGGCGTAAGCAACTTACAAATGTAAGTGTGCCAGAATTGCAAAAAAAAAAAAAAAACGAACAAAGCGTGAGCGACTATAAATTGATAGTGCGCTAGACCCGCAGATTTTTAACAAATTAAAAAAAAAGTCTAAGGAGCTTACTACAGTAAGTGTGCCAGTATCAAAAAAAAAAGTAATAAGAAAATAATCCCAAACAAATAGTTATCGAACTGCATGTGGCGGGGCAGTTGTAAGCAACAAAAAAAGGGACACTTAGAATTCGAGTCATTGACCGCGCCTGAAGTATGGCAAAATAAAATAATTGTTTTTGTAAACTTTAGCTTTAATATTTTTCTGTTTACAGGTAAAAAAGAGAGGAAGCTTTGAGATCAAAGCTTGGGGCAGGAAGGCCGTGACAGCCACTGCGTACCTCCGCCACTCGATTAGAAATAGTTAACCATTAAGTCCATAGAAATAAGAACGTAGTTAAGCTAAGTAAATGTGTTAGCTAGACTTAAGTCCTTTTGTTGGTCGACCAAATTATGTAATGTGCCCCTATAATAAGGTAGACTAAGAAAGCAGTCTCGATTAGAGAGCTTGTGAGCAAAGACGTGATGTTTCATTTAAATCCTGAATTAATTAACCCCTTCTATGATACCTTTTTCTATCACGCGCTTCGTTTCACAAAGTACAAGAATTAGTCTTGATGTCGTCTGTTAAAACTTAACAACGTCAATAAGTACTATAATAATATCAAAGCAAAAGTGGCTTATTCTCTCTTACACTTCAATATTTTTTTTTTATTCCACTACAACCTTTTGGCGAAACGCGTAAGCGACGCGCGTTGTTTGGCGCTTTAGACGAGATAAATTTCACCCTAGGTATCACAAGTAGGTATCACAGTTCACCGTAACAACTTCCTATCCACCGTGCAAAGTGCGTCTCTCACGCGTTTCTGATGATGGTGGTGGTGGAACACACACCTAAGGTAATCCATACTTTAATATCATAAAAGCGAAAGTGTGTCTGCCTGTCTGTCTGTCCGTCTGCCTATCTGCTACGCTTTCACTGATCTGCTCAACTGATTTTGATGAAATTTTGTACAGGGGTAGATTGTATCCAGGGGAAGGAAAAACGCTACTTTTTGTCCTGGAATGGAGTTCCCGCGGGAATCAAAAAATCTTAATCCACGCGGACGAAGTCGCGGGCATCATGAACTAGTGTTATAATACGTATGTTTGGAAAAACATAAAAGATTTTCATCTTCCTTAAAATCAACATAGTTTCTAAGGAAAACGTCAATAAAATATGGCAGTCTGTTCCACTAGCATCAGCCAGGCACGTCACGTCGCTGCTCACTTATGGAAGGTTCCTTGATAATAAAATAAATTGCCGACATATCAAACCCCTGTCTATTACTTAAAGCCACCTTTTTTATTGCAAGAAAGACTTCGTTTGACACTCATTCTTAACTACAACTAACAATAAAGCAATCGTAAGGTCTAGGTTGGAACGCGCTGTCCTAAAAGATTATGTCTATGCCTATTAGATACATAGATGTATTCATTCTTGTCTGAAAGACTTAAGTTATACTTTTTTTTTTTATCCACTACAAGTTAGCCCTTGACTGCGATCTCACCTGATGGTAAGTGATGATGCAGTCTAAGATGGTAGCGGACTAACCTGTTAGGGGCATGGCAGTTATATTAAACCCGTACCCCTATTCGGTTTCTACACGGCATCGTACCGGAACGCTAAATCGCTTGGCGGCACGGCTTTGCCGGTAGGGTGGTAACTAGCCACGGCCGAAGCCTCCCACCAGGCCAGACCAGGGAAAATTCAGAAATTATAAATTCCCAAATTGACCCTGCCGGGGATCGAACCCGGGACCTCCGCACGTTAAGGCAACAGCGCTACACACTGCGCCACGGAGGTCGTCAAAACACGGACACGTAACAGGAAACACGGACGCTGGAAAGGCATTCTATTCCACACCTTATCGCTTCGTATTAGCAAAAATACACTATCAACGAACAAAACAGTTCTTGTATTTGGTGTGCATACTAGGCTGCAGGACAAAAGTCGTGAGTATTTTATACAGCCCGCAGGCTGATTACGTATCATGCAAACGATTCGCGATAGCAAAAATTGTACAATATTTGCTGTCTAATCGCAAACTCATATTATGTATCGTCGATACCAGCGAACGAAAATTTTTTCGTTCGCTGGTCGATACCTATTACAAATTTGCGATTAGACAGCAAATATTGTACAATTTTTGCTATTTTTGCTATCGCGAATCGTTTGCCGATACGTAATCAGCCTGCCGGTCTGTAGTAGTCTCTCAGAAACGATGAATGCTTAAATTACGTAGCTGCACTAAACATTTTTTGTTTTCTCTTGATACCATACTAAATGCTAATATTAATACAAATGCGAAAGTCCATCTGTCTATCTGATACGTTTTCATTGCCCGTATGTTAAACCGAATTCGATTTGGTACAGACTCTGTATCCGACCTATCTTGGAGATAAGTTGTATATTATAAAGACATAAAGAGGCCAATTCTCTTGTACACCATCTCTAAGCTATACTAAAATTACAGCTATATTTATATTGCCATCCCTTTCATAATACTCCCAGCGGAAAGGGACAGCACTAGAGTTAGAACTGTCATTTTAGTTATGTTTAAGGCAACTTTTTCATTTGAAAATTGTTTTATCCACCTAAATCCCCCTCGTCTTTGTGGATTCAGGCTCCAAAAACCTAAATCCACGTTGAGAAAGTCGCGGGTATGATCTAGAAGGTAATCCATACTAATATTATAAATGCGAAACTGTGTCTGTCTATCTGTCTGTCCGTCCGTCTGTCTGTCTGTCTGTCTGTCTGTCTGGTACGCTTTTACGGCTCAACTACTAAACCGATTTTGATGAAATTTGTTCAGGCGATAGGTTACGTCCCGGGGAAGGACATAGGCTACTTTTTATCCCGGAAAATTGAAGAGTTCCCGCGGGAATCAAAAACCTCAATCCACGCGGATGAAGTCGCGGACATCAGCTAGTAATATTATAAAGACGTCATAACTTCCCCTATTCCAATGGCGTTAGTTTAATAACAAAGGATATTGCCGAGCGTTAATCGCTCCAGAACTAAATACAGCGGATAAAAACTTCACCTTAATACTTTTAAGTTCTCTCCAGTGCTCGGGAAAACTTATTTTTTTTTTACACAATAAATAGCGGCAGAGTTTACCTTGAGATTTGTGAGGTTACACTTTTTATCCGAGTGCTTTGAATTAAAAGCTTCTTTTAACTGTTGGGTGCATAAATACAATTTTAAGAGATCAAACATCGTGCGTCCATATCGAAGCCACTGCCACAGACAAGAAGAGGTTTCTTTTAAAAAAAAATTATATTAATTAAGTTTAAACAATAGACAAATCATATGTAAGTATCCTATACACTTCCCAACATAAATCAAGGCCCACGTCACTTTTTGGCAACTGCAATATTATGCTTTAGCCAAAAAAAGATTATTAGATATACTCGTATGTATTACACTTATATACTATATATATAAGTAATGGAAACATTCACATAGGAGACAGATGCGACGGTATGGATATTTATCTTACCCCGATGCGATTCATCTTATAGACTGCATCATCATTTACTATGAAGTAAAGTCCTAGTCAGGTACTCGAGAGAGGCGTGGCCTAGTTGCGATAGTGCTAAGTGATAGTGAAGAGTCCCAAACCGACTATTATGTTGTATGCAGATTGGAGATTGATCTGAGAGATACACACCTAGCTGGGTCTAGAAACATGAATTATTTGTTTAACCGACTTCCAAAAAAGGAGGAGGTTCTCAATTCGGCTCCAAATCCTCAACCCTGACACTAAAAAGTTAAAAATAATTTTTTTTCCAAAAAACCGACTTCCAACGCCACTGTAAAGTACAAAATAATCTTGATTTCTACCCACTATGTTGAAGTCGGGCGAGTCTGATGCGTCAAATTTACTTATCCGTGTTATACCGGCCCGACTTCAACGTAGTGGGTAGAAATCAAAATTATTTTGTACTTTACAGTGGCGTTGGAAGTCGGTTTTTTGGAAATAATTTTTTATTGTAAAATCATGCTCAATACAAAACAATGATGAGGTCTAGGTTGGAGCACGTTAGCGCAGAAAATGCTCTTACCTTGGGGGCATCCAAGTCACACGTGGCAGGAAACATGTGTGCTGGAAGGGCATTCTACACCTTGAAGATGTTCAAAATCAAAAATCAAATTAAAACGAAGCTGGAGTAGGCTAACTATACGGCCGGTTTCTGAATTGAGAATTTCATGTTGAGTCTGTCTCAAAGACTAAGTACGTAAGGACTAATTAAGCAAATGTTTGTTTCTGAATTGATATTGGGTCGGTCTCTGAATTAAGCATTCAAGCAAAAACAGCAAGTTCCAACTCTCAAACCTTACACAATATCAATTCAGAAACAAAAAATTGCTGAATTAGTCCTTAATTAGTCTTTGAGACAGACTCAACATGAAATTCTCAATGCAGAAACCGGCCGTTAATCACCAATAAAATCAATATTAGGGCATTTACATATTATTACCAGAATATTGGAAAACAAAACTCAGAACTCTACACAGTTTTGCAGTATGATAGACATCTTAAGCTATTTCCTTATCCTTAACTTTTGCGAGCAAAAACTTAAATTACACTGGACGAACCAACTTCTGAGAAAGAAATTCGGTAGTATAATTGAAGTAAGCGGCGGTGATTCAGCAAACGGCACCTATTAGCAGCAGGGTCTGCGAAGAAGTTACGCCGAGATCTGTGGCTAATATCCACCTAACTGTGGCGGAACTAAAAACTCCTATTATCACCAATAAAACTTGTGGTCAAGGAAGTTCTACAAACAGAATGAGCCAATCATGACCAAGTGCGGAGCTCAAGAAAACGCTAGAATTTTCAATTGCATGTATTATAACTTTGGAAGCTCAGTTTGCATTTACATGTTTTTAGCTTGTTAACGGATGCTTGGCCAGCGTGGTGCACCATGACCCAAGCCCTTCGTATTCTAAGAGGAGACCAGCGCTTGATCAGCCAGCGATGGATTGAGATGATGATGAAGTATGTTTTCATAAAACATATTGGTGAAATGACTGCACATTTATGTACATAACATCGTAGGTACAAAAGAAAGATAGGTGCATTATATTATTTGAACATTCCTGAAAGTACGTCGATTAAGATAACGAATAAAAACATAAACATCGGTCCAGATTTCGGAGAAAATCGTTAACGGACATGTACATCTATACATACGGGTCGAGTACAGAACTTCATTTTTGAAGTCGATTATAAAATGACCACAACGCCTATTTGTGCGCCAGGGAGGTCGTCAAAGGCACAGATGACAGAATATACTAAAGGTTGTTATGGCAACTGGAGCATCGCAACCAATTAAGTAACTACACGACAAAGAGTACAATGTCCCTCTCAGTGTAATCGATTTCCTGCAGCGAACTAATCAGGCCGACGACGGTGATTGGCCCGACGTGAGTAATTGACGGCTCTGATAGGGTAATAACGATTGCTTCAGCCGAGATAGAATCTAGTGCTGTAGAATCAGGGCATATATGTTCTCTTTAACTAAATATTATTAAGTATTTACCCGACGCCCGCGACTTCGTAACGTGGTTTGAGGTTGTTTAGTTCCCGCTGGAACTTTTTAATTTTCTGGTATAAAAAGGACCTTTGTGCTATTCCAGACTATAATCTGTCTCTGTGCCAAATTTCATCCAGATCCGTGTAACCGTTCTAGAGTTATAGGTGTTCGAACAAACCCGACTTTGTTTTATATATTAAAAAAGAAGAATAGTCTGATGTAGATGATGTAGATGATAATTTCGTCCGCCTGGATTGAGGTTTTATAACATCCCCTAGGAACTCTTTGATTTTCTTGAACTTAAAACGCACGTAACTCGTAAAGGTAAAAGTGCGTAGGTACCCAAGGATCAAACCGGCGACCACCCGAATAAGAGGCCGACCGGGGGTCTAAGCCGCTAGGCTATCAGCGAAGGTCGTTCGTGGGAATAAGCATTCTACTTTATAACAAAATTCCACAACGTATCTTAAACTTGCCTTTACACAAGTTTAAGAAATCTATTAAAAGTATGCTTCTGAAAAAAGCTTATTATACCGTTGAAGATTACATAAACGACAAAAGAGCGTGGATTTGACTTGCTCCAGCAATGCTAAGGACAGCGGTTACTTATGTATACATTAATAAAATTGTAAATTAATTTTTTTTCAAAAGAGCAACCGCCGAGTTTCTTGCTGGTTCTTCTCGGTAAGAAGGGCATTCCGAACCAGTGGTAGATTCACTTAACGATTCAAAAGCACTTGTAAAAGTTTATTTGAATAAAAAGCATTTTGATTTTGATTTTGAAACCCTTCGAAGAAGTTCGAAGAAGAAATCCCAGAAAGCCGATGCTTAAAGTATTGTGTACCTACCCATGAGACGATCAAAGACAAAATCCGCTTCCCACACAGACCCGCTTTTCAACGTCAATCTTTTGAAACGAGATTCTATTTGACTTTAAGAAGTTGTCGGTCTTTGTTCCCGTCTCCACTATAGATAAAGTTTGCGGCGAAAGAGTTTTTTTTCTAAGCTTTTATTATGAGAACTTTTCCAATATCCTCTAGCAAGTACTGTCTATCTGCGTTTATTTGTCCAAATGAATTAAAGGGTAAAAAGAGCGTAGAACCCTTTTGGGAAGTTTACTCCACGCAATAAATAAAAACACTCAATTTATGATTTGGATAAGAAATCTGAGAAGTCATATCCTATATAAAAATAAATAATTAAAAATTATTGGGAATTGCACGAAACGCCCTTTCGTAAATATGGACCCTTACCAGCTTCCGTTTTTACATCCTCGTATAATATTGGTATCTTCTAATCAAGAGTGAATAGGCATCTTCTAGGCAAGCGCTGCATCGTTACTTCCAGCAAGTCTGATCGCAGCCAAGCGCTAGTATATAAATCTTTGAAAAAAAATGCGCCACTCAGATCTTACTGTTCAAAATGTTCATCAGTAACTAAAACAGGTAATCTGTGGGACTGTGAGTCTGGTGGGAGGCTTTGGTCGTGACTAGTTACAACCCTGCCGGAAAAGACGTGCTGCCAAGCGATTTGCCATGTATGGATAGAGATCTATAAATCTGTAGATGGATCTATGATGATCTATAGATCAAGTATACTAGAGCTTACTACGCGTTTTATCCTGCCATAAAGAAGGAACTCTTACATGTGTTAATTTAAGACCTATTTAACTGCCAAAATCTCTAGCCAACCAATATCTATGCTCATCATAAATCGTTATTCGTTCAATCACATCACCTCACTTACCAGGGGCTCGTTTCGTAAAGTAAAATAAATTGCGTGGACAGCGAGCCCCGTGACACCTATCGCAAAAACCTGCAATCAATACTCAAGGAAATATACCGGGACCGGGAAAAACAAACGTCCGCCCCGTAAGTTATGAGGTAATCTGTTATATATGGTTATAATATTATGTTATATATCATGCCGGTTTAGGGAAGGTAAAATGCTTTATCGGTGAACCAGAATATTCCGGATATCCGCACTAAAATAGAACAGCGTAAGTACTAGATAATTATCCTTATTATTAGATACCTATTCTTATTATTGACTGCCTCGTTGGTCTAGTGGTTAGCATAGTCGACTGCGGATCACGAGGTCCTGGGTTCGATTCCCGGTCGGGCATAAAAGTTAGGTATTGGGTTTTTCAATTAAGAAATTCTCAGTGCCAGCCCGGAGTTGGAAGTTGGCGGTGTTTCACCCCCGTGCAGCACGTTAAGCCGTCGGTCCCGGTTATTATCACTAACATGATAATAGTCGTTAAAGCCCGTCAACCCGCATTGGAGCAGCGTGGTGGGTCTAAGCTCTAATTCCCGCTCTCCTATGAGAGTGGAGGCCTGTGCCCAGCAGTGGGACGTTAATAGGCTGTAGTGAATGAATGAATGGAATTCTTATTATTATCTATTGCCTTGCTATAACGGAGAAGGAAAAAATCGTGGGGAAACCTGCATCTTTGGAGATTTCTTAATTATGTTCTCAAAGGAGTTTGAAGACTTTTAGTGGACTATGGTATATCCCTTCTCATTTTGAACAGCAACCAACGAGTTCCTTGCTGGTTCTTTTCGGTAGAAATGACATTGCGAACTAGTGGTGTAATCACTCAACGATTCACAAGCACTTGTGAAAGTTTATTTGAATAAAAAACATATGAGTTGAGTTAAAAAAGAGATTCGTGCTCAGTATTAGACCGATGGGTCGAAATGACCTACTACAGAAATATAAAATTTTGGCTGATTCTGTAATCTGTTGTACATAATTTCTAGAACTTACAAAATCGACCTAAATAAATCTAGTGCTATCTTCTTCCACATGGAGCATTAAGGAAGGGATGGTAAGTCTTGTCATCTTAGTATAGGGATTGTGTACAACACAATTAGCCACTAACATGATAATAACCGCTCATTAGGCTTATTATGATAATCAACATACTTCCCATTACTTATTTATTTTTCCCAAATGCAACATTACTCTTCACAAGTAAGCCAAATGTCAGTACTGTCCCACGAGAAATTTGCCTCTTTACTACATTATATATCAGCGCAGTCACTTCGAATCGTAAAATTCTAAAACGGTGCACTCCGACTTAACACAGTCAGTATACCTACTCAAGAGCAGAGAAACGTCGTTTAGCTTTTGTAAAAGATATCCCAGTTTGAGCTGGGTTGATAAAATTTAGAAAAGGCTAAGGAATTCTCTTGTGGCAAAGAAGTGAACCTGTATTTTGTTTGTAATTGAATTGTATTTTCTTCTGCCTTGCGGCGCCGGTGTAGAGTAAGGTAAGTGAAATGTTCTTGGGGTCGATATGTGAATAAATTTTAAATGGTTTCTATCAAAACGCTTTGTTGTTCCTATTTTTAGGGTTCCGTACCTCAAAAGGAAAAAACGGAACCCTTACAGGATCACTTTGTTGTCCGTCCGTCTGTGTGTCAAGACCCTTTTTCTCAGGAACGCATGGAGGTATCAAGCTGAAATTCATATCAAATACTCAGGTATACTGTCCCTTCCCATCCATTCACTACAGCCTATTAACGTCCCACTGCTGGGCACAGGCCTCCACTCTCATAGGAGAGAGGGAATCAGAGCTTAGACCCACCACGCTGCTCCAATGCGGGTTGGCGGACTGTCCCTTAGAGCTGTGAAAAAATCAAACTTCTAAGCCAACGCAATCAAAAGATACAGCCGTTTATGCTGCAAATTTTCGACACTCGCAATGGAATCAAAACCTACAGGATACTTCCCGTGAACTCAGAATCTTGAAATTTTGTACTAAGCAACGTCTTATAGCACAGATAAAGGAAAAATTGCGAAAAGCATAAATTTTTAGTTACATCATATAATAAAAATATTTTATGCAAATTTTCGACACTCGCAAGGGAATCAAAACCTACAGGGTACTTCCCGTGAACTCAGAATCTTGAAATTTGGTCTTATAGCACAGATAAAGGAAAAATTGCGAAAAGCATAAATTTTTAGTTACATCATAATATAATAAAAATAATTATAATAATTTTAAACTTACTACAGGTTTGTATGGAACCCTCGGTGCGCGAGTCCGACCCGCACTTGGCCGGTTTTTTTTCTGTTTCTACACTACACAGATAACTGAGACTAAGACAGACGACTGAGTTTCTAAGGGCCCGTTCAGGGAGACGCGGGGCATTGCGCGGCGCGAGCAGCGTCACGTCGCGCGGTCATATCAAACGTATGCTAATAATTTGTAATATAATATGAGAGCGTTCACGGAGAATGCGTTTTTAACCCCCGACGCGACGCGACGATAAGTTAAAGACAAAAAGTAGTCAAGTCAAAATAAATCCTGCTACTCCACGTGGGGGGTTATTTTAATTTTTTAATTTATACTTGTGTTTGATATCAAGCGACACTCGTGGCAAAGCAGGCGACTGTCGCGCGCATTTCTTTGCACGAGTCTTGACCATTTTTTTTGTCTTTATTTTATCTAGAAGAACTTCAAGAACAAAAAAAAACATACAATCGAATTGAGAACCTCCTCCTTTTTTGAAGTCGGTTAAAAAACAAACAGCTAATCAACCGAAAAAATGTAAATAAATCTTAACATAACCGTGACCAGCAGAAAGTAATTTACTGTATCATAAAATGTCTAGTAACATGAATTAACAATCAATATTACTGATTCGCATTCCAGGGATCAATTAAATACAGTCTAAATATCACTGCACTGCACATTGAACTCAGCAAATTGACGTGCAATATTCCGAAACTAACTAGGCTCCATCTCGGCCGTAACTGCTGTTATTAGACTATTAGAGACACTTCAATTAGTCACCAAACGACCTCATTAATATGTACAGGACTGTAGTATAAGTTTTCAAACAATTCTCGGACGTTAGCGTCCCCGTCGTCATCGTCCTAAACCGGTAAATATCCACTATAAGCTGTTCTGATGTGTAACTGCATCTTAGCTGAGCCAGTCAGAGCTCTACCGACAAAACAATATAGAGAAAGTTGTTGATTTATCTTGAAATACCAGTAACAAAAACTTCATCAGCTGTATTTTATTAAAAAAAAAATATCTTTTGTAAAGGAATTTAAGGATATCAAATTTCAATCGAAAACTGATTGGTACATTACTTACTCTATAATCTTTTCGCAAATCCAAAATCATACCGCAACACAAAACTTGCCAAAAGAATTTCTCCAAACACCTTAACATCATCATTTTTAGGCCTGTTCGTGTCCTCGTGTTGAACTTTCTACAGCGCACCATCACCGATATCATCTGGAACAGACATATTCTTTAGAAAAACGAGCGCAGCGAGGGACGACCTCCAATCCGCTAGACCTTAATAAGATGGCGGGGTATGGCTGGATGTGAAAGGTGAAGGAACTTAAACATGCCTACTTTAAATTGAAATCCTTACTTCAAATCATGATTACGAAGAACTCTTTTAAAGTAGATTCTTATCAAAAACTTATAGCCATTCTTTGAGTCTCAAGCGATTTCCAATTCAAATAGCTCTTGTAAGTAAATTAAATTAAAAATCTACGAGAACATTCAAAAAACTTTGAGCGAAAGTATTCATTGATCGGTTAAGATTAATTTTGTCGTTATTAAATTAACGTAGCCAAATGGTTTACTTTCACGGTCACTTCAGAAATTTTCCGGATACAAAATTAAAAGTACCCGTATATTTTTAAAGAAAATAATATACTCTAAATATCTTAGGTACGAACTAGGTACATAAACTTATAATTAAATCGAAAATAAAACTAAATTAACTACAAAATTGTTGAATAAAAATTATTGGTCAAAATGCCCACCCCGGGATGTTCCTGGTACAAAAGTCCCATAACGCTTGCGGCGCATGTACTAAAATTCTACATGAATGTTGCGGCGTTACCTCAACACGACAGCCTCTGCAAAAAAAATCGCCCCAAGTTACTCATAATAATTATGTATAGAAAAGTTTTTGGAGCATTTCAAGTTATACATTACTAATGCCAGTGTAGGACCACTATACGGATTTTGGTAACTTAGTAATATATCGTAGCATGTATTCCATACAAGTCCAATGATTGTCAAAACTGCATGTAAATAGTTACGGATCCGTTAATCTGGTACGGTCGGATGGGTAAATAATCCTCGTTAAGGCCTCGACAAACACAACGCGTAACAATGGCTACGTAGCACTTCTCACGGATCTAGTGCAACTTTTTCTATTATTTGTATAAAATATGTTTGTTTGTTCGTTACACATTCGATCGCACCTAATTTATCAGATTGAATTGAAATTTTGCACAGTTCTGGTTAAAACTTGCGTGTAGACTTATAAACTAATACCCAAAATATCAGGCACCTAAAACTTATAAACAAGAACCACCGGCGTCGAGCTGCTGCTACTGCTTATTCTCGGCTACTACCGGGCATTCTGAACCAATTCATTTGACAATGCAAGCCTGTGTATTTATCCAATAAAATACGTTTATTATTCTTTTCTACCGCATAACATCACAACGGTTCACGCTCCGCAGTGCGAAAGTCTTCCTAGTATGTAATCTGGGGGCACGGCAGTGCCCCCGCCAAGTCGAGCACGAAGCAACACTGCCGTACCACCTTTTCTGGAACCATTTCGCCGCATTTTCAGGCCCCTATTTGAGAACCTCTGGATGGGACTAGAACGCTGAAATTTTCGTCATCTAGTAAGCTATAATCACACGCTTGAAATCCAAAGTTAAGCGAAAGCAAAGTTTCGCATTTTCGACGCTGCTGCTAAAATAGAACTGCTACTTAGAGTGCTGAAATTTGGTAGATAGAGTTTGAGAGGAGTTTCCCACATAGAGGAAAAACTATCAAAACTGGGATCATGGAAGATCTGGACTACCTGGTGACCTTGATGAGAAACCGTAAGAGCACACCTAAACGGCTGCTATGCTGTATGCTATGCTATATGCAATGCTATACGCTATGCTATATGTAATGCTATATGCTATGCTATATGCTATGCTATATGCTAAGCTATATGCTATGCTATATGCTATGCTATATGCTAAGCTATATGCTATGCTATATGCTATGCTATATGCTATGCTATATGCTAAGCTATATGCTATGCTATATGCTATGCTATATGTTTTGCTATATGCTATGCTATATGCTATACTATATGCTATGCTGTATGCTATTCTATATGCTATGCTATATGCTATGCTATGTGCAATGCTATATGCTATGCTATATGCAATGCTATATGCTATGCTATATGCAATGCTATACGCTATGCTATATGTAATGCTATATGCTAAGCTATATGCTATGCTATATGCTATGCCCATGACTGCATATTTCCGCCCATGCCTGCTGTTCGAATCTGCTCGAATATTCAACGGTCCAACTTTTCAATGCTCTTGGCTAGAGTGTTTGCCAACATGTGTTGCAGCAAATGTGTGGCCGCATACCTTGGGTTCAATAATTGGCCATTCAATTCGTAGCCAAGCTTGGACCAAAATCCAATGTGTGGCGCCGGTATAATCTGGGGGCACGCCCAAACTATTAGCGTTATCGACCGACTGTCTTTGCAAAATTTATCATGGGTAGTGGGACTCTGCTTTTAATCTAAACTAATGTTATAAAGAGGAAGGTTTGTTTGTTTGTTTGTTTTACTAACATTTTTTTAAGTATAGTTTATCATCTCATAGGTAGCCTTTTACCACCATCAGACTAAAGCCCACAATACTTGCAAATATATTTCATTTCAGACGCAGATCAGTTATCGTTGCGGTCAAACATAGCCCCAATGCTGAAAATATATTTAACTACGGAATTACAGACCGCTTAAAATAGTCACAATGTTTACATACGAAATTTTAAACAAAACTTAGAACTTAACTGTTCAGATAACCTAAACTTAATTATTCACTCAGACCGCACACCATAAACAGGACACCAAGGTAGATATAATGGGATATACAATGGGACGAGGCTATTTATAAAGGAATTGAAGGACAATTCAATCACCGGCCCATCAGCCGGTCAGTTAGCTCATATTCCTAGGACACCGATGATCCCTACCGATTTTCCAATTCCGTTTAAACGACTTCAATTTCCGGTGGTTTCCATCTTTTGCTTTAACAATTAATAAGTCTCAGGGCCAACCCTTCCATTTAGTAGGGATTGACCTACGAAAAGAATGCTTTACTCATGGCCGACGTTGAACATTTTTTACACGTTAGTGCGTGCAGGTCAACGGCCAAGTCACATAACATTAAATATGATAATAAAGAAATTGCAGTAAGGAACCTTAGACTTGGCTCAACTTTGTCTAGAGATTTCATTACTTTTTAGAGATAAACAAGCAGCTCCATCGAGACGTGGCTATTTTTTTACAGAATGTTTTTGGTGGGATAAAACTTTTAAGGGAGTCGAGTTTCCGCATTCAACACATTTCCGCCGCCCGTCAATTGCCATCGCATTTTGTCTGCCCACGCCTTTAAACCGAATTCTATCTAACCGAGTGCTGACGAAGTTAAATTGTATTTTGCTAACAGTTTGTCTTCTATTTGAAGATTTCGTTTATTACATAGAAGCTTAATATTTGTCTGTTTACAGTATAAAGCTACGAATATATAACTACCATGTTAAATTGCTAATAGTATTTATTCCACTTACTTAAATTGCATACCTATAAAATTATTTTTCACTCACTCATTTAGACTTTTAGTTTCTCTAAAATGTCTATAAAATGACGTTGATTTCTTTTGGCTCTGGTGAAAAGCGTGTAAATATGAGAAAAATTTGGCCAGTCTTGAGGTCTGAATCTGCTTCACACAAATTTTAAAACATTAATAAGAAGGTTTCCATGCGATGTTTTACTTCACCGTTAAAGCATGCTACGAGTATAAAATAGTAAGGTACTCGTAACAAAGGATACCAGTCGTCTAAGCAATTAGGCTATTACCTACCGCTTTTAAAGATTACCGCTTTTTTCTAAAGATTAAAAGATAATCCACACTTTTATTATAAATCAGAAAGTGTGTCTGTCTGTCTGCTACGCTTTTATGCTATATATTTAATATCTTTTTAACTAATTTTGACGAAATTCGATACAAAGATGCAACCCAGTGAACTATTTAATAAAAAGTAACTTAATTACCTACCGTTTGTCTATTTTCATTTTTCAATTTTCTCATTCAAAACCACACACCGCTCTTCATTAATTACTAATAACTTATCCTAGTAGGTACTGTAGTGGATTCCATTGTACACGTCAATATTAACGACGGTAGTCAGTACACAAAGAGAGTAAACTTTAGTTCAGAAGTCGGGCGGACATGGAACTGCACTTCATTTAGTTTATTATGCGCAGTCAATCTATTGGCCGGGGATTGATCCTTGATTAAGCTCAGAGCTAGTTTTTAATAAAGGTTTCAGACTGGGAAAAATACGGTTGTGAATAGAAAAGTAAGATCTGGATGAAATTTGGCACAGAGATAGATTATAGTCTGGACACGTAGGCTGCTTTTAATTCCGGAAAATTAAAGAGTTCCCGCGGGAACCATAATTAGAAAACCACAATTCACGCGGACGAAGTCGTGGGCATCAGCTAGTATTATGATAAAGTTGTAAACTAACCTAGTAAGGTAAGTATGCATTACTTTTGAAACTAAAATTCAACAATTAATTACCTACAGCATGGAAATCTGCAAGTCTAGCCTAAAACCGAAACGTTTTCGCCCCAATAAATGTTATATAAAATGTATTAATCTCAATGCAAGAATAAAATATGTAATACGATTAGTAATTAAACAAAAAACTTGTTTAAAATTAAAAAGAAAAACAATGACTCACAATTCTCTGAAAGATGAAACAAGTTTTTTTATCTATGTCGGCAACATGAATTGTTAATTCAAGGAGGAAGGGAAATTAATTTCTTCAAAAGGGAGCGGAAAAGTAAAAATTTGCTTTGAACTTCTCATCTTTAATTGGAGTACTTAATGAGATTCAACAGAAATTACCAAATTTCGTGGACAAGGACACTGACAGATGGCCCAATTTAAGAATTCATAGCTCTTTAAAAAATCGTTTTGCGAGATATTATGAAACAGAGTTTTTAAAGTACTTTTTAAGTATAGAATTATCATCAACATCCAATAATGCGTCCACTGTTATTGATGCTGACGCTGAAAAGTCAATAGGTGATGTACAATGTTTTTAATGCATTGTACATCACCTATTGACTTTTGTCATCCATTCTATACCAGCTACTTTCCGGATGTCGTGTGCAGCACATTTCTCCATGAACATTTTCATCTCCAGTACCTAGACGGGGAGAAAAAAACACTGCGATCGTAATTTCTTGTGCGAGTGCACCCAGAGAAATATTTGTGCTACACACTGTGCAGCGCAGTGGTGCACAGTGCCGCACATTGTTGGTGGAATCGCATCTTAACAAACCAGAAGTTCGACTCTCCACTATTATATAGGACCTTACGATTCGCGCAGCCATCGGTCAACATGTGACCAGCGACAAATGTGATCAGCGCACTGCCACTAAATAACGTGTTAGCCTCGAGAGCTATGTCGATTACTTTTATAGTTCTTTGGCTAATTACTTTATCTTATCCGTCACTTTATCCGTCAAAATGCCGAGATAGCTCTTTCCATACCTAGCAAAAGAATTATAACAAAAGAATTAAAGCTATAGAATTGGCGTTACAGTGGCGGTGGAAGTCGGTTTTTTGGAAAGAATTTTTAACCTATTGCATAGCTTCTATCGCGGGCTTTGAGCGTGGAGACCGAATCCAGAAATTACGTTGCAAAAAAACCTAACACTTTGGTTTCTTTGTTTCAAAACATAATTCTTTAAAATTATTTCGCCTTTATATTCCAAATCATCTTTTCATAAAAATAGTCTTTTTATTTTCAATACTTTGAAGTCAACAACACAAGTAGTCATAACAACCAAAGTGTTAGGTAAGTTGATAAAAAATGCTATGCAATAGCTTTACCGCGGCAGTCTCCGAGTGCCACACGTCTTTTTATTTTTAACTTTTTAGTGTCAGGGTTGAGGATTTGGAGTCAGAATTTTTAATGGGGCCACCTCGCGAGCTTCCTCTAACGACTGATAGAAAAAAAAACAAATCGGTTCAGAAACCACGGAGATATGCACCGACATACATAAAAAGAAATACGTACCGAATTGAGAACCTCCTCCTGTTTTGGAAGTCGATTAAGAAATAGGTACTAGCTGGCAATAGTTACCTTCTTAAACAATTGCGATTATCGCAACGTGATAATTATTGCATAGCTTCCGTGCTAGCCCGCCTGTTCTATGGTCGTTGGGTTTCATGATCTACGCCCTCTGTCTTCCCAAACCGGAATTACAGTGACAAATTACACCGAGCTCGGAAACGAAGGCTGATGTGTCAAAAGCAGTTAGATTGTCATCGATTGTAATTTCGGTTCACGCGGCAAGGGTGATTTGTTATTCATGTATATCATTTCTCTTTCACAAAGGCGGGTGTAAATTAGGTTTAGTGTCACTAATTGTTGGAACGTAACTTTTCATTTTCCACTTACCAATGTTCAAGTTAAATAAATATAACTTAAATTAATATTAACTTGATGGTTCTTTATTTTTACTCAGTTATTTGGCTGAAAATTCAAAGACGCAACGATTTGAAATACCTACTGTAAAAATAACAAACGAAAAGCAAAAGTAACAAATGTAGAATATTTTATCATAGAACTAAATACGATTGAGAGCCTAGTTTTTGATAAAAAATATCAAAAGAAAGGGCAGAGATCAAAAGAAGCGATATTGAAAATAAGTCTATGTTACTACCTACACGAAAAATCATCGACGTGACTCGATGAGGGCAATTTGGAAATTTTAATTTCTGAACTTTCTCTGGTCTGGTCTGGTGAAGGCTTTGGCCGTGGCTAGTTACCAACCTACCGGCAAAGACGTGCCGCCAAGCGATTGAGCGTTTAGTACGATGCCGTATAGAATCCGACTTGGGGTATTTCCCCTCACCTGGTGAAAGGGGATCTCACCTAGCAGTAACAGTCGCAGATCGCAGTCTAGACCAAACCTGTAGTGGATAAAAAAGAAAAGTCGGCAACAGCATTTTAATTTCCTTACTGCGTTAATTATGTTTCGGTAAATGATCACCGGATCAGCGCGCACCATTTACCTCGCATTGTTTCCGGTAACAAAGGACGGGTGTCAGCCGTAATTGATCACGTAGCCTCGACCCTCGCCCTAATGGCAAGAACTTAGAAACGAAGAAGCGATACTGCTAAAAAAGTCTATGTAACTACACGAAAAAACTTGTACGTGGTATGAATAAAGTTGGCCAATGCAGGTTTCGGAGTTCGGATTTGTCAGTGTCCTTGGTCAATAGTCATGAACTCTTTCGTGTGGAACGACTTTAGAATTACTTGATGTCCTGTTAGAGTAACTGTTCTTTAGACAGACCTACTCATCACCACGGCCATCCAAAGCCAGTCGGGTATATGCCGACAATACTGCCAGGGGATGATGATGATGACTGAAGACATTTTTATACAAAACTTGTCGATTGTTTTCACCGAGTAAGTAGTCTAAATATATAAAACGAAAGTGTGACTACTGCCTGACTGACTGATCTATCAACGCAAAGCTCAAACTACTGGAGGGGTCGGGCTGAAATTTAGCATAGCTTTAAGAAAGGATTTTTGAAAATTCAACCCCAAATAAAATAGGGCTTTGAAATTTGTATGAAATCGAACCTAACGTGAGCATAGCCGCGGGCAAAAGCTAGTAGGTAATCCTAATATTATGGTCCGTGGTTATTTTGAATCATTGTGCTATAACGCCCGGTTTTGGTCTGTGCATGTCCGACAATTAGTTTCAAGCTCGTGAAGGTACTCGTACTTACCCTAAAGTCATGAACTCTCCCACGTCATATGCCCACAAGCTATGCCCACAAGCGATCTCAATGTTAAATTATATTCATAGACATAACATAAAACGAAAGAAAAGTTTATTTTATAGTCAAAGATCGAGTCAAATTATAATTTACAATCTCTTTGAAACCTAATATTTTTGTTCAAGTACCTACTATCAAATCATTTTATTAGCATTTCAAAGAGTGTGTTTCTATTAAAGGTACAATGTTGGCAGATAATAAAAGTTTTTTGATCTTTCTTGTTTTATGTTATGAAATAGACTAAATTCATTATTATACTCTGCTATTACTTACCTATCCTGTGCTTTGGCATTCTTAACGAACGGAGACGAGAAGACTATCAAATGACCATCAATATCATTAAAATCACATCTCCGGTCCACTTCGCTACAGTGGGGTGAAGTAAAATGGAGCCAAAATTACGTCTTCTACGGCACAGATGAAAAAATTGCTACTTATCTCACTGCTTGATGTGATCAACTCAAATCATCAAATCCTGTAACACGAAAATAAAATGAAAACCCGCTACTAAACTTTGTATAAACCATCCATTTCCCATTTCACGGCGTATTAATAAATCATAGCTGCAGCTATCCAGTAAAAGCATTTGTGCTACCTCTGGTAGGTATACCTACCTACTGTATAACTTTGACAGAGTTTATTCATGGTTTTACGAATGGAAACCGGACATTTGATTAATCCCCAGGAATTAAGGAAGGCTTCAGCGGAATTGATAAACGATTTGTCTGTCTGGTTTCATTTAATCCTAAGTGGACGGGATTATAATTTTAACGTGATTTATGTGAATTGTTTCAAATACTATTGCCGTTGGTTTAACCTAAGAATCTTCTTCTTTTGTTAATTTCAAAAAAAACCTTGCATGTTAACGTGATGATGAAGCTGATAGTCGTGAGCTTTGGCAAATTTGGTTATAATTTGATCGACGTATTCGATATTAAGGTCCCGATGAATATCGTCGTTTCTGATGTACCTGGTCGCGTTTACTATACTCCTGAGTACTTTATTTTGGAACCGTTGTATAATTTGGATGTTACTTTTTTTGGTACAGCCCCATAGCTGTATGCCATAGGTCCAAATGGGCATCAGGACTTGTCTGTATAACAGGATCTTGTTGTGTATTGACAGCGAGGATTGTCTACCAAGTAGCCAATACATCTGTTTATACTTTAAGTCAAGTTCTTTTCTTTTTTTCTTGACATGAGCTCTCCAGCGAAGCTTCACGTCAAGGGTCATCCCAAGATATTTGGCTGTATCCACGTAGGGAACTTTTCGGCCATTGATGAAAACAGCGTGGTACTTCGTTGTTTTATTTGTAAAGTCAATATGGACTGACTTTGTTTCATTTAGCTTTATTCTCCATTTTTTAGTCCAGCCATATACTTTATTTAGCGCTGTTTGTACTTTACCCACTGCCTCTTCGTGTGTTCCTCCTACAGCCATAATAGCTGTATCGTCAGAAAAAGTGGCAATGGTGTTACTTTCGAGTTCTGAAATGTCGCAGGTATATAATAGGTACAGGACCGGACCTAAAACACTCCCTTGCGGAACTCCAGTTTTTATACATTTAAGCTCTGAGTAAGCATCTTCTTGTCTTACTCTGAATGCTCTATCAGTAATATATGATGCCAGGATATCTGCGTATGCTTTGGGTAGCAGTTTTCTAATTTTATAAATGAGACCTTCATGCCAGACTTTATCAAAAGCATTTTCAATATCTAGGAACACCGTAGAGCACACTTTTTTTTCTTCAATTGTTTTTTCTATGTTAGTGACAATTCTATGTACTTGATCAATAGTTGAATGTTTCTCTCTGAATCCAAACTGATGATCTGGTATGAGATTTTTGTTTTCTAGTATTGGTTTCATCCTCTTGAGTAAGAGCTTTTCAAATAATTTTGACATAATGGGCAATAAATAAATAGGCCTATATGATGTCGCTTCGTGGGGAGGTTTTCCTGGCTTTGCTATCATTATGACCTCAGCTATTTTCCACAGATTAGGCACATACTTAAGTCTAAAGGCAGCATTTATTAATGTGGTGAGCTTAACTATAGCTTTTCTTGGAAGGTTTATTAAAATTTCTTTCGTGATTAAATCATATCCTGGAGCTTTCTTAGGGCCTAACTTAAATTTAATTTCTCTGAGCAGTTTTTTGGGTGTCACAAGCCTGATATCAGAATCTTCTTGTATTTCTCTAATATTTTCGAGATCAATTACTTGTCCTGCGGGTGGCTGAAATACGTTTTCTAAGTGGTCAGCAAATCGTTTGGCTTTTTGATCGTTGCTTATCACCCACTCTCCATTTTCTGTATTAATTGGCGGAATATGAATCAGTGTTTTGTCCATATTCTTTGTCGCTTTCCAGAGTGAATAGTTTGTACTCCGGTCATTCGTCAACCTTTGAAGGTAATTGTCTATAGTTATTTTCTCATACTTTTTGATTTCCCGATTAATTTTTTTAGTAAGGTTGTTCAAAATTCTTTTATCTAATGGAGATCTAGTCTGATGCCATCTTTTTCTTTTCCTTCTCTTTTCAGTTATTAGGTTTAAGATGTGTTTTGGGTATGCTGTTCCTCTCTCTCTATATTTATATGATGGAGTATTTTTCCAGGTCGCCTGCTGTAAGTCTATAACAAACTGATTGAGCTCTTCGTTTAGTTGTTTTGGACATTTCAATGGCACTTTTAAATTTATATTATTATTTAATTCTTGTCTAAAGCTTTCCCAGTCAGTATTTCTACTTGCAAGGGTTGGAAAAGATTCTTTAAATAAGATTTTTTCGCTCAATGTCAATAATATTGGAGAATGATCAGAGCTCATATCATGTCTTTCTTCAATTCTTATATATTTTGATGATATATTTTTGTAGATAAAGAAGTCTATGAGGTCTGGAATTTTACTTGGGTCAGTCGGCCAATATGTAGGCTTTCCAGTGCTGGCTACATTGCATTTCAGTTCTTTAATTGCTTCTAGAAGTTCTTTTCCTTTAGTTGTAGTTAATCTAGATACAACGTGGGATAGACCAGAAAAAAATTATCATCCTCACTTTACGTGTAGTACCCTAAAAAAATTCTCATTACCACTTTGTCGGTTTGATCAACAACTGGACCTGGACCCTAAAAAACGCAGTTAAAATTACAAGAAATATTTGTCAGATCGTCATCGCTCTATCTGTCTTCGCAAATTACTCTCCAGCCTTGACAAATTACATCTCGTCCGAAAGCCACTGTTTATAGATCGAAATCACTTAAATTCTCATCGTGTTCTCTTGTACCTACTACTCATAGGTAGGTGTTATTATTTGCTTAGAGCTTGCAGTTTATGCCGTAGCTGATTTCGCATTCTTTGAGTACTCTTTAATCTATTTTTAACTAGCTGATGCCCGCGACTTCGTCCGCGCGGTTTTTTGTGAGGGAAAATCAAGGGAAAATGTTATTTTCATTTATTTTATTTTTTCGACAATTTTCCAATGTTTTTAATAGTTATTTTGCTATTCGGGACGGAGACAAATACAAAAAATCAAAAACAATGAAAATCGGCCCAGCCGTTCTACACATAACAAACCCGACTTTGTTTTATATATTAAGATTTTAATGATGGTAGAAGCATTTCTGTTTACAGGTACCTAGGTATTTTTCGGTGCTACAATTAATGGGCATATTTCATATTTCATCCTACTAATATTATAAATGTTGTTTGTTGGTTTGTCCTTCAATCACGCCGCAACGGAACAACGGATCGACGTGATTTTTAGAATGGGTATTATTGAGGACCTGGAGAGTGCCATAGGCTATTTTCCCGGGAAATCATAGTTGGAAATCCAAAACCTAAATCCACGCGGACAGAGTCGCGGGCATCATCTAGTTGGTAAAATTAAAAAGTGAATTAATACTGAGCATTTATTATATTATTATTTACTAATATAATCTTCTTTCGTTAAGTTCCGTCCCTCTAACCGCATTTCCCTCTCGACTTAGTATTCGCAAACTGAGTTTGTACGTATACTTTGTCCTCCATTATCATATGTTAACTTATGACTCAAAATCCATTCTAATATTATTATAAATGACAAAGTATCTGCCTGCTACGCTTTCACGGGCCTTCTGTTCAACCTTTGGCATAGATAGTTTGTATCCCGGGGAAGGACATACGCTACTTTTTATCCCGGAAAATTAAAGAGTTCGCGCGGGAATCAAATAACCTTAAACCACGCGGACCAAATCGCGGGCATCATCTAGTTAATGATATTCTACGAAATCTCTATAGAAACGTTAGGAAACTCACGTTATCACGTTAGTTAAATTTTTTTTTCTTCTTTCTTCTTTTCTTAGTTGATAGTAGTTTTTCCAGTAGCAAAACTGTTAGTTTGATACATAAGTGTCCGAAACTTACGGTCACATTTACAACGTCCGTTGTACATATTCCCATAACAACGAACGGCTATAAATCATAATACATTTATCCCGAAAAACCATTATTGTTACTATTTCAGCTCTGTAATGGAATTTTGGAAATAATCTATTTTATGGGCGTGGTATTGACGAAAGCTGTTTAAGACTATAGATAGGTAATAATTGAATACAGGACACAAAGATCAGTTGACTGAATCACTAAAGTTGATTATGCGAAAGCACACTACAGGCAGGACAGGACAACGTCCGCGCCAAACGCCCGCATCGCATATGAAACTTTTCGCAGGAAGGTCTGTGCAGCTCTATTAAAAGTGTGGGCGCCGACTTAACGTTTCACGTTTTTTGTTCCCATCCTGTCCGTAGTGTGTTTTCGCCCCAAAACCTTTGTGTTGTGGGTTAGTGTATGTTGAAGTAAATCGAACATTTTAATAGTATTCCGACGCGAAGTTACTAATCTGACTCCATAGAAAATAATAAAACTTTTCTACGGGACAGCAACGTAGGCCTCGTGATGGGTCAACTACTTTTTTATACTGTCGCGATACTACTGATACAATGCTATATACCATCGCGTTTGTTATAAAATTACCTATATTTTGATATGATAACTCAAGCGGTTCCGATCCGTTAAGTAGTTACCTATGGACTATGGTAATTGTTACCACACAATTACCTTAGTCCATAGGTAATCAAAAACAATAAACTTGTACAAAAAAAATATTAAAATTAATTAATTTAAAATTAACTAGCCTGGACCGTATTTTGATAGGCAACCTATTTTAGGCGTATTTATCTATTGTTAAATAAAAATAAAATACTAGGTTTCATCTATTAAACAGCTCGGTGAAGGTCGTGGTATATATCCGGATCTAGCTGACTATAATGTAACATATTTTTACAGTCAAATACGACGCACTTACTAATTTTTAAGTTTCGCTCACTGTAAAAAAAACAAATCTGGTAACATTTACAGCTTATTTTTAGTCATACCAACGAATTATTGCGGGGAACATTTCACAGAGTATATAAACTTGAACGAACAGCCTTGCGTGCATCTGATAGGCACATTCGGGTGGATAAACAAACTACGCCTGAAGGCTGAAGGATGTGGCCAGTGAGATGCTATGAGAAACACTTGAGCGTGTAGACTCAACTTACGGCGTAAATTCACTACGAACAGTACGCTTACTCTGAGTTTTAACATTGCAAATACGATTCATCGACGTGAGAGCTCACCACGCCAAGCGTCAAAGTAAAATGGACCCAAAAGCTCTTGCTTTAAAGTCACTAATTCAGCGTTTGGAGCGCTGGCTGTGAATAAATACACGAAATTATGAAATGAGCTCTAAGGCAATGCAGCTAAGGTTCATTTTACTTTGACGCTTCGCGTGCTCTCACGTCGATCAATCGTATTTGCAATGTTAAAACTCAGAGTAAGCGTACTGGACAGAGCAAAGTGTCCACGCGAAACGCACGCTTCGTATCTGAAAAAATGTTTCATTCTGTCGCTATATTCTGTGCAGCTTTATATAAAATACTAGTTACCTACTTAATACAGATTACGCGGATGTAGTCGCGGTCTTATAGTAAGTATAATTTAGAGTTTGCTCCTCTATGGCTCCTCTACATGTTTTCATCTGACTGCATGTTGGTACATGTTTTTTACTCTATACTAGGTGTCTCCCAAATCATTTCTGATGTAGGTAAATCGCTACACTGTTGTAGGTACGTAAAGGTAATACCCGCACTCCGTCCTTTTGATCTAAAACATGCCCTTCTCCCGGATGCAATCTATTTCTGTACCAATTTCATCCAAATCGGTTGAAATATTTTTCCTTTAAACAAGTAGCATGTGCTGCGCATAGAACTTTCCCGTGAACTAACAATGAACCCGTGAAACAATGCGCAGTGCTCACGTTGTTCTCCGAAAGTTTTTCTGCGAATTTTATTACCCTTAGCTTGTTTAAACCAAATTATGGAGCAAAACTTACGAATTGAGGATTCGTAAGTTCAATTCGTAAGTTTTGCTCCATAAATTGGTTCTCCATAATCTAAATATATGTAAATCACGTGTCACCTTGTTTGTCCGCGATGGACTCCTAAACTACTTAACCGATTATAAATGAAATTTGCACACCGTGTGCAGTTTGATCCAACTTGAAAGATAGGATAGCTTACATCTTAATTTATAGCCTACTTAACCGATTTTAAATTAAATTTGCACACCGTAGAAAATCTGTCATGGAGGTCAACATATTTTTTTACAAATGCCATCTATGTAAAAAAGCATGGTGGTCCCCGTGACTGATGTTCTCCTACCGTTCCTCTTAAATTATTTACTACAATGTAATATAACAAAAACCTTAGCCACAGCAACGCGTGACCGGGTCTGCTAGTATATTTTAATATTTAGTGCCGTAAAACTGAACGCACATGTCTGTACAATTTACGAACAATTTGGTACATCCGTTGAATATTACCCAACACAGTGATAAATCACACGTTTGCATACACCGCTCGAACTCCTATTGAGTAGGTAGCTATTTTCTTTAGATTAATTATTAAGAGGTGGATAAATCGCTTCTCTCAGATAATGTTCTGCGCATAGAAAGTTCTTGCAGGAAACTAACATTGGACATTCGCAAAACAAAAGCGCAACGCCAAACGTTTATCTCCGCGAGATTTTCTGCTAATTTTCTTAACTTTAGATGAGCTAATTACAAAAAGATTACTTATAGACTTACGAATCCTCAGTGTATTTTAATATTTCATCATCATAAGTCCTATGTCCCTCCTTCGGGGCAGAGGGCAGACACTACTCTTTTCCAAGCCGATCTGTCGGACGCCTTATGCTTTAGCTCGCCCCTAAGGCCGATCTTTTTCGCCTCGTCAAATATAGTACGCCGCCAAGTCTGTTTTGGCCGCCCGCGTTTTCGTTGACCTTGCGGATTCCAATCCAACGCCTGTTTGGGTATATGGTCAGGTGCTCGACGCAGTGTATGCCCGACCAGTTCCATTTTCGGCGTCGGATTTGAAAATTTTTATTATTTAGTGCTGTAAAACTCTATATTACAATCTTTAGTGCCGTAAAACTGAACGCACATGTGACTACAATTTACGAACAATTTGGTACACCCATTGAATATTACCCAAAACAGCAATAAATCACACGTTTGCATACACCGCGCGAACCGTTTGTGCCAGCTCGCTCATGTACTGGCACTCTGGACTTTGGAAGGATTTATTTATTGCATTTTGTACGCGAGTGTAAAACAGAACGACGATTAATCGACAGAAATGAGGCCCAAATGATATCAAACATTATTTAAATACATGCCATTTAATTATGCTTATCAACAAGGGACTAAAGCCAGCCATTGTGTATGAGATGTTTAGCCTTCCAAGCGTAGCGAGGGATGCTGTAGAATAGTGTCGAGTAGAATGGCTTTTAGGTACTACCGAGTTTCAGCGACCAGAGGTTACCCTTAGGTCGCTGTTAGTAAAAAGGTCTTTCCGGAGTAAGTCTTCTGTACCAGTACCTACTATTCTATGGTAATAGAACGTACAATTAACTATTCTGTGGTAACTGGTAAAAGCTAAGCTGTAACGATATAAAGCAAAAAATGCGAGAAATGTTAGAACGTTTTATTAGAACGATTACCATGATATACTAGCTCATGCTCGTGTGCGTACTCATGGACTCAGGTAATTTCAAAATCCAGTGGAATCTCTTTGATTTTCCGGGATAAAAAGTAGCCTCCGTCACTCTCGGTCCTCAACCCATACAATTTTTACTCATAACGAGTAAAACAACGAATAAACTTAGAAACGTATTGAGATCACACGCATGATCCTAAAACAATGAGTTTCTGTGCTAAAATGTACAAAATCTAGTTAACAGTTAAGACAAAGTTAAACAGGAAAAGTATTTATTAATTAAATTCTTGGTAAGTGACCATTTATAGTTTCAGAAAACAAAACCCAGTCGAGTAGGTACTATTAAAACTGGAGTACGAGTAAATATAAACACTCCATTGATAAATGTTATCATTGAGGAAATTCAAATCCTTTATTATAAGTGTAAAACGAAGACAAACGACTTGCAACTCTATATATAAGTAATAATATAAACTGAATTTATAAAACGTGCTATGAATTTATCACCCTGTTCCAGGGAAATTGACTCCGGTTATTCCCTCTGGGTGCAAGACTGTTATTCTACTCATTTATATTGGACCACTTTTATATTATTACTATCCATTGCTGCGTGATATTTACCTTACTTTGCAAAATCAGCACAATTTCCAGCAATGAACACGTAACATAGAGCGATATGGTATGGTGGTAGAGACGATACGTTCCAGTAAGGAGAATGTATAAATAACATGCTTAGTTCTGCAATTTCACAGTGAAATCGTGGGATTCAATCATGAAGGCGTGTATAGTTCTGGCGATCTTCTTACTTGTGGCCTTTGTGGCCACATCACAAAGTGAAGAGATCAAAGAAAATAATTACAGTAAGTAGCTACCTATTAATATTTACGAATACTTACTATTCTTGTTTTATTAACTTATACTAGGCCTGGCTTCACTTACTTGTTTTTTTTTTTCAAATCACACAACAAAAAATACCCTATAAATAAAAATTCTTAGTTACGTCTACGTTAAAGAGAAAATCGACGAAAAATTATGACAACGGTCTACAAAATCTCAAGTCTGTTGACCTTTGATACTATGTCCTTGTTAATTATATGGATTTGTAGATAGGGACAGAAGTTATGGTAACCCGGAATCTTTAACAGAACAACAAGTCAATCATCCATGTAAGCCTACTATAGTATTTGAGTCAATATCACCACGCAAGCTTTAAATCATGCGTCCATGATCCATGATGGGGTTTTATTTATCTAGGCACTAGATGATTCCCGCGACTTCGTCCGCGTGGACCAAGATTTTTCGATCCCCGCGGGAACTCTTGAATTTTCCGGGATAAAAAGTAGCCTATGTCCTTTCCCGGGATACAACCTACCCCTGTACCAAATTTCATTAAAATCGGTTGAACAGATAAATTTTTTGATTCCCGCGGGAATTTTTGAATTTTCCGGGATAAAAAGTAGCCTATGTCCTTTCCCGGGATACAACCTATCCCTGTACCAAATTTCATCAAAATCGGTTGAACAGATGGGCCGTGAAAGCGTAGCAGACAGACAGACAGACAGACAGACACACTTTCGCATTTATAATATAGTATGGATAGTATGGATATGGAAGTATGGATTTTTCTTTAGATGTGCGAACAAGTGGCTCTTTTAACCCAAGTTAAATCAGCTCAGATTTTTAGTCTTAGACTTGTAAGTTGTATTGTCGGTCTACACTAGCAGCACAGCACGTGCGATCGCAATCAAGTACTACCATCCAATAAAAAAAAGTTCTTTTCACTTTAGAGTTATAGAGGTGTAACAAAATTTCTCCTATTCGCAGACCCCGTCCACGTTCTACAAAAGAGACAGCTGTGGACTCCGAGACCTAATATACCTCGTTGCACGTCTTGGGAATGCAGTTCCAGTTGTCGAAGAAATGGCAGACATTTGGGAGGATACTGTACCCTAATTGGATGCAACTGCCTGTGAAAATAAGGAACAAAACCATAACAAATACAAAACTCTTTCTTGAAAGAGCATATTTTTTTTAAATATTTAAAAATAAAAGGCTTTTAAAGTCAAACTGCACAAAACTTTTCTTGCTAGGTGAAACAAAGTTTTAATTTAAATTAATAATTTAAAGTTTAATTTTAAAATCCATTTTCCCATCCATAACAAATTTATTTGAACACAACCACCATGCACCGCTAAACCTTTTTATTTCGTCCCTATGATTTATAGCATTTATTTATTCACGGTTTGTTTAACGAATAGACAATGGACAGGCGATTAATCTACCGAAATATCCACCGAAATTAGGCGCCGCATCAGCTGAAAGTGATTTACTGTTGTCATCGACATAAAGTACTGGCCGATCGCCCGACCCAATCTGTTTTTACGTCACAGTAAAATGACAGAATTCGAGCATGAGTCGAATATGTTTCTTATCCAGGGGTCTTCTTGCGTAATAATGATTATTACAGTGTAACGATCGTAACCACCTCGAATATTTTTAACCGCCTTCCAAAAAATGAGGAGGAGGCTCTCAATAATTCTGCGCGTTTTTTTAATGTACATACTGTGTTTTCTGTACCGATTTGAAAAAAAATTCTATCAGTCGTTAGAGGAAGCTCTCGAGGTGGTCCCATAAAAAATTATGACTCCAAATCTTCTACCCTGACACTAAAAAGTTAAACATAAAAAATTATTTCCAAAAACCCGACTTCCAACGCCACTGTAAAGTACAAAATAATTTTGATTTCTACCCACTATGTTGAAGTCGGGCGAGTCTGATGCGTCAACTTTGCTTTTCCTTGTTATACCCGCCCGACTTCAACATAGTGGGTAGAAATCAAAATTATTTTGTACTTTACAGTGGCGTTGGAAGTCGGTTTTTTGGAAAGATTTTTTTATTGTACCACTTTGTCAGCATGATTAATATGTACACCCATGCCAAATTCTAGTACTAAAAGCCTCTGAACTAAGACGTGGACGGACGGACGGACGTGGCGAAACTATAACAGTTCCTTGTTCACCGCGGAACCCAAAAAATTATTGAAACATCTAAACAAAGTCTACAAAGATTGAAACGTTTAACTTTAACCCAATACCGTATCATAATTCTGTTGAGATAACAGATTAAGGTCGATAGGTCGTTATCAATTACATCTTGGATTCGTACAAACATCGTACAAACTCCTGATTATTTGTTTTCCATTACAAATTAATGTACCGGCCCACGATTGATGAAGTGGGTTCACTTGAAGTGATTTGCTGGGAACTTGGAAAGGGTGGGCTGACCTGTTAACGCGCCGAGTTTACTAAGATAAATAAACGAAGGTGCGATTTAATTTCGACTTAAACGATTTGAAGTTCAATTTGAATTCCCAATGCTTATTTGGCTGGAAGTTGTGGAATTTAGATTGTTATCCATTGATTAAGTGAAGCGTTAGTGGTGTTAAAATTGCTAAATTATGGATCCTTCAATGCATGAATTTAAAGCGTAGACAATCCATTATATCAAAAAATATTATACTGTATTAAAGTTTATATTCTTCTGTTTTCTTTAACCTTTATGTTCTCCTCCCAATCGCATTTCGCCCACCGCAGCCTATCTCCAGAGAGATTAGCCATCTGCGCGGGAGATATTAATAATGCACAAGTGTGTGCGCAAACACAGGTGCACTCTCTGTTCCCTTACTCTGGTAGCCCGACGGGACGGAAAATCCGACACGACCGGAGAGAGATCAGGCGCAGGACCGTCGGCTTAACATGCTCTCCGAGGCACGGGGGTGACACATCGCTAGGCGCCAACTTCCTAACTCCAGGCTAATACTGAGAATATCTCGTTAGAAAAACCCTATACTTGTTATGTATATACATATAGCGAGCATAAGAGCAGGCGGGTCACCTGATGTTAGGTGATTACCGCCGCCCATGAACATTTGCAGCACCAACAGGAAAAATTTTGGCGTTTTTTTTTGATGCGCCCTTTAAAGAGCCCCAAATTGTAATAATTCTAGTTACCAATGCTATCGCCATTTCAAGTTTCAGCAAAATCGGTTCAGTCATGGTGGCGTGAAGGAGTAACACACATCCAAACATGCAAACTCCCATAGTTACATCCAAACTTTCACATTGCAATTTGGTAGTAATTATTAATATGATAAAGTAGATTATTATTGCTTTTGAGGGACTAATTTAAGTGTAAAATACCTACTACCTAATTTAGTGGCTACAGTCGATGAAGCGAACGAAATTTTCTTTAAACCTAATGATAGTCGTGCTCGTGAAGCAAAACACGGACTTTGTAATTTCTGTTAATTAATTTACTGGAAGTCCCACGGGAAATTCCAATGAAATTAACGCCTCATTTGGTTTCATTCATTACTAAAATTTAACAAGACAGTTTTCAAGCTCAGCGGGATTAAAGATTGAATCATTGTACCTACCTACAATGATTCAATAATCTATATGATATTATGTATAGTCGAGGATTTAGTATACTCTCGTCCATTCTGTTTACCCATGGGTAAAGGTGGTAACAAACTGTACTCTCGTCAGTTTAAACCACTTCTAAAGTTTTTGTAGTCGGTATAACCATATTAGAATTATATTCGTTCAAATATTTTATTCGAAACCTTAGTACTAAACGCAAAATTTTCTGACAACAAGAAATTCTCAGTACTAGCCCGGAGTTCTTGGCAGTGTTTTATCTTCGTGCCTCGGAGAGCACAGAGCACGTAGAGCCGTCAGTCCTGGGATCTCCCTCCGGGCTATGAGATTATCCATTGCCCTCATAGCCCGAAGGGGGGGAGATAGAGGGTGCACCTGTGTTTGCGCACACACTTATGCAATAGGTATAATATCTTCCGCGCAGATGGCCAATCTCTGTGGAAATTGATCGGGAGGACATTATTAATTAGTGAATTCAAGAAACGCGCTACAGGCCACTGCCATGAGAACATGCGCTTCAGCTAGCGAATGGCGATCACCAAAATATTACTATTTTTAACCGACATTCAAAAAAGGAGGAGGTTCTCAATTCGGCGCGTATTTTTTTTAATGTATATCGGTGCATATCTCCGTGGTTTCTGAACCAATTTGAAATAAAAAAAATTCCAGTCCATAGAGGAAGCTCTCCAGGTGGTCCCATAAAAAATCTGACTCCAAATCCTCAATCCTGACACTAAAAAGTTAAAAATAAAAATTATTTCCAAAAACTGACTTCAATAAAGTGTATAGAAATCAAAATTATTTTTTACTTTACAGTGGCTTTGGAAGTCGGTTTTTTGGAAAGAATTTTTATTCCTCCATACGTTCACTCCTAGACAAAGGAGTTTTCGAAAGTGCGCCACCAAACACATCCACCCGCTAATCGCTTCAGGTAAACGGTCCAAGGTTTGGTATCTACCAAAAACCATGTCTGCTCCATCAGCCTTCAGCTTTGCGATAAATATGACCTGCCTACTGCCACTTCAAATTTCTAATTTCATATCAGGGAGACAGCATCAAGGCCGGGAGCCGCAGCAGAAAAGGCTGAAACCGGCAAGCGGCGGAAGTATGCCTCTCTCATAGAGAGTTACATATTTGTTCCGTTTGCCGTGGAGACCCTGGGGCCATGGAGTCTTAGTGCCAAAAACTGTTTACGAGATATTTCACCGCGGTTAATTGCCTCATCTGGTGACAGAAGGGCTGGCTCATTTTTTGCGCAAAGGATCAGCCTGGCTGTCCAGCGCGGAAATGCAGCCAGCATTCTTGCCACTATTCCACGCGGGCATGATTTATATAGTAATTAGGTTAGGCTAGCTAGCATTAAGTTCTATTGTATTATTTTCAATAAAAAAAAAAAAAAAAAAAAAAAAAAAAAAAAAATTCTAATCTATTGAGCTACGTCAGTCACTTATGTGTCCTATGAATTGAAATTATGTAATTAATTTGCTTATGTAACAGGTTACAAGTTTACAACCTCCTAAATAAAATATATACTTAGTAGGTATACCTAAACTCATATTAAGCAAAGTTTTAATTAGTGGCCCGAATTCAAATGTACCAACAACTAGCTTAATTAACTAACTCTGAAGAACTAATCTAGGCGGCCCAGAAACAAGACTTGGCTGAATTATTATAATTAACAAACGTTCTGCACATTACTCTTCAAGTTTCAGCCACAAACGTTTTATTGAAGTGTGAGCACGTTTTCATACATTTCCAGATTAGCTACCTACAAGTTAGACTGTTACCGTTTCTAAACATAATTAATGAAAAAGGATTTTGAAATCGCAGGAAAAGCTAGTGTTAAAATATTATACCTATTAAAGGTATGTATAATAAGTAAACTTTTTACCTTCTGGTGTTGGCACGTTATCTCATTCATTGAACAGGAAAATCTCTTGAATAAACGACTCGCATAAAAGAGAAAATTTCATGAAAGCCGACTTTACATACCTATTAAGCCAGTGCAACCAGTTAACGGTCCGGGAAACTGATTTCAAAAGTCTAATTACCCATACGAAAAGGTAAAGTTGGATGTGTGATTCATACCTATATAATTCACTCTGGGTGCTCGGTTAGATTCTAATTCGTCGTCGTCGTCGTCTCAACCTTTCCACTGCTGGACGAAGGTCTCCTGCATGGATCGCCACAGAGCACGGTCTTGTGCCGCTTGCTTCCAGCGGCTCCCCAGCTGCTCGCTTGAGATCGTCCGTCCACCTAATGGAGGGTCATCCAACGCTGCGCTTCCCGGTGCGAGGCCGCTATTCGAGCACTTTTGGACCCCAACTTGCCACTTCAGCTAGGCGACTCTTCGAGCAATGTCGGTTACTCTGGTTCACCTAAGGAACTCCTCATTCCTGATTTGATCACGCAGGGATACTCCGAGCATAGCTCTCTCCATCACCCGCTGAGTGAGCCTTCTTATCGGGCCCATAGTTAGCGACCATGTTTCGGAGCCCTAAGTCATCACCGGCAACACGCACTGTTCGAAGACTTTCGTCTTCTGGCGCTGAGGGATTTTTCTAATTACTTACTTACTTATTCTAATTACTTCTTCTAAATAGATTTTAAGCGCTTAGTATTTCCTATTCCGCTGTTCGGCCAGTGTCACGTTGGGAGGGAGAGTGGTACTTGTGAAATAATTGAACATACTTATATGCATTACCAATAATATTAAGTGACCTACCTACCTATGGATAAGGAGCAAAAAAAACGCCAAGTTTTTTTTCTAATTTGATTGACTTAGTTTTATTTCAAAACTAGATGATGTCATCGAACTTTGTCCGCATGGGTTAAGTTTTAACTGCGGGAAATCCTTAAGTTTCGGCCGTGAAAGCGTAGCAGACACACAAACACACTTTCGCATTTATAATATAAGTAAGTATAGATTACATGTTTTCCAGGAAAAAATATTGCCTTTGTCACTTTTCAGGTCCTCAGCCACTTGCAAAAGTCCATCATGAAGGTCAAACCAACAGACAAGCACAAAAATATTAGTAGGATATTTGGGAGGAATGCCGATGTTTTTCGAATGATTTTGGGAAGCAAACGTTGGCAAAGGTCGGCATTAATTCTTATCTTCAGATAAAAGGCCTTTAAGATAAGAACAAGTTTGACAATTTCACGAGATGTTTATGGCGGGGTGAAATTCACTGGGACCCATCATTAAAGAGTCCAACAAGTAACAACTGCCAAACTGTCTGACTCTGTAGGGATTCTTTTATTAATTGAATGAGGCAGCTTGAAGGGAGTAATTGATTAGATTTCGATGGTGTCTGGCTCGAATTGTGATCTAGATCAGCAATATCAAGTCCTTAGTATTTTATCAGTCTCACAATGAATTAATGCTATTATTGATTTACCTATATTAGGCTAAGAGACTGCCTCGTTGGTCTAGTGGTAAGCATGTTTGACTGCGGCCGAAGAGGTCCCGGGTTCGAGTCCGGGTCGGGCCATAATTAAGTGTCGGGTTTTTCTGAATAGATATTCTCAGTACTAGTCCGTAATTAGGAAGTAGGCGGGGTATCACCCCCGTGCCTCGGAGATCACGTTAAGCCGTCGGTTCCGGTTATTATCACTAACATGATAATAGTCGTTAAAGCCCACATTGGAGCAGCGTGGTGGGTCTAAGCTCTTATTCCCTCTGTACGGTCCACAGTCCAACCGTAAATTTTGCTCCATCAGCATTAACCTACTTTTCGTACTTTTCATTATACATTCAAAATTAACAATCAATCAGTGCGCAAATCATTCATAGCCTTTATCATTTAATTATAATTATTATAACTATAATTTAGTATCAATCAATAAATCATAATATATCTATCAACTCTATCATTCAAACAAGGTCCTAGACCGAACACCCTCTCTCCTATGATTGTGGAGCAGTGTGACCAGCAGTGGGACGTTAATGAACTGTAGTAGTAATGCTACTTTAAGAATCGTCGCACTTTAGGTAAATTAAGTGTGCATAACTAAACTTTTTTACATGAGAATGACAGTGGATTGTGTGTGTACAGTGGACGCTGAGTATTAGAAATAGCAGCGAAAAGGGCTTCGCCAGCGTTAATACTTAGCATCAGGTGTGATCTAAATTCGAAAATAGAGGTTACATCAGCATCGGTGTACTCTGAAACTTCATAGCCTTGTTCCTCGTTCGTCATTATATCACTGGACAGCGAGAATTCGTAAGCGTTGTCATCCCTATGTGAGCGATATCTAACCCATTCGCACGAAACATTTTTGTTCAATGTTTCTGCAGATACAACCTCTACCTACCTAAGTTTAGGAATGCTCTTCTGGCTTTTGTGACTTTAGAAACACCTATGTTAAATCTTCAAGGAAATAATGCATAGGCATCTTCTAGCCAAGCGCGCTTCAACCAAGACCTCGTCATTGCTTTCCATACGGCATGATAATCGCAAAGCATTAGCCCATCTTGTAATGGAAAAAAACGTCAGCGTTGAAAAAGTTTGATATTCAATTCAAGATATCCGTAATGAAGTCACGTTCGGGAATGAGGGTAGGTGGTGCGAGGTTGGCGTAATTAAGGGCGCTATGATATGAACTAGTGAGCGAATGCCGCGGCGTCGGCATTCCGATATTCCCATCCCATTCGCGATCGTTCATCTGATGTGGAATATTCTACATAGCTTTCGCGTCATTACCCCATTGAATTCTCATTGAAATCGATACGAGTAATAGAACAGGCCCTCGATTGTGTAAGGAAATCGTAATCGTTTGTCAAACGGATAATCCTACCTATTTAAGGAGTTCATAGATACCTGAATGTTAAAAAGTATGTATGAACTCCTGAAACAGGTCGAGTAATACGTTTTAAGCTGTCAAATGATTACGATTTGCTTAGACAATTGGACCTCTGCTTTAGATTTATTTGTAAAATGTAATAACGGCGGTATAGGGTGGTAACTGGTAAATAGCCACGACCAAAGCTTCCCACAGGACAACAATATTTGACTTGTTTTCCTTTATTAAAAGCAGTTTCATAATAAGTTATGGGCCCAGACCATATTTTTAAAAACAAGCCGCTTTCTAGATATTAATAACTCCCTAACTCACGCAAGCAACTTCTTAGTTAGTTAATTAACTTAGTTGTATTTGGTTTGAATTGGGGCCGTTAATTAAAACTTGGGCAACTTAACGTGAGTCACGTACTGGGTACGTACCTACTATACGCACGTCTTGCGTCGGAATTGTTTTCAGAATTTCAGTTCATTTACGAGTCTCTTAAATTAATTGATTGATCAAGGATAATGGCTTAAGAAGATTTCGACAACTTCCTCGATGGAGTTAATTTGATGGCCTCATAGATGGGTAGTCAAGATTTAATTCCAAGTCAAGTCAAAATTTGTTATGGTCTGGTGGAAATTACTATTCACATAATATTATTGAGTTCAATGAAACTACGAAATGGGCTATATTTACCGGCCACACAATTATTCTGTAACCACATGCAGTGTTCGTTCATGCAGCTAAACCTTGTAGCAGGGTATCCTCTCAGTTCTCTCAAAAACTTTTAAAATATTTTGATTTACACTTTAGACACTATTCAGCTCTGTGGTTTTTGTAGGCACTAGTCGATCGATGAACTATCAGCCAGCCGCTCGTCACGTAGTAAAGAGCCGTTTTAGAGCAGCCAATTTAAATATTTTTGTTTGTAAGAAAAAGATATTGAGAACGTTCAAAAGAAGTAGAACTATTTTTAATGATTATGTACAAAAGCTATTTTAAATTGATCCTGTATATTGTTGAGAACAACATAAGAAAGAGAAATAAAACAACTGCATTAGGTATTTTATTTATTTTATTTAATATTATCGTTAAAAATCATCAAGTTGTTATAAACACATAAAATATAATATAGCACAGTTGAATCTAGTACATTTTTTTTGCAGAGGTCAAATTTTGTAGTTGAAAATTCAAAACCATGTACTTATCGGTACTGTGTTTAACGGTTATTTGAACAAACCTCAAAATAAAACAAAACATGTCAACCAAAGGGCGAAAAATTTTATAAACGTAATTTTTAATTGAAAGAAAAAAAAATAGTATTTCTAACTAGCCTCATCTAATCAAAACTCATGCTTGTCTGGAGAGGTGCCAATAATACTGGCAACAATTCCAAAATGAACAGCCAGGCTGATTCTTTGCTGGATGGAATGAACTGAAGCAAATGGCTGACGGCTAGGATTACCTACTTGCCACTCCTTTCCCCAGAAAAGGCAAGTATCTACCTATGTTTTTGAAGTGATATTATTATTATTATTATACACTCTTTATTTGTACCACCATAGAAAAAAAATAAAAAACAAAAGAAGAAAGAAAGAAAAAACACAGACATATCGGGATTTAACAAATATTAGAAATTAGAACAAGTTTTTATAGGTAATTAATTGATGGGTCTTTAAAAACACTCGCATCTACCATTTCTGCACCGGCCACCGAGATGATTCGATTGCAGACACTGCTGAGTGCATATAACTGAGATACAGGACCTCGACGATGTTTTCGTTTCTTCCTCGCCACCTGTTTATAAAATTAATTTTTGCTATTTCTATTCTCGAAAAACACAAAATCCTTAATTCTAACGCAATTCAATTCAGAACATATTTTATACTAACTGATTTTTGATATCCGAGGGAACTCCTTAATTATCCGGAAAAAATGTAGCATACGTATTACGTACCTAATTATGTCATTCCTCGGGATACAACCTATCTCGGCACCACATTTCATTAAATCGGTTGAAAAGATGGACCGTGTAACGTAGCAGACGGAAAGGCATATAAAAAGACAGACAGACGTGAGACTTAGCGCGATTTCGTCCGTGTGGATTATGTTTTTTTTTATTCCTGGGGGACCACCCTAATTTTTCGGGATAATGTAGCCTATGTGCTTCCCCGGGATGTAACCTACCGCTATGCCAAATTTCCTCAAAATCGTTTGAATAGTTGGGCCTCGAAAGCGTAGCAGACAGACAGACACACTTTCTCATTGTAATGTTATAATAAATATATAATATAATAAATATTATGAATAATATGGAAGGTAAAATAATATCACATCAATTTTTTTTTAAATCAGACCTCTCTTGTTGCAGCGGCACTTGCCCAAGGAGCACGATCCTCCAGGAGCGCCTAGCTCTAGACATCCCATCGTGCACGCCAGCTGGTCACAGTCCCGTACCGTGTTCGGAACGTTGTCAACATTTGGCTCAACTGCATTGGAAATATATTCATTTATCCCTCGGTCCAGAGAAATTTCAAGAACTGCAAAAGAAACCCTTAAGATGAAAGAAAAGTCGTGGGAAAAAACTGCATAAGTGCTTAGTTTTAATGATTGTTCGTGGATTTACTAAACTAAAGCTCTGGCCTGATAATTTGGTACATATCGTATCTCGTGCGAGGTTCGAATGAATGGTCGCCACTCTTATTAGGCTAATGCATTGGATGCCATCCTTCATTCGGATTTGTTTTAATTCTTCTACTGAATCAATGAAAATTGTATGAATATAATCAACAACGTACAAGAACCTTAGAACTAGAGGTCCTTGGCATAATTATTTACTGTAGGTGACAGAACGAAGCGAAGTCTCTGAGTCTACTTGAGTGAATCTGCAATTGTCTGCCGACTGCCCGTCCGTCAGAGCCTCATAACTTCTAAATTAGTGGAAATAATTACTTCATAATATGTGAACCGTTGGCCTTAAGCCGAAATTTGCTCAAAAAGTTATTAGAATCTTTATTTGAGAGGAGGCGCTCGTAGAAGCGAATTAAAAAAAAATATGGCTTCACTTATACTCGTACTTGTGGGGTATCAATTTACAACAGAGTACAAAAATATTTTTTTTAAATATTATTTCCTTAAAAAAATTACGAAATGTTTAAGTTTACTGTACAATTAAATATTATATTATTATTATTATTATTTAACTCTTTATTTGCACCACACAAGAAAAACAAAGACAATAAGACATGATATAAAATAAAGAAGAAGGCACAAAAGGCGGCCTTGTCGCTAAACAGCGATTTCTTCCAGGCAACCTTAAGATTAGGAAAGCGCTAGGAAACTAGAATGCGGGTGGCTCTAAATTTCTACTTAATTGAATAACTTCTTATCTTACTATAATATTATAAATGCGAAAGTTTGGATGGATGTATAGGTGTATGGATGGATGGATGGATGTATGGATGTTTGTTACTCAATCACGCCCTAACGGCTGAACGGATCTGGCTGAAATTTGGCACAGAGATAGATTATAGTCTGGAATAGCACAAAGGCTTTTTATCCCGGAAAATTAAAGAGTTCCTGCGAGAACCAAAAAACCTCAAACCACGCAGACGAAGTCGCAGGTATTCGCTAGTCATTAATAAATGTACGTTATAAGCAATTTATTATATCAAAGATCTTCAAAGAAATCTGCATGCCAATTGCGAATTCATAGTTTTGTTAAGATTGCTAATCTACACTTAACCAGTGACCTCTTGTCACTCGGAGAGGAGACCCACGCTTCGTTTTAATTAATGAAGCTTAATTACCATCAGTTCTTAAGGCGTTACTACACCTGCAGGTGTTACTATTAATGCACATTCCGTATCGATATCCAAGAATATGGCATAGTGTGCTACATGCTGAATTTGTACATCCAGCGTGGACCTGATCTGGAACTCCATTATCCATTGCTTCTGTCAGTTTTTCTGAAAAGAAAATACAAATATATTAATTATAAATCTATCCGTCTGCTACGGTAGGTTGTATCCTGGAAAATTTTACGAAATTTTGTCAAAATCGCATTAAAAAATGGACCGTGAAACGTTAATAAGCAGATAGAGACTAGATAGATGGGGCGCCGGACTCGTGTCTCCCCTGGTTGGCCCCCTCGGGGAGACATCAGGATTTTTTCTATCATGGCGTCTCCCCAAGGCCGGGGAGATATCAGAACTTACTTTTAAAATAATCTTTTGCGTACTCGTGTATCCCCTGTCAAGCATTGCATTGAAACCATAAAAAGAAAAAACCGGTCAAGTGCGTGCCCGAGGGTTCCGTACCACACAATATATTTTCTTTAATAAATAACAAGAAAGATGTCATATCTACACGTAAGTAATCAGCCGTAAATCTCGCATTCTATAATATCGGTATGTTTACCTGGATCCTGTCGGAAGTTGTCGCATTTGCAGCGCCCATTGACGCATGTCCCGCTGGGGAACTTCGACACAGTTGGTAGTAGTTAAATATATTGGCATCTCTGTGCCAAATTTCATCCATATCCGTTCAGCCGTTCTGGCGTGAAAGAGTAACAAGCATCCATACATGCATACATCCATACATCCATACTTACAAACTTTCGCATTTATAATTTTAAGTAACATAAGATAAGATACCTGATTCTTGTCGGAAGTTGTCGCATTTCCAGCGCCCAATGACGCATGTCCCGCTGGGGGACTTCATGCGACGACACAGTTGGTAGTAGTTAAATATATTGGCATCTCTGTGCCAAATTACATCCATATCCGTTCAGCCGTTCTGGCGTGAAAGAGTAGCAAGCATCCATACATCCATACAAACAAACGTTCGCATTTATAATTTTAAGTAACATAAGATAAGATACCTGATTCTTGTCGGAAGTTGTCGCATTTGCAGCGCCCATTGACGCAAGTCCCGCTGGGGAACATCAAGTGACGACACAGTTGGTAGCACGCGAGGGGGTCACAGCCACCCAGCTCTGTTCCACTAACACCTTCATCCAGACTATGTATACCATTCTGATTGAGTTGATCTACAAAATAAATTAGACATTGTTGAAATATAATATTTGTTTACTTTTAAAAATCTTGCAGAACATTAATTTGTCAAAAATATTTTTAAAAATTGCTTTTTAATCGATATGCCATAAAGTGATCAAGATAAAGTTGAGTCGGCGAGCCCTATTTGTAGCTTGGTTTCAGTTATAGTCGTTGATACCAAAAAGTAGAGCTCTAACGTGGTTCAAACAGGTACGCTAGCGTTCTGGGAAAATGACGTCGTGATCTGTGCATAGGTCCGTGCGATGAGGGGACTATTTCTGTCCGAGGTGATGTGAGCTCAACGAATGTCGCGCGGACCGATTACAACGGACCGATGTGTTCTTAATATGAGGTCTCGGTACTTCCCAATATGCGGTGAGGGTGGCCACGGAGGCCACCAAGCAGGTTTTACTAGATTAAAAATAAAAATCCTACATAACCCCACCCCGAAGGCAAGTATATCGGTGATTTCGCGCCTTTCAACAAAAAGTACGAAAACATAAGAAGTCCCTACCTACAGGACGTCTTCCCCACATATCTTTCGCGTTGCTAGACAGAATAAAAAAGGCTGAAGAATCTTGTATGGTAGAGCTTATAAGGACTTATTAATTATTTACCGTCATCTTTAAGGGACTTCCTGCACTCGCAAGTATCGCCCACGCAAATTCCAGAGTTGAAACCCACAAGTCGACAAATTCGGTCGCAGGCCTCATTGTTACAGCTTTCTACCTCATGGTCTTTATTTGTTCTTATGGTTTCCAAGTCTAAAGAAAAGCGTAAAAAAGAATTAGATTAAGAAAAAGATATTATTACACAGATACAGAAAAAAATATGCTGAAAAACCACATTTTATTTGCCTTCATGAACACTTCCAGATTTTAGTGACACTGCCCCTCAAGTAGGTTATCCTCCAGCGGAGTATCGTGGAGATAGAATAGAACCCAATAAACACACAATTTCATATGCAAAGTTTCATTACAGTTGGTTCAGAACAAGTTCGGTGCAAGATTTACAGTGAAACCAATTTTATTGTTATCAATTAATAATATCGGTCACTATGTACCTACCTACATACAACACATTGTATTATTGCATTTATTTCAATAAGCAGGCACATTACTGATCGTTTACTGGTCTCCTGGTTTGACCCATAGTAATTTATGGGACCACGGGTTATTTTTTTATGCGTAGACCCGGTACTTCGTTGCAGTTTTTCGGTGACATTTGTGATATCTATAATACTACGATGTTATAGAATGAATAAAATAGGTAATAGGAACATGATAGATAGTACGAACTTACCGTCTTCATAAACATTAACTGTGACCGCAGCGTTCACCGCACAGAGCACCGCAATAAAAACAACACCCTGCAAGTGAGACATTGTCAGGAGATTAAACTTCATATCCCCACAATGTATTGAATAATACTAAATTTGTATTCGGTCCTGTTTTCTTTAAATAGGGCGATAGTCGGGGCTTCACTGGACCGGGCGCGGTCGCGAAAGCTTGTGAATGATAAGAACTTAGTCATAACATTGACCATTGAATAGGTATTTTGCGAGATTAGACACAAAATATTATACAGGATGGAGTAGGTCTCGCGGCTCGCCGCTCATATCAACACGTGGTGCAAGTGCCTACAAATCAAGAATATTATCCTCAAAGCCTGTTTGCAGACAAACGTGGGGTTATACTTATTTAAAAATCGGTCCCATATACATAATATAAGATAGGTAAGAAGGAGTATGTTCGTTTTTAAGTATTAGGTACTAGCAGATGCTCGCGATTTTGTTATGCTCGAAATAAGTTTTTTAAATTCCCATGGGAACTTCCTAATTTTTCGGTTAATATACTTGACACCCACAAATAATGTGGCTTTCTATTGGTGCCAGAATTTTAAAAATCGTTTCAGTAGATCCAGAGATTACCCCCTACAACATCACAAACTTTCAGCCGGTTTCTGAATTGACAATTTCATGGTGAGTCTGTCTCAAAGGCTACTTAAGGACTAATTAAGCAAAGTTTTGTTTCTGAATTGATATTGGGCCGGTTTTTGAACTAAGCATTTGAGCAAAAACAACAAGTTCCAACTCTCAAACCTTACACAATATCAGAAAAAAAAATTTGCTTAATTAGTCCTTATGTAGTCTTTGAGACAGACTCAACATGAAATTCTCAATTCACAAACCGGCCGTTTACCTCTATAAAATATTAGTATGTATGTAATACATTTTAGACTATAATAAAAACAGGAATTCCCCCTCGACAAGCCGGTGGGTGCACGGGTTGCTCTCCGAGTAGTAGTGTTCCCCAATGAAACCAGGAGAGCTTACCAAACTAATCTGCCACCACCAGTCATAAAACATTATACAACACTAGATGATGCCCGCGACTTCGTTCGCGTGGATAAACCTTTTGTTTCCCGCGGGAACTCCTGATTTTCCTGGATAAAATGTAGCCTATGTCCTTCACCGGGATATGACTAACCTCTATACCAAATTTCATCAAAATCGGTTGAAAAGATGGGCCGTTAAAGCGTAGCAGGCAGACACACAGACACACTTTCGCATTTATTACATTTAATTAGTAGGTATAGATAATGAGTAAAGCACAGGTTGATCGCGGAAGAGCTGTTAACATTAACATTCAACTGGAATTATTGTAAAACACATAAAACACAAACAAATTGAGCTTTTATTTTTTTCAACATGCTTATCTTGTTTGCTGCCGTTATTTTTGTCGGATTAAAAGGCTTTTTTCTGAATTTATTGTTTTAATGGGTTATGTCGTTGTTCTGTAGGTTTTTGATTAGTGGAATTGGTACTTTATGTAGGTAAGTATTTTAATCTTATAATGTAGACAGACAGACGGGCTTTAGGTTTTAGAACTGCAAAATTGCAGTTATTGTGCGGTTGGCATAACTGCATCGAAACTGCAAACCGACTGCGCAGTCCGCTTACACTCGACTCGGTGTGCAGTTCTAATGGTAATGCACAAGCCGATGTGCAGTTCAAATGCAGTTCTATTGCGTATATGCCAACTGCAGAAAATCTGCTTCGAAACTGCAATTTTGCAGTCGGCATGCAGTCCTAATGCAATAAGTTGGTCTAGACCCTAAGCACCTAGGTCATAGATTAATCTATACCTAGTTATTAGTACTCCAATAATAGCCTGTTATGGATTGAGATATCACTCACAAACAATACCTACGAATACCCGCCCCAGTTTCGCACTGGTGGGCTAACCTTATATAATATCTCTTCTCAGTAGAATCATTTTTCCGAACCGGTGGTAGAGTCTTGACGTATCATAAGTAACTCACGTTGTCCTATGTGAAATAAATAAATCATTTATCATTTATCTATGATTAAAAATATACCCCACCAATATACCTTATATAAAATATTGCATAACTTGAAATGTTTGTGTTGTAGGTATAGAAGTCGGTTAAAAACGGAACCAATACGTGTACGGGGATTAACCGATGTCAATAAGCCCTGATGAGTAAACTGACAATATTAGCACAATCGGATGACTCAGGAATTTTTTATTTCTGATTATAAAATCAAACAATAACTAAATGCAGCAGGGCCGGGCCGTCTTTAACCTTTTGGAGGCCCTGAGGCACATTAGGATAATGGGGCCCCTATGAAAAGGCAAATGCCTGTTTTAACAAAATATTCTACTCTGTCTATTTTGTTAAAACATGCATAAAGACTAGATAAGCAATACTGTATATTCTAGGTTGATTCAACTGTTATTTTAAACGATTTCTTTAAAAAAACTTCACGATCAATTTAAAATCTGATTAACTTAACTATTGAGGTATGTTTTCAAAGTGAATATGCGTGTATAATAGTTATCATTATGAATATCGGTTATCTATCAGTTGGTGATCTGGAAATAACTAGATAACTAGGGGGCCCCAATAGGGGGGGGGGAATGCAGTGAGTTCGGTTCGGCTTATCAATCGTTCGGGTAATCAAAGATCTAATTTAACTAATTTAACAGTTAGATAGACGGCATAGACCATTCCTTCCTTCGGCGCTTATGGAACGAACTGGTTTATCGGAAGGAAGTGTCAATATCTGTACCTATACCTCAATTGAGGCTGGAAATAATAACTGGTAAATATAGTCCTTTTTTGGGAGCGATTAGAAAATTAAAGAGTTCCCGCGGGAACCTACAACCTCAATCCACGCGGACGAAGTCGCGGACATCAGATAGTATTATATAATAGTTCTAAAGATCGACATCGGCGATCGTCGACATATCTATGGAACAAATTCCTCCATAGCTCTGGCTTCACTAACCGCTCCCAAAAACACCCTGTATTTCTGAAGTTGTACCTAACAAAAACTTTGTTGATATGAAGTAGGTACCTACCTTACAGTGGCCAGTAAATGAACAAGGTCAAAAGAGTGAAATAAACAGCATTTATTGTACCTAGTTACAATGTACCTACTTAATATGTCGCCGGAAATAAAGTGGAGTGCCTATCACGATAATATAGAAAACATCATGATAATTCAGTTTGTGTTTGAGTGTGTTCAAAAAACACAACATAAACTAGATCTATACCATATAATAGATACTAGCAGCCTACATCCATACTTATATTATAAATGCGAAAGTATGTATATCTGTCTGTCTGCTACGCTTTAACGACCCATCCGTTCTACCGATTTCGATGAAAATTGGTACATTTATATATGTCACCGTAAGATTGCAAAAACCGTTAGATTGTAATCTAACGCTATTTATCTCGTAAGATTGTAAACTGTCGAAAGATTGTGAACCGTTCAATGTTCTGTGGGTCAATTTTTGAAATATTCATTGTATTTACTTTTTCTTGTCTCTTAATTGTAGGTTAGGTTAAGGTTCGACATAAATAATCAGGCGCTTAGGTTTTATCGGGTTAATATACCTAACAGATTACAATCTACCGAAAAATAATGTGTTATATTGTAATCTTTCGACAGTTTACAATTTCGCGAGATAGATTATAATCTAACGGTTTTTACAATCTTACGGTGACATATAGATCCCGGAAAATTAAGGAATTCCTGCGGGATTTAAAAAAAAACTTAATCCACGCGGACGAAGTCGCGGGCATCATCAAGTTCTCTATTCTCTATGTATATGTCACCGTAAGGTTGTAAAAACCGTTAGATTATAATCTAACTCGCGAAATTGTAAACTGTCAAATGATTACTATATAACGGATTATTTTTCGGTAGATTGTAATCTGTGTTTATTAACCCGATAGAACCTAATACTACCTACCTACCTAATAGAATACTTGATTATTTATGTCGAACCCTAACATAACCTACAAGAACTCTTTCTTGTAGGTTAGGTTAGGTAAGAAAACGTAAATACAATGAATATTTCAAAAATTGACACTTAAAACATTGAACGGTTCACAATCTTTCGACTGTTTACAATCTATCGGAAAAAAGCGTTAGATTACAATCTTACGGTTTTTACAATCTTACGGTGACATATACTTTTGAGCTGAAAGGTTAAAAATAGTGAAGTATGATGTGAAGTAACTATAATAATACGTTGTGACATACAATGTGAAGTATAATGTAGAACAGTATTTAATAAACGGTTTGACGCAATAGACGTGTAGTTAATTAAAACCTAATATAATACATGGCGACCCTTGCCATGCGCGTTCCGCGGTGTCGGATGTCGGCCGGCTAGATGCGGACGGTGCGCATTCCGGTGTGCCTCGATGCCTCAATTAAAGATATAAGTTTTAAAAATGAGTGAAACCAGTCCTGAAATTCTAATTAAAATAGACAGTTTTTTTTAAAGCCTGGCTGATGAACTTTACGATAATCAGTTCAGCGATTATTTTTATTTTTATTTTGTTGATATGCTATGGACAGAGGCGATAAAGCCGAGATATAAGTGCTGGAAATGGGGAAAACATATTCAAAAACTGAAGATAAGGAAGTTATTATTGCGCAAAATTCATCTGGAGGCAGTAATACGGCGGATGAGGGTGACCATGAGTATCATATAAAATTCAATAACATCCTCCTGACTACATTATTAGTGCTGGCATTTGTAGTTTTGTTTGTTACAATCTACCTAAAATTGAAGCAGCGACATAAGAAATGGATAGAGGAAAGAGTCAATACGGAGTTCCTGAGAAGAATGCGTCATAGACTGTCCGGAAGGCGCGACCAACCTCGAGATGATGGAGATATTATTTAAAAGCGACGAGTTTTATCATAAAGTGATTTAAAGTGTTGTTTTTACGTTCAAGATAAAGTGCGTTTAACATATTTTACGACAATAACTTTTTTGAATTTAGTTTTTATTTAGAATACGCAAGTAAGAATATCCTTTTTAAATGTGTTTAGTGAGTATTTTAGTTAAAAAGTGTTATGTTATACGTACATGTACTACTTATGTTAGATTATATTAGTACTTAAATTAAGTACCTAGGATATGAGCCGGATAGTTCGTAGAATTCCGCTCGGCCCAGACGCAACTCAGCAAATTTTTATCGGTACGTTGTACGACTGTGCCTCAAGTTAGAATAAATTAAAATGAAATGAATGAAATATGACACCGTATTATAATTATAGTGTTTTGTTCATAGTATTATGGCCGAAAATTTAGTTAAAACATATGAAGAATTGTTGGAAATTAGAAAGTATCTTATAAAAAAAGGTCAAAGTAGGTATAAAGGTTTAGTCGCATCAAATAAATTGCAAGAGGCCGAGATATTGTTACGTGAAGGTAAAACATTGTTTTCTACGTTAAGTTTTAGCAAGAAACAGGAAGAAATCAAATTAATTACTGAAACTTATGAAAAAATTTGTTCCTTATTTTCAGAAATTTCTCGAATGTGTACTTTGCCTAATATAGAAACAAAATCTGAAAAAATGGATTTTGATATGAAAATTGCGTGTGGGTTAATACCTATTTTAGATAATAAGGAAAACACTACCAAGCGATTAATTGATGCGGTGGAAATGTATGCAGATATGCTTAGTGATGAAGGTCAACAGTTATTAATTAAATTTGTGCTTAAAGGGAGATTATCGGAAAACGCTAAACTACGAGTAGCTGATACTTATTCGTCAGTTAGCGATATGATTAAAGATTTTAGGAATAAACTGTTAACAAAAAAATCTTTCACCGCTATTCAAGGTCGAATTCAATCCTTGAACCAAGGGTTTAGGTCTATTGATGAATATGGGTCAGAATTAGAAAAGCTCTTAACAGAATTAAATATTTCACAGGCTGACGGCAACGCAACTGCATGCGCGGTCCTCAAGCCAATAAATGAAAAAATGGTATTAAAAAGATTTACAGATGGGCTTAGGAGTGAAAAATTAAGCACAGTAATCGCCGCTCGCAACTACACCTCTCTGCAGGATGCGATCCAGGCGGCCAAGGACGAGTCAACTCCTACGTCGTCAACTTCTGGACCAGCAGAGGTAATGAAGATGACACCAGCAAGAGGTAGGTACAATAATCGTTTTTCTAGATTTCGAGGACAAAATAGCAGCCGGGGTGGTTATCAAAATTACTACAGCAATAACAGGAGTAATTTTCGGAATAATTACAACCCTAGAATGAACAGATACCAAGGCTACTCCAGACCATCTCATTATACTCCTCGTGGCCGAGGTCAGTATGTTGTATACAATAATAAACGCGGATATAATAACAGGCGTGGTAATTTTTTCAACAGGGATAATGTTTTTGCGGTACAAAACAACAATAGTCCAACAAACTCACGTACAGCAGATAGAGTACAACAGATAAACGATGAGAGAGAAAACAATCAGTTTTTTCGGACCCAATAATATAATTTTTGCTTGTAGAGGTAATTCAAAGTTTGTCAATTTCTACATTAATGGTAAGAAGATCATACTGATGATAGACACGGGTGCATCCATTTCGGTTATTAAAGAAAATGAAATTCCAAGGTCGTGTGAAATTTCCTACGATAATTTGGTTGTTAATGGAATTGGAGGAAAAGTTTGCTCTACTGGCTATGTAGTATTAGACTTATGTGTTTCCAGGGATGAAATTTTTCAACATAAATTTTATAGTTTCAAAAACTTACCTATCGTTTTCGATGGATTATTAGGTGTAGACTTTATGACTAAATATAAAGCAAACATTGATTTAAATAAAAATTTGCTAACATTGAAAATGGAAGATAGATATTGCGTATTACCAATTTTTGACAAACCTGATTACAGTAATTCACTATTAATCCCCCCTCGGAGTGAATCTATTCATTATGTTTATTTGAGTACGGAAGTGATAGAAGATTGTTTTGTTAGCGCGAGAGAGTTAGAGAAAGATGTATTTTTAGCTGGTACCATTGTACGACCTAAAATGAATAAAGTCCCTATTAAAATTTTAAATACTCGCGATGAAGAGGTCAGACTAAATAATTTTGTATTGGACGTAGAATTGTTAAGTGATTTTAATATTTTTAAATTTACTCAAAATGATAGTAGTGCAAACCGAGCTGACACTTTATTACCTTTATTGGAGTTACAACATTTAAACACAGAAGAAAAAGAGTCTATTGAAAGGATTTGTACAAAATATTCAGACGTTTTCTTTTTGCCCGGTGATAAATTGGAAACTACTAATATTTGTGAACAATTTATAACGCTAAAAGATAATATTAATCCTATTTACACAAAGCCATACAGATTACCACAAGCATTAAAGTCAGAAGTGAATAAACAGATAACAAGAATGCTTAAAGATGATATTATTGAGGAATCTACTAGTGAATGGTCGAGTCCAATACTATTAGTCCCTAAAAAGGCTGAGGGTTCACAAAAATGGCGTTTGGTTATTGATTTTCGGAAATTAAATGAGAATATAGTAGATGATAAATTTCCGTTGCCTAACATTACTGACATTTTAGATTCCTTATCAGGTTCGATTTATTTTACTCATTTAGATCTACAGCAAGGATATTACCAAGTAAAACTAACACCTGAAAGTAGGAAGTACACTGCATTTTCAACTAGTACCGGACATTACCAATTAAAACGCTTACCTATGGGTCTTAAAACTTCTTGTAGTGCTTTCAGTAGAGTTATGTCAATAGCGATGTCAGGATTAAATTTTGAAAAGTGTTTCATCTACTTAGATGATCTAATAATTTTTGGAAGGTCATTATCAGCCCATAATCAAAACCTAATTGATGTATTTGAAAGATTAAGGAAGGTAAACCTAAAGTTGAATCCAATAAAGTGTCAATTCCTAAAGAAAGAAATTTTATATCTTGGTCATTTAGTTTCGGCTGATGGCGTTTCGCCTGACCCTGAAAAAACTAAAGTTTTAGAAAAATTTCCAGTCCCTAAAAATTCAGATGAGGTAAGACGGTTTGTTGCTTTCTGCAACTACTATAGAAAATTCGTGCCATCATTTGCAACAATTACTATGCCTTTAAATCATTTACTAAAAAAAGATGTACCTTTTATTTGGACTTCAGAGTGTCAAAATGCATTTAATTTCTTAAAAACTTCATTAATGTCTCCTCCTATATTACAATATCCGGATTTTTCCGAAACAAATGAATTCATATTGCAAACTGACGCATCAGATTTAGCAGTAGGAGCTGTATTATGTAATAAAAGTTTGAAACCTGTTGCTTATGCAAGCAGACCATTGAATAAGGCCGAAAAAAATTACCCAGTAATACAAAAGGAATTAACAGCAATAGTTTGGGCAGTCAAGTATTTCAGACCTTATTTATTCGGAAGAACTTTTACAATAATGACAGACCACAGACCGTTAGTCTATTTGTTTGGCGTAACGGATCCGTCTAGTAGGTTAATAAAATACCGTTTGATACTTGAAGAGTATGATTTTAAGATAGTATACGTGAAAGGTAAAGACAATGTAATCGCAGACGCATTGTCAAGAGTATGTATAACATCGGATGAGTTGAAGGGTAGGAATGAGGAAATCTTGGCTGTAACAACTAGAGCACAAAAGAGAAGGATAGAAGAGGATAGTAAGAAAGAACGAACTGCGCTTAATAATGATACTGACAAGTGGCCTGATCAACCACGAGTGGTGGAATTATTAAGACAGCCGATTGATTCCATTGAAATGAGATTAGTAGAAGAAGATGTTATTAAAAAGTTTAAAAAAGACAAGGTAGAATTAGAAGAACAGGCATGTTTTGTTCATATACCAAATAAAATGTTGTTATGTGTTAATCTTAGCTTTAGATTGCATTTTACGCGAGCCGAATTTGCAGCTAAGCTAAAAGAGTTATGTGAAAAAATAAAAGTAAAAGAACTATGCATAGTGAGAGACGATAAAAATTATGATTTTATAAAAGGTTTATGTTCTGAAATAAAATCTTTGAAGGATTGGACCGGTCCCCGAATATGTGTTTTGAAAGGAATTGAGAGAATTTATGATGAGAAAGCAAAACAATTTATTTTAAATAACTATCATTTATTACCCACTAGTGGACATGCTGGAATGACTAGAATGGCTAACAATATTAAAAGGAAATATTATTGGCCTAATTTAGATATAGATATTCGAAAATTTATAGGTAAATGTGAGATGTGTCAGAAAATGAAACAATGTAAGTATACAAGACAACCTATGACTTTAACCACAACTGCGTCGACAGCGTTCGAGAAAGTCTTTCTCGACCTAGTTGGACCACTGGACAAAGATGAGTATGGAAATTGTTATATTTTAACTCTTCAGTGCGAATTAACTAAATATATAGAAGCATATCCGTTACCTAACAAGGAAGCGGTAACTGTAGCTAAAGCTTTTGTATCTAACTTTATTCTACGTTACGGTATTCCTAGAACTATAGGTACAGACAGGGGAAGTGAGTTTCTTTCGCGAGTTATGGAACAGGTATGTAAGTTATTAGAAATAGAAAAGTTAACGTCAACTGCATACCACCACCAATCGATTGGTTCTCTTGAGATAGCTCATAAGCATTTAGGGGCATTCCTAAGAACTTATTGTACTAATTCGTGTTATTCTTGGTCACATTGGTTACCATTTTGGTGTTTTAGTTATAATACTTGTGTAAACACACAGACTGAATACACACCATTCGAACTTGTATTCGGTAAACAATGTCGTTTGCCAAATAGTTTAGATCGCGATGTAGAACCACTTTATAATTCTGATAACTATTGTTTAGATTTAAAATATAAATTGCAAGTAGCTTTAAGAGATGCTAGAAATAATTTGATAGCTTGTAAGGAAAAAAGAAAGGAAAAATATGATAAATCATGTAATCCTGTATGTTATAACGAAAATGACCTTATTTTAGTTAAAAATGAATGTGCTAGAAAATTAGATTGTGTTTTTGAGGGTCCTTTTAAAGTTTTAGAAGATAGAGGCGTAAATGTTAAGATAGATAGAAATGGTAAGATTGATGTTATTCATAAGAATAGAACAAAGAAATTTAATGTGTAATAAGTATTAATTTTTTTTTCTTTCACCCCCGGAGGTGAAGTATGATGTGAAGTAACTATAATAATACGTTGTGACATACAATGTGAAGTATAATGTAGAACAGTATTTAATAAACGGTTTGACGCAATAGACGTGTAGTTAATTAAAACCTAATATAATACAATAGTACCTACTCATGCAAACCAGTTCCAAAGCTAAGCGTATGTACGGGCGCAAGGAGTTTAAAAGGCCGCTCAGTGCGTTTGCAATTCCAAAGCTCCCCAGTTACCAGTTTTTTTTTTTATATATAGGCTAGCGCTTGGCTGCAATCAGACTTGCAGCCAAGTCATCATTCACTTCACTCATCTTCACACTTTCACATTCACTTCACTCATCACTTCATTCATCTTCCTACGTTTGCTGTGGTCACGGCATACGAATCATGTTAACTGCAAGAACGCTTACCCTGGCGCAGTGTTAGAAGTAGTTTTTTTATCCACCACAAGTTAGCCCTTGACTGCGTCTCAACTGATGGTAAGTGATGATGCAGGCTATGATGGTTGCGGGCTAAGTTAGGATATAACGGATTTTTATTTATATATATATATATATATATATAATTCAAAGTCCTGACTGACTGACTGACTGACTGACTGACTTATATATCAACTGTCGCGGGCGTCCGCTAGTTTGTTAATAAAACAAATTCGTTGAACTTAAGATACGTTTATATAATCAAAACAAACTCTTAATGTACTTAGATACTAGGTACACATAAAACTTTAATTAACACAAACAAACACTTATAAATAGAATACAATTTTTTAATTCCTATATTAGATTAAAAATTTTAAATATAGATAAGTATCTACCTATGAGGTAAGTATCAATTATTTAAAACACTCAACTATCAAGATTAATTTATTTATTGCAAATTGTCTTCCTTAATTGTAAGATAATGTATTAGAGTACTTAATGTCTTTTTGAGAGATTTTATCCTCATAGCCCTATCGAATTTAAAAAAAAATGTTTTAATGTTTTACTTATTAATTACTTTTAAAAGAATGTTAATTCCTTTGAGTGTTTGCTATCTTCCTTCACTTTCATACACTTTTCCTTAACGTTCCGTTCGTTTTTCTACCATATACAATATAGGTACATAAGAGATCATACGCAGAAACAGTAGTCCAAGATTACTGGCCATTTATCAGTTCTGTGAAACTATTCATTCTATCCCGCACTTGGCAGCACAATCTATATCTATCCAAGCCCAACACCATTGGATGCAAGCAAGATGCTTATCTTGCTTGCATCCAATGGTGTAGGGCTTGGACTACCTACTACCGCGCCCTACTTGGATCCCTTAAGAGGCCGGGGAGCGGCGCTCGCAACTTCTATTCGAACCGCAAATATAAATTTGCCGGTATATTGCTATCTCTATTTGGGTGATGACACATGATCGCGTGCAAGCGCGATAGCAATATGAGCGTACAGAGTTTGTTATACATTTTGGTCTTGTTCCGTGAATACCAAAAATGATAAATGAAAAATTGTTGTTTTTTTAACTTCGTGTTGTTATTCTGTAACTTGACAATATAGGCTATGTTCCTGATCAATTAGTACGTGAGATATCGTTGGTTTTAATATGAAACCAATAAGGAGAAAACATTATGTCGTAAAAACATGCAAAACGCAATGTGCTTACATTTAATTTTAGGAAAGTATTTTGAAAAAATATTTATCCAGGGACCTAGATAAATACAAGTTCAATCATAATAATCGCATAATATGGTGGAAATATTCTCGAATTACAAATAATTTTGGTATTACGTTTGTATGGGCAATTCATTCTCTGCTGGCACCAAGGCGCGGGATCATAGAAGTAGTATAGTAGCTATATCTCTATGCGCGGGATATACACGAGAGGCGACGGGCGCGGGCTGCTAGATAAGCAGAGGCGGTGAGGCACGGACGCCGATGCGGCGGCGCTTGTGACGTATGAAAGCGGCGTCCAAGCGGCGTCGCCTCGCCTCTCGTACATGTTCCGCTTGCTTGCATCCAATGGACTTGAACTCATCGATATATATGTAGGTACTAGATGGGCCCTTTCTTTATAAAAAAATTGGGCGTCCAAACTTTAGAGCACGCTCCTAACCTGTATAGCCCTGTCCTTGTACCAGCCATAGCGCTGTCCCGCTTTTCAGACTAGATGGCGTTAGTAAAATAGGTACACATTCTTTGTTTGACAGGGCCCGTCTATGTAAATTGGTTTCGTTGCTTGAACTATGTCTAGTGATTAATTAAAGAATTAGATCGAATCATAATTCGATCTAATTTGAAATACACAGATACAGATCCTGTTGAAAAGGATATGTTCGATATTGAAACTGCAGATGAAGAATCAGACGCAGAAGACTTAATAATAGATCCATTATCTACTTAATAATGTATTTATTAGGTAATAGTAGATTATTAACCAAGGGGATAAAGCTGTGTCATCTGTCGCGGGTGACGATTTAAATCGCGAGCGTAACGTTAAACTTAAATCACGAGCGAAGCGAGGGATTTAAGACGAGTCCTGAGTGTAGCGAGGGATTTAAGTTCACCCAAGACTAAGACAGCTTTATCACCGAGGAAAATACTCTACTTTTCGTACCATTTGCGAAAAAATTTACATAATAATAATATGAGATAAGCATTTATTAAAAATAATGACATTTAAAAGTAAAAGTTAACATTCGAAACATTGGTCTAATTATTAGACTAATATTTTTCTGTCGGAAAAGCAAAGGCATCAAGCTCATACGGCCTCGTCGGTTTTCGTAATTTTATTTAATAATCATAACTGCTTAATAAATGCGTATTCCTTTTTCGAAAAGATGTATAATGCTTTATATACAAACTCAATGGTGTAAACACAAATGTAGTTCAGTATAAATTTCAGTAAGTATTCCAAATTTAAATCACATTCTCCCCCTAGACTAGAGGATGAATGAAATTCAGTACAATATTCTTTCCCTGTTTTTAACAGATTAAAAATGACTATTGTTATGTTCGCTTTTTGTGGCATAGAATGTCACTTTTTTGAGCAAGTGGTACGAAAATATTTTTTGATTCTAAAGATATAAAGATATAATATAAAGAGAAAGATAGAGATACTTATAAATGAAACAATTATTGAGAGATTTTTTTGTATGATTATTTGTTTTTGTTTTGCCATTGAAGGTGAAAGAATCGAGAGTATATTTTACGAATTATTATTTTTTTTACCAATTTTACCGTAATTTACGTAATTTATTTATATTTTACGTAAAATATGGTAAATAACCGAATTTTACGAAAGTAATATTACCGCTTTACATCGCTAACGCTGACGCGACGGCGCGGTCGAGGTGCGGCTTGTGACGTATGAAAGCGGCGTCCAAGCGGCGTCGCCTCGCCTCTCGTACATGTCCCGCTTGCTTGCATCCAATGGACTTGAACTCATCGATATATATGTAGGTACTAGATGGACCCTTTCTTTATAAAAAATTGAGCGTCCAACCTATAGAGCACGCTCCCAACCTGTATAGCCCTGTCCTTGTCCCCGCCATAGCGCTGTCCCGCTTTTCAGACTAGATGGCGTTAGTAAAATAGGTACACATTCTTTGTTTGACAGAGCCCGTCTATGTAAATTGAGGTCGTTGTTTGAACTATGTCTAGTGACCGAGATCTCATAAGCCTTGTTAAGGTTCTATCGAGTTTCGACATAAGCAGGCACTGTGACCGCAGTACCCGTCGCTCATGCCCCGAGTCTGGCAGTAAGACACGCAGTCGTAGCGACACCTGTGACGATCTACAACCCTCGATTCAGCATCTGAAAATTAACGATAATTGACTTAAGATACTTGGATACTAAGATAGAGGTACTGACAAAATTAGCACTCAAATGCGATCTCACCAGGTGGCAAGTAGGTGCTGATAGCAAATTAGGTAAATTATACCTGATGCTAGAAACGTACGTTTGGTATATAGGTATGTCACCGTAAGATTGCAAAAACCGTTAGATTGTAATCTCACTGTCGATTACAATTTAACGCATTATTTTTCGGTAGATTGTAAAATGTTAGGTATATTAACCCGATAAAACCTAAGTGCCCGGACTGCGGCCGGGCAATACCTGCTTATTTGTGTCGACCCCTAATCTAACCTTTATGAAGGTGACTAGAAAACGTAAATACAATGAATATTTCACAAATTGACCCTCAGAACATTGAACGGTTCACAATCTGTCCGAGTGTACCGAGTTTCTTGCTGGTTCTCCTCGGTAGGAACGGCATTCCGAACCAGTGGTAGATTCATTTGACTAATAATACATTTGACTATTAATAATTCATAAGAACTTGTAAAAAGTCTATTTGAATAAAAATAATTTGATTTTGATTTTATCGACAGTTTACAATTTCGCTAGTTAGATTACAATCTAATGGATTTTGCAATCTTACGGTGACATTTATATATATATGAATCTAGTTCGGGTGGATAACACGTCGAGTACCTATTTAAAAATGTGCGTGCCGGAACGCAGTTAGGTATATTATACTACTTAGCTCATAGGCAAGTACCTACCCCTAATCCGTTTCTACACAGTATCGTGCTGGAACGTTAAACGACTCATTTTTGACGGTAGGGTGTTAACTAGCAACTTCCATAGTCTCCCACCAGACCAGCTGATAAAATTCTGAAATTTATAAGTAAGTATTTTCTGCCTTGTAGTTACCAGCAAATTATGAAACCAGCTCATTCCATCTTTTGTGTTTCCTCATAACAACAATATGGGGCGCTTCAAAGGGTGCATACACAAATTTCTCAAAAGCCGGCAACACATTGGCGGTTCCTCTGGTGCTGCAAATGTTCATGGGCGGCGGTAATCACTTAACATCAGGTGACCCGCCTGCTCATTTGCTCGCTACATATAAAAAAAAAACAAATAGACCCTGCCGGCCAAAGATTGAACTAACAATGCCTGTCTAATGTGTGTGCATTGTTTTAAATTTAAGTGCGCGTTCATTTTTAGATTAGACGACCTCTGCCTATCACAGATTAATTTAATAATAATAAATGGTTCACTGACAAGCTTCATGTGGGTGCAATCTTTAGTCTATAGCAGGGATTCCCAAAGTGGTCGATATTGAGCCCAAGGGGTCGATGTCAGTTTCCAACGAGTCGACATAAACGAAAACAGATTTTTTGGTTCGACGAGGTCTAAAAATCGACCCCTATTTTAATGTTTTTTTAAAAAAACTACCTACTTAAGTATTTTTACGTAATTTGTGATAATTATTATTATTAATTAAACTTCATATTTACTGAATTTTATGTCTATTTATTTTGTTAAATTTTGATTAGAAAATGATGTCAAGTAGTAAACTTAACTTAACCAACCGCAGTTTTAAAGTTGGCAAGTATTTTGTATCAATAGGAAAAAAAATAGAGATAGGATTTTTAAAGTAATTTGGCTATGGGGGTCTGAGCCTCTGAGGTAGCAGTTTATTTTGGAAAAGGAGTCTCTTGCCCAAAATAGTTTGGGAATTTCTGCACTATAGCATACGTAAGAATTGAAATCAATCAAATAAATAATAATAATAATAAATATTATAAATGTGAAAGTTTAGATGGATGGATGTGTGGATGTATGGATGTATGGATGGATGTTTGTTACTCAATCACGCCCCAACGGCTGAACGGATCTGGATGAAATTTGGCGCAGAGATAGATTATAAATAACACATAGGCTACTTTTTATCCCGGAAAATTAATGAGTTCCCGCGGGAACCGAAAAACCTCAATCCACGCGGACGAAGTCGCGGGCATTAGCTAGTGAATACATAAAAGTCAAATATTTTATTTATGTTGTCCCACTTGTAACGTAATACCTACTGGGAAGACAAGTTTTCGAAAAATGGGGCGAATTGTATTGCAAAAGTAGGTCTAGTAAGTATTTATCAACTTAATATAGGTAGGTACGGAATATAAATGTATTTCGTGTGCATATTAAAACTAATTGTTTCATATTTAATTTGGTTAAGTTACAATGTTGAATGTTTTAAACCTGTTTACATATCACAAGGTTTAATAGCAAATCTTACAAAAATATAAGTACCAATAGCGTAATGTTTTAAAGTACCTATGTATTTTTACGATTAAAGGCATGGCCATACACGATGTTTGGTATTTGCACGGCTCAGGGTTAGTTCTGCAATACTACGTTCCGTTTCCGTTTTCCGTTCCTAAAATAAGGATTATAATTCTAACCCACGAAAGTCAACAATAATGAAACAGTTTGGATTTAAGCATTGGCAGTATAGCCCCTGGGCTGGGATCTATAGTGATCACATTGATTATTTGAAAGTTTTTGTAAAACACCGCGGTAACCTTAATTTTCCGGGATAAAAATTCCGGTCTACTTTTTATACTGGAAAATCTGGAGGCTGGCTAATTCGTCAAAATTTGTTGAAAAGTTGAACTTTACAGACACAATTTCGCATTTATAATAATTATTAAGTATCAGAGGTAATTACAACCTCTAGGAAGTTAGTCTAAGTAGCGGGTTGTGTATGTCCAAGTCTCATATCGCTGGTACCTTACCTAATTTTAAAATATTTTTACAATGGCAACAATAATGACCACAATATTGTTTTCCTTGTACCTACATAAAAAGGATTAGTATTGCGTTACTATGCAATGTCCAACCTTGACTGCGTAACATCGATTCTGATAAGAAATATATAGGTAGGTATGTTATGTTGCTGTATCTAACGTTATTATACCTCTATACGGGGGTGAAACACCGCCAACTTCCTAACTCCGGGCTAGTACTGAGAATTTCTAATCAGAAAAACCCAATACTTAATTATGGCCCGACCCGGGACTCGAACCCGGGACCTCGTCGGCCGCAGTCGAACATGCCAACCGCTAGATCAACGAGGCAGCTAATGGTTGATTTAATTAACCTTAATTTAATAAATTTATAAGACGACGAAGAGTAGAAGAATCTACCTAAAGAAGTTGCAGATGGCGTTATCTATGCTATTGAGTTATGAAAGAATAACTAAAAGTATTATAGAAATAATATTGTGTACATTAAAAATAATACCTAAGTATATTTAATAACGCTATGGCCAAAAAATCGCTAGTTAAATAGGTAGTTATTACCTTTTGAACAAACAATCATGAAGACAACAAACACGAAGATGACTTTTATGAAATTGAAATTCATTTTGTTTTCGTAACAATCCAACGTTATCACATGCACCTTCACTTAATCATGACCACGAACTGATACGGAAACCACCAAGTACGTATACTTAAACTCTCGTGTGCTTGTAGGTAGTCCGACGTAAATTAATGGAAGCGAGGAGGAAAGTCTAGTTACAGTACGAGTATACTTACTATTCTCTCAACACGGGGAGCGGGACAAACCCCCGGGTATTTACCTGAGCCCTGGCCGTATAGTTGACGGCCGACGCCAGACAAATATGTAGTTGTCTCTGAACTGAGGTGCAAACTGTGCTTGTTTGGCACAGATATAGATTACTAGCGAATGCCCGCGACTTCGTCTGCGTGGTTTGAGGTTTTTTGGTTCCCGCGGGAACTCTTTAATTTTCCGGGATAAAAAGAAGCCTATGTCCTATTCCAGACTATAATATATCTCTGAGCCAAATTTCAGCCAGATCCGTTCAACCGTTAGGGCATGATTGAGTAACAAACATCCATACATCCAATCCATACATCCATCCATACATCCTGGATGGATGGATGTATGGATTTCGCATTTATAATATTAGTAAGATAGTTTGGAAAAACACGGCTACTTTTTATCCCACAAAGTTAAAGAGTTCCCGCGGGAACCAAAAAACCTCAATCCACACGGACGAAGTCGCGGGCATCAGTTAGTAGTCAATACAAACGGATACGAAAAAACGAAAACTTATAAAGTCCGATATTACGAAACTGTAACGTTGGGACTTGAATGGAAACGGGGATTTTTACCCGGCCTAAGGAAGACCTCCATTGAGTGTGACAAAGTTTATATCACGTGTGTTAGTGTTTGTCGCTTCATTGATTGCCAAAGTGCTTATTAATAATTAAACAGAATATTGTCCTCCCGACCGAATTTCGGCCACGGCGGCCAATCTCCTGAGAGATTAGCCATCTGCGCGGGAGATATTATAGTGCACAAGTGTGTGCGCAACCACAGGTGCACTATCTGTTCCTTTTACTCTCATAGCCCGATGGGACGGAAAATCCGACACGACTGGTGAGAGATCAGGCGACAGACAGACTAACACAGACATTGTCCACACTGAAGGGTTACCGACTGTTTTTTTGTGAAACCAAATTTTCGAATCCGGGATGTATTAGGATCTCTCCTTTCAAGGTCCCTCATTCTAAGCTGTCTGGTTCTTACGGATTTAAAGAGCTTGCAAAAGTTCAACGTTGGTCATCATTATTATAAAAAGCTCTACATTTTAATGGATAGTCCAAGTCCTTGTTCTTTTAAAATGAAAATATCCTACTCGATCTACAAAAAACACTAAAGTGATCTTGATCCGTGCAAATGTTTAACATATTATTCAAATATTTGCATTAGCGGGTAGAGAACAGATGATAAGAATGTATGCCTCTATGTATGACTTAAATAGAAATGCGAACCTTTATAACTTTGACCTAAAAGTGTGACCTACAACTGACCTGATGTGCGAAATACGTCGTTGGTGCTAAAGGCGTACTAATAAGTAGATAAGCGAAGCGGACTCGCGCAGCTCACAAAATATGGTTCATAATTATTCAAAACGTTTGCCTAGTGACTCGTTAAACTTTACACAGATAATATTTGCACACACGAGACAAAGGAAGGTACTGGGAAGGTACTATAATCATTTTGAAAAATGTTTTCTTAGTATTTTATGTATATTTACGTAAAACACGTTTTGGATTAATCTATGGAAATTAATATAAAAAGAAATGAGAGAAAATAAAACACGTATTTGGCAATTGGGAAGTGTATTGCATTATTGGTCGAATAAATTAAGAATTTAAACTAGAAAGTGACGAAAATTATAGAAAAGCATGACTTCTGTCGATGTAGCGGGCAGTAGCGCACTAATCCGCTTATCAAGATCACGTCATGTGGGCCTCGAACAGATTCTGAACTACCGGCTACATGATATACCTATAGACTGCATCGATTTATTCGTAAGTCAATGATAGACGATTTGAGGTTCACATCTTTTTAAGGTTTTTGAGGTTTACACCGATTTAATGTAATTTAAAATTAGAACACATCCCATTTCAGTTAGTTTTTAGTTTATAATTTAGTTTTTAATTTTGATTTAATTTCGATTTTAATGTTTTTATTTGATTATTTGATTGTTCAAAAACTGTAGGTACAGTGTACCAAATGTTATTGAAAATGTCCCATTTCATATTGCAAAGTTATACATTTTATTCAAAGTTGTACAAGGGGTGATAAAATATCTTGAGATTCAACACGAGCATGAGCCAATACCACGTTCACAGTCAGTTCTACAGTAAGATGGGCAGTCGTAAGTGCATGAGGATTGTCCATCAACGGCTGAAAATTGAGATAAAACTTGTTATAGCCCAACCTGCTGCTTAATTAAGGCCTCGGATACACAGACAGCTTGAAGCAGTCAGAATGGACTGGTTCAAGCTGCGACTGCATAGTGAACTACAGTCTTCTACGTACACGTGGAAATACGTGGAACCGCTCGAGCAGTTGCGACAGTTATCAATGAAAGCTTCAAGCTGTTGACTAAGACTGCAAGAGCGGTCCGTGTATGTTGAACACTGGCTAACTGCTCGAGCAGTCCGTTTATGGCCGCACTTAGACTATATCAATTGGATTGTCAGTACTAATTATAACTAAATGTATCTACATTAAAAACACATTTGGAAATTGCGCAATAGATACATTTTATCAATCTTCAACCTTCTGATAATTTTCTTTAAACCTGTTTAATAGTGCTCTGCTTTCTTCTGCCATCATAATTTTCTTATATTATGAGCCTATTAAAAATGTAAGTACCTGCATATAATATGGAAGTATGGAATATGCTCTGAGTCTGTACTCAAACATGCTATAAAATTGATTGATTACATAATTAAAAGTTTAAGGAGTTGTACTATCTAAGCACATGTAAAATATTCATTACACTTAGCTATATCTACAAGATATGAAGCATATTCTATACTACTCGTAATATTTTTATTATAAATTATATGGTACCTGTTAGTCCAACACTCATAACGATGATAAATACAATAAACACGTTTAAAAAATATAAATTCATTTTCTTACAAGTTTTTTTATATTTAATGCTAAGGTATTAGTTAACCAGAATAGTTCACTCCTGAGTTAGAGATGTTTCGAATAATTTCAATGAAAATAAAGCTGCACTCATATATAAACACGTGAAGAAAATTATCGCATAAATAATTTTTAACAATATTTGTACTTTAATTTCACGATCAAAATCAATAATAAATGCTACATATTTCGCAGTCAGGTACGACGCGATGATTTCTGTTTAAAATATTCAGTGCAAAAAAATAAAATAACAGTTCATGTTTCTTTTACTTATTAGGTACATTGATTTTAGGCACCCAGCCTTCCGCAATCCGAGTAAAATTGCTCAAATACCTAATACTTGGTTCTAGAATTTGGGTGCGGCAAGGGTGGTTGACGAAGGCTTCTACCCGAAAGGGGTTCTAATATTATAATAAAACTACTGTATTTAATGCTAATTTTATATCAATCAATCAATCAAATAAATATTATAAATGCGAAAGTTTGGATGGATGTCTGGATGGATGTATGGATGTATGGATGTTTGTTACTCAATCACGCGCCAACGGCTGAACGGATTAGGCTGAAATTTGGCACAGGGATAGATTATAGTCTGGAATAGCACATAGGCTACTTTTTATCCCGGAAAATTAAGGAGTTCCCGCGGGAACCAAAATACCTCAAATGGATGTTTGTTACTCAATCACGCCAGAACGGCTGAACGGATCTGGATGAAATTGGGCACAGAGATAGATTATAGTCTGGAATAGCACATAGGCTACTTTTTATCCCGGAAAATTGAAGAGTTCCCGTGGGAATCAAACAAATGTATCTGTTCAACTGATTTTGATAAAATTTGGTACAGGGATAGGTTGTATCCCGGGGAAGGACGTAGGCTACTTTTTATCCCGGAAAATTAAGGAGTTCCCGCGGGAACCAAAAAACCTCAAACCACGCGGACGTGGTCGCGGGCATCAGCTAGTTAAGTATATATGATGAGAAATAAATGGCTTTTTTATTTTTATTTTATATTTATCAAGGGTGGTTGAGACTTGAAACCCTCACTAGGTGGACGGACGAAATCAATCAAGTCGCAGGGAGCCGCTGGATTCAGATGGCAAGACCGCGGCAGAGGAAGAGACCTATGTACAGCACGGTTGATAGTGATGTCAGGGTGGTTAAAATAGGGTAGACCGTAGGTACATTAACACCGGGACCATCTAGAATCTAGATCATAAGGGTGAAACTGCTATCGGTGAAAAGGGGAAGGAAAGGAAAGGCTAGAATAAGTTCAAACAGCTCCTTAGAACACTCCCCGTTATATATATTTTTTATCCCCTACAAGTTAGCCCTTGACTGCGATCTCACCTGATGGTACCTAAGTGATGATGCAGTCTAAGATGTTAGCGGGCTAACCTCTTAGGAGCATGGCAGTTATATTAAACCCTGGAATAACCCTTATCTTACCGGAACGCTTAATCGCTTAGCGGCACGTCTTTGCTGGTAGGGTGGTTAGCTACGCCCGAAGCCTCCCACCAGGCCAGACCAGGGAAAATTCAGAAATTATAAATTCCCAAATTGACCCTACCGAGGATCGAACCTGGGACCTTCGCACTTTAAGACAACAGCGCTCAACACTGCGCCACAAAGGTCGTTAAAATATAAACGCGATAAGACCAAGACTTGTGCAACCAACTTTTTATTCTATGATGGTCACTCAACTAGTATGAAACTGACCATACTAGAGGAAACAAAACTCACAAGTAAAGTATCCTAACTAAGATCAAGACGGTCAAAGTTAAAACACGAAAATGAACTCCTTATAAAACGGCCAAGTACCTATAGTCTTCAGTTCACTCTCATGATAATAAATCATAGTCCGACAGTGTCCGAAGAAAGTGCCGACACGCCATCGGAAATTACACTTTTAATCTCCGTGCACTCGACACATGTTACAGGCTCTTAATGATTAATTACTTAGCTAACCTGCCCGAATTTCTGAAAATCCATTACTAGGCATGTGAGAGCTGACGATATCATACTAAAGAATCTAAAGATGTCGTTGTTGTGCCCATATTCTAGAACGAATAATTCCATAAAATAGGCACGTATTTCGTGAAATGGTGGCGTTTCATGAAACATTATGTTTCATGAGAACATTACGGACAACTCTCAGGCAATCAAGTTTCCTCACGATGTTTTCTTTCATCTTTAAGTACATAATATAGCTATTGTTATAATAAATAATTGCATAAAAGTAAAGTTAATGCCGCCAACCCGCGCTGGAGCAGCGTGGTGGGTCTAAGCTCTAATTCCCGCTCTCCTATGAGAGTGGAGGCCTGTGCCCAGCAGTGGGACGTTAATAGGCTGTAGTGATGAAAGTTAATGGCCCCACTGACTTAAATGCAACGGCTTTTTGCTTTAGTGAGTGGGCTATGTTATATGTATACCTATCTTTGATAAGACTGCAGGCGAATTGTTTAACAGTAGAACCCTCTAGTGGTGCATGCCCGGGAATTGAACCCCGGACCCTTGAATAGGAGGCGGAATTGTGAATCATTAGACTTTCATTACCTACTATAAAAAAAAACTAGAGCCATGATAATAACAATTTAAATATAAATCCAGCGAGTATTGCCAGCAATCCTAATAATGTGCCTCTAGGGTACCACAGAACTCTGGAACACTTCATTAACGTAGGCGGGTACTTAAGCACATTAGCCCGGGGTAACGATAAAACACCTACTTATTTATTACAGCATAAGACAAAGATGAGCATATACTGAGCTTCACTACACTGGCAGGAAAGAGATGCCCACAGTACCCGCAGTACCGGGAAGGGCGACCAGAGAAAGCAGGAGGTTTTAGTCCGTAGGTCCCAGTGAAGTCGGGCATAACATCCATGAGGAATTCCTCCTGCCTAAAAAAAAAAGAAAACCGATGCCGCTTTTATTATGGTTGGATAGAAGCATGAACTTCCGCACTTTGCGGAAGTTCATGATGTCTTGAATAACCTTCTAGTTGCATTTGAATTGGCTAGAAACAAAAGTTTGGTTATAAGAGAGACAAATTTTGGTATCACTCATTGATGTAGAATTTTAGTACCTATTTCAATGGTATCACTATACTTAATCCTCTTTAATCAGTTAGGTCTGTATTTTACAGCGTGCAACATGCGCTGTGCAGCATCGCCCGCCCTGCCACATAGGTAGGTAGTTACTTCTACACATGCTGAGGTTAACAATAGGTACACACCGCAATACTTTTTCATGTTTCATGTTCAGGAGTACCTACTTACAACCTCATTTTCCATCAGTAGGTAAAAAACATCTAGGACTGTGCCTACATATCCATGTGACATAGAGACGGGCGGATTAAACGAAAATTATTTCAAGGGTTTCTCAAACCAAGGAATCCAATAAATAATAGTAATAAATTAAATTAAGCTTTATATGCCTCGCAAAAAATTGAGGTCCATGAGGAAAACAGTCTTCATCTAATATTAAAAGGGAACGTCCGGCGAAAATGACTCCGAGTCGGCTGAGAGAGTAATTTTCTATTTACGACCAATAAAGGCTTTCATTCCTAGCCACTTGCTACTGGAAAAACGATCCTACACGACCGCTCGGTGTAATGTATAGCTTTTAGAACTACCCTGCTATCGAATGCAACATGCATTCAGCTGGCTTTCTCTTGGCAATAAAACAAGGCAATGCATTTACAGAAATTCTATGTAAGTAATTTAATACATAATGAACATATTAAGGAATGTTAGTAACCTGTTTTAATGGTCAAAGCACAGAATAGATAAAAATAGTACTTACTGTGCAGTACCGCACATAAGATATTTAATGGAAACAAATTAAACTTTTAAAACTGTTTAATTAAAAACTAAATTAATTATTTAACAATATTATGTACAAAATTTAGCGAGTTTGCTTTAGGTGTTGGTCGCTTGACTTAATGTAAGTTAGTTGGACAGCCTATTAACGTCCCACTGCTGGGAGAGAGGGAAATAGAGCTTAGACCCACCACGCTGCTCCAATGCGAGTTGGCGGGCTTTAACGACTATTATCATGTTAGTGATAATAGCCGGGACCGACGGCTTAACGTGCTCTCCGAGGCACTAACTAGGCAGAGCCTTAATGTAAGTAAGCAAGGTGAATTGCACTTTTGCAAGACGGGCCGTCCGCGCCCCGGTGATTGCCCGCACCCCCGCTTCCGCACTTCTTAGCGGGAGAATTTTAAATGTCGCGCGAACACTTAACTGTAACGTAAAACCGATTTTGATGCAAGTTGGTATAGACAGGTTGTATGCATAGGCTACTTTTGTTCCCGAAAAATTGAGGAGTTCCCGCGGGAGTTAAAATAATCCACGCGGACAAAGTCGCGGTCATCATCTAGTTACACTGTTAAAGAAACCAAGTAAGGGCATCAATCAATGATACCTCACCGGGCCTCCGATCTCTGATGAGCTTAGCTATTGGGTAGCTACTACATCCACCACCACCACTACAGCCCATTAACGTCCCACTGCTGGGCACAGGCCTCCACCAGAGGGAATTAGAGCTTAGACCCATCACGCTGCTCCAATGTGGGTTGGCGGGCTTTGACGACTATTATTATCATGTTAGTGATAATAACCGGGACCGACGGCTCTCCGAGGCACGGGGGTGATACACCGCCAACTACCTAACTCCGGGCTAGTACTGAGAATTTCTAGTCAGAAAAACCCAATTCTCAACCCGGGACTCGAACCCAGGACCTCGTCGGCCGCAGTTGAACATGCCAACTACTAGACTGAGGCAGTTACCTACTACATATCGTATTTTTATATATAAAATTCTCGTGTCACAATTTTCGTTCCCATACTCCTCCGAAACGGCTTGACCGATTCTCATGAAATTTTGTGAGCATATTGAGTAGGTCTGAGAATCGGCCAACATCTATTTTTCATACCTCCACGCGGGCGGAGTCGCGGGCATCAGCTAGTATCGCATAATATAATAGTAGGTAGGTACCTACACATAGCCCATCTCACATTTACCTACTCATTAGTTCACACACGCTCTACGCCTTTATAACGCTGGTAGCCGAGGATGCTGTAAATTACGCCACCTGAGATCCCGCCGCCATCGGTATTATTAACATTGAGTGGAATTGAAACGTAAAGGCTATACTAGAGCCACGGGGACATACGATATGTTTCCACTTCGAAGATATTTTACCCAGCAACTTGTGCCTTTTTTATTTAATTTATTTACACAGGCACCCGATACTTAAAAGATGATAAGTCTATGGGCCTTGAACACATTGGCTCAACGCCGTCAGTCAGTGCACTCGGCGAACATATAAGGATACCTACTTGATGAAGACTTTAGATAACTGGACAAATTCACAGAGTGCGCGTTTTTGTGGGTTTGATCTAAAAACACCAAATGGTCTTGGCATAAGAATTGCTATAAGAATTTCTAAATACACTTGCCGGCACTTGCCTGCCATTAAATACCACCTCTTGAACCGTACCTTTGTAGATATGAGTCCAAGTAACCCTATATGCAAAATTTAGCCGAGTGTGACGGGTCAACGTGTCCTGGGACTCTTTGATATTATATTATGTGTGAGATACACTGCTGTAGTATAGGTGCCCATGTGAGGTATCGAGTATCGACTGGTATCTAGAACAAAAGACGCGTCTGCCTCCCCGCCGGAACCGCTGCAGGTGACAACATCATTAATCCGTTGTCAATACCCTACAACTACAGTTTCTTGTTTCGATTCCGGCGAACGAGATATATTGTTAGTAGATTATATTATGTACGTACGGAGGTACTATACGGTCTTTCCAGTAGCGTGCAGTTCATATAGGCATAAAAGTACAGCTTACCCTACCTTAGTTGAAATAACAATACCTACCCTGGCTTTGAAATCTGTACACGCCTATGTACACGCCACTTATATAAGATTACATCGTCTCTTATCGCATTCAAGAAGAGGATGGTAATCACTTTAAGAAGACCCCGGTTCAGTAGTGGACGACCATGCATTGGTTGAAACGACCATGGCTAACAAATCGTCTACAAGACAATTTTAATAAAAAGATAAGGTACTGGTCGATGGTTCTGATACTCTCACCGCATTGTTACAGCATTAACATTTAACATGTGTTCCTCCCTCCATCTATGGTTGTTTTCAGTTGAACATAAAGCATTCTGGATGGTCTATGGTCCCCTGGGGAGGCATTAGGAGAATTGCGAGCGCGAAATACGAAAAAGTTGCCAATAACAAAGGTAAGTACTTACTAAATGTCGTGTGTTTATTTTTTAAATATTTACTAAAATGTTATGTAAATTGTGACCGGACGGACATAGTCGCTTATGGGTTGCTTTCCTAACTTTAAGGTACGCAACCCATTGATGTATAATTTTATAATTTTAGTACACGCAACCCTAAGATTTTAGATTTTGATTTTGGAATATCGAAAAAAAGTTGATGTTCATCCAAAGGTACAATACCTACCTACTTCATAATAGTACGTGGTAATAGGCCCTTCGAAATCGAGGCTGGTCACTTATTTTTACCCAGCCACGGAATAATTTTTTCATCCCACCATCTCGGAAAGAGTATTTTTAATCTTCGACATCTGAAACCAAAAGCCGTTATTATCCTCTTGAGGATAAAGTAAATTGAATTTAGAACATCGTGTGCACGTTAGTAAATATCACTCGTCTATGAAGTTTGTGAATTCAAAACATCATTAAAACCTATTTACTTCTACCTCTATGGTGCCGAATTTCCATACAGCCGTTTTTAATTTGTTAAAAACTCACACTCGTAACATTCTTGGTAAACTTTTTTAATTTGCTTTGCGCGCACCATTTTCTTTCACGTCATGTCATTTCCTCGCTGAGGTGGGATGAAAAGTTACGTGTTGCACTCGAGTGAAAAGATTTTTAACCTCGTGCTCTTTTGATTCCCTCGCTGACGCTCAGGATTCTAATTTTTGAACCACTCGCTGCGCTCGTGATTCAATTTTAGAATCCTATGCTTGCTCGGTCATCAAAATTGAGCACGCGGTTAAAAAACAACTTTTCACTCTTGTATAACAAATAACTATTAATTAAAAGGTGCATAATAATAATAGATTAACTAGATAATGCCATCTACCTACTACGTTGGGATTCCCGCTGGAACTCTCAACATAAAAAGTAACCTTCCCCAGGATACAATCTACAAGTACCTATGTACCTACCTATTCAGTGGCAATTCCTGTATATTAATATTATAATATGTTACCTATTAGTAAATATCTACCTAAGTATAGGTAGATGTCCCTACTTACTCAATTAAGTATATATTCACCTTTTTTGGCCATACAATACAATAGAATATCATAAAGTAAAACCGATAACTCCCGATTAATATAAAGCCATTGATTTATTATGCTCCCGGCACAATGCAGTCGTTATCATTCGCCTCACAACCTCCCCGGGGATTGCGCGACGTACGTCTCTCCTACGTACCTACATACGACTATCTATCAATAGAGGTCCCATTTTCCATGAGAGATAAGTAAGTCAGCCTGAGTATTTTATATCAAACATGATCCAAGGAAGTGTGAAGGAAGGAAGGGATCGAGAGAAGTGAAAATACCTACACTATGTGTTTCAAATGTGATGACCGTCGGGAAAGTATAGTTCGCGCGCGAGTCGAATGCAGAGTAAATATATGATGACACATAGGTACATATTATACTCTGCATTCATCTCGCGCGCGAACTATAGATATTATCTGTATACTTCGTAGATAAGTATAGGTCTTGTCAACAGGAACCTACTTACTTACAACTTTTCGCTAGATCAATAGGTATATATCTAGCGTATTACTTAAATCAGTTCTTTTTGGCACGATCAAACGCGGGGACTTAAAAAATCGTAGGTACGTAACAAAAAAAGCGTTAAGCTCTGTCTCTCTCCTTCTAGTATAGAAGGAAAGAGCTGTATGTAATTATTTTAAAACACTTCCGAGTACCTCTCAGTAGCTTAGCGAAAAGAGCCGCGTCTTAGCTATTTGTTGTAGGTTCAATACCAAATAAATTGACCTTGTTTTTAGATACAGATTATGATTATTAGATTAGAATTATTAACCATTTATCGTATTAGTATTAGTATGTAATTAGTAAAGTTTGGTCTAAAAGATACCTCATTTGCGTAATTAGAGAGATAGGTAGGTAAGGAACGTTAATTTAGTCTCAAACTTTGAAGAAGGTAGGGACGAATCAACGCTATTGCCTATTCCATAAAGAACTTCTTAATTATCAGATAAGTGTAATTAAGTCGCGAACAGTGTCGCCTTGGAGCTCCGACTAACTTCACCATTTCCAATCAAATTTAATTTCAAATCAAAATTAATTATGAGCAGACAATGGTACAATCATGGATTTGATACCTACTCGACTTCTACTCGAAGGAATTGTTGACATATAATAATACTGGTCGCACATTATCATATCTTTTATCATCCTGCGGACAATAGGCATGATGACTGATTTTGACAAATGGTCAGATTATGTTCGGAAGTATCTACTATTACGAAAAAATATCCTATTTCAGCAGAAAAATAAGGTTTGGTAGATAAAATTGGCATTTGAAATTTATATCGCCAAAACGTTCGGCGGTGTCATGGCGTCGTTTGGGACGTCACTATTGTTTTTACCAATGTACCTACTCTGTGCAGTGTGCAGTAAACAATTGTGATTGTCAAAGCTCGAAAACAAACACTTGTGACGTCATTCGCTTCTTGGTGTTTTATCCAATATGGCGGATTGCTGTATTTTATAGTTTTATTTTATCAAAATAAATATAGCAATCTCGCTCGAAATAGAAAAATAAATATGTTTTTTATACTTAATCCTATTTCATTAAATAAATTCATCATTTCATTGATTCCTGGTTACTGTCATCATGTCTATTATTGAAGTTTGCTGGCGTGCGCCCAGAAAAGAGTACGAATTGATTTTTTTAAATATAACGAAGCAATTTCCGAGTTTCTTGCAGTTTCTTCTGGATAGAATGGACGCAATACGCAACAAAATGGAATGAACAGAAATTAAAATCTATTCATGATTATCTTTGTGTTTATTTTTAACCTACTATGGTCTAATATCTTTGACAGTACGCTTTAATATCGCAGCCCACTGAATTCGAAATCCTCAGCCTACGATTTAGGCGTCAAACACGAAACTAGCGACGGCCGAGCGACGGCGACATCGGGGCGATGGCGACAGCGGGGCGATGTGGTACGAGAGCTAGCGACGAATTTCGGGAAGGCTCTTTAGGCAAACTGAAATTGTGAAAAAATATAATTTCGTCAACTGGCGAATCCAGTCCTGCCAGTCTGGTAGAGCGTCTGCGGTTATTTATCTTCAAAAATATTTTATTAAAATTCCCAAAAAATATACTTTTTTGGAATCTGAAATTTTAATCACAAATTTTGCGGTTTTATACGTGAATAAAGTTTTAAAATGAGTACGACAAAATTGCGGCGAATTTCGTCGCCAGCTCTCCGACTAATCGCATCGCCCCGCTGCCGCCGTCGCCCCGCTGCCGCTCATTTCGTGCCCGTACACTAAGATAAAAACGAATTGATTTGGGAGCCTTAATAACTTTTTTTAACTCAGCTAAAGTTGTAAATAAAAGGAAATAGTAGATTAGTAGGTATCAATGCTTTATTTTCTTCCTCGAAACACTAGCTACAGGTTCTGTTTCGTACTCGATCTCAACGCGAGGCTTCTTGCTTGCCATCTTCAACGGTATATCCTGTAAAAGAAAAATCATTAATGATTTATTTATTTCATGTAGGACAACTTGTGTCACTTATGATACGTGCCGGTTAAGGTTCCGTCACCGGTTCGGAAAACTGATTCTACTGAGAAGAGCCGTTAAGTACAATAAGTAAGCAATACAAAACATACGTTACGTTACAAGTATTACACTGACTTGTGGGTCACTGGATGCGAGGCCGGTTGCTTCCACGCAAATTTGTCATTAAGAAAATCATTGTAATAACCTCGACTTCACAAATGCTGTTTAACACAGCCTTTAAATTGATGTAATGGCAAATCTAGAAACTCTTTGGGAACCATGTTATAAAGCGTACACTCGACCCCACAAAGGATTTCTGCACCTTGCGCACACAATATGAAAGAGGAAGTTTTAGTTGTCAACATAACTGAAGGAAGGAGCAAATTGAGCCAATTTCTCATTCACACCAAAAAGAGAGCTCAGATTAAATTACAAATGTGATAAACAGATTAAGTAACGCCAGACTTTGCTGGTAGATCAGACACGCTTGTAAGACAGTGCTTAATAGTCTTTATGGAAAATAGTTATTTGTTCAACAAGGAATCGAATTTGAATCCCGAGCGAGCGAAGGATTCTATATCCTGAGCATAGTGAGATTTTAAGGCACGAGAAACAAAAAAATTGGCCTTTGTGTGATATATAGAACTTTTCAGCAAAAAAATATGTACAAGATGAAAGAAAAATATTTTACCTACCTCGTTTGAACAATATACTGTATTACATTTTACTCTCATGGTGTTAAATTAAAATCTACGTCTCACTCATAAAAATAAAAAATAACTTTTTCACCTCACTAGCTCAAAAAAGGTTTTTCTCACTGAGTGATTAAAAACGACTTTCACTGCTTTTAAATTCAAAATACTTTTTCTCACTGGGTAAGCAAATACTACTTTTGCTCACTGGTTTTAAGCAGCAAAGGCGCGCTTTTTGAGCTAGTGAGGTGAAACTTATTGTTTTAAGTACTAACCTCAATATCAGATGTCTCTGATTCAAAGTCGCTTCCAACATCAGCATCTTCTTTTCTGCCAGATTCACTATCCTGGTGACAAAACAATTAATATACCATTTACTTTCATATCCATACTATATCACTGTAAATTGCGATAGGCGTGCAGGTTCTCAAGACATTGTAGTCCATGCCCTATCTATACTAATATTATAAAGAGGTAAAGTTTGTGTGTTTGTGACGTTGTAGGGGGTAATCTCTGGATCTACTGAACCAATTTTGAAAATTGTGGTACCAATAGAAAGCCACATTATTTGTGAGTGTCATAGGCACAGGCAGGCATTACATTAGTTTTTGTTTGGAGTTTATATATAGTGTGGGGATTGTATTGTTTACAAATAAATTGAATCATCGATAAAATTAAAACTTCATAATTCACTCTTACTGTTTCTCACTCTGAGGAATAGAGAGATGAAATTAAACAGTCAGCTTATACTTATAATATTGCCAAACTCATTTTAGGCTGTAGCTATGATAACCTAGTGATTAAGACACCCGATCTCTGGTATCCCGAAAAATTAGGGAGTTCCCGTGGGCATCTAAAAAACTTATTTCACGCGGACGAAGTCGCGGGCATCTGCTAGTTATTTGTAAATTGAATTGAAGGCTATATGTATAATACTCCTAGGTTTATTTCCCTAAAACTACTAAGCTATGTGGCTTTTGCATTGAACTAAAGCGTTCTAATAATACTATATTAATTAAGTTTTTTTTACAATAAATACAGAAGCAAAATGCTGTACTTTACTGAGACTTGCTTACTCATATATATATATATATATATATATATATATATATATATATAATATATATATATATATGTCACCGTAAGATCGTAATAATCGTTTGATTATAATATACCTCGCAAGATTGTGAACTGTCGAAAGATTGTGAACCGAACATACCTACGGCTTACAATTTAACGCATTATTTTTCGGTAGATATAAACCATCGAAGTGAAACTGTTAAATCACAATCTGCCGCGCGTTAAATTGTCAGCTGTCCGAAGGCCGTCCCTGATTGGTCGGTATTGAAAGATAGGCTCAATATTGTAAATGTAATCAAATTCATTGTAAATGTTATCAAATGAGATCACATAGGTTCACGCGCATAAAAAATATTAAAACACGCAAAATTTCTGTAATTTAAGGCTATGTTCAGTGACGAATACTAACTTATCTATCATTAAAACTGCACTTCTTTGTTTAATCATAGAGTCATTTTACTTCCACAACAATTTTATGTAACGAATTCTAAAGCTGTGAGTTATTTTCAATACGAAATCAATTTACAATCACCAAAACACTGTTTGTTTACATTCGACAACAAATGAATTATCAAACAAATATGGCGACGCATGGCATATGCCGTTCAACCAATCAGCGCGCTAGGTGCGTTCCGTCGCACGGTATTTCACAATTTGACGGTTTTACTTCGATGGATTATAATCTACCGAAAAATAATGCGTTAAATTGTAATCAGTATGTTCAGTTCACAATCTTTCGATAGTTCACAATCTTGCGAGGTATATTATAATCAAACGGTTTTTACGATCTTACGGTGACATATATATATATATAATATATGAGTATATAAATATTATAAATGCGAAAGTTTGGATGGATGGATGGATGGATGGATGGATGGCTGGATGGATGGATGGCTGGATGGATGGATGGATGGATGGATGGATGGATGGATGGATGGATGGATGGATGGATGGATGGATGGATGGATGGATGGATGGATGGATGGGTGGATGGATGGATGGATGTATGGATGGATGTTTGTTACTCAATCACGCCCGAACGGCTGAAAGGATCTTGGCACAGAGATAGATGAGTCTGGAATAACACATAGGCTACTTTTTATCCCGGAAAACTAAGGAGTTCCTACGGGAACCAAAACACCTCAATCAACGTACAGTCGCTGCCAATTGGCAAAGGAAAATATGTAAACAAAACATACCAGTCACGACATTTCAACTTTGCTAACAATATTTTCACTGTTGTGTATTGCAAATCACTCACAAATGTCTTATTTCCTGAAGTAAAACATTTATAGTTCTTAGTATACTCAAAAGTAATTCAATTTATGCACTAAGAAGCTAATAATCTAACAAATAACTTGCAAGAATCCCAAAATAGAAACACAGACTAATGACTTAATGGGTGTTTGACATATAGAAATTGAATGATTCCATAGAGATGTGACATGAAAAGTAAACCATAGACTGAATGATATGAGTGGGTTTAGTCGATTGTAAAAATCGAATATCGTTATATTATGTTCGCAGATCTTTAATCTCTTTATTACGGCAAGCTGCAGTCGACGGCCGCGCCGGCACAAAAAAATCCGGTCATTCGTTTCGCTGCTTCTATTGATGTTGTACGTTTCGGGTGTTCTCTGGTGCTTTTTAGTTTTTATTTTCAACGACTTGGCTTTATTAACGGATTTTTGTTTGCTCTACGATTGGACTGTGTTAAACTTTGGACTGACGACCATTTGCTATTCTTCAAGGACATCGTTTTTGCATAAGAATTGGATTATTCGGAATTTATTTTGTTTAGACAAGGTATGTAACTTATTTTATATTAAGTACCTATTAGTAATCAATGAAATTTTCAATATTTTATAATTTATTTAACTTTTAGCTTGGATATATTTCGGATACAACGTTTTTAATATAGGTGCTGTTTCCGTGAAGTGAAATTTTCTATTTACAACCTAATACTAATCGTCGCTGCATACAAATTATTTTATTTACTGTATTACCTTTTTATTACTAGGTAAGCTAGTTTATCTGCTTTACCAATTTGAACCAAAGGAATTTTTGGTGTTTTTTAATTTTGTGTTTTAGTTTTGCCGGCCAAATAAAAATAACTTTTATTTTTATGGTAAAAATATATATTCTGCGTCACTTGTTATTACAATATATTGAATGAAAAATGTTAAGGTTGTGAGTTTTGCCCGGAACAAATTTTGTCAGGTTTTTCTTTGATTCACTGAAATTAATAAGCCCCAGTTTAAGCGATATCCTTTGATGCGTTTTGAGTTTACCACAATGCAATAAACTTAGCTTACCACGCTATTATCGCCGAAACAGCAGTGTTGCTGACACGGAAGTAATTATATTTATTTATATATGTATAAATATATTTATTTATGATGTAGGGTCTTAATCGCTACAGCCCATTAACGTCCCACTGCTGGCACAGGCCTCCACTCTCATAGGAGAGAGAGAATGAGAGCTTAGACCCACCACGCTGCTCCGATGTGGGTTGGCGGGCTTTAACGACTATTATCATAATATTAGTGATAATAACTGGGTCGACGGCTTACGTGCTCTCCGAGGAACGGGGGTGAAACACCATCAACTTCCTAACTCCAAGCTAGTACTGGGAATTTCTAGTCAGAAAACCCCAATACTTAATTATGGCCCGACTAGATAAGAAAACGCGAAGAAACCAGGTGCTCAAAATTTCAATTTATTCAAATAATACAGTACACACAAAATACTACATAATATAACACATAAATATATTTTACTGAAACTAAAATATATTTATAATACTAAAATATATCCATACTAATATTATAAATGCGAAAGTGTGTCTGTCTGTCTGTCTGTCTGTCTGTCTGCTACGCTTTCACGGCCCAACTACTCAACCGATTTTGATGAAATTTGGTACAGAGATAGGTTACATCCCGGGGAAGGACATAGGCAACATTTTATCCTGGAAAATTGAAGACTTCCCGCGGGAATCAAAAAAATGTATCTGTTCAACCGATTTTGATGAAATTTGGTACAGGGAGAGGTTGTACCCCGGGGAAGGACATAGGTTGCTTTTTATCCCGGAAAATTGAAGAGTTCCCGCGGGAATAAAAAAAACAATCCACGCGGACGAAGTCGCGGGTATCATCTAGTAATTAAATAAATAAAATAAAAATAAATAATAATTTATTTCTCAAAATTTAATAAAAGTAAGACTTAGGTCTATAATAGCAATGTATGGTCGGTCTCTGCAGCCTAATGTAGGATACCCTGTGGTTGAGGCTGCAGTGACTCGCCTTGCAGTGAATTACTTATTACGTATTATATACATACACATACATACCATAGAATTATATAGAATAAACAGCTAGTCGTCTTCAATTTGAAAGAAAATACGTCTTTAGAGCATTTTTGGACAAGCCCAGCAATTTCGACTGTCTAATAGTAGGTGGGTTGGCGGGCTTTGACGACTATTATCAAGTAAGTGATAAGATGTTAGTGAAAGGTTTAATTATAATATCTTCTTCAACATCACAAGGTTATTTCGTAATCATAGTGTGTGCTAATCGATTTCAGAATGTATTCATTCAATCGTTCATTCACAACTAGTCTGTCAATGTTCGCATCACTATATGTCCAATGACAATTTTAATCACGTGACCTGAAGCCATATTTGATTACATTAATTCCTTCGCTTCGTGAAATCGACTATAGTCGCGGGCATCAGCTAGTATGAGATAAATTACATGCTGCTCAGCCAATAAAAGACATTTCATTAACTCTTTTGGAGCTCCCAGGCACTGAGGGACTTTCATAACTCGTTGCTTGGGATCCCGGTTTTGGGAATGCCATCCGATATGATGGTCCCAAAACACTACTTCCATAAGCCCTATAAGGTGGAAATTCCGGATAGAGATGACTGGATAAACAACAGAATCACTTGGCCATCGGGCAGCCTCAAATGGTACACCGATGGTTCGAAGTCGGGCAAGCACGTAGGATGTGGAATCTTTGGTGAGAAACCCCGGGTTAAGATTTATCGTAATCTGGGTGTCTATTTATCCATATTCCAAGCGGAGGTTTACGCCATTATAATCTGTGTAGAAACTATCCTGCAGAAGAACTACGCCAACAAAACAATTTACATTCACTCAGACAGCCAGGCAGCTTTATCAGCCCTGTCATCAGAGGTAATCACCTCAAGACTGGTTGACTGCTGCAGGGACACAGTAAACACTCTGGCCCGTTGTAACAGGGTGGTTTTTCGCTGGGTACCTGGGCACATGCGAACAGTCGGAAATGAGAATGCCGACATTCTGGCTAAAACGGGCGCTAAGGATAGGCAAATTGGACCTGAACCAGTCTGCGGCATACCTAAAAGCCTGGTGCAGCTCACCCTGCTTACCTACTGCTTCTACGAAACACTCACTCGTTGGAGAAACTTACGTGGTCTAAACCACTCCAAGGCGCTGGTTAAAACCTTCAACAAGAAGGCCGCCTCCGAGGCGCTAGCGCTCAGCAGGAAAACCTACGTATTATAGCGCGGGCTTTAACAGGTCACTGCGGTCTAAACAGACACATGTTTAACCTTAAGCTCAGGGACACGGATATCTGCAGATTATGCCAGGAATCCATTGAGACTCCGCTGCATATTATCTGCCAATGTCCTGCTTTAATGCATAAACGAAGTATCCATCTAGGCAAACATATTATCGACCTAAAGGATGCTTCCCGTATTTCACTCAAGAAAACGCTGCTATTCCTGGCGGAAACAAGTATTGGCGAGGAAATCTGAAGTAGAGGTGATCACAATAGATCGGAGACGGTCGCAGTGATACAGGTTGTACGGAACTGGAGCCTCAACAAACAAGAAGAAGAAGAACTCTTTTGGTCATTTCAATTATTGCTGTTATCATTCAGAGCATCCAGGTTATCATCATAATTCCCCTACCAGGTTATTCCGCTAGCATCTTAGACTGCATCATCACTTAACATGAAAGCGAGATAACTTGTGGTAACTTGTAGTAGAATAAGAATTTTAAAAAACTTGTAGTACTCACAACATCACTATCCATATCACTGTCAGCTTCAACAAACTCATCCACTTCCTCAACATTCTTCTGCAGTTCTCTTTCCAACTCCGGCTCCATTTCTCTCTCAACTTCTTCTTCTTCATCTGACTTCTCACTCTCACTCGAAACTTCTTCAGCTTTGAGGGCAGCATCAAAGGCCATTTGAGGGAAGTTGTAAATGTCATTGTACTGTAAAAGACAGTTTGATACTTCAAAACACTTAAGTATGTCAATTCATTGTAAGGATCTAGATTTAGGACAAATAATAAAACAATACGGTTGTAAAAAATCTCTAAACTATACTTCTACTGAATATCTTTGCCATCTATAGTACTTTCCTTTTTTGCAGGGATCAGTATGAAGGGAGCAGCAATACAATTAGACCTGTCAGTTTAGTCCAGAGATTGTGAACAACAGAGTTGCCATATTATTATATAACACATTACCAGCCTAAAGGATAGATAGAAAATTGTAAAACATTTAAGCACTTCAATGCTAGTATCAAAGCACCTAACAAAAAATTTACAACAGTTTAACATTAGTAAGTTACAAAAAGTTAATCCACAACAATTATTTGTTGTGCACTCTTCTCAGACCAGGGCACGTTTGAAACCCTCATAGCTTTAAGATACTGTAACGGATTATCACCATCATATTTTATAAGTATTTATATAAGTATTATTATTTTTACATCGCCTCCCTTTATCCTCTTCTTCATTTTCTCCCTAGCATTAAGGTTGTCTGGAAGAGATCGCTGTTTGGCGATAAGACCGCATTATTGTACCTACTTATTGTTGTTTTCTTGTTTGTAACATGTTTCTTTGTATATTTGTGGTGTACAATAAATCACTTGTGGTTACAATAATGGTGTACATCAATAAGTGTACCTAATTTGAATGAAAAAATATTGATTGATTGATTACATTTACAGTCATATTCCCATACTCACAGTTCCTTTTTTTAACCTCTCCAGCAATTGTTTCTCTATAGCGTTATCAATCCTGGCTGCAACCAAGGCTTTCTCCTCCCTACGTCGCTCACGTCTCTCTATCTTGCGTTGTATTGGAACTAATTCTTTCCTGTACACATAAAATTTTAAATTACCTCCTTTTTTAAAAGTAGGTAAGTTAAAAGTAAGATAGTAGGAGAACTACTTTCGGTTTTGGTTTCACTTTGGGCTTAGTTTCGGTCAAAAAACGGGTCTCTGTTAAATTCGCTTTTGGCTGCCATACACCCTTACCCATGGCCATAAAAGAAACTACATTCGGGCAGTTTTGGGCTGCGTTTGGATATGTTCAGTACACTGAGCTTGCATTTTAAAAATAATGACTAATTTTGATATTTGAATGATAATGTTCATTTTATTGTTTTCACAAAAACATGGCATTTTTGTTACACTGTCAGGGCATTGAAGACCACAGATTCAAAAACCATTTCTATGACCTTAATTATAGTTCTGCTGCTTCATACAATTCGTTTTACAATACAGTTGCTGGAAAAATGCACAAAGAGGCAGTAAACAAGGCTTGTAAGTTAAATTTACTGGCCTTGTGCTATTTTTTTTGCAGAATTTTAATTTTTGTAGGGTCACTTCTAATGTCTAAATAAAAAAATTTCTTGCAAGCAGGTTCTTAATGATATTGACTTTGTATGTAGAAAACATAAAAAACCATAACATTTAGATGTGGGTTGATGAAATTAATTCATGAAAATAAATTTTTTATTAAGATTTAAAAACTTACTTACTTTCTTTCTTCTAAATAAAAATAAAATTAATAAATCAAAAACGTAGACTGGAAGTTAAGAGCTAGAACCTAGAACCATGAAGTCAATTTTAAAAAAACGCAATTACAGCAACACAAACACACGGGCGTTTAGGTACTAACAAGCTCGTGACAATGGTCAGCTCTCATCTGACGGTATTGGGCTGACATGAGTCAACCTGTATGTAAAAACCTACTTACCGCTCTTTTATCACATACATTCATAAAAATTCATATGTTACTCACACTCTTCTCAACTTGAGTTTTCTCATCCGTATTAAGTATTGTGTAATTTTCACAAATCGTTGCTTGCATTTTGCTTTGATGAAGCCCGGCCAGTATAACAGATTTTCATTTATTTGATAGATGGCCTTCTCAAAATTTCTTGACAATTTGACCTTTTCCCATTGTTTGGCTGGAAACATTACTCTAAAAACAGCAAAATATTACTATCATTTCTTCAAATCTTGACATCTAATAGTCACATAATAATAATATGTAATGGGTAGGAATATAGGGTAGGGAAGAATGGTAGGTTTAGTATACTGGACGCGGCGGAGGGGGGAGGGAAAGGGAGGGGAGGGAGCGGGGAAGGGGGTGAACCCTCCCTCCAAGGGAAAAATTTCGGAACTCAATAGTTTCCGAGATATTAATTTTTTAAAATTTTGAGGTTAGGTTTTACTTTTATACGTTTTAATTAATTATACCTACTTTAAAGTACCTTACCTTTTGTTTTAGGTAGTGGAAAAGGTTAATTTCTTAATTAGAATGGGCTACGCCAGAAGACTCGCTTCATCGCCCCTGAATGAAGCGAGCCTACGAGGCCGAGTAGAGCGAAGGGGGGAGGTGGCGAGCGAAGCGAGCCGGCGACCTCCGGCGCGAAACGAAGGTCGAGGTACCTCCTACGCGAGCTTCTGGCTTCGCGCTTAAAAAAAACACTCTAGGGGCAGGGCAGACAAGACTGCGTGGAGTCGGGGTGTGCCGATTCGGTTTTGTGTATGATATGCTCAAGTACCTAATTATAAATGTAATAACACACCTTTAAACCTTTTTTAGTTAAATAATTAAACCTATAACCTTAAAACGTTTTTTTTTTTAACCTTGTAACCTTTAAAACTGAAAAACGTGTAAAACGATAACTCATAGATTTGAATTTTGGCGCCAATGCACGCGTTCCGTTTTTCCAATAATCGGTACACATATAATATGATTATTACACGATTATTAACATTTTTTATTACTTTTTATGTTTGGAACGGATTTTATTACGTAAAACGAAACTTTAGTACGCCAACTAAACGTCAATAAGTCTGTAATCTATGGCAAATGTCGTAATAAATAGTGAAAAGTGTTGAAGAATTGCGAATTTTCAAAAAATTATTTCTAGAAAAGTATTAGGATTCGACGTAAAATATTTTAGTGCAAGGCTTAACACATGAAGATCTTTCTGTATAAAAAATATGAACGTCCAACTCCGCGTCCAGTATACTAAAGCTGAGCCGTTAACTTGGGTTAATAATGCAGTGGGATTCCTGAGCCTTGTGGAAAAAAATGTATAGAAATTCTTAGTAGGTAGGTACAATAAATTTAAATAAATATTTTAAACCGAATAGTACCTTTCAGCCGTCTTCATGAACAAATAAATGATACCATTTTCTTCTCTAATGGTAGCATATTTACTGTTCGCGAGTGGACATGACGACCGACTGCACAATCCTGTGAGGTTATATTCATTTCGACAAAAGCGCTGTGTCTTAGTTCTGAAACATGATAAACCGATTTTAAACGTTGCAAAATCTATAGAGAACGATATAATGAAACATTTACTTACGTTACTTTATGAGAACAATGCGTATTATTGATGATCGCCCAAACAACCTATAAACACAATATTTTAGTTAAAACAGTAAACAGTAAACGGATCTGAAGTAGGGTAAGGTAAAAAGAATTGTTTTTGTTGAATTACTAACGTCGTCGTGTTGCATTTTGTTTTAATATTTCGCCAGTATTTTAATTGAAATAGTAAAACCCAATGTATTATATTTTTATTTTTTACACACATGTGTATGACAGATAGATCATTAGATTTAGATGACATGACGGCAGTGCTGCCAACTTAACCAGAGAGTAGTGACCAGTTAGCCAGAGACAACTTTGCCTCACTGAACAGGCTGTTAGCTTAGACTATAGAAAAAAATCCCTAGTCTAAGACTGTTAGCGCCTTTGTTAGGTATATAGAGAAGGATGTGTTACATTTTACTCAATTATAGTTATACGATGCATTTTGTTAATAAAACATGTACTACTCTTTGATTAGGTATTTATAGAGGATGTGCCCTAACATATTTAAATTGAAGCTTCCTATAACCTTAAAATGGCGCATGGGCAGAGCTTAATGCGGGCATTAGGGCTGAAATTATCGATACCTTTGATTATGTCGATACTTATATACTCGATATAAAATTATCCAAATATAATTAATAAATAATTAAACATGATTTTTGAAATACACTAGTATTCGTATTTTATAATGAATAAGCTGATGTCCGCGACCCCGTCCGCGTGAATTGAGGTTTTTTGTATGAAAAAATATTGTATGAAACAAATTTTTTTACTCATCGTTTCGTATAGAAGACAAAAATTCATTCGGAGGAAAAATACGGAGAGAGCTGATGATTGAGGATTTCGAAGACGGATGAAGAGCGCAGCCAGGGTATTCAAGATAGGTGGGGTGTGCTCGACCAGATGTCACTCGAAACTTCATCCAATTGACAGTGTGCTGAAAAAAATTCAAAATGGTGGATTTAAGATGGCCGCCATACATATTTCGTCGGTGTCTATCTCGGAGAGTATAAAAGATGGAAGAGTGGTTTCTTGGCAAAAGATGATCAGGACATAAAGGTCTGCTTGATGAGCAGGAAAAAATTCAAGATGGCGGAATTTATTTTTCCATAGAAAATGTAGTATTGAAGAGGCTTACAAGTGTAGAACTATGCAAGACTTTGATGCGGTTTTGTTACAAGATTTGTTCTGTATGTAAGAAATTTTGGTTTGCTGTTAGGAAAGCCAAGATGGCGAAGTTCAATGGCACCCAAAGGTACCCGATCGTCAGTGGTATGATATTGATATTAATCAACTAAGGAAGGTTTCTTTGTGTTTTTACTTCAACGGTCTCTTACACTGTATGCATGTCTGGAAAGTTTATTTACATTAAAAGGCCCTTTTAGATATTTAAGGGGTCTCTGTTTTATGTTTTCTTATGAGAATTTTTTTTACGTCTGTCGGACGCGTGGCACTCTGTTCGCGCTTCCACTGTGCTCGCTAGCATAGCAGTGTGTTGTATACTTCAGAACACGTGGGCAGTAAACACTAGGATAGAAGGAGAGCAAGTAAGTAGACAGTGGGCCGCGCGGTCTACGCGGGCGGGTGCGGTTCCATTTCAAAATTTGTTTTTAAAGAAGAACTCTCCATAATTTTTCGGAGAAAAAATATATGGAGGTGTTTATTTCAGAAAGTACCTATACTAAATGGAATATTGGAGTGAAAGTACCTATACTAAATCGTTAAGGGATCAAGGAACAGCCTAAACCGCTGGGGTTAGCAACTTGAAATTTTGACAGTAGGTTCCTTTTGTGACGTAGGCCGTAGGGACGTAGGACTAAGGAAACATTTTTCAAAATTCCACTCCTACGGGGGTGAAATAGGGGGTGAAATTTTGAATGAAACTCCGGGTTGGCACTGAGAATTTCTTAATTGAAAAACCCAATACCTAACTTTTATGCCCGACCCGAATCTAAAAGGGCCTTTAAATGTAAAAAAACTTTCCATACATACATACAATCAATATCATACCACTGACGATCGGGTACCTTTGGGTGCCATTGAACTTCGCCATCTTGGCTTTCCTAACAGCAAACCGACAATTCTTCCATACAGAACAAATCTTGTAACAAAACCGCATCAAAGTCTTGCATAGTTCTACACTTGTAAGCCTCTTCAATATTCGCCATACATTTTCTATGGAAAAATAAATTCCGCCATCTTGAATTTTTTCCTGTTTATCAAGTAGACCTTCATGTCCTGATCATCTTTTGCCAAGAAACCACTCTTCCATCTTTTATACTCTCCGAGATAGACACCGACGAAATTTGTATGGCGGCCATCTTAAATCCGCCATTTTGAATTTTTTTTCAGCACACTGTCAATTGGATAAAGTTTCGAGTGATATTTGGTAGAGTACACCCCACCTATCTTGAATACTCTGGCTGTGCTCTTCATCCGTTTTCGAAATCCTCAATCATCAGCAGCAATTTTTGTCTTCTTTATGAAACCGTGAGTAAAAAAAATTTTTTTCATACAAATTTTTTCCATACAAAAAACCTCAATTCACGCGGACGGGGTCGCGGGCATCAGCTTGCTCATTATAAAATACGAATACAAGTGTTTTTCCAAAATTATGTTTAATTATTTATTAATTATATTTTGATAATTTTATATCGAGTAGGTATATAAGTATCGACATAATCAAAGGTATCGATAATTCAGCCCTAATGCCCGCATTAAGCTCCGCCCATGCGCCATGTTATGGTTACAGGAAGCTTCAATTTAAATATGTTAGGGCCATGAACCTATACATAAACTGGACTGTGCAGTATCTAAGAAAAAACAAGCCGAAAGAGAGGTCCAAGAGTAGATGCGCGTCCTTTTCTAATAGGGTATCCATAAAATATTATCTTCTCGGATAAACTTACAGAATCGATAAGTACTTACTGGATTAAAAACTATTTAAAACAGGTTTTACTGTATCTGGGATTTTATGAGGTATAATTATTATAATACATAAACTTATTTTATATACCTTTAAATTAGGCTTTTAAATTAGGTATGCTTAATAGAGTAGTCAGTGTTGGTGGTGCCGATGACTATACTTTAATCATTAGTCGATTTAGATTTTAGTAAGCGATGTGATTGGCAAAGCAAATAAAACAAGAAATTAATGACAGAACTTTATTAATAATTCAAACATTACTGAATAAAATTGTTTTATGCAGCCGTTGTCGCATTGAAATGCGATTTCCCATTATTTTAAGGGTCTCTTCTTTCGCGTACGTTTTCATTCTTAAGCTTAAATATCTGTTCGCGATACATCTGATTAGTTCTAATTCATGACGTGATTCAGTAGTGAGAGATTGTACTGGATGATGAATATCGTTTAAGCGAGGATAAAATTGATGTATGATGACGTTCATCATATAATTCTTAGTAAAATTTTGTTCACATGGGTGGGTTAAGGTAACAAATAATTTTTCTGCGAATTTAACAATATCAAACACTATTCTAGAAGCATACTTAAGACCACCTCTGTCGATGAATGTAGTAAACGATGAAAAATTACAAATGTCAGGAATATCGTAATTATGGTCTTTTTGATCTCTTTTTGTTAGCAAGGCTGCTTTACAATACTCACATAATATTTTGGTTATAATTTTTCCTACAACCCGCTATAACCCGCTATATAATACAATATATTGTTCTTAAAATCTGAAACGTTTGTTCTCTCTATCAACTGCATCAAATAATCAATACTGTCTTCTTCATTTTGTTCAGACTGCACTGCATTGCCTTTTAATCGTTTTTTGAACTCATTGACAAAATCTTGATCTTTAAAGTGTAAGTTACATACAACTGATGTTTTGGTAATTTTGCCAGGTATAATTTGTTTCCACTTTTCAGCTACAGATTCATCCTTAGGCATCCTGTAAAGCAATTAAATGCACATGACGTATAATTATGTCATTTTCACTAATATACCTACTTGAAGAACTAATTTTAAATATTGATAAGCTATCGAATATTGAAATATTCAATATTAGACAGTAAAGTTAAAACGACAACAAAAGCTCTATGTAATCCTAAAATAAATTATCTATAGCGTGAACATCCTACACCATAACAAACAAGAAAATCTTAATAACGACTGACCTGTGAAAAGATAAGCCACAGCCAAGATACCATTCCGTTTTGCATCCATTCACGCAGCAAAAGTACACCATTTTCACATATACACTGACGAAAAGATTTCTAAATCAGCACCAAAATTCATCTATGCACCAACGGTAAGAAAGAACGTTTGCAGACAAGCAGACATATTGCTTTTTGTCTACAGGCAAAGTTGCCATTTTAGGAGGAGAACATTCTACTTATAATCTCTACATACTTATTTTTATTGTATGTTTTGCCTGTTCACATCTATATAAATCGAAAATAATTAAAATTAAAATAATTTATGGATATATTTTATCAGTCAATTATAATTAAAACGTAATATTTCCAATTTTGAGAAGTCTACCACTCACTACCAAAGCAGTTTTATTGTACACTGGCATACTTACTAGACAAGGACGCACTGCTATTTGGGTTATCTCACCTGGCTCGTTTTTCTACATTTACAATTGACAGGGGAAAAAAACCTTAAGCCTATTGATTTAAAGAGCAAATTTGTAACCATGAGATATAGTAGTACGCGATCCAGCTTACACGAAGTTGTATGTAAATCCGTGGTTAGGGCACATCCTTCTCGTAATAGTTAACCACAGACATAATAATTATAAATCTGTGCAGTTAACACGGACTATAGAGATGGTGCAGTGCACAAGCGTACTGTACTTATTTTATCTGCCTTTCATATTCGCTATAATCTGTAGGATTTAGTTTGTCTTTGAAAAATTGAAAAACCGTTGGCGAATGTGACTGAACTGAATGTGACTGTGATGAGAACAGCAGTTATTTTGATGAAAAATAATAAATAAGTGTAAAAAATGTTTATTAAGCGCCTTGTTGACATAGTATATTAAAGAAATAAATAACATATAACGTAAATAAGCCAAAATAACTTTAAGTAACATGAGTGACAATATAAAAGTAGTTGTAAAAGTCCGGCCTCTGATTCGACGCGAGATTGAAGACAAGCTTTTACTTCAATGGCGCGTAAATAATAACGCTCTTGTTCAGATAGATCAAAATGGTAGGGAATGTGGACCTAGTTTTACATTCGGTGAGTACCTATTCTTGGTTATTACGCCGGTGAGTGGGTCGCCGAAATGAAAGCCTTCCAAAATACTGCCTACTTTACGTCATTATCAAGGCCACAGGAACATTTTTTATGCAATTTGTTCTTTATTTATTTTAGACAAAGTTTATGACGAACAATCCAAAACCAGCGATGTATATAACGATATTGCTAAGCCAATTGTCGAGGCTGCGACCGCTGGTTTCAACGGCACAATCTTCGCCTATGGTCAGACATCATCAGGCAAAACCTATACCATGACTGGCACTGACGAGTCTCCGGGCATTATACCGCTGGCAGTACTAAATCTGTTTGATATCATCAAAAATGTGCCTGACAGAGATTTTTTAGTAAGGTATTGTTACAAAATCTACCTAATTCTTACATTAATCAGAATTCTTCTCATTTGTTCACTCTTGGCAGAGTGGTTGTGGCTATGATTGGGCTTTCAAAGCAGCTCTTGCGATCTCCTTCCATCAACTTCTGTTGGTGGCATTTCGGCAACACTAATCAGAATATATTTAAATATTATACTGTACTTAGTTTAGATCCAATAGAAAAAACTTTTGAATTGGTGGAATTGATTCAATCTCATCATCATCATCATTTCAACCCATTGCTGGAACACTACTGAGCACCAGTCTACACTCAGTACAAGAAGGGTTTGGTCATAGACTACCACTCCATGTTCATTTTAGCATTTATATTTTACTAATATTATAAATGCGAAAATTTGGATGGATGTTTGGATATTTGTTACTCCATCACACCCCAACGGCTGAACGGATATCTGGCTGAAATTTGGCACAGAGATAGATTGTAGTCTAAAATAGCACTTTTTATCCCGGAAAATTTAAGAGTTCCCATGGGAATCAAAAAACCTCAAACCACGCAGATGAAGTCGCGGGCATTTGTTAGTGTTTCATACACCTTTGTGAACAGTATGAATAACTCTCAGACATGCAGGTTTCCACACAATATTTTTAACCCCCGATGCAAAAAGAGAGGGGTGTTATAAGTTTAACGTGTATGTCTGTGTATCTGTGTATCTGTGTATCTGTCTGTGGTATCGTAGCTCCCAAACGGATGAACCAATTTTCGTTTAGTATTTTTTGTATCATAGATAATTTTATCCCGAGTGTTCTTAGCCATGTTTCATGAAAATCTGTTCATCCGTCTGAAGGTCATCAGCTTTTTTCTAGTCGGGGGTTTTTTAAAATTTGTAATTTATACTTGTTCTTTCACTGTACAATTTGTTTTATACTTGAGCTTCAATTTTACTTTCACCTGCTCCTTAAGGTTTGCTTATTGAATTGGTGTTTTTTTTTTTTTCAGAGTATCCTATGTAGAGATATACAATGAAACATTGATAGACTTGCTAAATATAGAAAAACGCATCAAAATTCATGATACTATTCAAGGTGTAAAAGTTGATGCCACAGAGAAGCTAGCCACCTCCCCTGAAGAAGTCCTTGAAGTCATGAAAGAGGTAATTTTTTTGAATTTCATTAATATGGAACTATAGAGGATGGAGAACCTAGACCTAAACAAGTCAAACTCCACATTAACTTGAAAACGATTCTCTTTTCCTTCCCTTCAAAACTGAAAACCTCCATTACTCCAATTATTAGACCTCTGTAACTCGAATTCATACCTTTTAAGGCATTACAGTACATTTTTCCCCTCTAAAAACAGAACTAAAAAAGAAATTGTTTGACCTTTGTATATATAAGCAATGTTTTGTTTTATCACTTCTTTGTTGTCTTTGTAGTAATTGTCTCAAAGTATGTAAATAAATAACATGTCTGTCATTCCAGGAAAAAGTAAGATCATCTAGCATACAATTTTGCCCAACAAAGGAAAATACCAATGCATTTAATGCAGTACTGTAAATTTGTCTGTGCCTATCATTTGCAGTTTCAAAGGGTCCTTACAGTAGTAAAAGCTCATAAAAGAGTTACCAGCAGTTGTTCTTGCTTGTTATATATGCACAACTGCTGGAAAACTAACTTTTTGAGTTACTTAAAAAAAGATATGCCCCGAATTGAGAACCTCCTCCTTTTTTGGAAGTCGGTTAAAAAACTATAAATAGTTGGAACTGCCAGGCTCGAGTTACAAAGATCAGACTGTGTGACTAAACTGTAAGATGATACAGCACAAAATTAAGAATTTGAAACTAACCTTGAGTATTTTGATGCAAAATATCACCTTTAGCAAAATTTTTATGCGATGCAAGGCCAAATATTGATTTCACAATGATATCATGCATTGAAGATGTAATCTCATCTCATTATATTTTTATCATTTCATGTAAAAAATGTCTATTTCTTACCTTTATGTGTGACCATCCCATCTTAATAGGTGATGTCCATGTGGACTACAGAATATTCATATTAATATTAATTCATGATTCTCACTTCAAGTTTTGAAGACTTTCATAGAAACTTCAAACCCCTATTTTCCCCATTTAGACATTTATTTAAAAAAATATTTTAGTCCGACCTGTCTACTGGTTTGAACTGTGCATTGGTAGATCAGTCACCTATTCCTTTTATGTATTTAGATTGAGAGATAATGCTATGTAACATGTCAGTCAATTAAAAAATTCAGACATCAGGGAACAGTAGACAGGAGTTCCTCTCAGTAAGATCCTCCAAGTACTTTAATTTATATCAAAAATTTCGGAACCAGCAGCATTTGAATCTGTGTCCCTCTGGCAATCGCGCCCGGAACTCCTTTGACCGCTAGGGCACGGTTCACTTACCCATACTGTCATTGCCGAGCATCTTTAATCCAGTCTTTTTATGCAACTGTTTATGCCATCTAGTAGCGATATATTGCAGTATCGAAACTACTTTCAAAGGCCCATATCCAATGGAACTCTTTGAAAGAGAATAACACATTTTGTTTTACAAATTTTTTGTAAAACTATTATAGTGCTTCTCACACTAGGAAAGTTTCGAAACTTACTTCTAATCACTCTAGTGATGCTTATTTTTTTAATAGTGAGATGCAGTTGACGACAAACATGCTTAGTGCAATGATGAGGTCTAGGTTGGAATGTGCTTGCCTAGAAAATGCCTATTCACTCTTGCATTGAAGGTAGTTAAGATATATGTGGCAGGAAACACTTACACTCACACTGAACACAACACTTTCTTTTAGGGCAAGGCTAACAGACAGACGGGCGCCACAAACATGAACGACGAGAGCAGTCGCTCACATTCCATTTTCCAAATTGTAAGTATAATACTTTTTCTAATAAACTGCAATTATGCACAATCAACTATGCTGTTATATTATACTCTCCTTAAGGAGATCTTTATTAAAAAATTACTAGCTGATGCCCGCGACTCCGTCCGCATGGAGGTATGAAAAATAGATAGTAGCCGATTCTCAGACCTACTGAATATGCATATTAAATTTCATAAAAATCGGTCAAGCAGTTTCGGAGGAGTATGGTAACTAACATTGTGACACGAGAATTTTATATGTAAAGAGATTATAAATATTGCTTTTTCACTCAAACTAGTTTGAACATTCGTCCAGCAATGCACAGTAATAGTTTTTATTTTGCGACAATAATTTGATTCAAATCACAAACATTCAGTTTTCACAAACTTTTGTCTGTACAAACACTTTTGGATGCACCGTTTTAATTTTTATTTACGGCCCTGGATTCAAGTCTTTTATGACCCGTTTGCACAGTGAACATATCGTATTACAGACGATAGAGTCCCGGGAGCACATCGAGGGCGAGGAGGAGGTGGGGTCTGTGAACGTGTCTCAGCTCAACCTCGTGGACCTGGCGGGGTCGGAGCGTGCGGGGCAGACGGGCGCCACGGGGCTGCGCTTCAAAGAGGGCACCCACATTAACAAGTCCCTTTCCGTGCTCGCGCTCGTCATCAAACAGCTGTCCGAAGACCGCAACAAGTGAGTCTGCAACCCCAATACTCGCAGGTAGAACGTAGCAACATGCTTCCTTCGCACTGCGAAAAATACATACATATATACAAAAATCTATGAGTATGTAACTCATCGATTGCTTTCCAAACTTTCTACTTCGACTTTATCTATATTTAATAAAAATATATAAATATACCGGCCAACCGAATATTATAACTTACGGTGCATAAAACCTATTGGTATTCGCCAAGAGCATCAACGTCCCAGAACATCAGGGCGCATTGTTTTATTTGTCGTAATTTATTTTTTCAGACATGCGAACTACCGCGACAGTAAACTGACGCGTATTCTGCAAAATTCCCTTGGCGGCAACGCGAAGACCAGTATAATATGTGCCGTGACGCCAGCCGCTCTCGAGGAGACTATATCAACGTTACAGTACGTATTTTTATATCCTAACTAGAAGATGCTCGCTACTTCGTCTGCGTGGATTTAGGATTTTGAATAATCTCTTGGGAACTTATTTTCCGGAATAAAAAGTAACCTTTGTCCTATCTCTGTATCCAATTTCGGCAAAATCAATTGAACAGATGGGTCGTAAAAGCGTACCAGACAGACAGTTACACTTTATGTCATTATTATGGTTTACTAGCTGATGCCGCTATACTTTGTCCGCGTGGGATAAGTTTATTTTAATTCGCCAGAAAACTTATTAATTTTACGGGCTAAAACGTAACCTGTCACGCTTCAGGTCCTCAAATATATCCACGCAAAAAATTACGTTTATACGTTGCTCTGTTGCAGTATGATTGAAGGACAAAACAATCATCATCCTTATCACTACAGCTTTTAACGTCCCACTGCGGGGCACAGGCCTCCACTCTCATAGGAGAGCGGGAATTAGAGCTTAGACCCACCACGCTGCTCCAATGCGGGTTGGCGGGCTTTAACGACTACTATCATGTTAGTGATAATAACCGGGACCGACGGCTTAAGACTCTAGTCCTTGAGCGTGGGAACTTTATAAAGAACACCCACATTGATATTTTCGAGTCACACAGACTCATCGCAGTGTTAGTATACGCACCCTGGACATAACTTGATGCTTCGCACAAGTTACATATTCATTACGCGCACGTCTACGTAGGATGTATATGAATGTCACATAGAACACGCATTGTATGCAGCCATTAGCTTGTCGCATATCGTAGTCACAGAACACAGTGATCGTAGTCAACGGGCCCGTAGTAGTTATCCGGCGGCAAAAGGTGGGGCCAAAGTGTACGCTTTTTGTTTTATTTATTTGTTTTATGAAGAAATTTAAAATATGATCAGTGTTTTGTGTGATATGGAAAATGGGTTTCATTGATGATCTTTTATTAAAAAATAAAGGTTAATACAGATTAAAACAATCACAGTGGTTTGAACACTTTATATTTTGTCGGCATTAAAAAGAAGTTTCTTGTTCTCTTAAAAGCTGTAAATGACTGAAATCACAACCTAGGGGTGAATCGTGTTTGGCAATTTTTTGCAATTCCTCATAAAAGTACATGAAGTCAATTATTCTGCGCCCATCAACTTAAAACTCTTCAAGTTGTGGAGTATTCTGTTCTGACGTCGTCTGAAATGATATTATTGTATTACTTCGTGATCTTTAAACTTGGTCAAAATATCTAAAATAAAATACCAATATCCATACTTCCATCCATACTATCCATACTAATATTATAAATGCGAAAGTGTGTCTGTCTGTCTGTCTGTCTGTCTGTCTGCTACGCTTTCACGGCCCATCTACTCAACCGATTTTGATGAAATTTGGTACAGAGATAGGTTACATCCCGGGGAAGGACATAGGCTACATTTTATCCCGGAAAATTGAAGAGTTCCCGCGGGAATCAAAAAAATGTATCTGTTCAACCGATTTTGATGAAATTTGGTACAGGGAGAGGTTGTACCCCGGGGAAGGACATAGGTTGCTTTTTATCCCGGAAAATTGAAGAGTTCCCGCGGGAATCGAAAAAACTTGGTCCACGCGGACGAAGTCGCGGGAATCATCTAGTATCAAATAATAATAAAAAATGTATACATAAAAAATACTGTTACCACTTGGTCTCAGGACTCATCCTGGCACACCCGGCTATGTTGTACCTATTACTGTATACTATCGATTTACAAATATTATATTTGAAAATCTGGTATGTATACGCACTTTTTATGTCACCGTTACCCGCTTATTTATTTAGTTTATTTCATTTATTTAATCTTTTGAATATTTATTACTCATAATTAAGTAAATTCATAACATCCACCTCAAAGGAGGGTAATAATAATAATAATAATAATAATAATTCTTTATTTAACAGATAAAAATCCAATTTAAAATAATAATAATAATAAAAACATAAAAGTACTTATAAAACTAGAAAACTTATTTCTAGCTTCACTTCTTATTTGCGTCCCGGTGAACACGCCGCCAGTGGTCAAACATCAGTCCTGACATATGCTCACCGATGATCTCAAGTATGACGTTATTCGACTGTCGCAATCTGCTCCAGAAGGAGGCTATGCGATTCCGAACAATCGCAAAGAAGTCAGGAACCCCCGCCTCGGCGAACATGCCCGACGCGCTGCAGTATCTCGGCAATCTCATTAGGATGCGGTATGCATCATTATACTGCACCCTAATGGTGCTCATTGTCGATCGCTTGTATTTCGTCCATAATTGACATGTATAAAAACATTGACAATATGAACGAAATAGTGTTAGCTTGACGTCTTTACTGCATTTGGAGAACCTGCGAGCAAGCATGTTACACCGAACCGAGAGGGCTCTTCTCTCACTCTCAATGTCTAAGTCATCCTTGAGGTCACCGGTGAGAACATGGCCTAAATATTTGAATTGCTGCACTTCCCGAACTGCAAAACCATTCAGATAAACCGGAGGCACCCTATCCGGACCCTTTCCGGCTCTAAATATCATCATTTCCGATTTCGTTACGTTGTATTTCAACCCATGGTCGTTAGCATAACGACCGCAGATTGAAAGAAGTTTTCTTAGCCCACTTACCGATGGGCTCAGGAGCACCATGTCGTCTGCATAGCTAAGGTTGTTGACACATACGTTTCCAATATGGCAGCCAATTCTAGTGCCCCTGAGCTCCCGTATAAGGTCGTTGATGTAGACATTAAAAAGGTCCGGAGAGGTAAGCCCACCTTGGCGTACGCCGCATTCTAGTCTATACCCACTAGAAGTCGCGTCACCCCACCTTACATGGTTAATTTGGCCGCCGTACCAGTATCTCAACAGACCCACTATTTCATTCGGGACCTGAGCCGCTTGCAGTTTGTTCCAGAGGACATCATAGTTCACTAGATCAAATGCGCGACTCAGGTCCAGAAAACATGCATACACGGATGTGTCACGTCGGGTGTAGTGTTGTACTGTATGTTTAAGACTAAAGATAGCAGAGTCTGTCGAGAGACCGGGACGGAAGCCAAACTGTGCATCGTCAATTCTTATATTTCTCTGCAGTTCGGGTTGCAGCAATCTTTCCAGGACTTTTCCTAGTACAGTACCTAAGGAGATAGGCCGATAATTGTTTGTATCACTTAAGTCACCAGTCTTATTTTTTACTATAGGAACAACTATAGTTCTCATCAAATCGGTAGGTAGATATGAATATTTCATACACATATTAAATAATTTACATAGCATTGAGTACAGAGCATCTCCCGCGCATACGATATGCTCTATACTCAAATTGTCGTGACCTGGTGACTTACCGCGTTTGATTTCTTTAATTGCATTTCTTAGATCGTCTACTGTGAACTGTATAACATTATTTAAATTATAATTCAAGGGCAAAACTTTTATATCGTCGTTTAGTGAATCTATTTTTAAAGGGTCTAGTTTAAATTTTTTGGCAAAAAGATCGGCTATCTCCCCAGGTTCCTGTATGTTTTCGACTTTCACTGGCAAGTTTTGTTTGAAATTAAAATTTTTAGTCGCGTTCCAAAATTTTATAAAGTTTTTGTCTTTTCTATGTGTTGCTAGAATGCCTAATTTAATCGCCTCTGCATTTCGCTGGCACCAATTTAATTTATTCTTGAACTTTTTTCGACTCTCGACCATATTATCATATATTATTCCTGAGGAAGGCTTACCTGCTAATAACCAACTACTATAATAAACTTGTGCATTCTTATGACTTTCGTTAACATGATAATTCCACCCAACTATAGGCTTACGTTTATTGTGTCCACCCGAACGCACATTGGAAGTGATAATAGCACCCGTCTGAAGTATATTAATTATGCTTGTGTATATATCGTTAATATATTTACAGTGTTCGGTTACACGGTCACATGGTTCCTTATTTGTACATTTAAAACAATAAAAATCATTTAACTGCTCTAATTTAGAATTACAATAATTAAAATAAATATCAATCTGACTAGCATCACGTTTATTCCACCGGATCCTCTCGAATGAATTCGGATCGTAAGTCTTGTCATCTCTCATGCAACCGTAGGTAGCTGGACTCAATTGTATGTCACCTAAGTTGCAAGCTACACGTAAAGGTAAGTGATCAGACGAGTAAACGCCGTACATCACCTCCACTGATACTATTGTGCTCCAGGCAGACTTCGTTGTGACACAGTGATCCAGCCATCTACGACTGCCATGACTATCACTTATAAAAGTATAGGTATCAGAGTTACTATTAAGTAACTCATAATCTGCACACATTAGTTCTTGTTCCATACAGAACGATAAAAGTTCAATACCGAACCTTGTATTAGGGTGGGCATTGAAATCCCCTAAAATATACACTTTCGTCAGATTATTTACTTCTATGATTGCGCTTATGTTGGCTAAACAGTCAGTAAAGTATGGCAGATTTTCTTCACTGTCAGTCGGCATGTACACCGTAAAAACAGCAAAATCGCAAATACCGATACTAACACGAATTGCGGCAATTCTGTCGCTCGAGCACTCGATCACTGACACGTTATGAAACTTAGACTTACGCCACAGTAACGCTACTCCACCATGAGGTCTTCCACGCAGGACACCTGCTGACGTGTCCACCGAAGACTTTGCAGTACATCCAAAGTCGTGGTTAATGCTGTCTACGTAGTTAAGGTCGTGTGGCAAAAGCCAAGTCTCTTGCAAGGCGATTATGTCTGATTCACTGCATAAGGCGCGTACGTGTTGCACGGATCTTTTTAATGACTTACAATTAAACGACGAAAGGGTCATAATATCACCTTTCGTGTTGACAGCAGCCTTTTGCCCTATATTATTATTTATATATGTGGACTTATCAACCATTAATTTTATTGTTTGTTGCGTGTGATACTGGGCGCTCTCGGAATCGGCGATATACTAAGCCCGTAGGCCAGAAAGTTGCATCTAAAAACTTGTCCATATTGCTAGCGGTAACTATTAATTTAAAAGAATTAAAAGCAGTTGCATAATTCTGTTTTAGCTTTTCTACGCTAATGCATTCCTGACCCCTTTCCAAAATATGGTCCTTAATATCTTTTTCCGTGACAGTCGTTTTCGCTCGTGAAACATAAATAGAACAAAGCGATTCCGCTACTTGAATAGGCCCACTGCTAGCGAGAGATCCGCGCATGTTTGTTTTCCTATGTTTGTAGGATTTCTTACGTTCAACTAGCGTGAAACCATTATCGTCCGTTTGGAGTATGTTATTACGCTTCGAAATTGACTGAGTCGCCGGCGCGGGCGCAGATGCATTTGTACTTGTCAGTGTAATATCACGGTAAGTCGGTACGTAGGTACACTCCTCGCGAACCGGTTCCTGCGAGTCTCGATTCCCCGTATTGCATGTTATCTCTGAAGTACACTTTTTATGCACAGTATTATGTTGCGATACGCTTTGTTTACTTGATTGCCGATTGCGTCCCGGACTTTGCCGGTTAGTTTCACGGTCGGTGTTCGTCATAGATTTTAAGTTCGTTATATCGAAACTAATTTTCGTTTGCCATAACGACATCTCAGATTTTGTGACCGAGTCAAAACGCAGTGATTGCAGTTCGTTTTTTAAAAAAAACAATGTCTTTGAGCAAGCGCGTCACGTCGACATGGTCAAAGGAGACCGGTGGTAATTTATTAAGATTCTTCGCTACGAATGTAGGTTGTCTTGCTGGATCAGTTTCTTTAAAAGCCTTTATCACGTCCCTTATATTTTTCTTGATTTTGTCCTCACCTTTTCGTTGAACTAGTCTTACGCCTTCGGTCACCAAAGAATTAAACAGTTCCGTCTTCCCTGATTCAATTTCGTCAGCTGTAAAGTTCGTGGCACATAATTGTACGATGCTCAACTCGTCAATAACATCTATCTTATTCTGGACGAATGTTAAAAACTCGTTAATAATCACTTTTTCTTCCATTTTATTAGGAAAATACTATATTAATATATAAAATACACATAACTGACACGTTTAATTTAGGTAGGTATTCGTAAGTACACAATACACGTCCGTAATTCGTAGTGCTTCTTTGAGGTGGATGGATATTATGAACGACACTTACTACAGTGCATGCATCACATTTCAAGTTCTCCTGAACTGAAACTTCTTGTATTCTAAAACAATAATCACTAGTTGTTCACCCCGAACTGGGGCCTCGCGGCGCCATTTGTTGACATCATTGTGAAATTCTGTTCTAAATACTAAGGCTCATTAAAAATTAAATAATTTCGTTAACCTTATAATATTTATCTAATTTTAGTAGTTGTGGTTCAAGTATAGGATATAATTCAAATAATTGATCAAGTTTCATGCTCAGCATTTCAGAAAATTTAGATTTCTGAGGTCAACTTTGGACGTTAGAAAATCTCCACTTTGAAAGTCCCCCCATTTCGTCAATTTTAGGGAAAAAATAAAATAAAAAATATTTTTGGACTTTATTCCTAATTATCTTTAAAATGATATACCGCAACCTTATGTAACGCTATAAAAAATATTTTACTTCGCGTTTGCTTCTATGAGAGCCCCCCTGAAATAAAGATTTTTATAACTTTTTAAGCCATATTCGGCTGGAGGCCATCAGTTTATATATAATATTTGAATTTGAAGTAATTACGTTCAGTAATTCAGAAGTTATAAGGCTCTAAGGTACGGACGGACGGACGGACAGACAAGTGCAAATTCACTCAAGTAGACTCAGAGGCCTTCACTTCGCTCGGTCAATTATTAAGAATATATATTAGAAACTAATAGATACCCTCGACTTCTTCCACGTGAAATAAAGATTTCTTAGAATCAAATGGGTACTCTTTGTTCCCCGGTACCGTCCCCGTCCCCGGTACGCAATCCATCTCTATGCCAAATGTCATCAAAATCGGTTGATCTGTTGAGCCGTGAAAAGCTAACAGACAGACAAGCACACTTTCGCATTTATAATATTAGTATGGATTAATGTACTTTATAAAATTAATGTACTTCATAAAATAGAAATTTATGTTGGTATCTATTTCAGGTAGATAATATGGGTACAGGGATAGGTTGTATCCCAGGGAAGGACATAGGCTATTTTTTATCCCGGAAAATTCAAGATTTCCCGCGGGAATCAAAAAAACTTAACCCACGCGGACGAAGTCGCGGGAATCATCTAGTGTATGATAATTACAAGAATACTTGCTCGAAGAATTCAAATAATTTTAGCAGTCGTGCCCGACACTCGCGCCCCACCCTTATGCTAGATCGCGGATCGCGGATCGCGGAACTATGGAACTATGAACGGACGTGCGGTCTCCTTGAACATTGAGACGGCACTGAATTTTTCATGCGCGTAGTCTCTAATATAAAGCGAATTCTGCTTCATACTAAAATGTATGGGCAGCGGGGAACGATTTTCGCTAAAAAAATGAATTATGTTTAGGCTTAGATTATTATTTTTTGGTTTGAATTAGTAAAAAACTTTTACGGTGAATGTATTGTCTATACTTTCATCTCACGTTTTGACCAAAAATATTTTTTAATATATTAACAAAATAGCATAGAGAGTTATAATAGAAAAGGCCGTTTTAGACGTTTTTGACCATTGTTGACGAATTTTTTTCTCGAAAATCAAGAATTATTTTATAAGTATCACGCGGTGAAAGTGAAGACTCATTTATTAACTAATCGAGATTTTTTTGTGGTGTCATTCAATGAAGTAAGTTCTTTAATTTTTTTGAAATCGTAACTGCCTATTCGCGCGTGTTTTAAGGACCTGCCTCTTAACGTGCTCTCCGAGGCACGGGGGTCAAACACCGCCAACTTCCAACTCCGGGCTGGCACTGAGAATTTCTTAATTGAAAAACCCAATACCTAACTTTTATGCCCGACCGGGAATCAAACCCAGGACCTCGTGATCCGCAGTCGACTATGCTAACCACTAGACCAACGAGGCAGTTAACAAAAAAACACTCTTTCGCATTTATTATACAACGTGTTTATAAGCAATTCCTATAACTTCGAGGTATTGAGCAGACCCACTAATAAGAATCGAACTGCATAAGAAATATTATTCAATAATATTTAAAAAAAAAAAACAGTTTTCATACAAAGTAATTCAAATATTTCTGACTATTCATGTTACACACACCTTTATGTAAAAAGCGACAACGTCGCATTTACGTCGCCCAAGCGAGGGTTGTCACAATAAGGAATTAATGAAAAATTTAAATAATATTTATTTGTTAGAATTTTATCAACGATTCGTATCGTTTTAAAGAAAGGCTATGGCAAGGTGACTTAAACCGGCACCCATGTATGAATTTAAGAATAATGAATGTGGAAGAAAAGAAAGATGTAAGTCAGGATCAAAAAAGGGCGATGTATGTTGTTTATTAAATTTCATTGAATATGTACCTCTAAGCATTAAAACGTATCTTAATGAAAATGTAATGGTCAACATTTCATTAATAAAGCACATCAATCAGTACTCGAAGCAATCTTCAATAACGATCGAGTTGAAAATTAAAGCAAAAACATCATTCATTATCATTGACAACCCATATTCGGCTCAATGCTGAGCACGAGTCTTTCTCAGGGCGAGAAGGGATAGGCCAATAGTCCACGCTGGCCCAATGCGGATTGGCAGACTACACATACCTCAAGAATTTTTAGAAAATTCTTAGGTATGCAGGTTTCCTCACGATGTTTTCTTGCAAAAACATGGATCAACTCAATATCTAATAATGTTATTAATACCTGTACCTATTAATAACATAATATCTTATGCGTGTAAAATGTAAATGAAAGAACCTCAATTTCATATTTTACTTTAAAGTGTACAACCCTGATACAACCGGCCACAATAAAGACATAAGATAGGAGTCAAAGTATCGCATCGATCGCATTTTTACTAAGGGATAGCGGTGCGTCTTTGCTATTTTTAAAAATATCGAGATAGGAGAATCTTACTGATGGACTTAATTTTTTACCTAATTACCCAGTTATGAACTTTAGGGACTACGGTTAGGAATATGAATTTGTCTACGAGCTTGGGTTCCGGTTCGAATACCAAACAAGGGATTAAACAAAAAGTAGTTAAGTAAGTTTAGTAGTATTAAAAACATACCTAAAAGCGAAATATTAATTAGGTAGGAACTTGCTGACCTACGTTTGCGCAGTCAAAAAAATTGACGGAACTGTACCTACTATTGACTTGTGTGTATGTTTTTAATTTCGAGTATGGTAAATACGGCGGTATGTAAGCTTGAGTGAATTTAAATCGTTTTAATTACGCGTCAGCATTTATTACTTAGGTATAATACCTACCTTTTACGAATAGCGGTGCAGTTTTTTTATTACCAGGTAGTAGATTTTCAATATCGCCAAACTGTAAACTGTAAAAGATAAATCTGAGGAAAATTTATGTTTTATCGTTTGCGGTAAGACTTTATCGATGCCGACAAGATAGCTTCTACTGGCACATCACTAGTTACACCGTAGGATATTTTTCAATGATTTAAGTTTGGCAACGTCGCAAAAACAAGGATGCGGCATATGGAAAACGATTTTGGATCTATTAATAAAAGAAAAATTATTTTCTCCGAAAATATCCATTTTAGAACACATGTTCCTTAGCCATTTTTGATTACTTTTCGTTAAGGAATCTTACCCTAGAATTAAAGGAAATGCTCAATTTTTAAGTTCAGTGTATCAAACTTATCTGGCCCGGTGGCCAAAATTGGAACTTATTTTTATGTTTGTTTAGTTTTTGTTTTTTTTTATTATTCATATCTAGCGAAGTTGTCACCGGACCGGATGAGTTTTTGCTTGTTCCGGCTCCTTAGTTGTTCTTGAGTTTATGGCAGATTTGAGCCCCTCTAAAGGTTTTCGAGGAATCGACAGTAAACAAGAATCAATGAAATTATGAATTTATCTAATGAAATAGGATTCATGGTGTATAAAAAACGTATTCATTTTTCTATTTCGAGTGAGATTGCTATTTATTTTGATAAAATAAAGCTATAAAATACAGCAATCCGCCATATTGGATAAAAGACCCAAGAAGCTAATGACGTCACAATTGTTTGTTTTCGAGCTTTGACTATCCACTATTGCTTACTGCACACTGCACAGAAGTACATTGGGTAAAACAATAGTGACGTCACAAACGACGCCATGACACCGCCGAACGTTTTGGCGTGAATTTTAAAATTTAAATTTCAAATGCCAATTTTATATACCAAACCTTATTTTTTTGCTAAAATAAGATATTTTTTTCGAAATAGTAGATACTTCCGAACATAATCTGACCATTTATTATATACCATGACCAGACCATAATCTGAGACTTATTGTTTCAGATTTGCCAACAGAGCGAAATCTATCAAGAATACTCCGGCAGTGAACGCCGTAGCTACCAACGCAACGATGATACAGACGCTCACTAAACAGCTGTCCACTCTCAAGACTCAGTTGGAGAGCAAAAAGAATGTTGAGGTAAATATGGCTTTATACATGGTGAAATGGTTAAAAAAAATATATTATCATTTTAAAATTTTCGTGTTTTTATTTAATTATTTTTTTTAGCTGATGCTCATTTAATCTATACTTATATAATAAATGCGAAACTGCTCCGCTTTCACGGCTCATCTGTATAACCGATTTTAATGAAATTTGGTGTAGGGATATAATGAAATTTGGTATAGATTTTTTATCTCGGAAAATTCAAGAGTTCCCATGGAAATCAAAAAATCCCAATCCACACGGACGAAGTCGCGGGCATCATCTGGTTAGTTATGATTTAATTTAGTTGGCTCGTCCGCGTCGATTCTTTTTTCGTTCCTAAAAGTAGTGTATTTTCTTCCCCAGGACACAACCTATGTCTGTACTCTGTACCAAATTTCATCAAAATCGGTTGAAAAGGTGGGCCGTTAAAGCGTAACGAACAAACTCACATTCGCAATTATAATATTGATTAGGACTTATGTACAAATACAATTAAGTAATGTAAAGTTATTGGCGCTGCTCCCTTTGCAAAAGAAAGGGACATCACTAGTTTTGAACCGAACAATTTTGATTAGAAATTGTGTACAACAGATTTAGCCACAATGGTGTTGATTAGATTGTAAGCAATTTCTAACAATATTGACTGATCTGAAAATAGTGTTATCTTTTTCACATAGTTATCTACAGAAAAGGAAAACATTTAATTGAACATAAAATTGAAGGTTAGTTTGACCGAATAATCAAAGCAATGTTATGTAGAATTTTTTAAGCAAGAAATATGAAAAACAGTCCAAAGTAACTAATAAAAGTCTAGAAAGTCATGTATTCAAAGCAATTTTCTTGATGAGAAGAAAGAAAGCAGAGCGCGCCTTCGTGGGTTGAACTATAAGTCTAGTTTTACTTAGAGTAAAGAATAGGTAAACAATATTGCAGAAACCTTACCGAAATGCGTAAGCGATGTGCTTTACCAAGTGCTTGAGACGTTTTTAAGCTAGGCTTTTTCATCGTTAATTTGCGGTAACAATGTCCAATAAGCCGTGAGCAAATCGCGTCCTTTACGCGTTTCAACGAGAAGCTAATTGTTCACCTTTTTTCTAGTTTAAGAAAAACGGACTATACACATCGATATATGTATTATGTAGGTACTAGATGGGCCCTTTCATAGAAAAAAGCTAGCGTCCGACTTGTAGGGCATGCCCCTCTCCTGTATAAGCCTGTCCTTGTCTCCGCCATAGCGCTGTCCCGCTTTTCAGATTAGATGGCATTAATGAGATAAGTCCACATTCTTTGTTTAACAGGGCCCGTCTATGTAAATTGAAATCGTTGACGTTACATATGTATATATGTACTTTCAATATTTACCACGTCGCTCTCCCCCACACCTGAAGAAGTGTAACTTCAGAAATACGTTTTCAAATTATTTACAGCAAGACAACTTCAATCTACAAAATAAGATAGGGCGTCTCCAGCGACTTATACTGAACGGTTTCGGTCAAAAGAGCAACACAGATTTAAAAGGGGGTGCGCGGCGCAAACTACAGCAGCCGCGGCGCGTGACCATCTCTACGCTGCACCCCATAGAAGAGGACTCTGTGCCCACTGTGCCCAGATTCTGCACTCCCAGTCTCAAGTACAAGTGAGTATATCCTCAAATCAGCAGCACAGACTTGCTAGGTGGTACGCGGCGCAAACTACAGCAGCCGCGGCGCGTGACCATCTCTACGCTGCACCCCATAGAAGAGGACTCTGTGCCCACTGTGCCCAGATTCTGCACTCCCAGTCTCAAGTACAAGTGAGTATATCCTCAAATCAGCAGCACAGACTTGCTAGGTGGTACGCGGCGCAAACTACAGCAGCCGCGGCGCGTGACCATCTCTACGCTGCACCCCATAGAAGAGGACTCTGTGCCCACTGTGCCCAGATTCTGCACTCCCAGTCTCAAGTACAAGTGAGTATATCCTCAAATCAGCGGCACAGACTTGCTAGGTGGTACGCGGCGCAAACTACAGCAGCCGCGGTGCGTGACCATCTCTACGCTGCACCCCATAGAAGAGGACTCTGTGCCCACTGTGCCCAGATTCTGCACTCCCAGTCTCAAGTACAAGTGAGTATATCCTCAAATCAGCAGCACAGACTTGCTAGGTGGTACGCGGCGCAAACTACAGCAGCCGCGGCGCGTGACCATCTCTACGCTGCACCCCATAGAAGAGGACTCTGTGCCCACTGTGCCCAGATTCTGCACTCCCAGTCTCAAGTACAAGTGAGTATATCCTCAAATCAGCAGCACAGACTTGCTAGGTGGTACGCGGCGCAAACTACAGCAGCCGCGGCGCGTGACCATCTCTACGCTGCACCCCATAGAAGAGGACTCTGTGCCCACTGTGCCCAGATTCTGCACTCCCAGTCTCAAGTACAAGTGAGTATATCCTCAAATCAGCAGCACAGACTTGCTAGGTGGTACGCGGCGCAAACTACAGCAGCCGCGGCGCGTGACCATCTCTACGCTGCACACCATAGAAGAGGACTCTGTGCCCACTGTGCCCAGATTCTGCACTCCCAGTCTCAAGTACAAGTGAGTATATCCTCAAATCAGCAGCACAGACTTGCTAGGTGGTACGCGGCGCTAACTACAGCAGCCGCGGCGGGTGACCATCTCTACGCTGCATCCCATACAGGAGGATCCTATGCCCACTGTGCCCAGGTTCTGTACTCCCAGTCTCAATTACAAGTGAGTATAGTGTTAGATGGAAACTAAATGCTAAACTGGATAACGGAGTTTCCCTTTAATAATAATGTGCTGAACTGACTTCCTCAGAGCAGCAACACAGACTTGCTAGGTGGTAGGTACGCGGCGCAAGGATGAGAAGAATCGTTGACTTTTAAAAATACAAGATGCTGGTCAGAATCCACTACATACACGAAAAATTTGTGAATTGGCTTGTTAGCACTTGCACATTAGATGAATTCATGTCAATTTCCCAATGGCGGCCTTGCACCGGGAAGCGCAGTGTTGGACGACCCACTACTAGGTGGACGGACGATCTCAAGCGAGCAGCTGGGAGCCGCTGGAAACAAGCGGCACAAGACCGTGCTCTGTGGCGATCCATGCGACCTTCGTCCAGCAGCGGACGTCTATAGGTTAAGACGACGACGATGCCAATTCCCCAATGATTGAGTCAACCTACATTTAAATATTTACACTCTGTTCAATGTACATTCTTCTTGCTTTGATTTTGCATAATATATTTTGGCAAAACAATAAATTATTTGTTAAAGATTATTATCACTGGTTAAAGAAGAGTCTACAAGCCCCTTGCGAAGACATCTGCAAATCTTTGCTTTAGTAACTCTGTGGGATAATTTTACCTACTAGTAACTTGAACCTATTCTGAAATCGATAACCTCAAGATTTCTCTCTTCCACGGAAGACTAGCTGGCCCTTTGTCCAAATTAGGCTAAAATTATTTATGGAATTAAATATTGTACATATTAAAACAATGCAATCATACTAATATTATAAATGCGAAAGTCACTTTGTTTGTTGGTTTGTTGGTTTGTCCTTCAATCACGCCGCAACGGAGCAACGGATTGACGTGATTTTTGGCATGGGTATATTTGAGGACCTGGAGAGTGACATAGGCTACTTTTTATCCCGGAAAATTAAGGAGTTCCCGCGGGAATAACAAAAAACTTAAACCGCGACGAAGTCGCGGGCATCAGCTAGTATGCATATAAAGCATCATTTGCGTCATTGATGTAGAATTTTGAATTTTAGTATGATTTGCGTTCTTGACGAAACTTTTTCATTTGAAATTAAAATTATAAGAAAAAGTATCTCTGTCAGAGAACAATCACAGAGGCTGACAGTGACGAGTTAAATTTTCTGCTCATACAAACGGGAAAAGTTGCGAATTTAAATTTTATAATTGGTAAGCATTACATTTGAAATAATGATTTTGTTACTAAATCTGCGAAAATCATGGTATTATAAAGCTAAGATCTATTAAAATTGTATACTCTTGTCCGTGACTTCGTGGAAATTAATTTTTATTTCTATTTGGCGAAGTATCTGTCTGTCTGTTTTCTTCAATAATTTTACACTTTCGCATTTATTTTAAAGAAGAGCATCTGCTGAGTTTCTTGCCGGCTCTTCTCAGTAGAATCTTTCCGAATCGGTGGTAGAGTCAAAACATGACGCAACATAAGAGACTCCTGTATGTCCTACATGTTATAAATAAATAAGAACGATGCCTATATCAAAAATAAATTATTTCTAACTGATTATTAAATAGAGGGTCTTCCAAAAGGCATAAAATTCACATCATCGGTTAGTTTTAAGTTGGATAACCATTTTAAAACATAGATTTAAAAAAAAGTCCGTTGAATTTTGATGACGTCACAACTGTGAATTCCATACAACTTCAATACTAGAAGTGCGTTTTTAAATTTATAGAGTTGCTGATTTGATTGAGTTGTCATCATTCCTATTGAGTATTGAATATTATAATAGCACGGATTTCAATATTTTCTAATGAAGACTGTTGTTTAAGTAAGACACGTTATAAGATTATTTATCTTTTGTATTTCAGCCCTTTGTCATTGAACACCCTGCCTGAGTTCGTACCGATTCAGAGTTCGTCTAGTCTCACCAGCGTGGCCGAGGAGCCGCGTCTGATCACACCGCCGCCGAATAACAGGAAAGTTACCATCAGCAATGAAATTATTGAAATAGGTATGTTCACTAACTTGATCCTTTGATAGATAGATAGTCTTTATTGTCACATATAACATAGGACTAAATTATAAACAAAAAAAAACATACAGTGTTAGTAACAAGCACTAAAAGTCAGTTAGATAGGACCGCTCTTTGATTGAGGATTCTTGATTATTTTGGCGACATTGCCAGAAGGGAGGGATACAATCTTGAAAAGATTTTCATTACTGGCAAAGTGGACGGAAAGAGACCTCGGGGACGAGGCGCCCTGTGCGTTGGTCAGATCAAATCCGCTCAGCTCTCGACAGCAAAGTCCACATAGCCCTGCATGTAGCATCGTCCATAGAAAGATTATTAGTGGAAGGGATCACGACCCTCAGTAATGGGGAATACGACGCAGAGAGAGATGTTCACAAACTATGTGATAAAGATCAGGTAACAATCTGGGTGTCTGTCTGTTTTTCTATTCAAAAGCATGTTTAATCGAGAAAGTTCTGAGGTATCTATGCTTGATAAATATCTGCTCATCTGTTTAAAGATTATTTAGCTCTATTCTCAGTATACGGAGCTCAGTCATACAACAATTAAAATGTTTATGTTACTTGCCCTTGTCTTTCGATTCAATCCTGATTATTCAACGACCTCAATTTACATAGACGGGCCCTGTCAAGCAAAGAATTTGGACCTATTTTCTAACGCCATCTAGCCTGACGGCGGGGACAAAGACGGCTTATGACAGGTGTGGAGCGGGCTCTACAGGTCGGACGTCCAATTTTTTTCTATGAAAGGGCCCATCTAGTACCTACATATATATTGATGTGATTATTTGATATTTTCTATTTACAATTGTTTTAGATAGCGATGATGACAACTCAATAGAAGTACAAACCTGCTCACCATATCACGGATGCTATGGTGAGTTGATATTGAATGTCTTATTTAGAACAAAAAAACTTTTTATTGTTAAAAAGAAACACACGCAAGAGCTAGAGGATGAAAAGCGGTCTTATTGGTAAAGCAATCTTTGGAGAAGGGTATTTATTTCTTACTTCTCATTGCAACACCCCCTATTGGGTATAATTGTGAATATAAACCATCCCGGGACCCACTCAATTCCATCAAAATTACTCAAGTCGTCCTGAAGTGAAGCGAGAACATAAATTTCGGCATTTGTTTTTATTTGAATAGACAATTATGTTGTCTAAGTAAAGAAATGCCCTTTGCGGTCCTACATGACGTGCCGCAACCTAAAATGGCGCCGAAAACAAAATTTAAAAATAAACTTAGTTCCATACGTCGCCCATCCATACTATCCATACTAATCCATACTAATATTATACATGCGAAAGTGTGTCTGTCTGTCTGTCTGCTACGCTTTCACGGCCCATCTGTACAACCGATTTTGATGAAATTTGGTACAGGGATAGGTTGTATCCCGGGGAAGGACATAGGCTACTTTTTATCCCGGAAAATTCAAGAGTTCCCGCAGGATTCAAAAAAAATTCTCTCTTCAACCGATTTTGATGAAATTTGGTATAGGGATAAGTTGTATCGCGGGGAAGGACATAGGCTACTTTTTATCCCGGAAAATTCAAGAGTTCCCGCGGGAATCAAAAAAACTTAATCCACGCGGACGAAGTCACGGGAATCATCTAGTATTATAAATGCGAAAGTGTGTCTGTCTGTCTGCTACTCTTTCACGGCCTATCTGTTCAACCGTTTTTGATGAAATTTGATACAGGGGTAGGTTGTACTCCGGGGAAGGACATATGCTAGACTTTTTATCCCAGAAGATTCCCGCAGGAATAAAAAAACTTAATACACGCGTACGAAGTCGAAGGCATCATCCAGTATTATATAAATTTATGATTTTGAAAATCCTGGATTGCCTGTCATAAATTCCCAGTTCTAGGATACAAGCTTTCTCTGTGTCAAGCTCAATTCCAGAGTTACACTCTGGCTTACTCCGTGCTGAGCTACATGAAAAAGATTACTGGTATACAGAAAGACACATATAGTATAGAATATGTTATTAATTGAAATTTACTTAATTTCAGAGTCATCTAAAACACCGCCTTGTATATTAAGAAAGAATGCTAAACTAGCTGAAAAGAATTTGAAAGACATAGTAGAATTAACCGAAAGAGAGAAACTTTATACACCTAATATAGTAAGTTTATAATATGCAAAATAGTGTTTCATAAAAATAAATTGCATTAATAATAACTGCTTGGTATTAACTATTCTTTTATCATAATATACATATTCTAAATTTTATTCTTGTTAGGTTGAACTAATGGAGAAGTTAGAAAATAAATCATTAACAATAGCTAAACTCGAGGAAAAAATTATTGAACTCGATGATATCAGTAAAGAAAAAGACAAAGAAATGGAAAGTCTAAGAAGTAAGATAAGCGAAGCACAGCAGCAAATAAAAGACATCGACTCTGCTAAGGTGACAAGGCATACTGTTTTTACTACGTATTTCAATTGGCTACTTGACAGCTGTAACTATAAAATATGAAATATGTTAGATTTGGTAGCTTGTAGGCTAACAATAATTATACACTATGTGTTATGCATTAAAATAAATTGTAAATATTTTATTTTTGCAAAACACATTTGAGATTTTTTTATCTGTGGATTACAAGAAGCGAAACGCGGGCGGTCATGATAGAGACCCGTGTGACGTCACATTTCAAAAAATTAACGTCGTGTGTACTAATGTTTGCGTATTGTTGAGAAAATTAACACTAATATAATATTTCGATTTGTGATTGTGAGAGGAATGGAATGCTATACAGCTGATAGTGCAAATCTGCCTAAAGTCGATTCATTTATGGTTGCAAATTTATTTGCGTGTAACCTTTTGCTCTGCCGAGTTTTCTAATGTAAAATCTTACATGTAATTGGCGAAATACACAAAGTAATAGTAATTAGGTCTCGTGTTTTAAGACCTATGTGTGTGTTAAGTGCTGCTGTAAAGTGACAGAAATGTAATTTATGTTAATTTTATGTCATGTTTTATGAAGAAAATGTTAGGTTAGGTTTAATTCATTTTTGCTAGATTAGAGTTTTTAGTTGATTTCTTTATAACACTAACATCAAAGTGGTCTCCACAAAGTAATATCGCAGATTTATCCGATTTAAATTCCGGGTCTCGGCAGATTAACTGTACCTAACCACTAGTTTCGACGTTTATGACAAAGGTAATATTGTAGAAATCTGATTATACAATTTGACAGGATACGAATTAATTATTATTTATAGTAAGAAATACACACGTCTTCGGTCTTGTGGCTTGTAATTTTCACAATTGCATCAAAAAAGCTGTAAACTTTCCACTCAAAATCACATAAAACTCGGTGCGTCGTAGTTAGCTTTTTTTTTATTTTGAGCTATGACGTCACAGCTAGCAAATGTCACGTGACCGGCTGTTTTCGCGCGAATTTAAAATTAATGTATTATAAATGTATTTTTTTTTTCTAATAAATAACGCTTTTTTTGAGAAAAAGATAATTGTAAGAGGTATAATATGAACCCACGTACATTTTTAAGTACTTTTCCGAAAACTGTCAAATAGCCAATTCTTGGTTCTGTCGATTTTATTTTACTATTTTAAAATATCATGCTTTCAGACTAGTTTGGAAACAGTCTGCAAAGACTACACCACGAAGCTTACTGACTGGGAAGTAAGTTATGAAACTTTACAAAAAAAGGCCAAAACAAGAGAAGAAGAACTTCTATCCCTCTTGCAGGAACACGAAAATAAAAAGAAACGTGAAATAATAGGTTTGTGCATGCCTTAGCTGTCTTTTACGAATTTTATTATAAAATTGAATTTATTTATTGATAATATTTTTTCAATATTCAGGTAAAATATCGTCAAAAGCTTTAGAAAAAGAGCTAGTAAACTTTATGGACCTGTCTAAAGATATATCTTTAGTCAATAGTGATAATGAAAACAGTATTATAAATTTAGAAGAAAGACATTTGAATCCTGTATTACGTTCAAATAATGATTTTGAAACTAAGCTACGGCTTAAAGATCAAACTATTACGCAGTTAGAAGCTAATTTACACACACAACTTGTTAAAATAGATAGTTTAGAAAATATGAATAAACAATTCCAAGAAATAATTTCAGACTTTAAAGAAAAAGTTTATGTTCTCGAAAATGAAAATACCTCCCTAAAATTGAAAATAGATAACTTGAATCAGACCATTGAAAGCCAAAAGTCGGTAAGTGAGAAAGCTATAGCTGAAATTGAATCATACAACAATATAATTAAAGAATTGAGAGCTAAATTATCTAACAAAGAAGATGCAACGACAACCCACATAAACGATAGTGATCTAGAAACTATGATATCAAATGAAGAGCTGTTTATTGCAAACAATGAAAATATGAAGAATATTATACAGACCCTTAAGACAACCTTGGATTTACGTAATGAGGAGATAAAAAATTTGAAGTCGTATTTGGATAAAGAAAGTACTCACAATTTCAAGTCTTTGGAAGAAGAACTTGAATGTAAGAAAAAGGAAATTTCTTTTCTAGTTACAGAAATTGAATCTTTGAAAGAAGAGCATATAAATGATGTTAATGATTTTATAGTAACGAAAAAAAATCTAATGAGTGTAGAAGAACAACTAAAAACTCAGCTGGTAGAACTTCGGGCAACAAAGGATAAAGAAACTGAAGTGCATTTAGATGAAATAGCAAATTTAACAAAATGTAAAGAGAACCTAACTTCTGAGTTATTGAAAAATGAGCATGATAAAGCAACACTTTCAACCGAAATAAATAAGTTGTCTTTAGAAATTTGCACTTTAAAAGATGATAATAGAACCAAAGATAACATAATTGCTGAATTACGAAATGAGGAAAAGACATCCCGTGAAAATCTAGCACAAATTACTTCACAGTTAAAAAATATAATAGTGCTATTGTCAGGAAAAATTTCAGAGGTTCCACAAATGATAGACAGTTTAGTATCTACTTTCGGAACTTTGACAGATAATTTAACGTCTTTGGAAGCGATTGCCAAAGAAATGGTTAAAGAAAAAAATGATTTATGTGTTTTAGTTGATCACCATCTAAAAACTTTCACCAAGATAAATTCGCAAATTGATGACCTTGATTGTGCTCTAGATGCTTTTTATAAGGATGGTGAATGTTTGGACGATATTCGAAATGATCCTCACATAGAATCAAAAATGGAAAAACTTGTGGACAAAATAAAAGCAACACTAGAATGTCTCAATAAAAGTTTACAAAATAAAGACATTGAAATTAAAAATATTAAATTGGAGTTTAAGTCTCAATTTATATCGGAAACTACAAAAAATTTACATGAAACTCAAAAAATTACAGAGACTCAAAAGAGATTACTCATCAATATTTTACAAAAAACCACTGATATGTTTTTACAATTTGACATTGAAACTGGTTTTTCAAGTCTAAGCGAAAGCGACACTGCGAACACATTATATGAGCGAATAATTTTAATTCTAGAAAACATTGCTAACTATATATCAATATTAAAATCAGAACAGACATCAAAATGCACCACTATTCAGGAAAATTTGTCAGAAGCAAAGGTAGAAATTCTCAAGCTTACAGAAGAAAACCGTAAATTGTTACAAGACATTTCTAATTTAGAAAAAAACAATACAGACTTATATGCTGAGATAAAAAACATTGAGAACGAGAGTAATAATTTAAAAATAGATTTAAAAGAATGTAATACGATTATCAACGAACTGCGTGGTGACTTAGTATTAAAAAGTAGTGAAATTGAAATTATAGAAAATAAAGCTAAAGAATGGAAGGACAAGTTTAGAGAGCATGAGGCTTCAATAACAAAAGAAATAAGAATGTTAGATATAGAAAACAGTGAACTAAAAACGAAGTGCTCAGAGTTGGAGATGAAATATAGACAAAGTGGTCCAATCCCAAAATCAAATCTTGCAAGTGGTGATCAGAAATATTTAATCCAATCATTAGACTCTCCTCCTAGCCTTTTAACGATATGTTGCAATAGAATAATCGAATCAATTCATCCTAATGAAAACAATAATTTTGAAAGTTCTTCAAGTGCTAGTACAGATTTGAAATACGCTTGCCAATGCGCAGAATTAACGGCGGAATTAAATTTGTTACAAGAGGAAAATTGTAATTTAAAAACCCGAATTGAGCAGTTGGAAATCACGAACGATTGTCTTGTTAAAGATCAAAATGAGGTTCAAAAAGAGGTACAGTTACTTGTAGAAAATACACAAGAGTTACAAAAAAAAGTAGTCAATCATCGCACTAACTTGTCCACTTTGACCGCCACTACATACGCAGAGAATAAATCTTTGACTTCTCAAATAAAATTCTTGCAACATCACCATAATCGCTTTCATAATGTATGTCAAAAAGATATTCCGGCTCTTAAAAGTCAGTTGCAGAATCTCATGACCTTACTAAAATCGGAAAACATTCACAGACAAAATGAAAGCTTCAAACGGTATTCCCTACCAAACGCATTAGATATTACTCCAACACATTCTAAATTTAAAAATGAGTCTATTTCAGACTGCGATTTTTTGATGTTAGACACCAATATTACATTAACAACTTGTGACAACACATTAGTCGGCCATGATCAAACATGTTTAGATGTAACTCAGGTTTATACGTATAATGAGGTAGCCTGTCAGACTAGCTTGAATGAACTAATCAATGATGATTTGTTACATTCTCAGATGGAAACGCAACCATTCGAGTATATAAAAATACTAGATACTTTAGAGGCTCTAAAAACCGAAAACAATAAATTACGGGATCTTGTAGATGGATATTCTAAAAGTAAAAAGTCATATGTTGATGTAGCTGATAAAATCAGCAGCCCAATTAAAATATCAAATAGCTTAATCGAAACTGAACTATTATCAAACAATAATTGTAACCATGAAGCAAATATTCGAAGTATGGTGGAAACGCATAAAAAAGAAATAATAACTATGACGGAAAAATTAAACGAACTTGAATCTCAAAAACAAAATATTGAACTTAAATACCGTGATCTTACTTTAGAAGTTCCATCAACTGAGCACCTTATACAAAAGTTAAATGCTATAGAGAAAGAACACAGTATGAAACTAAATGAAATGAAAAAGATTTCACAAAATTTAACCAACAAGAATGAAGAAATAAGACGTTTACAAGAGGAGAATGTCATTCTATCCAACCAAGTAATGGAAACTATTTCTGAACTTGATGATCTAAAAAAGGAACATGATACATTAAAAGAAATGAATTCACAACTTATGGAAAACTGTTCATTATTAGGGGAAAAAATAGAAGACTCTAAACGTAAGGGTGAAAAGGAAATTACATGTACGGAATGCAAATTGAAAAATGACGTCATAAAAACTTTAGAAAATAAGTTAGCTACAGAATTGCATTTAAAATTGGATCGAAGTTATAGTGATTCCGACAGTTCGTCACGATGTAATAAAATCTGCAGTTTGCAAAATGAATTGCATGCAGGTAAAGAAGATTGTAAAGAATTAAAGGAGCAAGTTACCACAATCAAAAATCATTTAGACCGTAGCAATCTAACTATTAGTCATGCTATGGAATTGGATGATGATAATATTGTAAATTCTGACATCTATTCTTATGAAGATTTTGAAAACAATTCGCAAGTAATTAAATGTGATATGCCAAATAATCCAGGAGAAGGTTTCGGCATTTTAAGTTTAGATAAAGAAAGTTGTCTCAATTTTTATGCTGAAAAAACGGGGGTTAGCAAAGAGAGTATTGCGAGTGACGTTAAATTAATAGATGTAATGAAAATGCTATATGATTATATAGAAATTAAACATGCTAATGAAGTTGAAAATTTAGTCAATAAATTGAAAGACTTTGATGAATCGAAAAACGCAATACAAAAAACCTTACACGACATAAAAACAGAAAATTTAAGAGTCACAAAAGAGCTAGAAGAAAAAAATTGCTATTTTGAAACCATGGCCAATATCGTGTCTCATGTAAGAAGTAATATTACGGCTTTAAGTGACGCAAACAATGTTCAAGAAACCCTTATTAATTTCAAAGACAATTTTTTGAAAGTTTTAGATAAAGAGTTTGGGTTCGCTAGTACAGTAGTGTTCGAATTGGTAGTACAACAGTTACATCAAACCCATACAACAGAGATGGAGAGACTGAGAAACGATCATACAAAATTAGAAGATGATATAGAACAAATAGTTAAAAGCCTGCAGAACGTCAATGAGAATTGTACAGTTTTAAAAACTCAACTTAATGAAAAAGAAAAAGAATTTAATTTGTTACAAAGACAAAAAGGAGAAATGTATAATATTAACGCAGCTGTTACTCTAGATATAGTCAAAATGGAAGAACAGTTAAGAAATCAAATTATTACTGGCTACCGCGAACTCCTAGAGAAAAGGATTCTAAATGAAGAAATAGATGTATCACTACCAACAAACAAGCTTATAGAATTATTATTTGAGCTTGCGTCGAACGAAAAGAATTATAATGAAATAATGCAGAAAGAAAAAAATAATATGTCAGCTGAAGTAGACAAATTGAAATCACTCATAGATACGAAGAACACCGAATTAAGCGCACTCACTAGTGAGCTGGCAAAAGTACAGGGACTAAACACAAATATACACTTAGATTTAACAAAAAAAGAAGAAGAGCTTAAATTACAAATGTCTCAATTTCAACACTTAAATACAATTTATTCAAAAACAGTTGAAGAAAAAGATCTAAATACAAGATTAATAGGTCAATTAACAGAAGAACTCAATGGATTAAAATCAACGTTATTGAATAAACAGACTTTACTTACTTCTTTAGAAGCCAAACTCGAAGCTGAAAGTAAAGTAAGTGAAAAGTATCACTTAGAAAATGAAAATAAAATCTCAGAATTTTTGAAATCCATAACCGAGCTACAAAAAGAAACTGCAAATTTGAAATCTATAAACGAAATCATAACAAAGGAAAGGGAACGTTACTCAATTGAATTGGAGAAAGCATCTGCAGTAATCCAACAAAATAAAATTGATTTGGACAAGATGACGAAAGATATAGATAACCTTAGACAAGAAAACGAAACTTTGAAGCAAACCAATGTCACTTTGACTGCAACAAATAAGCAGTTACTGGAGCAAATACAAGAAAAATGTCAAAATTGTTCCCGCTTAGAAATGAACATAAAAACACACGAAAAAACCGCAGAAATTCAAAGCAGAATGATAAGAAGGTACATTACTTTAAATTTACTTTGCGTAATGAATTTTTTGAGAATGTTCTTTTAAACATAATATACTAGAGTGTGCTATGGTTTTAGGCTTCAAAAACAAAAAGAAGAAGATGACAAGCTAACTTGTGAGAAGGATTTGAAACTAGACGAATTAACTCAGAAATGCAAATCTTTGGAGACTGAATATAAAAAATTAACTGATGATATGAAATCCGCCAGGAATGAAATTGAGATATTAAGAAATGGGAAACTGTTGTTGGAGGTATGTACGAAAAGCATCGTTGATTCAAGTCAGTAACTGGATGATCGGCTGACTTTTCAGTCTTCAATTTTTCGTGTCTTACAGTACATTAAGCCTACGGTTCTGGTTAATTTATAACATATTATTTTAATCGATAAAAGATTATTTCAAAACTAGCTAATGCCCGCGACTTTGTCCGAGTGGATTGAGGTTAATTTTCCGGGATAAAACGTAGCCAATGTGTTATTCCAGACTATATATATCTCTGTAACAAATTTCATCCAAATCCGTTCTAACGTGATTTCACAAACATCCATCCGTCCGTTCAAACTTTCGCATTTATAATATTATTATTAGTATTAAAAAGTCTAAAAGTTGTAGTAAAGTAAATCTTGGTATTCTTACAGCCCTGAACTTTGGTGTGCTTCAAAGGAACTTTATTCTTGAAAGGTAGAAGGCTACTTTATACTGAAATAGGACTACTAGACTGCACTAGCCTATACGATCGAATTTGGAGGAACGCCCCTAACGTAAAAGGAGGCGTTATTTTGCTGGTGTGGTGGGAGGCTTCGGCCGTGGCTAGTTACTACCTGAAATGACGTGCCGTCAAGCGATTTAGCGTTCCGATACGATGCCGTGTAGAAACCGAATAGGGGCATGGGTTTAATATAACTGCCATGCCCCTAACAGGTTAGCCCGCTACCATCTTAAGACTGCATCTTCACTTACCATCTGAGATCGCAGTCAAGGGCTAACTTGTAGTGGATAAAAAAAAATGACCGGCCTAATAAGTCTTTATTTTAGGCTCGAATAACTGACTTGGAAGAGGAAGTGCAAAGCATCAAGCGCCGCCCATCGCTGGAAGTCACTGAAACGGTCCGCAGGCGCCGGCAAAGCATCCACGACTCCAAACGAATGTTCTCCGAGGACAACGAAGGTTTGTGTGTGATTTGAATGGGGTTTTTACGCATTTTGATACGTATGTTGTGGTCATTTCAAGTAGATTTCAATCTCATGATTTTCACCTAAGCCGACGTTGTTACTAGTTTTGTGGCCTAAATAATTATACAAAAATTATTTAATTTAACATTTTTTTTAAATGAAAGCTAAATTTAAAAAAAGTGCTTTCGAATCGCAGAGGGAACCTACCACTAGATTCGAAATGTTCTGCCGATCAATCAAAAAAATATCTAAAATAATTCCATTCCACCTAAAATAAAAGGCATTAATATAATACTGACTTTTATTTTAGGTGAAATATTATTAATGTAGTTTGTTATTCCGCTGCGGCATGTTTGAAGGACAAGCCAAGTAACTCTCGGATTTATAATACATATTAACTAGTAGAATTTTCACAGAGCAAGCTGCGTTGAAGGCTCATCCTATAACAGAAGATGTGTTCATGGACGTGAGCGGCGACAGCTCTAGTAGAAGCACGCCAGTATTCATGCAGAGAGGGTAAGTGTTATTTTTTTAATTTGTTCCATATATCCCCTTGATATTTATACTTCGGCGCCCTTGAATGTCGTTTTTGAGAATTTTATATGAAGTTTGTAATGAATCTATTCCACAGATGTAGGAATAACATATACAGATTTTGTAGTGCCCCCTACTGGACCCAATTGTGAATATAAACCATCCCTGGACCCACTCAAACACACAAAAAATTCCATCTAAATTGGTTAAGCCGTTTCTGAATTTTGGCAAGACTAACAAACAGCAATTCATTTTTATATATAAGAAAGATGTGGCTACAGAACATAGGGTGAAAGGAATTAGAGGGAATTAATCTTGCCAATGAGAATAAGTTTCGAAGGTGTAATTGGATAATTTATTTGTATTACAGACGCGACAGTCTCTTATCGAAGCACGATCAGGTAAGATTTTTCATATTATTTTCTTTCATTTACAATAATAATTGTAAAAATAAAATGGTTTTATAAGCTAACTACGCACCCCGCCTCGGCTTTGTTATGAATATCTTGAGTATTAAGTTGTGTAACTCTTCCGAGAGAAGCTTTTCTTTGACCAACCTTTTTTTATTTTGCCCTTTTCATTTTATACGGGGCAGGCAATACTCAGTGTGTATTGCCTGCTTTTACAATACACACCACCACCAAAACACTTTTCACTCCGACATTGCCGGAGCATCCTCAGTACAATGCACAATTGCAAACGGTGTATATCGCATGGTTCATGTTGTACCAAACAGGTTTGACTGATCTGGTGGATTGTCCGCTATTCCTTGTGAATTATAATAATAATGATATGCTTAACCATGCTTTATTTTTAAGAAACTGTGAACGGTTGAAGAGATTTCTTTTTAGAGATAAGCTTTACCTTTTTCCACTTTATTTCTTTTAGTTTTAAGACGTTATTTTGTGCAAAAATTAATTTAAAAAAAACGATGGACTTTATCTTGTGGTTTTATGTCCTACACAGAGCGAGAGGGAAGAGGAGCCGGCCCGGTGTCCCAGCGTGCAGGCGAGCCGCCGCCGCCGCCAGAGCGTGCACGACCTGCACCGCAGCGTGCGCCTCACGCCCGACACGAGCGGTAACCCTACACCTTATGTTGTTACGTGCTGCACAGAGCGAGAGGGCAGAGGAGCCGGCCCGGTGTCCCAGCGTGCAGGCGAGCCGCCGCCGCCGCCAGAGCGTGCACGACCTGCACCGCAGCGTGCGCCTCACGCCCGACACGAGCGGTAACCCTACACCTTATGTTGTTACGTGCTGCACAGAGCGAGAGGGCAGAGGAGCCGGCCCGGTGTCCCAGCGTGCAGGCGAGCCGCCGCCGCCGCCAGAGCGTGCACGACCTGCACCGCAGCGTGCGCCTCACGCCCGACACGAGCGGTAACCCTACACCTTATGTTGTTACGTGCTGCACAGAGCGAGAGGGCAGAGGAGCCGGCCCGATGTCCCAGCGTGCAGGCGAGCCGCCGCCGCCGCCAGAGCGTGCACGACCTGCACCGCAGCGTGCGCCTCACGCCCGACACGAGCGGTAACCCTACACCTTATGTTGTGACGTGCTGCACAGAGCGAGAGGGCAGAGGAGCCGGCCCGGTGTCCCTGCGTGCAGGCGAGCCGCCGCCGCCGCCAGAGCGTGCACGACCTGCACCGCAGTGTGCGCATCACGCCCGACACGAGCGGTAACCCTACACCTTATGTTGTGACGTGCTGCACAGAGCGAGAGGGCAGAGGAGCCGGCCCGGTGTCCCAGCGTGCAGGCGAGCCGCCGCCGCCGCCAGAGCGTGCACGACCTGCACCGCAGTGTGCGCATCACGCCCGACACGAGCGGTAACCCTACACCTTATGTTGTGACGTGCTGCACAGAGCGAGAGGGCAGAGGAGCCGGCCCGGTGTCCCAGCGTGCAGGCGAGCCGCCGCCGCCGCCAGAGCGTGCGCGACCTGCACCGCAGCGTGCGCCTCACGCCCGACACGAGCGGTAACCCTACACCTTGTGTTGTGACGTGCTGCACAGAGCGAGAGGGCAGAGGAGCCGGCGCCGCTTTGTCCGCATAGTTTTAAGGCTTCAGGCACGAAACTAGCGACGGCGACAGCGGGGCGATGTGGTCCGAGAGCTGGCGACGAATTTTGGGAATCTAGTCGGGGAGTCCTGTCAGTCTGGTAGAGCGTTTGGGGTTATTTCGCTACTGCGCAGCATATAACATTTGCAAAAAAATCCAATAAAATATTTTTCTAGCAACTTGATTTTTTTTATCTTTAATTTTAGTACTTATTCGAGAAAAAAAACCCAGACGTTTATTTATTAAAATCTTTATTGCATACAAGTAGGTACACGGACATAAAAAAAGCAATAAAACTACGACTAGGACAGCACAGTATAGAAAGGTGGTCATAGTCTGTCTGCTACGCTTTCACGGCCCATCTGTTCATCCGATTTTGATGAAATTTGGTACAGGGATAGGTTGTATCCTGGGGAAGGACATAGGCTACTTTTTATCCCGGAAAATTTAAGATTTCCCGCGGGAATCAAAAAACATCAATCTTCGCGGACGAAGTCGCGGGCATCATCTAGTATATATATACTATACGATTCCCGCGACTTCGTCGTAGCCTATGTTCTTCCCCGGGATACAAACTATCCTTATACCAAATTTCATCAAAATCGGTTGAAGAGATTTTTTTTTTATTCCCGCGGGATCTCTTTAATTTTCCGGGATAAAAGTAGCCTATGTCCTTCCCTGGGATGTAACCTATCTCTGTACCAAATTTCATCAAAATCGGTTGAGTAGTTTAGCCGTGAAAGCGTAGCAGACAGACAGACACACTTTCGCATTTATAATATTAGTATGGATATCAACTACATACAATACTAGTACCTACAAACAAAATATACATACGTACATGAGTACAAAATATATACGTTTATAAATAAATATTATACTGTAAATATAAATAAAAAATATATAAATAAATATTGAATACTAAGCAATAAACATAAGATGACTATGTACATATATAACTACTGAGATAGGTAAAAACCCTTCAAACGACTTTTAAAAATATTGATTGTCGGATTTCTGCAGGAAGAGAGTTCCTGAGCTTGGCACAGCTTACCGTGAATAAAGTGATGTGACCGTGACGATTTTGTCGGTTATAAAGTATTACCAGACCCCTTCAAAAATATTTTATTAAAATTCCCAAAAAATATACTTACTTTTGACAATTTGAAATTTTTATTTGTTTTTTTTTTTAATAATTTCAATAATACCTGCAAATCGCCAGACAAATTTTGCGGTTTTAAACAATTCCCAGACGTGAATAAAGTTTTCAAATGAGTACGACAAAATTGCGGCGAAATTCGTCGCCAGCTCTCCGACTAACCGTATCGCCCCGCTGCCGCCGCCGCCCATTTCGTGCCCGTACACTAAGTCTTTTTAACCCCGAGTGATCGTGATTTTTTCTTCGGGATGCCAGCTATCTTGTGGCAAATTTCGTCAAAATCAGTCACGAATAAACCATGAAAATAACGACAAAATGCTAGTTTGGTTGCTTAGCATAGCTTAAAAGGATCCAACTTTGTTTGTATTAGACGCGCTAAAAGAAAACACCTCCTCCGTCTGATTCTTCCTCCCCTAACAATAATCGGCGTTTTATATAGGCTCAAAACGGCTGGAACCCAGAGCCGTAAAAGTCAATTATTAAAAAAAGGTATATTACTAATTGCGCTCGCCGTGTTCCTAGACCCCCTTCGTGCCACTTCTCGAGCCGCCCCTGCGATTTCTCTGCGTCAGCGTCGACCACGTATGCATGCTATTCGTTAGTTATTTATTGACTCGATTGTTTTTTTACCACGCCTCTAATATTTATTTATTTACTGCTCACAACAATGTTTTTTCTATTCATTCATTTTCCCTCGACTTCTGATAAGCTGTCAAAAGTAATAAGCCCTTGATTTGGATGTGGTTGTACAACCGATTGTAATATTAATGTTCCTATCACTTAATTTTTTAATTTGTTTCGTGCAACTGAGCGAAACATCCCCTGAATACCTTTTGGCAACTCAATTAAGAAATGAATAATGATTAATTATTGTCAGCGTTTCTGGAACCGCAGGTTAATGAATGAATTGTAAAGGACCATGTTATCTTGCACTTCTTTTACAGAAAGTTTGCATCATTGCCATTTTTGCTTTGAACCAAAACAAGTTTTGACAGTTGTTTTATAGAAAACATCTTTGAAAAATAACGGCTATATCTGGCAACACAAGAGAGACAAAAAATATGTATGAAACAATAATATAAATTTTACTTGTTTGACAAGGTTTGTCACAAACAAGTATCAAAACTTGTTTGTTGGTGTAAACCAGGGATTAGAGAATAGGATTGTTTCTAGTCTTATGTTGCTAGTATTTATATAGTTGCGTATTTACATTATCTGCTAAAATTGTATTCGTTTCGTGTTACTTTAATAAAATAACTCTTTACTTATACTAATATTTTGTTTCAGTAAATTCACGAGAATCTTCACGCAATAATAGCATCGATAGGTCAGTTTAAATTAATTTATTATTTCTTTAAGTGCAGCATTTAATCAATCACCGCTAAAATAGGTTATGATTAAAATTCTATGATAGTTTATACTCAAAACTATTGTTTTAGCACCAAAATGAAGTCACTGAACAATGCCAAAGCCGTATTTTTATAGAATTATTTTTGTTTATTTGGTATCTACTCGTATAAAAATACTCGAGTAGAAATGTATGAGCTACGCCAGAGACTGGCGTAAAACGCTTTATAAAAACACCGTAGTGGAAGAGCAGCAAGATGACCTGGTAGAGTCAGAGTGTGCTAATTCGGTTCTGGTATCAGGTCCACATTTTAAGGACAATGATAGTTTGTTGAGGGACGATTCACAATTCCTAGAGACACCAATTAAACAATCTGATAATAAAAAGACAACCAAGCCGTGAATCGATTTATCATAGGATAACATTTCTAAACAAATACCTACATACTTTGTTGGTAAAAAATTGATTTACTTTTCTATACTAGATTCAAAATAATGATTTAATGTTGATATTGTAGTGTCATTATTAAATAACATAGCAACGTATTTATACCTCTATATTTAAAAAAAAACACCTTTCAGTGAAGTAACGCAACTAAAAAAGCAACTGTCCGCCTGTCACAAAGAACTGGAGGAACTGAAAGAGAGGTATCGAGAGGTCGATGAAGAGTGCGAGACGTGCGCCGAGTACTTGCGCGAGCGAGACGAACAATGCCTGAAGCTGAAGAAGGAGAAGCGGGAATTGGAGGTGAGATTTTCACTAGCAACTAGACCATGCATACTTTGGATACGAACTTGTCGTACGTAAACGTACGAATTGAGTGCGCCCATGGGACAAAATATTCTAAAACGTCAGGTTTCAGAGATATAAGCTGTCAAAGCTGGACTGGTGACGCCATCATCGCGTCGAGTAGATTATAACTTTGATAGCTTATCTCAGAAACTGGACGCCTTAGAAGATTTTATCTCGTATATTGATGCCAGCTATTAATTAAAACAGGTTATGAGTGGTCATTATGTCAAAAAAAATAAAATGGTAGGCCGGCTCCATACTTATTAGCACCGAAAAAATAAGCATTCACGATGACTTTTTCAAGCGTCACGTTTAGTTACGTAATGTAAATTACGAATAGTACATTTCTTTCAATGGTTTTGCAGAGCGCCGTCGCTGAATTAAAGGAGAAGCTAGCGAACACCAATTCAAACAGCAGCAAAGCTGGCAAAAGCAGTTTTGCACATGCATCCGTTAATACTGATGAAGGTAATAGTGTCTGTCATATTAAAATAAAATCCGCTAAAATATTCTAAGAGAGTTCTAAAATTAAGTGTTAGCATTATTACTATTTGTCATTGTATCTCATGAAAAAGGAAGTATAATATCTGTCAATTTGGCTGAATCTGCGGATATGGATGCCATATTGAAAAAATTATAAATACGAGTGTTTTGTGTTTATACGAGAGTATAAATACGATGGTAGTTCAGTCTCCTGCAGGTAGACTCGGAGATTATTGAATACTTTTGTGTTTAGATCGCAATTTGATTTAGGGCTTAACGATAGCAATCGTGGACGGATCAAATGAATATTGTCTTTATGTTTAGCCAACTTTTATCTGATTACATTAAATCTCTCGTAGAACCTCTACACGTTTAACCATTTCCTCGTGCAAGTTTCAAATGAGAGGACAAATATATTAAAAGTGTTTTATTAATTCTTACTTCTGGATTGTCGGTTACATAAGTTTCTATAATTCCACTAGATGATGCCCGCGACTTCGTCCGCGTGAATTGATGTTTTTTTAAGATTTAAACTATCCTATCTCTCAAGTTGGATCGAACTGCACATGGTGTGCGAATTTTATTATAATCGGTTAAGTGGTTTAGGAGTCCATTGAGGACAAACATTGTGACATGAGATTTATATATATTAAGATAGAAACACTAATTTTTCTAATTTAAAAAGGATTTTCATGAGTTATGAAACCTTTAACTGCGATCTCGCCTAGTGGCATGTGATAATGCAGTCTAATATGGAAACGGGCTAACCTGGTAGAAGTATGGCCGTTATTATTATACCCATAGTCATACCCACCAAACCAGAGACTACTGACAGTGTGGTCTACTTTCCATGCTACTACCAACCCTACTTCTAATTCGGGTCATAAAATTGCATTTGCTACCATCATTAGTTGGAGGTGTATACTTAAAGCAGACGCGTTGGCCGATGGTGCTAAGTTTCTCGAGTGGAGACTGCGTACAAGTAAGCATAGTGTGGGGAAAATTATAAGTGTGAATGTGTGTTGGTTTTTTGCGCTTTCACGACTCTTTTCAACCGATTTTGATGAAATTTGGTACAGACATAGGTTGCGTCCCGGGGAAGGAGGCCTTGTCTAAGACAATTTATATCCATGTCGTTGCTGCATACCTACCTACTTTTTATTATGTACTTATAATAATTATATTGTGATTTAGTTAATGTATCGTTAAAGATGTATTCATTATCTATTAGCTGAAACCTATATCTATGATATTAATCTTGAAAATTGTAAATCAATAACACACATGTTTTAGTTGGCAAATATACCATTGAAGAGAGTACCCACGTTTGATTGACTGAGTCTCCCGAAGTAAATTGAACCTTATTGTAATGAACAGGCCTTTTTATACCGAAAAATTTACGAGTTCTCATAGGAATTTAAAAAAAAATGCAGGAACCAGCTTTTCATGCTATATTTGTTTCAGACTGGGCGAACCTCCACGCTGTGGTCGTGGACCGAATGTCATATGACGCGGAGGTGGAAAAGAACAGAAAGCTGGTAAAAACCGTTGAAGAGTTGCGCTACCACAAACAAGACCTGCGCGCGACTGTGGCCCGGATGCAGAAGGCACTGGACAAATACTCCTCCAAAGACAAGTAAGGGTTGACGTGAGGGGTCAATTGACCTCTTTAAAACTGCAAAGGAGAAGATTCATTTTGGGTGTACTCTATGTACACTTTATCATGAATAGATTAAAATACATAGATTTTATTAAAAATGAAATAAATTAGAATAGCTAACTAAAAACGTGTAGAAAATTAAAATCTATTTCAAGATATGCTTCCAAGATGGCGCCCTTCAGCCATAGAGAAGTCAGTAGCCGCGAAATGTGTCAAATGTCATTTCTGATAAGTGACGTGAGTCATCGTGTCATTTTTCTTTCATTATATTTGACACTTGACAGAAAACGTCAAAAATATGAATCGGCCATTGTCACCTACTCATGTATAGTGTTGCTAATCGTGGAAAGATTAAATAATTTCACCACTGAAATTAGGGCGAATTCATGGATTAAACAATCAGCGCTAGTTTAATATGTTCTTTTTAGGTTTCCGTACCTCAAAAGGAAAAAACGGAACCCTTATAGGATCACTTCGTTGTCCGTCTGTGTGTCAAGACCCTTTTTCTCAGGAACGCATGGAGGTATCAAGCTGAAATTCATATCAAATACTCAGGTGTGCTGTCACTTGGAACTGTGAAAAAATCAAACTTCAAAGCCAACGCAATCAAAAGATACAGCCGTTTATGGTGCGAATTTTTGACACTCGCAAGGGAATCAAAACCTACAGGATACTTCCCGTGAACTCAGAATCTTGAAATTTGGTACGAAGCAACGTCTTATAGCACAGATAAAGGAAAAATTGCGAAAAACATAAATTTTTAGTTACATCATGTAATAAAAATATTTTTAATAATTTTAAACTTACTAATGTTATGGATTTCATTTAGCAATAAAAATACCATAACTTTTACCTACCTACTGGTTACCTACACCTAGGTATACCTACAGGTTTTTACGGAACCCTCGATGTGCTAGTCCGACTCGCACTTGGCTGGTTTTTTTCTTTTCACTACTTGTACAAGACCAGTCCCGTGCCCTAATTGGGGCTAATTCTTTAGTGCACAATCACTAAACTAAAATTACAGAATTAAGATATGACTAACCCTTTCATAATACTCCCTGCGGAAAGGGACAGAACTAGATTTAAAGCTGTGATTTGTTTATTTAAGGGCGCGTTTGCAAATCCCTTGAGATAGTGGAGTTTTCAGTACATTTTGTGACTAAATCAAACAAAATAAGATGGAACTAAAAATCACTATACATAGATTGACCCTATATCTCCAATTTTTGGTAATAACTTTGTAAAAAATCATTATTTTTAATACTATAAAAATGATTTTCCCTCACCTCTTCACTCAAAATTGACGATTTAGGGGTGAGTTTAGGTACATTTTTTACTGTAATTATGCCTATATTTTGTCATTAAAAAATACAATCTGTTAGAAGATATGTTCACCTCCAAATCTTGGTAAAAACATTAAAAATAGTACAAATAGTACATGAAATTAAATAAAAATCGTGTGTATTTTTTTCACATACTTCGTAAATCTTAACATAGAGTAAGTAAGGGTTATTTTGATCTTACTCGGTCTCTGGTTTGATTTCAAATTATCAATTAGTCTGCGTTGGACCGCCGCGCCATCGAGAGTGGACCCTGTGTCGGTTGCAAGCAGTCGCTGATGTCGAAAAACATCGAGCACAGATAAAGGAAAAATTGCGAAAAACATAAATTTTTAGTTACATCATGTAATAAAAATATTTTTAATAATTTTAAACTTACTAATGTTATGGATTTCATTTAGCAATAAAAATACCATAACTTTTACCTACCTACTGGTTACCTACACCTAGGTATACCTACAGGTTTTTACGGAACCCTCGATGTGCTAGTCCGACTCGCACTTGGCTGGTTTTTTTCTTTTCACTACTTGTACAAGACCAGTCCCGTGCCCTAATTGGGGCTAATTCTTTAGTGCACAATCACTAAACTAAAATTACAGAATTAAGATATGACTAACCCTTTCATAATACTCCCTGCGGAAAGGGACAGAACTAGATTTAAAGCTGTGATTTGTTTATTTAAGGGCGCGTTTGCAAATCCCTTGAGATAGTGGAGTTTTCAGTACATTTTGTGACTAAATCAAACAAAATAAGATGGAACTAAAAATCACTATACATAGATTGACCCTATATCTCCAATTTTTGGTAATAACTTTGTAAAAAATCTTTATTTTTAATACTATAAAAATGATTTTCCCTCACCTCTTCACTCAAAATTGACGATTTAGGGGTGACTTTAGGTACATTTTTTACTGTAATTATGCCTATATTTTGTCATTAAGGCGCACATGCATAGGTCGACTTTCATACATTTTTCTGTTCGATTATTCTTGAAGAATATACATTTTTTAATTTTTTTTATTTGTTTTATGATTTCTTTAGGGCATTTTACAGACGCAAGTTTCATGACAGGCAAATATTTACATTATTTATAATTTTTAATCGGCATTCAAAAAGTGTCAGATTTACGCATGTGTGAGGTGTGAGGTTTACATTCGTCTTATAAGATGTCGCCCGTGTCGCCTAAATAATGCGTCAAAAAAATATATTTGAGCGCCATCTATCATTATACTGTAAAAAGTACTTCGCTGTTACATGCTATAAAATTTTATAGGATAAGGGAAGTTGAATGAAGGTTCATATCTAAGCACGAGAATTGTGGAAATTTACACAAACGAGTGAGATTCATAAATTAAATATTAGGTATTAGGTCGTCGCACGCGCTCGTGTATTCCCCTAGCCCCTAGCTAAGCACGAGCATTGTGGATTAATTTAATTGTATGGCGTTTACATACAGTTTATTATGCGTTTCTATAAAAAGAACGCTTATTTCGCTCGTTTAGCACCACGGGGACACATGCAGGGAGGTAGACGGTAGTTCCTGCGTGGATTGTGTATTGCGATTATTTACCTACTTAGGATTTGTAGAGTTCAAAATGAACCAAATAAACAAGACATTTGGCAACATAATATAGGAAACGTAAATATTCCAATGCGCCTATGTAACTCCAGGTCCTCAACTATTCCCATGCAAAAAATAACCTTAAGCTCGATCCGTACCTCTGTTGCGGCTTGATTGAAGGACAAACCAACAAACAAACACAGTACCTATCGCATTTATAATATTGGTAGGTACCTATGAAGTATGATTATAATTTATATACATACTAGCTTTTGCCCAGGGCTTCGCCCGCGTGAATAAAATGTAGCCTAAGTTCTAAGTCAGGCTATAAGCTATCTCCATTCCAAATTTCAGCCAAATCGGTTCAGTAGTTTTTGCGTGAAAGAGTAACGAACAAACTTACTTTCCCCCTTGTAATATTAAAAGTATGATAGGTACCTATGCTTACCTATAGACCTACTGTTTACCCGCGTGGATTTTAGTTTTTTAGTACTTACATACCTACCTATCCCCCGGGAACTGTTAATTTGTCCGGGATAAAAATGGCCTATACTCTATAATTATGTTAATCCAGAGTAAAAGCTGTCTCTATTTCAAATTCCAGCCAAATCGGTTCAGTACCTAAGTAGTATGTAGGTACCTACCTAATTATTGTGTCGTGAATAAAAATATATATAAAACATATCCAAACAACCATTTTAATATTTGATATTTTCATCTAAGTTTATAATTATTTACTTACTAGCCAATGAATTCTTACTAGCTGATGCCCGCGACTTCGTCCGCGTGGTTTGAGTTTTTTGTTATTCCCGCGGGAACTCCTTATTTTTCCGGGATAAAAAGTAAGCCCGTGTCACTCTCCAGGCCCTCAACTATGCCCATGCCAAAAATCACGTCAATCCGTTGCTCCGTTGCGGCGTGATTGAAGGACAAACCAACAAACAAACACACTTTCACATTTATAATATTAGTATGATTTACCAATACTTTTTTTGCATTGTGTGATAAAAACAATCGCCTCGCAGCCGGTACCTAACAAGAAGTAGGTGTACGTGTAGGTACCTACACAAGACAACGCCGCGCGAAAGAAGCGCCGGCCGCCGCCCGCGCCACACGAGTATACCTATAGTTGCCCGCGCTGCCGGCCGAAGGCTGAAGCTAGTACCACAGTATTGGTATCTACTATCTACCAATACTGTGCTATAAGTACGATCCGCGACTGCGAATATAGCTAGGTATTCGAATAATCTACAACTGCTGATGTAGACATTTGTGGGCAACTTATGGTTTCAGTTGTACGATCGGAATGACAACCTTATTTTATAACTTATAAGACTGAATTTCAAAAATGTCAAATGGTTTCATAAGGTTTAAATTAATTGAAACTTTTTATTTGTAGGTATTTTTTAAAATATAACCTTATAAATCTGCAATTATTATGACTCAATTTCAAAATGGAGTTTTATTCGTTAGTACTAACTAGTAACTACTAACTATGTGGGTGGTAATCGACTCAAATTAGGTAGTGGAGCATTATTCAAGTTGGTTACCTACTGATTTTGATACCTAATTAGAATGGAATTCAAAATAATTGCGCATCGCTAGCCGAAGCGGCCTCTATAGTCCGGGAGGCAGCGGCACAAATTTCGGGTCATTTCCTCCTGTTTTTATTTTTTGAATATCTGCATGAGTTATGTATGCAATATGTACCGTACCTATGTCTAATAAGTATATATGACTGCCTCGTTGGTGTAGTGGTTAGCATGTTCGACTACGGCCGACGAGGTCCCGGGTTCGAGTCCCAGGTCGGGTCACAACAAGTATTGGGGTTTTCTGACCAGAAATTCTCAGTACTAACCCGGAGTTAGGAAGTTGGCGGTGTTTCACTCCTGTGCCTCGGAGTGCACCTGTGGTTGCGCACACACTTGTGCACTATAATATCTCCCGCGCAGATGGCTAATCTCTCAGGAGATTGGCCGCCGTGGCCGAAATTCGGTCGGGAGGACATTATTCATTATTATTATGTCTAATATGGTCGTAATAGGGTTGCGATTCCTGCAGAAAATTCATAAAAAATCTCCTAGCTTCTGGCATGAAACTTGCTCAACACATTAATTTGAACTTAAAATGTGTAAAAAATATCGTCTTCCAGCTGAATTCCTCAACTATGTATTCCATCCATCAACATTTTTTATTACGAAATGTGTGTGTACGGCCAAGTGCGAGTCGGTCGAACTTGCTTATCTCCGAAGTTTACCAATCCAAAAATACAGAAGTTAAAAAGAATTGTACAGAAGAATGAAAAATGTATAGATTGGAGTGAAATAACTGGTAAACTGATGTTAACAAACTTTATATTATCTATTTCTTTGACAAACTGAATTAATTGTAAAGCATATTCTTGTATTTTATTATATTCTTGTATCGCTAACAAGGGTTTACGATGGCAATAATGTCATTGTATCTGAATTTGAGACTAGAGAAGATTTATTGCAAGTGAGTAAATAGGTATTTAAGTACATCCATATTAAGTAATATTATATATAAGAAAATGTGTCTGTCTGTCTGTCTGTCACGCTTTAACTGCCCATCTTTTCAACCGATTTTGATATTAAAGTCAAAGTCAAACCATATATCTTCAAATTGGTACCTGCAAAGTACTTTTTGACCGTCTATTTTACAAAGTATAAGATGTGATGGTGATAATTAATCAAATCATCCTTCAACTTCGGTATGAGTCGTAAAATGCTAATTTGAGTACCCATCAAAATCTGATTGCAGAATGATTTTACTGGTTAGTCAATATTTTTACCAGAAACTTTTATTTCTTTGCCAAATTGAATCAATATTCTTGCAAAATAAAAATTCTAATTCTAATTCAATATAAAATGTACCTATTCTGATATTACAGACTAGCTGATACCAGCAACTTCGTCCGTGTGGATTTAAATTTTTAAACATGCCGTTGGAACTCTTTGATTTACTGGGATAAAAAAGCCTACCTTATTCTTCATATTTTTTAATATATACGTGCCGTGAAAATAATCACGCTGATCCGTTGCTTCGTTGCGACGCGATTGAAATACAAACTAACAAATGTGCAATTTGTCACTTTTCCATACTCACATATTTTTATTCTATAATAATATTAATAGGTGACCCACCCCAGATTCGCACTTGTACCTAGTGTCTTTACTTAATGGTTAAACCTAATTTTGTATTGATTGGCTGTTATCCGTCCGGACTTCATCTCCGAACTATTCGTCAGGTCTTCATAAAATTTACTTAATAGTAGTACAATCTTTCTAATAAAGAACGAATTGTGTAAATCGGTTCAGATTTGGCTGAGTTATGGAGTATAATTGACAAATTATAAATTTATATAATTAAATTAATTAATAAAAGTCTCAAGGCTCTATGTAGAATTTCCATTAACATGCGCTATTTTGCTCAGAAATTATAAAATTACTACTATTGCAGAAGGTTTTATTAGTTGCTTTCAACATTACTAACTGCTGTAAGACTACTACCATGTTATTTAAATAATCAGTCTTCCTGCAATCGGCGCCTAAGGAGTCAATTTTGAGTGAATGCTCATAACCAATCCGTTGAGTAGAAGCGGCATTTGAAGGTAAATACTGAATTAATGTATTTCATACATCATTTTTAACATAGTTTTCTTCATATTTTACTTGAATGTAGTATTGTTTTCTAGTAAAGGTCGTAAATTCTTGAAATACATATGCAACAAAATATTGCTGCCGTGAATTCGTTACGGTCCTTTGAGTAACTCTTTCGAAATTGTCAGTCAATGGTACAAATAATTACTCAATGGATATCAATCATTTATACATTTATATACTGTTACTCAATCATTCATACAATGTGATTTTACATACTATAAATTGGTTGGAAGTTGCACTTATATTTTTTAGATGTCATTTTACATATTTTAAGTACAAATTAAAGAATAAAGAGTTTAAAATACCCAAAAGTACCTACTACGACTATTATAATTTTATGGTAAGAAAGTGTGATAATTCACTTAACATTGTGATCAGTGCCCTTACTTTTCCTTTGAGTAATTGTCAAGGTTCCACTGACAAATTGTCCTCTCAAAAAACTGTCCTCTCAAAAATATTGCATTTATGCTTATAATATTGGCCATTTATCATTTATATAAGTTATTGTTATGTTATATTGAAATAGATATTTTTTATCGTAACTCGCAAAAACAAAAACATAAAAGATTGTCTATTTCAGAAGAAATATAGAAAAATATGACATTAATTTGTCATTATTGTGTTATATTGTCATTACGTTAGTCAAAAGAACTAAAATTATCAAATTTTGATAATGTTTCTATTATTTTATGTTTTCCGTCCCATTTTTCTGATTGGCATGATTGGTAAGTCTAATAAAAACTTCTGTGAATCTTATTTAAAATGGTTTTTTTAAGTACATTTGTGAGTTAAAGTTCTGTATCTGAATGGAATAATTCTCCGTCGATTCATTTTAAAATGATTATTTTTACTATAATTTAACATAATATTTATAATCAGTGCTATTTCTCATAAAGATAAATAAGTAGGAAACACAAATCTATCAATAAAATAACAAAACATGGTAAAAAAAATCATCGATTTTAAATCATGTAGTTAACACGTTAAAAAAAACGCCCCAACTATAGTGTTATATATTTTTGGAATCTACTCATCAATTTCTAGATGATGATCATATAGTTAATCTTATTTTCGAAAAAAAATCAATTTTAGTCTTTAATGCGGGACCATGGTCACCCCATCATTTATTTTTAAAATTTTACTAGCCTATGTCACCCGGAATAAGCTAGGGATTCTAACGATACCGCATTTATCAAAATCGGTTCAGGCGTATAGAAGTTATGGTGGAATATACAAACTCACATACATACATACATACATACATACATACATACATACCTACGTGAACCCTGAATACAATATACTCCTTTTTTCAGGCAGTCGTATAAAAACATTTCGTTTCCTCTTGGTCTATAATATCGCGGTGATAATTTCTTATTTCGCTCTTGCGCGTAAATCACGCCGCATCAGTAGGGTTGCCACTTGCCACCCATACCCGGTTCTTGGTCTCTCGAAAATTTAATTATAAGCCGGCACTCTGTCCGAAATGATAGTTACGAATTAAATCGCATTAATGAGTACTTGTTGCTTAATTACGCCACTACTATTGAACCGATTTGGCTGAAATTTGTTATGAAACTTTTTATCCCGGAAAAAACCATGGTACTGGAACTACTATATTTTCACAACTTTTGAAGAAAAAAATAATATTTTTAACTGACTTCAAAAAGAGGTTATCAATTCGACACGCATAATATTCCGTGTGTAATATTATTGGAACTTCAAAATATTCACATAAATGACAATCTATTAGGGCTTCCAAACATAATGTTTGTCCATGCATTTCTCCGAAAATATGCGACCAATCGTTTTTTACTGGCTTACATTTAATTCAACTTAGATAACAGTGCAAGTTTCATTTGAGTTTGTTGTGAGCTCTTCTTATACCAGGGCGCGTTTGGAACCCTCGTAGCTTTAGTTTTAAGATACCGTAACCGATTATCACCATCATGTTTTTTTTAAAGTAAGTAATTTTTAACGTCAATAAGTGTACCTACAGTGTACCTATATTGAATAAATGATATTGACTATTGACTATTATTAGTTTCGATAGTTTTCAAGATTTGGGCAATTGTTCGTTTTCAGTAAGTATATTGAAATTTGAAGTAGCTTGTTTTCCAAAAAAAGTTGGCAACCCTAGCCGCATTATTGTCACCCGTCCCCAGCAAAGACACCCTACCGGCAAAGCCGTGCTGCCAAGCGATTAGCGTTCCGGTACGATGCCATGTAGTAACCAAAGGGGTATAAGTATGGGTTTAATAAAAACTGCCATATTATCCCTACTAGGTTAGTCCGCTTCTATCTTAGACTGCATCATTACTTACGACCATCTCACATGGTGGCACCATCAACCATGTGAGATTGCAGTCAAAGCAAAGTTTATCTTGTATCCGAATTAAATAAAAAAAATACTAAGCAAAACTAGGCAGTTTTTGTTTAAATGCCATCTAGTTCAATTTTATAGTAAACAATTCGTAGTTTATGTTAGAACCACAGAACTTGGATAGCAATCATGATGTCAGTGTGTGCGTGGGGGTTGCGTATATACAGTAATCGATATGACAGATTTTTATTAGTGGACTATTTGACTAAATGGCTCCGTTTTAAATTAAACTAATGATGTGATAAAATAATACGCATTGATATACTGGCGCAAGCGTAATCAGTTTTAAAATCAGTGCATAGGAACTTTGCGAAAATATCAAAAACCTGTCAAAAGCCCTAACAACGCCATCTAGCGGGAAACTGTCCGGGAGAAGACGTTGTGTTGACCCTTAAAAAATACAATCTGTTAGAAGATATGTTCACCTCCAAATCTTGGTAAAAACATTAAAAATAGTACAAATAGTACATGAAATTAAATAAAAATCGTGTGTATTTTTTTCACATACTTCGTAAATCTTAACATAGAGTAAGTAAGGGTTATTTTGATCTTACTCGGTCTCTGGTTTGATTTCAAATTATCAATTAGTCTGCGTTGGACCGCCGCGCCATCCAGAGTGGACCCTGTGTCGGTTGCAAGCAGTCGCTGATGTCGAAAAACATCGCTGTACGGACACGAAATAGTTGAGCGAACCTAATTTATATTTTACGCCGACTATGCTGATATTAAAGTTAGGTATTGGGTTTTTCAATTAAGAAATTCTCAGTGCCAGCCCGGAGTTGGAAGTTGGCGGTGTTTCACCCCCGTGCCTCGGAGAGCACGTTAAGCCGTCGGTCCGGTTATTATCACTAACATGATAATAGTCGTTAAAGCCCGCCAACCCGCATTGGAGCAGCGTGGTGGGTCTAAGCTCTAATTCCCGCTCTCCTATGAGAGCGGAGGCCTGTGCCCAGCAGTGGGACGTTAATAGGCTGTAGTGGTGGGTGGTGGTGGTGGATGCTGATATATCGATATGGTACATATGGTACCTACAGAACATTATTTTATTATTTGATAGAATTTAGAAATTTATTACAGTCTCTATTCCCCGAGCGTGGGAGTGACCTCAAGTATGCTTCGAAGGTGACTACTGGGACTCCTAGACGCGTAGAGCTAGGTGTATCAAATTTGGGCTCGTTTTGTTAGTTATGATGAGATCTTACCTCAAGACTTGGTGGAGTGACCTGAAGGTATGCTTCGACATCCACTACTGGAACTCCTAGACGCGTAGAGCTAGGTGTATCGAATTTGGGCTCGTTTTGTTAGTTATGATGAGATCTTACCACAGAACTTGTTGGAGTGACCTGAAGGTATACTTCGACATCCACTACTGGAACTCCTAGACGCGTAGAGCTAGGTGTATCGCATTTGGGCTCGTTTTGTTAGTAATGATGAGATCTTACCACAATACTTGGTGGAATGACCTGAAGGTATACTTCGACATCCACTACTGGAACTCCTAGACGCGTAGAGCTAGGTGTATCGCATATGGGCTCGTTTTGTTAGTTATGATGAGATCTTACCACAATACTTGGTGGAGTGACCTGAAGGTATACTTCGACATCCACTACTGGAACTCCTAGACGCGTAGAGCTAGGTGTATCGAATTTGAGCTCGTTTTGTTAGTTATGATGAGATCTTACTACAGAACTTGGTGGAGTGACCTGAAGGTATACTTCGACATCCACTACTGGAACTCCTAGACGCGTAGAGCTACGTGTATTGAATTTGGGCTCGTTTTGTTAGTTATGATGAGATCTTACCACAGAACTTCGTGGAGTGACCTGAAGGTATACTTCGACATTCACAACTGGAACTCCTAGACGCGTAGAACTAGGTGTATCAAATTTGGACTCGTTTTGTTAGTTATGATGAGCCTTACCTAGCTCTACGCGTCTCGGAGTTCCAATAGTGGTTGTCGAAGTATACCATCAGGTCATTCTTCCAAGTCTAAGAGGCAACATCTCATCATAACTAGCAAAACGAGCCCAAACTCGATACACTTAGCTCTACGCATCTGGGAGTTCCAGTAGTGGTCGTCGAAGTATACCTTTAGGTCACTCTACCAAGTCTTGAGGTAAGATCTCATCATAACTAACAAATTAAGTCCAAATTCGACACACCTAGCTCTACGCGTCTAGGAGTTCCAATAGTGGTTGTCGAAGTATACCTTCAAGTCACTCTTCCAAGTCTTGAGGATAGAACTCATCATAACTCACAAAAGAGCCCAAATTCGATACACCTAGCTATACGCATCTAGGAGTTCCAGTAGTGGTCGTCGAAATATACCTTCAGGTCACTCTACCAAGTCTAAGTAATATCTCATCATAACTAACAAAACGAGCCCAAGTTCGATACACCTAGCTTTACGCGTCTAGGAGTTCCAGTGGTGGATGTCGAAGTATACCTTCAGGCCACTCCACCAAGTTCTGTGGTAAGATCTCATCATAACTAACAAAACGAGCCCAAATTCAATACACCTAGCTCCACGCGTCTAGGAGTTCCAGAAGTGGATGTCGATGTATACCTTCAGGTCACTCCACCAAGTTCTGTGGTAAGATCTCATCATAACCAACAGAACAAGACCAAATTCGACATACCTAGCTCTACGCGTCTAGGAGTTCCAGTAGTAGATATCAAAGTATACCATTCAGGTCACTTAACCAAGTTCTGTGGTAAGATCTCATCATAACTAACAAAACGAGCCCAAATTCGATACACCTAGCTCTACGCGTCTAGGGGTTCCAGTAGTGGATGTCGATGTATACCTTCAGGTCACTCCACCAAGTTCTGTGGTAAGATCTCATCACAACTAACAAAACGAGCCCAAATTCGATAAACCTAGCTCTGTGCGTCTAGGAGTTCCAGTAGTGGATGTCAAAGTATACCTTCAGGTCACTCCACCAAGACTTAAGGTAAGATCTCATGATAACTAACAAATTGAGTCCAAATTCGATACAACTAGCTCTACGCGTCTAGGAGTTCCAGTAGTGGTCGTCGAAGTATACCTTCACTCCACCAAGTCTTGAGCTAAGATCTCATTATAAATAACAAAACGAGCCCAAAGTCCGGAAATAAAAAAATAGATAAAACAATAAATAATAATGTATCGAAGTATCGACTATCGATAAAAGTTGATTCAACGCAGCTTATCCGTGCAGGTGTGTCCGTGGGAATGAAGCATGTGTAGTAGTGCGATTAGATTTCATACCTATCCGTTTCGGAAATGCGTTCTTAAGAGATTGTGCTATACAGAACTGGCCACATATTGTTTGTACTTTGTCATATCCAGTTTAGAATTTAAACCAACGTTCCTTAAGCGCTTATTTGTCTATTGCGTAAGCCTCACTATCCACCTCGTTGTATTCGGACGGTATTGTTGTAGGGAGGTAGAGGCGACGCGGGCTTCACTGGCGGCCTGCTCGCGGGAGCTGGAGAGCTTGCGGCAGCGGGTCAAGGAGCTGGATGAGGAGTGCGAGACTTGCGCCGCCTACCTGCGCGAGCGCGACGAACAATGCCGTAAGCTGCGCGAAGCCAACAAGGCGCTCGAGGTACGACACGACAGCGTACAGCACGCGAGCTGAGCTGCTGCAGGAGTTCCTACTAGTCATTACAACTATAAACTCTTTTATGGACACTCACCTGAAAAAAATTAAGCGCTGAATCTTGGCTTGACCTATGCTTGGTGTTCAATTGCGCGATGATTATTAACAGCATTAAACCTAACTCGGCTGTGCGTGTGCGCAGGCCAAGCTGCTGGAGCACGGAGACTTGGCGCAGTCGCTGCGCAAGAAGCGGCACGCGCTGCACGACCAGCGCCGCGCGCCCGCGCCCGACACGCGCGACGTTGCCGCCAACACCAGCGATGGTGCGTAACCCTTGAAAACTTCTTTAGGCGCGCTGAGCACTTTTTGTTAGGAGGTAAAAATGTGGAAACGCGTGACCGACACCTCGCGTTGTTACGAAGACAAAAGGTCTTAAATATAAATATAGTACACTCGTAATTCATAATTCAACTTTAATGCATTATCTTTAAAGCTTTATATTTTAAGTATTATAATTTTTGAAGTGAAAACTTCTTTAGCTGCGTTGAGCACTTTCTGGTAGGGGGTAAAAATGTGGAATATGCGAGACCGTCACCGTTATTCTTAAGACAAAAAGGTCTTAAGTATAATAATATAGTACATTCGTAATAATTAAACTTTAATGCTTTAGTTTTAAGGTTTATATTAATAAGTGCTGTGTAACCGTGGCCGACACCTCGCGTTGTTACGAAGACAAAAGGTCTTAAATATAAAAATACGTACATTCGTAATTAATAATAAAACTTTAATAATTTTGTTTTTTAATTTAAATATTCGTTTTCACTTCTATAGGCAGTCCCTACGACTGCCAATTTTGTTGTTTTAATCTATTTCATGTTCCTTCACCGTCACGACTAGTAGATCCTGAGCGAACGAAATCACGTCGATAAGCTGCTCCGTTGCTGCGTGATTGAAGGGCACACCACTAAGAAGAAACACACTTTCGCATCATACTAATATTATAAATGCGAAAGTATGTTTGTTTTTTGGTTTGTCCTTCAATCACGCTTCAACTGACCAGCAGATCGACGTGATATTTTGTATGGATATAGTTTAGGGAAAGGGGGAGTGACTTTATCCCGGAAAATGTAGGAGTTCTCGGGGGAATTAAAAAAAACTCATTCCACGCGGACGAAGTCTTGGGCATCATCTAGTTTTTCATAAATAAGCAAAATCGGTTTTTTTTTACTGTCGGCTCTTTTAATAAATTTGGAATGCCCTCAATACAATGATTATTATTCTAAGAGGATCGAAATTGAAACAAACCCACTTTCGCATTTATAATATTTCTATGATATCGCGACTTAAGTTTAATGAACAGTATGTTGATTAGAAAGGCCGATAATATTCCTTCTACAGACCGCATTGTGCCTCGTGCGTACACAAACACTACAGAATAATTAATTAGTAACTTTGTTTCAGACTTACTATCATACCAGGTCGAGAAAGACAACTCTAAACTTGCAACAGATGACAAACAAACTGTGGAATTGAAACGCCTTAAAATGGTAGGAATGGTTTTTTCAAATAATTTTTTAATCTCCCTTCATATTTGATAGCATATTTGATATCCCGGAACACCCTTTGACCGCTAGGCCACGGTTCACTTACCCGCCACTGCCGTGCAGTTATTTGAAACCTTGTGTTACACGAAGGCAGGAAACTCGTGTAAATAATACACACAGATGATGCTTCGTATAGTATAATTCCACATTCGGTTATTTCATGTGTTAAATACATAATAATGCGATTTAGTTAACCCGAAACACCAATCACAATTACTGGTGACAATAATGATTACACTTTCTCTAACAGATAAAGAATGACCCAAGTACCGCCAAACGATCTTATTTATAGAAGATACATTTAGTATATTAATTCAATTTAAAGTCAAATGAGTATTATTCATAAACGCTTACACTTATATACTTGTTTACATTTTTACGAGTTTTGTTCTGCTTGGTAGGCACTGGAGAAAGTGTCGCAACAGAAGACTGAGCTGGAGCAGCAGCTGGCCGCGGCGCCGCGCTACGTGGCCACGGGCAGCGCCATCGTGCAGGTAACAGCTCAGTAGGGATCGGCCGAACAAAGCCAGACTTGTCCCAATCACTCCGTGGGCACTGGAGCAGGTGTCGCAACAGAAGACTGAGCTGGAGCAGCAGCTGGCCACGGCGCCGCGCTAAACTTTCATATTAATTACCATTTATGTGACAAATAAATACATAAATAAAATCTTTATTTGGAATTACCAGACATAGTGAAGATACAAATACAAACTTAATAGTAGAAAAAAAAATTCACATAGGACAACTTGTGTCACTTATGAAACGTTAAGACTACCACCAGTTCGGAAAGCTGATTCTGCTGAGAAGACCGGCACGAAACTTAGCAGTTGTTTTCTCTTTTCTTAAAAAAGAAAAGGTTACAATAAGTAGACAATACAACACATAAGCACGTAAACAACCATTGTCAAACCAACTAATGGGAGCGTTTGATTTTCGAAGCTAAGATCGCTGGATAGGCGTACATCCGTAGCTTAGCAAGTAGCTTAGCAAGTAGCAACGTAGCACATCCCTGGTGGAAAGCAGTGGCGTGCAGTTTATAGAAGCATAAACGCACTGCTTACCCAAATGAAAATACGTACTATATCCTCATTTTTCATTAAGTCAGTAAATAGGTATTCTGACTAACTAATATGCAGACCCTAGCTTCAAGCCCTGTGCCATTGGTGGAAAGGCACCCGAACACCGCACTTTTGTATGTGACGCTTCTCACGAGAGGATAATAGAAATGGATGATAAAAAAAACCGGCCAAGTGCGAGTCGGACTCGCGCACCGAGGGTTCCGTACAAACCTGTAGTAAGTTTTAAATTAAATGTTTTTTTTAAATATTTGAGTTGATTGAATGAAAGGTAAATTACGGTTTACGATTTATGACGTATTAAAAAAAAACTACTTACTAGATCTCGTTCAAACCAATTTTCGGTGGAAGTTTGCATGGTAATGTACAACATATTTTTTTTTTAGTTTTATCATTCTCTTATTTTAGAAGTTACGGGGGGGGGGGACACACATTTTACCACTTTGGAAGTGTCTCTCGCGCAAACTATTCAGTTTAGAAAAAAATGATATTACAAACCTCAATATCATTTTTGAAGACCTATCCATAGATACCCCACACCTATGGGTTAGATGAAAAAAAAATTTTTGAGTTTCAGTTCTAAGTATCGGGAACCCCCAAAATTTATTGTTTTTTTTCTATTTTTGTAAGAAAATCTTAATGCGGTTTACAGAATACATCTACTTACCAAGTTTCAACAGTATAGCTCTTATAGTTTCGGAAAAAAGTGGCTGTGACATACGGACGGACAGACAGACAGACAGACAGACAGACAGACAGACAGACAGACAGACAGACAGACAGACATGACGAATCTATAAGGGTTCCGTTTTTGCCAAATTTGGCTACGGAACCCTAAAAATGTCCATACAAGTGCCAATGCCAAACCGATTGCCCAGGGGGCCATCAATCGCATACGGCAGCCTTAAAGACAGGTGTTTTTCTTTTTATGAGTTTCTTACCGGCTCTTCTATTCAGTAGAATTTTCTTACCGAACCGGTGATAGAACCCCGACTTATCGTAAGTGACACAACATACACACACGACCTCCCTGGCACAGTAGTGAGCGGTTTGGTCTTAATAAGTGGGCTAGGCCCCGGGTTCGATCCCAGCAGGGTCAATTTGAATTTATAATTTCTGACTTTTTACTGGTCTGGCCTGATGGGAGGCTTCGGCCATTGCTAGCGAACCACCATATCGACAAACGACGTTCTGCCAAGAGATTTGCTGCATCATCACTTACCATCTGGTGAGATCGCAGGCGAACAGACTAAAATGGCTGTCACACATTAAATGAAACAATTCGTTGCTTTTCAGAATCAACAAATAACTGACGTCATAAAGGAGAACCAGAAGCTGAAGAAAATGAACGCAAAGCTGGTAACGATTTGCAAAAAGCGCGGCAAAGCGTTGACGGACTCCAATAGGGAAAATGAACAGCCCACGGATCAATTCAACTGACATACAAACACAAAAATTAGGTTAGATTAAATATTTTTGTAACATATAGTTTTAGTTTAATATTCTTACTGTAAACAAATTCAGAAGCTGGACTTTTTTATGTTTAAAAACAAAACAATCATTTAAATTCAAAAAAATGTATAGGTAAGTAGATCTCTTTCTTTCCAGTCTAAGGACACCAAGGAAAATGTACCGTTGTTTTTTTACGACACCAGCGTAATTGTTGGATAGGACAATAAAAAAAAAGAAAAAAATCTACATTAATAGAATGCATGTAATAGTCTGTAATTGACATTCCAAACGCATTTATTCTTTCGGCTTAATTCAAATGTTCTGAACAGTATTATTTTCAAACGATGGTCAAATTTATAAGTGTTATAAACACTAATCAATTCGACCCGTTACTGGCGATAGTTTAAAAAAAAAAAAAAAAAAAAATTGTGAACTATTACGTAAATGTCATATTAGTTAATTACAATTAAGGCGGTAGTTAAAACGTGTGTTAATTACACGTCTATGTATTTGCCAATGGGATAATAATATCTTAAAAACATAATAGGAAGTAACAGATGGTACTTAATCTTTTAAAGTGGTCCTGAATGACCACTTAAAGTCATTTATTTGTGAATCTTTAAATAATTTACACTATGTTTTGTTGTATTGTACGAGTAAATACGTTTAATAATATTTGACTAAATGCCTGCATACAAAACATCCCTGTAAACTGCCTGCAAACAAAACATCCCTGTAAACTAGATACCTACATATATACTTACCGATATTTTGAAGGTGAGGTGTGAAAACTGAGTGACCACAGTTTAGGCATCATATCTTTATAAAATAAGTTCTTTAAAAATTCCAGGACGCGTTTCACAAATTTTTGTTTTACGGCTCATACTGAATAGTCTAGGCAATGGGGCGGTTTGTTGTATGGAGACCCCCCGCATTAAATCCTCAGTCGTTGAAACTTGGCAGAGTTGTAGTATGGCATGAACCAATACTTATACAAAAATATCCAACAATAAATCCATCCGGAAGTTAGGTATTTATACTTAAAACTTAAAATTTATGACTGTATATTTTATCGATTTCTTTCTAAAATAATAGTAAGTACCTAGTATATTTACACTCAAACCCGAAATATCAAACGAAATAATTATGCAGAACATCGATATTTAACCGATTTTATTAACAAACATAAACTGCGTTTACGCGATAATGAACCTTCCTACTTTAACAATTAGGTACTTATAGCATAAAAACTCTACCTTTATGATTTTTTGTTGGATATTAATTATAATATACGTTTAACTCATGATACTTTATCATACTGTAAAGTTTCGTCGCCTGAGGAATTATTGTTGGGGTCGACTAGCTCTATTGCCTAGACTAGAAGCTTTTAGTCACAAAAAGTACAAACATCCATGTGGTCATTTAGTCCTCACACACACACACACACCCACCATTTTTGGATCACGGGTATACACTTATCTTATTTCGTGTTTGTCTTTCCGTACCTACTGTAACTTTGCTTACCCGCACTCGCTTTTCACTTTAAAACCCTTTTGAATCTAAATAACTGGCTGATCTTAGTTGATTTACTTAATTTAAATGAGACAGAAATTGGAGTGATGATAGTTACTAATTATAATTAATAATTATTTTGTTTAAAGCATTTAATAATATGATTGATTATACTGACTGAGAATTAATGTTTGTTTCATTTTCTAACTCATCTTTTCCAGTTTACCTTCTGTATGTGGTTGACTTTCCTGCATATATGTCACCGTAAGATTGTAAAAACCGTAAGATTGTAATCTAACGCTTTTTTTTCGATAGATTGTAAACAGTCGAAAGATTGTGAACCGTTCAATGTTTTAAGTGTCAATTTTTGAAATATTCGTTGTATTTACGTTTTCTTGTCTCTTTCTTGTAGGTTAGGTTAGGGTTCGACATTGCGGCCGGGCTAAGTGCCCGGCCGCAATGTCGAACCCGATAGAACCTAAGGGTTCTATCGGGTTAATAAACCTAACAGATTACAATCTACCGAAAAATAATCCGTTATATTGTAATCATTCGACAGTTTACAATTTCGCGAGTTAGATTATAATCTAACGGTTTTTACAATCTTACGGTGACGTATATATGCGGTGTTAATTTAAAGAAAGGGAGTATAAATAAAATTATTTACTTATGTTCAAATTCAAATGATTTTTATTCAAATAGACTTTTTACAAGTGCTTATGAATAGTCAAATGAATCTACCACTGGTTCGGAATGCCGTTCCTACCGAGAAGAACCAGCAAGAAACTCGGTGGTTGCTCTTTTGAAAACATATATGGTATGTTTACAATATTTGCAATAATCTACATACACATACATACAAAATATACATATAAGTAACCGCAGTCCTAAAATGTGTATTTGGTAAGCAAAAAAAAAATGCAGTAAAATCATATAGGTATGTAATAAATATTTCAGTATAGTAATATTGTAAATATGAAACGTATTTATAACAACAAGATCCTTAAATACCTACTCACAGAAAAAGGAATTTACAAGCATAAATTACTGACTAATTATTATTCTGTGCATATAACTCTTGAATCACGGTGAAGGGGAACCATTAGGTAGGTACCTATGTTTTCTAATGGAGCCAAAGTCGGGACCAATATTTAGAAAGAACCGATCATGACGAAATTGGTACAGAGAACACTAAACGCAGTTTAACCAAAAAGTTCCTAAGTATATTAGCCATAGATTAATTATAAACCAAGTACTGGTTTATATATTGTCTTTGGCACACACACTAAGATTATCTACTTTTCATAATCTTGATAACAAAAGCGACGCTGGAACGTGAAGATCACAAATAACCATTGATGGGGATTTTCAATGAGGGAAAGCCAAAGAAAAAATAACCTTTTAACCGTAGTTATTTCAACGAATATAGAACAGACAAATATGACTAGACTCTTCTCCGAATTGATCTTTTAAACAAAATGTTGAATTTGTTGATAGACAGAAAGACAGAAACTTAGTACAGATGAAAATAGTGGTGTCGGCCACGTGCGACGGTGACATTGCAGTAGAGACACCAGGTACAGTTCAAAGGATGGAAGAAGAGCTGCGCGATGCAAAGACCAGGGAATACAAACTGAGGGAGCAGCTAAACGAGGTACGGGTGTACCTACACTCTGACATGTTTTATTTGTGCATGTGGCGAAATTCGGAACTAATTCGGAACTTTTTGTCAGCCCTAACGTAGACTAAGTTAGATCTATTTGGGCCGCAACTTACAAACGCTAACCTGTGTTTTTAGGCTAGTGTTTTGGTCTGCAAAATTGTAGTGTTATTTTAGTTGTTTTTTTTTAAAGGCATTAAATAAATAAATCCCTAATCGGTTTGTACACGGCAACGCACCGGACGAACCAGTGGTAGCTAGCCACGGCCAAAGCCTGCCACTAGACCAGAACCCTGCTGGGGATCGAACACGGGAACGCCCGCTAAGACGAGAGCTCAAATGTTGTTTTCTTGTTTGAAATGTATAATTTTCACTTGCCTACCTTTTACGGTTAAGAAAAACATTGCGAGAAAACCTGTACCTACATTCCTGAGTTCCCGGGATGCAACCTATCGGTGTACCAAATTTCATTAAAATAGACATATTTGACAAAGCGTAGCAGACAGACATTTACTCGTATATTAATAGTATGGCTAGCTTTGATTCGATTTTGTAAAGGTAGGTACTTAGTAGCTGAACAATTTACTATAGGTTTCTATTTGAAACTCACAGATTGCCGCGTCGACACTCATATTATGTATGTAATTTACGTATTTTCAGTATAAGAACGCGGCGTTGGTGGACAAAACAACTAAAATCGTTCGCAAGAAGCGTCAACTGCAGCACGACCAGCGTCGTCCGTACCAACCCTAGAGCTACGCCACAGTATATTAACTAAGTTAGGCGAGTCTAATGGTGCGTTTTCACCAACGATGCTAAGCTATCAGAACAAACCCACCAATTGAAGCGCTTTTGATTGTACGCTCAATCGAAGAATTCAAGGCTCTAAGGATGTGTTTGACACACATTCTTAGCGCTTATGCAATGTAGCACATCTCTGGTGGAAAACAGCATTATCCGTAGTGGCCTAGTTTATAAGATTTTGATATTTGCGTGAATTAGTTCTATTAAATCTATAAAAATGATTAGGTAAGTAAGAATATGAAATAGTGTTTTTGAAGGCCGGGGCATCTACCCGGTGTACTACATCTATTTACATTTCTAAATGTTATAAGTAAGCACGTAAAATAATATATCAATATGTACTTAATGTAAGTTATAGTTTTTTACTAAATATACAAATATATAACCAATAAAAGACATAAGTAACCAATGGAAAACGTTTTATTTTAAAAAAAAAGGGCAACTTAAACGATAGTGTGACAACGACTGGCGATATTATCTTCCTTCGCATATTACAGAACAGAACGTAAATTTCGTATCTGACCTGGTAGCAAGCGTTGGTGCTGAAACCGAAAGCAGGGTAATTTAAGGCTATGGCAGTTATTAAGCCCATACCCTTTAATTATTTACTTACTGTTTTCGGTTAAACTGTTTGCCAGTAGTTTGGTGGTAACTAGCCACAACCGAAACCTCTCAACAGACCTGATCAGAGCCGACTTAGAAATTGTAAGACTGCTGGGAATTGACCTTCCATTTATAAGATCGCACCACCACTGCGCCAGGGAAGGAGTCGAAGTTGCAATATCCGAAGGTGGAAGGAATGTTCATACGAAATTCAAAACATAAGATCACTGTAGGAACTAGATCCTAAGGGACATAAGATTCCAATAGATAATCCAATATTCGCATTTGATACAAAACCAACGTTGCATCGTATGCATTGAGTAAAATATGATCTGAAACTAAGAATGGGAATAAATTTTAGGTTATAAAAATCTTTATTTCAGGGAGGCTCTCATAGAAGCGAAAGCGAAGTAAAATATTTGATAAAGCGTTACATAGAGTTGCGGTATATCATTTTAAAGATAATTAGGAATAGAGTCCAAAATCCGTGGCCCTAAATTGCTCTGGGAGCACAAAATTTCTTAGATTAAGGTTCACTCGAAATTGTGCGACATGGACTCAATAGGACTGGGGTAGAGTTTTGTTCTCCGATGAAGCCAAAATATCTCTACATGGAAAGTATAGACGTCGCCAAGTACTTCGAAGGCCACGCGGGAACGTTATACAGAAGTTTGCTTTGAACAAATAACGCCTTGCGTTGGGGGCTCAGTTATGCTTTGGGCAGCGATTAATGTGTTGAACGTACGGACTTACTCTTTATAGAAAACGGCACACTGAATGTACATCAGTACATTTCAGAAGTTCTTATTCCTCGCCTAAAACCTGCAATAACTGTTCTTGGAGAAAATTCAATTTTTATGGACGATAACGCTCGCGCTCACCGTTCTGGCGATGTGGAAGCGTATATTCAAGAGGTCGGGATTTGTCGTTTGATTTGGCCAGCTCGAAGTCTCGACCTCGATCCCATAGAGTACATCTGGGATATTCTAAAACGACGAGTATGATCAGTGTAGCCCGCTCCGCAAAACATCAGGGAGCTAAGGAATGTAATTACTGGAAAAAGCGTACTCCACGAGAAACAATTAAAAACATCATCGATAGCCTGCCCAGACGAATACAAGCTGTCAGGTTAGCAAGAGGGGGCCCCACTCGATACCTATTAAACTTTTACTTTTTGCTTTTAAGTTAAAAAAAAACAAAAATCTTTAGTCTGTTTTTCATTCAATGAACACCAACATCACTAGCTAATTCAATCGAAACTTATCAACGAAATTAACAGAAACTACTTTCTGATCATTAATTAAAAGGATTCTGAGGATACAAGTTACTCAGAATAATCAAATATCTGAAGGAGCCAATAAAACAGGTTATTTTCCAAGGTGCCCGTTTTTTTTTGCAAAAGAGTGTATTATAAGGAAAGGAAATTATTTAATTTTTAATGAGCTTCAGTATTCAGTCAATTTGACAGAACTTCACATTGATGTCAATAGATGGCGCTCTGTAAAAGTTTATTCGTTTTATGGATACCGCAAGGTCTCAGTTCGGGGCGAACCACTAGTAAGGTAAGTGAGGTATAATTCGGGATGTATGGTTGTTTCGGTAGTTTTTACTTCTGACCTAAAAATAAGCTGTTAAGACATTACATAAATTAATTATGCATTAATTCGAAATCTTCATCATATAACCCGACAAAAAAACCGACTACGAGAATTTTGGTGAAAAAGTTCAGAGCGATACGACTCTCTAAAACTTCAGTCGGCCGCAAACCACTGAACGGTACGTGCGCGCTTGTGTTTATCGTAAGCTTTACCAACAAACTTCGTAAGCTTATAGGAAGACAAGGGTAAGTCTATTTGAATAAAACTTTGTGTAGTGTTAACAAGTGTTTCTTGACAATTAATATAATGTAGGACAGACATTAATGCAAGCACTGGATTCTTTTAAAATTGCAATTAATCGACTCACGAATTAACCGACACCTTATTTTTCTTAGGGGGCTTATTTCGTGTCACTCCCGAATTAAGGATTTACGAGAATCTTTTTTAAAGCTTGTGTATTAATTCAATAATTAAGTTATTTTGAATATAAAATTAAAATCATAACTAGTAAGTAATGAAGTTTATTATGAGCTAAATTCGGTATATGATTTTCTCAATATAATTCTTGAAATACAAGTTTGAACTAGACCTACATTTATAATTTTAAGGCGAACTCACATAAGTACTAGCAGCATGGTTTCATCTATAGGTCGATTTACTTTATTTATTTTCATATAATATCTTTATATTTAGAGTATATAATAGTTACTCTGCATGGTTTTTAAATGATTTACATCTTTAAGTGCAAGCTTTTCATAAAATAAGTGTCACGAAATAAGATACTCTTATTTTTTTATTTACTTTTAATTTCGTGATAAGTAAATCATCTAGGAAAAGGTTAATCTAGGTTATACTATGTATGTGTAAGAGTAATTTTATGAATTTTATCGATGAAATAAGTATTTCAGCATTTCAGTTAGTAATAATTAAGTTCATATTTCTGCATTTCAAGTTTCAGTTCTAACCAAAACCCCTTAAATCAAAATTGTCTGTGAGACAAAAAATAACTATTTCCATTTCGGATCCTGATAGTTCATTTGTGAATGTCCGTTATTTGCTGGAAAATGTTAACGGTATTTTATTTAGGTAACGGTATGTTTTCTTCTCTTTCAGGCCCATGGCATCGGTGAGCCATGCCCTATAAAAAGTATTCTACTGATGACTTAAATCAAGCTTTGGAAGCGGTTCAGAATGGTAACTTAACAGCGTACAAGGCTTCAAAATTGTATAAATTGCCCTATCAAACTCTACTGGATAAAATCAAAAATAAACATCCTAATCCATCTGGGCAACCAACAGTTCTTAAAAAGGAAGAAGAAGAAATTCTAGTGAAATGGGTTCACCACATGGCAGAAATTGGGTTTCCCGTTACAAAGGAGCAGTTCCTGCATTCTGTTGGCAGGCTAGTTACTGAACTAAATAGACCAAATACATTTAAAGATGGCATACCAGGTCGAGAGTGGTACAGGTCATTTCTGAAAAGAAATCCAAGTATGAGTATAAGAGCAGGTCAATCACTAACGACTGCACGAATAGGAGCCACAAAAGAAAAAATACATCAGTGGTTCACTCATGTTTATCAGTACATGGAAAACAATAATTATCTTGACATTCTGCAGGATCCATCCCGAATTTTCAACTGTGACGAATCTGCCTTTTTTTTGTGCCCTAAGGGTCAAGCTGTATTGGCGAAGAAAGGGCAAAAAACGGTCTATACTCGATCCGGAAACGACGAAAAAGAAAATTTGACTCTCTGCCTTGGGGCTTCTGCTGATGGCAAATTAATGCCAATAATGGCAATATTTCCCTATAAGCGGATCCCAAATAATATTCTGCAAAAATATCCTAAAGAGTGGGTAGTTGGCAAGTCTGATAGTGGCTGGATGACTTGTCAAACCTTTTTTGAATATATTGCCAATCAATTTAACGGTTTTTTAATAAAAGAGAACATTAAAAAACCGGTCATACTCTTTCTTGACGGTCACGTCTCACACCTCTCTCTGCCTCTAACGACATTCTGTAAAGAGAACGGCATAATCCTTGTAGCACTATTACCTAACGCTACTCACGTGCTACAACCCATGGACGTTGCGGTGTTTCATGCTTTGAAGAGTTCATGGAAAAAAAGTATCAGCGACTGGCGAATGGCTAACAACGGACAAAAATTGAAAAGAGAAGATTTCGCTCCCATTTTAGACCAATGCATTCAAAAGACTCTCAAACCGGAAATATTGATAAATGGGTTCCGAAGTACTGGATTACACCCTTTTGATAAAAATGCCATAAACTATGATAAACTCCTCAAATCGAGTGACGAAAGATCTACAAGTGAATCTTGCTCTGGCACTCCTCTTATTGATCTCGAATCATCTGAAAAACTGGAAGAATCCACCTCATGTCAACCTTTTTCTGAAGAAATCATAGCTGCAATTGAAAAGATACTGGGCCCAGAAAAGCTTAAGATATTCGAGAACTGCGATGGAGTTTGGCAAGGGGATATTGAAGATACCAATTTATTTTACTTTTGGAGAAAGGTGAAAGGTAACACTAATAACGAGGTGGAAATAGGTGAGTCTACTCTGGAAGCCAATGACTGCACACTGCAAAATATAGGAGATATAGCCAATATGAGCTGGGAAAACAATAACTTATTAGAAGGTGTTATTGAGGGCGATAGAACTCTTACACTTACACCTCATTTAACCATGTGTTCACCAATTCAAGAAACTGAATGTACTAAAAATTCAAGATTACCGCCAAAAGGAAGCGACCCCATCGCAAGCGATGATGATAATATCAATTTTAATCCTGATATAAATAATACTTCTACACCATCAACAAAATCAAAAAACGAACAAGAGATACTTGATGCTACTCTAAATAGAGATTCGCCAAAAAAAGACTCAAATAACCAAAAAAAATCCAACTACCCCACGCCTTTTAAGAATTCACTTCTATGGCCTGAAACAAATATCGCTGAGAAAGCGAAGAAAAATGTGAGAAAAACATTAATTCCAACAGTGGCGACATCAACAGAGTACATGGAGTACCAAAAACGAATAGAAAATATGAAAAAAGAAAAAACAGAGAAAATGGAGTTGCGGAAGAAAGAACGTGAAGAGAAGGCAACTGCTAAGATGGCAGCGAAAATGAAATTAAATGAGCATAAAAATGAATCTTCTGTAACTTTATCAGACTCTGTAAGTAATAAAAAAGACAAAACAAAACTAAAAACTAATAAGACACGCAATACTCCAGAAGCACATTCTAAAAATATCTTAGGACAAGTAACTTATAACTCTCCTGTAACAGTTTTACAGTCCGAAACTAATAAAAAAGACAAAACAAAATCAAAAACCAAAAAGACAAGCAATTCTGTCGAAGATTCTGAAAATGTCTTAGAAGAGATAACTTATAATGTTGGCGAATATGTGGTAGTAAATTACGAAGGAGAACATTTTCCGGGAACTATCATAAAAACAGCAATACAAGGAACTTCAAGAACGTATGAAGTAAAATCCATGACAATAAGTGGCTTAGACACCATAACTGGTCGAGTGAACTGGCGTTGGCCAGACAAAGAGGATGTACTGATGTACAATTATAAGGATATTATCAAAAAAATAAACACTCCTGTTCCATTGAATAAAAGAGGAGTTTTTTCAGTAACGGATTTGTAGTTACGGACAATTTATTATTATTTTCTTTTAGTTTTAATTTACAGTTACATACTATTTGTTATCATATATCGATAAAGTTTATTTTTGTGGATTTATTATTAATCTCTACAAAGTCGACAGTATAATATGGTTAGGTATTAACAATTAAGAGTAGTTTTACTAGTAATTACTATTACCTTTTAAGTTATTTTTTATTCTTTTTTTATCTTGAAATCTACTGAACCGATTTTGATTTTTTTTTCACTAATGGAAATCTACATTATTCTACGTGGATATAGAATTTCTTTTATCTCAGAAAAATCTACTGTTCCTAAGGTATGCAAGCGATACCGCGGAAAAAGGTTATGATTAGGGGACTTTGTAATTAAAACTTAATTTGAGCTTAATGTTACATGTTTTACCTTTAAATATTGAATATTTTTATTGCTATATTAATGTATTAAACTCCTCTTATATTTTTATTTAAAATGTTTTAGTATAATATCATAAATTATTATACAAAACTTTATCCCGAAATAAGAACCCTGAGTTCACGAATTAAAAAGTTGAGCCAAATTTTATCACGAAATAAGACGCAAAAAGGAGGTCTACAAATAAATTAATAAAAAAACAAGTTCTAACTGAAACCACTTAATTCAGCCACGTATTAGCTGGCAAAAGACCAATGTTTTATTGAAAAAACTTTCAAACAGGAATCAGGTTTAGATTTTTTTATATTAAATTTTTAAGTCGTCATAGCCTTAGACTACCGAATTACACCTCACTTACCTTATTATAAATGCGAAAGTTGGATGGATGGATGTATGGGTGGATGGATGTTTGTTACTCAATCACCGATGAAATTTGGCACAGAGATAGAATAAAGTCTGGAATAACACATACTAGGTACCATAGCCCGCGACTACGTCCGCGAGGATTAGATAAGGTTTACTTACGGAAAATCCTTTGGGAATTACTTAAGTAGGTAGGTACTACTATTCGATTTCCTTTGATAAAAAGTCCTCCTACTTACAAGATGTAACATATCTATGTAACATCCTGTAGAAGGACTAGATATCCGTTAAAAATTGGTTGAACAGATCAGATCAGGTTTGGTCGTGAACACGTATCAAACAGACAAGCTTTAGCATGTATAATATTAGTAGTTAGATAAAATGCCGCCTCACTAATCGCTCGCGAAATGCATCCTGTAGGTATAGCATGATAAAAATTAAAAATATATAAGTACCTACCATTTCCGTTATGGGTGGATTCTCATCCTACCTATTTAATAAGTTAAACAGTACTGCTTATCAAGTAGTATTTTGCCGACGCTGACGCGGGCAGGATAGGCGAAACATCGGCTTCAGTGAAAACCACAGACCATACAAACTCGGTGGTGAAAACAGTACAGAAGGGAGTTCCACTTCCATACCGGCAGATATTTAAGGTATGAAATCAAATCAAATGTTTTTTTATTTAAATAAACTTTTACAAGCACTTTTGAATCGTCAAGTGAATCTACCACTGGTTCGGAATGTACCTACCGAGAAGAACCAGCAAGAAACTCGGTGGTTGCTCTTTTTAAATAATTTATTTACGATAATTTATCAATGTGTACATAGGTACCTAAGTAACCGCTGCCCTTAGCATTGCTGGAGCGATCAAATCCATGCTCCTCTATCATTAACATAATCCTCAACAGTATAACAATTAATAAGCTTTTTTTAGGAGCATACTTTTAATGCATTTCTTAAATTTGTGTATAGGCAAGTTCTATCTACCTAGTACCTACCTAACGTAAGTGTCCCCTATTTTGGTATTCTATTTTAAATATATTCCTAGACCTGATACTTATCAGTTTGAAAACTTTTGTGTGTTGAATATTGGTGTATTGCCAGTAATTCAATGCATGAATTATGAAGTTTTAATTCGAGTTTTTTTAATATTAATTTATTGTGGACCTCTTGTTTGAATTGAACCCTATTTCGGGATAAAGTTTTTACAGCAAGTTATGATTATTTATTAATAAAAAGCATAATTATGTAAAAAGTTTTATAAAGATATTTTTTTTTAAATAATTAATAAAAAATATGTGAGAGTGAGATTCAGCCGAATGCATAAACACAGCTTTTATTAAGTACTAGCTGATGCCCGCGACTTCGTCCGCGTGGAATATGTTTTTTTGATTCCCACGGGAACTCCTTAATTTTCCGGGATAAAAAGTAGCCTATGTCACTCTCCAGGTCCTCAACTATACCCATGCCAAAGATCACGTCGATCCGTTGCTCCGTTGCAGCGTGTTTGAAGGACAAACCAACAATCAAACACACTTTCGCATTTATAATATTAAGTATGACTAGCTGATGCCAACAACTTCGTCCGCGTGGTTTAAGTTTTTATGATTACCGCGGGAACTGCTTAACTTTCCGGGATAAAAGTAGCCTATGTCACTCTCCAGGTCCTCAACTATACGCATGCCAAAAATCACGTCGATCCGTTGCTCCGTTGCAGCGTGATGGACAACAAACAAACACACTCGCATTTATACTATTAACTAGTTAATGCCCGCGACCTCGTCCGCGTGGATTTATGTTTTTTATTCCCGCGGGAACTCTTCAATTTTCCGGGACAAAAAGTAGCCTATGCCCTTCCCCGGGACGTAACCTATCCCTGTACCAAATTTCATCAAAATCGTTTGAGTAGCTGGGCCGTGAATGCGTAGTAGCAGACAGACAGACACTTTATCGCATTTATAATATTAGTATGGATATAATTTAAATGTAAATTAAAAAACAAATAATGTAAGTACCTACTTAATTAAGTTTCTTATATCCCGGAAAATTAAGCAGTCCCGCGGGAATCAAAAAAACTTACCTAAACCACGCGGACGAAGTTGCGGGCAGCAGCTTGAGCTAGAAGAAAAATAATATTTAAAACTTTGTTTCTTATTTCTTATTATTACTATTTACTGCCTATGAAACCCAACTGATACAGCAAGCGCGTTTTACTTGCCAGTAAATTCTAAATTTACGCGTTATCTTAAAAACTTCTCAAAATATGTAGAGGTTAAAAGGACGTGCTATTTATCTATTCATGTACATTAATTAAGTCATTATTTGTAACAGGGAATTTTAGCCTAAAAATTGATAACCTTCAAATATGATCTATCTTTTTTTTATCCACCAATTTTATCATAGTCGGCTGATTGGTCAAGTGCCTGCCTACAACCACTTTTCCTCTTAGTTTTTTTTAGTTTTTAACAATTCAATAGTGTGGATCCTTTGCGCAAAATATGAACTCAACCCTTCTGTCATCAGGTGTGGCAATTAACCGCGGTGAAATATCTCGCAACAAATTTTTGCACACTGTATACGGCCTCAGGGTCCTCCGGCAAACAATTAATAGGTATCATGTAACTATCGATGAGAGATGCTTACCTACTTCCGCCGCTTACCGGTTTCAGCCATTTCTGCTGCTATTTTTTTCTAATTTTAGATTTTTTTCTAATTTTCGAGTGAATTTTTAAATTTTCCGGGATAAAAGTATTCTATTTCGTATTTCGAATGGAGATTGATTACACCCTGGATTAGTAGATACGCTGGTTTTTATCCCAGAAAATAAGAGTTCCCGCGAGAACCAAAAAACCTCAATACAAGCGGACGAATACATAATAACTAGACGATGGCCGCGACGGCCATCGTCTAGTTATTATGTATGTCACCGTAAGATTGCAAAAACCGTAAGATTGTAATCTAACGCTTTTTTTTTCGATAGATTGTAAACAGTCGAAAAATTGTGAACCGTTCAATGTTCTAAGTGTCTATTTTTGAAATATTCATTGTATTTCCGTTTTCTTGTCTTTTTCTTGTAGGTTAGGTTAGGGTTCTACATAAATAATCAGGTAGTACCCGGCCTGCGGCCGGGCACTTAGGTTCTATCGGGTTAATAAACCTAACAGATTACAATCTACCGAAAAATAATGCGTTATATTGTAATCATTCGACAGTTTACAATTTCGCGAGTTAGATTACAATCTAACGGTTTTTACAATCTTACGGTGACATGTTATATGCACAAGCTACAAAAATGTAACATGAGAAGATTTATTGCGCAATTTTGAAGGAATTAATAACTTTTTCCGAGTCAAATCAATTGTGAAACGCTTAAATCCATATTAAAAGTTTTATTCAAATGGACTTAGCTATGGTTTTCTGTAAGCTTAAGAAATACGAGCGCTAACCTTACGGTGGCGAGTAATAAACGCAAGCCGCACATAATATGTTCGTGGCCGTCTCAGAGTTTCGAGGGTCGTACCTATTACTTACAGTTTAGTGGCAAAAATCTTGGTACTTGATTTTTTTGACAGTTTAAATGATAGAGACTTTATACAGATGTATAAATTAAATTAAATTAAGTTCAATTCCTTATTTTTGCGCCAGAAACAAAACTAACGAAATAACGTACCTACCTAATATCACGAAATAGGGGCCAGTTACCATAGTTAATAATTACGCGTTCCTACCAAATTCCTAACACCTGTCCAGCCCATGAGCTAGAGGAGGGCATCCTACCCTTACTTTTACGCGGTTATTACTTTAGGACTCTTTGGCTCCAATAGCCCTCCTGGCCAAAAGTTCATGGCCTGCCCAATGCCATTAACTTTAGCAGAAACACAAATAATAAAAAATTAAATTGTCAAAAATAGGCATAGTGCCCAACACACTGGTGCTGTTGCCTGGCTGTACTCTAGCTCTTGAGTCACCTGACGCGTGGATCAGCTTTTGGGACACCACATTAAAATGTCTGGACTGCAGGTGACCATGACCCCCTGGGCCCATAGCTTCAAACGCATTGCGCCCCAAAAACGTAGTCCGTAATGGCTGAGTACTTACGGCGCTTAAGCGTTCGAGCAGACTCGAAACCATCACATACTTACCTTTTGGCACGAACCTGGCAGGTGAGACGCTGCCAACGAATCAAGGATCAACGCAGGTTGCATCTCACACCCAGGGTATGACCCATCGTCCATGGTAGTATATTAGTCATTATGTTATCTCTAAATAAAGATGGAGGGTGACAGTTGTGCAGGTATGAGGCAGTGGCCACAGCGCAACGGACTACTTATAACGATATCGCCACGGGCGATACAAACGGGCTTTGAGAGATTATTGTACTGTGAAGTGTGAAACTATTTCGATGCCAACATTTTCGTCGATGTCGGGATCGTGGCAGGAGGTGCCGTCCACGTCCTTTACCATTCAGATTTTTGCACAGGTCTTCCTGTGAGTTGTTAACTATTTTGGGAGATAGGTAGGTAGGTAACTGTTTGGAGGATAAGTAGGTATTACATACGTCTTGCGTTCCGCAAATTGATAGGTTTTCTTTGCTGAGCCTGAATTTGGATATCAAGGACGCAAACCTATACTAAATGTAGCTATATAACCTATAAATGCGTTCCATAAGCCTCAAAAAAATATTGATCTAGTATGATTTGAGTTCTCGTCGATTCTCCCCACAAAAGAACAAAAAGAGCAACAGTGTCGTTTACATTTTAATTATTTTAGGGCGCAGATATGGTGCGTAAAACGAAAATGCAGAAGAAAAATAAAGGCTCGAAAGTTGATGGCTCGAACGACAGTGAAACCACGGCTCCGTCCAACGTAAGTTGTAGTGAAAGACAATGTATTGTTTAATCTGTGGTCTTTGATGGTGGTAAACGATCTTTAATTATAAAGTTAACACGAAAGTACCTACTTATAGTTGTTGTTAGGTCACTGCTACAGCTGAAAAGTTAACCAAGACCATGAAACCAAACCCCGTTTGGTTTTCTTAGTTCAAACTACAACGAGTGACAATAAAATACTAATAAGTAGGTACTAGGTACCTACTTACTTAATAAAAATGTGACAGTTTGGATGTTTGTCACTCATTCACGCCGCAACGATTGAACCGATTTGGGTGTTTGGAATGGATAATAATATATTATGGCTTATTACATTTTATCCCGGAAATGACATGACCAGACACTGCCCTCCGGTTCGGGACAATGTGCAGGATTTCCGTTTTTACAGTAGGTAAGGTTTAAAAATTAAAACCGAAATTATTATGGATTTATTATTCCGAATAAGGTCAAGGTTAAAATGTCAAAAAAAAAACATATTATACTAAATTATTACGTTTATTGTTTAAATCTTGAGAGTCCGCTTTCCTCATTTAGGCACTACTCTATTTTAACGTTCCATTTTATCCATGCCTAATAGGTAATAATCTTATAATCCTACATGAATACCATTTAAGTACCTCTGTCACTACCCACTACATTATGAAAAGGAAATGTATGTTTTGTTAATAATTATTTTTATTTGTTGACAAGTCTCAATGAAACGTGTCATTGATCTAACAAAGCATTTTAAAATAACCACAGCGTTTAAAGGAACGCCATTTGACATTGCACCTGTCTGCCATCTGTGGTCGAGTAGTTGAACTAGCTAGCCAAAACGTCTAGCACCATCTAGTGTGGGAAAGCAGCAGTACAATGTAACGTAATTTATAAAAAAAAAATACATAGTTCTTGCACATATAGTTTTATTATTTCAGTATTATCCTCATCCCTGCCCAAATAATGCAAAGCTTAATTTTTCCCTGAACAATATGGTCGAATAGTTGAAATCAATTGTTTAGACTCGCTAACCACAACGTCTAGCGCCATCTAGCGTGGGAAAGCAGCTGTTGTTTCGTGAAACTTTTCTTTATTTTTTTTAAGTTTTGTGAGCCTTCAGACTTCTAAAACGGTTTTACCTGAAAAGTATAAAATCAAAAAATAATTGTAATAATAAAAAACTCTTTGCTGCACATTGATTTTTGACACCTAGGCAAGCTCCCATAGTGGGTCTGGTCAAGTCCTTTAAAAATTTCCCGCGGGATCAAAAAAAACCTCAATCCTCAAGTCGTGGAGTTAAATATAACAATTATGTGCATAAATAGTCAATTATAGTTAAGTCATCTTAATCATTCTACCATTGTTGTTTTAAGGTCACTGTCACGGAAATGTTAAACCAAAATCATGAAACCAAACCCAGTGCTCAGTCAGAAGTAAGTTATAATTAAATATGTAGTTTTTTTAGTTCGTACTTCATACTTCAACGGGTTATAATAAAATATAATGACTTGTATAATTATGTAAATAGGTACGCAATTATGAACGAAAGTTAATAACAGTTTAGTCACCTTAATCATTCTAGCATTGTTGTTTTAAGGTCACTGACACTGAAAAGTTAAACCAAAATCAAGAAACAACCGAACACAGTGATCAGTCAGAAGTAAGTTATAATAAAATATAAATAATATAATAATGCGTAAAATATAATTATGTGCATTAATACCTACGCAATAATAGTTAAGTCATCTTAATCATTCTACCATTGTTGTTTTAAGGTCACTGTCACGGAAAAGTTAAACCAAAATCATGAAACCAAACACAGCGCTCAGTCAGAAGTAAGTTATCATAAAATAGTTTTTTTAGTTCGTACTTTTAGTCACCTTAATCATTCTAGCATTGTTGTTTTAAGGTCACTGACACGGAAAAGTTAAACCAAAATCAAGAAACAACCGAACCCAGTGATCAGTCAGAAGTAAGTTATAATAAAATATAAATATAATAATGCGTAAAATATAATTATGTGCATTAATACCTACGCAATAATAGTTAAGTCATCTTAATCATTCTACCATTGTGGTTTTAAGGTCACTGTCACGGAAAAGTTAAACCAAAATCATGAAACCAAACACAGTGCTCAGTCAGAAGTAAGTTATCATAAAATAGTTTTTCTAGTTCGTACTTTTAGTCACCTTAATCATTCTACCATTGTTGCTTTAAGGTCACTGACACGGAAAAGTTAAATCAAAATCATGAAACCGAACCCAGTGCTCAGTCAGAAGTAAGTGATAATTAAATAGTTTTTTTAGTTCATACTTCATACTTCAACTGATAATAATAAAATATAATGACTTGTATAATTATGTGAATACGCAATTATGAATGAAAGTTAGTAACAGTTAAGTCACCTTAATCATTCTAGCATTGTTGTTTTAAGGTCACTGACACGGAAAAGTTAAACCAAAATCAAGAAACAACCGAACCCAGTGATCAGTCAGAAGTAAGTTATAATAAAATATAAGTATAATAATGCGTAAAAATATAATTATGTGCATTAACACCTACGCAATAATAGTTAAGTTATCTTAATCATTCTACCCATTGTTGTTTTAAGGTCACTGTCACGGAAAAGTTAAATCAAAATCATGAAACAACCGAACCCAGTGATCAGTCAGAAGTAAGTTATCATAAAATAGTTTTTTTAGTTCGTACTTTTAGTCACCTTAATCATTCTACCATTATTGATTTAAGGTCACTGACACGGAAAAGTTAAACCAAAATCACGAAACCAAACCCAGTGCTCAGACAGAAGTACTCGTAAGTTGTAATCAAATAATATTTTTTAGTTCATGCTACAACGAGTTTAAAAAAATACTATTATGTGCATAAATACGCATTAATGGTTCAGTCAACTTAATCATTTTACCATTGTTGTTTTAAGATCAATGACACGGAAAAGTTAAACCAAAATCATGAAACCGAACCCACTGATCAGTCAGAAGTAAGTTATCAAATCAATCAAATAATCAATAATCAAATAAATATTATAAATGCGAAAGTTTGGATGGATGTCTGGATGGATGTATGGATGTATGGATGTTTGTTTTGGCATAGGGATAGATTATAGTCTGGAATAGCACATAGGCTACTTTTTATCCCGGAAAATTGAAGAGTTCCCGCGGGAATCAAACAAATGTATCTGTTCAACTGATTTTGATAAAATTTGGTACAGGGATAGGTTGTATCCCGGGGAAGGACGTAGGCTACTTTTTATCCCGGAAAATTAAGGAGTTCCCGCGGGAACCAAAAAACCTCAAACCACGCGGACGAAGTCGCGGGCATTCGCTAGTAAGTAATAAAATAGTTTTTTTTAATTTCATATTTGTAATAAAATGACATTATTTTTATATGTACCTAAATACGCAATTATGAGTGAATAACGGATATGTTACTAATTCTTCCATTAATGTTGTTAGGTCACAGCCACGGATAAGCTAAGCCAAGATCATGAAAATAAACCCGGTGCTCAGTCAGAAGTAAGTTATAAATTTTTTTTTAGTTCATACTGCAACGAAGTTTTACTGCAGCGCTCTGGCCAATTCTAAGGATTGTCTAGAAGCTAATCGCGATGCGCCCGCACTTCGGCTTTGGACCATTATATACTATGCATAAAATACGCAATAATTACGCGCGACGACATCGCCGAGGCTGCGGGCAATACTTGGACCAGGCTGGCGAGAGATAGGATAGTATGGAAAAGGAAGGCCTTTGCCCAAAAATGGGCGTTTCAATAACATTTCTATATAATTAATAACATTGACATTGTGAATTTTTGACATTTTATTACTTTAATTATTTATCTACTTATGTAAATTAACAAGAAAAAGGGTATTATTAAACTAATTAAAAAACGATGAATGATAATTATTTATTTTATAAGTTAATCTTAAATAACATGTTTATAATAATACCCTTGTAACAATGAATGTATTATCTCATTGAATTGGAAATAAACGCTTTATTTATTTTATTCATTTATTTATTTAAATACGCAATTATGAGTAAAATTCAATAACGGTTAAGTCACCTTAATCATTCTAAAATTGTTGTTTTTAGGTCTCTCCCAAGGAAAAGTTTGACCAAAATTATGAAACCAACCCCAGTGCTCAGTCAGAAGTAAGTTTCATAAAATATTTTATTAATTCATGTTACGAGTTATAATAAAATATAAATAACTATATGCATAAATACGCAATACGATCAACTTTTAAGCTACCTTAATAATTCTTGCATTGATATTGTTAGGTCACTGCAACGGAAAAGTTCAACCAAGACCATGAAACCAAAACCAATGCTCAGTCAGAAGTAAGTTTAATAAAATATATTTTTTTAAATTAAACGACTGCTTGAAAAAAGAGTATATTGTTTTCAGGGTTCATGTATGTATGTATGTATGTATGTATGTATGTATGTATGTATGTATGTATGTATGTATGTATGTATGTATGTGAGTTTGTATATTCCACCATAACTTATCGTTAAATAAATGAGGTATCGTTAGAATCCCTAGCTTATTTTGGGAGACATGGGCTAGTAAAATTTAAAAAAAAATTGATGGGGGACCATGGTTCGGCATTAAAACTTAAGTTGAAAAAAAAATTCGAAAGTAAGATTAACTATATAACCATCATCTAGAAAATGATGAGTAGATTCCAAAAATATGTAACACTATAGTTCAATATCCAGCGATTCACAAAAAAAAAAAAACATTTTATAAAAATGTGAATAAGATTCCAAAGGTAATTAATGACTGTGGTATCGGTACGTAGTAGTAGTGGTAGCCGTACTTCCATTCGAGGGGGATTTTTTATCACACGACTGCCCAAAAATGGAGTGTTATGTTTTCAGGGTTCGTGTATGTATGTGTGTCTATGGCAGAGCAGTCGTATTTTTTAATAATTTTAATTATATTCACTTGTTCATGTTATGAGTTAATGAAATATAACTAACGATATGCATTATACGCAATACGGTCAACTTTTAAGCTACCTTAATAATTCTTGCATTGATGTTTTTAGGTCATTGCAACGGAAAAGTTAAACCAAGACCATGAAACCCAAACCAATTCTCAGTCAGAAGTTATAATAAAAAAATTGTTTGTTCATACTACGAGATAAAATTAAATATAGTTATAATAATTATATTTATAAATACGCAACAACGGTTTTAAGCCACCTTAATAGTATTATTATTACAATTGTTGTTTTTAGGTCACTCCCAAGGAAATGCTTAACCAAAATCATGAAAGCAAACCCAATGCTCAGTCAGAAGTAAGTTTTATAATTATTATTTTATTAATTCATGTTATGAGTTAATAAAATATAACTAACGATATGCATAATACGCAATACGGTCAACTTTTAAGCTACCTTAATAATTCTGCCATTGTTGTTGTTAGGTCACTGCCACGGAAAAGTTAAGCCAAGATCATGGTACTAAACCCATTGTTCAGTCAGAAGTAAGTTATAATATCCTTTGGTTTGTTCGGAGAAGAGTATGTTGTGTAAATCATGCAAATATTATAAATGCGAAAGTGTGTTTGTTTGTTTGTTTGTTGGTTTATTGGTTTGTCCTTCAATCATTCCGCAACGGAGCAACGGATCAGCGTGATTTTTGGCATGCGAATAGTTGAGGACCTGGAGAGTGATATAGACTTTTTATCCCGGAAAATTAAGGAGTTCTTGCGGGAATCAATCAAAAACTTAAACCACGCGCACGACGTCGCGGGCATCGGCTATAGTAATTATGTGTATTTAAAATACGCATTATATTATTAAGTATAATGTATTAGCAAATAGTATTAAGTCACCCTAATTGTTGTGTGTTGTGTTGTTGTGTAATTGTTATACCATTGTTGTTACCCAAGGAAAATTTTAACCAAAATCATGAAACCAAACCCAGTTGTTCAATCAAGCCAGTTATTGCTAAAAATTTACAATTGGCAACACTAGCCACTTCCGTGACTACGTCCGGCTGTACCTGATTGGTCAGTCCGCACGACATACTGCGTCACTAGCGCCACGCGCGACGGATGAAAAAAGGATATTGAGACATCAGCGTTCGCCGTTCGTAACGTGTGTCCACCGATAAAGGAGTGCTCCCGCGCCGTGCGTGATAAATATCCGAAACTACATAAAACCCAAGCCTAATCCCACCGGTGGTCATCTGTATGTGCCGTGCTCATCGCTGTCATCGGGGAAACTGGACGTTCCAGGACCGGTAAGTGGCTTTTTGTGTTGTAGATTGTGGATTTGGAGCAACTCTGGACAAAGTGGGCACCTCTCGTCATATTTCCTTTTGTATTTTAACGGTCCTTCGTTTTTGCACCAACATTTCTGGCCTCCGAGCCGGATTATCTTAAATTTTTTACAAATTTATAGACCAGTGAAAACCTTTAAAGTCCTATATTTGTCGTATTTATCATAATATAATTTACGTATATATGCTTATTTCTATCTTAAAATATTAATATTCACGTGTATTTTACGTATATTTCACTATATTTTAACAATAATTCGTAATTATTGCAACTGCATTCGATTCTTTTGTTTGCGTGTCATTGCCGGTGACCTTCTAACAAGATGGCCGAACCGACGCGTACTGAGAAACTCGAATTAAAGTTAAAAACATTGCATTTTAAAAAGAGATTATCTATTTAGAAAAGCACAAAAGTTATTTGATTTGTCGAAATCTGTTAAAGATGATTCGAGTAAAATGCAAGGTTTTCTCGCCCAGTTCTCCGAGTTAGACAATGTTCGAACAAAATTCGAAAATACGATTATGGAAATTTTGGAAATTGAGATGCAATTAAAGCCCGGTATTAAGTTATCTACGTCGCAATTAGATGCATTTGAATCTTTATATGAAACCTGTAGTTTGTATGCGCGTAAATATCAGCCGCAGCAAACGCGCGGTAGTACAACGAAATGTAATAACCAAAGTGAATTAACGAAACCGGCGCTTCCAAAACTAACATTATATGAATTTGATGGCGAGTTGGAGAACTGGACAACATTTTATGACACATTTTATTCCCTTGTGCATAGCCGAGACTTCTCAGACATTGATAAGTTTCATTATTTGATTTCGTGTGTCAGAGGCAATGCGCTGAATATTGTCAAAAAATTACCTATCACCGCGCAAACTGGTTTGGCAAAGTTTATTAGATAAATATAAAGATAATAGGGCACTTGCAGGTCGATATCTTGATAAAATGCTAAATTTCACTCCTTTGAATAAAGATACGAGTGCTAATTTAACGTTATTTATAGAAACATTTGATCATTCTCTTAAAGCGATTCAAGCGCTTCAAATCGAAAACTTAGATGACTATTTAATATGTCATTTAGCATTACGTGGCCTTGATCCTCATACTAAGAAGTTATTTGAAGAAAGTAGGGATCAGAAAACTATACCGAAATTCAGCGAATTGATTGACTTTGTTAACAAGCAAATTAAGGTTTTAGAACATGTGTTTCCCAGTTCTTCTAGTTCTGCTAATACCAATACACATTCTAAAAATAAACAAACTAATTATGGCAAAGGCAATCAAAACTCGACTTCACGCCAAATATCCTCAAAATCGGTTCTGACTACATCCCGTGTTAATAAGTCGGACGACAATAAAAATCGGTTAGTTTGCCCGCATTGCAATAAAGGTCACATGATCTATCGGTGTGAGACATTTAGGAATTTACCAGTCGAAGAGCGAATTGACCGTGTCAGGGCTTTAAGACTTTGTGTAAATTGCTTAAAGAAGCATGATCATCAAACCTGCACTACTCCCATGAGGTGTGCAGTTGGAGTATGTATGGGTCATCACCACTATCTGCTCCACAAAGAGCAGGGTCACGCGAGCTCTGTGAGCACCTCGGCCGTGCCGTCACGCTCACCCGCGCCACCCAGCTCAGCATCTGGGCAGCAAGCGCTCGTGACGTCGTCTCACTCCGTGAGTGAAGCGGCGCCAGTGCAAGATGCACTGTGTTCGTTTAACGACTACGGTGTTGTATTAGGAACGACGCGGACACACATTCAGGATTTTAGCGGACAATTTCAGGACTGTAGGGGAGTTATTGACTCTGGGGCACAGACGTCCTTCATTACCGCAGAGTGTGCCCAACGTTTGGGACTACCGCGTCAAAAGTGTCCTTTCTCGATCTCCGGCCTTGGCGGAGAATTCATTAAAAACCAGGGTATGGTAACGTGTACCATAAAACCCCGGCATCAGGACGGTCCTAGGTTTACGTTAAACATGGTCGTCGTAACTAAAGTTGCTGGTGAGATGCCTAACGTCAACTTCTCGCGCGATGTTATTAGTCAGTACTGATCCCGAGTTTTATAAAAAAGCGCGAGTTGATGTACTTTTAGGTAACGACATAGTGTCGCAAATTATTACAAATAAACCGTTGTTTATTAAGGAAGATATTCCTAGCGTAATTGAAACGGTATTCGGTTCTGTGATTAGTGGTAAACTTGTTTCCGATAACAAAGATTCACGGTCAAGGTCTCATAATTCTCTATCGGTATCAGAGGGCGAATCACTAGACCAAGTTTTACGTGCATTCTGGACTATCGAGGAGGTGCCGTGCACACCCTCTATAAACCCACTCGATCAACTGGCCGAAGATATTTTTGTAAAAGAGCACACGCGAGAATCGAACGGCCGATACGTAATACCTCTGACGCTCGCGCCCGGCCACCCGCCGCTTGGTGAGTCACGCGCTGGGGCCGAACGTAGGCTATTATACACGGAACGTAAGCTCGCGCGCACACCTGTATTGCAACAAGCGTACTCTGATTTTATGCGTGAATACGAGGCCTTAGATCACATGGAGTTGTATACAGGAACGTCGCCTAGCAAAAACATAATTCCACATCACAGTATATTAAGACCCTCGTCCACATCGACGCCTTTGAGAGTAGTTTTCGATGGAGCGTGCCGTACATGTAATAATGTCGCAATTAATGACATATTACTAACAGGGCCGAATTTATACCGTGATATTTCGGGTATTATTCTCAATTTTAGACTTTTTAATTATTGCCTAGTGTGTGATGTTTGTAAGATGTATCGCGCGATAAGAGTGAAGGAAAGCGATCGATGCTATCAGCACATATTATACAGATATTCGCCCACGGAACCCATCAAACTTTATGAATTAAAAACTGTCACTTACGGACTCAGTTGTTCCCCTTTTCTTGCTATACGTACATTGCTGCAATTAGCTCGCGACGAAGAGGAACGTTTCCCGCTCGCCGCGCAAGTTATTAGGGAAGGAGTATACATGGACGACGTCTTGTATTCTTGTAATACCTACGAGGAGGCATGTACGGTTCAAGACCAACTTATAGGTATATTTGCAAGCGGTCAGTTTTTATTAAAAAAGTGGACGAGTAATAGCTCAGAATTACTTAATCGAGTTCCTTCGGATCATAGGGAATGCCCTTTGACCTTTATGAAAGACGGAAACGAATGTACAATTAAGGTACTTGGCCTAACTTGGACGCCGCTGTCCGACAATTTCGTTTTCTCCATAAATAAAACAGACCCAGTTCTAACGAAACGATCGGTTCTAAAATTATTAGCGTCGATTTATGACCCCGTGGGATTCCTCGCACCTTGCACTTTCATTGCTAAGTTAATTATGCAGGATTTATGGAAGTTAGGTATCGGATGGGATGAACCATTGCCTCACGAAATAGGTAACCGATGGTCGTCTTTTATATCGGAGTTGCCTCGGTTGGCGGACATACCTATCGAGCGTCACATGTTGTTGCCCGGACGGACCGAATGCGAGCTAATAGGTTTTTGCGATGCGTCATCGCGCGGGTACGCCGCTTGCGTTTATGTCGTTTCACGAGATACGGGTAACGTCAAGGCTCGTTTAGTTACCGCCAAGTCTAAAGTTGCGCCGGTTAAGCCTATGACTATACCGCGGTTAGAACTCATGGGAGCTGTATTATTAAGTAAATTGTTAACATTCGTGCGTGATAATCTTACAAGGGTTAAAATTAACCAAATCACATGTCTGACAGACTCGACAATCGTATTGTCGTGGCTTCACACGGAAGCCTATAAACTTAAAACATTTGTAAGTAACCGTGTTACACAAATTACGGAGGTCGTACCTTCCCATCTGTGGCGACATGTTGGCAGTGAAAATAATTTAGCTGATTGTTGTTCGCGCGGAGTCTTGCCGACCCAGTTAGTCGCCGAACGTTCTCGGTGGCTAGAGGGAACTGAGTGGCTATATCAGCCCCCTACTGAGTGGCCCGTATCAGTTTTCATTCAGGAAAATGCATCCGAACCACCTGAATTGAAACCTACTCAGAATTTATTTTGTGAACAATTAAGCGACCATAACGAAACAAAAGGTGAATTTTGCGATCGACTACTGAATCGATTTTCTTCTTACTCAAAATTACAAAGATCCGTCGCATGGATTTTGAGATGGCGAAATAGGCACCGCACTTCGGTTCAGTCGAAATGCCTAACTACTGAAGAATTAAATACAGCTCAGGACTTACTGATCCGATTGATACAAGAAGTTCATTTTTCAGACTGTAAGGTATCATTAGCAATGTTACACCAAATGTGGGTACGCGGCGATAATACTTCAATACAGTCAGTTAGCATCCAAGCCGTGTTTCATTTCGTTCCACTGGCGACGAGTCTGTGAATTTCATTTAAATTTACACGCGTTTTAAAGTTTTAACCTGTTGAACAATGCCGATAGGTAAATTAGAACCGTTCGACTTAAATTCGAAACAGTGGCCCGCGTATATTAGGCGAGTAAAACAATACATTCTTCTTAACGAAGTGAAGGATGAATTACAAGTGCCGTTATTAATTACTATCGTGGGTGAAGCGACGTATAGTTTGATGTGCGATTTATGTTCCCCGGCGCATCCGGAATCGAAAGATTTCGATGAGTTAGTGAAACTGGTCACGGAACACTTGGAGCCGAAACGTTCCGAAATAGCCGAGCGCCATGTTTTTCGCTTACGTCGGCAACGGCCGGGCGAGTCACTCACGGAATATCTACATAATTTAAAACATCTGGCAACGACTTGCAATTTTGGAACGATGTTAGAGGAAAATTTGCGCGATCAGTTCGTTTCGGGATTAGCAAACGAACTGATGCGGTCTAGAATTTTCGCCGAAAAGGACATTAAATATCGGGAGGCTGTGGAGCTAGCTCTGGCGTTGGAGGCTGCAGAGAAGCACGCGGAGGTGAGCGGGTCTACAACGACTGCGACTTCGGCACCGCCCGCCGCCCCGCCCGCCGCCCGCACCCGAGGCCGAAGTCCTCGGGTGCGGGCGGCGAGGCGGGCGAGGGCCTGCATCATGCGAGCGGGCGGCGCGGCCCGGCGCGCCCGGCGGCGAGCGTGGGCGGCGGGCGCGCCGGCCGCGGCGCAGCGGGGCCGCCGGACACGGGCGCGGGGCGCGCTGCTGGCGGTGCGGGAAGGCGCACCAGGCGAATAGGTGCAAGTATGCGCAGTATCATTGTGATAAGTGTAAAAGGCGCGGCCATTTAAAAGTGATGTGCGATGAAGTGCGTAATTATGGGTCGAATGTGCGAAATAATTATGTGAACGACGGAAGTGTCTCGGAGGAAGACGACTTCTTTAACCTCGAACTGGCAGCCCAAGGTAACAAACCCTATTTTGTTCGAGTGCAGATAAGGTAAGTGAGGTGTAATTCGGTAGTCTAAGGCTATGACGACTTAAAAATTTAATATAAAAAAATCTAAACCTGATTCCTGTTTGAAAGTTTTTTCAATAAAACATTGGTCTTTTGCCAGCTAATACGTGGCTGAATTAAGTGGTTTCAGTTAGAACTTGTTTTTTTATTAATTTATTTGTAGACCTCCTTTTTGCGTCTTATTTCGTGATAAAATTTGGCTCAACTTTTTAATTCGTGAACTCAGGGTTCTTATTTCGGGATAAAGTTTTGTATAATAATTTATGATATTATACTAAAACATTTTAAATAAAAATATAAGAGGAGTTTAATACATTAATATAGCAATAAAAATATTCAATATTTAAAGGTAAAACATGTAACATTAAGCTCAAATTAAGTTTTAATTACAAAGTCCCCTAATCATAACCTTTTTCCGCGGTATCGCTTGCATACCTTAGGAACAGTAGATTTTTCTGAGATAAAAGAAATTCTATATCCACGTAGAATAATGTAGATTTCCATTAGTGAAAAAAAAATCAAAATCGGTTCAGTAGATTTCAAGATAAAAAAAGAATAAAAAATAACTTAAAAGGTAATAGTAATTACTAGTAAAACTACTCTTAATTGTTAATACCTAACCATATTATACTGTCGACTTTGTAGAGATTAATAATAAATCCACAAAAATAAACTTTATCGATATATGATAACAAATAGTATGTAACTGTAAATTAAAACTAAAAGAAAATAATAATAAATTGTCCGTAACTACAAATCCGTTACTGAAAAAACTCCTCTTTTATTCAATGGAACAGGAGTGTTTATTTTTTTGATAATATCCTTATAATTGTACATCAGTACATCCTCTTTGTCTGGCCAACGCCAGTTCACTCGACCAGTTATGGTGTCTAAGCCACTTATTGTCATGGATTTTACTTCATACGTTCTTGAAGTTCCTTGTATTGCTGTTTTTATGATAGTTCCCGGAAAATGTTCTCCTTCGTAATTTACTACCACATATTCGCCAACATTATAAGTTATCTCTTCTAAGACATTTTCAGAATCTTCGACAGAATTGCTTGTCTTTTTGGTTTTTGATTTTGTTTTGTCTTTTTTATTAGTTTCGGACTGTAAAACTGTTACAGGAGAGTTATAAGTTACTTGTCCTAAGATATTTTTAGAATGTGCTTCTGGAGTATTGCGTGTCTTATTAGTTTTTAGTTTTGTTTTGTCTTTTTTATTACTTACAGAGTCTGATAAAGTTACAGAAGATTCATTTTTATGCTCATTTAATTTCATTTTCGCTGCCATCTTAGCAGTTGCCTTCTCTTCACGTTCTTTCTTCCGCAACTCCATTTTCTCTGTTTTTTCTTTTTTCATATTTTCTATTCGTTTTTGGTACTCCATGTACTCTGTTGATGTCGCCACTGTTGGAATTAATGTTTTTCTCACATTTTTCTTCGCTTTCTCAGCGATATTTGTTTCAGGCCATAGAAGTGAATTCTTAAAAGGCGTGGGGTAGTTGGATTTTTTTTGGTTATTTGAGTCTTTTTTTGGCGAATCTCTATTTAGAGTAGCATCAAGTATCTCTTGTTCGTTTTTTGATTTTGTTGATGGTGTAGAAGTATTATTTATATCAGGATTAAAATTGATATTATCATCATCGCTTGCGATGGGGTCGCTTCCTTTTGGCGGTAATCTTGAATTTTTAGTACATTCAGTTTCTTGAATTGGTGAACACATGGTTAAATGAGGTGTAAGTGTAAGAGTTCTATCGCCCTCAATAACACCTTCTAATAAGTTATTGTTTTCCCAGCTCATATTGGCTATATCTCCTATATTTTGCAGTGTGCAGTCATTGGCTTCCAGAGTAGACTCACCTATTTCCACCTCGTTATTAGTGTTACCTTTCACCTTTCTCCAAAAGTAAAATAAATTGGTATCTTCAATATCCCCTTGCCAAACTCCATCGCAGTTCTCGAATATCTTAAGCTTTTCTGGGCCCAGTATCTTTTCAATTGCAGCTATGATTTCTTCAGAAAAAGGTTGACATGAGGTGGATTCTTCCAGTTTTTCAGATGATTCGAGATCAATAAGAGGAGTGCCAGAGCAAGATTCACTTGTAGATCTTTCGTCACTCGATTTGAGGAGTTTATCATAGTTTATGGCATTTTTATCAAAAGGGTGTAATCCAGTACTTCGGAACCCATTTATCAATATTTCCGGTTTGAGAGTCTTTTGAATGCATTGGTCTAAAATGGGAGCGAAATCTTCTCTTTTCAATTTTTGTCCGTTGTTAGCCATTCGCCAGTCGCTGATACTTTTTTTCCATGAACTCTTCAAAGCATGAAACACCGCAACGTCCATGGGTTGTAGCACGTGAGTAGCGTTAGGTAATAGTGCTACAAGGATTATGCCGTTCTCTTTACAGAATGTCGTTAGAGGCAGAGAGAGGTGTGAGACGTGACCGTCAAGAAAGAGTATGACCGGTTTTTTAATGTTCTCTTTTATTAAAAAACCGTTAAATTGATTGGCAATATATTCAAAAAAGGTTTGACAAGTCATCCAGCCACTATCAGACTTGCCAACTACCCACTCTTTAGGATATTTTTGCAGAATATTATTTGGGATCCGCTTATAGGGAAATATTGCCATTATTGGCATTAATTTGCCATCAGCAGAAGCCCCAAGGCAGAGAGTCAAATTTTCTTTTTCGTCGTTTCCGGATCGAGTATAGACCGTTTTTTGCCCTTTCTTCGCCAATACAGCTTGACCCTTAGGGCACAAAAAAAAGGCAGATTCGTCACAGTTGAAAATTCGGGATGGATCCTGCAGAATGTCAAGATAATTATTGTTTTCCATGTACTGATAAACATGAGTGAACCACTGATGTATTTTTTCTTTTGTGGCTCCTATTCGTGCAGTCGTTAGTGATTGACCTGCTCTTATACTCATACTTGGATTTCTTTTCAGAAATGACCTGTACCACTCTCGACCTGGTATGCCATCTTTAAATGTATTTGGTCTATTTAGTTCAGTAACTAGCCTGCCAACAGAATGCAGGAACTGCTCCTTTGTAACGGGAAACCCAATTTCTGCCATGTGGTGAACCCATTTCACTAGAATTTCTTCTTCTTCCTTTTTAAGAACTGTTGGTTGCCCAGATGGATTAGGATGTTTATTTTTGATTTTATCCAGTAGAGTTTGATAGGGCAATTTATACAATTTTGAAGCCTTGTACGCTGTTAAGTTACCATTCTGAACCGCTTCCAAAGCTTGATTTAAGTCATCAGTAGAATACTTTTTATAGGGCATGGCTCACCGATGCCATGGGCCTGAAAGAGAAGAAAACATACCGTTACCTAAATAAAATACCGTTAACATTTTCCAGCAAATAACGGACATTCACAAATGAACTATCAGGATCCGAAATGGAAATAGTTATTTTTTGTCTCACAGACAATTTTGATTTAAGGGGTTTTGGTTAGAACTGAAACTTGAAATGCAGAAATATGAACTTAATTATTACTAACTGAAATGCTGAAATACTTATTTCATCGATAAAATTCATAAAATTACTCTTACACATACATAGTATAACCTAGATTAACCTTTTCCTAGATGATTTACTTATCACGAAATTAAAAGTAAATAAAAAAATAAGAGTATCTTATTTCGTGACACTTATTTTATGAAAAGCTTGCACTTAAAGATGTAAATCATTTAAAAACCATGCAGAGTAACTATTATATACTCTAAATATAAAGATATTATATGAAAATAAATAAAGTAAATCGACCTATAGATGAAACCATGCTGCTAGTACTTATGTGAGTTCGCCTTAAAATTATAAATGTAGGTCTAGTTCAAACTTGTATTTCAAGAATTATATTGAGAAAATCATATACCGAATTTAGCTCATAATAAACTTCATTACTTACTAGTTATGATTTTAATTTTATATTCAAAATAACTTAATTATTGAATTAATACACAAGCTTTAAAAAAGATTCTCGTAAATCCTTAATTCGGGAGTGACACGAAATAAGCCCCCTAAGAAAAATAAGGTGTCGGTTAATTCGTGAGTCGATTAATTGCAATTTTAAAAGAATCCAGTGCTTGCATTAATGTCTGTCCTACATTATATTAATTGTCAAGAAACACTTGTTAACACTACACAAAGTTTTATTCAAATAGACTTACCCTTGTCTTCCTATAAGCTTACGAAGTTTGTTGGTAAAGCTTACGATAAACACAAGCGCGCACGTACCGTTCAGTGGTTTGCGGCCGACTGAAGTTTTAGAGAGTCGTATCGCTCTGAACTTTTTCACCAAAATTCTCGTAGTCGGTTTTTTTGTCGGGTTATATGATGAAGATTTCGAATTAATGCATAATTAATTTATGTAATGTCTTAACAGCTTATTTTTAGGTCAGAAGTAAAAACTACCGAAACAACCATACATCCCGAATTATACCTCACTTACCTTAGACGGTGATTTATTAGAATGTGAGATTGATACTGGGAGTCGTATTTCGGCGATTAGCGATAAACTTTATTATAGACTTTTTTCCCATAAAAAAATAATTTCTGATAATTTAATATTACGTTGCTACTCGGGTACACAGATCGAATCGCTGGGTTATACGTATGTAGATGTCACGCTCGGGGACGTGCGAGTACCTAATTTAAAATTATATATTATTAAAAATGGTTCTCGTCCTTTATTGGGCCGAGATTGGCTCCGGGCGTTAGATATTAAACAAATCACATTAAAGGAGACAGCCGAAGATCGATTTGTGGACCGTTTAACCGCCGAATTTCCGGAAGTATTTACAGATACGTTAGGCACTTGTAAAACGACCATTCAATTACAGCTCACCGATAAGGAACCGGTTTACGTGAAGGCCCGCCCGGTGCCGCTCGCGCTGCGAGGCCGCGTCGAGTGCGAGCTCGAGCGACTCGAGCGCGAGGGTTACACGTACCGCGTGGACCATTCCGAGTACGGCACGCCGATCGTGCCGGAGGTAAAGGAGTGCGGCGAGATACGAATATGCGGGGATTATAAGGTAACGATTAACCCTAAATTAAAACGGGATTACTATCCCTTACCTAGGATCGAGGAACTATTTGCCTCGTTAAGTGGGGGAGAGGAGTTCTCAAAGATAGACTTAAAGCACTCGTATCAGCAAGTCATGTTATCCGAAGATTCACAGGCCTATACGGCTATCACTACGCACATAGGCACTTTCGTATATCGCCGCACGCCATTCGGGCTATCATGCATTCCGGAAAAATTCCAAAAATTAATGGAGGAAACATTACGAGGTATTCCTGGAACGGTGGTATTTTTGGACGACATTTGTGTGACGGGGGCTAACAGACAAACACATCTAGCCAATTTACGAGCTGTACTTGTACGGTTGCGGTCCATGGGTTTTACTGTTAAGTTAAGTAAATGTAGTTTCCTGAAACCTAGTGTAAAATATTTAGGTTTTATTATTGATAAGGTAGGGTTACACCCCGATCCGAATAAAATAGAAGCGATACAGGATGCGCCACGTCCCGAAAACGTGACACAACTAAAGAGTTTCCTGGGATTATTGAACTATTATGGAAAATTTATTCCCAATCTCAGTATTTTACTTCACCCGTTACACGCCCTCTTAAAAAAAGATGTATCATGGAATTGGGATGCCCGTTGTGAGGCCGCGTTTTCGGGGGCTAAGAGCGCACTGTTATGCGATAAGGTGTTAGCACACTATGAAGAGGGTCGGCCGTTGGTACTGTCCGTGGACAGCAGCGCGTATGGTTTGGGCGCTGTGCTTGCGCACCGTTATCCGGACGGCACTGAACGCCCCGTTAGTTGTGTTTCACGAACATTAAATAATTCGGAAAAAAATTATAGTCAACTCGACAAAGAAGCGCTGGCGATTTTCTTTGGTATTACCAAACATCACCAGCGGGCGGCTCCTTCGGAGTCTGCAAGCTATATTCAACTTATCGAAGATAATTTACCGATTAGTTTTAGAGATGTCAGTAAGGAGACAAAGAAGGATCCTGTATTAATACTTAATTAAGTAGTTGGCTATGTCATGTTCGGTTGGCCGTCGTCGGTAGCGAGCTGCGAGGAAGAAAAGGCTTATTTTGATAGACGAAATGAAGTAGTTTTTGAATTAGGCTGTTTAATTTATAAATATCGGATCATAATTCCGCCATCGTTACAAAAAGAAATTTTGAAGGAAATTCATGAAGGGCATCTGGGCATTAATAAGATGAAAAACATATCACGTAATTACGTCTATTGGCCTAGTTTAGACCGCGACATCGAGGACCTATGTCGGAATTGTGAAGCGTGTCGGATAGTTCGCGACTCTCCACCCCGTGCCGTACTTCATCCCTGGGAATACCCACTTTGTCCATGGCAACGCGTACATGCCGATTTTGCGGAATGTGCAGGAAAAAAATATTTGATTGTTTTAGATGCACATTCAAAGTGGGTAGAAGTGATCCAGATGACACGTACGGATGCGGAGTCGACGATTTCGGTCTTTCGGACGTTGTTTGCGAGATTCGGTCAGCCGGCTCAGCTGGTGACCGACAACGGCCCGCCGTTCAGCTCGTTAGATTTTAAGAATTTCTGTACTAATGTAAAAGAGGATGTATCAACAGCTCTCAACACATTTTTATTTCAATATAGAAACTGTGAACACGCCACAACTGGCGTATCCCCTGCGATGCTAATGCTAGGCCGGCGATTGCGTGGACGACTTGACGCATTGCGTCCGGACGTATCAGTGGTAGTACGCTCTGCACAAGATCGCCAGATTCAAAATAAAAGGGGTACACAGAGAGAAGTTGATATCGGAGATACCGTCATGACACGAGATTACTCCTCAAAGGGAAATAAATGGAAAGAAGGAGTAGTAGTAAGCCAGACAGGACCAGTATCTTATAAGGTAAATGTTGGAAAAGGGGTAGAATGGCGTAGACATCAGGATCAGGTAGTAAAAGTAAATACAAAAAATCGGTATTCTCTCGCGCGAGCTAGCACTCTTCATCCGGAAGGGGAGCAGATGGAGGAGAGTGTTGTCAAAGAGGAAGGGGTCGATAGCGATGCCGACGTTACATTCGAAGATGCCGTCGGGCCGTCCGGGAGCGGAGGTTCGGGCCAGCCTTCGGAAGACAGGCACTCACTTACCCCGCCGCCCCCTGACGCGTCTGCTCGAGCTCTGCGAGCTTATAATCGTAAGAAAAATGTTTAGTTAATAATATTTAATTTTAATCATTTTTTTTTAATTAAGTATTTCTTAAATATAAAAAGGGGGAAAAGTGTAAGGTATCATTAGCAATGTTACACCAAATGTGGGTACGCGGCGATAATACTTCAATACAGTCAGTTAGCATCCAAGCCGTGTTTCATTTCGTTCCACAGACGAACTCGAACTTTTATCGAAAAATGTTAAATTAATTCCTTCACTTAAAAAGTTGTCACCTTTTCTCGATTCTAGGGGTTTTCTCAGGGTAGGGGGTCGTATCGCCTATTCTGAACTCCCTTATAACGCGAAACATCCTCGGCTCTTGCCGAAGGATAGTTTGTTCACAAAAATGTTAATCGAATATTTTCATAAAAAATATTTACATGCAGGGCCACGCGCGCTTCAAAGTATAATTTCGGAAAACTTTTGGATTCTGTCGGCTCGTCGCCTCATCAGATCCGTTTTATCAAAATGCAAGGCTTGTTTTAAAAACAAACCACCTCTATTGCAACCAGAGATGGCTCCACTGCCTTCAACCAGGCTCGTACCACATAAGGTGTTCGACCATGTAGGGGTAGATCTCGGGGGTCCATTCTATATTAAAGAAAGCTTACGTAAAAATGCTAAAGTATCAAAGTCTTACTTAGCATTATTTGTCTGCTTTTCTACCAAAGCTGTACATTTAGAAGTCTTATCTTCATTGTCAGCTGATTGTTTCCTTGCGTGTCTGGACAGAATGACGTCACGCAGAGGGCTCTGTTCTGTTCTACATTCTGACTGTGGGACGAACTTCTGTGCTGCCAGCAAACATTTAACCGAAGTACAGCGGTTTTTGCGGGATAGCGAAGATATCACGGCTGGGTGCGCACAGAGACAGATCTCGTGGAAGTTTAATATCCCAACCGCGGCAAACACAGGAGGCCTCTGGGAGGCCGGGATCCGTTCCGCCAAGTATTATCTGGTGCGTAGCGTAGGAGATAAAGCCTTGACCTTCGAAGAACTGACTACCGTATTCTGTAAAGTCGAGGCTATACTCAATTCACGGCCTTTATGTCCCTTGCCGTCGAGTGATAACCCTGACGAATTTAATGTGATAACAGCTGGACATTTCCTGATCGGTAAAAGTCTGACGGCCGTGCCAGAATATCAGCTCGAAAACGAGCCGATCAGCAGATTGTCTCGTTGGCAGTATCTCCAAAAGAGCTCTCAGTTGTTTTGGAAGCGATGGAGTCGCGAGTATTTAAATACACTACAACAGCGCGCAAAATGGTTCACGTCAAATGCTAATATTAACGTAGGTGATTTAGTACTTATAAAAACAGATAATGCGCCTCCATGCAATTGGCCTATGGGCAGAATAGAAATCCTTCATCCCGGTCCCGACGGTATTGTTCGAAGCGTAACGTTGCGCACGCAAAAGAGTCGGTTGCAAAGGCCGGTTAACAAGTTAAGCCCTTTACCATATGTTAACTAATTATTCATAGTATATTATTTTTAGTTAGCACCTTGTACTCATATTATTATTTATTTTATTATTAGGGCTTATTACTTATTTATATTTATTTATGTTTATTTTAATTGAATTTTTCCTCACTGGTAGGAAACCATTTTATGGTTTCGGTAGGGGGTGTTCAATCAAGCCAGTTATTGCTAAAAATTTACAATTGGCAACACTAGCCACTTCCGTGACTACGTCCGGCTGTACCTGATTGGTCAGTCCGCACGACATACTGCGTCACTAGCGCCACGCGCGACGGATGAAAAAAGGATATTGAGACATCAGCGCTCGCCGTTCGTAACGTGTGTCCACCGAAAAAGGAGTGCTCCCGCGCCGTGCGTGATAAATATCCGAAACTACATAAAACCCAAGCCTAATCCCACCGGTGGTCATCTGTATGTGCCGTGCTCATCGCTGTCATCGGGGAAACTGGACGTTCCAGGACCGGTAAGTGGTTTTTTGTGTTGTAGATTGTGGATTTGGAGCAACTCTGGACAAAGTGGGCACCTCTCGTCATATTTCCTTTTGTATTTTAACGGTCCTTCGTTTTTGCACCAACACCAGTGCTCAGTCAGAAGTAAGTTTCATAAAATAGTTTTATTTTGTAAATTCATACTACGAGTTATAATAAAATATAATTAACTAGGTAGGTATATGTACGCAATACGGTCAACTTTTAAGCTACCTTAATATTTCTTTCACTGTTGTTAGGTCACTGCCATAGAAAAGTTAAACCAAGATCACGAAACCAAACCCTCAGCTCAGTCAGAAGTAAGTTATACTGATTGGCAAATTGACGAAAAAATAAAGAGCGTTACAAAACATCTTCGCGAGTTACAAGTACAAAAAGCACAGCTACAACAAGTCAACTATATGAGCATGCATTCTGCGGATATTCTTCTTTTCCTTATTTGGCTCAGTCAGGAAAAAGAAAAGGAAAGAAAAAGGTCATATGACGCAGAAGCACAACTGCAAAAAGCCAACAGCGACATTAAAGTAAGTCGGTCAGTTTTATGAAGTAAATATTAATGTTTACATCAAAATAATAATTAGGTATAGTGACCATTTCCCCATTTGGTCTGGCAGGATAAAGAGGAACTTATTAAACAGAAAGAGGAAGAAAATAATAACTTAACAGCAAGGCTACATGACGTAGAAGCGCAACTACAACAAGCCAACGCCGACATTATAGTAAGTCTGTCAGTTTTATGTAAGCATGCATTCATTTAAATGCGCTGAGAAATGCGCATAAAATTATTGTATTGATAATTTTCTATTTGGGCTGATAGGATAAAGAGGAAGAAAATAATAACTTGATAGCAAGGCTAGATGACGTAGAAGCGCAACTACAACAAGCCAACGCCGACATTATAGTAAGTCTGTCAGTTTTATGTAAGCATGCATTCATTTAAATGCGCATAAAATTATTGTATTGATTATTTTCTATTTGCGCTGATAGGATAAAGAGGAAGAAATTAATAACTTAACAGCAAGGCTACATGACGTAGAAGCGCAACTACAACAAGCCAACGCCGACATTATAGTAAGTCTGTCAGTTTTATGTAAGCATGCATTCATTAAAATGCGCATAAAATTATTATATTGATTATTTTCTATTTGCGCTGATAGGATAAAGAGGAAGAAATTAATAACTTAACAGCAAGGCTACATGACGTAGAAGCGCAACTACAACAAGCCAACGCCGACATTATAGTAAGTCTGTCAATTTTATGAAGTATGCATTCATTCATGCGCTTTAAAATAATAATATTTGACTATTTTACAATTGCGCGGGCAGGATTAAGTGGAAGAAAACAATAAACTTATTAAAGAAAAAGAGGAAGCAAGTAATCTCTCATCCACTGGTTTGTTTGTTTGTAATGGATAAACTCAAAAACTACTCAACCGATTTTAAAAATTCTTTCACCTATAAAAAGCTACATTATCAGGGAGTAACTTATGTTCATTGACATAATAATACTTGGACTTCGGGTGTAATGCAAAATTCACGAAATAAGTGTCCCGAGAAAACCTATATGTATATACGAGTATACATGTGTATTTTTATAAACAAACTAAAACATTGTAATTTATGTCTTAGACCATTATTATACAGCCTACTTTTGCTTGCAATAAGCTATCCGCCTATGTAGCTTCGACTGACGGTCGCCCATTTTTCAACCGACTTCAAAAAGGAGGAGGTTCTCAATTCGACTGTTTTTTTTTTTTTTATGTTTGTTACCTCAGAACTTTTGACTGGGTGGACCGATTTGGATGATTCTTTTTTTATTTGAAAGAGCATACTTCCCATGTGGTCCCATATAAATTTTATCGAAATCGGTCGAGCGGTTTTTAAAATATCAACAATAAAATAAGTACTTTGTATAGCGTGTGCATGTTGTTGTAAAGTTGGCGCGGAAGTTTGAAGTCGGTTGTTTAAAAAGTATTTTTTATATTAAATTATTTTATCATATGCAGCTTCTAGCGATATATTTGATAAAAATATTGTGCTCCCTCTGTCTTTTACGCGCGTAGCGTATTAGAAAAGGACAGATAGATACTTTTTGTTCATTTTGGTTGGTTATGCCATTTGTTTTCACAATTAATTGAAATTTGGATGGAATACTATGTTTCTAAGCGAAATAATTTACATCGTTATTAAATGTTTAATTACTGAAAATATGATACACCATCTTCTTTTCTCATCTTACTCGGGTAGTTATTGCAAGATTTTTTATTACAGTGCGGCATTATTGACGCGTGTTCTTTCTGATGACAAACACGAGACTGAAGTGCGATTGGAAACCTTTTCGCGTTTTGGATCTCTTTCGGTTCGGACACTTTTAAGCGCTGACCCGAAGTCCAAGTATTATTAAGTCAATGCATAGGCTAAGTATATTTTATTTTCAAAAAAAAAAATTAGAGATCCTTACTAAAATTGCAATAATGTGAACTAATCGGAAAAAATCGTCTCCTTTGAGAGCTTATAGTTACGTGGCATGCGCTGCGTAAATAGTTAAAGTTACACGAAAACAATGTATTGTGGAATTGTTCCTCTCAAAAAGTTCTAAAGAAAGCATACGAATATATCTCTCTTATATGGTTGACTCACAATAACCATTTTTATGATTTTCAAATTTGGTCCTAAAGTTCTAAACCAATATATGAATAACAAAGCTGTCAGATACAACTGTGGTAATATAGGTAGGTAAGTATGTGGCGTTACCTCCTTTGCTAGCTGGCAACGCACACAAGCTACGCGTTCGGAATTCGAACTTGCTTTTGGAACGTTTTTGAATTCGGAAGGTCCTGCGCGCGAGAGCTGCGCTGTAGCAAGAGACGACACATTCATTCTATTGCTGAGCGTCCAGCACAACGCATCTTTTGATATATTTCTATTGTACTTCTTTTACCATTTATCTATACAATGTTCTTATTCTATAAGTCGTTATTATAATATACTATCTTGATGGTGATTATCAAGTGTCTCATTTCAACGCCTACACTTAGGAAGTGAATCCTAACTAGGTGGTTGGTTGTAGAGCGAGGAAATCAAATAACTCCCTACAAATGGTGACCCCGACGTGATCTGATCCCGGGCTATATAGCAACGCAACTCGCTGTGAGCATATTTGGACTAGTGAATTCCTAGACCCTACGTTCCAGCATTCAACGCAACAGTCAAGCAACATCACAGAGCAACATTCAACAACATAAATTCCTTCCTGGTCGTCAGGTGTGAGAAGATCCCTCGGAAGAAAAAAAAAGAATTGGGCACCCTACAAATGGTGACCCCGAGAAGAATATTTTCAATAAAAGGTCAGTCTATTTTCAAGTGACCTCAATAAAAGGTCACACTATTTTCAAGTGACATCAGAATAAGGTCAAATCTCGCTTTTTGAGGACGTTTCATATCAAGCTAGAAGAAGAATAATCTTTGAAATTTAATAATAATCTGAAGAATACTTATTTAAACAAGAATATTATTGTGAAGCATCGTTGCCAAGGAGAAACATAAATTCATCGAAGAAGACTTCGAAATTATTTTCGAGTAAATAGAATGCTGTGACGGATCGATGGACATTTGACATCGCAGATTTTATTTCTTTTTTCAAGATTCAAATATAAGAAGGAAGATTCTAGTTCAAATTCAAATTTTGGAAGAGAAAATTTATAGACAATAGTGTCAATTGTTTTGAATTTGTTTTATAGGAACGTGTCTATCTGACATTTTCAGATATTTTGTAAACATTGTAATATTTTCCGTGTATTTTTCTTTTCATTTCAGCTTAATCATTTATTTCAGATTAGCTATAGTGATAAATGTGGTAACGTAGATTTTATACAGCAGTTCGAATAGTGAGTTTCTTAAAGCCAAGTTAGCAAGCGCCACAGCAATTTTCAAAATTTTAGAAAACAAGAAGAAGCAGATTAAGGCTTTGTAAGCTCCTGATGGGTTTATCAGTCGTGCTCTTCTTTGCTCAGGGTATTCTTCGCGTCGGTTCTGCAAAGTGACGTCGCCGCATTACTCATTGCGCTGCTTGACGCCCCGTCGGACGCTTTCACGCCCAACGCTGTGTGACTTTTCCGACGTTCTTCCGTGCCCATCGCTGCACGACTCAACCCGACCGACGCGACGCCCCTCGTGCCCAACGCTGCACGAGCTTTTGGAAACGATCGCGCCCATACGCTTCGTGATCTGACCGACGCCCCTTCCGCAACTAGCGATATGCTATGCGATTATCGACTGGCGATTTTTCGCGCTCAGCCTTATGCTGCGCTGCTTCTGCACGTCTCGACGCCTTTTCGTGCCCAACGCTGCACGAACCGTTCGACGTGGCTAGCTCGCCTCAGTCGCTTCGTCATGGTCTTTGTTTCCTTTTTAGCTTTATTTTTCTCCCCTTGTTTTCTTTTTTTCTCCGCAGGGGGGTGATGTGGCGTTACCTCCTTTGCTAGCTGGCAACGCACACAAGCTACGCGTTCGGAATTCGAACTTGCTTTTGGAACGTTTTTGAATTCGGAAGGTCCTGCGCGCGAGAGCTGCGCTGTAGCAAGAGACGACACATTCATTCTATTGCTGAGCGTCCAGCACAACGCATCTTTTGATATATTTCTATTGTACTTCTTTTACCATTTATCTATACAATGTTCTTATTCTATAAGTCGTTATTATAATATACTATCTTGATGGTGATTATCAAGTGTCTCATTTCAACGCCTACACTTAGGAAGTGAATCCTAACTAGGTGGTTGGTTGTAGAGCGAGGAAATCAAATAACTCCCTACAAGTATGTGCATTCATCTAATTAATTAACTAACTCGTAACCAAAATATTATACCTACAAGGTAATTTATTTTCTATGGCAGGATAAAGAAGAAAACATAAAAAAAATTAACGAAGAAAACAAATATTTAACAGGAAAATTAAATGATGCGGAAGCAAATTTGCTAAATATCACCGATTTAAAAGTAAGTCCATCATTATTAGGTATCTATTCATAGTTCTAGAAGATGCCTGCGACTTCGTTCGTATGGAATTCGGTAATCGGTAAGATTTGTGGCGGTCTGGGGCTCGTTTTTTTTTTCATTTATTGTTTAAAAAAAAGTTACTGTTTTACAGAAAATTACACATAGGTATAGAGTTGTTTTAAATCTATATATACTAGCCATCCTCTAGAAACGTTAACGATTATGTGAGGATGGCGAGTTCACATCGCAATGATTTTATTATTATAAGTAGGTAGGTACCTACATAATATTAACAAATAGGCATAAGTAACTAGGTAAATATAGGTTGAATTAAGTATTAGTTTTGAAACGTACCTACTAAAAGTTTTGAGGGGTGAGAAGGGTAGAGGGGGACGGGGGAGGGATTATTAACCCCTCCTCATAAACCCAGCTTGGCGGAGTTGGTAGTGTTTTCTTAATTTTGAAAATTTTAACCAGTATCGGTAAAAACGCATAGAACCGAAAAAAAATATAGTGTAAAACACATTTCCTAGACAATACTGTCACAAGAAGTGGCACCTTCATCAAGGAAATTCTTTAAAGGAAAGGATGCACGAAAGGATGTAACTACTACTGGTGTAAAATGTACGCTACTGGTGGTAGGTATTCTTGCGGGAACTTTTGAATTTTCCGGGATAAAATGTAGCCTGTGAGCCTGTATTAATTCAAGGTATACCTAAGCTACATCCATTCCAAATTACAACCAAATCGGTTCAGTCGTTGTGGCGTAAACATTCAAATTTACACATTTATAATAAGTATTAATAGGAAGTAGAGTCAGTCATCTTATCTTACTAATATTATAAATGCGAAAGTGTGGATGGATGGATGTATGGATGTTTGTAATTACTCAATCACGCCCCAACGGCTGAACGGATCTGGCTAAAATCTGACTGGCATTGAGATATATTATAGTCTGGAATAGCACATAGGCTTAGCATAGCACTTTTTATCCCGGAAAATTAAAGAGTTCCCACGGGAACCAAAAAGCCTCAAACCACGCAGACGAAGTCGCGGGCATCAGCTAGTAAATCATAATTATTGTGCATGTACCTTACATATTTTATAGCCTAATCCTAACATATTTTAATCCTAGACCTAATTATCAAAGGCATTATGGGTACCTACACCTATATATATATATATATATATATAATATATATATATATATATCACCTATATATATTATGTTAGTCGGCATAGGTTACTTATTATATATATATTTATAATAAGTAGGTATTTTAATAGGCATATTTATTATCTATTGTTATAGAATTCTTCATAGCGCCTATTGTTGGGCCTCTTTAATGTCCTGACCGTACTATGTTTATAGTTATCCCGATCTTGCGAGTTGCGTAGTTATTAGTAATGGTAGATTTTTGGATTTACTCCAGCGCGGCAGATTAATATTTAAAGGGGGATTCTTTGGACCCTGTAGAGTACCTTCACCATATACTTATGAGCCCTGTATATCGATGGGTCTGTCTAGGACAGCAGATCAAAATATTAAATAAATAAAATCGATTATCGAAAATACCTACTCGAGCGCGTCAGATTAAAGTAGAGTGAGTTAATTACCTACATGCTGAAAAGTGTACATTCAAATAATCCGAAGATTTTAGCGAGACCTAAAGGAGTTGGATGTTTTTAAGTTTGAACTCTCCAACTCCTTTAGGTCTCGCTCAAATCGTGTGTGTAGATAATTGTGTAAAGTGAAATGCGGATTAATTATTTTCCATCCTGACCCACCTATTACACTATTCATTTAGGTAGTTATTGTAGCTGATAAAGTTGATATGAATACAAATTTATATGAACTATTGAAGTAAACTTGAATAAATCTTAGTAAGTAATTTTATGTTATTTCCTAGTACTTTCTTTTATAAAATTATGTTTTAGGATAATTTAGAAAAGGAGATTCTATTCGTACTAAGGCATAAAATAGAATGTTTGGAAGACGAGAAAAAATATTTAAAATACAAACTTCTCAATTTGGTTGAAAATAATTCATTTTCTCAAAACGACAATACAGTAATGAATATTAACACTACTATTCAAAATCAAGAATCAATTAATGAAACGTTTACCGCCAATGATGAGTCATTCAACAATGCCGTGGAAGAACTACGGGTAAGTCTAAGTAAAGCAAAATATATTACAAAAATTTTACCGAACGGCATTAGACGTGCCGCCAATCGATTTAGCGTTCGGCGTTCCGGTTAGGGTTATTAGGTTTATTATACCTACCCCTAACAGGTTAGTCCGCTAGGTACCTACCATACTGGACTGCATGGCTGAAAAAAATCGGACATCGGGTACAGGTTTGATAGGAAAACTTTTTCTTACAGCAAGAACTTGAAAACAAGACTGAAGAAAATGATTTACTAAATAACGAAATTTTATCATTCAAACAACAAAACGAACATAACAAAACTGTTATCGAGAGTTTGATAGTAAATATAAATGACTTACGGCCGGTTTCTGAATTGAGAATTTCATGTTGAGTCTGTCTCAAAGACTACTTATGGACTAATTAAGCTAATTTTTGTTTCTGAATTGATATTGGACCGGTTTCTGAATTAAGCATTCAAGCAAAAACAGCAAGTTCCAACTCTCAAACCTTACATAATATCAATTAAGAAACAAAAATTTGCTTAATTATTTTTTTAAGAAGTCTTTGAGACAGACTCAACATGAAATTCTCAATTCAGAAACCGGCCGTTAAATAATGAAAAACAGCACCTCGAAACGAAAATTACGTCAATACTTGATAAAAGTACTACCATTGCAAAAGAAATCGACGAGTTGTCTGAAAAATATACCGGACTTACCATATATAATAACGAAAATGTAGAGCAATTGCGAGGAAATTCGCCTTCCACTAGCACGGAACCTAAGATTAAAAAGAAATCTACAAGAGAGGTATGTACCTACCCATATATCTATATATTACAACTAGCGGTCCGCCCCGGCTTCGCACGGGTAGCACTTGATCAAAATATCCATACCCAATAATGGTCAGTCGGCACTGAGGCGAAACAACTCCACCATGCGGTCTCAAATTTTGTTCAGCAAACCGCTGTGAACGCTTGGCACTTTAGTCTCCAATACGACGTATTTTCACTGCCCTCACCTGGGAACTATGTTTAAAACTAACAACAAGTTGAGACCTGGCTCTTTTAGGCATTTTGCAGTCTGTCTACTGCAACAGTTAGATATTAAAATGTTTAAAAAAAATTTAGTAACTTCTCTTGTATTTATTATGTTTGTCTTGACAAATATGACATAAAAGTGTATTGACAAATATGCCATAAGAGACAGTCTGAATAAGACGAATAGAGGTTTAACGTAAAAAGTTAAATTAGGTGAATTTTTCCGACTTAATTCACATTACTGCAATTTTCGAAGGGATCTCTAATTTATTTTAAAATAAAATGCAGCCTATGTTACTCGCTGATAAAGTAGCTTTCTATAGGTGAAAGAATTTTTAAAATCGGTCGAGTAGTTTTTTAGTTTATCCATTACAAACAAACAAACAAATCTTTCCTCTTTATAATATTAGTTTAGAAGTTTAGATTTAATGAGCGGTAAATGTAAACCTAACCCCGACCTCTGAGTAAATCAGTATTAGAAATCGACAGCGTTGGCACCCTTATGTGGTTGACGTCCAATTTGCTCGCACGAAGCGTTTGTGCTCGACGTTTCTATACGAACCGCTAGGGTGTGGAACACCCTCCCAGCGCACTGTTTCCTGCCTCATATATAACTTAAGTAGGTACCTTCAAGGCAAGAGTGAATATGCATCTTCTAGGCAAGCGCGATCCAACCTAGACCTCATTATTGCTTTGCACTAAGCATGATTGTCGTCAAGCGCAAGCCTATCACGGAATAAAAATAAAAATAAAATAATCTCCACCCGATGTTTTGTTTGTCCAATAAACTTTTTTTTAGGAGCCTACGGGAAATGGTAGTGTCAAGCGTCGGATAAAGGAAGCTAGCGGCGATACAGCTCCGACGGGGCATTTACGACACAAAGGAGCCGATTATAAACCAATGCTGGGCTATGATATCGACGGTCAGTTGCATGAAACTCAAAGCTTCTTACTTTCGACACAGCGAGTTCGAAAAACAAATCTAGTCAAAATGGTCTAAGATCCGGTATAAGAAATGTATCTATACCCTCATCTGTTATTTATTTGTGATAAGAAATAAATTATAGATAATATACATTTATCGCGAAAAGGTTGCCTAGATAAATTGCATTCGGATAATATCTATATCTCACTATAAATTGATAAGGGATATCAACGCAGGGCTACACCGCTGGGGTTGAACTTGAAATTTTGACAGGTTTCTTTTGTGACGTAGGCGCTCACTAAGGAAGGATTTTTCAAAATTCCACCCTCTCGGCGCGTTCAAACACCGCTAACGAAACCTGACAGCTACCAAAGGAACTTCGATCGGATTTTAGGAAGATCCGACGGATGGCACCAGTCGTCCAAAATTCACTACGTGACAATGTTGATATAACTTGTGAAAGATCTTGAGAAATTTTGGGGGTAGAATTTTCAAAAACTGTGAAACACGTGACTTTATTTTAAACCGGTAGTCCAAACCAAGTTTCATCAATGATACTTGTGAAATTACTGACTTTCATACAAACTTTCACCCCCTATCTCGCCCCCTTAGGGGTAGAATTTTGAAAAACGTTGACACACGTATTTCTTTATTTTTACCGAAAACAAAAATACCAAGTTTCATTGATATAACTTGAGAATATCTTGAGAAATGAAGGACTTTCATACAAACTTTCATACCCTATTTCACCCCTTCGGAGGTAGAAATTTCAAAAACTGTGAAACACGTAACTCTTTATTTTAAACCGGTAGCTCGTATACCAAGTTTCAAGGATAAAACTTGAGAAATGACGGACTTGCATTCAAGCTTTCACCCCATAGTGATGAAAATTTGAAAAATCCTTCCTTAAGAGGCCGGGGAGTGGCGCTCGAAACTTCTATTCGAACCGCAAATATATACTTGCCGGTATATTGCTATCTCTATTTGGCTGATGACACATGATCGCGTGCAAGCGCGATAGCAATATGAGCGTACAAAGTTTGTTATACATTTTGGTCTTGTTCCGTGAATACCAAAAATGATGAATGAAAACTTGTTGTGTTTTTCGCTTCGTGTTGTTATTCTGTAACTTGACAATATAGGCTATGTTCCTGATCAATTAGTACGTGAGATATAGTTGGTTTTAATATGAAACCAATAAGGAGAAAACATGTCATTTATGTCGTAAAAACATGCAAAACGCAATGTGCTTACATTTAATTTTGGGAAAGTATTTTGAAAAAATATTTATCCAGGGACCTAGATAAATACAAGTTCAATCTTAATAATCGCATAATATGGTGGAAATATTCTCGAATTACAAATAATTTTGGTATTACGTTTGTATGGGCAATTCACTCTCCGCTGGAACCTTAACGAGTGCCTACGTCACAAAAGAAACGTGTCAAAATTTCAAATTTCTTACCCAGCGGTTTAGGCAGTGCGTTGATCCCTTAAAGATTTTATATACAAATTTAGATATTAGGTATCCGCACGCAATTTAGTTATTTCATATTCATCGCAACCTATTCGCGATATGTCAATGAGTATTATCTATCATTTATTTCTTATCACAAATAAATACATAACAGATGAGGGTATAAATTTCTTATACCGGATAGTCTCCCACTAAAAATGCCGTGTTGGTTTTGGGCCGTCGATTAACATAGAACGATAGATGAATTAATTTTATTAATTGCGATTTACATATTAATGTCCATTGATCAAGGTCGATCATAATGCATCAATCATTATTACAACCTCAAATCAGATGTCGTCTATAACTTTATTACTACTGTACAATACTATATTATAATAATAGTGGTTAGACCCCGAACTGAGACCTCGCGGCGCTATCTATTGGCATCATTGTGAAGTTCTGTTGTAAATACTGAAGCTCATTAAAAACTAATTAATTTCGTTTCCTTATAATATTTATCTAATTTTAGTATTTGTTGTTCAAGTACAGCATATAATTCAAATAATTGATCAAGTTTCAAGCTCAGCATTTCAGAAAATTTAGAGTTCTGAGGTCAACTTTGGACGTTAGAAAATCTCCACTTTGAAAGCCCCCCATTTCGTCAAATTTAGGGGAAAAACTTTAAAAAAAAAATTTTGGACTCAATTCCTAATTATCTTTAAAATGATATACCGCAACTCTATATGTAACGCTATAAAAAATATTTTACTTCGCATTCGCGTCTATGAGAGCCTCCCTGAAATAAAGATTTTTATAACTTTTTATGCCATATTCGGCTGGAGGCCATCGGTTTATATACATAATATTTAAATTTGAAGTAATTACGTTCAGTAATTCAGAAGTTATAAGGCTCTGACAGACGGACGGACGGACGGACGGACAAGTGCAAATTCACTCAAGTAGACTCAGAGACCTTCGCTTCGCTCAGTCAATTATAAATGCGAAAGTTTGGTTGGATGGATGGATGTTTGTAAGGTACTCAATCACGCTAGAACGGCTGAACGGATCTGGATAAAATTTGGCACATAGATAGATTATAGTCTGGAACATACGCTACTTTTTATCCCGGAAAATTAAAGAGTTCCGCACGCGGACGAAGTCGCGGGCATCAGATAGTCCAAACATAACAGTTGAATGAGATCTTTATTAGCTGTTGACTTGTAAGGGGCTGAAATTATTATAAAGCATCGATGTTATTGTCAATCCTAGTTATAAAGCACACACTGACAGACGCACGTGTTAAAACTACTTGTACCATTGTACTTGTTTGACCCAATATAATTTACTTTCAGGCCACAGAATGTTCCGTTACGCAAAAATGGAAAATGATGTATTGTTGGCGTCATCAACCGAAGAGATCAGTAAAACAAACCCCACAGCTGAAACACCAGTTCAGAACACAGGCACATTCGAAAAGCCTACTAATACGGACAAGTAAGGAGACTTTACAATAATAATAGTTAGTTTATTAAGTTAGTTGGTTGTTGTTAGTCTGGGTGTCACTTTAAATTTACGGTACCTCCCTAGTTAATGTAATAAGTCTATCTATGGTCACTCATCGTTTCTGTGTACAATAATAATATTATTACATATTTATAATAATATGCAAAAGGAAGGGTTATGACTTTAACAGACTATGTATGTATGTTTGTATTTATGTTCCTATGTTCTACCGTAGCGTCTTAACTACTGGGCCGATTTTGATGAATGAGGTGTCATCGATTCGTTATTGGTCCGGGTAATTACTAACAAAATCGATATATTATGACAGATGTTACATCCGAAAAAGTAGGTCTCTCAAAAATATTTTTTGCAAATGTATCGAGTACTAGAGTAGAGAAATGTACCTAGGATGTCAAATGAAAGAAGAGAAAATTCTGATTTCATAAATATGTTCATACATAAGTACAATTTTAATTTATACCAAGCGACAGGAAAACAATTTTACAATATTATTTCCTTAGTCGGGTTAAAGTTTAATTTATTAAAGTAAAACTTCTTTAGAATCGTTGTGACTTGAAAATTCGATTATCTCGTAGGCTACTTTTCTGAAGTTTCACTTCTGCTGTGTGTGAATAGCACACACACTAAGATTACTTTTTATAATCTTGATAACAAAAGCGACGCTGGGACGTGAAGATCACAAATAACCATTGCTGGGGATTTTCGATGAGGAAAAGCCAAAGAAAAAATTACCTTTTAACGGTATTTCAACGAATATAGAACAGACAAATATGACTTGACTCTACTCCGATTTGATCTTTAAACAAAATGTTGAATTTGTTGATGTTGACAGAAAATTAGTACAGATGAAAATAGTGGTGTCGGCCACGTGCGACGGTGACATTGCAGTAGAGACACCAGGTACAGTTCAAAGGATGGAAGAAGAGCTGCGCGATGCAAAGACCAGGGAATACAAACTGAGGGAGCAGCTAAACGAGGTACGGATGTACACTGTGACATGTTTTTTGTGCATGTGGCGAAATTCGGAACTAATTCGGTACTTTTTGTCAGCCCTAACGCAGACTAAGTTAGGTCTATTTGGGCCGCAACTTACAAACGCCAACCTGTGTTTTTAGGCTAGTGTTTTGGTCTGCAAAATTGTAGTGTTCATTTAGTTGTTTTTTTTTAAAGGCATTAAATAAATAAATCCCTAATCGGTTTGTACACGACAACGCACCGGACGAACAAGTGGTAGCTAGCCACGGCCAAAGCCTCCCACTAGACCAGAACCCTGCTGGGGATCGAACCCGGAACCTTCCGCTTATAAAACGATCTCAAATGTTTTTCTCTTGTTTGAAATGTATATGTCACCGTAAGATTGTAAAAACCGTTAGATTATAATCTAACTCGCGAAATTGTAAACTGTCGAATGATTACAATATAACGGATTATTTTTCGGTAGATTGTAATCTGTTAGGTTTATTAACCCGATATGCGGCCGGGCACTACTTGATTATTTATGTCGAACCCTAACCTAACCTACAAGAAAGAGACAAGAAAACGTAAATACAATGAATATTTCAAAAATTGACACTTAATACATTGAACGGTTCACAATCTTTCGACTGTTTACAATCTATCGAAAAAAATCTTACGGTTTTTACAATCTTACGGTGACATATATGAAGAAAAACATCGCGAGAAAACCTGTACGTTCCTGAGTCCCCAGGATGTACCAAATTTCACTAAAATAGATTGACATATTTGACAAAGCGTAGCAGGCAGACATTTATAATACTAGTATGGATATCTTTGATTCGATTTTGTAAAGGTATTTAGTAGGAACAATTCACAGGCTGTCGCGTCGAGAGTACCAATATTGAATAAATGATATTTGACTATATTGACTATTGACTTGACACTCATGTATGTATTTTACGTATTTTCAGTATAAGAACGCAGCGTTGGTGGACAAAACAACTAAAATCGTTCGCAAGAAGCGTCAACTGCAGCACGACCAGCGTCGTCCGTACCAACCCTAGAGCTACGCCACAGTATATTAACTAAGTAAGACCAGCCTAATAGTGCGTTTTCACCAGCGATGCTAAGCTATGGATGTGTCAAACCCACCAATAGGCATGATCACTGATTTTGAAAACTGGTCAGATTATGTTCGGAAGTATCTACTATTTCAAAAAAATCTTATTTCACCAGAAAAATAAGGGTTGGTAGATAAAATTGACATTTGAAATTTAAATTTTGTAATTCACGCCAAAACGTTCGGCGGTGTCATGGCGTCGTTTGTGACGTCACCATTGTTTTTACCAATGTACTCTGTGCAGTGTGCAGTAAACAATAGAGTGATTGTCAAAGCTCGTTTGGTGTTTTATCCAATATGGCGGATTGCTGTATTTTATAGTTTTATTTTCTAAACTAATATTATAAAGAGGAAGATTTGTTTGTTTGTTTGTTTGTAATGGATAAACTAAAAAACTACTCGACCGATTTTAAAAATTCTTTCACCTATAGAAAGCTACTTTATCAGCGAGTAACATACGCTATATTTTATTTTCAAAAATTAGAGATTCGTACGAAAATTGCAATAATAAGTTGATTTTTTCAACTTCTTACGTTAAACCTCTATTCGTTTATTAATTTTTTTATTATATTCAAATTCTGGCTGACTTTTATAGGTATCATATTTGTCAATTGTATGTCATAATAAATACAAAAGAACTAACTAACATTTTTTTTAAACATTTTAATATCTAACTGTTGTAGACAGACTGCGAAATGCCTAAAAGAGCCAGGTCTCCACTTAGTTGTTAGTTCTAAACATAGTTCCCAGGCGAGGGCAGCGAAAATACGTCGTATTGGAGACTCAAGTGCCAAGCGTTCACAGCGGATTGCTGAAATTTGATGGAGTTGTTCGTCTCAGTGCCGACTGACCATTATTGGGTATGGACTATTTTGATCAAGTGCTACCCGTGCGAAGCCGGGGCGGACCGCTAGTATCAAAATAAATAGCAATCCCACTCGAAATAGAAAAATAAATACGTTTTTTATAATCCATGAATCCTATTTCATTAGATAATTTCATAATTTCATTGATTCCCGGTTACTGTCATCATGCCTATTGAAGCACTTTTGATATCGTAGCGACTCTACGCTCAATCGAAGAATCTAAGGCTCTAAGGATGTGTTTGACACACATCCTTAGAGCCTTAGCAATGTAGCACATCTCTGGTGGAAAACAGCATTATCCCTAGTGGTCTTATACTCGTAGTTTATAAGATTTTGATATTTGCATGAATTAGTTCTATTAAATCTATAAAAATGATTAAGTAAGAATAAGAAATAGTATTTTTGAAGGCCGGGGCATCTCCCCGATGTTTTCTAAATATTATAATTAAGCACGTGAAATAATATATCAATATGTACTTAATGTAAGTTATGGTTTTTTACTAAATACAAATATATAACCAATAAAAGACATAAGTATCCAATGGAAAACATTTTATTTTTAAAAAAAAGGACAACTTAAACGATAGTGTGACAACGACTGGCGATTTTATCTTCCTTCGCATATTAGAGAACAGAACGTAAATTTCGTATCTGACCTGGTAGCAAGCGTTGGTGCTGAAACCGAAAGCAGGGTAATTTAAGGCTATGGCAGTTATTAAACCCATACCCCTTAATGCTTTCGCTTAAACAGTTTGCCGGTAGTTTGGTGGTAAGTGGTAACTAGCCACAACCGAAGCCTCCCAACATACCTGATCAGAGCCGACTTAGAAATTGTAAGACTGCTGGGAATTGACCTTCCATTTATAAGATCGCACCACCACTGCGCCAGGGAGGGAGTCGAAGTTGCAATATCCGAAGGTGGAAGGAATGTTCATACGAAATTCAAAACATAAGATCACTGTAGGAACTAGATCCTAAGGGACATAAGATTCCAATAGATATTCCAATATTCGCATTTGATACAAAACCAACGTTGCATCGCATGCATTGAGTAAAATATGATCTGAAACTAAGAATAGGAATAAAGCACCATATTACTAGTAGGTTAAGATTGTCAATCCTAACTAGAAAAATATTTTGATTCAGTCAACTATCAGATCCAGATGCTATAAAGATGTCAGTTGGCATTCTATCCTTTTCTCTAGAGTCACTGTAATCATAAGAGGAAAAGAGATAAAGCTATTTTTATTAGCCTAATAGCATGTGGGTTATACTGTTAATATTACTATATGTTCAATAACATACAAAAAAATTACGAATGCATTGTGACGTGAAAGTTGACAGATATGGATCATTGGCTTTCCTATTCATAGTTTAGATGCATCATTAAATGTGTTTGTACAATTACTTAATCGCTATATCGATTACGAAATCAGTCTTTATTATCACTAATGACGGTTTCGTCTTGGCCTGCTATGACGATACTATCTTTCAGTAGATCAATTTTCGAGGGTAACTCTTTCAAATCCTCAGCGGCGTCTAGTTCGGGGGTCTCACTGACAATCAGCGACTTTTTGTCTTGGATGTGCATGGCGAATGTCGGCTGTCCGGCCGCCTTGGCCAAGTCCGCGGCCAGGCTCAGCAATTCTTGGTCGTTAGACTTGGCCAGGGAAACCGCCGCTTTGTACAGGTCCCCTTGTGCCAGATAGCTGGAAACAAATTTATTTTTCTTTAAGTGGTCATCCATAAAGTACCTACGTCAAACTAATTTCGTGATTTTTTGACCCCTCCCCCGTCCTTGTCACAGTTGACCACATTTGTGAGAACCCCCACCCTCGTGGGGTCACTCACATATCTTGCAATTTTACATCTAGAAATTATTAAATGAAAACAGCACTTCCAAAGTGAGTTTTATTTCCATTTAAATTATTTTTCAATACATATAATCAACACCAATGTATAAGATTTTGAAATTTTGACATCACAAAACATAGGAGTAAGGAAGTTGGCGGTGTCTAACCCCCGTGCCTCGGACAGCACGTAAAGCCTGTGTAGTAGTGTAGTAGGTCCTGCGCCTGATCTCTCTCCGGGCGTGTCGGATATTCCGTCTCATCGGGCTATAAGAGTTTTGCACTTTTGTGCGCACACACTTGTACACTATAATATTTCAGATGGCTAATCTCTCTGGAGGTAGGCCGCCGTGGCCGAAATTCGGTCGGGAGGACATTATTATTGTAAGGTGCTCACCACATGGCGGTCAGGTCGGCGCGGCCGGTGCGCACGCAGTCCGCCGTCCACGCGCGAAGCACGTCCTGCGCCACGCCGTCCACGTGCCTGCAACCACCAAACTGATGGTGTTCACATATCGCTAAACGGCTAGACGGTTAACGGCTAATGGTTGAAAATATTAGTAGGTAATAGTAGATTATTAAGACGAGTCCTGAGTGTAGCGAAGGGTTTAAGTTCACCCAAGACTAAGACAGCTTTATCACCGAGGAAAATACTCTACTTTTCGTACCATTTGCGAAAAAATTAACACAATAATAATATGAGATAAGCATTTATTAAAAATAATGACAATTAAAAGTAAAAGTTAACATTCGAAACATTGGTCCAATTATTGATAGAGAGAGTGACATTTTTGTTTGGTACATTCTATAATATAAAAATAAGTCGGATTTTTCTTCCTGACGCTATAACTCCAGAACGCACGAACCGATTTCCACGGTTTTGCATTCGTTGGAAAGGTCTCGGTCTCCGTGAGGTTTATAGCAAAGAAAATTTCAAGAGCGGGAACGGGAACGGAAAACCGAATTTCACGCGGGCGGAGCCGCGGGCAAAAGCTAGTTTTATTTAATAATCATAACTACATAATAAATGCGTATTCCTTTTTCAAAAAGATGTTTAATGCTTTTTATACAAAGTCAATGATGTAAACACAGATGTAGTTCAGTATAAATTTCGGTAAGTATTCCAAATTTAAATCACATTCTCCCCCTAGAGGATGAATGAAATTCAGTACAATTTTCTTTCCCTGTTTTTAACAGAAATGACTATTGTTATGTTCGCTTTTTGTGGCATAGAATGTCACTTTTTTGAGCAAGTGGTACGAAAACAATCATTACTCCTGTGCACTAGCGAGTGAAAAAAAAACATTGTATTTTTACTACCGTTTGTTAAACGGTTAGCGGTTAAAGCTAGTAAACAATCTTTACTCCTGTGGAAAAAAAACATTGTTTTTTTTACTAACGTTTACAGCCGTTAACCGTTAACCGTTTAACAGATTAGCGATATGTAACACTTCTAAAACCCATGTCGCGCTACGGTACGCACAGCGGCCCTTGAACGAGGCCTCAACAGTGGTACAGTAGAGCCCGTATTAATAAGCCGATCTGATACTTGATTTTGGTGACTACTTAGCTGATGTTGCTTCATTCATACAGGCCTCAGATTCAAACAACTGGCAGACACACGCACATTCTCAGTATGAATGGCTTCCGAACTAGTAGTAGATTCATTTGACGATTCAAAAGCCTATACCATAGATTAATTATAAACCAAGTATAGATTGCTAACTCCCATATAAAAAAATTTCTAGGTTAATACTATCGATAGGTGGCGCTACCAGGCTCGCTCGACAAATGATTATAGTAAAATCGGTGAAATATCGTATTTTCTTGGTTCAGTTTGTATTAATTATTTATATAAAATTATCAAAATACAAAAATTTGATAAAATCACTTAAGCAAATAGCAAATTTACATTCAATTAATTTTAACAAAATTAACTTGCAGAAGTAATTCGATTTGAAACAAGTTCTGTGTATTCTTATGTTATAATCAGCTAGTGGACCATGCAGTTATGCTGCATTCCTATAGATGGCGTCACAAACTGACGATACACTAAAATAATTTTTTCCTCTTGTTTTGGTGCCGGCCAAAGACGATATACTTATAAACCAGGTTGGTACTTGGTATTATAATTAACTAGCTGATGCCCGCGACTTCGTATGCGTGGATCGAGGTTTTGTTGTTCCCGCGGGAACTCTTTAATTTTCCGGGATTAAAAGTAGCCTATGTGCTACCTATTCAAGACTATAATCTATTTCTGTGCCAAATTTCAGCCAGATACGTTATGCTGTTGGGGCGTGATTGAGTAACAAACATCCATACCTCCATACATCCATCCAAACTTTCGCATTTATAATATTAGTAAGAGTAAGATCTATGGTGCCGGCTCAGTGAATTGTGCGTTTCTTGTGTTTTTAGGGTTCCGTACCTCAAAAGGAAAAAACGGAACCCTTATAGGATCACTTCGTTGTCCGTCCGTCTGTGTGTCAAGACCCTTTTTCTCAGGAACGTATGGAGGTATCAAGCTGAAATTCATATCAATCAGGTCTACGGTCCCTTAGAGCTGTGAAAAAATCAAACTTAAAAGCCTACACAATCAAAAGATACAGCCGTTTATGCTGCAAATTTTCGATTTTTCTTGCACTCGCGAGGGAATCAAAACCTACAGGGTACTTCCCGTGAACTTAAAATCTTGAAACTTGGTACGAAGCAACGTCTTATAACACAGATATATAGGAAGAATTGCGAAAAGCATAAATTTTTAGTTATATCATTTAATTAAAATATTTTTAATAATTAGGGTTCCGTACCTCAAAAGGAAAAAAACTAAACCCTAGGATCACTTTGTTGTCCGTCCGTCTGTGTGTCAAGACCCTTTTTCTCAGGAACACATGGAGGTAGGTACCAAGCTGGAATTCATATCAAATACCTACTCAGGTCTACTGTCCCTTGGAGCTGTGAAAAAATCAAACTTCTAAGCTAACACAATCAAAAGATCTACAGCCGTTTTTGCTTTGCCGTCTTTCCACGTCTTTACACGTGCAGTCTGTGTATATGTCACCGTAAGATTGCAAAGGGTGTTGGATTGTAATCTAACTAGCGATATTGTAAACGGTCGACAGATTACAATTTAACGCATTATTTTTCGGTAGATTGTAATCTGTTCGGTATATTAACCCGATAAAACCTAAGTGCCCGGCCGTTTCGTTTATGTCGAACCCTAACCTAACCTCGCAGCGGACCTACAATGCTCTGCGTGTTCAATATAACAATGTGCTGAGGGCGGTGCTGAGGAGGCCTAGACACTGCAGCGCGTCGGCCATGTTCGCGGACGCTCGCGTGGATGATTTCTACGCGATCGTGCGCAAGCGTGCTGCGTCTATGATGTGCAGGCTAGTGAGCAGCACCAACACCCTCCTCAGTACGTTGGCTACTAAGCTGGACAGCCCTCTCTGGAGGCGCTGGAATGGTGCACACATTCTCATGAGGAGGCCTCAAAGAGACCTGTAAATGTGTCGAGGCTTAGGTTTGAGAGCAGGGTTGGTTAGTTTAGGTATTTTATGTTGTTTTTTTACTAACATAGGTTAAGTGATTGTTACTAACAAGTTATGGTTGTTGAAGCCTGAAATAAAAAGTTATTATTATTATTATTTGCTGCAAATTTCGACACTCGCAAGGGAATCAAATCCTACAGGGCACTTCACGTGAACCCAGAATCTTGAAATTTGGTACGAAGCAACGTCTTATAGCACAGATAAAGGAAAAATTGCGAAAAGCATAAATTTTTAGTTACATCCATACTTCCATACTATATCCATACTCCATACTATAATATTATAAATGCGAAAGTCTGTTGTCTGTCTATCTGTCTGTCTGTCTGCTACGCTTTCACGGCCCATCTGTTCAACCGATTTGGATGAAATTTGATACAGAGATAGGTTACATCCCGGGGAAGGACATAGGCTTCCGCGTTCAAGAGTTCCCGCGGGAATAAAAAAAAAACATCAATCCACGCGGACGAAGTCGCGGGCATCATCTAGTCATATTATAAGAAAAAAAATATTTTTAATAATTTTAAACTTACTTCCCCTTTCCGCATGAACGCGTAGAGGTATTAAATTGAAATTAAAATATTAGATAAGTTGAATAAAAATACTATAACTTTTACTTATAGGATATACCTACATGTTTGTACGGAACCCTCGGTGCGCGAGTCCGACTCGCACTTAACCGGTTTTTTTTTTGTTTGTGAACGTGATAAGACTAATGGACTCCGAGATCCTGGTACTTAACTGCTGACCTACGCTTGTTCTGGACTCTGAGATTCTGCTGCTATACGATTAATCTTTGAGGTTAAGTTTGGCAATTGTTAGGTATTCTTTAGCCATGTAGGTAGCTAATAATAATATATTTATCGACATGCAGGGTTCCAAAATATGTAAACAAATAAATATAATATAGATAATTATTTTATTTATAGCTAGCTAATTACAGTAGAAGTCTGGTTGATGGCGATATAATTTAGGTAGGTACTTAGGTAATAATCAAGAAAAAATATTTACAGTAGGTATTGTGCATTATTCAAGAAATACTTGATAAAAAAACTAAATTTACCATTACTCTAGAGTCTACCTACTTCAGAACTATAAGCACATGAGTTCTGGGCCCGTATTCTCTAACTCAGTGACTATCAAAAATGAAAGCCACTGACATATATGTAATATCCATTGCAGGTTTACTATGAAATGTTACTTTTTATTTCATAGTAAACCTTCAATGGATATTACATATATGTCAGTGGCTTTCATTTTTGATAGTCACTGAGTTAGAGAATACGGGCCCTGATCTGCTTAGAGCCTTCGGTCATGGCTAGCTATAACCCTACCGGCGAAGCCAAGTGCTGCCAAGCGATTTAGCGTACCTAGAAATCGATTTGGGGTTTATTATAAGTACCAAGCCGTTATACCCCTTCTTATTAGCCCACTACTATCTTAGGCTACATCATCAAATACCATCAGGTTGAATTGCAGTCAAGGGCTGACTTGTGAAAGAATCAAAAAACAAGAATAACTAACATATATAAGAAATACTTTAAAAAAACACAAAAACAAGTGATCAAGATTGTTTTTTTTTAAAAATACATACATAATCAGACACGTTTACGTGCTCTCCGAGGCACGGGGTTGAAACACCGCCAACTTCCTAACTCCGGGCTAGTATTGAGAATTTCTTGCCAGAAAAACCCAATACTTGTTATGGCCCGACCCGGGACTCGAACCCGGGACCTCGTCGGTCGCAGTCAAAGACAATATATAAACCTGTATTATAATTAATCTATGGTCGCAGTCCAACATGCTAACCACTATACCAACGAGGCAGTCATGGATATATAACTATACGTTAGATGGCACTAGGTAAGTTTGATCGAGTTGATGATTCAACTACTACTCGTTAGATGGCAATAGCTATGTTCGTTATTAATTATTTTTCAGCTTGCACAGTTACGCCATCTCAGATAATGCGAAGAACTACAAGGTACCGGCGACTTTAACGCGCATTTAGCGAGCTTTGATTTAATGTATGAAGAGAACAGTCTTATACTGGTTTATATATTGTCTTTGGTCGTGGCATAGATTAATTATAAACCAAGTATAGATTGCTAACTCCCATATAAAAAAAATTCTAGGTTAATACTATCGATAGGTGGCGCTACCAGGCTCGCTCGACAAATGATTATAGTAAAATCGGTGAAATATCGTATTTTCTTGGTTCAGTTTGTATTAATTATTTATATAAAATTATCAAAATACAAAAATTTGATAAAATCACTTAAGCAAATAGCAAATTTACATTCAATTAATTTTAACAAAATTAACTTGCAGAAGTAATTCGATTTGAAACAAGTTCTGTGTATTCTTATGTTATAATCAGCTAGTGGACCATGCAGTTATGCTGCATTCCTATAGATGGCGTCACAAACTGACGATACACTAAAATAATTTTTTCCTCTTGTTTTGGTGCCGGCCAAAGACGATATACTTATAAACCAGGTTGGTACTTGGTATTATAATTAACTAGCTGATGCCCGCGACTTCGTATGCGTGGATCGAGGTTTTGTTGTTCCCGCGGGAACTCTTTAATTTTCCGGGATTAAAAGTAGCCTATGTGCTACCTATTCAAGACTATAATCTATTTCTGTGCCAAATTTCAGCCAGATACGTTATGCTGTTGGGGCGTGATTGAGTAACAAACATCCATACCTCCATACATCCATCCAAACTTTCGCATTTATAATATTAGTAAGAGTAAGATCTATGGTGCCGGCTCAGTGAATTGTGCGTTTCTTGTGTTTTTAGGGTTCCGTACCTCAAAAGGAAAAAACGGAACCCTTATAGGATCACTTCGTTGTGCGTCCGTCTGTGTGTCAAGACCCTTTTTCTCAGGAACGTATGGAGGTATCAAGCTGAAATTCATATCAATCAGGTCTACGGTCCCTTAGAGCTGTGAAAAAATCAAACTTAAAAGCCTACACAATCAAAAGATACAGCCGTTTATGCTGCAAATTTTCGATTTTTCCTGCACTCGCGAGGGAATCAAAACCTACAGGGTACTTCCCGTGAACTTAAAATCTTGAAACTTGGTACGAAGCAACGTCTTATAACACAGATATATAGGAAGAATTGCGAAAAGCATAAATTTTTAGTTATATCATTTAATTAAAATATTTTTAATAATTAGGGTTCCGTACCTCAAAAGGAAAAAAACTAAACCCTAGGATCACTTTGTTGTCCGTCCGTCTGTGTGTCAAGACCCTTTTTCTCAGGAACACATGGAGGTAGGTACCAAGCTGGAATTCATATCAAATACCTACTCAGGTCTACTGTCCCTTGGAGCTGTGAAAAAATCAAACTTCTAAGCTAACACAATCAAAAGATCTACAGCCGTTTTTGCTTTGCCGTCTTTCCACGTCTTTACACGTGCAGTCTGTGTATATGTCACCGTAAGATTGCAAAGGGTGTTGGATTGTAATCTAACTAGCGATATTGTAAACGGTCGACAGATTACAATTTAACGCATTATTTTTCGGTAGATTGTAATCTGTTCGGTATATTAACCCGATAAAACCTAAGTGCCCGGCCGTTTCGTTTATGTCGAACCCTAACCTAACCTCGCAGCGGACCTACAATGCTCTGCGTGTTCAATATAACAATGTGCTGAGGGCGGTGCTGAGGAGGCCTAGACACTGCAGCGCGTCGGCCATGTTCGCGGACGCTCGCGTGGATGATTTCTACGCGATCGTGCGCAAGCGTGCTGCGTCTATGATGTGCAGGCTAGTGAGCAGCACCAACACCCTCCTCAGTACGTTGGCTACTAAGCTGGACAGCCCTCTCTGGAGGCGCTGGAATGGTGCACACATTCTCATGAGGAGGCCTCAAAGAGACCTGTAAATGTGTCGAGGCTTAGGTTTGAGAGCAGGGTTGGTTAGTTTAGGTATTTTATGTTGTTTTTTTACTAACATAGGTTAAGTGATTGTTACTAACAAGTTATGGTTGTTGAAGCCTGAAATAAAAAGTTATTATTATCATTATTTGCTGCAAATTTCGACACTCGCAAGGGAATCAAATCCTACAGGGCACTTCACGTGAACCCAGAATCTCGAAATTTGGTACGAAGCAACGTCTTATAGCACAGATAAAGGAAAAATTGCGAAAAGCATAAATTTTTAGTTACATCCATACTTCCATACTATATCCATACTCCATACTATAATATTATAAATGCGAAAGTCTGTTGTCTGTCTATCTGTCTGTCTGTCTGCTACGCTTTCACGGCCCATCTGTTCAACCGATTTGGATGAAATTTGATACAGAGATAGGTTACATCCCGGGGAAGGACATAGGCTTCCGCGTTCAAGAGTTCCCGCGGGAATAAAAAAAAACATCAATCCACGCGGACGAAGTCGCGGGCATCATCTAGTCATATTATAAGAAAAAAAATATTTTTAATAATTTTAAACTTACTTCCCCTTTCCGCATGAACGCGTAGAGGTATTAAATTGAAATTAAAATATTAGATAAGTTGAATAAAAATACTATAACTTTTACTTATAGGATATACCTACATGTTTGTACGGAACCCTCGGTGCGCGAGTCCGACTCGCACTTAACCGGTTTTTTTTTTGTTTGTGAACGTGATAAGACTAATGGACTCCGAGATCCTGCTACTTAACTGCTGACCTACGCTTGTTCTGGACTCTGAGATTCTGCTGCTATACGATTAATCTTTGAGGTTAAGTTTGGCAATTGTTAGGTATTCTTTAGCCATGTAGGTAGCTAATAATAATATATTTATCGACATGCAGGGTTCCAAAATATGTAAACAAATAAATATAATATAGATAATTATTTTATTTATAGCTAGCTAATTACAGTAGAAGTCTGGTTGATGGCGATATAATTTAGGTAGGTACTTAGGTAATAATCAAGAAAAAATATTTACAGTAGGTATTGTGCATTATTCAAGAAATACTTGATAAAAAAACTAAATTTACCATTACTCTAGAGTCTACCTACTTCAGAACTATAAGCACATGAGTTCTGGGCCCGTATTCTCTAACTCAGTGACTATCAAAAATGAAAGCCACTGACATAATATATGTAATATCCATTGCAGGTTTACTATGAAATGTTACTTTTTATTTCATAGTAAACCTTCAATGGATATTACATATATGTCAGTGGCTTTCATTTTTGATAGTCACTGAGTTAGAGAATACGGGCCCTGATCTGCTTAGAGCCTTCGGTCATGGCTAGCTATAACCCTACCGGCGAAGCCAAGTGCTGCCAAGCGATTTAGCGTACCTAGAAATCGATTTGGGGTTTATTATAAGTACCAAGCCGTTATACCCCTTCTTATTAGCCCACTACTATCTTAGGCTACATCATCAAATACCATCAGGTTGAATTGCAGTCAAGGGCTGACTTGTGAAAGAATCAAAAAACAAGAATAACTAACATATATAAGAAATACTTTAAAAAAACACAAAAACAAGTGATCAAGATTGTTTTTTTTTAAAAATACATACATAATCAGACACGTTTACGTGCTCTCCGAGGCACGGGGTTGAAACACCGCCAACTTCCTAACTCCGGGCTAGTATTGAGAATTTCTTGCCAGAAAAACCCAATACTTGTTATGGCCCGACCCGGGACTCGAACCCGGGACCTCGTCGGTCGCAGTCAAAGACAATATATAAACCTGTATTATAATTAATCTATGGTCGCAGTCCAACATGCTAACCACTATACCAACGAGGCAGTCATGGATATATAACTATACGTTAGATGGCACTAGGTAAGTTTGATCGAGTTGATGATTCAACTACTACTCGTTAGATGGCAATAGCTATGTTCGTTATTAATTATTTTTCAGCTTGCACAGTTACGCCATCTCAGATAATGCGAAGAACTACAAGGTACCGGCGACTTTAACGCGCATTTAGCGAGCTTTGATTTAATGTATGAAGAGAACAGTCTTATACTGGTTTATATATTGTCTTTGCCTATACATAGGCTATGTTTAAGCTGATATACCTAACGATAATTTGATAATGACATAAAATTGTAATAAATATGGATTATGTTATCTGAAATAAATAAATTGAATTGAATTGAATTGAACTGAATTGAATTGAATTGAAAAGCACTTGTAAAAGTTTATTATTTGAGTAAAAAATATTTGATTGGTTGATAGACACGCCGCCTGCGTGCTACACGCTCTCTGCCTCGCAACGCCATTACCTGGCCCTGGCGAGCACGTAGGCCTCCGGGAAGAGGCGCGCGTCCGCGAGCGCGGCCACGGCGCCCTTCAGCTCGTGCACGCTCAGCAGCAGCGCCGCGCGCTGGTACACGCCGCCTCCGTACAACTTGCTCTCTGCAATACGACGCGTCGACGCCACGCTGCGATTAGCACGCTAGGACCAACCCTTGCACATCAAAGGACGCCGGAGCTAAAGTTTTTTTTTGAAGAAAATCTTAAGACGTTGCACCCTAGACCGCGCTGGCGAGTAAAATTAGAAAAATCGTCTTCGTTTCCATCACCGTCGCCGCTTCCGCCGGGGAACAAAAATCCTTTGCTTGAATTAGTTCTCGCAAAATTGATATCAGGGATTTCTTGTGATTATAAAAAGGAAAGATAGTAATTTTTAAGCTATTGCATAGCTTCTATCGCGGGCTTTGAGCGTGGAGACCGAATCCAGAAATTCCGTTACAAAAAAACCTAACACTTTGGTTGCTATGACTACTTGTGTTGTTGATTTCAAATGATTGAAAATAAAAAGACCATTTTTCCACCACTCACCGCTAAGTTTGTCCTCCTCTCCTTTGGCAACCAGTCTCTCGATTTGGGCCAAATAAAGCTGTGTGACATCTTTCCAATACCTAGAAAAAGTTTCACTCAAATCGTTCTCAATTTTTTTAATAATTAAAGTTTTTATTCTTATCTACATTGTTTTCCAACTCAATTCCCTTTGCTTCTCTTCTCTTTCACGCTTGCCAACTCTTTGGGAGTTTCTAAATTTTCCGGGACAAAAGCATCTTTTGTCTCTATCTCAGTTCGCCTCAGCACTATCTCAGTGCAAAATTTCGATTGCGCCGTCAAAATCTAAAAGACAGCGAGGCTTGCATTTTAAATTATACTAGATGATGGCACTGTTTTGTCCGTGAATTACAACGCAGAGATTATGGTAGGGGAGTCCAAGAGGGGATTTTTGGATTTACTCCAGCGCGGCAGATTAATATAAAGGGGGATTTTTTGGACCCTGTAGAGTACCTTCACCATATAATATGAGCCCTCTATATTGGTGGGTATGACTAGGACAGCAGATCAAAATATTAAATAAATAAAATCGATCATCTAAAATACTCGAGCGCGTCAGATTAAGGTAGAGTGAGTTAATTACATGCTGAAAAGTGTACATGCAAATAATCTGACGATTTGAGCGAGACCTAAAGGAGTTGGAGGTTTAAAAACCATCTGCCGCGCTGGGGTAAATCCAAAAATCTCCTCTTGGGCTCCCATACTATTACACGGCGCACACTCACTTGAAGGAAACACAGGGCGCTATGCTGAGCAGGAAGGGGCACAGCGCGTCGCGCCGGCTCGCGGCCTGCAGCGTCGCGTCGATGTGGCCGCGGAATAGTGACACCATGCACCACGCCTCGAATCGGTTATGCTCCAAGTGACGGTGCACTACATGGAAAATCCACAAAATAATTTATTTTAAAAAACTAGAGACAGTTGGCGACATTTTAATAACCCTGACACCCATAGCATATCCACGCTGTGAAATCTGAGCAGCGAATTCGCTGAACTACCAACACTGAAATAATATGGTTCAATATGAAAAGTGTAGTCTAAATATTGCCCCACACTACACTACACTACACAACAGCCCATTAACGTCCCACTGCTGGGCACATGCCTCCACTTTCATAGGAGAGAGGGAATTAGAGCTAAGACCCACCACGCTGCTCCAATGCGGGTTGCCGGACTAACGGCTATTATCATGTTAGTGATAATAGCCGGAACCGACGGCTTAACGTACTCTCGTGCTTAACACCGCCAACTTCCTAACTCCGGGCTAGTACTAAGAATTTCTAGTCAGAAAAACCCAACACTTATCATAGCCCGACCCGGGACTCTAACCCGGGACCTCGTCAGCCGCAGTCGAACATGCCAACCACTAGATCAACGAGGCAGGAAATTTTCAAAATTCAAAGCGCGTCTACACCATCTCTGACTGATTTTACCAGCTATGTTTATATATTATTACGTATATAATTATGTTTTCTAGTTCCATTTATAATGAACTTGATGATGCCCGCGACTTTATCCGCATGGATTAAGTTTTTATCAATTTCTGCAGGAACTCCTTACTTTAACGGGATAAAGCCTATGTCTTTCTGCAGGATACAATCTGTATCTGTGAAAGATTTTATTTATTTATGTACCAAATTTTATCAAAATCGATTGATAAGATGGGTCGTTAGACAAGAGAGACAAACAGATAGACACACTTTCGCATTTATAATAATATGGAAGTTTGTATTTATTTTAAAAAATATACTTTGACCAAAGTGGGTGGCCTTGACCACACATGGGTTTCCTAAAGAGTCATTCTTTAGGAAACCCGTTCACGGTTAATCAAACACAAACAAACAAACTTTGTTTGTTGATGATTGATAAAAATTATGAGTTACCTTTAGTAACAGTTGGATGAAATTCTGAAGGAAAACTATACAAAATGCGTACTCACTTTCTAAATCCAGCACTTCATTTAAATCATTTGTGTTACCAAATATCTTCCAATATTCAATATTCACAGTTTTATTTTCTTTAACTCCATTATTTTCGGCTTCTTCATTACTTATTTCATCTTTGGCTTCGATTTCCCTATTCTTATGTTCTCCATTTGTTTTGAAATCACGGTTTGTTTCTATTTCTTCCAGATTTGGATAGATTTCTTCATTATTTTTACTAATTTCTTCAGTTTTCAGAAGTTTTTCAGCCATTTTTCTTAAACTGTGCGCAGAGCATGGCAACATTTGTTTCCGTATGGTTGGCAACAGGAACCGTTTAGGCGCTTTGAGTTTGTTTTCAGCGCTCGTGGCGACTTGGCCGGCGCTGGGGCATACTTCGCTACTCTCTTGTTCCACTTCTTTATTTTCATCTGTTTTCGCTTTGGGCTTCTTCTTTTCCTTCCTTGGGGCTACTTCGTGGTGGATTTCTGCAAAAGGAATCTTTCTATAGTTGAGTGCGATCCTAGTACCCTATCAGTATTATTATAAATGACAATAGTGATAACCTGATTCTAAATAATAGTATTAGTCTTTATCTAAAAACGGCTAGAGTTGTCAATTTAATTTACATCAAATACTAAAGCTCCATACTGCTGATCTTCTCGATCCCAAGTTTAATACAATAGAAAGATGCCATCTGTGAACGGTACAGATGTGGCACGAAGCTAAGTTAGGCCTTTAATAGAAAATCTATATATATAAAAGCAAAATACCACTCATTCACTCACTGTCACTGACTAATCACGATATCTCAGGAACTATAAAGCATACAAACTTGAAATTTAGATTTAAGATTCCTTCTATAGTGTAGACATCAGCTAAGGAACGCTTTTGAGAAAATTCACCCCTAAGGGGGTGAAATGGGAGGTTTTTAAAGTTAGCCCTTTAGTTACCCCTTCTCAGTACCTGTATACGCGGCAGGCGGGTAGTCCTCGACGCGCCACACGCGTAAGCAACAGTCCCCGCCGCCCGACAGCACCGTCGAAGCGAGCTGCGGGAACGCGCTCCACGCCGCGCCCAGAGACGACTGCACGTGCCGGCCGAATATCGCGACGCAAACCCCTTCCGATACGTCCCAGACCTGGCCCAAACCAATATAATCGTAAGTCCCGTGTCCACTAACGGACATTAATTGCCACGCGACCATGGCGACATCTATGTGTCACAGAACATATCCTTCGAAAGTTACCAGACAGGCATTGCTTAGTGTGGACGCGTATCGCTATGGAATTTAGGCTGACTATCCTCTAGAACTCCACCAAACGTGTCAACAAAAGGGATACTTTAAATACATTTTATTGGGCTTTTTTATAATTTATTACAGTGCTTCACATACGAGGAGAGTTTCTAAACTTACTTAAATACATAACAAAATTGCGGAACCGGCACGATTTGAAACTGTGTGTCTCTGGTAATCGCGCCCTGAGCGCCTTAGAGCGCGTAATTCTATCACATTCTTTCACGCGTATTGAATGAATATGCATTCCTTTCTTGTGCTATTGAAATGGGTGGCGTTTTGTTTTTATCCACTACAAGTTAGCCCTTGACTGCGATCTCACATGCTGGTAAGTGATGATGCAGTCTAAGATGGTAGCGGGCAAACCTGTTAGGGGCATGGCAGTTATATTAAACCCATATCCCCATCCGGTTTCTACAAGGCATCGTATCGGAACGCAGAATCGCTTGGCGGCACGTCTTTGCCGGTGGAGTGGTAACTAACTAGCCTCCCACCAGGCCAGACCTGGGAAAATTCTGAAATTATAAATTCCCAAATTTACCCTGCCGGGGATCGAACTCGGGACCTCCGCACGTTAAGACAACAGCACTCAACACTGCGCCACGGAGGTCGTCGTCGGAGGTGTCTAGCAGCCAATAGGCTTTCTTTGTGTTTGTGTAGTGATGTAGGCTGTGTAGAGGTGGTTAATATAACACGTAGCGCAATATTATAGCGCGCTATTGTTCCATAACGCGGATAGCAAGTTACATGAGGAGCCGCCATGAAACTACGGCGTTATGAATATCACGCGATCGCGCGCGGTGCCTCGTAGCACTTGTAGCGGCGCCCGCCTGCCGGTAGTGCGCTGCCGCTGGCCGATGGTAGACTCGGGTAACGCGCTGTTGTGAGTAAACATCATCTTTGCGTGTTACGAAATTAATAAGAAGTTAGCAGGCCGGGCACTTAGGTTATATCGGGTTTATATAGGTACCTAACAGATTACAATCTACCGATAAATATTGCGTTAAATTGTAATCTGTCGACAGTTTACAATTTCGCTAGTTAGATTACAATCTAACGGTTTTGCAATTTTACGGTGACATATTATATATGCATGCTAAAAATTTATAGTTTAAAGTCCATAGCGTGCTACGGATTTATAGCAGTTTTGAACAACTCTAAGTGTACGGGCACGAAATGAGCGGCGGCAGGGCGACGGCGGCAGCGGGGTGATGCGATATGTCGGAGAGCTGGCGACGAATTTCGCCGCAATTTTGTCGTACTCATTTGAAAACTTTATTAATGTTTAAAACCGCAAAATTTGTCTGGCGATTTGCAGGTATTATTGTAAGTACTCAATAAATACGTGATTAAAATTTCAGATTGCCAAAAGTATATTTTTTGGGAATTTTAATAAAATACTTTTGAAGAAATAACCGCAAACGCTCTACCAGACTGGCAGGACTGGATTCGCCAGTTGACGAAATTATATTTTTTCACAATTTCAGCTTGCCTAAAGGGCCTTCCCGAAATTCGTCGCTAGCTCTCGTACCACATCGCCCCGCTGTCGCCGTTGCTCGGCCGTCGCTAGTTTCGCGTTTGACGCCTAAGGCCGTGGGTGACGGTAGGCTCACACGGACGGTGCTGTCGTGCGATGTGGACAGCAGCCACGCCTCGCGGTGCGGGTTCCACGCGAGCTGCAGCACCGCGCTCTTGTGGCCGCTCAGTGTCTTCCACTTGTGCAACTTTGGCCCGTCTACAACAATGGAGTCAAGTATTTACCTGTATATGTGGGTTTATTGTGAGAATTCCTAGTATCAATCTGTTTGTTAGTTTGTCTGTCTGTCTGTCTGCTACGCTTTCACGGTCTAGCTGTTCAACCGATTTTGATGAAATTGGTATAGGGGTAGGTTGTATCCTGGGGAAGGACATAGGCTATTTTTATCCCGGAAAATTAAAGCGTTCCCGTGGGAATCATTTAATACTTATATAATTGCAGTGTGACTGTCTGTTTGCTTTGACGAAAAACCCGATTATGGCGAAATTTTACTCTGAGATAGGTTGCATCTCCGGCAGGACATGGGCTACATTTTATCCCAGAAAGTTTCCCTGGGATTTTTCAAAAACTGAAATCACCGCGGACGAATTCGAGGGCATCATCTAGTAAAACTACGAAAAAATTAAAGCGGACAGTGATTTTAAAAGTTTTTATTTGTAAACAGAAATCTATTATTCCTGCAGCGAATAATATTCTTATCTTTTTGAAAGCTGACAAAATTTCCTTCATTTTCGGCACTGATAAAAAGTTTATAATTGGCTGGTTATTTGACAGTTTTCAGAAAAATATTTAAAACTAAATGATACCCGCGACTTCGTCCGAGTGGATTAAGGTTGTCCAATTCCCGCCAGTACTTCTTAATTTTCCGGGATAAAAGTAGCCAATGTCCTTCCCCGGGAAACAAACTATCCCTATACCAAATTTCCTCAAAATCGGTTGAACAGATGGGCCGTGAAAGCGTAGTAGACAGACGGACAGACAGACAGACACACTTTCGCATTTATAATATTAAGTATGGATTTACGTGGGTTTATTTTATACCTCTTACAATTATCTTTTAAAAAAAGCATTATTTATTTATAATTAAATTTATTGTTAACGTATTTAAGCTATCATTTTCTAACATCCATACTATCCATATCCATACTAATATTATAAATGCGAAAGTGTGTCTGTCTGTCTGTCCGTCTGTCTGTCTGTCTGTCTGTCTGTCTGCTACGCTTTCACGGCCCAACTACTTAACCAATTTTGATGAAATTTGGTACAGAGATAGGTAACATCCCGGGGAAGGACATAGGCTACTTTTTATCCCGGAAAATAAAGGAGTTCCCGCGGGAATTAAAAAAGTTATCTCTTCAACCGATTTTGAGGAAATTTGGTATAGGGGTAGTTTGTATCCAGGGCAAGGACGTAGGCTACTTTTTATCCCGGAAAATTAAAGAGTTCCCGCGGGAATCAAAAAATCTTAATCCACGCGGACATCATCTAGTCTAGTATTTCATATATTTTTATCATTACAGCTGCAAGTAGCCAATTCCTAAGTAATAGCCTATTTAAATTGACTAAAATGAGTTTTACATGGGTGTTAGCTTACCGCCTTTATCAGCATACTCTAGGATAGCGACGTCGCATGACTTGTCGAGTGAAGAGATAGCGATAAGATCTTTGTAGGGTGACTCTTCGCTAGAGCTGGAGGTTTGTTGAGGGTGCCACTCTATGCTGTGTATCATTTTGCTGAAAAAAAACTTATATGAAATAGTCAATTGTAAAGCCATGACCTATCGATAAGCAACTGTATGCTTATGGAACAATCTTCCGCCACAAGTGCATTTAGCAAAAATTTTACATAATTTTTTTTTATGTCGTTTTGGTACCAAAGCATTCGCTATGAAACTTTACACACTTGTTGTCGACCCTTGCGAGAAGATTTCTGACATCGTTTCATCAACGTACAAAAGTATGTATTAGTTTAGTTTTTTGGTACAAATCTAAGAGCCGGTGGATGCAAGCTGTTTTCTGTGAAGATTCTTGTTCGTCCAACAGTAGACGTTTATCGGTTGAGACGACGAAGACGAATTAGCTTCATGGAATTTTAAAATATACTTTAACTTAGCTTTTAGACCAGGTATGCGGTTATTATAGCCCATATAAATGATCATTAGCCAGCACTTGTGAAATGCTACGTCTGGTCCACTCTCTTGTATGGTTGGGAAATATGGGTTCTCAAGAAGGAAGAAACTAACCGATTGCAAGCTTTCGAAATGTGGATATAGGTAAATGGTTAAGATCACCTGGAAAAGCTTTACACCTAACAGTAAGGTACTGGAACTAGTCCACAAAGACAGAGAACTTGTCTCAACGATCATGCCGAGAAAAATGGCTTTCTTTGGACATCTGCAAAGAGGAGTCCAATTCTCACTTCCAAGACTAGTTTTGGATGAAAGGATTGCAGACACGAGAGCTCCAGGTCGCCAAAGGCGCAAGTGGTTAGACGATATAAAGGGGTGGACAGGGCTTAGCTATCCAAGACTAAAAGATGCGGCTCAAAATAGAGATTTGCGCATGATGACCGCCAAACTTCGTTTTGAAGAAGGCACTCGATGATGATGATGAGCCAGCACTAACCTGAACACAAAGGCGACAGTGAGGAACTCCCGCGTGTAGGGCTCCAGCGCGGCCACGGCGCCGCCGATGCTGCCGCACAGCAGGCCGCGCGGGTGCCAGCTCGCGGTGCTCACCTCCCACTTCTGGCCCTCAAACTCCACGTTTATTATTTCCGGATCTGTACAACATTTTAACATTTTCAAGGAGTACAATATATTATGTATAACTAGCTAATGCCCGCGACTTCATACGCGTGGGTTGAGGTTTTTCGGTTCTCGCGGGAACTCGGGAATTTTTCGGGAAATAAAGTAGCCTATGTGTGAGTATTCTGTGTCAAACATCCAGATCAGTTCAGCCTTTGGGGAACGATTGAGTAACAAACATCCATCCAAACTGTCGCATTTATAATATTTATTTGATTCAGAGCTCAAGGAGACGCGGTGCGTTGCGGTGGTTCGTGGGTGGCGCTGCGCGTTATGCGATTGTTCCTGAGTCTTGCGGGTATGGAGAAGAAAGTGGCGCACACGATGTCGATTCCCGGGGGATGTGACGGTTCGGTGACATAATAGTATCAAACGTGTTATATATCTTCTTCTCGTGTCTGCATTGAAGTGAACTCGTGACGCTCGACACGATAGCCCTCCACTACGTCAGTATCCTCGGCTTTTCGCATTGCAGTAGTAAGCGGGAGGCCCGTGAGCGACTTGACCTGGTCAGACCAGGGGCTAGGATATCGGCCGCGCGGTCTTTTTACCTCCACACTTCCCACGACTATGAGCTTATCCAGATCACTAGGTTGGCGGCGACCAAAGTAAGCCAGAATCTTTTGGGAACAAATGGTCGACAGTCTTGTGCTAATTCGAAGTTGCTTCAGGATAGAGACATTTGTTCTTTTAGCGGTCCACGGTATATCCTTCGCCAACACCACATCTCAAATGTCAATCTATTATGTTATAAATACGAGATATAAATTGTACGTTTGGCAAACAATGCTCGACGCTTTCAGAAATCCCACACTGCGTTTGCCAATGGCACGCCGCGGGGATCGCAGCGATTTCCGCCACGTGATGTGACGCGAGCACATCTGTGTATCAAGCAACAACGCCTGACAACGCTTCTGCATAACAACTACCCAGCTGAACGAGGTCTAGGTCTCAAATAGCGCACACGCAATCTTTTTCAATTTTAGTTTACCCCTTTAATTAAACCTCGTTAAATAGGCATTTTTGGCATTTCTGTTGGATCAAAACTTGATACAATTGTTGTTAGCGTAATATAATTGTAATGTGTAAACTAAACCTTATATATTATCTATACCAATGTACGAAAAACCTTATACGCAGAGCCATGAACTCCGTATTTAAAAAATGTAATGTCAGCCGTCACCGGTGACAAAACTCTCTAGTCTTTTTGTCTCTGGTTCCGAGGCTCTCTTTGTGAACGTACGCGTACCGCTCTCTCCCGCGACTTACATTGTATTTTTGTGTGCCCTTTTGAGAATAAACTAAATCCAAGTTGATCGTGCATTATTGTTAAAAACCCATCATGGGTTTTTAATAATGACTACAATTTACGAAATAATTACCATGGAACCATACCATGCAAATGAACTATTTTCTGTACACCTTTCTTTCTTTCTTTCTGGTTAGGTCAGGTTTCTGGCATTTAAACGTTGGAGGACTTTACCTTATGAGTATTCTGACACTTGAGTTGAGCAGTTATTAAAAATCCTACTCAAACGAACTGTAGCGGGTGGTCGAGTTGATTGTTTCGCATACCTTCATCGGGCTTGTCGGCGCGGAACCCCATGAGGCGGCCGCCGCCCGCCGCGTACAGGTCGCAGCCGTCGCCCCAGCACAGCGAGTACACGGCGCCGCGTATGGCATCACCAGCGTCTTGGCTGATTGTATCGCATACCTTCATCGGGTTTGTCGGCGCGGTACCGCACGAGGCGGCCGCCGCCCGCCGCGTACAGGTCGCAGCCGTCGCCCCAGCACAGCGAGTACACGGCGCCGCGTATGGCGGGCACTAGCGTCTTGGCTGAATGTATCGCATACCTTCATCGGGCTTGTCGGCGCGGAACCCCATGAGGCGGCCGCCGCCCGCCGCGTACAGGTCGCAGCCGTCGCCCCAGCACAGCGAGTACACGGCGCCGCGTATGGCATCACCAGCGTCTTGGCTGATTGTATCGCATACCTTCATCGGGTTTGTCGGCGCGGTACCGCACGAGGCGGCCGCCGCCCGCCGCGTACAGGTCGCAGCCGTCGCCCCAGCACAGCGAGTACACGGCGCCGCGTATGGCGGGCACTAGCGTCTTGGCTGAATGTATCGCATACCTTCATCGGGCTTGTCGGCGCGGTACCGCACGAGGCGGCCGCCGCCCGCCGCGTACAGGTCGCAGCCGTCGCCCCAGCACAGCGAGTACACGGCGCCGCGTATGGCGGGCACTAGCGTCTTGGCTGAATGTATCGCATACCGTCATCGGGCTTGTCGGCGCGGTACCGCACGAGGCGGCCGCCGCCCGCCGCGTACAGGTCGCAGCCGTCGCCCCAGCACAGCGAGTACACGGCGCCGCGTATGGCGGGCACTAGCGTCTTGGCTGATTGTATCGCATACCTTTATCGGGTTTGTCGGCGCGGTACCGCACGAGGCGGCCGCCGCCCGCCGCGTACAGGTCGCAGCCGTCGCCCCAGCACAGCGAGTACACGGCGCCGCGTATGGCGGGCACTAGCGTCTTGGCTGATTGTATCGCATACCTTCATCGGGCTTGTCGGCGCGGTACCGCACGAGGCGGCCGCCGCCCGCCGCGTACAGGTCGCAGCCGTCGCCCCAGCACAGCGAGTACACGGCGCCGCGTATGGCGGGCACTAGCGTCTTGGCTGATTGTATCGCATACCTTCATCGGGCTTGTCGGCGCGGTACCGCACGAGGCGGCCGCCGCCCGCCGCGTACAGGTCGCAGCCGTCGCCCCAGCACAGCGAGTACACGGCGCCGCGTATGGCGGGCACTAGCGTCTTGGCTGAATGTATCGCATACCTTCATCGGGCTTGTCGGCGCGGTACCGCACGAGGCGGCCGCCGCCCGCCGCGTACAGGTCGCAGCCGTCGCCCCAGCACAGCGAGTACACGGCGCAGCGTATGGCGGGCACTAGCGTCTTGGCTGATTGTATCGCATACCTTCATCGGGCTTGTCGGCGCGGTACCGCACGAGGCGGCCGCCGCCCGCCGCGTACAGGTCGCAGCCGTCGCCCCAGCACAGCGAGTACACGGCGCCGCGTATGGCGGGCACTAGCGTCTTGGCTGATTGTATCGCATACCTTCATCGGGCTTGTCGGCGCGGTACCGCACGAGGCGGCCGCCGCCCGCCGCGTACAGGTCGCAGCCGTCGCCCCAGCACAGCGAGTACACGGCGCCGCGTATGGCGGGCACTAGCGTCTTGGCTGATTGTATCGCATACCTTCATCGGGCTTGTCGGCGCGGTACCGCACGAGGCGGCCGCCGCCCGAAGCGTACAGGTCGCAGCCGTCGCCCCAGCACAGCGAGTACACGGCGCCGCGTATGGCGGGCACTAGCGTCTTGGCTGATTGTATCGCATACCTTCATCGGGCTTGTCGGCGCGGTACCGTACGAGGCGGCCGCCGCCCGCCGCGTAGAGGTCGCAGCCGTCGCCCCAGCACAGCGAGTACACGGCGCCGCGTATGGCGGGCACCAGCGTCTTGGCTGATTGTATCGCATACCTTCATCGGGCTTGTCGGCGCGGTACCGCACGAGACGGCCGCCGCCCGCCGCGTACAGGTCGCAGCCGTCGCCCCAGCACAGCGAGTACACGGCGCCGCGTATGGCGGGCACCAGCGTCTTGGCTGATTGTATCGCATACCTTCATCGGGCTTGTCGGCGCGGTACCGCACGAGACGGCCGCCGCCCGCCGCGTACAGGTCGCAGCCGTCGCCCCAGCACAGCGAGTACACGGCGCCGCGTATGGCGGGCACCAGCGTCTTGGCTGATTGTATCGCATACCTTCATCGGGCTTGTCGGCGCGGTACCGCACGAGACGGCCGCCGCCCGCCGCGTACAGGTCGCAGCCGTCGCCCCAGCACAGCGAGTACACGGCGCCGCGTATGGCGGGCACCAGCGTCTTGGCGGGCCGCTCCGCCTTGCCGTGTGCCTCTATCAAGCCCACCTATACACCATCAAATTTTAATGGTTGTTTTACAGCGGCATAACGATTTATCCTTTAGTAGTACTATCGAAACCTTGAATTAAACTTAATAAACAAGTGGCTTTGTTTTGTAGCGAAACAATAATAAAAAATATGAAACGCGAAAGTGTGATAAATAAAATGTAAATAATTCACTAGACATAACGTAGGTTGTACGCGAACTATACAAGCCGTCACTTACACACCTTATTTTGCATTACGAAACTAAAACAGGTTGAAAGGTTTCTTCATTGAAAAACAACATAATAATAATATATCTGTCACCGTAAGATTGTAATCTAACGCTTTTTTTTTCGATAGATTGTAAACAGTCGAAAGATTGTGAACCGTTCAATGTTTTAAGTGTCAATTTTTGAAATATTCATTGTACTTACGTTTTCTTGTCTCTTTCTTGTAGGTTAGGTTAGGGTTCGACATAAATAATCAAGTAGTGCCCGGCCGCACAGGTTAATAAACCTGACAGATTACAATCTACCGAAAAATAATCCGTTATATTGTAATCATTCGACAGTTTACAATTTCGCGAGTTAGATTATAATCTAACGATTTTTACAATCTTACGGTGACATATCAATCGAGAAACATCGTCTCATAAAGGCATGCAATACCTTGACAGAGTATGCACAAAAATAGTACATTACTGCAGCGGCCAGCATAACAGGCATTGAAGGACGAACGATACGTAAGTCCATCAATGCCTAGTTGTGGCCAAAGCTTGTATAGTACTTTTCTCAAATAGTTAATGCGCGGAAATTAAAACTAAGTAGTACCTAGACAGAACTTCGATTTCTTTCATTCTTCCATTGAACAAAATTTTCATAGGTTTTCAAATATTTTTCTTTCAATTTTGGCGGTAACAAGTGTACTATTACGGCTCTTGCCGCCTCTTGAATTTCAGGTGGCGTTAAAGTAAGTTCATCACACTCATTGTCTTCACTTGAACTCATTTTGTCAAATACATTTCAAAATCAATGACGAACAACGAACAACAATAATTTTTCCCGCGTTCAAGTGTTCATTTGTTTTTTTTTTCAATAAACTGCTTTCTATTTGCAAGCTAGTTCGAAATTTAAATAAAACCTTTGATAAGTTACCTCTTTGGTTGCCATGTTTCGGAGTAAAAGATCGTCCCATTTTTAAATTACATGACAGATATGAATTTACTATGTAATTTATTTGGTCACTAAAACACGACTGATATGGATTTTCATACAACTGTACCCGACCGCTGCTCGCATGTATTTGGCTAGTACAGCAAGATTTATCTCGAAGAAGGTTGTCAAAATAATGCTCAAATTTCCAAGCATGTTTGAGAAAAAGTAAATTACCCTAGATTCCGCAGTAGCGAAGGCAAGTAGGTTCTCTCTAGTGGGATGCCAGACCGCGGTCAACACTTTGCCCTGAACATTCTGCCAGTATGTAGTGACGTGGCCCAAAGACAATTTAGTGTCATCCTCCTCCAATGTATCAGTTTCCCAAACCCTGACTGCTCCATCACCTACACTTATTGCAACACTGAAAGTTAAAACATGATGCTTAAAACATATTCGGATCCTTCATGTGAATATCCTTAAATCCTTAAATTATCATTAAAATCTATTTAGGGCTTTCTGTTTGCACATTTGGTATTATGTTAGACGGTACTTATTAATTTTAATTAAAAAATAAGAGCAATGATCCCAAATGGCAGTTTGATGGAATAATGTAGAGAAGTTTGTACCTTAATGTTTATTGTGGTTAACTAATAAATTGAAAATAAGCACATCAATGTGTGAAGCCTTTTTATAATGTGATTGAAGATCTTCTGCGATATAGTATTACATTTTATATACATATTTAAGTTTCGAAAATGAACTGTACTTAGTAAAAAATAGAGCTTTGAGTCATTTATTTATCTATTTGGTACTTTTATTAAACACCTCGATAAAAGATGGTGATAAAAGATGCAAAACTGTTGTTCTGTCTGGCCTGGTATTTTTACCACACTAGACGTAATTTTTTAATTTTTTTTTGGGTAGACATTGCAGTACAATAGATGTCACTGTTCTTAAATGATCAAGCGAAATAAAATTAAAATCCAAAAAAGCATGTCCACCATCTAGAATTTGAAAATGTATAATATTTCCACATCATCCTTCAGAAAAAACAAAAACACCACAGGACCATATATGCATTTTTTTAATTATCTGACATTGAATCAGCTAACTCAAAAAAACAAATCAAACCTTACCTTTTAGCATCATAGGGGCACGAGTGTATCGTGTAAAGGAAACTTCCGCATGTATTGTAGATTGCGACCTTCTCGTGTTTCTCCATGGAATAGCAAATAAGACTGCGGTCCTGGGCAGCAGTCCATATTGTCCACTGATGTGGTGACCTATCGCCCGACTCATCTAGCGAGGAATCGCTCGACTTATCGCCCGATTGCACGCGCGGTGCGTTTGTAGCAATACAATACAATCCACGCTTGTGTAACGAATGAACTACCCTCCATTCTAATTTCTTTTTACTGCAAAAGACATGTTACATTTGTTAAATTTTTACACAGGACACCATGGAAAAATTGGTATTTTAAACACAATGCAGAAGCTTTACTTCTGTCTGAAGGCTTTTTTGCCTCTATGAGCTTATATAATTTATAGCATATTAATGTTATTTTCGGGTTTTTTAAAATAGCAATTTCAAGTGTAGGTGTAAGTGTAGTCAAGTGCCCCTTAAACTAAAAGGGAAAATCTTTAAGACAGTTGTTACACCTGTCGCATTATATGGTTCAGAATGTTGGGCGGTGAAAAGGACGGATGAAAGAAAAGTACATGCGGCCGAAATGCGAATGTTGAGATGGATGTGTGGTGTGACTAGAATGGATAAGATTAGGAATGAATATGTAAGGGGAAGTTTGAAAGTAGCGCCAGTGATAGAAAAGATGAGGAGTAATAGGCTAGCATGGTATGGGCATGTTAAGTGGAGGGGAGAAAGGCATATTACGAGAAGATACGAATGAATGAATACAAATGATAGATATGCATGTGGAAGAAAAAAAGAGTAGAGGGAGACCAAAGAAAAGATGGATGGATTGTGTGAAAGAGGATCTGCGTTAAAAGGGGTGAATGAATGGTTGACCGATAACAGAAGTGAGTGGAAGAAGAAAACATGTTGTGCGGACCCCACGTAGTGTAGGACAAGGGCAGGAGGAAGAAGGAAGAAGTGTAGGCCTGCTACACTACTACTATTACTTACTATTTGGTAATTGTGAATTCAAAGTATTATTTCTATTATTTAAATAAAATTAAAAATTAATTTAAGGATAGGTTAATTTCTGCCTTAGAGATGGCAATAGGCGCGAAATGTGCCAAATATCATTTCTGACAAGTTGTGGATTTAAACAATCAAAGCTGGTTTTATATTTTATTTTCTTTCTTTTCACTACTGGTACAAGATAACAAGACCAGTCCCAAGCCAATGGGCAGATAAAGTGCAAAATGAATCAAGTAGACTTGAACTAGGTAGAAATCTGTTGACTTACCAATCAATCATCAGCGGGTTGCATTCAAGTAATTGGCTTTTTCCATCAGCTATCAGCAGCACATTAGGCTTGTACCACAGTATTGTGGTGCAGTTAGGACCTTTAGATTTCTTATGCATATTATTCGGAACAGCGCAGCTGCCTACTAGTTTACCAGATTTAGACCATAACCTTACACCACTGGAAATAAAGGTAAAAGAAGGTCGGTCAGCTTCATACAAACTGTGACCTGATTGTAAAGTGTCGCGACCATAAATGACCTAAGGTGGGATCGATTGATAATATAGCAGTGTATTAAATCTAATGATTCTTTTTTTTTTTTAAAGCCGAAATTTGCTGGTAAATTCATGTTTGGTTTTGAGGTTAGGATTGAATACGACACCGGCGCCATTATTCAAAAACAACCATAATAGGTAGGTACTCCAGTATATTATGTCTTTCATTTATTTTGGAGTATAAGCCATTTTTGCTTTTTCGATGTTGGTTTTTAGTTAGTTCATTTTCGATGTTTGCCGTAGAAGCATCGATGTTTTTAAGAACAATGGTGCATCCATAGAAAAGGATGTTTATAGGACTGGCAACCCTCGTGATTTCAGATTTTGAATTTGATTTGAGTTTTGACGATACTCTTTGACTGATGACAGCTGTCACTTGACGTTGACGTCTGCGATCCGTTTCATATAATTTTTGCTGTTACACAAAATTATTCACACATGAAACACATTAAACAAGATAAAAACTGTAGATAACTGCATTAGATTACGTGATGAAACGAAACGTAGTGATGAATTATGCTGCACAGATTAAAGAATATATCTAAAGGTGTGTTCAGAAACATTAATACGATCCGATATGGTATTTTGCAATTTTTTTTTTTTTATTCCGGCTTTAATAAAAAAATATAATAGTTGTACTTAAATGCCCCTTTAATCACCTATATTTTGCCATTGTATTTATCAATGGTCGCTTTCAGTTTTGGTCAGGTCATATTTGGCCATCCTTCTTTAAAATTATGTTTTATTACAGTGACATTTAACACTAAGCAGCTATTTTTTTACGTTTTTAATAATTTCAAATAAGTATTATTGCTATTTTTATCTAATGTAATGTAATTTAATCGCAAATTTTATTTTTAATAATGATCTTAATTTTATTTTATTACTTTAAAAACAAACAATTTTCACACCATTACAAGGTAGAGTATGTAAGGGAAATTACCGCTTTAAGATCTAATCTGTACCTGTATTCTTGCAAATAATAGTTATTTGTTATACAAGAGTGAAAAGTTGTTTTTTAACCACGTGCTCAATTTTGATGACCGAGCAAGCGAAGGGGTTCAAAAATTAGAATCCTGAGAGTCAGCGAGGGAATTAAAAGAGCACGAGGTGAAAAATCTTTTCACTCGAGTGCAACACGTAACTTTTCATCCCACCTCAGCGAGGAAATGACATGACGTGAAAGAAAATGTATCTTATACGCCGATGATACAACGATAATTATCAAATCTAAAGATAAGCAAACGCTTGAGAAAGAAGTAAATGAATCGCTCATATCAGTTATCAATTGGTTAAATGAAAATAATCTTAGTATAAATATGACTAAAACACACTACATGCAATTTCAAACCTATAAATCTAATCCAAGCGATTTAAACATCGTATATGATTCGTGTACCATAAAAGAAACAGAAACGATATCTTTTCTTGGAATAATCTAGGATAAATATTGCAATTGGAAGTCTCACATTGAATTTCTGTGCCAAAAAATAGACAGATTTATATACGTCCTAAAGAGACTTACACTAGTTTCAAATATAAAAACTGCTTTACTAGCTTATCACGGTTATGTTTCGTCAATAATGCGTTATGGCTTGGTTTTGTGGGGAAACTCAACAGATGCGATAAAGGTGTTTATTAAGCAAAAGGCTTGCATGAGGTCTATTTTCCGGGCCGAACCTTTAGACAGCTGCAAACCACTGTTTAGGAAAAATAAAATATTGCCACTGCCAAGTCTTTATATATATGAAGCATTGCTTTTCGTAAAAAAACATCCCAATCTGTTCCCCACACTGAGTGAAAAGTGTCCAAACAGGAGAGGTAGGCCACAAAATAGACTCTGGGTGCCACCAAGAAGGCTGGCCCTATACGCAAAGAATTCACATTGTATGGCTGTGGATTTGTTCAATAAACTACCTAATAGCCATAAGGATCTGCCACTGATAAGGTTTAAAAGAGTAATTTTTGACATTCTAAGTAGGAAGAGTTACTATAGTGTTAGTGAATACCTTAATGATTGTTTAACTGGATAAACTGTAAAATTTAAATAACTAATTATGTAAATTTAAAAGGTGTCACAGCTGATGTATGAATTATTAATTACATAATTTTGACATTTACTCTTACATAATTTATTAATCAAATTTTTCTAATTTATTTAATAATAATAATTGACATTGAAAATGAAAAAGATGAAAATGATTTATTTCAACATACATATATTGACACATTTTAAATTGTTGGACTCAAGGGAATTAGGTTGGATATATGTATATATTATATTAGTATGATAAATAATTGATTTAAAAAATATAATTTCATTTAAGAATATACATGTACCTGTATTTTTGCACACTGCCACTAGCAGTAAATTGTGAACGGGACTAATTATAAGATAACAACTGTTGTTACCCACAATTTGGCAAAATAAAAATTATGAATTATGAATTATGAATTATGAATTATGAAAATGGTATATAAATCAAAGCAAATTAAAAAAGTACACCAAGAAGGTTACGATTGTGAGTTTTTTAACAAACAGGTTGTATGGAAATTCGGCACCATAGAGGTAGAAATAAATAGGTTTTAATGATGTTTTGAATTCACAAACTTCATAGACGAGTGATATTTACTAAAGTGCACACGATGTTCTAAATTCAATTTACTTTATCCTCAAGAGGATAATAACGGCTTTTGCATTCAGATATCGAAGATTAAAAATACTCTTTCCGAGATGGTGGGATGCAAATATTATTTATTTATTTACTCATTTTATGACAGTAAAAAATACTGACCCATATTTTCCAATTGTAGCTAAAAGATGCTTCTGTACATGAGCACTGAATTCCTTTGCAGAATCAGAGATTGGTTCTTTCTTATCTGGTAAGTTCACATCACAAGTTTCTGCTCCACTGTCCACATGTGTTTTGTCCAGTGCCTCCACAAGATTATCAACTGACTCCTCTGATTCATTTTTCATCTTCAAAATGTCTTCTTTGAGTTTCAAACACTCTGTTAGAAAATCATCCTGCTTTTTTTCTTCTTTAACTCTTACTATTATATCTTTGGGTTCAAACTTTTTGTGACCAAACTCGTCTGCCTCGTGGTCTTTATATATATCAAATGTGTCATCCTCCTGTACAATTGACTCATCAAAGCTGTCATCAGGTAAATTCTTTGCAGCACCAGAGTCATTCAGACTCTCTTCATCTGCTTCAGATCTGATTCTTTCCAATCTTTCCGTAGCACTTGATTTTCTAATAGATTCTTTGAGAGATTTTCTGAGAAGCACCTCGTATTGTGGACACCAGGACACATTGACGATTTCATCATCTTGCCCTCTGACTTTGTACACAATTTTACCTTGGCCTGAAAGACAAGAATTAAAAGTAATGCACAGTTAAATAAGTGGTAATTTATCATTAACTACTTACTTAGTAGTAATTAGTTTTTTGCTCATCCAAAAGGAGATTGTTTCCTTGTCAATTTATACAATTGTAATCACAGTGTTTATAAACTATTTCATATTCAGATTCAACTATGAATTTGTGGAGTACCTATGTAGTAATATTATTTAATTTTTAGAAAACAAATTTGAAATCCATCCATCCATTTCTCAGTGGATTTTTTCCATATAATCTTGTAAGCTTTGTGGATAAGTGCAATCACAATTATTTATAAAATACTTCAAGAATATATCTATCTATTGAACAATGAATGTGAGTGAAGTCAGCAGCAAGTAGGAATATAATGTGGGCAAGCACAGGTAGAAACATTTTTGTTAATCAATATAAAGTAAAATTATGAACTACTCACCATTTAAGTCTAAAACAAACACAACACCTTGTTTGGTGCCCACAGCAACATTTAAAGGGATGTGGTGGGAGCAAGAGATACAAGTCGGTTTGAACTTGGTCAGAAATTTGTTATATGTTTTAGCTACATTTGATTTCAAGTCCCATTTGACTACATTGCCAAAACTGCCAGCCGTTATTGCAAATGATTCACTGCTGTATCCCAAACCTGCCACATCCTAGAACAAAAATAAAAATAAAATATTATTGGCAACAATCTAGAGGAGTCTAGAGGTTTAGACTATAGTTCACTTTGCTGGCCAAGTCCAAATTAGCACACTTCAGAAACCTTTGAGGTTATGGAGGTATGCAGGTTTCCTCAGGATGTTTTCATTCACTGTTAATGCAAATGGTATTTAAAAAGCTCATCATTCTTAAAATTTAAAGTCTGGGAAACCTCAACCCTGAAATAAGAGGTTGAACTCCATTAGGAAGCACTGCACCAACAACAAGTTTTAATAATAGAAACCTGCTTCAAAGGAAGATGAAGATAATAGTAAGTTTACCAGCAATTCTAGACCTGGATTTTTTGTGCAATATGTAAAAATGCCTGTAGGCAGATGGGTATATATGCCCGCTCATTAAAACCATACTATATAATTACCTCTTTCTCATTTTGATGGATATCAAGACAATGGGTAGACTTTATTCTTGTTCCATTCTCAGCACATTCTAAACTCCACTGCTTCACAGTGCCATCCACACTCCCTGTCAGGAACAATTTCTTCTCTGGCCATTCTCGAGAAATATCAACACTGACTATCCTAAAAGAAGAGATAAGAGAAGAGATTAAAAAGGTAAGCTACAAATTCACCCAGCTACCAATACCTACCTATACTCAATCAATTATTGCAAAAAGTATAACTACTGCCTAATGGGAAAAGAGTATATTATGCTTATAATAGCAGGGAAATTCAGAATTCTTAGATTTTCTTGAAGCCCTTGCACAAATTACCACAGGACTTTTTCCTTTGAAAAAGTATCAAGAACAAAGATAGTTGGTGTATGTAACTGAGGTGAGAATAGAATAGAATAGAATAGAAAAGAAAATTTATTTATTTGCATGATTGTAAGTAGGTACATAGTACTGTGTTTTTATGTAATAAACTGAGCCTGTTACAATCAGCCGTACAATGGCATGCAAAATACTTAAAACTAACATAGGTTTCATAAAAAGGACTAAACAAGTTGCAAGCAAAATATTTGTAAAATTAAATTAAACATAAAATACATAGACAAATGAAAGTTTAAATCGGGTGAGTTTTAAAATTCAAGAATTCTTTTAAAGAATAGAAGTTTTGGGCTACTAGCCATTTATACAGCTTATTTTTAAAATAATTTAATTGGTAATACCTATCTTACGGAAGCTTATTATATATTTTTACGCATAAAGCTGGGCAATTTTTTAAGTAAAATTCCGTCCTCGGTCGACACTGCAACACAAGCCTGTTGGTGTTGTAGTGTCGACCGAGAGACCGGTGAGAGCCTGGATTAGAGAACGCAGTTACAAATCCATGCTCTCACATGGTTAGTTTCACATGGTTTGTTCTTTAAAAGTAATTTTCTTTCAATTGTTCAACCGGCCCATCTTTTCAAACGATTTTGATGAAATTTGGTATAGTGATAGATTGTATCCCCGGGAAGGAACATAGGCTACTTTTTATCCGGAAAATTAAAGAGTTTCCGCGGGATTCAAAAAACCTAATCCTCACGGGCAAAGTCGCGGGCATTATCCAGTTTTAATAAACTTACTTCTCCGCGTGCGCTCTGTTGACAACGTGGGCTTGATAGCAATTTTCTTTTCCTGTTCCAGGCCTATTCGGATTCAGTGGCTCCAAAACACACAGACATTTGCTAGGACCACCGTAAACCAGCCAACCATCCTTGGTTACGGCTAGTCCTGACCCCTGGAACCAGTTTGGTGATGGAAATATTACAGTCCCGTTCATACTTACAACAAAATAAGGCAATGATAACGATAGAGTATTCTTATTTCTTCTTCAAATGTAGTGAAGAGTGAACTGTGAAAGTCAAAGGACTATAATAATTTAATCGCTAATTAAATGCCCGATGCCGGGCACTCGGAAAATGTTCTGTTTTTCTGGTCGGTGGCCGGTGGGCGGCAGGGACCAGAGACAAGTTAAGGGCGGGACCACAGATTAAGTACTAGTTACCATAGATAATACACTATATCTAGTTACTACGGCGGGACCGAAGAATTATTCTATCTCTTTCTCTGCCTAGTTGTCTACCTTTGCTGTTTATCTCTTTGATTTTATATAAATAAATCAAAGGTTTATCTACGCTCTGAGTTCCCGCTCCCCAGTATATACAACAGATTTAAAAAGGGTATGTTTAATATGTCTGTGGTATATACGTATAGTCTATGTTCAAATTGTCAAATGTCAATATTCTAGTTTGAGTGTTGAGTGGTTGTTGTTAGTTTCTAAGATTTTTAAAAAATAATCTAAGTTACCTTTCCTGTAGCTTTAAATACATCGAAATCCTGAAAATATTGCTATAAACTTCTCTAAGTAAAAGGAAATAAGTAAACATGGCCCACTACAAGGGCGCAGCTTCAGAAGCTGGCAGAGCCATGCACTTGATGAAGAAACGTGAAAAGGCCCAGCAGGAAATAGAACTTCGGAAGAAGAAAATTGAAGAGGAACTCAAGATAGATAACATTGAAAACAAATTTGCCACACATTATGATGCAGTGGAACAGCAACTCAAAAGTTCTACCATTGGTTTGGTGACACTTGACGAAATGAAAGCCAAGCAGGAGCACATAGTACGGGAAAGAGAGAAAAAGCTGGCCCAAAAGAAAGCAGAAAAAGAGAAAGAGCGACAGAAAGAAATTGAAGCCAAACAAGCACAGAAAAATAAACAAAAACGACAGGTATTAAAGTTAATGTGCAATGGAGAGTTATTTTTATGCTTAAATATTTTGCTATCTCACGGCGCTCGCGGAAAGGTTAATATAATGCATGGTCCTTTTAAAGTACTGTACTGTTCTAGCAAATGCTAAACATTTGGTGAATCAAAAATAATGTGGAAATCATAACTACAATAATTATTCAAATTCAAATTAAAAGCTTTGTAACATTGTCAACTGAATCTACTACTGATCGAAATGCTATTACAACCTAGAACCATGAAACTGTGGTTACTCCTTTTTAATTTCAAATAAGAGCATTATGCATGTGGCTTCAGTATGGATTATTCAATCTTACACTGATTTTCCTACTCTTGTTTTCAGATCCAAGCTCTTTCATTTGACTTGAATGAAGATGCAGAAGAAGACTGTGAAGAAGAAAAGGAAGAAGAGAAAGCAGAAACCAATTGGAGAGATCAAAGTGAAGTTGTAAGTATTGATATCATTCTACATTAAAGGAGTGCTTAGGAATGCAACTCTTTCAGTTAAAGAATTGGTTGACTTATATCTATGAAAAAAATAGTTTTATTTTTGGCCTGATTGCAATCTCTTCTGGATGTTTAGTAATGAAGCTGTCTAAGATAGTTGCGGGATAACCTGTACCAAATTGTCACTTTTTATGTACTATTTTATCAGATCTCTTGGTGGCACATTTATGCTAGCAGGGTGGGACATCAATTACCACTTCCTGGAGATGAATCCCCGTATAGAATCTTCTTTTAAGATTGTAAATTATTAAATGTAGTTCCGCTGGTCTGCCGTCTGCAGTTGGGTGGGTATAGATCCGGAATTCCTCTGTATTCATAAAATACACTAAATATATAGTCATACACCTAAACTCACCAGCCTGCTGTATAATATGGTTCCAGGATCCGGATAGGTAGCACCTCACCACAATTATTTAGATTTCTCACATAGTTGCACCCCAAACGCAAATAGAATACATACTTTAATCATATTTCATGAGCGTCAGTGTAGTTTTTTAATGTGGTGTGTTGTGTTGAGTGCCAGCAATATTGGGACCGTAAAAGGTTGCATATATATTGAACAAAGATACTACACTATTTATAGGAAGATGGTCACTGTTTCAACGGCTTTTAATAACCTCAGTTTCATCAAATAAATTCCAAAAGTTTGCTTTCAGGTGTGTAAAAAAATTAAAAAGAATCCAGATGTTGATACATCATTTCTACCAGACAGAGAAAGGGAGGAGGCCGATTTGAAGCTGCGCGAGGAACTGAGGCTGGAGTGGGTCATGACCCAAGCCAGTCTCAAGGACGAGCCAATCACTGTCACTTTCAGCTACTGGGATGGCTCTGGGCATAGACGGAATGTCACATTGAAAAAAGGTAATTAGTATTTCTCATTGTTGTCTCTTTCAATCTATAAATATAAAAAGAATTGTTCTGACTGATTGACTAATCTATGAATGCAAAACCTAAACCTCTGGGGCTAGAAACTTGTAATTTTGACAGTAGGTTCCTGTTATGATGGACTAGCGAATGTCCGCGACTTCGTCTGTGTGGTTTGAGGTTTTTGTCTCTGCGGGAACTCCTTAATTTTCTGGGATAAAAAGTATATATATTCCAGATTATATTCTATCTCGGTGCCAAATTTCAGCCAGATCCGTTCAGCCGTTGGGGCGTGATTGAGTTACAAACATCCATACATCCATCCATCCAAACTTTCACATTTATAATGTTTATTTAATTTTATTTGATTTGATTAGGGCTGAATTTTTAAAGTGATTACCTTCATAGTTTTTTGACTTGTGATTAAAAATAAAGTATATGAGATTTTTTGTGAAAGTCTCACCAATTTTTAGGGTTCCGTACCAAAATGGTAAAATGGGACCCTTATGGGTGCGACTTTCTCCGTCTGTCTGTCCGTCTGTCCGTCTGTCTGTCCGTCTGTCCGTCTGTCTGTCCATCTGTCCGTCCGTCACACTCGATTATTTCAGTAACTACCGAAGCTATCAACATGAAATTTGGAATAGTTGTGTATATTAGTGGCCCAAAGACACTGGAATTAAAAAAAATTGGAAATTATTTTTGTTCTTATTTAAAAAGGGGGGAAAATCTGAGGGTTGAAATTTAAAAGTGAGATAACTGTACTGTGTGGGGTATCATATGAAAGGGTTTACTTTGTACATTCTAAAACAGATTTTTAATTATTTTTAGTTATGATAGTTTTTGATTTATCGGGGAAAATGTCTAAAAAAATACCGTTCCCCCCCTTATCTCCGGAGTTTACCAATAGAAAAATTTGAAATAATTATGGTCAATAGGAATTTACGTATATTTTACAGGAAAACTATAGCCAATGCTCTAACTAGCATAGTTTTTTTGATATTAACAATAAACCTCTACAAACAAAGTTAGTCTTGCGGTTCATTAACAAAGGTAATTATTTATTAATAATGGTACGGAACCCTTCGTGCGCGAGTCCGACTCGCACTTGCCCGGTTTTTTAAAATTACATCCAAGTGAAGGCAGGGCAGATTGGCTAGGCAGTTAATCATGTAATTGGTGTTCTTGAAGTATAACCTGCTGGACTCCCAAACTCTTCCATAGTAAAAAACTCGATCCATTCTAATATGATTCAAATATGTGTGTCTGTCTGTCTGCTATGTTTTCACAACCCAACAGTACAACCAATTTTGACAAAATTTGGTACACAGATAGGTATAGGATTGATAGCATGTCCCAGGGAAGGTCATATTAATTCATCCCCAAAAATCACAGGATTGTCAAAAACTAAACAATACAGACAAAGTCCTAGGCATCATCTAGTTCGCAATATTTTTTGTCTTATTACAGGAAACTCCATATATCAGTTTCTGCAAAGATGTCTGGACACATTGAGACCAGAGTTCAGCGAGTTAAAAACTGTGTCTGCAGACCAGCTCATGTATGTGAAAGAAGACTTGATTCTGCCACATCACTACACTTTTTATGATTTCATAGTAACTAAGGTATGTATCTATATTTGTCTATTATATTATTTATATTTAATTGTAATGTATGACAGTTTTAATAATGACAACTCTATCTCACTTGTTCAAGGCGCGAGGCAAGAGTGGTCCACTATTCCAGTTTGATGCTTCAGACGATATTAGATTAGTGAACGACGCAACACAAGAAAAGCAAGACTCGCACGCCGGCAAAGTGCTCCTCAGGTTTGTAGCCTTTGTTTTTCGAGTATTAAAGCAAGTTCGCCCTGTGAAATGTCACTGCATACTTTTCCCGCACAATTATTATTCCGTAATTAAACTCTGGAATGTTTTAAATTAACTTCTCCAAACCCCTTGGATAACATTATTTGGAAGTAATTTATATTGTTTAAAGCTGTATGCACTCCAAAACAATAAATGTTCGTTGGTCTTATAGTTTCAGATCTTAAACTAAAAGATTTTGATAAATTGAGAATCAATCAGAAAATTCTTCTCTATTCTAGGTCATGGTATGAAAGGAACAAGCACATATTCCCCGCATCCAGATGGGAACCTTATGATCCAACAAAGACCTACTCAAAATATACTGTGAAAGGAAAATGAATAATAATACACATTCAGTATGAAGTACTGTTTCAATATATTTTCAAACTCTCTGTGGAAGTCGTAAAATCAACGCACCTCAAACGTTGGCGTCAATTATAGATTAATATGTGTGCCTAAATAATCATTTTTGTCGTAATTAATGGCTTATTGGATAGCCACTTTATAAACTTAGCAAATCTTCAGGTTTTTAAGTGCTAGAAAAGTTTAGGGCAATACTAGCAGGTGATTTAATGGAATTAAAAAAAAATGAATTTATAATATTAAAGTATCACGATTGCCATGAAATACTGTTATTTTGGTTCTTTAATGAGTTGATGAATTTATTTCAATTCACAGAAAATAATAAAAACTTGCCTGACGAGATGTACCACAGACATGGTTATTTCTGTTACTTATACAATTTTTAATTGAATATCGTTATATTGGAGGTGCGTTCATCTTAAAATTAGATTATCTCTACATTGTTGTGAATAATGCAATAAATAATAGTTAATTTTTAACTTATTCAATAAATAAGCTATATACAATAATATTGATTTTATTTACATATATGCTACACCCTACTTTGAATTGTACATCATATTCCTAGAATTCAGACTTAATATCAATTACAGTCCCACAAACCTATCTGACCCGGTGACAGCATAGATCTATTTAAAAATAAAATTAAACAGGCATAAAAATTAGTTCCAACTTTGGCCACCAGGCCAGATTAGTTTGTGGGACTTTAAAAGAACTGTAGTTTTTATATTATTTCTTAACTTAAAAAAAAGGTTTATGGTCAAGTGGTATGGTCTCATTGAATAGGTATTTTTAAATGATTAAGGTTTCTTAGACATTTTTAGGAGAGACACCTTTTATTTAATGAAATAATGACTTCAAAGTATCTATATACCTCTTGTATGCTACTTCTGATACACACTTGACCAATTATTTTTTATAACACGCCATACACAGGTAGGAATGTGGTCTAGGAATTACTAGTTACTTCATATTGTATTTGAGCTAATTCTTGTACACTCTTTCGAATTTCTTTATAACTAAACCCAACATTCCCTTTGGTAAAGATAAGCACAGTTAATATTAGATCTGCCAATTAAGAGACTGTGTACAATAAAATTAGCATCAATTAACATACTTAATATTATTATATTTATCCACAATGAACAATTTTCTCTAATGTTTGCCACTTCCTTATTTCCAATTTTTCTAAAAACTCCTGTTGTGTCTGTGTATTTTCCTTTTCTGGCAATGCAGGTGGGGCATGCCTTTGGAAGTGAATAATGGCAGCTAATAGGTTCCATATTGTGAACTCAGGCCACAAAACATCTGTGAAATACAGCACTGTTCTGTCAACCTGGAAAAAAATAAAACTAAGTGGAATTAATCTGTATGAGGAGGCTGCCTTAAAATTGCTGTTCTATTGGGTGGCCATTTCGAAAGTCCAAAATAAATTTGAATTACTCTCAAGTTACTTCTCAAATATTAATACTTTCAACCTGACCTGAACCTGAAGAAGTTACACTTCTTCCAAAATCAAAATCAAAATGTTCACTAGCTATATGAAATAAACATCTGTACAATTTTTAAATGCAAAACTATATTTGGATAATACAACGCAGATAGTTTGTATTTTTGATTTTTCTTACCTGCCATAGCATGAAATCTGACAGTCTAACCTCACCAGACGTCCGCACCAACAGCTCTGGTTCCCCAAGGTCCAAAGTTTGTGATATTAACTCTTCATTAATGTCATCCGCTTCTAGTTCTTTATTTTTAATACTATCTATAATATGTGATGCTGCTCTGCTTATTTCATCACGACCTACAAAATTATCATATTATGTACAATACTGATTGTTTTTTTTTGTCATGTATCACTCCAGTGTTTTTAGAGAACTTCTTAACATATGTTTGGGATAGGACTTAAATTACACAATTAATATGATCACTGCAATCTAACACATCTTATAGATTGGACAGCGTGTAGTCATCAGTCAGTCAGATTAAATACACTCAGTTCTAAAAGAGCAATATTTCAATGCAAATGTCATTGATTGTCCATTGCCTTTTCACAACCCATCTGCATAATAAATGAAATTTCTTAGACCAAAATCGTGTCATTTCTTTACTTATAGCTTAAATGTACTCCTCAAAACCCCTAGTATAAGAAACTTAATTACCTGTATAACTATAGGCTATATTAAGTTGCAGCTTGTTGTTTTGCCTCGTGGCCAGCATCGCCTCAGACACAAGTTTTTGCAGCTCTGCAGGGAGAAGGGTCAAGCGGCCAGCCACATGCATCCGAACACCCCACTCATTTATTTGATCACTGCACAAATTGTACAATCAATCAATTTGTGGTGACTGGTGATATGCTCCCAAGAATCATTGTAACTCGGAAAAATTATTATAATACTGGTTGTCCATAATATATCATTGTGTGATGAACAAATCCATCAGGCATTAAAAATTGTCATTTGGCAAAACAAACAAACTACATTTGTCTGGGCAGTGAAAATATGTATGTAGTTGTGCATGAAAGGAAATATAAAATATGTAACTCTTTAACAAAAGTTATGAAACATTAGATGTAACAGTATGAAGATGAACCCTGAACATTTATGACCACAAAACTTAAGACTGTCACCCCTGTTAAGCCTTATCACATAACACTTTACTTAATGGATGACATCCATTAAGTAAAGTGTTATGTGATAAGGCTTCTGGGGGGTCATACATACATTTCTTGTAGGAGTCGTCTGAATTTTTCACTTGCTAACTCCATAAGGGCATCTACCTCATCTTGGCTCCGTTTAAAGTTTTCAATGCTAAATGCGTAAACTGTCACTTCAGGAATACCAAGGTCTAGGCACCACTGTGAACATTTAAATACTAAATTTACCTAAGAGAACTAAAACAGTAACGAACACAGAAGCAGCAATTTTGGCATACTATTCTTACGCTGAGCTATGGTGGTATTGTGGGGAAACAGCACAAATGCACCAGAACTATTTATAGGTACTGCAAAAAAAATGCATAACCTGAGAGTAATACGGTGTTTGTTAAAATTCACTTGAAAATTTTCGAATAGATAAAGCATATAACAAATTAAATGACTTTTTTGAAGATAAATAAGGCTGCTATCGTTCTACTATCACTGATTTGCTGTGCCCCACCAGGGTTCCAATATTTCAATACAAAAAAGAAAATATTTCAAATATATTCTATTGACATTATTTTAAATGCGAAAGTGTGTCTGTCTGTCTGCTATGCTTTCACGGCCCATCTGTTCAACCAATTTGGATGAAATTTGGTGTAGTGGTAGGTTTCATCCCGCGGAAATCCTGGAAAATGAAAGAGTTCCCGCGGGAATTAAAAACACTTAATCTTAGCGGACGATGTCGCGGGCATCGGCTGGTATTTCCATAATGATCTGATAATTGTGTTGAATCCGCTAATCTCAGGTTTAGGCTGTAAATGATTTACGCCCTCAGTAATCAGTTGTAGTAGGCCGGCGACGGGTAAAGATTGATGGTGATGAAATTCATAATTGCACATACCAACCTTCAAAACTTCGGAAAGTTTATCAAATCCTTTATTATGTCCTTCAGTACTATCTACGCTTAGTTTTTTGGCATAGCGCCGGTTTCCATCCATGATAAGGGCTACATGCTGCGGAATCCTACCAGTTTTTACTACTTTGATACAAAAAAGTTGGAAGAACGACAAACAATTCTCTTTTACCCAAGACATTTTAGTTACTGCTGTTGATTTCGTAAACTTTAGCGGAAGATCCTTTTCTATATGCGGAAGATAAACAGGAGATATGTCGGGGAGGCACACTGCCAATTTATCCCGCTATGAGGTGACGCATCGTCGCTGGTGTTTATAGTGTATTATCTATGCTGATTGCTGGTGTTGTTTACCTGTCAAACACCATATATTTTTTACGCAATAGTTTCATTTTCTTAGAATAATTCATTTTTATGCCTAAATGTTGTGCATTCCGTTTTCCTGCTGATAAGGAATGAAGAAGGCTATGGTACAAAACCTTGCGCGAATAAAATTGTAAACCCAGTTCATCGGCTAGGTTATGTAGCGCTCACTTTAGACCTGCCGAGTGCCGACCTGCAAGAGCACACAGTACTGGTTTCTTTCCCAGATTCAGATGAAATAGAAATAGGACGCCTAACTATGTAGGTACCTCAAGGCTCAATTATGTTCGCAAATGACTGATTACTGACAGTTACCAGCAAGGGTGGCGCCATCTGAGATTAGCTTTGCCTGTCCCTCCCCATTAGCATTTTCATTTGGTTTTGTTTTGTTTTCAATAAAGTAGGTAGGTACCTAGTTTTCGGAAAATATACAGAGACAAGTAACATTAAAGTTGAGCTTGAGGAACGGTAAGACAGAATACATAAACTAACGGTATCTGGAACGTCAACGGTTTATTCTCTGTGGGAATGAGCACAGAGAACTTTTTTATTTAGGCGAACGAGTGACGAGCCATGCAGTATCGTAGACAGAGAAAGATATATTATAATTTATAATATATCCCGACCCGTGTGACGACCCTTTGATTAGGTATATAGAGATGGATGTGTTACATTTTACTCAATTATAGTTATACGATGCATTTTGTTAATAAAACATGTACTACTATGTTTTGACTAGTCTTACTTATTGAAAGCTACGTTTTTAGGGTTCCGTACCCAAAGGGTAAAAACGGGACCCTATTACTAAGACTCCGCTGTCTGTCTGTCTGTCTGTCTGTCTGTCTGTCTGTCTGTCTGTCTGTCTCCAGGCTGTATTTCATAGACCGTGATAGCTAGAAAGCTGATCACAAATGATGTATTTACAACAAATACTAAAAATTCAAAATATATATATATTAAGGGGGGTCCCCATACAATAAACGTGTTTTTTTCGTTTTTTTTTGCTCAATATTAAAAACGGTAACAGGTAGACGGTTCAAATTTTCACAGAATATTAACTTGTATATTACCTTTCAAAATAAATAATTAAATATCAATAAAGTAAATATTAAAGGGGGGCTCCCATACAACAAACGTAATTTTTTGATATTAACAGTAAACCTCTACAAACAAAGTTAGTTTTGCGGTTCATTAACAAAGGTAATTATACCTACTTCTTGAGTACGGAACCCTCGGTGCGCGAGTCCGACTCGCACTTGGCCAGTTATTTTTTTAGAATGAGACAGGTGTATTATGTTATTGCGTGAACGTGTCAGGCAATTGTCATATGACGTCATCAAATTTTGCTATTGAAGCCAATTTTTATGTACCTTTATATGGCGTCTGTATTGCTTCCGGTGTTTTGGTTGTGGCTAATTACCAGTTTTGTGAATATTTTCATAATATTTTTATGTGTTTTTGCTTAGTTTTGTGTAATCAACAATGGTGAAGTGCTCAGTTGTGGGGTGTCGTAATAATAGTATTGTAAAACGCCCAGGAATTTCATTTCGTAATTGAGTAACATAGTTGGTTTTATTTTTCTTTTTGTGGCGAGTATTTTAAGTTATTTCAACTAATTATAGCTTAGTTTCTTCTTTACTGAATCCAAAACACGTCAATTTTTGCGCTATCCCTGAAAATTTGGATTATTTCATTAGTTTTTGTTTGAGTGTTTATATAGTGTGGGGATTGTATTGTTTACAAATAAATTGAGTATCGATAAAATTAAAATTTCATATCACTCTTACTGTTTCTCACTCAGAGGGGTAGAGAGATGAAATTGAACAGTCAGCTTCTACTTATAATATTGCCAAACTCATTTTAGGCTGTAGCGATGATAACCTTGTGATTAAGACACCTGATCTCCGGGATGGTGTCTCGTATTCGAAAATTACAGTGTCTATTCAAGTGGTTTTTGGTCCCTTCATTGCAGTTATTATGTATCATTTTAACTAATTACTATTTTTGACTGCCTCGTTGGTCTAGTGGTTAGCATAGTCGACTGTGGATCATGAGGTCCTGGGTTCGATTCCCGGTCGGGCATAAAAGTTAGGTATTGGGTTTTTCAATTAAGAAATTCTCAGTGCCAACCCGGAGTTTCATACAAAATTTCACCCCCTATTTCACCCCCGTAGGAGTGTAATTTTGAAAAATCTTTCCTTATTGAACGCCTACGTCACAAAAGGAACCTACTGTCAAAATTTCAAGTTGCTAACCCCAGCGGTTTAGGCTGTGCGTGGATCCCTTAACGATTTAGTATGGATACTTTCACTCCACTCTTCCATTTAGTATAGGTACTTTCTGAAATAAACACCTCCATATATTTTTTCTCCAAAAAATTATGGAGAGTTCTTCTTTAAAAACAAATTTTGAAATGGAACCGCACCCGCCCGCGTAGACCGCGCGGCCCACTGTCTACTTACTTGCTCTCCTTCTATCCTAGTGTTTACTGCCAACGTGTTCTGAAGTAAACAACACACTGCTATGCTAGCGAGCACAGTGGAAGCGCCAGAGTGCCACGCATCCGACAGACGTAAAAAAAATTCTCATAAGAAAACATAAAACAGAGACCCCTTAAATATCTAAAAGGGCCTTTTAATGTAAATAAACTTTCCAGACATGCATACAGTGTAAGAGACTGTTGAAGTAAAAACACAAAGAAACCTTCCTTAGTTGATTAATATCAATATCATAGCACTGACGATCGGGTACCTTTGGGTGCCATTGAACTGCGCCATCTTGGCTTTCCTAACAGCAAACCGACAATTCTTCCATACAGAACAAATCTTGTAAAAAACCACATCAAAGTCTTGCATAGTTCTACACTTGTAAGCCTCTTCAATATTCGCCATACATTTTCTATGGAAAAATAAATTCCGCCATCTTGAATTTTTTCCTGTTCATCAAGTAGACCTTCATGTCCTGATCATCTTTTGCCAAGAAACCACTCTTCCATCTTTAATACTCTCCGAGATAGACACCGACGAAATTTGTATGTTGTCTTAAATCCACCATTTTGAATTTTTTTTCAGCACACTGTCAATTGGATGAAGTTTCGAGTTACATTTGGTCGAGCACACCCCACCTATCTTGAATACCCTGGCTGTGCTCTTCATCCGTCTTCGAAATCCTCAATCATCAGCTTTTCCGTATTTTTCCTCCGAATGAATTGTTGTCTTCTATACGAAACGATGAATAAAAAAAATTTTTTTCATACAAAAATTTTTCTTACAAAAAACCTCAATTCACGTGGATGGGGTCGCGGGCATCAGCTTGTTCATTATAAAATACGAATACTAGTGTATTTCAAAAATTATGTTTAATTATTTATTAATTATATTTTGTTAATTTTATATCGAGTATATACTCAAAGGTATCGATAATTTCAGCCCTAATGCCCGCATTAAGCTCCGCCCATGCGCCATTTTAAGGTTATAGGAAGCTTCAATTTAAATATGTTACGGCACATCCTTCTGTATATACCTAATCAAAGTGACGACCCGTCTATATATAGTTATATCGCATTTGAACGGAGGCTTATGTCAGAAAGGACGTGACGCGTCGGTAAAGCGCGTCACATTTTTCTTTTAAATCAGCAGAACCGCTGACCCTTAGTAGGTCACCGTCTCTGCTGTCACTATCTACAGTACTAGAACTAATATCACAAGCAAGTGCCATCCAAATGAGGCACTGAAGTTAATTATCGAAAATCAGAACTAGATTAACGTTCCGATCTTGACAATGACCACCGCAAATGCAGATACGTCACAGATTGCAACTGAAGGTTACAATTTGAATGAATAGCTTTAATTACTGATTTTAATAGTTGCCTAGTCTATCACTGGTATTTGCAATCACTAAATAAATCGACTACCTACAAATGCAACTCATAGAAACACTACGCCACTATAAGACATGGGTTGTAATTATAATTAATGATTCTAATAGTTAATCCATCATTGGCTTGCAAAAGCCTTACTATTATCACAATTAAGGAAATCACTGATAGCAAAGGTGATCAAAAGAAATACTACGATAATTACCATACTTGGGTAGGTACGTAGGTAGTTTAATAATAATGATTGAACCTCACAGATTCTAATACTTAATTACTTAAAAGAAACACCGATTTAGATGTTAAATTCAGATGGTTTCTGACAGAGAAGAGCTGCCACGAAACTCTGCGGTAGCTCTTTTTAAAAGGTTTGACTATAATGTTTTACAATATTAACTTAGTTTACGATATTCAAGATGGAAACCGATTCACAATTATTTATCACAACTTAAACAATAATAAACAAAGTTAGTTTGGTCTAAAATCAAACTAAAACCTAAGCACACAATATAAGTAGAAATTGGTCTTACAACCTTTCGCTTACCAGAGCTCCTACAATTATGATCCTAATCGGCCATTACAATGCTTTTAAAGCGCACTATCGCGCCCCCAACGGCAGCTCGCGGCGTTACAATAGCCGACTCGCCCCGATTGGTGGAACGATATAGCGGGTAAACTATTGAAACTCTTATTATTAACAAATCACTTAACTACAGTGTTAACCGAGCCCAACTAGTCTCTAAAATTATTAAAACAAATCATTGTTAGATTTACGAGTAATTAAACAGCAAAATCTCTGCATAAAAATAAATAGGAAACTAAATAGTACATGCGGCCAAGACTAGCCTTTTAAATCTATAAACTCCTCTTTAAATCTCACGATGTTAGAAACATTTATTAAACTTTAACAATAAATTGCTAATATTATCATAAAACTAATCAGATCGGGTTGCGAGTTCGACGCCCTTCTGGCTTCTCCCCCGACATATATATAGACGGGTCGTCACCGTACACAGTATGCGAAAGCGATAGTTTAACATAACTATATATTGTACTATATCTATATAACAACCCTTATTGCCATCATACAAGTTTTATCCATTGATAAATATGTAGGTACTAGATGGGCCCTTTCATAGAAAAAGGTCTGGCGACCGACTATGAGAACGCGTTCCTAACCTGTCTTTGTCCCCATCGTAGCGCTGTCACGGTCGCTCGTCGTGTAGATAATTTGTTATTCTCAAGTTAACATCTAAAGTCTTATTTGTTTGGCACTGTACAATTTTTATTTTAAGGTAAGTGTTTCAAGTCACAACAATACATTTCCAAAAAAAACGTTATTTAATCTTCCTATTTAATATTTTTATCCATTAGGCAATCATTTAATTTCCGCGGCAAACTGTATGATATTTTTTTTTTTACTAACTGGCCTTACGGCTTCTATGGCCATGACCTATATCATCTATGACCGAGTCATACGTTTTCAATATATATGTTGCAAACAAGTTCCCGCTTTTCAGACTAGATGGCGTTGATGGCGTTGCTAAAAATACGCCCACATTCTTAGTTTTTTACTAAAAGTGAAAACATGAAAAGAAAACGAAATTCAAATTGAATGTATTTTTAATCAATATGTTACACTATTTACCTACAATTCAATTCACTTCCGCAGCGGAAACTCTTAAAATAAGTTAAGTGCGTGTTGTAATAAGGGAAATAATACAAGTTAAATGCAGATTAAATCTAATTTAATTTATGAATGTAATAATAATGATCATAATAATAATCATGTAGGTACAGAATAAATATTTATCTTCTCATAATAATAAGGGAAATAATACAAATTAAATACAGATTAAATCTAATTTAATTTATGAATATATTGATAATAATCATAATAATAATCATGTAGGTACAGAATAAATATTTATCTTCACACTTTCATAATTATTATTCTTTTAGTGGCAAGTCTACGTCTTATACTCCGTCCACGAGTTGAGTGGATAAACAAGTAATAATTAATAAAAAACAGCGTCACGCATAAAACTTGTATTGATCAATAACTGACATAAAACAATCAAGTGTTGTAATGATACAAAAGCTGTACCATCATTGGATAGGCATTATTATAATTAAACTTACGAATTAACATTTCCGTATTTTTATTTTCAATCTTACAAATCACAGGTTAGTATAAACTGCAGTGAAACAGCTGATTAAAGGTATACAAGTAATAAAATTAAAAATTTTAAAAAAACCCACGACGAACTGCAGAGCTCCATTATACCTTTGACCTTTATAACTTTGAAACAACAATTAGAACGTAGCAAACGTATTATATTACATAATATCTAAAACACAAAACTACATCTTTGACAGCTCAGTAGTTTTTTTGACCAGTGTGGTGGACTATGGCCAAACCCTTTTCAAATGGACAAATCAAAAGAGTCCAAACGCGACGGGTATACGATGAGAATTTAAGGAGTTCCCATGATCGCCTCCTGACTCCATCATGATACCCTGGGCAGCATCTAGGTACAAGCTAAATATATCTAAAACAAAAAGCCCGCATCTAAGTCAGCACAGTAGTTTTTGAGAAAAATGGTAACATATTGAAAAAATAAAATCATAGACTACAGCTCAGCTTTGTTGTCTATGGTCCTTAAATATATCTAAGAACCTTCTCACAAGCTATACACATCTAATGAAAAAAACCGCATTTCAATCGGCCCAGTACTTTTTGTAAAAAATGGTAACATATCGAAATATTAAAATCATAGAGACAGCTCAGCTTGGTTGTCTATGGTCCTAAAATATATCTAAGAACCTTCTCTCAAGCTATATATATCTAACTAGTATTTCGCCCTGTGCGCAAGATGCTAAAACAGCTCACGGGTTGTGGTTAGACTTACAAGTAGTACAGATTTTACTGTACTAAACTGAATTCATTTATTATGGTGATAACAAAATAAATAAAAATGGCGCTGATTTTTTAAAACTTTGGTAACAGTTTCCTGTTTCGTAACCCCAGGGAGTCCTAAATATCGATTTTGAACGAAATTGGTCAATTAACAAAGAATTTCAAAATGGCGCTGATTTTCTAAAATTTTGGTAACAGTTTCCTGTTTTGTGACCCCAGGGAGCCCTAAATATCGATTTTGAACGAAATCGGTCAATTAACACAGAATTTCAAAATGGCGCTGATTTTTAAAATTTTGGTACCAGTTTCCTGTTTTGTGACCCCAGTGAGCCCTAAATATCGATTTTGAACGAAATCGGTCAATTAACAAAGAATTTCAAAATGGCGCTGATTTTTTTTAAATTTTGGTACCAGTTTCCTGTTTTGTAATCCCACGAAGCCCTAAATATCGATTTTGAACAAAATCGGTTAATTAACAAAGAATTTCAAAATGACGCTGATTTTCTAAAATTTTGGTAACAGTTTCCTCTTTCGTGACCCCAGGGAGCCCTAAATATAAATTTTGAACGAAATCGGTCAATTAACAAAGAATTTCAAAATGGCGCTGATTTTCTAAAATTTTGGTAACAGTTTCCTGTTTTGTGACCCCAGGGAGCCCTAAATATCGATTTTGAACGAAATCGGTCAATTAACACAGAACTTCAAAATGGCGCTGATTTTTTAATATTTTGGTACCAGTTTTCTGTTTTGTGACCCCAGGGAGCCCTAAATATCGATTTTGAACGAATTTGGTCAATTAACAAAGAATTTCAAAATGGCGCTGATTTTTTAAAATTTTGGTACCAGTTTCCTGTTTTGTAATCCCACGAAGCCCTAAATATCGATTTTGAACAAAATCGGTTAATTAACAAAGAATTTCAAAATGGCGCTGTTTTTTTAAAGTTTGGTAACAGTTTCCTGTTTTGTAACCCCAGGGAGTCCTAAATATCGATTTTGAACGAAATCGATCAATTAACAAAGAATTTCAAAATGGCGCTGATTTTTTTAAATTTTGGTACCAGTTTCCTGTTTTGTGACCCCAGGGAGCCCTAAATATAGATTTTGAACGAAATCGGTCAATTAACAAAGAATTTCAAAATGGCGCTGATTTTTTAAAATTTTGGTACCAGTTTCCTGTTTCGTAATCGCACGAAGTCCTAAATGCAATAAGCCGCATCTCAATCGGCCCAGTACTTTTTGTGAAATATGGTAACAGTGGTTGAAAAATTAAGATCATAGACTACAGCTCAGCTTTGTTGTCTATGGTCCTAAAATATATTTAAGAACCTTCTCACAAGCTATACACATCTAATGCAAAAAACCGCATCTCAATCGGCCCAGTACTTTTTGTGAAAAATGGTAACATATTGAAAAAATAAAATCATAGACTACAGCTCAGCTTTGTTGTCTATGGTCCTAAAATATATCTAAGAACCTTCTCACAAGCTAAACATATCTAATGCAAAAAACCGCATCTCAATCAGCCCAGTACTTTTTGTGAAAATTTTTAACACATAGAAAAATTAAGATCATAGACTACAGCTCAGCTTTGTTGTCTATGGTCCTAAAATATATCTAAGAACCTTCTCACAAGCTATACACATCTAATGCAAAAAACCGCATCTAAATCGGCCCAGTAGTTTTTGTGAAAAATGGTAACATGTTGAAATATTAAAATCATAGACTACAGCTCAGCTTGGTTGTCTATGGTCCTAAAATATATCTAAGAACCTTCTCACAAGCTATACACATCTAATGCAAAAAACCGCATCTAAATCGGCCCAGTAGTTTTTGTGAAAAATGGTAACATGTTGAAATATTAAGATCATAGACTACAGCTCAGCTTTGTTGTCTATGGTCCTAAAATATATCTAAGAACCTTCTCACAAGCTATACACATCTAATGCAAAAAACCGCATCTCAATCGGCCCAGTAGTTTTTGTGAAAAATGGTAACATGTTGAAATATTAAAATCATAGACTACAGCTCAGCTTGGTTGTCTATGGTCCTAAAATATATCTAAAAACCTTCTCACAAGCTATACGTATCTAATGCAAAAAACCGCATCTCAATCGGCCCAGTACTTTTTGAGAAAAATGGTGACAAAAAAGTGCACAAACAAACAAACAAACAAACAAACACACAACCTCTTAGGGCAAACACATATACCGTCTCCGCTTCGTCGAGGGTAATAATAACATAAATTATTTAATTGTAATTGGTAGAAATGATAGTGGCTCAAGACTTGTTCACTTTCACATTTTAGTAACTGATAAAATAAGATTAAACTATTACATAGACGGAGTTTAATAAGACATGACCTACGATACATTATTCTGTGAAATTCGGGATAATTAGACGCACAGTAGCACTGGGCCCGTATTCTCTAACTCAGTGACTATCAAAAATGAAAGCCACTGACATATATGTAATATCCATTGAAGGTTTACTATGAAATGTTACTTTTTATTTCATAATAACCCTTCAATGGATATTACATATAGGTCAGTGGCTTTCATTTTTGATAGTCACTGAGTTAGAGAATACGGGCCCTGGTATAGCAAGCACTTAGACCTTAGACTCACTAACGTCAACGTTACCAAAAACACGTATACGGTCTTCATCAGTACGTATCCAATAAGCGCGTTTACCATCCCCCTGCCTCGCGTATATCCGGCCGCGCCTGGTCCATGTGTACTTCCATTGTAGGTGCCGTGCATTTTCTCTGACCAAGTAAAAAAGTCTCCTGTTTGCCGGAGTGAGTATTACATTGATGTAAAATACTATGTCCTCCTGCTTAAGAGTAATGCCGAGCTTTGCTGCCAAGACTGTCACAGTGTGAATGGGATTCTCACCCTTATTCTCAGGCAGATTCGTAATTTCAATTAGGGCAGAATGGAAATTACCCGGGTTTGAAAGTAATCACCCACTTACAAAGTTACAGAATGGTAAAATGTACCTATCTAGGGAGATGGAATAAATACAAGTTCTTTGTTCAGGCAAACTTTACTGTTGGTATATATATTATAGTACACCTTATTGTTAAATCTTAATAAGTAATTTAAGGCTACTTAATTAACTACTAAGCACTCGACACCTAACTAAGCAGAACTAAGCCCGAATTTCAGTAAAACTGGCCTCTACATTTTGAAATTAAAAAAATTAATATCTCGGAAACTATTAGGATTCGACGAGTTTGGCTTACAGGGGGGTAGACCACCTCCCCCCCTCCCCTTTCCCCCACCTCCTTTTCCCCCTCCCTCGCGGCACATATACTAAAGAACAACCAAAAAATGAACTGTCTACAGCACGGCACATATACTAAAGCCATAAAGGTGAGCCGTGAAATTTATGTTGTCTGCTTTTCTTTATTATGTCTGTGGCCCAGTCACGGCCCGGCCCAGTCAACTTACTACTTAGTCTACGTCATTGCGTCCTACTTGGGCAAATCAATTTATTTTATGGTTAAATTATTCTATGCTTTTTCTGGTCGGTGGCACAGCCCCTGAGTATATGTTGTTCTGTGCACTGACTGCAGTCCACTAGTACCAGAGACAAGTAACATATAGGATATGTTACTTGTCTCTGGTACTAGTGGAACCATGAAACTAGTACTTAATCTGTGCTGGAAAAAAAGAGCGGGAAACTTCGTACTTGGCGGACGTGAAATTTTCGTTCTTTTATTTTTATTTTATTTGGAAAAGGATTGGTGTTGTTTTGTAGTATAAATATTGTAGGTTTAGTGACATTTTCATAGTAGTTAGCTGTATATAAGGGTAAGTTTTAAATTTAGCATAGTTTAACCCTTAAATGCATTTTGTTGCCAAAAGTCTACGATCCGATTTTTTCGTGATTATCTGTGGATTGATAAACCAGTATCGAAACTTCTTGGTCTTTGGTTTATAAAATATATTGTCAATGCCTGTCAATGACAGTGACAGCAATTTGTGCGCCGTTTTTTTGATTTTTTTTCGTTTGAGCGGTAATAGGCGAGCAACTTTGTGTTTTTGATTTTTGTCCAGTTTATTTTCCTTGTTTTGGAGAAATAAGTCGTAATTTTTGGAAATAAAAATTGAATATTGATAACTATAAGGGTAAGTTTTGAGTATATATATAAATTTTTAATCAATTTTGTATATAAATTTGAATTTTCACAGGAAAACTGTATGTTGCCGTTTGGCAATAGCATGCGTTTGAATATTGTTCAGAAGTAGGTATTAGCCTGATTTTGCCTGTTCGATATTGGTGTTTCATTTCATTTTTCAGCATGAATAGAAGAGGATTGATGAGCGATAAATGCATAGAAGAGTACCTGGCTGCCCTAGAAAATGGATATTTATCGGAAGATGACGAAGATAATATACTTGATGAAGATGATATTGCGTACTATCCAGGCCTTGCTGATTTGCAGCAAGACTTGGAGGACAGGGAAGACGAGACTACTGCTGAAGCCGGCCCGTTTGAAGATGAGGTGAGTGCTATAGCTGGCCCATCTCAGCTTGAGGATCCTCCATTGATACAAAATGAAGGTAATCTCAACAGCAGCGCTGCCATACATCATCAGAGCAGTGTTCCTATTGGGAGAGAAGTTTGGCGAAACCAGAGCAGAGACCTAATTTGGAAGAAGAAGAATTTAGATGTAAATGAAGATAATGTGCGATTCTTAGGGAATGAAGAGCTGAGTTCAGAGATAGCCGGAAAAGAAAGCCCATATGAATTTTTTTCTTTGTTTATGAACGATGAGATCATTGATAAGATAGTCTATGAAACGAATTTATATATTGTTCAAAAAGGTATATTTAGCTGTCCTCCTGTCACAGCTCTTGAGATTCGTCAGTTTTTTGGCATCCTTATATTTATGTCTGTTTATCATTATCCCAATGTCAGATCCTATTGGTCACGCTTCAGTTTCACACCCATTATGGAAACTATGACTTTGAATAGATTTGAAAAAATTAGATCTTAGATTAGATAGAAAAAATTAAAGCTTGGCGATATCAAGAAGAGGCAGACCATCTACCTACGCAAAGTATCGAAAGAGAGATACAGGCGAAAAAACGCAAGGGGCCTATGAAGCCAATCCCAAATAAGGATGTAAGGATGGATGGTGTTGGCCATCATGAAAGGCGATGCGATAGAAAGAACCGATGCAAACTGCCAGGGTGCAAAGGATTTAGCAGAACAGAATGCACGAAGTGCAAAGTGGCTTTATGCCATACAAAAGAAAGAAACTCTTTTGCCCGATTTCACTGCCTTCCACAATAGACACACGCATGATGTTGCCAATTGTCTACACACTATGTTTTATATAATAAATACATAATTATATACAAGGCATTTATTTTTGCATTTTTCCCAGTATTCTCACTCTGTAAATTCATTATTTTTTTATTTTTTTTGAAATTTAAAAAATCATGCATTTAAGGGTTAAATTTCAAAGTTATGGAGACTCGGCCCCCCGACCCTGGGGGGTCAGATACTCCAGGTACATCAAAAATGGACATTCTAATCTCAGCGGTTGAGTCGTCGATGGATACTGACGTATCTGTCATGTCCAATGCCGACCAAACGCAAAAAAGGAAAATATTTTCACGCATGTGTACGAATTGTAATAAAAGAAAAAGAAAAACTAAAACTCATGATGGAAAAGAAGGGTATAGTTGTGACTGCAAGTGCCAAGCTAATAACAACAAAGTTCAGAATTCCCCTAACCCCGATCCAATAGTTTCCCCTACTGAATCCACAAATCCCACTAATAATAATAATCAGTCATCACTACCACCTCGAGTGCCAATTGGTCGTTCTTATTACCAACAATCTGACAGTGCCCCATATGTAGTGCATGTTCAAAGGGAAAGTGAAGGTAGTGATAGCCCAACAACCCTGCACCCAATAACTTTTGGCCACTTTTTAAAACATAATAAATTTAATGGTGTTGTGAATGGAAGCTTGAAACGGGTAGGAAGGAATCGCATCAGTATGGCTTTTTATTCCATCTTGGATGCCAACAATTTCTTGACTAACAAAATTCTTGAATCTGCAAAATATAGGGCATTTATACCTACTTTTAATGTCACACGCATGGGTGTAGTGAAAGGTGTTCCTAATGATTGGTCCGAGGACGAAGTGTTATTAAATATGAGTGTTCCACTTGGTTGTGGACCAATTATTAAGATCAGGCGGATTAAAAGAAAAATTATTGTGAATGATACAAACCAATTTATTAATACTGGGACAGTAATAATAACTTTTGATGGTCAAATACTGCCTACCCGGGTATTCATGTGCTATACTGCTTTACCTGTAGAATTGTACATCTATCCAACTGTGCAGTGCTACCAATGCTGCCGTTTTGGTCATGTAAAAAATCAGTGCAGGTCAGTGCCAAAGTGTTATAAATGTAGCCAAGGGCACTCTGGTGATACTTGTCAGGTAGAAGAGGAGGATTATCATTGTTGCTTATGCGGGGGATCGCATCAAGCTGTTAATAAAAAATGTTTGGAACATAATAGACAGAGAGCAATCAAAGAAACCATGAGCAAAAGTTGTATTTCATATATGGAAGCTATTAAAATGCATCCACCAGTTTCAAACATGTCATATGCCGAAGCTTTGCTTTCAGCACCTGTGTCAACTTCTCCATTACAGGATATACATGGTCCTCAAAAATACAACCTTCCATCTGCTTCAAACTCAATGCCACATTCATATAAAAAAACAGTCTTTGCAAAGCCAAGAACACCCTCAAAGCTTAGCAAAGGCTATGACCGCTTTTCCCACTCAGAAATAATAAGAGATCCTGTTTTACCTAAACAAAAGTTTAATTTTAATAATAATAGTTCGGAAAATAACATGAAAATTGCAGACATTATCAAAATATTAATCCAATTATTATCACAATCAAATTTAGTTACACCGTCCCACGTTGCCACAGTAATTGAAGCCTTATGTCAAATCTCTACTACTAATGGATCACAGAGCCAGAGTGATTCAGTGGAATTGCCTGAGCCTCAACAGTAGGAAACAAGACTTAATACATTTCATAAATGAGCATGATCCTTTTCTCGTCTGTCTCCAAGAGACATGGTTGAGAAAGGAATTTTTGTTCAAAATGCCAGGGTATATTTGTCTCAGAGAAGACAGACCTGATGGGTACGGTGGAGTGGCTATACTCATCAAAAATACTCTGACATTCGCACCTATCACTCTTCCTGTACATAGCGATAACTTATCTGTTATTGCAGTTAATGTAAATAATATATGTTATGTGTCTTTATATTTCTCTCGTCCTAATAATGATATATTTAATGAAATTAATGAAATTTTTAATTTCTTACCAAAACCATTTTTATGTTTGGGGGATTTTAACTCTCATCACGAATTATGGGGTTGTGTCACATCAACTTTCTATGGTGAAAAATTGTTAGATTTAATAAGCTCTCATAACCTGTGCATTTTGAATACTGGGTCTCCAACACGGTTGGCACGAACACCTAGTGCCCCGGATTTGTCCATTTGCACTCCTGATCTTGCTTCGTCTCTCATCTGGTCACCCGCTGAATCTACTGGTGGTAGTGATCACTACCCTCTAATTATTACTTTCCCTTTTGAAAAACCTCCGAAATATGTAAGACAGCCACGTATAAAACATAAACTGACAGACGCTAAGTGGAGTTTGTATAGCGAAGCTGTTGAAAAGAAAATCAATAGTTTACCAGAAATTAGTCACTCTAATATATTAGAATGCTCACAAGCATTAGCTACAGCATTAATTGAAGCTGCAAATGAAATTTTTCCATTAAAAAGGTGTGGTATGGAATTTATTCCATCACCACCATGGTGGGATATTGAATGCACTAATGCAGTTAAACAAAGAAAAGCAGCGGAGAAGCAATTTTGCCAAAACATGACTGATGACAATTTTGACCATTATTTACAAATTGCTAATACTACTAAGGAGCTACTTAGGGTAAAGAAATATGAAGGGTGGCACAGGTTTTGTAAATCTTTAAATCCTAATGTTTCACCATCAATTGTTTGGCAAAATATAAGAAGGTTTAGATCTGCATTTAAAGATTCACAACAGAATAAAATATCTCCAGTTCTAGCAGAGCAAGTCATGGATCGTTTGGGTCCTCCCTATGTACCTGAATGCCCCATGGCCTTAACGCCCTTAATATTGTCTAATAATTATAATAACGTGAATTTAAATTCGCCTTTTACACTTAACGAATTGAAAGGCGTACTTTCAACGACTAAAGATTCTGCACCAGGTGAAGACGGGATTCCTTATTCCTTTTTATCGAATCTTGACGACAATAGTCTCAGGTACCACCTTTCTTTGATCAATAACGTTATGGTGGCGGGTATCGTCCCTGAATCCTGGAGGTCCCAAACTTTGATCTTATTACAGAAGCCGAATAAACAGAGTTCAGATCCATCATCGTATAGACCAATAGCATTATCATCGGTATTAGCTAAAACTGCAGAACACCTTATTAAAATTAGGCTGGAATGGTTTTTAGAACATATAATACATTATTATCAAGAAACCAATTTGGGTTTAGGAAAGGTAAATGTACTCTTGACAACTTGAGCATTTTTACCACAGACATAAGACTAAGCTTCTCTAAAAATGAGTCTTTGGTTGCTGCTTTCCTAGATATAAATTCCGCCTATGATAATGTAAATATTTCAATTCTTAAAAATAAACTGCTAGCCTTAAATGTTCCCAATTTATTAACTAATTTTATTGTAAATATGATGTATGAAAGATATATAAAGTATTCGTTAGATTCGTCTGAAGATGAATTTATTCAGAGAACTGTGTGGAAGGGATTGCCACAAGGTTCTGTTTTGAGCCCTATACTATTTAACATTTATACTTACGATTTAGAAATATCTGTTAACAGATATGCAAATGTACTTCAATATGCAGATGATTTACTTTTGTATGTTGCTGGGCAATTCTTAGATAATATTAGTGAAATGTTAAACTTAGCGTTAAATGCTTTAAAGTGTTGGTTACATAATAATGGCCTAGATTTGGCACCATCTAAAAGCTCTGTTGTAGTATTTTCTCGGAAGCGAAATCTCCCACCTCTTCATATTAATTACGATGGTATTCCGATAGCAGTTAAAGATCAGGCGAAATTCTTAGGTGTAATATTAGATTCTAAACTTACTGGAGTTCCACATTGGGAATATTTTTCATTAAGGTGTGAGCGAAATTTAAATATTTTAAGATGTCTTACAGGAGTATGGTGGGGTGCTCATCCCTTTACAATGAGATTGTTATACAATGCTCTGATAAGAAGTGTTTTAGACTATGGAACATTCTTATTGCACCCTGGTAATACAACCGCAGTTAAAAAGCTGGACATGATCCAGTCGAAGGCTTTGAGGTTGGTTACGGGTGCAATGAAATCAACTCCAATAAATTGTCTTCAGGTAGAATGTTGTGATCCGCCTTTATATCTGAGAAGACAGTTCCTCTGTGATAAATACTTTTTCCGTACATTACAGCTAAGTTCTCATCCGTTATTTTCAAAAGTACAGGAACTTGCACGTCAGGTTGATACCTGTAACTATTGGGCTCATAAAGACTCTCCGTGTCTTGTAAAAAGTCTTCGAAAATATGAAAGTATGGGAGCTACCGCTCATCGAAGTATTACTCCCCCTCTATACCAACACAACTATGAAAGTCTTGTTGCTGCCCCGGATATTGAATTCGATATAGGATTTAAATTAAAAGATAATACTAACTCAAAACAGGAATTTATTAACATCACTAATAGTAAATGGCCTGACTGGCACTACTTGTTCACGGATGCCTCTAAACATGACGATAAGAGTTGCGTTGGCGTTGGGGTGTATCATTCACAATATAAAGGCATACAACAAATTAAGCTTCCACCTGAAACTTCCGTTTACACCGGTGAATGTTATGGTTTACTTAAAGCTTTAGAATATGTTTTAATTTTCAAGATACCGAAAACCATAATATTTTCTGATTCCTGCAGTGTTTTAGAAGCTATTAATAGATTTCCATTCAAATCCCATAAGCAGTCTTCAATTATTTTTGGCATTAGAGATCTTTTGTACAAGTGCTCACAGAAAAACTGTGATGTCATGTTGGTTTGGATTCGAAGCCACGTGGGCATACCAGGAAACGAAAGAGCCGATCAATTGGCAAAAGAGGCTATTCGCGTAGGAGATATTGTGCCATATACCAATTATTGTACAGACTTGATAAATTTATCCAAAGTATATTTGTATGAAGCGTGGGATGGGGTATGGAATAACGATAGTTCAGTAGGTAAACATTATAGAAAAATTCAAATGTCCATTCCGAGGAAACCATGGTTTACTCAATTAGTATTCCCAAAAACTGTCACTTCTGTTCTTTGTAGAATGCGCCTTGGTCACGTTTGTACCCCGGCGCATTTACACAGGATGAAAATTGTTCCCGATCCTCACTGTTCCTGTGGGCAGTATGGAGACTTGAACCATGTTTTCTTTGCATGTACTCTGTATGATCGATCTGCCTTTCTTGCTCATCTCGAATCATTGCATGTTCCATTTCCTACATGTATAGTATGTTTATTATATACAAATTCTTATAATGTTTACAAAGCTATAACTTTATTTCTAGAAAAAAATGATATCAAGATATAGTTCATGTATATATTTTGGAAAAAAAAAAAATCCAACCCTTTTCCTTTCCAATTCCAAATCCCGATTTTTTAATAATTTTATACTCTTAGGTTTCCCTAACTTTTAACATAAATTACAAACCTGACATTGGCTAATCTGTGTAAAGCCAGAAGAGGAAAAAAAAAATAAAAAATAATCTGTGCTGCAGTCTGCAATTTGCAAAATTGCAAGCTGCATGCTGCAAGCAAAGAGCAAAGCCACTATTTAGCCAGCAAGACTGGTCTATCAATATTTAGATACTACAACTTTTGTAACAAGGTTCAAAACAAATTAAAATGAGCAATTTATTTAAATTAAAGTTAACTGCGCTCGGTCATCCTAATCCAGAAGCCTTTAATTGCGAAGGTATTACGATCTTAATAACCTTGCTTGAATAAGTTTTGCTATCGGTTGTATCCATTTAATATGTATTTTTTACTCCAGATGAAAAAGAATACAGGAGTGTAGTGCTTTGGTTGGAAGATCAGAAAATAAGGCATTATAAAATTGAAGAAAGAGAGGGCCTAAGAAACATTGAGAGTGACCAGTGGAAGAAAGCGTATGATACATATCAAACAGATTTAGTGAGTCCCGTAGTCCAAGGATTGCCGAATGAGCAACTAAATTGGCTCTTGTCCTACGCTGTGAGATTAGAGTATGCTGATAATGGTAAGTTAAATACACTAATGCCCATAAGAAGTTCATATCTATTATATACTAGCTGATGCCCGCGACTTCGTCCGCGTGGTTTAAGTTTTTGTTATTCCCGCGGGACCTCCTTAATTTTCCGGGATAAAAAGCCTATGTCACTCTCCAGGTCCTCAACTATACCCATGCCAAAAATAACGTCAATCCGTTGCTCCGTTGCGGCGTGATTGAAGGACAAACCAACAAACCAGCGAAGTGACTTTCGCATTTATAATATTATATAAAGTATGATTCAGTGGAAAATTCTCATTTTGTTTCTTATTGGAGGGCTAAAAACATGAACGAATCAATATACCAGCTTGCGAAATATCATGTTGCTAGATCAAGAGAAAGGTTTGAGAATCTGGTATGTTTCAGACAGGTTTTCAAAATTCAATGTAATGTTCTTAAATGTTATAGGTTACATTACTATTCTTGGAGTCCGAAGTTGGTGGAATGGCGACCCTACATAAATATATAAATACTAGCTGATGCCCGCAACTTCGTCTGAGTGGATTGAGGTTATTTTGGTTCCTGCGGGAACTGTTTAATTTTCCAGGATTAAAAGTAGCATATTATGTGTTATTCCAGACTATAATCTATATTTTCTGTGCCAAATTTCATGCAGATCCATTCATCCGTTCTGGTGTGATGGAGTAACAAACATCCATTTAATGTTTTTTGGTTCCCGCAGGAACTTTTTAATTTTCCGGGATAAAAAGTAGCCTATATGTTATTTCAGACTATAATCCACATCTGTGCCAAATTCCATCCAGATCCATTCAGCCGTTCTGGCATGAAAGAGTAACAAACATCCATACATCCTCACAAACTTTCGCGTTTAAATTATTAGTAAGGATAATAATAATTGAACACTAGAAATATAGTCTATATTTTATAATCCATAGTGTTTAACAAAGATTGCACTAGTACCTACTAAATAATGGAGAGAGTAAATGTTTTGAACCTAAGATAAAAGATCACTAATTGTATTTCAGTTCATTGCGCTGTTAGAGGCTTATACAATATAATTATTGGCAATAAAAAAACATAATGCAATAAGTATAACATAATTTTTCCTTACAGTAACTAAGTATCAAAATGTTAAAGTGGAAGAACCAAAGAAGGCTGCTCCTAATGTTGTATCCTCGAACCCATTGGATAACCTTGATTGTAAGTATGAGTCCGCAGGCAAATTGCTAAAGATTCTGTAAAGTTCATTTTTGTTAAATATTATTCATAGTGTAACTGTAGAGTAACCCTTTCCCTCTGTACCTGTATATCATTTACTTGATTATATTTAACTAGATGATGCCCGCAACTTCGTCCACGTGGATTTAGGTGTTTAATTCCCGTGGGAACTCTTCAATTTTCCGGGATAAAAAGGAAGCCTATGTCCTTCCGCGGGGTACAATCTACCCCTGTACCAAATTTCATCAAAATCGGTTGAGCAGATGGGCCGTGAAAGCGTAGCAGACAGACAGACAGATGGACAGACGATACACTTTCGCATTTATAATATTAGTATGGACTAGATGAAACCCATGACTTCGTCCACATGGATTAAGGTATGTGATTCCCGCGTGAACTCTTGAATTTTACAGGATAGCCTATGTCCTTTCTTTGGATATACCTATCACTGAACCTTTCATCAAAATTTGTTGAAAATATGGGCAGTTAAAGAGACAGACACACTTTCGCATTTATTATACTCAATATAAAATGAATAATTAAAAATCCAGTAATAATAATTACCTGAAAGTAAGTATAAAATTGCCCGTACAAGCTAAAATTTAACATTAATAATTTTGAATAACTTAATAGAATTTCTTAAATTAACTAAATAGCTCATAAAATAAACCAAGTATAGAGTGCTGGCAGCAGTTATACCCTAGTGGTTAAGATCCCTCACCTCCTGTACACCTCTAACTTATCCAAGTTATGTGTCTTTTAAGAAATTAAACATCACTTGCTTCAAACGGTGAAGGAACACATTGTGAGTGAATGCCTGAGAGTTCTCATAATGTTCTTAAAGGTGTGTGGGGTCTATCAATCCACATTTAGCCAGTGTGGTGGCCAAACCCTTCTCATTTTGAGAGGAGGCTCGTGCTCAGTAGGCAGCAATGTGTTGACAAGATGAGATGATAAGAGTGCTGGAAAGCCATCAAATATAGTAACATGTCTTACATGCTGTACATTTGTGTTTGTTTTACAGTCAGCAGTCCAACATTCAAGGCAGGAGTTGAAAGGATCTGTGCACTTGCTGGAGTGGGCCCCCATCCAGATCCTAAATTTCGTTTGGCAGCTGTTGCTAAGATATTAAAAACTGCACCACACCCTGATCATCCTAGAAATGAAGTAAACATGGTCAACCAACCCATTGATGTACTGAAACTGCTCTTTATACAAGACTTGAGGGAGCTTCAAACAAAGATCAATGAAGCATTAGTTGCAGTCCAGACTGTCACAGCTGATCCACGCACAGACACTAAACTTGGCAGAGTTGGACGATAATTTTTTGCAACGTAACTACCAAAAGTGTTATGAAACATGAAAGGATACAATATCATCAATCCCTTTGCACTACACTAGATTTGTCATTTAGACCGGCTGTGAATGGTGCAAATGGAACCACGGGATAAATTCTGTTGTCCTTGTATTTTGATTTTGTAATCCTTTCATTCATACACCTTAAAATATTGTTTTTTTTTTCAGTTCTATCAATATACATTATTTTTGCATTAGATATGATGTCTGCTTTTATTACATTTGTGACTTCTGTGCTCACAAGCTGCTTAAATAACAATAATTATATAAGTAACTAATTGTTGACTTGACAACCTTATGAAATATTCACTTGAAGAACCCAATATTAAATACCCAATATTAATATTACCTAATATTTAAAAAAAATCAGGACACTTATTATATTAGTAATGAGATGAATAAAAAAAAAACCGGCCAAGTGCGAGTCGTACTCGCGCACCGAGGGTTCCGTACACACCTGTAGTAAGTTTTAAATTACTAAAAATATTTTTATTTTAAACATTTGAGTTGAATGAATGAAACGTAAATTGCGGTTTACGATCTATGACTAATTAAAAATAAAAATTGTAAAAGGTAGTTATAGCTAGGTACTTTTAAGATTCGTTCGTAATACTGTAGATGTAACACGACTAAAACTGTAACGACCAAAGATGTAAAACGGTAATAATTACCTTTGTTAATGAACCGCAAAACTAACTTTAATTGTAGAGGTTTACTGTTAATATCAAAAAAACTATGCTAGTTAGAGCATTGGCTATAGTTTTCCTGTAAAATATACATAAATTCCTATTGACCATAATTATTTCAGATTTTTCGATTGGTAAACTCCGGAGATAAGGGGGGGGGAACAGTATTTTTTTAGACTTTTTCCCCGATAAATCAAAAACTATCATGACTAAAAATAATTAAAAATCTGTTTTAGAATGTACAAAGTAAACCCTTTCATATGATACCCCACACAGTACAGTTATCTCACTTTTAAATTTCAACCCTCCGATTTTCCCCCCTTTTTAAATAAGAACAAAAATAATTTCCAATTTTTTGTCTTTGGGCCACTAATATACACAACTATTCCAAATTTCATCTCGATAGCTTCGGTAGTTACTAAAATAATCGAATGTGACGGACGGACAGACGGACAGACAGACGGAGAAAGTCGCACCATAAGGGTTCCATTTTACCATTTTGGTACGGAACCCTAAAAATATATGACACAAGATAAATAAAATAAAGTTACACAAATTTGGATTTTTATTTATCTTTCTGAAAATAATGCAGTTTTACAATAAGTTTTTTTTTACATTTACATCTGAAAGTAAACTGAATTGCCTAGTTAAATACACCATTGATAACAACCACCTAATCTTACCAAAATAATATATTTGAAGACCAAATGTGTAGTCCCACAAACTTATCTGACCCAGTGGCCAAAATTGGAACAAATTTTTATGCTATTATTAGTTTTTGTTTAATTTATTTTTAAAAACTAGCAACGGTGGCACTGGGTTTGATAAGTTTCTGGGACTATTATAGGTTTAAAAATCTTGTATGATATTTGTAGGCAAACCTATATTTGTCAAAATTTAAAGTTAGTTAGTTTAGCACATAAATATTCATGTACTCGGCCTGCTCAAGAAAAAAAAGCTAGGTATAATACCTAAGTCAAAATAAGGTTAAAATTAAAGAGAATTTTTGTGGACATATACTATTTTTGGGTAACATAATTATTTTTAGAATAGCAAGATGTGAAAGGACTTGACCAGTGGAACTATGGGAGCTTGCCTAGATAATATCAAAAATCAACGTGCAGCAATGAGTTCTTTATTATTGCAATTATTATAATTATAATATAGTTTTCAAATAAAAAAGTTTCAGGAGCCTGAAGGCTCTGAAAACAGAAAATAAATAAAAGAAGTTTCACCAAATAACTGCTTTCCCACACTAATGGCTCTAGACGTTGTGGTTAGTGAGTCGAAACAATTATTTTCAACTATTAGACCACGTTGTTCAGGAAAAAAATAATCTTTGCATTATTTGTGCAAGGATGAGGATAATACTGGAATAATAAAACTATATTTGCTAGAATTATGTAATAATTCTTTAAATAAATCACTATGCATTGTAGTGCTGCTTTCCGACACGATGGCGCTAGACGTGTTGGTTAGTGAGTTCAATTACTATTCGACCACAGATGGCAGACAGATGCAATGGTTATTAATTCAAAATGCTCTATTCGATCACTTAGACGTTTCATTGAGGCTTGACAAATAAAAATAATTTTAAACAAAACCTACATTTCCTTTTAATTACTATTTAATTGCTCAAAAATAAATCACTCATAATATAGTGACTAATTCATGTGGGGTTACAAGATTAGGCATGGATAAAATGGAACGTCAAAATGGAGTAGTGCTAAAAGCCTGGTTAACTTGTCTCTGCTAAAAGCGGAAAGCGGATGCTCAAGATTTAAACAACAGATGTACTGTTTTTTAAAACATTTTGACCTTGACCTTATTCGGAATAATAAATCCATAAAAATTTCGGTTTTAATTTTTAAACCTTTCTGTAAAAACGGAAATGCTGTATTGTCCCGTATTGGAGGGCAGTTACTGGTCAAGTTATGTTTGGTTATAATTTATATAAATAAAAATTGCCTGTATAGAATTGAATATTCTCGCATCACTTCAGAACGGCTGAACCGATTTTGCTGGAACTTTTTGAGTGTGTCCCCAAGATAGGTTATATTCACAATTGAACCCGGTAGGGGATCCTACAATCGGGTTCTAGGTTCAGGGCAGGACGTCACACAAAATAGGGTGTCAAATTTCGGTAAACATTTAGGTACCCATTTTGAGTTAATGTATTTATTTGGATGTACGTAACTATGCTTTATTTGGCAAGCAGTTACACATAAGCCATACCTCCTAAATTACAATACCATTCATTTTTATTAACTACAACAGTAAGGTTAACAAGCCCCTCAAAGTATTATTATTTTAAATGCCTGTTTCTTATAAAAAAAGGGACTTTCTAAATTAATATTTATCAATCTAAACTAACTTTAACCAAGTAAATAAAAAACAGTGTACCAAAGATTAATGCTCCATGTAACTGCATAATTTTTGGGACACTGTAGCTATTTTACTGTCTTATATAAACTAATGGTAAAGCTTTAGTGCATGCCTCCTCCTTTTTCAAGCATCTGTGCAAATCTATTTGTGATTAATAACGAGACATCAATAAATCGCTCAACACAGTTTGAAATACATGTTTCAGTTCTGGAGTCCAGCTTGGCACCCGGCTTGTCTACACATTTGTCCCAGCAGAAGTCATTGAATTCATGAATCTGAAATTAGTTATGTTAGACAATTACGTAAATCCAACAAACCCACTCAATAAATTGATATGAGGTATGTTCAATGATCATCATAGTACTTTATGATTATTCATAAATTTAATGTGGTCATAAAAATATGGGACATTTTTAACCCTAATTAGCACGAAGTATATTATAAAGAAAGGGACAATCTTTTAGATTAAAATATAAGCTGTAGTGCTAGAATGTACATGTATTAGTAAGTAAAACATTTTTACTTGAGCATGAAATTGAGCCTTTTGTTTTTCTACTAAAAGAAAATCTTGTAATTCTGAGTCCCCTGGTTTACCACTCGACGAAAAATCAGGTAGGTCGCTCATCTTGTAATCTCAAAAAGTTTCTGATTTGTACCTAGGTACTAATACTAAAACTAGATATTTTAGCTAATTTAGCTTGATAGAGATGAATTAAAACGATTAAAGGTTATAAACGGAGGTCAGACCGTCGTCGGAGACCACAGAACACTTATACTCCTGGTCGGAGACCAGCAGGGCAACCGCGTATCAGAGAGACAGAGACAGAGACAAGTAACATATAGGTAGGATATGCCGCGTATCTTTTTCAAATATCAATCATTGATACATCGCAATCGACTCCGATTGGCTGAATTTATGGTATTCTTGCTGCGTCAATGGATTTCGTCCAATAGTGGAACAGGAACTTTGATATATATATATATATATATATATATATATATATATATATAATCAAAGTCTGAGATATATAGGTTATAAACACAGACCAGTGTAGTTCGGATGTAGTTTTGGACACAGAATACATATACTCCTAGCGGAGGTTTTGGATTGGACTTGAGTCTTGGACCAAGTCAAAGCCCATTGACGTTTTAACGTAGACAGAGCAAGATATAGGTTATTTCTTCTATGCGTTTTAATTATATTACGTCCATGTCCATGATCAAAAACTTTGCTTTGGCAGAGAGTCTTGTCCTTCCCGTAGTAAATATGTTCCTTGGTCTTGTCAATAAATTATTGTATGACTGTGTGTAAACAGTGTATGACTTACTCGCTGCGGAGACATTGACAATAATCGCATTTGACCACCGACCATAGAGTAAGAATAAAGCATCTTTCTCTGTCTACGGAATAAAGCCAAAAACATATATCTTTCTCTGTCTACGCCACCGACGAGATCACAAACCTCTGTCACGTAGGCAGAGAGAGATATAATTGGTTTAATTGTTCTATGCACTGTCAGCTGTCTATACCATAAACAATGTCTTAACTTTTACAGACTTGTCTCTGATCATTTCTTCGTCATGAAGCTGAAACTATAAAAAACTATAAATAAAAGGGTCTGATCATCTGATGTGCATTTTGTGAAAGAAGGTCGGTCAGCTTCATACAAACTGTGACCTGATTGTAAAGTGTCGCGACCATAAATGACCTAAGGTGGGATCGATTGATAATATAGCAGTGTATTATATCTAATGATTCTTTTTTTTTTTTAAAGCCGGAATTTGCTGGTAAATTCATGTTTGGTTTTGAGTTTAGGATTGAATACGACACCGGCGCCATTATTCAAAAACAACCATAATAGGTAGGTACTCCAGTATATTATGTCTTTCCTTTATTTTGGAGTAGCCATTTTTGCTTTTTCGATGTTGGTTTTTAGTTAGTTCATTTTCGATGTTTGCCGTAGAAGCATCGATGTTTTTAAGAACAATGGTGCATCCATAGAAAAGGATGTTTATAGGACTGGCAACCCTCGTGATTTCAGATTTTGAATTTGACTTGAGTTTTGACGATACTCTTTGACTGATGACAGCTGTCACTTGACGTTGACGTCTGCGATCCGTTTCATATAATTTTTGCTGTTACACAAAATTATTCACACAATATGAAACACATTATACAAGATAAAAACTGTAACTGCATTAGATTACGTGATGAAACGAAACGTAGTGATGAATTATGGTGCACAGATTAAAGAATATATCTAAAGGTGTGTTCAGAAACATTAATTCGATCCGATATGCTATTTTGCAATTATTTTATTTTTTATTCCGGCTTTAACCCTTTATCCCACAATCGGATTTGACCTTGTGATTTTGCACGGCTCATATTTCGCGACCCGCGAACCACCCGCGCGCCCCTCGCGCACCCCGCAGGCATCACGTTTCAGAAAAACACCTACAAAAAAATATCCAGGCCACTTATCATGGTTCTGTAAACGGCATTGGCTTTATCTATAATACATCTATATGAAGGTATGATTTATAGAAGCTGACGTTTACAAACAATTACATATAACGGAAAGAATGCGTCAACGACCGCGATAACGATCGCGATTTTTCAAAAATATATTTTCCCGATAAAGATATCACATTTCAGTGATAATCCAGTCTAACACTGCACTAAAATATATTTATAAACTTATTGTATTGAGTTTTTATTTGTATTTGTCACCACTTGTCATAACAAACAATAAAAACACAGAAAAAAACTCAATATTTTGGCACAGATTGAAATGACTTTTTACCATAGCTTATTTTATTTTTTTGTTTTCACACTTGACAATTTTACTGTTGTAGTGTAAAGACTACATTATGGACTTCTCTATGGTCCAAAGTTGTACAAACCAAAATAAACTCTATAATTAAGATAAATCAGATTATAATGGTCTGGAGCGGCGAGCCCACCGGCGGGCTCGCGCGCGCGAGGGCAGTTTCCGTTAGATAAACAGGCGAGCCCATCGGCGGGCTCGTGCGCGCGAGGAGGATGCCCCTTTAATCACCTATATTTTGCCATTGTATTTATCAATGGTCGCTTTCATTTTTGGTCAGGTCATATTTGGCCATCCTTCTTTAGGATAAAATGCCTTTGCGATCTATTTCACAAGCATTATTTTTAAATTGTGACACTGGGTGGGTGACGTCACAAAAAATCAATATGGCGGACGCTAGCCACTGAAAACCCAATACCTATTTAATATTTTGTGGCAGTCTCTAAACCTAAAAATGTGTGGATTAATTTTAATAACGAGATTTCGTTAAATTCGTCTTAACAGTAGGAGTTTCAGCAGGTGCTGATTTTGAAAAACGAAATTCACAAAAGTTAGTTTCGGTTTGGTTTCGGTCCCGTTGAGTGGGACCATCACAGAACATTATTACTGACCATATTGAGTAGATTCCATTATTTTTTTAAATCAAAATGAGGTTTCATTTTCAGTTCTTCGAAAATATTTACCTGCCGTTAGCGGAAAAATAATATTATAATAATTTATTAAATTATTAAACTGACTGCACAGAAACCTACAAAGCATAATTTTTTAAAGCTCTTGCAAATTCAATGCTAGAGTGTCGTAGTAGCAACTAGGAATGGTTAGCGAAAAAATAACTAAGTAACTAATTAATTACAATTCGTTTTTATTTATAAAATTGAGTATTTTATCCACGAATATCTTCCGTTTCTCTACTGCGAATATGTGATTACAAGCGCTAAGGCTAAGTCTGGCAAGTTTAGACTGGTCAAGTTCAAATGTTTCAGCACAAATTCTGTACTCCTGCGACAGTGACGTTGCAAACACTCCTTTATCATCCGTCTGTAAAAAATAAAGGCATGAATAGAATAGAATAGAATATTTATTTATTTGCATGATTGTAAGTAATTAAGTAAGTAGGTACATAGTACAGTGTTATTATGTAATAAGGTGAGCATACAATGGAGTGCAAAATACTATCATAAGTTTCTTAGAAGGGACTAAACAAGTTGCAAAAATTTTTGTCAAATTAAATTAATAGTCCAGTCAACTTAGACTAATCAACTTAGAAAAATAGTGATCAAATAACAAAAACTCCGACAGAGCTGAATTTTGCTAGAGACCTTGGTACTTGGACCAACCAGTAGACATAAAGTACCAAAAGCGCCAAAAGTCCCCATCATTAATCCACGCGGACGAAGTCGAGAGTCTCATCATCTAGTATTATATATTTCACATAATATTACTTACACATATTATGAGAGGCACATTTGCACTATACAATTCCTTGAAGTGGTGGCTGTTATAGTCTGGTGTTGATTTTGTATTCACATTACTTGTTAGACATATTTCTGTAAACAACAAAAATACATTATTTACAATAGATCATATCATACTAATATTATAAATGCGAAAGTGTTTGATTGTTGGTTTGTCCTTCAATCACGCCGCAACGGAGTAACGGATCGACGTGATTTTTGGCATGGGTATATTTGAAGACCTGGAGAGTGACATAGGCTACTTTTTATCCCGGAAAACTAAGCAGTTCCCTCGAGGAAAAAAACTAAAACCACGTGGACGAAGTCACTGGCATCACTTAGTTATCAAATAAAATCTTTTTTACAACTTTGCTAGGTTAACGGGATATAAATTGGAATGTAACTTGATTACTAAGAAATTGGTTTCATGTACATGAAGCCTTGAGCTGCACTGCAGCCGCATCAGTGCCTCATAAGTGATTATTGTTTTACTTCACTAGCTTCTGGTCAGGAGCCCGTGTGGCTCCAACTTTATGTACCTGGCCCCTTAAGCTTACCAACAGGTATTTGAGATTGGCACAGCAATTTCCAGGTGGTATCATTACCACCAAATAATGGATGTATACAAACACCATGGCCTATTCGTTCAGGTTTAAAAGTCAACATTTCCATTACTTCCTGTGGATTGCATATTTCTCCACAATGCAGTGTGGTCTGAAATATGAATTAATAAGTAGCAGTGGACTTTGGACAGGAAATTTAAAGCACAGTTACTTGCTTCAGCTAATCTGAACAATAATATTTATTTAGGTCTTTACGATAAACATTTTAATGAAGATACTATAGAATGTATACCCAGCCTTAATTAAATTATGCTGGAAATAAACTCACCGGCATATTTAGCGGAACATAAAAAAAAGGTCCATAATTAAAAAAATATGGTTTTATTTTAAAATCTACTTACTACACTTCTTTTGCTATTTAAAGTTTCATTTGTTTTACTTAAAATGAGATCACATTAAGAACAGATTTTGCGAGTAAAGGCTATTTGTGAAAAATGGTACATTTTTGAACTTTTCATGTAACCGGGAAAAGTGAAATTTAATATTAAAATAACAATTAATTAAATTAGAAAAATGGTGATTAATATCGCGTATTTCCTCCACGTGCTCTTATTAAAGTTTCTACCCGTCTAGGCATACTGAGAATGATGTTATCGATGGTCTCCTGGGATAGTTTCCGCCATTCCTCAACTACGGCGATTCGCAGTTCACCCACGTTGGCAGGAGCTGGAATTCTGGACTTAACTTTTCTTTTCAGCAAGTCCCAAACGTGCTCTATTGGGTTCATATCCGGTGATCTCGCCGGCCACTCCATAACAGTGATATTCATATCATTAAGATAAGCTTGAGTTACCCTAGCGGTATGCGGCCGAGCATTATCCTGCATAAAAACAAAATCGTCACCGATATATGGGGCAAACGGTACGACATTTTCTTCTCAAACTTCTCTGATATAGCGGTCTGCAGTCAGACTCCCTCTGTCAATCACTACCAAGTCTGTGCGAGCTCCCAAACAAATGCCCGCCCAAACCATTATTGATCCACCACCGTATGCAACTGTAGTTTCAAAATTTGTCTGAATGTATCGTTCTCCTTTGCGTCTGTATATTCTTTGCCTGCCGTCAATTTGATTTAAGAGAATTCTGCACTCATCACTAAACAATACCTTACTCCATTGGTCCGCATTCCAAAGTCGATGTTCCTGAGCAAAAGTTAACCTGTTACGATGATTTACCTTGGCGGGCACAAATGAACCCAAACCAGCTTCTTCGAGCCTTCTTCGTACCGTATGCTCACTTACAGTTACACCCCGCACTGCTTCTAACTCATGTCGGGCTTGGCGTCCGTCAAACGGGGGTTCCTACGTACACGAAGCCGAATGAAACGATCATCCCTACTGGAAGTGCGTCTTTTTCTGCCTTGTCCTGCTCTTCTCACATAAGTACCGGTCTCCCTGAACTGTTGGATACTGGGATGGATTGTTGAAACTGGTCGACGAAGATTTCTGGATATTACTCTGAAGGTTTGACCATTTCTTCGCATTTCGAGTGCCCTGGCAATCTCCGTTGGGGCTAAGTCAGGCATAATTCAGTCATCAACTCCAGAAAGATACGCGATTAAAAAAAAATAACAAAAAACAGTATTTCAATAAAATTTTAAATCAAACTCAGAAGAAAGAAATACTCGAAGTTCGCTCCAGATAAGGTGTATTTGAATAAAATTAAAACAATTGCATAAAATGTGATGTTCAGTTGTTTTCTTAATTTGAAAATATTTCTTTTTAAATTAAATGACGTATAAACCAGCCAGCAACCTTATATGATACTGATATCAAACCTTTTTTTATGTTCCGCTAAATATGCCGGCGAGTTTAGTTCGTAAGTACACTTTCTAAGGTATATCCATTATCCACTGTTACTAAAGAGACATTTTAATCATTATAGTTATCTGAAATGAATAAATTAAATTAAATAGTTTTATCAAAAAAGTATTTCATTCAATTTAAAAAAACATACACTCCAAATTGAGAACCTTATTGTGTTTTAAGTCAGTCAATTACGACTAAGTCATTTATGAAAGGCTTTTTACTAATTTTGGCTAGATTGTAATGACTGAATATCCCATAAAGATACTCATTAGTAGAAAAAAGATATATTAGATATATGTACTTTTAAACCAGCATTTCTTGCCCTAGTTAATGCTGGTACAAAATCTTGGAACTTTCCAACAGCAGGATTACCGCTCAGTTCAATGCCAACTACAATATCAGGGTATTTTGCATGATATTCAATAGCATAATCTGCTATTATATTGGCATCCATTTGAGAGCTATTTCTATTAATTGATATTATGAGACAAGATATGATTGACATATCTGTAGCGTTCCTGCAATTTATAGATTTTTTATTAGGAAAATAAATTAATAGAATATAGAGTCATAAACTACGTATCATCATTACTACCATAGTAAATGGTCTATGGTCTAGTCTTCAAATCATCTTACTTGAAGACCTACAAATTGCATAATTTTGAAAGCTGGATGCTTAAAACCTTCAGAAAAAAAAAGGTTTTAAGCTTCCATGTGCCATTAGAAATGCAGTGTTGCCAACTTAGTGGATTTACCACTAAAACTGGTGGTTTCGACCCCCCCTATAGTGGCGAAATATTGTTTTTAGTGGCTAGTGGTTTAATAGAATTCAGTTTCTTAAATTATGGACGACATTTACACATTCAAATAAATGAAATTAATAAATAAGGTTATTTTTTTAACTCTTTAAGAAATATTTCATGAGCGTTCGAGGTTTGCACTTTTGGATTTTCCAAATTTTTTACTTTTACTGTGTAGGCACTAGGCAATACTGATCCTTCAAAATGACGTGCTATCAAACGTATGACGTATCTGTATCTGCCAGATGTGGGGTAAAAATGTTGCGACAGTTAGACTGTCTTTCGCAGCGGAAAGGTACACGGGGATTTCCCTTAAAATTATTTTTAGTAGCACATAGTTACTTTATGGCTAGTTTAAATACTCTAATGTTTATAGCTGAGAATCTCAGCTCGATAGCCTGTACATGGGGATTTCCCGTAAAATGATTTTTAGTAGTTAGGTACCTTGTTAGGTAGTTAGTTTACAGCTGATATTCTCAGTCTATTGTATTATTTTCACGAGTACGCGTGTGTACTCTATTTTTTCCATCTACGCGTACGAAACGCTTTGCGTCATCATTCCTTATACGCATGGCTAGGATCTGGAATACTCTTCCGAGATTGTTTCCTGCCAATTATAATACAGGTATCTTTAAAACAAGTGTGAATAGGCACCTTCTAGGCAAACGCGTCCCATCTTAGGCCACATCATCACTTCCCATCAGGTGTGATCGTGGTCAAGCATGGGCCTATAATGAATTAAAAAAATCTTTCTTTTACAAACTCGGTTAAAAAAAATTTAGTGGAAAATTTAGCGGATTTGAGAGTAGAGCCCTTTTTTCGTTCGTGGTTTTCTGGTGGGTTTAGTTGTTGAATCTGGTGGGGAGTTCATTTAACCGTTGGCAACACTGTAGAAATGTCAATTTTACCCATTCGGTACAAACCCAGGCCATAAAAACAAGAATTGAACTGAAACAATAAAAGGCTTTTACATACAGCATAGTCTGCACAATGGTTTCAATATATTCCCTGATAGTCATATGTGGTGTTTGCCGAGGAGTGCTTCGCAATTCAATATAGCAGCACCCATCATCCTCAAATTCTTTAAGTGTTAATGCAGTCGCCATAGATAGTGTGTCCTTAGTGCTTGTTAGTGCATGTGCGATGTTAAATACTTGGAAACAACTGCAAAGATCCAAATGACAAGCGTAATGAAATGTTACTTACTACTTAGCAGGAAACCATTCGAATTAGTGTAACAAGTGTATAAGTGCTGTGTCAGTGAATCAGTGCTTGTGCTACTTATCTAGGTCACAAAAACGTAGTGAACACTAAGTATATTAGAACAAACTAAGGACAGTTAATGAACTGTAAATTAGATGTAGAAATTAATTATAAGTAGAAGTTTAAGTTAAATTAATATTACTTATTAGCCCACAGGCTAGATGGTAGTAGATAATAAAGTTGCCATTATAAAATTGTAATGGAACTTTATGGCAAGGAAAAAAAAAAAAAAAAAAAAACTACTTAGCAGTACCTAGCTGTAATTAACTCGCATAATAACTAATTTAAAAAGTTAAACTTACTCAGACAAGTTTCTTGTATCCCCTGAACCTATTTGAAATTCGTCTAGAAAAGCATCAGATTTATCGGCCATCGCATTATCAGCTAGATACCGTTGCAATTGCAGCATTGTTGAGCGACTCAATGAGCCATTTAGATGAGCATGCAACTCCTGGCAGAGGGGAATAAATTATTAGGCTTCCTTAAACGATTTAAGTAGTAAACAGGCGGAACCTAGCAAAATAATTCTTACTAGTTTGGGCAGTTCACGGCAAAATTGATGCAGTTCCATTAGGCACTAGTCCACTATCTTTTATTAATTTAATTTCTATTTTGTAAAATGAGATCGTCCAGGATACCATTAAATTGTCTCTGCAGGACATAACTTCAAAACTTGTCTCTGCTGCAGCCTGCAGGATTGTCTCTGCTGCAGGATACTGGCACATTACTGGCAGGATCCTGTTAGGCTGTTCCTGAATGTTGTTCTGTCATCTGTGGGCAGGATATGTACGCACGCTTCTGACACGCAGAAAGAGATAGGAAAAAACATATTTTTTTCTCATTCTATCTTGTGTAAAATCCCAACACTGAATCTCTTTCATGTGGAAGTGAAAAGGAGATATGGCATGTTGTACATACCTCTCTTTGTCTACGAACCTATTTATTTCTACCCATAGATTAAAATTTTTTTCTTATTAACTGGCTTTACGGCTCTGGGTTGTTGTACTTGTTACTTGTCTCTGGCAGAGCACCGACCAGAAAAAAAACAAAACCACCTCCTGGGCCCGTATTCTCTAACTCAGTGACTATCAAAAATGAAAGCCACTGACATATATGTAATATCCATTGAAGGTTTACTATGAAATAAAAAGTAACATTTCATAGTAAACCTTCAATGGATATTACATATATGTCAGTGGCTTTCATTTTTGATAGTCACTGAGTTAGAGAATACGGGCCCTGGGCCCGTATTCTCTAACTCAGTGACTATCAAAAATGAAAGCCACTGACATATATGTAATATCCATTGAAGTTTTACCTTAGTTTTACTGTGAAATGTTACTTTTTATTTCATAGTAAACCTTCAATGGATATTACATATATGTCAGTGGCTTTCATTTTTGATAGTCACTGAGTTAGAGAATACGGGCCCTGGTCGTTGAACTTCTTTGATTAGGGAACATACTTACTCTGAGTTGTTGATTGACCCTGTTTTTGTCCGGCCGCCGGACATTGGAGTGGTTAAATAAAGGACTGAACCAGATACATCAGACAAGTAACCAGACAAGTAACAAAAAGTAGGATTAAACCTTTCACTAAAGCATAGACATATTCATGACCAAAGAGTATGTAATCAATCACTACGTTTTCACTTTCACAATAATTATTGACCATCGAAACGTGGCTTTGTTTTATTTTTAGACACAGAGAAGTTATTAATAATTATGCCATTGAATTAATTATTATAATCACACACATTTTTTATTGGCAGTATTCTGTGCACAAATGCAGAATGCACTCAGAAAGGCTGGAAGCCAGAGCCGTACGGCCAGTTAGTTAAAAAAATGCAGAATGCACCACACACCAGCAGGGCGACCGCGTGTCTTTTGCATCAATCGACAATCATTGATACATTGCAATCACCTCTGATTGGCTGAATTTATGGTATACTTGCTGCGTCAATGGATTTCGTCCAATAGTGGATGAGTAATAACCAATCAGAGGCGATTGCGATGTATCAATGATTGATGCAAACGTTACGCGGTCGCCCTGCAGGGCCAAGGCAAAAGTCCACAGAGTTGACAAGTAGGTAGAAAACTTGCACTTGTTGATATTATATTCTACTTTGTAAAGAAAAGGTTTTATAACCGTCTATGCATCTGTTCATTATAACGATTGTATATTATTGACACCTATCATCTATGTCTTATTTTGTTGAATAAAGCCAATATCTTATTTTGGTTTATCTTTTAACTGTATCAATTTATTCAACAAAATAAATTTTATTTTTCACCGATTCTAATCATGTCTGACGAAAAGGAGAAGTCTTCGTCAATGTCACGATACCTACGTCCCGAACGTTTTGACGTCGAACCCGCAATGGCTGGCTCAGACCTGAAGTGGGCCCACTGGAAATATTCATTCGAAAATTTTATCACACAAGAAGCTACCTCACCTGACTTAAGTACAAACTCCTTGTCAATCATATTTCGCCATCAATTTTCAATTTCATTCAAGCTTGTACCACGTATGTTGATGCCATAAGTACTCTTAATACTGCCTATGAGAAACGTCAAAATATTATCTTAGCTCGGCACCGCTTGATTACGAGAAAGCAACAGACTGGTGAATCTTTGGCAGAATATTCAAGAAACCTTATCATTCTCGCTCATGAATGTCACTTCAAAGCTGTCAATGCTAGTGAGCATCAAAGCGAAACTGTACGTGCAGCGTTCATCTCCGGGATATCTTCACAAAAAATAAAAGAGAGACTTTTAGAGAAAAATACCATGACTCTTGAAGAAACATTTAACCTCGCTATATCATTAGAGACAGCTGAAAATACTTCTAAAATTCTTACTACTTCATCTCCATCTCCATTGTCTGTCCCTATTAATGCAATTTCTAAAACAGTAGCAGCAACAAACACTCAGAACAAATTTCAACACAGCCGTGCTACACCAAGTGGTCGTCGATGTTTTTTCTGCGGTGGAAATATACATCAGAGAGTCAAGTGTCCTGCAAATAATGCTGGATGTCAACTCTGTTTCAAAAAGGGTCACTTTGCCAACGTTTGTCGTAGTTCTAGCCAACGTACCGCGAATGCTATTGTCATGGACGATGACGAATTCTCTCAAAACGCTGAATCTAACTTACCAACAACAACAGTCGAGTTTACGAAAAGCCACTATTCCAATTCTATTGAATAATTATCATGCAGATGCACTGCTAGATACCGGAAGCTCAGTTAGTTTCATCGACAACACTATTGCTCAAACCATGAATCTCAAAAGAAAACCCTGCAGACAATCAATAACCTTAGCATCTCTTAACAACGTTTCATACGTTAACGGAATGTGTCACGCAACCCTTCAGATTGGAGAGCATGTAAACCATCGACAACCTCTTCATAATGTTGGCAACCTGTGTGCCGATGTTATCATAGGACATGACATTTTAGGAAAACATTCGTCGTTGGAACTGCAGTTCGGAGGAGATAAAAGACTATTGAAAATTTGCAACGTATTGGAAGCTAGTGTCCCACCAGCTTCTGTCTTCACCAATCTTTCTCCAAATGTAAAGCCTATAGCTATACGTTCCAGACGTCATTCACAAGAAAATGAAGAATTCATTTCAAATGAAATAAATAACTTAATTAAGGAAAAAGTAATCGAACCGAGTATCTCGCCTTGGAGGGCACAAGTGCTCGTTACTGGTGAAGGTCATCATCGGAAGCGTCTTGTCATTGACTATTCTCAAACCATAAACAGATTCACAGAGCTTGACGCTTATCCTTTGCCTAGCATCGATTCTATCGTAACACAAGTCGCTAAATACAATTTTTTTAGCCAAATTGACCTTAAAAGTGCTTATCATCAAGTCCCGATTCTTCCAAAGGAAAAAATATACACTGCGTTTGAAGCATGTGGGAATCTCTACCAATTTACTCGTATACCATTTGGAGTCACGAATGGTGTAGCAGCTTTCCAGCGAACTTTACAGTTTATCATTGATTCGGAGAAACTTAAAGGTACATATGCTTATCTAGATGATGTAACTTTATGTGGCAAAGAAAAAACAGGACCATGATGCCAATCTTCAAAAATTCATGAAAGCCGCTGAGAAATACAAACTCACTCTGAATATGAGCAAATGCACTTTTGAATCAGAATCCATCAATCTTCTTGGCTATACTATTCATCATAACGTCATCAAGCCTGACAAGACTAGATTGGAACTTCTGATAAATCATCCAATCCCAACTGATACTGCTACTTTGAAAAGAGCACTTGGGCTATTCGCTCATTACTCCAAGTGGGTCAATAATTTTTCTGCCAAAATCAGACCGTTGATTGAAGCTACTTTTCCTTTATCTGAAGAGGCTATTAACGCTTTTAACAATATAAAGATTGATATTTCTAAATCAGCTTTAGCTGGAATAGATGACAAAGAAATATTTTCTGTCGAAACAGATGCCTCTGACTTCGCTATCGCAGCAACATTAACACAAAAAGGGCGCCCTATAGCGTTCTTCTCACGTTCGCTCAACGATTCCGAAAAAAGACAACCTTCCATTGAAAAGGAGGCCAGTGCTATCGTCGAAGCTCTGCGCAAATGGAGACATTATTTGGTCGGAAGACATTTTTTGCTCATAACAGATCAACAATCTGTAGCATTTATGTTCAATCAAACACATTCTAATAAGATCAAGAACGAAAAGATCGAGAGGTGGCGCCTGGAATTGTCATGTTTTAAATACGACATTATTTATCGACCCGGGAAACAGAATTTCGCTGCCGATGCTCTCTCTCGAGTCTGCATGCACATAGATGCTGCATCTTCTAACTCCAAACTCGTGGAACTTCATCGATCTCTCTGCCATCCTGGAATCGCACGTATGGTACTTATACTGGATCAGATCAAAGAACTTACCATACTCCGTCGAAGAAGTGAAACGAATGACAGCAGCATGTCCTATCTGTGCTGAACCTCGCTATGCAAAACACCAAGGGCATCTTATAAAGGCAACTGCACCTTTTGAAAGATTGAATTTAGACTTTAAAGGACCGATTCCATCCAATACCCAAAACCGATACATCTTAACGATAATCGATGAATACAGCCGTTTCCCATTTGCTTATGCTTGCAAAGATATGACCTCCGGAACTGTCATAAAATGCCTTAAAGATTTGTTTTCCATGTTCGGTACTCCGGCGTATATCCATTCCGATAGAGGATCTTTATCAGATGAACTGAGACAGTTTCTATTTTCACTTGGGACATCTTGCAGTCGCACCACTCCTTACAATCCCCAAGGAAACGGTTTAGTAGAACGCCTAAATGGTACTCTGTGGCGAACTATTCAATTATATCTGAAATCAAATAACGAAGACATTACTAACTGGGAAGAAGCTTTGTTTCCAGCACTAAGCTCCATAAGATCCCTTTTATGTACGGGAACAAATGCGACACCACATGAGCGTATGTTCAACCATCCTCGCCGCTCGATAAATGGACAATCTTTACCAACTTGGCTTCATTCACCTGGACCTGTTTTTATTAAGAAGCACGTAAGGAGCTCCAAATATGAACCGGCTGTAGAAGAAGCACAACTATTACAAAGCAACCCTGAATATTCGTACATTCGGTTAGCGGATGGGCGTGAAACGACGGTCTCGAATAGATCCTTAGCACCACTGCCACTGACCGTTGACGACGACCCGTCAGATGACGAAGAACAATTGGAAACGGAGGATGCCTCATCTAATGAAGGTGCAGTAGTGGAGGCCACATCTAATGATGACCCAGTAGTGGACAGTGCCGAAGTTCGTCACTCTGCACGAGAACGCAGACCTCCAGTTTTCTTTAAAGATTACGTCTTTTCTTAGAGGGGGAGAATGATATATATTCTACTTTGTAAAGAAAAGGTTTTATAACCGTCTATGCATCTGTTCATTATAACGATTGTATATTATTGACACCTATCATCTATGTCTTATTTTGTTGAATAAAGCCAATATCTTATTTTGGTTTATCTTTTAAACTGTATCACTTGTCACTCATTTGTCAACTCTGTAATTGTTTGTTTGTATAATTATTATTATACCATAGATAATACATATAGACTGGGATTATACTCTTTGTTGTTTACTTTTCGTGTTTCGTTACGTTAGTCGTTACTACTTACTATAATCGTCTTTAATACAAAGTGTACATCATATTTCGTTAGTTTACCAAAATATAATGCTAAGAATATGCGTTTTACTTTTACTTACCTTCTCCGTATTTGCTAACAGCGAACAAAACACACCTATAGTTATAACAACATGGAATTTTGTCAATTCTACAATTACCGGTAGGTAATAATTTAGGTAAAAATTCCTGAATATTATTAATTACTAGATGATGCCCGCGACTTCGTCCGCGTGGTTTAAGTTTTTTGATTCCCGCAGGAACTCCTCAATTTTCCGGGATAAAAAGTAGCCTATGTCACTCTCCAGGTCCTCAACTATACCCATGCCAAAAATCACGTCGATCCGTAGCGGCGTGATTGAAGGACAAACAAACAAACAAAATGACTTTCGCATTTATAATATTAGTATGATTCTTTGAGTGGAATATACTAATCAGTACTAATTGTTAAGTTATTACACAATTGTGAACATAATTTTTATTATTGTAGCTTGGAATATTCTAAAGCAAGGAGGCTTTTCTCTTGATGCGATTGAAAAAGGAACATCTGTTTGCGAGGAGCAGCAATGTGATGGAACTGTGGGCTATGGAGGAAGCCCTGATGAAGATGGTGAATCTACACTGGACGCCCTCATAATGGATGGGTAATAAAATATTTATGAACGACCTTCAAAAAGATGATGCCTGCAACCCGTTAACTGTCCATGTGGATTTAGGTTTTTGAAAATCCTGTGGAGACTTAGATTTTTCGGAACTAAATGTTAAATAATTTTTTGCAGGAGAACAATGAATGTTGGTGCAGTCGCAGCCCTCAGAAGAGTTAAACACGCTGCCTCAGTTGCAAGGCATGTTTTAGAGCACACAAAGCATTCTATTCTAGTTGGAGAGTTGGCTACACAGTTTGCTGTGCAAATGGGTTTCCATGAAGAAACTTTGACTACTCCAGTTTCTAAAAGGATGTGGCTTAAATGGTACTACAGGGACCATTGTCAACCAAACTTTTGGATGGTTTGTGATGGACCTACCTATTTTGCTGACAGCTGTTTTATCTTAAATTATAAACTAGTGGCTAGTGCTTGGCTGCAATCAAACTTACAGCAGATCTGATTGCATCCATCCTTACTTGCCAGCAGCTGGCAAGTGATGATGCAGCCTAAGATGGAGGACTCTTGCCTAGATGATGCTGCAAAACCCGCAAACAATCACACTTTCACATTTATAATATTAGTATGATGTAATTATTATAACTAAGTATAGAAGTAATTTACCCACATGTGTTACCCTTGACATGCTTAAGACAATGTCTTAAGTAGGTACTAAAAAGGTAGGTAGGTGATTAAAATGCTTGATAATCTCAAACACGTCAAGATTCTTTTATCTTATCATAGGGCGTCACACCTGATCCAAGCAAGTTTTGTGGTCCGTATAGCAAGGTAGATAACTTTAGGCACAAGAACTTCGACTGGCTGCCCATTAAGGTTGACAGATTTAACCATGACACAATTGGAATGATTGCCATTGATAGAAAAGGCGATGTAGCAGCTGGTACTTCAACAAATGGTGCTAAATTTAAAATTCCTGGGTAAGTTCATTTATGTACTTATTCTACACTAGCTGATGCCCGTGACTTCGTCCGCGTGAAATAAGTATTTTAAATTCCCACGGGAACTCCCTAATTTTTCGGGCTAATATATAGCTTATGACACTCACAAATAATGTGGCTTTCTATTGGTACCAGAATTTTCAAAATCGGTTTAGTAGATCCTCATATTACCCCCTACAACGTCACAAACTCACAAACTACCTCTTTATAATATGAGTATTGATGAATATTGATATAATTTAGACCATGCTGCGTTGGTTTTTGTGTTCAAAAGAAGTTATTACATGGCTTTAAAAGTTTATCTTAAACTCCTGTTTATCCTGCACTCTTGAACCTGCATAAATCCTTGATAGATTTCAGCAAGTAAATTAAAATGCATGGACTTAAGATCTTTTCTTAAAAAAAAAACTATGTAGCTCTGAGATGATGATAATGATCAACAAATGATGAAAAAATAATGTAGGCAAATAAATAAAGGCAAACAAATATGAATAACTAGATGATGCCCGCGACTTCATCCACGTGGACAAAGTTTTTCCGATTCCCGCGGGAACTCCTTAATTTTCCGGGATAAAAAGTAGGCTATGTCTTACCCCGGGATCCAACCTATCCCTGCACCAAATTTCATCACAATCGATTCAGCAGGTGGGCCGTAAAAGCGTAGCACACGGACAGACAGACACACTTTCGCATTTATAATATTATTATGGATTCTGATGTTTAACTATGAATATTAATATTAACTACAACCAAGATAATATAATGATGTTTATTTTTTAATAATGTTTCAGGAGAGTTGGGGACTCTCCCATTCCAGGATCAGGTGCTTACGCAGACAATACTGTGGGCGGAGCTACTGCAACTGGTGATGGCGATATCATGCTTAGGTTCCTGCCAAGGTAAATACAAATTTAAAGCTGACCCTCCACCCCCACCCTCCCCTTTTCCCCACTTAGGTACTTGCTAAGGTTCATACTTCTGATCCACCTCCCCCTCTCGCTATGCTCACAGTAGCTGATCATAACTGACATCCAGAGGGTCCTGCATTAATTAACTGTAGATGATAATTATTATGAGCTATTAAGAATTTGTTTTTGTTAAAAATATTTTGGCCTAACAAAAATCCATTTTCAGTTTTCTAGCTGTTGAAGAAATGCGCCGTGGTGCGTCACCCACTGAAGCTGCTAGAACAGCCATAAACCGAATAGCGACTCACTATCCCGACTTCATGGGTGCTGTAATTGCTCTTAGTATCGACGGGACGTATGGTGTAGCTTGTCATGGCTTAGGAGATGAGCCATTCCCCTTCGTGGTTCAAGACATTACGATGCATAAATATAAAATAGAAACAGTCAATTGCTCATGGCCATTACATTGAGTTTTAAAACCAAAGCATAATTTTGCAGCCCGTGATTAATATGAGGGTGAAAAGGAATAATATTGAATGATTGAATAAAAGCATTAAACTTTTAAAGAACTTATTATTTATCACAAAAAATAACAGCAAAAGATTATGGCAGGGTAATCCATATCCATACTAATATTATAAATGCGAAAGTATGTCTGTCTGCTACGCTTTCAGGGCCCATCTGTTCAACCGATTTGGATGAAATTTGGGATGATGGTAGGTTACATTTCGGGGAAGGACAAGAGGGAATTTATTCCCGCGGAAATTAAAAAATATTAATCCACGCGAACAGAGTTGCGGGCATCATTTTGACGACCTCCGTGGCGCAGTGTGTAGCGCTGTTGCCTTAACGTGCGGAGGTCCCGGGTTCGATCCCCGGCAGGGTCAATTTGGGAATTTATAATTTCTGAATTTTCCCTGGTCTGGCCTGGTGGGAGGCTTTGGCCGTGGCTAGTTACCACCCTACCGGCAAAGACGTGCCGCCAAGCGATTGAGCGTTCCGGTACGATGCCGTGTAGAAACCGAATAGGGGTATGGGTTTAATATAACTGCCATGCCCCTAACAGGTTAGCCCGCTACCATCTTAGACTGCATCATCACTTACCATCAGGTGAGATCGCAGTCAAGGGCTAACTTGTAGTGGATTAAAAAAAAAAAAAAAATGTAGTTTTGTATATTTTACAGAATATATTTTGTTGAACATGTTCAAGAATTCAAGAATTTAACTTTATAATTAATATTAATTTCCAAAAATGTTGCTTAAGATTGATAGATATACATGTGAAAGTTTGTCGTCAAAATGTAAAATACTGGTAAATGTCAGCCAAAATAATTACAATAAATAAAATAATAATTGTTATGTACATTTTATTATATTTTATTGTATATTTGTTTTTATATTATTTAGTTTTTGTATTTAGATTTAAGCTTTGAAATTTGAAATAAGTTACTATGGGTACTTGGCCTGAAATAAAACATTTATTTATTATTATTATTTTTTTTATTTCATTTATCCATCCATATTGTTTACATTTTTAAATATTTACACAAAACAAAAATGAAAAAACATTTAAAAATATAATAATTATTATTATTATTACATTTAAAAATATTATTATTATTATTATAATAATTGTTATGTATAAGCTTATAGTTACTCAAAGGTGAACATTCTGATTATTGAACTGATCTTGATTCTTAAACAATAAGAATTACGTCATCCGCGCCGCCCTCGCTACTCATACTCAACTACAGTATTTTACCAATTTTACTGAAATACCCGATAATTGATAAATATTATGGCCCGACCCGGGACCTCGTCGGCCGCAGTCAAACATGCTAACCACTAGACCAACGAGGCGATGTCCTGTGAAATTTATAAAATGCGTTGACTGCGGCGTCCCATAATCATGCACGACAACGGTACGTGTGGTACGGCATCGCTTGAGTTTTAGTTCTCGCCGCCAAGATAGTAGTGTAGACTGTAGTAACTGATGACTAAAGTTACCTTAACCAATAATCTTTAATCTTACATTACTATCAAAAATACGGTGCCGTGCCATTGCTATGCAATATTTTAAAAGCGGTCATTTGACTGCTATTTCTACTTTCTTGGCAATTAGGTATTTGTTTTTAATAAATAAGATTAATTTGTTGGTACTTTCTTATTAATTAATTAATAACACTGCGATTTTGCCTGGTGGTAAAGGATGGTGCAGTTAACGTGGTGGGCTAACTAAGCTATGGGTTAAGTATAGCCAGTGTTAGCAACCCGAAGCAGACTGACTATCGTACCCAGGGGCGTAAAATTATCGTACATGGATCGAAATTATCGAATTTATCAGGATAATGACGTCTTTTTCGTACCACTTGCTCAAAAAAGTGACATTCTATGCCACAAAAAGCGAACATAACAAAAGTCATTTTTAATCTGTTAAAAACAGGGAAAGAAAATTGTACTGAAATTCATTCATCCTCTAGGGGGAGAATGTGATTTAAATTTGGAATACTTACCGAAATTTATACTGAACTACATCTGTGTTTACACCATTGAGTTTGTATATAAAGCATTAAACATATTTTTGAAAAAGGAATACGCATTTATTATGCAGTTATGATTATCTTTCTTCTTTAATATATATAAATCTCGTGTCACAATGTTTGTCCTCAATGGACTCCTAAACCACTTAACCGATTATAATAAAATTCGCACACCATGTGCAGTTCGATCCAACTTGAGAGATAGGATAGTTTAAATCTTAAAAAAACATCAATTCTCGCGCACGAAGTCGCGGGCATCATCTAGTTATAAATAAAATTACGAAAACCGACGAGGCCGAATGAGCTTGATGCCTTTGCTTTTCCGACAAAAAAATATTAGTCTAGGAATTTGCCGCGTTTTTGTTTTCTTCAAATACCTACATAAACGTTAGGTTTATTTTCATTTATTTTTATAAATAAGTTAATGTTCTAAACAGTTCCTCAGACGCAAGAACAGAGAAATATTCAAATCAACTCATCAACAATAAATGTACCAAACAAAAATGTAACTCTCTCTATCAATAATTGGACCAATGTTTCGAATGTTAACTTTTACTTTTAATTGTCATTATTTTTAATAAATGCTTATCTCATATTATTATTGTGTTAATTTTTTCGCAAATGGTACGAAAAGTAGAGTATTTTCCTCGGTGATAAAGCTGTCTTAGTCTTGGGTGAACTTAAATCCCTCGCTTCGCTCGTTATTTAAGTTTTTAAACCTCGAGTCCTTCGTTACGCTCGCGATTTAAATCGTCACCCGCGACAGAAGACACTGCTTTATCCCCTTGGTTAATAATCTACTATTATAAATAAATAAATTAAATTAATTAACCCTGGGGTCGTGGGGCGAAGATGCTAGATCCTTTTTTAAGGATCTATCTTCTCGTCTCACAGAGTCCACAGGTGACCGGAGGGCTGGCAGTTACCTCGGCCAACATATAAGTTTGGCTATTCAGCGGGGTAACGCAGCCAGCGTTCTGGGCACACTGCCTCATTGCAGCGGGATAGATGATATTTTTAATGTTTAGTTTTTAGTTTTTAATTTAGGTTTAATTTAGAATTTAATGATTTGTATTTTTAATTATTACTTAATAAATTTATGCCCATTAAATTAATTGTATTATTGATATACTTACTCTACTTTCAAATCAACAGCAGGGCGACCGCGTATCTTTTGCATCAATCATTGATACATCGCAATCAGCTCCGATTGGCTGAATTTATGGTATTCTTGCTGCGTCAATTGATTTCGTCCAGTAGTGGAAGAGTGTTAACCAATCAGAGGTGATTGCGATGTATCAATGATTGATGCAAAAATTACGCGGTCGCTATGCTGAACACTGAAACTTAACCCAAATGTTTTAGTCTGTACTCTGTACCATAGAGAAGGATGTATATCTCTGTAGGTACCTTTGATTAGGTATCTTATTCAAAGGTAGGTACGATATATATACATCCTTCTCTATGGTACTATTCTCTATGGACTACAGACCAATCGACGATTCCCTTTCCACTTCAAGTTCAATAAACGCGCCAAGTTTAAATTCACTGTAAGTTATATACTTATATACAGCCACTGAAACAATGTATTTGATAGATATATACCTACTTACCATTGAATGAAGTTCGAACATAACATAATCGAAAACGAAATATCGAACTTATTCTCTAAGAGAATTTCTCTTGTTCGCTTTAGATGCTATAAACCAATATGAAAGCGTGTACAGCAGGCGCTGGATAGAGTTACAGTCTCGGCAGTGGTGTAACTTATCAGAGCGCATCCTAAGAACCAATAAGAATAGAGAACTTGTATTTCCCGGTATTTTCCCAAGATTTTATTGGACAAAATAAAAAGTACTGCGACTTAGACTATCAGCGTATGTGTATGAGTGAAATAATCATGGAACTAATAAGTACTACTTATTAAATAATATAAATTCTCAAAGGACTTGTCCAAGATTGGGCCTTGAACATGAACCAAGATGATTTTAATACACGTGAATAGAGATCCTAAAATATGGCTTATAGCATAATTTACACATTTTTAAAGGACCCCATTTTGGAGAAAAATATTGTTTTATTTTGTGGCTTTTTTAGATCTTGGCCTGAATCTTATCAACAGTAAAAAAAAATAAACTTGATTGTCTTTGTCACTTATGTCATAGAATGATTGTCAAATGTCAATGTCAGTTTTTTATGACATTAAAGTGACAGTAACAGGTGCCAGATTTGATAGATCTAGGGTATGTTCCGATATACACTGAGAGCACTGTTCTGTGCTCTTACTGGGGACATGGTAAATGAAGATCTTCAGCGAATAGCGGACTGGTCGGAGAGTAACTCGTTGGTTCTTAATCCCTGTAAATCTAAGCATATATTTTTTGGAACTAGAGCACAAATTAATAAAATTAATTTTAATTCGGCCAGCGTTTGTATAATGGGGAATGCGTTAGAGCGTGTGTTTGAAGCCCGCAACTTAGTGCGAAACTGTTTTTTTAGATTAAAAATTTTATACAAGATCCGTAAATATATTAGCCAGGATGTGCGGATTCAACTGGTGGAAGCTTTAATTTTGTCTAAGCTAAACTATGCTGATGTGGTCTATGGTCCTCGTTTGCTGATCAGAACGAGCAAGCTAATTCAGCGAGTTCAGAACGCGTGTGCACGATTCTGTTTCGGCATCCCTCCTAGAACTCATGTTACACCTTATTTAAATAAACATAAGCTTCTAAAAATGAGATCTCGGAGGAAGTTACACCTTGCGAGCTTACTTTTCGGAGTTTTTAGAAGTGGTAGACCATCCTACATTTATGATAAGCTGGGAAGGATGTACGAGGGCCGAGATCATTTCAGAGGTGCACGTAAGCCTTTAAGTGTTCCGCATCATTGCTCAGCTGCGTTTAGGGGCAGTTTTAAATATGCAGCGACACGATGTTGGAACAATATCCCTCCACCCATTCGGGAATGCCGCAGCAAGTATACTTTTAGGCGTAAATTAAAACAGTATATTTTGTTGAAACAGGCGGAGCATGAGAATGTCGCTGTTGATATAATATCGATTATATAGTTAAGTATTTAATAAATAGTTTAGAAACAAGATATATTTAATTTGTAGCACATTCGGCGTATAATTTATTGTTTTAATTTATTTGCTTGTAATATTATATTGTATAATATATTCATAATATACACGTTTATAATTATATATATAAGATCCTTTTAATATTTGTACATATTTCTTTAATATTTACTTACATAATATGTCGTTTGTTGATTCTCTTTCTTTGGCCTTGAATATGAATAATATTTGTGTGAATTCTTTGACTTTGGTTTGTAGTGAAATGAATAGAATGTTGTAAAGTTTATAGAGGTATCCGTTGGCTGTGACGTCACCCGGGTCACAGCTGAAAATCAGCGTCCGGCATCATGCATGCATTTGTAAGAATGATGCCGGACACACGGCTGAGCTGTACACCCATTCCGGGTGGTGTCACAGACAAACATAAATTTGTGTGTACAGCTATGTATGACAGATGTTTGTCTGTAACACCATTTGTGAATAAATGTGTTTTCTTTCTTCTTTCTTCTTTCAAATTCGTCCCGTTATGGATTGACAGTATACTGCCGCAGTTTCCTAGGGAAATATATGACGTCATAAATCGTGGCCATTTTTGTACTGTGAGCACTGGAGTTTTCGAGGTAAGGTGCTCTCAGTGCTGACTGTGTTCCGTTTTAAACAGTGACCAGTATAGCTAACTATAAAGGAACGGTTTCGCAGTGTACTAAATTGACGTCACACCTTACAGTGCAAGAAGTGTATTTCGGAACATACCCTATACTAGGGTGCGTTCCACTAAGCGTTCACAACGATCACGCTCACGACCGCAGTTTTTCCCGTTATTTTTTCGATAGACGGGCCCTGTCAAACAAAGAATGTGGGCGTATTTTTAGCAACGCAATCAACGCCATCTAGTCTGAAAAGCGGGAACTTACTTGCAACATATATTGAAAACGTCGTATGACTCGGTCATAGATAATATAGGTCATGTCCATAGAAGCCGTAAGGCCAGTTAGTAAAAAAAAATATCATACAGTTTGCCGCGGAAATTAAATGATTGCGTAATGGATAGAAATATTAAATAGGAATATTAAATAACGTTTTTTTGGAAATTTATAAATGTGAATTGAATCACTTACCTTAAAATAAAAATTGTTCAGTGCCAAACTAATAAGACTTTAGATGTTAACATAAGAATAACAAATTATCTACACGACGAGCGACCGTGACAGCGCTACGATGGGGACAAAGACCAACAAAGACAGGCTCAACTATAGTATACTACCCAGTACCCGTGGAGTTGGATGTTCATATTTTTTTTACAGAAAGACCTTGATGTGGTAAGCCTTGCACTAAAATATTTTACTTCGATTCCTAATACTTTTAGAGAAATAATTTTTTGAAAATCGCAAAATTTCACCACTTTTCACTATTTCTTACGACATTTGCCATAGATTACAGACTCATTGACGTTTAGTTGGCGTACTAAAGTTTCATTTTACGTATTATAATCCGTTCCAAACATAAAAAGTATTATAAAATGTTTTCGTAAAATATCGAGTTTTATGACGTGTACCGATTATTGGAAAAACGGAACGCGTGCGTTGGCGCCAAAGTGTCCAAATGATATTATTGAATTCAAATCTATGAGTCATCGTTTTACGCGCTTTTTAGTGTAAAGGTTAAAAAAAAACGTTTAAAGGTTACAGATATAATTAACTAAAAAGGTATGAAGGTAGGTTATTATTTATGTATAATTAGGTACTTGAGCATATGATACGCAAAACCGAATCGGCTCACCCCAATTCCACGCAGTCTTGTCTGCCCTACCCCTAGAGTGTTTTTTTAAGCGCGAAGCCAGAAGCGAGTCTTCTAGTACTTCTTGTACTAGTTTGATAAATCAAAACCCAATGATCGTTTGTAATTTTATTCCTTACAATACCTAATATTATATTCTTGGAGTACCTAATTCAATTAAATTGTACCATGATACCATCTTTTTAAAATCCGTTTTTCTTTTCATCAGTTCGCGCTGTATTGGCGCCTGGCGGGAAGCACCCTGATTGGCCCTCAGAATAACATCTTTTTTAATTAATTTATTTTACGGCCTTGGATTCAAGTCCTTTATGGCCTTATCTTTGTAGTGAATGTCGTACCACAGAATATAAAACTAGAAAATCATGACACTAGAAAAGATTCATCGTTTGAAGGCACGTAGTTTTGCCGAAGCCTCTAAACCAGACCAGGGAAAATTCTTACATTTTGTTTTTCCAAATTGACCCTGCGAGACCTCCACAGAAAATGCTTTTGTTCTGTGAAGACCTCCCAGTGTAGTATCCTAGTAATCTGTGCATCCCAGGCTCCCACTTGTAAGGCCCGTTTCAATAGGATCCTTTAACTAAACTACGACTCATAGATAAAATTAATATAACTTGAAGCTAGACCAAAGCAGAAGCTAGAACCCGATTGCACCGCCCCTTACCGGGTCCAATTTTAAATATAAACCATCCCGGGACCCACCCAAAAACACACAAAAAGTTCCATCCAAATCCGTCAAGCCGTTCCTGAGTTTTAGCGAGACTAACGAACAGCAATTCGTTTTTATATAAGTATATACTTATATCATATATTATAATAGATCAGTCTTTCTCAAAGTGGGCGTTGAAAAAAAATGGTGAGCGTTGGCGTGGTTTAGGGGGGCGATGGTTGATTTGTACTTAATTTCATCTTTATATTTTAAAATTTACTAAAATTAAGACCCATCTACTACTCAATATCGAATAATTACTTTATATGATGGTATAAAAACTAGAAATACCTACTTAACATAGATTTCGTAGGATAGCCCGTACGCCGTACGCAATCAAGTCGTAACAAGTTTTTGTTATTAATGTCGAGTTTAGAATGTAAGTTAAACTTTAAACACCATAGGTATTGAAATTCCTCTTAAAAATTCCCCACCCCTAGGCCGCGGGCGTTCCCCCCCACCCCCCAAACGTCTCCCCAACCGCAGTTTTTTGTATTTTTCTCAAAAAATATTAGTGCTAGAAAAAAGCTTTCTATGGCGAAAATTATCTTCATTAAATTATCTACAAAATAATACAATAGTTCATTTCGATAAGACTAATAGTTTCGGAGATATGTTAACCCTTTATGCATGAAAAGAAAATATTTTGCATGTATGGCTTTTTGTAATGTAGTTTCTTGTGATTTCCATAAAAACTGATAGAGCTACAAAAATGTTGTCTGAAGCAAAATGAAAGGCTATTAAATTAGCTATAAAACGATATTTAGTTTATTTTGATAAAAGTAATAGTTTTGGAGATATGCCTACCTATTGTGTAAGATAAAGAAAATAATATGCAAATACCGTGTACGTTGCTTTTAATTTTTGAAAAAAAAAATTACAGAGTTAGGAAAAACTGATTGAAGCAGTAAGAAACATAGTTAAATTACGTACAAAATAGTATTTAGTTCATTTTGATAGCACTAATAATTTCAGAAATATACCTGTCATAGTTAACATGAAAGCAATATTGCTCAAAATTTTATATGTTTTCTGTAATTTCTAGAAAACTATTAGAGCTAGGCAAAAAACTCTCAGAAAAAATGAACAAAACACCTTTTATCCACTTACTTTTAAAAAAATTAGTTTATAAAGATAGGACTAATAATTTAGAATATATATCCGTGTATAGTGTACGAAAAAAAATAAAAAAATTGCTAGAATCCTATGTTATTTGCAATTTCCACAAAAACTATTAGAGCTGGAAAAAATCCTCGGAAGAATAATTAATTTCACTAAATTACCTACAAAAAAGTCTCAGGGTGAATTTAGATAGGACCCATAGCTCGAAAAATATGGCAACCTATATTCCAAGTTTTTTTGTTTTTTCACAGAAACTACTAGAACTAGGAAAAAATATAAGAAGCAAAAATGAATTTCATTAAATTATCTTCAAAATAGTTTTTAGTTTATTTTGATAGAACTAATAGTTTCGGAAATATGGCTGCCTAACTGGAATAAAAAATTAAACCTTTGTAAAATTCGTAAATGTTTATTGTAATTTCAAGAAAAAGTATTTGTGTTATGAAAAAAGCTGTCAGGACTTAGTACAAAGATTATTAATTTACCTATAAAATAGTGTTTAGTTTATTTTGATAGGACAAATAGTTTTCGAAATATACCTTGCTGTTGTGTAAGAACCGGTGTTAGTCATGTAGACTTAGCATAATACTACATAATAAATAGAAATTTACCTATAAATGTAACATATTTTTATAACATCCCCTCCTACCACAACCCCCTTCCCCCCTTCCACAGCCCCCCTCCCACAACCCCTTGCCCTCCATCACCCACAACCCCCTACTCCCTCCCACAACCCCCTCCCCCCGCCCACAACCCCCCTCCCCCAATTAGTTTTGTTTTGTAGATAGATAGATAAAGATATCATGATTATTACTATTAGTTTATTGTATTATAGCATCGATGATTTTCAAATAAAATGTCATGCACATTTTCGATCGTAATATTTCCGAAAGTATTAGGTCTATTGAAATGAAATAAAAAACATTTTGTAGACAATTTTATGAACTTTCATTTTGTTCTTGTGGTTTTTTTCCTAGCTCTTATACTTTTCGTGCAAACCACAAGAAAATTAAACAATTTTTCAAAAAAATAAAAAATACGCAAAATATGCCGGCATATTTCTAAAACTATTTGTCCTATCATAGTGATTTAAATGCCATTTGGTAGATTATTTAATGTAGAATATTTTCGTCATAGATGGTTTTTTTCTAGCACTAATATTTTTTGAGAAAATCACAAAAAACTGTGGTTGGGGAGACGTTTGGGGGGGTGGGGGGGAACGCCCGCGGCCTAGGGAGGGGGAATTTTTAAAAGGAATTTCAATACCTATGGCGCTAACTTTTTTAAAGGAAAAGGTTTATTTTAGGCCTACTCTTGTACACTCTACCATGAATAGAGGAAAATACATAGATTGTATAAAAATATAATAATTTAGAAAAGTAAAGTAAATAACGAGCAAAAAATAAAAATGTATTTCAAGTTTTCGATACGTTTTCAAGATGGCAACCTTCAGCCGTAAAGAAGGCAGTAGGCGCGAAATGTATCAAATGTCATTTCTGACAGTCACTGTCAAAATAACGTATTTTTCTTATGAAAACGTCAAAAAATATGTATCCGCCATTGTTACCCACTCATGTTTAGTGTTCAGTAACTTGGAAAGATTAAATAATTTTACAACTGAAATTACGAGGAATTCGTAGATTTTACCAATTAAAACTGGTCTAGTATCTTATTTTCCTTCATTTCTCTGCTTGTACAAAACTTGGCCTACGCCCCATACAAATCTGAACCGTCTCTTTTTTAATAAATAACTTCTCTAATCGACAATTATTACAATAAAATTATATTAATTTTTTTAACTTGGCATTCTTCACTTCATCAACAATTATAGCTACATTCGTACCCATACCCTATGTCTAACCAGCGCCATTAATCCTTAATGCCGACATAGATTTAGGTATTAAATTTTACTATTACATGCCATGTACTCCATGCCACACCATCTTATAACAAATCTTTACCCAGAGCCGTAAAGCCAGTTATAAAAAAAATGCACATCTTTTTCCTAATATTATATGGTGTGCGAGAGGGACACCAATTAGTAGTAGTATCCTTTTCAGGACCGATTTTTGGCATGAGAGCGATAGAGAGAGCGTTCTAGATTTAAGCCATAGACAGGGAGCGTTGTTCAACTTATTCGGTCGTCATTCATTAATCATTTCCGGCGTAGACAGAGAAAGGACCTTGGACGAAATATCACACATATGGATTCCTGCTTCCCCTTCCGTTCCGTCCATCCATTCGACTTCGGCGGTCGGCCATTTTGAGTCAGACCGTCTTGCATAACTCACGGTTCAACGTAAGTGCTGCTTTTTCTTTACTCTTTAGTTTTTTTATTCAAATGATTTGGAATTTCATTACTTATTTAATTTTACGACTAAAATAATTCAAATTGAGAACCTATTATTAGAAAAGTACTTATTTGTTAGAGTTTAGCTAGTTCTTTACAGTGAGAATAACCTTAGCAACACGTGGTTAAACATTTTTATGATGAGAATTAAAAACTATTTCATTCGTGGTATCTACCATAGTGATTACACAGTGATGGCCCTAACTCGTCTGATTCTTGATTATACTTGGTATAATTTTTATATTTGATCAAGTATTTCTCACTTGTATATTTACGGGTTTTACAGAATGGCGGACGCAGCTCCTGCCGGTGGACGTGGCGGTTTTCGCGGTGGCTTTGGATCTCGGGGTGGTGACAGGGGCCGTGGGGGCCCACGTGGACGCGGCCGTGGTCGCGGTCGAGGCCGCGGACGCGGAAAGGAAGACCAGAAGGAATGGGTGCCTGTAACCAAGCTGGGTCGCCTCGTTCGCGAAGGGAAGATCGACAAACTCGAGAGTATCTACTTGTTCTCCCTGCCTATAAAAGAGTTCGAAATAATCGACTTTTTCCTTGGCGCGTCTTTAAATGACGAAGTACTGAAAATTATGCCAGTACAGAAGCAAACTAGGGCTGGTCAGCGTACCCGATTCAAGGCATTTGTGGCTATCGGAGACAACAATGGACACATTGGTCTTGGCGTGAAGTGTAGCAAGGAAGTGGCAACTGCCATTAGAGGGGCTATCATCTTGGCCAAGTTATCAGTACTGCCTGTGCGTAGGGGTTACTGGGGTAACAAGATTGGCAAACCCCATACTGTACCATGCAAGGTAATTATCAGTTACTAATGCACCTAACTTTTAAAGAATTGTAGTTTTTTACTTGATGATGAGAAATTAACAATCATTTCATTCGTGGTATCCTCTTGAGGCAAGTCCTATGAAGCTCTGTTGCGTCTGATTAATAAACTTCATGATGATTGATTGTAAATGTTAAAATGCCTCTTCTAATACTATGTTTCATTTGTTCTCAGGTCACTGGCAAGTGTGGTTCAGTTACAGTGAGATTGATCCCAGCTCCCCGTGGTACTGGTATTGTCTCTGCCCCAGTTCCTAAGAAGCTGCTTCAGATGGCTGGAGTACAAGATTGTTATACATCTGCCCGTGGATCCACTGGCACTCTTGGAAACTTTGCCAAGGCTACCTATGCGGCCATTGCTAAAACATATGCCTACCTTACTCCTGACTTGTGGAGGGACATCCCATTGACTAAGTCGCCATACTCTGAATTCAAAGTCTAAACATTGAATAAATGTCTTGAACAAAATTTACCCCCTTTTCTTTTCAAACCATTTTAAAGCAAGAGGTCATGAACCTAGAGGAACTTAAAGGTCAAGCTTACATAAAACTGATTCCTGTACATAATTATAGGTATATTTTGACATTTTTATTGGAGAGAATCTTCAGTATTGATACTGAAACCAAAAGTTAATTTTTGTTACTTTTCTTTTAGTTTGAGAGCTGGCGACAAAAATCGGTTAGTTTTGTAAGTCCCCGTAAATGTGATTTAGTAGGAATTGAGGGTGTACGCCATTATATATAACTAGCAGATGCCCGCGACTTCGTCCGCGTGGTTTAAGTTTTTTTCCTCACAGGTGTTCCTTAATTTTCCGGTATAAAAAGTAGCCTATACCACTCTTCAGGTCCTTAACTACCCGTGCAAAATACCCGTTGCTCTGTTGCGGCGTGATTGAAGGACCGACTCTCTATTTCACCCCTTTGGGGGTAGAGTTTTCAAAAACGTATTTCTTTGTTTTCAATCGGTAGCTCACATATCAAGTTTCATGGCTATAACTTAGGAAATGAAGGACTTTCATACAAATTTCCGACCCCTATTTTACCCCTTCGGGGGTGATAATGTTAAAAACTGTGACATACGTATATTATTATTTTTACCGAAAGCCAAAATACCAAGATTCGTTTAAAATATCTTGAGAAATGAAGGCCTTTCATACCAACTTCCATCCCCTATTTCACCCCTTTGGGGGTCGAATTTTCAAAAACGGTGAAATACGTATTTCTTAATTTTCAACTCTTAGCTTATATACTTACCAAGTTTCATGGCTATAGCTTTCATACAAATTTTCAACCCCTATTTTACCACTTTAGGGGTTAAATTCTGAAAAACTGTGACACACGTAATTCTATACTGTTTAACGAAAGCCAATATACCCAGTATCGTCTAAATAACTTGAGAATATCTTGAGAAATTAAGGATTTTCATACCAACTCTCAACCCCTATTTCACCCCTTACGCTTTACGTAAAATTATAACACTACAACAGTGTTCTGTAATAAATTGGCAGTAGTTAACAAAAAAACGTGAGAAAGTGGTCAGACTGCATTGTTGTGGATCCACTTTGGTGAACACTCCACTAAAATTATCGCCATAGGTAACCATTGTCAGTGCAAGATAGTCGAGTACTTATCTCGTTTATATTAACGGGTCGTGAGTGGTGACCCGTCATAGTTATGTACTCTTATGACTAGCTCACTACTTCCCAGAATCCTGTCGTATAATATGACTCGTCACTTACCAACAGTGAGGCCCGGACCCGACCAAAGTGGAGAGGAGAAGAGATATTTTCCAGCTTGGGTGTATCCACCGAAGCTGTATGGAGACACGTACTGGCTAGACTGGAGCGGAGAAGTGTACTGGCTAGAGCAGGGTTGAGCTGCGTGCGGTTAGCGTTGGATGTTAAGATGAACGCGGCGCCGCTCACATCTCCGCTGCGCGCCGCTCACGTCTCCTCTCGTCTTCGCTGCGCGCCGCCGCCAGCTTGCGAGCCACAGCTCACATCTCCGCATCGATCGCGCCATACAAATATGATACATCTCCGCTCAGTGGTATCCACTGAAGCTGAACGGAGACGAAATGTGGAAACAACGAAATTCTATTGGTTGTTAAAATCACATCTCTCCTCTCGTCTTCTCTCTGCTCTGGTGGAGTCCGGGCCTTAAGCTTAGTCTAGACTCTAGGCCTAACTTAACATATTACCTAGGTACCTATTTATGCAACAAATAAGTAGGTACACACTATGAATGAGCTTTACCATTCCATGACCATCCTTACTAATATAGTAAATCTATGGTAAAATCCAGCTCAGGCACATTGTAAAACTATGCTTAACTTTGAAGACTATAGTATTAAATAGGTTAAAATATAAATCATTATGCATGATAATCATTTTTCTATCGCTTGTCTATCGCTCTAGTGCAGAAATAGCAGGTTAGGATCTATTTTACAGTAGATTGTTAACACCTCACCCTAATAATATACTGCTATTATTGTAATCTAATATTTTAATTAAAACAATACTTCTGTAATAGTAATTTGTTTCATGTTTTATTAAACTCTTTAACTTCCCTTTCAAATAAGTCTATGGTGTGGTCGCATACTTTCTGTAAATCCTTGAGTCCTCTTTTTAATACTTCTAGAGCTGGGGTTTCATGTGTTTGTATTCTAAAATGCATTTTAGCCTCGGCAGGGTGAGGCACTGTGTAGCCGCAAAACTGGACGTCTTCACTGGAATTAAAAAATTATATTAAAGTTAACTAAGGAAGTAGTAGTTGTTAAAGCCTGCCAACCCGCATTGGAGCAGCGTGGTGGGTTTAAGCTCTAAATCCCGCTCTCCTATGAGAGTGGAGGCCTGTGCCCAGCAGTGGGACGTTAATAGGCTGTAGTGATGATGATGATAACCAAGGAATAAACACAAGAATGTTACTTATTTGCCAGCATCATCTAATAATTATAAAGATAATTTGGTTGGTTGGTAACAATAAAATGAATTAAATTAATTTGATATGTATTGTATTCTAATTCTCATATTAGGCCAGTACTTACTATCTATCTATTATACATTTTAATGCATTTCCCAATGTGTGGCTTTCATCTTGGAAGACGTATGTGCGACAGGTCGCTCCCGAATCCTCGTCACCTGGTACCTGTTTGAAATTAATTTAATTAGGTTAAGTTACATTAATTTAGTTTAGAGATTGTGTTCAACAGAATTGGCCACAATATTGTTACAAGTTATAACACCTAATAGTTAGGTACGGGAGTCGGGACAAAAGTTCCAGATTTGTTTCATGTTTACCTCGGAAATTTTCATAATTTAGGTTGTATTTGATATAAATTGTCACACTATTCCAACACACGGGTTGCTTGAACAATATTTATTTATATTAGGTTTAAATTATGCAGTATATGTGGTAATTGTTAATGTTTTCATATTTTTTCTTTTCTCAACTCAAAATTCAAATCAAATCTCCTCATGAAAATAAACAGCTAGGTATAGCAATTTTGTTCAATTTTCAATTTTGTTGACACTTCACACTTGACATTTTATTTTAATAATAACTTTACGTCTTTGGGTTCCGGCTCTTCTGATTCTGAGCCTTTGATCAGAGACAAGTGATTTGACGTTGACAAGACACGTAACAACTTAGAGCATAGAGTATGCAGCTAGCTTAGATCAAAGGCTTAGATCTTTGATTAAAGGCTTAGACTGGCTCCATGGACGTATTGTTTAATATAATACGTCCCATAGAGTAAGAATTAGCATAGAGAAGGCATTGTAATAATAATACCACAAGTGAGCGAAATGAGTATAATATACGCTAATGCCAAGGAGTGACAGAGCGTGAAAATCTCTTTTCTTGTCCTGCTTAGCGTATTACTTTTTTTGTTGGACCTCTAAGCTAATAGAGGTCAAACAAACCTCTGTCGTTTTTGTTATTCGCTCATATTCGTACGAAATCAGAATTGAACAAAGTGGTAATTGTGCTCGTAGCTTAGGAAAAAAGTGATTTAACTTAAAGACGATAGTGTATTTCTGTGTTAGGCTGCAAAAGCCGAACTGAACGTAAATACGAAAACATAAACATATGTAACATAATATGTAAGTTTACAATTTTGACCTTATTTTTACCTGATTGCTACAGATAAAAACAGTTTATATCTGTAAATACTCGCATGAATGTTACAAAGTATAGAAATAACAAAAAAGTACTTATTTAGCATTAAGAAAATAATCGAATTTTGTAGAATTAGAACACTCAAGTTAAGAAGGTAAGTAAAATGATACCAGGTTCCATTTTTGTATGTTCTCTGAAATTAGTCGGGTGACTCGCGTTATTATTATTATTATTATTATTATTCGCGTTGTGGGGATGCCAGCTGTATTATTATATTTACCCAAGTTTGGAACCCAAAATTAATGGGAAAAAATGTCAATCTATATACGTAATAAGAAATTTTTATCATTTACCAATTTACGGTAGATATTTTCAATGAAAGTCATTGAAGTAGTTAAACACCCGTAACTATTCTTGTTAATTTTCAGGATTCATGACAAATCCATACGTGACAATTATGAATAGAGTCGACAGGACGAAAGAGGTGGGCGCCAAGCAAATATGCAAGCAGGTGTTCTAGGCATTTTGAGCAGCAATGCTTTCGCAAGACACAGAGCATGACATATCTGTATGAAAATTCAATACCAACGCTGCATACGCATGTAATTCACAATTTTATACGTTTTCTTCACGTATTGATTAATGCAGTTTAAACTAACCTGTGATTTGTAAGATTGAAAATAAAAATACGGAGATGCCAAGTCGTAAGTTTAATTATAATAATGCCTATCCAATGATGGTACCTACCACCCTTACGATGAAGCTTTTGTATCATAACAACACTTGCTTGTTTTGTGTCAGTTATTGATCAATACAAGTTTTATGTGTGACGCTTTTTTTTATTAATTATTACTTGTTTATCCACTCAACTCGTGGACGGAGTATAAGACGTGGACTTGCTACTAAAAGAATAATAATTATGAAAATGAGAAGACGTTATATACACTGTGTAACAAAAACCCTGTGGTCCCTGTGAGCTGCGTTATTAGTATCGATATCAAAACCTAGAAAATCAACTTAATTGGCAAAAATCTTAAATTTAAATATTCAAATTAAATACTAAATCAATATTATTTGTAAAATGAAAATGATTGCTCACCCATGCAACTCTACGAGGCGATGCGAGCCAGAGCGAGCACGAGAGAGATAGCAAATCGTATCAAAGGTGCCGAGCGCGTCGGCAGACGGCAGCCGCTCGCGCTCTAGGGTCTCTGTAATGAAGGTACTGAGGTCATGAACTCGTCACGTGTCACCCGCGAGTCACAAAGATCACTCAGTTGTTTGCTGACACACAACATTTTAACGTCCACTTTAGTTTACACTTTTGTTTAACACAGTTGCAATTTTTGAAATGTGAGCTCGTTCTATTATTAGAAAAAGTATTAAGTACTAAGTTATGTAATCTAATCGTATCACTAATTTATGATGATGTCTACTATGGCACTTACAAATACGTGACCATAGAAATGTAGGTAACAAATTTATTTATTATAGTTTAATTATATTGAGATCACACCTTGTCACGTAGTAGTAAATAAGCAATATTTTAGTTAGCACTTCATGATCATTACAAGGCTTTCCCCACTCCAATTTACCTAATTTCTTAGTATATAAGTTTAACATTCATCTGTAAATATATTGCCATATTAACACCGAGTCTGTGCATATCATTTCTGCTCCAACATCACATCAACCTACACGCAATCCGCAACAGCGGTGACCCCGACGTGATCTTCAAGCCGACGTGATCTTCAAGCCGACGTAATTTTCAAGCCGACGTGATCTTCAAGCCGTCGTTATCAACAAGCCGACGAAATTAACAATTCTACGGAAACAACAAGCTACGGATCAACAACCAAGGGAGCAACATGGCCCATCCGACACTCACACCAGCAAGAAGTTTTGGCAGTACTCCATCCAATTCCGGCACAGACCTAGTGGCATCAATCACCTTAGCCGAAAGAATACCGCAATTTTGGACGACTCACCGCGTCTATGGTTTTCGCAGTTCGAAGCTATTATCGCCTCTCAGAAACAAGGAGACGAATTCAAATACAACCACGTAGTCTCAAAATTACCAAAAGAGGTCATCCACCAAGTCAGCGATACATTGACCAGCCCACCTATAGAGAACAAGTACAGCTGTATTAAAGAAAGGCTAATCAATTGCTACGAAGAAAGTGAGCATCGGCGTTTCCACAAATTACTCTCTGAGATGAACCTGGGGGATCAAAAGCCATCACAGCTTCTCAGAAGAATGAAGGAATCTGGTTGCGGAAAAATAAATGAAGACACACTCCGTTTGTTATGGATGAGGCAACTTCCTCCCTCTGTAACTTCCGTGTTAGCTGTGCCCGAGAATTTGGCAATAGATAAACTGAGTGAAATGGCTGACCGCATCAACGAGAACACTCGTCCCAGTAAAACTACTACGGCCGCAGTAAGCACTGACGTAATTTGAAAATTGCAAGAATGCAGTTAGAAATTGCTGCGATACGCAATGATAGCGCGCGGCACAACGGTCGCCGCTGCAATTTTAGTCGACCGCAGTACTACCGATCTAGGTCAAGATCGCGCCAACGAGCATCGTTTAAACAAGGAGGCAATCTTTGCTATTATCATCAGGTCTTTAAAGAAAAAGCTTATAAATGTCAGCAACCTTGTTCTTGGGGAAGTAAACAACAGTCATCGGGAAATTAAGCTCAGCGCAGAGTAAGGCGGAACTCTGTGCTATTCGGCCTTCAAACCGCCTAACTATTACCGACTCAACAGTGGTTATAGGTTTCTGGTGGACACGGGTGCAAATATTTCAGTTATACGCAAGACAACACAGCACACAGGAAGCACAAGCGATTGCAAATTATACGCCGCTAATGGAACCGTGATCGATACATACGGTGAAAAAACTTTAACGCTAAATTTGGGTTTACGCCGACCTTTCATCTGGACTTTCATCATTGCCGATGTCAAGATGCCTATATTAGGAGCTGATTTTCTAGAGCACTACCGTCTGTTGGTAGACGTGCGGTCAAACTTTGATCGACAAAACCACGGATATAACCACACCTGCGAGTTCAATAAAAGTAAATATGCCGTCCATACGCTCCATCGACTCTGGTTTACCCGAGACCATCAAACGATTATTGGAAAAATATGAAAGTATCACTAGGCCGACATCAATGAAATTACCCACGAAACACAAGGTGCAGCACCACATCGTCACAGAAGGATTTCCAGTATCCGCTCGCGCTCGTCCGCTCCCTCCTGACAAGTATAAAGCCGCCAAAAAGGAATTTCAGGAGATGATGGAAATGGGAATATGCAGACCATCTAGTAGTCCATGGGCTAGTCCATTGCATATGGTAAAAAAGAAAAATGGTGAATGGAGACCTTGCGGTGACTACCGCGCATTAAATAAGATTACTGTTCCCGACAGATATCCATTACCGAGGCTACTAGATTTTACATACATCGCAAGCGGGAAAAATATTTTTAGCAAAATCGACGTTCGGAAGACTTATCATTCTATAGAGGTAGCAGAGCCTGAAAAAACTGCAATCATCACACCATTCGGACTTTTCGAGTTTCCAAGGATGCCTTTTGGATAACGCAACGCGGGACAAACGTTCCAGAGATTTATGGATTCACTATTTCGAGATTTGGACTACATTTTTATTTTTGTCGATGACATATCAGTGGCAAGCGAGTCCGAAGAACAACATTACAATTTTAAATAATCTGTGTACACGACGTCAACCTGATATCCTTTATCCATCGCCGAAGTTACAAAATCAATAAATTCGCATAAGTTTCTTTCTGTTGACTTTTTATCGACAAAACCGTGCTGCTGTTGTATTATTAGAGGACGTAAAATCGGGAATATTATGTCAAAGACTATATGCTCGAATAAATTAGGAATACAGCTAATTTTGGAGATAGGGCGGTAATTTTTAATGTCATGCTTATCCCCATTTTTGAAGATAGGAACAACATATGATTGATAAATAAGATTTATATTATTTTTATTATTTATATTATATGAATTGTATGCGGAGCGACAGTATGATACTAGTGATGAGTTCAAGCAGCATGTTCAACTGTTTTCCAAGAAATTTAAAAGAGATTGCATTGTGGCTAAATCAAAACATATTCAAACTAAGATAAAAAATAGCTCCAATGTAATCAAAACTACTTGGAACATAGTGAATGAAGAAACAGGAAGAGCAACACGGAAAAATTGTGAATTTAAACTTAATGTCGGTAATACACCTGTAACTTCGGACTCCGAAGTTGCTTCTGTTTTTGAAGGCTTCTTTACGGATATTCCTGTTTCTACCACAGAATCGTTGAACTCCTCACCAAATGCCGCTCTTACTTTACTGGAGGATAACGTGGCTGAATGTAATAACGTTTTCAAATTCTGTCACGTTAACTGCTCTGACGTTATTAAAGCTTTCAAATTAATTAACAATAAGAAGACAAATGATTTGTGGGGCATTTCCGTTAACGTTGTAAAATCATTGATTGATATCGTTGCACCCGAGTTAGCTTTAATATTTAATAATTGTATTGATTGTGGTGAGTTTCCTGACTTAATGAAGCACAGTAAAATAATTCCTCTATTCAAATCAGGTAGTACCAATGACCCCGCTAACTTTAGACCTATATCTGTACTACCCACTTTTAGTAAAATATTTGAAAAATTAATATTAATTCAATTGCTTAAACATTTTTGTAATAATGACTTATTACATAGTAAACAGTTTGGATTTACACGGGGTCGCTCAACAATCGATGCTGGTGTTGAGTTAATTCAAAATATATTCGAAGCCTGGGAGGAATCACGTGATGCACTTGGCGTTTTCTGTGATTTATCCAAGGCTTTTGATTGTGTTGATCACGAAACATTAGTCAGAAAACTGCACCATTATGGAATTAGGGGTGTAGCACTGGATATGATGAATTCCTACTTAAAAAATAGGATGCAAAAGGTAGACGTCAATGGAAAGCGGTCTTCCGGATCGATTGTAAAAATGGGGGTTCCACAAGGTTCAATTTTAGGGCCTTTTCTATTCCTCATTTATATTAACGATCTTCCTTACCTTGCCAAGGATAATCATGGGATAGTATTGTTTGCTGATGATACATCACTTTTGTTTAAAATAAATCGTTACGAAACTACTCTTGACGAAGTAAACAATTCTCTCACTAAAGTGGTACAGTGGTTTGAAGCTAATAACCTACTACTCAATGGTAAAAAGACAAAGTGTATCAAATTTACATTACCTAATGTCAAACAGGTAAAAACCACTGTACAGCTTGATCATGAGGAATTAGATTTAGTGGATACCGCTGTTTTTCTCGGAATAACGTTAGATGCTAAACTCCAATGGGGCCATCATATAGATGACTTATCGAACAGACTTAGTTCTGCTGCATACGCGGTTAAAAAGATCCGCCAGTTGACAGATATAGAAACGGCGAGATTAGTTTATTTTGGTTACTTTCACAGCATTATGTCATATGGTATATTATTATGGGGTAATGCTGCTGATATTAATTCTGTTTTTGTACTGCAGAAAAGGGCTGTTCGAGCCATATATAATATGGGACCACGAGAGTCACTAAGAGATAAATTTAAAGAAATCAATATTATGACAGTGCACAACCAATATATATTTGAAAATTTAGTATACGTGCATAAACACATTGATAAATTCAAGAAGAAAAGTGATTGTCATAATGTCAATACTAGAAATAAAAATAAACTTGTAATGCCTGCTTCTAGGCTTTGTAAAACTAGCAATTCGTTTGTGGGAAGCAGTGTCCGCTTCTACAATAAGCTCCCAGAAGGCATGTTGAAGATGTCTCTGAATAAGTTCAAAGTTAATGTAAAACGTAAACTCATTGAAAAATCTTATTACCATGTGAAGGATTACTTGAATGACAAGGAAGCTTGGCAATAATTTGCTCTAATGGCTCTGATAGTTCCTTAGTTAAGATTATTTGTGAGATGGTGATAATGAAAAAAAAAAACCCCGGCTGAGTTTGTTGTGGGCTCTTCTCAGACCAGGGCGCGTTTGGAACCCTCGTAGCTTTAGTTTTAAGAAACCGTAACCGATTATCACCATCGTGTTTTTTTTTTTTTAAGTAAGTAATTTTTAACGTCAATAAGTGTACCTACAGTGTACCTATATTGAATAAATGATATTGAATTGAATTGAATTGAATTGATTTTCATTTTTGGTACACCTATATGATTATGCATACGTACCTAAAAGGAACAACAGGGTTTTTGTTACATATTGTAAATATATTTATTCTGTACCCATAGGATCATTAAATTCATAATTTAAACTAGTTTTAATCTGTATTTAATTTGTATTATTTACCTTATTACAACACTCACTTATCTTATTTTAAGGGTGTCCGCTCCGGAAGTGAATTGAATCGTCTATGTAAAAAGCGAAACATATTGATTCAAAATACATTCAATTTGAATTTCATTCTTTTCCTTGTTTTCACTTGTAGTAAAAAATTGCTATAGTTTAAAATCATGTTAGTGCGTGTTTGACACTTATTTGCCATACTCGCAACTAGTAATAAGCATTAGCAGTTTTCCCACAAAATATGATAAAAATTGTATGATGGCAATAAGGGTTGTTATAGTAGTACATGTAGTTATGTTAAACTATCGCTTTCGCATACTGTGTCCGGTGACGACCCGTCTATATATCTTTCTCTGTCTACGAATACGGCTCAAACGCTCGACGCGCGGAGCCACTAAACAAAAGAAGAAGAAAGTCTATAGAGCGCTATGGAGCTAGAGTAAGTATCACAGAGTACTTTTTGGTAATAATTATAGATCACAGAGTACATTGAATAATGAATATATTAAAGATCTATGAGCAGAGTCAATGGTAGTGATTAAAATATTAAATATAAATATTGTATTACCTAATATTTAGAAATATTTTTAATATTTAATATTTTTTAGAAATACTATGAGCAGAGCTCATAGAATTATTATAATAATATGAGAGGAACTCTCACATATATAGGTATGCGCCACTGCGCCAGGGAGGTCATCAAAGCTGTTGTCGGTCAATGAAAACTAAGTAGTTACGTACACTTTTCTCGAGAGCTAACGACGCCCCGTGACTCGTGTCTCGTACTAAGTTGAGAGGAATCGATACTCTACCTATCGGCAAGACTTAAACGACTTCTGCACACTTTATCTAGGCCTGTTTTGGGATTTCTCGACCATAAACTTAGAATACCCGTCTCTCGAAAAATATTTGTGTTTAGGCTACAGGCTCGGACCTAATTAATGATTCTAGCTGCCCTAGGATTAACAATGTTCAATCGTCCCATACTTGCATTGCCCTAGCTGGGTCCTCAAAAATATGATGATTCACTCCATAAAGTCACGTAGGTCCGTCACCGCACGAACAGAAAATCATCAACCTGATAATAATTAAAAATTTAGAAAGTTATTTCTAGTACGTATTATACCTAGGAAAGTAGGTAAGTACCTACGCCATTATTATATGGACATCTATTTTCGGCGTAAATACTCAACATCATGATACATTTTATATTACTCGTGTAATGGTGCAATAAAGGAGGTTATTCAGTAAATAGAGCTAAAATTAACTCTACGGGATATATGCCTTAGCGTTTCATAGTAGTAGGTATAACCTTAAAGATTTTATGTTATCTACTATTATTCGAGATGGGCCATCTTAGCCCATCTTTGCACTCTTACATAAAAGCTTATGCTCGCAGCCATTTTGAGTTGGTTAGATATATAATATATACCTATATCTACCTATGTCGTGTAGGTACTGGCAAATAGCTATAACTACTCTTATATACTCGGGATGTCATCGCATAACCAATGTAACTTCTTGATATCTTTCTAGTGCCTCGGAGTCTACCGGACCTCTACCCGACCGATCTCAATTACCTATCGATAGACATCCATGGCTGGACATGGGTATTATCGTACAAGAGCTTCCGAGCTTGCACCAGCTGGATCCTGCACTGGTTCCCTGCGACTCGCTTAAGGTTTGTTGTGCGTCCTTCTATATTGAGGGATCTGCAAAAGCTTTCTTTGGTAGTGGCAGCAATTACATCATAGCTATAAGAACAAACAAAATTCAGACAGGTAGTATCTATCTAAGTAATTGTCTATTATTTTCAATTTGTTCACTAATTATAGTTCAGTAAGGCGTATTCATTCTTCGATTAGACGACCTCTAGGTAACTAAGGCTTTCGGCTTCGGCTTCTAAGAAACTGCATTTTTTATCCACTACAAGTTAGCCATTGACTGCGACGTGGTGGTCTGTGATGATATAGTCTAAGATGGTAGCGGGCTAACCTGTTAGGAATATGGGTTAAATAGATGGTTTGTGTAGCTGCGTATGGCAGTTAATCGGTTTCTACACAACATCGTACCTGAACATTAAATCGCTTGACGGCACGTCTTTGCTGACTTTGCCGATGGGTTGGCAACTAGCCACGGCCGAAGCTTCCCACTAGACCAGATCAGAGAATCAAAAATTAGAAAAAAATCAGAAATTATAAATTGATCCTGCCGCAGTTCGAACCCGGGACCTCCCGCTTATGAGACAGCAGTGCTGTGCGCCAGGGAGGTCGTCCAATATTTTACATGTTTTTGTTATAAAAACATGATAGGTATGGATAAAGCGGTACTTAGGTATATTTTGTTTAAATACAGAGAAAAATAATGGGTTACTTCGCCAGGGACCAACAAAAAACTTAATGCGCTCTTTATATTTACCGTGTAAGTAGATTATATATTTTCGTAACCCGCACCTATCTATTTTTAAAATCATTTAGTATTTTCGTGACGAGTCACCAGTTGAGCATTACGTTACATTAACCCTCGTCAGGGTGACGGCACGGTCCAGTCTCCATATTGCTTTTAAAAATAATTTGGGGTTGAAATAAAATATTATCAACAACGTTTCAGAGTTCATTTTATTATTCGTCTTATGTTGGACATCAAAACGCTGTGAAAACGATAATAATATGACGTGTTTTTAGAGACAGTTTGTCGGTACCCTTAGATAAATTAAAAAAAAAACTATTTGTGTTTCCATACACATTCTTCTCTATTTCTTTCTCAGCCATTGATGTAGAATTTTAGTACCTATTTCTCAGCTGTAGTGGCATGAGATCACTTCGTCAAAGGAGACAATTGTCAAACTAAAGTGATTACAGATTTCTTTCGGTTTCTTTTTCGGTTATGTGATTTACATTACAGTCCCGCAAACTTATCTGGCCATATCAAACTACTTAAGTATAGTTTCACAGCCGTCAGTTGTCATACCTTAGGTATGACAACAGACTAAATAATTAGTAATTAAGTAAACTTAGTAGTACAAATAGGTGGGAACCGCTGACAAGCAAGCAGTACAAGATAACGAGATAGTGTCGTGAACTGCGACAGTGTTCTGCATAGAATGGAGATAAGCAGGAAAACCTACGTTCAGCAGTGGACATATATCGGCTGAAACGACGACGACAAAGCTTTCCGGTATACAAACACACTTAGGGTTCGGGTAGGACAAAACGTTCGTGTCGAGTGGAACAACGTTTTATCCTGTCGCCTAGTGTTCGCGCTCTATGTAAAAAGGTTAAGTACTCTAATAAGAAAGTTTAATTCAACTCGAGAAATGCCAGTGGCAATTAAACTTGACGAAACTTTTCTACCTCGCGGCTTAATTTAAAAGCCTCTTGTCTCAGTGTTTAACTTAGGTTCATTTTGATTTGAATATTATTCAAAACGGTAAAATGAGGAGCGGTTTAGGATGTGTTTTGACAGTTGATAAGATAAGTTGGAGTTTGGGAGCATATTTGACTAGGTATTTAAATATCTATGATGGATAGGCCCGAATAATTTTGAGTTGTGTAAGTTACATTATTTTAAATTTTGCCTTGGAATTTGCTCTTTAAGTATTCCTTTCTACATTGTATAAAAACTAAATTAATAGATTTTCCCAGTTTTGGGTAACAGATATATCTAATGAACTTAACATTAGGAACCTACAGAACGATATATGATCTAGGGAAACATTTATCTCGTTCTAATATTATAATGCGAAGAGGGCCTGAGACAGTAACGACTCTTCTAAACCCTCTTCAGTTCTAGTTCAAGTTATTGGCATAATTATAACATTCTTGGGCAGACTCCAGAGAACGATCCTCATCTAACACTCTAAACCAATTAATTACTGAGTTGGTAAGAAGGTCGAACAATACCTACCTATTTGATTAGAAAGTGATCCACTTAGCGCTAGACGATCATTGTTAGGTATATAGGTACCAACTATAGTAGTCAAGAATTATTAGATTGATGATTTTTTTAATCCATAAACGAAAGTAAGCATGATTGATGTTTTGATGTTTTATTATCTTTTGTACATATTATACTTAGTAACGTAGGTACATCCTGCTTTCACGTTGAAAATCCTTGGATATATCGGATTCACATCAGCCATATCCAAAAGCCAATTTTTCTTTGAATATGTCTATATGTATGGAAGAAGAAATTTGGCGGCTGGATTTAGTTTTCAACATTATAATATTTATTTATATTGTCGCTTCCTAAATCTTAAACAACGGTCCATATTATGCGCACTTAACAAAGGCACTACTAATGCTGTGGCGTGTTCGCCTTTTTAGGGAAAATTAGATAGATAGATAGATGAACACTTTATTGCACACACTTAAAAATAACAATAAACAAAAGCTTACAATACAAGACAGAAGGGTGCAAAGGCGGTCTTATTGCTAAAGCAATCTCTTCCAGACAACCTTAGGGTAGAGGAGATTATAAAACAAGAGCGCGGGATAGTGCAACAAGTAAACATTAAAATATATACCTAATATATATATACATACACGCATACATACAAACATACATATTATACATACATACATACATACATACATACATACATACATACATACATACATACATACATACATACATACATACATACATACATACAAAGATACATAAAAACATAAATACTAAATAATTCTAAATAAAAGGATAAAATATAGGACCAAAGTGAATTTAATAGCTACCTGATAAGAAATGTTTATGCAAGCGACTTCTGAAGATAGGGAGCGACTTAGACTGTCGTACATCCGCTGGTAGGCTGTTCCACAGTAATTCGGATTTACGGGTAAAAGATTTATCATAATATCCTGTGCGACTGGCAGGAATGTGCAAGCCATTATCCGTACATGACCGTAGGTGTTGTCGTTCGTTGTTAGAGCCAAGGAAGGAGATACGTTGTTTGAGGTAAGAAGGAGTATGAGGATTGTATAGAATAGAGTAGAGGAGTGTCAGCATGTGCAGATTGCGACGGAGTCTGATTGGGAGCCACTTCAGACGAGCTCTGTACTCGGACACGTGATCGAACTTACGCAACCCGAAGATAAATCTTATGCATAAGTTTTGAAGACGCTCGAGCTTATTCAGCTGTTCTTCGGTTAGATCGGGGTAGGACGAGTCAGCATAGTCTAGGAGTGGCAAAAGAAGAGAGTTAGCTAGAGAAATTTTGGTTTTAATTGGAAGAAAGTTTTTCCAGCGTCTCAGGCCACCAATTGACGCAAACAACTTCCGGCTAACCTCAGCTATTTGTGGGACCCAGGATAAAGAGCTGTCGATATAAATGCCAAGGTTTTTAACCGAAGGGCTAATGTCCAGGGTAGTTGGGCCGAGGCGGATGGGAGGTAAATTACTTCGTATGATCTTTTCAAGCTGCTTGGAGCCACCTAATAGAGCTACTTGAGATTTTTGTGGGTTAACAGACAGTCCATAGGATTCGCTCCAAGTACTTATTTGGTTCAAATCCCGGTTGAGGTTTTCTATGGCAATGTGGATGTCATGGACAGGTGCAGCTGTATACACTTGAAGATCATCAGCATAGAGGTGATAGGAAGAGGAGAGAAGATAAGTGACAGTGTTAATATAAATAGCGAAAAGAAGAGGAGATAGGACGCCACCTTGCGGCACGCCAGCAGTAATAGGGCTATAAGAGGAAATTTTCTTATCGGTTTTAACACGCTGCCGACGACCGCGCAGGTAGCTATCAAACCAGTTCACAGTTTCAGGAGAGATATTTATTGATCTTAGGACGCCCAAAAGAATATCGAAATCAACTGTGTTGAAAGCGTTACTAAAGTCAAGTAGTGCTATAATACTAACTAGTTTGTTGTCCATGTTTGATCTAACATCGTCACATACCTTGATAAGGGCAGTGACAGTACTATGACCAGTCCGAAAACCGGATTGATACGGGCTAAGGACGTTGTATTTGGACAGAAAAGGTTGGAGTTGATGGTGAACGATAAAAAATTGAAAAATTGCGATTGTCTGAACTGAATTTCGTCTGGTTTTTCACTGAAATCAAGACAGGTATATTTTTTGCGCACTTATTGGGCTGGACGTTTTTGAGTCAGTCAGTAAGTCAATGAGTCAGTACTTTTCTCTTTATATTAAGAATATTGAAAATTATGTAGGTAGGTACATATAAAGTTATTTAGTGCATCATACTAATATTATAAATGCGAAAGTCAGTTTGTTTGTTGGTTTGTCCTTCAATCACGCCGCAACGGAGCAACGGATTGACGTGATTTTTGGCATGGGTATACTTGAGGACCTGGAGAGTGACATAGGCTACTTTTTATCCCGGAAAATTGAGAAGTTCCCGCGGGAATCACAAAACTTAAACCACGCGGACGAAGACGCGGGCATCAGAACTTCTTAAAGTCCATTTAAACTACCACTTTAAAGTTTGAACTGCGCTTTTGACTATACGAGTATAATACGAAAATTGATAAGCAAATATTCCTGGCTATGTTCATGATGTTCAGCATAACGTCATGAACATAGCCAGGAATATTTTCTTGGTAGGGTCTGGGAAGGGCCAAAGGGTCAAGAAAATAATTTTATATTTTTCTGAATAGTGTGAAAGTTTATGTCGCATATTAAAAAGTTAAATTTGTACGAATCGCTGTGCAGTGTGCAACTGTACGTGTACAGTGCAACAGAAACTATCCTGATTCCTGGGGAGGGCACTATAGGTTTGGCCACATGATATCAGAAAATTTCTGTCAGAAAAATTTCTGCGACACTCTGAGAACGTCGGAAGCTCAAAAGCGAATGTCCAATCCAAAATTGGGTCTACGGAATGTCCGCGGGGTCTAATACAAAATGTACCAACCTTCACAGAGATAGAAATTCTGATCCGGCCGTACTAAAGTTCTTTCTGGTTAGTCGTATCTGTCTTACGTCTACATTGAAGTTAAACAAGCAGTGCCCAATGCTCGTATTTTAAAAGGTTACTTACATATTCTTTTGAAATTCTTATGAGATGATGGTATGCTATGAGCCCTCCACTAAAAGTATTTCAATTTATATCCTCACACTTTTTATCATCTGAATTACTTTCATTAAGCTGAAAACCTGCGTCTCATTATGTTAATGCGTTTAATAAATTAATTGAAAGTTTAAAAAGCAATTTAAACTTGAACACCCTCCTCAAGGTGTTACCAGATAATCGTCCCAGATTTCAGGCATTAGGATAAAATATGTTAATTTGAAAGTTTATATTACCGGACAGTTAGAGAGGATAAAAGCAAGTTAAAGTAATTACCTAAACTTATTTCTGACGTTGCTATTAAAACAATTTATTACACAAGATAATCCCCGTAATCCACGTAGTACACTGCCACTTGTATCGATACTGCCACTTGTATCGATAACATATTTACAAACTGTCCAATTAGAGAGAAGGAAATAATATGTGGTGTCCGATCGGATCATACAGCCCAGTCGGTAGACATTGATTGTGAAGTCAAAAACACAGAAACTAAAATAGAATACAGACCTATTACAAAAAAGAGACAGAAACTGTTTAAAAATAAAATAAAAGAAAAGCTGTTTGAACTAAATCTCCCAATGAATAATGTTAATTTCATCTACAAGTCGTTTTTTGACACTGTCTTTAATCAGTATGATATGATATTTACAAAACAGATTAGGACAGTTACGTCTAAACTTAATTTTAGTGTTTGGGTCACTGATAGTATCAGAATAAGTCGAGACAAGATGTACGAATTGTATCTTAAAAGAAGTTATGATAAAAGTGAACAATTTGATAAATCTGTAAAAAAATATTGCAAAATATTTAAATCTGTCTGTATTAATGCAAAGCAAATCTACATTAGTAATAAAATTAAAAAATCAAACAATAAAATAAAAACAACGTGGCAAATCGTAAATAATGCAACAGGAAAAGTCAAAGATAAATGTAATGACTCAATATCTTTAAACGTAAGTGGATACATGACCTCTCATAATGTGAGTGTGGCTAATACTTTTGAATCGACGTTTGCTAGTATTCCGTTTGAGACTACAAAAAAGTTAATATCCTCACCTGATGAGGCGGAGATTCTCTTAAGGGACAGTATAGAAATCGTAGCACCTAATTTTAAATTTAAGCACATTACCCATAAAGATATTATAAAATCTTTTAATTTAATCAATGTAAAAAAAAGTGAAGATCTATGGGGAATGTCGGTTAAAGCAATCAAACCAATTATTGGTGAAATTGCTCCTATAATGGCATATATATTTAATATTAGTATTGACGAAGGTGTATTCCCGGATTTGATGAAATTAAGCAAAGTAGTTCCAATTTATAAATCTGGTTGTAAATCTGATCCAACCAACTATAGACCTGTGTCTATTTTGCCCGTTTTTAGTAAAATATTTGAAAAAGTGCTGCTGACGCAATTAAGTGATCATTTTAACATCAACGAATTTCTACATAAACAACAATTTGGGTTCACGAAAGGCAGATCTACAACTCATGCTGGAGCTGATCTAATACAGAATATTTTGAAAGCCTGGGAAAAATCGCAAAATGCAATTGGCATCTTTTGTGATCTTTCAAAGGCCTTCGATTGCGTAGATCACGAAATACTTGTCCGAAAGCTGAGGTTCTATGGAGTTACTGATGAGGCCCTAAACCTAATTTCATCTTACTTAACTAATCGATGAGAGAGAAAATGAGAGTGTGTGTCAATAAAGGAACATCTGAGGGAACAAAAATCAAATTAGGAGTACCGCAAGGATCAATTCTCGGTCCATTCTTGTTCCTAATCCTAGTCTATATTAACGATCTTCCTAGTATAATAAAAGAACTAGCAGATATCGTATTATTTGCAGATGACACTTCTCTCGTGTTTAAAGTCAACAGGAAAAACTCTGATTTGGGAAACCTTAATAAAACACTCACCAAGCTTTCGCAATGGTTTTCGGTCAATAACTTAGCATTAAATAGGAAAAAAACCAAATGTGTATATTTTGCCTCATCGAACTTCCGTGGTGAAAGAAATGTTGAGATATTTCTCAATAACGAAAAATTAGATATCGTAGACGACGTTCTTTTCCTTGGCCTAACCATTGATTCTAGATTACAATGGGGTCCACACATTAATAATCTGGCAAATAAACTAAGTTCAGCGGTATTTGCAATTCGCAAAATAAGGCAATTAACAGGTGCGAAAACTGCTAAAATAGTATACTTTGCATACTTTCATAGCTTGATGTCTTATGGAATTTTGTTGTGGGGCTCGGCTGCTGATTGGAGAACTATTTTTATACTCCAAAAAAGAGCTATTCACGCCATTTATAAGATGAAGCCCAAGATTCTCTCAGAAATATGTTTAAAGATATTGGCATTCTGACTATGCCTTCACTTTATATATTTGAGAATATTATGTACATTAGAAGACATCTAGCATCCTATAAGAAGAACTCTGACTCTCATCACTTTAATACACGAAACAAACATAAGTTAACTGGGCAGGAATTCAGGTTGTCTAAAACAATTAAATCATTTATGGGCAGCTCGATACGCTTCTACAACAGAATTCCAAAGGATATAACCGATCTTTCTGATAGACAGTTTAAAAGTAAAATAAAAGAAATTTTAATTAAAAAAAGTTATTACAAGATAAATGATTACTTAGATGATAAAAAATCATGGAAAATATAACACTGCACAAGCTGTTCTAGATATATATATATATATACAAAATTATGTACTTCTGTACTTATTATATTGTATTGTATTGTAATTACATTAATTATTTTATGACATGAAAATTATGTACTTGAGTACCTTTTTTTTAATTCTAATATTATGACATTTTTATTTTGACATTTTATTATTAAATTATGACATTATGAAGATACGACATTGTAATTTGTAAATAACATTATTTAAATTCTGTATGACTATGTACTGTAGCTTATTAATTTTTATGACATATCAATGTAAATTTGTATTAATATTGTATTGTAGTTTATCGATAAACTGACTTTCGTAAGCGCTTTTTATAAGTCTATGCGAAGAATAAAAATAAATATACAAATATACAAGGTTTTTAGTTCCCGCGGGAACTCTTTCGTTTTCCGGGATAAAATGTAGCCTATGTGTTAATTCAGGTTATAGGATATCTTTCCAAATTTCAGCCAATTCGTTTCTATCGTTGCGGTGGGAAGGAGTAACAAACAGAAAACAAACTTACAAACATCCAAACTCACATTTATGATATTATATATAATATCTTTAAAGTAGGAGTAGAATGAACAACACCGGCTGCTTCTGGCATTTTTAGATATATTAAAACACATACTTAAAACATTGCAATAAATATTATATCAAAAGAAACACCATAAAGTTTTGACTCACAGTCAAGTTGAATGTCTGAGTTGGCTTCATGATTCTTAGGGGCAGACGCGCGTATATCCTGAAGTTAAGATCCAATTAAAGTTTGTTCCAGCATCAGTGAAGCGTGTTATCGATAAATTTAACAAGTAACCGTTCTTAATAAGTTTGCAAACTATGAAACAAGGACACGTCTATTCAGACATCGCTAACTTTACTCATCTCTAGGTAAAATCCAAACAATATCTCTGAGTTATCAAAAATAGATTCCTGTGAAATGTAAGTTGAAATACATATTTTTTGGAATTTAGGATGCGATTTACCGGAAATATGAAAATTGTGTCTGTCTGCTACGCTTTCCCAACCAATCTTTTTAACAAATTTTGACGAAATTTGGTACAAGCCAGGGACAGGCTACTGTGCTTATATCCAGGAAAATTAAAGGGTTCCATCAAATAATCTGAATCCATGCGTACGAAGTCGCGAGCATCATCTACCTACCTAAATAAACGTGCATATGCAAAATATAGTAATATAATATAGGTACTACACACTGGATGTCGTCATTGGTAAATAGTTCAGGATTTCATAGGTATTGAGACATGAATTAATTTATTTAAGGCCGGACTGGATACAGTTTTTATTCAAGACCAATCTGTTTTTATTCAATTTTGCTCTTTCCAATCGTTCCCTAATTAAGTACATACGTACTTAATATATTTATCTCTTACATTTTACCAGCGGTATTAGTTTTAATGTATGTCAGTTCAAGGCAGTACAGACGTCTAGGTCGCTGCGTCTAGGAATTTCAATTACATGTTTGGGACGTGGTAACTGGTGATGGCATAGATTTATTGGAATACTTAAAGATGATGCCCGCGACATCATACGCGTAGGTTTATGTTTAAAAAAAAACCGGCCAAGTGCGAGTCGGACTCGCGCACCGAGGGTTCCGTACAAACCTGTAGTAAGTTTTAAATTAAATGTTTTTTTAAATATTTGAGTTGATTGAATGAAAGATAAATTGCGGTTTTCGATTTATGACGTATTAAAAAAAAACTACTTACTAGATCTCGTTCAAACCAATTTTCGGTGGAAGTTTGCATGGTAATGTACAACATATATTTTTTTTAGTTTTATCATTCTCTTATTTTAGAAGTTACGGGGGGGGGGACACACATTTTACCACTTTGGAAGTGTCTCTCGCGCAAACTATTCAGTTTAGAAAGAAATGATATTACAAACCTCAATATCATTTTTGAAGACCTATCCATAGATACCCCACACCTATGGGTTAGATGAAAAAAAAAATTTTGAGTTTCAGTTCTAAGTATGGGGACCCCCAAAATTTATTGTTTTTTTTCTATTTTTGTAAGAAAATCTTAATGCGGTTTACAGAATACATCTACTTACCAAGTTTCAACAGTATAGCTCTTATAGTTTCGGATAAAAGTGGCTGTGACATACTGACGGACAGACAGACAGACAGACAGACAGACAGACAGACAGACAGACAGACAGACAGACATGACGAATCTATAAGGGTTCCGTTTTTGCCAAATTTGGCTACGGAACCCTAAAAAACACTGTCCGGGATAAAAAGTAGGGAAGTTACTTTCTACAGGTTTTAATTTTAATGACTTGGTCCCATCTGCCCCGCTGGCTCTGCCCCGCTAGCGGGGCAGTTGGGAAAAAAAGTGCCATCGGCCCCGCTAGCCTCGGCGTCGTCGCATAGCGGGGCAGATGCAACTTTTTCTCACAGATCAAGTGCCATTACTGTGAATTGTGATGTGTGATTGTGATTGTCTTTATCTATTAATCTTTACCCATGCAAAATCACGTCGATCCGTTGCAGTGTGCTTGATGGTTTTTAACCAACAAACACACTATCGTATATAGGTTGTGAATGTTGTGATGTACCTGGCTATAAGCAAATATCTTTTTCGTACCACTTGCTCAAAAAAGTGACATTCTATGCCACAAAAAGCGAACATAACAATAGTCATTTTTAATCTGTTAAAAACAGGGAAAGAAATAAGTGATATAAGTTTTAAAATCGGTTAAGTGGTTTTTGACATAATCCACCTAGTTTGATAGATATAGATGATATGAGTAGGAACTTTGAACATTTCCTTTGAAACCTCGTAAATTATCATTTACACGGAAAAATGGTTTAAGAAACCTAGGTGTGATTTTAAAAGACCTATCTAACGATACCCCACTTGCTTATAGCCTATCGACTTTCATTTATTAATTGGCTTCCAGTCGACGCCATTTTGTTTTTCTCAAATTCAGCCTCCGTTGTGACACTTGGAGGACTAAAACAAATCTATTAGTGCAATTACTATCAAAATCAGTTCAGCCGTTTATTCTGTAATGTGACACAAAGGAATGCAACCTTTGAAACCTCGTAAATCCTAAATGATCGTTAAAATGAGAAAATGATCAAGGAAACCTAACTATGATTTTGCAAGACCTTTTCATCGATACCCCATTTGCCATAGTCCATCGACTTTCATTTTTTAATTTGTTACATTAAGGCTTCTAGAGGGCGCCATTTTGTTTTTTCTCAAATTTGGCTTCCACAGTGACACTCTAATGATATATTCGGCACAAACTGGTGCAAGAATCATCAAAATCGGTCCACGCGTTTAGGCTGTAGCTGTGCTGCAAGGAACATACAAACATATATAGACTGATGAACACATAACCCTGTGCGTTCCGCAGTCGGGTAAATAGTACTGAATTTCATTCATCCTCTAGGGGGAGAATGTGATTTAAATTTGGAATACTTACCGAAATTTATACTGAACTACATCTGTGTTTACACCATTGAGTTTGTATTTAAAGCATTAAACATATTTTTTTGAAAAAGGAATACGCATTTATTATGCAGTTATGATTATTAAATAAAATTACGAAAACCGACGAGGCCGCATGAGCTTGATGCCTTTGCTTTTCCGATAAAAAAATATTAGTCTCGGAATTTGCCGCGTTTTGTTTTCTTCAAATACATAAACGTTAAGTTTATTTTAATTTATTTTTATAAATAAGTTAATGTTCTAAACAGTTCCTCAGACGCAAGAACAGAGAAATACTCAAATCAACTCATCAACGATAAATGTACCAAACAAAAATGTAACTCTCTCTATCAATAATTGGACCAATGTTTCGAATGTTAACTTTTACTTTTAATTGTCATTATTTTTAATAAATGCTTATCTCATATTATTGTTGTGTTAATTTTTTCGCAAATGGTACGAAAAGTAGAGTATTTTCCTCGGTGATAAAGCTGTCTTAGTCTTGGGTGAACTTAAATCCCTCGCTACACTCAGGACTCGTCTTAAATCCCTCGCTTCGCTCGAGATTTAAGTTTTTAACACCCTCGCTACGCTCGGGAGTAAATCGTCACCCGCGACAGAAGACACTGCTTTATCCCCTTGGTTAATAATCTACTATTACATCGCGATATATAATCGCGATGTTTATGGGCAAACCGTTTCCACATACACTTTTACGATTTCACCTATCTAGGTACGTTATGGGTTTAAAAAGTGGCCTTTGGCTCGCTCAAAAAAACTTTACCGGTAGGTATAACAAAATATTTTGATATAAGTATCTAAATCTTTTTTAAGGTAGGTTTAGTAAACTGCATATATAAAATTTTCGAAAATATAAATACCCATCTATTTCTGAATTATATGTAAGAGCTGTAAAGTCAAAAATTAATATTGTAATATTAACAAACCTTGAAAATAATTTAGGCTCTATAAATGAAGAATATACAGATTAACACTTAACATAAAGCTATGACTCCACACCTTCACACATTATTTAATCTCTTGGCACCTCCATAGATGAAACGGGAGCTGATGTTTCCGTGCGTGGTATCAGCGAGGATTTTAATTAAAGGGGCTTTGCGGCTGCTCTCGGGACCCCAGCCATTTTAATATCCAAGATCATTATTCCGTCAGCGCGATAATGAGAACGCCCGATCTGATAAACAGTGCTCTTAACACCTGCGCGTCTTATGTCACCGAAATTAACATGAGGTCATACGAGCGACAATTCTGCCGCTATAGTCAATGTAATATTATATTGAAGACGTTTTGACGACCTCCGTGGCGCAGTGTGTAGCGTTGTTGTCTTAACGTGCGGAGGTCCCGGGTTCGATCTCCAGCAGGGTCAATTTAGGAATTTATAATTTCTGAATTTTCCCTGGTCTGGCCTGGTGGGAGGCTTCGGCTGTGGCTAGTTACCACCCTATGTGAGACGTGCCGCCAAGCGATTTAGCGTTCCGGTGCGATGCCGTGTAGAAACCTAATAGGGGTATGGGTTTAATATAACTGCCATGCCTCTAACAGGTTGGCTCGCAACCATCTTAGACTGCATCATCACTTACCATCAGGTGAGATCGCAGTCAAGGGCTAACTTGTAGTGGATTAAAAAAACCTAGTAGTTTAGCCTCATGTGGTTCGATCCTCGGGCACGCACTCAATATCACTTTCTTTAGCGGTGAAGACATTTTGATGAATACTGCATGCCCTAGAGTTGTTCATAATGTTCTCAAAATGACAAATGACCAGCCTGGTTGACTATCGCCATACTCTTTGGCCGGCGAGAGGCGATGTGTTGGTAATGAATCAAATCAAATCAAATCAAATATTTTTTTATTTAACATTATTTGAATAAAACGTTGAACATGATGCTGTCGTCCTCAATTCATGTACACATTAGCTTTACTACCCAAGACTACGTCCGCTTGGATTTAATCAATCATAATCAATCATCAATCATAATCAAATATTTTATTCAAAGTAGGTACCGTAGTACTCTTTTTGAAGGTCATAATACTAAACATTAAATTCATCAAAAAAAATACTTATTGGTAATGACGTAGGTACATATACAAATTAAATCTTACTAAATATTTTCTTACATTATTCTAGTAGTACACATCTATGTCATAAAATTATAAAAATAATACAAAATAATAATAATAAAATCAAAATCAAAATAGCAACGCAAAAATAAAATGACTATTAATATAACATACTGAATATAATTCTAATTATAATTCTATTGGAGTGTCCAAGCGTCTTTGTCCGTTCAGTAGTCGTCAAGACTATAATAGCCTTTTTTACATAGGCTTTTTTTTATGTATTGTTTAAATCTCCCCTCCGGTAAACTTTGGACTTCTGTTGGAATTTTATTATAGTAACGGACACCACTGCCCAAAAACGATGCGCTAACTTTCTTAAATCTAAATTTATTGGTTTCTAATTTATTTTTGTAACGAGTGTTAATGTTATGCCGTTCAAAATTAGTTCTAAAGTAATTTTAAAGATATCATTGGAATTTCTGAAAATTAGTCTGAGTCGTACTCGTGTCGATACTCCGCTACTAGTACGAGTAATTATTCACAATAGGCAACGCCAATACAATAGCCTTTTTTTCTGATTGCACCCGCCAGTGCGTATGACCATCACGAACTGAAGCCTTGAGACAAGTGTAGCGACAAGACTAAAACTTGAAACTTAAAGTCCTTACTCTGGCTTACCCAACAAGTACAATTATTATTTTGCCGTGTAGCAGCGGCTTTAATTAAAAGGGTGCTGCGGTTGCGCTCCAGAATGTTAAGATTTTAATTTCGGAGATAATTATTTTCCCAGCGCTTGATAATGAGGGCACTTTGACTAATGAGATACATTAGAGGAGTCGGGAAGAGCCTTGAAATTGTTGAACAATAATGCTTTTAATTACTCTGGGTCTGTGCCGGAAGTCTAAACTTAATCCTACTAAATAAAATACCACACAATAATACACTTATATTATTTTCTTCTATCTGACACTTCTCACTTTTCTAAATAGGTATGTGCGTTTTAGGAAACGAAAACATGGTGAGGAAACCTGCATGTCATTTCCTTCGAACGCGGAAACTCCTTAATTTTCCAGGATAAAATGTATCCTATGTCACTCCTGGGTATCTATTAAGTAACTCTACCCATCTGTAGGGTAGTTACAATACCCACAAAAAAAACAGGCCGATCCATTGCTCTTTTGAGGCGTGATTGAAGGACTAACCAACAAACAAACACACTTTCGCATTTATAATAATAGTATGATAATATGATGTACTGAATCTTTGATTAAATATTAAAAAAAGACGTGTGGCACTCGGAGACTGCCGCGGTAAAGCTATTGCATAGCATTTTTTATCAACTTATGTAATTATAATTATTTATTTTATTTATGCAGTATTTTTTTTACTTTGTTTTTCTTTGATATTAATTTAAGTTACTAAAAGTTCAAAGTTCAAAGTACAAGTCATTAAAAGTTCTGCTATTCATCGATAGATGGCAAAACTAAAAAGTATCACCGCCACAGATCACTCATATACTAGTCCCTGGGGACAGATAGGACAGTGCAAAAGTTGACGGTTAGTTCCGGTGCATTCGCAAAGCGCTAGCTAGTGTCGCAAGAAGTGTTGGGACATAATTTATCTGGGTGGGTATTTTTTTTTGGTAAATCAATTTAAATTAAATTAAAATTTAATAAAAATAAAAATAATAATAATCGAAACAAAAAATAATACTGCATTTGTAATAATAATAATAAATTGTATGTAATATAGAGTATGTACTCACTCATTTTCTTTCACTATTTTTTCGTGACTTTCTTCATTAATAAATGCACTTTGTTTATTCATATTTAAAACACTTTGTACATTGAGGTTTTTTGATTCCCCTTGGACACCCGGATGGAACGAATAACTAGCCTATGTAACTATTGAAAACATAATTCTTTAAAATTATTTCGCCTTTATATTTTCAACAACTTGAAGTCAACAACAGAAGTAGTCATAGCAACCAAAATCATCTTTTCATAAAAATAGTCTTTTTATTTTCAACAACTTGAAGTCAACACAAGTAGTCATAGCAACCAAAGTGTTAGGTTTTTTTTTTTACGGAATTTCTGGATTCGGTCTCCACGCTCAAGGCCCGCGATAGAAGCTATGAAATAGCTTAAAAATTAAAAGCTTTAGTTTTTTAACCATCTCGTGTGGAAAAAAAGTAGCCTACCTTTGTACTAAATTTCGTCAAAGCCGATAAAGCACAAAGCTAATACACGTGCAGACAGACATGCTTTCGCATTATCTGTATGGATGAAAAATGGAGTTGATATTTTTTAATTTCCTCTATAACAGCGATTCTCTTTGTCAGTAGCTGTTGGGCGGTGACAGGGTACATATTATATTGAATTTTCCCAACCGCCATATTAAAACGGTGTTCCATTTACGGGTCCCCATGATGGCATGATTGGTGAATACATCCGCAACGTAATACGTGACGGGACGAGCTTCGATCGATGATTTGCAACTAATTTTATCATGGAACTAGACGATGCCCGCGACTTCGTCCGCGTGCATTCCCGCGGGAACTCTTCAATTTTCCGGGATAAAAAGTAACCTATGTGCTTCCCCGGGGTTTAACCTATCTCTGTACCAAATTTCATCAAAATCGGTTGAGGAGTTGGGCCGTGAAAGCGTAGCAGACATACAGACAGACACACTTTCGCATTTATAATATTAGTATAGAAGTATAGATATTGACTAAATGAGGCTGGACTACTTTTTATTACTGAAAGACCTGCAGTTACGATATTAAATTAGCTAACAGTGTTTCACTATTGGCCAAAATCCACTGATGTAGTTTTCCTTTTATTCCAATCCTTTTAGTTCTATAGTTTATTATTCTTGTAGGTAATATCTTCAAACTAGATGCGAATATCGCACTTCGGCAATACGGAAATGGCCTTTTGATTTACGACTACCTAGTGCAAAAGTTATCCCGAATGAAATTGCAATCCAATATACAGATAGCTCTTGCAGGCTCGCAAATAAATTATCTCTTCTGCTTCTTTACATTTAATAACAGGCTACGGGCTTGGATGAAACAAATCCAAGGCTATACGAGCTTGGCTACGAGCCTACGCCAGTTCTACGATGCCATGACGTATGGCATAGAAACCTGGTACTACTGTTTGTTGATATACTTTTATTTGTAACTAGATAATACCCGCGACTTCGTCCGCGTAGATAATGTTATTTTAATTCCCGCGGGAGCTTCTTTATTTTCCGGGATAAAAAGCCTATGTCCTTCTCCGGGATGCAACCTACCTCTGTACCAAATTTCATCAAAATCGGTTGAAAAGATGGGCCGGGAAAGCGTAGCAGACAGACAGATAGACAGACAGACAGACACACTTTCGCATTTATAATATTAGTATGGAAGTATGGATATTAATTTATTAAAAAAATGAGAAATCTATTTGGATAATAATATGACGTGATTGTTTATTATACACGTGTCCGCCCGAAGCGTACCTACCGTCTATAATAGGATATCCGTGGAAATTCTTCCAAGATACCCCGAGGCACGTCCTAGTCGCAACGAATCTTCGTCACTACACGTTAGCGGTCGCCCACGTTTTCCGAAAGCCATTTTATAACAAAATGGATAGAAAATATGAGTAGGTATACTTTTAGGGAGAATTGAAAAATAGATTTAGAGGAGTTACTATGTACATAATAGACCCGGGCACGCACAGCTCTAACTTTTCTGAATTACGTGCGCATTAGCAATGAAATGAAATACTTGATTTAACGGTGCAGAAAAACATTGTGACTAAACCTGCTACACCTGAGAGTTCTCTAAATGTGCTCGATTGTGTGTGAAGTCTGATAATCTGCACTTGACCAGCGTGGTGGACAATGACCTCAACCTCAACCCTTCTCTTTTTGAGAGAAAGACACGTGCGCAGTGGGCAGAGACTTTAAGACTATTCCATCAGCCTCCATGTGCCCACAGCTGGACATAAGCCATCGAGAGAAGGTTTAAGTATTACGTGAACACGTTCGGGCAAGATAATCTGATTCACGATAAAAATGGAGATCGAGGCAAAAGATGAGTTGGAATGTATGGGAGGAGCTAGATTGAACAAGAGACTTCACAAATCTATCATCTATCTAAGCCATTACTTATCCAAATTGTAAAATTATACCAGTGCCGAATGTGAATGCAGCAGTAGCAGGATTTGCCTATCGAACAATTTGCATCGGCTTTATGTTGATGCGCGATGAACCGAGATTGCAGCTCATAAATAAACATTAGTTCACTCAGCGCACCTTTTTTGCTTTCATTTCATGAAATAGCCGCCGACGTGATTTATCGAGTATAAAAAATAATAAAACCTTTACGAGCGGTTGCTGTAAAACCAAACATGAACGGAACGGATTTTTATGAGAATAAATCTGCAACAGTTTCTTAACATGCCACCTAATAAAATATCTAAAATATCGAATATTACAACTCAACGAAAGATCCACAAAACAGCTATTCTATTCAGGCAGCCATTTTAAGCGGAGGTGACGTTTAAATCTACGATTAACAAGTGAATATAATTAAAATTATTAAAAAATACGACTGCTCTGCCGTAGCCCGTATTGAATTTTCAAAAATTTATAGCCCGTGTCACTCGGGATATTGAACTATAGTGTTATATATTTTTGGAATCTACTCATCATTTTCTAGATGATGATTATATAGCTAATCTTATTTTCGAATATTTCTTTTCAACTTTAGTCTTTAATGTGGGACCATGGTCACCCCATCAATTTTTTTTTAAACTTTACTAGCCTATGTCACCCGGAATAAGCTAGGGATTCTAACGATACCTCATTTATCGGGTCAGACGTATAGAAGTTATGGTGGAATATACAAACTCACATACATTTATACATACATACACACATACATACATGAACCCTGAAAACAATATACTCCTTTTTTCAGGCAGTCATATAAAAATATAATAATAGGGATAACGCCTATATCAAAAATAAATAATTACTAACTGATTATTAAATTGAGCGTCTTCCAAAAGACCTAAAATTCACATCCACGGTTAGTTTTAAGTTTGATAACCATTTTAGGTATGATATAGATTAAATAAAAAAAGTGCGTTGAAATTTGATGACGTCACTACTGTGAAGTGCGTTTTTAAGTTTGATAAAGAGTTGCTGATTTGATTGAGTGGTCGTCATCCCTATTGTCATTCACTGGTTCAAAGACTGAGAAATTCTCAAGTCTGCATTCGGGTTTTTCTTTAACATTTCTGTAACTTTTTTGTAATGTGGTAGAGACTATTATCACGATAAAAATTGAGACGTATTAATTAGCCTAACAAAAGGAAAATTTAAATATTGTTATGTCTGCACTAGTTACCTATTGCCGTACCTACTTCACATAAACTAACAATTAAGTAAACTCAGGGTTTTGCGGTTAGACACTGCTGGCTTACTAGGTTCTGTGGCTAGACTATAAAGCTTGGCTAGTACAGAGGAAGCCCATTTAAAACTTGTTCATTCAGCATGCCTTATTATGAAAGCTAGGAATAATTTATAAAATACTAGCTGATGCCCGCGACTTCGTCCGCGTGGAATATGTTTTTTTGATTCCTACGGGAACTCCTTTATTTTCCGGGATAAAAATTAGCCTAAGTCACTTTCCAGGTCCTCAACTATACCCATGCCAAAAATCACGTCGATCCGTTGCGCCGTTGAAGCGTGATTGAAGGACAAACCAACAAACCAACAAACAAACTGACTTTCGCATTTATAATATTAGTATGATATAAGTATTACAAACGAAATTGAGATATTTCTATTGGCTATTGCAATAATTTTATTGGCATTTATATTGAAGTCGATACTTTTTCTCTCTCTCTGTGATCCAAAAAGAAAATATTGTTGGAATTATTGAGCCTTCCCAAATTGTAATTGTTCAAACGGTTCCTTCATATTTGGTTTCTCCGTAAAAGGAAAATAACGAAAAAGGTCCTTTTGTCTTTTATCGTTTACCAAAATTCTTTCTACATGATTTTTGAATTATTTTTATCTACTCCAGCATCGAAAAGTTCCAATTTCGAATTTGACAACTATATCGAATTGAACCCTCTTTCGTGTTTGCTTCTCATAACGATACAGTTCGTTGTATGGGAGCTCTATCGTTATGAGTCGTAGCTGTATCGATATGGTTATCTTCATAAATAGGATACCTATAGCTTAGCGGCTCTGGGTTCTGGCACTTTTGGTTTTTATTAATTTATAAAGTAAAAAATTATAAAGACGTCCTTGTCGTAGATAAAATCTTGTATGCAACTGTACGTAATTAGTCATTTTAATTCTCGTACTATCCTATTTTGATACTCGGCAAGCCTCGTATCAAAAAACAGCACTCGAATTAAAATGACCCTCATTACGATACAGTTGCATAAATAGCTATATCGTTAGCAAATAATACGTTACTATGCGGTTTATTTTATTTTTGCCGTTTAGCTTTTTAGCAAGGTATCCGACTTATTTATTGATAAGAGTACCTACTAAAGTAGAAGTTTGCGTCAAGAACACAATAGAATTTATGGTTAGTCGAAGAAGTTCACAAAATCTTGTACATTTCGTTCAGTTATATAAAGAGCCATAAGTAGGAATGTGATACATGAGAGAAATTTTCACATCTACAAGTAATAAAATTAAAATTTTTAAAAAAACCCACGACGAACTGCAGAGTTCCATTATACCTTTGACCTTTATAACTTTGAAACAACAATTAGAACGTAGCAAACGTATATATTACATAATATCTAAAACACAAAACTGCATCTTTGACAGCTCAGTAGTTTTTTTGACCAGTGTGGTGGACTATGGCCAAACCCTTTTCAAATGGACAAATCAAAAGAGTCCAAACGCGACGGGTATACGATGAGAATTTAAGGAGTTCCCATGATCGCCTCCTGACTCCATCATGATACCCTGGGCAGCATCTAGGTACAAGCTAAATATATCTAAAACAAAAAGCCCGCATCTAAATCAGCACAGTAGTTTTTGAGAAAAATGGTAACATATTGAAAAAATAAAATCATAGACTACAGCTCAGCTTTGTTGTCTATGGTCCTAAAATATATCTAAGAACCTTCTCACAAGCTATACACATCTAATGAAAAAAACCGCATTTCAATCGGCCCAGTACTTTTTGTAAAAAATGGTAACATATCGAAATATTAAAATCATAGAGACAGCTCAGCTTGGTTGTCTATGGTCCTAAAATATATCTAAGAACCTTCTCTCAAGCTATATATATCTAACTAGTATTTCGCCCTGTGCGCGAGCTGCTAAAGCAGCTCACGGGTTGTGGTTAGACTTACAAGTAGTACAGATTTTACTGTACTAAACTGAATTCATTTATTATGGTGATAACATAATAAATAAAAATGGCGCTGATTTTTTGAAACTTTGGTAACAGTTTCCTGTTTCGTAACCCCAGGGAGTCCTAAATATCGATTTTGAACGAAATTGGTCAATTAACAAAGAATTTCAAAATGGCGCTGATTTTCTAAAATTTTGGTAACAGTTTCCTGTTTTGTGACCCCAGGGAGCCCTAAATATCGATTTTGAACGAAATCGGTCAATTAACAAAGAATTTCAAAATGGCGCTGATTTTTTAAAATTTTGGTACCAGTTTCCTGTTTTGTAATCCCACGAAGCCCTAAATATCGATTTTGAACAAAATCGGTTAATTAACAAAGAATTTCAAAATGGCGCTGTTTTTTTAAAGTTTGGTAACAGTTTCCTGTTTTGTAACCCCAGGGAGGCCTAAATATAGATTTTGAACGAAATCGGTCAATTAACAAAGAATTTCAATATGGCGCTGATTTTCTAAAATTTTGGTAACAGTTTCCTGTTTTGTGACCCCAGGGAGCCCTAAATATCGATTTTGAACGAAATCGGTCAATTAACACAGAATTTCAAAATAGCGCTGATTTTTTAAAATTTTGGTACCAGTTTCCTGTTTTGTGACCCCAGGGAGCCCTAAATATAGATTTTGAACGAAATCGGTCAATTAACAAAGAATTTCAAAATGGCGCTGATTTTTTTAAATTTTGGTACCAGTTTCCTGTTTTGTGACCCCAGGGAGCCCTAAATATAGATTTTGAACGAAATCGGTCAATTAACAAAGAATTTCAAAATGGCGCTGATTTTCTAAAATTTTGGTAACAGTTTCCTGTTTTGTGACCTCAGGGAGCCCTAAATATCGATTTTGAACGAAATCGGTCAATTAACACAGAATTTCAAAATGGCGCTGATTTTCTAAAATTTTGGTAACAGTTTCCTGTTTTGTGACCCCAGGGAGCCCTAAATATCGATTTTGAACGAAATCGGTCAATTAACACAGAATTTCAAAATGGCGCTGATTTTCTAAAATTTTGGTAACAGTTTCCTGTTTTGTGACCCCAGGGAGCCCTAAATATCGATTTTGAACGAAATCGGTCAAATAACAAAGAATTTCAAAATGGCGCTGATTTTTTTTAAATTTTGGTACCAGTTTCCTGTTTTGTAATCCCACGAAGCCCTAAATATCGATTTTGAACAAAATCGGTTAATTATAAAAGAATTTCAAAATGGCGCTGTTTTTTTAAAGTTTGGTAACAGTTTACTGTTCTGTAACCCCAGGGAGTCCTAAATATCGATTTTAAACGAAATCGATCAATTAACAAAGAATTTCAAAATGGCGCTGATTTTTTTAAATTTTGGTACCAGTTTCCTGTTTTGTGACCCCAGGGAGCCCTAAATATAGATTTTGAACGAAATCGGTCAATTAACAAAGAATTTCAATATGGCGCTGATTTTCTAAAATTTTGGTAACAGTTTCCTGTTTTGTGACCCCAGGGAGCCCTAAATATCGATTTTGAACGAAATCGGTCAATTAACACAGAATTTCAAAATAGCGCTGATTTTTTAAAATTTTGGTACCAGTTTCCTGTTTTGTGACCCCAGGGAGCCCTAAATATCGATTTTGAACGAAATCGGTCAATTAACAAAGAATTTCAAATTGGCGCTGATTTTTTTAAAATTTTGGTACCAGTTTCCTGTTTTGTAATCCCACGAAGCCCTAAATATTGATTTTGAACAAAATCGGTTAATTAACAAAGAATTTCAAAATGGCACTGTTTTTTTAAAGTTTGGTAACAGTTTCCTGTTTTGTAACCCCAGGGAGTCCTAAATATAGATTTTGAACGAAATCGGTCAATTAACAAAGAATTTCAATATGGCGCTGATTTTCTAAAATTTTGGTAACAGTTTCCTGTTTTGTGACCCCAGGGAGCCCTAAATATCGATTTTGAACGAAATCGGTCAATTAACACAGAATTTCAAAATAGCGCTGATTTTTTAAAATTTTGGTACCAGTTTCCTGTTTTGTGACCCCAGGGAGCCCTAAATATCGATTTTGAACGAAATCGGTCAATTAACAAAGAATTTCAAATTGGCGCTGATTTTTTAAAATTTTGGTACCAGTTTCCTGTTTTGTAATCCCACGAAGCCCTAAATATTGATTTTGAACAAAATCGGTTAATTAACAAAGAATTTCAAAATGGCACTGTTTTTTTAAAGTTTGGTAACAGTTTCCTGTTTTGTAACCCCAGGGAGTCCTAAATATCGATTTTGAACGAAATCGATCAATTAACAAAGAATTTCAAAATGGCGCTGATTTTTTTAAATTTTGGTACCAGTTTCCTGTTTTGTGGCCCCAGGGAGCCCTAAATATAGATTTTGAACGAAATCGGTCAATTAACAAAGAATTTCAAAATGGCGCTGATTTTTTAAAATTTTGGTACCAGTTTCCTGTTTTGTAATCGCTCGAAGTCCTAAATGCAATAAACCGCATCTCAATCAGCCCAGTACTTTTTGTGAAAAATGGTAACAGTGGTTGAAAAATTAAGATCATAGACTACAGCTCAGCTTTGTTGTCTATGGTCCTAAAATATATTTAAGAACCTTCTCACAAGCTATACACATCTAATGCAAAAAACCGCATCTCAATCGGCCCAGTACTTTTTGTGAAAAATGGTAACATATTGAAAAAATAAAATCATAGACTACAGCTCAGCTTTGTTGTCTATGGTCCTAAAATATATCTAAGAACCTTCTCACAAGCTATACACATCTAATGCAAAAAACCGCATCTCAACCGGCCCAGTACTTTTTGAGAAAAATGGTGACAAAAAAGTGCACAAACAAACAAACAAACATACAAACAAACAAACAAACAAACAAACAAACACACAACCTCTTAGGGCAAACACATATACCGTCTCCGCTTCGTCGAGGGTAAAAATTAAGCACAAACTTTTATAGTTATTTCTTACTCAAGTATTTATTAATCTATTTAAGCAATTACGGAATTCCCCCTAAAATAGCTAAGCTATTATACACAGCTATTTACATAGCTATTATCTCGATAGATATATAGAGAACTTGAAAATGTTATAAATATGAGAATGAGAAGAATTTTTGTTCTACTAGATGATTCCCGCGACTTGGTCAGCGTGGATTAAGTTTTTTTGATTCCCGCGGGAACTTTTGAATTTACCGCGATAAAAAGTAGCCGATGACCTTCCCCGGGATACAACCTATCCCTATACCAAATTTCATCAAAATCGGTGAAAGAGATAATTATTTTGATTCCCGCGGGAACTCTTGAATTTTCCGCGATAAAAAGTAGCCTATGTCCTTCCTCGGGATCTATCCCTGTACCAAATTTCATCAAAATCGGTGGAAGAGATATTTTTTTTGATTCCTATCCATATGCTATACCTACTTTTATTTGTAACTAGATAATACTCGCGACTTCGTCCGCGTAGATAAAGTTCTTTTAATTCCCGCGGGAGTCTCTTTATTTTCCGGGATAAAAAGCTTATGTCCTTCCCCGGGATACACCCTATCCCTGTACCAAATTTCATCAAAATCGGTTGAACAGATGGGCCATGAAAGCGTAGCAGACAGACAGACCGACAGATAGACACACTTTGGCATTTATAATATTAGTATGGATAGTATGGATTATAGAACCCTCCTGTGCAGAACCACAGTTTAACGAAATACTACACAGTGACTGTCCTGTAACATTTTGTTGCTCCCTCCGGTGCAATTTGGGAGGATGAGGAATAGTCTCCGAATCGTAAAGTGCGAGAGCAAAATCGTAAAAAAAGAGCTTTACACATTAACAAGGTAACGGAGGAAGGTGGGTTTTATTAAGTCGACCTGCCGTTGTATTTAACGTTGCTCGAAATAGTTGGGATTCTACCTCTATAACACAGAAGATATATCGTCTCACTTTTGTTATGGTACACTCGAAATGGTTAGTGGTTACATTGAACACGTCACGTCATCAGTTAATAAGTAAAAGTAAATATAAACACGGTTTTGGATGTGTTGAATTGTACTTTCTTTGTGATGATGGCTTACGTCAATCTTCAGTGTATCTTCTAAGACAAACAATCAAACGTTATAATGCTGATGAGGCGTGTCTTCATTTATTGTTGCTATTAAAAAAAATAGAATTAAAACTTTTTTATAGAATTTTATTTATGTAGAAGCATTATTTGCATGTACTACTTACCACTGAACAGTAAAGACAAAGTTCGTTGGGTCGTATCAACGTTATGGTAAATAAAGCAATAACAAAACTTGGAAACTTTTTCGTTTATCGTGTTTTTTTTTGTAAAAGCAAAAATGTATATCAGCGTGTCACGTAGAATTTCAACGAGGGTTAATAAGGAGATTTTGTCGCCCAATTTAGTCGCTGGTATAATATTAGGTAATGTTGCGTATAATAATGTATTTTGTATCTATTGAAATAATAAATAGTTTAATCTGATTTACTTCTAACCAAAACTATATTGATAGTTACCAACCTAGTAGACATGCTTCCCTGAACGACATCATTCGTAGGTCTCTTGCCACCGCTAAAGTGCCTGCAGTATTAGAGCCTAATGGCTTGGCGCGCAGTGATGGTAAGAGACCTGACGGGATGACTCTTGTTCCGTGGAAGCAAGGAAGGTCGCTTGTTTGGGATGCCACATGCGTGGATACGCTAGCGTTATCCCACTTGCAGGCGTCCTCCATGACAGCGGGGGCGGCGGCCACTAATGCAGAAAGAGCCAAGAGGCGGAAGTATGAAATTATTGAAAATAATTTCATTTTTGTGCCTTTTGGTGTTGAAACCCTGGGGTCGTGGGGCGAAGATGCTAGATCCTTTTTTAAGGATCTATCTTCTCGTCTCACAGAGTCCACAGGTGACCGGAGGGCTGGCAGTTACCTCGGCCAACATATAAGTTTGGCTATTCAGCGGGGTAACGCAGCCAGCGTTCTGGGCACACTGCCTCATTGCAGCGGGATAGATGATATTTTTAATGTTTAGTTTTTAATTTAGGTTTAATTTAGAATTTAATGATTTGTATTTTTAATAATTACTTATTAAAACACAAGACCTAGTAGATATTATCAATATGTTCAGAGCTATCATTGGAGTCTATTTACTAGTAGATGGAGGAGTTCAAGCGACAAAACGAAGCAAATAGATGGGTCCTTACTCCTAATAAAACAATTAGAAGGATACATCTCTAACCGAATGGATGTAGCTTTGTAGAAGTTAGTGTCCGGCTGGTTTAATTAAAGTTATTAATACAGCTGATAGTCTTCAAAAATAATGTCTGTTTTCTCCGACAATCCCTAAATTTAAGTGACAGATTTTACGTACAGTTTTCGTAGAATTATAGAGTTCAAATATAAAATTACTAGATGATGTTTCTGTCTTCGTCGGCGGGAATAAATTTTTTTTAAATTTTCCGTATAAAAAGTAGCCTATGTCCTTCCCTGATGCAACCTAACTCTGTACTCATTCGAATCGATTGAAAAAATGGACCGTGAAAGCGTTGTAGACAGACAACTGATAGTAGATTACTGTAAGATTATATAAGTACAATATATATTCTTCACAACATTGTTATACTAATATTGTTTATTGCTAAAGAGTCTGTTACCCAAGAATCACCTGTATCACGAAGACTTGTGCATTCATCGTACTTGGCGTATTTAGTTTACTGTTTTTGTCGACCTACCCGCTTTTACAGATATTAGTTTATAAGTTATAAAAATTGGACATGCATATTATTATATTGTGTGTAGGTATAATTTATTGTTTGTTTAACTAGAGTCTAATAATATAATAGGTAATGATTGTCGACGATGGCGGCGACGCACGGTGTGCGATAAAACTTGCTAAGTTTATGTTCACATCATTTTTATTTGTAACACTGTTATTGTAATTTTGTAATGTATCGATAAATAAATAAATAAATAAAGATAGACTTACGCATGTATAAATTAGCTTGACTTTACTCTAGGACAGTATGAAGGAATGTAGACTGTATAAAGGAATGTAGTCATAAAAGTTTGTTACTTTGTGGAGGGTCATTTAGTTAAAGAGCGAGATTAAAAGTAATGGCTTACACATAAACACGGTAATGGGAGCTGGGTGGGTTTTATTAAGTCGATCTGCCTCCGGCCTTAGCATTTAACTATACAGGAATTTCAGGTCAGATTCCATCCCTCGCGTTGTGGTATAAAGAGCCCCGCGAACTTCCGAAGTTTACGCCTTAATTGGATATTATAGGGTACTTCAAGAGGAAAAAAGGACCACCTATAGGATCTCTTTGTACGTCTGTTTGTCAACACGCTTTTGTCGGTAACGCGTGGAGGTACCAAGTTAAAATTAACATCAAACTATTCATAGGTCTACGGTCCTTTGGACCTGTAAAAAAAACAAGCTTCTTAGTCAACGCAATGAAAAGATACGTTTTTGTCGCATATTTTGACATTCGCCAATAAATCAAAACCTTTAAGGCACTTTCGGTTGCAAGTTTGACTGACCATTAGGTACCATTTTCTTGAAAGAAACAAGCCATGTACATTTGTGCAAAATTAAAATAAATAAATTAATTATGAAACTTACTGCATCTATATAGCCTTACAAGCCTTGCAAATTAAAATAATTAAACTTACTGTATCTCTAAGTAAGTCTATTGAGGTGCTTTTGATGTATTTTTTAAATTTATCATACCCCTTTACTCGTTGCAATATACCTACTAAATGAATTCGTAATTTAAACCTACTTATCTACATGAAAAAATGTATTTCATCGACGAGTAAAAGTTAAGAAGTTATTATATTTACATAATACCTAGGTATTATGTAAATATTTAGATAGGCCCCTAGTCACGTTTATCAATAAGTCTTTACTAGAGCAAGAACAAACTTTAATAATTGGGTCTTGACTTCAGGACACGCCGCGTCTCGTGCGGCCTATCTGCTATGTAATCGCACTTCCTAGTAGGTACATACTGCTAAAGTATGATGGACGACTATGATTTTTGACGACCTCCGTGGCGCAGTGTGTAGCGCTGTTGCCTTAAAGTGCGGAGGTCCCGGGTTCGATCCCCGGCGGCCGGGTCAATTTGGGAATTTATAATTTCTGAATTTTCCTTGGTCTGGCCTGGTGGGAGGCTTCGGCCGTGGCTAGTTACCACCCTGCCGGCAAAGACGTGCCGCCAAGCGATTTAGCGTTCCGGTACGATGCCGTGTAGAAACCGAATAGGGGTATGGGCTTAATATAACTGCCATGACCCTAACAGGTTAGCCCGCTACCATCAGGTGAGATCGCAGTCAAGGGCTTACTTGTAGTGGATAAAAAAAAAAAAAGGATAAATGATTTATTTATTTCACATAGGACAACTTGTGTCACTTATGATACGTCAAGACTCTACCTCCGGTTCGGAAAGCTGATTGTACTGAGAAGAGCCGGCAAGAAACTCAGCAGTTGCTCTTGTCATTATTGTGTGATGGTGGAAAGTTCTGTTCTGTTAGAAGACCTATTCAGTTAGATGGTTAGAAGGCTGCTTCATTTTTGAACAGTGAATAAGCTATTAATAATATTAGTCAGTTATAATAATTATCCTTATCTATATTTGATGATTAACTTTAAAAAAATATATTATAACACTAGATAGTGCCCGCGACTTCGTCCGCGTGGTTTAAGTTTTTTCGATTCCCGCAGGATCTCCTTAATTTTCCGGGATAAAAAGTAGCCTATGTCACTCTCCAGGTCCTCAACTATACCCATGCCAAAAATCACTTCGATCCGTTGCTCCGTTGCGGCGTGATTGAAGGACAAACCAACAAACCAACAAACAAACTGACTTTCGCATTTATGATGATGTCCTCCTTGGCGTATCCGCCAACGGCGACATCTTGACTTTGCTTATTTTCTGGAGTGTGCGCGGATGTGGCTAGCGTAGCCAAACTTGGTCAGAAAAGCCCGCCGGCACGACTAACAATAAAGTTGACCACTGCTATTGTACACATAATATGTGTACGTCTGCTTCGCATTTATAATAGTAGTATGACAACCATTCCTTTGAGTATTATATTCATACCAAAAGTAAAAGGCCCTCGGCAATTACGTATTTATTTTCATCTTCGTCGGTAATAAAAGCTCAACGACTTTATGTTGTTATGTCACATGACTGCGCGCGTCTAAGGCATTTGGATTCGTAACCAAAACTTATAATATAACTAGATGATGCCCGCGACTTCGTCCGCGTGAATTGATGTTTTTTTAAGATTTAAACTATCCTATCTCTCAAGTTGGATCGAACTGCACATGGTGTGCGAATTTTATTATAATCGGTTAAGTCGTTTAGGAGTCCATTGAGGACAAACATTGTGACACGAGATTTATATATATTAAAGATTTAAGAACCATTTGAACATAATATTATCTAATACACGGCGTTGTTCGGTGACAGAATAGCTTTTTTATATGCAAAGCATTGCATTGGCATATTTCAAATATTTTCAAACACGGCTGGAGACTTTTGATTAGTACCTAAATAGAATATTTGAACTGAGGAGGTATCTATTTCAGTAGGTAACACGGGCAAAAAGGGACCCAAGTTTCAATTGCTTTTGAACTTTGATGTATTTCATTCAGTATATTTGCATAATTTGGCATTCAATGGGCGAGTATTCAAGAAAATTAAATTACTTAATGACGTCCGGAGCAATTTTTTTGGCATTCTCTGGTCTGGGCATTTTAGATTTGTTAATCCATACTAATATTATAAATGCGAAAGTGTGTTTGTCTGCTACACTTTGTATAGAGGTAGATTGTATCCCGGGAAGCACATAGGCTACTTTTTATCCCGGAAAATTAAGGAGTTCCCGCGGAAATAAAAATAACTTAATCCACGCGGACGAAGTCGTGGGCATCATCTAGTGAATAATAATTAATTATTCAAGTAGATAGTAATAGTTGAGGGTTTTTGGCTCCCGGGGGAACTCCTTAGTTTTCCGGGATAAAAAGTAGCCTATGTGTTATTTCAGACTATAATCTGTCTCTGTGCCAAATTTCATCCAGATCCGTTCAGCCGTTCGGGCGTGATTGAGTAACAAACATCCATCCATACATCCATCCATCCAAACTTTCACATTTATAATATTTATTTGATTGATATTTGATTTTGTATATTTTATCTCTATTAAACTGTGAATTATAATTATATGACAACACTTGGGCAGATGTTCTCGTACTTAGTTTTGTTATCAGACGAAAATCCCCTATAACTAAAAATGTCCTTGGGAACGAAATGCAAATGTCGCGAAAATCCAAGAAAAGTGTTTGCCAATCTCTATCTTGATAGAAAAGTATATTTGCAATTTGGAATAGCTAATGTTATCCTCGATATATCCAGGGATTTGCGGGATAGAAGATACTCTTTCGAATTCAATTTACACCAAGACCGTATCTAATAATGTATTACTGGAAACTGCGCTTTAGTGAGCGTATTTATTTTGAGACACCAAGACTTTTCGATAGACAATGAAACGCAATAATGTCACTGATTTAGATTTACTAAACTTTTTATCATATCAGTCTATCAGAGCCATGTTTAAAATGTTATTTTCAACAAAATTATTTTTTAGAAGCTTAGGTAGGTACATCATTCCAAAATTATTGTGTTCTTATACCAAATGGTAACTTAATTGGAGTTCTTCGAATTGAGTTCTTACATTTGTCATAGCATGCATTTTTAATTCTTCTTTTTTAAAAAGGGTAACAGCACTTTTGGTGGGAATGTATTTTCCGAACCAGTGGTAGAGTCTCGACGTATGATATAAAACATTTAATTTCATTATTATCATTTCAAAACTATTTGAGATAGAGTAAAGGTAGGTCGAGCATAGAGTTCTACTAACATCATCGATCTGTTAGTATTGAAAGGGAATTGAATTGCTATTCTAAAAAGAATATGCATACAAAACCCATTTGTGGTGCTTGTTGTGTGGCCATCTTCCGCTATTTAAATTCAAATTGATTTCGTGGTGGAGATAAATGCTCGTTGAACGCAATGGTCTTTTATATTTCTCAACTGTACGGTTGAAACTTTTCTTCCTGTTTATTTTATATAAACTCCTTAATTTTCCGGGATAAAAAGTAGCCTGTCACTCTCCAAGTTCTCAACTATACCCAATCTAAAAATTACGTCAATCCGTTGCTTCGCTGCGGCGTGATTGTAGGACAAACCAACAAACCAACAAACAAACGCACTTTCGCATTCATAATATTAGTATGATAGGTATTGCAATGTTTACTAGTATATATTTAAAAAATAATACCTCATACGAGTACATGCCGAAATACAGCGACAGCATACAGATACTAATCGGTGTCATATATATTATACTAGCTGATGCCCGCGTCTTCGCCTGCGTGGATTGAGGTTTTGGTTCCCGCGGGGACTCTTTAATTTTCCGGGATAAAAAGTATCTTCGGTATGTGTTAATCCAGGGTTAATCTATGATTCCAAATTTCAGCCAAATACGTCCGGTAATTTTTGCGTGAAAGAGTAACAATATCTACATAACACTGACACACATACAACGCCTTTATAATGTGTGTGATGTGATAATGTTTACAGATAGATAGATAGATAAATGCTTTATTGCCACGCAAAATATGAAAAAGAAATAAAAAAGCGAACAGGCAAACATTAATAACAAGTGCGCAAAGGCGGTCTTATTATATTACTAAAAGTGATCTCCTCCAGACAACATTTAAATAAAGAAACAAATGCAATGAAGCGGGATAGTGCAACAACATTAATGCATGCAGATTAGTGTCAGCTAGAGAATGACATCACAAAGACCGGATGATGGCCAGTTTCCCGTGCAGCATTGACTCCCGCGTAGCCTGGGCGGGTCAGATACTCGTAGTATAGAAATAAAAACAGTATTATTGGATAGAATCAGGCGTTACTTTGTAGAAGTTCATGATTTAGCAAAATAATTGTAATCTTTTCTGGCTAAAAACGTAAAGTATTGATTGCTAAAAAATGTTTATGCAAGAGATGCAACCATTCTTAATCTCAATGCAAATGTTCATTGCACAAAGCTTGTTTGTCAAGCGGTGGCTACCTCCGGTATTTACAATTCAGATAGCACTCACGCTGCAAGAGAAAAGGAACAAATGTAGCGCACTTCCCCCGTCGGCCGTCTGCATTTTATCGTGTCTTTTTAACCTTATTCCATTGGCATAAGGATGACATTAGCTGTTGTACTGAGAGGTGAAATTATAAAATCGAATTTATTCGTAACGAACGACTACGTTTCTTTATTGAAAATAAAGATTTAAGAATCTATGTTGTGGAAAAGCAATGGCACATGGAGAGGAGTGGATACCTAACTTTATTATTATGAAGCGAAGTGTATTTTTGAGTTTTTACGTCGCGAATATTGTAAAAGTATTAGTGTTGATGATTGAAAGAAAGCAAGAAAGAAAGAATTATTAAGATCGGTGAAATATGACAAAACTAGCTGATGCCCGCGACTTCGTCCGCGTGGAATAAGTTTTTTTTAAATTCCCACGGGAACTCCTGAATTTTCCGGGATAAAAAGTAGCCTATGTCACTCTCCAGGTCCGCAACTATACCCATGCAAAAATCAAGTCGATCCATTGCTCCGTTGCAGCGTGATTAAAAGACAAACCAACAAACCAATGAACCAAAAAACAAACATACTTTCGCATTTATAATATTAGTATGATATGATATTGGATTGAATAGCGCGCATTCAAAGCGCACTGGCGCTTATTAATTTTGTCAAGTTTTATTGTAAACGATACCTATCGTAGGACGTAGATAGTGGCATATTGGTTTAAAACGACGAAAAAAAAAACCCAGCTGAGTTTGTTGTGGGCTCTTCTCAGAGCAGGGCGCGCTTGGAACCCTCGTAGATTTAGTTTTAAGATACCGTTACTGATTATCACCATTATATTTTATAAATAAGTGGACGTCAATAAGTGTAGTATATCTTCTACATCAATGTATATCAACCTAAATTGAATAAAACATTATTTGACTTGATTTGATATGTCTGTGATTTGAACGCGCCGAATTGAAAACCTCTTTGGAAGTCGGTTAAAAATAGGTTTGTCTCACAGACATGTTATAAATCTGTGGTTTATCTAAAACGGCGTTTTAAATAAAAAATGGCACTAAATAAATTCCCGCCATTAAATAAATACGATACTTTCAAAACCGTTGAGTGTTTAATAAAGCGAGGCGGATTCCTTTTGTGCGGAGAAGACGGCGATTTACCTAATAAATTGAGATATACCTTCCCGGCGATCTCAGGTATTGGATATACTGGTAATTTAGAAAAGTTAGATAGAATGTTCTTTTTGTTCAGGATTAAAAGAATTTTAAATGCGGTAGGTTTTTTTCCGTTTAAAATATCTTTAAGATTCAATTTTATTAATTAGGTAAACTTTTTAAAAGTAACTAGTGGGGCCCGGCAGTCTTTGTCCTGCCCTAGTGAACCTTGAACCCGATTGCAGCTCCCCCAATAGGTCCAATTGTGAATATAAACCTCCCGAGGTCCACACCAACACAACAACAAAAAGAATTAACGAAATTGGTCCAGCCGTTCACGCGTGATGCCGTGACCAAGGGAAATAGGGATTCATTTTTATATATATATAGATAAGATAAGATATAGAAGATAGATAGATAGATAGAAGATAGATAGTTTATATTAAGCCTATCTGCAAAATAATCCGGGTATTGGCACCCAAAAATCCAGACACTCTTTTACATCTTTTACATAACGAAAGTTTTCGTGTGGCCCTAAGTCTCAGTTTGGGAACACCGCTGTGCCATGAGCACAGATGTCTGTGTGGAAAACAGGTTAATAAATTTGAAATTCACGGGCTCTGTTACCAACGGAACGCCTTATTTAGGCTCACTCAATTGTTATACGATCAAAAGGGCTCTTGAGTCTTGCCACCATACATATTCCAGCGCTCATTGAGCCGGCAGGGATATGGATTCGGGATGCTGGATTGACGCTGGTTCTCTGGGGACGGCGACGGGTACTAATGCGGGACGCAACATGCGTTGACAGTTGACACACTGGCCCCGTGTCATATCAGGGCGACAGCATCCAGGCCGGGAGCCGTAGCAGAAAAGGTAGAAACCGACAGGCGACGAAAGTATGCCTCTCTCGTCGAGAGTTACATATTTGTTCCGTTTTCCGAGGAGACCTTGGGGGCGTGAAGTCTTGTTTCTTGCGAGATATTTCACCGCGATGAATTGCCTCACTTGGTGACAGAAGGACTGGCTGGCAAATTCTTACCATCGGGCATGATTTACATAGGTTAGGTTTGGTTAGGTTTAGGTTCCATTGTATTGTGTTCAATTTAAAAAAATAAAATAGGCATGGCTTATAAATTTTTGAGAAGTTTACTCAATGAACTACCTACTTAATAAATGACCTTAGTAGCTATATCGACGTAATCTTTATGTTATTTGTGACCTTTCTCTCAAGTTAAAATCGATCGCACTTAAAAGCATCGGAAGCAAAAAATATTATTTGAAATGGATTTGGGTTTTATAATATAAGATTTTACATTATTTCCTAATACAAAGCTTTTATAGATTTTAAGCACCAAACCTTTCGTTGTATGTATAACTCTTTCGCAAGCACTTAATCAAATTTTCGCCCATAAAATTATACCAGTTTGATTAGTTTTATCAACAGCTCTTAGTTGTAAGGAATTACTTGCTGCTACAGATTATTATAGTTACATTTGTTTTGTACACGGTTGTGAGAGCTATATCGTTGATGAAGGACAATCTTAAACAAACCCATTTTCGAGTTTATAATAGCAGAAGAGATAATATAGATGATCATTCCTATTGTAAGGGAACACGAAACATCTTCACGCAAGGTTATAAAACCCTTTCATAGTCAATAGTAGATAAATGTAGATTTTGACTTGTGAAAGGGCAAGGTTATGTCTCAATATCAGTAGATACTATATCAGTAATAGGATCGCGTGCGTCCCCCACTTTATACCGGAAAGGTAAGGGTCGACTCGCCCTTGATATCGACCCCGCCAATGTCAATTTTATCAACCGACTCAAAAAAAGGAGGAGGTTCTCAATTCGACTGTATTTTTTTTTTAAATTTTTTTTTATGTTTGTTACCTCAGAACTTTTGACTGGGTGGACCGATTTGGACGATTCTTTTATTATTTGTACGAGCATACTTCCCATGTGGTCCCATATAAATTTTATCGAAATCGGTCGAGCGGTTTTTAAAATATCAACAATAAAATAAGTACTTTGTATAGCGTGTGCTTGTTGTTGTAAAGTTGGCGCGGGAGTTTGAAGTCGGTTGTTTAAAAAGAATTTTTTTATATTAAATTATTTTTAACCAGTTGATTTGCTTTCATTACTAATAGCACAGCATACTTAATAGTGCCTTACTGGTCATAGGACGTCTTTACTAGATGTTGCCCACGCCCCGCGACCACAGATTATTTGTAATAGTACGTTCTACAACTACATTAAAAATCCCGGCTCAACTTAGTAGGCTATTTCCGGGTATTGATTATTTATTTTCTAACGCAATATAAGAACGCAAAAAAGAGATTTGCGTTCTTATTTTTGGTAAAATATGCAACTGCACCCGTCTGCTGGAACAATACTATGTTATACCTATAGCCTTTTATTTTCTTAACAACTAATGGTATCTTGTCCATTTTCAAGAAGAAGTTTATAAATAGGTATGCACTGAATTATAATAGCTGACGCCCGCGACTTCGTCCGCGTTATTTAAGATTTTTATGATTCCCACGGGAACTCCATCATTCACTCCAGGTCCTCAAAAATACCGATGCCAAAAATCACGTCGATCCGTTGCGGCGTGATTGAAGGACAAACCAACAAACAAACACACTTTCGCATTTATAATATCATAGTAATATTGAATAGGTAAGTATAATAAAAAAATTACTCTATCAGCCAAAATATTTAGTAAACGAGTGAGGAATACTAATATAACATAGCAAGACAAACTTGCCTGAAGGCCTCTACAGAACTGAATATGTTACAAAAAATGATTTGCTTAATGAAGGCAATTTTTTCGTCTGCGTACCGACATAATTTTTCTTTTGAGCTTTTATCCGAAGGTTATACTATATTTTACTGTTTTAGTTCTCGGTCACGAAACAATTTTACAAATTCTTAGTGGCGACATAGATAATTCAGTAAGTCACTTTCTCCTTTTATTTATATACTTAGTATAATAATCTAATATAAAAAATACTTTTTAAACAACCGACTTCAAACTCCCGCGCCAACTTTACAACAACAAGCACACGCTATACAAAGTACTTATTTTATTGTTGATATTTTAAGAATCATCCAAATCGGTCCACCCAGTCAAAAGTTCTGAGGTAACAAACATAAAAAAAAAATACAGTCTAACCTCCTCCTTTTTTTGAAGTCGGTTGAAAACAATTCCACGCGACTTCACCCGCGTGTACCTGATTGTTTTTTTTAAATTCTGTGGGTATTCTTTGATTTTCCCCGACAAAATCATTAACTTGCAATTAATCTAACTTCTATAATCTATCTCTGTGCCAAACATCTAGATCCGTTTAGTCGTTCTGGCGTGATTGAGTAACAAACACGAGTGAGTACCTATACGTACGATTGGTTAACTAACCGTTTCAAAACAAACCCCTTTTATTTGGGATCGCAAAACTAAGTTTACTTGTGAAGGTTTATTGCCTATATTTTTGTTTATTCATGTATGCATAGTGGTTTATTCCAAATCGGACTTAAATTGACGTTTCCTGGGTTGTCACTTTGAAATCTGTTTTTTACATTGATGTAGAATTTTAGTACCTAATGGTTTTTTAGGTAAAATTTCAAAACGGAAAACGTAAGTTTACACCGTAAGGTTGCACCGTATTAGTCTAAGATCCGTATATATAACCACGACCTTCACCGAGCTATTTAATGGATGAAACCTACTTTTTATTTTAATTTTATTTATTAGTAATAGATAAATACACCTAAAATAGGTTGCCTATCAAAATCCGGTCCAGACTATTTTTAAATTAATTAATTTTAATTAATTTTTTTTGTTCAAGTTTATTGTAGCCAATGCTATACCATCGCGTTTGTTATAAAATTACCTGTATTTTGATGTATGGGTAACTCAAGCGGTTCCGGAATCTGAGTAAGTATAGATAGATACTACGACCATAGATTTAGGATTCGGCTTACGAGCGAGACCAATCCTAAGTCTATGGATACTTCGCGATGAATATGAGCTGTGCATTATAAATGCTTACCGAAACTGTATATTCGATCGAAAGGCTTTTAAATTTTGGCAGAATACTGAATGAAAGTTGGTGTTTACAATTTTTCTCAGAGACGAACTAGGTAAATTAAAGAAAAAGCAGGAAAATTAAAATGTAAAATATAGAAATACAAATGTACAAATTTATTTTTGTTTTTCTCCTTCTATAGATTTAACCTATAAAAATAGCTGTGTGATTTGTTACAGCAATTATGTCTTAACATTTCACGTTTGTCACGCTGGTATTTTTAAGTCATTCAAGTAAACGGCTACTAAAGAAACAAGAATTTCTGCCATCTCTTCGTTTTCAGGAAGAAATATTTTTTTTACTTTTATAATACATATTATGTTTTACTAATATTCATAGTTTCATTGATCACTATACCTATCCAGTAATCTTTGTAAAATTAAACATCTTTAAAAATAAAATTGTAAGGTCCAATAGTATAGTTCAGAGAGCTTGGTTTCGTCTGCAGCGGCTGCCCAAACCATTCCACTTGAAAATTTTCGATCACCTTAGCGAGGAACGTCTCTATCTCCAATTCGGCTATTCTTCGTCCTGGGAAATGAGAATATTAATATTAAAAATAACCTCAAACACATTATACCTTACCTATATACCTTAATACATATATACCTACCTACTATATGTAAGTACTTATTTATTTGCAAACAATGATGTTGTTTTATAAATCATGGCACGTGTATCTTAAGATTGTTTAGGTTATGTATGGCCGGAAAGGTCACTCAAGTTTTTAGGGTTCCGTTCCTCAAAACGAAAAAGGAATCATTGTAGGATCACTTCGTTGTCTGTCTGCCTATCAGGCCTGTTTGTCTGTTAACTCCCTTTTTCTCTTCCTCGGGAACACGTGGAGATATGGTCCCTTGGAGCTATAAAAAAATGAAGCTTGTAGTTCAACGTAATCAAAAGATATTGCCGTTTATGCCGCATATTTTGGGATTATTAATTAGGGTGCCGTATATTTTTGTTTCTCTTTCCGTAGAAGTAGTTAGCGTTCAGTGTACCAAGTTTTCCTTGAGTATTTTTTCTTGTACTTAGTAATTTTGTGGTCTATGAAGTAATGATAGATTGGAATTATGATGATAAATAAATTCTTTTACCAATGCACATGCGAACTCCAAATCCAAATGGGTTCCAAGCGAACGGATGTGCGTTTCCGTGATACAACGGATCATCTTTATCAACGATCCATCTTTCAGGGATGTACTTTTCTGGCTGTGGGAAGTGTTCTTCCAACATGCATAAAGCTTGATGATTGAATGCAATGTATGCCTGAAATATTAAGAAATCCTTTATCGAGAAAGAAGAAGAAGAACGGAAGGAACGGGACTCCTTTTAGAAATAAAGCCACGGACGTACCGCGTACCTAACAGCTATTATATGCATTTAAATCTGTGAAACGATTCACATTAATTTTATTTTTTTCAGAAATAACAAGACGAATTATTTCGTTTGATGTTAAGCCCGATACATCTATATATATAAAATTCAAAGTCCTGACTGACTGACTGACTGACTGACTGACTGACTGACTTATATATCAACGCACAGCCTAAACCACTAGGGTTAGAGACTTGAAATTTTGACAGTAGCTTCCTTTTGTGACGTAGGCGCTCACTAAGGAAGGATTTTTCATAATTCCACCCCTAAGGGGGTGAAATAGGGGTTGAAAGTTTGCATGAAAGTCCGTCATTTCTCAAGTTATATCCATTAAACTTGGTATACGAGCTGTCGGTAAAAAATAAAGAAATACGTGTTTCACAGTTTTTGAAAATTCTACCCCCGAAGGGGTGAAATAGGGGATGAAAATTTATATGAAAGTCCTTCATTTCTCAAGATATTTCTCAAGTTGTATTAACGAAACTTGGTATTTTGGCTTTAAGTATTAAATAAAAAAGTACGTGTGGCACAGTTTTTCAAAATTCCATCCCCAAAGGGAAAAAATAGGGGTTGAAAGTTTGTATGAAAGTCCTTCATTTCTCAAGTTATAGCCATGAAACTTAGCGTTTGGGCTTTCAGTTAGATATTATGCAGAAGTGCGAGTTTCACCATTTTTTTATAATTAAAATACTTATGCCACGCGAACGAAGTCGCGGGCGTCCGCTAGTCTATTGATATAATCTTAACTCTATTTTATTCCAGTTGTCATTTTGTCTTTAGCGTCATATTTTATTTATATGCTATTCGATTTTGCTTTTACCAGTAAAATAACGACATAGGTATGTATTATCTAAAAAATGTTTCCTCATTGAATTGTGTTACCAAAACTCTTTTATAAAAATCTTCAAGTATCTTACTCACGCCTTTAGGTATTTTGTAGCCTAAAATACTGTATTCCTTCGTAGTAAGCCTCATGTTACCTGCCACAATTGGTAATATTCTCATAGACTCTTTTATACACGCTTTGAGATACGGTCGCTTTTCTTTGTCCGAGAGAATCTCTTGTCTTAATTTATTCTGTTTATCTTGATTTTTAGCCAGTAAATACAACGTCGATGTCATGGTATTAGCAGCCTGCGCATAAAGAAAAGTATTTTAAATAACACGAAGATGAAGTGTGTGAAGATGAAACGCTCAGAAAAGATCCGCTGAAAATTGGTGTTCGCTTTGATGACGCGAATATTATAATAACATCTTGAACGGGTAGGTTCACAATGCACTCACCTATTTTGTGATAAAGTAAAGACGAGTATTTATTCTGTAGAAATGTATAATGTTAGATCCGCGGGTATTACGCCTGAGATTTCATCTACAAAGATTTAAGTTTTGACAAAACTTGGAAACTCTTTAAATTTTCAGTGATAAAATGTAGTGTATGTCTGTTATCCCGGTGTTACAGGGATATTTCATAAATTAATTTCATCAAAGTGGGTGAAGCGGTTGGACCGTGAAAAGGTAGCAGAGACAAACAGAGGACACTGACAGACATAGACATATTTAACAATGGATACAAAATCATTGAAAAATAACAACCTACTTAAATAAGGATAAGCAACTAACCGTATCGACCCCCGCGAATAACATATCGCTAGCCATAATAACAGCTACGTTTTCGTCAATTTCAAGCAATTTCTCTAGCACGCCCTTTTCTTCTGTAGAAGGCTGGTTCTTAGATTCGAGCTTTTTCATAGCTTCTGCGACGAAGTGTTTACTTAAACTGAAAAAATAATTTTATTAAAATACCCTGCGATGCTTCGCAGAATATTTTAAATGCTAACCCAATAAAAGCATAAAAAATTATACGTGTATTAAGTGAAAACAATTATAAGTCGCTAAAAACGATGATAATATTTACTTAATTTGGTCCTCGTACAACTTCATCGCTTTTCTGAATGTCGGCGTTGAGATGTATCTCCACAGACTTGGTTTGAAGTCCAATTTGTCAGATGCGATAAATACGTCGTGCACCAACTGTATCAGTTTTTTCGCAGGCGAATTTTCAGGTAAATTGGGATCGAAGCAGTTCAGACGGCCGCCAAGAGCAACAACACCAATTGACTCTAACGCCCATAGGTTCATTTCGAAATCAAAATTTCCCTTTAACATATTTTGGTCGTTGCGTATCAGTTTCATCCTGTAAATATTAAGCGGAATTAAATACTAAACTACTTTCATACATGTTGAACATAGAAGTTTACACGTCAAATTGTTGATGAAATTAAGTAAATTCGATACTTAAAGGTACTTTAAGATTATATTGTTTTAAATATTTATTATCCAAATTTTAAGAAGCCTGTATGGCTGAGGTTAAGTTAAAGTTAAGTTATATACTCTTTGAAAACAATAAATTGTTCTGAAATTATCTCTTTAAAACCTTTGCTTTTCGGACAAAGGCCAAATACACAAACACCAAATAATTTGAAATAGTTAAGCAAAATTTCAAATCAGAGATTTTTCAATCTACGTGGTTTTAGTCATACAGTAAACATACCTTTCAATCATGTCTTCGGCTACTTCAGAAAGTGAATTGGCGTATAGTTTAATAGTTTTCGGTTGTAACAAAATTGGATTTACGGTCGATCGAAATTTTTTCCAAATCTCTCCATGGCTGTAACAAGTTCATTTAAAAATTTAGTAGGTACCTACTCTAAGTAGTTATCTCTAACATCATAATACTAATAAGTATTATAAATGCGAAAGTGTGTTTGTTTGTTGGTTTGTCCTTCAATCACGTCGCAACGGAGCAACGGGTAGGAGGACCTGGACATAGGCTACTATTTATCCCGGAAAAATAAGGAGTCCCCGTGGAAATTAAAAAACTTATTACACGCGAACGAAGTCGCAGTCATCAGCTAGTTTCATTAAAAACTCAATGGTACTTGTAAATTTTATTTACCATTGATATTTTATTGTGCGAAAGATATTGGGATAGAAGCAGGAGTTACTTTGCGGAGGTCCATGATAATCAAGGGACAAGAAGCTTAATTCGCTGTAATCCGGCAAATCAAACAAATCTATGTTCTACAACGTGTAGCTTGCACTTCTAGCTTGCGATATTCACCGCCCAATAAGCCAGTAAGATACACGTTGTACCACATAGACTTGTCTGCTTTGGTCGATTATAGCAAATTAAGCTTTTTGTTCCTTGATTGTACGAAAGATGCAATTTCATGCTCGAAATTTCAGCATTCACATTTTTTAATTTTTTTAAAAAAACTTACTCCGTAATCAAGCCAGTCGGTGCATCGGGGGCAGTCCCATTTTTTTTGTAATAATTATTTCGAAAATAATGAAGTGACTGGAAACCCGGACGAATCGGCATCCAATTTTCACCCCGTAGCACCTGAAAATTTACTGGACAATCATTTTTTTACTCAGCACTACAAATCTACCTATACATATATACATAGAAAGAGAAACTAATTGACAGCTGCGTCGGAAAATGGCTCACCCACCACTAACTATTGAACACGGGTTAAAACACTATCGGCCGGTTTCTGAATCGAGAATTTCATGTTGAGTCTGTCTCAAAGTCTACTTAAATACTAATTAAGCAAATTTTTGTTTCTGAATTGATATTGTGTAAGGTTAGAGAGTTGGAACTTCCTGTTTTTGCTTGAATGCTTAATTCAGGATCCGGCCCAATATCAATTCAGAAACAAAAATTTGCTTATCTTTGAGACAGACTCAACATGAAATTCTCAATTCAGAAACCAACCGTATACCCGTTAGTAAATACTACTGACTTAGAACGGTTTAGACCATAGAGAGCTACGCTGGCCAAGCGGAAGTGGTAGACTTCACATACCTTTGACAACACTATAGAGATCGGATAAGGCATGCTGATATCCTCACGATACTAGCCGACACCCGTGACTTCACGGGATACTTACAATCTCTGTACCAGAATCTGTTAAACTAATGAGTGGCCATGAAATCAAATTAGACAAACAGGTACACTCTCGCATTTATAACATTATTATGGATTTAGATCTTACAAGTGCGCAAGCTTCTGCATCATAGAGCATAAGGATCGCAGGAGCGCCGAAGAAGCCGTTCATTCGTATGATGGGTCCATATGCTTTATACAATACTCTATTTATCAGATCTTCGCTTTTGTAAAAAGAACCTGAAACACAAATAATTTTGCATGTACATCGTGTCATTACAAAATAGGTACGCTTTACACTCATTGTAAGTTTTTCTAACCTACCTGCATTTAGCTCGTTACGTTTTAGATAATGTATTATTATATATTATGACTATTTTATGGTATATATAGTATGTAACTATTGTTATTAATGTGCTGTAACATATTATTAGATTTAGGCGTAGGTAGGTACCTATTATTGTATTCTATAACCTAAGGTCGACGGCATTGGTGTGCGGTAAAACTCAATTGAGTTTATGTTTACACCAAATTAAAATAGCTCTGTAAACATGTAAAATAAATAAATAATAAATTTAAAAAAAAATATTTATTTTAATGTGTACTAGTTGATGCCCGCAACTTTGTTCGCGTGTATTAAGCTCTTTTTTATTCCCGCAGGATTCGGGGTAAAACATATGTAGCATATGCCCTTCCCCGGGATGCAACCTACCACTGTACAAAATTTCAACAAAATCGGTTGAAAAGATGGGCCGGGAGAGCGTAGGAGAAACAGACAGACACAGACACACTTTCGCATTTATAATACTTTAAAAATTAGTATGGATGATAATTCCGTACTTTCGTCTCATTTTTTTGTGTGGGACACAATGTTCCATCGTAGATGAGCACATTATACGAATTATCCATGTGTCGAGTATGTACAATACTTTTCATTTAAAACTGTTGGACGAATATGTTAAAACTCAAGTACCAGTAACAAACAAAACAAAACACAGTAAACACACACACACAGCAACACACAGTCACAGTAAACAGTGACGTAAGAGTGTGTTGGATGCATTGGTTGTATGCTTAAAAACATTGAACAGATTCCGTGCGATAAAAATAGGGTTCAGCTATTGTTAAAAGTTAAAACGCTCACAATAAAAGCTTTTTTCAACGTTTTTTAAGTCTATGTATAGGCTAACGCTTGGCTGCAATATCAGCTGCAAGTTACTATGCCACCTGATATTTTATAGATTGTTTATATATTAAAATCCCAAAATCTAATATAAATATGTAAATTAATTAATGATTTTTCCTAAATATTCTAATTTCGTACGATATTTCATATATTGGATAAAATATATCGATATTATATATCGACGTCAATGATTCGATAATATCGATTTGATTCGAAATATCAAATGAATGTATCGATATGTTATTACATATCGATTCATATCGAGCCCTCTTAGCACGAAGGTAGGGTATTATAGACTGTTTTAATTACAAAAATTCCAAAGGATCAGCAGACTGATAGGGTACCAACCTCCAGGCAAAAAATGGTGTAACTGCCCTATTATTGGTAGTGACGAGGGACCTGGTATTTCTTGCCATGACTTCAGGTTCTGGTTCTCCTCATTTGCACTTACAGTTGCGCTGCTCACTGCTCTGAAATATTATGAATTATTATTGGAATGTTTTCGGTCATAACTTTAGGGCTTGTTTGATAACATTATATATTAGGTATATTATGTTATCAAAATGTGATGTCATTAATGATTGTTATTTTCTTTGGTTTTAAATTTTTTTTTATTAAAATTTGTACAAAATGAAAGGGATACTAAATAGATAGATAATACTCCTACTCTGAGTAAAATCACGGGAGAGAGAGATGCCTACTTAAGTAATAATTACCTACGACCTTAAAAATATTGACAATATTTGAACGGTACCTAGGTACTAAGTAGTTACTTTCACATGCCCGCTCTACACTCGTGGATGGTGAAATTCAGCGAATGCCATAACACAATCTCTTCCCGCGTTTTTGATATCGGTGTTGTTCATGACAAAACTGACAGCAGCTATGGGGAACAGAAGTTAAAGTTCAGAATAGCTAAAGATTCCTACTAATATAAAAACATCTACCAACCTCGTGAACTGCTTACTAGATCTAGATATTATTGTCGCTGATCTTCTGATACTCTGCATGTTTTCACTTCACAATACGCAATAAAACAAATTTTTTTTGCTTTCAATTAGTTTTTAAATTCTAAACACAATTAGTATCTATAAATATGCAATTTGTTTAGTTTAAGCAGATACTTTATGACGTGTACGTATACTTTATAGGTATTATTTAAACGAACAATCGCTTATCTGTTATGAAATACTTGATATAATATTATAATCGTGCGTCGTTCAGAGGTAGATATGTTTGTCCGTGAACATGGACGTTATGATACTAGCGCGTCCCAATGTTATCCATAACCTTGGTGTGGGTTTAAATTAATATAAACGTCGGTAGATACATCGGTCACATGTAGAGATTTGTATTCATAGAATAGTTGTTATATCTGTTATCGTTAATAGTTGTTATAGCACAGTAGTATAGCGTATAGCGAAGCTACACATAATGAAGCTATTGTAGCACGGCTTCTTAGGATTTGTTTGAAAAGTAAAAGATTTTTAAGAACAAAACATTACCCTCGTTCTGGTTCAGTCGGCCGGGTATTTAAAGAAGAGATTTAAGTCAAAAGCCTATGTTAAAAGTTGTATATATTAAAAGTTGGTGAAACTGTAAAGTTTTTTAATGGCAAAATATATAAGCAACTAAAAATACGCAATATTTTATTTCATTTATTTATTTTTGGAAAACATTGTACCTACAATATTTTCGGTTAGAACTATTGGGGCAGTGGTTTCCACACTAGGATTCCCTGTATCGTGGAAACAATATTAAAAATGTATTTACTATTAACCGTTTTTCAAAGCATGTTTTTTGCGAGTGATATAATTGCACCATTGTCATTTAGGTACTTATTGCGCAAAAATCAACTCATCAAAATTGATAGGCAACGTAGGCAACATTGAGTTTAGATTTTAAGGTCATAATATGAAGTTAATATAATCCTTGTCACTGTTAGACCTATTTCCAAAACGAGAGAGTACATAAACATGAAGGAAAAAGTAAGTGATTCGTAAATAAGACTTTATTTGGCATAAAATTTAAATTATTCTCTTGAGAATTCATTGTGTCAATTAGGCGATAAGTAGCTGGGATTAGTATGAAACGTGGTTCCGAAATCCAATTAGGCGACGACATTATGTAGATGATTCACATTTCACATGTTAAGATTTCTAATTAAGCGTCAAAGCCGCGAAACTGTAAGTTTAATATAATTGAGATTTTTTAAATGTTAAAATGGATTTTCAGATAGGCCTATATTTAAAAGATAACTAGATGATGCCCGCGACTTCGTCCGCGTGGATTGATGTTTATTGATTCCCGCGGGAACTCTTCAATTTTCCGGGATAAAAAGCCTTACCAAATTTCATCAAAATCGGTTGAGTAGTTGGGCCGTGAAAGCGTAGCAGACAGACAGATACTGTGTGTTAAATATTAGCAATTATTCACGTCACGTTGATTGCCGCTAAAGGCGTAAGAATTTATTAAACAGCAATCAATGTGACGACATAATAATTGCTAATATTTTTATACAGAATGTATGTTCATAACGTCTTTGAGAGGTGATATCTAGCGAAAAGCCCGATGCGAAAGAACAGCGTCAGTTCTTATACTGTTTACATCGGTATTGCGAATACTTTAATACTGTACAAGAATCAGCTTTTCTAATTATGGTTCATTTCTGGTAACGATAACACGTCTCTGAACGGCCATATCTAGTGAAAGACCCATCAGCATGCGGGCAGACTTTAACTACCATTTCAGTGGAGAGTGTAGCACCCACCTATTACTGAATCAGCTTTTCAAGCGAAAGTTACCAAAAGTGCAGCTATCTCTTAGTCTATAACGCTGCGATGACGCAGCGCCCATGTGGCCGGCTATGCGTCAAAATATATGCGTTGCGACGACGTAACGCGCCGTCTGGACTAGCTCTGGGTTAGCTAATGAAGTCCATTTGTAAGATAGGTATGCCTGCAAGATATACCTACCATACTATAGTAAACTAAACGAGTTTAAATCTACGTCATAATACATACATAACATGACATGTTAGCGAAAGCGTTTCACACTTGTGTTAATGTTTTAATCTCTCTTTCTGTGTGTGTGACTTACTATGAATTACAATGCTTTCTGTATGTTTATCTTTTAACTTTTCAGCGCCCACATGTTTAACCAATTTTAACGGGAAACGGAGAGCTTCTTTTCATCCTGGAATATCAAAAAGATTCCAAAGGATTTAGAAAAAAGATATTATTTTATTAAGATGTAGATATTGTAGTTTAGTGATTTTGTTTTTGAAAATATGGTGATTCTGTTTCCCAAAAAATATGATTACAATATTATAATGGCCATCGAAAAGACTAGGTCGTCCTTCCTTAAGTAGTCAGCAGATATAAATAGCAAACATATTCGTTACAACAATTTATATCTTTCTCTAAACTTAAAGGGTTGAACGAGAAAGCTGAAAAGACCTTCATATTGTGTTTAGATCGAATTCACACGGTCTACTCCCTTTTGAGTGTTATTTATTTGAATAGAGGCTTTAATTTAATTTATTCAGTTATATTGGGATTATCCTTTTGGTATTTTATCAGTAAGGGAGATCAGAGGGTCAAACCCTGTTTAACCCTTTCGGATGACTGAATTTCAAATAAATTCGTTAAGTATGTAGTTATCCTGAAAACTATTCTATTTACAGTATCCAGCTAAAAATCTTTTCAATAGATAAATGCTATATTTTTTCAAGAAAATGAAACTGTTTATTTTTATCCTTTTCGAGTTCCGTAGTCAGCGCTAATTTTTGTTAGAATCAAGTGCCTCCTATTGCAAGCAAAACGGTTGTTTGTTGGGGTTTGCAGTATATATATATATCTCTAAATAATGAAATTTAAAGAAAAATTATCACAGCTAATTAGTTGGCTTTACCAATTAACAAGTAATGTCGATTAACGTATAAAATGTGATGGGCTAATACGGAACTGGCCGGTTTTTTAAAATAGAATTCAATTTTTATTCAGAGTAGAGTAGTAAGTAGCGTAGAGTTCATTTTCCGAAAAGTATTTCATTCATTTTCATCGAGAATCTATGAAAAAAGTCAGTGAACGGTCTAGAACACTAGAGTATAGGACCTAACATACCTATATTTAAAAGTATTTTTCATCCCACCATCTCTGAAAGATTATTTTTACGCTTCAATATCTGAATGCAAAAGCCGTTATTATCCTCTTGAGGATAAAGTAAATTGAATTTAGAACATCGTGTGCACGTTAGTAAATATCACTCGTCTATGAAGTTTGTGAATTCAAAACATCATTAAAACCTATTTACTTCTACCTCTATGGTGCCGAATTTCCATACAACCGTTTTTAATTTGTTAAAACCTCACACTCGTAACCTTCTTGGTGTACTCTTTTAATTTGCTTTGTGCGCACCATTTTCTTTTACGTCATATTGTTTAAAATTAAACCCTTCGATTAAAAACAAGAAGATTGAAAATAAGTGAAAAACCTAAAATGAGTGATTCTAGTGACGAAGAAGTTAATTTGACGCCAACAGAATTGACTGAAACTGTTAAAAATGCGGAAATGAGCTTTCTCCCTCAACAATCACGCGAGAAGTATTTCTTTTCCTCGCTGAGGTGGGATGAAAAATTACGTGTTGCACTCGAGTGAAAAGATTTTTTCACCTCGTGCTCTTTTGATTCCCTCGCTGACGCTCAGGATTCTAATTTTTGAACCACTCGCTGCGCTCGTGATTCAATTTTAGAATTCTTCGCTTGCTCGGTCATCAAAATTGAGCACGCGGTTAAAAAACAACTTTTCACTCTTGTATAACAAATAACTATTGTTGTTGCCGAGTTTTTAAAATCCTTTGCTACTGTATATTATTTAGAAGTTCTCTTAAGAGACGTCGTACTTTAAGATTGATTTGCTTTAGTGTAGAGGTAACTTTTCCGAGTTTATTTTTCAACGAAGATTTATAGCAGAAGAATAAAAAACCGGCCAAGTGCGAGTCGGACTCGCGCACCGAGGGTTCTGTACAAACCTGTAGGTATATAAGTAAAAGTTATAGTATTTTTATTACACTTATCTATTTTAATTTCAATTTAATACCTTTACGCGTTTATGCGGAAAAAGGTAAAAAGTTTAAAATTATTAAAAATATTTTTTATTATATGATGTAACTAAAAATTTATGTTTTTCGCAATTCTTCCTATATCTGTGCTATAAGACGTTGCTTCATACCAAGTTTCAAGATTCTGAGTTCACGGGAAGTATCCTCTAGGTTTTGATTCCCTTGCGAGTGTCGAAAATTTGCATAAAAATATTTTTACAATTTTTTTTAAATTAAATTCCTGCTATTTTTCAATAATATTGAAAAATAGCAGGAATAGCAAGTAGGTGGAAAGCAATTCCGCACTGAATTACTGATTCCTTACGCAAAAAAGCCACCCTCTTTGTAGTCTGAAGCGGGAATTAAGAGAAAATTTAATTAAGCGCCGACGAAAGAATTCGTCCAAAATTACTACAAAAAGCCTTACTGGATTGGGTAAGTGGACGAGGATTAGGGGACTAATGGCCGGTATCACTCGAACTTGGGAAACCATTACACGGGACATGTGAGACGAGCTTCAATCTGCGCGAAAATTGAAATAGATCTGCGGTTAGACCTCTTTATTACACCTATCATTTTTGAGAGACTTGGTGGTCTTTTATAGGAGAAAATACTATCATAAATAGTTTATATTCACTTTTTCCAGTTTTGTTTTAGGCTTATGGATAAAAAGTATTTCGTTATGAGAACTTTGAATGTAAATTAGAATTTACCAGCGAATGCCCACGACTTCGTAAGCGTGGATTGAGGTTTTTTGGTTCCCGCGGGAAGTCTTTAATTTTCCGGGATAAATAGTAGCCTACTATTCCAGACTGTAATCTATCTCTTTGCCAAGATCAGCCAGATCCGTTCAGCCGTTGGGGCGTGATTGAGTAACAAACATCCATACATCCATCCATCCATCCATATATCCATCCAAACTTTCGCATTTATAATAGTAAGATTAGCCTTATGTACAGTCGCGGTTGGAAAATGTTTAAGTACCACTTCAAGGTTTATAATAATTATGAATGATTATTGCATGCACACATCTGTGTCAGAAGGTAGATTATATATATATATATATATATATATATATATTCATTGCTGAAGGTCGTGTCCGCTCTGCAGTGTGCAGTGACCTTGTGACGCTCGACACGATAGCTCTCCACTCCGTCCTGTCCTCGGCTTTTCGCATCGCAGTAGTAAGCGGGAGGAAGACTTTACCTGGTCAGACCAGCGGCTAGGTGATCGGCCGCGCGGTCTTTTGCCCTCCACCTTTCCTACGACTATAAGCTTGTCCAGATTGCTAGGTTGGCGGCGGGCAATGTGACCAAAGTAGCCCAGAATCTTTTGGTAACAAATGGTGGACAGTCTTGTGCTAATCCGAAGTTGATTCAAGATAGAGACATTTGTTCTTTTAGCGGTCCACGGTATGCGGAGCAATATATAAGTATGAGTCTCCAATACAACGTATTTTCGCTGGCACCCTCGCCTGGGAACTACGTTTAGAACTAACAATTAAGTTGAGACCTTGATCTTTTAGGCTTTTAGCAGTCTGTCTACAGCAGTTAGATATTAAAATGTTTAAAAAAAATGTTTGTAAGTTTTCTTGTATTTATTATGTTTCTCTTGACAAATATGACATAAAAGGCAGTCTGAATTAATAGACGAATAGAGGTTTAACGTTTTAATACACGAAATTATGTCCACATCACAGGCAAACATAATATGGCATCGAAATATTATGGAAATACCGACCAAAGAGAATATAACCACTATGATACCGATGTAAACAGTAAATTATGTCAGCCGTCAGGCTGTTGACAGATTTTCTCTTGTTCGCAACTTTTTCTAAGGCATTTGTAAAAAAATATGGTGACCTCCATGACAGATTTTCTACTACTGCACACGGTGTGCAAATTTAATTTAAAATCGGTTTAGTAGTTTAGGACCCCATCGCGGACAAACAACGTGACACGTGACTTATATATAATATTAAGATATATCAGTTGCTTTCATTGATTTTTTAATTTTAGTACTTATGTTGCTTTATAAATATTATAATAATTATTATAAATGTTATAATTTAAACACCTTGTTATGGTATTTAAGACCTTGCTGCACGAAGTTTTACTTATAAAGAATTTAATTTAAAAGATTGGCTAACATTTTCAGACCGCGACTGTATACAACCGTAACTCATTTACTTACTTTATTGCGGTTACCTCGCAGCCATTGTCAGGAAAAAGAAACAAAAATCCATTTGTACCGACCGCTATAATGGGTATCCTAAATAAACTTTGATAATTCACTTAGTTTTCTCATATTGGAAGTGACCAATAAATTCGTTCAGTTGATTTATTACCCTTAGTTATTTGCAAAAGCCATAAATCATTACGTAATTTGTTTCTCTCCTGGGTGTAGATTTGTTTGTAAAGTGGTTTCTCTGTACACAATTTATAAACAGTTATTCGTTAGTTTTATATTTTATATCAAAGTTTTATTAGATCATATAATATTATGCTGAATAATTGGAATGTCAGACTTGCCGCGAGAAAACGTGTTCTTTGATTGACAAATGTCTCTAACATCGGGTTTAACTGGAGTTCATTTCATTTACAACTTCAATTATAAACTTCGTCCCTCACTTTTCTTATATCATACTTCAATGCATCGTCAGCAGAGTCTGTATCCGAACATAGCATGGAACTGTATCTTTTGACAACCTTCCTGGCGCAGTGTTGAGCGCTGTTGTATAACGTGGGAGGTCCTCGGTTCGATTCCCGGCAGAGTCTATTTGGGAATTCATAATTTTTGAATTTTCTCTGGTCTGGTCTGGTGGGAGGCTTCGGCCGTGGCTAGTTACCACCCAACCGGCAAAGACTTACCACCAAGCGATTTAGCGTTCCGGTACGATGACGTGTAGAAATCGACTATGGGTATGGCTTTAATATAACTGCCATATTCCTAACAGGTTAGCCCGCTACCATCTTAGACTGCATCGTCACTTACCATCAGGTGAGATCGCAGTCAAGGGCTTACTTGTAGTGGAATTAAAAAAAAAGTCAAAATTCCACGGACGCGTATGAACCTACTTGCTTTATCGGTTCAAATTCGAACAGCTAGGATAGGAAGTGCCTTTTCGGCTTCCGTTTTGCTCTTCCATTTTTAATATTGGCAACGTAAAAAAATAGTAGTATAGTTTCAATGAAACAATACGCAGTTAATTAATTATATTCATGGTATATTATGGTATTCATGGTGGAATATTAAAGATAACCAAGAACGTTTAATAAACCAAGCAATTTTACGTTGAGAGCAAATCAATTCATGTTAATTAGGTATTATGCGTGGGCACGTTTATGCTTTGTAGTATGAACGATACTGGGAATATTCGCTTACTGTAAGAGTATCTCGATTTTATATAATTCTCTCGAATTGTCAAATTCTCTGTTTCACCATACACTAAAATAATTAGTTCCTCAGAAGAAGAAAATGTTTGGCATAATTTTTAATACACGAAATTAAGTCCACATATCACAGGCAAACATAATATGGCATCGAAATATTATGGAAATACCGATGTAAACAGTAAATTATGTCAGCCGTCAGGCTGTTGACAGATTTTCTCTTGGGCGCAATTTTTTATAATTAATTTTGTTTCCTTCAAACGCCACCAAAAAGATATTATTAAGTCCTAATCAAGTGAATTGCTGTTCTCTGTTGAGGAGTTGTGTCCTCCATCTCTGATAATATTTATCAAATCTTGACCAAAATTGGGCAAAACTTACCCGATGATACATGCCTTCTAATAAAGAAAGATTTATTCAAATTAATTCAGATTTGACTGAGTTATGGAGTTTGACTGAGTTGTCAACAAAAATCCCCTATCCTGGAGGAACCTTATTTTCTATCGACATAAAAACTATCCTATATATTGACCCGGAGTATCAGCTACCGCTATACCAAATTTCATTTAAATCCGTTCATTAGTTTTCGCGTGATGCGCGGCCATACAGACAGACAGACAGACAGACAGACAGACAGACAAAAATTAAATAAAAATCTGTTTTGGGCCCGATTAAAATTTTCTGAATATATTAAATGTACAGAAATTTTCCAGTTACAGTTTTATTATAAGTATAGATATAGATATAGATGTTAGTTCACGTCAAAAAGCAATAAACCAGTCTTTGAATATATCCTAATAGCGAAAGTGATATATCGCGATACTATGGGCATTTAGCATTTCAGGAAATTCTAATACTTCGTTAGTTAAAAATATCAATAATGTAGTGATTTTGGACAATTAACGGTTCAGTACTTCACAGTGGAATCGTTCACTGTGGTGGAATAACAATAGGTAAATCTGCAATAACATAGGCAATCGCGGCCCAAAATGCAGCACATTTGACAACATTGGTTTTATTTTGAGCGGATAACGTATCAGCTTGAGTATGGTGAAACCAGAAGTACCGATCATCTTTATTAAGCAGCGAAGCACCGGGTATTCCCAAGTTCACAAAAAGTGCAATGTCAGACCCTGTACTATTTGCGTATCTTAAATTATCTATCGGTGCAAATAATTTCAGTATATTTTTCATTAAACATACAACATCGTCAGATCCAGAAACTTCTAACCCTAGCGGCTCAAATGTTCCTGCATCAGATTCCATTATAAAATCAATTTTATGCAATTCATTCGAATGTTGTTTTAAATATGAAGCTGCACCGATGTAGCCAGGTTCTTCAGATGTCCATAGAATACACCTTATTGTTCTTTTAGGCCATAAACTCAAATAATTTAAAACTACCGGCACAAACCAGCTTATCATCATCCCACCTCCATCATCTATAGCTCCCATGCCCACGTCCCAACTGTCAATATGTCCCGAAACTACAATTACTTTGTCTGGATGTTCTTTTCCTTTTAAATCAATTATGACGTTACGAGATTCCCTTGAACTAAAGTTGTTATACATCTTTAAGTTTACTACAATTTTTTCACCTCTGTTATAAGCCCTTTGAAAAAAATCGGCATCTTCTAGAGTAATAGCAGCTGCAGGAATTTTCCGTGTACCATCCTCATACCATAATGAGCCGGTGTGTGGAGTGTATAAAGAGTACGGTGTAATGCTTCTTACTAATGCTGCAACTGCTCCCCATTTCGCTGCCACTGTAGCACAATGCACTCGGTACTTTACTGTTTCTTCATACGTAGTAAAATGAGCATTAAATAACACTATTTTTCCTTGAGCGCTATCTTTGATGTCTTCAAGTTCTGCAAAAGTGTTGACTACGATCATCTCCGCTGTTATTCCATTGAAAGGAGTTGGAACGCTCGGTCCAAGACCTAATATCGCCATATCTTTTGTACGAGGTAATATCACTTTTAAAGATTCGTCTCCACGTTTCCAGAAAGGGACCTGTAGTTTTAATGATACTTATTATAATTTGATTGGTTCAAAGTTAAGAGTAATAAAATAAAGCAAAAAAGGCTTCGCAAATAAAAAACACTGCTAAACGCGACCTCGTCCGCGTGGATTGAGGTTTTTTTTGTTTTAGCGTTTGTGTTATTCCAGACTATATATCTGTACAAAATTTCATCCAGATCCGTTCAGCCGTTTTGGTGTGATTGAGTAAGAAACATCTTTCCATCATTCATCCATCCAGCCAAACTATCCAGCCAAACTATAATTTGATTGGTTCAAAGTTAAGGGTAATAAAATAAAGCAAAAACGGCTTCGCAAATAAAAAACACTGCTAAACGCGACCTCGTCCGCGTGGATTGAGGTTTTTTTTGTTTTAGCGTTTGTGTTATTCCAGACTATAATCTATATCTGTACCAAATTTCATCCAGATCCGTTCAGCCGTTTTGGCGTGATTGAGTAAGAAACATCTTTCCATCATTCATCCATCCAGCCAAACTATCGCATTTATAATATTATGTATAGAAGTATAAGTAGATTTGTTTACCGTAACGCGCTCCGTCCTTATATCATCAAGTCCACTATCTAACGTAAGATTTATCATATAGTCAATAGCTTTTTCTAAAGTAGAACTTCCAGATGGGCGAGGTCCAAATTTGTCAATAAACTTGGAATACCTGTGTAAGTAAAGTAATTTTAAGTTATTTATAATAATTTTATTTTATTGATACTACTTCAAACTTACTTATGATAGAAATCATCAGCGATTGGTGGTGAGTTTATGACGTTCATAATATAATTCACAGTAGGCTTGTATAACAAAATATCTTGTATCCGAGACCAGTTAAAACTACAGTAATTCAATGAATCATCCGGCAATTGTTGTTGATTTGTAAGGACTGATAAACAGATAACAATCAAAATAATTTTTGAATACATTTTGTGATCTTTGTTTTTTTTAATGTTTTGACATGATCTTTTTCTAAAATTTAAATTTATTAAATTACAACATTTATTTAGTAATTTTTTGAAAAGCGAAAATTTTTAATGTTCTAACACATAAATTAAAGGGACAATTGGTTAAAACACACGTGCAATGTGTTTGAAATATGTAACATTCTTAGATGAATTCAATTTTAGCTTCTATGTAAGCATTTTAAAGCATGCATTATTAAATTATTATCATTTCACCTTTATTACACCAATCGTGGCTTTGATTTGACATGCGCTAAATGTGCATGACTGCGCTGTAAATTGATTACTACAATTTGTTATAAATCAAAGTTGATAGCCCAGTCAGTGTTATTGAAATCTATAAAAACACCCGGAAAACTTTCCAGGTAATCCTTCTTTTGAGCGCTGCATAACTATTAAGTAATCATCGAGAAGAGCCATAACTCATTTGTATTATAAATAGCCTGGTTCATACAGATTCGATCAACATAATATTATGTTCAGTAGCATTCCGATACAAGATTTAAGAGATAAAAAATTCTGAAAGCGCGCACCGGGTGCCGGTAGATCAGTTTTCAGAGACTGATTCTCTAACCCTCTTCCTAAAGAGCTGCATCAATCATTGTAACCATCTCAATTGTTATGACATTCAACTTTATAGTATTCTGGCTGCTAAATTATGTCCAATAGCGGACTCTCTTGTCTGCCAGTTGGTTGTGGTTGCAATCTTTAATGTGACTGGTTAGTTTACCGTAATCGATCGTCATCGGACGTCCATATATAAATATGTAACAAGTCCTGCTACCGTTACTACTGTTAAAAATGAATTTAGTGAATATGAACTGCGAATCTATTTACGAAGAAATTGGTCAGGTTGGAACACGAGGAAATAAAGAGGTGAACATATTGTATATAGAGAGTGTTGAGTAAAATCGTACTGGATAAAACATTACACCAAATGCGTCAAAAATAAATGAAGAAAAATACAAACCTACCGTTTCCTTACGGCGTCATTCCTTATTAGCTATTTGGAGCTGCTCCCGCATATCTCCAGTTTAAATGGATTACCTGCCACAAAGAGGCGCGTGAATAATTCATATCACCTTCCGTCTTGCTGTTCACGATAAACAACATCAGGCCTCAATTCAGGACGTGTGTTTTGAATTATTTTCACCTACTATTAATCTATGTGATTGTCTGGAGAAACGTGCACTCTCTATACAGGAGGTGGAGCTTAATGCTGCACACGTCATTTTGCTTGCGATAAACAACATCAGACTTAAAGTGTCCTGACTTGAATTTTAAGTGTGTTTTGAATTACTTTGCACCTACAGTTACTATTAAAGTCACTCACTCTATAGGAGGTGGTGCTAAATTCTGTAGGGTCATCTGCAGTTTGCAACAACATCAGGCCTGGAGATACCTACGTGCAATCTCTCTGAAGTCGCTTGTGGTGTTTCATTTTACACTCGTTATTTGGCTGGCCATAAACGACATCAGGCCTCAAGTCTGGATGTGTGTTTTGACTTTTGTTTTGACTGAAGAATTTTGCACCTACAATAAGCATGTATCAAAGTCAAAAAGTGTGTCTAGACAGGAGCATTCTGTAGCCACAGAGCGCCAAAGAGCTAAAGAGCTGTTCTGTGGCGCTAAAAAAAACCTTTGTTTCAGCTTGAGCGGCACGTGCAACAGTGGCGACTGACCTCGGAAGAAGTCAACGGTTTCAGCTGTTTGTTGTTCGGCAGCAGTTGGCAGCCATTTTCAGCGGAAGTGACGCATGAAAGTTACTTTCCTCCGAGAAAAGATAAGCTACTCTATAGCTGCACCTGAACAACTTCAGTTACTTATTCATAATTACATTAAAATGACTTCTCCAACGGGCGCGATTTGAACTTACGTAGCTTTTGTTCTAAGATACCTAGTAAATTGTAATTAATTATCACCATTACGTCCTTGTTTAGTTGTTAATTTACCAATGATTAATTAGTGTGTTTTACTGGCAGTCAAAAATTTGCATTGTAGGTAGTATTCTATACTTTTGAATTTGAATCTATAACTTTGTTCAACGTGTCGAGTAGGTTCCTACGGTGAATAGTCGAGTAGACGATAAACTGATAGAGGTAGGTTAGGTACTCTAACGTCAGTAAGACGAATTAGGTACTTATTATTGTTCATGGTTTTAGTGTACGTATTGTGGGTTCATAATAAATATAATTTTTTCAGGGTGGTACATTATGCGGAAGCCATTTATTTAAGTAGGGTTCATAAAACTTTCCCGCCGGCTCGTTTACTTCGACCCCTGACCTTTACTTATAGACATGCAAATGTATAATTATACGAAATTGCTCGCATTTTGCCTCAAGGTGATACTTACTGATAGTGCAGCTATTATTATCTACCTACTAGATCACACCCGTAACTGCGTTTGCGTGTGTTTAGATTTTTAAAAATCCCGTGGACTCTTTGATTTCCCGGGATAAAAAGGAGCTTAAATTTTGCTCGGGATGCATCATACCATTGTACCTACTTAATTTCGTCGAAATTGGATGAGTAGATGAGCCTTTTTAGGGTTCCGTACCCAAAGGGTAACAACGGGACCCTATTACTAATACTCCGCTGTCTGTCTGTCTCCAGGCTGTATCTCATAGACCGTGATAGCTAGAAAGCTGAAATTTTCACAAATGATGTATTTCCGTTGCCGCTATAACAACAAATACTAAAAATTAAAAATATATATATATATATTAAGGGGGGTCCGGTCCCCATACAATAAACGTGTTTTTTTCGTATTTTTTTGCTCAATATTAAAAACGGTAACAGGTAGACGGTTCAAATTTTCACAGAATATTAACTTGCATATTACCTTTCAAAATAAATAATTAAATATCAATAAAGTAAATATTAAAGGGGGGCTCCCATACAACAAACGTATTTTTTTGATATTAACAGTAAACCTCTACAAACAAAGTTAGTTTTGCGGTTCATTAACAAAGGTAATTATACCTACTTCTTGAGTACGGAACCCTCGGTGCGCGAGTCCGACTCGCACTTGGCCGGTTTTTATTTTCATCCTTTGTTTAGGGGCTATTATACTTATAGTTATAGGTGTCAGCCCCATTATAATCTAAATTTATACAGAAAACAAAAATAAGGTATTTATACAACAAAAAACAAAGAGTAAAAAGATTAAAAAAAACACTTCAAGAAATGAGACTTATGACTCAAACAGACTCGCATCCTTGGATGCGGGACGGGAAAGAATATTCACAATAGGTGAGCCTTGAAAAAGTGGCACGCATAGTATGTGCAAGTATTACTTGCGCATTTATAATATTGGTATGGATGATGAGAGTAGTTAATTCAAGCTACGGGCTTAAAACATGGGGCAATCAATAAGGAACTAGAAATTTAATTCGATATAATTCGCCACAGTAGGTAAATCTATGTGGTACAGTCGGTACAGCTTACACGTCATGTCGCTTGCGTAGTAGTAGTGAAGTAAAGTCAACATTATCGAGTCAATATCTCCTAAAGATGCTCCGGTGTCGGAGTGAAACGTACGTCGAGAATAATTTGGAAGATTTGTGTGGTGTGGTGAATATCCCAAGCTACAAGTGCAAGATACACACATAGATTTACCTACTGTGGCGGATTATAGCTAATTAAATTTCAAGCTCCTCCTCCTCCTTCATCGTCATGGACTTCCGCAAAGTAACGCCAATCCAATACTAAACTTGAACTAAAGTACAATGAAAAAAGACAATTTAAAAGTTTTATAACTTTACATCATCAATAATACTTATTATTACAGTCTAAATCAGAGTTAATTGGTGTTTTAAAAAATGTAGTCGTGTTTCGAGCGAGAGAATGTTGAATAAAAGTTCACCCCTTGCCGTATTTCAGATCAAACGAACTGAAACTAATGCGCATCAGCAGTAACCAGACACCGATCCGTTGAACCGTTAAAAGGCAACAAGCGTTCTGGATATAATATATAAGTTACTCTTTTCTAAAAGCTGCTAACAAAACAGTTACGTTTGTCTAAGAAAACACTTTTAATTCCAATAATTAAAGCTTTCTTATCAAAAGTAGTCGTGCTTAAAAAGATACTATGTATCTGCCCCAGCCCAGGTGAAGGGGTGATGACCCTTAGTAAACTTACCCCACTTAGGTACTTAACTTAGAACCTTGGTAGCCGCTATGCAGGTGGCTTACTACTATCGCTTAAAGAAGTATTATTCTCATATTATTGACTCTCTTGATTCAGAATTATAATCCTTATTTTAAGTTACGTCAAATAAAACTGCAATTTTAAAATAACACTGCTTTAAGTGATGGTAGTAAGCACACAGGAATACGTTGCGATGGAGAGTAACAGCTATTCATTTATAGGTTCACCGAAAGAGTTCACATCCTCAGATAGACACTCCTACAGAGAAGAGTGTCCTATATCCTAAATGCAAGCCTCATTGTAAGGCTGCATTTAGGATATGAAACTATTCAAATTCAAATTCAACTCAAATTCAATGTATTTATTTGCGAAATACGGTAGCACAAAGATGTTCACATAAACTAGTAAACCCTAGTATTCTACCACAGTGTGGTGTGCAAATATGAGATTCAACGTTATTTTAATTAGACATGCATTCAAAGTAGTTGATTTACAATAGTACTAAATAAGTAACTTACTTACTAAGTATTATTACAGAAAGCCAACAGAGTATAATTAGACAAGAGATAGATGCAATTATATTTTTTACCAAAAGTGCAGCTATCTCTTATAATAAACTAGATGATTCCCGCGACTTCGTCCGCGTGGACCAAGTTTTTTCGATTCCCGCGGGAACTCTTGAATTTTCCGGGATAAAAAGTAGCCTATGTCCTTCCCCGGGACACAACCTACCCCTGTGCCAAATTTCATTCAAATCGGTTGAACAGATAAATTTTTTCGATTCCCGTGGGAACTCATGAATTTTCCGGGATAAAAAGTAGCCTATGTTCTTCCCCGGGATATAAACTATCCCTGTACCAAATTCCATCAAAATCGGTTGAACAGATGGGCCGTGAAAGCGTAGCAGACAGACAGACCGACAGACAGACAGGCACACACTTTCGCATTTATAATATTAAGTATGGATAGTCTTTGTCATCTTAAGTGTAATTGTTTCCAGCAAATAAATGATTTATTTATTTATTGTTTATTTTATGACATATATTATCATTTTTCTTTATGTGTGCAGTGCATACACACTTACCATAAAATAGAATTATTGTATGAAACAGCAATTTGATAGCAATTGCTATTTCTACTCTGCTAACTGTAAATCGTTTATCGTTTGTTTGCAGCAATGAACGGCTAGCATGTCTAGACTCTAGACAGCTGAAGAGGATATAAAAATGATTTTGCTTGCATCAAAAGTTCCTACCGAATATAAAGGACCCGTTCTGTTAGAGCGAAAACGCAACAAACGCATTTTTTCATACTTATGTAGAACATGTGTGTTAGCTTTAGCTTGAGATCTTTTTACAGGATGTTAGTATATAGGCGAGGTTATACAAGACATTGTTATTTACAAGAAAACAAAAATACTGCGTTCAATTTTTTATCTTATAAAAACGTTGATATAAAGTACTTTACAAAGTTGATGAGAAAACTTAGAGAGCGCCAAGATTAATATTTAATTAAATTAAAGAAATGAAAAATGGAGAAAACTTTATTGAACTTTTAGTAACAATGGCACGTTTACATTAGTCCGTATTCGACTGCAAATGTTTTCGGCCATTGACCAATGTACGGTTGGCCCGTGGCCACTTTCGATTACAGCCCACTTGCGGTGGCCTATTGTAAAAGATTTTACAGTTCATCGTATTCAGTCGTAGACAGAGAAAGGAGATTTAATTATTCTATGTATTCAGTCACAACCGATTTATGCCTCTTGCTGCCCGAAAACAGAATACGGCCGACGCACTCGGCCATTCTGTTAAGAAATTTAAATAAACTGAACCGACCTAATGCAAAGGTGCCATAAGTAAAGAAAGATGTAATGCTAGTAAGGTGCTAAGATGTTATGTTAGTAGGTAATAAACTCGCCGGCATATTTAGCGGAACATAAAAAAAGGTCCATCATTAAAAAAATATGGTTTTATTTTAAAATCTACTTACTACACTTCTTTTGTTATTTAAAGTTTCATTTGTTTTACTTAAAATGAGATCACATTAAGAACATATTTTGCGAGTAAAGGCTATTTGTGAAAAATGGTACATTTTTGAACTTTTCAAGTAACCGGGAAAAGTGAAATTTAATATTAAAATAACAATTAATTAAATTAGAAAAATGGTGATTAATATCGCGTATTTCCTCCACGTGCTCTTATTAAAGTTTCTACCCGTCTAGGCATACTGAGAATGATGTTATCGATGGTCTCCTGGGATAGTCTCCGCCATTCCTCAACTACGGCGATTCGCAGTTCACCCACGTTGGCAGGAGCTGGAATTCTGGACTTAACTTTTCTTTTCAGCAAGTCCCAAACGTGCTCTATTGGGTTCATATCCGGTGATCTCGCCGGTCACTCCATAACAGTGATATTCATATCATTAAGATAAGCTTGAGTTACCCGAGTGGTATGCGGCCGAGCATTATCCTGCATAAAAACAAAATCGTCACCGATATATGGGGCAAACGGTACGACATTTTCTTCTAAAACTTCTCTGATATAGCGGTCTGCAGTCAGACTCCCTCTGTCAATCACTACCAAGTCTGTGCGAGCTCCCAAACAAATGCCCACCCTAACCATTATTGATCCACTGCCGTATGCAACTGTAGTTTCAAAATTTGTCTGAATGTATCGTTCTCCTTTGCGTCTGCATATTCTTTGCCTGCCGTCAATTTGATTTAAGACAATTCTGCACTCATCACTAAACAATACCTTACTCCATTGGTCCGCGTTCCAAAGTCGATGTTCCTGAGCAACAGTTAACCTGTTTCTACGATGATTTATCTCGAGCCTTGGAGCCTTGGCGGGCACAAATGAACCCAAACCAGCTTCTTCGAGCCTTCTTCGTACCGTACGCTCACTTACGGTTACACCCCGCACTGCTTCTAACTCATGTCGGGCTTGGACGGCCGTCAAACGGGGGTTCCTACGTACACGAAGCCGAATGAAACGATCATCCCTACTCGAAGTGCGTCTTTTTCTGCCTTGTCCTGCTCTTCTCACATAAGTACCAGTCTCCCTGAACCGTTGGATACTGCGATGGATCGTTGAAACTGGTCGACGAAGATCTATGGATATCACTCTGTAGGTTTGACCATTTCTTCGCATTTTGAGTGCCCTGGCAATCTCCGTTGGGGCTAAGTCAGGCATAATTCAGTCATCAACTCCAGAAAGATTAAAAAAAACTAACAAAAAACAGTATTTCAATGAAATTTTAAATCAAACTCAGAAGGAAGAAATACTCGAAGTTCGCTCCAGATAAGGTGTATTTGAATAAAATTAAAACAATTGCATAAAATGTGATTTGTCAGTTGTTTTCTTAATTTGAAAATATTTCTTTTTAAATTAAATGACGTATAAACCAGCCAGCAACCTTATATGATACTGATATCAAACCTTTTCTTTATGTTCCGCTAAATATGCCGGCGACTGTAGTTGTATCGTAGCTATCGTCTTATCATTACGGAAAATATTTAAATTCTTTTGTTACATGTGTGATTATAGAAGTGATGCCTGACCTTCCATCTAGAAAATGCTATTAAAAAACCCACAGCCCATTAAGTTTAAACACCTAATAGGTATAATATAAATAAATAAATAAAATAAATAAATAAATCTTTATTCGGAACTATCAATGACACAGATAAAGTACAATACAAAACACAAAATTACTAGGATAAAACTTAGAAACTACACTGTGACAAAGATAATTCCAAAAAAAGGCATCGCCTCAGCGTAATGCTGCTATGGTGTAGATACGCCATAACAGCGCTGATTTTCAGGCAACCCCTAAGAAATTTTCGACGCCCCGGGCCCGCCCAGGCCGCCCGCTAACCCGACATCGCTGGTAACATATTTATCGCCATTAAGACTTAAACTCTACTTAACTAATCTATCCCGTACTTTAAACTAATTACATTACACCACAATTTACTAAACTTACATATATTTTAAAATAATTGCTATACTATACTGTACTATTCCATATATCCACTATTGTGTGGTCTCATATTAATTTAAAGTACAATACAGAGACAAGCCAGGTTGACCTAGTAGGTAGTAATTTAAAATAATAAAACGATATTTCTCACAGACCATTAAGTAATTCGTCTGTGGCCTAATTTTGGCAGTGTCAAATTGCTATCCGATCTGTGCTCTAGATCCACAGATCTGTGTCTAGATCACTAGTCTGTGTTCTGGAGGCTCAGAAGGACTAGAATCCAGAGCCGTTATACTAGTTAAATATCTGTGTTCCGGATTTTGTACAAATTAAAAATGAAATGACATGTAGAGAATTTTGCTAAATTTAAATCCTAAATTACACGCAATAAAGAACCTGATTGAACCATCGATATATATCTAGGTACTAGATGGGCCCTTTCATAGAAAAAGGTCGGGCGACTGATTTTGAGAGCGCGTTCCTAACCTGTCTTTGTCCCCATCGTAGCGCTGTCACGGTCGCTCGTCGTGTAGGTAATTTGTTATTCTTAGGTTAACATCTAAAGTCTTATTAGTTTGGCTCTGTACAATTTTTATTTTAAGGTAAGTGTTTTAAGTCACAATAATACATTTCCAAAAAAACGTTATTTTATCTTCCTATTCAATATTTTTATCCATTACGCAATCATTTAATTTCCGCGGCAAACTGTATGATATTTTTATTTTACTAACTGGCCTTACGGCTTCTATGGCTATGGCCTATATTATCTATGACCGAGTCATACGTTTTCAAGCTTTCATTCAAGATGTTGCAAGCAAGTTCCCGCTCCCATTCTTTGTTTGACAGGGCCCGTCTATGATAATTGAGGTCGTTGGATTGAACAGAACAATAGGAAACACAGCACTAATTATTTATGCTGCCTCTCCAGGTATTTGGATGCATCGCGATGCAAAATTTTGCATAGGTAAGTGCAATGTTTTGTTTTAACCCTGCTTTTGTTTAACTAGCAATATCTTTTTGAGCTTAGATTTAAAGGTGCTTACTGATTAGGCCTTGCACAGGCGGTGGGATCACATTCCAAATCCTAGAAAAAGCAAGCCTAAAACTGCCTCGGTATGCGGCGATCCTATGCCTTGGTACAGCCATTTGACACGCTAAACCTCTCGGCGCATATCTACTGTGCTGCCTTGCCCACTTTAGGCTCAGCTATAGTATACTCGCCGCGGAGTTGGATGTTCATATTTTTTTTACAGAAAGACCTTGATGTGGTAAGCCTTGCACTAAAATATTTTACTTCGAATTCTAATACTTTTCGAGAATTTTTTTTTTGAAAATCGCAAATTTTCACCACTTTTCACTATTTTTTACGACATTTGCCATAGATTACAGACTCATTTAGTTGACGTACTTAAGTTTCGTTTTACGTATTATAAGTAATCCGTTCCAAATATAAAAAGTATTATAAAATGTTAATAATCGAGTAATAATCATGTATGTGTACCGATTATTGGTAAAACGGAACGCGTGCATTGGCGCCAGAATTCAAATCTATGAGTCATAGTTTTACGCGCATTTCAGTTTAAAGGTTATGAGATTTAAAAAAACGTTTAAAGGTTTAATCATTTAACTAAAAAGGTATAAAGGTAGGTTATTATATGTATATTTAGGTACTTGAGCATATGATATACAAAACCGAATCGGCACACCCCGACTCCACGCAGTCTTGTCTGCCCTACCCCTAGAGTGTTTTTTTTAAGTGCGTAACCCTAGAAGCTCGCGTAGGAGGCTTCATTCAGGGGCGACGAAGTGAGTCTTCTGGCGAAGCCCATTCCAATTAAGAAATTAACCTATCCCACTACCTAAAACACAAGGTTTAAAGGGTATCAGAGTTAAGCAGGAATTTCGGTAAAACTAACCTCAAAATTAAAAAAAATTAATATCTCGGAAACTACTAAAATTCGAAACGTTTTACTTGGAGGGGGGGTATATCCCCCCCCCTCCCCTCCCCCTCCCCTCCCCCCCTCCCCTTCCTCCTCCGTCGCGGCGAGTTTACTATAGCCCAACCCCACTTTATCTTAGTGAATAGATACTCCGGTTTACCAGTAGAGATAACACCAAATAACAAAGTTGCCAGATGCAAGTTCCTACGGGCTGACATATTTAACAAATTTGCCTGAATCAGATATGGACTGATATGTGATCGAGGAGGAACAGGAAAACAGAATCGAGCGCAAGCATTTTGCACCCTCTGTATTAACTTTTTGGTTCTTTCCAACAAGCACGGCCCGTACGCTGTGTCTGCATAGTTCAGCTTAGATAGAATTAGTGAAACACATAACCGTATTCGAACTTCTACAGTCAGGTAAGATATTATCTTATATAGAACTTTCAACCTGTAGAAGCAGTTCCTAACAATATTTTCAATGTGTGACTCAAACTGTAAATTTGTATCAAAGATTACCCCCAAATTCCTTGCCTCCGAGACTCTTTCGACTGAATTACTTCCAATTCTGACTTGTGGATCCAAACTTTGAATAGTTTTTGTCATTTTAGAAGTTCCTTACAACATGCATTTAGATTTTAAAGGATTCAATAGCAGTGAATTTTTTTCTGACCACTTAGCTATTCTATTCAAGTCATCATTGATTTTTGTTTCAGCATCTGTAGCATCCTGAGGCTTAAATGAGAAGTATAACTGCACATCATCAGCGTAAAGGTGATATTTGCAGTTGGAGAAACACTGGATTATATCCGCTGTGTAAATTGCAAAAAGCAGCGGACTGAGCACCGATCCTTGCGGCACTCCTCGAAGTACCGGGGACGTTGAGGATATCAAATGGGTACCATCACCTTGTTCTATTTGGACAAATTGAGCCCGGTTACTGAGGAAGCTATTGAACCACTTTATAGTTGAAATGCCAAATCCATAGAACGACAACTTAGACAGCAGTAACGAAGTATAAATTGAATCAAAGGCACGGGAAAAATCCAGCAGTACCTGAATGGTTCCCATGCATTGGTCCTGAGCTGTTAAAATATTATCAATTACATCCATGATTGCCGTTGCTGTACTGTGACTCTTCCTGAAGCCAGACTGGTTAACAGGCAATATTTCGTTCTGCTCTACGTAAGAGGTCATTTGTGCACATACAGCCTTCTCTAGAATTTTAGATATACATGGTAATATGCTAATAGGCCTAAGATCTTTCATACTGTACACTGTACATATATGCAATCATATGAGCCTACCTACTTGTCCTGACTCTCTGACTGATTGACTGATCAATCATGTATTTTAGGTAGATTCAAATAAATAAATAATTCTTTATAGATAATATTAAGAACTTTTTTCAAATTAAAACTATGAAATACTTTAAAATAGGACAGATTCTTGATCTTGCAACATAATATTATTATTATGTAATTTTTTTGTAATAAGCTAAACTATTAACTTCTAAATAGTCCAAGATCACTATACCTAATAAATGATTGAAAATAAACGATTTATTTAGGTATATATTTAAACTAGCGGATGCTCGCGACTTCGTTCGCGTGGTATAAGTTTGTTTTCAATCTAGGAGAGATCAAATTGTACAGCATATTGTTACACGAAGGCAGGAAACTCGTGTAAATAATACACACAGATGATGCTTCGTATAGTATAATTCCACGTTCGGTTATTTCATGTGTTAAATACATATAATGCGATTTAGTTAACCCGAAACACCAATCACAATTACTGGTGACAATAATAATTACACTTTCACTAAGAGATAAAGAATGACTCAAGTACCGCCAAGCGATCTTATTTATAGAAGACACATTTAGTATAATCAATAATGACGTTTTTGTCATGATATTATATTTCTTGATTCAATTTAAAGTCAAGTGAGCTCTTATTATTCATAAACGCTAACAGCTCGGCCGTCCTGTTAAGACGAGTCCTCGCGTGAATCTACCACCGGTTCGGAACCTATACTCTACAGAGAAGAACCGGCAAGAAACTCTGCAGAATGGAAAAAAAAATAGTTATTTTATCGGTAAATGATAATTGTTCCGGCCATCTGATCATTTAATTGGTCCTCCAATTGCTATTGACATGATATCTTTATTATTTTTTTTGGAAATCGAAGTGTTTCTTATTAATTACAGTATGCATAATTTCGATCCAAAAATGTATTGTAATTTAGTTTGATTTCATCACTCAACAATAAGTGACTAAGAACAATTTTTTTTTTATTAAAATTCGTCATCATAATTTTAGTTTCACTATTGATATTTTGCACTGATGGTATAAATAATTATGATTTTTCTCAAATTACATAATTATTTTCCAAGCTTTCTCAAAGCTTTCTAAGCACATAACATAAAATCAGAAATACCTTTAAGCTAATTTGCTCATCACTCATACTGGTTATCCCCCAAACTTATCTCCAAAATCTCGAAGACTTAAGGATACACCTTAGACTGGACTCCAAGATCACGAAAACTAAAATCACAAAACTTTTCTCGTCAACTCTAACCATCATAAAACTTCAGGTCATCTATAAGACTCGAATCACTCAATCATCACAAAGACCACAAAACTTAAGAGTCATTTTAAGACTCAAATCGCTCAATCGTCATAAAACTTTACTGTTTGACTCTAACTATCACAAAACTTATTTCTATTTAACTCTAAACATCACAAAACTTAGGAGTCATCACAAGACTCAAATCACTCAATCGTCATAAAACTTTTCTCTTTAAATCTAACTTTCACAAAACTTATTTCTATTTAACTCTAATCATCACAAAACTTAGGAGTCATCTCAGGACTCAAATCACTCAATCGTCATAAAGATTTTCTCTTTAAATCTAACTTTCACAAAACTTATTTCTATTTAACTCTAATCATCACAAAACTTAGGAGTCATCTCAAGACTCAAATCACTCAATCGTCATAAAGCTTTTCTCTTTAAATCTAACTTTCACAAAACTTATTTCTATTTAACTCTAATCATCACAAAACTTAGGAGTCATCTCAGGACTCAAATCACTCAATCGTCATAAAGGTTTTTTCTTTAAATCTAACTTTCACAAAACTTATTTCTATTTAACTCTAATCATCACAAAACTTAGAAGCTATATCTAAGGCTAATCTACCGATCCGCTTACGTATAAACATAATACGTTCTCCTTCGCTTCGTTTTATTTTTTTGAAGTGAAATCTTCTTCAGCCGCGTTGAGCACTTTTTGGTCGGGAGTAAACTTGTGGATTCGCGTCGCCGAAACCGCGTTGTTACGAATTTCAAACGGGTGCTAATTAAACAAACCTCCACTCTCAATAGCACTACTCGCCTCCAAAATCTCACGCCGCCGTCCTCCAAATCACTAAGTCAGACACTATCAAAGTAAGTCTGAAAAATACTATCGTATCCGCTATATTTCTTCGAATTTTTTTTTTCGGTGACATTAAAAATTTTTTTTAAATGTTTTTAGTAATTTTAAATGAGTAAGTTAGTGCTATTTTTATCGAATGTAATGTAATTTAATCGTAAATTTAAAAAAAATATTTATTATTTATTATTTTATTGTGTGATTATTTGACTTATTATTTAACTGGTTATTTGACTACTTGCTCAATTACTCGTAATAGAATAATATACTCATAGACGTAATAGAATTAGTTCCATGGACATAATATGACTTTTAAATACGATTAAAATGACTTTTAAAAATATCATATTATACTAACCGCCATGACATGCCATGTTTAAATTCAATTTACCAAAACCGTTACAGTTTCTTAGTATGTTAATTGAGTTTTATGTTAAGGGTGAAAGTCTAATATTATGTACCTATAAATTTATTGAATTAATTTTTGATTTGAAATTTTTATAAATTAAGTTGACATTGTTATTATATAAGTTTAATTGATTGTATAAAATATTCGATATTGCAATACCCTGACGGGGCCTCATGCCTCTGTAATTGTATTATGAACATTGTACATGAAAGCAATAATAAATACTAAATGGAATGAAGGTATATTAGCCCAAAATAGCATAGCTACTTTTGAATATTTATGTTGAATCCTAACCTAAGATTTTGACACATATAGCACTTTAAAAAAACCGGCCAAGTGCGAGTCGGACTCGCGCACCGAGGGTTCCGTACTCAAGAAGTAGGTATAATTACCTTTGTTAATGAACCGCAAAACTAACTTTGTTTGTAGAGGTTTACTGTTAATATCAAAAAATTACGTTTGTTGTTGGGAGCCCCCCTTTAATATTTACTTTATTGATATTTAATTATTTATTTTGAAAGGTAATATGCAAGTTAATATTCTGTGAAAATTTGAACCGTCTACCTGTTACAGTTTTTAATATTGAGCAAAAAAAAATACGAAAAAAACACGTTTATTGTATCGGGACCCCCCTTAATATATATATATATTTTCTAATTTTTAGTATTTGTTGTTATAGCGGCAACGGAAATACATCATTTGTGAAAATTTCAGCTTTCTAGCTATCACGGTCTATGAAATACAGCCTGGAGACAGACAGACAGACAGACAGACAGCGGAGTCTTAGTAATAGGGTCCCGTTTTTACCCTTTGGGTACGGAACCCTAAAAACGATTTAACTGCATAAATTCGAATGGTGCTCTTCCTTTAAATGAGGAACATTATATTATGTTGAAGCTTTAAAACGTGAAATATTGGTGAGTTGTTAACACTGTGGCTGAGTTTGTAAATTTGATGGCGATATATTATATCAGTAGGACAAGTAGTTTGTTTTTCTTTACTTGACGCTTTCTTTGAAATATGTAGTGATTGTTGCAAAAAAAAAAACTCATTTTCCCGTTGCTTAGTTAATAACATCAGAAATTAGGTTCCGTAGCAAAAAGTAATAATTCTGCAGCTTGAGTTAAAATTTCCTTTTTCAAACCCCTATCTTATCCGCTTACTGATTCTCTTTCTCTTTCTTCTAGACTTTTTCCATTATTTGGAGTCGGCTCTTCTCATTTGCTTGCGCCAATATATTCTGTCTTGGGTTGTCTGCTGCTGAAACTGCTTCGCGCTCCATATCAGGTTACAGTTGTCCACCACGTGGCTGCAGGGTACCCTCTCCGCCTCGCGTTCTGCCAATACTCTCCACACAACATGATCCTCTTCTCGCCGCATAATGTGTACTAACGTTAACGACCCTCTACCATTTTGTCCGTTATTGGGGCAACCTTAAAACTTCTTCTGATCTACCCATTCCGCACTTTATCGGGTCTAGTTTCATTGGGCACCCATCTAAGCATCTTCATTTCGTTAACACGCAATTTCTATTCGCGAGTCTTTTTTGGTTGCCCAGCACTCTGTGCCGTACAAGCATTGCAGATCAGACTGCCGTTTTCTATACCTTACCTTCTATCTTTATGGGCATCCGGTTATCCCCTATTAGGGTTTGTACTTTCTAAAATCCTTTCCTAGCTATCTACAGATGTCCACGTCATAATAGCTATCTTTCAATTTCAGCCCGATTCGTCCAGCTGTGTATTGTTAGAACAGTCAGTCAGAATACCAAATTGTAACTACAATATATTTAAAAGAATGTTAAAAGAATAGCCCAAATAAAAATGATTATACAGTGAAAAATTATGTTTTCTTTTTTTTAAGCAAATATACCTTTTTATAATAGTTTAGATAAACTAGTTTATTGGGTGTTTTGATCATAAAAGGAATACTATACAATCGGATATTTGTGAAGCAGCCAGGTAACCTTCACATTATTGAACTGAGATTACAACAAACGAGTGAAGACTTCACGTTTACAATCAGTAATCCTAATACTTAACTCTAACTTTCACAATGTCGTTCACAACAACTAAAATCGTACATAACTTTCACAATAACATTTGTGGACTTCCTTCGTCCATCCCAACTAAAATCATACATATCTCTCTCATTATCAATTGAGTGACCACCTTCATTCACAATCTAGCGAGAAGAAATCAGTAAGAAACTCGGTGGCGACTAAAATAACTTTGTCAACTAACAGCCAGTTATTCATTTCAACCTTGATATTGTCCATTATATTCACAACATTGTCGACATCAGTATTCAATCATCATTCAATTTCGTAATATAATCAAACATAAAATTTACCTACAAAAGCAATGCCACATGTTATAAAATCACGTTATTCCCCAGACAATACGAAAAAAAATGTTTTTTCAATGGAATTGATTTCTTTCTCTTTAGATAACAAAGGCTAAGACAAATATTAATTTATCTCTTCATCATCTATTACACAAACAACGTGAATACTAGATAATTCAATAAAAAGAAGATGAATCATTATTTTCGTTTTCAAAATTCTATTTCAAAACCAATCATGAAATTGTTAAAAAATCAGTCTTAACGATTTTTTTAAATTTACAGCTTAGGTTGGTTTGCATCAACACATTTTGACGGATCGTAACCTTCCAATATGGCGCCCACAAGCGTTAGTCTAAAGAAGGCGTCGATCATTATTTTTACCATGAAGCAACACTAGTAAATTAACAGAAGTCAACGTAAGCTACGATAACCATTGATTTGAATCAACCGGCCCTTAATCCATTAAAAACATTCTTATTCGACCGAGCAATAAGTACATGATTCTATATCAACCCATGATTAAATAGATAAATTAATGAATGATTTCACCATATTCGAGGTCCAGTATTTTCCCATCGCAGCAATGTGGCCTCCAACACCGCAAGTATACACGCGCCTCCATGTCATCCACAGTCCAGCACTCGCCCATCGCAGCAATGTGGCCTCCGCCGACACCGCAAGTACACACGCGCCTCCATATCAGCATTCACGTCATCAAGTTCGCAGTGTCAGAGCACCATCATCACACCCCGACGCGCCTCCATGTCAGCATTCACGCCATCAAGTTCACAGCGTCAGAGCACCATCATCACACCCTGCCCACACCGCAGGCACTCATTGAAGACATTGATATCCACATGAAAAAAAAACAGAAACACGTTAATTTTCGGCTCGCCACTACAATGAATCGTGCAGAAGAAATACACGAAAATATTTCATCGGGAAAATATATAAACTTGGGAAATAATATTAAAAATTAATGTAAAATGTGTATGGAATTATTTTTCAGCTTACTAAATATGACATCTACATAATTATCTTATTTTTTATTTTATTTTTTTATTATTATAAATTGATATGAAATTGTGTTACAAACAGTGACACAGTCAGTTTTACTTTGCCCCGTGTGGAAAGACATAATTATTATAACTAAAGAAATAAACATGTGACTAACTTAAAAATATAGTGGGTAGGTAATCTACAAAAATTTTAGCTAGCGCTTAGCAACATCGCGTCGCTGCCAGCGAAACCGGTTTCAGGTTGCAGTTTATGCGTGATAACTATTAACTATAGAGGTTGCTCCAAAAAATGTTTTTTTTTATGTTTGTTTTAAATTCTTTTCGTTCATGCTTTCTTTTAAAATTTCGCGAAACAAAACAATTTACTACTTTTGATATGTTGGCACTACTCAGTACTAGGTATGGCAAGGTACAGCTACTGCCTGATACTTAAACCAACACAGAAAAGGAATACATCATGGTACATAAGTATCGAAAATCGAAGTAGCTATTCGAAACGAAAAAAAAACTAAATCGAATGTATGCAGGCTGCCAATAGAATTATTTTATGCAATTGCCACTACAAGGCGTATAAACATTTAGAAACATAATCTACCTATTATATATATTTTTTTACACTCAGATACTCGAGATTAAAGTTTCTATTTTTTTTTTTTTTTTTTTACAATTTTAGCTACTTCCAAAATAAGACTATTTCTATTCTTCAAAAATTTATAACATTTAATGAGCAAGTTGTAATAAAAACAACTATCACATTTTTGTTAAACTCAATATACCATTGCTTGGTTAACACTCGAATCTGATTTGAATTAAGATACTATTTACTATAAAAATAATAATCAATTCACACGTACCTTTAATTTTAGCCGAAGACGAGGTTCATCAACACTTCTGAGCTGTTACACGAAGGCAGGAAACTCGTGTAAATAATACACACAGATGATGCTTCGTATAGTATAATTCCACGTTCGGTTATTTCATGTGTTAAATACATATAATGCGATTTAGTTAACCCGAAACACCAATCACAATTACTGGTGACAATAATAATTACACTTTCACTAACAGATAAAGAATGACTCAAGTACCGCCAAGCGATCTTATTTATAGAAGACACATTTAGTATAATCAATAATGACGTTTTTGTTATGATATTATATTTCTTGATTCAATTTAAAGTCAAGTGAGCTCTTATTATTCATAAACGCTAACAATATGGGTTTGAACAGATTTGACACGGGTATGTTTACAGATATACTTGCTCGGCCTGCATCTAAGGATGCTATAAGTCTGTTTGAATCCATAAATCTGATTTCTTGAGAATTGTTTTTTTTTGTTTAACTTGTTTTTTGTTGTTCTTTTAGTGTTTCTTATTCTCTAATTTTGTTAAACAGCCATTTTGTTTTAAATTTCATGTATTAGATTATAATGGGGCTGACATGTAATTAATTATAAAAGCCCCTAAATAAATAAAGAAAAAAAAAACAAAAAAAAAGTTTGTTTTCCCACAGGCACTCATTAATTTTCCGGGATAAAAAGTAGCCTATTCCACTCGGGTAGTTGAGGACCTGCATCAACTACCCGTTACTCTGTTGCGGCGTGATTGAAGGACCAACTCTCTATTTCACCCGTTCGGGGGTAGAATTTCCAAAAACTGTGAAACACGTATTTCTTTATTTTTAACCCGCAGCTCATATACTAGTTTCATGGCTATAACTTGAGAAATCAAGGACATTCATACAAACTTTCAACCCCTATTTTACCCCTTTGAGGGTGGAATTTTGAAAAACTGTGACACACGTACTTCTTTATTTTTTACCGTAAGCCAAAATACCAAGTTTCGTTGATATAACTTGTAAAATATCTTGAGAAATGAAGGCCTTTGATACCAACTTTCATCCCCTATTTCACCCCTTTGAGGGTTGAATTTTCAATAAAAATTATTTTCAAAAAACCGACTTCCAAAGCCACTGTAAAGTAAAAAATAATTTTGATTTCTACATACTATGTTAAAATCGGGCGAGCCTGACGCGTCAACTTTGCCTATCTTTGTTATACTCGCCCGACTTTTTAGTGTACCTACTCTTAATCCAGCACCCTGCAGCATCAGAGTTGAGGAGTTGGGACTTGGGTTTAAGTATAAAGTCGTTGCTTGACACCTACAATATGAATTCACCATAAAAAATCCTAAATCGCTATTTTTAAGGAGTTCTGTACCCTGCAGCATCAGGGTTGAGGATTTGGGACTCAGAGTTGTATCGTATAGGTACACGTGACTTGATACCTACTATATGAATTCACCATCAAAATTTCCTAACTCACTAGTTTTGATGATTTCATGTAGTACGGGTACACCTACAGCATCAGGATTGAGGATTTGGAGTCAGAATTTTGTATGGGACTACCTTGTGAGCTTCCTCTAACCAATGAAAAAAAATTTGTCCAAATCGGCTTAGAAACCACGGAGATATGCACCGAAATACTTTAAAAAAAAATAAAAAAATACGCACCGAATTGAGAACCTCCTCCTTTTTTGGAAGTCGGTTAAAAACTGTGAAATACGTATTTCTTAATATTCAACTCGCAGCTCATATACAGTCTATTTGATGAGGCAAAGTAAAACATGTAAACTAATATGGCGTCAGATCACGTGATTATAATTGTCATTGGACATATAGTGATGGAAACATTGACAGACTAGTTGTGATTGAACGATTGAATGAATACATTCTGAAATCGATCTCTGTATCGATTACCACATACAGTCGGTCCTATGTAGCGAAGTAAATCATGTACTTAAATAAAACATACCAGTCACGACGTTTCAACTTTGCTTACAATATTTTCACTATTGTTTATCACAAACGTCTTATTTTCTGAAGTAAAACATTTAAAGTTCATAATATACTCAAAAGTAATTCAATTTAAGCACCAAGACGCAAATAATTAAAAAAAAAAATTATCAAATATGTAACTTGCGAGAATCCCAAAATTAAAAACACAGACTAATGATCATTGACAAGTGTTAACACACACAATTTTTTTATAACCTAGGTACTTGATCACTGATCACTACAGCCCATTAACGTCCCACAGATGGGCACAGGCCTACACTATCATAGGAGAGAGGGAATTATAACTTAGACCCACCACGCTGCTCCAATGCGGGTTGGCGGGCTTTAACGACTATTATCAAGTTGGTGATAAGATGTTAGTGAAAGGTTTAATCATAATATCGTCTTCAATATCACAAGGTAATTTCATAATCTTAGAATGTTGTAATCAATTTTCGATTTTTAGAATCGTATAATGCCGCTCTTATCATTCAGTCTATGGTTCACTTTTAATGTCACATCTCTATGGAATCATTCTATTTCTATATGTCAAACGACCATTTGGTCATTAGTCTTGGTTTTTATTTTGGGCTTCTTGCTAGTTATTTGATAAATGAATAGCTTTTTAATGCTTGAATTGAATTACTTTTGTGTATATTATGAACTTTAAATGTTTTACTTCAGGAAATAAGACGTTTGTGAGTGATTTGTGATATGCAACAGTGAAAATATTGTTAGCAAAGTTGAAAAGTCGTGACTGGTATGTTTTGTTTACATGTTTTACGCTGCCCCTTAAAATAGACTTTACCAAGTTTCATGGTTATAACTTTCATACAAATTTTCAACCCCTATTTTACCACTTTAGGGGTTGAATTCTGAAAAACAATTCTTTATTTTTTTACGAAAGCCAAAATACCAAGGTTCGTTTATATAACTTGAGAATATCTTGAGAAATGAAGGACTTTCATGCAAACTCTCATCCCCTATTTCACCCCTTCGGGGGTAGAATTTTAAAAAAATGTGAAAAACGTATGTCTTCATTTTCAACCAGTACCTCGTATACCAAGTTTCATAGATATAACTTGAGAAATGACGGACTTTCATGCAAACTTTCACCCCCTATTTTACCCCCTTAGGGGTGGAATTTCGAAAAATCCTTTCTTAGTGAGCGCCTACGTCACAAAAGGAACCTACTGTCAAAATTTCAAGTTTCTAACCCCAACGGCTTAGGCTGTGCGTTGATTAGATAACGATTTTATATATATACTAGCTGATGCCCGCGACTTCGTCCGCGTGGATTTAGTTTTTAAAATCCCTCGGGAACTCTCTGGTTTTCCGGGATAAAAAGTAGCCTATGTCATTCTCCAGGTCCTCAAATATGCAAATAATCAAGTCAATCCGTTACTCTGTTGCGACGTGATTAAGGGACAAACCAACAAACCTACAAACAAATACACTTTTGCATTTATAATATTAGTAAGATGGTAAGAAGTAAGATTAGTAGGATTGTGCATAACCGAAGTAACTATTATCATATTTTACAAATAAGTTATGAGATTTATGTATACTTGAAGTTTATTGATGTTATAGATAACTGCTAACCCTGCTAACCGATATGCACATTATAAACATAATAACAAAATTTTTGATACAAAGCAGATGCTCATGTTTACTTAACTATACATCCACAATTTCTCATTTAATGAACTTAAATTTATTTTAATTATAATTTAATTTCATCTAATTAAATTCAATTTTTAAATTTTTATTCCGGAAATTCATAACCTATATATAGGTTATCTATGCCTGTCTCAACGAACGACGAAAGCTAAATCTGTGCCGAACGTTAAAAAAGAGAGCCAAAATATATAATAGTGGTTGGAGACATGAAAAGATAACAGAAAGACAGACACACTTTCGCATTTATAATATTAAAAGATCAAGTCAAGCTGTACCTGCGACTTCGTTCGCGATCGTTATTCTTGCGCATACAGTGGCGTTAATAAAATAGGTCTTGCTCCCCGATATAACATTAAAACAGGATTAGAGGTATTCGAGGAATAAAGACGCGTTGTCCGACTCCTCACCCTGTCAACACCTCCGCTTCTATAACGTTGCGCTGTAGAGTCGTCACTTTTAGTTGGGTGCCGTTGTATAATTTTGGTGGACTTAGGTTTCACAGAATTATAGGAACTCCAACTTTTAAATTCAATGTGTGCGATGGAAGCAGATTCAAAAATTCTACGGGGTAATTTGTGGCCTCGTCTTGATCTGCAACCCGATTGATGGAGCTGTACTGCATATTGTCCCCATCAACACGCATCAATATGGTGTTCTTTATTGCAGCAGCATGATCGTTTCGAGCGGTTAGTATATAGCGCTCTCACAGAACCAAGAATTCTCTCGAACTGTCAAATTCTCTGTTTCACCATACACTAAAATAATAAGTTCCTCAGAAGAAGAAACGGTCCGACATAATTGAGTCACGACATTTTTAATACACGAAATTAAGTATCACAGACACATATCACAGGCAAACGGCATCGAAATATTATGGAAATACCAATGTAAACAGTAAATTATGTGACGGATGTTGACACTTGGTCACAATTTTTTTATAATTAATTTTGTTTCCTTCAAAGCCACCAAAAATATATTTTTCGTACCACTTGCTCAAAAAAGTGACATTCTATGCCACAAAAAGCGAACATAACAATAGTCATTTTTAATCTGTTAAAAACAGGGAAAGAAAATTGTACTGAATTTCATTCATCCTCTAGGGGGAGAATGTGATTTAAATTTGGAATAGGTACTTACCGAAATTTATACTGAACTACATCTGTGTTTACACCATTGAGTTTGTATATAAAGCATTAAACATCTTTTTGAAAAAGGAATACGCATTTATTATGCAGTTATGATTATTAAATAAAATTTCCTACGAAAACCGACGAGGCCGTATGAGCTTGATGCCTTTGCTTTTCCGACAAAAAAATATTAGTCTAGGAATTTGCCGCGTTTTTGTTTTCTTCAAATACATAAACGTTAAGTTTATTTTAATTAATTTTTATAAATAAGTTAATGTTCTAAACAGTTCCTCAGACGCAAGAACAGAGAAATACTCAAATCAACTCATCAACAATAAATGTACCAAACAAAAATGTAACTCTCTCTATCAATAATTGGAGCAATGTTTCGAATGTTAACTTTTACTTTTAATTGTCATCATTTTTAATAAATGCTTATCTTATTTCTTCTTATATATAAAACTAGCTGATACCCGCGACTTCGTCCGCGTGGATTGAGGAGTTTTAGTTCCCGCGGGAACTCTTTAATTTTCCGGGATAAAAAGTACCCTATTATTTAATCCGGACTTCTAACTTTACGTCTGCAAAATTTCAAAGCAATCGGTTCAGTAGTTACGGCGTGAAAGCGGAACAAACATACAAACAAACTCACTTTCCCATTTATAATATTAGTAAGGATAAGGATAAGGATTCTCGTGTCACAATTTTCGTTCCCATACTCCTCCGAAACGGCTTGACCGATTCTCATGAAATTTTGTGAGCATATTGAGTAGGTCTGAGAATCGGCCAACATCTATTTTTCATCCCCCTAAATGTTAAGGGTAGTCCACCCCTAAATTTTTTTTTTTTAGACAAAATTTTTATTTTTTATTTTTTTATGATACAACATACAAAAATACATACAATAATAAATTTTCACCCTTCTATGATCAACCCTTATTTTTTATTTTAGTAATTTAATCATTTTTCATCTCCGGTCGATAACTGATCAATCGTCATTTAATTAGTTATTTTAATATGCATATTCAGTAGGTCTGAGAATCGGCTACTATCTATTTTTCATACGTCCACGCGAACGGAGTCGCGGGCATCAGCTCGTCTCATATTATTATTGTGTTAATTTTTTCGCAAATGGTACGAAAAGTAGAGTATTTTCCTCGGTGATAAAGCTGTAGCGGAAGGCGGGCTCCAGCTCGCGCTCGCCGAACACGGTGGCGGGCAGCGGCCGCCTTGTCGTCGCCCTCACCCGCCGCGCCGAACAGCGCGTCCAGCAGGATGCCGTGGAACGTGGTGTTCTTGAGGAACACGCGAACACGCTCATGCCGAGCGCGGTGTTGTTGGACAGGTCCAGCTTGCCGATCTCGAGGAAGCGGCCGCCCACCGCCAGGCAGCGCACCGATTGGTGCTTAAACGTATAGGTAATGTCCATACATAGTAGGTTGATACTCCTAGCTTTTTCTCATACGTAATGATGAAAAATAGTGTGTGTCATTCGGGGCCAAATTTTTTGTTCTCGGGCGGCGTATATTGAATTCCTCGCTACGCTCAGGATTCTGCTTTAGAATCCTTCACTTCGTTCTGAATTCAAAATAGCGCCCTCGGGGAACAAAAATTTTCTTTGGCCCCATATAACACAAATAACTAATTAAGTCCTAATCAACTGAATTGCTGTTATCTGTCGAGGAGTTTTGTCCTCTATCTCTGATAACATTTATCAAATTTTCACCAAAATTGGGCAAAACTTACCTGATGATACATACCTTTAATAAAGAAAGATTTATTCAAATCAGTTCAGATTTGACTGAGTTTTGGAGTAAAATCAACAAAAAACCCCTATCCTGGAGGAACCTTATTTTCTATCGGGATAAAAACTATCCTATGTATTGACCCGGAGTACCAGCTATCGTTATACCAAATTTCATTTAAATCCGTTCAGTAGTTTTCGCGTGATGCGCGGCCATACAGACAGACAGACAGACAGACAGACAGACAAAGATTAAATAAAAATCTGTTTTGGGCTCAGTATCGATAGTAAAGCATACCCCGATTAAAATTTTCAAAATACATTAAATGTACAGAAATTTTCCAGTTACAGTGTTATCAATTCATCATACTTCATCATACTTTCATACTAATATTATAAATGCGAAAGTCACTTTGTTTGTTGGTTTGTTGGTTTGTTGGTTTGTTGGTTTGTTGGTTTGTTGGTTTGTTGGTTTGTCCTTCAATCACGCCGCAACGGACCAACGGATTGACGTGATTTTTGGCATGGGTATAGTTGAGGACCTGGAGAGTGACATAGGCTACTTTTTATCCCGGAAAATTAAGGAGTTCCCGCGGAAATAACAAAAAACTTAAACCACGCGGACGAAGTCGCGGGCATCAGCTAGTGAAATTATATTTTAGCCTGAAAATCTTAGAAAAAGGTTTTGCAAAACTATTTTATATTAAAGTGATATTAAACTATTAATTGTCTATTTATGATATCGGTTATTTTTCTTCAATAATTTTATTAAGTTACAGGAAATTAACTATAAAATAAAATTTTAAACTAATCCTTAAATATACCTACTAACAAAAGATAAAAATAAAAACCTAATCAAAAAGACCACCCCTGGTTGCCCCTGGACCAAAGGTACCCATCAAACTTGCAGCATTGCCACGCTGAATGGCGATGGATAACCTTTGAACCAGGTAGGAACCAGAACGTGGGTCACAGCCCCTTTCCCTCAAACGACGGCCGATCTCTATAATCTCTCTATACAGTTTAATTATAAGTATATATATATATATATATATATATATATATATATATATATTTATATAGATGGGATTATTGTACGATCAAAGCTTACAATCTAGTGCAAAAAATAACTGTACTCATAAAGTTTCAACCCAGATGAAGGATAACCCCATTTTGATAAGGGTTTCATTATCGGAACCCGAGCATCGGGGTTTCCTAGCAAATACGTAGTTTCCGAAGCCTACCTATGCTCAGTTGTGGTCTGTGGTCCTGTGGCAGCGTTGGGTGGAGATGGCGATGACGATTATGCTAATACTATGTTTATCAATTGTATTACATATAGCTATTACTTAGCACATCTTAATAACATCTAGTTAGGTCCCAATCTGAACGTTATTTGTGTTGTTTTGTCCCTCTCCGATTTTGTAGACTTTACAGTTATGGCAGTGTTGTATCTCAATAACTGGTTTCCGATGAGATCTATTATCATAGTCTTCTAAATCATCGTAAGAATCACCGCTAAAATATTCGGACCATGATTTTCCACAATATGTTAAACCGTGATGGCCCGCACCGCTGCAATAAATATTATAATAATTGTCATTACAATAAAGAAAACATAAATCTAGAAATAAAACTTACTTAAATATACATTTCAAAAATTTGCGTAACCGGCAGGATTTTTTTAGGATAATTTGTTTTTTATATGTATTTAAGTAAGTTTAGAAACTTTCCTCGTGTGTGAAGCACTGTAATAAAATTATAAACAAGTGAATATAATTAAAATTATTAAAAAATACGACTGCTCTTCCGTAGCCCTTAACTATCTAGGTTCCTACTACGTAACGATACCACAGTCATTAATTACCTTTGGAATCTTATCCACATGATATTTTTTGTGAATCACGGGATATTGAACTATAGTGTTATATATTTTTGAAATCTACTCATCATTTAATCTACTCATCAGTTTCGAATTATTTTTTTCAACTTTAGTCTTTAATGCGGGACCATGGTCAACCCATAATTTTTTTTTAAATTTTACTAGCCTATGTCACCCGGAATAAGCTAGGGATTCTAAAGATACCTCATTTACCGAAATCGGTTCAGGCGCATAGAAGTTATGGTGGAATATACAAACTCACATACATACATACATAGATACATACATGAACCCTGAAAACAATATACTCCTTTTTTCAGGCAGTCGTATAAAAAGGGATTTAGACTAGACGAAGGACTAGAGGTCGCCCACGACTTCGTCCGCGTATAATTTCTGATTTCTTAGGTTAGGAAACTTTGCCGCTGCAAAAGCCTATCGATAGAAGCTTTATAGGTATAATAGCTTACTAGATGATGCACGCGACTTGAGCGCCGCGCAGCGTCTCGTATATTAAGTATTTATCATTCGGGATAAAAAGTATGTCCTATCCTATGTCCTTCCCCGGGATACACCCTATCTCTGTACCAAATTTCATCAAAATCTGTTCAACAGATGAGCCTTGAAAGCGTAGCAGATAGACAGACAAACAGACAGATAGACGGACAGACAGACAGACACACTTTCGCATTAATAATATTAGTAGGCATGGATATGGATATGGAAGTATGGATGCAGGTTTTTATTTTAATGTCGGTGGTCTCGCACAAGTAAACTTATGCATAAGAGAAACTTACCATGGGTTCGGTTTCGAGTTGACTACTGCAAGCAACGTGAGAACTGTAAGTGTAAACACTATGGATTTGTTCATGATTATTTTTTATACTAATAGCAAAGATCTCTAAAAGTAAATGTTTCTGTTTTGTAAAGCTATCGAATACTGGACATCGACAAGTAAAGTTTTGCATATTATATCTTCTTGAGCAGGTGACCTCGTAGATAACGTTCCATGATAGAAAAACCCAGTTGTGACTTAAAGAACTACGTAACTACAACAGATAAATCCGATGTACCTACCTATTCACCCCACCAAATTATTTTATTTATTTTTTTCTTATAATATCGTTTAGATCTTTTCAATAGTTTCATATTTCGTCCATAAAGTTGCTGCTCTGTCACTGTTTTGAGTCTGAATTTCGTAGCTTAATACATTGGCTTAATAATAACTAGCTTTTGCTCGCAGCTTCGCTCCCGTTAGGTTCGATTTTCATACAAATTTCAAGAAGTAAGACCTGTTGAATTTTTTTGGTCACGCGATAGTTTTAATTTTGCGATAATTCCTTTTATAAATCAAAAACCCAATGTCCATTTATATACTTTATTCCTCCCAATAATATTACTTTCTAGTTTCTAGAGTACCTAATTTGATTATTTTTCGACAATCCTTCCATGCTCCGTTTTTCTTTTCGTCCTCCGCGCTCAATTGGCCAACTCATTGGCCCCAGAATACCATTCTTTTTTAATTAATTTGTTCTACGGCTCTGGATTCAAGTTCTTTATGGCCCTATATTTATTGCGAATGTCGTGCCACCGAATATAAAACTAGAAAATCATGACATTCTGCCATCCATTTTTGGGCAACCTCCCGGTGCACAATAATTAAAATATTGTAAATATGAAAGTAAGCCAGTTATTTACAAATCAATTTTTAGGAACGTAGCTCGACATATAATTAATTTAACACACAAAACACTTTCAAATTTATCGCTATTTACCTAAATAATTAATTAATTAAATCAGAATGAAATTCCTTATAAAAATCAATAGTAATCGTTTTTGTCTGACGAACGTATCGATCAAATTAGGTACACTGTACATTAATTATAAAACATGATGGTGATAATCAGTTACGGTATTTGAAAACTAAAGCTACGAGGGTTCCAAACGCGCCCTGGGCCCGTATTCTCTAACTCAGTGACTATCAAAAATGAAAGCCACTGACATATATGTAATATCCATTGAAGGTTTACTATAAAATAAAAAGTAACATTTCATAGTAAACCTTCAATGGATAATACATATATGTCAGTGGCTTTCATTTTTGATAGTCACTGAGTTAGAGAATACGGGCCCTGGTCTGAGAAGAGCCCACAACAAACTCAGCCGGTTTTTTTTTCTTTTGTATATCCATCTCACATTTGTCGTAAATTACTTAATTAAATTTATAATTTCAACAATGACATGATTAGCCACTGGAACAATTCATACCCATGCCTTTCTAATCCTATCATTCAAATAATTATTTACATTGTAATAGGAATTTTCAATTAGTTGACGTTTTACAACAAAATTCAAAATGCTTTGAAACCTTAAAAATAAGAAATTAAATTATCAATATACATTAATTATATTCTTACTTATCTACATGTTATTGATTATAAACATTATATTCTTAAAAATTTAAAATTGTTGTAACGGACAATTATTATGTGGATGAAATGCTTAAGGTAACTATATAACGTATTTAATTTGATAAGAATTAATAATATTATCGTATCCGTCAAAATTGTTTTCCAATTACTATAGTACGCGCGCGAGTTGAATGCAGAGCTAATGTATGTGTCACCATACAATAGCTCTGCATTCAACTCGAGCGCGAACTATACATTAAATATGACCATTTTTTAAACTTCAGAATGGGTATAGTAAGCTATCCTTAAAAGATATACATATACCAACGCAGATTTCTTTGTGGATCTATAAAAGAGCAACAATTCCACCATTCATTGTTTTGTTATATCTCATAAGGGTAAGGCAGCGTTTTCGATGAAAGCTTGATTTTTCCGACATCTTCGACAATCATTGTCAACCAGTTTACACGAAAAATTAAAACATTATACACATTAAACCTTCCTCTTGAATCACTCTGTCAATTGAAACGTCCGTGTGAAACTTGGTTCGGTAGTTTTTGCGTCTATCGCGTTCAGACAGACGGACAGACGCGGCAGAGGGGCCTTTGTTTTATAATAGTAGTGATATTAATAAATAGTTAGCGCCAATTAAATAGTCGTCTCTGAGCTGAGTTGCAAGTGTTTTTTTGCACAGTTCTCGTACAAACTGTCAAAGTCAATGTGCATAATATCACGTGTGAAAATATGCTATTGCGACGTCTCTTGCGGTCAACTTCAGACACGACTTAATACGCTTTAACCTCTCAAATGATTACGATTTTCTTAGACAATTATTGGGTATCTGTTTACGACATCTCCAAGACTAGATATGAGGTGATTTAGAAAATATTATCACCCTCAATACTACACTACCAGTAATAGAATTATCATATTGAAAACGGATCACCATTTAAGAAGTTGCCTGACATAATATACTAACAAGTGCGAGTCGGACTCGCGCACCGAGGGTTCCGTACAAACCTGTAGTAAGTTTTAAATTATTAAAAATATTTTTATTTTAAATATTTGAGTTGATTGTATGAAAGGTAAATTGCAGTTTACGATTTATGACGTATTAAAAAAAAAAAAAAAATTGTAAAAGGTAGTTATAGCTAGGTACTTTTAAGATTCGTTCGTAATACTGTAGATGTAACACGACCAAAGATGTAAAACAGTAATAATTACCTTTGTTAATGAACCGCAAAACTAACTTTGTTTGTAGAGGTTTACTGTTAATATCAAAAAAACTGCTAGTTAGAGCATTGGCTATAGTTTTCCTGTAAAATATACATAAATTCCTATTGACCATAATTATTTCAGATTTTTCGATTGGTAAACTCCGGAGATAAGGGGGGGGTGAACGGTATTTTTTTAGACTTTTTCCCCGATAAATCAAAAACTATCATGACTAAAAATAATTAAAAATCTGTTTTAGAATGTACAAACCCTTTCATATGATACCCCACACAGTACAGTTATCTCACTTTTAAATTTCAACCCTCCGATTTTCCCCCCTTTTTAAATAAGAACAAAAATAATTTCCAATTTTTTTTAATTCCAGTGTCTTTGGGCCACTAATATACACAACTATTCCAAATTTCATGTCGATAGCTTCGGTAGTTACTGAAATAATCGAGTGTGACGGACGGACAGACGGACAGACGGACAGACAGACGGAGAAAGTCGCACCATAAGGGTTCCATTTTACCATTTTGGTACGGAACCCTAAAAACGAACGCAAAAAACTGATGACGTTACCTAGCTTAATTTCGGATGAAATAGAACAGTAGGATTTCTTATCTTGCATCAAACCAAACCAGCGAATCGTAAACGGCGATCAGAGATAGACGGATTTGCAGCCTCAATTGGTAATGACAAAAGCTCTTAAGGATATCCAATACCAGCCCGGGACCAGTCTTTGAAGGGCTTAGGCTTTTGATTTATCCTTGAAATTCCTGACGTCCTTTATTTTCAAGGAGGAATAATATTTCTTTCGGTCAGTTTAAGAATTGTTGGGACATATAATAGAAATTACGTGTGAAAGATTCTATAATTCTGAAACTTTTTGAAATGGGGCTGACGTTCTTTGTTATGTAAAGAAAAGGCCCCAAATAAACTAGATTAATTTACTTTATTAACTTAGATTGACTATTTTATTACTTTACTTATAATTTATCATACTAATATTATAAATGCGAAAATGTGTTTGTTTGTTGGTTTGTCCTTCAATCACGCCGCAACGGAGCAACGGATCGACGTGACTTTTGGCATGGGTGTATAGTTGAGGATCTGGAGAGTGACATAGGCTACTTTTTATCCCGGAAAATTAAGGGGTTCCCAGGGGAATTTAAAAAAACTTAAACCACGCGGACGAAGTCGCGGGCATCAGCTAGTTTAGAATAAAAGCCTTGGTGGTAAGTGATTATGCAGTTTAAAGTGGTAGCGTGCCAACTTGTTAGGCAGTTATATAAACCCGAACCCCTAATACGGTTATAGATCTGCCAGTAGGGTGGTTACTAGCCAGTAGCCACGGCCAAAATCAAATCAGACTTGAGAAAATTTCGTAATTATAAGTTCCCAAATTGACACTGCCTGGCTGGGATTGAACCTATAACCTCCGTATAAGACCATTGCGTTAGCAAGGTCGCCGGTTTCCTGCATTTAGAGCAGTTAGCAGTAAACAGCCCTTTCGTAAAGGATGTCTCTAACAATGCACACGCGCTCCTATCCGCGCCATTAGCCCACAGCCCTTTGAAGGGATAGTTTTGCCCGTATTTGCGGAGAAATCCCCAGAGCTGGCTAAATTATGTGTAAGACGGGAACACTTTTATTTCGGTACAGATTTTGTACTTACCTTCAAGTTATTCTTGCTTTTATTTTTATACAATTTTGTACCTATAAGAAACCTTGTAGTTAAAGTTTGAACCTACCTGAAAACTCTAGGGATTGGATAGAACAAAATGTCCCCGTCGAAGGGAATGACATTTTTGCCTGTCGCGGAATGTGCGCGCCCCATTTATGAATGACGTGAAGCTTTTATTCAAGAGGGAGGGATTTTTGTAAGTAGTGTGTTTTCGCTTTTATAACCGTCTTTATTTTTTGTTACTCATCTATTTTTGCGGATAAAAGGCTTTCCTGATTGACGTAAGTATCAATGTAGGATCAAAATGGCTGAACAAAAGAAACTTAAGTAGTTCGTTACACAGTTACGTTATTGAGAATAAAATAATAAATTTTGGCTGTGATATTAGTAATCACTGTTGGGATTGAAACTAAGCCCGACCAACTTAAATTTTAATTTCAAGTGGTACATGGTACCTATAGGCAGCTTTCCTTTAGCTGCTGCTGGCAGAACATTCCGATTTCCGTTTAATATCGGTAAAGCAATGAATAACTACACGTCGAGGCGAGGATGCATGGAGCAGCCAAACAACGGAGCCATTGCTGATTTATTTGTCATTGTTTTACCTATTCCATGAATATTTATGTTTTTGGAATGTATGATTCTTGATACACCACCGTAACCTATTTCACTTTTCTGGTTAAGATAAGTACTTTTTAAATGAAGAAGATGTTGCTAGTTTATTGAAATACTTACCTTCACTTTCTCCTCGAGCTGATTAGATCATAGAAGTCATCCGTCTGATCCAAATGAGACACTCTATATAAAGCCATCTGGAAGCCCCAGACTACATTAAATTGAAAACGTAAGCTCGAATATCAGACCGAGCTCGTAAAAGCGTGATGCGTTAGTTACGACCCTCTATCAAAGAGTTCTTTTGCTTTTGCTCGTATAAAACCTATATAACTGTTATAAATTAAACACTATAACTTTGTGGCAGAAAATAATTTTATTATACTTTATTTAGGTTAGTTTAGGTTATTTAAATTTGGTATCTTCAATCCAAAAGAGCAGAGCAGAGACAAGTCCCCAAGAGTAACTTTTACAGTCTTAATGTCACAGACCCAAGCTACATACATAAGTGAATATAACACAGAGTATACTACAATCTCCCCCGCCTTAACAATTTTAAGCTATTCTGATAGATTTATGTAGATAAGATTAGAATTTGTACATATTAAGCAAGAGAATAATTACTCCACCACTAACATACAAATTACAAGATAATTTAACCTAAATAAAACTATAATAAAGTTTATTTAAAAAAAACATTTATATTTTTATTACTTGATTGCCATGCCTTTTCCACTTAGACCCTTCCACATCTACCTCATAAGTAGTACCGGCGACCGCTTCCCTTATAATTTTGCCCCTGGACCATTTTTTTCCTTTTCTATAATCCCTAACCATGACTTCATCGCCCTCTTCTAATTCTAAAACTCTACCACCCCTTGCATACTTCAATTGTTTCTCTTGTGATTCCACAAGATTTTGATAGATGGGGGAGGGCCTCAGCAGTGATAAACGGGCTCTCAATTCTCTACCCATCATTAAGCGAGCTGGAGAAACTCCACTGCTTTTATGAGGGGTGGTCCTATAATCTAACAAAAATATGCTTAAAGCATAATTAGGTGATTTACCACTCTCAATTATCTTTGTCAGATGAGTTTTAAATGTCTCTACAAACCTTTCTGCAGCCCCATTGGTTGCAGGGTAGTGAGGTGAAGTAAAACTATGCTTTACACCGGTTGATTTACAAAATTCCTGAAATTCCTGGCTTGTAAAAGAACTTCCATTGTCCGTCACCAGATGGACCGGAAACCCATAACGAACATATATATCTTTAAATTTACTTATGGTTAAGCTTGAGCCTATATTTGCCATCTGAAAAGCCTCTGGCCATTTGGAATAACTGTCAACAATTACTAGGTACATCTTTCCCAATAATGGACCCAAGAAGTCAGCATGGATTCGATACCATGGTCCAGGTGGAATTGGCCAACACCTTGGAATTATTCTAGAGGGATTGTGTCTATTCTTTAAACATAATTCACAGGAAGTAGATATTTTTTCTATATTTTCATTAAGCTTTGGCCACCAAAAGTAAGCCTTTGCCATCTCAATCATTCTAGAAGTCCCAAAGTGTGTTACATGAAGTTCCTTGAGAACCAACTCTCTTAAACTTGAAGGTATTATAATCCTGTGGCCCCACATTATGCAGTCTCTATCCATACTAATTTCATGTCTTCGCAAATAAAACGGTTTTAACTTATCATCCACCGCATCAGGCCAACCATCCCGACAGTATACTAGTACTTTGGACAATAATAAATCTTTCTTAGTCTCTGACTGAATGGTTTTCCAGCTCAGCGAATGTAAGTCTGATCCCTGTAGGTAGTTAACATTTATGTCATTATCTGTACTACAAAGAGTATGATAGTTAGTATTATCTTTACTATTAGGTTTTCTGGACAGATAATCTGCAGGGTTTCTGTCTGTACTGATGTGTCTGATAGTATAATTAAAAGCTGAGAGAAATATAGCATAATGTTGTAGTCGTTTGGCTGCCATTTTTGGAATTGCCTTATGTGGGCCTAATATACGTACCAAAGCAGCATTATCAGTCTCCAATTCAAACAATCTCCCATATGTGTAATTATAGAATTTTGTTATACCAAAAATTATCGCTAGTGCTTCTTTGTCCAAAGCTGTATATTTTTTTTCAGACTCATTAAATTTCTTACTAGCAAATGCAATAGGCCTCACAATGTTATCTAACCCTCTGTTTGATATTATGGCCCCAACCCCATATGCGGATGCATCACATGTCAAAATCAATGGCAAATCTGGATCATAATGTGATAAGTTTTGAGCAGAAGCTAATTCCCTTTTTACTAACTCAAATGCCTCTTGGCACTCATCAGTCCAGACAAAATTCCCCTTTTTAGTACTTTCATACAATGGGTTTAATTTGGTGGCTAGATGTTTTAAAAATCTACCATAGTAATTTATCTTTCCTAGAAATGATCTTAGCATGGTGAGGTTTTCTGGAGGTGGTATTTTTAATATTGGTTCTATGTTTTCCTTTATGATTTTAATACCTTCTTTGTTAATTCTATATCCAAAAACATCAATACTTTTTCGGAAAAATTTACATTTCTCGACTTTAAGTTTAAATTCACATTCTTTTAATCTTGACAGAACACTTTCTAAAGTGTGTATCATTTCATTGTGTGTTTTGCCACACATGTATATATTATCTATGAATACTATTACATTTGGGATATTTGAAAGTTTTTGTGACATTAGTCTCTGAAAAGAGCCCGGTCCCGTACTTACACCATAAGGCAAAAATTTATATTTAAAGGTTCCAATTTCAGTAACAATAACAGTTAGTTCTTGGGACGCTTCATCAAGGGGTGCTTGTAAGTAAGCCTCTTTTAAGTCTAATTCACAAAAAAATTCAGCACCTCTTAACTTATTGAATATATCCTCAACATGAGGTAAAGGAAATCGATCCACCTGTAATTGTGGGTTAAGGGTCACTTTGTAGTCACCACACAAACGAACAGAACCATCTGGTTTTAGTATGGGTACTACTGGTGTACCCCAGTCACTGTATTTCACAGGTTCAATACGCCCATTTACTAACAATCTTTTAATTTCAAGATTAATTTTATCTTTAAGTGCGAATGGAACCTGTCTAACAGGTAAACGTTTGGGTTGTGAATTTTCTTTTAATTTTAAATTTATAAATTCACCCTTAACATTTCCCCACCCTGGGCTAAAAACATCAGAGAACTTTTCTTTTATTACTTTTACAGGATCATAAATTTTGTTAGAGTTTAATTGTAATGGCCACATGCCAAAAATATTAAGAACATCTCGCCCTAAAAGTCTGGGTTTATTGTTTTCAACCACAAATAAATTTACATTTTTTTTATTATTATTTAAAACCATTTCAACATTTTTAATTATTCCAAGGGGTTGGGTTATAGTTTGATCATAATTTTTAAATTGAATGTTGGTATTTTGAATTTTTCTAGTCAGATTTAACATTTTTATATCTTTAATCAAAATAGTTGTTGCTTCAGAACCTGTATCCAATTCAAAATCAAAGTTCAATCCATTTACACTACCATTTACCAAACAAGGAGGTATTTTATTTGTGGTTGAATTACAACTATAAACATTGTAATGGTCATCATTATCAGGGAATAAGTCTTTAATTGATTGCTCTATGTTCTCATTATCTTCAATTTCTTTAAGTGAGTCACACTCTAATAAGTTAATGTTACGATTTTTTACACACATCCGGAAAATGTGCCCACGCATTCCACATTCAGAGCAGAATTTATTCTTAAGTGTACATTCACTTTTAAGGTGATTATTTTTTCCACAACAAAAGCACTTGGTTGACTTACCCGCTGGCATGGTTCTGGAGGATTCACTCTTTTTCTTAGAAAAAGATTTCTCACCGATTTGAGTACCTTTCCTAATTTGAAACATGCTGGTTGTCTGCTCTTCCACTGAGGCCGGTTCCTTAACCTTTGAATGTAATAGGGCGGACTCTACGGTTCTGGCTAACACTATGAGTTCATCAAGACTTTGATTACCATTTTTCAACAATTCAAACTTGATTAAGGCTGAGTATACTCCGTCAATTAATTTCTCTTTAACTTGATCATCATAATCCTTGAAAGAACACTTTTTTGCTAATTTCTTTAACCTTATAATGTAATCTTCTATCGTTTCATCCAGCTTCTGATTGCACTTCCTGAATTCTGCCCGGTCTAATGCCACTGAGGTGGACTTTGCATATCTGGTCTCTAAAATGCCTAACAGCTCCGCAAATGTTTTCTTTGTGGGTTTTTCTGGCGCGCATTTGTGATTCAGTGTGTCAAATACCTTGGGTGTCAATTTTGTAATTAATAAAGCCACTTTCTTATCTTCTGGGACTTCATTTAAGGTAATTAAGCATTGTAGCTGAGTTTCAAAGGTGTCAAAGTCACGGCCATCAAACGGCTCAATATTATATATATTATTTACGGACATCTTTGGAAGATTTTGAAGCACTTTTTTATCAGATTGGGATTTACCAATCAGATGTTTAACTTCTTCTAACCTAGAACCACTTTTGACAACCTCACGTAAGATCTTACGAAGCTCCTCTACAGTCTCCACACCAACCGCCACTCGCAAGTTTTTGCACAGCAAAAGCAACTCTTCCTTCGTTAGCCTTTGCAAGAAACTAGTCTTTTTTTCTAAGATTTCTTGATAATTTATGTCCATGGGGGTATGACCACGCCACGCCAGATTTCGTCCATCAAATTTTGTAAAGATGCTTGCTGTCCTGTTTTTATATGCACGCACGAATCGTCGCCAAATTGTTATAAATTAAACACTATAACTTTGTGGCAGAAAATAATTTTATTATACTTTATTTAGGTTAGTTTAGGTTATTTAAATTTGGTATCTTCAATCCAAAAGAGCAGAGCAGAGACAAGTCCCCAAGAGTAACTTTTACAGTCTTAATGTCACAGACCCAAGCTACATACATAAGTGAATATAACACAGAGTATACTACAATAACCAGGGACATAGGTTTATAGGACAATAGTAAATTGTGTCGGGGTGATTCATGTGAGAGAAAGTTATTTTTGTTTTATGTAGTGTTTGTTCTTTTGAAGATCTCTGATGAGGGTTGTGGTCTTAATATTATGATGCTGGGTAATGCAAGGCGTCAGGTGCTATTACTGGTATATAGTCAATTTGGGAATCTAGAATTCTTATAACAGTCGATAAGGGTATGGGTTAAAAATAACTGCCATACCAACAGTAGGTTAAAAAATAAATCATCTTATACCGCAATATCCAACCATATCACCTGGTTGATGCTGTATCCTCAATATAGCCAACTGCATCAACCAGGTGAGATCGCAGTCAAGGGCTAACTTGGGTGGAATAAAAAAAACTAAATTGACTTGCAGTGTTAGTCTTTGGCCTTGTGTCCATGGCATGCACCTCTACCTTTACGACCTTTTAGGAATTATGGGAAGCTTTAATATTTAAAGAAAACATAGTGAGGAAAACAACGAAAGAACTTCTATATTTGCAACTATGATCAACGTAAAGCTGCTGCTGCTTTTTGCATTATGCTGGACGTTTCTTCTTACCATCAAAGTATCGATGGCAAAGATATTCATAAATATCCCGCTGTGCTGAAATTCGTCAAAATCGGCTGAAAAGATGCTTCAATGTTACAAACAAACTGGCATTCGCAATTATATTATTAAAAAGTAAGGATTTGTTGTTTTTATATTGCACAAAACGGAAGCAGACTATAAAATAGAGTTCGTAAAATACTTCAAAGGGGAATTTGGATATGAATAAAACCGTGCCGGCGCGGCGTTCGATGTTCGTTACAATTCCCAAGTTTGATTCGCAAAGTTGCGACATATACCAATTCAAACGAACAGGATACTATATAGTGAGCATCGAGGCCACTTGCATTGCCGATATTGGACTTTTCGATGGATTCGGGTATTCCAATAACGTGAATGCGAGTTTCAATAGAAGGTTAGCTTTTATCATCTAAAATATCGATACAGCGCGTGTGTATAGGGTGGAAAAAACGAACGGGTAATGGAGGGAAAGTGTATGTTGTACCTACTTATTTATCAAATTTCACTAAGAGGAAACATTTTTTTAGTGCTAAGATATTGATTATTTCCTTGCAAAAGATAATTCACTTCACCATTTTTCAAACAGAGTTGGCGGCAACGCTTTTGCAGCGAATTCGAAGGAGTAGCCCCTTTCGTACCGTTATACGCAGTTGTTATATGGTGCTTATTACCATCGTGTTATTGAAGCAATTTGATTCAAGCTTTATGTTTTTTATCAAAAATGGAAGCTGCGAGGATTAAAAGCTTTGACGGTGGAAAATGTCGAACATTTTTAATTTTTACCTTCCTCCTATGACGACGACCTCCCTGGCGCAGAGGTGATTGCTGTAGTCTTATTCTGTCGATTTCTGGCAGGAGCAACATTCGCTTACTTACGTCATGTTGCAGTGATATAGGATACTTTCATCTCGGAAAATCAAACTGTTCCCACGAGATTTTTGGAATCTAAATACACTTGGACGGAGTCGCGGACATCAACTAGTAGGTAAATATATATGTTCCAATTTACATGAGTGGGTATGGTGTACTTACTAGGAAAACTTCAAGCCATATGGCGTAGCTTCTGGGCGTAGCAATTGATACGCCTGTAGCGCAGCCTTGATGTAGCAGTCTCGCAAACGACGCCGACAAACCTTAACTACTCCACTGGGCTTCACTTTTATATGAAAGTGGGCCATTCTTTCAAGATCGCGTAGCCATGCATTTAGCGAGACAGTTCCTAAAAATGGTGTGTGTACTGTTTCTTTGAGATTAACTTAAACTTTACTTTAAATATTTTTTTCGAAAAAGTATAATTTTATGTAAGTATTACGGGGATAGGGGCTGGTGACTTGAGCCACAGGCATTTGCTTAGCTCAAGCACCAGTCCCCACATTAAATTATCGTAGCAAATAGAAATCTTACTATAAGTACCTACTTGTATGTAAAGTAATGTGGACAAATAAAGAATTCATTCATTCATTCATTCAACTTGGAAATCGTGGACTGTAAAGGGAAATAATAATTATTTATAGACCAGTAATCCGCATCTAATCGGTTTCTACACAATATTATACATGCGTCGCTGGTAGGGAAACTGGCTTACCGGTGCATGTCTTGGTAGGATATAGCCTTCCATCATACGTAAGCCCAAAGATAATTAGGAAATTATAAATTTCTAAACCGCCCCTGCCAGGATTCAAACTCGGAACCTCTCACTGGGAGATCGTCCCGATAGGGCAATTTTAAACTTAACTGATTTAAGAATAAAATAAATATTATACGTAGTCGTAGTAGTACTTACACGTTATAAATAACCACTGGAATTTTTTCCATTTAAAAAATGGTAAAAGTATTGGTAGTTTGGTTATAAAAATAGCAGATAAATTATTCCTTTATGTTTCCACAGTGACCCTTTATTTTGATATTGAATCTTGGCGGGGCGTTTCAGTAAAGCCAGTGATATTTGGGGAACATGTAACAAAAGATACGAGGGTAGTCGTGTAAGGGTGGGGTGTCACATTGTAGAGAAATTTATGTGAATACATAAGCACCTTAATGCTCAGAGGGACATGTTTAAGCGTACTTTTATTTTATTTGTTAGTCGTACGGAAGTGTTACAGGTGTTTTTAACGCTCTAAATTATGGCTGTTTTGGCTGGTTGGTTCAGGTGCAAAAAACCCTATGACTATTATTTTTGCTATCACGAACCTTTATCAAGTAAAATATTTTTTCAAAATAATATGGTAACATTACCAGTCATTGGCTAGTTGTTAAGGTGCCCGTCCTCTTATAGGGGTAATCAGGGGTTCGATCTCCGGGCACACATCTAGACATCATGTTTTAACGGTGTAGATCGCGAGGAAAGTGTGTGAAGTCTGCCAATACGCACTTGGCCAGCGTGAAGTGAATGCGAAGATTATGACCATCTTCGCATTTTGAGAGAATGTGTATTGTGTACAATTTAAAACATCAAAATAATTACGTAAAAGTGAAGCATTTTATGAGAAAGATAGCTAAGACGCGGAAGTTTTGCCTTCGAGGAAACTTGAGCTGCATTTCCGCTGAGCTTATTTAATGGTGCTGAATGCAAAAGTTACTATAAATGTTTTGACACAGTTTTATAGACACAAGTAGGTATGGATTGAAATACTTATTGAAATGGTTTTTCTACATTTTTGTATTGTCAGCGATAGGACATAGGGAGAGGACATGGCTACTTTTTATCCCGGAAAATCAGAGTCCCACCCACTTCGTCCACGTGGATTGGGGTTTTACATAAACCCCAATCCACGTGGACGAAGTCACGGCCATCACCTAGAGTGAATTTTGAACTTTTGTTACAAAACAAGTTGTGACAGGTTGTACGGATGCATTTCAAAGTCTTGAGAAGCGCTGGTGGTTGGCAGCCGGCCAAGTGTATAACATGCGAGCTGAGAAACTTTAAATCTTATGCAAAATGTTCTGTCTCTGCTTGAGACTGGCTAAGTCTTTTTATTTCTTACCACACTTTAAATATGGATTGCACGAGTGCGATTTATACATTTTTAAAGAAGAAAATAAAAGAAGAAGTGTGTAGTCCACCACGCTGGTCAAATATGGATTAGCAGACTTTAAATACTTTAATAACACAAAACTTAATCACTTCGTTCCGGACTTAATCCTTCAAAGAAATTCCGAGAGTATATAGCTCTTTTCATAGCACATTTCATAGCTGAGCGACGTGCAGTCGGTGTACTAGACTCGTTGTCAGTGTCCACGTTTCGGCATCGTAGGTCATCCCTTATGACCTATATTATTAGGGTATAATAAAACTCAGTAAGTACGTGCAGGTGGTGGAATCCTATCTCAAATATACTCTGTGATATCGAGTAGGTAATCACCCAGAGAGTTACAGGCTTATAATTTTCTTCGTACACTAAAGAGATTCTAGGCCTAGCTTTAGCTAAAAAGAGCTAAAACATGAATGAGGGGTCGTCCGTCATGCTCCAACTACGTACTCCAACAGATTTTAATCCACTCGGCACTTGCGTAAGTAGATGAAGATGATAGGCGATACATTAATAACATCACGGAAAAAGAAGCTTAATTCGGTATAATCTGCAAAGCAGACAAATCTATGTTGTACAACGTGTAGCTTGCACGTCGTGTAGTTTACGATATTCACAGCCCAATAAGCCAGCAATTCGCAGCGCCACAATACCACACCACACAAATCTTCCAAATTACTCTCAACGTACGGTTAACCCCGACACCGGAGCATTCTCAGGAGATGTTGACTCGACAATGCACGATTGTAAACACTTTACAATCGCTATACGAATATCGCAAGCTACACGTGCAAGCTACACGTTGGACCGCATAGATTTGTCTGCTTTGGTGGATTTTAACGAATTAAGTTTCTTGTTCCTTGATTATCATGGACTTCCGCAAACTACGCCTACTTATCTATCCAATAGGCGATACCTAGTCAGTTTTGCTAAGTATAAAAAATATACATATAATAAATAGTTTTCATAATGAGAGAAAGGTTGCTTATAATATAAATCAAACAAGGCGTAGGCAACATTCAATAATATCGTTTATAAGGTTTAATACATCGGATAATCGACTGTGTTCTTTGTCGAAAATCGAAATTATTTTCACAATAAAATATTATGACGACACAATACTTAAGTATACATATAAGTACCTAAAGGTATACCTATTTTTTTCTTTTAATTTCTTTTCCACATTGTATGATACGATAGCGAATGCCTACTTATCATTAATGCGATTCGGTATCAATTTTTGTCATAAATTCTCTCTGTATATTTTTCCAAAATGTTTGTATAATATAAATGTACTTACTATAGGTCTAGATGATGCCCGTTACGATGCGCTATTTTTCCCGCGGAAACTCCTAAATTTCCCGGGATTAAAATTAACCTATGTCCTTCCCTGGGATATTGTATACCAAACTTTATCAAATTCAGTTGAAAAGATGGGCGTTAAAGCATAGCAGACAGACGAACACACTTTCGCAATGATAATAAGTATTGAGTAGTATGGATTTATTTAATTTTCAGTCTTGCTTCTTTTCCAGTCTGACTGTGAACGAAGACAAGATAGGTGTTATACAGTATTTATTGTAATAATAATATCTGCATTCAAACATTTTGAAAAAATCTTGCCTGGGTCGTGAATCAAAAACATCGACTGACCGATACCAACTATTCAATCGTGGTTTGGACTGAAAATTTGAATTTTTTCCTGGTGAGCGGACGAGACAGGCAGAATAAGGTGGTTTGGAACTTCGAGTTTTAACGTTTTTGATATTATGAATGAAAATAACTACAGTATGGAAATGATAATGATATTGTATAGGATCTACAATTTTTATCGCATAATATAATTTTAGATGCATATCGGATAATGTGGAAAAGCTCTAACAATTCTAACTTATTACAAAAAGTTTTTGTAGCTGCCTAATATTTACATTTCCTTTAAAACAAGAATTTTAATAAATAACTCCGAAGCTCTTTCTCACTTTATGTCCTCTCGTATTTGAAACGATATAAGTACAAGTAATTTTCATTGGAACAAGAAAACGCTATGATATTATTTACATTTTATGTATTATGTCATTATTTTTAATACGATTATTTTACACGCTTATAATTTACAGTAAACATCTAGTAACATTAAAGACAATAAAAATAAAACGTTTGAATTCAGTGACCAATATAATAAAGACACTCAAAGTACATGAAGTTAGAGATTCTTTTTGAATAATAAGAATGATAGCTAACTACTGCTATAGATCTAAAATGGAGTTTTAAACATGCCGTTCACCAGATTGGGGGTTTGCCAAGTAGGAACTATGTGCCATTTTCCGGGATAAAGATTATATTACGTGTTATTCCAGACTATAATTTATCTCTGTGTAAAATTTCATCCAGACAGTTCAGCCGTTCTGACGTGATTCTGTAACAAATATCGATCCATCCAAGCTTTCGCATCCTTATCCTTACTTATATAATATTATAAATGGGAAAGTGAGTTTGTTTGTATGTTTGTTCCGCTTTCACGCCGTAACTACTGAACCGATTGCTTTGAAATTTTGCAGACGTAAAGTTAGAAGTCCGGATTAAATAATAGGGTACTTTTTATCCCGGAAAATTAAAGAGTTCCCGCGGGAACTAAAACTCCTCAATCCACGCGGACGAAGTCGCGGGTATCAGCTAGTTTATAATAATTATTAGTATAGATTACATGCTATAAAATAAAGTTTTATATCACGATTCATGATTGTGTAACATTATGTTAAACAATCAAAAATATAGAATATAATATTGTATACGATCATGAATCATGACGTAACGACCACTACGAAATCGATTTTAAACACAGTGTGATTTATCAACGTGGATAATTAATATGGATGGTGGGTATGCTACAGTTTTATAACGTTTATCATGATGCACATTCATCATCATCATCATCACTACAGCCTTTTAACGTCCCACTGCTGGGCACAGGCCTCCACTTTCATAGTAGAGCGGGAATTAGAGCTTAGACCCACCACGCTGCTCCAATGCGGGTTGGCGGGCTTTAACGATTACTATCATGTTAGTGATAATAACCGGGACCGACGGCTTAACGTGCTCTCCGAGGCACGGGGGTGAAACACCGCCAACTTCCAACTCCGGGCTGGCACTGAGAATTTCTTAATTGAAAAACCCAATACCTAACTTTTTATGCCCGACCGGGAATCGAACCCAGGACCTCGTGATCTGCAGTTGACTATGCTTACCACTAGACCAACGAGGCAGTCAAATGAATTCATGATGCACATTAACAAGTTAAAAATTGTTCAAATATCTCGCTGGAAGTATGTAGTTGGTGCTCCGAATAATTTGGTATAGAAATGCGTTGGCGTGTCGTAGAGGTGGAATTATAATATAACTGTGTTAACACAGAAATGTGTTGAGGGCACTGTAAACATGAAATGGAAATTTTAGTGGGTAAGTTCCTACAAACATAATCTTCCTAGTTCCTAGTAGTTCGCATCGAAATATGACCTTGCGTCCAATACACTAGAATCCATAATTCAAATAGCCGTTATCTATAAACATTTCTATACAATTTTACAGTTTAAACGGTAAATATCAAGAAAGTGGATAGACGGATGGATGGAAAAATGCAAATTCTGATACATCGCTTCGCTAATCATACTACTTAATATTATAAATGCGAAAGTCAGTTTGTTTGTTGGTTTGTTGGTTTGTCCTTCAATCACGCCGCAACGGAGCAACGGATCGACGTGATTTTTGGCATGGGTATAGTTGAGGACCTGGAGAGTGATATAGGCTACTTTTTATCCCTGAAAATTAAGAAGTTCCTGCGGGAAGCGCAAAAATTTAAACCACGCGGACGAAGTTGCGGGCATCATCTAGTTTAAAATATATGAAAACATAATCTTCTTTTATTCAGCACAATATGTTTTTTTACGAATGCCTTATTATATTGATCAACCATTAACATAAAATACGACAATACAAAGTTATTACAACTAATTATCATTATTATTACAATCGGAAGAATTGTCATAGCGAATGCAGACTTGCATCTGTGTCACTTTCAGCTCCACCTAGCAATAGGCTCGTTTCACACGGAGTGGGGCGCGTGGGTGAATCGGGTCGCGCGTCTGGCCGCGGCATTAGTCACAGCTCGATAGCCGCCGAGCCCTTCCACGTGATGCCGGCCCTTAGCAGATGGTACAGACGTAGCACGCAGCATATACACAGACACTGCAAAACAACACTCCGTTAGAGCGAAAACAAACAAAAGAAAAGTCTGTGTGATTAATTTTTATATGGAGTGCACACACTAGGCGACTAGAAATAACATCGTTCCCCTCCGAAGGTTTTGTCCTGTCAGGTTCCGAGCGCGTCACGTGGTGTTACTATTACGTCACAGAATAGGTAATAGACCACTATTAGGTACTTTAGGCCGAAAGTATAGATCAAAAGCAATATTTGTTTCAAAACGTACGAATAGTCTTGAACTTTAACAAAAAATACTGGTACATAAAATGGTTCTATTAAAGGATAATATTTTTCGGCGTATTTTTGCATAGCTCTACGATCCATCAACTTATATTATGACTCGATTCATCAAAACAACTTGCTTTACATTTTATTTTCGCAAGCATTCTTATCTTTTTACATTAAAAGTACTATTACTACAAACACAAAGAATATAATGAGGAATAAGAAGTAACGGGCTGAAAATCTTGGCAAAAAAGGTGAAAATGAAAGGGATTAAAAAATTATCGTGCTCTCCAGGCCCAGTCTAATGGCGTACTTACATTTAAAAGTACTCTTGGTATTAAAAATAATACCTCCGCTTTGCATATCGCGTCGAATTGCTGAAACAAGAACACTCATTAGCTTACTCTGTCCTAGTTTTTGCTGCTATTTTCAAGGTCTGAGTATTATACCCTATAGTTCGCGCGCGAGTTGAATGCTGAGTAAATGTATGGTGACACATACATTAACTCTGCATTCAACTCGCGCGCGAACTGTAGATTTTATAGACGAGATGATGATATTGCACAAAATGCGGTTTTTTCATACACGAAAATTAAAGTTGGTATTTTTCTAAAACGACATATTTGAGAAATCAAATTAAGTCTAAATAAAACCCGCTTTTAACACTGCACATACTGCACTGATTACTTAACATTGCACATCCGGGCACATTTTACGTACTTTAGTACAAGTGAACAATTCTATATAAAATGCAATTTTCCATACATTCTATTGAAAGTTTTGTTATTATGAAACTAAACTACTAAGTTTATTTTTCGATTATTTTGCTTTACTTTCTTTTTAATTCCCGACCAATATTAAAAGAGGCCTTAATTCAATTAAAATGGGTCTACCTAAGCATCATCATTGGGGGCGAATTTTCTAGCTACTTTATAGTGAAATCCGGTTTCGATTTCACTTCAATTTAGCATTTGAATTCAACAGCTGTTTCTCTACAGCATTATCTAATTTCAAACAAAAGAAAATTAATTTCTGTATTAAGTAAGTACACAATAATGTTGACTAATCTAATACAGCTGTTTACTTTAAGGTCAAGAGAAATCTGAAAAGTTCTTTTATAAAAAACATTAGCTTTGCAATTAAATCTATTACTAGGAACCAATTATTACTACAAACAAAATTTTACTACGATACTGGAATGGGATGAAATCGGATAAATTATGCAAATGCGATCTATACGGCACTATTATGTATATTATGTACTAGGGAAAGAACTAACTCCCATAACACACTTTTTACTTTTTTGGGAGATAGAGCCAAATTATAATTGTGAATCTTTTGTGAGATTTTATTTAATTAATATGTTTTTTTTTTAAATACATAGATTAGAAAATGTTCTACCTACAGTCAAGCCTGTCAACTATTTTCACTAAAACTTAAAAGCAAAAACCCCTGAAATTTCTCCTTAAAAGATTTGTCCAAAACATTACTCAAACAAAATCCAATATTTGCAAATATAGTACTGCCCGAAATCCGAATATTAAACAAGCTATCGGTATTTTAAAGGCGACGTATACATATATTAATGTATTAAATTAAAAACACATCACCTGTGTTTCAGCGTTAAAGTAATTAAGCAATTAAGTAGAGTACATGTCCCACCCCGACCCATTTATGCGTTGGTAAAAGTTCGTTGGTCATTTAGTAATGGATTAGTAATGGAAAATCGGTAAAGTATTGTTTGTAGTTCAAGCGTTGGATTAGGTATGCCGGAAAGATAACTTTCAAGGGCGGGTAATGTGTTGATCAATACTAACCATGCGGGTGGATTCAGTGTGCGCTTATTTGAAGAACAGTGAAATGAGTTTCTTCAAATGCTATAATAGCCCGCTAAATTAACTAAAATAAATTTGATTCAGTCAATTGGAATGTGAAATATATCGATGTACAATATATGCGATCGTAAATGACTGTATCTAGGACCACCACAGATGAAATAATAGTGACGCTTAAGCAACACGAAAAAGTACTATTGCCTATACGTGGTAGTGACATTCTTGTTTCGATTATACACGTAGGCAGGCGGGTGAGCTAAAAATTTTGTTTATTGCTAAAAAACAATATTACTCATTCGCAAAATTGTTCAGGTTAGTGGATTAATTAATAATTTAATATCAAAAATTCTTTTTAAACTACCGACTTCAAACTCCCGCGCCAACTTTACAACCAACTTACTTATTTTATTGTTGATATTTTAAAAACCGCTCTACCGATTTCGATAAAATTTATATGGGACCACATGGGAAGTATGCCCTTTCAAATAAAAAGAGAATCATCCAAATCGGTCCACCCAGTGAAAAGTTCTGAGGTAACAAATATAAAAAAAAAAAAAATACAGTCGAATTGAGAACCTCCCTCTTTTTTTGAAGTCGGTTGAAAAAGCTGTTTATCAGAAGTTTTTTCCCTTTGCGCCACTTAAGTATCTTTAAGTAGCAGGCGTGTAAGATAGACCGTGATTGAGATTTAGGAGAAGAATATTTTGAATATAAGAATATTTTAGTTTACTTTGTTGACGTGATCTCGGAGTATGTTTGAGTAGACCATGGCCATTGCTTCTAAGGCCATAAAGGTCATGCATCCAACGACCCACGGCACCAAAAATGCGATGTTTTCCTGAAACAAATTACAACACAATTACAACCCTTACAACTGACCGCATGTAGAAATGCGTTCGGTGAAAGTTTGCAAGATTGTTTTGGATTTCATACTTCCTATTTACAAGCTTTCAAAAACATTGTGTGCACAATCGGGACAGTGATGAGTGAGATGTTTAAGCTGCATTACAGAAACTAAATTGGTTGCAGTGAGTTTCCTTGTTATTTTTTGAGTTTAGAGCTTTGTTCTTATCATGGAAGGTCCACAGTTCTAGCAGAATACATTTAGGAATTTAAGTGACATTCCAATTTGATTCTAGTCTGGTCTCCCAAGTATCTTGAAGTTGACTGTAATCACACATAATGGTGATCAGATTAATTGAAGGCAAACATTTAAGGACTAATCCGTGGTAAAAAATATATCTACAGAGCAACTACTGAATGTGGTAAAGAATGGCGAGCCAATAAAACTATCCCATGTCTATTTTACTTAACTTACGGAGTACCTACATAATATTTTGGTATAAGACCCTATAAAGCTTACAAAAGCAGTTAAGATAAGCGCTTTATAACTGCTATATCACAGTGTTATAGTTATAAAATATAGTGGAAGGCCCTCATAAAACCCTATTTGACCCTCAATCTTATTGTAGAACAGTTTTATCGCACGTATTAGTAATATTCATTGCTTTGATACATACGCATGTGCATATACATGCACAGCTACGTAGCCCTGATTTAATTGACTTTGATATACAATTGAATCCATACTTTATAATTTAATATAAAAAAAATACTTTTTAAACAACCGACTTCAAACTCCCGCGCCAACTTTTATTGTTCATATTTTAAAAACCGCTCAACCGATTTCGATAAAATTTATATGGGACCACATGGGGAGTATGGTCTTTCAAATAAAAAAAGAATCATCCAAATCGGTCCACCCAGTCAAAAGTTCTGAGGTAACAAACATAAAAAAAAAAAAAAAAATACAGTCGAATTGAGAACCTCCTCCTTTTTTGAAGTCGGTTGATAAATACGAGTGTGTCTGTCTGTCACGGCCCATCTTTTTAACCGATTTTGATGAAATGTGTTACAGAGTTGCATCCCGGGGAAGGACATTGGCTACACATTTTTATCCCGGAATATTAAAGAGTTCCGCGGGAATTAAAATAAGTTAAACTACGCATAGTAGGACTATAATCAGCATTTATAATATTGGTTGAAAACACACTACGGACAAAAAATTATTTGAATTTGACCAAAACTTCGCACGCCAATTTTTATATGAGTCCTAACATATTACTAATTTTCCATGTTTAGGTGCTAAATATATTTTTAAAAGCTCTTAAATCGTGAATCAGTCCAGGCAGGTGAAGTTTACCATTTACAGGTGATACAAATGATTTTACTTTTTCAAATTTTACCTATTAAATTTTTACAACAGGTCCTAGGCCTAACAAGAATGTCTGCAAGGCTAAATGCATTGGCAGATTCTTCATGAATCTTCATTCGTCGAATTAATAAATGCATAAAACGAATCCGTAGCAAGTTGGAAGAGTATGAAGAACTAGCTCTGAAGTGTATTTTATAAGGCATATGAAATTTTGAATGCCAAGATGAATTTCAGTAATATTATGTTTACTCTTGTGTTGCCAAATTGAAAAATGCATGCAGTAGAATGCAATATCTTACTGAAGTATCTATCGTAAAAATGTAATTTTTACTTCATACAGTCTGTAAATTTTTGCGAAGATTATCGCTCTTTCTCATAAAAATAATATTATATGGCATAAGCTAAACTATTTTGGTAATAAGCCAATGATAATACTGAATAATTGGATTGTACTTACTTTATAAATCCCGTAAAACAGGAATATGCTGAGGATAATCATAAACATCTGCGTTCCTATGATGGCAAAATATGCTATCTGCACACCTGAAACAATGAACTGGTTTTAAATTTTTAACCACACTATATCACAATAATAATAATATATGGTATGGTAATATATGGTATGGTATGGTATAAAGTATCTACAAAAGATTGGAGTGTCCAGCAGTCTGCTCTACCTCTCAACGGCCGAGCCCGGCAGACCTCGTTGCCTTCTGGCGGAGTGTGTGGTCGCGAGAGGTTGAGCATGAAGAGGGCCCTTGGATTGCGGCGATAGAGGAAGCGTGTGCCGTAATTGAACCGATGAACTGTAGTATTAATTACTACATATTTCCACAAACAAAGTTACCCCACGTCAGTTCAAAGTTCCATTCATAAAAAAATAGATAAATCTCACGTTTTTTGAACGCATCCATATATCGCAGCCTAGACGAATTTCAGTTCTAATGGCAGTGATCTCTTTCATACGTGACGGAATGTGAATGTAGCCGTCCCTTTCTCACTCGAGAGAGAATTCATCTTGTTTTACGAATCACGAACGTCAGGCAATTGAATGCGGCGTCGCGAGCGCCTAGGAGTCAGCTTCAGACCTTCAAAGTGATAACTTGTGTCGCGTGCGCATTGACCAGAGTGGACAATGTGAAGGCGTCGAGCTAACCGCCATGCGGTGGTAGTGAATTTTCAAGCCGGAGGCATCTATGCCATCCGAGGAGTCAGCAGGCCCAAATCTTAGTGGGGCTGACTCAAACCTGATAAAATAAAGTTATCTCTTAATATTTTTAGCAATTTAGTAACTCTATTCGCCATGTTACGAATAATGTGAATATAGTGTTATGCGGGATTTTTCCACGCTTTTACGAAATGTTCTCGCTACATAAATCTTTTTTTGTAGTACATAACGTAAGCAGTGAAAATTAGTGAATCGCCCAAACGGGTTGAGTGTTAGTAATTTGTCGTGCGCGTACCTAATCCCTAAGAGTGCCTACACATCTGTGCCTTCAAAGCAACGGGACTATGAAGGGACGCGGCCGACCTAGCATTGAGGGGTTGTTGTCTGCCTGCCAGCGCACCTCTCCTCCATTTTCGTCTCAGCGGGAATCTCCCAACGTTAGACCTATTGGTATTTAAATCAACGGACTTTTGCGGTATCCTTATTATAGATTAGATTTCTCTCTAATGAAGAAAATAGATTAAAATTAATTATTTTGGCAAACGTAGCTTTTCATTGAATAGTTCCCACTAACATACATCTATCTTCTCCCTGATGTGCGAGAGCGGGCCTAGAGCTCGGAACGGTCTTTGAAATAAAAGTCCAGGTCTTAGCCGGCTGATCGATCCAGGAACTCCGGTTGAGTAAGTGTACCTCTATGGTAAGTTCTGACTTATCAAAACATTTCTCTATTGTAACAATCAGGTATCTCTCCATCACTCTCGCCTCTTTTTTATGCTACAATCTCTCTTTATGTTACAATCCCCTTTTTTATGTTACAGAACCCGGTAGCCATCTCTACGGAGGATGTGGTTGGTGCAATAAGGCGGGCCCCGAACTGGAAAAGTCCGGGTCCCGACGGGCTGCATCACTACTGGCTTAAGGGTTTCTCGGTTTGCCATGCAACCTTGGCTCGACAATTCCAAGAAGCTCTCGAGCAGAGGATGCTCCCGAACCTTTTCACTACTGGGATCACTCACTTAGCTCCAAAGTCTACGGATGCCACTGATCCGGCAAAGTTCCGCCCCATTACGTGTCTTACGACCATCTATAAGACACTAACATCCGTTCTGAGCCTCAAGATATCTCGTCATATAGACGAAAATAACATCATGTCTGAGGCTCAGAACGGATGTCCGGGGGGTAGCCGTGGTACTAAGGAGCTCCTTCTCATCGACACCGTTGCGGGGCAATTGGTCAAACGCAACCGTCGGAACGTCTTCGCCGCCTGGATTGATTATAAAAAGGCATTCGACTCGGTGCCCCATTCATGGCTCTTGAGGGTCCTTGAACTGTACAAAGTCGATGGTACAGTTCGAGACTTCCTCAGGGAATGCATGGGGCAATGGAGTACGATCCTTTGTCTCCATGGTGAGCGGTTGGCGGCTGCCGATGACCGGATAAGGATACGGCGCGGGATATTCCAGGGTGACTGTCTGAGCCCACTTTGGTTTTGCCTGTCTCTGAACCCACTCAGCTCACTACTGAAGAGTTCGGGGACGGGCTTTTAGTTTCGGAGGGAAGGGACAAGAGTGCCTCACCTATTCTACATGGATGACCTCAAACTACTGGCACCCAATGCTGCCCGCCTGCAAGAATTGCTGAATGTCACCACTGAGTTCAGCAATTCTATCAGGATGGAGCTTGGGCTGGACAAGTGTGCGGTCTTGCATGTGGTGAGGGGGCAGGTTACTCACTCGGCTGAGGTTAATCTCGAGCCATCGAACATTAGGACCCTCTCCGAAGCTGAATCATACCGGTATCTGGGTATGTCGCAATCGATAGGAGTGAATGAGGCGGACATGAAACAGTCTGTTTGCGAGGCCCTCTTTGGCCGTCTGACAAAAATCTGTAAAAGCTTTTTGTCAGGCGCCAATAAGGTTCGAGCCTATAACGGCTGGGTTATGCCCGTTCTCATGTACACCTTTGGCGTACTCAGATGGACTCAGACCGAACTTGACGCCCTGGATAGAAAAGTCCGCACGACTATGACTCTCTATCGCATGCATCACCCAAAGTCGTCTGTGATGAGATTGTATATCCCCCGGAAATGTGGTGGTCGAGGCGTATTAAGCGTCAAGACCATGCATAACCGGGAGATAGCCAGTCTCGAACATACTTCGAGACGAAGAGGGAGTCGCCCATGCATAGAGACGTCATAGAATGTGATAAAGGACTTACTCCCCTATCCTTAGCCAAAATCGAGTGGCAGGCGCCGGTGGTACTTGGCACCTCTGACCGGGAGACCGTATGGATGGAGAAGGAGTTGCACGGACGCTTTTTTAAAGCTCTTAATGAGCCACACGTCGATAAAAAAGCGTCCGTGCAATGGCTGCGCTTCGGTGACCTCTTTGGGGAAACCGAAGGTTTTGTCTGTGCGATACAGGATCAGGTAGTTAAGACGCGGAACTACCGAAAGTACATTCTGAAGGATGGCACTCACGACATCTGTCGAGCCTGTCGCCATCCCGGTGAGTCACTCAGACATGTGCTTTCAGGATGTTCGGCGCTTGCTAACACTGAGTATCTGCACAGACACAACCAAGCGGCCAAAATCCTTCACCAGGAGCTTGCTCTGAAGTACGGTCTCCTGGATGAGAGGGTGCCGTACTACAGGTACACTCCGGTGCCTGCACTCGAGCGTGATGGAGTCCGGCTCTATTGGGACCGGTCTATCATCACGGACAGGACTATTCTAGCGAATAAGCCTGACATCGTGCTGTTGGACCGGGCACAGTCGCGGGTGTTTTTGGTGGACATCACCATTCCATATGACGAGAACCTTGTGAGAGCTGAGACGGAGAAAAAACGAAAGTATCTCGATCTGGCTCACGAGGTTTCCGCCATGTGGCATGTGGAGTCCACTGAAACCATTCCAATCGTTATATCTGCGAATGGGTTAATCCCAGTCAGCCTCGCTCACCATCTGAGGCGACTGGGGTTCCGTGGCAGTTCGCTCGCAGCCAGGATGCAGAAAGCGGTGTTGCTAGACTTGGCTAGGATAGTCCGCCGGTTTCTCAACCTGTCCCCCTGACCCCCGGCCGTCTGGTCTCCCCTGCCGGGGTGTAATCCTCCGCCCGCTACAATTATTTATTTGTGTATTTGTGTATGTAAGTTTATTCACTTCTATTTATTTACGTAAGTTTATAGATTTTTTGGCCTTATTTATAATATGTATTTATTTTGTATATGCGGGCGTGAGAGTTAAATTCACATCGATAATAATATAATTTTTATTTCAGGAAAGTGTCCCATATTTTGTAAGTTACAACTTACAATCACTTAACCTATGTTAGTAAATACAAAATACTTAACATACTCTATATCTAACACAACTACAAGGCCCTTTGGGGCCTCCCCGCGCGACTTTGTGCACCTTAACAGCACCTCCATAGAGGGCTGTCCAGCTTAACCACTAATGAGCCAAGGAGGGTGTTGGAGCTACTCAATAGCCTGCTTATTATGGACGCGGTACGCTTGCGCGTCCATAATGATCGCGTAGAAGACATCCACCCGAGCTTCCGCAAACATTGCCGACGCGCTGCAGTGTCGAGGCTTCCTCAGCACCGCCCTCAGCACATTGTTGTACTGTAGGCACCGTAGGTCCACTGCGTGTAGTTTGCCCATAGACTGCACGTGTAAAAAGTTTGGGAATTTATAATTTCTGAAGTTTCCCTGGTCTGGCCTGGTGGGAGGCTTCGGCCGTGGCTAGTTACCACCATGCCGGTAAAGATGTGCCGCCAAGCTATCCGCGATTAGCGTTCCGGTACGATGCCGTGTGGAAACCAAATAGGGGTATGGGTTTAATATAACTGCCATGCCCCTAACAGGTTAGCCCGTTACCATCTTAGAATGCATTACCAATTACCATCAGGTGAGATCGCAGTCTAGGGCTAACCTATATTGGATAAAAAAAAATCGTTACTTTGTGTGACGGTTCGCTCGACGGAAACTCTCCGAAAAATCTTCGTGATAAAACTTTACCATTGACTGATTGGTAGGCAACCCGGACAACACTGAGTTTAGAAGAATGAAATTTTGAGATGGAATTCTTTGTATAAGGTGACCACAAACAAATGTTTTTTTTTTTTTTAGGGGAGATATTTGTATGGGAGTTCGTCATTTTTGTAGTCTACATATTGACTACGAGTACATACTAAAGAGATAAGCCCTGACTCTCATTTACTGACTGATTCATTAAAGCCCAGCCTAAAGACAGAGAAAGCTAAAATTTTGCACAGAGGTTTAATTTGTAATGTAGACAAGTAATAATTAAAAAAAAAAAAACCGGTCAAGTGCGAGTCGGACTCACGCACCGAGGGTTCCGTACAAACCTGTAGGTATATAAATAAAAGTTATAGTATTTTTATTCCATTTATCTATTTTAATTTCAATTTAATACCTCTACGCGTTCAGGCGGAAAGGGATAGCAAGTTTAAAATTATTAAAAATATTTTTATTATATAACTAGATGATGACCGCGACTTCGTCCGCGTGGATTACGGTTTTTTGATTCCCGCGGGAACTCCTTAATTTTCCGGGATAGCCTATGTCCTTCCCCGGGATATAACCTACCTCCATACCATATTTCAGCAAAATCGGTTGAAAAGATAGGCCTGGAAAGCGTAGCAGACAGACACACTTTCGCAATTATAATATTAGTATGGATATGGAGGTAACTAAAAATTTATGCTTTTCGCAATATTTCCTTTATCTAAGCTATAAGACGTTGATTCGTACCAAATTTCAAGATTTTGAGTTTACAGGAAGTACCCTGTAGGTTTTGATTCCCTTGCGAGTGTCGAAAATTTGCATAAAAATATTTTTATTATATGATGTAACTAAAAAATTATGTTTTTCGCAATTCTTCCTATATCTATGCTATAAGACGTTGCTTCGTATCAAGTTTCAAGATTCTGAGTTCACGGGAAGTACCCTGTAGGTTTTGATTCCCTTGCGAGTGTCGAAAATTTGCATAAAAATATTTTTATTATATGATGTAACTAAAAATGTATGTTTTTCGCAATTCTTCCTATATCTGTGCTATAAGACGTTGCTTCGTACCAAGTTTCAAGATTCTGAGTTCACGGGAAGTACCCTGTAGGTTTTGATTCCCTTGCGAGTGTCGAAAATTTGCATAAAAATATTTTTATTATATGATGTAACTAAAAATTTATGTTTTTCGCAATTCTTCCTATATCTATGCTATAAGACGTTGCTTCGTATCAAGTTTCAAGATTCTGAGTTCACGGAAAGTACCCTGTAGGTTTTGATTCCCTTGCGAGTGTCGAAAATTTGCATAAAAATATTTTTATTATATGATGTAACTAAAAATTTATCTTTTTCGCAATTCTTCCTAAATCTGTGCTATAAGACGTTGCTTCGTACCGAGTTTCAAGATTCTAAGTTCACGGGAAGTACCCTGTAGGTTTTGATTCCCTTGCGAGTGTCGAAAATTTGCATAAAAATATTTTTATTATATGTTGTAACTAAAAATTTATGTTTATCGCAATTTTTCCTATATCTGTGCTATAAGAAGTTGCTTCGTACCAAGTTTCAAGATTCTGAGTTCACGGAAAGTACCCTGTAGGTTTTGATTCCCTTGCGAGTGTCGAAAATTTGCATAGAAATATTTTTATTATATGATGTAACTAAAAATTTATGTTTTTCGCAATTCTTCCTATATCTGTGCTATAAGACGCTGCTTCGTACCAAGTTTCAAGATTCTAAGTTCACGGGAAGTACCCTATAGGTTTTGATTCCTTTGTGAGTGCAAGAAAATTCGAAAATTTGCAGCATAAACGGCTGTATATTTGATTGCGTTGGCTTAGAAGCTTGATTTTTCACAGCTTCAAGGAACCATAGATTTGAGTATGTCATATGAATTTCAGCTTGATAACTCCATGCGTTCCTGAGAAAAAGGGTCTTGACACACAGACGGACGGACAACGAAGTGATCCTATAAGGGTTCCGTTTTTTCCTTTTGAGGTACGGAACCCTAAAAACACGACTGCCAAAAAACGAACTAAAAAGTTTTTTTGTGAATCACTGGATATTGAACTATAGTGTTATATATTTTTGGAATCTAAACATCATTTTCTAGATTTTTTTTTTTTTTTTTTTTCCATTAATATGAGTATATAGTTTATACAACCTATACTCACTAATATTACAATCTAGCCTTACAATTAGACTAATGAGTAACTTTACTTTAACCTAAACTTATTAATTATCTTATATACTGAGAAGTAGTCCATCGACGCATCTTAGTCTTTATTTAATCAATTTAGAGACACTTTGTTCTTGTGTTCTTTAAGGCAGCACTTATTCTACACTTTCACTATTCACTTATCACTAAGCACTATTCACTATTGAGCACTAGCTCAAAGGGTTTGGTTCTTTTAAGTCTCCTCACTAACTGCGTAACGTCGAGCAGCTGAATCGCCTCAACGTTAACGTGATGGTGAAGCCGATGTTCGTGGGCTTCAGCAAACTTCGCAATTATTCTGTCAACATATTCAACTTTAAGGTCCCGGTGAATATTGTCGTTTCGGATGTACCAAGGTGCATTAACAATGTTCCTTAATACTTTGTTCTGAAACCTTTGAATAACTTGCGTGTTACTCTTTTTGGTGCAGCCCCAGAGCTGACAGCCATAAGCCCAGATAGGCATTAAAACTTGCTTATAAAGCAAAACTTTATTGTCAATTGATAGCGAGGAATGTCTTCCTAGCAACCAATGCAGGTTTTTATAGCGAAGATCTAGTTCTGCTCTTTTCTTTTTAACGTGGGTCTTCCAACGTAGCTTAGCATCCAGCGTCATACCAAGATACTTTGCAGTGTCAGCATACGGTATTTTGTGTTTATTCAAGAAAACAGGACAGTACTGTATTTTCTTATTAGTAAAATCTACATGGGTTGATTTCGTTTCGTTGAGTCTTATTTTCCATCTCTTAGTCCAATCGTATACTTTATTTACTCCATTTTGCAATTTCTCTACTGCTTCCTTATGAGAATCACCCACAGCCATAATAGCAGTGTCATCAGCAAAGGTGGCAATAGTACTGTTGTCTAGCTCTGGTATATCGGATGTGTATAGTAGGTACAGGACCGGACCTAGGACACTTCCTTGAGGTACACCAGCTTTGATTTCTTTCAGATCAGAATAAGCTTCGTCTTGTCTAACTCTGAACATTCTGTTTGTAATATAGGATTCAAGAATGTCTGCTAGTGCCTTAGGCAGCATAAGTCTTAGCTTATGAATGAGACCTTTATGCCAAACATTATCAAAAGCTTGCGCCACGTCAAGAAAAACAGTAGAACAAACTTTATTCTCCTCAAGTGTTTTCTCTATCACATTGATAATTCTGTGGACTTGATCAACGGTCGAGTGTTTTTCTCTAAAACCAAACTGATGATCAGGAATTAGTCTTTTATCTTCTATGATGGGTTTCAGCCTCTTAAGTAACAGCTTTTCAAATAATTTGGACAATATGGGTAATAAGGAAATAGGCCTATATGACGTTGTTTCTTCCGGTGGCTTCCCAGGTTTTGCAATCATGATGACTTCTGCCACTTTCCACAAGTCAGGTACATGCTTTAACCTGAATGCAGCGTTAATGATAGTGGTAAGTTTTACAATCGCTTTACGTGGTAACTTCATGAGAATTTCTGCAGTAATAAGATCATACCCTGGTGATTTCTTTTTACTTAGATCTAGCTTTATTGTTCGCATCACTTCTTTTGGGGTAGTAAGCTTTATTTCAAAATCCTTTTCTAAATCTTCGCTTGTGTTTAAGGTATCTGTATGTCCTTCGTTAGGCTGAAATATATTTTCTAAATGCTGAGCAAATCTTTTTGCTTTCTGAACATTGTTTATTGCCCACTCTCCGTTGTCTTCCTTTATTGGAGGAATATGCGTTGTGGGTCTTTTTAAGTTTCTAGTGGCCTTCCAAAGGGAATAATTGGTTTTCCGATCAGCAGTTAATTTTTGAAGATGATCGTTCATTAAATTGTCGTTGTGGGACTTGATTGCTCTCTTGATTTTTTTGGATAAATTATTAAGTAACCTTTTATCAAGTGGTGATCTAGTGTGATGCCATTTTTTCCTCTGCTTCCTTTTTCTTGCAATAAGAGAAGTTATATGTTTTGGGTAAATGGTTCCCTGGCATGTTTTTCTGAAGCGAGGAGTATTTTCCCAAGCAGATTGTTGTATATTTTTTATGAATTTCTCTAGTTCCAAATTTAGCTGTTCCGGGGTTTTTAATGGAACTTTTAGGTTTATTATTTCTTCTAAATCTAGTTTAAAACTATTCCAATCTGTATTCTTATTAACTAGAGATAAGTTATTTTCTTTGAATTTAATATTTTCATTTAATATCAAAAGTATGGGTGAGTGATCAGAGCTCATATCATATTTTTGCTCTACACTTACATATTTCAATGAAATATTCTTGCATATAAAGAAATCAATCAAGTCCGGGATTTTTGATGGATCAGTGGGCCAGTAAGTCGGCAACCCTGTACTTACCACATCACAGTTCATTTCTTGAATAGCACCCAAGAGCTCCCTACCTTTTGTATTTGTTAGTCTAGAGCCCCAGAAGGTATTTTTCGCGTTAAAATCACCACCAATAATAAACCTATTTCCATATTGTCTTAAGAGGCTGAGATATTGGTATTTTTTCAAGCTATGTCTAGGTGGACAGTATAAAGCAACTACTGATAAAGTATAATTCTGAGTTTTAATATTCACCGCTACTGCTTGAATTTCCTGTGTCTCGTACCTGCTTTCTTCGAAATGGCTGATATGCTCTTTTATTAAAACAGCGCTTCCACCTCTTGCAGAATTGTTAGGATGTAATGCTCGATATACCTGGTATCCTTTAAATTTGATGTGTGATTCGTTTGTAAAGTGAGTCTCGGATATCAAACACACATCAATGTTTTCTATGTCTAGGACTACTTGAAGCTCTTGCTGATGTTTAAGCAGTCCATTTGAGTTCCAGGCCATGATCTTAAGTTGGTTATTCATTTTTTCTTCGTAGGAATGGCTTTGCTGTTGCCATTTTCTAGTTTTTGCAGTCTTTCATCAAATGAAGAAATGAGGTTTAGAATTTTATCTAATTTTGAATCAAGAGAGTCACCTTGATTGACATTTTTAGCTGACGTTCTGTGAGCTGCTATTTGAGCATACGTAGCATTTTTAGAAGAATTTCCTTTTTTGTCTGCCTGTCGCATCGTAGTACTGATATGCTCGTGCTTATTTATAGGTACCTGTGGTTGTTGAGCTGTTGGTATCTTTTTCTGCGTTTTGTTTTTGATGTTTTGTATCTCTTTAGCTACAATGCATCCTCTGTAGTTTGCTGGATGGGGCTCACCACAATGCACACATTTAGGTTTCTGATCAGCTGGTTTGGTACAGTCTCTGGTAAGATGTTTACCAGTACACTTAACGCACCTGGGTTCTCTTGAGCAATATTTTTGAGTATGCCCATATGTTTGGCATCTCTTGCATTGGGGGATAAGCTTTGGTGTCTTGAGTGGATGAATTTCCACCTTACATCCCAAAATAGTACTTATCTCATATATTTTATTTATATCCTCGCCCTTTTCAAAGGTGAGCATAAACATATTTAGTGGTTCTTTATTTTTCCACCTTAGCTTATTTACGACGTCTTGTATTTTAAGACCCTTATTTTTTAGATCTTCAATTATTCTCTCAGGTTTGTATGTATAGTGTAACTTTTTGGCCATGACTCTAATGGGTCTTTCTTGTTTATTTTCGTAAGAGTGCCAGAGTAAATTATTTGTCGTTAATAACTTTACTATTGCTCTATAAGTTTCTTCACATTTCGCGTTGATTTTAACGTTTTCTCCATTCATAATTTTAATCCTGAAGGAATCTTCTGTTTGATTTTCAGACAGCATATCAGAAAATGACTGGTAGTCTGTTACTCCACTAACTATTATCGGGGGTGGAGAAAGAATCTTTTTAGTTTTTGAAGTGTTTTTTGTCTCATTATAAGACGTTTCAGATTCTCTGTTCTGTGTTTGAATGGGAGGTGATGTACTTATTTTCCTTTTTTTCCTGCTTTTTGCTCTTATCCATTCTGTTTCTTTAGCTAATTCTTCTTCGTCTGTGTGATAATCGACAGATGGACCAGAACTCTCCTTATTTCCAGCTGATGTATCCATTGGTTTCTCACTAGATAAATGTTTTATCTGATTTTCAAGCTCCGATATTTTCTCAGTCATCGCCTGTAAGCTGATTTTGAGCTTTTCATTTTCGGCCTCTTTTTTAGTAAGGGCTTTGAGTATCTTATCACTTTCGGTCTTTACCTGGGTATATTTCTCATATAGAAATCGCTCGGTTTCCGTCCTTATAACAATATTTTGTTGCTCAGCCATAGCTGCAGAATACGAATAGTATTGCTGCAATTTAATATTTATTTTTAAATGATGTGTACTACACTCCGAATCGCGGTAACTGGGTCATCATGTCACACGCGGTACGACCAGCGCGGTCACGCAGCCCGAGTCAGCGATTTCACGATTTAGCCCGGTACGCGTTTGCTTACGACCAAGATCGAAGACTGACTTTTCTAGATGATGATTATATAGTTAATCTTTATTTAGAATATTTTTTTCAACTTTAGTCTTTAATGCGGGACCATGGTCACCCCATCATTTTTTTTTAATTTTACTAGCCTATGTCACCCAGAATAAGCTAGGGATTCTAACGATACGTCATTTATCAAAATCAGTTCAGGCGTATAGAAGTTATGGTGGAATATACAAACTCACATACATGAACCCTGAAAACAATATACTTACTCCTTTTTTCAGGCAGTCGTATAACAAACAAGAAGACGATTTTCTGCATAAATGAAAGTCGGTAATTTTCTGAAATCCATCCCCTAAAATAATTTATCAGGGATGAATTTATTTGTAGTTATTTTTATTTTTTTATTTAGTTATTTTAATTTAGTTAGTAGAATCTTATAGTTTGAATATCCACAAAATAAACAAGGATTTTTACTACAACAGTGTAACCACACGCACGTAATCGACTCTGAAGTGTACTAACAAATCGAGCAAAATCGATCACATCGATTGCCCAGAGGTATTTACTCTAGCCTGCTCAGCTTGATAAAATATATGGAGGAATTACGCTCAAGATCTCTCAGTAAATTGCATTAAATTGAGAATTTTCCACCCCAAAATTAAATTACAAGGATCATTGAATAAACCGATTTAAAACGTCTTTAGTAAAGGTTTATTCAAATGGGGGTTTAGGTGGGTAAAAGAATGAAAAAAATAGATACATTAAGTACATCCTTTACAGAGACTCTTCATTTTAGATAAACTAAGTTCACGAAAGACGGTTTATCGAGAATATTAAATAAAGATCCCAGCGGAATCTTCGAGACAGTTATTTCAAATTAGTTTAAGAGCTCTGTGTATTTAAATATAAAGCATATTATTAAGCTATTGCATAGCTTCTATCGCGGGCCTTGAGCGTGGAGACCGAATCCAGAAATTCCGTAACGAAAAAAAACCTAACACTTTGGTTGCTATGACTACTTGTGTTGTTGACTTCAAGTTGTTGAAAATAAAAAGACTATTTTTATGAAAAGATGATTTTGGTTGCTATGACTACTTGTGTTGTTGACTTCAAGTTGTTGAAAATAAAAATAGTCTTTTTATTTTCAACAACTTGAAGTCAACAACACAAGTAGTCATAGCAAGTTGATACAAAATGCTATGCAATAGCTTTACCGCGGCAGTCTCCGAGTGCCACACGTCTTTTTTTTAGATAATGGCAACACTTGGCTCACATCATTATATTAAATTGAGCACCCTCAGCTTTCAGTGGTATTTTTTAAATATTTTTATGTTGCCTATACTGTAAAGACGGAACAGGAAATTAACAATAATTATCGTACTATTTTGTATTGTGATTACCGATTTTAAATAGTAGGCCATGTAATACTATTATGTATAATGGAATAAAAATGTGGAAGAAATTACATATAATTAAGTACTTAAATTATAGTTTTTAACGGGTACTTATTTTATTTTAAAATAGATTGATATTTAGTAATTATCGCCTTTCGCGTTTGATGTATTTTTTAATTTTTTAATAGTTTAGCTACGAGCGGGATTCGGACCGTCATCATGACTCTTTCATGATAGGACAAAGCTTGATTTACTCACCGTAATATACATCGTCAAGTTCCTTGTATCTCTTCGCGTTGGCACCTATCCTCCAGCTGTATAACAGCACCACCAGTATTGATATATTCTGTAACAAACAAAAATAATTAAAACACTTTGCAACCTGCACGGTCTTACCAGTGCAAATTACAGACTTAGTGAAATTATTTGTTAAACGAATGCTTTAGTTTTGTTTTTAAATCGAACTTTGCATATAAAGCTTTTGCTCTGGTGCTGCAAATGATCATGGGCGGCGGTAATCACTTACCATCAGGTGACCAGCCTGCTCGTTTGCTCGCTAGACATATATAAAACAAAAACTTTAGTTCAATTAGCTCCGTCAGTCTCAATGCTGTAATTAAAATGTGGGTGGGTCTGTCGTCTGGCACGTGTCATGCCATTGCCATGGACTATGCCTTGTTTTGTTTTAGTCAAATCGATAATGTGGCACGTTGCTCAATTCCCACGTTGCCAGAAAATTGTGAACTAAATGAACATTGTTGCTATATGGAGTTTGTTTGCGCTTGTTGCTATTATACCTAATTAAATGATACTAGCACTATTACCTATACTGTGATTTGGTCCCGAGAAAAAGGGTGTTGACAGACAGGCGGACAATGAAGTGTTCCTGTATGGGTTCCTTTTTCCTCTCGAGATAGGGAATCCTAAATTTAACTTGGCCTTCTTTTGTTAAGTATAAAGAGCGAAATCCAAAATAACCAATGTGTAAAAACTGGATTTTTCCATTAGACTATTATATAAGAAACACTCTTCAAGGACTAAAATTTTGTTAGACAAAACAAAGCTTCGCCCACCCAATATCATTAATGAATTATAATATTTTCTATAGTACTTAACTTACTACTTAGCGCAGAGAAAAATATAATTCATTTATTATTAATAAGATGATACAAATCATTAAATTCTAAATTAAACCTAAATTAAAAACTAAAAACTAAACATTAAAAATATCATCTATCCCGCTGCAATGAGGCAGTGTGCCCAGAACGCTGGCTGCGTTACCCCGCTGAATAGCCAAACTTATATGTTGGCCGAGGTAACTGCCAGCCCTCCGGTCACCTGTGGACTCTGTGAGACGAGAAGATAGATCCTTAAAAAAGGATCTAGCATCTTCGCCCCACGACCCCAGGGTTTCAACACCAAAAGGCACAAAAATGAAATTATTTTCAATAATTTCATACTTGCGCCTCTTGGCTCTTTCTGCATTAGTGGCCGCCGCCCCCGCTGTCATGGAGGACGCCTGCAAGTGGGATAACGCTAGCGTATCCACGCATATAAGATGATTCTTAATTATTTGGTATTTATCACATTCATACTTTTGTATACAATACTAGATGCCGATTGCGACTTCGTCCGTCCGTCGATTGACACTTCCCTGGAATGCAACCTATCCCTGTATCAAATTTCGTCTAAATTGATTTTTAAACGTTTGCCGCCGCCCCCGCTGTCATGGAGGACGCCTGCAAGTGGGATAACGCTAGCGTATCCACGCATATAAGATGATTCTTAATTATTTGGTATTTATCACATTCATACTTTTGTATACAATACTAGATGCCGATTGCGACTTCGTCCGTCCGTCGATTCCTATCCCTGTATCAAATTTCGTCTAAATTGATTGAACAAGTGGGCCGTGAAAGTGTAACTAGTTGACAGACGGACACACTTACGCATTTATAATAATACTAGCTGATGCCCGCGACTACGTCCGCGTGGATTGAGGTTTCTTCGTTCCCGCGGGAACTCCTTAATTTTCCGGGATTAAAAGTGCAAAGTTTTATTACACAGGTATTAATAATACAACACAAAATCTAGGGAAAGGAATACGGTACGTAATTTTCCTTGTTTGGTTTTCAATTATTTGGTTATTTGTTCTTCGTAGGTCAATTTTATCTTGCTAGACAAATAGCTCTGTTTCGCAAACATTAACATTTCCTAAAGGTCCATCCTAACCTTTATTACTCGTATATGGGGTTTGCGAAAGATTTATGTTGGCTTAAAACGAGTAATTATCAGTACCATTTAGGTAAACTGCCGCATACTGGTTTTCCAGTTGTAATTAATTACAGTTCTGTGTAAAAAGGATTATGTAAGTATGTGTGTTTGTTAACAATTTTTCTATGGAATCGTATACATTTCAGTAAACAACAATTGCTGGGTGCTCAAGTAATTCTGGGATTCCTGGAAAAATAATATAAATGTTACACATTTACATTATTATTTTTTTAAATAAATAAATAAATTTCCTAGAAAGAGAAATGCATACTTTAAAAAAAAAGTAAAGTCTACGGTATATTCATACCAAAAACCAGTTCTAAGCCAAAGCTATCTGTGTCGAAAATAAATCTAATTGGAATACGAAACCAGAGATAAAAGCTTATACTCGTATGTATATGAAATCGATACAATTTCATTTACAATTTGTTGCGTATCGAGAAAATGTGTGGAATTTCGGAGTTTTGTTTGTTGAGTTCAATTTAAATGCCCATTTGGAATACCACAACGGTTCATTATACGAACAACGTCGATTTTACTGATTGCAAAAAAACAGCGCGGAGATGTTATATTATGACTGGCCTGTCCAAAGAATAAATGAATATTAGTAGGAAATTAATTTTATATCAGTACAAGCCCATGTCATTTTGTTTTGGTGTAAATGACTTTTGATGTGAGGAGATCGTCTAATCTGTAAAAGTATATAATATGTATAATAATGGTGCATCAATGTACTATGTTGGCCAACAGACCGGCCGGCCGGGGCCATAGTATTCATGGCTAAATAGCTAAAGAGTCCGGTTACTGAACGAACAATGACGAAGTCGTCCAATACTGACTGTATAACTGGGATACTGACTCATCTATGACTTTGGATCCAACATCGCAATCACCTCCGATTGGCTGAATTTATGGTGTTCTTGCGGCGTCAATGGATTTCGTATAATAGTGGAAGAGTGTTAACCAATTAGAGGTGATTGCGATGCGTCAATGATTGATGCAAAAGATACGCGATCGCCCTGGCCTGCTGAGCTTAGCCGCGGGCGCGGGGAGCTTAACTGTAATGGTTTGGCTTACGTTGACTGATGATTTTTCATTTTATAGAAAAGGAACAGTATACTTAAAGTATAAAGTCATTTGACTACCAATTCATATTAGCTTACCTATATTCTATGTTTTAATTTACCTACTTAGTTGAGTTCTACTCTTGCTTGAATTAAAATACTATAATAACACCTACTATTAAGATGCTATCGATTTACAATATCTATTACAGCATCCCCAATCATGTAGCCAAACCGATTTGTACTGCGCCTAAATTATATAAGAAATTGACTTATCGATTGTAGATAGTTTTAAATCTGGCGGACAGGAAGTCCGCGAAACTCACTTTTATATATGGACAGGACTACGCCATGGCCGTCAGACGCGGACGTTTTTTCTGTTCGGGTTCGACTGTTTTCACTGGGAAGAAACGTGCCACGTGGTGGGTCTACAGTTTTTGAATGCCGTGGCTACTTGTATCGCTACGTGATGCTACGGTCTTCTACGACTTGTAAAATTAACTCTGATACTATGGAAACTGCTAAATAATATGATACAGACACACTTTTGCATTTATAATATTAGTTTGGATCAGCTTTCAAATTAACTTAAATATCCTTCCGACTGAATTTTATCCATGGCGGCCTTTATGTTAGTTTTAATGCAGAAATTCCTGTAATTTGTATCACCATAGAAACCACCGATGAGGGAATTTGTTAATCCGCTATATTGTAGTTTTAAGGGAACACAGCAGGTGGAAGCTGGTTCCATAATTTGCTAGGTACGTGGCGGAAAAGATCTGGAATAAGTAGAGGTGGAAGAAAACCTGGAATCCGCTGTGGGCATGAAAGTTCCACCGCACCTTACCACGCGACGTAAGGTGCGGTAATAACGTAAAGGCTTTTTTTATTTTTTTACTTTATTTTGTTCAGAAAAACTTACAGCTACAACAAAAATGGATAGATAAATAAAGAATATGTATAACGCCAATTACAAGTTTTCACAGATAAACAATTTATGCTATCACTAGCTGATGCCCGCGACTTCGTACGCGTGGATCGAGGTTTTGTGGTTCTCCGCGGGAACTCTTTAATTTTCCGGGATTAAAAGTAGCCAATGTGCTATTCCAGACTATAATCTATCTCTGTGCCAAATTTCAGCCAGATCCGTTCAGCCGTTGGGGCGTGATTGAGTAACAAACATCCATCCATACATCTATCCATACATCCATCCATACATCCATCCATCCAAACTTTCGCATTTATAATATTTATTTGATTTGATTTGAATTAATCGTAGAAAAAAGTAATTTGCCATAAAATATTAATATTTACCTAGGTACTAGTTTAAGGTTCCTGTAATTTCATTGTACAGAAATTACAAGAGTTTTTCTAGCACAGTTTACGTGAAATAAATATTATTTAAATACGATCAGAGCTTTTTCTCAGATTCTAAACTGCTCAAGGGATCCTAATTTTAAAGTATTTTTATTTAACAGTTAGTTTTACAAGTCGGTATAGAATAATTATAGTCGTCTAACATTTCAACAACATCAATCCCCAAACACCAGTAACATGTTATTTTATAGGTTAATATATAAAAATGAATCCCTATTTCCTTGATCACGTCATCACGCGTGAACGGCTGGACCAATTTCGCTAATTCTTTTTTTGTTGTATAGGTGAGGACCTGGAGAGTGACATAGGCTTTTTATCCCGGTAAATTAAGGTGTTCCTGCGGGAATAACAAAAACTTAAACCACGCGGACGAAGTCGCGGGAATCAGCTAGTAGGTAAATAATTATCTATACACTAACTGATGTCCGTGACTTCGTCCGCGTGGATTGGGGTTTTTTTGGGACCCGCAGGAACTCTTCCATTTTCCGAGATAAAAAGTAGCCTATGCGTTATTCCAGACTAAATCTATGTCTGTGCCAAATTTTATCCAGATCCGTTCAGCCGTACTGACGTCATTGAGTAAAAAACAGTCATTCAAACTTTCCATACTTAAATTCTACATCAATGAAACTTTCGCATTTATAATATGTTACTATAGATATAGGTGCCTATTAAATACTGCATGCTATATATTTTATTTTATTTTACTATTTATTTTTATAATAATATAATAAACATATATGTTTACGGAAAATTAATATAATGTGGGAAAGGGAAGTGTGTGAAGGAGATAGATGTATGTGAGAGAAAGGGAAGAGAGAGGTGTATGCAATATGGCGAGAGTGAGTGCCCGACGCGATGCCGTTTTCAGTGTAAAATATAGTAATAAAAGTTTTTTTAACTTATTAAGTCTTTTCTTCCGAGATTATCCCACATTTTTGGGGGCTCGTCCGGGATCACTCGGAGAAAAGTGAAAGACGTGAAGGTGAAAGACGTTGCAACGGTGACGTCACAACAGGGCCTACGTGACCGTCGACACGGCGTCGAGCTGAGAACATTCGAGAAACGCCGAGAGACGCCGAGCGACCGCGGACGCGCCCGACGCCCCGCCAGTTTACCTACCAGCCGTCTCGCTATAAATAGCCGAGCGCCGAGACTGCAGTCAGTCCACTTGCGACTACTCGAGCCGCTCGGCCTGATCTCTCTGGGGGTCGACATCGGGTAGTACTTGTGGACGCTGGTCGTGTTAGCCGCACCTTGGCTTCAGAAGCCGGGCCCGTCTAGCACCACCGCTTCCCCGCTCCCCCTCGCCCCGCATTCTCCCCCGTAGGCGCCTTCCGCGCACCCGCGTAATCCGATCAACGGCCACCGGTGGCCTACTGTCCGCGCGTAACCCGAACGGTGTTGCCCGCCGTTCGGATCGTGATATAGGAGCTCCTTCAGAGCAAATAGGATTGTAGATCGGAGCATAGGTTAAGGCATGTTGTAATTAGTGTAAATAAATCTGAATTAAGTTGTGTGCATTACCGCTGTTTGATTTCAATCTCCCCGTTAGGTAGGGAAGATCAAGGTCGTAGGTTCGAACCCTAACTTTCATGTAAGTAGTGAAGGTACGCCGGGCCATAGGTACCATCAGCTACGTTACATTGGCGCCCAACTGAAAAACCCATCCGTTTGGGTTCGCGACGCGGAAAGCAGGATAGCACCACGTTCGTAACCAGTAGAAAAGAAATAGGCACGCACTGCAAGCACGCAGTGGTGAACACTCGTATAGGGCGAACCACTTTGAAAGCATAGTACGTTTAATATCGTAAATTTTTTCGTGGCATTAAAACGGTTATAAACCCTTCCAGGGATTTCACTTGCAACTGCTCGAGTCGCTCGGCCTGATCGCTCCGGGGGTCGACATCGAGTAGTGCTGGTGACTTCCAAGGAGCCCACTTGTAACTAATCGGGTAGCTCGGCCTGATCTAATCATTGGGGTCGATGCCGAGAAGTAACTTGTGGACACTAAAGGAGTTAGTCGCACTTTGACTCAAGGAGTCAGGATCGCCTAACCACCTAAAACATAAACCCTGTCACAAAAGTCCGCTCGTAACCACCCAGGTAGCTCGGCCTGATCTTATCACTGGGGTCGATGCTGAGTGGAAACTCGCGGACACTGGAGGCACTAGCCGCACCTGCAAGGAACGACTAGCTCCACCGGTGTGTCAGAGTAAATCAAAAGGGTATATATCCGATCGGGAGTAATAAACCACGCGAACAAAAAAAAAATTGAGATCCGGGATAAGGATACCTATTCTTAACTTAACCAGGCAGGGTTGAGAAATTAAAGGATAGACATCCCATCGATAAATAAAACAAACAAGCACACACATACAAAATCGAGAGGGGAACAATTAGGGACCGGGAGCAGGTCAATAGATATCAACCGTTCGTAACGCGCGAACGCTAAGAAAAAAAAAAAACTCCCCACGAGAATAACAGTATCCATAAGGGGAAACGCAAAATAGGGCAGTAGCGAACGATAAACGCATAAAATAGAAATTAACAAATAAGAAATAACATAGAAAAATAAATACATAGCAATCCGAGCGATAGGGTAGTATAAATAGAGTAAATAGATAGCTAAGAAAAATTGTTAAATACTAACCAACCAATATAAATAAAATTAGGACCTAAATAAGAAAGAAAGATGCCCACAAGTTGGATATACAAGTTAAACAAACAGGAACTTACCGAAGCACTAGAAAATAGGAACATTGAAGTTTTAGCCACAAGTACAGTAGAGGAACTACGAAAACACTTGGCACAAATAATAAAGACGGAGGACGAAACGTCCGAAGGGAGTAAAATGTCCCGTGAGCGCGAGACAAAGGAATTCGACAAAGCAATATATCGGTGGAAAATACAGTTCGACACCACAGGAGATGCCGTGGAATTCTTAGAGAGGGTGGAAGAACTAGCTGAAACTCTAGGCGTGAATAAAAACAAAATTGTACAAGTAATACCAAGATGTTTGAACGGGAAAGCGTTATTGTGGTATAGGAATAATAAACAATATTGGAAAAACTGGGATGATTTTGTAGAAGCCTTCAAACTTTACTACTATCCAAGACAATATGAAAAGAATTTATTAGAAACAATCATAAAAAGGAAACAACGAATCCCAGAAAGATTTATTGAGTACCTGACTGATATACAAACCCTGATAAGAAGATACGGGAAGTTAACTCCGGATGAACAGCTGGAAAGAATCTATGACAATATGAAACCAAATTACCAGTACTACATAAAGAGAAAGGACTTCACCACGATAGCGGAACTGATCCAACTGACGGGAGATTACGAGAAGATAAACATGGACCGATACAAGGACATGAGTTATAAAAGACCAACGCACCCAAGAAGGGAGATCCAACCAGAATATGTCGAGACACGTACGAAATATCAAAAGCCCGAAGAACAGAAAATAGACGGCAAAAAGATCCACAACAATGATCCAGACACTTGCTGCTGGAAATGCGGAAAAAGAAACCATACGGCACGAGAATGCCAAGCCAAACGGGTCATCTTCTGCAACCTATGTGGACTATTAGGAAAACTAACCCGAGACTGTTGCAAAACAAACGGGAAAACAGCAAGAACGAACACACAAAATTACACGACACAAAGCAAAAAAGGAAAGGATAATCGGATATTCATGGACGTTAAAATATACGGGAATCCGTATAGGGCATTGGTAGATACGGGGTCAACTAATTCGTACATAAATAAAGAAATAATGGATAAGATTAAAAACAGAATAAAGGAACCGATACAAAAAACTAACATAATCAAGTTAGCAGACGGGTCAAAAATAGAAACGACCGCAGTGGTAAACGTGGAACTAGATATAAAGGGACAAACCATGACACACCAAGTAATCTACCTACCGTCAACTACAGTAATGATCATGGGAATGGACATCCTATCTAGACTAGGACTCGAGATAAACTGGACAGATACGTCAGGTGAACAGACAAATCTAGAAGTAACAGAAACAAAGATCGACACAGAGACAAGCTTAACAACAAAACAACACGAAGAATTACAAAAGGCATCACAAGAAGAAAACGTAATAGCCGACGAACTATCAAGGAACCCGGTATGTACGACAACAGTCGAGGACGGAGATTGGTACACGAAAAAATTCAACAAAATAAAGAGTAATCCCGAAGCGGACCCCGACTACTGCATGAAAGAGGAAAAACTCTATAGAAGAATAAGCAATCCAAAATACGGCGGAAAGCTAGACCCAGCAACGGAGTGGAAACTATGTGTAAAAAAGACCGATAGAGAAAGAATCCTAACGCAGAACCACGACGAACCTAACGCAGGACATCTAGGAATATATAAGACATTTAATAAAATAGCACAGCGATATTACTGGCCAGGGTCATTCAAAGATGTAGCCACGTATATAAACAGATGCGAGATCTGCCAAAAACACAAAACATCGCAAGAAAAAAAACCAGGACTGATGCATATAAGAAATGCAGGAGAACCCTGGGAATTAGTAACAACCGACCTCATGGGACCACTTCCTCGATCCACTAAAGGATTTCAATGGATAATAGTCTTCCATGATAAATTTACAAAATGGACAGAAATAAAACCGTTACGGACGGCAACATCGAAAACAGTCGCCAGCGCCCTAAAAGAATGCATCCTCATGAGACACGGCGGAATCAAAACATTATTAAGCGATAACGCGAAAATATTTACGAGCAAATACTTCAAGGAGACACTCGCGCAGTATGGAATAGAACATAAATTAACAGCACCTTACACACCACAGTGCAATCCAACAGAACGAGTAAACAAAACACTCGAAACTATGATAGCCGCATACATAGAGAAAAACCATAAAAAATGGGACGAACACCTGACTGAATTCAACTTTGCATTAAACACATCGGTACAGGAGACGACAAAGCACACCCCAGCATTCCTACTGTTCGGAAGAGAATTAAGAAACATTCACGACGAAAATAAATTACCTGTACCAGCGCTAAAGGAAAAGCAAAAACTAACAGAAATCTACGAAATAGTCAGAAACAACCAACAGCGAGCCTCCGTTCAACAGAAAAACTACTACGACAGGAATAGACGAGACTGGAAACCGAACGTAGGGGAACTCGTACTAAAAAGGGAATTTCCATTGTCAAACGCAAGTAAGCAATTCTGCGCAAAACTGGCTCCAAAATTCGCAGGTCCATATAAAATACTAGAGCAAAAATCACCAGTAATATTCCTAATTAAAGCACTACGGGGAAATAAAATATGTACGGCACACGTAAAGGACATAAAAAAATATCATACATAACAGCACGGTACAGCAATGATATGTCTATGGCATCATAAAAATGATAGCACAGTCCAACAGTAATACCTCCATGGCACGAGAGAAAAAAAAAGAGGATATTGCAATCTACAGGTTATACGTCTATGGCTCCATACATAAAAACTGTAAACACCAAAGAGAACGAAAGAGTAACGAGTATCACAGAACACTATGGTTCAGTTAAACCCAGTGCATACAAGACGATCCAAACACCCAACAACCTACCCAACACCGAACCAACCAGAGACAAACACCAAACTTATTATATATAACCATAAAGCCACGACACACTACCGGACATAACTGTGCGTCCTAGACCAATATCAACAGAGTAAAAACAAGCAAGAGAAAACGTCAGAAAATAAAAATTAACCTACCCTCAAAAATAAATAATAGGAAGTTCCCAACGAAAAATCAAACCAAACATCAGTCATACGTACATGATGTCGGGAGTAACAATAATAAGTAATGAGGAAGTCATATTGGACGGAAATGGACGGAAGATCCAGTACGACCCCAGAAACACTAAAATAGTGGAAAGCCCGGGGTCAAAACTAATATACCTCCCACTGGCAACCGCAGCCGAAACAAGTCCCACTCCAGGCCCATCCGACAGGAGCGATTGCCTGGAAATCGACAACCACACGGCAAGCGGAGAGTACCAGGCATTCGTGGCAGAAGTGGAGGACCAAGGAACCAAGCGCAAGAGGAAGCGACGGGGACGGAAACGCATGGGCAAGCATTGGCGAGGCATAGTACGCCTCCCTCAATATAAGGGAAAAATGAAACCGTGAGGTACCTAATAAAATATATATAAGAAAAAAGGGAAATGCCGTAAAATAGGGACACTAACATAGACAAGTAATGAGTAGAATAAGGAAATATAGTTGCAACCCATAGCTAACCAAGTGATTTTTACAGGCAAAAATCTCCAGAAATGAGAGGGGGATGCAACGGTGACGTCACAACAGGGCCTACGTGACCGTCGACACGGCGTCGAGCTGAGAACATTCGAGAAACGCCGAGAGACGCCGAGCGACCGCGGACGCGCCCGACGCCCCGCCAGTTTACCTACCAGCCGTCCCGCTATAAATAGCCGAGCGCCGAGACTGCAGTCAGTCCACTTGCGACTACTCGAGCCGCTCGGCCTGATCTCTCTGGGGGTCGACATCGGGTAGTACTTGTGGACGCTGGTCGTGTTAGCCGCACCTTGGCTTCAGAAGCCGGGCCCGTCTAGCACCACCGCTTCCCCGCTCCCCCTCGCCCCGCATTCTCCCCCGTAGGCGCCTTCCGCGCACCCGCGTAATCCGATCAACGGCCACCGGTGGCCTACTGTCCGCGCGTAACCCGAACGGTGTTGCCCGCCGTTCGGATCGTGATATAGGAGCTCCTTCAGAGCAAATAGGATTGTAGATCGGAGCATAGGTTAAGGCATGTTGTAATTAGTGTAAATAAATCTTAATTAAGTTGTGTGCATTACCGCTGTTTGATTTCAATCTCCCCGTTAGGTAGGGAAGATCAAGGTCGTAGGTTCGAACCCTAACTTTCATGTAAGTAGCGAAGGTACGCCGGGCCATAGGTACCATCAGCTACGTTACAACGTAAAAACGGTAAAACGACGTGGTGACCGGCGCGAGCGTCCAGGAGGCGGTGTGCGCGTGCAGATCACAATTCAGTGCAGTTGAACGACGTAACGACGACTTATCTAAGACGCAAACGCGGAGTTGGAGCGCAGAACGACGAAAAAAATGGACGACAGCAGCAAAAAGGACGGCGGTGCAGGTTCGCCGGCGGCGACCGCCATGTTGTTCAGTAATCTGAGCAATTTTGAAGGAGCAGTGGCCCAATTTAACGGAGAAGACAAATCATATTCGTCATCAAAATGGGCACAGGATATTGAAGACAACGCCGAAATATTCAATTGGACGCCGCAACAAAAGCTAATTATAGCACGACGATCATTATGCGGTACGGCAGGCCTTTGGTTAAAAGCAGAAAAAGTTTTTAAGACGTATGACGAGCTGAAAGCGGCTTTGCTAAAAGAGTTTCCGGAGGTCATCAACACTAAGGAGATGCATGAGTTGATGGCGGCGAGAAGAAAACAAAAAGACGAGAGTTTCTACCAGTATATGCTTGCCATGAAAGAGTTAGGTAAAAGAGCTAAATTTCCCGACTACGTTGCGATACAGTACATAATCGACGGAATCGAAGACCTGCAAGTAAACAAAGCGATATTATATGGTGTCACCACCTACAGTGCTCTCAAAGAAAAACTTGTTATCTACGAAAAGATGCAGGCGGACATGAAAAAAGAAGCGTGGGTCGAGTCAGCTGTAAAGAGAAAATCAGGGGCATCGGTATCATCATCGTTCACTCGGCGGTGTTACAATTGCGGCGGATTACACTTGGCCAGCCAGTGCACAAGGGGGATCAAGTGTTTCCGGTGCAATCGATTTGACGACCATATTGCGTCGAAATGTCCTATGATTGGTCGAGGCGACAGAGACGCCAGCGCCTCTAATGGCGCCAATGCGAAGAACGAGACGCGCAACAACGAGTTGTCGGTAAAGCAGTATGCGGCAGGCCCGTCGCGATCGCGTGTGTTTCCGGGTTACGGGACATCGGCGGCTGAGCGGTCGGTAAAACAGCGTTCCACTATGTTCGGAGTGACATCGGCCAATCGGAGCGAACGTACCTGCGGCCATGACAGCGAGTTTGAAGATGCCGGCAATGAAACGTCAAATGGAGATTCGGAAGTGATGCAAATTGTAAACAAAGATTCTCAGTGCGCGAAAAATCTCGGAAAACCCGTGAAAACAGTGATAGTGGCGGAAAATCACAGCTCAAAGGCTCTGATCGATTCGGGCAGCGACGTGAATCTGATCTCGGCCGAATTGTGTGCGAAATTATTTAACGTTGAGTTTAATGTTGGCGGTCTGACTTTAACGGGACTCGGTAGTACACAAGTTCGATCGTTAGGCAAGATTACGACGGCAATTTCGATCGATGGACGGTGTTACGACGGTGTCACATTTCACATTATACCTAGAAACTGTATGCCTTATGATATCATTATAGGTCACGAGTTTTTGAAAGATGTAACGTTGTTGATGAGTGAGGGATGCGTGACTATATTTAGAGATGAGAATGAGTGGTTAGCCAGTGTGAATTGCATTACAGGTGAAAAAGAAAATCTGGTGGAGCATGTTAAAAATCCTCTAATTAAACAGGAGGTTTACGATTGTGTGGATAACTACTATCCCATCCAGGTTAAAGAGGCCCCCCTGGAGCTTAAGATTGTGCTGAAGGATGATATACCCGTAGCCCAGCGGCCTAGGAGACTGTCACACATGGAACAAGGTATTGTGGAAAAGCAAATTACGGAGTGGCTGAATGACGGGATAATCAGGGTAAGTTTTTCGGAATACTCTAGTCCACTAGTTTTGGTGAAGAAAAAAGACGGCACTACCCGTGTATGTGTGGATTATAGACAACTCAACAAGAAAATAGTGAAAGATGAATATCCATTGCCAATTATTGATGATCTTATTGACAGGTTATCGGAATCAAAAGTTTTCAGTGTGCTTGACCTAAAAAATGGATTCTTCCATTTAAAAATAAGTGAAGAATCTATCCCTTACACGTCCTTTGTTACCCATCATGGGCAGTTTGAGTTTTTGCGAGCACCATTTGGGCTTTCGATCAGTCCAAAATATTTTATGAGGTTCGTTAACGTGATCTTTCGGGAACTGCTAGCCCAGAAGATAATGATGATATTTATCGACGATATTATAATTCCAGCAGTAGATGAAGAGCAAGCATTGCAGCGCTTGAAGCAGGTTTTGGATATAGCTTCACAATACGGATTGCAGATTAACTGGAAGAAAGCAAGGTTAATACAGCCAGAAATAGAGTACTTGGGCCATGTAATCAAGGATGGTGAGATACGGCCAACTACAGAGAAGACCGATGCAGTCATGAAGTTTCCTGAGCCCAGGACAAGTAAGCAACTTCAAAGTTTCTTAGGATTAACCTCTTATTTTAGGAAATATATTGAGCACTATGCTATTATTGCAAAACCTCTGCACGACTTGTTGAAGAAAGGTGGTGACTGTATTTTTGATAAAGAGCAGAAAGAGGCTTTTATTATGTTAAAAGAGAAGTTGTCAATAGGCCCGGTTTTAAAGATATTTGACCCGAAACTTGAAACAGAATTGCATACAGACGCCTCAAGTATAGCCATTGCGGCTATTCTCATGCAGCATCATCCCAATACTGGTCTACATCCGGTGTACTATATGAGTCGTAAAACTAATGAAGCTCAAAGCAGGTATTCCAGTTATGAGCTCGAGGCTATGGCTATTATTGAGGGGGTTAAAAAATTCCGTCCCTATCTGTACGGAAAACATATCAAGTTGGTAACCGATTGTAAAGCTTTTCAGCAAACTTTGATGAAGAAAGATCTGACGGCGAAAGTAGCAAGATGGGTCCTGATGCTTAATGAATATGACTTTGAAGTGGAGCACCGAGCTGGAGAGAAAATGCGTCATGCAGATGCTCTCAGCCGACATCCGTACGTGGCTACAATAACATCCTTAAGAGATCAGATTAAACAAGCGCAGGATCAGGACGATGGCATTAAAGCAATTAAAGAGATACTTAAAGAAAAGTCATATAAGGATTACTCAGAAGAAGGAGGTATACTCTACAAGGGTCCGGAAAAATTATTGGTTATACCAAAACTGTTAGAAAAAGAAATAATTAAGAGAATCCATAGTAATGGACATTTCTCAAAGAGAAAAATGAAGGAGCTTATAAATCGAGATTATTATATAAAGGATATAGACAGGAAGTTAGAAGAATTTATGATTGGCTGCATACCATGTTTACTGGCTACGAGGAAAGAGGGTAAGCAAGAAGGATTTTTAAACCCTATTGGAAAGGAGTGTCTACCGTTAGATACCCTGCACGTCGACCATGTTGGACCATTGACTGAAACTCGGAAGCAGTACAATTACATTCTTACAGTGATTGACGCCTTCACCAAGTTTGTGTGGTTGTTCCCCACTAGAAGTACGACGAGTGCAGAGACACTGAACAAACTAAGAATACACCAGCAAACATTCGGAAACGCGAATAGGCTGATAACAGATCGAGGAACTGCCTTCACGAGTCACGAATTTGAAGAATATTGCAAGGAAGAAAATATTCAGCACATCACCATTACCACCGGGATACCTAGAGGTAATGGACAGGTGGAGAGAGTGCACAGAATAATAATTCCTATGCTGACCAAGCTTTGCATTGAAAACCCTGGCGTGTGGTACAAACATGTAAGTAGAGTCCAAAGAGCATTAAATAGCACCTTTCAGAGAAGTATCAATACTACACCTTATAACTTATTAATTGGTACTAAGATGAGGTGTAAAGAGGACATCGGAATTTTGGAATTACTCCAAGAAGAAACTGCTAGACAGTATGATAGTGATAGGGAAGAGTTACGGCAAAAAGCAAAAGAACAAATCCTGGCTGTCCAAGAGGAAAACAAGAAATACTACAACAGGAATAGGAAAGAGAGTTGGAAATACAAAGAAGGCGACCTAGTGGCCGTAAAGCGTACACAGTTTGGCACAGGTTTAAAACTAAAGGCAAAGTTCCTAGGACCTTATCGAGTTACTAAAGTCCACCTGAATGACCGATACGATGTTGAGAAGGCTGACACGGCAGCAGAAGGCCCTAACCGTACTTCCAGTTCAGCTGACTATATGAAGAAATGGCCAGAGACCAATACTATTCATTAAGTGGTAAGTATGAAGTATGAACAAGGTAGTATGAAAGAGAAAAATGCTTAGATTCTATATTATTCTTATTTCTATTGTATTATTGTAAAGATTGTAATTGCATTGTTGTTGTATTGTTAAGATGAAGGAGGGTGAAAGGGCAAGTGTCTGGGGACAGACATGGTAGCAGGGATGGCCGAATGTGGGAAAGGGAAGTGTGTGAAGGAGATAGATGTATGTGAGAGAAAGGGAAGAGAGAGGTGTATGCAATATGGCGAGAGTGAGTGCCCGACGCGATGCCGTTTTCAGTGTAAAATATAGTAATAAAAGTTTTTTTAACTTATTAAGTCTTTTCTTCCGAGATTATCCCACATAATATGTTAGTAAATTTCAATCATTTAAATAATTATGCAAAATAACATATGATATATATAAATAAGTACAAATCGATACAATACATTTTTTATTTATATAATAAGAAAATGTTATATGTTTTGTTATTGTTTTAATGACGGCACGAGCTCGAAGTTTTGAACATGAATTCGGTATCATACGTGTTAATATTACGTAGAAACTTTTGCGAGCTCGCTGAAAGGATTGTTTAGTTTCCAAAATTACTGTCGCTAGGGTTGCGTATAGAACTGAAAATTAATATTTACGGTGGAATTAAACATAAGTTTTAAACATATTAAAGTTCCAGCTTTGTGAGTTTTGGTCATTGAAAATTATTCTATTACTGCTATTAGTTCGCGAGGAGTAAGCACTGTAGAGCTAGATACGACTTGAGTTTAGACTAGACAAGGAAGAATAAAATTAGTGTTTTGTGCGATTGGCTATGTCAAGTATATTATTTTCGAGTTTTCGCCAGCAATTATTTTTTTCGTCCTTAACATCATTTTGAGCAAACTTCGTTTGGGACATTGCATCCATTTGACCAGAAATATAACTTTAGTACAAAAAAAAAAACTTATAAAAACCACATGAAAACGTAGATAAGACCTCGGACATAAGGATTAATATTATTTATACGCAGTTAATAATTTAATATAAAAAATACTTTTTAAACAACCGACTTCAAACTCCCGCGCCAACTTTACAACAACAAGCTTTATTGTTGATATTTTAAAAACCGCTCGACCGATTTCGATAAAATTTATATGGGACCACATGAGAAGTATGCTCTTTCAAATAAAAAAAGAATCATCCAAATCGGTCCACCCAGTCAAAAGTTATGAGGTAACAAACATAAAAAAAAAAAAAAAAAAAAATACAGTCGAATTGAGAACCTCCTCCTTTTTTTGAAGTCGGTTAAAAATAAAAATCAATAACTCAGCTTCGAGCTCGGTATTTGGAAGAATAATTAATCAAAATTCAAAAAACCTAAAAAAAATTATTCCAATAAACTTTTAAAAGTTTATTATCGACCTCTCGATATTGACGACCTCCCTGGCGCAGTGTTGAGCGCTGTTGTCTTAACGTGGGAGATCCCGGGTTCGATTCCCAGCAGGGTCAATTTGGGAATTTATAAATTCTGCATTTTCTCTGGTCTGATCTGGCGGGAGGCTTCGGCCGTGGCTAGTTACCACCCTACCGGCAGAGACATACCGCCAAGCGACTTAGTGTTCCGGTACGATGTCGTGTAGAAACCGACTAGGGGTATGGGTTTAATACCATTACCTGCCATAACACTAACAGGTTAGCCCGCTTCCATCTTTAGATTGCATCATCACTTACCATCAGGTGAGATCGCAGCCAAGGGCTACCTTGTAGTGGAATTAATAAAAATATCCAGGTCTACAATGTCAGCTTTGCTTTTTAATTTGAATTGAATTTTTAGAAAAGATAAAAGATTGTTAATTTATTTGTTGATGAAGGTTTAATTAGGCGGATATTTGACTCATTCGATGTATTTCACTCGGTTCGTTCTTTGGCGGGGATTCGCCATATTGGAATAATTTGCATAAATACGAATATTTTGACGTTTGAAATGCAGTCTCCTACCGGCAGACTCACCGATTATTGAATACTTTTGTGGTTAGATCGCAATTTGATTAAGAGCTGAGCAGTAGCAACTGCAGTCAGATCAAATGATTAATTTATTGTTGTTGTGATGCTTTGGCCAAGTTTTATACTTAACTGTTTACATTAAATCTCTCGCGAAACCATACACACGTTGTGACCATTCGCTCGTGCAAGTTTTAAAGAGAGTACAAACATATTTTAAAAGTAATTTCAATTATTTGCCCACTTCTGGAATTATGCTTACAACAACTTCTGACTTTCGTAAGCGCTTTTAAGAATCAGTCTCAATCGAAGAATAAATAAATATACCTACAAATGTACAAGTGATTTCATCGAGTGCCGCCGCTGTTTCGGAGTTAAAAAAGAAGAGCCAGCAAGATTGCTCTTTTAAAAAAAACTAAAATGACAATAAATGTTCCGCTTCTCTGTTGCAACTCCACATAAATTACTTATTATAATGTTCTGACTCTCTTCTTAGTGTTAATTAGTATTTCGTACACTTTGTTTGCTTAAAAGTTGCTTCTTCACTCGGTACAAACTTAATTCAAACAACATATTGTTTGAATTAAGTTTGTTCTTGATTAAACATTTACCGATGTATAGAAACCTTTGCATGCTTTAACAATATTTGGTACTAGATGATGCCCGCAACTTCGTCCGCGTCGATTTAGGTTTTAAGAAAAAAAAGTCGTAGCTTATGCTCGTCTCGTCTCCGGTTTCACCATAGCGCCTGAACTACTAGGCCGAGGTGTCAATCGATTCGTTATTACAGTCCGGGTAACATATTTGCTAACAAAACGATGAGGGGTTACTATATGACGGGTGTTAGATCCAAACAAGTGTCTCTACTCTCTATCTCGAGTGAGATGTCAAATGAAAGAGGAGAAAACTCTGTGTTCATAAATATGAATATAGTACAGTTTTAAAATATACTAAGCGACAGTTTAAGACAAAAAACAATTCTACAATATTATTTCCCGGGTTAAAGTTTTTTAAAAACCTTTTTATCTTGTTACAGAGACGAATTTTTGTACCGCAGCTTGCATCCCGGAGACATTCTTCAGGCTAATGTTTCGTGATGTTTGTGGATTATTGCAGTGCGAGTAAAGAGTGTGTTGAGGGTCTTCTCCGTTTGGCTCGTGACGGCCAATCGGGGGTATGGGCTTCGAGGAAAGCCTCCATAACCGGGTGGAGTGCGGGGCAACATTGTGCCCCGGTTAATGTCTTATAGCCTGGATTAAAACGGCTAGGGCCTGCCTTACAGGCTACGGGGTAAACTAAAGAGAACCCACTAAAGAGTGGGCCCTACAAGTAAAGGCGCAGCTCACCAGCGTGTAGAGGGCGCTCGCGTACGCAGCGTGTTTCACGTGCAGCGATCTGCAGCAGGACAGCGTCGTGTCCTGTTCGTGGGCTGTCCACGCTTTCATCTGTAATCATTTATTTTAAATTAGCTTATAGTACAGTGATAGCCTAGAAATTTAGCCCGGCTTCCCATTCGAGAGGTCAAAGTTCGATACTCATGCATGCATATCTAACTTTTCGGATTGATGTGCATTTAAAAAAAAAAACATTTGCTTTGACGATGAAGGACAATATCTTGACGAAACCTGTATGCCCGAGAGGTTTTATATAGATAGATAGATAATAATTAATTTATTTGCCCACGAAAACGAAAATATTACAATATTTACTCACATAAGTAATTCAATCTATTTTTATAGATCCTGAACAAATAAGGCTCCTCACTCAGCACAAAGCCGCAGCAAGCTGCAGCGTTGGTTTTCAGCAGGAGCCTTAAAGTGCCCATAGACGTGTTTCCGACTGTATTTAAACTAAAATAACTAAAACTATGTTTGTAACTAAAATATATTAATTAAGTAAAGTGACCTAGTAACAACAATTCATTACGATCATATTAATTGCAATTAAACTGATATCATATGTCCTCAAAGGAGTGTGAAGTCTGCCAATCCGCACTTGGATGGTGTTCATACACTCTTCAATATATTGAACGCCACACAATTTAAATAAATATCAAGATGTATTCAAGGTCCTACATTCCAAGGCGGGTGATTAGTAATATTCTATCAACTCTATAAACAACTGTTGAACTTTGGTCCTTCGCCACCAAAACAAGCTTATAGAGTGTGAACGATTACTGGACTAAAACGATTTAGAAAAGTGTATTCCTTGCTATAAATCAAGAAACTTTCGCTTAAGCGTTGATTGACGAACAGGATACAGAAAGCGGTATTTTTTAAGGTTGTTCGCTTTGTGAGTACATGTATGAGTGAAATGAACCTTTCCTTTTTCTCCTGCATGTACAGTTTTAGAACTCTCTTTCGATTCTTTCTTTATAGCCCTGATCACCAGTTGCTTGGAAGCTTGCCCTACCTCGCCGCTGTCCAATCCGGGTTTTTTTATACGACTGCCTGAAAACAAGAGTGTTATGTCTTCAGGGTTCGTGTATGTATGAGTATATCTACGGCAGAGCAGTCGTATTTTTAATAATTTTAATCATATTCACTTGTTGTAAAAATATGTGCAGCACCATAGTAACCGTTTTAATGATTTTAAACTACCCCTTGACGTGCTCAATATTGTATTTGCAATTTTTTGGAAAAACTGAGGATGAGGGTTCCTTAATTTTTAAGAATATTTCTAGGTTTTATTGTAAACGTTTTTTGATTGAAATAAATCAGAGAAGAAGCACTGCTTAGTTGCATGAATTACTTATTTTCCAAAAAATATCCTATTTTACATACTTAAATATTTTTTGGTTTAAATTCCGGATATTCCATCAAGTGCGTGTGGTGTAGGTTGTGCATATTATACATATTTTGATTACAATGTTATATGAAACGGGGAACTTAACGGCAAAACTAACGATATACCTTATTAATCAAAGTACTTAGATTGGCAATTCTGAAGGAACAGATGGACCGACAAACACAAACACCAAATACACACAATGCCCCTTCCATCGGCGTATCAATGTAAACTCAGTATTTGAGCTCAAAACGGTGAAAATTTAACGTATCACGAAATAGGCATGTAGTTTTGTTCAACCCTAAACTTTTCAGTCAGTCCCCTGACCCAGGGGCAGGTCCCTTTCATGTACCTACTTACCTACTTAAATGTTAAAATGTTTCGTGTTAACTAGGACCCATACTTATTACTTACTAACATTATGTTATAGTTTTATGCTAATATTTTAAATGCGAAAGTTTATATACTTGTCTGCTTATTATTTAATCACGCCGTAACAGATCAAACGATCAACGTGATTTTTTACATGGATATATATAGTTGAGAACCTGGAAAATTACATATTTTTCAAAGAGCTCTCACGGGACAAAGTCACTTTAATTATTTAGCTTCTAATATTTTCATGAAATTCAAAACATAACTGTTGTTATTCTGTGTCACCTTTATATGTTATAGCATAATATTTTGTAGTATTCAAAATCTAAGTATTTTGTTGAAGCTTTCAAAGTTTTATTTTCACTGTAAAAAAAAAACTCCTTCGGGTTAAAAATATTCACCTTTGCGTTAGCTTTGATGTCGGAAATGACGCCGAATTAGCATAATATCGCTAGTATAATGTATTATTTTTTCACTGTTTGTTTTTATCGTAATTATTCCCGAGAAATGCGATGGCGAAGAGACGTGCGTTCACCACCGCAGGCCCGATCTCACTGAAAATTGGAAAGCTTTTCAGAGACCGCGTCCTGAACAGACACCGTATCTGCCACAGCGTTAACTTAAAGTAAAGGCAGGATTAGACTGTTTACTCATGAAAGCTCAGTGTAGAGTGTAACGCTCATATAATTATTATTTATGAATATCTTCATTACCCTGTTCTGTTATGTAGAACCTGCATCATTCATTGTTACATTGCTAGTTAACTAGATGGTGGACTTCATCCATGTGGATTAAGGTTTTCCCGAAATTTATAATTTTTCTTATATATATTCAGGGCCTATTTTCAGGCCTATATTCAGGGCCTATTTGGTAATTTTCTATATCCATTCCAAATTTCCAAAGGCCCAATCGATTCAGATTGTGGCGTGAAGGAGTAACAAACATAAAAACTTACAAACTTTCACATTTATATTATCACTAAAATAAAAATCTTTAAGTATTTGTTCAATAAGATGCTAAGTAAGTACCTTTACACGATTGTTAACAAAATTATCTCTTCCTATATATATATATATGTCACCGTAAGATTGCAAAAACCGTTAGATTGTAATCTAACTAGCGAAATTGTAAACTGTCGACAGATTACAATTTAACGCATTATTTTTGGTAGATTGTAATCTGTTAGGTATATTACCCCATAGAACCTAAGCGCCCGGCCTACGGCAGGGCACTACCTGATCATTTATACCGAACCCTAACCTAACCTACAAGAAAGAGACAAGAAAACGTAAATACATTGAATATTTCAAAAATTGACACTCAGAACATTGAACGGTTCACAATCTGTCGACAGTTTACAATTTCGCTAGTTAGATTACAATCTAACGGTTTTTGCAATCTTACGGTGACATATACAAGGTGTAAGGTATATGGTATAACATACCGGCGGCTACCCATGCCATTTTGACGTTATAAACACTATGGTAGAGTTAAAAAGTCAAAATTAATTATCAAAAACTTCCATACAAAATTAATTAGTTAATTATGGAAAATAAATTTTGGCAACCCTGTGGAGTCCTTTGTTCCTTCTACACCTAAAGTCAGAACTGTACTACAAGCGATAATATAATAATTATTATCGTATCGTTATGCAATTTGGCAATTCATTACAATTTGCAAATCATTGAAAGAACAAACTACACAGAATAATTAATTATTGATCAAAACTTAATTAAACGAAGTAAGTCGAGAAATTAATCACAGGGAAAGGCGGCTCATAAAGTAAGGATAAGTGACTGACTTCGACTTACGAAGTCCGATACTAGTCGGGCATTTTTTTATAACAATACGTAAGTTCTAGCCGGGCTTTTGCTTTGAGAATTTAATTGCATGCCGATAATGATTACTTTAGTATCGCGACTTGATTTTATCGCAACGCTCGCGCTGGCAACGAGGCTTAACATACGTCGTATTGTTCGCAGTTCATTGATATTGAATCAGCTGTTTTAAGGGATGCCACCTCAATATTTATGCTAAAATTTTGAAGTCCACATAACTCCCCCAGGATATGAGCTACACGTCTTATGACATTTTTCCAATATATCTATACACCATCTAACATGTGTAGCCGCGGGTATGTTATACTAATTACCTTACACCTTGTATAATAACAAGTACTCTAGCTACTCGTAGACGTAGATAGTGATTATTTGATACCATTAAAGCTAACTAACATTCTTAGTATAATAACTTAATGGTCCCAAGCAGCGTCTACATTGTAGTTTTTATAAGCAAGGTCAGGTCACCGTCGCCAACGTAGGCGAGGCTGCGATAAAAATAATATTTACCCATCCACTTACAGTCGACAAACTTTGGGGCGGTTCAGGACAATCTTGTTAAGGTAAATGTAAATACGGCTTCATGAATAAGGGGAATTTTATCAGACACTTCTTTCTTCCTTTCGATTTTTCGTCTCGGTATATCAATACTGTAAATTGAGTTAGTGGGAACATCACCGTCTTATCTTAAATTGTTGCTTCGTAAGCGTAGAACGCTTTTTAACCGACTTCCAAAACAGTTCTCAATTTTTTTTTCATGTACCTACCTATGTCGGTGCATATCTCCGTGGTTTCTGAACCGATTTGAATTTTTTTTCTATCAGTCGTTAGAGGAAGCTCTCGAGGTGGTCCCATAAAAAATTCTGACTCCAAATCCTTAACCGAGACCAAAAAGTTAAAAATAAAAATTCTTTCCAAAAAACTGACTTCCAACAGTAAAGTACAAAATAATTTTGATTTGAAGTCTTTTTTAAAGTCGGGCGAGTCTGATGCGTTAACTTTGCTTATCCTTGTTATACTCGCCCGACTTAAACATAGTGGGTAGAAATCAAAATTATTTTGTACTTACTTTACAGTGGCGTTGGAAGTCCTAAGTGAAATAAATAAATCATTCATTCAACAAGATAGCAAAGTTCGTTTTGCTGCGAGTGCCTAGTTTGAATCCCGAGCAATTAGTGACGAGTACTGATTGAAGTAACGGATTTAAAGGCACAAGAAACAAAAACCTGGCATGGGTATAATTGGGGATATTAATTACGCTGACAAAGCGAAAACATAAAATTTTGAAAAATACTTTTTTTTATGGTAGGGCCCTCTCTTAAACGTAATATTATGGGGATGTTTTTTTTTTCTTGTCATTAGATGGGTATTTCAAAAATATTGTGGGCGTAGGAACAGGATTTTGCGATGTAGGGGTCCGTTTCCGATATATTAAGCTTTAAGTTGCTAATTTTTGTAAGAGTCAATTAGTGTTCGGCCCCTGCAGCCTAAACGGTTGTTTTGGATACGTGAAAAAAATTATGGCAGTAGTAGGTATAACGAAGTTAAAAGGAAATCTATCACAGCTACAGGGTTTACAAGTTAACAAGTAATAGTCGACCAACTTATAAAATGTACGTTTATTGTAACGGGCAACTGCGGAACCCTACAATGTGCGTGGCTCGATACGCACTTGGCCGGTTTTGTTCATGAAATGGAGGCCCTGAGCCACAGAGTACATTAAATATAGCCCTGAACTTTGCATTTGTGTGAGTTTCAGTCGTGCGCAGGACGCTCGGGATTGTGAGTTGTCACTATACATTGTTGGAGTTCACAATAGCACACCACAAATACAAAGCTCAGCGTACTCCTCACGAAATGATCAGGAAGGGGACAAATAACACATAAAAAAATTATTATTTGTATGCATTTATTTCGCTATTAGGTATAAACTTGACATCCAAAAATAAAGCCAAATACTTAAAATATAAATATCTTAATGAAATATTAAAATAATATTATTTTAATCAATCTTCGATCAATAGATGGTTGGTATTATGGTGTCCATTACCAAGATTAGCGTCTCTATTTCCAGATTTGGGTCTATAAGTTATGTGGTTGTCCATATGGTGGCCGTTTCCAGCATTGGTCTCTAATCTCCGACGTTCATGGCACCAGCCATCATAACTGAAACAAAATAACCTGTTATAGCTTGCAATTCACGAGTGCGCGTGGCTCATGCTTGTGTTATAGTCATACAGCTAGTCGACCACAACAATAATTCCGCAGGCGACGAAACTCTACAGTATGATAGTAGATTATATCAATATCCAATAAAATATCAGAAAGGAAGTAAGTTTTTTATGCTATACCTATTTGTTAAAGCAGGAAGGTACATTATCGTGTAAACGCAGATTAGGTTTGATACTAAAATCGGTTTAAATATCGATGTTCTACATGATTATTCCATTTGATATTTCGGTTTTGAGTGTAAATACTACCTACTATTATTTTAAAAATAAATCGATAAAATATTCAGTCATAAATAATATTCCGTAAGCGAATTAGATCACGTTTACGCACGTAATTTTTATAATGTAGCAAACAATTACGAATAATTAGGTACTTATGAGACCGTTTAGACATCATTTACGAGTAAAACTTACAAATGTAATTCTGGCCTGGTTTAGTTTAGCGTTCCGGAACAAAGCCGCTTAATAGGTAGGTAATTGCACAGCGTAAGTATAAGGTAAGAACGTCTTCTTTCAACCGATTTTAATGAAATTTACAGATATTATAATCCCAAGGAAGGCATAGGCTTTTAATCCATGAAACGGAGTTTCGCGCACATGGAATTAAAAAAAAATTCCACGCAGACGAAGTCGCGGGTATCAAGTAAATAATAATTTTACACTTACCACCCAGGGGATGGTTTCGCTTTAACTGACACAATCATTGCAACAACACAAAATAAAAGCACCATAGTAAGCTTCTGCATGGCGATTAATTTAAATGCCGACTAATTTGTCTTGATATTATAATTTGTAACTAAGTACGTAGCTACGCGAGAATGAGCTTGTAAATACTGTAGTTCATTTCACTGACTGTTCTGCTTATAAATGATAAACTTGGGATTCACGTCGAACGTAATAAGTATAAAAGGCCAAGTATGATAACCTAGAATTTGTGGGTTCTTTGATATTATAATAAAAATAATAATAATGTATTTATTATAAAAGGCGTATAAAACCCAATATAAAACAAGTCACAAAACACTATAGACATATACAGTATATATAACATTCAAAACTTACGGCTAACTGAAATGGTTAAAAAACTCATTTCAGATGTCACAAGTCAAAAGACACTATAGATGTATAAAAACACTAGCGGATGCTCGCGACTTCGTTCGCGTGGTATAAGTTTGTTTTCCCACAGGCACTCCTTAATTTTCCGGGATAAAAAGTAGCCTATACCACTCTCCAGGTCCTCAACTACCCGTTGCTCTGTTGTGGCGTGATTGAAGGACCTACTCTCTATTTCACCCCTTTGGGGGTAGAATTTTCAAAAACTGTGAAATACGTATTTCTTAATTTTCAACTCGCAGCTCGTATACCAAGTTTCATAGCCATACCTTTCATACAAATTTTCAACCCCTATTTTACCACTTTAGGGGTTGAATTCTGAAAAACTGAACTGAACACACGTTACACGTAGGTAATTCTTAATTTTTTAACGAAAGCCAAAATACCAAGTTTCGTTCATATAACTTGAGAATATCTTGAGAAATGAAGGGCTTTCATGCAAACTCTCATCCCCTATTTCACCCCTTCGGGGGTAGAATTTTTAAAAACTGTGAAACACCTATTTCTTCATTTTCAACCAGTAGCTCGTGTACCATGTTTCATGGATATAACTTGAGAAATGACGGACTTTCATACAAACTTTCACCCCCTATTTCACCCCTTAGGGGTGAAATTATGAAAAATCCTTCCTTAGTGAGCGCCTACGTCACAAAAGGTCACCTACTGTCAAAATTTCAAGTTGCTAACCCCAGGCGGTTTAGGCTGTGCGTTGATCCCTTATCGATCTTTCTGTTCTTGTCACGGTGCACAGACAGCCAATAGTCAAAAATAGGGCTAGGACCCTCACAGACGACCTTGAGGATTCGATTGTTACAGCTCCGGGGCCTTTCCCAGAAAGACACCACACGAGCTCTCACAATACAATAAAAGTCGGGCACTCTCGCTTCGGCAAACATTGTAGAAGCACTGCAATACCACGGTAGCCCCAAGAGTATTCTAAAAGCATCGTTATATTGCAGTGTATTGCAGTGTATGACTTCCTCAAAAAGTTAGTCCATAGCTGACACGTATAAAAGCACTGAAAGTAGGCGTTAAATAGTGTTTTTTAACTGCCTTACTGCATTTGCAAAATATACGTGCCAGCATATTGCAACAAATTCAGATTCAAATTTAATGATTTTTATTCAAATAGACTTTTTACAAGTGCTTATGAATAATCAAATGAATCTACCACTGGTTCGGTTCCTACCGAGAAGAATCAGCAAGAAACTCGGTGGTTGCTCTTTTGAAAAAGTATATGGTATTATCCAAACGAATGGAGAGTTAATCCGTTGCTCTGTTGCGGCGTGATTGAAGGACAAACTTTCTATTTGACGTCCTTGGGGATAGAAATTTCAAAAACTGTAAAATCTGTATTTCATCATTAGCGGAAGCCCAAATACCAAGTTTCACGGTTATAGCAGCTTGAAAAACGACGGGCTTTCATTCAAACATTCAACCCCTATTTAACTCCATTGAGGGTGAAATTTGACACCCAATTAAAATGTGACACACATCCTTCTGTATTTTATCAAAAGCTAAAATACTAAGTTTCGTACATTTAACTTGAAAAATATCTTGTTAAATAAAGGTCTACCCTATTTCAACCCTTTGGGTGTAGAATTTTCAAAAATGGCAAAACACATATTTCTTTATTATAAACCAGAAGCCCAAATACCAACTTTCATGGCTATAACTTGAAAAATGAAGTACTTTCATATAAACTTTCACCCCCAATTTTACCCCTTTAGGGGTAGAATTTAGAAAAACTGTGACAAACGTAGGTACTTCTTTATTTTTTACCGAAAGCCAAAATACCAAGTTTCGTTGATATAACTTGAGAAATCAATTTTCATCCCGTATTTCATCCCTATAGGGGTCGAATTTTCAAAAACTGAGAAAAACGTCTTTCTTCATTTTCAACCTGCATCTCATATACCAAGTTTCATGGCTATAACTTGAAAAACGACGGACTTTCATACAAAGTTTAAACCCCTATTTTACCTCTTTGGGGGTGGAATTTCGAAAAACCCTTTCTTAGTGGATACTTACTCTTCACAAAGAATACACTCTACAAATTTCATGTCTCTAGAACTAGCGGTTAAGGCTGTGCGTTGATATATAAGTCAGTCAGTCAGTCAGTCAGGACTTTGAATTGTATATATATAGATTTTGTGCAAATCTTTTTCGTACTCCCGGCAAATAAAATTTACATTAGTGATTAAGGTTCCATCTTGACTCCCTAGACCCCTCCAGGGACATGACAACTCCCGATCAATGTAGCAAGTTACAAACCCCAACCCTGATTTAGTATTAGTTGACCAAACCCAGCTGCGCACGGATGGGTTTATGTGTGTGTCGCAGCCGGGTTGTAGAATTCATCGTATTACAATACGGCTAGTCGTATTACCAAACGGCACCATTTGCGATACGGTGGTGTGACCGTCCGCTGGATTGTAATACGGCTGAACGAACGCACGCCGAATTAAACAATAAGTAGGTAGTTTTTTAATAGGTGACCAAACTATTAGACCCTTAATCTCTATAATATTGGTTCGCAGCCAAGGGACTAACTAAATCAAAACGTTTTTTATTACAAATGCAAAAGTGTGTTTGTTTGTTAGTTTGTCCTTCAATCACGCCCACAGTGAACGAGTCTATAATAATATTGTTATTCATTATTCCTGCTTTCCATAGTAATGCGACCTATTTATATACCACCATTGCGAAATTTACGAATAATTAGTGTAGGAATTGTAATAAAATTTACACAGAGAAACACGCGCACGCCGCACGGCTTACAACTATAGCAAAAAGTGTCGTTACAACTTTTGGTCTTAATTTTTTCCGTCTAGCCCCCTTTCGTAACGCGCGATAAGTTACTTCGTTCCAAAAACATACGCGCCGATTTGAGAACCTCCTCCTGTTTTGGAAGTCGGTTAAAAACTAAAGCTACAACATGATGTAGTGTAGTTGTGTGTTATTATGTAGTCATCTGTCTAATCCGGTGCAGGTAGATTTAAAACAAAACATTGCGACACAAATATGTCCTACAGTGTGAAACAGTACAGAGATAGAGGTTAAAAAACAGAAACATAATATAACAACTGTCTACGGAACCCAAAATATACATCAAGCGCGTTTTATTTGTCAGTAGGTACAGTTCTGCCCCCCGATTGTGTAAGGAAATCGTAATTGTTTGTCAAACGTATAATTCGACCTGTTTAAGGAGTGCATACCTAGATGCCTGCACGCCAAAAAGCCTGTATGAACATACAGCCTTAAACAGTTCGAGTAATACCTTTTTAGGGTTCCGTACCCAAAGGGGACCCGGGACCCTATTACTAAGACTCCGCTGTCTGTCTGTCTGTCTGTCTGTCTGTCTCCAGGCTGTATCTCATAGACCGTGATAGCTAGAAAGCTGAAATTTTCACAAATGATGTATTTCCGTTGCCGCTATAACAACAAATACTAAAAATTAAAAAAATATATATATTATAAGGGGGGTCCCCATACAATAAACGTGTTTTTTTCGTATTTTTTTGCTCAATATTAAAAACGGTAACAGGTAGACGGTTCAAATTTTTTAATAATTTAAAACTTACTACATGTTTATACGGAACCCTCGGTGCGCGAGTCCGACTCGCACTTGGCCGGTTTTTTTAACTGTCAAATGATAACGATTTGCTTAGACATTGGGACCTCTGAGTTTAAGTAAACGTTATCTTAAACGCTCTTTAAAATATGTAAAGATGTTAAAGGCCTTGCAATTTATAATATCATCAAGTACAATAATAATGTGATTAATTTTATCACAGGGAAAAGCCTAATTGATAACCTTCAATTATAATATGTTATTTATGATCCACCGGCTAGTACTAATATTATAAATGCGAAAGTGTGTCTGTCTGTCTGTCTGTCTGTCTGTCTGCTACGCTTTCATGGCCCATCTGTTCAACCGATTTTGATGAAATTTGGTACAGGGATAGGTTGTATCCCGGGGAAGGACATAGGCTACTTTTTATCCCGGAAAATTTAAGAGCTCCCGCGGGAATCGAAAAAATTTGGTCCACGCGGACGAAGTCGCGGGAATCATCTAGTTAAGAAATAAGTTAAGATTTATGAATACTTGAAGTTTATTAATGCTAAAGATAACTGCTAACCGATATGCACATAATAAACACAATAACAAAATTTTTGATACAAAGCAGATGCTCATGTTTACTTAACTATACATTCACAATTTCTTATTTAATGAACTTATATTCATTTTATTTATAATTTAATTTCATCGAATTCAATTCAATTCTTCAATTGTTATTCCGAAAATTCATAAACTACATATAGGTTACCTATGCCTGTCGCAACGAACGACGAAAGCTAAATCTGTGCCGAACATTAAAAAATAGAGCCAAAATATATAGTGGTTGGAGGCATAAAAAGATAACAGAAAGACAGAAACACTTTCGCATTTATAATATTAAAAGATCAAGTCAAGCTGTACCTGCGACTTCGTTCGCGATCGTTATTCCTTCGCTTGCAGTGGCGTTAATAAAATAATTAACTACGAAAATGTTAACTAAAATAGGCCTTGCTCACCACTATAACATTAAAACAGGAGCCGAACCGCGGGCTACAGCAGCTGGTGTGAGGTCTACGCCCGCACTGCGCAGCGTCTGTCCTTGCGCTTTATTTATTGGCATGGCATAGCAGATGCTGAGAGGAAACTGTACGCGTTTGAAGCGGAATGGAAAGTTGTTGGGGATGAGAGGTATTCGAGGAACAAAGACGCGCTCTCCGACTCCGCACCCTGTCAACACCTCCGCTTCTATAACGTTGTGCTGTCGAGTTGGTGGGCTTAGGTTTCTCAGCAGAATTATATGCACTCCAACTTTTAAATTCCATGTGTGCGATAGAAGCCCGGGGGCAGATAACGAATTCAAAAATTCTATGGGGTAATCTGTGGCCGTCTTGATCTGCAACCAGATTGATGGAGCTATACTGCACATTGTCCCTATCAACACGCATCAATATGGTGTTGTTTATTGCAGATCCACTTGATCGTTTCGAGTGGTTAGTATAGTGCGCTCACAGAACCAAACATTCTCTCGAACTGTCAAATTCTCTGTTTCACCATACAAGTTAAAATAATTAGTTTCTCAGAAGAAGAAACTGTTTGGCATAATTTTTAATATACGAAATTAAGTACACATATATCACAGGCAAACATAATATGGCATCGAAATATTATGGAAATACTGTAAACAGTAAATTATGTCAGCCGTCAGGCTGTTAACAGATTTTCCCTTGGTCACAATTTTTTATAATTAATTTTTTTTCCTTCAAACGCCACCAAAAAGATATTATTAAGTCTTAATCAAGTTAATTGCTGTTCTCTGTTGAAGAATTTTGTCCTCTATCTCTGATAATATTAATCAAATCTTGGGCAAAACTTACCTGATGGTACATACCTTCTAACAAAGAAAGATTTATTCAAATCAGTTCAGATTTGTCTGAGTTAAGGAGTTTGACTGAGTTATCAAAAAAAATCCCCTATCCTGGAGGAACCTTATTTTCTATCGGGGTAAAAACTATCCTATATATTGACCCGGAGTATCAGCTACCGCTATACCAAATTTCATTTAAATCCGTTCATTAGTTTTCGCGTGATGCGCGGCCATACAGACAGACAGACAGACAGACAAAAATTAATTAAAAACCTGTTTTGGGCTCAGTATCGATAGTAAAGCATACCCCGATTAAAATTTTCTGAATATATTAAATGTACAGAAATTTTCCAGTTACAGTTTTACTTTAAGTATACAGATATTTTACTCGGTGGATCATACATTTGTACGGTAACCACCGCTCATGCCGCGTGCGCCTCGCCTCGCTATTGCACAGGAAAATTGCTTTTTAATTTATACCGATGTTTGTTTAATGTTTATATCCACATCTGCGGCGATTGAAATAAATATACTTAAGGGGTTCCGCCTAGACGTGTCTAGTCTAGGCCTCCGCCTAAATAGGCCGATATTTCACATCGACAAGCTATCACTGGGCCAATTTTATCAATCATAATCACAGACCATACAACCAATTGACTGAGCATAGCATGCCGCCTCACCAGCCAAACGTTAGCAGTATGACTGCTAACGCTACGTTTTGTGCCTATAGTCGCCCTCAGTCCGTATTCGACAGTGCTCGGGAATTGATCTAGTATAAAACGAAAATTAGGCCTCTCTGTAGCATTAAATGGCGTGGAAAGAGAAGCAATACCTCCAGCTATGTAAAGGATGGGATAACATTTCATAAGTAAGTGTAGTTTTGTAATAATAAATAAAAATCATCAATACGCAAAGAAATAAAAATATTTACAAAAATGAAAAGGAACCCGTTGATGTCTTTCAGTATTTCTTTGTCTTTCACATGTAGTTCTACATATCTCCGTCTCTTCCACGCATAGCCCAGTGTAGCCCGTGCAACTATCGATAAATTATATCGATAGCCTTAGACCACTTGAATGCCAATAAATTAATTTATTGAGTAAAAACTTATATTTCATTAAATTCCGAACAATTCTGAAGTAGAAGAACAGGTTTCTTATTTTAAAAGTTGTTGTTGAAAACTTAAGTTCTTTAGTATAGAACTTGGGCAATTAAAAAAATATATATAAGTATCAGATAAATATGCATAATCATACATATGGTTGTATATTGCTGTTAGAATACAATTATTTGTATTGATTTTCCAATAGGTACCTACTGGTAATTTTTATCGATACATTTTTGTCGCGCAGCGGGCAGCCCAAGTGCCGCGGTAACATATACTTTGTACTTTTAACTGTGTAAAGTTGACCTTGAGTCAGCCAATGAGAAATGCTATTATTACCTCGTCCCCCGCCTGAAAGTGGTGAGATGTGTTTCAAAGCGAAAATGTGGCTATTAGCTCTCAATAGGTTTACTACTCGGTGATCATAATTATAATCATTTATTTGCTGATTGTAGGTAAGTACAAGATCAAGATCCTTAAAATATTCAGATCCTTAGGGTGACCCATTGATGGGACAAGGGCTAGTCTATAATTAATTAAAAAACTGAACAAATGCGAGTCGGATTCGCGGAACGAAGGTTCCGTACTTTGCTAGGATTTGGTTTAATCATTCGACTTCTAAGTAATGAAGACGGCGCGCAAATTCACAATTAAAGAATTTATTCTATGATACAGATACAAATTAACGAATAAGTATCGTATTTTTCTTTTATAGGTATTGCAAGATCTTGTTTCTTGCCAAATTTCACGATTCTGGGTCAACGGAAAGTTGTCGGAGGTTTTCATCTGTGACAGTATTTCACATACCTTGAGATAAATAAAAACATCAATATGAATACGGCCTATTATATTTGATTGAATGAATTTGATTTTTCAAGGGAAGCTTTCTGAGCATTTGTTTTAGAACTTGAATGTTATTTTAATCCAAAGAAAAAAAAATTAAACAATTTTTGATTTTGAATTAATCTGTTTTAAAATTAACTGAAAATCATTTCCATTGGGATATGTTTATTTTGATACTAGCGATCCGCCCCAGCTTCGCACGGGTAGTACTAATAATCCTAAAAGTCTATAGCCAATATACCCAGTGGGCAGTGGACAGTGGGCAGGTTTTTCATTTTAATATTACATTGTAAGAGAATACGCCCCGTTCTCACCACACCTGCCACAGCCGCCAGCCCGCCATGATGTAAAGGAATATTTTTAATTTTAATTAGGTACTTAAGATGAATAACATATTTATTTTGATAAGGATTAATACTAGATCGGTAAAACACGTTCGCAAGTAAAGCATTGGTTTAGACCAAATTTGAAAATCATAAAAATGGTCAACCTTAAAAGATAGATATATGCTGTCGCGGACTTTTTTTTAGAACTTTTTAAAAGGAACAATTCCACTATACATTGTTTTCGTGTAACTTTAACTATTTAGCTCTCAAAAGAGACGATATTTTCCGACTTAGTTCACATTATTGCAATTTTGGTAAGGATCTCTATTTTTTTTGGAAATAAAATATAGCCTGCGGATATAACGTAGATTTCTATACGTGAAAGAATTTTCAGAATCGGTTGAGTAGTTTTTGAGTTTATCCATTACAAACAAACAAATAAATCTTTCCTCTTTATAATATTAGTTTAGATAACTAGTTAGTATAGTTGGTGATGAGTTGTACTTAAAGTTGTGCAATAATATTGATATAGGTACATGTAAGGGTTATGGAAATCTCATTGCAATGAGAGTGCCGATGTTGATCTCACCAGTGGGTGAAATGTGATGGATTGCCGTTAAGTAAATAAAATGTTGGTATTACTTGAGTTTAGTACGAAGTATGTAACGGATTTGTGGTATTTGCAAGTGGTGATGTGTTAGCATTGAAATCACTGACGAGGGAGGTTTTATTATTCATTTCGACATAATTTAATTGTGACTGAATTATGTTGGAGTGAATCAGTGTCTTGGGGAAAATGGGGTAATGGGAGTCACTTAAGAAAATATTGAAATAAAAAGAAAATAGGAAATATAATTTTTATTGCAACCGTCTTATAACTAAATCTGCTTAGTTAACTAGCATTTGAGATCAATAAGAATCACTTTCCTAATCAACTTTGAAAAATATAAAAGTAAAAAAAAAACAGGTTTGACTCCCAGTGCACCGAGGTGAGGATAATTGTGGTCAGCCTGCGGGCAATGAGGGTCAAAGATAATCTAGCAATAATCGCTGACATAATCTTTGGCCGACTCACACCCAGTGCGCTCCGCGTGAGCCCATGAGCCACATGAGGTACATCATCATACCACAGTTCATTATTTCATCCGAATTCACCGCAGATTGCGCATCGGTTTTCTGTGTCATCAAAAACATCATCATCATCATTATACTGGCAGAAATCATCTGTTCCCACATCTGATACAGAGGTATCATTTTGATTCTTGAAGAACTTGTCTCTTTGATCCCTTCTTCAGCACTTTCGTCTTCTTTCCTTGGCCCTTCATGTTATTTTTCATACTTCATGTCACTTGCGGACAATGGGGGTCAACCGACTCTCTTTACCCGCAACTACAATAGTGAGAAAAAAAAAATACGTATTAGTTATTCAGATGATTTAGGTTTAAAGTCGTACTTTATAATAAACGTATAAACGTGTATAAAATTTATAAGTAAATAGATAAATAAATGTGACACTTACCGTTTATTTTACTTCGTTGAAAAATTACATCGACGTGGCGCAAAAACCAAACACTCCTGTCATTGCCGGTGTGGCAGCCATACGGGCGCGAGCGACTCAAACCAACTGCGAGGGGTACATAGCGGGTCGGGGAAGTCGCGTACGCGTTATTAGTGTTTGTGGTTTTGTAGAAATTTGGGTGACTCCCATTGCCCACTGACTCTCATTACCCCATTTTCCCCTACTCAAATTCTGATTCTGCTTAATTTTTTAAGGCGCTGTTGAGACACGTATTGCATGTTGATCGAATTGCTTTAGTATAATTCACTTCATTTTACAACTGTGACAATGCTTACACATCCTAAGATTAAAAATAAATGTGTTATAATATTATAATAAAAATGTTGGGTACAACATGTAATGCGCCAGACTGGCCAAGCGGTTTATGGAAAGTTCAATCATCACTAAATTCAACTATACAAAATTTACTGGTTTTGCTCTAATTCGTTTATTGGTTGGGATTTATTCTAAAATACCCTGCATAAAGGATCGATTGAATGACGTGACTGATAATGATGTACAAAAAGAATTAATAGATGTTCGTGCAGTGTTTACTAGCTCACCAATAGCTAATGTAGCTAATGTTTTGAAAGGTGGTAATTTATCCAGGCGAGATAATATTGTGTATAATATTGGAGACGTACCTAGTATTGTCGTCAGTACTATTATATTATTCTGTGGTATTGTAATAGCTAAATTCAAAGGTCCATATGAAATGATCAATATTTTTGAAAATGATCAATTTTTGGTAAGTTTAGTGATAAGATATGACCATTGATAGATAATGATAATAGTTTTATTATTATTTATTGGGTATTGCTTTAAAACCAATGGGGTTGAAGGACATTTAATTTTTATAGTGTGGGCTTCAAAACCCTTGGGGTTAAAGGATATAGGAATTTTTGGTGCTCTAAAACCATTAGGGTTCAGGGGCTTTGTTGCTGCTTGAAACTACTGGGGTTTGAGGCCGTGTGCTGTGGCAAAAAAAAAAAAAGGTTTTTTTGGAGTTATTGCGTGATGATTTTGGTGTTCCACACACAAATTGTTTTGAAGTGTGGTGTAGAATGTTGCCATAGACATGTCTACACTAGAAAATTTGATTTGATTTTTTTCTTGTTATGCTTCGAGAACGAAGCATGGTCGGACACTAGGAAATTTGATTTGTTTTTTTTTCTCGTTATGCTTCGAGAATGAAGCACGGTCAGTCTGGCCGTGATAGATTATTGGAAAATAAAAGAACTCTATTTTGTGATTCATGAGGAAATATTACAGTGGGTAAACACTGAATTTTGTATTAGGTAAACATTATTTGTTATTAAAGTGTGTCAACACTTGTATTCTTACTTGATATGTTGGTAATGCTCCTAAGGTTATATTTTGAAACTAAATATTTAAGTTTATTCAGAAAAAAAGTGTAGACATTATTACAATAAATAATTACTAATTTAGCAACACAAAGTGTTGATTGATATTATGCTTCAAATAAATACTGTAATTTAGAAATAGGTCAATTGACTATCAAAGCTTCAAGAGAGATTGTAAAATAGTTACTTGATTAAATTATTATTCTGTTTTAAATGTAGAGAACTATTTGATAATTATTATTGTAAAAATTTATTAGTCTCAAGGAGTATTTTGAGTAATGCTTTACTGTAATTACGAATTTATGTGTATCAATCGATACTTCCTTTTGATGCTTAGATTGGACTTCATTGTACTTTTCTTCAGCTAGTTTAAACTAAATGTTGTATTAACTTGAAAATGGTTTTAATGATTAAGAGTTAAGTATTTAAATTAGTGTCTGGAAATATATATTCGTTGATAATTCCGTTATACAGTTTGTTATACATAAAATGTTATGTTGTCAAACTTGGAATAGGAAAAAGGTGTGGGTATATGGAGGGAATCGTAACATATAAAACCCACTGTTCTTGTGAGATATGACAGTTTTTGTCTACGAGCCACTTAGATTAAAGATAAGTATTCTTGCTGTAACTCTATAAATCTGTTTTTTTTTTTTTTTATGTGTGTACTTATTTCTGTGTGAAAATATAACTTAAATTGTGTTAATATTTTGTATTAATTTTGATCTGATGCTTTGAACCTTTCAATAATATAAAAAGTGTTAAATTTTGCATTTCGTTTAATTTCTTTTCCGTTACTAGTTTGCTTTGAAATAAGTAGGTAAATTACTTACTCTTGAATATCATACCATAATGCTTTTCTAGTATAGAGTTTTATTCTTTTGCCTAAAAAGTAGTGCTTTAAAATAGGAAGGGACTATATAAAATTAGTTTCCTACCTGCTTAATTACTTACGTTTTTGTTAAAAAAACGTATAAAGGTATACAAAACCAAGTACCTAGTATTATAGTTTTTGCATAGTAACAGATAGATACTTGTTAAATTCAAGCCCTACCTTCAAATTTTTTAATAAACGCGTAGAGGTATTAAATTGAAATTAAAATAGATAAGTGGAATAAAAATACCATAACTTTTACTTATATACCTACAGGTTTGTACGGAACATTCGGTGCGCGAGTCCGACTCGCACTTGGCCGGTATTTTTTGTTTATCCATAGCTAGAACTTGAGTAAAAGTCCAACGTATAACTGGATCGCGCAACACTCGACTGATGCGTGTGCCGACGGCCGTCAACGCAGCAGTAGATATTATATATCTCAGGTCACGTAACAAGTGAGCCAGGCCCTCTGTCGGCGGGCGTCTGGTGGGTAGATACCAATGAAGTAGTTTTTCGATCCATCGCCCATTAGTTAAGAGTAAGGGAATATATAGTGCACCTGTGTTTTCCCACACACTAGTGCACTTTAACATTTTCCACGCCGATGTTCACTTACCGGCTCTTCTCCGTAGAATCAGATTTCCGAACCGGTGGTAGAGTCTTGACGTATCATAAGTGACACAAGTTGTCCTAAGTGAAATAAATAAATCATTCATTCATTCATTCAACAAGATAGCAAAGTTCGTTTTTGCTGCGAGTGCCTAGTTTGAAACCCGAGCAAGTGACGAATTCTATTCGAAGTTAGAGAGTACTGATTGAAGTAACGGATTTAAAGGCACAAGAAACAAAAAACTGGCATGGGTATAATTGGGGATATTAATTACGCTGACAAAGCGAAAACATAAAATTTTTAAAAATACTTTTTTTTTGGATAGGGCCCTCTCTTTAACGTAATATTATGGGGATGTTTTTTTTTTCTTGTCATTAGATGGGTATTTCAAAAATATTGTGGGCGTAGGAACAAGATTTTGCGATGCAGGGGCCCGTTTCCGACATATTAAGCTTTAAGATGCAAATTTTTGCAAGAGTCAATTAGTGTTCGGCCTCTGCAAGCTAAACGGTTGTTTTGGATACGTGAAAAAAATTATGGCAGTAGTATAACGAAGTTAAAAGGAAATCTATCACAGCTAAGTAGGGTTTACAAGTTAACAAGTAATAGTCGACCAACTTATAAAATTTACGTTTCTTGTTACGGGCAACTGCGGAACCCTACAATGTGCGTGGCTCGATACGCACTTAGCTGGTTTTGTTCATGAAATGGAGGCCCTGAGCCACAGAGTACATTAAATATAGCCCTGAACTTTGCATTTGTGTGAGTTTCAGTCGTGCGCAGGACGCTCGGGATTGTGAGTTGTCACTATACATTGTTGGAGTTCACAATAGCACACTTACACAAATACAAAGCTCAGCGTACTCCTCACGAAATGATCAGGAAGGGGACAAATAACACATAAAAAAATATTATTTGTATGCATTTATTTCGCTATTATAAACATGACATCCAAAAATAAAGCCAAATTCTTAACATATAAATATTGTAATGAAATATTAAAATAATATTATTTTAATCAATCTTCGATCAATAAATAGTTGATATTATCGTGTCCATTACCCAAGTTAGCGTCTCTATTTCCAGTATTCGGTCTATATGTTATGTGGTTTTCCATATGGTGGCCGATTCCGGCATTGGTCTCTAATCTCCGACGTTCATGGCACCAGCCATCATAACTGAAACAAAATAACCTGTTATAGCTTGCAATTCACGAGTGCGCATGGCTCATGCTTGTGTTATAGTCCTATCTGTACACATTTGTATATGTGTAAATGTGTGCGTGTAAGTGATTGTGCGTGCCGTTCCGAGAGGCGCTAGAGTCAAGGTTTCGTGAGTTCTCAACTTAGTCTAGGCAATAAAGCTAGTTGACCCCAACAATAATTCCGCAGGCGACGAAACTCTACAGTATGATAGTAGATTATAAAAATATCCAATAAAAAATCAGAAAGGAAGTAAGTTTTTATGCTGTACCTATTTGCTAAAGCAGGAAGGTACATTATCGTGTAAACGCAGATTAGGTTTGATACTAAAATCGGTTTAAATATCGATGTTCTACATGATTATTCCATTTGATATTTCGGTTTTGAGTATAAGACTTATTTTAAAAAGAAATCGATAAAATATTCAGCCATAAATATTAAGTTTTAGGTATAAATACCTAGCTTCTGGATGTTTTCTTGAATATTTTTTTATTTATTTAGTTTTGGTTCATCATACTACAACCCTGCCAAGTTTCAACGACTGAGGATTTAATGCAGGGTTCTCCATACAACAAACCGCCCCATTGCATTAGACTAACTTATCGTTTTAGTTTAACAAGCTGTGAGAAAATTCCGTAAGCGAATTAGATCACGTTTACGCATACTAATTTTAGTAATGTAGCAAAAAAATACAAATAATTACTTATAAGACCGTTTAGACATCATTTACGAGTAAAACTTACAAATGTAATCCTGGCCTGGTTTAGTTTAGCGATCCGAAACAAAGCCGCTTAATAGGTAGGTAAATGCACAGCGTTAGTATGAGGTAAGAACGTCTTCTTTCACACGATTTTAATGAAATTTACAGATATTATAATCCCGAGGAAGACATAGGCTATTTATCCCTGAAACGGAGTTCCGCGCACATGGAATTAAAAACTTTTTCCACGCAGACGAAGTCGCAGGTATCAAGTAAATAATAATTTTACACTTACCACCCAGGGGATGGTTTCGCTTTAACTGACACGATCATTGCGACAACACAAAATAAAAGCACCATAGTAAGCTTCTGCATGGCGATTAATTTAAATGCCGACTAATTTGTCTTGATATTATAATTTGTAACTAAGTACGTAGCTACGCGAGAATGAGCTTGTAAATACTGTAGTTCATTTCACTGACTGTTCTGCTTATAAATGATAAACTTGGGATTCACGTCGAGCGTAATAAGTATAAAAGGCCAAGTATGATAACCTAGAATTTGTGGGTTCTTTGATATTATAATAAAAATAATAATAATGTATTTATTAAAAGGCATATAAAACCCAATATAAAACAAGTCACAAAACACTATAGACATATACAGTATATACTCGTATAACATTCAAAACTTACGGCTAACTGAAATGGTTAAAAAACTCATTTCAGATGTAAGAAGTCAAAAGACACTATATATATGTATATATAAAAACACTAGCGGATGCTCGCGACTTCGTTCGCGTGGTATTAGTTTGTTTTCCCACAGGCACTCCTTAATTTTCCGGGATAAAAAGTAGCCTATACCACTCTCCAGGTCCTCAACTACCCGTTGCTCTATTGTGGCGTGATTGAAGGACCTACTCTCTATTTCACCCCTTTGTGGGTAGTATTTTCAAAAACTGTGAAATACATATTTCTTAATTTTCAACTCGCAGCTCGTATACCAAGTTTCATGGCCATACCTTTCATACAAATTTTCAACCCCTATTTTACCACTTTAGGGGTTGAATTCTGAAAAACTGTGACACACGTAAATCTTTATTTTTTAACGAAAGCCAAAATACCAAGATTCGTTTATATAACTTGAGAATATCTTGAGAAATGAAGGGCTTTCATGCAAAGTCTCATCCCCTATTTCACCCCTTCGGGGGTAGAATTTTTAAGAAAATGTGAAACACGTAGGTATTTCTTCATTTTCAACCAGTAGCTCGTGTACCGTGTTTCATGGATATAACTTGAGAAATGACGGACTTTCATACAAACTTTCACCCCCTATTTCATCCCCTTAGGGGTGGAATTTTGAAAAATCCTTCCTTAGTGAGCGCCTACCTCTCAAAAGGTCACCTACTGTCAAAATTTCAAGTTGCTAACCCCAGGCGGTTTAGGCGTTGATCTCTTATCGATTGTTTCTGTTCTTGTCACGGTGCACAGACAGCCAATAGTTAAAAATAGGGCTAGGACGCTCACAGACGACCTTGAGGATTCGATTGTTAGAGCTCCGGGGCCTTTCCCAGAAAGACGCCACACGAACTCTCACAATACAATAAAAGTCGGGCACTCTCGCTTCGGCAGAAGCACTGCAATACCACGGTAGCCCCAAGAGTATTCTAAAAGCATCGTTATATTGCATTGTATTGCAGTGTATGACTTCCTCAAAAAAGTTAGTCCATAGCTGGCACGTATAAAAGCACTGACAGTAGGCGTTAAATAGTGTTATTTTAACTGCCTTACTGCATTTGCAAAATCTACGTGCCAGCATATTGCAACAAATTCAAATTCAAATTCAAATGATTTTTATTCAAATAGACTTTTTACAAGTGCTTATGAATAATCAAATGAATCTACCACTGGTTTCCGAATGCCGTTCCTACCGAGAAGAATCAGCAAGAAACTCGGTGGTTGCTCTTTTGATAAAGTATATGGTATTATCCAAACGAATGGAGAGTTAATCCGTTGCTCTGTTGCGGCGTGATTGAAGGACAAACATTCTATTTGACGTCCTCGGGGATAGAAATTTCAAAAACTGTAAAATCCGTATTTCATCATTAGCGGAAGCCCAAATACCAAGTTTCACGGTTATAGAAGCTTGAAAAACGACGGGCTTTCATTCAAACTTTCAACCTCTATTTAACTCCATTGAGGGTGAATTTTTTTAAAATGTGACATACATCCTTCTATATTTTACCAAAAGCCAAAATACCAAGTTTCGCAGATTTAACTTGAAAAATATCTTGTTTAAATAAACGTCCAAGTTTCGTTGATATAACTTGAGAAATCAATTTTCATCCCGTATTTCATCCTATGTAGGGGTCGAATTTTCAAAAACTGTGAAAAACGTCTTTCTTCATTTTCAACCTGCAGCTCATATACCAAGTTTCATGGCTATAACTTGAAAAACGACGGACTTTCATACAAAGTTTCAACCCCTATTTAACCCTTTGGGGGTGGAATTTCGAAAAACCCTTTCTTAGTGGATACTTACCCTTCACAAAGAATACACTCTACAAATTTCATGTCTCTAGAACTAGCGGTTTAGGCTGTGCGTTGATATATAAGTCAGTCAGTCAGTCAGTCAGGACTTTCAATTGTATATAATACTAGCAGACGCCCGCGACTTCGTTCGCGGTGCTTAAGTTTTTTAATTCCCACAGGCACTCCTTAATTTTCCGGGTTAAAATAAATATGTCACTCTCCAGGTCCTCATCTCACCCACCCATGAAATAAATCACGTTGAACTGTTGCTCTGTTGCGGCGTGATTGAAAGACAAACTCTCTATTTAACGTCCTTGAGGATAAAATTTTCAAAAACTGTGAAACACGTTTTTTTTAATTTTAAACCAGAAGCCCAAATTTTCATGGCTATAACTTGAAAAATGAAGGAGTTTCATACAAACTTTAACCCCTATTTTACCACTTTAGGGCTAAAATTTTGAAGAACTGTGACACACGTATTTCTTTATTTTTTACTGAAAGCCAAAATACCAAGTTTCGTTGATATGACATGAAAAATATCTTGAGAAAAGAAGGCCTTTCATAACAACTTTCATCCCCTATTGCACCCCTTTGGGGGTCGAATTTTCAAAAACTGTGAAACACGTGTTTCTTTATTTTCAACTCACAGTACATATACCAAGTTTCATGGCTATAACTTGAAAAACGACGGACTTTCATACGAACTTTCAACCCCTATTTTACCCCTTTGGGGGTGGAATTTCGAAAATCCCTTTCTTAGTGGATACCTAGTCATTACAAAGAACACACTCTCCAAATTTCATGTCCCTAGGACCAGCGGTTTAGGCTGTGCGTTGATATATAAGTCAGTCAGTCAGTCAGGACTTTGAATTTTATATATATAGATATAGATTTTGTACAAATCTTTTTCGTACTCCCGGCGAATAATGATTATGGTTCCATCTTGACCCCCTACACCCCTCCAGCGACATGACAACTCCCGATCAATGTAGCACGTTACAAACCCCAACCCTGATATAGTATTAGTTGACCCAACCCAGCTGCGCACGGATGGGTTTATGTGTGTGTCGCAGCCGGGTTGTAGAATTCATCGTATTACAATACGGCTAGTCGTATTACCAAACGGCACCGTTTGCAATACGGTGGTGTAACCGTCCGCTGGATTGTAATACGGCTGAACAAACGCCCGCCGAATTAAACAATAAGTAGGTAGTTTTTTTATAGGTGACCAAACTATTAGACCCTTAATCTCTATAATATTGGTTCGCAGCCAAGGGACTAACTAAATCAAACCGTTTTATATTACAAACGCAAAAGTGTGTTTGTTTGTTGGTTTGTCCTTCAATCACGCCCACAGTGAACGAGTCTATAATAATATTGTTATTTATTATTCCTGCTTTCCATAGTAATGCGACCTATTTATATACCACCATTGTGAAATTTACGAATAATTAGTGTAGGAATTGTAATAAATTTACACAGAGAAACACGCGCACGCCGCACGGCTTACAACTATAGCAAAAAGTGTCGTTACAACTTTTGGTCTTAATTTTTTCCGTCTAGCCCCCTTTCGTAACGCGCGATAAGGAACTTCGTTCCAAAAACATACGCGCCGATTTGAGAACCTCCTCCTGTTTTGGAAGTCGGTTAAAAACTAAAGCTACAACATGATGTAGTGTAGTTGTGTGTTATTATGTAGTCTTCCGTCTAATCAGGTGCAGGTAGATTTAAAACAAAACATTGCGACACAAATATGTCCTACAGTGTGAAACAGTACAGAGATAGAGGTTAAAAAACAGAAACATAATATAACAACTGTCTACGGAACCCAAAATATACATCAAGCGCGTTTTATTTGTCTGTAGGTACAGTTCTGCCTCCCGATTGTGTAAGGAAATCGTAATTGTTTGTCAAACGTATAATTCGACCTGTTTAAGGAGTGTATACCTAGATGCCTGCACGCCAAAAAGCCTGTATGAACATACAGCCTTAAACAGTTCGAGTAATACCTTTTTAACTGTCAAATGATAACGATTTGCTTAGACATTGGGACCTCTGAGTTTAAGTACACGTTAACTTAAACGCTCTTTAAAATATGTAAAGATGTTAAAGGCCTTGCAATTTATAATATCATCAAGTACAATAATAATGTGATTAATTTTATCACAGGGAAAAGCCTAATTGATACCCTTCAATTATAATATGTTATTTATGATCCACCGGCAATATTATAAATGCGAAAGTGTGTCTGTCTGTCTGTCTGTCTGAATGTCTGTCTGTCTGTCTGTCTGCTACGCTTTCATGGCCCATCTGTTCAACCGATTTTGATGAAATTTGGTACAGGGATAGGTTGTATCCCGGGGAAGGACATAGGCTACTTTTTATCCCGGAAAATTTAAGAGTTCCCGCGGGAATCGAAAAAATTTGGTCCACGCGGACGAAGTCGCGGGAATCATCTAGTTAAGAAATAAGTTAAGATTTATGAATACTTGAAGTTTATTGATGCTAAAGATAACTGCTAACCGATATGCACATAATAAACACAATAACAAAATTTTTGATACAAAGCAGATGCTCATGTTTACTTAACTATACATTCACAATTTCTTATTTAATATTTCATCGAATTCAATTCAATTCTTCAATTGTTATTCCGAAAATTCATAAACTACATATAGGTTACCTATGCCTGTCGCAACGAACGACGAAGGCTAAATCTGTGCCGAACGTTAAAAAATAGAGCCAAAATATATAGTGGTTGGAGGCATTAAAAGATAACAGAAAGACAGACACACTTTCGCATTTATAATATTAAAAGATCAAGTCAAGCTGTACCTGCGACTTCGTTCGCGATCGTTATTCCTTCGCTTGCAGTGGCGTTAATAAAATAATTAACTACGAAAATGTTAACTAAAATAGGCCTTGCTCATCACTATAACATTAAAACAGGAGCCGAACTGCGGGCTAAAGCAGCTGGTGTGAGGTCTACGCCCGCAGTGCGCAGCGTCTGTCCTTGCGCTTTATTTATTGGCATGGCATAGCATATGCTGAGAGGAAACTGTACGCGTTTGAAGCGGAATGGAAAGTTGTTGGGGATGAGAGGTATTCGAGGAACAAAGACGCGCTCTCCGACTTCGCACCCTGTCAACACCTCCGCTTCTATAACGTTGTGCTGTCGAGTTGGTGGGCTTAGGTTTCTCAGCAGAATTATATGCACTCCAACTTTTAACAGATAACGAATTCAAAAATAATATGGGGTAATCTGTGCCCGTCTTGATCTGCAACCAGATTGATGGAGCTATACTGCACATTGTCCCTATCAACACGCATCAATATGGTGTTGTTTATTGCAGATCCACTTGATCGTTTCGAGTGGTTAGTATAGTGCGCTCACAGAACCAAAAATTCTCTCGAACTGTCAAGCTCTCTGTTTCACCATACAAGTTAAAATAATTAGTTCCTCAGAAGAAGAAACTGTTTGGCATAATTTTTAATATACGAAATTAAGTCCACATATATCACAGGCAAACATAATATGGCATCGAAATATTATGGAAATACTGTAAACAGTAAATTATGTCAGCCGTCAGGCTGTTAACAGATTTTCCCTTGGTCACAATTTTTTATAATTAATTTATTTTCCTTCAAACGCCACCAAAAAGATATTATTAAGTCCTAATCAAGTTAATTGCTGTTCTCTGTTGAGGAATTTTGTCCTCTATCTCTGATAATATTAATCAAATCTTGGGCAAAACTTACCTGATGGTACATACCTTATTTTAATGTATATAACGGGTACATACCACGATTAATTTTTGTTTTTAGTGCGTACAGGTCAACGGCCAAGTCACATAACATTAAATATAATAATAAAGAAATTGCAGTAAGGAAGGAACCTTAGACTTGGCTCAACTTTGTCTAGAGATTTCATTACTTTTTAGAGATAAACAAGCAGCTCCATCGAGACTTGGCTATTTTTTTACAGAATGTTTTTGGTGGGATTTCACTTCTTTTTGCAGAAAGCTGACAAGACGTGGGCTGATTGACTTTTTAGATTTTCTTATAATACACCGTTATTTTTCTTTTTAGTAGTAGTTTTTTAGTTTTAGCATAGCATATAGCATAGCATATAGCATAGCATATAGCATAGCATATAGCATAGCACATAGCATAGCATATAGCATTGCATATAGCATAGCATATAGCATATCATATAGCATAGCATATAGCATAGCATACAGCATAGCATATAGCATAGCATGTATCTTCTTGAACGGAATCCTCAGTAAAGAGGCTCGAATACAAATGCCGTAACCAAGAGCTTGAGGTAGTTTATGCAACCGCATAATATGACTGTGGCTTCATTAAAAATATAATATTCAAAATATATTTATTCAATTTAGGTACACTGTACACTTATTGACTCCGATTAGTTACAAAAAATGATGATGATAATCAGTTACGGTATTTTTGTTTAGTAAAACTAAAGCTAAAGCAACGGGATTATTAACGGGGTTATGCACTACCTACAAGATGGCAAAAAGTTACGAAACAAAATGGCACATACTCGTACTATAATTAAACTTTGAAAAAAAAAAGTCTTGAATTTGTATATAAAATACGAAGAAACTTTTTCCCCGACCATTTTATACTAATATTAAAAATGCGAAAGTTTGGATGGATGGACGGATAGATGGATGTTTTGTAATCGATCACACCAGAACGAAAAAACGAATCTGTATGAAATTTGGCATAGAGATACTTACTTCCGGAAAATTAAAGAGTTCCCGCGGGAACCATATAACCTCAATTCACGCGGACGAAGTCGTGGGCATCAGCCAGTACTTATATATAGTGACTGCCTCGTTGGTCTAGTGGTTGGCATGTTCGACTGCGGCCGACGAGGTCCCGGGTTCGAGTTCCGGGTCAGGCCATAATTAATTATTGGGTTATTCTGACTAGAAAATCTCAGTACTAGCCCGGAGTTAGGAAGTTGGCGGTGTTTCACCCCCGTGCCTCGGAGAGCACGTTATGCCGTCGGTCTCGGTTATAATCACTCACATGATAATAGTCGTTAAAGCCCGGCAACCCGCATTGGAGCTCTAAGGGTCTAAGCTCTAATTCCCCTTTTTCCTATGAGAGTGGAGGCCTGTCGTAGCTTTAGTTTTAAGATACCGTAACTGACTATCACCATCATATTTTATAAGTACCTAACTGGACGTCAATAAGTGAACATTGACCTAAATTGAATAAATTTACTTTTGACTATGGCTATGTGCCCAGCATTGGGACGATAATGGACTGTAGTGGAGGCAACTATGGAACCCTATACAATTGGCCTGCTTTTTATGCAATGGACCCATTGAATTTTGCATTTGTGTGAGTTTCAGTCGTGTCGCGGTCGCAGGACGCTCGGGATTGTCACCATACACTGTTGGAGACTGGAGTGCACACTTACACATTATATATTAATGCAGAGCTCAGCGTATTCCTCGCGAACTGATTGGCAATATACCTAATAATAATTATTTAATCATACATCGAGCTAAGTTAAGAAACATCAATTATATTATTAGTCAAATTATAATATTTTAATAAAAAAATTATCTATTTACAGTATTATGTTGAAGATGAGTATAATCTAATTCATTTAATTTAAATGATAATATATATTTTATGGCTTTAAAAACTCTATATAAATTTATTTTAAATAGTACCTCAAACATTTTTAAATCATTCAATATACAAAGGGTCATAGCACAGACCACACAACCAATTGACTGAGCATAACGGGCCCCTGACCAGCCAAACATAAGACCAATAAGGTCTGATGCTACTTTTTGTGCCATTGTCCTCAATCTATATTTGGCAGTGCACGGGAATTGATAAAAATTCTTTTCAAAAAACCGACTTCCACTGTAAAGTACAAAATAATTGTGGGTATAACAAGGATAAGCAAAGTTGACGCATCACACTCGCCCGACTTCAACATAGTGGGTAGAAATCAAAATTATTTTGTACTTTACAGTCGCGTTGGAAGTCGGTTTTTTGAAAAGAATTTTTATTTTTAACTTTTTAGTGTCAGGGTTGAGGATTTAGAGTCAGAATTTTTTATGGGACCACCTCGAGAGCTTCCTCTAACGACTGATAGAAAACTTTTTAAATCGGTTCAGAAACCACGGAGATATGCACCGACATACATTTAAAAAAAAAATCGCGCCGAATTGAGAACCTCCTCCTTTTTTGGAAGTCGGTTAAAAAGTGTTTTTAAAAACGAAAAATATGCCTCTTTGCAGCTTTAAATGGTGTGGAAAGAGAAGTACCTAATACTACATTGTACTATTGCCTATTCTGTGGTAATACGTAATACCTCCAGCTATGCAAGGGGTGAGATATCATTTTTGACCGACTTCCAAAAAAGGAGGAGGTGGAGTATAATAAAGTTATGCAAAGTTGACATTTCAGGTACATCTATCTAGTTTTATTATAATTTTATAATTGGCTTAGATATGTAATTATATTTAAATAATACGTATCTAATACTAATTTAGGTATTATTACTCAAATACCAACATAACAATCCATACTAACATTTATAATAATAAATGCGAAAGTGTGTCTGTCCGTCTGTCTGTCTGTCTGTCTGTCTGTCTGCTACGCTTTCACGGCCCATCTGTTCAACCGATTTTGATGACATTTGGTACAAAGGTAGTGTAATGTTGGGAGGCCCATTGTATCCCGGGGAAGGACATAGGCTTCTTTTTATCCCGGAAAATTAAAGAATCATCTAGTATTATACTAAAATCACATCAGTTACCAAAAGTGCAGCTATCTCTTAGCCTATATATTTTTTGAAAGCTTGCCCCCTTAAGAAAGCTGTAGTGAACGACATCGGCACTAGTCCACCAAACGCTCACAAGTAATTTTTTTGAGTCAATTTTCGCTTGGGGCAGGATTTGTCTGGTCCGCCAGGGTTCAGCCATTGCGATGAACGTTTCCGATTATCGTACAGGATCTACTTTTCATCACAGGTAATAATTCGATTTAAAATCCCTTCATTATTGTGCCGGTTGAATAATGTAACGTAGCAGTCGACGCGCGTTTGTCGGTTTGCTGCACTCAATTCATGAGGTACCCACCTTTCAAGCTTTTTCACCTTCCCAATTTGCTTCAAGTGGATTAAAACAGTTTTATCACTAACACCGTAGACTGCAGCTAGCTCGGACGTGGTTTGCGATGCAGGATCCACAATTCTTCAATTCTTCATTATCAACTTTGGTCTCCGGCCGTCCACGGGGCTTGTTCTGCAGGTCGAAATTTCCAGAACGAAAACGTTGGAACCAAAAACGCACTGTGTTTTCTTTTGCGACATCATTAAGCCGTTTCTGCAGCACTGGTGAGTGGTGCCACGATGGAACTCGTACTCGTAAATAACGCGATATTTCAAGTTTTCCATTTTGTAAACTGAGTGACGCAAAGAAAAAACCAAAAGAGGAAAAAACAAATGAATTAAGGTTTTCAACACAAAAAGCATGAGTAAATAGCTGTATAAATTTGAAATTGAAATTCCTAATCAAAGAGGAGATATTTGAGATCAAAGTGGCCAGTACGACAAAACGTCAATTTCATATGGAATTTACGAGGACCTAATACAAGAATTGCTCGTTTAAAGGTATAATAGATAGATAGATGTGTAGTTATGTAATAATAAATAGAAATCACAAATATGCTAAAAAAATAAAGTAATCAAAAAAGAAAAACCCGTAGAAGTCTTTCAGTTTTGCTTTTTAATTTATACCGATGTTTGTTTAGTGTTTATTTCCACATCTGCGGCGATTGAAATAAATATACTTAAGGGGTTCCGCCTGACGTGTCCAGTCTAGGCTTCCGCCTAAATAGGCCGATATTGCACATCGACAAGCTATCACTGGGCCAATTTTATCAATCATAATCATAATAATTTATTTGCTGATTATAGGTAAGTACAAGATCAAGATCCTTAAGATATTCAGATCCTTAGGGTGACCAATTGATGAGACAAGGGCTAGTCTATAATTAAATAAGAAACCGACCAAGTGCGAGTCGGATTCGCGCAACGAGGGTCCCGTACCTTGGTAGAATTTGGTTTAATTATTGGACTTCTAATGAAGACGGCGCGCAAATTCACAGTAAAAGATTTTTTCTATGATATAGATACAAATTTACGAATAAGTATCGGATTTTTTCTTTTATAGGTATTGTAAGATCTTGCTTCTTGCCAAATTTCACGATTCTAGGTCAACGGAAAGTAACCCTAGGTTTTCATCTGTGACCATTGATGTAGAATTTTAGTACCTTTCTATTTCAATGTCTGTGACAGTATTACACATACCTTGAGATTAAAAAAAACGTTATATTGTGCACGGTGCAAAGGTGCTCTTATCAGGAGCGTGTAAGTACTATAATTATTTTGTAAAACCCGTTATCTTTTCAGGGAATACTTAATTGGTTTGGAAGAACCCAAACCAATCTATAATGGGGCAAAGTTGAATGTTCGCTCTGAAAATATTACTTATTATCACAATGAAAATTTATTACCTACTTGACTAAACTTTGTATTCACTTTATTCTCACCTGAAACAAAATCGTTTTATTGAGATTTGAGACCTACCTTTGATAATATCCATACTAATCTACACTAATATTATAAAGAGGAAAGATTTGTATTTTTGTATTTTTGTATGTAACGAATAAACTCAAAAAGTACTGAACCGATTTTAATAATTCTTTTTTCATTAGAAAGCTACATTATCACTGAGTAACATAGGCTACATTTTATTTTAAAATAAATTATAGATCCCTTCGAAAATTGCAATAATGTTAATTAAGCCGAAAAAATTCACCTAATTTAAATTTTACGTTAAACCTCTATCATCATCATCATCATCACTACAGCCTATTAACGTCCCACTGCTGGGCACAGGCCTCCACTCTCATAGGAGAGCGGGAATTAGAGCTTAGACCCACCACGCTGCTCCAATGCGGGTTGGCGGGCTTTAACGACTATTATCATGTTAGTGATAATAACCGGGACCGACGGCTTAACGTGCTCTCCGAGGCACGGGGGTGAAACACCGCCAACTTCCAACTCCGGGCTGGCACTGAGAATTTCTTAATTGAAAAACCCAATACCTAACTTTTATGCTCGACCGGGAATTTAACCCAGGACCTCGTGATCCGCAGTCGACTATGCTAACCACTAGACCAACGAGGCATTTAAAAATTCGCGGAACCGGCAGGAAACCTCTATACGTCTATTAATTCAGACTGTCTTTTATGTCATATTTGTCAAGACACTCTTATTTCATATTTGTCAAGACAAACATAATAAATACAAGAAAACTTACCAACATTTTTTTTAAACATTTTAATATGTAACTGCTGTAGACAGACTGCGAAAAGCCTCAAAGATCAAGGTCTCAACTTAGTTGTTAGTTCTAAACATAGTTCCCAGGCGAGGGCAGCGAAAATACGTCGTATTGGAGACTCAAGTGCCAAGCGTTCACAGCGGTTTGCTGAACAAAATTTGGGAACGTATGTATGGTGGAGTTGTTCGTCTCAGTGCCGACTGACCATTAATGGGTATGGACTATTTTGATCAAGTGCTACCCGTGCGAAGCCGGGGCGGACCGCTAGTATTAGATATAAATGCGAAAGTGTGTCTGTCTGTCTGTCTGTCTGCTACGCTTTCACGGCCCAACTACTCAACTGATTTTGATGAAATTTGGTACAGAGATAGGTTACGTCCCTGGGCCTTGGACATAGGCTACTTTTTATCCCGGAAAATTGAAGAGTTCCCGCGGGAATCAAAAAACATCAATTCACGCGGACGAAGTCGCGGGCATCATCTAGTTAATAATAATTTTAAATAGACTAGTTAAATTAAAAAGAGGTACTAAAAGAGAAATATTTTAAATCGCATTTCTTCGTAAATACCTTAGAATTTAAATAGATGTATGACTATAATGAGCTTAGGGTTTTCTCAGTAAAAGTTTTAAAAGTACACAAAGTCATAAAGCTTTTGTTTATTCATTTTTGAAAATTTTATTGCATCGAGGAATATCAGCGGAATTATCTTATCTTACTTCTTACTAATATTATAAATGCGAAAGTTTGGATGGATGTATGGATGTTTGTTACTCAATCACGCGCCAACTGCTGAACGGATCTGGCTGAAATTTGGCACAGAGATAGATTATAGTCTGGAATAGCACATAGGCCACTTTTCATCCCGGAAAATTAAAGAGTTCCTGCGGGAACCAAAAAACCTCAAACCACGCAGACGAAGTCGCGGGCATTCGCTAGTAAGTTATAATGTTAGCAAGCAGCAGTCCAGAACGCAGTATGTACATAAATAAAGTTCTTCCCGATCCTCCACATTCATGGTGTCTCCTTCGGTGTGGTGAAACCAAAAGTAGCACTCATTTGGGATATGGAGGCTGGCTCCTGGAATACCTTTTTTAATTAGAATCCAGGACTACCAGATTCCACTAGCGAGCGTTGTGGCATTTATGGATCCAATAAGTTTCAAAATTTCGGCTGTAAATTGTAATACAGTGTGCCTTTGGAGTGCTAGCTAAAGTTCGCGCGCAAGTTGAATGCAGAGCTTATGTATGTGTCACCTCAGGCCCCGACTGCATTCAAATCGCGCGCGTACTATACTTTCAAACTTATATTTTGATTGTCCTTTCTATGTTTCTTTTCGTACGCATAGGCACCAACAATGCCGAGTTCCTCAGCTGTCCAAAAATTTGATCTCAGTGTCCTTTTTGGTGCTAAGTAAAGACATCTTAAAATAACAGGAGTTGCCCAAACATCTATGGACCATCGGCGCCGAAAATGTTAAAAGTGCACTTGTATGTGGGCAAACACAGGTGCACTATTCAGATTCAGATTCAGATTTTTTATTTGCTTACTATCTATTCCCTTACTCTCATAGCGCGATGAAAAAGAGAAGCCGACACGACCGAAGACAGATCAGATTTTTTGTGCTCTCCGAGGCACGGTTGTGAAAGACATTTCCGATTTCTTATCTCCATGTTAGTACATGAGAACTTCATCGCACAAACCAAGCACCTGTGCTATTACTGAGTTATGAACCGACCCGCGAATTGAATCCGGGACCTTCGCATCTGCAGTTGCATCCGCAGCGTGCAACCACTGGATTAATGTGACAGTTATCTAATGTATCTACCTGGTAGTCAACGCAAAGACTAACCCATGGTTAGTAGCTACCATGGGTTTGTTTTTACGTTGACTTTCTCCAAAAAAGTGACTACGCACAGAGAACAGCAAATATTTTTTCATATAACCTGCATTGAAAATGCGAGTTTCAATGCCTGTTGAGCCATCTGAAACTAGTTTTTCAGAAAAATGCTAACATAATTCAATTTAATAATAATAACGTGTGTCAACTGCTGAGGAGAATATTGCCACCCCTTTCTATCCCGTGGGTGAGTATCGTAAGAGGCGACTAAGGGATCCGGGGAACTGCTTACCAGTCAAGTTCGAAGGCTGGTAAGCTGGCCATCGAAACAGCCTCCTCGGGGACCCTGAGTGGACCCCGAATAACGTAACCACAACTCACCCCACCCCCCATTATTAAGATGATGGAACCAAATACTGAGAATGCGCACATAGGGTCGCTGCCTGGAGGTAGCCAGGACGCGTCTGGGGCTGGTGCTGGACGTGACAGCATGCAGGCCGCCAGCCACATCAGCCGACCGCCACTACCATCGGGCCGGTCGACAATTCCATCATCCCCATTGGCTTGGCACTTGTGGTGTACGACGCATGAGATGGACTTCTGTCATGAACGAGAATGTCATGGGTGCGTACTACAGGGCGACGGGAGGGGAAACCGGACGGATTGGCTACCGAGTGGGAATATACCGCGATTTCCTGCTGCTTGAGCCGACCTTATCGGAGGCGACTGGGGTTCCGTGGGCAGTTCGCTCGCAGCCAGGATGCAGAAAGCGGTGTTGCTAGACTCGGCTAGGTTAGTCCGCCGGTTTCTCAACCTGTCCCTGACCCCCGGCCGTCTGGCCTCCCCTGCCAGGGTGTAATCCTCCACCCGCTACAACTTATTTTATTTTATTTATTTATTGTATTTCGGTATACAAACGGCGAGTACACAGAGCTTAAATTAAAAAATATTACATAAGGTCTATAACCGTGTGGCACGCCACAGGTATACACAGCTATTAAAAAATAAGATATTATAAAAAAGAAACAACCGATCACAAGTACTTAACTACTTACATGATAAAAAGAGTATAAAACCAAAGGAACAATGTACCTACTATCACTACTATGACAAATAAATTAATCTACTAATTTTGCAAGTACAACCATAACTCAAAACTAACTGACTAAAATAACGAACTAAGACTGGCCGATCTGTCCCTCAAAGCAGAGACCGCTGACGCTATAACTTTTTAAAAGTATTTGGACCCTGACAGAAAATATCGACGTCATCATGTACACTGGCTAGCTCGTTGTAAGCATGAATGAGACGGTTTTTTGCAGCATTTCTACCCAAGTTTGTTTGACCTAAATTAACACGATTTTTTTCCTACAAGCTGATCTTCTTGACTTCTTTGGAACAGTGAAGGTTAGAGTTTGTAGTAGGTCAGGAGCGTCTACTGTACCGTATACGAGTTTATGCAGGAAAGACATGTCAGTAATACATCGGCGACAACTATTTATTTGTGTGTGTAAGTTTATTAATTTATATTTATTTATGTAAGTTTATTATAACTCTTCTGGCCACATATGTATTTATTTTGTAAGCGGGTGTGAGAGCTAGATTTATTATAATAATAATAATAAGCTCGCAGGGCAGCTTTTGGCGTGCTGTTGGGTAGTAGCGACCCCACGGACCTGATCCGGTTCCATTTGCCGTGGAGACTCTGGAGACTTGGAGTTATAGTGGCAAACATTTTTTTCGGGATATTTAACCGCGGTTAATTGCCTCATCTAGTGACAGAAGGGTTGTCCATTTTTAGGGTTCCGTACATCAAAAGGAAAAAAACCGGAACCATTATAGGATCACTTCGTTGTCCGTCCGTCTGTGTGTCAAGACCCTTTTTCTTAGGAACGCATGGAAGTATCAAGCTGAAATTCATATCAAATACTCAGTTTTACTGCCCCTTGGAGCTGTAAAAAAATCAAACTTCAAAGCCAACACAATCAAAAGATACAGCCGTTTATGCTGAAAATTTTCGAATTTTCTTGCACTCGCAAGGGAGTCAAAACCTACAGGGTACTTTCCGTGAACTCAGAATCTTGAAATCTTTATCTGTCGTTAACGTCCTAAAGCACTGATAAAGGAAAAATTGCGAAAGGCATAAATTTTTAGTTACATCATATAATAAAAATATTTTTAATAATTTTAAACTTACTACCCCTTTCCGCATGAACGCGTAGGTATTAAATTGAAATTAAAATAGACAAGTGGTATAAAAATATTATAACTTTTACTTATGTATATACCTACCTACAAGTTTGTACGGAACCCTCGGTGCGCGAGTCTGACTCGCACTTGGCCGGTTTTTTTTTATTTGAGCAAAGGATCAGCTCTATTATATTGTTTACAAAATAGAAAAACTAAGAGGAAAATAAAACTAAATTGTAGGTACAGACGGGGGTTTGACCAATGAGATGACATTATGATTGAAAGTTGTAAATTAGGCTTTTCCGTGTGATAAGTAATCACATTATTATTGTACTTGATGATATTATAAATTGCACGACCTTTAACATCTTTACATATTTTAAAGAGTGTTTAAGATAACGTGTACTTAAATTCAGAGGCCCAATTGTATAAGCAAATGGTAATCAGTTAAGACGTATTATTCCAACTGTTTAAGGCTGTATGTTCATACAGGCTTTTTGGCGTGCAGGCATCTAGGTATACACTCCTTAAACAGGTCGAATTATACGTTTGACAAACAATTACGATTTCCTTACACAACAGGCAGAACAACGAACGATTTCCTTACAGAACAGGCAGGGGCAGAACTGTACAGCTACTGACAAGTAAAACGCGCTTGTTGTATCTTTTGGGTTTCGTAGATACTCTACGAGTAGATCACTGTAGTGTTTATTCCAAGTCCAACTTAAACTTTCTCTCTACACGGTAGGACATACTTGTGTCGCGATGTCTTGTTTTAAATCTACCACCGGTTTGGACAGAAGACTACATAATAACACACAAATACACTATAATCGAAAATATAACTTGTTCTTACGGTTGTACCTAGTATATGTGAAAGAAAACGGGGCAAAAAGCACTGATTAAATATCGCAATGGTGGTATAAAAGTAGGTCACATTACTATGGAAAGCAGGAATAATAAAAAATAATATTATTATGGACTCGCTCACTTGCCCCGGCTTCGCACGTGTGGGCGTGATTGAAGGACAAACCAACAAACAAACACACTTTCGCATTTGTAATATATTAAACGGCTTGATTTAGTTAGACCCTTGGCTGCGAATAAATATTATAGAGATTAAGGGCCTAATAGTTTGGTCACCTATAAAAAATCTACCTACTTATTGTTTAATTCGGCGGGCGTTCGTTCAGCCATATTACAATCTAGCTGACGGTCACACCACAGAATTGGAAAACGGCGCCGTTTGGTAATACGACTAGCCGTATTGTAATACGACGAATTGTACAACCCGGCTGCGACACATACATAAACCCATCCATACGAAGCAGGGTTGGGTCCATCCATACCTCCAAACTTTCGCATCCATGCTAATGTTATAAATGCGAAAGTGTGTCTGTCTGTCTGTCTGTATGCTACGCTTTCACGGCCCAACTATTCAACCGATTTTGATGAAATTTGGTACAGAGATGGGTTATATCAGGGGAAGGACATAGACTACGTATTATAAGGCGAGAAAGCTGTTGGTTTCTTGGTAAGAAAACAGAAAGAGACTACAATCTATGACTTCATCGCAATATCCGAGAGAGTTTGCGTGCTGCAAGTAGAAATATACGAAAAAATTTACTTCCTAATATAGGTTTATGCACCCACCGAAAACTGTAGCGAAGCTGAAATATAACTGAGTTCTATGAAGATCTTAAGAAGGCAATGGAAAGATGCACCGGAAACACGATTTTCATGGCAGACATGAACGCAAAAGTGGGAAAACCAGAACCGAATGAACATTTAGTAATGGGTCGTTATGGATACGGAAAAAGAAATAATAGAGGACAAATGTTTTTAAATTTCTGTCTGCAATATAAATTAAAAATAGCAAACACAATATTTATAAAATCTGACATGGACATGGCTTAATGCATGGCATGGGTAGTAGTAAGACCTTCTTACTTTTTTCAAAACGAAAGAAAGTACGTCGTAGCTACAAACCAAAAATGCGATTAATACTTTCAACAAGAACAAGAACCAGCCTTTCTAGTTACTATTCATTTTTGGTAACAATAAATAACTCGTCTTTAAGCGGCGATATTAGTAGTCAGGTTCCTAGTCGCTTGCGGGCAGACTGGCAGTTTTACGATCAGTGGAGAACCCCACAGCCACTAAATACTGAATCAGCCTTGCTAGCGATAGTTACCAAAAGTACAGCTATCTCTTAGTCTATAAATTAATATCAAAGAACCCATAAATTTTAGGTTATCATACTTGGCCTTTTATACTAAGTTCAACGTGAATCCCGAGTTTGTCATTTATAAGCAGAACAATTTGTGAAATGACACTATTTAAAAACTCATTCTTGCGTAGCTAGCAAGTTTCAAATTCTTACAAAATAAAATATTCGAGCAAATTAGTCGCCAACAAAATTAATCAAAATGCAGAAGTTTACTATGGTGCTTTTATTTTGTGTCGCAACGATCGTGTCAGTTCAAGCCAAACCATCCCCTCAGTGGTAAGTGTAGATTTATTATCTACGAGTAGGTATATTAGAAAAGCGAAATACCACTCATTCGCTCATTGACTGACTAATCACGATATCTCAGGAACTATATAGCATAGAGACTTGAAATTTGGGAGGTAGGTTCTTTTTATGATGAAGACATCAACTAAGAAACGGTTTTGAGAAAATTCACCCCTAAGGGGTTGAAATGGGGGTTGGAAATTTGTATGACAGTCCTTTGTTTTTGAAGTTAGAGACATGAAAAAGGGGGTGAAATGCGACGATGATGATATTATTTTCGAATATTTTACCAGAATTAAAGATAAATATGAACAAACTAGCGGATGCTCGCGACTCCGTTCGCGTGGCATAAGTTTTTAAATTCCCACACTCCTTCATTTGTGAAACATGTATTCCTTTGTTTTAAATCAGAAGCCCAAATACCAACTTTCATGCCTATAACTACTTAAGAAATGAAGGACTTTCATACAAACTTTCAACCCTTATTTTAACCCCTTGGGGTTAGAATTTAAAAAACACTGTGACACACGTACCTACTTCTTAATTACCAAAAGCCAAAATACCAAGTTCAATTGATATAACTTAAAATTAAAATATCTTGAGAAATGACGGACTTTCATACAAATTTTCACCCCCTATTTTATAGTGAGCGCCTACGTCACCAAAGGAACCTACTGGCAAAATTTCAAGTTTCGAACCCCAGCGGTTTAGGCTGTGCGTTGGTCCTTGAACGATTTTATATATAGATATCTCATATAATATACTACAATATAGAATATAGATATAGATTTCTAGTATATTCTCTTCGCGTTGTCTGTATGTTTTCGGTAGCCAACTTGAGGCCAGAAAACTGGTGAGTTAAAATCCATAGGTGAAATTTTAGCACATGTAGGTACTACGTGTATTTAAAAAAAAACCGTGATTGTAAAATTAATTATCAAATATATTTTTCATCCCACCATCTCGGAAAGAGTATTTTTACTCTTCGATATCTGAATGCAAAAGCCGTTATTATCCTCTTGAGGATAAAGTTAATCTTAGAATTTAAATCTTACTGAATTTAGAACATCGTGTGCACGTTAGTAAATATCACTCGTCTATGAAGTTTGAGAATTCAAAACATCATTAAAACCTATTTACTTCTACCTCTATGGTGCCGAATTTTTTTGCATTTAGTTATTTCCTCGCTGAGGTGGGATGAAAAGTTACGTGTTGCACTCGAGTGAAAAGATTTTTCACCTCGTGCTCTTTTGATTCCCTCGCTGACGCCCAGGATTCTAATTTTTGAATCACCCGCTGCGCTCGTGATTCAATTTTAGAATCCTTCACTTGTTCGGTCATCAAAATTGAGCACGCGGTGAAAAAACAACTTTTCACTCTTGTATAACAAATAACTATTGTAATAGGTAAATGTATATAAAAAACTATAGATAACTATAATATTATTTGTAATGTTTGAGTAATTAATATACAATAAGAATTATTTTTACAGTAGCACAGGCCCTTATGGTTCATCGTTTTGTGGAATGAAACGGGAAGATTATTTTAACGGGAGGGAAGATTATTTTAACGGTAGGGAAGATTATGGAGATGTTCGTGGAAATGGCGGAGGTGGCACCAGTGGTGGAAGAAATTATAGAGGAAGCTACTCGAGGCCAGAAAACTGGTAAGCTAAAATTTTTAATCATAAAATTAATATTCGAAATATACATAACTAATGTCTTATTCTACAAATCAATTCAGGTATTCAATTCTTTGACTGACTGACTGACCTTTTGTTTAGTACAGTACTTAAAACTCATTCTCGCGTAACTACTTAGTTACAAATTCTAACAAATTAAAATATCGAGACAAATAAGTCACCATGCAGAAGTTTACTATGGTGCTTTTGTTTTGTGAAAAAAATCGTGACAGTTAAAGCGAAACTTGGTGGTAGGTGTAAAATGATTATACACTTACCACTTTAATTTTACTTGATACCCGCGACTTCGTCTGCGTGGTAAAAGTTTTTAATTCCATGTGCGCGGAACTCCGTTTCAGGGATAAAAAGCGTATGCCTTCCTCGGGATTATAATATCTGTAAATTTCATTAAAATCGGTTGAAAGAAGACGTTCTTACGTTGCAATGTTTAATGCTTACGCTGTGCAATTACCTACCTAGTATGCGGCTTTGTTCAAGAACGCTAAACTAAACCAGGCCTGCAGGATTACATTTGTATGTTTATCTACTCCAGCATCGAAAAGTTCCAATTTCGAATTTGACAACTATATCGAATTGAACCCTCTTTCGTGTTTGCTTCTCATAACGATACAGTTCGTTGCATGGGAGCTGTATCGTTATGAGTCGTAGCTGTATCGATATGGTTATCTTCATAAATAGGATACCTATAGCTTAGCGGCTCTGGGTTCTGGCACTTTTGGTTTTTATTAATTTATAAAGTAAAAAATTATAAAGACGTCCTTGTCGTAGATAAAATCTTGTATGCAACTGTACGTAATTAGTCATTTTAATTCTCGTACTATCCTATTTTGATACTCGGCAAGCCTCGTATCAAAAAACAGCACTCGCATTAAAATGACCCTCATTACGATACAGTTGCATAAATAGCTATTACAAATACCATACGTCGCTTATAATATGACTACGAAGCGTAAATGATGTCTAAACGGTCTTATAAGTAGATTATCGTAATTTTCTTGCTACATTTACATTTACATTTTGCCTGGTGGGAGGCTTCGGCCGTGGCTACTTACCACCCTACCGGTAAAGACGTGCCGCCAAGCGATTTAGCGTTCCGGTACGATGCCGTGTAGAAACCGAATAGGGGTATGGGTTTAATATAACTGCCATGCCCCTAACAGGTTAGCCCGCTGCTATCTTAGGCTGCATCATCACTTACCATCAGGCGAGATCGCAGTCAAGGGCTAACTTGTAGGGGATAAAAAAAAACAATTACAAAAATTACGTGCGTAAACGTGATCTAATGCCCTTACGGAATTTTATTTTTATTTTATTATTAAATTAAATTCTCACAACTTGTTAAACTAAAACGATAAGTTAGTCTAGGCAATGGGACGGTTTGTTGTATGGAGACCCCTGCATTAAATCCTCAGTCGTTGAAACTTAGCAGGGTTGTAGTAGGTATGATGAACCAAAACTTATACAAAAATATCCAAAAAAAAAAACATCCAGAAGTTAGGTATTCTATACCTAAAACTTAATATTTGTGACTGAATATTGTATCGATTTCTTTTTAAAATAGTAGTAGGTACTCGTAGTATATTTACACTCAAAACCGATAGGTACATCAAATGAAATAACCACGTATAATATCGATATTTAAACCGATTATATTATCAAACCTAAACTGCGTTTACACGGTAATGTACCTTCCTGCTTTAACAATTAGGTAAAGCATAAAAAAACTTACTTCCTTTCTGATTTTTTATTGGATATTTTTATAATATACTATCATACTGTAAAGTTTCGTGGCCTGCGGAATTATTGTTGCGGTCGACTAGCTTAATTGCCTAGACTAAGTTGAGAACTCACGAAACCTTTTCCTGACTCTGGCGGGTCTCGGAACGGCACGCGCAATCACTTACACGCACACATTTACACGTATACAAATGTGTACAGATAGGACTCAGCGAAATAAAGAAGATTCGGTAATACAATCGCCATGTACGTACATTGATTTTCGTGCTCAGCTTAATTCCGTGCGATCGGAATACCTTCTCTCGGAATTTACCAAATGCTGCTGAGGCAGCACAAATTCTACTTGTTATCTCCGAGTCTATGTCCCCTTTAGATGATAAGGTGCTTCCGAGATATTTAAATTTGCTAACATGCTTGAGCTCAGTATCTTGAAGCGAGTCATCATCATCATCATCATCATCATCATCATCAACAGATAGGACTATAACACAAGCATGAGCCATGCGCACTCGTGAATTGCAAGCTATAACAGGTTATTTTGTTTCAGTTATGATGGCTGGTGCCATGAACGTCGGAGTTGTCGAACGTTAGAGACCAATGCCGGAATCGGCCACCATATGGAAAACCACATAACATATAGACCGAAAACTGGAAATAGAGACGCTAACTTGGGTAATGGACACGATAATACCAACTATTTATTGATCGAAGATTGATTAAAATAATATTATTTTAATATTTCATTACAATATTTATGTGTTAAGAATTTGGCTTTATTTTTGGATATCATGTTTATAATAGCGAAATAAATACATACAAATAATATTTTTTTTATGTGTTATTTGTCCCCTTGCCGATCAGTTCGCGAGGAGTACGCTGAGCTTTGTATTTGTGTGTGTGCTATTGTGAACTCCAACAATGTATAGTGACAACTCACAATCCCGAGCGTCCTGCGCACGACTGAAACTCACACAAATGCAAAGTTCAGGGCTATATTCAATGTACCTACTCTGTAGCTCAGGGCCTCCATTTCATGAACAAAACCGGCCAAGTTCGTATCGAGCCACGCGCAATGTAGGGTTCCGCAGTTGCCCGTTACAATATACGAACATTTTATAAGTTGGTCGACTATTACTTGTTAACTTGTAAACCCTACTTAGCTGTGATAGATTTCCTTTTAACTTCGTTATACTACTGCCAAGCTACATAGATTTAAACTTTAATTAACATTGTTCTGGGGAAAGGGCCTGGTGTCTTGAAACACAGGTTCATGCCTAGCTCAAGCACCAGTCCCAAGCCTATAACTGTTTAGTATAAGAATATTACAAATTTTTGTGAATGGGAAAATAAATAAATTGATTGATTGATTGATTGATTGATAATTTTTTTCACGTACCCAAAACAACCGTTTAGCTTGCTTAATATACCTATCGGAAACGGACCCCTGCATCGCAAAATCCTGTTCCTACGGCCACAAGACACCAGTTTTATTATAACTGCAATACCCCTAACCATTACCCCGCAGCCATCTTAGACTGCTTCATCACTTACTACCGGGTGATATACCCAATTAATTCACATTATTAAAACCAAGGATTAAATCAAGACTTAAGAGTAAGTATTTACTAAATTTTGACTGCCTTGTTGGTCTAACGGTTAGCATGGTCGACTGCAAATCACGAGGTCCTGGGGTGGGTGGGTTCAAACAACCATCGAACATCGGCGTGGAAAATGTTAAAGTGCACTAGAGTGTGGGAAAACACAGGTGCACTATATATTCCCTATATTCCCTTAATCTTAACTGGGTGCTTACTATGAGCAGGACAGAAACTGAACTTCACTGCATTAGTGTACATTCCATTTATATTAGCAGGCCAGTGCAGTTCAATTTCTGTCCTGCTTTAACAGCTTATAACAAGGCCCTTGACGGGCGATGGACCGAAAAACTACTTACCTACCCACCAGACGCCCGCCGACTGAGAGGGCTTGGCTCACGTCTTGTCACTTTACCTGAGATATATACTACTTTTATCTTTTTATCCCGGAAAATTAAAGAGTTCTCGCGGGAATCTAAAATCGGTAATCCACGCGAACGAAGCCGCGGGCATCATCTAGTTGGAAATATAGGCTTCATTAATTTTATTTATTTATGTAAATTAATGTAAATTGACCTATGGCCGAAAATTACATAATAAGTTATAGTATATAATATCTAAACCCTTATTTGAGGGGGGCTCTCATGAAGCAGTGTTTTCCTAGCCTGAAAAACAATGTTAACTTAGCCAACCACGCTTGTGGGATCTAATTTATCTCAAAACAACTTTACATAAAACACTGTTATTTATAAATTATAATTCCAGGCATATCCTGTAGTAAAACTTACCTATTTTGTGGTTAAACGCTAAATACTAATATTAGTTAATCATCAAACAGAAATTCAATCAAAACACTTTTTCTAAAACAAGTAATCCTTTGGCCAAATGTGTACAATTGTGTTTTTATATATACCCTTCATTCCCCTTCATATTCTACTATGCAAGCTTACACTGGGCCAATTTTTTCATGGGCGATTTATCGGTTTTTGTTCCGTCGCTCCTCACTTAGATCCTTAGACTACATCACCATTACGCGTGATGCCGTGACCAAGGGAAATAGGGATTCATTTTTATATATAAGTATAGATATATATATATATATATATATATATAGATTTATATGACTGTGACAGCATTAATTACACATAAACCTAGAGATAAAAATAAAACGTTATTATAGTGCAACGTGCAAAGATATGCTTTTCAGGAGCGTATCCATACTAATATTGTAAATGTGAAAGTGTATCTGTCTGTTTTTCTGTCTACTACGCTTTCACGGCCCATCTGTTCAACCAATTTTGATGAAAGTTGTTATAGAGGTTACATCTCGGGGAAGGACAAGGCTACTTTTTTTCCCGGAAAATTAAAGAGTTCCCGCGGGAATCAAAAAACCTTAATTACGCGGGCGAAGTCGCGGGCATCATCTAATTCTAGTGTTACCATAATTATTTATAAAACCCGTTATCTTTTCAAGGAATACTGAATCGGTTTGGGAGAATCTCTGTTATAAATAAAGATATCAATAAATAGCGTTTTTATTATTCAGGTCAACTTCTAGGTCAATTCATCAATCTTAGAATTACTTTGTTTATCTAAAGGTTAGCAATTGAATAAAAATACTCGTCTCTGGGAAATAATAGTATTCATAAAAATAAAAATATATAATTTGTTTATCAGCGTAGGTATAACTAAACTAGATTATGCTCGCGACTTCGTGTCACTCTCCAGGTCCTCAATACTATACCCATGTATAAAATCAAGTCAATCCGTTGCTCTGTTGCAGCGTGCTTGAAGGAAGGCCAAACCAACAAACCAATAAACCAACAAACAAACACACTATCGCATTTATACTATTAGTATGATATGAAGGATGAAGTAGGTATGATAGTTAACAAGTGGACGTCTCTAGACGGTGTATACTGTGTATTGTGGCTATGCTAGCCTCGATATAGCGAAGCCAGCCCCTCGGTAAGTAATAATCACCTTAAACATTGTCGTTGTCTTCGTCAACCGGTAGACGTCCGCCGCTGGACATAGGTCTCCGTAAGTCATAAGTCATAAATATTTATTCAATTTAGGTAGGTATACCTACTACACTTCCAGTTACATAAAAATATGATGGTGATAATCTGTTACGGTATCTTAAAACTAAAGCTACGAGGGTTCCAAACGCGCCCAAAGAGCCCACAACAAACTCAGCCGGGTTTTTTTTTTCAGTATCACCATCTCTCAAATCATCTGAATTAAGGAACTATCAGAGCTATTAGAGCAAATTATTGCCAAGCTTCCTTGACATTTAAGTAATCCTTCACATGGTAATAAGATTTTTCAATGAGTTTACGTTTTACATTAACTTTGAACTTATTCAGAGACATCTTCAACATGTCTTCTGGAAGCTTATTGTAGAAGCGGACACTGCTTCCAACGAATGAATTGCTAGTTTTACTAAGCCTAGAAGCAGGCATTACAAGTTAACCATATTGACACACTCCACACGCGCCGTGGTCTTGCGATGCCTGAATCCAGCAGATGCTGCGACTCGCTTGATGTGATCGGTATATTGAGGGTCTGCCAATGCTGCGCTGTCCAGTGCTGAGTGTCGAGTCCAGCACTTTGAGAAAGTAACGTCTATCAGTTATTCGAAGTATAAGCACTGCCTGAGGCCCCTTTTACACCTCCAGCTCTCCCACGGATCTCCTCATTTGTAAATCAATCACGTAAAAATACTCCGAGCATAGCTCTCTGCACTGTCCACTGAGCGACTCTGAGGTTTCTTAAGAAACCCGTTGGACAAGAATCATCTTCATCATAAATTATTGACACCTATTTTTGTTTTATTGCTAGACCGGGCTGAATCTCGGGTTACCAGTGATCACAATTATCGAATCCATAATTTATTATTATTTATCCCGAAAAAAAACCACTCCCCACGGGACGTTGAAAAATCCTACAGTTCAAAATATGAATAAAATTAAATACATATATCCTATTTTAATTAAAATATTATTAAAATAAGAGTTATTATTCACTAACTTTTATTTTAATCCTTGGTTTTGGTGCCTGAATAAAATGTAAATTCCCGCTGAATAACGGGCTAAGTTGAATGTTCGCTCTGAAAATATTATTATCGCAATGAAAATTTACTGCTTGACTAAACTTTGTTTGTACTTTATTTTCACCTGAAACAAAATCGGTTAAAAGAGATTTGAGACTTAGATGATTTAGTAATAATGATAAATATACTATTTTATTTAATAAGACTATACTAAAAAAATAATTAAAAACCCAGATGAGTTTGTTGTGGGCACTTCTCAGGGCGCATTAATTTAAATCCTCGTAGCTTCAGTTTAAGATATCGTCAATTATCACCATCACGTCTTAAACGTTATAATAATCTATACATATATATATAAAATTCAAAGTCCTGACTGACTGAGTGACTGACTGACTTATGTATCAACGCACAGCCTAAACCGCTGGTCCTAGACACATGAAATTTGGAGAGTGTATTCTTTGTGAAGACTAGGTAAAACAAGGGTTGAAAGTTTGTATGAAAGTCCGTCGTTTTTCAAGTTATAACCATGGGACTTGGTATATGAATGGGCTTGGTTTAAAATGAAGACAGACGTGTTTTTGAAAATTCGACCCCCAAGGGGATGAAATAGGGGATGAAAGTTGGTATGAAAGGCCTTCATTTCTCAAGATATTTTTCAAGTTATATCAACGAAACTTGGTATTTTGGCTTTCGGTAAAAAGAAGAACGTTTGTCACAGTTTTTCAAAATTCTATCTCCAAAGGGGTAAAATAGGGGCTGAAAGTTTATATGAAAGTCCGTCGTTTTTTAAGCTGCTATACTTATAGGAAACTTGGTATTTGGGCTTCCGCTAATGATGAAATACGGATTTTACAATTTTTGAATTTTCTATCCCCAAGAACGCCAATCACGCCGCAACAGAGCAACGGATCGACGTAATTTTTTGCATGGGTATAGTTAATTGGGTACTTGGAGAGATAGTCTTTTTAGCCTGGAAAATTAAGGCCTGTGGGAATTAAAAAACTTAAGCCACGCGAACGAAGTCACGGGCGTCCTCTAGTATAGTATAATCGACGTTCAAAAAGTGATAGATATGTATTACTAGCTTATGCCCGCGACTACGTCCACGTGGATTGAGGTTTTTTGGTTCCTGCGGGAACTCCTTAATTTTCCGTTATAAAAAGTAGCTGCTATTCCAGACTATATTCTATCTCTGTGCCAAATTTCAGCCAGATCCGTTCAGCCGTTGGCGCGTGATTGAGTAACAAACATCCATACATCCATACATCCATCCATCCAAACTTTCGCATTTATAATATTAATATTTGATATATCAATCCATACTAATTCCATACTATTATAAATGCGAAAGTGCGTCTGTCTGTATGTCTGTCTGTCTGCTACGCTTTCACAGCCCACTACATTACATTTAACAGATTCTGAAGAAATTTGGTATAGCGGTAGGTTACATCCCGGGGAAGGACATAGGCTACTTTTTATCCCGAAAAATTAATTATCATTCGCAGTTGCATCCGCAGCATGCCAACCACTGGACCAACGCGGCAGTTATCTAATGTACCTATCTACCAAAGTAGTCAACGCAAAAACTAACCCATGGTAAGTACCATGGGTTTTTTGCGTTTACTATCGCGAGCAAAGTGACTAGGCACAGAGAACAGCAAATATTTTTGCATGATGTCTGTCAAGTGTCAACTAGCGCTTTTTATATAATACCTAATAGACGATGCCAGCGACTTCGTCCGCGTGTTTTTTGGTTCTCACGGGAACTCTTTAATTTTCTGGGATAAAAAGCAGCGTATGTATTGTCAATATCCATTCGAAATACGAAATAGACTACTTTTACCCCGGAAAATTTAAACATTCTAAAACCGGTAACCGGCTGAAATCGGTAAGCGGCGGAAGTAAGCATCTCTCAACGAGAGTTTCATGAAAATAATTGTTTGCCGGAGGACCCTGGGGCCGTACAGTTTTAGTGGCAAACAATTCGTGGATAAAAAAATAGCTATTTATGCAACTGTATCGTAATGAGGGTCATTTTAATTCGAGTGCTGTTTTTTGATACGAGGCTTGCCGAGTATCAAAATAGGATAGTACGAGAATTAAAATGAATAATTACGTACAGTTGCATACAAGATTTTATCTACGACAAGGACGTCTTTATAATTTTTTACTTTATAAATTAATAAAAACCAAAAGTGCCAGAACCCAGAGCCGCTAAGCTATAGGTATCCTATTTATGAAGATAACCATATCGATACAGCTACGACTCATAACGATACAGCTCCCATACAACGAACTGTATCGTTATGAGAAGCAAACACGAAAGAGGGTTCAATTCGATATAGTTGTCAAATTCGAAATTGGAACTTTTCGATGCTGGAGTAGATAAAAGATAATATTATGATTGAAGTTTATCAATTTTTAGGCTTTTCCCTGTTACAAATAATTACTTAATTAATAATTATACTTGATTATATAAATAGCACGGCCTGATAACCTCTACATATTTTGCGAGTGTTTAAGATAGCGTTTTAGAGACACGTAAATTCAGAACTGTACCTACTGGCAAGTAAATCGCTTGCTGTATCAGTTGGGTTCCGTAGACAGTAATTATAAGAATTAAGAAACAAAGTTTTAAATATTGTTTTTCTACTAGCTGATGCCCGCGACTTCGTCCGCGTGGTTTAATTTTTTTTGATACCCGCAGGAATTCCTTAAATTTTCGGGATAAATAGTAGCCTATGTCACCTTCCAGAGCCTCAACTATATACCCATGCCAAAAATCACGTCGATCCGTTGCCCCGTTGCAGCGTGATTCAAGGACAAACCAACAAACAAACACACTTTTGCATATAAAATATTATGTATGAAATATTTGTATGATTTTTTAACCTCTATCACTGAAGTGTTTTTCCAAGGCCAACTCAAACTTTGTCTCTACACTGTTAAGCATAATTTTGTCGCGACTTGTTTTAAATCTACCACCGATTTGGATAGCAGACTACATAATTGCACATGCCTTTATAACATCCTTCCATCCTTTTCCTCCTCCTTCATCCTCCTTCCTTCCTTCCTCCTTCATCCTTTTTTTACATCATTAATTAAACAGACTTATGCAGAAAGAAAACTGGGCAAAAAGCACTGAATTAATATCGCAGCGGTGGTATTAAGTAGGTCGCATTTCTATGGAAAGCAGGAATCCTTACATCCTTACTATAATATTATAAACGCGAAAGTTTGTAAGTATGGATACAGTATGGATGTTTGTTACTCTTTCACGCCAGAAAGACTGAACGGATTTGGATGAAAATGGCACATATGAATAACTCATAGGCTACTTTTTGTCCCGGAAAATTAAAGAGTTCCCGCGGGAACCATAAAATCTCAATCCACGCGGACGAAGTCGCGGGCATCAACTAGTATTATAATATTATTTTTATCGACTCTTTCCCTCAACCCTGGCTTCGCACGTGTGGCTTGGATGAAACAAACACACGTATGGCTTAGGTATACCTTCTGCACGACATCTTTCACAATTATACGTCTTATGAATGGTTTAAAAAAATTGAAGGAGTTATGGAGTAGCATCGACAAAACCTTTCTTTTCCAACTCAACAGAATTTTAGGAATGCTATTGTTTACAGAATAAAATTATGTTAACTCAGAGTAAAAGCAATACAAAATACACTAAGCTGTCATCTTCCTATCCATCCTATTGGTATTATAAGTACCTATAGATCGAACCATATTCGCCATCGAAATATTCCCCAATTTTTTTTATCAAGTCTGGATTTTTGAACTTATTAGGTACTTACTTCAAACATCCAGACTTATAAGACGTGCGCAGACGAGAGACCATCGTACGTGGAGGGCAAAAGTCGTCGTCTTTTATCACGGGTTTTTCTGTATCATTTGCCCACCGTATCTACAGTGTACGATGCCGTTTTAAGTGATAATTAACGATCTATATAAACACAAGTTTGAACATTTCTTAATTATTATCCGTGAGATCGGCAGACGAGAACAATACTATTATTTCAGAATATTTTAACATAATAAAATAATAAATATGAACAAATTTCTAGTATATTCTCTTAGCATAGTCGCTATGTTTTCGGTAGCTAACTCGAGACCAGAACACTGGTAAGTTAAAATCCTTATGTTATCCTTATGTAGCTCCTTAATATATAAATATAATAAGAGTTATTTTTTACAGTGGCAAGGGTGCTTTGGGTTTAACGTATCACGGCATAAAATGGGAAGATTATTTTGATGGGAGTGAAGATTATGGAGAGGTTCGTAGAAATCATGGATGCGGCACCCGTTGTGGAAGCAATGATGGAGGAAGCTACGGTAGAGGAGTTCAATATGGCGCTCAAGGTGGAAATAATTTCGAAGGCAGCAAAAATGGATTTACTGCTGCTGGAGGCCAAGGTTTGAGTGAAAGCGGCTATGATCAAGGAAGCAATGGTGGTTATAGGTTTCCAAATACCAACCAAGGTGGCACCATTAGTAATTATGGTACTACAGACCAAGGATACGGCTATGCTCAAGGTAGCAATGGTGGTTATAGTAGTAGTTTTTCAAATAGCAACCAAGGTAGCGCATATGGGCGAGGTGATAGCGGGATTAGCAGCAGTAATTATCGTACCGACGGTCAAGAAAACAGCAACTTTGACAGCAACGGTGATAACATAGGTGGATATGCAGCTACAGGTCAAAGTGAAGGACAAAGGAATGCTGCTGTAGACTATTTACAAAGCAGCAATGGTGATTACAGTAGTAGTTTTGCTACTAGCCACCAAATTAGCGCCTTTAGTGGAGGCAGTTACTCATCCAGCGGGCAAGAAAGCGGCTATGCTGGAGGCATCAACGCTGGTAGTAGGGCTCCAGAAAGTAGTAGCAGCAAATGTATTACGTGCGGAGTACCAACAATTAATAATATTGGCAACGGGAAGTTGAATAAGAATGAAATTCATTATAACTAATAAATAACGAAACAAACTTAAAACTGTAAATTACTTATTATGTTAACTAGTAAAGCAAATCATTGTTGATTAACGATAAATAATAAACATGGGTTTCTTAATTTTTTTAAAATAAAATATACTTAATTCATGTTTTAGTTTATACTTTTATATCACTATACCTTCCCTTGACTTTTAATGAAATGCATATTTTAGATAATAGGCTATTGGATTCCATTCACGACATAATTTCTTATACGCATTTGGTATACCTTTACGAGATCTGCATTCCCTAGCTATTGCTACCCGGGTATTTTTGGAACAAGAGGAAATAGGCATAGAAGGCAGCGCGTCTTTTTTCCGGGAAATGACATTATTTCCTATTGTGTATGATTGTGCTCAACCATGTGTCTAAAAGGGGCAGGTTTTTTTGTGATATACCTATCTGTCACTGGAATTTTAAACTGCCGAAAGATTCGCAACGGATGAAAAAATATACGATGTACTTACCCACTGAATTCAACAGTGTTTAGCCGTGAAATTGTGAATTTGGTCAATTAAGGAGACGCACTTCCTCGCCAATTCCTTACTTAAAAAATAATCAAATCTTAGAGGTGAGAGATTTTCTATTAACATAGCTTTAGTCACTGTCCAGGTCCTCAATAATACCCATGAAAAACATCACGTCGACCCGTTGCTTTGTTGCGGCATTAGTGTCTAAATAAAATGCTCAATTTCGTGTATGCATTCATATATTATGTTTACGTATACGACACGTTTCCAAGTTAAAATCGGTTGTACTGAATTTTGTGACTTTAAATCAATGCTGTTAAGGTTCATTTTACTTTGACGTTACTGTCATCGAATGCTTATACGATCAATATAATTAACACTAACAATAATCATAACTAGGTATACGAAGGTTTTTTCCGAAGAGATAAAGTCATACTACGGCTTTTCTAAGTGCGCTACGTGAAGTGCTACGCCGCTGCTACATTAAATAGCTCAACTCTTATATCGGTACATATCGATAGGTATCTTCAAATTTTATTCATCCTCTACTTACACTAATTAATACGCCTAATTGTCAGAAGTCAGAAATTAAAAGATTTGCAAAAAAATAACTTTTAAAAATAACCGGGTGGAATGCTACTACGGTCAAACTAAAGGTATATTTATAAAAAACAAGCTTATGCCCGCGACTCCGTCCGCGTGGTTTAAGTTTTTTGATTCCCGCGAGAACTCCTTAATTTTCCGGAATAAAAAGTAGCCTTTGTCACTCTCCAGGTCCTCAACTATACCCGTGCCAAAAATCACATCGATCCGTTGCTCTGTTGCGGCGTGATTGAAGGACAAACCAACAAACCAATTACAAACAAACACACTTTCGCATTTATAATATTAGTATGATGATTGGTCGGCCTTCTCAACGTCTTGTTTAAAAATTTAAGAAGTGATGGAGATAATTAGCTACGATATCTCAAAACTAAAGCTACGAGGGTTCCAAACGCGCCCTGGTCTGAGAAGAGCCCACAACAAACTCAGCTTGGTTTAAGCCGTGATCGAGAGTTGCGATGCAGGTGATGTTTGTGGAGGTGTCTGAAACCGCTTATATCTATTTTAATCACCTTAGATTTAAAAACAAATTAAACATACATTGGTATTTAAATTAAAAAGCAAGTTTCCAGTACGCTTACTCTGAGTTTTTACATTGCAAATTCGATTGACGTAGTGAGCGTTCACTCACGTTAGCGTCAAAGTAAAATGGACCAAAAAGCTCTTGCTTTTAAGTCACAAATTCAGCGTTTGGAGCGCTGGTTGTGAATAAATACACGAAATTATGAAATGAGCTCTAAACCAATGTACTTAAGGTTGATGTGTGGAAGGTGGTATTAAGCAACACAAGAAGAGAGTGTGTAAACGTCTTATGGACGGGGGGTTGTGGTATCTATGTGAGATATAACAAGTACAACTTAAAAATTGGGAGAGTGTGTCTGTTAAGCGTCGAAGAATAATAATAAGAGGGAATACGTGTAAGACGAGTAAACGGTTCGACTACAAAATATTTGAAGAATGCTTACTTCCAGATACCTATTGGTGAGGAGTGTAGGAAGTATACAGCATTTGTTTTAACGAAAAGCCTATGTATACAATGTATTACCGCGAGGATTCATAGCTGCTGTGGGAAGTTTTAGTCGTGCGGTTTTATAGTGAAAGCTTTGAAGGGGACTTAGTTGAACTGAACAGCTACAGAACAATAATTCTTTGCAGTAATTAGTAGTATTTGCGAGGTTCAAAGGTAGTTATAAAGACAGGTCATAAAGTTTTATTATTTGAAAAAACATGGAAATTGGTTAATAGTAGAGCCACACGTTGGCTATTATATTTAGAACAATTTGATTTGAAATAGAACATGTATCCAGCAAGGATAATTTAATTGCTGATATCTTATCCTGATATCCGCCAGATTGTAATAAAATGCAAGGAGAGAAATCTATTCTACTAGGAAGTTATTACTTAAGTAAAGTAAATAACGTGCTTAATTCCAAGCTTAAGAATTTGCCTCAATTGCAAAAGGAAGATATAGAAATATCAAGTTGTTGTTAGTGGACACAATAACCGTTATAAAAATAGAATTCATATAAATAATGACATATTGTATTTTAGAACTAACCTGGGAGATAGAGTATATTTGCAAAATGGGTTACAAGAAGAGGTTGTTAAACAAACTTCTATAGAAATGGGTCATCCAGGTGCTTACAAAATAATTAAATATATAAAGCACAGAATGTTTCGAGGAGATTTAACAAGTAAAGTGAAGGCTTTTAGGAAAAGTCATATTTGTCAACTTGCTAAAAATGACAATGTAAAATATGTAGGATCTTGTTAATATAATAACAGATGACGTAGGTGAAATTGTTATGGCTGTCTTATACGGATCATTACCAGCAGGATCATTCGGATTTACATACAGTCTAGTAGTACAAGACTCTTTTAGTAAATTTATAAAATTATATGCATTACGAAAAACGACAATCAATAGTGTCTAACAAAATTAAAACATTTTAATTATATCATTAAAATAAGAGTTATTACGATTGTTAGTCCTCAATTCGTTAATAGGAAATATAAGGAAGGTCATAAGGCTCTGGGATTAAGACAACATACACCACAGTGTGGAAACCATGGCTTTATACACTGAACGAGTTAAAAGGAGTTAGGAAGATTGTTTAGAACTTATTGCCATATAAAAATCATAACATTGGGTAAGGTTTATCTAAGAAAGAAGAATCATATAATATATATAATATAATGCGTAACATGATAGTATAGGTTATACACTGAATGAAATCCTAACCGAGAAAAGTACAAAATTAACAATTGATAGATGTTTGAATCAGGCGCTAGTTATCATGAATATAGAAGTCATACGTAGACAAGTTAGGTTAAATTTAAAAGTAAAGCAAGTAAATTGCGAAACGGAAAATATGATAAGCATCATAAAATTATTGAGTACAATAGGAGATTTAGTGAAAATAGGAAAATGTAATAAATCTAAAGAGCAAAGGTGATGGTGCTAACAACGTGAATGTATGTATTTTGGTTGTAAGTTGAAAGAGGAAATAAATGGAGACACACAGAGAAAGACGAAGGAAAAGATGGAGTGTTCGCGCATACTCAGGTATGCCAGAACAAAAGCGAGGGTGTTCGCGTATACATAGATCTGTTAGAACAATAGCGAGGGTGTTCGCGTATACACAGGTCTGTTAAAACAAAAGCGAGGGTGTTCGCGTATACACAGGTCTGTTAGAACAATGGCGAGGGTGTTCGCGTATACTCAAGTCTGTCAGAACAAAAGCGAGGGTGTTCGCGTATACACAAGTCTGTTAGAACAAAAACGAGGGTGTTCGCGCATACTCAGGTATGCCAGAACAAAAGCGAGGGTGTTCGCGTATAGTCAAGTCTGTCAGAACAAAAGCGAGGGTGTTCGCGTATACACAGGTCTGTTAGAACAAAAACGAGGGTGTTCGCGCATACTCAGGTATGCCAGAACAAAAGCGAGGGTGTTCGCGTATAGTCAAGTCTGTCAGAACAAAAGCGAGGGTGTTCGCGTATACACAGGTCTGTTAGAACAAAAACGAGGGTGTTCGCGCATACTCAGGTATGCCAGTACAAAAGCGAGGGTGTTCGCGTTTACTCAAGTCTGTTAGAACAAGAGCGAGGGTGTTCACGTATACTCAGGTCTGCTTAACATAAAAGGAGAGCAAGTTCTGGACTTAGTGAGAGGAACGCGGTGCAATTAGTTCGATGGTAAAGACATATAATTATGTCATAAGATTATATCATCGGAGGGTGGACGATGATTGTCTGTTAGCTAGAATCCTACGTGGTGATATTTTGTTACGTAAATTAAAATGAAAAGGCAACATAACTAAGGATGGAATAGTTAGAAGTGATGGTTACATATGAGATAAAGGGTTAGCAGGTTTGGGAAGTGTAATGAATGTGTTAAATTTGACAACGAAAAGCTGTATTTACGTCATAAAATCATAACATCGGGGGGTTGCCGATGTTTGTCTAATGATAAGTCTATATGAAGGGACGTGATTAAATACTTTAAGACGTAAAGAAATAGGGAAACAATAAGGAATACCAATTTTAGATTAGAACAACATTAGGTGTGAATGTAAAAGGTGAATGGAAAGAGCAGGATGCGAAATTAAAAGAAGGTAGGTAGGTAGGTGCTATGCTGCGAAGGCTATTGGAGTGATTATGACATGGGTAAGCAGAGAAAATTAGTTGGTAATCACAATATATGTCGATTGTAGAAGGAAAACCAGGAGATAAAGTAGTCGTGGAAATTGTAGGTTATAAAAGGCACAAAGGTAGGATAGGTTTGCATCTGTTATAAAATCGTAGACGCTGGGGTTTGCGAAAGTATTAAATATTTCAAATAGTTCCTTAGCATAGTAAATTCTGTTCTGCATGCTGCATAGCATAACTATTTGCACACATCACAGAATTTAGGGGGTTGAATGTAACTATACGTATCTTACTATTCAGTGGAAGATAGGTAATAATTTAAAAAAAAAACATATATATATATATATATATATATATATATATATATATATTTTTTTTAAATTATATATATATATATATATATATATATATATATATTATAATAATAATAAAATAATAGTAAAGTAATATTAAAACGATAATAGAATGGTAGTATAGTATGGGTATATATGATTACGCGACTACAAGCTTACGGAGAAGTTTCCCGTCGTTACGACCGCTCGCCAAGGGTGGGTATGGCGGTGGTGTAGGAGGGATTGAGCGCTGTCAACATCTTGTTGTGTGTGCGTGTGGGGCGATACATAAAATTAATATATTGAGCAGGTATATTTGCAATAGATCGTTTGAACGCACTGTGTTGTTGGATGCTGTTTAATGTGAGGACCCTTAGCGGATCTAGCTTGAGAGCATCCGACGAAATCTTATCTGCCTCTGGTGGATTTATATACATATCATAACTACAACATATTTACACGTATATTACTAAACAAATTATTATCGAAGGTCGGGTCGGGCTGTGGAGCGTAACGGTGTCTCGCTTCAGCGATGCCTCAGCACGGCTGGTTCTGTCTGGATGTCTACCTAGTTGGACGTTCAGATGGGATTGGTTTGTTGTTGAATCAGAGAGCTTGCTTTCTGAGCGCAGTGCAGTTCGAGTATACTTCTACGTTCCACAAAACGTCTGACTTTACCTTGCGATCTACTTATCTAAATTACGTACGTCGTTCGCAATACTCGAACGATAACTGACCATGGTTGGAAGGACGCTGTTTCTTATTGCCGAAGGTTGTATTATGCGTACGTTGCGCCTGATATCTTACTACATTTTGCACTACGCTTGTTCAGCCTCGACACTCCATAGTTTCATAGATTCACAACCCATGTTACTTGTAAAAGCATAACTTCACGACCTATGCTGCGGCACATTGGCTAAAAACCATGTTACGCACAAAAAACATTCTATCACCCATGGTGGTTCCGCGCTATATTTGGTATAACATACTATTACTGAAGGGTGCATCACGCCTGTGGCTCTGTTACGTTGCGACGAACGACCCTGCAGTGCGTCCGGTGTATCCTTGAAACCTATTACAGGTATATGTGGGAGTGCACCACTCTAAAAATGCAATTATCCAGCTATACGCCGACATAAGTGGAACGCACCACTCTAAAGTATGCTCGTACATACGTTGCGCTGGCCTTCGCGATTGATGACCAAGTGGTTAAAGGGGGGGGGGGGCTGTTGACTTTTTTTTTTTTTTTTTTTTTAATTTATTTATTTCAATGGATACAACTATTATAACATAAAAATAAATCTCGCCAAACTGGTGGGCCAGTTTGTTGGCGAGTTGGCGCTCTAAATTTAATATTTAAATTGTATCTAAAAATTAGCACTAGTATACCTACCTAATAACTTATCACTAAATAACAAGTAATTTTAAAAGAAACCCACCTTAACAAAACAAAATAAACAAAATAAAATACAAATAAACGATAAAAATAAAAGAGAAAATAAACAATATACCGAAATAAAATAGAAGAGAAAAATAAGAAACAGAAATTAATCAATTAATTAATTAGCCAGTATAGGAGTACTTAAGTGACCTTTTAACTTCTTCTTAAGTACTCCTACACTAACCTTATTTTCTTCCCTTAGCCAGTCTATACTATTGTAAATTTTGGGAACTAAATAACAACTTAACCTTTTACCGTAATAGTTACACACTTTTGGCAACGTGAACCTTATCTTTCTACAGCTTCTCGCGTTATCTCTTAGTTTAGTAGGTATTTTAAATTTATCCGAGAAATAATGTTCTTTAGCTATTAGATATTCCACTTTACTATGTACTGGCAATAACTTAATAGTCCAGGAAAGGAAGCTAGTCGACCCCAACAGCAATTCCTCAGACGACAAAACTTTACAGTATGATGAAGTATCATGAGTTAAAGGTGATTTATAAATATCCACCAAAAATTTTTAACGGAAGTATTTTTTTTTTACCTAAACTCTTTTATGTTTAATATCTTGGTTCAGAAAAATATTCCGAAAAAACTTTCTTCACTGGAAACATTCATGTAAAGTATGGAAGCTAAATAAGAACTATCCAACAAATACTCCAAGCTGAAACAACCAAATTTTGAAAAAATATGTTTTTTTAATGTTACTTGCATGGGAAAATTGTTCATTCAAACTTTTTCACTGGAATGCCCTTTTATTGCCGTTTAATACCTAAAAATTGAAAATCCACTAAATATTCCATCAGTCTATATTTTTTTCGAAAGTTACCTTTTTATTCGTAGTGAAAAAAAATTCCGTCCATTTTTTTATTGATATGATAACAATATTTTTTTCCTATCAACTATCAAAATATCCAACATAATAATCAAGCGCATTAAAAACTAAAAATATTTTAGAAAGAAATATTTTATATTTAATCAATCAGGGGAAGAAGGAGCGTGGTGACGTCACGATACAGAGATAATATGCCTACGACGACGCGAGCCTGTACTTGACATTCAAAAGTATTTCGTTAATTTGGGGTGGTTTTCGAAATTTTCCCCAAAAATGTCCTCCTGTAAAATTCTGTATGAAATATTTTTTTTCACTGATGGCTTCGTATAGATGTCAGAAAATATAACTTGAAGAAAAATATGGAGACAGCTGATGATTGAGGATTTCGGAGACGGGTAAAGAGCACGGCCAAGGAATTGAAGATAGGTGGGGGTGCTCGAACAAATGTCACTGGAAAACTCATCCAATTGGCGGTGAGTTTAAAAAAAACTCCAAAATGGTGGATTCAAGATGGCTGCCATACAAATTTCGTCAGTGTCTATCTCGGAGAGTATAAGAGTGTGGTTTCTTGTCAAGAGATTATCTGGACGAGGAGGTCTATTTAGCGAAATGAAAAAAAATTCAAGATGGCGGGATATTTTTTTTCATACCAAATTATATGGCGAATAGGAACTATAAAAGACTGGGTACTTATGGTTCCTTTTCAAACTTTGTTTTAATTATAGGACTCTCATTCATTAAAAAAACAGCGCCATTTTGAAATTCATTGTTAGTTGACCGATTTCGTTCAAAATCGATATTTAGGACGTCGGTGGGATTACAAAACAGAAAACTGGTACCAAAATTTAAAAAAATCAGCGCCATTTTGATATTCTTTTTTAATTGACCGATTTCGTTCAAAATCGATATTTAGGACTCCTTGGGATTACAAAACAGGAAGCTTGTACCAAAATTTTAAAAAATCAGCGCCATACTGAAATTATTTGTTAATTTACCGATTTCGTTCAAAATCGATATCTGAGGATCCCTGGAATTACAAAACAGGAAAATGATACCAAAGTTTTAAAAATTCAGCGCCATTTTTATTAAATTACTTGTTAATTGACCGATTTCGTTCAAAATCGATATTTAGGACTTCGTGGGATTACAAAACAGGAAATTGATACTAAAGTTTTAAAAATTCAGCGCCATTTTGAAATACTTTGTTAATTGACTGATTTCGTTCAAAATCGATATTTAGGGCTCCCTGGGATTACAAAACAGGAAACTGATACAAATGTTTTAAAAAATCAGCGCCATTTTGAAATTCTTTGTTAATTGATCGATTTCGTTCAAAATCGATATTTAGGACTCCCTGGAGTTACAAAACAGGAAACTGTTACCAAAGTTTAAATAAACAGCGCCAGTTTTATATATTTTACTATCACCATAATAAATGAATTCAGTATAGTAAAATCTGTACTACTTGTAAGTCCCACAACTCGTGAGCTGCTTTAGCAGCTCACGCACAGGGCGAAATAGTAGTTATATAATATAATACAGCTAATTATAAAATATACTAAAACATATGTATTATAATACATTATTTATTTCGACTCTGCTTAAAGAATATTTTTTGCTGTCGTCTTTAGTTTGCAAGATAATGATTCTTAACTGCATTTTTTAATAAGTCCAGTGACCTTAGATTGGCGTATGGCTTATAATTTATTTATTTGTTGCATACACTTACTTACAAATTACAACAAAAGTACAAATATGTTTACAGTAAGGCTTTAGGCAGTTTGCCAATTTCTGGCGTGTAATATACTAACTTAAACAAAATATAATTAATACATTTTCTCAAATTCTAGAAGTAATGAGAAGAAATCAATTAAATATTTATTTAAACAAAGCTCAAAAATAAAAGATTTTTTTATGGCTTTAATTTCGAGGTGGTTTTTTCGTGACATTATATTAATCCTCATCTAAATGAAATGGTTGTTCAACTCAAGTATTTAATAGAAACCAATTCGCCCCTTACACCATTTAATTCAGTTGGATATCTTAGAAAGATAACATAGAAATTAGTTAATGCGCCATAGAAATAGGGGCGGCCGGCAGTGCGAAGATATCACAGCCCTAATGTAAAACCTGATTTGCTGCCCAGTGCCAGCTGGCTATTATTGGGTATGGACTATTATGATGATTAGTGTTACCCGTGCGAAGCCGGGGCAGACCACTAGTGTTCAATATAGCATTAAAGAAGACAGTAAGCGCTTAAGCGCTGACAAGTGACGACAACCATATCCACCTGTAGTATCCAGTCCCGGACTCGTGTCTCTCCTGATTGGCCCCTTGGGGAGACATCAGGATTATTATGATTGTGACACTTTTTCACATTTCGCTTCGCTCGCGCACGCTATACTATACCCAATAGCTGAAGGATTAAGATATATTATCGCGTAAACATAGTTTAGATTTCATACGTTCGGTTTAATTCGGTGTTTTGCGTGGATATTTTGTTGGATATTTAGGATTTGAGTGTAAATTTGACTACCTACTATAATAAAGAAAAAAAATAGGATGGATAAATTTTCCATACCGAGTTATAATTTTTTTTAATTTGAAGTGAGATAAATTTATTTTGGTATGCACATTTTGGTGGATTTTCTTACACCTTATGCTAAATAGCATTTTAAGGACATGTGAAAATAAAAAAAAGTATGAGCAATTTTTTTGTTGAAATTATGGACAGATAAAGAAAACCTCTTTAAAAAAAAATTGTTTCGTTTGAATAAAGTTTTGGATTTTTATCGAGCATCTCATAATACGGCTATTAATTAGTTTGGTAAAAAAAAATTAAGACGAGAAATTATTTAGTTCAAAATATTAAGCTTTTTGTACTTTTAGGTATAAATACCTAACTTCTGGATGTTTTGTTTGGTGGATATTTTTGTGTAAGTTTTGGATCATCCAATACTAAAACCCTGCCAAGTTTCATCGACTGAGGATTCAATGTGGGGGTCTCCATACAACAGACCGCCCCGTTTCCTAGACTATAAGGTCTTTAAAAATATTATCATTATTTCCCCTATACCTTTTCCTCTCCTTTTTTCCCACAACATGCTTCAAAATTCTAATTTGTATTTTTTTTATTTCATCCAGATAGGTGCTAAATGTCCTTCCATACACACTAAGGCCGTAGCTAACCACTGCGTCTGCCAACGCATAGTACACAACTAGCTTAGTATGCCTACTTAGCACACGGTTGAGGTGATAAAATTTGGTTTTGGTATTCTTAGAGATGTATTAGTCCATGTATTGATGTGCCTCTAGGGCTACCAAGAGAGGGAAGAAGCCTACCGTTGGTGGCGGGGAGGAGCCAGCCAGCCATCATTTATTTTTTAGAAATATAAATGATGCCATACAAAGCATCTTCCTTTTCTTTATAAAAGGTTATAAAAGGAAGGTTTGGGTTAGTTCGTAAATATCCCGAAGAGATTTATATCTTCGCGATCACGTTACTTAATGCCTGTTTTAAGTTAACTGAATTACATCTAAAATCTGTATATAACTTAGTCGTTGGGTTGATTGAATTCGAGGCTTCCGAAACTCTAAAAGATCTTGGTTTATTATGGACACAGCAATGTTGTGAGGGTCTTACTGCTAGATGTATCACGTGCCATTTTAAAGAAATATTTAATATTATAAGTAGAGAGAGGTGTAGATGTTTAGGGACCCCGTCAGGTTGGTTACAATAAACATAAAAACTTACAAACTTTCACATTTATATTATCACTAAAATAAAAATCTTTAAGTATTTGTTCAATAAGATGCTAAGAAAGTACCTTTACACGATTGTTAACAAAATTATCTCTTCCTATAAATATATGTCACCGTAAGATTGCAAAAACCGTTAGATTGTAATCTAACTAGCGAAATTGTAAACTGTCGACAGATTACAATTTAACGCATTATTTTTTGGTAGATTGTAATCTGTTAGGTATATTACCCCATAGAACCTAAGCGCCCGGCCTACGGCAGGGCACTACCTGATCATTTATACCGAACCCTAACCTAACCTAACCTACAAGAAAGAGACAAGAAAACGTAAATACATTGAATATTTCAAAAATTGACACTCAGAACATTGAACGGTTCACAATCTGTCGACAGTTTACAATTTCGCTAGTTAGATTACAATCTAACGGTTTTTGCAATCTTACGGTGACATATACAAGGTGTAAGGTATATGGTATAACATACCGGCGGCTACCCATGCCATTTTGACGTTATAAACACTATGGTAGAGTTAAAAAGTCAAAATTAATTATCAAAAACTTCCATACAAAATTAATTAGTTAATTATGGAAAATAAATTTTGGCAACCCTGTGGAGTCCTTTGTTCCTTCTACACCTAAAGTCAGAACTGTACTACAAGCGATAATATAATAATTATTATCGTATCGTTATGCAATTTGGCAATTCATTACAATTTGCAAATCATTGAAAGAACAAACTACACAGAATAATTAATTATTGATCAAAACTTAATTAAACGAAGTAAGTCGAGAAATTAATCACAGGGAAAGGCGGCTCATAAAGTAAGGATAAGTGACTGACTTCGACTTACGAAGTCCGATACTAGTCGGGCATTTTTTTACAACAATACGTAAGTTCTAGCCGGGCTTTTGCTTTGAGAATTTAATTGCATGCCGAATAATGATTACTTTAGTATCGCGACTTGATTTTATCGCAACGCTCGCGCTGGCAACGAGGCTTAACATACGTCGTATTGTTCGCAGTTCATTGATATTGAATCAGCTGTTTTAAGGGATGCCACCTCAATATTTATGCTAAAATTTTGAAGTCCACATAACTCCCCCAGGATATGAGCTACACGTCTTATGACATTTTTCCAATATATCTATACACCATCTAACATGACGTGTAGCCGCGGGTATGTTATACTAATTACCTTACACCTTGTATAATAACAAGTACTCTAGCTACTCGTAGACGTAGATAGTGATTATTTGATACCATTAAAGCTAACTAACATTCTTAGTATAATAACTTAATGGTCCCAAGCAGCGTCTACATTGTAGTTTTTATAAGCAAGGTCAGGTCACCGTCGCCAACGTAGGCGAGGCTGCGATAAAAATAATATTTACCCATCCACTTACAGTCGACAAACTTTGGGGCGGTTCAGGACAATCTTGTTAAGGTAAATGTAAATACGGCTTCATGAATAAGGGGAATTTTATCAGACACTTCTTTCTTCCTTTCGATTTTTCGTCTCGGTATATCAATACTGTAAATTGAGTTAGTGGGAACATCACCGTCTTATCTGATATTGTTGCTTCGTAAGGATAGAACACTTTTAGCTTAAAATACTAGCAAAATGTAACGCGATGTCGTTTCCATGGCATGATGCCAGACTGTCCTACGTGAGTGAGTACGCGAAAGAGTCCCCCGAATGAAGCGAACCTCAATTTGGATTTACTTATTTTGCTAACATCGCCGTCAAATTTACTAACGGCCGGTTTCTGAATTGAGAATTTCATGTTTAGTCTGACTCAAAGACTACTTAAGGACTAATTAAGCAAATTTTTGTTTCTGAATTGAAATTGTGTAAGGTTTGTGAGTTGGAGCTTGCTGTTTTTGCTTGAATAGGATATTATAGGATTATTTTTTAGGGTTCCGTACCTCAAAAGGAAAAAGCGGAACCCTTATAGGATCACTTTGTTGTCCGTCCGTCTCTGTGTCAAGACCCCTTTTTCTCAGGAACGCATGGAGGTATAAAGCTGAAATTTATATCAAATACTCAGGTCTACTGTCCCTTGGAGCTGTGAAAAAATCAAACTTCTAAGCCAACGAAATCAAAAGATACAGCCGTTTATGTTGCAAATTATCGACACTCGCAAGGGAATCAAAACCAACAGGGTACTTCCCGTGAACTCAGTATCTTGAAATTTGGTACGAAGCAACGTCATATAGCACAGACAAAGGAAAAATTGCGAAAAGCGTAAAATATTTTTAATAATTTTAAACTACCTACCCCTTTCCGCATGAACGCGTAGAGGTATTAAATTGAAATAAAAATAGATAAGTGGAATAAAAATACCATAACTTTTACTCATATACCTACAGGTTTGTACGGAACCCTCGGTGCGCGAGTCCGACTTGCACTTGGCCGGTTTTTTTTTGTTTATCTATAGCTAGAACTAAAGTAAAAGTCAAACGTATAACTGTGGATCGCGCAACACTCGACTGATGCGAGTGCCGACGGCCGTCAACGCAGATAGCAAAGTTCGTTTTCAACCGACTTCAAAAATAGGAGGACGTTCTCAATTCGACGTTTTTTTTTTTTTTTAATGTTTGTTACCTCAGAACTTTTGACTGGGTGGACCGATGTGGATGATTCTTTTTTTATTTGAAAGAGCATACTTCCCATGTGGTCCCATATAAATTTTATCGAAATCGGTCGAGCGGTTTTTAAAATATCAACAATAAAATAAGTACTTTGTATAGCGTGTGCTTATTGTTGTAAACTTTGCGCGGGAGTTTGAAGTCGGTTGTTTAAAAAGTATTTTTTATATTAAATTATTGCTGCGAGTGCCTAGTTTGAAACCTGAGCAAGTGACGAATTCTATTCGAAGTTAGAGTACTGATTGAAGTAACGGATTTAAAGGCACAAGAAACAAAAAACTGGCATGGGTATGATTGTGGATATTAATTACGCTGACAAAGCGAAAACATAAAATTTTGAAAAATACTTTTTTTTAGGGTAAGGCCCTCTTTAAACGTAATATTATGGGGATGTTTTTTTTCTTGTCATTAAATGGGTATTTCAAAAATATTGTGGGCGTAGGAACAGGATTTTGCGATGCAGGGGTCCGTTTCCGATATATCAAGCTTTAAGTTGCTAATTTTTGTAAGAGTCAATTAGTGTTAGGCCCTTGCAAGCTAAACGGTTGTTTTGGATACGTGAAAAAAATTATGGCAGTAGTATAACGAAGTGAAAAGAAAAAGGAAAGCTATCACAGCTAAGTAGGGTTTACAAGTTAACAAGTAATAGTCGACCAACTTATAAAATTTACGTTTCTTGTTACGGGCAACTGCGGAACCCTACAATGTTCGTGGCTCGATACGCACTTGGCCGGTTTTGTTCATGAAATGGAGGCCCTGAGCTACAGAGTAGGTACATTGAATATAGCCCTGAACTTTGCATTTGTGTGAGTTTCAGTCGTGCGCAGGATGCTCGGGATTGTCAGTTGTCACTATACATTGTTGGAGTTCACAATAGCACACTTACACAAATAAATACAAAGCTCAGCGTACTCCTCACGAAATGATCAGGAAGGGGACAAATAACACATAAAAAAATATTATTGGTATGCATTTATTTCGCTATTATAAACTTGACACCCAAAAATAAAGCCAAATTCTTAACATATAAATATTGTAATGTAATATTAAAATAATATTATTTTAATCAATCTTCGATCAATAAATAGTTGGTATTATCGTGTCCATTACCAAAGTTAGCGTCTCTATTTCCAGTTTTCGGCCTATATGTTATGTGGTTTTCCATATGGTGGCCGTTTCCGGCATTGGTCTCGCGGGTATGCCCCCGACGTACATGGCACCAGCCATCTTTACTGAAACAAAATAACCCGTTATAGCTTGCAATTCACGAGTGCGCATGGCTCATGCTTGTGTTATAGTCCTATCTGTACACATTTGTATACGTGTAAATGTGTGCGTGTGGTTGGTTGCGCGTGCCGTTCCGAGAGGCGCTAGAGTCAGGAAAAGGTTTCGTGAGTTCTCAACTTAGTCTAGGCAATACAGCTAGTCGACCACAACAATAATTCCGCAGGCGACGAAACTCTACAGTATGATAGTAGATTATAAAAATATCCAATTAAAAATCAGAAAGGAAGTAAGTTTTTTATGCTATAGCTATTTGTTAAAGCAGGAAGGTACATTATCGTGTAAACGCAGATTAGGTTTGATACTAAAATCGGTTTAAATATCGATGTTCTACATGATTATTCCATTTGATAAATAAATGAATATTTTTTTATTTATTTAGTTTTGGTTCATCATACTACAACCCTGCCAAGTTTCAACGACTGAGGATTTAATGCAGGGGTCTCCATACAACAAACCGCCCCATTGCATTAGACTAACTTATCGTTTTAGTTTAACAAGCTGTGAGAAAATTCCGTAAGCGAATTAGATCACGTTTATGCATGTAATTTTTGTAATTTAGCAAAAAATTACGTTTAACTACTTATAAGACCGTTTAGACATCATTTACGAGTAAAACTTACAAAATATGTAATCCTGGCCTGGTTTAGTTTAGCGTTCCGGAACAAAGCCGCTTAATAGGTAGGTACTTACTGTCTTTTTTCAAAACCGATTTTAATGAAATTTACAGATGTTATAATCCCGAGGAAGACATAGGCTATTTATCCCTTTAACGGAGTTCCGCGCACATGGAATTAAAAACTGTTTCCACGCGGGCGAAGTCGCGGGTATCAAGTAGGTAAATAATAATTTTACACTTACCACCTAGGGGATGGTTTCGTTTTAGCTGACACGATCATTGCGACAATACAAAATAAAAGCACCACAGTAAACTTCTGCATGGCGATTAAAATAAATGCCGACTAATTTGTCTTGATATTATAATTTGTAACTACGAGTAAGTACGTAGCTACGCGAGAATTAGCTTGTAAATACTGTAGTTAATTTCACTGACTGTTCTGCTTATAAATGATATACCTACTTGGGATTCACGTCGAACGTAATAAGTATAAAAGGCCAAGTATGATAACCTAGAATTTGTGGGTTCTTTGATATTATAATAAAAATAATAATAATGTATTTATTAAAAGGCATATAAAACCCAATATAAAACAAGTCACAAAACACTATAGACATAAACAGTATATACTCGTATAACATTCAAAACTTACGGCTAACTGAAATGGTTAAAAAACTCATTTCAGATGTCAGAAGTCAAAAGACACTATATATATGTATATATAAAAACACTAACGGATGCTCGCGACTTCGTTCGCGTGGTATTAGTTTGTTTTCCCACAGGCACTCCTTAATTTTCCGGGATAAAAAGTAGCCTATACCACTCTCCAGGTCCTCAACTACCCGTTGCTCTATTGTGGCGTGATTGAAGGACCTACTCTCTATTTCACCCCTTTGTGGGTAGTATTTTCAAAAACTGTGAAATACATATTTCTTAATTTTCAACTCGCAGCTCGTATACCAAGTTTCATGGCCATACCTTTCATACAAATTTTCAACCCCTATTTTACCACTTTAGGGGTTGAATTCTGAAAAACTGTGACACACGTAAATCTTTATTTTTTAACGAAAGCCAAAATACCAAGATTCGTTTATATAACTTGAGAATATCTTGAGAAATGAAGGGCTTTCATGCAAACTCTCATCCCCTATTTCACCCCTTCGGGGGTAGAATTTTTAAAAACTTTGAAACACGTATTTCTTCATTTTTAACCAGTAGCTCGTGTACCATGTTTCATGGATATAACTTGAGAAATGACGGACTTTCATACAAACTTTCACCCCCTATTTAACCCCCTTAGGGGTGGAATTTTGAAAAATCCTTCCTTAATGAGCGCCTACCTCACAAAAGGTTACCTACTGTCAAAATTTCAAGTTGCTAACCCCAGGCGGTTTAGGCTGTGCGTTGATCCCTTATCGATTTTTCTGTTCTTGTCACGGTGCACAGACAGCCAATAGTCAAAAATAGGGCTAGGACCCTCACAGACGACCTTGAGGATTCGATTGTTAGAGCTCCGGGGCCTTTCCCAGAAAGACGCCACACGAGCTCTCACAATACAATAAAAGTCGGGCACTCTCGCTTCGGCAAACATTGTAGAAGCACTGCAATACCGCGGTAGCCCCAAGAGTATTCTAAAAGCATCGTTAAATTGCAGTGTATTGCAGTGTATGACTTCCTCAAAAAGTTAGTCCATAGCTGGCACGTATAAAAGCACTGACAGTAGGCGTTAAATAGTGTTATTTTAACTGCCTTACTGCATTTGCAAAATCTACGTGCCAGCATATTGCAACAAATTCAAATTCAAATGATTTTTATTCAAATAGACTTTTTAAAAGTGCTTATGAATAATCAAATGAATCTACCACTGGTTTCCGAATGCCGTTCCTACCGAGAAGAATCAGCAAGAAACTCGGTGGTTGCTCTTTTGATAAAGTATATGGTATTATCCAAACGAATCGAGAGTTAATCCGTTGCTTTGTTGCGGCGTGATTGAAGAACAAACTTTCTATTTGACGTCCCCGGGGATAGAAATTTCAAAAACTGTAAAATCCGTATTTCATCATTAGCGGAAGCCCAAATACCAAGTTTCACGGTTATAGAAGCTTGAAAAACGACGGGCTTTCATTCAAACTTTCAACCTCTATTAAACTCCATTGAGGGTGAAATTTTTTTAAATGTGACATACATCCTTCTGTATTTTACCAAAAGCCAAAATACCAAGTTTCGTAGATTTAACTTGAAAAATATCTTGTTAAATAAACGTCCAAGTTTCGTTGATATAACTTGAGAAATCAATTTTCATCCCGTATTTCATCCTATGTAGGGGTCGAATTTTCAAAAAACTGTGAAAAACGTCTTTCTTCATTTTCAACCTGCAGCTCATATACCAAGTTTCATGGCTATAACTTGAAAAACGACGGAAGTTTCAACCCCTATTTTACCTCTTTGGGGGTGGAATTTCGAAAAACCCTTTCTTAGTGGATACTTAATCTTCACAAAGAATACACTCTACAAATTTCATGTCTCTAGAACTAGCGGTTTAGGCTGTGCGTTGATATATAAGTCAGTCAGTCAGGACTTTGAATTGTATATATATAGATTTTGTGCAAATCTTTTTCGTACTCCCGGCAAATAAAATTTACATTAGTGATTAAGGTTCTATCTTGACCCCCTAGACCCCTCCAGCGACATGACAACTCCCGATCAATGTAGCACGTTACAAACCGCAACCCTGATTTAGTATTAGTTGACCCAACCCAGCTGCGCACGGATGGGTTTATGTGTGTGTCGCAGCCGGGTTGTAGAATTCATCGTATTACAATACGGCTAGTCGTATTACCAAACGGCACCATTTGCGATACGGTGGTGTGACCGTCCGCTGGATTGTAATACGGCTGAACGAACGCACGCCGAATTTAACAATAAGTAGGTAGTTTTTTTTATAGGTGACCAAACTATTAGATTTATATACCACCATTGCGAAATTTACGAATAATTAGTGTAGGAATTGTAATTAATTTACACAGAGAAACACGCGCACGCCGCACGGCTTACAACTATAGCAAAAAGTGTCGTTACAACTTTTGGTGTTAATTTTTTCCGTCTAGCCCCCTTTCGTAACGCGCGATAAGGAACTTCGTTCCAAAAACATACGCGCCGATTTGAGAACCTCCTCCTGTTTTGGAAGTCGGTTAAAAACTAAAGCTACAACATGATGTAGTGTAGTTGTGTGTTATTATGTAGTCTTCTGTCTAATCCGGTGCAGGTAGATTTAAAACAAAACATTGCGAAACAAATATGTCCTACAGTGTGAGAAAAAATTTGAGTTGAACTTGGAATAAACAGTACAGGGATAGAGGTTGTTGGAAATGGCCAAGAAAACTCGATGATTTCTGTTAAATCTTTATATTTCTGCACTTTACTTAAATAAGTTACAAAAAAAATGTATAGTTTAATCAAGAGAACGCTTGAAGGTAAAGGTTGCTAACACGATCAGAGAAAAAAGTGAAAAAAATGAATGACAAAGGGTGACAGAGCTCCATAGAGTATAGACTATTGATACATTACATATAATTTATGGTAAGCTGTCAATTAGGATGGACAAAATCTATGGTTACAATGAATCCGGAGCTGTGTCCCTAACACAGATATGAAATATGCATATGATCGCATACATACTCCCCAGCAGGTAAAGAATGCTATTACAAACAATATTAAATTAATAGAAATTAAATTAAACAAAAATATCTAGCTAAGTTGAACAAAATAATATTTAGTTAAGTTACAGGTAAATTCTAAAGTTAGTTACACCGAAGTGAGTGAGCAAATGTTACAAAATTACATAGTAAAAGTGCAGTTAGAACTAAGAAACAAAGTATTTAATTAATATAATAATTAACATCTTATGGCATCTAGTAGGTACATAATATTTACACAGCTAGTGTTTTATACTCAAGTTATAAAAACTACTGTTTACAATTAATTTTATAATTGGGAAAGCTAATTATTGCTAAATGTTAGGTATTTGTTTCATAACACAGAATAATGAATTTCAGTAAGACTCGAAAGGACCATTCTTAACATAAGAAACTAAGATTAATTTCTACTATTGCAGTAAAACTAATTTGTTAATAGGACGATGATACTCTCCAGATGCAGTCTTGAGAAGTACAGATCTAACAAGGTTGTCACTTGAATTTTTATAAACTTGAATAACTTTGCCTAGAGGCCAGCAAGCTGGTGGAGTATTTTCATCCTTGATTATAACTATATTACCTATTTCTAAATTACTGAGTTTACAAAGCCACTTATTTCTACTGTAATGACGTGGCTAGGCGTCCGATAATTAGAGGTGTATAAATTATACGCGTGTGTACTAGTCAAAGGTTCCTTTAATACTGAATATAGCATCTAACCCCACTACATCTTCGGGGTAAACTAAAAAAAATAATTTGTTGTTCACAAAAATTTTTTTTTGAAATAAAAATATTGAACTACAAACAAAGTTGTTTCATTTCTTATTCTCTAAAACGCTCACAATCATAAGTAATAATGTAATATAATACGTTGGTACACGTGTATGTACCCGTAATGAAATATAAAACTATCGCTAAGGAACGCAAAGTTACATACTAGCAGATTAAAACAACAGCGAGGTACCTACGCTTATCGTATTATTAAAACAACATGAGCTAAACACTTACTACTAGGTTACGTATGGTTTTGTTCTATTTTTATGGACAGTCTCAACTTTTTTTCCCTTTTGCACTGTAACGTTAGGTTCACTTTCACTTATCACTGTATAGGGTCCGTTGTATAATTTATCGAGTTTCTTACCAGTTTCATTTTTGATTAAGATTAAATCACCCTTTTGATACTGAATAGGATTACACCTTTTGTCCCAAACATATTTCCTTTTTAGTTTACTTAAAACTAAATTTTCATGCGCTTCCTTAGATGCTAACTGTAATCTATACTTAAGTTCGAGTGCATAATTATCTGGATTATATAGGGGTTCTACTACATTATTCCTTAAATTACTAGGCAAATTACAACTATTGCCAAATACGAGTTCGTATGGCGTATACTTAGTCTGTGTATGAACAGTAGTATTGAACGAGAAACACCAGAACTGAAGCCACTGACTCCACGTCTCTGTATGCCCGTCACATAAAGCTCGTAGATAGGCGGCGAGATGCTTATGGGTGTTTTCTAATGAGCCTATTGACTCATGGTGATAAGCTGTAGAGTTTACCTTTTCGATTTTCAAGCAGCTTGCACACCTCTTTCATCGTTTCTGACTGAAATTCTGAGCCCATGTCACTTGCCATAATTCTTGGCAAACCGTAACGTAATACGAAGTTATTAACAAAGGATCTTGCCACACTTACCGTATCCTTACGTTGCAAGGGATACGCTTCTACGTATTTACTTAGCTCGCATTGTAAGCTTAAAATATAAATGTTACCATCTATATCTTTGTCTAAAGGACCTATGATATCTAGATATATCTTTTCGAAGGCTTTTGATGCTGTCGTTGTCACGACCATTGGTTCTAATATATTTCTAGAATACTTACTAGTTTGACACTTTCCACATTTACTTACGTATCTCCGTACATCCGATTCTAGTCCCGGCCAGAAGTACTTACCTTTGATATTGTTGATCATGCGTTGTACACCCGCATGTCCGCTCGTAGGTAGTAAATGATAATCATGTAGGATGCATATCTTTTCTTCATCATTATAGACCCGTTTAACACCTTTTAATATATTTATCTGTGGTCCGTACCATTTTTCTCTGCTTTTTATTTCGTTAATTAATTGTTTTATGAATTCTATATTTCTTTCGTCTTTTATAATGCATAATCTTTTAATATTCAATTCATTACAAAATTTACTCAAAAAATTCACAAATTCGACTCGCGTAAAATGTGACATATAATTGAGGTTTATGTAAACAGAATTAGTTGACTCTTCATATGCTAAACAATCTTTCTCATAAGTTATCTTTTTCTTACTCATTATACTTCCTAGAATAAATTTCAATTCTACATAATCACTTGGTTTCCTTATTATCTCTGCGACTCTTGGTTGGCCAGACCTCGATTCGACAGGTATACAAGGATCCCTCGTGTCTGTTTCTTCCTTCTTACTTAACTCCTCTTTATCTAATCTAGCTTTCTGTGCTCTTGTCATTACTAAACTAACTTTACTATTCAATGATTTTAATTCTTCCGAACTTATGGTCACCCTACTTAGAGCATCTGCAACGTTGTCACTACCTTTTACGTACTCGATTTTAAAGTCGTATTCTTCCAACTGCAATCTAAATTTTAAAAGTCTAGTTGACGGATCTTTCATGCCAAATAGATAAATTAAAGGTTTGTGATCAGTTTTAATGATAAATTGCCTTCCGTATAAATATGGTCTAAAATGCTTTATACCCCAAACTATAGCCAGAAGCTCTTTCTGTATAATTGGGTAGTTCAATTCCGCCTTATTTAAGGGTCTACTACTATACGCTACGGGTTTTAAATCTTTGTTACACAAAATTGAAGAAATTGCCAAATTTGAAGCGTCACATTGGAGGATAAAGTTGTTATCTTCGGAAAAATCCGGGTATTGTAGAATGGGGGGCGAAATTAATTTTTCTTTCAACAATTCGAAGCTTTTTTGACATTCCTGAGTCCATGAAAATATTGAATTTTTTCGACACAATTTATTTAATGGTAGAGTAATTTCGGCAAACTGTGGTATGAATTTTCTATAATAATTGCAAAACGCTACAAATCGCCTAACCTCGTCTGAATTTGTCGGTACTGGGTAATTTTGTAATACTCTAATTTTTTCTGGATCTGGTAAAACACCGTCGGCTGACACCACATGTCCTAAATATAATAACTGTGTTTTCATAAATTCGCACTTATGTGGGTTTAGTTTAAGGTTCATTTTTCTAAAGCGCTCGAATACATCCATTAAATTTTTATTGTGAGTTTCTCTATTCCTCCCAAATACTATCAAATCATCGCAGTAAATAAAACATTTTTCGTAAGTTAACCCTGACATCGCTATCGACATGACCCTGGAAAATGCACTAGGACTAATTTTTAAACCCATGGCTAAACGTTTCATTCTGTATTGACCGGTACTCGTGGCAAAGCTAGTAATATTTCTACTCTCAGGGCTTAAACTGACTTGGTAGAATCCTTGATATAAGTCCAAATGAGTGAAATAAATACTTCCTGACAATGAGTCTAGTATATCACTTATATTCGGTAACGGAAACTTATCGTCCTGAATCAAATTATTAATTTTCCTATAATCTACCACTAAACGCCATTTTTTCCCGCTTTCTGATTTTTTAGGCACTAACAGTATTGGACTATTCCATTCGCTTTTAGATGGTTCTATTACATCATCATCGAGCATGCGTTGTACTTGCTTATTAATTTCTTGCTTATGCGCATGTGGCAACCGATAAGGCTTAGTGTACACGGGTTTCGTATCAGGTTTCACCGTTATTGACTGTTCTACAACGTTTGCGGTACCTAACCTATCGCCTTCCAAGAAAAATATGTCTGAGTACTTCGCACATATTATTTGAAGCGACTTTCTATCGGCGGAATCTAAATGATTTAATTTTAATTCTGTTAATAATTTTTTAATACGATTAACATCCTTTTGAGACTCGCTAAATGAACATGAATCATAGTTTTCTAAATAGTCAATGTCCCCCGATTGAATAATATTGGATTTAAGAATTTTTATAGTTTTCTCATCCGTATTCATTATTTTTACTGGTATTTTGCCTCTATGTGGTTTTACGATGCAACCTGCCAAAAATATGTTTTCATGTAACTGCTTTGGATATATAACGCAATCTTTATATAAGTTTTTACTAATACTTAAATAATGAATTGATTCGCTACGTGATGGGATAGTTAAATACTCTTCCGATTCTACATTCTTATTCATACACTTACTTATTCTCAAGGTACATGTTTCATAATATTTTAATTGTAGTGTAAGCCTGTTCGTAGGCAAGTCTATGTTTGCATTATAAGGTCTAAGAAAGTCTAACCCGATAATGCCGTCCGCTCCGCACGGTACGCTATCGAATAGGTATAACTTGTGGCGAAATATGAAACCGTTCGACTGTAGTGGAACATATGCGAAGCATTTCGACTGTATTTTTCCACCTATGCCTTTTATAACTGTATTACTCTGGTATTTTGTCACGTGATTTTGGATGATTTCAGTATCCAAGATAGATAACGATGCGCCTGTGTCTAATAAGAACTTACACTTCCGATTGCCGATAAACAAATGGATGTAATCTAACCCTTCACATACTAAAGCATAGTTAGGCTCGAAAAAATTCTGCTAAATTTATATCTTCCACCTTTTGCTCCGATTCTGTTACGTACGCATTACCCTGACGATGACTATTATTTGAGTTACCTCTATTAAATCTCGTGTTGTTCCTCGGGTATCTAGACTGATTGTAGTATTGCCTAGCCGGTGCAGTATTAGCACGATAATTATAATGATTATAATGATAGTAGCCTCTTCTTACCTGTGGTGTGGGTTGATACGTGCCTCGCCAAGGGGCACTCGCGCGGCGTAAATTTCCCCGTCCACGACTGTACCTAGGATAGCGAAATGATTGATTTCTGTTACCTTGCGAATACGAATACACCGTGTTGCTGTTGGGAGACGACCCGGAGGCCAGCTCCTCGTCCTCCGCTGCGCGCACGGCATCTTTTAGGGCGCTGTAGTTTCTGGCTGATATGATAGTGCTGAGTCGTCGGTTGCGAAGGCCATCTGCGAATCTTTTTATCGCTAGCTGCTCGTTTAAAGGTCTCAATATTTCACATGCCTTATCGTTTTGATCAGCTTGCGCTATAGTTAGGCTTATAAAGAGCTCCTCTAACTTTTCACCATACCTACTGATAGACATGTTGTTTTGATTTATGTTATTAATTTGGGAAAGCAAGGAATTGGCTGACTTCTTAGTTAGTAGAAATTTTTTCATGTCTGATAACAGGCTTTCTACAGTAGTATAGTCTGTATTTAATTTTAATTTTGCCGTTTTGGACAGCCTAGTTTTTAAGATAAAAGAAATCAACAACTTCTTGCTATCCCCACCTTTCAAATAGGTATTATACATCTCGATGCCATCTATTATTTTTTCTATACTTTCCTGATGCCCGTCCATCACCGGGATCAAGGCGCTTGCAGTTTTTAGGTCGAAACTATCCATTTTTTCCCCTATTACAGACTTATTATAATTTAATATTTGACGAAAAGTTTTCTCTATATTCCTACACAAATTGTCTATAATTAACCCTGAATATTCTGGAGTTACATCTTTTTCGCTTAAATTTTTAATATACCTTTTGTAATCTTCGTTTATTTTTATAGATTTTATTACTTTGCTTACCCCTATCTCTTCTAATCTTCGTTTCGGACCTAGCTTCCTAAGGCTAATTCTTATATATTCTAATTCACTATATATTCTACTTAAATGTCTTTCCATTAATTTGTGTTACGTCTATGTATTGTCTCATTTCATTCACAGTTCATTTTCACATCTAACCCTACACTGTTACACTACACTACACTATTACACTCGCTCCTCCTCTCTTGCAGCTGGTCCCCTCGTTGACATCCGTTCCTGTAGTCGCCTAATAAAATCTGCACGCACTCCCTCATTGATCCAATTTCTGTGGCATTGCTTATATTTGGTTATTACCATGTAAATCACGATGACTCCGGTTATGGCTACGATGGTACCCACTAGGATATTGTTAATGTATATTGGCTGTTGAATATTTGCGTCTCCGTTTTGCGATATAATCTCCTTTGTTTCACAAACGCATTTCGAGCATTCCTTTCCCATTTTTGCACTTTTTCTGTTCTGAATTGTATCGTATGTCGTTCGAGTTGCTCCCGCGTGTCCTTAGCTCGCTGCCAGCGCAGACTGCGTCGCGCGCGCTGGCAGGGTCGCCATGTAATGACGTGGCTAGGCGTCCGATAATTAGAGGTGTATAAATAATACGCGTGTGTACTAGTCAAAGGTTCCTTTAATACTGAATATAGCATCTAACCCCACTACACTACTTTGTAATTCAGATAAATATTGTTTATAAAACTGTTTCCAAAAGGTTTGTTTATGTCTAGTGATTTTTTGAAAGAAAGTTAATCTATTTACTGAGATTTCACAAACATTGGGTTCAGGTAAGTCCACAATAGGCGCCCCTATGATGAAATGCCCTGGTGTCAAGCAGGCTAAGTCATTATGTTCATCATTCAATGGACACAATGGACGGCTATTGAGGATTCCCTCAATCTGAATAAGTACAGTATTTAAAAGTTCATAAGTAAGCTTAGTGTTAGATAATTGCCTTTTTAATAATAATTTCACTGACTTAATACCAGCTTCGTAAATTCCGCCCATGTTACTGGCTAAAGGAACGGTAAATTGCCACTGAATTTTATTAGAGCTGCAAAAATCTACAATTTCACTATAACAGGTCTCATTTCTAAACAATTTATATAGTTCATTAAGCTCATTGTTAGCTCCTTTCAGAGTAGAGGCATTGTCTGAATAAATGTGGCTACAGATTCCTCTTCTAAAAATTAATCTTTTTAAGGCATTTATAAAGGTCTGGGTAGACAAATCTCCAACTAGTTCTAGATGAATAGCACGAGTAGCGAGACAAATCATTAAACAAATATAGCCTTTAGTGTATTTACAATTACGAGTCATATTTGATCTTAGGTATATAGCACCAGTAAAGTCGATGCCGACATGAGTGAATGCACGAACCAATGACACTCTTGGACTAGGTAGGTCTGACATTTGTTGCTGGCAAGTTGAAGCTCTAAACCGAATGCATCTGCCACACCTGTGAATAACCTTTTTTACTTCAATTCTACCCTTAATAGGCCAGTATCTCAGTCTTACATTGGCAAGTGTGTTTTGAATACCTGAATGCAATAATCTGTAATGATACTGTTCAATAATGAGTGTAGTTATGTGAGCTTGACAAGGTAAGATGATTGGGTGAGCTTGATTGTATTGAATGTTTGCATGTCTGATTCGACCTCCTACACGAATAATACCTTTGCTGTCCAAGAATGGATTTAATTTTCTCAAAGGGCTAGATTTAAATGTGTATAGATCACTGTGGCTGTCTGTATCTTTCAGTGATTTTAATTCCTTTATTTCCTTTGGGAAAAATGTTAATAAGTAAGTATTTTTTATATTAAATGTAGTAAGTATGTTTTGTACTTTATAACTCATTCGCGCTAATAGCAAGGCTGATCCTAGTTCTAATCTTGGAATTGAGACAACTTTGATCGGACTAACCTTAGTTTTAGACATAACAAGTGTGCAAGTAGGTTTTTTGTTAGGGTAGGTAGCCCTTAGGTATATGCATGGACCATATGCTTGTGATGATGCATCACCAAACCCTAGAAGTGAAAGTTCAGTTGGGATGTCAGAAAAATAATAGCGTGGCAGTTGCATGCCATTCAAGCATTGTAAATTTTTATAAAAGTTTAACCACTGAGCCTCTATATCTGTAGGTAGAGCACTATCCCAGTTTAAATTAAGTTTCCAAATATTTTGCATTAAAATCTTTGCACTGATAGTATTAGGTGAGATCAAACCTAGAGGATCAAAGATCTGAGCAATATTAGATGAAACTGTACGCTTTGTATGTTGAGTGATTTCTTTGTTAGGTATTGATACAGTAAAACAGTCTTCAGTAGGTATCCACTGTATACCTAATGTCTTGACTATACACTCAGGTGAAAAATCATATGAGGCAGAACTCATGTTGTCTGAAAGATTGCTTGTGACATGATCTAGAATATCTCTACAGTTAGATGACCATTTGTGTAATGTGAAACCACCTTTATGAAGCAGGTCAGTGACCTCGTCACAAAGTTGAATGACCGTGTGTATGTCATCTGCTCCATCCATCAAGTCATCCATATAGCATTGTTCCTGTATGCATTGTGCAGCACGAGGATGTGTATCTTTGTGTCTGTAAGCTAAATCTTTTAGAGTTCTACAAGCTAAGTAGGGTGCACACTTAGTGCCATATGTTACTGTTTTAAGTTGCAAGCATTGTATAGGATCTAGTTTATTATCTCTCCATAATAGTCTCAAAAGAGAGCGGTGTTCAGGATGAACCAAAATGTTTCTAAACATCTTTACTATGTCTGTAGAAAAAACTATTTTATGCATTCTAAATCTTATAATGATATCTAATATGTTATTATAAATGTTAGGACCTTCAAAAAGAGCATCATTTAATGAGATCCCACTGGAACTCTGAGAGCTCGCATTGAACACGGTTCTTAATTTAGTTGAAATTGAATTGGCCTTTAAAATTGCATGATGAGGAAGAAAATAGGCAGGGTATTTACCATGAGTTTTAAAGTCCCCATGTACAATCTCAGCATGGTCAAGTTCTAAAAATTCATGAATAAATTGTTTATATTGTTGATATAAAATAGGGTCTTTGCTAAATCTTGACTCTAATTGTAAGAGGCAACGATATGCTGTGTTGAAAGAGTCACCTAGTTTGTAAATCATCTCTTGATTGATAGGTAAATGAACTGTGTAGCGACCTGTGTCTTCAATGGTAGTGCTATCGGTAAACAATCGTTCACAATATGCTTGATGTGGTGTGAGTGTTGGTTTGTAGCTTAACTCTTCTTGTTCCCAGAATCTAGATAACAATTTGTCACTGTTGTGATCATCAATGAGGTGTAGATTCACTAATGTATGTGAAGTGTGTTGTATAGCTCTAGTGTCAAGAAATGGACCTGAAATAATCCAGCCGAACACAGAGTTAATTAAATAAGGTAAGTTTTCACCTAATGGGCAACTACCTTGTATTATAATGTTGTAAAACAGTTGTGCGCCTATTAATAGGTCTATCTCATTGGGAATGTTGAATGTAGGGTCCGCTAATGAGTGAGCTATGTTAGTAGGTATGTTCCAGGTGTTAGTGTGGACATAAAAGTGCGGTAGATTGACTGTAATATTATCCATCACTAAGCATGTAAGACTGGCTTGATATTCACTGGTGCGTGATGCTATTCGAGTAGTAAGAGATACATTTGAATGTAATTTAGAAGAACCTATTCCTTTAATAGAGCATTGATTAGGATCAAACTTACATTTGAGTTTGAGTGCTAACTTATTGCTGATCAGGTTGACCTCACTTCCAGAGTCCAAGAGAGCCCTGGCTGTGTGCCACTGTCCATCGGCATCGGCTATCTTGATGACTGCTGTGGATAGCAAAATGTGCATATTGTTAGTATTTTTATTCATAGCTGTGTGAACAACAGGCAGGCTGCTGTCAGCAGTGCTAGCTTGAATTTGGGATGTGGTTGACTTTAAGCTGTCAGTAGATGTAGGCTTATTTAGCGCAGACATCTGAGCGGGTGCAAGCATTTCGGATGCTGAGTGCGAGGGTTGAAAATTATGAACAATATTAGAATGTAGTGCATTAGGGGTAGCCTTGCTTATGTGAACGGAGCTATGGTGGCGCCCTCTACAGGTAAAACACTTGTGCTTTGAGCACTGATGATTAAATTTAAAAGGTTTGAGGCAATTTATGCAAAGAGAGTTGTTTTTGACATACTCAAGCCGCTGTGGTGGAGCCATTTTTAAAAATTCAGGGCACTTATATAGCATATGTTGAGCCTTGCATAGCATGCATACAATATCATCAACATGCTCAACTGTGGCACTATGGGTTACCTTTGTCTTGGCTGGAACAGGCGACTTATTGTCAGCATTTTTGTCGTTCATCAACTCGAAGGCAGTTCTACGCAAGCTGAGAAATTCTAGAAGTTCGGGAAAGGTAGGTAATGTTGTTTCCTTCCTATTTATTTCCCAGGCGGCTCTTAATGAATTATCTAATTTTTGAGTTATGAGAAAAACTAATAAAACATTCCAATTTTGGGTATCAATTTTAAGCGCATTTAAAGAATCTAAACTTTGCTGTAATAGTACTAAATAGTCTTTGAGATTACTTCTAGTAATTTGAGGATGATTTACTATTGCCTTGATGTGATGATTAACAAAGATGACTTTATTGTCATACCTGCTTTGCAGAATCTCCATGGCTTTGTTGTAGTTTTCATCGGTGATTAGAAGAGATCCAACAAGCCCCGCAGCCTCTCCTCGCAAGGCTGACTTCAGGTATTGCAATTTTTGAACAGGTGGTAGATTGGTGTCTCCGATGGCAGATTGAAATATGTTTTTGAAGCTGTGCCACTCCTTTAGCGTCCCGTCGAATGTTGGTAGGTCCAACTTTGGTAGCTTGATGTGGATTGCATTGGAGTTGCATGTGTATTGGGTGGGTGCCGGCGTGGCACGCGTGTCGCGTGTGACCTTTTGTAGGTGCGCTTTTGTCGTGTAGTATCTTTCCTCCACTGCGCTGCGATCTTGATCGTTCTTGTCTTCGTCGTCGTCCTCCATTTCTATATACATTTGTATATTCTCATATCTTTCCAAAAGTTTTTGAAGATCCGTAAGTCTAACCTTGATTTCTGTCGTGTCTACGTCAGACAGGTCTGATTGTGAAAAGTTGTATATTCTTGTAATTCTTCCTTTAACAGAGTTTCTCTGTGCTATTAATCTTTCCAGATCACCTGGACGTGGTGATGACATGGCGGCGATGACGCTGAGTTACGATGTTGACTGGTGACGAAATAATCGGCGCTGTGTTCTTGAATCCGTCGCTCGTAGGGCCAAAAAATGTTGGAAATGGCCAAGAAAACTCGATGATTTCTGTTAAATCTTTATATTTCTGCACTTTACTTAAATAAGTTACAAAAAAAATGTATAGTTTAATCAAGAGAACGCTTGAAGGTAAAGGTTGCTAACACGATCAGAGAAAAAAGTGAAAAAAATGAATGACAAAGGGTGACAGAGCTCCATAGAGTATAGACTATTGATACATTACATATAATTTATGGTAAGCTGTCAATTAGGATGGACAAAATCTATGGTTACAATGAATCCGGAGCTGTGTCCCTAACACAGATATGAAATATGCATATGATCGCATACAAGGTTAAAAACAGAAACATAATATTATAACAACTGTCTACGGAACCCAAAATATACATCAAGCGCGTTTTATTTGTCTGTAGGTACAGTTCTGCCTCCCGATTGTGTAAGGAAATCGTAATTGTTTGTCAAACGTATAATTCGACCTGTTTAAGGAGTGTATACCTAGATGCCTGCACGCCAAAAAGCCTGTATGAACATACATCCTTAAACAGTTCGAGTAATACCTTTTTAGGGTTCCGTACCCAAAGGGTAAAAACGGGACCCTATTACTAAGACTCCGCTGTCTGTCTGTCTGTCTGTCTGTCTGTCTGTCTGTCTCCAGGCTGTATCTCATAGACCGTGATAGCTAGAAAGCTGAAATTTTCACAAATGATGTATTTCCGTTGCCGCTATAACAACGAATACTAAAAATTAAAAAAATATATATATTAAGGGGGGTCCCCATACAATAAACGTGTTTTTTTCGTATTTTTTTGCTCAATATTAAAAACGGTAACAGGTAGACGGTTAAAATTTTTTAATAATTTAAAATTTACTACATGTTTGTACGGAACCCTCGGTGCGCGAGTCCGACTCGCACTTGGCCGGTTTTTTTAACTGTCAAATGATAACGATTTGCTTAGACATTGGGACCTCTGAGTTTAAGTACACCTTATCTTAAACGCTCTTTAAAATATGTAAAGATGTTAAAGGCCTTGCAATTTATAATATCATCAAGTACAATAATAATGTTATTAATTTTATCACAGGGAAAAGCCTAATTGATAACCTTCAATTATAATATGTTATTTATGATCCACCGGCTAGTACTAATATTATAAATGCGAAAGTGTGTCTGTCTGTCTGTCTGTCTGTCTGTCTGTCTGCTACGCTTTCATGGCCCATCTGTTCAACCGATTTTGATGAAATTTGGTACAGGGATAGGTTGTATCCCGGGGAAGGACATAGGCTACTTTTTATTCCGGAAAATTCAAAGGTTCCCGTGGGAATCAAAAAATTTATCTGTTCAACCGATTTTAATGAAATTTGGTACAGGGGTAGGTTGTATCCCGTAGAAGGACATAGGCTACTTTTTATCCCGGAAAATTTAAGAGTTCCCGCGGGAATCGAAAAAATTTGGTCCACGCGGACGAAGTCGCGGGAATCATCTAGTTAAGAAATAAGTTAAGATTTATGAATACTTGAAGTTTATTGATGCTAAAGATAACTGCTAACCGATATGCACATAATAAACACAATAACAAAATTTTTGATACAATGCAGATGCTCATGTTTACTTAACTATACATTCACAATTTCTTATTTGATATTTCATCGAATTCAATTCAATTCTTCAATTGTTATTCCGAAAATTCATAAACTACATATAGGTTACCTATGCCTGTCGCAACGAACGACGAAGGCTAAATCTGTGCCGAACGTTAAAAAATAGAGCCAAAATATATAGTGGTTAGACACACTTTCGCATTTATAATATTAAAAGATCAAGTCAAGCTGTACCTGCGACTTCGTTCGCGATCGTTATTCCTTCGCTTGCAGTGGCGTTAATAAAATAATTAACTACGAAAATGTTAACTAAAATAGGCCTTGCTCATCACTATAACATTAAAACAGGAGCCGAACTGCGGGCTAAAGCAGCTGGTGTGAGGTCTACGCCCGCAGTGCGCAGCGTCTGTCCTTGCGCTTTATTTATTGGCATGGCATAGCATATGCTGAGAGGAAACTGTACGCGTTTGAAGCGGAATGGAAAGTTGTTGGGGATGAGAGGTATTCGAGGAACAAAGACGCGCTCTCCGACTTCGCACCCTGTCAACACCTCCGCTTCTATAACGTTGTGCTGTCGAGTTGGTGGGCTTAGGTTTCTCAGCAGAATTATATGCACTCCAACTTTTAACAGATAACGAATTCAAAAATAATATGGGGTAATCTGTGCCCGTCTTGATCTGCAACCAGATTGATGGAGCTATACTGCACATTGTCCCTATCAACACGCATCAATATGGTGTTGTTTATTGCAGATCCACTTGATCATTTCGAGTGGTTAGTATAGTGCGCTCACAGAACCAAAAATTCTCTCGAACTGTCAAGCTCTCTGTTTCACCATACAAGTTGAAATAATTAGTTCCTCAGAAGAAGAAACTGTTTGGCATAATTTTTAATATACGAAATTAAGTCCACATATATCACAGGCAAACATAATATGGCATCGAAATATTATGGAAATACTGTAAACAGTAAATTATGTCAGCCGTCAGGCTGTTAACAGATTTTCCCTTGGTCACAATTTTTTATAATTAATTTATTTTCCTTCAAACGCCACCAAAAAGATATTATTAAGTCCTAATCAAGTTAATTGCTGTTCTCTGTTGAGGAATTTTGTCCTCTATCTCTGATAATATTAATCAAATCTTGGGCAAAACTTACCTGATGGTACATACCTTATTTTAATGTATATAACGGGTACATACCACGATTAATTTTTGTTTTTATTTGTCGATATTTCAACCCAATTGCACGGGTCGTGGTCACGACGGGACTGCGGTGCTGCGAGAGATGAAGTTCGAGCTGTCAAGGGCAGTAGCGAACTACCCTCTTTCTTGTTCTTTTCGCTGGAACTTCACGAGTTGTCCGGCAAAAAACACTCACAACGTCACTATTAATTTTCGATGTCGTACGATGCTGTCCTGGTTTACATAATTCTACCACTGGATTCCACATACTTGCTAGTTTAAAGCCCTCTTCACGATTGAAATTCTGGTGTTTGCGAATTTCAATCGCTTCGCGCACTAGTCTAGGCACATAGTGGCGGTCTGTGGAGAGAACTCGAGGACTGTGGAGTTCGATCCAATGTTTTGTGCCTGGCTGTAGGATATGCTCCGCGATCGCAGACTTTTGAGGATCGTTGTTTCGCACCGCTAAAATAAAATCATTAATATCATTGGTACATACTACATACCTTCTAACAAAGAAAGATTTATTCAAATCAGTTCAGATTTGTCTGAGTTAAGGAGTTTGACTGAGTTATCAAAAAAAATGCCCTATCCTGGCGGAACCTTATTTTCTATGGCGGATATTTCACATCGACAAGGTATCACTGTGCCAATTTTATCAATCATAATCTTAATCATTTATTTGCTGATTGTAGGTGAGTACAAGATCAAGATCCTTAAAATATTCAGATCCTTAGGGTGACCCATTGATGGGACAAGGGCTAGTCTATAATTAATTAAAAAAACTACCAAGTGCGAGTCGGATTCGCGGAACGAAGGATCCGTACTTTGGTAGGATTTGGTTTAATCATTCGACTTCTAAGTAATGAAGACGGCGCGCAAATTCACAATTAAAGAATTTATTCTATGATACAGATACAAATTAACGAATTTAAATATCGTATTTTTCTTTTATAGGTATTGCAAGATCTTGTTTCTTGCCAAATTTCACGATTCTGGGTCAACGGAAAGTTGCCCTAGGTTTTCATCTGTGACAGTATTTCACATACTTACCTTGAGATAAATAAAAACATCAATATGAATACGGCCTATATTGATTGAATGAATTTGATTTTTCAAGGGAAGCTTTCTAAGCATTTGTTTTAGAACTTGAATTTTATTTTAATCCAAAGAAAATAAAATTAAACAATTTTTGATTTTGAATTAATCTGTTTTAAAATTAACTGAAAATCATTTCCATTGGGATATGTTTATTTTGATACTAGCGATCCGCCCCAGCTTCGCACGGGTAGTACTAATAATCCTAAAAGTCTATAGCCAATATAGCCAGTGGGCAGTGGACAGTGGGTAGGTTTTTCATTTTAATATTACATTGTAAGAGAATACGCCCCGTTCTCACCACACCTGCCACAGCCGCCAGCCCGCCATGATGTAAAGGAATATTTTTAATTTTAATTAGGTACTTAAGATGAATAACATATTTATTTTGATAAGGATTAATACTAGATCGGTAAAACACCTTCGCAAGTAAAGCATTGGTTTAGACCAAATTTGAAAATCATAAAAATGGTCAACCTTAAAAGATAGATATATGCTGTCGAGGACTTTTTTTTAGAACTTTTTAAAAGGAACAATTCCACTATACATTGTTTTCGTGTAACTTTAACTATTTAGCTCTCAAAAGAGACGATATTTTCCGACTTAGTTCACATTATTGCAATTTTGGTAAGGATCTCTATTTTTTTGGAAATAAAATATAGCATGCGGATATAACGTAGATTTCTATACGTGAAAGAATTTTCAGAATCGGTTGAGTAGTTTTTGAGTTTATCCATTACAAACAAACAAATAAATCTTTCCTCTTTATAATATTAGTTTAGATAACTAGTTAGTGTAGTTGGTGATGAGTTGTACTTAAAGTTGTGCAATAATATTGATATAGGTACATGTAAGGGTTATGGAAATCTCATTGCAATGAGAGTGCCGATGTTGATCTCACCAGTGGGTGAAATGTGATGGATTGCCGTTAAGTAAATAAAATGTTAGTATTACTTGAGTTTAGTACGAAGTATGTAACGGATTGGTGGTATTTGCAAGTGGTGATGTGTTAGCATTGAAATCACTGACGAGGGAGGTTTTATTATTCATTTCGACATAATTTAATTGTGACTGAATTATGTTGGAGTGAATCAGTGTCTTCCTACTCAAATTCTGATTCTGCTTCATTTTTTGCTAAAGGCGCTGTTCAGACACGTATTGCACGTTGATCGAATTGCTTTAGTATAATTCACTTCATTTTACAACTGTGACAATGCTTACACATCCTAAGATTAAAAATAAATGTGTTATAATATTATAATAAAAATGTTGGGTACAACATGTAATGCGCCAGACTGGCCAAGCGGTTTATGGAAAGTTCAATCATCACTAAATTCAATTATACAAAATTTACTGGTTTTGCTCCAATTCGTTTATTGGTTGGGATTTATTCTAAAATACCCTGCATAAAGGATCGATTGAATGACGTGACTGATAATGATGTACAAAAAGAATTAATAGATGTTCGTGCAGAGTGTTTACTAGCTCACCAATAGCTAATGTAGCTAATCTTTTGAAAGGTGGTAATTTATCCAGGCGAGATAATATTGTGTATAATATTGGAGACGTACCTAGTATTGTAATAGCTAAATTCAAAGGTCCATATGAAATGATCAATATTTTTGAAAATGATCAATTTTTGGTAAGTTTAGTGATAAATAATAATTGTATTGATGACCATTGATAGATAATGATAATAGTTTTATTATTATTTATTGGGTATTGCTTTAAAACCAATGGGGTTGAAGGACATTTAATTTTTATAGTGTGGGCTTCAAAACCCTTGGGGTTAAAGGATATAGGAATTTTTGGTGCTCTAAAACCATTAGGGTTCAGGGGCTTTGTTGCTGGTTGAAACTACTGGGGTTTGAGGCCGTATGCTGTGGCAAAAGAAAAAAAGGTTTTTTTGGAGTTATTGCGTGATGTTTTTGGTGTTCCACACACAAATTGTTTTGAAGTGTGGTGTAGAATGTTGCCACAGACATGTCTACACTAGAAAATTTGATTTGATTTTTTTCTTGTTATGCTTCGAGAACGAAGCATGGTCGGACACTAGGAAATTTGATTTGTTTTTTTTTTCTCGTTATGCTTTGAGAACGAAGCACGGTCAGTCTGGCCGTGATAGATTATTGGAAAATAAAAGAACTCTATTTTTTGATTCATGAGGAATAATTAAATATTACAGTGGGTAAACACTGAATTTTGTATTAGGTAAACATTATTTGTTATTAAAGTGTGTCAACACTTGTATTCTTACTTGATATGTTGGTAATGCTCCTAAGGTTATATTTTGAAACTAAATATTTAAGTTTATTCAGAAAAAAAGTGTAGACATTATTACAATAAATAATTACTAATTTAGCAACACAAAGTGTTGATTGATATTATGCTTCAAATAAATACTGTAATTTAGAAATAGGTCAATTGACTATCAAAGCTTCAAGAGAGATTGTAAAATAGTTACTTGATTAAATTATTATTCTGTTTTAAATGTAGAGAACTATTTGATAATTATTATTGTAATAATTTATTAGTCTCAAGAGTATTTTGAGTAATGCTTTACTGTAATTACGAATTTATGTGTATCAATCGATACTTCCTTTTGATGCTTAGATTGGACTTCATTGTACTTTTCTTCAGCTAGTTTAAACTAAATGTTGTATTAACCTGAAAATGGTTTTAATGATTAAGAGTTAAGTATTTAAATTAGTGTCTGGAAATATTTATTCGTTGATAATTCCGTTATACAGTTTGTTATAAATAAAATGTTATGTTGTCAAACTTGGAATAGGAAAAAGGTGTGGGTATATGGAGGGAATCGTAACATATAAAACCCACTGTTCTTGTGAGATATGACAGTTTTTGTCTACGAGCCACTTAGAATAAAGATAAGTATTCTTGCTGTAACTCTATAAATCTGATTGTTGTTTTTTTTTATGTGTGTACTTATTTCTGTGTGAAAATATAACTTAAATTGTGTTAATATTTTGTATTAATTTTGATCTGATGCTTTGAACCTTTCAATAATATAAAAAGTGTTAAATTTTGCATTTCGTTTAATTTCTTTTCCGTTACTAGTTTGCTTTGAAATAAGTAGGTAAATTACTTACTCTTGAATATCATACCATAATGCTTTTCTAGTATAGAGTTTTATTCTTTTGCCTAAAAAGTAGTGCTTTAAAATAGGAAGGGACTATATAAAATTAGTTTCCTACCTGCTTAATTACTTACGTTTTTGTTAAAAAAACGTATAAAGGTATACAAAACCAAGTACCTAGTATTATAGTTTTTGCATAGTAACAGATAGATACTTGTTAAATTCAAGCCCTACCTTCAAATTTTTTAATAAACGCGTAGAGGTATTAAATTGAAATTAAAATAGATAAGTGGAATAAAAATACCATAACTTTTACTTATATACCTACAGGTTTGTACGGAACATTCGGTGCGCGAGTCCGACTCGCACTTGGCCGGTATTTTTTGTTTATCCATAGCTAGAACTTGAGTAAAAGTCAAACGTATAACTGTGGATCGCGCAACACTCGACTGATGCGAGTGCCGACGGCCGTCAACGCAGCAGTAGATATTATATATCTCAGGTCACGTAACAAGTGAGCCAGGCCCTCTGTCGGCGGGCGTCTGGTGGGTACCAATGAAGTAGTTTTTCGATCCATCGCCCATTAGTTAAGAGTAAGGGAATATATAGTGCACCTGTGTTTTCCCACACACTAGTGCACTTTAACATTTTCCACGCCGATGTTCACTTACCGGCTCTTCTCCGTAGAATCAGATTTCCGAACCGGTGGTAGAGTCTTGACGTAACATAAGTGACACAAGTTGTCCTATGTGAAATAAAAAAATCATTCATTCATTCATTCAACAAGATAGCAAAGTTCGTTTTCGCTGCGAGTGCCTAGTTTGAAACCCGAGCAAGTGACGAATTCTATTCGAAGTTAGAGTACTGATTGAAGTAACGGATTTTAAGGGACAAGAAACAATAAACTGGCATGGGTATAATTGGGGATATTAATTACGCTGACAAAGCGAAAACATAAAATTTTTAAAAATAAATTTTATAATTTTATAATTTTATTACAGTGCTTCACACACGAGGATAGTTTCTAAACTTACTTAAACATACATATCAAAAATTCCGGAACCGGCAGGATTTGAACCTGTGTCTCTCTGGGAATCGCGCCCTGAGCGCCTTTGACCACTAGGCCACGGTTCACTTACCTACCAGTGCCGAAATTTTTAAAAATACTTTTTTTTAGGATAGGGCCCTGTCTTTAACGTAATATTATGGGGATGTTTTTTTTTTTCTTGTCATTAGATGGGTATTTCAAAAATATTGTGGGCGTAGGAACAGGATTTTGCGATGCAGGGGCCCGTTTCCGACATATTAAGCTTTAAGATGCTAATTTTTGCAAGAGTCAATTAGTGTTCGGCCTCTGCAAGCTAAACGGTTGTTTTGGATACGTGAAAAAAATTATGGCAGTAGTATAACGAAGTTAAAAGGAAATCTATCACAGCTAAGTAGGGTTTACAAGTTAACAAGTAATAGTCGACCAACTTATAAAATTTACGTTTCTTGTTACGGGCAACTGCGGAACCCTACAATGTGCGTGGCTCGATACGCACTTGGCTGGTTTTGTTCATGAAATGGAGGCCCTGAGCCACAGAGTACATTAAATATAGCCCTGAACTTTGCATTTGTGTGAGTTTCAGTCGTGCGCAGGACGCTCGGGATTGTGAGTTGTCACTATACATTGTTGGAGTTCACAATAGCACACTTACACAAATACAAAGCTCAGCGTACTCTTCACGAAATGGTCAGGAAGGGGAAAAATAACACATAAAAAATTTATTATTTGTATGCATTTATTTCGCTATTAGGTATAAACTTGACATCCAAAAATAAAGCCAAATTCTTAAAATATAAATATGAAATATTAAAATAATATTATTTTAATCAATCTTCGATCAATAGATGGTTGGTATTATGGTGTCCATTACCAAGATTAGCGTCTCTATTTCCAGTTTTGGGTCTATAAGTTATGTGGTTGTCCATATGGTGGCCGTTTCCGGCATTGGTCTCTAATCTCCGACGTTCATGGCACCAGCCATCATAACTGAAACAAAATAACCTGTTATAGTTTGCAATTCACGAGTGCGCATGGCTCATGCTTGAGTTATAGTCCTATCTGTACACATTTGTATACGTGTAAATGTGTGCGTGTTAAGTGATATACCTATTTGTTAAAGCAGGAAGGTACATTATCGTGTAAACGCAGATTAGGTTTGATACTAAAATCGGTTTAAATATCGATGTTCTACATGATTATTCCATTTGATATTTCGGTTTTGAGTATAAGACTTATTTTAAAAAGAAATCGATAAAATATTCAGCCATAAATATTAAGTTTTAGGTATAAATACCTAACTTCTGGATGTTTTTTTTTTTATTTTTTTTTATTTATTTAGTTTTGGTTCATCATACTACTTACAACCCTGCCAAGTTTCAACGACTGAGGATTTAATGCAGGGGTCTCCATACAACAAACCGCCCCATTGCATTAGACTAACTTATCGTTTTAGTTTAACAAGCTGTGAGAAAATTCCGTAAGCGAATTAGATCACGTTTACGCACGTAATTTTTGTAATTTAGCAAAAAAATACGAATAATTACTTATACGACCGTTTAGACATCATTTACGAGTAAAACTTACAAAATACCTATGTAATCCTGGCCTGGTTTAGTTTAGCGTTCCGGAACAAAGCCGCATAATAGGTACCTAGGTACTCGTAATTGCACAGCGTAAGTATAAGCTCGTAAGAACGTCTTCTTTCAACCGATTTTAATGAAATTTACAGATATTATAATCCCGAGGGAGACATAAGCTATTTATCCCTGAAACGGAGTTCCGCGCACATGGAAATAAAAACGAAGACGATAGACAAAGTCGCGGGTATCAAGTAAATAATAATTTTACACTTACCACCCAGGGGATGGTTTCGCTTTAACTGACACGATCATTGCGACAACACAAAATAAAAGCACCATAGTAAGCTTCTGCATGGCGATTAAATTAAATGCCGACTAATTTGTCTTGATATTATAATTTGTAACTAAGTACGTAGCTACGCGAGAATGAGCTTGTAAATACTGTAGTTCATTTCACTGACTGTTCTGCTTATAAATGATAAACTTGGGATTCACGTCGAACGTAATAAGTATAAAAGGCCAAGTAGGTATGATAACCTAGAATTTGTGGGTTCTTTGATATTGAATTAGGGTAAAAGTTTAGAAACGTGCTACTCTAGGGAGGAGTGAGGCGGTACAGGGGGAGGGGAGAGGATTTTATTAACCCCTCCCTGAAACTCCGGAGTTACGCAGTTTTTTTAAAATTTTACATTAACAGTAAACATTATCAAATCAAATCGTCAAATCAATCGATCAAATATAATAATAAATATTATAAATGCGAATGTTTGGATGTATGGATGTATGGATGGATGTTTGTTTTGTTACTCAATCACGCCCGAACGGCTGACCGGATCTGGATGAAATTTGGCACTGAGATATATTGTAGTCTGGAATAACACATAGGCACTATGCAAAACTAAGGAGTTCCCGCGGGCAGCGACTGATCAAGAGTTCTGACCGCCCTAGGCTAATTATGAGGACGCGCCCCCGTCAGGTGTGTTACGGACGGCCTAAAAAGTAGTAAATGGGTAGAGTAGTAGTGGAAAATTTTGATATGGTTCATAATACATATATATATAAGTTTCCAGATCGATCTGCAAGCGAAACTAAGGTTGTTCTTTATTCTGCATGACATTCAACCTTAAAAGTTTATCGTTAAAATCAGGGACTCTCAAGCACATTTAGTTTTAGTGTTTTCTCTCGGTCTAGTTGAAGTATGTAGGGTAGATGCAATGCTGCTAGATTAGTGCATGCGAATACACGATTTCAGCGCACCCCCTCTGATCCTCGCGCCCTAGGCTGCAGCCTAATTAGCCTAAGGGTTAATCATCGATATCCTGCCCAGACGAATACAAGCTGTCAGGTTAGCAAGAGGGGGACCGATAAAAAACTTTTGCTTTTTCTTTTACGTTAGTAAAAAAAATCAAAAAATCTTTATTTTATTTATTTATTTTTAGGTCTATATTGCACACAAAAGAACGGAAATAAAAAAGACATTAAAACTACGAACTAGGACTAAACAGTTTGCAAAGGCGGTTTTATCGCCTAAGGCGATCTCTTCCAGAAAACCTTTGGAGACAGGAGAAGAGAATACAAACGGAATACAAATCTTTAGTCTGTTTTTCATTCAATAAATACCAACACCACTAGCTATTGGGGCTCCAAGATCATTTTTCATTAATTAAATCGAAAATTAACGACGAAATTAACAGAAACTACTTTCTGATTATTAATTAAAAGGATTCTAAGGATACAAGTTACTCAGAATAATCAAACAATCTGAAGGAGCCAATGAAACAGGTTATTTTCCTAGGTGCCCGTTTTTTTGCAAAAGAGTGTATAATATATAAAAATGAATCCCTATTTCTCTTGGTCACGACTTAAGGCATCACGCGTGAACGGCTGGAACAATTTCGTTAATTCTTTTTTGTTGTGTTAGTTTGGACACCGGGATGGTTTATATTCACAATTGGACCCGATAGGGGGAGCTGCAATCGGGTTCGAGGTTCAGGGCCGACAAAGAGGGACAGGGGGACAAACTCTGCCGGGACCCACTAGTAATCTATACTTATAATAAAACTGTAACTGGAAGATTTCTGTACATTTAATATATTCTGAAAATTTTAATCGGGGTATGTTTTACTATCGATACTGAGCCCAAAACAGATTTTATTAAATTTTTGTCTGTCTGTCTGTCTGTTTGTCTGTATGGCCGCGCATCACGCGAAAACTAATAAACGAATTTAAATGAAATTTGGTATAGCGGTAGCTGATACTCCGGGTCAATATACCTATAGGATAGTTTTTATCCCGATAGAAAATAAGGTTCATCGAGGATACCCCTATCCTATTTTTTGTTGATTTTACTCAATAACTCTGAACTGATTGTAAAAAATATTTCTTTATTAGAAGGTATCATCAGGTAAGTTTGGCCCAATTTTGGTGAAGATTTGATAAATATTACCAGAGATAGAGGACAAAACTCCTCAACGGATAACAGCGATTCACTTGATTAGGGCTTAATAATATCTTTTTGGTGGCGTTTGAAGGAAACAAAATTAATCCCACCAAAAACATTCTGTAAAAAAATAGCCAAGTCTCGATGGTGCTGCTTGTTTATCTCTAAAAAGTAATGAAATCTCTAGACAAAGTTGAGCCAAGTCTAAGGTTCCTTCCTTACTGCAATTTCTTTATTATTATATTTAATGTTATGTGACTTGGCCGTTGACCTGCACGCACTAACGTGTAAAAAATGTTCAACGGTTGATCGCATGTTTTTCAATATCTAGAGCGTGAAAAAATGTTAACCGTTGAACATTTTTTACACGTTAGTGCGTACAGGTCAACGGCCAAGTCACATAACATTAAATATAATAATAAAGAAATTGCAGTAAGGAAGGAACCTTAGACTTGGCTCAACTTTGTCTAGAGATTTCATTACTTTTTAGAGATAAACAAGCAGCTCCATCGAGACTTGGCTATTTTTTTACAGAATGTTTTTGGTGGGATTTCACTTCTTTTTGCAGAAAGCTGACAAGACGTGGGCTGATTGACTTTTTAGATTTTCTTATAATACACCGTTTTTTTTCTTTTTAGTAGTAGTTTTTTAGTTTTAGCATAGCATATAGCATAGCATACAACATAGCATATAGCATAGCATATAGCATTGCATATAGCATAGCATATAGCATAGCATATAGCATAGCATATAGCATAGCATACAGCATAGCATATAGCATAGCATATAGCATAGCATATAGCATAGCATATAGCATAGCATATAGCATAGCATATAGCATAGCATATAGCATAGCATATAGCATAGCATATAGCATAGCATATAGCATAGCATATATCATAGCATATAGCATTGCATATAGCATAGCATATAGCATAGCTTATAGCATAGCATACAGCATAGCAAGAAGCGGTTTGGGTGTGCTCTTACGGTTTCTCATCAGGGTCACCAGGTAGTCCAGATCTTCCATGATCCCAGTTTTGATAGTTTTTCCTCTATGTGGGCGTCAAACTCTACCAAATTTCAGCGCTCTAAGTACCATTTCTATTTTGATGATCGGTGAGTCAGTGTCGAAAATGCGAAATTTTGCTTTCGCTTAACTTCGGAACTAAATGATCTACCGACTTGAAATTTTGGATTTCAAGTGTGTGATTATAGCTTACTAGATGACGAAAATTCTCCAGTCCCATCCAGAGGTTCTCAAATAGGGGCCTGAAAATGCGGCGAAATGGTTCCAGAAAAGGTGGTACGGCAGTGTTGCTTCGCGCTCGACTTGGCGGGGGCACTGCCGTGCACCCAGATTTCAAAATGGCGCTGAATTTATAAAAATTTTGGTAACAGTTTCCTGTTTTATGATCCCAGGGAACCCCAGATATCGATTTTGAACGAAATCGGTACGACACCAAAGATTTTCAAAATGGCGCTGACTTTTTCAAAATTTTGGTAACATTTTCCTATTTTGTTATCCCAGGGAACCCCAGATATCGAATTTGAACGAAATCGGTACGATAGCAAAGAATTTCAAAATGGCGCTGATTTTTAAAAAAAATTGGTAACAGTTTCTTGTTTTGTGATCCCAGGGAACCCCAGATATCGATTTTGAACGAAATTGGTACGATAACAAAGAATTTCAATATGGCGCTGACTTTTTAAAAATTTTGGTAACAGTTTCCTGTTTTGTGATCCCAGGGAACCCCAGATATCGATTTTGAACGAAATCGGTACGATAACAAAGAATTTCAAAATGGCGCTGACTTTTTAAAAATTTTGGTAACAGTTTCCTGTTTTGTGAACCCAGGGAACCCCAGATATCGATTTTTAACAAAATCGGTTCGATAACAAAGATTTTCAAAATGGCGCTGACTTTTACAAAAAACGGATCTAGATAAGAACCTATATGTTAAACACAATATCTAGGATACAAAGTAGTTAATACAGGCATAAAAAGATGGCACTGTTAATTAAGCGAACGCTCGGCCGAGCGTGGGGGGGTGTCAGGTTTTTTCGTTACGGTTTGGTCTCCATGGTTACGGAAATTTTCGTTACGAAATTTCTTGATTCGGTCGCCACGCTCAAGGCTTGAAGTCCCGCGATAAAAGCTATGCAATAGCTTAAAAAAACTGTCATAACTAGGATCATGCCCAGTTTTGATAGTTTTTTTGATAGTCTATGTGGGCGTCAAACTCAGCGCAGAAAATTTCAGCGCTCTAAGTACGAGTTCTATTTTGATGATCGCTATGTCAGTATCGAAAATGCGAAACTTTGCTTTCGCTTAACTTCGGATCTAAATGATCTACCGACTTGAAATTTTGGATTTCAAGTGTGTGGTTATAGCTTACTAGATGACGAAAATTTCAGCGTTCTAGTCTCATCCAGAGGTTCTCAAATAGGGGCCTGAAAATGCGGCGAAATGGTTCCAGAAAAGGTGGTACGGCAGTGTTGCTTCGCGCTCGAAAAAATCGCGCGCGATTATAAAAAATTGCAACCAAGAGAAAATCTGTCAACAGCTGTCAAACTAATTTACTGTTTACATCGGTATTTCCATAATATTTCGATGCCATATGTTTGCCTGTGATATGTGGACTATTTTCGTGTATTAAAAATGTCGTGACTCAATCTGAAGTCTGTACCAGAGTTTAAGTAGCTTGAAAGGGCAGATAACGAACTTTGCTACAGAAGTGTTATCTGCAGCAGTATCTACTTGAACGGAATCCTCAGTAAAGAGGCTCGAATACAAATGCCGTAACCAAGAGCTTGAGGTAGTTTATGCAACCGCATAATATGACTGTGGCTTCATTAAAAATATAATATTCAAAATATATTTATTCAATTTAGGTACACTGTACACTTATTGACTCCGATTAGTTATAAAAAATGATGATGATAATCAGTTACGGTATTTTTGTTTAGTAAAACTAAAGCTAAAGCAACGGGATTATTAACGGGGTTATGCACTACCTACAAGATGGCAAAAAGTTACGAAACAAAATGGCACATACTCGTACTATAATTAAACTTTGAAAAAAAAAAGTCTTGAATTTGTATATAAAATACGAAGAAACTTTTTCCCCGACCATTTTATACTAATATTAAAAATGCGAATGTTTGGATGGATGGACGGATAGATGGATGTTTTGTAATCGATCACACCAGAACGAAAAAACGAATCTGTATGAAATTTGGCATAGAGATACTTACTTCCGGAAAATTAAAGAGTTCCCGCGGGAACCATATAACCTCAATTCACGCGGACGAAGTCGTGGGCATCAGCCAGTACTTATATATAGTGACTGCCTCGTTGGTCTAGTGGTTGGCATGTTCGACTGCGGCCGACGAGGTCCCTGGTTCGAGTCCCGGGTCAGGCCATAATTAATTATTGGGTTATTCTGACTAGAAAATCTCAGTACTAGCCCGGAGTTAGGAAGTTGGCGGTGTTTCACCCCCGTGCCTCGGAGAGCACGTTATGCCGTCGGTCTCGGTTATAATCACTCACATGATAATAGTCGTTAAAGCCCGGCAACCCGCATTGGAGCTCTAAGGGTCTAAGCTCTAATTCCCCTTTTTCCTATGAGAGTGGAGGCCTGTCGTAGCTTTAGTTTTAAGATACCGTAACTGACTATCACCATCATATTTTATAAGTACCTAACTGGACGTCAATAAGTGAACATTGACCTAAATTGAATAAATTTACTATTGACTATGGCTATGTGCCCAGCATTGGGACGATAATGGACTGTAGTGGAGGCAACTATGGAACCCTATACAATTGGCCTGCTTTTTATGCAATGGACCCATTGAATTTTGCATTTGTGTGAGTTTCAGTCGTGTCGCGGTCGCAGGACGCTCGGGATTGTCACCATACACTGTTGGAGACTGGAGTGCACACTTACACATTATATATTAATGCAGAGCTCAGCGTATTCCTCGCGAACTGATTGGCAATATACCTAATAATAATTATTTAATCATACATCGAGCTAAGCTAAGAAACATCAATTATATTATTAGGCAAATTATAATATTTTAATTAAAAAATTATCTATTTACAGTATTATGTTGAAGATGAGTATAATCTAATTCAATTAATTTAAATGATAATATATATTTTATGGCTTTAAAAACTCTATATAAATTTATTTTAAATAGTACCTCAAACATTTTTAAATCATTCAATATACAAAGGGTCATAGCACAGACCACACAACCAATTGACTGAGCATAACGGGCCCCTGACCAGCCAAACATAAGACCAATAAGGTCTGATGCTACTTTTTGTGCCATTGTCCTCAATCTATATTTGGCAGTGCACGGGAATTGATAAAAATTCTTTTCAAAAAACCGACTTCCACTGTAAAGTACAAAATAATTTTGGGTATAACAAGGATAAGCAAAGTTGACGCATCACACTCGCCCGACTTCAACATAGTGGGTAGAAATCAAAATTATTTTGTACTTTACAGTCGCGTTGGAAGTCGGTTTTTTGAAAAGAATTTTTATTTTTAACTTTTTAGTGTCAGGGTTGAGGATTTAGAGTCAGAATTTTTTATGGGACCACCTCGAGAGCTTCCTCTAACGACTGATAGAAAACTTTTTAAATCGGTTCAGAAACCACGGAGATATGCACCGACATACATTTAAAAAAAAAATCGCGCCGAATTGAGAACCTCCTCCTTTTTTGGAAGTCGGTTAAAAAGTGTTTTTAAAAACGAAAAATATGCCTATTTGCAGCTTTAAATGGTGTGGAAAGAGAAGTACCTAATACTACATTGTACTATTGCCTATTCTGTGGTAATACGTAATACCTCCAGCTATGCAAGGGGTGAGATATCATTTTTGACCGACTTCCAAAAAAGGAGGAGGTGGAGTATAATAAAGATAGGCAAAGTTGACATTTCAGGTACATCTATCTAGTTTTATTATAATTTTATAATTGGCTTAGATATGTAATTATATTTAAATAATACGTATCTAATACTAATTTAGGTATTATTACTCAAATACCAACATAACAATCCATACTAACATTTATAATAATAAATGCGAAAGTGTGTCTGTCCGTCTGTCTGTCTGTCTGTCTGTCTGTCTGCTACGCTTTCACGGCCCATCTGTTCAACCGATTTTGATGAAATTTGGTACAAAGGTAGTGTAATGTTGGGAGGCCCATTGTATCCCGGGGAAGGACATAGGCTACTTTTTATCCCGGAAAATTAAAGAATCATCTAGTATTATACTAAAATCACATCAGTTACCAAAAGTGCAGCTATCTCTTAGCCTATATATTTTTTGAAAGCTTGCCCCCTTAAGAAAGCTGTAGTGAACGACATCGGCACTAGTCCACCAAACGCTCACAAGTAATTTTTTTGAGTCAATTTTCGCTTGGGGCAGGATTTGTCTGGTCCGCCAGGGTTCAGCCATTGCGATGAACGTTTCCGATTATCGTACAGGATCTACTTTTCATCACAGGTAATAATTCGATTTAAAATCCCTTCATTATTGTGCCGGTTGAATAATGTAACGTAGCAGTCGACGCGCGTTTGTCGGTTTGCTGCACTCAATTCATGAGGTACCCACCTTTCAAGCTTTTTCACCTTCCCAATTTGCTTCAAGTGGATTAAAACAGTTTTATCACTAACACCGTAGACTGCAGCTAGCTCGGACGTGGTTTGCGATGCAGGATCCGCTTCCACAATTCTTCAATTCTTCATTATCAACTTTGGTATCCGGCCGTAAACGGGGCTTGTTCTGCAGGTCGAAATTTCCAGAACGAAAACATTGGAACCAAAAACGCACTGTGTTTTCTTTTGCGACATCATTAAGCCGTTTCTGCAGCACTGGTGAGTGGTGCCACGATGGAACTCGTACTCGTAAATAACGCGATATTTCAAGTTTTCCATTTTGTAAACTGAGTGACGCAAAGAAAATACCAAAAGAGGAAAAAACAAATGAATTAAGGTTTTCAACACAAAAAAGTATGAGTAAATAGCTGTATAAATTTGAAATTGAAATTCCTAATCAAAGAGGAGATATTTGAGATCAAAGTGGCCAGTACGACAAAACGTCAATTTCATATGGAATTTACGAGGACCTAATACAAGAATTGCTCGGTTGAAGGTATAATAGATAGATAGATGTGTAGTTATGTAATAATAAATAGAAATCACAAATATGCTAAAAAAATAAAGTAATCGAAAAAGAAAAACCCGTAGAAGTCTTTCAGTTTTGCTTTTTAATTTATACCGATGTTTGTTTAGTGTTTATTTCCACATCTGCGGCGATTGAAATAAATATACTTAAGGGGTTCCGCCTGACGTGTCCAGTCTAGTCTTCCGCCTAAATAGGCCGATATTGCACATCGACAAGCTATCACTGGGCCAATTTTATCAATCATAATCATAATAATTTATTTGCTGATTATAGGTAAGTACAAGATCAAGATCCTTAAGATATTCAGATCCTTAGGGTGACCAATTGATGAGACAAGGGCTAATTATTTTAGGTTTAATTATTGGACTTCTAATGAAGACGGCGCGCAAATTCACAGTAAAAGATTTTTTCTATGATATAGATACAAATTTACGAATAAGTATCGGATTTTTTCTTTTATAGGTATTGTAAGATCTTGCTTCTTGCCAAATTTCACGATTCTAGGTCAACGGAAAGTAACCCTAGGTTTTCATCTGTGACCATTGATGTAGAATTTTAGTACCTTTCTATTTCAATGTCTGTGACAGTATTACACATACCTTGAGATTAAAAAAAACGTTATATTGTGCACGGTGCAAAGGTGCTCTTATCAGGAGCGTGTAAGTACCTACTATAATTATTTTGTAAAACCCGTTATCTTTTCAGGGAATACTTAATTGGTTTGGAAGAACCCAAACCAATCTATAATGGGGCAAAGTTGAATGTTCGCTCTGAAAATATTACTTATTATCACAATGAAAATTTATTACCTACTTGACTAAACTTTGTATTCACTTTATTCTCACCTGAAACAAAATCGTTTTATTGAGATTTGAGACCTACCTTTGATAATATCCATACTAATCTACACTAATATTATAAAGAGGAAAGATTTGTATTTTTGTATTTTTGTATGTAACGAATAAACTCAAAAAGTACTGAACCGATTTTAATAATTCTTTTTTCATTAGAAAGCTACATTATCACTGAGTAACATAGGCTACATTTTATTTTAAAATAAATTATAGATCCCTTCGAAAATTGCAATAATGTTAATTAAGCCGAAAAAATTCACCTAATTTAAATTTTACGTTAAACCTCTATCATCATTATCATCATCACTACAGCCTATTAACGTCCCACTGCTGGGCACAGGCCTCCACTCTCATAGGAGAGCGGGAATTAGAGCTTAGACCCACCACGCTGCTCCAATGCGGGTTGGCGGGCTTTGACGACTATTATCATGTTAGTGATAATAACCGGGACCGACGGCTTAACGTGCTCTCCGAGGCACGGGGGTGAAACACCGCCAACTTCCAACTCCGGGCTGGCACTGAGAATTTCTTAATTGAAAAACCCAATACCTAACTTTTATGCTCGACCGGGAATCTAACCCAGGACCTCGTGATCCGCAGTCGACTATGCTAACCACTAGACCAACGAGGCATTTAAAAATTCGCGGAACCGGCAGGAAACCTCTATACGTCTATTAATTCAGACTGTCTTTTATGTCATATTTGTCAAGACACTCTTATTTCATATTTGTCAAGACAAACATAATAAATACAAGAAAACTTACCAACATTTTTTTTAAACATTTTAATATGTAACTGCTGTAGACAGACTGCGAAAAGCCTCAAAGATCAAGGTCTCAACTTAGTTGTTAGTTCTAAACATAGTTCCCAGGCGAGGGCAGCGAAAATACGTCGTATTGGAGACTCAAGTGCCAAGCGTTCACAGCGGTTTGCTGAACAAAATTTGGGAACGTATGTATGGTGGAGTTGTTCGTCTCAGTGCCGACTGACCATTAATGGGTATGGACTATTTTGATCAAGTGCTACCCGTGCGAAGCCGGGGCGGACCGCTAGTATTAGATATAAATGCGAAAGTGTGTCTGTCTGTCTGTCTGTCTGCTACGCTTTCACGGCCCAACTACTCAACTGATTTTGATGAAATTTGGTACAGAGATAGGTTACGTCCCTGGGCCTTGGACATAGGCTACTTTTTATCCCGGAAAATTGAAGAGTTCCCGCGGGAATCAAAAAACATCAATTCACGCGGACGAAGTCGCGGGCATCATCTAGTTAATAATAATTTTAAATAGACTAGTTAAATTAAAAAGAGGTACTAAGAGAGAAATATTTTAAATCGCATTTCTTCGTAAATACCTTAGAATTTAAATAGATGTATGACTATAATGAGCTTAGGGTTTTCTCAGTAAAAGTTTTAAAAGTACACAAAGTCATAAAGCTTTTGTTTATTCATTTTTGAAAATTTTATTGCATCGAGGAATATCAGCGGAATTATCTTATCTTACTTCTTACTAATATTATAAATGCGAAAGTTTGGATGGATGTATGGATGTTTGTTACTCAATCACGCGCCAACTGCTGAACGGATCTGGCTGAAATTTGGCACAGAGATAGATTATAGTCTGGAATAGCACATAGGCTACTTTTCATCCCGGAAAATTAAAGAGTTCCTGCGGGAACCAAAAAACCTCAAACCACGCAGACGAAGTCGCGGGCATTCGCTAGTAAGTTATAATGTTAGCAAGCAGCAGTCCAGAACGCAGTATGTACATAAATAAAGTTCATCCGGATCCTCCACATTCATGGTGTCTCCTTCGGTGTGGTGAAACCAAAAGTAGCACTCATTTGGGATATGGAGGCTGGCTCCTGGAATACCTTTTTTAATTAGAATCCAGGACTACCAGATTCCACTAGCGAGCGTTGTGGCATTTATGGATCCAATAAGTTTCAAAATTTCGGCTGTAAATTGTAATACAGTGTGCCTTTGGAGTGCTAGCTAAAGTTCGCGCGCAAGTTGAATGCAGAGCTTATGTATGTGTCACCTCAGGCCCCGACTGCATTCAAATCGCGCGCGTACTATACTTTCAAACTTATATTTTGATTGTCCTTTCTATGTTTCTTTTCGTACGCATAGGCACCAACAAGGCCGAGTTCCTCAGCTGTCCAAAAATTTGATCTCAGTGTCCTTTTTGGTGCTAAGTAAAGACATCTTAAAATAACAGGAGTTGCCCAAACATCTATGGACTATCGGCGCCGAAAATGTTAAAAGTGCACTTGTATGTGGGCAAACACAGGTGCACTATTCAGATTCAGATTCAGATTTTTTATTTGCTTACTATCTATTCCCTTACTCTCATAGCGCGATGAAAAAGAGAAGCCGACACGACCGAAGACAGATCAGATTTTTTGTGCTCTCCGAGGCACGGTTGTGAAAGACCGCCGATTTCTTATCTCCATGTTAGTACATGAGAACTTCATCGCACAAACCAAGCACCTGTGCTATTACTGAGTTATGAACCGACCCGCGAATTGAATCCGGGACCTTCGCATCTGCAGTTGCATCCGCAGCGTGCAACCACTGGATTAATGTGACAGTTATCTAATGTATCTACCTGGTAGTCAACGCAAAGACTAACCCATGGTTAGTAGCTACCATGGGTTTGTTTTTACGTTGACTTTCTCCAAAAAAGTGACTACGCACAGAGAACAGCAAATATTTTTTCATATAACCTGCATTGAAAATGCGAGTTTCAATGCCTGTTGAGCCATCTGAAACTAGTTTTTCAGAAAAATGCTAACATAATTCAATTTAATAATAATAACGTGTGTCAACTGCTGAGGAGAATATTGCCACCCCTTTCTATCCCGTGGGTGAGTATCGTAAGAGGCGACTAAGGGATCCGGGGAACTGCTTACCAGTCAAGTTCGAAGGCTGGTAAGCTGGCCATCGAAACAGCCTCCTCGGGGACCCTGAGTGGACCCCGAATAACGTAACCACAACTCACCCCACCCCCCATTATTAAGATGATGGAACCAAATACTGAGAATGCGCACATAGGGTCGCTGCCTGGAGGTAGCCAGGACGCGTCTGAGGCTGGTGCTGGACGTGACAGCATGCAGGCCGCCAGCCACATCAGCCGACCGCCACTTCCATCGGGCCGGTCGACAATTCCATCATCCCCATTGGCTTGGCACTTGTGGTGTACGACGCATGAGATGGACTTCTGTCATGAACGAGAATGTCATGGGTGCGTACTACAGGGCGACGGGAGGGGAAACCGGACGGATTGGCTACCGAGTGGGAATATACCGCGAGTTCCTGCTGCTTGAGCCGACCTTATCGGAGGCGACTGGGGTTCCGTGGGCAGTTCGCTCGCAGCCAGGATGCAGAAAGCGGTGTTGCTAGACTCGGCTAGGTTAGTCCGCCGGTTTCTCAACCTGTCCCTGACCCCCGGCCGTCTGGCCTCCCCTGCCAGGGTGTAATCCTCCACCCGCTACAACTTATTTTATTTTATTTATTTATTGTATTTCGGTATACAAACGGCGAGTACACAGAGCTTAAATTAAAAAATATTACATAAGGTCTATAACCGTGTGGCACGCGGTATACACAGCTATTAAAAAATAAGATATTATAAAAAAGAAACAACCGATCACATGTACTTAACTACTTACATGATAAAAAGAGTATAAAACCAAAGGAACAATGTACCTACTATCACTACTATGACAAATAAATTAATCTACTAATTTTGCAAGTACAACCATAACTCAAAACTAACTGGCTAAAATAACGAACTAAGACTGGCCGATCTGTCCCTCAAAGCAGAGACCACTGACGCTATAACTTTTTAAAAGTATTTGGACCCTGACAGAAAATATCGACGTCATCATGTACACTGGCTAGCTCGTTGTAAGCATGAATGAGACGGTTTTTTGCAGCATTTCTACCCAAGTTTGTTTGACCTAAATTAACACAATTTTTTTCCTACAAGCTGATCTTCTTGACTTCTTTGGAACAGTGAAGGTTAGAGTTTGTAGTAGGTCAGGAGCGTCTACTGTACCGTATACGAGTTTATGCAGGAAAGACATGTCAGTAATACATCGGCGACAACTATTTATTTGTGTGTGTAAGTTTATTAATTTATATTTATTTATGTAAGTTTATTATAACTCTTCTGGCCACATATGTATTTATTTTGTAAGCGGGTGTGAGAGCTAGATTTATTATAATAATAATAATAAGCTCGCAGGGCAGCTTTTGGCGTGCTGTTGGGTAGAGCGACCCCACGGACCTGATCCGGTTCCATTTGCCGTGGAGACTCTGGAGACTTGGAGTTATAGTGGCAAACATTTTTTTCGGGATATTTAACCGCGGTTAATTGCCTCATCTAGTGACAGAAGGGTTGTCCATTTTTAGGGTTCCGTACATCAAAAGGAAAAAAACCGGAACCATTATAGGATCACTTCGTTGTCCGTCCGTCTGTGTGTCAAGACCCTTTTTCTTAGGAACGCATGGAAGTATCAAGCTGAAATTCATATCAAATACTCAGGTTTACTGCCCCTTGGAGCTGTGAAAAAATCAAACTTCAAAGCCAACACAATCAAAAGATACAGCCGTTTATGCTGAAAATTTTCGAATTTTCTTGCACTCGCAAGGGATTCAAAACCTACAGGGTACTTTCCGTGAACTCAGAATCTTGAAATCTTTATCTGTCGTTAACGTCCTAAAGCACTGATAAAGGAAAAATTGCGAAAGGCATAAATTTTTAGTTACATCATATAATAAAAATATTTTTAATAATTTTAAACTTACTACCCCTTTCCGCATGAACGCGTAGGTATTAAATTGAAATTAAAATAGACAAGTGGTATAAAAATATTATAACTTTTACTTATGTATATACCTACCTACAAGTTTGTACGGAACCCTCGGTGCGCGAGTCTGACTCGCACTTGGCCGGTTTTTTTTTATTTGAGCAAAGGATCAGCTCTATTATATTGTTTACAAAATAGAAAAACTAAGAGGAAAATAAAACTAAATTGTAGGTACAGACGGGGGTTTGACCAATGAGATGACATTATGATTGAAAGTTGTAAATTAGGCTTTTCCCTGTGATAAGTAATCACATTATTATTGTACTTGATGATATTATAAATTGCACGACCTTTAACATCTTTACATATTTTAAAGAGTGTTTAAGATAACGTGTACTTAAATTCAGAGGCCCAATTGTATAAGCAAATGGTAATCAGTTAAAACGTATTAACTGTTTAAGGCTGTATGTTCATACAGGCTTTTTGGCGTGCAGGCATCTAGGTATGCACTCCTTAAACAGGTCGAATTATACGTTTGACAAACAATTACGATTTCCTTACACAACAGGCAGAACAACGAACGATTTCCTTACAGAACAGGCAGGGGCAGAACTGTACAGCTACTGACAAGTAAAACGCGCTTGTTGTATCTTTTGGGTTTCGTAGATACTCTACGAGTAGATCACTGTAGTGTTTATTCCAAGTCCAACTTAAACTTTCTTAACACACAAATACACTATAGTCGAAAATATAACTTGTTCTTACGGTTGTACCTAGTATATGTGAAAGAAAACGGGGCAAAAAGCACTGATTAAATATCGCAATGGTGGTATAAAAGTAGGTCACATTACTATGGAAAGCAGGAATAATAAATAATAATATTATTATGGACTCGCTCACTTGCCCCGGCTTCGTACGTGTGGGCGTGATTGAAGGACAAACCAACAAACAAACACACTTTCGCATTTGTAATATATTAAACGGCTTGATTTAGTTAGACCCTTGGCTGCGAATAAATATTATAGAGATTAAGGGCCTAATAGTTTGGTCACCTATAAAAAATCTACCTACTTATTGTTTAATTCGGCGGGCGTTCGTTCAGCCATATTACAATCTAGCTGACGGTCACACCACAGAATTGGAAAACGGCGCCGTTTGGTAATACGACTAGCCGTATTGTAATACGACGAATTGTACAACCCGGCTGCGACACATACATAAACCCATCCGTACGAAGCTGGGTTGGGTCTATCCATCCCTCCAAACTTTCGCATCCATACTAATGTTATAAATGCGAAAGTGTGTCTGTCTGTCTGTCTGTATGCTACGCTTTCACGGCCCAACTATTCAACCGATTTTGATGAAATTTGGTACAGAGATGGGTTATATCAGGGGAAGGACATAGACTACGTATTATAAGGCGAGAAAGCTGTTGGTTTCTTGGTAAGAAAACAGAAAGAGACTACAATCTATGACTTCATCGCAATATCCGAGAGAGTTTGCGTGCTGCAAGTAGAAATATACGAAAAAATTTACTTCCTAATATAGGTTTATGCACCCACCGAAAACTGTAGAGAAGCTGAAATATAACTGAGTTCTATATAGATCTTAAGAAGGCAATGGAAAGATGCACCGGAAACACGATTTTCATGGCAGACATGAACGCAAAAGTGGGAAAACCAGAACCGAATGAACATTTAGTAATGGGTCGTTATGGATACGGAAAAAGAAATAATAGAGGACAAATGTTTTTAAATTTCTGTCTGCAATATAAATTAAAAATAGCAAACACAATATTTATAAAATCTGACATGGACATGGCTTAATGCATGGCATGGGTAGTAGTAAGACCTTCTTACTTTTTTCAAAACGAAAGAAAGTACGTCGTAGCTACAAACCAAAAATGCGATTAATACTTTCAACAAGAACAAGAACCAGCCTTTCTAGTTACTATTCATTTTTGGTAACAATAAATAACTCGTCTTTAAGCGGCGATATTAGTAGTCAGGTTCCTAGTCGCTTGCGGGCAGACTGGCAGTTTTACGATCAGTGGAGAACCCCACAGCCACTAAATACTGAATCAGCCTTGCTAGCGATAGTTACCAAAAGTACAGCTATCTCTTAGTCTATAAATTAATATCAAAGAACCCATAAATTTTAGGTTATCATACTTGGCCTTTTATACTAAGTTCAACGTGAATCCCGAGTTTGTCATTTATAAGCAGAACAATTGGTGAAATGACACTATTTAAAAACTCATTCTTGCGTAGCTAGCAAGTTTCAAATTCTTACAAAATAAAATATTCGAGCAAATTAGTCGCCAACAAAATTAATCAAAATGCAGAAGTTTACTATGGTGCTTTTATTTTGTGTCGCAACGATCGTGTCAGTTCAAGCCAAACCATCCCCTCGGTGGTAAGTGTAGATTTATTATCTACGAGTAGGTATATTAGAAAAGCGAAATACCACTCATTCACTCATTGACTGACTAATCACGATATCTCAGGAACTATATAGCATAGATACTTGAAATTTGGGAGGTAGGTTCTTTTTATGATGAAGACATCAACTAAGAAACGGTTTTGAGAAAATTCACCCCTAAGGGGTTGAAATGGGGGTTGGAAATTTGTATGACAGTCCTTTGTTTTTGAAGTTAGAGACATGAAAAAGGGGGTGAAATGCGACGATGATGATATTATTTTCGAATATTTTACCAGAATTAAAGATAAATATGAACAAACTAGCGGATGCTCGCGACTCCGTTCGCGTGGCATAAGTTTTTAAATTCCCACACTCCTTCATTTGTGAAACATGTATTCCTTTGTTTTAAATCAGAAGCCCAAATACCAACTTTCATGCCTATAACTACTTAAGAAATGAAGGACTTTCATACAAACTTTCAACCCTTATTTTAACCCCTTGGGGTTAGAATTTTAAAAACACTGTGACACACGTACCTACTTCTTAATTACCAAAAGCCAAAATACCAAGTTCAATTGATATAACTTAAAATTAAAATATCTTGAGAAATGACGGACTTTCATACAAATTTTCACCCCCTATTTTATAGTGAGCGCCTACGTCACCAAAGGAACCTACTGGCAAAATTTCAAGTTTCGAACCCCAGCGGTTTAGGCTGTGCGTTGGTCTTTGAACGATTTTATATATAGATATCTCATATAATATACTACAATATAGAATATAGATATAGATTTCTAGTATATTCTCTTCGCGTTGTCTGTATGTTTTCGGTAGCCAACTTGAGGCCAGAAAACTGGTGAGTTAAAATCCATAGGTGAAATTTTAGCACATGTAGGTACTACGTGTATTTAAAAAAAAACCGTGATTGTAAAATTAATTATCAAATATATTTTTCATCCCACCATCTCGGAAAGAGTATTTTTACTCTTCGATATCTGAATGCAAAAGCCGTTATTATCCTCTTGAGGATAAAGTTAATCTTAGAATTTAAATCTTAATGAATTTAGAACATCGTGTGCACGTTAGTAAATATCACTCGTCTATGAAGTTTGTGAATTCAAAACATCATTAAAACCTATTTACTTCTACCTCTATGGTGCCGAATTTTTTTGCATTTAGTCATTTCCTCGCTGAGGTGGGATGAAAAGTTACGTGTTGCACTCGAGTGAAAAGATTTTTCACCTCGTGCTCTTTTGATTCCCTCGCTGACGCTCAGGATTCTAATTTTTGAATCACCCGCTGCGCTCGTGATTCAATTTTAGAATCCTTCACTTGTTCGGTCATCAAAATTGAGCACGCGGTGAAAAAACAACTTTTCACTCTTGTATAACAAATAACTATTGTAATAGGTAAATGTATATAAAAAACTATAGATAACTATAATATTATTTGTAATGTTTGAGTAATTAATATACAATAAGAATTATTTTTACAGTAGCACAGGCCCTTATGGGTCATCGTTTTGTGGAATGAAACGGGAAGATTATTTTAACGGGAGGGAAGATTATTTTAACGGGAGGGAAGATTATGGAGATGTTCGTGGAAATTGCGGAGGTGGCACCAGTGGTGGAAGAAATTATAGAGGAAGCTACTCGAGCCCAGAAAACTGGTAAGCTAAAATTTTTAATCATAAAATTAATATTCGAAATATACATAACTAATGTCTTATTCTACAAATCAATTCAGGTATTCAATTCTTTGACTGACTGACTGACCTTTTGTTTAGTACAGTACTTAAAACTCATTCTCGCGTAGCTACTTAGTTACAAATTATAACAAATTAAAATATCGAGACAAATAAGTCACCATGCAGAAGTTTACTATGGTGCTTTTGTTTTGTGAAAAAAATCGTGACAGTTAAAGCGAAACTTGGTGGTAGGTGTAAAATGATTATACACTTACCACTTTAATTTTACTTGATACCCGCGACTTCTTCTGCGTGGTAAAAGTTTTTAATTCCATGTGCGCGGAACTCCGTTTCAGGGATAAAAAGCGTATGCCTTCCTCGGGATTATAATATCTGTAAATTTCATTAAAATCGGTTGAAAGAAGACGTTCTTACGTTGCAATGTTTATGCTTACGCTGTGCAATTACCTACCTAGTATGCGGCTTTGTTCCGGAACGCTAAACTAAACCAGGCCTGCAGGATTACATTTGTATGTTTATCTACTCCAGCATCGAAAAGTTCCAATTTCGAATTTGACAACTATATCGAATTGAACCCTCTTTCGTGTTTGCTTCTCATAACGATACAGTTCGTTGTATGGGAGCTGTATCGTTATGAGTCGTAGCTGTATCGATATGGTTATCTTCATAAATAGGATACCTATAGCTTAGCGGCTCTGGGTTCTGGCACTTTTGGTTTTTATTAATTTATAAAGTAAAAAATTATAAAGACGTCCTTGTCGTAGATAAAATCTTGTATGCAACTGTACGTAATTAGTCATTTTAATTCTCGTACTATCCTATTTTGATACTCAGCAAGCCTCGTATCAAAAAACAGCACTCGAATTAAAATGACCCTCATTACGAAACAGTTGCATAAATAGCTATTACAAATACCATACGTCGCTTATAATATGACTACGAAGCGTAAATGATGTCTAAACGGTCTTATAAGTAGATTATCGTAATTTTCTTGCTACATTTACATTTACATTTTGCCTGGTGGGAGGCTTCGGCCGTGGCTACTTACCACCCTACCGGTAAAGACGTGCCGCCAAGCGATTTAGCGTTCCGGTACGATGCCGTGTAGAAACCGAATAGGGGTATGGGTTTAATATAACTGCCATGCCCCTAACAGGTTAGCCCGCTACTATCTTAGGCTGCATCATCACTTACCATCAGGCGAGATCGCAGTCAAGGGCTAACTTGTAGGGGATAAAAAAAAAACATTACAAAAATTACGTGGGTAAACGTGATCTAATGCCCTTACGGAATTTTATTTTTATTTTATTATTAAATTAAATTCTCACAACTTGTTAAACTAAAACAATAAGTTAGTCTAGGCAATGGGACGGTTTGTTGTATGGAGACCCCTGCATTAAATCCTCAGTCGTTGAAACTTAGCAGGGTTGTAGTAGGTATGATGAACCAAAACTTATACAAAAATATCCAAAAAAAAAAACATCCAGAAGTTAGGTATTCTATACCTAAAACTTAATATTTGTGACTGAATATTGTATCGATTTCTTTTTAAAATAGTAGTAGGTACTCGTAGTATATTTACACTCAAAACCGATACATCAAATGAAATAACCACGTATAATATCGATATTTAAACCGATTTTATTATCAAACCTAAACTGCGTTTACACGGTAATGTACCTTCCTGCTTTAACAATTAGGTAAAGCATAAAAAAACTTACTTCCTTTCTGATTTTTTATTGGATATTTTTATAATATACTATCATACTGTAAAGTTTCGTGGCCTGCGGAATTATTGTTGCGGTCGACTAGCTTAATTGCCTAGACTAAGTTGAGAACTCACGAAACCTTTTCCTGACTCTGGCGGGTCTCGGAACGGCACGCGCAATCACTTACACGCACACATTTACACGTATACAAATGTGTACAGATAGGACTCAGCGAAATAAAGAAGATTCGGTAATACAATCGCCATGTACGTACATTGATTTTCGTGCTCAGCTTAATTCCGTGCGATCGGAATACCTTCTCTCGGAGTTTACCAAATGCTGCTGAGGCAGCACAAATTCTACTTGTTATCTCCGAGTCTATGTCCCCTTTAGATGATAAGGTGCTTCCGAGATATTTAAATTTGCTAACATGCTTGAGCTCAGTATCTTGAAGCGAGTCATCATCATCATCAACAGATAGGACTATAACACAAGCATGAGCCATGCGCACTCGTGAATTGCAAGCTATAACAGGTTATTTTGTTTCAGTTATGATGGCTGGTGCCATGAACGTCGGAGATTAGAGACCAATGCCGGAATCGGCCACCATATGGAAAACCACATAACATATAGACCGAAAACTGGAAATAGAGACGCTAACTTGGGTAATGGACACGATAATACCAACTATTTATTGATCGAAGATTGATTAAAATAATATTATTTTAATATTTCATTACAATATTTATGTGTTAAGAATTTGGCTTTATTTTTGGATGTCATGTTTATAATAGCGAAATAAATACATACAAATAATCTTTTTTTTATGTGTTATTTGTCCCCTTGCCGATCAGTTCGCGAGGAGTACGCTGAGCTTTGTATTTGTGTGTGTGCTATTGTGAACTCCAACAATGTATAGTGACAACTAACAATCCCGAGCGTCCTGCGCATGGCTGAAACTCACACAAATGCAAAGCTCAGGGCTATATTCAAAGTACTCTGTGGCTCAGGGCCTCCATTTCATGAACAAAACTGGCCAAGTTCGTATCGAGCCACGCGCATTGTAGGGTTCCGCAGTTGCCCGTTACAATATACGAACATTTTATAAGTTGGTCGACTATTACTTGTGTTGGGGCTTCAACCTGGTCCAATGCTACAACCCTAAGACGCTGTTCCAGGGGCCCATCAGCTGGATTCGAGCCTCTTAGACCATTGGCTCAGGGCCAAATGCGGACAGAACTGTTCGGGCTTAACTTAGATAACTAAAGTATTGATAGTAGATAGTTGCTATGCACTTACAGAGTCCAATGTGACCACGGCTCCTCGATAAGGAAGGATGTAGGTTAAAGGGTAGGAAAGGTCAGGAATGAGAAGGTACTTGCTGTTCGGCCGTAGCTTCTTGCTTCAAGACGGCACTAACACACAACACACACAGCACAGCACTAACGTTCGTCTATAAGCTACTTAGATTAATTATTTACTTAAGTATATAATTGCACGGCCAGAAGTGGCGTCAACGTGGCACACAACTATTGTCTCCCAGTACAACAAGTAAGTCTTTATTTAGTACCGAAATAACTAGAAGCTAATTTCTCGCGGGAACCTTAAGCTATAGCGAGGTTCTAACAATACGGAGTACAAAGAAAAGCTTATTTTTACAATCAACAATTCGAGGCGCGGCCGCTAGCAAAAACCAATCTTGAACTCTGTCGAACTGTCAAAACCAAAGAGTTTTATCAAAAAGCGCGGCAAGCTAGCTACGTTCACAAAGTATTCATCTGTCACAGCGACCACAGACAACTAATACATAGGTGGCGCGAACAATCCCCCGCCCGTGGACGCAAGGATTTACGGAGACGTGACAAGGTGCAAACGGCTCGGTGCAAGACCGAATCTCCGACCATTACCTCGGCGACTCTGGGAACCCCATCAGACCCGTACATTAGCTTAACAATGCGTCCACGACGCCAATACAAAGGTAGCAAATTAGATTCCTTTACCAATACAAGATCACCAACCTTAGGGGGATCGGATTTGTCAGCCCACTTAACACGTTGCTGCAAAAGGTGCAAATACTCGAGTGACCAACGATGCCAAAAGCTCTGAGTCATTTGCTGCAACAGTTCAAACCGAGACAAACGTGAGGTTTTCGCGTCCCTGAAGGGGTATTCGGGCAAGGCGTTAAGGGGCTGACCAATCAAGAAGTGGCCGGGAGTTAAGACCTCCAGGTCGTTTGGGTCAGACGAGAGGGGGCAGAGTGGCCGAGAATTGAGTATGGCCTCAATTTTACAAAACACAGTGGCGAGTTCTTCGAAGGTCAAGATAGTTTCTCCTATAACGCGTCGGAGATGTGTCTTGGCGACCTTGACGACAGCTTCGAAGATCCCACCCCAGTGGGGGCAAGCTGGAGGGTCAAACTTCCAGGTTATCCCCATCTTGGACATTGCAGTACTTAAACTAATCTTATTACTAGACAAAAATTCAACAATTTCTCTTAAATATCTATCGGTACCCTTATAATTAGTACCGCAATCGGTGCGAACCAGGTCAGGCAATCCTCGACGGGAGACAAATCTACTTAGCGTGGCCACAAAGGCCTCAGTGCTTAAGGCACTCACCAGTTCCAAATGGACCGCTTTAGTAGAGAGACAAACAAAAACGCACAGATAGGCCTTGAGTGACCGGGCGTTGCGGAGGTTAGAGCTCTTGATGGCGAAAAGGCCTGCAAAATCAGTGCCAACTCCGGCAAAAGGTCGAGTGGCCATGACGCGGTCGGGGGGCAAGTCACCCATCATCGGCTGCGCAGTAGGGGCCTTCAAACGGTAGCAAGGGATGCATTTGAAAATGACGCTCCGGATTGTGCGTCTCCCTGCCAAAATCCAAAACTCACGCTGTAAAATAGCCGAGAGGGCATTGCAACCAGCATGGGCATTTTTCAGGTGATAAGAGGTCACCAGCAATTTAACAAAGGTGCCGTCCTTAGGGAGCAGCAAAGGGTGACGAGCACCATAGGGCAACTCAGAATTCCTAAGGCGTCCGCCAACGCGTAACAATCCGTCCTCGTCCAAAAAGGGGCTTAAGCGAGCAAGCGGACCTTTCAAAGCTATGCCTCCTTTTATGGTGTCATGCACGGACGCAAAATGTTCTGCTTGAACCACACGCACCCAATGTGTCCGGGCCTCTCGACGTTCAAGAGGCGACAAGACAGGATTCAAATTTTTATTACCTGGGTTCCTTCCATTATGGATGAAACGTCTAAGCCAACCGGTAACACCAATGAGTTTATCAAGGGAACTGTATCGTTCCAAGAGGAAGTTGGAGTCTGGGATCGGTCTATCCTCCACGACTCCGACTCTTAAGCCCGGCAAAACTTCCGGAGCGGAGAACCGATTCTGAGACCAAGTCGACTCAGGTTGCGTTAACAACTTGGGCCCCACCAAAGGGGATGGTTGACAAGTGAAGAGGCCTCGAGACCGCGAGAGGCGCAATCGGCCGGGTTCAATTCTCCGGGTACGTGTCTCCAAATCAACGGAGTTTCAGAGCACTGAATTTGGGACACCCGATTCGCGATAAAGACCTCCAAGTTGTGAGGGGCGGCTCGGAGCCAACATAGGACAATTTCACTGTCCGTCCAAGCGTACACGTCGGTCAGTTCGACCACGGATGCCAAAGATGAACGGACGTGGTTAAGAAGGCGCACCAAAAGAGCAGCGCCAGACCATTCTAATTTAGGGATCGTCAAGCGTGACCGAATAGGGGCCACCTTGCTCTTTGCCAAGACAAGATGTGTCGCGACCTCACCGGTGGCATCGACAGTCCGCATATATACCACGGCAGCATAGCCTCGTTCGGAGGCGTCACAAAATCCATGGAGACTGGCGTGGCACCTTCCTGGTGGTAGGAAGCGTCGAGGCATCGCAATTCGGTTGACGTCCGGAAGTGCAGACACAAGGGAGTGCCACTCCTTCAATAATTTCCCTTGGAGAGGATCGTCCCAACCGACTTCAGCAATCCAAAGCTTCTGAAGGAAGCATTTGGCCAAAAATATTACGGGAGTGATCCACCCGTTTGGATCAAATGTGCGGGCAACCGTAGACAAGACGGAGCGCTTAGTCCAGACCTTAGGAGGTGGGTTCAATTTGACCCGGTAGGTGAAAACATCCTGGACGGGCTGGTACTGTATTCCAAGGACCGTCAACAAATTAGGATTTTCAAGGTTTTCAAAAATATGAGGGTCCTGCTGATCCTCTCCCGGGAGATCCTTCAAAACGTGAGGGGAGTTGGATAGCCACTTTCGCAATTCATAACCTCCGGACTTCAGTATTGCGATCAATTCGTCACGCAGGGTCAAAGCTTCTTCAACACTAGAAGCTCCTGTGCAGATGTCGTCCATATAGACTGACGATTCCAAAGTGGCTGATGCACGAGGATAATTCAGCCGCTCGCGGTTAGCCAATTCCAACAAGGTCCTAATAGCAATATAGGGGCTTAACCGGAGTCCATAGGTCGTTGTGTTCAATTCAAAGACCCGTATCGGCTCATTAGGACTCTCGCGCCACAAAATCAGCTGATACCTCCGATCATCGCGATGCACCACCGACTGTCTGAACATCATCTTGATGTCAGCAACAAAGACAATTTGGTGACGGCGGAAATGCGTGAGGATGTCGGAGATATCCTTGATCAACTTAGGGCCAGCGTGCAGACACTGGTTCAAAGTCACCCCGTTAGACGTAGCCGCGGAGCCGTCAAATACCACTCGAATCTTACCCCCAGGGGTCTTCAAGACAGCATGGTGGGGTAGGAAGTAGTGCTCGTGCGAACGCCAATCAAAATTGGATGGTGACATGTGTCCAAGGTCTTCGTACTCGCGCATAAATTCAATATACTTGGTGCGGAAGGTAGGGTCGCGCCGCATGCGCCGTTCCATAGACAAGAGCCTTTTCTCAGCTAAGGCCCGTGAATGACCAAGAGGGGGGCGAGAGGCGAGGAAGGGCAAGCGAGTTACGAAGCGGCCGTCAGTACGGCGGCCTGTGTTATTTTGATAGAACAACTCGCATTCAAGGTCAAGAGGATTAACCGGTGCAGCGTGTGGCGGCTCCTCGACTTCCCAAAAACGCTGGACTACATCCGACAACGTTAAGCCGGCTGCCTGCAATTGGTCTAGCACCGGTGGGTCTGAAGACCACAAAACGGGTCCAAGAAAGCTATGACCAAATATAGTGGAGATGGCGCAAAGTCCATCTTTCTGCAGGACCCTAATTCCTCCTGACAAGATCAGGCCTAGGACATCAGAACCCAACAAAAGATCCATGGGACCAGGTTCAGTCCAGTCAGGGTCGGCAGGGGTCAGACCTGCCGTACAGGAAACCGCAACATCAGCGATTCTTTCCTGTGGTAGAGGACCCAAGATATCGTCAAGGACTGACACCTTGACCAAGACGCGGAGATCGCCCTTAATTGGGCCAAACATCAATTCCGCTTCACCCTTAGGAGTCGAGGGCTCGGCACCACCGATACCTATCATCCGAACCGCATGAGGACTCCAAGGGAGCCCTAGCTTACCCACCAAATAAGAAGAAGCAATACAGCGCTGTGAACCCGAATCCAAGAGGGCACGAACTATCAAACATTCACCTTTCGGGTTGTACACCTTCACTGAGACAGTCGGCAAAAGAACGGTCTGACAGACGGACTGCTGAAGATTAAGATTCTCAGGAGATGTGGCTGTGGTGGGGGCTAGGGCGGCGACTACCTAGCATTGGTCACCTTCATCAAACCGGTCCTCGAACCAGGGAATCTCGAATCGAGATTCATGCGGAACCTCCAGAGGCGGAGGAGACGGACCTCCATTTGGGTAAATCCACGCGCCATCCCGCGGCGGAAGCACAGGCCTAGTCAAGCGGGCAGAGGCCGGCACACCGTAGTGAGGTTGGCGACCCATACGAGGTGGGCGGCGCTCTAGTCGCGGCCACTCGTGAAGCGGGGGTGAGTAGCGAGTAGGACGGCCCGTCGCCGTGGCGGCAGCAAATCCCGCATCAAATTGGCGCAGGGGGGTCGAAATCCCCCCGCGGGGGGGTGAAGCCCCCCCGGGTGGGGGCGAAGTCCGGACACACCGGGGCACCTGACACGGTGCAGGAGAGCGACGCAGACTAGCAGGGGAGCGATTAACATAAGCACCCCCGCCCGTGCGGGGGGTGCTCTCCCCCACCTGGCGGCCAACGCCATTTTGGTTGGCACACAAGATCGCCAGGTGGTTGCCCTTACAAATAGGGCATGGCTGCTGATGTGGGCAGTCTCGCTGCAGGTGAGCTTCCAGGCAACTATAGCACCAGTGGCGGTCCCTGGCGATGCCCCTCCGGTGGTTAATCGTCTTGTCCAGGAACTGGGGACAAGAAGGTACCCTGTGGCCCGGACGCTTGCAATATTTACAGGGGGTGGCCTCAGTGGCAGCAAGCCCCCTGTAGACTGGCATTGGCCTTCGCTCAGAGGCCCCCTTACCAGGGCTGCCAATCTGACCCCTTCCCTTCCTCGGCTGGGCAGGTTGCTCTGAGGTCCTTGAAGGACCAGCAACACCAGAGTTGTCAGCCTGCCGGCACTCCTCCTCGAGGAACTTTAGCAAATCTGAAAAGGGGGGCAGATAGCTGGCACCGTCCCCACCATACCTCTGTTCAAACCGCAATTTTAATTCGGGAGGTAGGCGGGACAACACTATATGCAGCAACAGAAAAGACCACTGGTCCACCGGGAGCTCTAGTCGCCTAAGTGCATTACATGCTACAATCAACGGGTTTAACAAAGATTCCCTCAAACGAGCAACCCCTGAGACACGTGGCAGAGACAAAATTTGCGCCACGTGCGTGTCCGCTAATCGGCGCACGTTGGCATACCGCCGGGTGAGTAGTTCCCGGGCGGTAGTATAGCTCTCCTCGGAGAGGTCCAGGTGGCAGACCACACTCAGAGCCTCTCCCTGCAAGGAGGACAGCAGGTAGCTCAGTTTCTGGCAGGGAGACAGATCCTTCCTAGCATGCACCAGACTATCAAAGAGGCCGAGGAAACCTAACCACTCACTCAAATTGCCCGAAAATTTAGGTAGGTCTATAGTGGGTAACCTACCTAGTAGCGCAGGTTGAGTCGAAGGTCTCAAAGGAGAGTCGAGAAGAGAGCTTAGTCTCGCCTCCTTCTTAAGCTTAGAGCTTTCCTCCACAAGGCCGTCCGTTAGTTCAAAGAACTGCTCATAGTCTCGCTGAGCGGACTGCAGCAGTTCCTCGGGCGGTTCCAAAACCACTAGGTCCCTAAGCGCTTCCTCGACAATTGCCTGTCTGGTCGGCACCTGTTCACATCGCTTGAGCAGTGCGGATGCTCTGTCCTCACGGCCTATCAAGGTACGAGCTGTAGCCGCCCATCGGAGTTCAGCTTGTATCGAGCCAACGAGCTTTTTATGAGCTGACATCTTGTAAGCAATAGGTATTGCAATTTGCAATTAAATAAATTACTTTATGATTCACACTTACAATTTAGGCTGGATTGAGGTGGCAACCCTAACTAACAATTAGCCAGCTGTGTGAATTCACAACAAAACAACAACAGTATAACAACACACAAAACAGCAACAAACAACAAACAAATAACAGCAAATAAACAATGTTCAAATTCTATTGTAAACAATGAATTTATATGTTAGGTTGTTACACTGTTGATTGCTACAATAATCTAAGTAAAGAATTAAAAATAAACAAGAATAAGAACTACAATTAAAAGCAAGTTAAACTTACCTACATGAAAATTATCAAATTATCAGGGGTTAACCTTCAAATACAGACAGACATACATGTAAAAACAAAAAACAAGTTATGTGTATAGTTAACCCAAGACAAACAACAATATTATGTAATTATAATAATTGTAGTATAATCTTAAGCATAAGTTAGAAGTTACAAATTCAAGTTTTTAAACAATTGCAAAGACAGGCAAAGATAGGTGAGCAACTATATATGTGACTGAAAACACCGTGTAATCAATAATTATCGTTCAATAATTAAAACCAAGTTTTAATTTGCAACTACTTAGTAGGGGACAAAACCAAAGGTAGTGGTTAAATTTACAAATCCAATTAATAATAAGCAATTAATTCAAGACAACAAATTCATATACAGTCACAATCGCAATGCAGACAAGCAATATCAAACCTTGTAATTAGCAATATCAACATATAAAGGGTAAATAATGTATACATTTAGGAAACAGAAGTGGAGTAAAGTGAAACTAAGCAAATATAACAAACCACAATTTATTCTAGTGAACGATTACAACATATCACACATAAAATAATCAAAAAGGAACACACTTAAATCTGAACACAATTATGACTCATTAAGAGTTTCACAATAACGCAGTTTACAGCTCGGAAGGTGACAAAAGAATGACCACGCGGTAATACAGAGAGCGCTTTTTATACACGTTCCTGCCCGCTTTTATAGGTTTTAGTCGGGTACCTACACTACTCACAATAATTTTGCTAACTCGGCCTATCCTGATTGTGCGCCGCCCTCGGCTGCACCGGAAACAATTTCATCAGAAGCAGGAAGGGCTGGTGTGCGTATGCCATCTTCATTAGCTCCCCCTCTTGCGGTGTCTCCTGAACTAGTGAGGGCACCCAAAGATTCACCCGCATCGTCACAGTTACTGTCATCAGAACCTGCATAAGACACAAATGGTTGATTATTCATGACGATGCACGCTATTGCCTATTCTGACATTCATCACGCATACGAGGCCCTCATTCAAAATAACAACTTTCGCTACACAAAATAAAACGCTTCACATTCAAAAGTATGCATACTTCTCCAGACATTACGTCTCAGTTAATCTCATACCTGAACTTGCAAGTTCACACACACACCACGTTAAAAACGTGCCAGGACAGAGCCTGATGCGCATTCAGAGAACGCGACTTCCCAGGACAAAACCTGCCAGGACACAGCCTGATGCGCATTCAGAGAATGCGACTTCCCAGGACAAAACCTGCCAGGACACAGCCTGATGCGCATTCAGAGAACGCGACTTCCCAGGACACAGCCTGCCAGGACACAGCCTGATGCGCATCTAAGAGACGCGACTTTCGAAGCCAGCCACTCTAGGTCGCCAGCCTCGGAAGCACGCTGCATCGGGGCAACACCAGTCATACAGCTCGACCAGCAAGGCAATTCGCCTCACACCCAAATACATCAAACGTGCTACTGTAATCATAAGAAAACATTAAAACGTTCGGTTGAATCTTACTTTCAAAAAAATGCAGCGCAACTCTCGGGACACCATTCTCCTTTCCAAGGAACCATGTACTGAGCTGCAGAAGTCTTTAGTGCGCTCACGAACCTACCCAAAACCATGGGTACCATTGTGATTTTCAAGATGAACCGGGTCCATACTTGGCCCGAGGTTGACACACACATTCGTGTGCATCTCCCCGTCGGTGGTAGCCATTCTACCACCCACCTGACAGAGTGCTATGCTACACTCCTCGCAAGTCTGCCGACATAACCTTCTTCTCAATCTGCCCACTACTACTACGCTGTCCGCTGTCATCCACTAGCCTAACAGAGCCTAAAGTAACCTAACCTAACATGTAAGCTTACATTTTGACCTAACAACTGAACTAATAAGTAGCCTAACGTTTGACCTAACAACTGACCTAAAGTCTGATTTACGACTAACCTAACTTTACTAGAGAAAGCATGTAACTAAATTGGATGACAACAAGCAGAGCCATAGGCAATGTTTATGCAAATTAAGTTGAAAGTGTCTGTCACCGAAGAACGTGCCGCGTAGTCCGAAGCACGACTTCGAGGTACCACTCCAAAGCACCGCTCCAGGGCACACCTCCAGGGCACACCTCCAGGGCCCCGATCCAGGGCACCACTCCATGGCGAGTATGAGTCAGTAGAGCTCATAGAGCAACAAGAGTCGGTAGAGCTGGTAGAGCCCTCACTAAAGGTCGCTTAACCATAGTACAAACTCACAGTTGTACCATGTCGAAACAACTTTGAACATTCAAAACATCAAACATCATCATCGATGAACACAGAAAATGAAGAAAGTTTACTCATACCAGTTATGTTCAACCATATCGAGTAGGCTAACGAGCAGCCTCGCTCACTATACAAGCACGCAGCCCTGCGCGACCAGTAGACGCGCAGTGTCACGCCTTAAGCGCGGCAGGCGAGTGCGCAGCAACGCGCACTAGACAAGCGCACAGCCCTGCGCGACCAGCAGACGCGTAGTGACGCACTTCACACACGCGGCATGCGGGCGCGCAGCCCGGCGCGACCAGAACGCCTCACATGTGGTGAGCGCCGAAGACGAAATTAACATAGAACACACAGAAAATTAACCTTAACGAGCAATTTAACTTCACAAAAACCCCTTAACGGTTTCATATTATCAGGACAGGTAGGTAGGTATGTAGACTCGTAATCGATCCACCCAAAACTTGACCGCAGGTGAAACGAAAACAAACTTTCTATCCATGAGAGTAGAAAAACAAAACTTCTCTAATCAAAATAGAATGCAACATTCAACAACAAATTACGTAACCTGGTTCGGTAATATTAACCTGTAAAACTCAAGTTAATTTTAACGTTTATCAGAACTATAAATATGTTTGCTCGTCCATACCTGACCTCAACAATTATGGTTTTGTGTACAAGCACTATTCCTTTGTAAAAGTATCACAGAAGCATTAACAAACCCCAAGGGATACAAGCGGGTTTAACAGGTTTTCTTAAACCGCTGTCTAACATCACGAATGCATCGCATCATTCGAAAACACAGTGAGCGTTATTAAGAGACACTTTTTATAAAAACAGCATGTTTAATTGAATCGTAAAGTGGGTATAATCTGCCTTTTAACCATCACGCATTTATTACGTATTTGACTTTCTAAATTGCGGATGATTGGTATCCGATCGTAACTAGGTCAAGAGTTTTAAATAACAACCCTCATTTTAAAAACAAAAAACTAAATTACGCAAAAACAATTTATCCGTGCATCATGTTTTAGCAAAACATTACTTTATGACTCAAAACTTAACAAACTTAGAGGTTTCAAGTTATGTAGTCAAACTTAGGGTATGAGTCACCTCTTTTTCACAAAAATATTTTTGTACCCGGTCGGTACCCACAAAGGTTCTACTTTTGAACAAGATGTTTCTGCTAGACACTTTATACTGTTCACAAACTAGCATTCAGGGTGGTTTAGGGACTCAAATGTATGCGTTATGCCAATAACAACCACTGAGCCAACACAGCTTGCTAATTTAGTGGGAAATTATCATAAAATGGAAATCGCGTAAATACAATTGCGGTCTAAACATTTTCTTAACACAATTAACAGTCAATTCAGTAACATGAATTACTGTTCATTTACTTTGTGGCTACGCATGGTGGGTATTACATCCTTAAGCAAATAAATTAAATGGTCTTACCGATGTCGCATATTACGTCATATCACCAGAGGCTCGATGGTGTCATCACCTCACCACCATTCCAGGCAAATGCCAGGCGTAACACGGAAAAGCGCGCAGCACCGCGGCTCCGAGGCACGCAGCAAGGCACGACAGCGTGTCGCTCAGACTGAATTGCCCTCGTGAACGCTGCCCAGAGCGCCCACGTGGCATGCACAGTTGCACACCCAAGCGCACTCGTGAGGCGCCTCAAGCACACGAGCTGTGCAACTCCACAGCTCGGCCACACTCCGCGAGCCAGCGTTACCAATCACATGAAAACAAAACACAACTTTAGCACACAAATAAACACTGCACATTACGCGAGTCACCCTTCGAGAGATATCTTGATCGGTCACGTGATCAACTTTAAGCACTTTAAATTTGGGTATGTTCCTTTTTGGTTCATCTCGTATGTGGGCCTATTTAGCGGTCCTTTATCCCACTTCTGAATTTAGGAAACAGAAGTGGAGTAAAGTGAAACTAAGCAAATATAACAAACCACAATTTATTCTAGTGAACGATTACAACATATCACACATAAAATAATCAAAAAGGAACACACTTAAATCTGAACACAATTATGACTCATTAAGAGTTTCACAATAACGCAGTTTACAGCTCGGAAGGTGACAAAAGAATGACCACGCGGTAATACAGAGAGCGCTTTTTATACACGTTCCTGCCCGCTTTTATAGGTTTTAGTCGGGTACCTACACTACTCACAATAATTTTGCTAACTATACATAATACCCTTTATTACAAGTTATTATCTGTACACAAATTCAGTTAAAGTGTTGAACAGCTGTTGGCCAATTAATTTAGAAGTTTGCCAACAAATCAATAAGCTGCTAACAAGCTAGTATGTATTTAACAAAACTAATCACAGCTTGCAACCTTTTCTCAATCTCAACTACAAACTTTCAAGATAAATAAGTACTTTCATAAACAAAACAATTATTTAATTAAACAGACACCAAGTACAAGCTTTGACACCACAGAAGTATAGTTTGTGCGGCAAGAATCAAACCTAATGTACAAAATTCTCTTATGCCGCTTCAATACATTTAACGGAGCAAGTAGGGACTATAGCTAAGTAATCCAAAGTAAAAGTTAAGCTTGTTTTAATTTACCTAGCTATATCCCACAATAAATGCCCCACTAGCTTACACTATTAACCGGTACAGACCTGTCCGCAGCGTTTAGTACAACCACGCTCTTTGCTACCAAATGTTGGGGCTTCAACCTGGTCCAATGCTACAACCCTAAGACGCTGTTCCAGGGGCCCATCAGCTGGATTCGAGCCTCTTAGACCATTGGCTCAGGGCCAAATGCGGACAGAACTGTTCGGGCTTAACTTAGATAACTAAAGTATTGATAGTAGATAGTTGCTATGCACTTACAGAGTCCAATGTGACCACGGCTCCTCGATAAGGAAGGATGTAGGTTAAAGGGTAGGAAAGGTCAGGAATGAGAAGGTACTTGCTGTTCGGCCGTAGCTTCTTGCTTCAAGACGGCACTAACACACAACACACACAGCACAGCACTAACGTTCGTCTATAAGCTACTTAGATTAATTATTTACTTAAGTATATAATTGCACGGCCAGAAGTGGCGTCAACGTGGCACACAACTATTGTCACCCAGTACAACAAGTAAGTCTTTATTTAGTACCGAAATAACTAGAAGCTAATTTCTCGCGGGAACCTTAAGCTATAGCGAGGTTCTAACAATACGGAGTACAAAGAAAAGCTTATTTTTACAATCAACAATTCGAGGCGCGGCCGCTAGCAAAAACCAATCTTGAACTCTGTCGAACTGTCAAAACCAAAGAGTTTTATCAAAAAGCGCGGCAAGCTAGCTACGTTCACAAAGTATTCATCTGTCACAGCGACCACAGACAACTAATACATAGGTGGCGCGAACAACTTGTTAACTTGTAAACCCTACTTAGCTGTGATAGATTTCCTTTTAACTTCGTTATACTACTGCCATAATTTTTTTCACGTACCCAAAACAACCGTTTAGCTTGCTTAATATACCTATCGGAAACGGACCCCTGCATCGCAAAATCCTGTTCCTACGGCCACAAGACTCCAGTTTTATTATAACTGCAATACCCCTAACCATTACCCCGCAGCCATCTTAGACTGCTTCATCACTTACTACCGGGTGATATACCCAATTAATTCACATTATTAAAACCAAGGATTAAATCAAGACTTAAGAGTAAGTATTTACTAAATTTTGACTGCCTTGTTGGTCTAACGGTTAGCATGGTCGACTGCAAATCACGAGGTCCTGGGGTGGGTGGGTCCAAACAATCATCGAACATCGGCGTGGAAAATGTTAAAGTGCACTAGAGTGTGGAAAAACACAGGTGCACTATATATTCCCTATATTCCCTTAATCTTAACTGGGTGCTTACTATGAGCAGGACAGAAACTGAACTTCACTGCATTAGTGTACATTCCATTTATATTAGCAGGCCAGTGCAGTTCAATTTCTGTCCTGCTTTAACAGCTTATAACAAGGCCCTTGATGGGCGATGGACCGAAAAACTACTTACCTACCCACCAGACGCCCGCCGACTGAGAGGGCTTGGCTCACGTCTTGTCACTTTACCTGAGATATATACTACTTTCATCTTTTTATCCCGGAAAATTAAAGAGTTCTCGCGGGAATCTAAAATCGGTAATCCGCGCGAACGAAGCCGCGGGCATCATCTAGTTGGAAATATAGGCTTCATTAATTTTATTTATTTATGTAAATTGATGTAAGTAAATTGACCTATGGCCGAAAATTACATAATAAGTTATAGTATATAATATCTAAACCCTTATTTGAGGGGGGCTCTCATGAAGCAGTGTTTTCCTAGCCTGAAAAACAATGTTAACCTAGCCAACCACGCTTGTGGGATCTAATTTATCTCAAAACAACTTTACATAAAACACTGTTATTTATAAATTATAATTCCAGGCATATCCTGTAGTAAAACTTACCTATTTTGTGGTTAAACGCTAAATACTAATATTAGTTAATCATCAAACAGAAATTCAATCAAAACACTTTTTCTAAAACAAGTAATCCTTTGGCCAAATGTGTACAATTGTGTTTTTATATATACCCTTCATTCCCCTTCATATTCTACTATGCAAGCTTACACTGGGCCAATTTTTTCATGGGCGATTTATCGGTTTTTGTTCCGTCGCTCCTCACTTAGATCCTTAGACTACATCACCATTACGCGTGATGCCGTGACCAAGGGAAATAGGGATTCATTTTTATATATAAGTATATATATATATATATATATATATATATATATATAGATTTATATGACTGTGACAGCATTAATTACACATAAACCTAGAGATAAAAATAAAACGTTATTATAGTGCAACGTGCAAAGATATCCTTTTCAGGAGCGTATCCATACTAATATTGTAAATGTGAAAGTGTATCTGTCTGTTTTTCTGTCTACTACGCTTTCACGGCCCATCTGTTCAACCAATTTTGATGAAAGTTGTTATAGAGGTTACATCTCGGGGAAGGACAAGGCTACTTTTTTTCCCGGAAAATTAAAGAGTTCCCGCGGGAATCAAAAAACCTTAATTACGCGGGCGAAGTCGCGGGCATCATCTAATTCTAGTGTTACCATAATTATTTATAAAACCCGTTATCTTTTCAAGGAATACTGAATCGGTTTGGGAGAATCTCTGTTATAAATAAAGATATCAATAAATAGCGTTTTTATTATTCAGGTCAACTTCTAGGTCAATTCATCAATCTTAGAATTACTTTGTTTATCTAAAGGTTAGCAATTGAATAAAAATACTCATCTCTGGGAAATAATAGTATTCATAAAAATAAAAATATATAATTTGTTTATCAGCGTAGGTATAACTAAACTAGATTATGCTCGCGACTTCGTGTCACTCTCCAGGTCCTCAATACTATACCCATGTATAAAATCAAGTTAATCCGTTGCTCTGTTGCAGCGTGCTTGAAGGAAGGCCAAACCAACAAACCAATAAACCAACAAACAAACACACTATCGCATTTATACTATTAGTATGATATGAAGGATGAAGTAGGTATGATAGTTAACAAGTGGACGTCTCTAGACGGTGTATACTGTGTATTGTGGCTATGCTAGCCTCGATATAGCGAAGCCAGCCCCTCGGTAAGTAATAATCACCTTAAACATTGTCGTTGTCTTCGTCAACCGGTAGACGTCCGCCGCTGGACATAGGTCTCCGTAAGTCATAAGTCATAAATATTTATTCAATTTAGGTAGGTATACCTACTACACTTCCAGTTACATAAAAATATGATGGTGATAATCTGTTACGGTATCTTAAAACTAAAGCTACGAGGGTTCCAAACGCGCCCAAAGAGCCCACAACAAACTCAGCCGGGTTTTTTTTTTCCGTATCACCATCTCTCAAATCATCTGAATTAAGGAACTATCAGAGCTATTAGAGCAAATTATTGCCAAGCTTCCTTGACATTTAAGTAATCCTTCACATGGTAATAAGATTTTTCAACGAGTTTACGTTTTACATTAACTTTGAACTTATTCAGAGACATCTTTAACATGTCTTCTGGAAGCTTATTGTAGAAGCGGACACTGCTTCCAACAAATGAATTGCTAGTTTTACTAAGCCTAGAAGCAGGCATTACAAGTTAACCATAGTGACACACTCCACACGCGCCGTGGTCTTGCGATGCCTGAATCCAGCAGGTGCTGCGACTCGCTTGATGCGATCGGTATATTAAGGGACTGCCAATGCTGAGCTGTCCAGTGCTGAGTCGCGAGTCCAGCACTTTGAGAAAGTAACGTCTATCAGTTCTTCGAAGTATAAGCACTGCCTGAGGCCACCTTACACACCTCCAGCTCTTCCACGGATCTCCTCATTTGTAAATCAATCACGTAAAGATACTCCGAGCATAGCTCTCTGCACTGTCCACTGAGCGACTCTGAGGTTTCTTAAGAAACCCGTTGGACAAGAATCATCTTCATCATAAATTATTGACACCTATTTTTGTTTTATTGCTAGACCGGGCTGAATCTCGGGTTACCAGTGATCACAATTATCGAATCCATAATATATTATTATTTATCCCGAAAAAAACCAGTCCCCACGGGACGTTGAAAAATCCTACAGTTCAAAATATGAATAAAATTAAATACATATATCCTATTTTAATTAAAATATTATTATTATTATTCTCCCATTTATTTGTACAGATATTTATAAAATTATTTCCAAACACGTTTTACATAAATATATAAAAATACTACACAAAACACATTTAAAAATAATTCTATAAAACTTCCACCCACTGCGGGGCCTTAAAGACCCAAGCAGCCGGTGGTCAGGGTTCCAGAGAGAGGAACTTCCTCACAATTCGCGCCGTCTCAAGGATAACCGCCTTCTGTATCCGACCCTTGATCCAACAACCAAGCGAAAGCTTACTAAGGTGTTGATCGAAGCTTTTCGCAATAAGACCGTTAACTGATATAACCATCGGAACAATTATCGTCGAGTCAACACTCCACATGGCGGTAATCTCGTGAGCAAGGTCCAAGTATTTCGATACTTTATTTTTTTATTTTTATTATTATTATTATTAAACTCTTTATTTGTACCACACATAACAAAAGCAAATTACAGAAAACATAAAATAAAACAAACAAGTACAAAGGGCGGCCTTATTGCTAAGTAGCAATTTCTTCCAGGCAACCTTATTAGAAGAACACAAGGAAACAAGACTGCAGGTGGCGCAAAATTATACTAATACTACATACAAAAAAAATTACATAACAATACATAGACAACAATACACAAATATCTTAATACATACAAAGCATAAATAGATTATAAACTAACATATAATATAATACATATACATACCATAATATGAACTTAAATATACAATTCCTACATACATATACATACAATAAAATTAAATATAAACTAAAGTCGTCTTCAATTTGCAAGGTAATACGTCCTTAGAGCATTTTTGAACACGCCCAGCGATTTCGACTGTCTTATATTCAGTGGGAGTGCATTCCACAGATCAATTGCCTGCACAGTGAATGAATTTCCAAAAAATTTGGTTTTATGTGAAGGCATTTTTAGAGTAAGCGTTCGACAAGTTCTCATGTCTGACTGCACCCCAATAAATTGAAAAGAAGGAGTTTTTAGGTGAAATAAAACACAGTACAGAAGAGAGAGAACATGCATATCCCGGCGACGGCGAATAGGGAGCCACTTGAGCTTTTGGCGAAATTCAGAAACGTGGTCATATTTGCGTAAGCCAAATATGAACCGAAATATTAAATATATATTATTTATTTTAGATAAAATATTATTAAAATAAGAGTTATTATTCACTAACTTTTATTTTAATCCTTGGTTTTGGTGCCTGAATAAAATGTAAATTCCCGCTGAATAACGGGCTAAGTTGAATGTTCGCTCTGAAAATATTATTATCGCAATGAAAATTTACTGCTTGACTAAACTTTGTTTGTACTTTATTTTCACCTGAAACAAAATCGGTTAAAAGAGATTTGAGACTTAGATGATTTAGTAATAATGATAAATATACTATTTTATTTAATAAGACTATACTAAAAAAATAATTAAAAACCCAGATGAGTTTGTTGTGGGCACTTCTCAGGGCGCATTAATTTAAACCCTCGTAGCTTCAGTTTAAGATATCGTCAATTATCACCATCACGTCTTAAACGTTATAATAATCTATATATACATAAAATTCAAAGTCCTGACTGACTGAGTGACTGAGTGACTTATGTATCAACGCACAGCCTAAACCGCTGGTCCTAGAGACATGAAATTTGGAGAGTGTATTCTTTGTGAAGACTAGGTAAAACAAGGGTTGAAAGTTTGTATGAAAGTCCGTCGTTTTTCAAGTTATAAGTATATGAATGGGCTTGGTTTAAAATGAAGACAGACGTGTTTTTGAAAATTCGACCCCCAAGGGGATGAAATAGGGGATGAAAGTTGGTATGAAAGGCCTTCATTTCTCAAGATATTTTTCAAGTTATATCAACGAAACTTGGTATTTTGGCTTTCGGTAAAAAATAAACAAGAACGTTTGTCACAGTTTTTCTAAATTCTACCCACAAAGGGGTAAAAAATAGGGGCTGAAAGTTTGTATGAAAGTCCGTCGTTTTTCAAGCTGCTATACTTATAGGAAACTTGGTATTTGGGCTTCCGCTAATGATGAAATACGGATTTTACAATTTTTAAATTTTCTATCCCCAAGGACGCCAATCACGCCGCAACAGAGCAACGGATCGACGTAATTTTTTGCATGGGTATAGTTAATTGGGTACTTGGAGAGAGAGTCTTTTTAGCCTGGAAAATTAAGGCCTGTGGGAATTAAAAAACATAAGCCACGCGAACGAAGTCGCGGGCGTCCTCTAGTATAATATAATCGACGTTCAAAAGTGATAGATATGTATTACTAGCTTATGCCCGCGACTACGTCCGCGTGGATTGAGGTTTTTTGGTTCCTGCGGGAACTCCTTAATTTTCCGTTATAAAAAGTAACCTATGTGCTATTCCAGACTAAATTCTATCTCTGTGCCAGCCAGATCCGTTCAGCCGTTGGCGCGTGATTGAGTAACAAACATCCATACATCCATCCATCCAAACTTTCGCATTTATAATATTTATATATATTTGATATATCAATCCATACTGAGTCCATACTAATATTATAAATGCGAAAATGTGTCTGTCAGTATGTCTGTCTGTCTGCTACGCTTTCACGGCCCATTCATTCAACAGATTCTGAAGAAATTTGGTATAGCGGTAGGTTAATTCCCGGGGAAGGACATAGGCTACTTTTTATCCCGAAAAATTAATTGAACCCGGGACCTTCGCATTCGCAGTTGCATCCGCAGCATGCTAACCACTGGACCAACGCGGCAGTTAACAAATGTATCTACCAAGGTAGTCAACGCAGAAACTAACCCATGGTAAGTACCATGGGTTTTTTTCGTTGACTATCGCGAACAAAGTGACTACGCACAGAGAACAGCAAATATTTTTGCATTATGTCTGTCAAGTGTCAACTAGCGCTTTTTATATAATAAGTACCTAGTAGACGATGCCCGCGACTTCTCCCGCGTGTTTTTTGGTTTTCACGGGAACTCTTTAATTTTCTGGGATAAAAAGCAGCGTATCTATTATTATCAATCTCCAGTCGAAATACGAAATAGACTACTTTTACCCCGGAAAATTTAAACATTCTAAAACCGGTAACCGGCTGAAATCGGTAAGCGGCGGAAGTAAGCATCTCTCAACGAGAGTTTCATGAAAATAATTGTTTGCCGGAGGACCCTGGGGCCGTACAGTTTTAGTGGCAAAAAATTCGTGGATAAAAAAAAAGATATTATGATAGAAGTTTATCAATTTTTAGGCTTTTCCCTGTTACAAATAATTACTTAATTAATAATTATACTTGATTATATAAATAGCACGGCCTGATAACCTCTACATATTTTGCGATTGTTTAAGATAGCGTTTTAGAGACGCGTAAATTCAGAACTGTACCTACTGGCAAGTAAATCGCTTGCTGTATCAGTTGGGTTCCGTAGACAGTAATTATAAGAATTAAGAAACAAAGTTTTAAATATTGTTTTTCTACTAGCTGATGCCCGCGACTTCGTCCGCGTGGTTTAATTTTTTTTGATACCCGCAGGAATTCCTTAATTTTTCGGGATAAATAGTAGCCTATGTCACCTTCCAGAGCCTCAACTATATACCCATGCCAAAAATCACGTCGATCCGTTGCCCCGTTGCGGCGTGATTCAAGGACAAACCAACAAACAAACACACTTTTGCATATAAAATATTATGTATGAAATATTTCTATGATTTTTTAACCTCTATCACTGAAGTGTTTTTCCAAGGCCAACTCAAACTTTGTCTCTACACCGTTAAGCATAATTTTGTCGCGTCTTGTTTTAAATCTACCACCGATTTGGATAGCAGACTACATAATTGCCCACCTTTATAACATCCTTCCATCCTTTTCCTCCTCCTTCATCCTTCCTTCCTCCTTCATCCTTTTTTTACATCATTAATTAAAGACTTATGCAGAAAGAAAACAGGGCAAAAAGCACTGAATTAATATCGCAGCGGTGGTATTAAGTAGGTCGCATTTCTATGGAAAGCAGGAATCCTTACATCCTTACTATAATATTATAAACGCGAAAGTTTGTAAGTATGGATGTATGGATGTTTGTTACTCTTTCACGCCAGAAAGACTGAACGGATTTGGATGAAAATGGCACATATGAATAACTCATAGGCTACTTTTTGTCCCGGAAAATTAAAGAGTTCCCGCGGGGACCATAAAATCTCAATCCACGCGGACGAAGTCGCGGGCATCAACTAGTATTATAATATTATTTTTATCGACTCTTTCCCTCAACCCTGGCTTCGCACGTATGGCTTGGATGAAACAAACACACGTATGGGCTTAGGTATACCTTCTGCACGACATCTTTCACAATTATACGTCTTATGAATGGTTTAAAAAAATTTTGAAGGAGTTATGGAGTAACATCGACAAAACCTTTCTTTTCCAACTCAACAGAATTTTAGGAATGCTATTGTTCACAGGATAAAATTATGTTAACTCAGAGTAAAAGCAATACAACATACACTAAGCTGTCATCTTCCTATCCATCCTATAAGTACCTATAGATCGAACCATATTCGCCATCGAAATATTCCCCAATTTTTTTTATCAAGTCTGGATTTTTGAACTTATTAGGTACTTACTTCAAACATCCAGACTTATAAGACGTGCGCAGACGAGAGACCATCGTACGTGGAGGGCAAAAGTCGTCGTCTTTTATCACGGGTTTTTCTGTATCATTGGCCCACCGTATCTACAGTGTACGATGCCGTTTTAAGTGATAATTAACGATCTATATAAACACAAGTTTGAACATTTCTTGTTTATTATCCGTGAGATCGGCAGACGAGAACAATATTATTATTTCAGAATATTTTAACATAGTAAAATAATAAATATGAACAAATTTCTAGTATATTCTCTTAGCATAGTCGCTATGTTTTCGGTAGCCAACTCGAGACCAGAACACTGGTAAGTTAAAATCGTTAGATTATCCTTATGTAGCTCCTTAATATATAATATAATAAGAGTTATTTTTTACAGTGGCAAGGGTGCTTTGGGTTTAACGTATCACGGCATGAAATGGGAAGATTATTTTGACGGGAGTGAAGATTATGGAGAGGTTCGTAGAAATCATGGATGCGGCACCCGTGGTGGAAGCAATGATGGAGGAAGCTACGGTAGAGGGGTTCAATATGGCGCTCAAGGTGGAAGTAATTTCGAAGGCAGCAAAAATGGATTTACTGCTGCTGGAGGCCAAGGTTTGACTGAAAGCGGCTATGATCAAGGAAGCAATGGTGGTTATAGGTTTCCAAATACCAACCAAGGTGGCACCATTAGTAATTATGGTACTACAGACCAAGGATACGGCTATGCTCAAGGTAGCAATGGTGGTTATAGTAGTAGTTTTTCAAATAGCAACCAAGGTAGCGCATTTGGGCAAGGTGATAGCGGGATTAGCAGCAGTAATTATCCTACCGACGGTCAAGAAAACAGCAACTTTGACAGCAACGGTGATAACATAGGTGGATATGCAGCTACAGGTCAAAGTGAAGGACAAAGGAATGCTGCTGTAGGCCAAGGAAGTGACTATTTACAAAGCAGCAATGGTGATTACAGTAGTAGTTTTGCTACTAGCCACCAAATTAGCACCTTTACTGGAGGCAGTTACTTATCCAGCGGGCAAGAAAGCGGCTATGCTGGAGGCATCAACGCTGGTAGTAGGGCTCCAGGAAGTAGTAGCAGCAAATGTATTACGTGCGGAGTACCAACGATTAATAATATTGGCAACGGGAAGTTGAATAAGAATGAAATTCATTATAACTAATAAATAACGAAACAAACCTAAAACTGTAAATTACTTATTATGTTAACTAGTGTCACGAATTGCCGTTAAGGTCTATATATTCCATGACTAGATACAACCTAAGACCGATTGACTAACTACGGATCTTTATTTGGAAGTTCATAAAACTACACGTGGGCATAGAACGGGCATATTTTTGGGTAGTAGCGAACAACTTCGCTACCCACAATGTACCTTATAGAAATCCTGAAATAGCACACTAACACATGTGTTAAAGATTACTCTTAAAATGCATCAGAGATTAAATAATAAATAAATAATAAATTGGAACGATACAACAAAGGACTTACTGGCATTTCAGCTATCATCTCGCACACACTTTACTTTCCAACACCACGTCTCAACTCACTCTATACACAAAAGTATAACACTGTATATATTATGATATATAAGAATGTACACAGCACAGGCGTGCACCTCTCATGGCGAGCGATACTCAACTTCCTGTTTACAGAATGACGCCCGTATTTATACACAATGTCTTTTTCGCCTACCCTCTACCAACTCTGAATTCATTAATAGTGCAATACCAACATGAAATCAGTATTGCCATTCTATAAATAATAAATAAATGTTGCCAGTCGAACACACGATCACGACATTCGGCCATCCGACATTGTGCAACCTCCCGGTGCACAACCACCAAACATTTGCTTTGCTAAGCTTAGTTCGCTTCACTCCTCGCAACAATCTGTAGTGTACAACAAAACATCTTCATCCATTCATACTTGCACGATGACATTTAGTTTTAGTAAATCACGACATTCGGGAGAATTAAAAAGGATAACAAAAAGGAAACCTACATTTTTTCAATTTAGTAATATCAAACTTAAAACCTCAAACCGATCTGAAATCCAAAACTATCGAGCTTTTGATCTTGAGATTTGTGAAGTGTGTGTGAAGTGCAATTAAACTGATTGATATCGCTGAGTCGAAATTTCACAACAGAAATAAAAATATCGCAATTTAAATCTAAAACTCATATAGAATAAAGTTAGGCAAATAAAGGATTAATTATCTAAAGCTGAATAAAAATCTAATCTGAAACTTAATCAAAGTCTGGAACAGTTACAGTCTAAAACATAATCTAAACAGTATGTTACATATACCGTAAGCAAAAGTCTAAAACTGAATTCAAATTTAATAAAATACCCAATATTTATTTTATTTCTTATACCGTTTCAGTTATTTATACCTTACAAGCATCTGACGCTGAATCTAAAGCTAAGTAAATATCTAAACCCTGATTACAATCTGTAACAGACCAACAGGTCCATCATCCTGAGCTCCACCTATCATGTGTCATACATGACGTGTCATGCCTGCTTTTTAAAAAACTTTATTGAAATCGAAAAATTTATCAGAACGTAAAGGAAAGCTGATTTTATTAAAATTTTAGGACTTGACAAGAAATAAGTATCACACACTACCCCAGAGTTCACAATAAAATCTACAACCGCATCCAATGCAAACATTAATCAGGACTACTAATCTATCAATTCTTCAATTCAGTTGGATCTGCTGTACCATTAACTAATCTTTACTAATCGTTTGAATCAAATTAAGTCTATGTTAAATTATCTGCTCTAAATTCCTGACATCGTATACCTGTTGGCGGTAGACTGTTCCCACTATGTTAAATTATTACTATTTTAAAATCTTTAACTATGTAACAGTCAACGTTTTTAATAAATGAAATGAAATTTTTCGTAGCTTATTCAAAAATTTTAACAAATAGAGTTCAATTCTATTAAACACGCCTCAAAACACAAGTTGTTTTAGTTTATTCCCTTCTTTTCCTAACCTTTCCTTTCCGTGTTAACCTCTGAATAAACCCATCAAAAAGAGACAGCACCACAAAATTCAACCGAATCAGTTCAGGTTATGTTGTCCAAGACAATCTTTAACTTGTGAAATACTTAGAATCTTACCCAATGCTTTGAACTGGGTCAAATACCTGAACTTTGACTACAATCATCATTGAAAACCAAACAAAAAGTCCAAAACTAAACCTTAGTCCAAAACTAAATCTAACTCTTCATCAAAAACTTCTTTGAAATGCAAAACTTTTGTATGAATTGAAGTAGAGTCGGCTTGCAATTATTGTACAATACTAAATCGCTATCATATAATTATTTTAAATTAACTTTACTCAATAGCAATTTCAAATTAAAATACAAAATTCAAATTTTGCTGTAAATCCAAAGCTTGATACAAAACTAAATAATAAAAAAAACTAGATGAAAACCCCAAATTCAGAAATTTGAATTTAATACTCAAAACCTCTTTTGTCTTTTTTTTTTCAGAATCATTACCTCAACATATGAACGAAAATCAAACCAATTATAAATAAAAACGTTACACCAAGTTATAATATATTACGTCAGTAACATAATATAGTATATATACTGAGTGTTTTATTCATTCTGCTTTTTAATACTTTTTGCTTTACTTTTCTGCGTCTTTTAATAATTAAAGTAAGTATTTACAAATTAACTGACGGTTGTAGGCCGGAGCCGCTAGGTGAGGGTATACCTTCGTCACGAGCTTGCGGATCCACAACGCCCGTGCATCACACGACATTATTCAATTGAGAAAAACAATATGGAGATAAAATTAGAGTAAGCAAGCACGCACTAGTCACTCTCTAGAAAATATAATTTTTACATCATATTATACTCTCGAGATTTTGGACGGCAAAAGATAATTAATTGCGCGATTTCATTTTCAATTCAAATAATAGTCTGTTAAATTTTATCATCCAGTTCATTATTTCAAATCACTCAGATAAATATATAGAAAGAAAACCCAATGTGACTTCGAGAATGGCGCATTTTTACAATTTTATTACTTTATTGAACGGGCTTCTCGTGTCGTGACTGTAGTTTCTAGCAAGCTACTTAACTTCGAGCCTCAAATGTTCAGCCCTTATATTTATTTATTTATCTTTCTTTGTGATTAGTAAATGTTCCAAAAATTTTAATCTTTTTATTAAATTCAATTTAACATTTAATGAACTAACTTGGTCAAACTGAATCACTGGAATGCTAATTAGTATTGACGAAACAAGTTTGAACTATTTTTGGAATTATTATTTTTGCGATATCTAGAATTTCAAAATTACTACAACCTTCACCGTTACAAGCTGAAGTATATATCCTTCCGTATTTAATTCTTAACGCATTCCGAACATCGGACCGCATTATGTTGAAAGCCATAAAATAGTGTAAACAAACGAGTGAAAGATCTATTAACAACAACAAACTTGGAACCTTTGTTTCAATTTACTTTATGCATTCCTTGCTTGTTAACTTTTTAAACTACTAAGCATAGTCTACAAGTGAGTCATATATTTGAGAAACACAAATCTTTCAAATATAACGAATGGGTGTGTGACCAACTGATAAGTTGAACCAATGACAATAAGGCTATTAAATGCATCATTTCCTAAACCACATCGACATCGATCTGGTACGTTATTATAAATAGTGTACATATAATAACTATGTTGTTGTATATCTTCAAATGAAGCGTACTCATATAATATCGATCTAATTTCAATTTGCAAGTTCGTTTGCTCATCATAGTTTTTTTTTGAAATAACTATAATTCATTCGTATTTCAGTGCATTCAGATTATATACATCCGAAACACGTCGAGGATCGGTCGCCTTACATCGGGATCACTAATTAATCCATTTTAAAGTCCATACAAATACAATCAATTTTTGCGGCTGTACCATTAGGTACAGTTATACTACTTGTAAAAATTGATCTTAGTCGTTTAAAATAACCGAAATCTATCTAAAATCATTCAAAATTTAAAAATGTAGAACTTCCCCTGATCAAAAACATTTAAAGGCACACAGGAACTATGAAAAATGAATAAAATGCCATGGTAGTTCTAGATAGAACGAGTTACTTGTACAGTAATCTACTAAAGCAGCTAATAATTCTGGACTAGAAAACTTGCTTTCATTATGTATATCCCTTTAGTTTGATATGTACCTACGTAAAATTAAGTAAATAAAATACATTAGATCTTTCACGAACAGTTAGATAACATACTGTCAACTTATGGAAACACTTGTTCCACTCTAGTAACACACTTGGTTACATTCTATGGACTCACATAGCCCAAATGACATACATAGTCATTCTAAAATGGTGACTCACATGGCCACCTAGGTCACAACTTATGGAAACACTTGTTCCACTCTAGTAACACACTTGGTTACATTCTATGGACTCACATGGCCCAAATGACATACATAGTCATTCTAAAATGGTGACTCACATGGCCACCTTAAAATATCGACACACTTGGCCACTCTATAATAGTGAGTAGACACACTCATGACTACTCCAAACGTATACGAGCTCTCTGACCATCATTCAATATCTTTATTCTTACTCCCACAATACCAGCTACGCAAAATCGTCAATTTCAACTTGAAATCTAAGATATTCTAACGTCTCTATCTTGTATTCTTCCAAAATCCTTCATTATTAACCTCAATCACTGATAAATCTGTCAAGAGACACTAAGGCTTCCGTACATGAAAGCGGAACCCCTGATGTCAATCAACCTGTAATGCGATAGAAAGAGGTTCCCCTTTTTTTTTTTAACTACAAATGATAATGATATCAATAGCTGATATACAATACAGTACTAAAATACATATGCTGTGATAATAGCACATATTAAGAGTTGCAAATGGACTTGGTCAGTAAAACCACTATTATTCTTTCAGCATAGGTACAATTACTACCATCGAACAAATCACTAATAAAAGGGCAAATGATTTTAAGCAAGTGCTTAAATAAACTTATCATAAATTACATGTCTGGCCAATGTACTTCACTAATGTAATTTAAGTTCACTCGCGGCACTAATATAAATAGTTGCCCTGCCACTCAAAAAAAATTACTTTTTAAACACTACAAATTCCTAAGACACCTGTTTTGATCGAGTCTAGTACTACCAGACTAAACTATCTAGATCACATAAAATAAGTATACCAGTAACTATACTTTTATATCGAGAATTTAAAACTAAATCATACTTTTATCGTATTTCTTATAAATCACACATGAAACTAATCAGAGTTCGATAAATTGCTTTGCATCCTAGTATTGACATGAGGGTATCTTATTTGACATATTCACTACTCTTTTTTTTTTTTTATTACTATTATTCACTCCATGAATTCTCTTCGTGAATAACCAGTAATCTACTCTATGCCTGGTTAATAGAAATTTCAAATTAAAAACTAAATTAAAAATTAAAAACCTTGTAAAATCAAAATTCGAAACTTAAACAGTGCGTAAAAAAAAAACTACAATCTCATTCAGTACACTAGTCTGAAGGCTGCTTTTAAATTCAATAATCATTTAACTACATTTACACTAAATAAGCCCGCCAACCCGCATTGGAGCAGCGTGGTGGGTCTAAGCTCTAATTCCCGCTCTCCTATGAGAGTGGAGGCCTGTGCCCAGCAGTGGGACGTTAATAGGCTGTAGTGACACTAAATAAAACTTTAGGTAACGTTCATCCAAAGTAATGGTCCAGAGAATAATTCACAAATACTTGAGTTAATTAGAACTGATAATTATTTACCTATTTCATATCTCTAGGAGTACCTCAGGTTAACCAGTAGTAATAACCAAGCTGTATGGTATCGCATTTAATCATCTAAAATGGCTGCTCAGACGGCCAGTGCTAGTGAAATTTATTCCAGTATGTCAACTCTCATACTGGCGAAATTCTCGCTTGACGCTTTATTTGTTGATTATAGCTAAATAACACAAAATTTCTTGGACTCATGTCCAGGACATGACATTTTTACATCATCTATCATAAATAAATACTATGGACACTATATTCAAAACTCAATTCACTGAAATTTCTATCGATGTGTTTTTTCTAAACTACCTTAGAATCAGAATTACTTCGACACTAAAGTAAACTGCTTACAAAATCGTAATTCGGGGATCATCCTCCTCGATGGAAGCCAGTCGCCAAGCTGGTTTGAGTTGGCAATTCATTCAGATGAGACTTCACAGTCTTAACGTCATGATGACGTAATATTAAAGTTTACAGCAAACTCTTTTCCAATTTGTGGGTAACTAAATACGAAATATAAATGTAATTCAAATATTAATTGCCTTGATACAATGTCAATTATTATCGCACGAGATCATTACCAAACACTTGATTTAACCTCTACTCAAATGGAATACAACATAATATTATAGCCAAAATAGCAAATCTAAGAGTTCACCCAGAACTAATGTTATTCAATGTACCCACACAATAGGTGTCAAAACAGATTTAGCAATATCCAAAAGTTCTTTGCTGCACGTTATCTTTATAGCATAGCAAGAATGGATCTCAAGTACATGCTAACTTTGATTAAAGTAGTCAATCTCTTTTGAACTTAGTAAACGGAATACTCTTTGTTTAAAAGTTTTGAAGGTACGACACAGAGAATTGTGTCACTACTTAGTGAACAATATTTTTCTCGTGTTAAAAAAATATTGTTTTCTTGGGTTCATTTTCACTTCTGAAGTTGTCACGAATTGCCGTTAAGGTCTATATATTCCATGACTAGATACAACCTAAGACCGATTGACTAACTACGGATCTTTATTTGGAAGTTCATAAAACTACACGTGGGCATAGAACGGGCATATTTTTGGGTAGTAGCGAACAACTTCGCTACCCACAATGTACCTTATAGAAATCCTGAAATAGCACACTAACACATGTGTTAAAGATTACTCTTAAAATGCATCAGAGATTAAATAATAAATAAATAATAAATTGGAACGATACAACAAAGGACTTACTGGCATTTCAGCTATCATCTCGCACACACTTTACTTTCCAACACCACGTCTCAACTCACTCTATACACAAAAGTATAACACTGTATATATTATGATATATAAGAATGTACACAGCACAGGCGTGCACCTCTCATGGCGAGCGATACTCAACTTCCTGTTTACAGAATGACGCCCGTATTTATACACAATGTCTTTTTCGCCTACCCTCTACCAACTCTGAATTCATTAATAGTGCAATACCAACATGAAATCAGTATTGCCATTCTATAAATAATAAATAAATGTTGCCAGTCGAACACACGATCACGACACTAGTAAAGCAAATCATTGTTGATTATCGATAAATAATAAACATGGGTTTCTTAATTTTTTTAAAATAAAATATACTTAATTCATGTTTTAGTTTATACTTTTATATCACTATACCTTCCCTTGACTTTTAATGAAATGCATATGTGCCGCGCGAGCGTATGGACGTACTCCTACACGGTGGGCGTCTTGAGGTCGCGATGGATTACGTCGTTCCTCACGTACCTCGGAGCTCTCACAATTAATCGCAGGCATTTGTTCTGCCGAACTTGTAGGCGGCTCTTCTGGTATGCAGAACATAGTGAATACCAAATTTCAGCAAAATTGGTCAAAAGGATGGGCAGTGAAAGCGTAGCAGACATACAAACAGACAGACACTCTTTCACATTCATAATATTAGTTGAGATGCCGATACCGTGTAGAATCCGATTAGAACTATAGCTTCAATATAACTGCCATACACCTAACAGGTTACCCCGCTACCATCTTAGACTAGCATCATCACTTATAAAAAATAATAATTTAAAACTTTAATTCCACTAGTAATTTTCCCCTAGCTTCAATGAGCTGTGAAAGCGAATAGAATACTACTAAATACAGGCGCGCGGGGGTGAAATCGAGCAAGCGCATGTCGCAAAAAATGGAAGGAATGATTTAATAAAAAATTGATATTTACTGTTCAATAAAAAATTATCCAACAATGTATTTGTTTTAGAAATTGAAACTTTTACTTGCATAGTGGAGAAAAATTGCTTTAAAAGGTAAACTAAGGAGTATGTTTAAATATATTTCCTACTAGTGTGCCCGCCAGACGTTGTCCTGCCCTATCTTCCTCGCATATTTTTTCACCGTTTAAACCTTGCCTGGACTACGACAAACATTTCAAAACCAAAATCAGCTAAATCGGCCCAGTCGTTCTCCAGTTCTAGCGAGACAAACGAACAGCAATTATTGATTTTTATTATATACTAAATGCTTCCCGCGACTTCGTCCGCGTGGACCATGTTTTGTCGATTCCCGCGGGAACTCTTTAATTTTCCGGGATAAAAAGTAGGACGGGGAAGTTTACATCCCGGGGAAGGACATAGGTCCTTCCCCGGGATGTAAACTATCTCTGTACCAAATTTCATCAAAATCGGTTGAGTAGTTAGGCCGTGAAAGCGTAGCAGACAGACAGAAAGACAGACAGACAGACAGACAGACAGAAAGACAGACAGACAGACAGACAGACAGACAGACAGACAGACAGACACACTTTCACATTTATAATATTAGTATGGATATAGAAGAGAAGATGCACAGTTTTTTTTAATAATTGTATTTCGAGATGTGTCAGGCTGCTTAAAGATTTTGAAAACAAATTTTTTTTTTCAAACATTCATAAAAATATCGTTTTGCGACTTTACGCTATAACAGAGCCTTATACTTACGTATTGCTATTACTATGAGGCTTCGTACCAGAACGCTAAATACTTAGCGGCAGCAGCAGCAAGCAGCACGTGTTTGCTGTTAGGGTTACTAACCACCGCTACCACTTGATCAGATCAGACAACTTGGAAATATCAGGTTTCCAAATCTCCATACTTATAGACCCTCTCAACATGATACCATATCGATCATTGCTGCACCAGGAAACAGTAGGCATCAGATCTAAATTCGAAAGTGTCTTTAAATAAAAATTATTTCCAAAAACCGACTTCCAAAGCCACTGTAAAGTAAAAAATAATTTTGATTTCTACACACTATGTTGAAGTCGGCCGAGCCTGACGCGACAACTTTGCCTATCTTTGTTATACTACTTCAACATAGTATGTAGAAATCAAAATTATTTTTTACTTTATAGTGGCTTTGGAAGTCGGTTTTTTGGAAATAATTTTTATTTTTAACTTTTTAGTGTACTCTTAATCCTCACGGCTTAGGAGTGTAGTACCCTGCAGCATCAGAGTTGAAGAGTTGGGACTTGGGTTTAAGTATGAAGTCGTTGCTTGACACCTACAATATGAATTCACCATTAAAACATCCTAAATCGCTTTTTTTAAGGAGTTCTGTACCCTGCAGCATCAGGGTTGAGGAGTTGCGACTCAGAGTTGAATCGTATACACGTGACTTGATACCTACTATATGAATTCACCATCAAAACTTCCTAACTCCCTAGTTTTGAGTCGTAGGTATACCTGCAGCATCAGGATTGAGGATTTGGAGTCACAATTTTTTATGGGACCATCTCGCACCACTGAAAAAAAAAAATTCAAATCGGTTTGGAAACCACGGAGATATGCGGTAACATACATTAAAAAAAAACACACGCGCCGAATTGAGAACCTCCTCCTTTTTTGGAAGTCGGTTAAAAATGATCCAATTTGAAACTTCTCCAATAAGAGGCTATATTACAATGAGCTGAAATAAAACGTATTTTTTGATTTTGAAATAAAAGACCGGTTATTTTGTTTCAGTTTTGATGATAGTTGCGGCGGTTTCGGAGGTGATTCATATGGTGGTTACGGAGGTGGCTATGGAGGTGGTTACGGAGGTGGCTATGGAGGTGGTTACGGAGGTGGCTATGGAGGTGGTTACGGAGGTGGCTATTTAGGTGGTAACGGAGGTGATTACGGAGGTGGTTACGAAGGTGGCTACGGAGGCGGTTATGGAGGATGGGGAGGTACCACTAACAATATCGGAAACGGCCGGGAGAATGTGAACGAAATAGACATGACAAGTGGAGGGTGCAGTACATGCGGAGGTCCTAGGACCAATAACATTGGTAATGGTTTTGGAAATCACAACAAAGTTTGGGTGTAAAATGGAATTTGTATCAAGAGTACCTATTTATTTTAATAAAATTCAGAAGGTGTGCTGTGCTTTGTAGACCCTATTTTGAATAAATATATTTTGAGTTTGAGTTTGAATATTTCAATACAATATTTATGTTTAGAATTTGTTTTTTTTTTAAATTAAAGGTACCTACATATACAATAGTTTATAATATAGGTAGATTTAGTTTTATAAATATTGAGAAAATAAATCGAATAGGCGCCATTATTGGAAAAAACTTACTTAAAGTATTCAAAGCCCTAAAATATTTATTAATAAAATGAAATGAGTATATTTATTAGATTATTTAATTAACATATTATGTAAGTAGGTATGTGAACAGATAATATTTTACATTAAACTATTATAATTTTCCCAATAATAAGTGATATAATAAATATAACAAATCAAGATTTTTGTATGTTATTTATCCCTTTTCCGATCAGTCCGCGAGGAGTACGCTGAGCTTAGCATTTGTGTGAGTGTGCACTCCGACAGTGTAAAGTGGCAATCCCGAGCGGGTATTAATATTATTATTATTATTATACTATATATAGCTCAATTACCACTCACTCACTCATTGACAGAATTGTTTCTCCTAGAAAGAGACAGAAAACGATATAATGATGTACGGGAGATGTGTTCGGGTGCTGGATGAGGGTAAGGAAAAACTATTGACATTTCTGAAAACAAGATGGCGGCCGACGTGATTCTCGCAACTCATTTGTTTTCCAACCGATTTCCTTTAAACTGGCAACTATTGAAGCAATTAGTAAACGATCGATAGAAAAAGTGAAAAAAGTTGGAAAAACAAGATGGCGGCCGAGCTGTAGGGTTTTGAAATTTTTGATTTTTCGACCCCGAACCGCGGCGCCACAGATCCGAAACGGCGTAGTCGAGCATAATATTTTTTTCCGTTTTCGCCTACAATTATCCTGTATTTTGACAGAATGGGAATGGTTTTTAAAAATTCAAGATGGCGGCTGTCGTGGCTGCCGTTCGGTTTGAGGTACGAAAAAACGCAATTTTAGAATTCAAATTTCTCACAGTTGGCAACGTCGGAGCGTTTCGACTTCTAGGAGGCGATTGCGTGTACTGACTCGAGGTATGGATTGGGGGAAAAAATTACCCCATTTCTGGGGAAATTTTCAAGATTTACCCCAAAAATAAAAAAATCGAAATACGTATTTTTTGCAAAGTTCGAGTACGAGCAACCACGTGTCCCACTTGTACGAATGACATTTGGGTATTTTCGTCGCCGAGGTCTGGCAACACTGGAATTTATCAAAGTAAAAGTGATTTTCGACATGGTCTCTTTTCAGGAGCAATCATTTCGGCTGGGTGCGAGCGAGATGAAAAATTGAAACGTCATCAGGAGCGGTATATCCTGTAGTTTACGGGAAAATTATGAAACTAAGTAAAATGTTTCTGCGAAACGAGGTGGCGGCCATTTTGTATTCTTTTTGTGTTTTTGAAAATTTCGATCACGATTTTGAGACCGTTGGCAACATTTGGGAAAGTTGAAATGTATGGATCGATTGTGTAGCTTGTCCGGCAGTATCGAGATATCTTAACAGTGTTGCCACATTTGGGGTAGTTTTCGAGATTTTCCCCAAAAACTTCCTCCTGTAAAATTTTGTATGAAAAATTTTTTTTTCACTAATGGCTTCGTATAGAAGTCAGAAAATATAACTTGAGGAAAAATATGGAGACAACTGATGATTGAGGATTTCGGAGACGGGTTAAGAGCACGGCCAAGGTATTGAAGATAGGTGGGGGGTGCTCGACCAAATGTCATTCGAAACTTCATCCAATAGACAATGAGCAAAAAAAAATTCAAAATGGCGGATTTAAGATGGCTGCCATACAAATTTATTTGGTGTCTATCTCAGAAAGTATAAAAGATGGATGAGTGGTTTCTTGGCAAAAGATGATCAGGACCTGAAGTTCTACTTGATGAATAGGAAAAAAATTCAAGATCTCGGACTTTTTTTTCATAGAAAATACTACAACAAGTTAGACTACAAGTGTAGAACTACACAAGATTTTGAAACGGAAAGAGACAGAAAACAATACAATGATGTACGAGAGATGTGTTCGAGTGCGGGATTCGAGTAAGGAAAAATTATGACATTTCGGAAAAACAAGATGGCGGCCGACGTGATCCTTGCAACTCTTTTGTTTCCCAACCGATTTCGTTAAAACTCGCAACTGTTGAAGAAATTAGTAAACAATCAATAAAAAAAGTGGAAAAAATTGGAAAAACAAGATGGCGGCCGAGCTTTAGTGATTTCAAATTTTTGATTTTTCGACCCCGAACCGCAGCGCCACAGACCCAAAACGGCGTGGTCGAGCATAATATTTTTTTCTTTTTTCGCCTAAAATTATCCTGTATTTTGACAGAATGGGAGTGGTTTTCAAAAATTCAAGATGGCGGCTGTCGTGGCTGCCGTTCGGTTGAGGTGCGAAAAAACGCAATTTTAAAATTCAAATTTCTCACAGTTGCCAATATCGGAGCGTTTCGACTTCTAGGGGGCGATTGCGTGTACTGACTCGAGGTATGGATTGGGGGAAAAAAATTACCCCATTTCTTGGGAAATTTTCAAGATTTACCCCAAAAATAAAAAAATCGAAATACGTATTTTTTGCAAAGTTCGAGTACGAGCAACTACGTGTCCCACTTGTACGAATGACATTTGGGTATTTTCGTCGCCGAGGTCTGGCAACACTAGAATTTATCAAAGTAAAAGTGATTTTCGACATGGTCTCTTTTCAGGAGGAATCATTTCGGCTGGGTGCGAGCGAGATTAAAAATTGAATTGTCATCAGGAGCGGTATATCCTGTAGTTCACGGGAAAATTATAAAACTATGTAAAATGTTTCTCTGAAAAGAGGTGGCGGCCATTTTCAAATCAAATCAAATCAAATTTATTTCTCACATACATGCATATATACATTGTTCAAATGGTTAGATCTATTACTATTACAATACACAATTCAGTGTTCAAATGAAAATAACAAAAATTAGTAATGAGATCAATGGTAGTTGTCCTTTCTAGATTTTTTAAGATCTGTGTTAAGGTCAACTAGCCCTCTCCCTCGTTTACAACAAAGTAAGTATTTTTACACAAGTGCATATTGAACAGATTTCAATTTATTTTAATGTATAGTAGTAATGACAATCCAAAACTATGCTTAATTTGTGTGTGTGTGTGTGTGTGTGTGTGTGTGTGTGTGTGTGTGTGTGTGTGTGTTTGTGTGTGTGTGTGTGTATGCGCGCGTGCTCATAAGAAGTGTTTAAGTGCATGTAAGTGACTAATGCTTTTTTTAAAAGGAGTGTAGGTTAATTTAATTTTGAATTTATAAGAATTCCTCTATTTCGTCGTATGATTTATCAATAAGAAATGATATAACTTTTTGTTTGCAGTAAGTATATGACAGGTTGAATATGGGTAAAGTAAGATTAATTTTATTGTATAGGTATGGGCCTAGGAAGTAACAAAATCGTTTGGTGAAGGCAATTTTAGGTGCACGCAAGGCACAAATTTTGTTTTTGCGACGGCCTTCAATGTTGCGGTATGGAGTTAATTTATGTTGAAGTAGAATTATATTTAAGATAAAAAGTTTCCTAACACTGAGGACTCCACAATCTTTGTATAATAGTGTGGTGGGGAAAAGGATAGGCCTAAAAGTTGCCACCTTTAAAACAGCCCGTTGCGCGACTTCAAGGGTCTTGAGTGTGGTTTTTGCTGTGCCTCCCCAACATGTGATGCAGTATTGAATTGTAGATTGGCATAAGGCAAAATACACCTTGCGGATCACTTGAGAATTTGCAACATATCGAAGGTTTTTAAAAATAAAAATCAATTTGCGGACCCTAGCTGTAAGCAAAGCAAAATGATCCTTAAAATTTAAATGCTCATCCAAAACTATGCCCAGGTATTTGATGTTATTAGTGGAAGCTATGGAGGGACATTGGCAGGTTGTACTATGCTTGTCGTAACAAGAGTGAACTTTAAGCGTTAATGGGGTCGAAGGCTGCGAGGTTGAGCGGATCGAATAGGCTATAATCTTGGTTTTGGAGATGTTCAGTGTTAAAGAATGTGAAAGTAGCCAATCATAGACAGTATCAAACCCTCGTTGGGCAGTTTTTTGAAGTTGAGGCCATGTTTTGCTATAAAATGTTATGGCAGTATCATCAGCAAATGATACTATTTGGGCATTAGGTATAAGAAGGTTACAGAGATCATTAATAAATACAAGAAAAAGAGTCGGGCCTAGAATGCTGCCTTGTGGAACACCATAAGATATTGGTAGCTCGTCACTCAATAGATTTCCAATTTTAGTCATTTGAGACCGACCAGTGAGGTAGTCGCAGAAAAAATTTAACTGTTTTCCACGAATACCCATTCCTTCAAGCTTCGTTAGGAGAATTGGGATTGGTACTGTGTCAAACGCCTTGGCAAGGTCCAAAAATACTGTCATAACTTTATCTCCATTATTAAGGTGTTCAATAACATTATCAGTGAGTTCAAGAACAGCATCCGATGTGCTTTTATTTTTCCGAAAGCCAAATTGTTGAGGTGATAGTAAGTTAAAATGTTCAAGATAGCACACAAGCCTATTACAAACCAAACGTTCCAGTATCTTTGATAGGGCAGAAAGTATAGCAATGGGTCGATAATTGTTAATTGCTTTTTCATCGCCATTTTTATAAATAGGAATGATGATTGCTTTTTTGAAAGCCGTTGGGAAGATACCCAAAGAGAAACAATGATTGAAGATATGGCATAGAATAGGTGCTAAAATTTGAGAGTATCTAATAAGTATTGTTGGAGATATGCCATCCCAGCCAGTTGCAGCGTTGACTCTTAGGGAATTGATTATAGAAGTAATTTCATCAGTATCAGTTTGTTCAAGAACAAAAGAGGATAAGCAATTAACTGAGGTCGAAGATGTTGAAAAGGTAGTATTTGGTGACTTCTGCCTAATATTATCTGCAAGTTGTTTACCTATACTAACGAAGAATTTGTTGGCATTATTACATGCTAGGTGAGGAGAGGAATCACTTATCAATAGTTGAGTACTATGTTGTTTTTGCGCTGAGGTAAAACATATTTTTTTTAGAGTGTCCCATAATTGTTTAATATTGTTTCCTGCCATGTTAATTTCCTGTGTGTCATACAACCGTTTTGCTTTTTTTAATATCTTAGAGCAGAAGTTCCTGTATCGTTTATAAGTTAACTTAAGTATTTCATTTTCTGGGAACTTTTTTAGTATTCTATGCATTGAATCTCTGTTTCGCATGCACCTCAAAAGACCTGGTGTAATCCATGGTTTCAAAGTTCTCTGCTTGCAGGGAGGCCTTGAGGTAGATGTATTTTCTAAAATAGCTTGCGACAGTGACTTAACTAGAAAATCAGAAGCAATATCAGGATTTGAGATGGAATAAATATAAGAAAGGTCAAGTTTTTCAAAAGTATTATCTAAGGTTTTGAAGTTAATTCTTGTAGACGGATTGTATGTCCGACTAATGTGCATTTTTGTGGCAAGGCCAATAATTGTTGCATAATGGTCAGTAACAGTAGAATTTAAAATTAGTGTGATAGCCGATAATTTAGTGCGTAATACTACATGATCTAGACAATTGCTGGCTCTTGTAGGTATCGTATGTGCTGGTAGATAGCCATGGAATGCAAGGTTGTTGAGGTAATCCTGCGAACGTGAGTCTAAGGAATTGGGCTTTATATCTAAATTAATATCGCCTGTGATCACTACTGATTTAAAGCCAACGAGTGAAGTTAGTATGTTATTAAGAGCAGAGATAAATATGTCAATATTGTCATTAGAAGGAGATCTGTAGATACAAAGTACTGCAATGTCACAGTTAAAATTAATAATTAAACCTGAAGCTGAAAGTTGGAAGTCTGGCTCTTCAAAAGTATGACAGATATCTGAGTTTACATAAACAACAACTCCATCACTCTGATTTAGGTGGTTTGTTGTCTGTCGCGTTGTATAATTATTTAGAATAGGGGTGATTTGGTTATTGTTACATGGTAGCCAGCACTCAGTTAGTACTATAACGTCATTGTCGAAGGGTATGCGATCTAGAAGAGTTTGAAAATTGCTAAAGTTGCAATTAATGGATCTAATATTTTGGGACAAAATTTTTAAATAGTTTCCAGGTTCTTGTAGGTATTGATCAGATAGTTCAGGATTACAAGTGTAAGAATCCGATACAGAAAACTCATCAACATTATTATTCAAAATATTAACTTGGCTATGCACAGTAAAAGTAGGTTGATTGGTGAGTTGAAGTAGGAAAAACGACAGGATAATACTAGTTTATACTTTAAAAAACGCAAAATATAATGGGAGCTTATGTGAATAAGAAAATGGTTAAATACAGGTATTATGTGCTTATCTTCAATTTTAGATGACCATTCAAAGTTAAGGTTTTTGTACTCAGCATGATAAGTTCGTGCTAGTGGTGTATGTGTTAAAATGAGTAGAATGAGTAAACGCGAGACTGTATAGATGTTGTAGGTATTTGTAGAATGTGTAATAAAGTAAAGTATCATAAAATTAAATCTAAGACTAAAACAATCATGCAATGAAACAAAATAAAAGGAAAATGACTTGTACCAACTTACTAGTCATATATTAAAAGACTTAGCAAGTTCTTGGAGTTGTGATTCGTTTTTAACTATAATGTAAGCACTATCATTGTCCTTCCTTAACATGATACGCCCATTTGTCGTCCAGCAATAAGCAAAATTATGAGACTTGGCAAAGTTGCGAGATACAAAGAACAATCTATTGGCTTTGGCGGATAAGTGTTCAGCAACATATAACGGGGACTTTGGATCTTTAAAGCCAACATGTACTGAATTAAGTTTTGCTGACGGGTTGTTGTTGTTATACGCCTTCGCGGACTTCGCGGGCGGCCATTTTGTATTCTTTTTGTGGTTTTGAAAATTTCGATCACGATTTTGAGGCAGTTGGCAACATTTGGGAAAGTTGACATGTATGGATCGATTGTGTAACTCGACTGGCAGTATCGAGATAGCTAAATAGTGCTGCCACATTTGGGGTAGTTTTCAAGATTTTCCCCAAAAATTTCCTCCTGCACAATTTTGTGTGAAAATTTTTTTTTCACTGTTGGCTTCGTATAGAAGTCAGAAAATTTAACTTGAAGAAAAATATGAAGACACCTGATGATTGAGGATTTCGGAGACGGGTTAAGAGCACGGCCAAGGTATTGAAGATAGGTGGGGGGTGCTCGACTAAATTTCACTCGAAACCTCACCCAATTGGCGGTCAGTTTCAAAAAAAAAATGGTGGATTCAAGATGGCCGCCATACAAATTTCGTCAGTGTCTATCTCAGAAAGTATAAAAGATGGAAGAGTGGTTTCTTGGCAAAAGATGATCTGGACCTGAAGGTCTATTTGATGAACAGGAAAAAAAATTCGATGGCGAAGATGGCGGAATTTTTTTTTTCATAGAAAATATATGGCGAATATTGAAGAGACTACAAGTGTAGAACAATGCAAGATTTTGACACGGAAAGAGACAGAAAACATACAATGATGTACGAGAGATATGTTCGAGTGCGGGATTCGAGTAAGGAAAAATTATGACATTTCGGAAAAACAAGATGGCGGCCGACGTGATTCTTGCAACTCTTTTGTTTTCCAACCGATTTTCTTAAGACTTGCAACGGTTGAAGAAATTAGTAAACAATCAATAAAAAAGGTGGAAAAAGTTGGAAAAACAAGATGGCGGCCGAGCTGTAGTGTTTTAAAATTTTTGATTTTTCGACCCCGAACCGCGGCGCCACAGATCCCAAACGGCGTGGTCTAGCATAATATTTTTTTTCTTTTTTCGCCTAAAATTATCCTGTATTTTGACAGAATGGGAGTGATTTTTAAAAATTCAAGATGGCGGCTGTCGCGGATGCCGTTCGGTTTGAGGTACGACAAAACGCAATTTTAAAATTCAAACTTCTCACAGTTGGCAACGTCGAAGCGTTTCGACTTGTAAAGGGCGATTGTGTGTACAGACTCGAAGTATGGATTGGGAAAAAAATTACCCCATTTCTTGGGAAATTTTCAAGATTTACCCCAAAAATAAAAAAATCGATATACATATTTTTTGCATAGTTCGAGTGAGAGCAACCACGTGTCCCACTTGTACGAATGACATTTGGGTATTTTCTTCGCTGAGGTCTGGAAACACTGGAATTTATCAAAGTAAAAGTGATTTTCGACATGGTCTCTTTTCAGGAGCAATCATTTCGGCTTGGTGCGAGCGAGATGAAAAATTGAAACGTCATCAGGAGCGGTATATCCTGTAATTAACGGGAAAATTATGAAACTAAGTAAAATGTGTCTGTGAAACGAGGTGGCGTCCATTTTGTATTCTTTTTGTGTTTTTGAAAATTTCGATCACGATTTTGAGGCAGTTGGCAACATTTGGGAAAGTTGAAATGTATGGATTGATTGTGTAGCTCAACCTGCAGTACCGAGATATCTAAACAGTGTTGCTCCATTTGAGGTAGTTTTCGAGATTTCCCCCAAAAACTTCCTCCTGTAAAATTTTGTATAAATTTTTTTTTTACTGTTGGCTTCGTATAGAAGTCAGAAAATATAACTTGAAGAAAAATATGAAGACACCTGATGATTGAGGATTTTGGAGACGGGATAAGAGAACGGCCAATGTATTGAAGATAGGTGGGGGGTGCTCGACTAAATGTCACTCGAAACCTCACCCAATTGGCGGTCAGTTTAAAAGAAAAACTCCAAAATGGTGGATTCAAGATGGCCGCCATACAAATTTCGTCAGTGTCTATCTCGGCGAGTATAAGAGATGGAAGTGTGGTTTCTTGGCAAGAGATGATCAGGACGAGGAGGTCTATTTAGCGAAATAAATCAAGATGGTGGATTTTTTTTCCATACCAAATTATAAAGGAAAAGACTGGGTACTTATGGTTCCTTTTCAAACTTTGTTTTAATTAAAGGGCTCTCATTCTAACGAATCTTTGGGAGCACGAATGTGAAGCGAGTTGATGATTAAGGATTTCGGAAACGGATGAAGAGCACAGCCGGAAGAAAGATAAGGGAATAAAAAACATAAAATTACCTACCAACCGCCAACCAACATACCCGCATACCGACATACCCACTTACCTACATACCTACATACCCGCCTATCACCATACCCGCCTACAATCATACCCGCCTACCACCATACCAGCCTACCAACATGCCCGCCTACCAACATACCCGTACGTACACCTCAAATCGCACACATCCTGCAATTGTACTGTCGTCGATTTTCCATTATTATTATCATTATAGCGCTCCCTGGGATTACAAAACAGGAAACTATTACCAAAATTTTAAAAAATCAGCGCCATTTTGTAAATCTTTGTAAATTGACCGATTTCGTTCAAAATCGATATTTAGGACTCCCTGGGGTAACAAAATAGGAAACTGTTACCAAAATTTTCAAAAATCAGCGCCATTTTGAAATTACGTGTTAATTTAATGATTTCGATCAAATCGATATCAAAGGATCCTTGGGATTACAAAACAGGAAACAGTTATCAAAATTTAAAAAACCAGCGACATTTTCAAATTCTTTGTAAATTGACAGATTTCGTTCAAATTCGATATTTAGGACTCCCTGGGGTTACAAAACAGGTAACTGTTAGGTACCAAAATTAAAAAAAAATCAGCGTCATTTTGAAATTCTTTGTTATTTAACCAATTTCGTTCTAAATCGATATTTAGGGCTCCCGGGATTATAAATCGGTTAACTGATACCAAAGTTTTAAAAAATCAGCGCTATTGGTGTTAGCATCGAGATAGCTAAACAGTGCTGCCACATTAGGGGTAGTTTTCACTTGTTTTTGGTCACCACCAGTTTTTGGTTTGGGATAATCGATGATTGCTTGAATTTTCTCTTGTGTCGGTTTCATCCCTTGGCTCGTTATATGATAACCAAGAAAATCTAACTCTTTTTTAACAAACTCACATTTGTTCATATTTATTGTAATCCCATTTTCTTGTAATCTGCTGAAAACAGTCTTCAAATGTTTGTAATGTTGTTCTTCGGACTCGCTTGCCACTAATATGTCATTGACAAAAATAAAAAAGTACTCCAAATCTCGAAATAGTGAATCCATAAATCTCTGGAACGTTTGTCCCGCGTTGCGTAATCCAAAAGGCATCCTTGGAAACTCGAAAAGTCCGAATGGTGTAATGATTGCAGTTTTTTCAGGCTCCGCTACCTCTATAGAATGATAAGCCTTCCGAACGTCAATTTTGCTAAAAATGTTTTTCCCGCTTGCGATGTATGTGAAATCTAGTAGCCTCGGTAATGGATATCTGTCTGGAACAGTAATCTTATTTAATGCGCGGTAGTCACCGCAAGGTCTCCATTCGCCATTTTTCTTTTTTACCATGTGCAATGGACTAGCCCATGGACTACTAGATGGTTTGCATATTCCCATTTCCATCATCTCCTGAAATTCCTTTTTAGCGGCTTTATACTTGTCAGGAGGGAGCGGACGAGTGCGAGCGGATACTGGAAATCCTTCTGTGACGATGTGGTGCTGCACCTTGTGTTTCGTGGGTACTTTCATTGATGTCGGCCTAGTGATACTTTCATATTTTTCCAATAATCGTTTGATGATCTCGGGTAACCCAGAGTCGATGGAGCGTATGGACGGCATATTTTCTTATACATATAACTCGCAGGTGTGGTTATATCCGTCGTTTTGTCGATCAAGGTTTGACCATGCACATCTACCAACAGACGGTAGTGTTCTAGAAAATCAGCTCCTAATTTAGGCATCTTGACATCGGCAATGATGAAAGTCCAGATGAAAGGTCGGCGTAAACCCAAATTCAGAGTTAAAGTTTTTTCTCCGTATGTATCGATCACGGTTCCATTAGCGGCGTATAATTTGCAATCGCTTGTGCTTCCTGTGTGCTGTGTTGTCTTGCGTATAACTGATATATTTGCACCCGTGTCCACCAGAAACCTATAACCACTGTTTGAGTCGGTAATAGTTAGGCGGTTTGAAGGACGGATAGCACAGAGTTCCGCCGTACTCTGCGCTGAGCTTAGTTTTCCGACGACTGTTGTTTACTTCCCCAGGAACAAGGTTGCTGACATTTGTATGCTTTTTCCATGAATACCTGATGATAATAGCAAAGATTGCCTCCTTGTTTAAACGATGCTCGTTGGCGCGATCTTGACCTAGATCGGTAGTACTGCGGTCGACTAAAATTGCAGCGTCGACCGTTGTGCCGCGCGCGATCATTGCGTATCGCAGCAATTTCTAACTGCATTCTTGCAATTTGTGACGTCAGGTGAGTGATGAGATTTACGTCATTGCTTACTGCGGCCGTAGTAGTTTTACTGGGACGAGTGTTCTCGTAGATGCGGTCAGCCATTTCACTCAGTTTATCTATTGCCAAATTCTCGGTAACAGCCAATACGGAAGTTACAGAGGGAGGTAGTTGCCTCATCCATAACAAACGGAGTGTGTCTTCATTTATTTTTCCGCAACCAAATTCCTTCATTCTTCTTAGAAGCTGTGATGGCTTTTGATCCCCGAGGTCCATCTCAGAGAGTAATTTGTGGAAACGCCGATGCTCACTCTCTTCGTAGCAATTGATTAGCCTTTCTTTAATACAGTTGTACTTGTTCTCTGCAGGTGGGCTGGTCAATATATCGCTGACTTGGTGGACGACTTCTTTTGGTAGCTTTGACACTACGTGGTTGTATTTGAATTCGTCTCCCTGTTTCTGAGAGGCGATAATGGCTTCGAACTGCGAAAACCATAGACGCGGTGAGTCGGTCCAAAATTGCGGTATTCTTTCGGCTACGGTGATTGATGCCACTAGGTCTGTGCCGGAATTGGATGGATTTTCCAAAGTACTTCTTGCTGGTGTGAGTGTCGGATGGGTCATGTTGCTCCGTTGGTCTTGGTTGCTGATCCGTAGCTTGTTGTTTCCGTAGGCTTGTTAATTTCGTCGGCTTGTTGATAACGTTGGCTTAAAAATCACGTCGGCTTGAAGATCACGGCGGGGTCACCACTGTTGCGGATTGCGTGTAGGTTGATTTGAGTTGGAGCAGAATTGATACACAGACTCGGTGTTACAATGGCAATATATTTACAGATTAATTCTAACCTTATATACTAAGAAATTAGGTATATTGGAGTGGGGGAAAACCTTGTAATGATCATGAAGTGCTAACTAAAATATTGCTTATTTACTACTACGTGACAAAGTGCGAACTAAATATAATTAAATTGTGATAAATAAATTTGTAACCTACATTTCTATGGTAAGTGCCATACTTTTTATTCCGGAAAATTCGGCTAGTCCCGGAAAATTCAAGAGTTCCCGCGGGAATCAAAAACCTTAATCCACGCGGACAAAGTTGCGGGCATCATCTAGTATAATAATATAAATATGAAAGTTGGGATGGATGGATGGATGTTTGTTACACAATCATGTCAGGACGGCTAAACGGATTAGCTAGTATTACATAAAAAATGATTGCTATAGTATAATGATTGCAATCACCTCGGATTGGCTTAACCTCTTTAGCTTTTGGCCAAAATCCATTGTCTCAGCAAGAACACCATAAATTCAGCCAATCACAACAATTGAGATTGTAAAGGTGTGTCCAAACTCCAAACATAGAGCGGCAAGTACGCGGCAGACGTCCAATGGATCCAGCCTCGCAAGATTGCCGCTCTATGTTTAGACAAACCTTAACAGTCAAGCTTTTTAGGGCTGCCAGTTTACACATCGTAGACTTACACTGGTTGAGCCTGTAATGACTGTAATTAATAATGGCTGCTAAGAACTAACCAAACTAGGGTACGGCTCGATCAAAAGGCTTAAAAAAGCACTTGATTTGTAGTCATAAATTTAGTATAACCGATTTTTATTTTGAAACGTTTCCAAATTTGAGCTCTAAATCAGGAGCGTATTGTTACCATAATTATTTGTATAGCCCGTTCTCTTTTCAAGGAATACTGAATTAATTAGGATGATATCACTAATTGGCCTTCATGTCAATTCCTAGATAAACAGCTGACAACTCATAAAACTTAGTATTACTTGTCTATAAAAAGGCTAGAGAGTTTTTAAATACTGTAGTGCATTTCACTGATTGTTCTGCTTATAAATGATAAAGTTGGGATTCAGTTCGAATATAAAAAGTATACAAGGAGGAAAAGTATATGGATAAATACCTTTACTTTTTTCACCTGAAACAAAATCGGTAGAGATTTGAGACCTAACTTTGATGATTTTATTAATAATTTTAAAAATATTATTTAATTTTAAAAGACCTATACTAAGATAGAAATATTATTTTACATCTCATTGTATCGTAAATACTCGTACCTTGGAATTAAAATAGATTAAGTCAGCTGAATGTTACGGTAATAATGAGCTTAGTACTTTCTCGATAAAACACAAAGTCACAAAGCTTTTGTTTATTTATTTTTAAAAATTATGTATCAGAATTATTATCGAGGAATATCAGCAGAAATATCAGCTATAATGTAAGCCACAGCTGTCCAGAACGCAGTACAAACATCAAGTTCATCCGGATCCTCCACATTCATGGTGTCTCCTTCGGTGTGGTGAAACCAAAAGTAGCGCTCATTTGCGTTATGGAGGCTGGCTCCTGGAATACCTTTTTTAGTAAGAACACCAATATCTGATCCAGGACTATCAGATTCCACTAGCGTTGTGGCATTTATAGATTCAAAAAGTTTCAAAATTTCCGCGACAATACAGCGTGCCTTTGGAGTACCAGCTACTTCCAAACCTCTAGGAGCAAATGTGCCTTCATCAGATTCCATTATGAAATTAACATTTTGATTTTCCTTTCTATGTTTCTCTTCGTACGCATAAGCACCAATAAGGCCAAGTTCCTCTGCTGTCCAAAAAATTGATCTCAATGTTCTTTTTGGTCTTAAGTTAAGACGTTTTAAAATAACAGGAGCTGCCCAACTAACGAAAAGACCACCTCCATCGTCCATTGCTCCTTGTCCAACATCCCAGCTATCAATATGGCCAGAAATGATCACAAGCTTCTCAGGATAATTTGTTCCTTTAAGATCAATAATTGTGTTCCTTGAAATTTTTGTATCAAGTGATGACGACATTGTTATATTTAAGACTATTTTTTCTTTTCTATCGTATATTCTCCTTATTAAATCTGCATCTTCAAGGGATATGGCAGCTGTAGGTATTTTTTTAACTTTTTCATCATAATATTGTGATCCTGTATGTGGTGTATTTATAGAAAATGGCGCAATAGATCGAACTAATGAGGCAACGGCTCCTTTTGCTGCGGCTTTTGCAGCACCTTGAGATCTATACACAACAGTTTCACCATAAGTTGTAAACTTTGGATCATATAAAACAATTTTTCCTTCCACATCTTTATCTGGCATTTTTTCTAGTTCTTCAAAATTATGCACAACTAACACTTCTGCTGAAATACCTTTTGGTGGTGTGCTTACACTTTTTCCAAGACCCAGTAACGCCATATCCTTAATTCTAGGATAAACCATAGTCAATTTTTCTGTTCCTCTTATCCAATGTGGTACCTGCAAGAAATTTTATATTTTTTTATAAGTTCTAAATAAAATTAGAGGGTGAAACGAATAATTAAGATTACAATATTGATTACCTCCACATCTTCTGTTACAACATGTTTTAAATCCTCTTCGTGAGTTAGTTGAATCATATAATCAATAGAATCTTCAAGAACTTTGGAGCCCGATGGACGAGCACCAAAAGTATCTACAAATTTAGCGAGCCTGCAAAATAAAATAGTAATGACAACATAGTATTTTTAAAATATATAGTGTTTGATGAAACTATTAATTGTATTGTAATTGTATCTCTTCTGGGACCAGTTTTACGAAACCCCAAACTGAACATGACAGCAAAAAATTAATAGCTAGAGATTCCGCTCATACTACTTACTCATCGTAAGTTCTTCGTTTAAAGTCACCGTCCAGAACATATCGAAATATCTCATCTTTAACATGCCTATATGACCCTATTTCCTTAATCAAATCTTCGCCTAGTAAACTTTTACAGGCGGGACTATACTCTGGTACAACTTTTGCCTCACTTACAAATATAATAAAAAGAGATAAAATGATTTTGGCGGAAAAACTCATTTTGCCGCTGATGCCTTGAAAATACTGTGATATTGTGTTAAGATGTGGCCCTTTTGTTGAGCGGATATATCTTATCGATTTAAGAAAATATCATCAGCTGTCAGCTATATCGATTTTATATTACAACTTATCCTTGCAAGCTGATGGATTATGCGACACATGACTAGAAGATCTCTACTTATCTTATCAGTTTATCTCATTAAGTCGTAAAATGCTTGTATCCAGTAGTTATCTACCAAATAACAGAAAAATAGTCACGTCATTGATAAAAAAATATGATACATATTCATTTATCATTTGCATCCTATATTATAATGTATGCAGGAGCCTATTTATTGATATATTTAGGTATACCTTCTAGGTTTTGTGTCCCTTTTTAAATACATTTTCGTTATGCAACTGGTATTAAAATTCAACTTGCTCGCTACATCGTATTGATAACATTTAGTTTGTTTCATACATAATAAGCCGTAGTTAAACAAAAAAAAATGGATAAAAACACAAAATATTATTATTTAAAAAAATATTTTATAGCAATGCATGGTGTCCACTTCTACTGAAGTTGAAAGCAGTCTGAACCCAGAAATTGGCTAGTTGTTGATAAGCATATTTTCTGTGTCATGTGTCACAAAATTCTAGTTCAAAGTTCAAAAAGTGGACTCTATCCAACAGGTCGTACGTTCATTTTCTGTCTGTTGCTTTTTCTTCGTAGCTAGTCCCAACATATTATTATTAATATTATTATTATATGCTTTAGGAAGAAGATACATATCTTAGATGGAGGAAAATAAACTTGTTTAATCATACTAATATTATAAATGCGAAAGTGTGTTTGTTTGTCCTTCAATCACGCTGCAACGGAGCAACAGATCGACGTTATTTTTGGCATGGATATAGTTGAGGACCTGGAGGGTGACATAGGCTGTTTTTTATCCCGGAAAATTAAGGAGTTCCCTCGGGAATCAAAAAAACATATTCCACGCGGACGAAGTCGCGGTCATCAGCTAGTATTCATATAATTTGAAATGAAAAACGACTAAAGAAAAGACAGTAAAACTGCTCAATTGCGTGTCAGAATACTCAAATTGCAAAATATAGGGTTTCGTAGCCACTAATAGCCATGTTAGTTGTAACTTGTAACGAACTTTGGAGGTTATGACATAATATGTATTAACTGTAGATTTTTCACTACATCTGTCTACATATCCTTATATTGGTTTATAAACGCCTGTCCCCTAAGGTGACAGACGTACAGACATGCTTAATGTATGGGTCCAATAATTGTTGCTTGTTTTACTTTATGTTATTTCAAATAACATACATATTTGTATGGAACCCCAAAAAGTCATCGAACCTAAACACAAGGTGTGTCATAATGTTGTTTGTGACGCTTGCATCCAATTAATATATATATAGCTGCTCGTGCTGATTCATTGATTGATCACCTCTCCTGAACAATTTTGTATGAAAAAAATTTTTTTCACTGACCATTTCGTATAGAGGGGAAAAATTCATGAAGAGGAAAAATACGGAGAGAGCTGATGATTGAGGATTTCGAAGACGGGTGAACAGCACAGCCAGGGTATTGAAGATAGGTGGGGGGTGCTCGACCAAATGTCATTCGAAACTTCATCCAATTGACAGTGAGCTGAAAAAATTTTCAAAATGGCGGATTTAAGATGGCCGCCATACAAATTTCGTCGGTGTCTATCTCGGAGAGTATAGAAGATGGAAGAGTGGTTTCTTGGCAAAAGATGATCAGGACATGAAGGTCTACTTGATGAACAGGAAAAAAATTCAAGATGCCGGAATTTATTTTTCCATAGAAAATGTATGGCGAATGTTGACTAGGATTTGGAAATTATGCAAGACCTTTTCAAAGTTTGTATCTTCGTACTGTCATTCTGACAAATGTTTCGGAGAAAACATATGGAGATCGAGGGTTTGCAAAATGGGTGAAGAGCTAGCTAGAGAGCAGGGTATTAAAGATAGGTGGTAGGGTTGGGGAATTAGGTTTTTTTTATTGGTACTCTGTTATTACAACATTGTAATTACAATTTGACAGCAAAAAATTAAAACTAAAAACTAAAAACCTAATCTAAAAGACCGCTACCAGTGGGCAGCGTGCCCAGAATGCTGGCAGCATTGCCGCGTTGGATTGCTATGCTCACTCGCTGAGCGAAATATATACCAGCACTCTGGTCACGTGTTGCCTCGACCAGGCGCGCAGAAAGTTCCTTATAGATTCTGCGCGCCCCAGCCCCCCAAGGCCCTAGCGTCTCGACCCCAAAAGGCGCAAACATAATATAGCCACTATCCAGTGTGCTATATTTACGCCACTTGAGGCCCTCCGCTGATTCCGCCGCCGCACCAGCCCTAACGGTAGTGCCTGGAAGGTGGGAAGGAGCCAAGGTGTCTACACATGTGGCATCCCACACCAAGGGCCGCCCCAAACTCCAAGGAACCAGGGTCATACCATCGGGCCTCTTGCCATCGTCTCGCATGAGCCCAACTGGCTCCAGAATAGCCGCATATCCGGCAGTGGCAAAGGCCCGACGGATTATATCATTCAGGCTGGCGTGACGGGGGATACGCCCTGCGCTGCTAACGCAGGAGAGACCATGGTGACCGAGTCGGCCGACGGCAGAGCCACAATGGCAGCGGTGTGGAGCGCAGCACGATGCGCCCAGGCGAAGCGCTGCAGCTATCCGAAAAGCGGAAGAGTCAATTAAGGTTCCTGTGTTGGGCGACGGGAGGGCCTGCAGCCACAGACCGGATTCCCACTCCCCCACGGCCAGAAGGCGGGCACGATCTGCAGAGCTTGAGCACGTGTCAATAAGCTTTTTCCGCGCTAGCTCGCAGATCGGCCCATCCCATTGTCGTTGTGACGAGAGGGATATCGGGAATTCGCGGTTTGGGCAGGCGTGTGTCCACGCGTACTTGGCCTCATCCATGAAACTAATGACGAAATCATCTAGGGAGGACGCAAGAATCTTTTGGGATAAATTTAGGGTGCCATGGACTGAGGACAAGAAAGCGGGGAGAGCGGCACCAGAGATAGATCTGATGCCCAGGCCCCCCAGTCGCACAGGAAGCGACGCCTGCATCCATACTCGATCTTCCAAATTAATATTTAAAATAGATTCTAAACAATTTTTGACCATATTGTCAAGGCTGTTAAATTTAATAGGTTTTTTTTGAATTCCACTACAAGTTAGCCCTTGACTGCGATCTCATCTGATGTTAAGTGATGATGCAGTCTAAGATGGTAGCGGGCTAACCTGTTAGGGGTATGGCAGTTATACTAAACCCATACCCCTAATCAGTTTCTACACGGCAAAGACGTACCCTCCGCCAAGTGATTTAGCGTTCCGGTACGATGGCGTACGCGGTCCGCTTCAGCGGGCCGCGCATCCACGCGCCATACTAGTTTTAATATATTTGCAGCCAGAACTGCAGCTGTATTAGTACATTGTGATATAAGGGTGGTAAATAGGTTATTACAATCGAGCTGACGTTTGGAAGCCCGAGCCACAGGCGAGGGTTTACCATCTTCACGAGATTGTTATAACCTTAACGCCCGTATATCACACGACGTTTTTCAATACATTTGTGAGAAAACTTGAAAATAAAACTCGAGTAGGTAGGTACAAGGTACTCACTAGAAGATGGTTTCTCACTACCGTACTTATTTCGAGATTTTAGGCGGCTATTAATAGCGCGATTTTTTCTCACATCTAAAATACCTAATTTGTGATTTAATTTCATTATTCCACATCACTTAAATTAAAATAACCACATAAATTATTTAATAATTTATAAGAAATACTCAATGACTCTTTTAAAATAGCGCGCGCCGCGCACAGATTAAAGATTTAGTATAGACTACGGCGCGTTGTTGTAATTGCGTTTTTTTTTTAATTAGATTCATGGCTCTAGGTTTTAGTTCTCAACTCCCATCTTGGACTATTCAGCCTTTACTTTTATGATTTATAAAACTTAAAACAATTTTAATTAATTATATTTAATATATTTTTAGGGTTCCGTACCCAAAGGGTAAAAACGGGACCCTATTACTAAGACTCCGCTGTCTGTCTGTCTGTCTGTCTGTCTGTCTGTCTGTCTGTCTCCAGGCTGTATCTCATAGACCGTGATAGCTAGAAAGCTGAAATTTTCACAAATGATGTATTTCCGTTGCCGCTATAACAACAAATACTAAAAATTAAAAAATATATATATTAATCAATCAATCAATAATTTTTTGATATTAACAGTAAACTCTACAAACAAAGTTAGTTTTGCGGTTCATTAACAAAGGTAATTATACCTAACTTCTTGAGTACGGAACCCTCGGTGCGCGAGTCCGACTCGCACTTGGCCGGTTTTTTTATTTTTATTTTATGAATTAATTTCATCAATTCCCATCTAAATTTATTTATTTTTTTAGGTTTTCTACTATACAAGGTCAATATCACTATGAACCTTCTTGCAAGAAAACTTTTTATTTAGAAGTAACGTGGAACAAAAATTAAAAAAAAACTGCAAATTTACCGCACGAGGGCGGTAAATATTTACTGCACTAGGGCAGTAAGTTTAACATACAAGCCCTGTTTACTGCCTCTGTAAGTGCATTTTTCGAGAAAGTGTATTGAAAAAAATTATGGCTTGTTTGTTTTCTGCACAATACACGAATAATAATAAATATTTATGTACTACTGTATTATAAGTTATTATACTTGATTGTAATAGGTTATTACAATCAAGTATAAAAACCTGGTTATTTGAGACATGAAGAATTGCGAAAATTATTTATATTATTATTCTATTCAATTCCGTGCTTCTTACACCAAATCATTTTTATTCTTCTTCTTATTTTATTTTATGGATTTTATTAGTGCTCACTTTTATTTTTCCAATCCCTTTTTTTGACAATAATAAGGTCGTCGTCAACCGATGGACGTCCACTGCTGGACATAGGTCTCTTGTAGGGTCCTCCACAAGCCACGGTCTTGCGCCGCCTGGATCCAGCGACTCCCTGCGACTCTCTTGATGTCGTCGGTCCACCGTGTGGGGGGTCTGCCAACGCTACGCCTTCCAGTGCGGGGTCGCCATTCCAGCACTTTGGGACCCCAACGCCCATCGGTTCTCCGAACTATGTGCTCCGCCCATTGCCACTTCAGCTTCGCAACTCTTCGGGCTATATCGGTGAGTCTGGTTCTCCTACGGATCTCTTCATTTCTGATTTGATCACGTAGGGACACTCCCAACATAGCCCTCTCCATCGCCCGCTGAGTGACCCTGAGCCTTCTTATCAGGCCCATAGTCAGCGACCATGTCTCGGATCCGTAAGTTAACACTGGCAACACGCACTGTTCGAAGACTTTGGTCTTCAGACACTGAGGGATTTTGGACGAGAAGATATCTCGAAGCTTCCCAAACGCAGCCCAGCCGAGTTGAATTCGGCGGTTGACCTCCTTCTCGAAATTGGACCTACCCAGCTGCACTGTGTGCCCCAGGTACCTACACGTACTCGTCTACAATCTCGAGTGCAGAGCTCTCAACGATCACTGGGTGGAGCGGAACATGAGCGTTAGACATAACTTTCGTCTTACCTACTCATATTCATTTTTAGGCCCACCTGTTGAGAAACTCTGCTGAGGTCATTGAGCATAAGGTCAATAATAAGGTAATTATCCTTTATGTCAATAATTATAATCTATCGCTTCAAGCCAGAATGCGGGCTTATAATTGCTTGATAAGTTTTATAGTTCTGATTTTGATTCTGACGGGATTTCATCATTTCTGGGACTCTTTAATATAATATCTGTGATAATTTTTATATCTGGAACACCCTCCCGGCGCACGTGTTTCCTACCACGTATAATTTAGGTACCTTCAAGGCGAGGGTGAATAGGCATCTTCTAGGCAAGCGCGCTCCAACCTAGACCTCATCATTGCTTTGCACTAAGCATGATTGTCGTCAAGCGCAAGCCTATTTAACAATAAAAAAAAAACCTATTTTTGTTGCCTAACTTAATCACCGTGTTTGAGAAAAGTGTGCGCTGGTCGCTTCCGGGTCGTTAGTCGTGACGCCACATAAGGCTCTGCCTGAAAATCAGCGCTGCAGTTATCATATATGTATATTGCAGCAACATGCTGAGGTAGCAGCCTTTTTAGCGTTTACACGGAGTAATTATTTTTGTAATCATTTTGTAAAATACATCTTGTATTTTTAGTAAGTAAGTAAGTACCTAAGTTAAGTAAGTATTTATTCTGTAGTTATAATTTCTCATTTCTGTGTTTATTTTCCGTGTAGAGCTAAATAAACATTTATTTATTTATAAAGCTTTTACCATTTAATACGTATCATAAGCATCAAGGAACACAATTACTTACTCATCATAAGTCTTCCCTTTGAAAGGACCGCTCACGACGTAATCTATTATATCTTTGACGACCGTATCATAAGAGGCTATTTCATCCGCCAAGTCGCCGATATCACAAGATTTCAGTTCCGAGTATGACTTCACTTCTTTAGGAACACTTTGTACGTACGAAATTGACAGGAGAAGAAACACTTTCGACACCAAAACAAACATTTTATGCAATCTCCAATGGCTCATACGTCCTAGCTTGGCGGTCAGTAGCGAGTCAATGTTTGATCGTGGCTGCGCGCTCTATTTACCATAACAGGTCGACCATTGTTTAATTTTCAATGTTTAAATTACGTTTTAACCATATTTTGTTATACTAAATTGTTACTTATTACTTAGTGGCATTATTTACCGGCAGGGCGATCGCGTATCTTTTGCATCAATCATTGATGCATCGCAATCACCTCTGATTGGTTAACACTTTTCCACTATTGGACGAAATCCTTTGACGCAGCAAGAATACCATAAATTCAGCCAATCGGAGGTGATTGCGATGTATCAATGATTGATGCAAAAGATACGCGGTCGCCCTGCTGAACTGTTTTATCAGAGAGAGTTAAGGGGTTTATAAAGTTTAATCCATATAGTACTAATTAAGGCAAACGTACGTACAAGATGATGCTTGTGACTTCGTTCGCATCGATTTAGGATTTTGGGCAATCCTGTGGGATTTGTTTGATCCGGGGTAGAAAAGTACTCTCAGAACTGGATGATGAAATGAAATCGTGAAATCGTTGCAGACATTAAGACAGAGTTTGGATGGATGGATGTATGGTTGGATGGATGGATGGATGTTTGTTACTCAATCACGCCTGAACGGCTGAACGGATCTGAATCAAATTTGGCACAGAGTTAGATAGATAATATAGTCTGGAATAATACATAGGCTACGTTTTATCCCAGAAAAATAAAGAATTCCCGCGGGAAACGAAAAACCTCAATTTACGCAGACGAAGTCGCGGGCCTCAGCTATTATAGAAAGTGTTATACTCTATTCTCATTCTCATTCTCATTTATTTATAATAAAACTAGATAAATAACAATAAACCACGAACACAAATAACAGTTACATTAAATCCGATCTATAAGAGTGGGGATAGAGATCTCATTGCAAATTATCGCCCTATATCGCTTTTGCCAGCTTTGTCCAAGATTATAGAAAAAGTCATCAACTTACGCTTAACATCCTTTCTAGAACATAATAATATACTCTCACATAATCAATTTGGATTTCGTTCAAAGAAATCGACAGAAGATGCGGTAACTGCAATTATTGATGATATATCAATTAACTTGGACAAAGGCCAAAAATGCTTAGGAGTGTTCCTCGATTTAGCAAAGGCCTTTGATACGGTCTCTATCCCTATTCTTTTAGCAAAATTGGAAGCGTGTGGTATTCGGGGCCTACCGCTGAAACTATTTGAAAGCTACTTGTCTAACCGAACACAATCAGTTAAAATACTAGATTATATCAGTAACAAAGAACAAGTAACTTTTGGAGTACCACAAGGTAGTGTGTTAGGTCCCACTTTATTTTTAATATATATTAATGACCTCTGCAATATGAATATCCAAAGAGCCAAGATATTCACATTTGCTGATGATACCGCAATTCTGTTTACTAATGGTTCATGGTCGAGTGTTACAGTAGATGCAGAAACTGGCCTTAAACAGGTTCAATCATGGCTGAATAACAACCTTTTAACTCTAAATGTACAGAAAACTAAATTTATGACATTTTCTCCTTCAAAACTTTCTCAGCCAAATGCGGGACAAATTCAGTTGAAAATACACTCATGCACAACTACAAATATGCCTGCTGTTGACTTCTTATGCAACTGTCCTCAACTATACCAGACAGAAGAAATCAAATACTTAGGAGTCCAACTAGATCAGCACCTAACCTGGAAAAATCATATAAATAACCTCGCACCGCGTTTAAGAAAACTAATATACATATTTAAACATATGCGTTATATCGCTGATAAAACTTTAATTAAACAAATATACTTTGCCTTAGTGCAATCTGTACTTGCATATTGTATTTCAGTCTGGGGTGGAGCGGGTAAAACAAACATGTTGAAACTTGAGAGAGCACAACGTGCGATATTGAAGGTATCACAATTCAAACCCTATCGTTACCCAACGGTCCAATTATACCGAGACTGTAAGCTATTAACTGTCCGTCAACTTTTTATATGTAATATCGTTATAAACCAGCATACAAAACTGAAATACAAAGAAATTTCCCTAAAACTAAAAGGATTAAGAAGGACCTGGCAAGTTTGTACTATTCCTAGAACAAAATTAAAATCAACGCAGCGCCAAGCAACTTTTAAAGGACCTTACCTCTACAACAAATTAAATAAATCACTTAGTATATTTAATAAAACTAAACTGGTAGCTAAGAAAACCATCATTAACTATCTTATGACCCTGGATTACGACCAAACAGAAAATTTACTAACCATCTTGGAATAAATTTTATATTTAACTTAAAGTTCCTTAACCTAAACCTCTAATAAAATAAACCATATTGTAAACTACAAATTATAATAGTACTTATTTAAATATAATTATACTTACCTAAACCTAAACGCCACTCCAATAAAATAATCGCTTAAATTATAAAGTAGGTACTTAGTTAAAATTAAATTTTACGTTCCTAACTTATTAAATAAAGCATATACTTAAACTACGAAAATAACTAGTAATTATTTAAATTTAATTATACTTATCTAACCGAAATGTCACAATAATAAAATAATAACTTAAATTCTACTATATAAAAATAAGTCGGGTTTTCCTTCCTGACGCTATAACTCCAGAACGCACGAACCGATTTCTACGGTTTTGCATTCGTTGGAAAGGTCTCGGGCTCCGTGAGGTTTATAGCAAAGAAAATTCAGGAAAAATTTCAACAGAAAAGCGGGAAAATCTTTTTAGCGGGAAAGCCATCTGGTGGCGAAACGGAGTTCGCCGGGTTTGCTAGTTACTTATATAATATTAAATTTTACATTTCTAAACCTAACGGATTCTTAAATAAAAACAAAAAAAAAAAAAACATACATAACCAACAAGAGGAATCATTATTTACTTAGATTCATTTAATTACATATAGGTACTTATCTAACATAAATTTCTACCACACTAGTAAAATAAATCACATAAATTACAAAATAAATAACCTAATTAACCTTAATTATACATATCTAAGCCTAATATAATGATATTTATTAAAATAAAATCCAAGCCATCTACTAAGTTACTTGTAAAAACAAAAATATACTTTTATTATACTGCCTAATGCCAACTACGCTCAATATGCAATGCTCGTGTCTCTTCTTGGTGGGATGCGCATAGATCTATGTACCGACCGCATAATGTTTACGCGCCGCTTACTGACCGCACCAATAATAAAGGGTAGGCACACAAATTACATTGATATTTTTGTACAATATTGGAGTTCTGTGAGTTTTTGTGCTGAAAGGATTTTATAAATATAGTGTTATATGTGTTAAATAGACGAAACAGGTTGTACTTCATAAGCCTCGAGCCCCGCGGTAATAAGGAATGATATCCTAAACACAGGTATCTAGTTAGGAGTCAGACCTACCACCCACGCAAATGGCCAAATTATGATGTAAGTCCAACTTTAATGTTCTATTTAATGTAACTGTTATTTGTATTCGTGGTTTATTGTTATTTATCTAGTTTTATTATAAATAAATGAGAATGAGAAAAATAATAAAGTAATACGTAATGTGGGTATTCTAATATTAAGTTAAGGTAGGTAGTTAGGTACACGTTTTTCAGCTATTGGTGCATTTTACAAGTTAAATCGCTCGATTTAATTCTCATAGTTCAAATAAACGCGTTTCCTTCATCGGAGCATCACAATGACATAACAAATAGTGCACATCCGTTGAAGTACGAGCACAGTGCGCCTTGAATCTCGATCATTATTTACTCTCAATGTAGGTTAAGTTTAGGCTCGGAATACATCTGTTAGTTTCGAAATGCATGGTTCCTGCACCAATTTAGGAGCAAGTTATAATATTCATTGATTTGCGCAAAATTTTTACTAGGCATAATAGGGGATATTTACTAATGTAGGTACTCTACAAATTAGTGAAATTGTAAATTATTTTTTTGCAAAAGAGCAACCGCTGAGTTTCTTGCTGATTTTGTAGGAATGACATTCCGAACCAGTGGTAGATTCACTCGACGATTCAAAAGTACTTGTAAATGTTTATTTGAATAAAAATCATTTGAATTTTTTTTTTGAATTTCAATGATAATATAGTTACACACCGAGTATTACCAGTTGGTACTGGAGCAGTAGTAGGAGGATAGTATGGAAAGTACTTATCAGGAAACGTAATTTTATTTCTACATGGCTTTATTTCATATTTTTAATTCTTTAATTGATTGCCGAGAAAATCATTAACAAACAAAAAACATACATACATACATACAAACATACGGGTTGCATACAGAACCTCATTTTTGAATTCGTTTAAAAAAACAAGTTTGCCTAAGTTTTTTTATCAGTTATCGTTAGCTAAACTATAGTAACATAATCCTTCAAAGTACGTAAGTTTAAAAGCGAATCTGGTACATAAACAAGAATAATAAGTATTAAAATAGTTTATTACAACATTAGGTATCTTAGTCTATAGATCGTACATCGAATGAAATGCTACATAATTATGTAAGCGTTGTGAATCCATACTAATATCCATCCATACTTCCATACTAATATTATAATTGCGAAAGTGTGTCTGTCTGTCTGTCTGTCTGCTACGCTTTCACGGCCCATCTGTTCAACCGATTTTGATGAAATTTGGTACAGGGATAGGTTGTATCCCGGGGAAGGACATAGGCTACTTTTAATCCCGGAAAATTCAAAGGTTCCCGCGGGAATCAAAAAATTTATCTGTTCAACCGATTTTAATGAAATTTAGTACAGGGGTAGGTTCTATCCCGGGGAAGGACATAGGCTACATTTTATCCCGGAAAATTCAAGTTCCCGTGGGAATCGAAAAAACTTGGTCCACGCGGACGAAGTCGCGGGAATCATCTAGTATTATATAAAGTACCTAGATATAAGTTTGTGTTGTTGCTGGAAATACATAGCGACACCTGAGTTTACAAAGGGGATGAAAGTATACAGTGAACAGATGAGGTAAATTTTAATGGGTTTTGTTTGTTATCTGATGATAAACATGAATTTAATACGTCTTTTAGGAAATCAAGCTATAACTGGATGAACTATAGAAGCATACTTTTTTGACTTTTGATAATTTGGAAAGCTTTTACAAAATAATATCATTTATTTTTTTCAGATTAAATGAGTTCTTTTTACACATGGCTACAGAACAACTAAAATCTAAAAAGGTAGAAAATGTTGAAAACAAAATTTTAATTTTAGAAAGACGAAATAGTTATGACGAACGACATGTTGCTAGCAGGCATTGATACGGAACCTACTCTTGGCCATAATTATAAAACACTAGCTGACGCCCGCGGCTACGTCCGCGTGGATTGAGGTTTTTTGGTTCCCGCGGGAACTCCTTAGGTTTCCGGGATAAAAAGCCTAGCCTATGTGTTATTCCAGACTATAATCTATCTCTGTGCCAAATTTCATCCAGATCCGTTCAGCCGTTCGGGCGTCATTGAGTAACAAACATCCATCCATACATCCAAACTTTCGCATTTATAATATTTAATTGATGATTTGATCTGTCAGTACATTCGATAAGTTATTTGGCTGTCTTGTTATTTGGCAAAACTACCTCGTTGCATGTTCGACAGTAGCGGCGGCAAAAATTCTCAGTACTTTAGTTATGGAGTTAGGAAGTTGGCGGCGTTTTACCCCCGTGCCTCGGAGAGCACGTTAAGCCGTCGATCCAGCGCCTGATCTCTCTCCAGTCGTGTCGGTGTTTACGTCCCATCGGGCCATGAGAGCTAAGAAACAGTGAGTGCTCAGTGCACTATAATATCTTCAGCGAAGATGGATAATCTCTGGAGACTGGCCGCCGTGGCCGAAATTCGGTCGGGAGGACATTATTCGGCAAATATTGTATGATTGAAGTAGATAACCACGTTGCTATTGCTATAGTATAGTGGCTTAGTATGTAATAATTATATATAAATAATAGTAAAGTAATAGAAAAGTTATTATTCTGTGGATTAGCGATTATTTCCACCATGCTATTTAATGCAGTCGCTCACAGCTTCAACCGAGCTGTACCTGTACGGTACGAGATACCTATATCATGAAAACAACAAAAACTGTTTTAAGTAGCCTATGCTCAGGTGGAATTTCTTAAAGATAAAAGAGATCTTTAGAACTGGCTTTTATTTCGATCAGGTAATAGGTTGTATATTACATAATAAAATATCATATTTTAAAAGTGTATTAAATTTTAGCGCTTGAATAGAGTAATCTGAAGTAGTTATTAATTATTGAAAGATCTTTAACGGACTTATATAGACAGAGGCGATTCCATAAGTACGATCTATAGTTATAACGAATATCTTATTTTAGACTTCCAGTGCTACTTTAGGATTACTCTATCTTCTGGCAACAAACCCAGACAAACAAAACAAACTAAGAGAAGAGATCACGTCCAAAGAAGAAAAACGAACTTAAATAACTAAGAGCTTGCAATAAGGAGTCATTGCGGCTATTACCTGTTGCTGGAGGAAACTTCAGACAGACTACAAAAGAACATGATATTCTGGGCTATAGGATTCCAGCAAAAGTAAGGCAGAGAAGATTGTTTTTAACTATATTTTGATTGAATAAAATATAATGACGATGATTGATGATTGATGAATGATTGGCAACAAAATTTTATTATTCTGAGACGAAATATAAAGCACTTGGTTAATAGTTATTATTCAGTAAAATATAAGTAGTAAAGATCAGTTCAACTGTTTAGCCGTTGTAGGGTATTCACATCTGATAGTATATTATATCTTATATATATACTCATCTCGTATATGTCAGCGTAAAATTGTACATACCGTTAGATTATAATCTAACGGTATTTGCAATTTTACGGTGACATAATATATATGGCGTATAACTGTGCCATACTCACACCTTGTTCAATCCTCTCACCAAAGGTTGTCTGGTGAAGATTGCTCTGAAAGCAAAAAAGGCCGCCTTTGCATACGTGGTTTTAAGTTAACTGTACACTTTGTATTATTTGTATTCTTTCATGTATACAATAAAGTATTCATCTATCTATGTATCTATTATCTATCTATTTGATTGACTGTTATTTGAACAGACACTTGAGGGCCCGATTGGCAGGTCCTCGAAATTGAGCAGGTAAACGGAGAAGGTGGAATCAAAGCGTGAAATGTGTATGTGAAAAATTCATTGTTTTATTTTCAGATGAACATTTTATTAAGCAACTAATATATGTGTTTGATGGAGGAACAGTTTCCACGGGCGACAGAGTTCTTACCAGAAAGATGGATCGTTGACAATTCTGACCCTCTGTACTATGGCAACGCCAACCCGTTCGCTTTTACATGGGTGTAGTAAATGCTTTTGAGTGTTGTGGAATTGATATTCCAAATCATAATCTTATAGTTATTTGTATTTATAGAACACCGAAAAGTGATCCGAGCCTGTTTTTTGAAAAACTAGATATAATCTTACATACATTGAATAATAAGAAAAAGGAAAAAAAGATAATATTGTGTGGCGACTGGAATATAGATACACTAAAGAGTAATACGAATAGCCGTGAATTAATAAGCCTGCTAAATAGTTTTAACCTCATTTCTCATATTACGCGCCCAACACGATTATCGTCTTGCATAGATTTGATGGTAAGCAATATTAAGTCATCGACGGCCGAAATTCACCACCTAGCACTTTCGGACCACGATACCGCTCAGACATTAACAATAAAAGTAAAAAAAGTAAGATATCAATCTACATGGTTTGAATACAGGAGAGATTATAATAAAGAAAACGTTAGAAAATTCTTGGATTGTATTTCGGCACTTACTTTTTCAGATATCCGAAACGAAGACAATGTTAATGAAGCCTTTAACTCATTTCATGAAATAGTAAGGCTATTCTATGTACTATGTTTTCCGATTAAAAAAGTTAAAATTAATAATAGCAGTAATAAGGTAGTTTGGTTAACAAAAGGTATAAGGAAATCTAGTATCCAAAACAGAAGATTACACTTAAAATATAGACTTTCTGGAGCAAATAAGAATATAAATAAAAAACGTTTTCTTAAATATAACTCTGTGTTAAAAAAATGCATACATAAGTCAAAGCAGTTACAGAATACTAAATATATTAATAATCAAAAAAATAAGTGTAAAGCCAGTTGGGACTTAATACATGAAAATCTAGGTAAACCAATAGAACAAAGTGATATAGCATTAATTAAGACGGAAAAGGGGATATGTAATAACCCATATGACATTTGTGAATTATTTAATGATTTTTTTATTAATTTAGATTCAGATGAATCCAACACTAAAGTTGGTAAAGCACATTCCTTTGCCATGAAAAAACAGACAATGTTTATAAACCCTACAGACCCGTTTGAAATTTTAGGTATTATAAAATCACTCAATGATACCAAAGCTGTGGGATATGATGAAATAAGGACTGATATAATTAAAAAATGCGCAAATTACTTGTGTGGACCATTAGCAGATATAATAAACAAGTCATTTGAACAAGGAGTCTTTCCCATTAATTTAAAAATGTCCATTATAAAACCCTTATTTAAAAAAGACGATCGCGGGGATAAAAATAATTACCGTCCCATAACCCTTATTCCTATTCTAGCAAAGATAGTAGAAAAAGCGATGGTTAAGCGTCTTAAAAGCTTTTTTGATTCGAACAATTTATTGGCAAACGAACAATTCGGATTCCGCAATAATAGTTCTACGACTGAGGCTTGCTTCTATTTGAGTAAAATAATACACGATAGCCTAAATGACAAAGTGCCCATTACTGCTATTTTTCTAGACATGACTAAAGCTTTTGACTATGTTAATCATAGTATATTATTAAACAAACTAGAAAGGTATGGTGTCAGAGGAAAGGCTTATGACTGGATTAAATCATATCTTAGGGACAGGAAAGTGAGAACTGAAATTTATAAAATGGAAAACAATACAAAGACGTTGTATCATTCTCAATACAAATACAATAAGAGAGGAGTGCCGCAAGGCAGTATACTTGGGCCGTTTCTTTTTTTAACCTACATAAATGACATAACGTCGGCCACCAGTCACCCTTGTGTTTTATTTGCGGACGATACGACAATATTAGTAAAATGTAAAAATAATATGACATATGAACAAGATATAAATAACGCTTTAAAAGATATAATAAATTGGCTTAATTTAAATGACTTAAAGGTTAATTTAAATAAAACCAAGTTAATGCAATTCAGTTACTATAATGCAAAAATTGTTCCAAAAACAATTACATACAATAATAATAATATAGAAGAAGTAAACATGTTAAAATTCTTATTAGGTATAGTATATGATAAAAATTCTAACTGGAAAGCATATATTGACTACATTTGTACAAAGTTAGACAGATTTATTTATGCGCTAAGGCGTCTAGTACAAACAGTTTCAATTACTGCAGCTTTAAGTGCTTATCATGGCTATGTATCATCTGTATTGTCATATGGTTTAATACTTTGGGGTAATTCAGTTGATGCTATTAGAGCATTTCGACTTCAAAAGAAATGCATAAGAGCTATTTGTAATATAGGTCCCTTAGACAGCTGCAAACCACATTTCAAAAAGTTGGGTATTCTACCATTGCCGTGTATGTACATACGAGACATTTGTGTATTCGTCAAGCGGCATCCAAAGTACTTCCAACGAAATTCGGATTTAAGTAGTAGTAGGTCGATTCGATATCCCAATAAGCTTATTATATCAAAGCAATGTAAAAGTACATATTTGAAAAGCCCTTACTGCATGGCTATTAAATTATATAATAAACTACCAACAGATTATGAAAAAATGACATTAAAAATGTTTAAGAGAAATATTAATAAATGGCTGTTAGAAAAATGTTATTATGACATTAAGGAATATTTAAATTGAATTGTTAAATATTTTTTTTAAGTGTTTTTGTTTAGACTTTTTGCTTGACTACCTAATTTATTATTTTGATAAAACTTTGTAGTAATAATTTAATTAGCTTACCTGAAATTTGCACACTATTCATTTAGTTGAATGTTCTGGCCTCTCTTTGACATTTCTTACCATCAAATAGTATTGTACAACATTCTATGCAAATAAATGATTATTTATTTATTTATTTATTTATTTTATTTTACCCCGTTTGGGTTTGGAGTACGGAGATGCTTAGGTAGAGTACTGAGTATCTAAGAAAAATAGGGTTACTAGATCAAAATCATAGGTTATCATGTTATTAGGGAAGGACATTATTTGAACATACTAAATTTGATTTATTTTAGCCTCTAATGTTATCTTTAGAAGCTTCCTGAAGAAGCAGTGCTTGCAAAGAATTGCTATTTGATTTAATTATGATTTGATGAAATTATTATTTGAATCCAACCCATCATCGTGCCAGATTGACTTATAAACTCACACTAATAGTAAGTAGAATATCTATATCTATAATTTCGCCTGGAACAATAATCTTTACCAAGATATCCCTACTGGTAGGGAAATAATAAGTGGAAAATCAGTCCGTCTTCTATCGGTACTTAGGAATTGGTGGAAGCTCCGAGTTCACTGTTTGTGTGCGGCATTGATTTTCTATGTCTGTGACATCATAATAAACAGTAGATGATGCCCGCGACTTCACCCGTGTAGATTAAGGTTTTTTGAATCCCGCGGGAACTCTTTAATTTTCCGGGATAAAAAGTAGCCTGTGTCCTTCCCCGGGATACAACCTATACCTGTATCAAATTTCATCAAAATCGGTTGAACAGATGGGCCGTGAAAGCGGCCGCAGCAGACAGACACAGTGTGAGATCTATAGAGCGAACTTTAACTTTGTTTAGACTTAAGACATGGTTAAAACGAGACAGATTTATGTTACTCACGTAAGTCCATCTCGTTTTAACTCTGAGTAAAGTCTGAGCCAAGTCAAAGCACGCTCTATAGAACTCGGCAACAGACAGACAGACACACTTTCGCATTTATAATATTTCTAATTAAACATTATTGTCATCAGGTCGACGTATAGCTGCACTGGGAGACTCTTATTACTAAAATTATCAGCAACTTTAAGCTTGATTGGACTGGACCGCCGCCAAAACGATCACGAGTGGGCGCTATAAGCTACCTCATCGGACCGTATTATTTTGTTTTCAGAGACGTCTAGATAAATTTTTTTTTAATTTAATTATTTATCCCAATTGTTTATTTATGTGTAAGATTTCAAAGGGTACTAATGCTGGTTTTAGTAAACTAATAGGAAAGTAATGTAAAAATACATTAGTTTTTTTTATTATGTGTTAGGTACACATAATAAAAAAAAACTAATGATTTTATCAGATTCTCAGTCCCATCATTATTTAGGGTATTGAGTCAACATTGTCAATTTTTTTTTTAATTTTTAGGGATGTGAGAGAGAGAAAATGTTCAGTATTTTATTAATATTTTTGTTAAATGAACTACCCTCTGTCCAGTTTTGAGAAATCTTTATAAATTTGTTACTATCTGAATGATTAATTAATTATTGTTGTAATTGATGACTTACGAGTAAATGAATGAAAGACTATTAGACATTCAGAGGTAATTGCGATAGAGACATAGCAGTAATCATTTTACAGTAGTTAATAATATGCCCGTGATATATTTAGTACCTACTAGCTGATGCGCGCGACTTCGTCCGCGTGGTTAAGTTTTTTCAATTCCCATGGGAAATCCTTAATTTTCCGGGATAAAAAGTAGCCTATGTCACTCTCCAGGTCATCAACTATACCCATTTCAAAAATCACGTTGATCCGTTGCTCTTTTGCAGCGTGATTGAAGGACAAAACCAACAGTGAAACACAGTTTTCGCATTTATAATATTACTAGATGATGCCCGCGACTTCGTTCGCGTGGATTGATGTTTTTTGATTCCCGCGGGAACTCTTCAATTTTCCGGGATAAAAAGTAGCCTATGTCCTTCCCCGGGATGTATCTTATCTCTGTACCAAATTTCATCAAGATCGGTTGAGTAGTTGGGCCGTGAAAGCGTAGCAGACAGACAGACAGACACACTTTTGCATTTATAATATTAGTATGGAAGTATGGATTATAATGGGTGACGACCCGCTAAAGCGAAAGGTTTGTCAAGTGAAACCTTGTTATAACCTTTGGTAATATTATAATTATTAATAGTCCGGATCGTATAGTAGTTGTAGAATGGTGACGAAGGGTTATCGATATTGAAAAGAGTTGGCATACAGCCTGTTAGAACCTTGCAGACTTACTCAATCTATATTATTGTAAAGGGCTCCCACACAAAACTGCGGTGCGATGCGATACGACGCTGCATCGCAAGAACCTGCGATGCGAATTGCTGCGATACGATTTCGTGCGGCAAAGCGTTGGTCAAGATGACCATACGCTGGACGGTAGTCAACCATACTGGGGGGTTACTGTGAGCTCTTAAAACAGGATAGAAATTGAACTGCAGTACAGTTCAATGCGGTGTCTGCCTACCAGTTCAGTGCCTAGAAGTTAAGTGCAGTTCAACATCTGTCCTGCTATAAGAGCTCATAGTAACCCCCTGGACGTTTCTAGAAGTAGTGACATGGATCGAATTAAGCGTGTTGCAGTGCTGTTATTGTTAAATAGATTTTAAAAAAAGAAGATTTTGGGTTCATCCACTTATTACAATAATGAACGCTGATGGGAACTATTTTATTAACCGACTTCCAAAAAAGGAGGAGGTTCTCAATTCGGCGCGTTTTTTTTTTAATGTATGTCGGTGCATATCTCCGTGGTTTCTAAACCGATTTGAATTTTTTTTTTTTACATTGGTTAGAGGAAGCTCTCGAGGTGGTCCCATAAAAAAATCTGACTCCAAATCCTCAATCCTGATGCTGTAGGTGTACCTACGTCTCAAAACTAGGGAGTTAGGAGTTTTGATGGTGAATTCATATAGTAGGTATCAAGTCACGTGTATACGATACAACTCTGAGTCCCAACTCCTCAACCCTGAGTCCCAACTCCTCAACCCTGATGCTGTAGGGTACAGAACTCCTTAAAAATAACGATTTAAGATTTTTTTATGATGAATTAATATTGTAGGTGTCAAGCAACGACTTCATACTTAAACCCAAGTTCCAACTCCTCAACCCTGATGCTGCAGGGTACAGAACTCCTTAAACATAGTGGTTTAGGATTTTTTTATGGTGAATTAATATTGTAGGTGTCAAGCAACGACTTCATACTTAAACCCAATTTCCAACTCCTCAACTCTGATGCTGCATGGTACTGCACTCCTAAGCCGTAGGGATTTAGAGTACACTAAAAAATTAAAAATAAAAATTCTTTCCAAAAACCGACTTCCAAAGCCACTGTAAAGTAAAAAATAATTTTGATTTCTACACACTATGTTGAAGTCGGGCGAGTATAACAAAGATAGGCATAGTTGACGCGTCAGGTTCGCCCGACTTCAACATAGTGTGTAGAAATCAAAATTATTTTTTACTTTACAGTGGCTTTGGAAGTCGGTTTTTTGGAAAGAATTTTTTCGAAAAAATTCTATAAGGACGGGGCGCTCCTCAATTAACGATATTAAAAAATCCACGTCAACGTTTGCCATTTTTCCACACATCGATGACGGCGTCTTGCCCACACGCTGTCTCCTCCGAGCGGACTAAATAAAAATGGCGTCCAAGTATGACGTAACATCGCAGGAATGCGCGATACGAATCAAATCGGAAGTTTTTGCGATGAGTCCTACGAGCTCGCAGATTTTTATGATGCCCTCAGTCCACTTTGAATAGGATCCACTTTTTGGATCCACCAGTGGATCGAACGCGATGCGAATTCGCAGTTTTGAGCCCAAACAAAAATAACAGGTTTTAATAATGACTTTCAAAACTGCACGCTGCACTGTGCCCAATCCAGTTGTAGCATTAGGTAATTATATATATTTAAGATACTATGGGAATGCTCATCCATTTTCTTATACACCCTTCGGATTTGGAGTGAGGAGCTGCATAGGTAAAAGCAATGAGTTATATAAATATTTAACATGTTCATAATATTTTTTCATTTAAATTAGTAATTTTTTCAACATCCATACTAATATTATAAATGAATGTGTCTGTCTGTCTGTCTGTCTCTCTGCTACGCTTTCACGGTCCAACTACTCAACCGATTTTGATAAAATTTGGTACAGAGATAGATTACATCCTGGGGAAGGACATAGGCTACTTTTTATCCCCGAAAATTGGACCTGGAAATGAAATTTTCTGGACCATAACCTAGTAAAAGCCACTGAGAACCCAATTAAGTAAAATAATTATTCATTATTTATATAACTAAGACATCACGTTACAACCAGAAACATCAATAAGTACAAAAAGCGAACATTAACTTTTTTCTGTCCAGCCTGTTTCCAGTATTGATGTAATGAAATCTCATTATTTGTCGGAAATAGTATTTAATCAAATACTATTTACAACAGATTATATCTTTTGCCTTTTTATAGTATTATACCTACTGTAGTAGTAGTTGCTGTACGACTAATGGCGTAACAGATTAATATTAATAGTGTTACTGGTTTTCAAGATCTATTATCATGCCACTATAATTGATTTGTACCATTTTCCATAACCAGTATACATTTGATTTACTTACTTAAGCTATGTATAACTACACACGTAATAGATATCCATACTAATATTATAAATGCGAAAGTTTGTCTGTCTGTCTGCTACGCTTTCACGGCCCATCTGTTCAACCGATTTTGATGAAATTTGGTACAGGGATAGGTTGTATCCCGGGGAAGGGCATTTTCCGGGGTAAATCCCGGAAAATTCAAGAGTTCCCGCGGGAATCACTTAATCCACGCGGACGAAGTCGCGGGAATCATTTAGTGAATAATAATATTCATAATTTTCTTTGACCAGGTCGTCGCATAGCTGAGCTAGAGCTTGAAATTACTACAATCGCTAAGGTCGTTGAGAACTTCCAGATAGAATGGTTCGGACCACCGCCAAAACGAACGCGACTAAGTACCCTCAACTTCTTTCTTGGACCGTACAATTTTCACTGCAGCCTAAACCACAGGGTATCCTACATTAGGCCGCAGAGACCGACCATTCAATTTGTAGACCTAAGTCTTACTATGTAAAATTTTGTGAAATAAATTATTATTATTATACGACTGCCTGAAAAAAGGAGTATATTGTTTTCAGGGTTCATGTATGTATGTATGTGAGTTTGTATATTCCGATTTGATAAATGAGGTATCGTTAGAATCCCTAGCTTATTCCGGGTGACATAGGCTTTTTTTCAACGCGGGTAGTTGTAAAACATCACATGTGTTTTTAAGTGCTCTCTGTTATAAATTAATTTTAAATATATTATAGAGCATAATAGTATACAGTGTAATGTTTTTATAAGTCTTCTACTTACCAGTGAATAATCCAATCATTAGTTCCTTTTCATATTCACTTGTTTTGTTTTTTTTACCAAATTCTCTTTGTCTAAACTACAAATTAACACCTAAACATGGATACACATAATTTGGAATCGATTGAACACTCAATATCTGCATTGACTGAGCACTTCAATGCACGTATGGCTGAGTTTCAGAGGGCCATACAGACTTCTATCCCAGCAACCAGCCCATCATCTAATATAGCTGCGCAGTTTGGTGCCTTCCGGGTATTTGTTATGACATCTCTTGAAAGCCTACAACTGCAAGTCCAAGTGCTCTCCAAACAGTGTGATGTTATGGAGATGAGAAGTCGCAGGAAGATGCTGCTAGTTCATGGAGTTCCAGAGGTCCAAAAAGAAAGTGTGCCCTCCACTGTGGTCAAGACATTGACTGATCACTTTGACATGCCAGACTTAACTGTCAATAATATTCGATATTGTAAGCGTTTAGGTGAGCAGAAAGATGGGAAGTCTCGTGTCATACTTGTCAAGTTCTGTGACATGTCCCTCAGAAATAAAGTCTGGTTTATGAAGACTAGACTTAAAGGGACTGGAATTACACTGTCCGAATTTCTGACAAAAGAGAGGCATGAAGCCTTTCAGGCGGCAAGGCAGAAATTTGGAATTTCTAAATGCTGGACAAGGGATGGTATCATCACTGTTATAGGACCAGACGGTAAGCGCCATCGTGTTAACACGGTGGCCGATGTCAAGTTGATCGGTTCTACGCCAAGTGATGTCCCTGTGGCAGTTACTGCTTCCACTTCTTCCACCACTTCTACTGCTGCAAATCGGATTAGTCCAGGTGGGAGCCAAACTAGTGCTGTAGCTGGCCCATTCAGTGCTAGTGCTCCAGCGCCAAGAAGTGCTAGAGTGCAGGCTAATAAGGCTAGAAAAGATGTGAGGAAGTAGGTGTATGCTTGATTACTTTAAATCAATACTTAGTTAATATTGTTTTTCACTATTGTTTTGTTGTACCTGTAGTACCGGTATAATGTTTTTTTTTTTTTTTTTTTAATTCACCTGCAAATATTAATTTATTATGACCAAAACAATAAACAATGAGTCAGTTGTCAAATTTACGCTTGACAGTTTATGACAAAATTTATTTTTAAGCTCTGGATTCCTGGTCAGTTTACTTGGTTGTGTTTTAATTGTAATTTGTAACTCAATGGTGGGTAACTATGGTTTTAAATTGTAATTTATTTTGAAACTATTTATGTGAGCTAAATGTTGTCATTACTAGTATCATGATTGTTTGATTTATTTTTTACTAGATATTGAACTTATAATGTGAGCTGGAATTGCGCGCCCCTCCACTTATAAGTAAAATACTTAATTAACTAATGGAGCATTGGGATGCTTGGTGGGCAATTTCAGTTTGAATAATTTTAACTATTGTAATCTTGTATTATAAGTCTATATATAAGTCTTTGTTAGGAATAATTAGTACTTAAAACAAGTGATCTCCTTTTAGAGTTAGGCTGGTGATTGGAGGAGTATTGTTGACGCGTGCAAAACTTTTAAATATTATAAATATTAGTAGATTATAGAGGTATAATATTATATTATTATAAATTTATTATTTATTATATATTATTTTTGTAATAATTATTTTATATTGCATAGATTTTATGTTATGATGTTTTCAGGTGATAACATTCTGAATATATCTGATTCGGATAATGATATATATGTTACAGATTCATCTGTGTCTGATGACAGTTTCCATAGTGCCGCTATACCACTTAGCTCTCAGCTTAATACAACTTTTTTGAATTTTCCTAAAAATTTTAACGTAGTTCATATAAATGCGCAAAGCATTCCCTCGCATTATTCCGATCTTTTATCAACGTTTGATTGCAAAAATATTCACGCGATTCTTATCTCAGAGTCATTTCTAAAACCATGTCTTCCTTCAACTTCTTATTGTTTGCCTGGTTTTAATCTTATTAGGAATGACCGAACCGGTAAAGGTGGTGGTGGGGTGGCAATTTACTTGCGTGGTCATATTCCTTTCCGTATCCTAGATAAATCACCATCGCCTTACTCAGAATCTTCTGAACACCTGTTTATTGAAGTACTTTTTGGTCAAAAAAAAGTTCTTCTTGGGGTATTTTATAGCCCATCTCTTCACATCAATTATTTTGATACTTTTGAAAACTTACTTGAACAATACTCTTCTTTAGTTGATCATACTATCATCTTGGGCGATTTCAACACTTGTCTTCTTAAAAATGACCATCGTGCCAAAAGGTTACAGACTATTATTAATAGCTTAAATCTGAGTTTACTGCCAACAAATGCAACCCATTTCTTTCCTTCCTGTCTTCCTTCCCAACTAGATCTTATGATAGTTTCTTCCCCTAGTCTTATTGAAGCTCACGGACAGCTACCAGCAGAAGCTTTCTCGTATCATGACCTAATCTTTATGTCCATTAAAATTCGCCCTCCTAAATCAAAACCTAGCATAGTTTTGCGGCGAAGCTTTCGTTATTTTGACAATGATAAGTTCATGGAGGATTTGAATAACATTGACTGGCTCGCTGTATTTGATGCTCCGTCAATAGATGATAAGCTAAATATTTTTAATACACAACTGACTGGCTTATTTGACATCCACGCGCCCCTGCGGCCAATCAAAATTAAACATCTTCCTGCGCCATGGCTTACCAGCGACATCAGAGCACTTATGTCAAAACGTAATGCAGCCAAGAGTAAATATAAATTGAATCCATCTGATGCCAATCTTTTGAAATATAAAAAGCTTCGCAACCAGTGTAGCAGGATTTGCCGGGACGCCCAACGTCAATACATTCATTCCTCAGTCGATAGCAAGGATTCTGGCAAAACCTGGCAATTCTTGGCCTCATTGGGTGTTGGACGTCAACGTCAAAACATCTCACATACGGCTAATTTGGATGTTCTTAATAAACACTTTACTAGTACGCTTCCTTTCGATGTTTTAACTAAACAAGGTACACTAAATCATCTTAACTCCATTCCTTCACATGGTGGACCTGAATTTCAGTTTTGCACGACGACTAGTAGTGAGGTTAAGAAACATATCTTGGCTGTGAAATCTGATGCTGTTGGTAGTGATGGAATAAGTAGGAAGATGATATTAATTTCACTTGAAAGTGTCCTTCCAGTGCTGTGTCATATTATGAATTATTCGCTTTCTTCTGGTACTTTCCCCACTGCTTGGGCAAGAGCTTATATTATACCTATTCCTAAGGTTCCTAACCCTTCGACTCCTTCTCATTTTCGACCAATTTCTATTCTTCCCTTTTTGTCCAAAGTGCTTGAGCGAATTGTGCATCAGCAATTAAGTATCTATCTATCTAGAAATAATATTTTAACAGATTTACAATCGGGTTTTCGGCGGGGACACAGTACAGCCACAGCCCTTGTCAAGGTCTGCGATGATATCCGTTATGCTGTTGATAATAAACTTCTTACTGTAATTGCACTTTTAGACTTCAGTAACGCCTTTAACACCGTAGACTTTGATTTACTGTTGGCTGTCTTGAATGCTGTTAATATTTCACCAATTGCTACTAACTGGTTTCGGTCATATCTGTGTCATCGTGAGCAGTGCGTTCGTTCAGACGATAAGTTATCGTCGCTTATTGCTCTCAAATCTGGTGTGCCCCAGGGTGGGGTCCTCTCTCCTCTTCTCTTCTCTATTTATATAAACTCTATTTCTTCAGTAATTTCTTCTTCTTATCATTTATATGCCGACGATTTACAGGTTTATGTTTCAGCAGCCATTGATGACCTTGCTGCAGCTATTGATTCCCTTAATGCTGATTTGAATAAGATTAGTGCTTGGTGTCGATCTTATGGTCTCTTGATAAATCCAAATAAGTCACAGGTGACTATTATAGGTAGTAAATATTACCTTTCCTTACTTTCCTATCATAGTATACCACCTGTTGTCTTAGATGGAACAACTATACCTTACACTAGTACAGTCAAGGATCTTGGCCTTATTCTTGATAATTCTTTGTCTTGGGTTCCGCAAGTTACCGAGCTAAGTCGTAAGATCTTTGCTGCTATTGGGTACTTACGGCGGTGGAAACACTTTTTACCGATTAAAACTAAAATCCTATTAGCTAGTACTCTGCTTTTACCCATTTTAGATTATGCGGATGTTTGCTATTTGGATTTGTCTGAGACCATGCTTAATAAACTTGACAGGCTGCAAAATGTATGTATACGTTTCATCTTTGGCTTACGCAAGTATGATCATATATCTGAATTTCGTGCTCAGTTAAAGTGGCTGCCAATTCGTTCCCGTAGAAACTTACACGCTCTTTCTCTCTTGTACTCGATATTATATTATCCTCAAACGCCACCTTACTTAAAAGAGCGGTTCAAATTTCTTGGCAGCAACGACTTGTCTATTTATTTGCGGTCTAAAGATGACAACAGGTTGAGAATACCATCTTGTCATACGGAGGTGTACGGGAATTCCTTCACAGTAAAGACGGTTAAGCTTTGGAACGTCCTACCCAATGACATTAGGCAATCGAAATCTGTAAATATATTCAAGAATCGTTTAAAGGATTATTATTTATCTAGTACTAATATGCTATAGAATATTTAAGTATGGTGTATGTAGGTTTATAGGTATATATTTATGTTTATATGTATTTATAAAATTATTTATGTATTATTTGTATGTAAAGTTTATGTAGTATATTGTATAGCTGTCTATATTGTTGCACTATCCCGCTCCTATATTAAAGGTTCCTAATTAATGGGTTGTCTGGAGGAGATCACTTTTAGTGATAAGACCGCCCTTGCGCACTTTGTTTTGTTTTGTTTTCTTTTGTGTATTTTTATGTCTTGTGTAGCAATAAAGAATTCATCTATCTATCTATCTATCTAGTAAAATTAAAAAAAAATGATGGGGTGACCATGGTAACGCATTGAAGACTAAAGTTGAAAAAAAATATACGAAAATAACAACGACCTCAATTTACATAGACGGGCCCTGTCGAACAAAGAATGTGGACTTATGTTTAACAACGCCATCTAGTATGAAAAGCGGGAACTTGCTTGCAACATATGCGCCATCTTGAAAACGTATGACTCAGTCATAGATTAGTACAGATGCGCTCGTCGAAAATAATACCTACATGAGTGTACTCTCTGAGGTAAACGATAAATGTTAGTATGACGTTGTTATTTTTACCATTTTTTTGTTACCAGTTTCCTGGAAAACCATTGAACCGATTATTATGCGGTTTTTTGCATTAGATATATATAGCTTGTGAGAAGGTTCTTAGATATATTTAAAGGTCAAAGTCCACACAATGGTGCGCTGCAGTTCGTCGTGGGTTTTTTTAATTTAATTATTTGTTAATTGTTGATACTGAAGTTTTGTCGAAAAATTGACAGAAATAAAGTCATTTTTAGGGTTGCGTACCAAAATGATAAGAAAACAACCCTTGTGGTGCGACATGACTGTCAGTCACACTTAGCATAATTCGGTAACTACTAATGCAAAAAACTTGAAATTTAAAATAATAACAGCTAAAACAGTTTAAAATAATCCTCGCCAAACCTTATTGCAAATGAAAGAATTCAAAAATAATTATTAGTACTATTATAATATAAAAAGGGGTTGGAATGGGAGAGGTGAAAGAGTACTAATGGATCGAGTCACAGAAAAATACTTCATTTGAAATTATTTTATTTTATACATTTCTAAGTATGCTACTTGCCATCAAAAGAAATATTAAAAGTTATTTTGAGAAAAATCATTAAACAGTGTGCATTTAAAAATACTATTAAGTAATAAACACTTGTAAGTAGGTAGCTGTACATAATAGGTACTGAACAACTTTTGTTCAACGAAATAATAAAATTCTGAATTTTGAATTAACTATTTATTTTTCATCAAATATCAATCAATCAAATCAAAAATAATAATATATAATATAAATATTATAAATGCGAAAGTTTGGATGGATGGATGTATGGATGTTTGTTACTCAATCACGCCCCAACGGCTGAACGGATCGGGCTGAAATTTGGCACAGAGATAGATTATAGTCTGGAATAGCACATAGGCTACTTTTTATCCCGGAAAATTAAGGAGTTCCCGCGGGAATCAAAAATCCTCAAACCACGCAGACGAAGTCGCAGGCATTCGCTAGTACAAAATAAAAATTATCAACTTTAATAAATAAAAACCCTTTATTTATTGAAGTTGGTTAAACATTAAACTCACGTCAATAACTAATTTTATCATATTATTACAATAGCATAATATTGCGTCTCGGAAGGTATTAATGCCTACTGTCCGTTCTGCCCATCTATGCATTAACTAATCTTGGTTGCATTTTTTTTTATCGTACTGGACTGGACTATTCTAGGGCTGGAACCCAAAGCCGTAAGGCCAGTTAGTAAAACAAAATATCATACAGTTTGCCGCGGAAATTAAATGATTGCGAAATGGATAAAAATATTAAATAGGAAGATTAAATAACGTTTTCTTGGAAATGTATAATTGTGAATTGAAACACTTACCTTAAAATAAGAATAATACAGTGCCAAACTAATAAGACTTTAGATGTTAACTTAATAACAAATTATCTACACGATGAGCGACCGTGATCGCGCTACGACGGGGACAAAGACAGGCTTATGACAGGTTATAGGAGCGCGCTCTCATAGTTTGTCGCCCGCCATTTTTCTATGAAAGGGCCTATCTAGTACTTACATATATATCGATGGAAAATAAGATTAACTATATAATCATCATCTAGCAAATGATGAGTAGATTCCAAAAATATATAACACTATAGTTCAATATCTAGTGATTCACAAAAAAATATCATTTAAAAAAAAATTGAATAAGATTCCAAAGGTAACTCCGTAATAACTAACTATGGTATCGTTACGTAGTAGGTAGTTACTGGCTACAGCAGAGCAGTCGTATTTTTTAATAATTTTAATTATATTCACTTGTATTTAAAGACAAGGCATCTTAAGTTAATATTATAGCCGTAGAGATTGACATATTTTCTTGTTCTCTGAGTGAACTCACAAAGGTAGCAATGTGGACTATAAGGTTATTTAGTTATAACCTATAGTCCACATTGCTACCTTTGTGAGTAGGTGATATTTTTGGTTTTTTAATATTTTTTTAATAGGATATTAGGTTTTGCACATTTCTATAAGCTAAGCTAGAAGTATTGTAACTGCACCATCGTATTAGGGATTCCTGTAAAGATGATGTAAGAAGTGAATAAATTAAAAAAAAAAAATGAAGTTTTGTGTTTTAGTTCCATTCCAGATCCAATAAGTTCCATTTGAATTGTTAAAAAATGTAGTACCAGTGCTTTTTAGAGATTAATGTCATTGTTAATGTAGGGAATTGCTTGGTTTAGAAAGAAACTGTAATTTTAATGGTAGTTCCATATGCATTTGCAATTGCTATTTGTAACAAACATTTTTTTATTTTTACTCGATTAAGTACTCGATTTTAGTTTGTAAAAATACTTTTAATTTTTACTCGATTATGGGCCCTATGGCCTACAAACTATATTTTTAAGTTAGTTCAATCCACGAAGACGCACCCCACTATTTTTCGCCTCATCAGCAAAGTTGGGCTAGATACGTTATTTATTTAAGTAAGGTCGTGTGTTTTGATCGTTATTAGGTAGGTACATACTTTCCTGTTGCTAACCAATAATTTTGCATTTAAGGGTATACGGCAAGCTAAACGATTGCCTCATCACAAATAATAAGAGAGGGGCGCGTCTTCATAACATTACCGTGTCTTTGAACTATCTATGCCCAAAACAGCAAATTAAAATCATAAATTTAACCAACCAAAAGATTGTTAGTAAAAATATATTACGACAGAGGAACAAAGGACTCAAAAAGCGCATTATTCGGTGCATAATAATAATAATTGAAATGCAATGCTCCCAGCTTGCCAATTAAATATATATGAAAAAACTAGCTGATGCCCGCGGCTTCGTCCTCGTGGATTGAGGTTTTTTTGGTTCCCGTGGGAACTAATTAACTAAAAACGGGATTAATTTTCCGGGATAAAAAGAAGGCAAGTAAGTAGTGTTATTCCAGACTATAATATATCTCTGTGCCAAATTTCATTCAGATCCGTTCAGCAGTTCTGGCCTGATTGCGTAACAAACATCCATTCATTCATCCATCCATCCATCCATACATACATCCATCCAAACTTTCGCATTTATAATATTAGTATAGATACTGTGCAGTGATGGGCCTCGGCCCTCGAGTCCTTAAACCTTCTTGAGTTACACTGACTCGTGACTTGACTCGCTTTCCTCTGAACTTGAATCGACTCAGTTAACGCGTTAGTCGAGTCAAAACAGTCTTGCGTCGAGGACTCTTCTGTTTTCGGGATGGATTTGAGTGCGCCCGACAGGAGGCTAAATACCTACTATAGTCTAGAGATCGGCTCGTAATGTATAGAGGCCCTTCTTTCAGAGAGCCATTAACTACCTACTAATAATCAACTTTACGTTTATTGACATATAAACGCATACGGTCTACTTTGTGTTATTGTAGTAATAATTGTGCTGATTTAGCTGCTGCGATAGTGCTTCTTCTAATATTATTTTCTTTTAATAATTGAATAAAAATTCTTTCCAAAAAACCGACTTCCAAAGCCTCTGTAAAGTACAAAATAATATTGATTTCTACCCACTATGTTGAAGTCGGGCGGGTATAACAAGGATAAGCAAAGTTGACGCATCAGATTCGCCCGACTTCAACATAGTGGGTAGAAATGAAAATTATTTTGTACTTTACAGTGGCGGTGAAAGTCGGTTTTTTGGAAAGAATTTTTATTTTTAACTTTTTAGTATTAGGGTTGAGGATTTGGAGTTAGAATTTTTTATGGGACCACCTCGAGAGCTTCCTCTAACGACTGATAGAAATCAAGATTTTTCAAATCGGTTCAGAAACCACCGATATACTTTTAAAAAAAATACGCGTCGAATTGAGAACCTCCTCCTTTTTTGAAAGTCGACTAAAAATATCTTATCTTTAGTTTTTTTTTTACGAAACTCTGTCGCCTCTGGTGCGATAATATTTCAGTGCCTTTTTTGTAGAATTGACAGACCTCCACTACGAGACTATGTGAACGGACGTCGTCGACATCCACACGTCGAAGTCTGTTTATGTTTAGATAATAATGTAACATTTAGCTGCGTTTTAGCTGCCTTACAACAAACTAAGTGAATTCAATGTTCATTGATTTGTAATTTTTATTCCGATTTTTGATTTATTAGAGAAAATGAAGGTGTATATCAAACTTTTGAATCGGACGGCAATTAGAGCTCAGTTTATAAGGTAAGGAAAATTATTGTTATATTTTTACGAATCTTTTGATAAGGTTACTTAAATTATTGCTAAGGTAAATTAGTTTACTGTTAAAGTAAATAAGATTATATTATAAGTAGGTTATTATTGTAATTATATTCATCGGATTTAAATACATAATTTTAATCACCGTTATTGATACAAATCTTAAATGAAATTGATTAAAAAAATAATTTTGCATCTATTATTTTTGCTAAATAGGTTGATGAGGATGGACGTAGGTTGGTTACTTTTTATACCGGATAGGAACTCCTAGTATGGGATATTTAAATAACCTAAATCAGTATCATCAAATTAATCCATTATAAATGCTTTCACGGCCCATTTTTCAAGATGAAATTTGGTACAGAGATAAGTTGCATCCCGGGAAAGGATATATAGGCAGCTTTATATCCCGGAAAATTGAGGAGTTCCCGCGAGGAAAAACTAAATTAATTCACGCGGACGAAGTCACGGGCATCAATTAGTAACAAATATTTTTCGGATTATTAATAGGCGATTAAATAGAATATACTATTTGGAGCTATTGTTACAGGTCTATTTCTATAAACAGTGCAGTCACAAATGCAAATGAGGATACACTTTTGAAGTCTTGGAAACATATCCCAGGGCCTACATCATTGCCAGTCATTGGACAAATACTGAATTTTATTTTACCAGGAGGTAACTCTTCACAATTTATTTACTACTAGATGATGCCCGCGACTTCGTCCGCGTGGATTAGGTTTTCTCAATTCCCGCGGGAACTTCTTAATTTTCCGAAATGAAAAGAAGTCAACCCCCCAGTCCTTCCCCGGGATGCAACCTATCCCTGTACTTAATTTCATAAAAACGGTTGAACAGATCTTTTTTTTATTCCCGCGGGAACACTTGAATTTTCCGGGATAAAAAGTAGCCTATGTCCTTCCCCGGGATACAACCTATCCCTGTACAAAATTTCATCAAAATCGGTTGAACAGATGGGCCGTGAAAGCGTAGCAGACAGACAGACAGACAGACAGACAGATAGACAGACAGACAGACACACTTTCGCATTTATAATATTAGTATGAAAGTATGAATATTAGTATGGATGGATTTATACTATACCTATATAAATACATATAATATTCATCATTATCATGATCATTATTTTAATCCATTACCAGTCAGCTACACATCATAAAAGTCTCCTCTCAGAATGAGAAGGGTTTACCCTGACCTAGTGCTGATGATAGACATAATTAATGACGTGATATAAATAAAAAATATATACCTACTCGTATGTATACCTACAGGGTGGACAAAACCAACGAGCTACGAAGGAAAAGTACTTTAAATATAATATATATATATATATATATATATAATATATTGAAGATATGAAATTTCACTCAGGGGAAACTTATTAATTTTTATCCATTATTTTTTTTTAAATATTTTTAAATATTTTTTTTAAATTTTGTTTTGTTGAAATTTGTTTTGATGAAATTTGGTACAGGGATAGGTTGTATCTTATATTTCTTAAAAATAACTTTAACATTTACAAGGTTTGCTGTACAATCGCAAAGTGGAACTACCTCACATTTTATACGAAAACTATGGACCTATAGTCAGAGTGGAAGCCGGGATCGGCATGTCTCCAGTTATCTTCCTCTACGACCCAGAAGTTGCGCTAAATGTAAGCTCTGTTTCACATTAATTCTTAACAGAAACGTTGCGTAAGCTGATATATTTAAACGACTTCCAAAGAAAAAGGAGGTTACGGTACGGTGAGATTCTGTTTTATGCAGTGTATGTAGACTGTACATCGATATATGAAACAACCAGCTGACGCCCACGACTTCGTACACGTGGAATAAGTTTTTTTTAATTCCTGTGGGAAATCCTTAATTTTCCGGGATAAAAAATAGCCTTTGTCTCTCTCCAGGTCCTCAACTATCATGCAAAAAATCACGTTGATCCGTTGCTATGTTGCGGCGTGATTGAAGGACAAACCAAGAAACCAAAACACTTGCATTTATAATATTATAAGTATGATTTTCATAATATATATTCTAAATCTGAACACCTAGGTATATTGACATCGAGCGGGCATAATGAGAAATGACGAAAGGCGACGAAACACGTTTTGTTTAATTAATTTTTAATGGATTTTTTATCCGACTTCCAAAAAAGGAGGAGGTTCTCAATTCGGCGCGTATCTTTTTGTTTTTTTTAACTACGAGTATGATGCTGATTTCGTTTTTAATATTTTATTTATAAACTAAACTGATGTCAGGGTTATAAAATTTACATAAAAGTGTGATACGACATTTTCACTATAAAAATTTAAACCATGTGTCAAGTAAATAAGCTGAGTCTACGTTGATAAAAAATTATATCCGTTTGCAGTCTGTGCCTTGCACTGGGATTGTAAACTTAGATCTCTTTCTCTGATACACTCGATGCTGCCGGAAGTGGGTCGCCTCTTCGTGTGCGATCACCTTTATAGACAGTTGCATTGCATACTATCTTGGTAGCTGAGAAGTTATTACAACGTAAATATAAAAATAAAGCTTTATTTTATCATGGAAACCCTGAATTGCAGATTTTCCGGAGTGAAAACGACATGCCTGTTCGTCCGGGTTTTGATGCTTTAGAATACTTCAGAAAAAACTACTTCTCAAGGAAAGATACTCCATGGGAAGAAACAACCGGCCTGATTACTGAGTATGCCACTTATTCTGCAGTACTAATAATATAAATATGCTAAAGTGTTTCTCTGTGTTCGTCTGTCTGACTGTCTGTCTGTGACGGCTTCGAGGCCCGTCTGTTAAACCGATTTTGTCGAAATTCGGTACAGAGATAGCTTGCGCTTGCATATTATATGCTACTTTTATCCCAACAATTTAAAAAGTTCTCACGGGGTTTTTCACAAACGCTGATGAAGTCGTGGGAATCACTAGCTATTAAATTCTTTGCTTTGATTTTGCTTTTCTTTTTACTTACGTGCGTACATTATGACGCACATTATAAAATTAGATGACGCACACGCTGGTCACGTGCATAATTAACCAGTATTTTTCTGTATAATGTTTATGCCTTTTTAAAAAGGTATCTTATTTAAAACAAATATTTAGGGTTTGTGCATGTGCATTTTGATTTTTGATTAGGCCGTGTCTACAATTTTTACGGGCCATAACTAGGTTTTTTTTTCATCATAATAGGATATAACTATAAATACACTAACAGTAATATTTTTTAATACTACTGAAGTGTTAATAGTTATTTGTTATACAAGAGTGAAAAGTTGTTTTTTAACCGCGTGCTCAATTTTGATGACCGAGCAAGCGAATGATTCTAAAATTGAATCCTGAGCGGCAGCGAGGGAATCAAAAGAGCACGAGGTGAAAAATCTTTTCACTCGAGTGCAACACGTAACTTTTCATCCCACCTCAGCGAGGAAATGACATGACGTGAAAATGGTGCACGCAAAGCAAATTAAAAAAGTACACCAAGAAGGTTACGAGTGTGAGTTTTTAACAAATTAAAAAAGGTTGTATGGGAATTCGGCACCACAGAGGTAGAAGTAAATAGGTTTTAATGATGTTTTGAATTCACAAACTTCATAGACGAGTGATATTTACTAACGTGCACACGATGTTCTAAATTCAATTTACTTTATCCTCAAGAGGATAATAACGGCTTTTGCATTCAGATATCGAAAATTAAAAATACTCTTTCCGAGATGGTGGGAAGAGAATAAGTTTAATGGACTAAAATTTAACATAAACTAAACTTTAAAAGTTTAAATACTAATATAAAAAAAACCTAGTCAAAAATACCACCCCTGGTTGCCTCTGGGCCAAAGGTGTCCATTGAAGTTCAAACTCGCAGCATTGCCACGCCGAATGGCGATGGACGCCCTTTAAACCAGGTGGGCCCCAGAGCGTGGGTCGGTGCCCCTGTCCCTAAATCGACGGCCGATCGCTCTAATGAAAACTTTCACCTCTTCAATCCAGCAATCTGTTTTAGGTCTTTAATCAAAACTTATAATCCAAAATTTACCAAAAGTGCTTATTAAGTTTTAATTTAGTTACATCGTTCTATTCAGAAACTGTGAAGAATTTTCCTGTTCAATCATGTGGATAATTAAAAGTTTTTGCAGGAAAAATTAGGCAGGTGCTGTTTCTTTCTCATTCTGATGTTATGAAGCTATCACAGGCAAACAGATGGACGAATACAAATTCGCCCTTGTGGACTTGGAGACTTCACTTAGATTAGGTATAGGTCATATTTTTAGTTATTGAAAATCTTCGAAACTTTAAAATAAACCAAATAATAATTTACTTATAGACACGGTCAGCCATGGAAGAAATTTCGATCTGCTGTCAACCCAATATTGCTGCAGCCGAAGAATATAAAAATGTACACTGAAGCTCTCAACCAAGTGGCGGAAGACTTGATTAACAGGTTTGTTTTTTTAAACCCTCAAAATATTTGTACCTAAAACATACAAACCGTAGTATTAGCGTATTATTACCTATTCTGTGGTAATACGCTAAAGTTATTATCTAACTTTTGAGTCGTTTAATGCAATTTCTCGCATAACAAATTGTGACGTTATACCATCCGGATTTCTTCAGGCCTAACGGCCGGTTTCTGAATTGAGAATTTCATGTTGAGTCTGTCTCAAAGACTACTTAAGGACTAATTAGGCAAATTTTTGTTTCTAAATTGATATTGGGCCGGTTTCTTAACTAAGCATTCAACAAAAACAGCAAGCTCCAAATCTCAAACCTAACATAATATTTCAGAAACAAAAATTTGCTTAACTAGTCCTCAAGTAGTCTTTGAGACAGACTCAACTTGAAATTCTCAATTCAGAAACCGGCCGTAAGACCTTTTGCAATTAATCTATATACAAGGTGTAAGGTAATTAGTATAACATACCCGCGGCTACCCATGTTAGATGGTGTATAGATATATTGGAAAAATGTCATAAGACGTGTAGCTCATATCCTGGGGGAGTTATGTGGACTTCAAAATTTTAGCATAAAAATGTTGAGGTGGCATTCCCTTAAAACAGTTGATTCAATATCAATGAACTGCGAACAATACGACGTATGTTAAGCCTCGTTGCCAGCGCGAGCGTTGCGATAAAATCCAGTCACGATACTAAAGTAATCATTATTGGGCATGCAATTAAATTCTCAAAGCAAAAGCCCGGCTAGAACTTACGTATTGTTGTAAAAAAATGCCCGACTAGTATCGGACTTCGTAAGTCGAAGGATAAGTGACTGTATCCTTACTTTATGAGCCGCCTTTCCCTGTGATTAATTTCTCGACTTACTTCGTTTAAGTTTTGATCAATAATTAATTATTCTGTGTAGTTTGTTCTTTCAATTATTTGCAAATTGTAATGAATTGCCAAATTGCATAACGATACGATATAAATTATTATATTATCGCTTGTAGTACAGTTCTGACTTTAGGTGTAGAAGGAACAAAGGACTCCACAGGGTTGCCAAAATTCATTTTCCATAATTAACTAATTAATTTTGTATGGAAGTTTTTGATAACTAATTTTGACTTTTTAACTCTACCATAGTGTTTATAACGTCAAAATGGCATGGGTAGCCGCCGGTATGTTATACCATTTACCTTACACCTTGTATATATAAAGGTGAAATACAACATAATTGATGTCAAAATATGTAATGCAAGGAGATATTAATAGAGTTTTTCAGTGTAACTCTTTTTGCGGCTTACGGCGGCATGATATGAATTCGGTAATCGCAGTAGATACTAGCCGCTGCTATGCGTTTCATAAAATAATAAAGGATAAAAGTACGCACGTTATATTGCAGGATAAGATCAAAACGTAACGAAAAGAACATGATTGACGGAAAATTTAATATAGAGATGACTTTATGGGCACTGGAGGCGATCGGCGTAGTAGCATTAGGGTCTAGAATTAACTGCTTGGACCCAAATCTTCAAAAAGACTCTCCAGCAATGAGACTGATTAACTCTTTTCACCATGTGTTCTATTTAGCTGAGAAATTGGATTTCGAGCCTAGTCTCTGGAAGTATTTTTCAACGCCTGTCTTTAAAGCTGCAATGAAGTGTATCGAGGAAAGTACAAAGTAAGTATGTCTAGGTAAACAAGGTTGGTCTAGTGACTAGGTTTCTCGGTCACGGATAATTGGTTCAAGGTTGGGTAATAAAGTTATTGGTATTTCCTCCAAGAAATTCTCAGTAGAAGAATGTTTAGAAACTCGGAGAATACGTAAAGCCGTGGGTCCCGCATACTGTCTGTGAGAACTAATCTATAATATAATAATAAGATATATTGTAAATGCAAAAGTGTGTCTGTCGGTCTGCTACGCTTTCAGGGCCCATCTGTTCAACCAATGTTGATGAGACTAGCTGCCGATTTAGGTCGTAGCCTGAGAAAAGATATAGGTTTTTATCCCGGAAAATAATCCGGAAAAGCAAGGAGCTCCGGCGGGATTCTTCAAAAACCCAGACTCATTTAGTAAGGAATCCAAGAGATAACCTTGAATAATTATAATTGAAGGCGGTGCTCTTATTTTTGTCTATTTTAGTTCATTTTTATATGTTGTTTTCTATAAATAATAAACTGGTTTGTTAGATTTAAAACAAGTTTTTAACAAGCGCATATCAATCGAGGGCATCAATCATATAGGTTCAAAGTACTAAAGCGCTTTATTGAGCAAAAAAAAAACTACAACGCGAACATATTGCTTTTCGCGATCTTTGTCACTCGTTGTGGTCACGAGTTCGGGAATTTCAAAGTCGGGGCATGAATCGCTACATCGTCGTTTTGTTTGCCACGTTTCATGGATAATAATAAATTTGCTTTAATAATAAATCCATAGGTACTATCCATACTTCCATACTATAATATTATAAATGCGAAAGTGTGTCTGTCTGTCTGTCTGTCTGTCTGCTACGCTTTCACGGCCCAACTACTTAACCGATTTTGATGAAATTTGGTACAGGGATAGTTTACATCCCAGGGAAGGACATAGGCTACTTTTTATCCCGGAAAATTGAAGAGTTCCTGCGGGAATCAAAAAAACATAAATCCACGCGGACGAAGTCGCGGGAATCATCTAGTAATAAATAATTTTGCTATATATATGTCAGGATACCAAAACGCATTGTGGGCGGTTATTTCTCTCAATAGGTGTTACATTTCTTTAAATCTAGCATAATTATCTCATACTAACATATTCTTGAGACAAAAAAGGCACAAAATGATACTATAAATAGCGCGTTGCTTAGCTTGCTTATTATTGAATGAATAAAAATTCTTTCCAAAAAACCGACTTCCAAAGCCACTGTAAAGTAACAAATAATTTTGACTTCTACACACTATGTTGAAGTCGGGCGAGCCTGATGCGTCAATTTTGCTTGTCCTTGTTATACCCGCCCGACTTCAACATAGTGGGTAGAAATCAAAATTATTTTGTACTTTACAGTGGCTTTGGAAGTCGGTTTTATGGAAAGAATTTTCGAAATCGGTTCAGAAACCACGGAGATAATATGCACCGACATACATTAAATACGCGCCGAATTGAGAACCTCCTCCTTTTTTGGAAGTCGGTTAAAAATATGATTGTTAACAATTTAGGTATGGCTTGTGCATGTTTTTAAACAAAACATGTGCCTGTACTTGACTAGTTTATAGATGCACAGTAAAATATTTTAGTCTTCCATAAAAAATATTATAAATTAACATAATATAATTAAGGTATAATGATTTTTAAATCTTTCAGGCTAAATTGGTACTTCATTGAAAAGGCTATAGAAGAATTAAAAAAATCTGAGAATAAAGAAAAAGATAAAGAAAAAGAAAAAGGAATTTTAGTAAAGTTACTTGATATCGATCACAATGTTGCAGTTACTATGGCAAGTGATATGTTATTCGCCGCAATTGATACAGTAAGTGTAACAAGTATAAATTACAAATTTAAAACAACCCGACATAATATGGAAGTAACAGATTAAGAAAAAAGTGGATGACTTTCAGACGGATGAACAGATTTTCATCAAACATGGCTAAGAACACTCGGGATAAAATTATCTATGACACAAAAAAAACTAAACGAAAATCGGTTCATCCGTTTGGGCGCTACGATACCACAGGCAGATACACAAACAGACACGTTAAACTTATAACACCCTTCTCTTTTTGCGTCGGGGGTTAAAAAGGAAGTAATATATGTAGTAATATATGTATAGTACCTGATAAATAATCTTTATATCATACATTTTATAACTCTAGCTCTGAATCTAATTTGCTTATTTCATGTAGGGTATTCTAAAAAGTAAACACTAAGATTAGATAGATCGTTTAGGGACTTAAGACACGTCTCATTTCGATTCTTCGATACCGGTTCGGAATCCAGATTCTACTCAGAAGTCCCGTTAAGTAACTCAGTAATCGCTCTTTGCCATAAGCAAAATGTCACATTACGTAGTTATACAGAAATATATAAATAAAAATAATAAATAATTTCATTACCTTGGTACATTGGATGTTAACTTGATTGCTTCCATTCAAGGTACCTTGTACCATGGACCACCATGGACCATGTTACGTTAATGACCACCTACGAAGTTGGTCATTTACGTAATGGGATGTTAAAACATTATTCATCTTTGTTCTAGACCGCCAACACCACCATAGCATTATTATTACATCTGGCCCAAAACCCGGAGAAACAAAATAAATTAAGAGAGGAGATCAAGTCTAAAGATGAAAACAGGCAATATCTAAAATCATGCATCAAAGAGTCCCTCAGATTACTGCCTGTAGTTGGGGGAAATTTTAGAAAAACAACTAAAGAATATAATGCACTGGGATACAAAATACCTAAAGACGTAAGTTGGTGAAGCAAAAGTGACCACAGATTAGATAATACATAGTTAGAAACTAGCTATGTACTTCGTAAGGAAACCGTCATATTTGATAACAACTCAAACAATGTTTTATTTACGTCGTCATAGCAGCGTCCTTATAATAAAATCGATACTATTTTAATGCTGTTTCTCAAATAATCTGATTTGGATAAATTAAATTAAGAGTTGCTTGTCGGGAGCAAACTGAAAATCAGCGCTGGGTATTGCTGCCAATGCTCAGCACAAGGCTGAATTTGCAACCCATTGTGTGTTATATTATATTTATGTATTATTACCTACTTAATATATAATATGTTAAAAAAAGGTATTTAAAATGAATGTAATTGTGAAGATAAAGAAAATGAAAGGCTTATTTTTTAATTTTATTTGGTGTGTTTTAGTCCTTATGTCCAATATTATAAATGTTATTTGAGAATAAAACTGTAACACATCAAAAGCTTTATTTGTATACCTAAGTAATTAGATAACGTAGGTATTCATATCTTCGAGAATTTTATTTCTTTGATATTCATATGTATTTCTGTTACAGATGTTTGTTATATTTGCAAACCAATATTTGTGTTCGTGGGAGGAGCATTTTCCACGAGCAAAGGAGTATATACCAGAGAGATGGATTGTCAGCAGAGACGACCCATTGCACTACGGCCAAGCACATCCGTTCGTGTACGGCCCCTTCGGATTTGGTTCAAGGAGTTGTGTTGGTAAATGATTTAAGTTTCCATAATGTGACAAACCCGCCTGGACATGCCATAGCGGTCTTGTATAGTTGCTGAATCCATACTAATATTATAAATGCGAAAGTGTGTCTGTCTGTCTGCTACGCTTTCACGGCCTAACTACTCAACTGATTTTAATTAAATTTAGCACAGAGTTAGGTTACATCACGGGGAAGGACATAGGAATGGAATAACATAGGAAAATTGAAGAGTTCTCGCGGGATAAAAAACCTCAATCCATGCGGACGAAGCCACGGGCAGTGTTATTAATAATTAGATGTTGCCCGCGACTTCATCCACCAGGACTAAGTTTTTTGTTTTCCACAGGAACTCTTTAATTTTCCGGGATAAAAAGTAGCCTATGTCGCTTTCCAGGTCCTCACCTATACTTATCCATGCAAAAATTTGCACTACGACGACTTATAATATAAATGCGAAAGTGTATTTGTTTATGGGCATGTCCTAAAGAACAAATGTGATTAAGTGATAGTATGATTTGACTTTTTACTTCCTTATGATTTTTTTCACAGGTAAACGGATAGCCGAACTTGAAATGGAGACGGTTATAGCTAAAATTATAGAGAATTTTCAAGTAGGATGGATCGGACCACCACCGGAACCCACAAGAACGGGCATTGTCAATCATTTGGTTAAACCTTATAACTTTACCTTAGAGGATATTAATTAATAAAATAATATTTTAATAGTTTTTGGTGTTTTTATTTCAAAAATAATTGATTTTGATATCTATTTTGGTTTTTAATTACGAAAATATCGTTAAAATATTTATTTTTAGGTACGTTTATAAGCAAGAGTTACTTACACACTTGCAAAACATTTTGAAAAATCCATAGCAGGTACTACCATAGATAATACCATAATATATAATTATAATATCTTACTGATATTAATTAAAAATGCGAAAGTTTGGATGGATGGATGTATGGATCTTTGTTACTCAATCACGCCCCAACAGCTTAACGGATCTGGCTGAAATTTGGCACAGAGATAGATTATGGTCTGGAATAGCACATAGGGTATACAAAACCTCGATCCACGCGTACGAAGTCGCGGGCATTAGCTAGTAATATCATAAATTTAAAAAGTTTGTTTGATCTGATACGAAGTTTTTTACTAGGTATTACAATCTCAATCTATCGCTACGAAAATATCTGCTTCCTGAGTTTAATAAAGAAGGTGGTTCACCGCATTTTAATACTGAGTCGTCATCGTCGCGCCGCGTTTGAAGTTTGCACGTTACAGGCATTTTCAGCCTCAGAAATCGAAATCAGAATAACTATAGAAGTGTTAAAGAAGCGTGAGATTATGTCGCTGCGATAGGCAGTGACCAAGAAGGTGGGCCCATCACTACGCGTTATTTTTAGAGCTTTATACATAGGTATATAGGTCAACGTTGCAGATTAATTTGTGTTGTTTCTAGATAATATGTTATTTTAAAATATTTTTGTACATTTTTGACACAAATATGTACCCAATATTAAGTTGCTTATAAGCGGCGCCACTAGTCCCTGACCGAATACAACTAACTGGGTACTAATTCTATTATCCTATTTATAATTCTGTGGTTTCTGCCGTCTGCGCGAGGAGGGGTAGGGAGGATAACGCCCGGACTTTAATATTGCTGAAGATCAATTGGTTTCTATTAATTAAATGGCGACAGTGGTAGAAATCGACATTAATTGCGAAGTTTTTTATTCGTTAAATAAAACATTATTATTTTTCGGTAATACTAGTGCTTGTTCTATAGAAACTCGCATGACTTTGACAAAAATAGACTCATATTATATTAAATACGAGATAGCCGTAGCTTTTGTTAACTATCGCAAGGAAGGTTGATTTAGTATTTGGTGGGTGTAGGGCTCTGGTGAGAAATTGAATAGTGACGGTCTGCCTGCATGCGGCTAGGCAACTGACTACTTATCGCCACTTAAAGACGTGTACAAAAAAAAGTGTGAAAAGTACAGGTACCGTAATATGGGGTGAATAGGGACAAATCCCAACTTCATGAAGAATTTTAAGGTAGTTCTTAAAGGATATATTGGTGTAACAGGATTGAAATGTTTGAGTCTTGTGGGTATCTTTAATATAAAATATAAAATTATGCAATAAGCAATCAGATTTACTAAAATAAAGTTAAAATACCGTAAAATGGGGTTAATAGGGATGCAGGGGTGAATAGGGCTAAAACAAGGAAAGTATTTCGATGCTCAATAAAGTTAGCTAGCTCGTTACAACTTCTACCATTTTTTGTGACATAATAGTAGATATTTAGAAGTGCTCGTGGCAACACTGACTAAGCATGACATTAGTTGGATATTGTCAAAAACTTCATTTGAAAATAAGGTCTGAGAGATATCAGTTTAAACAGTGATAAAAACTTTGCTATAGAAAATGTATTTTGTTGCAAGAGAAGGTGAGTGTATAATAAATACGTTATTTAGTGTTTGGGCCATCATATGCATAAAAAGTAAGTCTCAGTTGTTGGTTAATGTTAATATTTTTTGATAAATTAGAGAGACACGAAAAATGTGTTGTTTATGGGGTCAATGGGGACGGCTCATGTGTGAATAACAACGGAAGAGGGGTTAAAAGAGATGAGAATGAGTTGAATAGGAACGACTTATGTATGAATAGGTACAGCTTTGTAGGGTTGTCACTAAGTTAAAACGTTTTGAAAATAATATTTAGAGATAATAAAATAATACTTTTTTGAGATTAACTCAGTGACAATAATTAAAAGCGTATCTATAGAAGTAAAAGCCAATATAGATCACAATGTTGATATATGCAAAACGCCGGTCCAGATATGCATAACAATCATTTACATAGCCCTCTGTGCGCTGTGTTAGTATTAGCATAAGGTGATTGGGGAAACGGACCCCAAAATTGAATACATTACGTGTACCTGTTCGCTAAGTTGCGAACTTTACGTAGGTTGCAAATATTGCTATTACTAAATTTTAAACAACACGGCCCGTAATCTGCCTACTGGGGCCCAATATTACTCGAACTGTTTAAGGAGTTCATACATGATTTTTGACGTGCAGGCATCTATGAAATCTTAAAACGGATCGAGTTATCCGTTTCGGGGGGCTGCTTTAAGCAAGTATGACAGCCACCTCGACTAATTGATAATATCTCATGCTATTGAGTGCGTCACATGCACATAATTTTTATTATTATTATACGACTGCCTAAAAAAAGGAGTAAGTATATTGTTTTCAGGGTTCATGTATGTATGTATGTATGTATGTGAGTTTGTATATTCCACCATAACTTCTATACATCTGAACCGATTTTGATAAATGAGGTATCGTTAAAATCCCTAGCTTATTCCAGGTGACATGGGCAAGTAAAATTTAAAAAAAAATTGATGGGGTGACCATGGTTCCGCATTAAAGACTAAAGTTAAAAAAAAATATTCGAAAATAAGATTAACTATCTAATCATCATCTAGAAAATGATGAGTAGATTCCAAAAATATATAATACTATAGTTCAATATCCCGAGTGACACGGGCTATAAATTTTTGAAGAATTTCAATACGGGCTACGGCAGAGCAGTCGTATTTTTAATAATTTTAAAATAAGTTTATCTATGCGTTATACTTTATTAGTGGATAAATATTAAAAAAAAACTCATGCGTGATACCTAATTAATAATATGATACTAACTCGTAAGAATCGAACAGTGATAGTAAAAGGCAACGTACTAGAATAAAACTTAATCAAATCATTATTCATTGAGTTGGATTAACTTAATATGACAAAATTAAAGAAGCTATACAAATTCAAGGAACAAAAACTTGGATTCAAAATTTGAATAATTTCAATTCAATCTAACAATACAATTTAGCAAGAAAAGAATACAATTATTTTGCTATAATCCGCCAACAGAAAAAAATTCTGTATGGTCAAGCATGCAGTTACAAGAGAAGCACGTTTCGCCCCGACACCGGAGCATCTTCAGGAGATGTCGACCTTACAATGCAAGATTGTCTAGTGACGTTCGTGTCAAATGCGCGGTGTTATATACCGTGTTTTAAACCCCCACCACTATTGCCCCGCCCATTACCCCCGGGAAACCTACCCCCTCCAAAAAATCGAAGCAGTGGTGAATTTGAAACATTAACTTGTTCATTAAGTAATTTAAATTGAGTATTATTATTATGTTTTATTATTTCTAATTGTTCCAACATGCTCAGTCGAATACCTTTATCGCAAGTGTGTAAGATTTGATATGAATGGTTGGAAGATAATTTGTGCCCACTATCTAGAAGATGTTTAGCAAAATGTGACTTTTGGGGTTGGTTGTTCCTAACCGCGGCCATATGTTCTTTGTAGCGGGTATCAAATTTACGACCTGTTTGACCAATATATGTGGCATTGCATTCTGAACATTCGAGTTTATAAATGCCCGATTTTTGTTTGTTGTTTAATTTATCTTTACCGTTACAAATATTTTTAAGTGTATTATTGGTCCTAAATGCAACATGTATATCATGTGCTTTAAGTGTCTTAGCAATACGCTCCGAAGCTGGCCCGAAATAAGTTAGACTGGATTTGTATTTATTTATTTTATCAGGTGATGATGAATATAGGTCCTTTTTGATCTGCATCAAATGTTGTTTTTTTTATTATATTATCAACAATATTAGTGTTGTACCCATTTGCCTGTGCCATATGGTAAATAACTTTTAATTCTTTTAAATAGTTTTCTTTCGTGAGTGGAATAGACAGCAACCTATGCACATAGCTGTGGAACGCTGCGAGTTTATGCTGCCAAGGATGGCAGGATGAAGCGGGTATGGTTGTGTCTGTATATGTGGGTTTTCGGAAAATTCCAAACTGATGTTTAGCATTAGCACGAGTTATACACATAACAATACAATGTTAGCGAGCTGTCCAAACAAGCGAAGAAACTTTTCTCAAAATTTTGCACAAAACGGAATAATTGTAATGACATTATTGCAGCAGCTTTGGCTATTTTGGACAGGATTATATCGATTCAAATCGCTACTACAATATTGTAGCGCAGTCTGGAGATAGGTAAGAGTCTACCTTATGTACTTCCAGTCGTTCGACGGAGGCGTATAGACAGAGCAACGCTACGGGGTGACAGGGGCGTAGGAAGCTGGCAGAATTTTCAATGCAATATTCTCTCACTCGAATGTCAAAGTATTTATTCTCCTACCACTACGTGGTCAAATCCTGTGGTCAAATCAGACACAAAGAATCAAATCACGATGATATCATGATAGTCATCTGACCTACTCATACTTTACAACAATAAGGATGATGATAACTCAATCAAATCAGCAGCTCTTCATCAAACTTACGCGCTTCTAGCATGGAAGTTTGTATGAAATACTAGCTGTGACATCGTCATATTTCAACGAACGTTTTCTTCTTTAATCTATGGTTTAAAATGGTTATCAAACTTAAAACTAGTCTAGGATGTGAATTTTATGTCTCTAAGACCCTCTATTTAAAAATCACTTAGAAATAATTTATTTTCATCATCTCCTAATGATAGGGACGTTCCGGTATCAGAGTGAAGCATACGTTGAGAGTGCTTTAGAAGATTAGTGTTGTGTGGTGAGAGTAGGTTGTTTGCTTTTCCTGCATGTTTAGAAGCGGGAGGGTGGGCGGTGCTGCACGCTGTACCACATGTGCCTTTTCACACGTACCGGTTGCCGGGTAGCCGGCGCCGGTTACCCGGTGGTGAAGTGTATGGGCATGGTACATAGCTTTCACATGTACCGGCGTAATTTATCCGGCAGGCGGTTGCCGGGTGCGCGCCGGAACCACCACTGTGCGTCCGGTCGCCGGGCATCGGTCAGCCGGCAGCCGAACTGACAGTGGTGTATGGAACACGTAACTAGCTTTCAGACGCGCCGGCCGGTCAGTCGCCCAGGTACAGTCTGCGAGAGCACGCGCGTGCGTAGTTCTGTCGCACGCTCGACGACGCTCGAAATTATACTGCATACCTTCTTCTAAATTATAAAATGGAGACAGATATCGAACTATTGATAACTTTTTTTTAATTTTTATTTTACTTACCGAATTGTAACAGCTAACATCTCGACAGGCTTAATCCAGTTTCTCATTATGTATCCTGACGTTGCAAAGAGTTCTTCAAACGGTTATGTAATTCGTCAAAAGAAGTTATAGACATTCTAAAGTACTTGAAAAACCTGTCTTCATATTGTGCTCGTAGATCTGGAAATAATGTATAGAATGCACCTAATGCTTCTCTTTTCATATTAATTGGATGAACCCAATAATTTCTTGATTTTTCTTTACGGCGCAGATATTTTCGTCTTCGATATAAAAGCCACATTGCAATTATTTGTTCGCGGTCCATCTTTGAAACTATAGAACGAGACTGTACTCTTGTCGGCTCTCTAGCCGATACTGCCGGCATCAACCGGGACATGTGAAAGCTTATTTGACACCGGGTAACCGGCGCCGGCTACCCGGCGACCGGTACGTGTGAAAAGGCACTAAGTATATATTATAATTTTGAGTGGTTTAACGGATAATAGCGAATTAACCCAGGGGGGTAACCAAAGAACAAGAAGGTTATCTTAACTCTACATAAAATCGGAGACATTAGGATAAAATCCAATCTACTACAAATGAATCACGTTTTTAAAATCCGTCCAGTATTGGATATGGGCGAGAAAATGTTGTTTATCCACGGATTACTGGTTTAGATCTTGGGTCTGCTGCTGATAAAATATGGCTTAAGAAAGCAAAAACTTTTTTGAAGAAAAATAAATCGCACAGCTTTTGGAGCGTCGATAAGATAGAAGACAAACATTTATTACTTAGTATCGCCTCAGAGCCAAAACTAAGCCCCCGTTCCAGAGGGCTTCGAGAGGATTCAGTTTCGATGTCATATTTTAACGAATCTTTATAGTTTTTGAAAACGAAATCATACTATTATTATAAATGCGGACGTGTGTTTGTTTGTCCTTCAATCACGCCGCAATGGAGTAACGGATCGACGTGATTTTTGGCATGGATATAGTTGAAGACCTGGAGAGTGACATAGATTACTTTTTATCAAGGAAAATTAAGGCGTTCCCAAGGGAATCTAAAAATTTAAACCATGCGGACGAAGTCGCGGGCATCACCTAGTTTTATATACATTGGAAAACATTCATATGTCAGCAAAAATGAAAGCTTTGTTGAATATAGAAATAGGTAGTAAATATGTGGTCGATCCATACCGTTTCGTGCCTACTAACTAACTAATAGCTATAAAAATCTTTCTTCTTCTTTCTTTCTTTCTTTCTTTCTTTATACGTGGGAGTCAAGTCCGATGTATCACCGGAAATGTCAATTTAGGAAATTATAATTTCTGAATTTTCTCAGGTCAGGTCTAGTGGAAGGCTTCGGCTATGGCTAGTTACCACCCTACCGGCAAAGACGTGCCGCCAAGTTATTTAGCATACCTACCAATACGATGCCGTGTAGAAATCGATAAGGCACCTTAACGCAAGTAGGTAAACAGCAGCAAACGATGATAAAAACATCAAAAGAATATTTCTCATATGTCGTAAGTTCATATTATCTCATTCTAATCTTAACTCGTTGAGCATCGTCGGTAAAAAGGCATCTTAATAAAGATTTTATATTCACCTCATGGACGATTACCTCGCGAACTCTCCCCCTAAGAGGGTAATTTTGTTTAAATTACACGTGCAATAAAACACTGAGTTCGAATAAATGAAACAAAATTCCGACTGCGTCGCTTTTAATTCGACGTTCGTCTGTTTCTATGTTATTATGTACTAGCCGATTCCCACGACTTTGTTCGTGTGGATTTATGTTTTTAAGAATTCTGTGGGATCCATTTGATTTGACAAAAAGTAATAAATTATTAACGTAATTCTCCAGGTTCTCGAAAAAACAGCTGCACTAATTGGTATCTAGTTACGTAAAATAATGCCAGTAACAAAATATTCTGAAATACCTATCTGTAGACATAATAATAATATAAGTACAGGTAATAATAATTTCTGCTGCAAGGTTATGATAAAATTGAATAGGCAGTAAAAAACTAAGCAAGAATTTTCGAATTTACTAAACTTGAGACCGTTCTAATGGGTTTCTAATAGACATTAATGTGATAGGGAAAACTCCTAATTAAATTACTGTCAGTAATTTAATAAGGCTTCGCGGGGCGGGGACAAGTTGTCAGTTTGAGGAACGAAAAGGGAGCCAAGGGGGAGTAGGAGACGATAATACTAAACATACCTACTTTAATATCATAAAAGTGAAAGTGTGTTTGTTTGTCTTTCAATCACGCCGCAACTGAGCAATGGATCCACGTGATTTTTGGCATGGTTATAGTTGAGGACCTGAAGCGTGGCATTTTATGCCGGAAAATTAAGGAGTTCAAGCGGAATTTAAAAAAATACTTAAATCACACGGACGAAGTCATCAAGGAAAAACATTTTCTTTCTTTCTTTTCTTTCAAAATGCCTGCATCGTATGGGGGAACACGTTTCGTTGTTTCGCGGTAGACTGTGAAGCTCCGTAAACTGTGCACGAGGCCTATTTTGCACGTGAACATTGTTTCCGAGCATTTTTAGATTAGGCGACCTCTACAGCTCAAACCGCTCACTGCTCACCCCTTTTTGCAATTTATTTGAAGGTCGCTTTTGTAAGTTTATTTGCCATGTAAAAGTTACTTTCGTATTCGAAATTAATTTCCTTCAATTAAAAACGAAGTTAGGTACATTAAACGAGTTACATTTACAGTTACGGTTATACATTTCAGGATAATTCGCATTGCCTATGTTATTAGTTTCAAAACTATAATACACTACATTCCATTATAGCTCTTATTCCTATCTTCAAAAGAGCTCCTACTATTTGTAATCATTTCCAAGTCCCTAAGTGTTCTCTCGAGAATACATCCAGCCAATATTTACCATCACCTCGACTGAGAACGTCTGGACTAATGGCCCGTCCGAGTCGTCTCATCAGAGGCACTCAGCGGAAAACGTGAGTCACTTTGTCACGAACTCTCTGTGTTTTCAATATAAAGTTCTCAAACGGATATTGGGTGTCCATTGAAGAACTTCATGGTAATAATTTAGTGCCGATTGTACCGACTACGAATTGATTTCACCCAACTTTAATGATACTCATATCTAATAAGAGTATCATTAAATACTCTACAATTATTTTTACTATAACTTCATTCATAAACTACTAAATGACGCCCGCGACTTCATCCGCATAGATTTAGGGTATTTTTTAAATCACTGGATAAAAAGTGAATTATGCCCATCCCTGGGATGCAACCCTCAACATCTCTGTAGCCTTCAACATTGGTCGAAGAGAACGTAGCAGATAGAAAGACAGTCAGTCAGATGGAAAGATGGATGGACAAACTGAAGGAGAAAGACTATCATTTTCGCATTTTATTATTGATTGACTTTTTAGCTTCAAATGGTTCAGGAAAACATCGTGAGGAAACCTGCACGCCCGAGAATTCTTCATAATGTTCTCGAAAGTGTGTGAAGTCTTCCAATCCGCACTTGGCCAGCATGGTGTTATATGGCCTAACTTTCTCATTCCAAGGTGAGCCACGTACTCTCCAGTGAGTCGGCAATGGGTCGATAAGCGATAGTATGGATTACTATAGTATAGAACGAACAGTGACCCTGAAGTGAATATATCCGAGTGTTACTGTTAATAAACTCTCAACTTATTTAAATTTCTATTGTTTGTTTATTGATTTCAAGTACCTAAGTAATTCTTATTTTCCCTTTCCGAGAATTCGTTTCATAAATTTCGGTAGGTGATAACTTTTTTCATTACCGGAAGAAAAATGATGCTGCCAACTCGAGCACGAGTGGGAACTCTCATTATTTATAATGTAAGAGTATTTTCGTCGTACCAAACATTTTAGAGGAAGAAGTTTTCTTCTTTTGGAAACATAATCTTCAACGAATTAAAAATAGCAGTAATGATCGAAGTATTAAAACTTTTTATAACAAAACTCTTTCTGTATTATAATCAGAAAGAAAACCTGTCCGCGTAGTCTAAATTCAGACTTCGCTGACAGCTTACAGTTTGTAATAAAAATCTAACACCGCAAAAGAACCACGATAGATAGCTACCTACTTTCATCAATTATGTCTTCAAAACGGCCTGCGAGATCTAAGGCCATCATACTAATATTGTAAATGCGAAAGTGTGTTTGTTTGTTGTTTTGTTTTTAGTCACACTGAAACGTAGCAATGGATCTACGGGCTTTTTGCATGGATATAATTAAAGACCTGGAAAGTGACAAACGCTACTAACTATTTATCATAGAAATTTAAACAGTTTTTGTAAACAAAATTCGCATGGACGATGTTGCGGGTAGCATTTATTAAATACTAGCTGATGCCCGCGATTACGTCCGCGTGGATTGTGCTTTTTAGGGTTCCGTACCCAAAGGGTAAAAACGGGACCCTATTACTAAGACTCTGCTGTCTGTGTCTGTCTGTCTGTCTCCAGGCTGTATCTCATAGACCGTGATAGCTAGAAAGCTGAAATTTTCACAAATGATGTATTTCCGTTGCCGCTATAACAACAAATACTAAAAATTAAAAAAATATATATATTAAGGGGGTTCCCCATACAATAAACGTGTTTTTTTCGTATTTTTTTGCTCAATATTAAAAACGGTAACAGGTAGACGGTTCAAATTTTCACAGAATATTAACTTGTATATTACCTTTCAAAATAAATAATTAAATATCAATAAAGTAAATATTAAAGGGGGGCTCCCATACAACAAACGTAATTTTTTGATATTAACAGTAAACCTCTACAAACAAAGTTAGTTTTGCGGTTCATTAACAAAGGTAATTATACCTACTTCTTGAGTACGGAACCCTCGGTGCGCGAGTCCGACTCGCACTTGGCCGGTTTTTTTTGGTTCCCGAGGGAACTCCTTAGTTTTCCGGGATAAAAAAGTAGCCTACGTGTTATTCCAGACTATAATCTATCTCTGTGCCAAATTTCATCCAGATCCGTTCAGCCGTTCGGGCGTGAATGAGTAACCAACATCCATCCATACATCCATCCATACAAACTTTCGCATTTATAATATTTATTTGATTTGATTGACGAGGCCTTAAACTCGCTAATAAGTTTATTAAATATTTTGTTTATATAATTCTACAAATCCAAGAATCTGCAGATAATAAGGTTATTCCAAATATAATCCCAGTCACGAACTCCCGCGAGATGCCAAGTTGAATTTACTGTTACTTACCCCAGCACTTTATATTACGACTATTTATTCAACTTAATTGACCTGATTTTCTGTACAAATATAGAAACCTTAATAGGATCAAATGAAACAAAGTGACTTACGCTTTTAGTTGAGTGCTTCTAATGAGGCAAGACTCGAAAATGCCATTATTCAAAGTCAAGTAATGTTTATGTTATACGTAATATTTTTTTTGTACTCCCGCGGGGACTGCTTAATTTTCTGGAATAAAATAGGTAACATGCCCTTTCCCGGGATACAAGCTATCTTTCTACCATTTTTCATCAAAATCGGCTGAAAACATGGACCGTGAAAGCGTAGTAGATAGACAGACATACTGTCAGATTTAAAATATTTGTATGGATTCAGCAAGGAATTGTAATAATGAAACATCTCACTGTATTTGAAATGTACATTTCTACAAAAAAATCATTAAAATTGGTCCATTGGTTTCCGAGAAAATTATTAACAAACAAACTCGAATTCAAACATATGGGTCGAATACAGAAACTCCTTTTTGAAGTCTGTTAAAAAGGGACGTTTAATTAATAAAAATTATAATATAGAGCCATTCTGTATGTTTACGCTCACACAAAAGGACCTTTCACCAAGTTATTAAAATGCAAATGAAGCATTGTGTTAGCTTTAAATTAAGTGTGCTACCTACGCATTACCTACAACAGAGTGCCTACTGAAAGAAAGAAAGAAAGAAAAATAGTTTATTCACCAATGGTGTCACAGACAAAACTAGATACAAATGTAACACTTTCGTCTGTGACACCACCCAGAAAGGGTGTACAGCTCAGCGTTTGCCCTGCGTCATATGCCCATGAATGCATACAAAGCAAGGCGCTGATTTTCAGCTGTGACCCCGGGTGAGAGTACTGGGAGAGTTTCTTCCTTTTTGATCGCGACTACGGTATGGAATTGTCAAGCGCTTTTCTTATATATTAGTATCTTCTTTCGTATTTCTTATGTATTAGTATGTAAGACATGAAAGCTATCAATAAATAAATCAATAATAATAAATAAATCATTATATGATCAATCGAATTAAAACTTGGACTAAGCATACAGTGTGAGATTCCTGCTCGTTCTGTTTTTATTTACATACGTTAATACTCCTTTAATATTAAAAAAAAACTTGAGAGGTGTCAAGGGACACTCGATTGGAACGAAGTTCACGCGCGAAGTACGAAGAAACACGCGCACGCCGCACGGCTTACAACTATAGCAAAAAGTGACGTTACAACTTTTGGTCTTAATTTTTTCCGTCTAGCCACCTTTCGTAACGCGCGATAAGGAACTTCGTTCCAATACAAGTATAATAATAATAATTATTATTATTAAGTCAAATTAATATTTAATTCTCCTTCCAAGTTAGCCCTATTCACAGACTTACACAGTGACTTCGAAGTAAGGGCTAGGAAACTGATCCTCGAGAAAAAAACATACCCATTGAGATGGTCAATATGGTACCTATCGTATACCTATACAAATTTTTTATTTTAAAGAGAAATCTCAACACAAGGCAAGCAATGAAATAAAGTAGAAGTTTTAAAAAGTGCAACAAGGGTCGTAAATTATTAAATAGGTTTAAAACAGAGAAAAAATTCTCAGAAAACAGAATCATGGGGAAAGACATTTAGCGAAACCTAAGGGGCATTGAAATGCGATACTACGTTATTTATCGCCTAAAAATCAACAGGGTTTACGCACTTAAACAGAAATGGCTTTACAAACAGTCATAAAACACCAAAATTTCAATTTGGCCAGACAGCTAAAATTAAAGAAGGCAATAAATACGAGTCGACTACATTGTGTAAGTGAACACAGCGTTGATAGAAATCGATACCAGATGTTGATGGACCGCCAACTATAAAAACAAAATTTAAAAATTAATACTGTAGAAATCTTTAAGACAAAAAACGTTCTCTAGGGAAAGGGCGTGGTCTAAGCGACTTCGCGATTATTGGTTAATACAAATGCATGAAAATTATGTGACCAATGAGAAGAACAAATACTGTGTGTAGTTTTTTGCAGTGGCACTCGCTGGGGGAAAAGGCTGGCAGGGGATAAGGTGTGAGGACGTCGGAAAAAGGGATTATTCAAGCTCCGAGCGCAATTCAGAGAGAAGAGTCCTCAAATCCGCGAATCTATAACGTATAAGAGTTTAGAGTTCAGAGTAAATATTGGGTCCAAAGTTGTTTGTAAAATTAACGGTGTTAATTTATACTTTTCCACTTAATTAAATGGTTGTATAGATTCAGATCATATTATAGATAAGTTCTTTCGGGGAATAGGCTATTATAAGTGATTGTAGTGAGTGAAGCTGTTTGCTGAATATTCGGTAAAGTACACAATTAAGTTAAATAAGGTATCGTAAACAAGGTTCATAATAAGGTCAAGTAAATCGTTTAAGACATCTAGTCATAGGACGCCTGGCTAAATGGATGCAGGCGCTAGCCTAGATTTTGTGTATGAGTTGGTGATGAAAAATGAGAATAAAAATTGGTCACAAATAGATATTATTATATTGATAATGCAAATAGTTACCATTATCTTTCTGCTTATAATGTTGTATAAAAGGAATTGGGTAAGAGGCATATTTCGTGCAATGTTCGGACATTGCTGTATTGGAAATACTCCCGCATCAAACATTGAGTTGGGAATGATTTAATTAATTTAACGACAAAATTACCTAAAGCTGTGAACCTTGGTAACATACCTAAAGTATATTCTTTGTCTAGAGTTATATAATATGTGCCTTAAATCTTTCTTTATTATAAATCATGAATTAAAACTGTGTGCATGTGTATATCGTTATAGAATATGGTGTATATTAGTCTTAAGCGGCTGTAAGAGTTTTTATCTTTGGAAATTCTCTTTTCTCTTACTTTAGGAAGCCTAGGTAACGAGAATTTTCCCACCAAATTGATACGATTGCTTCAACAGTCGAATTTGGTGTAAATAAATTAAAATCAGTGTCTTCTCTTTGATAACACTCCATGTGGAGTAATATAAATAAATTTTCAGAAAATAAAAGTAAATAATATTAACAATCTCTCTTTTATTATTATAGATAAGTAACCTTACAGATTTATTATTGGAAGCTATTAAGATCTGAACAATTACCTACCTTTTGTCCTAATAATAATTACCATTTAATGACTTGTGCTAGAGGTTACGAATAATATTCCAATAATGAATTTCACCCCACATATCTAGGTTTACAGTCACGATTCTTAACCTTAAAGAAACGAGCTAGGTAGATTCTATATAAGTTATCATATTTAAATTAGGTCTGCAGGATAAATTCTTAGTTAAAATCTAGAAGCAGTATTTTGCTATAAGCAAAATCCATACACTACTTTTTATACAATAGAGCGAGTATTGGCTAAAATGAATAGCTAAATCTAACGCAGTCTAGGAAATTACTGCTTTTACAAATTTGGCATAAGGGCTAAATAGGCCTGAGCTGTGTACATGAGGTATTAGCGGCAGCAGGGAACAACAGTTTTTTTTTCTAGCATAATTATATAGCATTTGAAACGAGACGGCGATCTACAGCGGCGAGAGCGAGGGACAAAGCGGGTGAGCTACATGAAACAAAGGGTCAGGTATACGACTATTGTATCGAGAAATGGGACGTAATCGTAGAGTATTTGGCACTTTGGTTGATTGGGAATTATACTTAATATTGATAATTTGATTGATAGTGATTGACAATATAGTCAAAGTAATTGGCTACATGGCTGCGTGGTGACAAGTTGGCAGCAATGGTTCAGCACACCACACACACACTCCTCTTGCAGATCGACCTCCGACTTGAATTGGCCAATTCATAAACCTTACTATATAAAATGATATAAAAATTAAGTCCATGGACCAAGGGGCGGGCTAAAATGCCCATAAAAGATAGATCCAGCCGTTTACGGATGTGGAAATAAATTCGCGTCGGAGCGCATAAAGGAGGTCGAGATGCAGCCCCTATAACAATGATTAAGGGCCTCGTGCAGGCGTAGGGAAATGTCCCCGTGCTCGGTTACCATTGGTCAGCTAAGATGCCTTTTAAAAGGAAATACACGTAATCAGCAACCATTCAATCCGACCCTGATTTACAAACTCGATTTATTACATGTTACTATGCCATAATTTAAATAACTCTAAGTTTTTTTTTTTTTAATAATAATAATAATAAAATCTGCCTTACGCGTTCACCCAGCGTAGTGTAGCTAAGTACCAGTCTTACTAGTAATTCATGACCAACAAATACGACTATCTGATACTGAAAGTGCCACTAACTCTACAGTGTTATTTTCCCTTTCCTTAGGTTTATAGGTTTCCTCACTTATACTAGCCACGATATTTTATTAGCTAAGACGATCACGCCGGTACCATCACAGAATTTTGGTGCCGTGACCAGGATGATAATTCATCAGGATAATAATTCATCAGGATAATAATTCACCAGGATAGTAATTCATCAGGATTAAAATTCATCAGGATTAGTTCATCAGGAGAATAGTTCTATTTAGGTCCTTTGTCACGTCTGTGATCGAGTTAGGTCACGAAGTTGGTATATAGGATCAGGGATTATGTCCTGTGTCACAATTCTGTGACCGCGTAGGTCACAGAATTTTGTTGCCGAGCGACCAGGGGTCTATGTACGTATTCGGAATGACGGTATGACTAGATCCATATATTCACAAAACAAAAATAAAAAATAAACACAACGTAGGAATCGTGACTTGTATGTGAGGTTATATGAGAAAAAAAAAAATGTATATAAATATATATATATCTAGAATAAACAAGGAAAGATTTAAGACACACTGTGCATGTTATTATGTAAGATTATGTTGTATTTTTTTATAGGAATAGTCGAGGTGAGCGGTATATTTTATAGATGTACTATTTACAGGGATCGTCGGGAGATTGATTGCAGTGGCCGAGATATTAACTCTGCCTTATATTTTAGACTTATTCCCTTGAACTTTAATCATTCATAAAATCTGTGTATATCCCTAGGGTTCTAAAACATCTGGTATAGATATTACGTTGGTCTTACATTATTACAATAATAAGTCAGATTTAAAAAGGGCGCGCAAGTAAAACAAGTAATTTAGCGTAAACGAAAATAGAACGGAAAAATAGTAAATAGGCGAGTTAAGTCGGACTAGTAACGATGCCAGCAGGTAGAAAGGGTCGCAGTGCGAAGCAGGTAGCGGAGAATCGACCAGAGACGAGTGCTGTAGGAACGAGCGAGCAAACAGAGACCGTAGGGAAAGCGACATTAGAGTTGATTTTACAAAAAATTAGTGATTTCGAGAAGAAATTGCAAAATTTGGGTTCGAGTCCCAATGCTACATTGAACGAAAGGGCAAGTGTTACGTCACTAGATACAGTTAGCGTAGTACGTAGTGAAGGGGGTGAAAGTGAAAGACAGGAAACTAGTGTAGATTCTGCGAGTTCTAGTACGGCACTATCCGAGACTCGGAATTTATATGTGGTACAGCCGTCGATTAGCAAACCAAATTTCGATGGGAAACCATTCACCAACCCTATTGCGTTTTTAAAGCGATTAAAGAAGTATATAAGGGCTGTAAATGGAATGGACCACGAGATTGATATAGCGCTAGGTTGTATATCGGGGCACGCGAGAAAGGTTATGGAATTGTACTCAAAGGATTGGGTTACGTTCGCTGATTTCGAGACAGACTTTAGACGAAATTATTGGACCGAACAGATTCAAGAATCAGTAAGATATAGGTTAATTAATGCAGTTTATACTAGTGACTCAGGGATGTCTATGTCTGAGCACTTTGCCGAGCAAGCTGAGTCAATGCAGTCTTTGACTATTGCGTTTAGCGAACGGGATTTAGTAAATTCCATTATGCGCCACTATGCAATAGATATTCAACGATTATGGTTTACCAGAACTGAGGAAGTTAACATCATGAATGGGGCGAAATTCCTTAGGAGCTTAGAACAAAACATTGTCGACAAACAAAGGGGAGCCGCGCGAGGCATTGTAGGTAGTGGATTTAGAGGACGTAGGTACAGTGAGTCGCGGATGGCGCGTCCCATTGTAGCAACAATCTCAGCTAACAATTGGGCTAGTAGGGGTAATTCGACAAGGGGACGAGTCTATCGCCGAGGTCGGCTAGGTTATAGAGCGAATTTTAATAGACCTATTTTGTCTGAAACTGAAAGAGTCAGGCCAGCCATTACTTTTGTAAAGGAGGGTGAAAGCTCTAATTCATCGGAACATGTGGGGGAGGGAAATTCAAAAAACTAAATTTCCCCACACTAGTAAGGTCCGATAGCTTAGTGTTGTGTAAAACGGGGAATAAAGGTATATCGGAACATAAAAGAATAGGTTTGGCTTATAGAATCCTAACGAACGATGGATGGAAGCCGGGACAAGCTTTAGGGGTCGGCGGAAATGGTATTACGCGAGCATTGAAAGGCAAGATGAATGACGGGGGGTATAGTTGCCAGTTAGAAATTGATAGCATAGGGATCTTGTTGGAAAACCAGTTTGATAATATACTGGAATGCGACGAGTTAGACGAGGCTTGTAGGAAATGTTTGAGGCGAGGTTTAGACTTGTGTACAATGTTTCACGAACTCGATGAGACGATCGATGTAGGAATTGACTATTCTTTACCTAGATTACCAGAAGTATGTGTAAAGTTGTATGGTAGAAACATGAATGCGCTTATTGATACGGGAAGTCAGATTAGCGGAATGACTAGGGAGTTGTATGACTCGATCTTAAAGGAAAACATAATTTTACCTGAGATAGCCATCCCAGCGGTTCAGATACAAGGAGCATTCGGTTCACGAAGTGAGAGCACTAATAGGTTAGTACTGATAGAGTTTCAATTAGGTAGTACCTTAGTTGAAGCACCTGTATTGATTATGAGACGTTTACCTAGATCATTGATACTAGGGTATGATTGGCTAGAACGAGTAAAAGGAGTGGTAAATTGCGATAGTGAGCGGACTTTGACGATCGAACACCTAGGAGTTAGGTCTTGCGTAAAACTAAATTCGGAATGTAAGATAGAAAGGCTTGGGGGAGTGACAAACGCCGCCAAAATTAATTTATTGTTAAATCAAAATAGTAAGCCAGTAGAGTTAGGCGTGGCGAGAAACGGAACAGACGGTGAAGTTCAAACGGACTATCACTTAGATGACTCGTGTTTAAGTAGTGAACAAAAGAAACTATTACTACCTGTGTTAGACAAGCATCGTAAGGTATTTATTGACAAATTAGGATTAACGAACAGGTACGAGCACATTATTGAGTTGGTAGACGAAACTCCATTCGTAAAGCACAGTTATCCGGTACCTTTGGCGTATAGGGAGCGAGTAAAAAAGGAATTGGAGGAATTAGAAAGATTAGGCGTGGTCAAACAGGAGGCAACCCCGTATTGTAGTCCTCTCACGTTCACTAAGAAACGAGATGGGTCGATAAGACTCTTATTAGACGCGCGCGAACTTAATAAGAAAATGATAGGTGATGCAGGGTCACCACCACTCACATCTGAGATCTTACAATCTTTTCATGGAGTAAATTATATCAGTCTGATTGATTTGAATAATGCTTATTTCCAAATACCTTTGCATCGGGATTCTAGGAAATATACAGGGTTTTCATTTATGGGAAGGACTTATATCTATTGTGTATTACCTCAGGGATTAAAGACGTCTGTGGCAGGATTTTCTAGGGCAATGGATATTATACTGAAGGACGTGCGTGAGTTTTGCGTGAATTATCTAGATGACATTGTCATATTCACTAAAGGAGACATAGAACAACATTTAGCACATTTAGACCAGGTACTAGACAGGTTAGAGACCGCAGGATTGACAGGTAGGTTAGGAAAGTGTCGATTTTTATGCGTAGAGGTAAAATTGTTAGGACATATAGTGAATACAAACGGGGTACATATGGATCCTGAGCGAGTAAAGGCCATACTAGATTTCCCCATACCTCGAACAGTAAAACAATTACGGGGATTTTTGGGATTAATAAATTATTTCAGAAGGTTTATTTCGAAATATAGCGAAGAGGTTAGACCGCTCTGCGATCTATTGAAACAAAATAACAAGTGGTCATGGACGGAAGAAATAAATGATTGTTTCGAGAAAGTCAAGAAATTATTCTTAGACACAATACTTCTCGTACACCCAAATCCGAAGGAGATTTATTATTTGCAAACTGATAGCAGTAATCTTGGAGTTTCGGGATATGTTTATCAATTAAACGAATTAGGGGAAGAGTGTATAATAGGATTTTGTAGTAAGTCATTGTCGGAGGCGGAGCGAAAATGGACAGTTACAGAGCAGGAACTGTGGGCAATCATCTTTAGTTTGTCGAAATTTGAGACGTATTTGAGAGGAGCACGGCTAGTGATTAGGACAGATCATAAGAGTTTGATTTTTTTACAATCATGTAAATTATTGAGCGCACGTATGATACGTTGGGTCCATTACATGGGTCAATTCGACTATACAGTAGAACATGTGAAGGGTAAATTGAATACAGTTGCGGATGTATTATCGCGGCATATAAAAGGGACCACCGATGTATTAACAAATAAGACTGCGGGGCCAGAAATGAATCTATTCAAAACAACATTAGGACGAGTAGTACAGGAAAGATGGAGAGAGATAAGTAGTTATCAAGAGCGTGATAAGAGTGTTAGCGAAATAATTAGGCGTATAAAAATAGCAGGTACACCTGAATCAAGATATTATGTGCTCAAGGAAGGGATTTTATATAGGACAGGAAAAAATGGGGATACGGTGAGATTGTATATCCCCGAGGTGTTGCAAAGAGATTTGATTATTAGCATACATGAAGAGTTAGGACATTTCGGACGTTATAAGGTGCTTGCTACGATGAAGCGTCGTTATTATTTCTCGAATATGTCTCGTATTATAGGCCGAATTATAAGGGCATGCGATATATGTCAGAAGGCAAAGCACGCATTAGAAACACATACAGGACCTATTAAAACAGTAATAGCTAAAGAAATAGGAGAGAGAGTTTTCTGTGACATATATGGACCTTTACCAGCAGGACGGTTTGGGTACAAATATGTATTCGTGATACAGGACTCTTATAGTAAATTAATTAGACTATATCCATTACGACAGGCGAGTGGAAAGGCTACGTTAACATGTGTGAGAAAGTTTCATAAACAGGTAGAGATTAGGACATTATGTTCGGACAGGGGCACAAATTTTACTTCAAAGGTTTTCGAGGCAGGTATTCATCAGTTAGGTATTGTGTTAACACACACATCTGTTAGGAACCCACGACCAAACTCAACGGAGAGAGTAAATAAGGAGTTAGGCAGGCTATTTAGGACGTACTGTGATAAGTCACACCGATCTTGGGTAGATTTATTGCCAGACATAGAAGACTGTTATAACCAGGTTATACACACTACAACTGGTTATGCGCCAAACGAAATAGTATGGGGAAAACGAGTTTTTCTATCAACCGATTTTGATAAATGTGAACTAAACAAGACCGGTTTACAACGGGAGTCGTTAGAACAGATTAGAGAACATGCAAGACGGAACATAATAAAGGCGGCAGAAAATAGGGAACTCCATTATAACAAAAATCACAAGTTAGTACAGTTTGAGATAGGTGATTTAGTTAAGCTCAAAATTTTTTCAAAATCGGACGCTGACAAAAAGATAACGAAAAAATTCATGCGACTTTATGAGGGACCTTACGAAATCGGGGCCGTTCCATACAATAATGTATACACTTTAATTGACGCTCGTACGAAAGAGATTAAAGGAAACTACAATGCGATCCACCTGTTTCGGTATTATGGAGATATTTAAAAGAATAGATTTAATTAGGGGTTAGAGTAAAATAGGAGAGCGAGTACTAACAGTATATTGTAGGAGAGAAATAGATTTTCAAACGACTAGTATGGATGCCTAGGCATTAGTTAGACTAGGTGTATTAAAAATCTATTTGGGGGAGTGTGAGATGGTCAATATGGTACCTATCGTATACCTATACAAATTTTTTATTTTAAAGAGAAATCTCAACACAAGGCAAGCAATAAAATAAAGTAGAAATTTTAAAAAGTGCAACAAGGGTCGTAAATTATTAAATAGGTTTAAAACAGAGAAAAAATTCTCAGAAAACAGAATCATGGGGAAAGACATTTAGCGAAACCTAAGGGGCATTGAAATGCGATACTACGTTATTTATCGCCTAAAAATCAACAGGGTTTACGCACTTAAACAGAAATGGCTTTACAAACAGTCATAAAACACCAAAATTTCAATTTGGCCAGACAGCTAAAATTAAAGAAGGCAATAAATACGAGTCGACTACATTGTGTAAGTGAACACAGCGTTGATAGAAATCGATACCAGATGTTGATGGACCGCCAACTATAAAAACAAAATTTAAAAATTAATACTGTAGAAATCTTTAAGACAAAAAACGTTCTCTAGGGAAAGGGCGTGGTCTAAGCGACTTCGCGATTATTGGTTAATACAAATGCATGAAAATTATGTGACCAATGAGAAGAACAAATACTGTGTGTAGTTTTTTGCAGTGGCACTCGCTGGGGGAAAAGGCTGGCAGGGATAAGGTGTGAGGACGTCGGAAAAAGGGATTATTCAAGCTCCGAGCGCAGTTCAGAGAGAAGAGTCCTCAAATCCGCGAATCTATAACGTATAAGAGTTTAGAGTTCAGAGTAAATATTGGGTCCAAAGTTGTTTGTAAAATTAACGGTGTTAATTTATACTTTTCCACTTAATTAAATGGTTGTATAGATTCAGATCATATTATAGATAAGTTCTTTCGGGGAATAGGCTATTATAAGTGATTGTAGTGAGTGAAGCTGGTTGCTGAATATTCGGTAAAGTACACAATTAAGTTAAATAAGGTATCGTAAACAAGGTTCATAATAAGGTCAAGTAAATCGTTTAAGACATCTAGTCATAGGACGCCTGGCTAAATGGATGCAGGCGCTAGCCTAGATTTTGTGTATGAGTTGGTGATGAAAAATGAGAATAAAAATTGGTCACAAATAGATATTATTATATTGATAATGCAAATAGTTACCATTATCTTTCTGCTTATAATTTTGTATAAAAGGAATTGGGTAAGAGGCATATTTCGTGCAATGTTCGGACATTGCTGTATTGGAAATACTCCCGCATCAAACATTGAGTTGGGAATGATTTAATTAATTTAACGACAAAATTACCTAAAGCTGTGAACCTTGGTAACATACCTAAAGTATATTCTTTGTCTAGAGTTATATAATATGTGCCTTAAATCTTTCTTTATTATAAATCATGAATTAAAACTGTGTGCATGTGTATATCGTTATAGAATATGGTGTATATTAGTCTTAAGCGGCTGTAAGAGTTTTTATCTTTGGAAATTCTCTTTTCTCTTACTTTAGGAAGCCTAGGTAACGAGAATTTTCCCACCAAATTGATACGATTGCTTCAACAGTCGAATTTGGTGTAAATAAATTAAAATCAGTGTCTTCTCTTTGATAACACTCCATGTGGAGTAATATAAATAAATTTTACAGAAAATAAAAGTAAATAATATTAACAATCTCTCTTTTATTATTATAGATAAGTAACCTTACAGATTTATTATTGGAAGCTATTAAGATCTGAACAATTACCTACCTTTTGTCCTAATAATAATTACCATTTAATGACTTGTGCTAGAGGTTACGAATAATATTCCAATAATGAATTTCACCCCACATATCTAGGTTTACAGTCACGATTCTTAACCTTAAAGAAACGAGCTAGGTAGATTCTATATAAGTTATCATATTTAAATTAGGTCTGCAGGATAAATTCTTAGTTAAAATCTAGAAGCAGTATTTTGCTATAAGCAAAATCCATACACTACTTTTTATACAATAGAGCGAGTATTGGCTAAAATGAATAGCTAAATCTAACGCAGTCTAGGAAATTACTGCTTTTACAAATTTGGCATAAGGGCTAAATAGGCCTGAGCTGTGTACATGAGGTATTAGCGGCAGCAGGGAACAACAGTTTTTTTTTCTAGCATAATTATATAGCATTTGAAACGAGACGGCGATCTACAGCGGCGAGAGCGAGGGACAAAGCGGGTGAGCTACATGAAACAAAGGGTCAGGTATACGACTATTGTATCGAGAAATGGGACGTAATCGTAGAGTATTTGGCACTTTGGTTGATTGGGAATTATACTTAATATTGATAATTTGATTGATAGTGATTGACAATATAGTCAAAGTAATTGGCTACATGGCTGCGTGGTGACAAGTTGGCAGCAATGGTTCAGCACACCACACACACACTCCTCTTGCAGATCGACCTCCGACTTGAATTGGCCAATTCATAAACCTTACTATATAAAATGATATAAAAATTAAGTCCATGGACCAAGGGGCGGGCTAAAATGCCCATAAAAGATAGATCCAGCCGTTTACGGATGTGGAAATAAATTCGCGTCGGAGCGCATAAAGGAGGTCGAGATGCAGCCCCTATAACAATGATTAAGGGCCTCGTGCAGGCGTAGGGAAATGTCCCCGTGCTCGGTTACCATTGGTCAGCTAAGATGCCTTTTAAAAGGAAATACACGTAATCAGCAACCATTCAATCCGACCCTGATTTACAAACCGATTTATTACATGTTACTATGCCATAATTTAAATAACTCTAAGTTAAACTCCGCGGTAAGGTATCGATACAGAATACCAAAATTCAGACGGATTGATTAGGTCTGCCTTACGCGTTCACCCAGCGTAGTGTAGCTAAGTACCAGTCTTACTAGTAATTCATGACCAACAAATACGACTATCTGATACTGAAAGTGCCACTAACTCTACAGTGTTATTTTCCCTTTCCTTAGGTTTATAGGTTTCCTCACTTATACTAGCCACGATATTTTATTAGCTAAGACGATCACGCCGGTACCATCACACCATGTTACGAACTTTTCATTGCAGGCAGTTTGAATAATAATAAACTAGATACCATTAATCCCAGATTACTTCGTACCTAAATTAGTTTTGTCCAGTAAATTATATTGTTTTAGCCATTTGCTTCCAATCTCATTTTGAACAATTATTGAGGGTGTTTGCTCTATAGGACGTGGGTTTGTTTTTACCAACGGCGTCCATGCGTGACTCGATAACAAATGAGAATCGTCGGGACTATCGAGCTTAAAGTTTTAAGCGTTTGATGTCACGTAAAGCGGTTGAATTAATTCCATTTGTTGATACTAATAGATTTGCTATCTATGTATATTCATATGATAATGTAACATAGCGGTCTCATCCATAAATTGTAAGTTACTCAGCGAGCTATGGAGAGGGCTCTTATTTAACGAGATTCCTTGAGGGATATGATTTGTTATGAAGAGATCTGATAGAACCAAGGTTCAGAACCAGTGAAAATGTCCAAATCAAATTAAAGTTAAAGTGACAGTAGACCAGGTCTGATTTTTTATCGTATGTGGATGATGACAGTTGGAATGGAAAAGTCTTAGAAAGGAGACGGCGTAGAAGAAGAGTCCTCCTCCAGCACGATGGACCGACGTGAGCCGAAGAGGCTCAGGCTTCGGACAGCCGAAGAGGCTGGCGTGAGAAGTAACTGGATGAGGAAGGGTGCAGAGATCAAGAGAGACTTCTACACTCCACAGGCTAGCCATAATGATGATTATGGCAAGATATTTTATCACGTATTGTACAACAATACAGCGCTATTTCCTGAAAGGCATTATTACTTCAGAGTCAATAACCGATTTGATCGGAAATCGATTGCAATAAATGTGCGCTTAACTTAATGGAATCGTTTCGTTATTTTGAGCAAATAGTTGAATAACGATCAAATACATACCTACCTACATATTGCTTCTAAACTGACCTCCCGACATAACGAAAGCGTTGAACAAAATACCAGTCATAAGTACCGTATATAGGCATAATTCCAGAAGTGGGTGAATAATTAAATTACTTTTTGATATGTTTGTTCTCTTCGGTTTCACGAGAGATTTAATGTAAACAGTTAATTATAAAAACTTGGCCAAAGCACCAAAACAACAATAAATTAATCATTTGATCAGGCTGCAGTTGCTACTGCTAAGCTCTAAATCAAATTGCGATCTAAACACAAAAGTATTCAATAATCGCTGAGTCTGCCGGTAGGAGACTGAATTTAAAACGTCAAAATACTCGTATTTATGCAAATTATTCCAATATGGCGTATCCCCGCTAAAGAACGGACCGAGTGAAATACATTGAATGAGTCAAATATCTGCTTAATTAAACATTCATCAATAAATAAACTAACAATCCTTTATCATTTTTCAAATTTCAATTCAATTTTAAACACAAAGCTGACAGGTATAATGAATTATGCACACTGATGTTATTTTAAGATATTAAGTAATTTTTATTTTTATTTTTATTTTAAAATTTTATTAGGTGTAAGTGATGGTCCGTGACGTGTTGACCCTTGGGCCCCTCCTGAAAATCAGAGTTGCAGTATGTGAGGTAGGTATATACATCATCTCTCATGCTGTGGCACGGGCTGAGGAGGAGGCCCATTTACCACACGTAGTATAAGTTTAGATAAACTAAGTATAATATAGTGTAGTATTGTAGTGTTAGTCAATAAAATTTTATTTATTTATTTACTAGATGATGCCCGCGATTTCGTCGGCGTGGATTGATGTTTTTTGATTCCCGCGGGAACTCTTCAATTTTTCAGGATAAAAAGTAGCCTTCCCCGGGACGTAACCTATCTCTGTACCAAATTTCATCAAAATCGGTCGAGTAGTTGGGCCGCGAAAGCGTAGCAGACAGACAGACAGACAGACGGACAGACAGACAGACAGACACACTTTCGCATTTATAATTTTAATTTAATAAATTAAGTTGGCTAACCAGAATATGGACAAGTCAATTTGTCAGCGTCGTCTGTCTATTGTTTAACAAATTGTGACGTCTATTTAAGCCCCCTTACGCAAGAGTTTAAGCAGTTCTAGACACGATTTATAGCATGCCTCCGTTCTGAGCAAACAAATGAAAACTTTACTGAACAGGGAACAATTTAAACTACAAATTAAACTTTTTCGAAACTTGAAATAGGAAACTGTGGAATAGGAAACTTTCAGAGAGCATTCAGTTGGAACGAAATTCTAAATGTACCCGTAAAAGTGGGTAGGTATTGTCATATGCGCAAGGCATACAGAGTGCCGAGACACACACTATTTGACTTCAACCCATTGCCAACTAACTACAAAGCACGTTTCTCTTCTTAGAATGAGAATTCTTCTTTTGAAGAATGGTTTAGTCAACCACACTAGACAAGTGCAGATAAGTAGACTTCACACACCTTTCAGAACATTAGGAAGAACTCTCGGGAATACTATTTTTACAATGCTTTCCTTTATCGTTTAAAGTGCACTTGCTTAAAATTTTCATAAAAGGCACATAATTTGAAAAGTTAGAGATGGATCGGACCCCCGACAACCTGAATATGAAGCTGGACATCTAAACCACAAGGTTATCATCGATTCTTTTCATTTATCAATTAAAATTAGCTTATTCTTATTTACTGTTATAATATATGATGAAATTATTATAATGTAAACGAATGCCACCTATTACCTACTGTGCAACCGTGATATCAATCCGCAGCTTCACTTGCCGCACTAGGTCTGCGCTGGCCCTTATAAAGTAGAAAGTAGTTCAAAGTAAAAACAGCGTAGGGCAAACAATTCAAATGAATAATCGCGAAAGTGTCTCTGTCTGTCTGCCAGCTTTTTTACCATTACAAGTTGAGCCTTGACTGCTTGATCTCACCCTTTATCTAATCTAGTATTAAGTAATAATGCAGTCTAAATGAGCTACAAAGATGGGTTATTGTTACCAGAGGTAGGACTTTTCATGCCGGATAATCAAGGAGTTCTCACGCGATTTTTTTGGAAACCTATATACTTACTACACGTAATCGTGGGTATCATTTTATATTTATAATAATTACCCCTTAAAAATCCCCCCCCCCCCCTAGGCCGCGGGCGTTCTCCCCCACACCCCCAAACGTCTCCCCAACTGCAGTTTTTTGTAATTTTCTCAAAAAATATTAGTGATAGAAAAAAACGACCTATAGCGGTAACCCAAGGAAGCATACCCAAGTAATGTAAAGCCACAAGTGGCCAAAAATCAGCTTTACATTTTTTATTTTAGGATTCCCATACAAAGCTTGCTTAAGTAGCCTGAGCTATTTGTATCCAGCGGCTCGCTTCGGATATTATCCAACTGATGCGGGATCTTAGATTACTATTGAAAACTTTATCCATTGTCACTTAAGGAGTACTATTAGCTGTTGAGAGTAAAAGGGCCTTACCCTTCTCTTAAGAATAGATTCAAACAAGTATACGGTTGGATCCTTTGGTAGAGATGCCGCTAGCTCTAACAATAGACGAGAATTACATTAGTATCTGTAAGGAGTTCGAGTTTGTTAGTTCAGCCACGTAGCGCACTCTATTTGAACCGTTTCATTTAAACCCCGACCACTTCACAATTTAGCTGACCCTGCGGCTGCGGCGCGGTTGCAGATTTTAGAGTGTGTGAATGCAACTTTGTATTATTGTTCGGCCGTTCAGAGAATGCGTTCCTGACACCTATCAGAAAAATATTGTTTCCCAAGTTATTTGACACTCAGTTTGGCACAAAATTATAACATTCATTGATTATTGATATAATAATGTTGTTTTAATGCTCATCAATTGTTAAAACGGTAAACAACCAGCAATAATATTTTTATCGTAACTGCAACGCCATTACAAAGTTACGTCGTCAGTTCAATCGCGACGTGTCAGGAACGTTGAAGTTGTCGATTGAAGTTTTTGTGTTTCACCCTATTAATGGAAATATTATTTAATTAATTTTTGAACGTTTTTGAAATTTTTTCAGCCGTGACTAGTCATCACCAGTCCATGCCACCAGGCCAGACCAGAGAAAATTCAGAAATTATAAATTCCCGAATTGACCCCACCGAGGATCGAACCCAGGACCTCCCACTTATAAGATCACAGCGCTCACCACTTCGCCACGGAGGTCGTCAAAGGCCTACCTCCTCAGGTGGGGAGGGACAGGGAGGGACCTCGTTTACGGTGCACTGTGTGTAACTACTTGGATTTATTGTTGTCCGGAGTCACTCTCATTACTTACTCATATTTGCAAAATGTTTACATACCATAACATTATATTCGCACGTAGGTTTTCACTAGTGAATGAGCCTCGTTTTACAAAATTCACTCCTCAATTTTTTTATAGAAATATTTTTTCGAGATTGAAATTTTTACCGCGTATAGAATGAAATATTTCTAAACTCGTACGTGATGCATGCTATCAGATTCCACTGGGAAAAATATGGCCACTATGAATTTTGTACACAGGCTCTATTTTTCATTTTATTGAGGTTGGCTGTGTCATATAAAATGTATTAAATTGATTTAAGATAAAACACGTCCCTAGCTGGGGACGCAGAGGATCTTTCATGCAAGAATAGATAGAAAAATATTTTTGTTGGTAGGTGTTGAATTGTATCTTAGGAAAAAATCTGATCATTTATACAGAAGCTTTTCAAAAAGTGTAAATAACAGTAATAAAAATGTAAAGTGTAAATCCATAATAAAAGTCTGAAAGATATTTAAGCAAACATTTTAAGTCAAAGTGCAAATCAAATAATGTTTTATTCAATCTAGGTAGATATACTACACATATTGACGTTCACTTATTTATAAAATATAATGCACGCACCCTGGTCTGAGAAGAGCCCACAGCAAACTCAGCCGGGTATTTTTTACTATCACCATTTCACAAATCATCTTAACCGAATACTTATGGGTTTAATATAATTTCCATGCCCCTAACAGGTTAGCCCGCTCTACCATCTTAGACTGCATCATCACTTACCATCAGGTGAGATCGCAGTCAAGGGCTATAAACTTGTAGTGGATAAAAAAAAAGGAACTATCAGAGCCGTTAGAGCAGATTATTGCCAAGCTTCCTTGTCATTTAAGTAATCCTTTACATGGTAATTTAAGATTTTTTAATGAGTTTACGTTTTACATTAACTTTGAACTTATTCAGAGACATCTTCAACATGTCTTCTGGGATCTTATTGTAGAAAGTAGTAGTAGAAGTTAAGAATAGCTTAGTGCAACATAAAAAAGCCCGCTAACCCGCATTGGAGCAGCGTGGTGAGTCTAAGCTCTAATTCCCTCACTCCTATGAGAGTGGAAGGCCTGTGCCCATCAGTGGGACGTTAATGGGCTGTAGTGGTGGTACGTGTGAGAATACTAAGTGTGATAGGTGATTAAACTTTAATCCGAGCCTACTTACATGGCCTTACTTTTACTGTTTTTATATTATTTGTTCACATTGCAGTTGAGGCAGTCTGAGATATAGACAATACTAAATGGTACTACGTGTATCTACTATACGAAGAAATTCGAACTAAGTACCGACCGTACAATCTATCTGAATCACGCTAGCGAAATTATATACGTATTATATAGAACCTTCAACTAAAAACAGTTGAACCAGCGGGGTCCCCGGGCACAAGAACAGCACAGCCGCTTTTGGACACTTTGGCCGAAAACGATTTCATGTTTATCAACTTGCTCACATAAATATTTAATCGTTAAACCTGTTTAACGTCTCAAATATTATAGTGTCGATTTAATAAAAGCCGTCGGCGGTTAAGAAAAGGAAAGGCTATATGAAGTCATCATAAATTGAGTTCGCAATGTATTATTTTCAGGAAACGTTAGCTAAGGCATTCCTTAACCAAAGTTTGACTGGAAATAAGGCAATTTATATAATTTACGGTACCCATTCACAGTAGACGCTTTTGGTTAATTCAGTCACGTAGCAAGCATTCGATTCGACCGTTTCAATTTGAGCACCTCTTGTGTTTAATGATTGTTTCAAATTTTAAACACATAGCGGTTGTGTAGTGTGTTGTACTTTATATTGAACAAACTGCTGCAAAATTGGGAATGATAAAAATATTGTACTACTTTGATAAAAAATGTGTTGAATTTAACGACTGTATTTTGTTTCTATGGCAATCAATAATTTGACTCCAATCTCACCTGAGGATGGAGTTAAAAACATTGGAGAAAAATGTTTCTTTTAATGAAATTGCACTATGAAACTTGTGACGACCTCCGTGGCGCAGTGTGTAGCGCTGTTGCCTTAACGTGCGGAGGTCCCGGGTTCGATCCCCGGCAGGTTCAATTTGGGAATTTATAATTTCTGAATTTTCCCTGGTCTGGCCTGGTGGGAGGCTTCGGCCGTGGCTAGTTACCACCCTACCGGCAAAGACGTGCCCCGCCAAGCGATTTAGCGTTCCGGTACGATGCCGTGTAGAAACCGAATAGGGGTATGGGTTTAATATAACTGCCATGCCCCTAACAGGTTGGCCCGCTACCATCTAAGACTGCATCATCACTTACCATCAGGTGAGATCGCAGTCAAGGGCTAACTTGTAGTGGATAAAAAATAAAAATAAACTTTTCTATCCGCTACAGTGAGAGATAAGTGGGATTCTTTGGAATTTTCGTGACCTATAATAATTATTTTTGTGATTTTTTTTACACGGAAAAAATATCATACTAAGATTATAAATGCGAAAGTGTGTTTGTTTGTTGGTTTGTTGGTTTATTGGTTTGTTGGTTTGCCCTTCAATCACGCCGCAACGGAGCAACAGATTGACGTGATTTTTGGCATGGGTATATAGATAAGGACCTGGAGAGTGACAAAGGCTACTTTTTATCCCGGAAAATTAAGGAGTTCCCGCGGGAATAATAAAAAACTTAAACCACGCGGACGAAGTCGCGGGCATCAGCTAGTTTGCTTATAAAACCAAGGATGTTATAGTTATATTATGGCGTAAAAAAATAAGAATATAATTTGGTAGGATTAAATTATTAGGTACTGATTCATAGAGGTGATTTTTTATCCTGTTCCTGCGAGTTCCTATCTTTATTTCTGCAGTTATTTTATCTTTTTTCCCGCGTCACTCCCTCGTTACTGACATTCGTGTATCCTTTCCTATAACACCCTCTTTATGACGCTCTTTGATCGTCGCAGCTGCAAATCACAGCAATTTAAATCCGTGTGATAAGCACAGTATAGATCCCAGAGACAAGTGCTTTCTTCACGGTCCGTCAATCGTCTTGGGTTACGTCCGCGTGACCTATTTCCTTCTTTGTTAAATATATCTATATCTATACTTCTATGCTAATATTATAAAGGCGAAAGATGTTTTGTTACTCGATCACGCCAGAATGGCTGAACGGATACGGGTGAAATTTGGCATAAAGAACACAAAGGCTACTTTTTACCCCGGAAAATTAAAGAGTTCCCACGGGAACCAAAGAACCTCAATCCACGCGGACTAAGTCGCGGGCATCAGCCAGTATTTTATAAAAGGCAAAGGTGACTGGCTGACTGAACGCAAAGCTCTAACCACTGGACGAATCGGGCTGACATATTTTGGCATGCAGATAGGTCGACTTAGACATCCGCTTAGGAAGGATTTTTGAAAATTCAACCCTTTAGGGGGTAAAATAGGGGTTCGAATCGTGTAAGTCACGCGGAAGAAGTCGCGGGTTAAAGCTAGTATATAAACTTTATTTTAACTTGAATACATAACCCATTTCAGAGCAAAACAAAAGACGCTTCTGACTATCATTTTAGAATATCGTTAAATTCTTGTTAGAATTTCCCGGACCAACTCACAATGAAAGGAAATTTGGTAGGTATCAAAAGGCCTTAAGGACGGATGTACTGTAATAGGGGGAAACATCCTTTTCTGTTCCGACATTTTAGTATAGCAAAAATTAAAATTTCAGTATCGAATAAATACCATTCGCTACTCATTGAGATATAGTATGATGTAATTAAAAAAAGTGGTAAAAAAATCGTATAGTAACGACAGAAAATTATTGGGAAATTCATGGAAATCTCAAAAAAGGTCTTATCGCGTTCCGACTATTGTGATTTAATTTGAGACATTATTTAGACAAAAGTTATTTTAAATTGATCGTACAAGATCAAAAAACACTTTAAATAAATAATATTTTCAATAAAACTTATAGTTTTTTTACAATCTGGTTCCAAACATCCCTCATTTTTACAGCACGAATTTTTCATACAAATTTAGTACGGGCGCGCGCATCACAAAATTTTGTTATATATTCATGAAATACGGCAGTCATTTCCCATACGCCTGCGGGCTCTCAAGGCGTGAGGTTGCGTCCCGTTGCTCCTGAACTGACGTTTGTCACTGTTAGTATCCGTACACAAACGTCAATGCATCCACTACCATTGAACAAAGCTAATCATCGATATTTATACGTATAAAAAAAATGTAACTGGACGATTTCTGTATATAAAATATTTATTTTGAAAATTTAATTGGTGGTTATTTTATTATTCACTGAGCCCAAAACGGTATTTTATTCTCTGTCTTATTTTGCCTGTTTTGTGCACGAACTCCACTAAAACTAACTTTGAATGGGTATTTTGGTTCTTATAGCTCAGTCTAAGTAGATTTTTTTCTTTTATAACAGTCGTCGGAAGGGGGAAACTGGCGAAATATCAATTTCGGGTCTATGGGGTACCTAATGCTGATGTTCATTCTGTTTTGGTCTCGTAGAAAAGGGCTGTTCGTGCCATATACAAAACTAAATTCAAAGAAGTTGAAATTATGACGGTCCACGACCAATACATAATTTAAAACTGGATGATGCCCGCGACTTCGTCCGCGTGGATTTTTGATTCCCGCGGGAACTCTTTAATTTTCCAGGATAAAAAGTACCCTTTATCCTTCCCCGGGTACCCTATGTGTTATTCCAGACTATAACCTATCCCTGTACCGAATTACATCAAAATCGGTTGAACAGATGGGCCGTGAAAGCGTAGCAGACAGACAGACAGACACACTTTCGCATTTATAATATTAGTATGGACTGAATGATGCTAGCGACTTCGTCCGCGTGGATTAAGGTTTTTGATTTCCGCAGAAACTCACATTTTCCGGGATAAAATAACCTATGTCCGTCCCCGGAATACAACCTACTCCTGTACCAAATTTCATCAAAATCGGTTGAACGGATGAGTCGTGAAAGCATACAACCAAACAAACAAGCAACCAACAGACACACTTTTACGTTTATAATATTAGTATGGATTATGGATATTATGGATTAAGTATAATATGTGTGTAGTAGGTCTGACGACCTCCGTGCGGCGCAGTGCTTTGCGCAGCCTTAACGTGCGGAGGTCCCGGGTTCGATCCCCGGCAGGGTTTGTAAATTTATAATTTCTGAATTTCCCTGGTCTGGCCTGGTGGGAGGCTTCGGCCGTGGCTAGTTACCACACTACCGGCAAAGACGTAGGTACCGCCAAGCGATTTAGCGTTCCGGTACAATGCCGTGTAGAAACCGAATAGGGGTATGGGTTTAATATAACTGTCATGCCCCTAACAGGTCAGCCCGCTACCATCTTAGACTGCATCATCACTTACCATCAGGTGAGATCGCAGTCAAGGGCTAACTTGTAGTGGATTTAAAAAAAAATGTGCATCAATAAATTCAAGAATGAAAAAAAGTAACCATTCAAGAAAATATATGAATTTTTAGTGCTTCTAGACTCTGTAAAATTAGTTAGGTATTCATTTGTCGGTAACAGTATGCGTTTTTATAATAACTCCCAAAAGAAATATTTGAGATGCCAACAAGTTCAAAGTTTTTGTAAAACGTCAACTATTGAAAAGTCCTATTACAGTGTAAAGGTGTACGATACCTACAGGGCGCGTTTGGAACCCTCGTAGCTTTGATACCGTTGTCCATCACGTCTTATACTTTGTAAACGTGACGTTCAGGTGTACTGTGTAGGTACCTACTTATCTATACTTAATATTATAAATGCGAAACTTTGGATGGATGTATGGATGGATGGATGGATTGAAATTAAAATTAAAATTTTTTTGAATTTGAATTTTTGTTAGGTAATTAATCACACCAGAACGGCTGAACCGATCTGGATGAAATTTGACACAGGGATAGATTATAGTCTGGAACAATACATAGGGTACTTTTTATCCCTGAAAATTAAAAAGTTTCCGCGGGAACCGAAAACCTTGATCCACGAGGATGAAGTCACGGGCATCAGCTAGTTTTTAATAAATATATTATTAGTTTGAGTTTATGTCGTCGTCAAATGTTAATCACTCCATGATAAAGTTGACTATTTCATCAAATTTTCGATGACTTCCATGACGCAGTGGTTAGCGCTATAGTCTTCTAGTGGGAGGACCCAGGTAAGTTTCCTAGCAGGGTCAATTTAGGAATTTATATTATCTGAATTCACCCTGGCCTGGTCTAGTGGGAGGCTTCGGCCGTCGTTAGTTGCCACCCTACCGGGAAAGATGTACCGCCAAATGATTTAGCATTCAGGTAACATGCCGTGTAGTAACCCGCTACAATCTAAGACTGCATCATCACTTACCATCAGGTGAGATCGGAAACTAGGGCTAACTTTGTAGCAGTACCTAAGTATATAATAATATCCATATCCATACTAATATTATAAATACGAAAGTGTGTCTGTCTGTCTGTCTGCTACGCTTTCACGGCCCAACTACTCAACCGATTTTGATGAAATTTGGTACAGAGATAGGTTACATCCCAGGGAAGGACATAGGCTACTTATTATCCCGGAAAATTGAAGAGTTCCCGCGGGAATCCAAAAATATGAATCCACGCAGACGAAGTCGCGGGAATCATCTAGTTCTATATAAATATTTTTGGGGTCTGTATGCATATTAAACATTACTCCAAAGATTTATCATAAGTACCTATATAGATAGATAGAATAAAACATAACTAAAACAAAACAAAAGTCCTCATAAAGGCACAATTTTTCCAATCCTCTCTATTGTTTTGTATAAAACAAAGAAACGTGCGCACGCCGCCTAGCTTCATCCAATATTTTACTGAACGCGCAGAACTTGCTTCGCAGTTTTCAGTCGCACGTAGGCTGTCAAAATAGCTTCGTCTGATCTGAAGTGATAATCTTGCTTTCTGTCGAGTACAAAAACAATTTACTTCTGCAGTGTGTGGCTATTGTAAAAAAGTAAGTATAATTTGTTTTATTAGTTACCTACAGTAATAGTCAGTGTGATTATTTGTAATATTTGAATTAAATGATCCCTTCAAAAAAAAATTAATATGGCGTCGGCCGCGGTGATTTTCGTATTGTTGCGCTGATTGTTGGGTTTTGTATCATTGTGTGATTTCAAATTTGACGTTTGTTGAAGTAAAACTTTTACAGACACGTCACCACGTACTTTTACAGCCAGCGCATAATATAATGGAGAGTGCAACGTCAGTAAAACCCATGTACCGACACTTTAATTTTTTGACATAATGACGTAAACATACCTGAGGCTTTTATCAAAGCTCAGCAAAGTTCATCAGTCCATGTATTTTTTAAATTATCTAGACATGATCTAGAATGATTTATTGTGATTCATTATTTTTGCAGATGGGAAAACAGAAAAGAAGGTCTGCCTATTATAAAAAAGAAAATAAGCCGTTGCATTGGAAAAAAACAAACAAAAAGTATACTCTTATTTCCTGAAATCTTGAAAGCTGTCATCCCATATCACTTCCACATAATATCACATGCAGATTGCAGAGAAGAAGCAAATAAATGCATTAGTTACCTACATAATTTCTGTACAAGTTTCGCGCTTTATCGCAAAATGCAATTATTCGTTTCTCAATACAAATCCTATCGTACCTACAACACCTATTGTACCTACAACACTTTTCCGCTAATTATCATAGCATCAGAGTTATACCATTTCATGTACCTACTCTCACCATAGTCTGTACACTAGTAAAAAAATATTGATTTATAATTAGTAGACTATACCAACAAAAGACATTCATCTTTCCTATCTAAACATTTTGGCTATTTACGTATTGCAGCTTTGAAATTCTAAACGATGATCAAGTTATAGAATATAAATTGGAGAGCTCTGAACAGCAAGGTAAAAAGCATTCAGCAAAAATAACTAAAAGGTAGGTAAATTACAAAACTAGGTATAAATCCTTATCCTTACTAATATTATAAACGCGAAAGCTTGTGAGTATGGATGAGTGGATGTATGCATGTATGTATGTATGTTTGTTACTCTTTCACGCCTGAACGGCTGAACGGATCTGGATGAAATTTGGCACAGAGATAGATTATAGTCTGGAATAACACATACTACTTACTACTTAATAAAACAGCTACTTTTTATCCCGGAAAATTAAGGGAACCAAAAAACCTCATTTTTTGTTGTTGTTTTCAAATTATATCTGTCGGTTTAGTTGATGGGTAAAATTACAATTATAAAGGTTTGAAATAAATAAAAGAGTACCTTTTATTTATTTAAAACTAGCTGCACTATTGGTAACTATCGCCAGTAAGGCTGATTCAGTATTAGGTAGGTGTAGGCTCTCCTCTTATGACGATAGTGAAGGACTGCCCGCATGCTGATGGGGTCTGACTACTTATCGCCTCTCAAAGACGTCTTATGGTTGCCTAAAATTAACAATGACTAGGAACGCTAACACATCTTTGAGCGACCATGTCTAGTGAACGGCCCGATGAATAGCGTCAGTATTTATACTGTTTACATAGGTACTGCGCATACTTTAATACTGTACAAGAATCAGCCTTCCTAGTTATGGTTCATTTTTGGTAACCATAGTACGTGTTTGAGCGGCCATATCTAGTGAAAGGCTGATCTGCATGCAGGCAGATCTCATAGTCAGTAACTACATGATATTATAAACGTTTTTTTGCTGTCATAAAACTTCGGTTTGTCAAAATGTGACAAGGATAATTTTTATTTATATCAATTATATTAGGTACTTTATACTAATAAACTTTATATTGTAGTAATAAATTGCGGTTTTATTTTCCATTTCAAAGTGCTATAAAAGTTTCACATCAAAAACTAAATAAATAATGGAAATAGGTTTTTTAGGATGAGTTGTGTCATTTATGATGAATCAACGGGACTTTACCCAGCTTGAAAAGGAGATTCTACTGAGGAGCGATGACAATAACTCAGCAGTTTATAAAAAGAAAAAAAATTGCAATAATGTACCTAGAAAATAATACACAATATATAGGGAGCTACATAAATATATGTACATACATAATGTATCAAGTATTACTCTGATTTAGTGGGCTGTTAGTGGATAGTTTCCATGCAACATTAGGAAAATCATCAGTTGATGCTACGTTAGTTGTTACGGATATGTCTCAAACCCACCAGCATCAATTGATTTTCATAGCTTAGCTCTAGGGGAAAGGGGTTCAACTAAGCAACGAAGTTTTTCACATAATGAGGAAAGGAAACACGTCCTTCTAAGTATTTATTACGAGAGAGGGAATGACAGCATGGCAGTCACGCAGCTTACTTACGTCCATAATGTTCCCTACATTACACATTATACTAGTTGAAGTATGGAACACAGAAGCTGACTAGTTACTTCTCAAACCACTTCATCTACATCGCACATCTCAGATGGAAATGGAATCTCCTAGTGCTGTCTTACACCGTTTTTATACTATTCATGCAGAACTACTACTAATACTAAGCGCCATTATTAATTTAATTTATTTTTCTACCTAAGCATACAACCTTTATCAAATAAACACCTATCTTTACCTATACCTACTCATAGTTATAAATCAGTTAGCAGGAATCAGCCGGTTGGTATATTATCAAGAAGCACCTCTACAATCCATACTATGATATTAAAAATGCCAAAGACGTGTAATTGAACGGCCCATTATTTCAACCAAGTTGGTATAGAGTAAGGTTACATCCCGAGGAAGGACATAAGTTACCTTTATCCCGAAAAATTGAGAAATTCCCGCAGAAATAAAAAAAAATTAACGAACGCAGACGAAGCCGTAAGTATCATCTAGCTATCAATCAATAAATAATATTATTTGTGCCATAGTGAGATAGTTGATCGCATATTGTGTGCTCCCGTGGTAGGGGCTGAATCCTTCTATGTGTGCCTGCGTAGACTGTGGTTGTATGTGTATAGAAACAATTGACAGCGGCTGACAGCAACGCCTAGATGTCGGCCAAGGGTAGGACCCTTAAGCTCTTTTGCCCTTGTCATTATACAGAACTTTTTGACGTTTTACTTTTTATCACCTACGCGGATTTTTGCATTCAAACTGCTTTTTATTTTGAGCAGTGAAGTATATTTTTTGGGCATCAGAAAGTACTCGTAACTTTGTAATACATTTTTGTTCAATTTGACTTGTGACTTGATCTTCATATAATGACTTACGTACTAGTATCTTTGTGATGCTATTTTACATTTTATAATTGGCGCTTTTTGCGAGAGAAGGGACGGAAAAGAATTTACATTAATCTAATTCTTTGCCGTCAACTAGCCTTGGCCCTGACCATTGTGCGAAAACACGTCAATAATAATTCCGGCTGATCACGTGCCTAATAATATTCATTTTACATTCCGGCTGATCAGAGTCTTCAGAAGACCGTACTCTCACAAATACGTCTACACGTAATCGCATTAAACATAAAAAATCTTGATTTTAGGAATCTTACATTTAATTCATACTTTCATTTTATCTAATGGTTTGTTATTACATTGCTTGAATAAATAATTTGATAATGGACGAGAAACTCGATACAGGACAGAATATCCTAACCCTTATTAAAAGCCTGCTTTGCCATCACTCAAACTAACTTTGTAATGGGGGACTTTGACTGTTGGGATCACGTAACGTGATAGCGGTAGAACTTCGAGCAGTTATGGTAATTCTTGAAGCTAATGGACAGAATTTACCCTTTTGTCTATTAGCTTTTACAAATGTGTAGATACAGGACGTGATTTTTGTATGAGTATAGTTGAAGACCTGGAGGCGTAGACATGACTGAACAAAGGCTACTTTTTATACCGGAAATTGAGGAGTTCCCGCGGGAATAAAAAACTTAAACGGATGAAGTGGCTGCCATCAATATATAATCTGATGGTTTTCGCAATTCTACGGTGACAAATATATGTCACCGTAAAATTGCAAAATAACGTTTTATAACTCGATAGATTGAAAACTGTCGACAGATTGTGAACCGTTCAATGTTCTGAGTGTCAATTTTTTAATATTCATTGTATTTACGTTTTCTTGTCTCTTTATTGTAGGTTAGGTTAGGGTACGACATAAATAATCAGGTCCCTTAGTTTCTATCGGGTTAATATACCTAACAGATTACAATCTACCGAAAAATAATGCGTTAAATTGTAATCTTTCGACAGTTTACAATTTCGCTAGACAGATTACAATCTAACGGATCTCACAATCTTACGGTGACATATACATACTTAGTAACTTACTGATAGCATACCCTACATGCCCGCTACATAGTACCTACCTACCTTATACTCTATGTATGTATGTATTAAATCTCTTGTTTCATTGATTGACTTTCAACAAATATACAAAACACCTTTATGTAGGTACCTAGGTTGGATCCAGATTTATCTATTGCAAAATAAATTATGATATTTTATACCTATGTAATACAACGTAATACGAGATGTAAACATCAATTGGAAAAGAAACCTATATGACTTAACCTTGACTTCCATCCGACCCTTTTTTCGAACCGAGCCGGGATAATGAAATGGCGAACAAACCAGGCCGCCATTTTGAATTGTAAATGTTATTATTTCCGAACTCTCGCCCAAAACTCTGTCTTGTCTTGTCAAGGTTGAGGATACTAAATTATTCCTAAGATTCTCTTTATCTCATTCTATTACATATTTAATTTTATAGAATTTCTACTATAATTGTAACTTTTATGTAGAAAGGCAAGGGGTTAGAAAATCTGGGGTGCGGGGAACAGCCCCATTGTAAGGGCTCGGACGAGGACCGTCAAAATTAACCTAAGAATTAGAATTTTTTCAAAAGGCTTATTAGGTTCTCTAAAAAGAATCTTGAAATCAAACTTATATTATAAACGCGAAAATGTGTTTGTTTGCTGGTTTATTGGTTTGTTGGTTTGTCCTTCAATCACGCTGCAACAGTGCAACGGTTCGACGTGATTTTTGGGATGGGTATGGTTGAGGAACTGGAAAGTGACATAGGCTACTTTATTTAACGTTTAAACTATCGTGAGAGATATTCATCATAAATATACATAACACCGGATACACTCACGTTTTTCATGTCGGAAAAGTGCCCGACTAGTTTCGCGGTCGAGCACCAACCGCGTCGCGCGAACAGGCTCATGAATAAGGGCCCCTAATGGGTTCGAAACTAGTCGGGCACTTTTCCGACATAAAAAACGTAACTTAAAAAAACTTAAACCACGCGGACGAAGTCGCGGGCATCAGCTAGTTTCATTGATAAATTGGAATATAAATGCACGAGCGAGTCTCATCTTAGCTATAATAACTGAAAGTCAAAACTAACTTAGCAACAACTTGGAATAGCTGTCGTAGTTCCGCGATAATGCGTTTAGAATTGCATCTCGACTTCTCAACAAACATTAAACCGGAAGTAGAAGCACTTCTACTTTATAATTCACTCACTATAATATAATAGTACAATTGAAAATTGTATTACTGCCAATATTAGTAGAACCAAATAAGTTTTATTTCTTGTCACCAGATCTAAGACTCTTTTTCATTGGGAAAGTCTGTATGAAAACCCAGGAGAGCGGAAGCATTTGTTGAACCAGCAGAATATCACGTAGTTCGAAAATAAAAGGATTGATCTAGAGTCCGTGACCAACTTAAAAGAGGACTACCTCTTATATAATAACCTATGATACACTATTATGGTACCTTATGCAATGTGCAAGTATATAGGCACGTAAGCGAATCCATTATTAGGATAATTTTAACGGATTCAGTCGCTCTTGCCTAACTCGGCAATGAGAAATCATAGTCATTATCATTCTTATAGTTAGACCATACCTTTTTAGTTTATTTGACTTTACTCTATGATCTATCATCAACCAGAGTTTCATTGAGGACACTTGTTATAGTACAGGGTCTAAATCAAACCATGATTAGATGACAACTGCTTATTTATTGGATATGCACTTAGACCTACCCACATATTATAGATATATTAAAACTACCTATTACATCTTCCCCCTTATAGAATTAATATTAAAAACATTTATCTTATTTTTTAATTTAAACGTTAACTTAATATTCTCTAATAACCTATAGTAACTTTGCCAGACTATCCTTATATTGTTATATCTCCCCTTTTTGAAAGAAAAGAAAGTTAGTTTTACATACATACTTAACATTATATTAGTATGAGATATTGTTTTAAAATACCTGTAAGTTACATTAATTTATCTAAACTTAGCATAATACTCAGACTAAGCAAGCTAGATCAAGAAAGTATGATTAATAATTTATTTAAAGCAATGAAAATATATCTATAATCTAGTAAACTGAAAATTTAATATTGTTACTTATTGGAATGACATGTTTTTGAATTTTACTAGTAGTTAAATTCATCGCCAAAACGAACTGGCGGACGCACAACTCGGCCACTACTTGTAACTTTAGGTGCTGGATGTCCGCGCTCATGCCGGGCCACCACATCACTTCTCGCGCGCGTCGCTGACATTTCTCTATCCCCATGTGACCCTCGTGAATGCGCTTGAGCATATCTCTTCGAAGCATAGTCGGTATTACCACCCGATTATTCCTAAACAAAATCCCTTTCACCATATGAAGCTCACTACGAACTGTCCAATATTGTCGCACAGCCATATCCGTATCCCTCTTATTATCCGGCCAACCATTTTTGTAGTAGTCCCCTACCGCCATTAATATCGCATCTTTTCCTGTTTCTTCGCGTATCTTATTTAACATCTCCGGTGTAGCTTCTACGTTATCGTATAAAGTATTCAAATGTATCATAACATCTTTACATACGTCTTCATCGATCCCCTGCTCCGTCGCAGCGCGGGATAGTGTATCTGCTATAAATAACATTTTACCTGGCTTGTACTGAATTGTAATGCAATAATGCTGTAATTTCAATAGCATTCTTTGCAGGCGAGCCGGTGCCTCATTCAATGATTTTTTAAATATAGCCTCGAGCGGCTTATGATCACTCTCTACGATAACCTTATCATGACCATAAATATACTGGTGAAAACGCGTGCACCCAAAAACGATTGCGAGCAATTCCTTCTCGATCTGCGCCCAGCGCTGCTCCGTGTTGGTGAGCGTGCGCGCCGCGTACGCTACGGGCCGCCCGCCCTGCAGCATACACGCGCCCAGCCCGTGCGCGCTCGCGTCCACCGACACCGTGACGGCTTCCATAGGATTATAGTATCTTAGCACTGGCGCACTACTGATTTTTGATTTTAATAAATTAAACGCTTTATCGTGGCAGCCCGACCACTCGAACGTCACTTTCTGTCCTAACAGCTCACGTAAAGGTGCGGATAATTCGGAGTAATTTGGTATGAATCTAGACAAATAGTTTGTCACGCCTAAGAACCGCTCTAAACCTTTTTTATCGGTCGGTTTTTCCATATTTTTTATAGCACTTACCCTGTTTTTATCTGGCGATATTCCTTGAGAATTGAAAATATGGCCCAAGAAAGTAACCTGGCTAACACCGAACACGCATTTATTTTTATTAAATTTAACACCGCTATCTGCTGCTCTTTTCATAACCTCCTTTAACCTCGCATCATGCTCTTCCTTAGTCCGCCCCCAAATTAAAATGTCATCTATGAACACCTCGACACCTTCCATTTTAAATATCTTATCCATCTCATTATGAAAAATCTCCGGGGCACAGTTAATCCCAAATGGCATCCGTAAAAATCTATATCTTCCGTATGGCGTTGAAAAAGTACATAGTTTAGAGCTACCCTCATCCAGTCTTACCATCCAAAACCCGTTTTTTGCATCACATTTCGAAAAGTATTTCGCTCCGGACAGATTGCTCGCCATTTCGTCTAACGTGGGCAACTGAAAGTGGCTTCGTTTTATGGCCTGATTTAAATTTCGCGGATCTAAACAAATTCGAAGTTTTTTATCCGGTTTTTCTACTATTACAATGTTAGAGACCCAATCCGTGGGACCATCTTCCTTTTTAATAATATTCAATTTAACCATATTATCTAATTCTTCTTTTAAACGGGGCCGCAATTTCATAGGTATTTTACGCGAGGCGCTTACAACGGGCAGTACTGTTTCATCTACGACTATTTTACAAACAGTAGGTAAACAACCTATGCCCTCAAATATCGACTCATACTGTTTGAGGTCAAGGGACACTTGATTTAGCCGCGCAATTAATTTTAAATTAACACATGCTTTTAAACCTAATAAATTATTACAGTTATTGTCTAGAATATAAATTTTTTCACAGCATTCTTGTTCTTTAAATTTGAGTAATCCATTAAAATATCCAATTACAGGCAACTTATTTTTACTAATTTCTCTTAAAATGGTATTACACTTTATCAACTTTACTTTATCAAAACCGACTTTTTCGTAGGTACTCAAAGACATTACCGACGCTTCAGCGCCACTATCTAATTTAAATCGTACACAAACCCCGTTCACTTCTATAGTCTCACACCATGAATCGCACATTTCATTCGAAGCTTCAATAGAAATATTAGACATAAGTAGCTCACCGTTTTCGCCGTACTCATCCTCATAGTCCTCCCACTGTTCCTCCGCAAAGTCAGTGTCCTCGACGACTTCCCGCGTAAACTTCACGGTACAAAATCGCGCCCGGTGGCCCCATCCGTTACACCTAAAACACCTTCCGGAAAACCCCGGGCACTGCCTACTCTCACTGTGGCGCAAGCTACACCTTTCACATACACTGTCACTGAAACGACGATACGAAGACACCGCCGGACCCCGTTGCCGGCCTCGCCCATCCGCACTGGCACCCGGGGGCTTCGGCCGACCGGCTCCGGCGCCGCGGGCCCGCGGTGCGCCGCCGCGCTGCCGCAGCTGCTCGAGCGCGCCGCCGCCGCCCGGGGCTGCGGGAGCGCGCGAGGCACACGCCACCGCTTGCTGGCTCGCTCGCTCCGCCGCTCGACACCACGTACTAGCCTCCTCTAATGTTATCGCCGATCTCGCTAGTAATTTTTCCCTCATTTGAACATCTTTTAAGCCACGTATTACTTGCGTTAAAATAAGACTATTTTTAAAGATCCAAATTCACAATTTTTACTTAATTTTTTCAGCAATCCCACATATTTATCAAAATTCAGTTCATTCTGGTAAGTTTCAAAAAAGGTATGTCTTTCGTAGTTCACGTTTTTCTTTGGATCGCAGTACTCATTGTACTTGTCACATAAAGTTTTGTAATCATATTTATCTTGTTCCGTAACATCGAGTTCTTCGAGAATTTCTCGACCGTACTGACCCAAACAATGCATGAATAAGCCATATTTCTCCTTATTACTTGCCGTCTCCTTGCCCGTAGCGATCAAAAAGTAATCAAATGAGTTTTTCCATTCCTTCCAATTCGTAGCTAGGCTGCCATCTTGGCGCAACGGCGCGGGCTGTTGGATCGCCGCGCAAACGCCATCACCCCGACTATCGTTCGCCATCACAATATTTCCCGAGTATTAAATACGATAAATAACACTATTACACTACTTTCACTACCATTTCTTGTGGATACGCACACACCTGACACCATGTTATAGTACAGGGTCTAAATCAAACCATGATTAGATGACAACTGCTTATTTATTGGATATGCACTTAGACCTACCCACATATTATAGATATATTAAAACTACCTATTACAACACTTATTACCTTTGTCTATCTGATTATTCCCTACCTTAATGAAAATAATGTCTTATTACTCCTCATAGAAAATATCAAATACCTATACTTACGTGAAGTTACATAATATTATTCGTACTTATTTTGTAAACAAATTTTATACTTGGATTACACCAGATTTTATTTTGTAAATCCGTAAATGTAAAAATCTACTTTACCAAAGCTCTACAATCCCAGCGGAATACGAAAAGATGGCGTAATCTTCCTTCAATAGAAAGCTTTTAACGTGTAAATATTTCTCGCGATACGTAAATAGCGATTTGGAATCTGACTGCCTATCCAATTATTGGCATTATTTCTAAAGAATGGTACCATTTGTTGTAAAAATGTGTGGTAGATGTTTCACATATTGTCTATTGCATTTTAAAAATATTTTTATCATAATCTGCTGAAAATAAAAGAAGAAAAGTTTCGAAATTACTTACAAAAGTTGGCATATTTATTAAATTTAATTAAAAATAAGCAGGATTACCCCACCGAATTTCTAGAAGGTCGATTTCGTTCTCATAATACTTAAATGATTACATAATTATATGGGACATACAATGTCAATAATTGTATGGGACATAATTATACATCATTACAATGTGGCTCATTATGTTATACATAATTTCTAAACTAAACTTAAATGACAGTTCTTAACACGTTTGTATCTATTTCATTATATTCCCTGGGAAAAGGGACAGCTGTACTAAATCACTAGTAACTAATAACTGGCAGGGTAAATCTAGATTTATCCTGCCAGTTTAAATCAGGGTAAATCTAGATTTACCCTGCTAGTTTAGTTTAGAGATCGTGTACATACAACAGAACCAGCAACGTTCTCTCTAATAAGCTATCTTTTTTTTTATCCACTACAAGTTAACCCTTGACTGCGATCACACCTGATGGTAAGTGATGATACAGTCTAAGATGGTAGCGGGCTAACCTGTTAGGGTTATGGCAGTTATATTAAACCCATACCCCTATTTGGTTTCTACACGGCATCGTAGCGGAACGCTAAATCGCTTGGCCGCACGTCTTTGCCGGTAGGGTGGTAACAAGCCACGGCCGAAGCCTCCCACCAGGCCAGACCAGGGAAATTCAGAAATTATAATTTTCCAAACCCTGTCGGGGATCGAACCCGGGACCTCCGCACGTTAAGGCAACAGCGCCTCACACTGCGCCACCGAGGTCGTCAAAAGTTGTTCCAATTACGCCAGCACTGAAGCGGGTGCAGGCAAGGCTTTGTTAGAAGGGCAATCAATCCACGCGGACGTAGTTGGGGGCATCAGCTAGTCAACATCATATAAACGAGTATTTATGTCCGCCCTGTAATGTTTTTCATAAGTTGCTTGAAGTTTCCACCTTTCTACAACAGCAGTAGTTGAAATATATGCTACGCATGAATTTATATCCGCGGTACCTACAGTAACATCAGTAATGCTAGATGATGCCCGGAACTTCGTCCGCCTGGATTAAGATTTTTTAAATTCTCGCGCGTACTATCTCTATACAAATTTCATCGAAATCGGCTAAAAGAGGGACCGTTAAAGCGTAGCAGACAGACACTTTCGCAACCATACTAATATTATAGTGATATCCCAGGGAAGGACATAGGCTACTTTTTATGCCGGAAAGTATAGTAGCCCCCGCGGGAATAAAAAAATAAACTCACGTGGAAGTAGTAGCGGGCATCATCTAATTTATTATATTTTATGTAAGTATGGAAGTATGTATTCTCCTTATAATACAAATTGCATACCACAAGCTTACCAACTGCAACTAGCAACTTCGTATACACCTACATCCTGCATACTAATTTCTTGCTAGAATTACTGAATTTTGTACTGAAAATTCAGCCAGCTTGGAGATACCCGTGTCTTGTTACTGTCGGGCCGCTGCGTTGATCTATCTAGACGTCTCCGATGGGCGATGACTGACAGAAAAGAATATACTGCTCCAAGAATATACTGCTCGATTCTGCTGAAGAAGTATAATGCTCGAAGGTGCTTTATATGAATAGCTCACCCGTGTAAGCCCTAACTAAATACCAACTTAGCGAAAATCGCAACTAAGTAGCAATTCATTGGGGCATTTGGGGAACAAGAAGCTAACTTTGGCAGAATCTCGCGGAGTTTGATAACAACAATCATTAACCGCGTATACAGGTGTTGTTAGACGTGAACTCGGCTGTAAATCGCGAGGTGAAGACGGAATTAGTGGGAGTTTCGCACAAACTTTCGCTTTAGTGAGCAATATTTTGTAATGTGTAAACGTTTTTTATATTCTACTAGATGATGTCTACGACTTCGTCCGTGGGGTTTAAGTTTTTTTATTTTCGCAGTCAAAAGTGGTTTTGACAAATTTGAAATTTATTGAAGTACCCCAAAGGCCTAAAAAAAACTATAAGTTAGGAGGTATGTTCTCCAACAAAAAATGTACACGACCTTGGGCAAGTTGGGCCTCTTAGTGAGCCGGTGATAAAAACCACCAAAAAAAATTGGTGACCATTGAACCAAAAAAATTTATACAAAATACTCGGTCATCATAAATTTACGGTTAAAAATTGGTGATACTAAACTAATGGTTATACTTTATAACTTGTACGAATTTGTAAACCGTTGAAACAAAGTACTCAGTTACCTTGCCTGTACAATAAAGTATAATAATAATATCTCAAAATATAACGAATCCATAGCAATAATAATCATTTAGTTTGACCCTCATGAGCTAATTGATCGACCTTCATTGGATTTTACATCAGAGGGGATCCAAACCTATTTTGCAGCCAAGCAAAATACTACTTATTTATTAATTTATATTTTTCGTTAAGGAATCAATACTTTTTTTACTTACCTAATCAATTGCGGATGACCAGGATTCGATTCCCGGGTCGGGCCAAAAATTATTATATATGTCACCGTAAGATTGTAAAAACCGTAAGATTGTAATCTAACGCTTGTCAATTTTTGAAATATTCATTGTATTTACGTTTTCTTATCTTTTTCTTTTAGGTTAGGTTAGGGTTCGACATAAATAATCAAGACTTAGGTTCTATCGGGTTAATAAACCTAACAGATTACAATCTACCGAAAAATTATCCGTTATATTGTAATCATTCGATAGTTTAAAGTTTCGCGAGTTAGATTATAATCTAACGGTTTTTACGATCTTACGGTGACATATATACAACATTAGGTTTTCCAGTCAAGGAATACCTCAGTAGGTAGCTACTTGTCTGGAGTTAGGGAGTTGGCGCTGTTTCTCTCATGAATCGGAGAGCACGCAAAGTCTGAGTCTGATCTCTCTATGGCATTATGATCACTGATAATTAAGTTATATACCTAAATATTTTATTTTCACGATTACGTTTCGTAAATTGTGTCTTCGATAAAAAATAACAAAAAATCAAGGCTTTTAGCATGAAAGCGAACCACGAAAGTGGCGACCGTCAAACTTTTTTAAATATTAACGACCGAAGTTAGCTAATCTGATGAAAGGCAAATAAAAGTTTTGTTGTCGTTTGTGATAATGTTACTGTTTGTTAAGTTTGTTCAAAGGAAACTGTTAAATATAGCCTTTGATAGAAAAATTTGAATTCTATAGCGATTGCTTTTATTTAAATTTCTTTTGCATTCAGTTAATTTCATCGTGGAAGGACTACGATACACGTTTTACATTATTTTGGAGTACGAGTAAGTAGGTACGCACTTCTGACCATCAATATTATTATAAACCTATACGCTGTTTATAAAATACCACCACCACTACAGCCCATTAATATCCCACGGCTGGGCACAGGCCTCAACTCTCATAGGAGAGAGGGAATTAGAGCTTACACCCACCACGTTGTTCCAATGCGGGTTGGCGGGCTTTGACAACTATTATCATGTTTTATTGATAATAACCGGGACCGACGGCCTAACGTGCTCTCCGAGGCACGGGGGAGAAAAACACAACCAACTCCGGCCAAGTACTGAGAATATCTAGTCAGAAAATTAAATTTATTTTTTGTAATGATTTTGTAAAATACATCTTGTATTTTAGTAAGTAAGTATTTAATCTGTAGTTATAATTTCTCATTTCTGTATTTGTTTTCCATGTAATATTCATTTAACATTTCTTTATTTTATTTTAAAAACCCAATAGGTACTTAATTAAGAACAGGCCTGGGACTCAAACCCGGGACCTCGTCAGCCGCATTTGAACATGTATATGATAATATTATTCCTTTAATCCGTTAAAATCCATACTAATATTATAAATGCGAAAGTGTGTCTGTCTGTCTGTCTGTCTGCTACGCTTTCACGGCCCATCTATTCAACCGATTTTGATGAAATTTGGTACAGGGATAGGTTGTATCCCAGGGAAGGACATGGGCTTTTTATCCCGGAAAATTCAAGAGTTCCCGCGGGAATCGAAAAAACTTGGTCCACGCGGACGAGGTCGCGGGAATCATCTAGTAAGTTATAATCACAGCACATACTGCGGTAATAATAATTATGTAACTGACAAAACAAAGTTCGCTCAAAATTTTCCAATGGTGTTTCCATCCTAACTTTTAACAAGCTTTCAAACTGTTAATCTTTTCGCTACGGATTTGCATTTAGATGGCATGTATGAGTATTGTTACACTAATTAGATTTTGTTTAAGCGTTAGAGCTAAAACACATTACGAACACAAAAAATGCCTGGAGGACAGAAATAAAGATAGGTATTTCAATAGCGCGGAACTTTTTTGTATGCCCGACAATGTTTTTAGTTGGTTTTGACCTTAGAGATGGCTCACATTAGACCGTACTGGTCACCAGCCGTGACTCCTTAGGCCATAATCTATACTCTATAGTAATTTATAAATGCAAAAGGAGACGGTTCAGATTTGTATGGGGTGTAGGCCTAGTCTTGTACAAGCAGAGAAATGAAGGAAAATAAAATAATAGACCAGTTTTTATCGCCCAAATCTACGAATTCGTCGTAATTTCAGTGGTAAAACAATTTAATCTTTCCATGTTAAGGAACACTAAACATGAGTGGGTAACAATGGCGGATTTTTGACGTTTTCTAAAGAAAAACAAGTTATTCTGACAGTGACTGTCAGAAATGACATTTGATACATTTCGCGCCTACTGCCTTCTCTATGGCTGAAAGTTGCCATCTTGGTAACGTATCGAAAACTTGAAATACATGTTTTATTGTTTTCTCGTTATTTACTTAACTGTTCTAAATTATTATATTTTTAATACAATCTATGTACTTTCCTCTATTCATGGTAGAGTGTACAAGAGTAGGCCTAAAATGAACCTTTTCCTTCGAACGGATGGATGGATGGATGTTTGTTACTCAATCACGACAGAACGGCTGAAGGGATCTCGATGACATTTCGCACAGTGATAGATTATAGTCTAGAATAACACATAGGTTAGTCAGGTTAGTTTTTATTCCGGAAAATTAAAGAGTTCCCACGGGAACCAAAAAGCCTCAATTCACGCGGACGAATTCACGGGCATCAGCTTGTAACATAATAAGTCTATGCCTACGACACACGGACTATGAACGAATTGTTTTTTTTTTTAACTCAACTACAACATTGTCATTGACTCCGACCTTAGTTAAAGGTTGATTGACGTTAATTGACCTGGCATGTGAAATGTTCAAGTTTTCCATTATATATAAAATTTCCAAAGCTTTTTAAAGTTGCAACAATCATTTATTTACTTAAGCTTAAATTTAACAATTACATTTTACGTTATGTTTACGTTAAGTATTCACCACAAGCTATCACTCGCTTGAATAGATATACCTTACATTGAGTTTAATTTCATGAAATTATAATATTCATTTTGGACGATAAAGATAATAAATTTGGTTCAAGTTTACACGGCTGTTTGTTTTCAATTAACCTTCGCCGTCACACGATGACTTAATTCAGATAATCACAGGACACTATAATATACTTCTGTTCCCACAGAGCGAGGCTTTTGTGAATTTACGCTCAATTAATAGCCTATGTTTCATCAGACAAAGGCCTAAAATGTGACAAAAGTTACTGGATTAGTTATTTGTGTTATATGGGGCCAAAGAAAATTTTTGTTCCCCGAGGGCGCTATTTTGAATTCAGAGCGAAGTGAAGGATTCTAAAGTAGAATCCCGAGCTTAGCGAGGGATTCTAAAGTAGAATCCTGAGCGTAGCGAGGAATTCAATATACGCCGCCCGAGAACAAAAAATTTGGCCCCGAGTGACACACACTATTTTTCATCATTACGTATGAGAAAAAGCTAGGAGTATCAACCTACTATATGTATGGACATTACCTATACGTTTAAGCACCAATCGGTGCGCTGCCTGGCGGTGGGCGGCCGCTTCCTCGAGATCGGCAAGCTGGACCTGTCCAACAACACACCGCGCTCGGCATGAGCGTGTTCCTCAAGAACACCACGTTCCACGGCATCCTGCTGGACGCGCTGTTCGGCGCGGCGGGCGAGGGCGACGACAAGGCGGCCGCTGCCCGCCACCGTGTTCGGCGAGCGCGAGCTGGAGCCCGCCTTCCGCTACATGCCACATGGCAGCCGGCAAGCACATCGGCAAGGCACGAACTGCTGCTGCGCGTGCACGAACGCGGACCAATCAGAACAGAGAAATGAAAGCTCCCATGGGCCTAAAAATTACATTTTGCTCCCGCTATCCTCTGAAGCCAATATTCGTTTTTCGAATAGGTATGATGAAAAATAATATTCTCTTTCTTGCCGACTCGAATCATCGAACTGGTGGTAGGGTCTTGACTTATTTACATACTAGATGATCCCCGCAACTTCGTCCGCGTGGATTACGGTTTTTTGATTCCCACGGGAAATCTTTAATTTTCGGGGATTAAAAGCAGCCTATATCCTTCCTCGGGATACAACCTCTCCCTGTACAAAATTTCATCAAAATCGGTTGAACAGATGGCCCGTGAAAGCGTACCAGACAGACAGACACACTTTCGCATTTATAATATTAAGTATGGATATCATTATGAGTAACAAGATGATCACCGCGACTTTATCCGCGTGGATTTTGATTTAAAAATCCTGGAGGAGCACTTTGAATTTCCGGGATAAAAAGTAGCCTATGCCACTATTGACGACTTCTACTTTAAATACCCATGCGAATAATCCGTAGCTCTATAGCAGCGTGATTGAATGACACACAAACAAAGAGATACACTTTCACATCCGTACTTCCATACTAATATTATAAATGCGAAAGTGTGTCTGTCTGTCTGTCTGTCTGCCTGTCTCTCTGTCTGTCTGTCTGCTACGCTTTCACGGCCTAACTACTCAACCGATTTTGATGAAATTTAGTACAGAGATATTTTACAACCCGGGGAAGGACATAGGCTACTTTTTATCCCGGAAAATTGAATAGTTCCCGCGGGAATCAAAAAAATGTATCTATTCAACCGATTTCGATGAAATTTGGTACAGGTATAGGTTGTATCCCGGGGAAAGACATAGGCTACTTTTTAGTCCGAAAAAATGAAAGAGTTCCCGCGGGAATCAAAAAATCTTAATCCACGCGGACGAAGTCGCGGGCATCATCTAGTTTATAATATTAGTACGACTAACTGACCCGCCCGGCTTCACTCGGTGAGATCATTCTGAAAATCTCATACTTAAGAGGTGGAATTTCTTAAAATCCTAAAACACCTATTCCTTTGAACAAGTGTGTCGTTATTTAATCGAAAGTACAAATACCAATGGCAGTATTAATTAATATAATGAAGTTGAAAGGAAAACTTTCGCAGCAAGGCAGGCTTTACGAGGTAACGAGTAGGTAACTAGTTAATAAAAAAAAAAAAAAAAAGATACGCGCCGAATTGAGAACCTCCTCCTTTTTTGGAAGTCTGTTAAAAATGGTCGCATATTGTGACGGGAAACTACGGAATCCTACACTGCGCACGGTTCGACACGCAATTGGCCGGTTTTTTATTCCGAAAAAAACCGGCCAAGTGCGAGTCGAACGAACGCACCGAGGGTTCCGTACAAACCTGTAGGTATATCAGTAAAAGTTATTGTATTTTTATTCCACTTATCTATTTTAATTTCAATTTAATACCTCTACAGTCTACGCGTTCATGCGGAAAGGGGTAGCATGTCTAAAATTATTAAAAATATTATTACTATATGATGTACCTAAAAATTTATGTTTTTCGCAATTCTTCCTATATCTGTGCTATAAGACGTTGCTTCGTACCAAGTTTCAAGATTCTGAGTTCACGGGAAGTACCCTGTAGGTTTTGATTTCCTTGAGAGTATCGAAAATTTGCATAAAAATATTTTTATTATATGATGTAACTAAAAATTTATGTTTTTCGCAATTCTTCCTATATATGTGCTATAAGACTTTGCTTCGTACTAAGTTTCAAGATTCTGAGTTCACAAGAAGTACCCTGTAGGTTTTGATTCCCTTGCGAGTGCAAGAAAATTCGAAAATTTGCAGCATAAGCGGCTGTATCTTTTGATTGTGTTGGGTTTGAAGTTTGATTTTTTCACAACTCCAAGGAACAGCTGACCTGAGTATTCGATATGAATTTCAGCTTGATACCTCCATGCGTTCCTGAGAAAAAGGGTCTTGACACACAGACGGACGGACAACGAAGTGATCCTGTAAGGGTTCCGTTTTTTCCTTTTGAGGTAGGTACGGAACCCTAAAATTCAATAAACCTTAATGCCCGCGGATTAAATCGTGAGCATCATCAAGTTGATTGATACAAATTTAAATTTAAAAGAAATACATGAAAACGAAACCTATAGTACGTACTATTATAAATATATTGCATTTTATAGTACGGTAGTAAAAGGTGTCGGAGGAATAAAATTTAGCGCCGCATAAAGTTTTACCTCCAAGTTATACCGTAATTTTATTTAAAAACTACTTCTTTTCTAAGAAGAATTTACGGGGAGTTTTAAATTAAATTTTATTTTAATGAACTCGTTGATTGATTTGGAGTTACACAAAAGGATTAAAAGTATACGTTCCCACTTTAATTAAAATATCTCATCAGCGAAGACATTATTGGGAAATGTTGAACATTGTTATTTTATAAATTACTGTTCAAATATAATATGACCTTTATGTATTTTACGTCATCGTACCTAAGTCATTTAGGCCCACTTGCAGGAGACCGATAAAAATGTGTTGTAAAACACACAATACAACAATTAACACAATTTACAATGACAGAACTCCTATAAAATATTTGTCAAAAGATCAAACGTATTCGTAAAATAAACGTTAGTCGGAGTTGAAAAAATCGGCTCAAGTTAAATTTTCTTGCCTGTCCTTTTCGTGACATGAGTGTATTTAGGTATAGAAACCTAACACATAGATAAATTAAAGTAAGGAGAAAATGAAGGATAGGAAAGGGTTATACTCCTAGAAAGTATGCTAGATATCGCAATCCAATAAGAAGAACTTTTTTGTGGAATTTTTTTCCAGGAAAATTTACTAGCCTATTTCCGTATTTCTTACCCAGACCATAATGTGAAACGAAATAATTTAAGAGACGGAAATAAATTCGCAAAGTTGCTTAAAACCGGGACCTATAGCAGTGGCGGACTAGTCCATCGGAGGTCCGTGGCGGCATCACCGGGTGAAGCCCCCCGTTTCCTATATGGTGATTTACCTTTTGGATTCAATGGGGGAGAGGTCATTCCGGACCCAAATCTTCACCAGAAGTTAATTCTTTACTGAACTTTGCGACCAAAGAGAGCATAATTTCTTATTATTTTTGTATTACATAAATATTATAAACCTATTTTAAGCTTACCGTTACACAGGTTTCAGAAATTCATTAAAAGTGTGCTTCTGAAAAAAGCTTATTATACTGTTGAAGATTATGTAGCATGGATTTGACTCGCTCCAGCAATGCTAAGGATAGCGGTTACTCTCTAGTATCTACACATTGATGTAATTAAAGAAAGAAAGAAAGAAAAGAAAGAAAATAAATTTATTCAATAATGGTGTCACAAACAAACAATCATATACTATACTATTGTACCTAACAATATGTTTGTCTGTGACACCACCCAGAATGGGTGTACAGCTCAGCCTTTTGCCCTGCATCAAAACTTGCATTCGCACGTTTTGTGCAGGGCGCTGATTTTCAGCCGTGACCCGGGTGACGTCACATCCAACGACTTAACCTACAACAATAAATCAATAAAATAACTTACCTATATTCCACTATAATATACATCTAAATCTAGCATAGTACTATCACATACAAAATTCAAGTCCAAAGCAGTAGAAGCAACAAACAACATGTATACGCAAATTTTAATTGGATATAATATAAAGATCATGATAATATAATATGATATAATATAATATAATATAATATAATATAATATAATATAATATAATATAATATAATATAATATAATATAATATAATATAATATAATATAATATAATATAATATAATATAATAATATAATGTAATACAATATAATATACCTACTAAAAACATTACGTAATAGTAATACATGATTGAACTATATATTAAACATATAATACTTAACTTGTGTCCGCACGAATAAACTTCAGAAATTCTACACTAATTACTTAATAACCTAACTATATAACGGATATATCCACAGCGACCATTTCATATTCCATTTGCTTAACCAAAATGAACTGTTTTATTTTTTGATTAAAAGCATACTTAGTACGGCAGTCCCGAATAGGCGGCGGGATGTTGTTCCAACATCGGGTCGCCGCATACTTAAAACTACCCCTAAAGGCAGCTGAGCAATGATGCGGAACGCTTAAAAGTTTGCGTGCACCTCTGAAATGGTCTCGGCCCTCGTACAACCTCCCCAGCTTATCATAAATATATGACGGTTTGCCACTTCTGAAAACGCCGAAGAGCAAGCTGGCAAGGTGCACCTTCCTCCTAGATCTCATTTTTAGCAGATTATGTTTATTTAAGTAAGGTGTAACATGAGTTCTAGGAGGAATGTTGAAACAGAATCGTGCACACGCATTCTGAACTCGCTGAATCAGCTTGCTCGTTCTGATCAACAAACGAGGACCATAGACCACATCAGCATAATTCAGCTTTGATAAAATTAATGCTTCCACTAGACGAATCCGCACATCCTGGCTAATAAATTTACGCATCTTATATAATATTTTTAAACGATAAAAGCAGTTACGCACTACCGTAGCTATATGCTTTTCAAACCTTAGCTCCGTGTCCATTAGCAAGCCTAGATTCCGGGCTTCAAACACGCGTTCCAAAGCATTACTCTTTAAACTGACGCTGGCCGAAGTAAAATTAATTTTGCTTATTTGTGCCCTAGTTCCAAAAATTAAAAGCTTAGATTTACAGGGATTGAGAACCAAAGAGTTACTCTCCGACCAATCCGCAATTCGCTGGAGATCTTCATTTACCATTTGGACTGCATGTCGGTATTGGCTTGGTTCAAAAGAGTAGTATACCTGTAAATCATCAGCATATATGTGAAATTTACAATTTTTTATATTCTTAATAATGTCAGCACTATATAAAATAAATAATAGTGGACCTAAAATTGATCCTTGAGGCACACCACGGGTTACCTCAGAAACACCGGAACGACTTTTCCTACCATCATCCCGCGTAACTTCTACATACTGCGCCCTATTACTTAAATAGCTGTTGAACCACCTAACTGCACTATTAGTATCAAATCCATAATATGATAATTTTGACAATAACAGCGCTATATTTATACTGTCAAATGCACGCGAGAAATCTAATAAAACCAAGATCGTACACATCTTTTTATCCTGCGCCGTCAATATATTATCCGTCACATCCAAAAGCGCAGTTACTGTGCTTCTTCCACCTCTAAAACCTGACTGCATTTCAGGTAACAAATTATTATTCTCAAGGTACTTTGAAACTTGCAAGTAGACCACTTTTTCTAAAATTTTCGACGCGCAGGGCAATATACTGATCGGACGCAAGTCCTTCACGCTGACCGGGCTATTAGTTTTAGGGATAGGGCGAATTACTGCAACTTTCCAAGCCTGCGGAAAGGTCGACGTTTCGATTGACGTGTTTACAATTGATGTGATAACGCCCAGGCTTTGAGGAAGCGTCATAAGCAACATGTCTAGTGTCAACTCATCGATCCCTTCTGCATTAGAATGCAGACTCTTAATAATTTTAAAAATTTCCGGCTGACTGGACGTACATAGTGTGAACGTGTTAGTTGTAGCCCTATCAAATTCATAAAGAGTGAGCTGAGAAATCGACACGTCACTTTTGCCTGGAATATCTAGGAAGTGCCTATTGATTTCATCAGGACAAAGGTGAGCAGGCAGGACCATAACTTTCTTAGGGAGCACTGAACTTTTGAGGTTACACCATAGCACCTTAGGATGATTAACTTTATTATTTATATCATATGTAAAATATGCGCATTTTTCACTGTCTAAGGCTTCTACTACTAAAGTTTTATATTGTAAGTAGTTAACTTTATTTGCATCGGTTTTAATTTCGCGCCACTTACGATGCGCTTCATCTCTGAGCTTCATCATGTGCTTAACAGTACACGTGATCCAAGGCTCATGCCGATCTTTGGCTAGTCTGGTTCGCTTGGGGGCATGAACGTCAAAAATTGCTTTCAGATAACTGTTAAGGGACGGCACAAGCATATTGACATCATCCATGGATGATAGTATGTCCCAAGGTATCATACCTAAGTGAGTATCGAATAAATCTAAGGATATACTTTGAAGCGATCTGTATGTTATCAATTTGGGAGGTATTTTCTTTTTCTTAAGATTCAGTTCACAGGTAAGAAAAGCATGACTACTCAGAGTAGGTATTGGCGAAACAGTGACTTTAACTATGGGAATATCAGTACATACGATATCAATTAAGCTTTCACTATTTTCTGTGAAATGAGTCGGGCTATTTACTACTTGCGCCAGTTGAACTGTACCCAAAAATGTAATAAGTTTTTTGGTCTTAGTGTCACCTTTTTTTATAAAATCTATATTAAAATCCCCTAGAATACATATATAATCATAGTTCGACAAAGACTGTACGCTCTCAGAGATAATATCAAGAAAATGGTCTACGTCGAACCATGGCGGCCTGTACGCCGTGCCTATCGCTATCCTGAAAGCATTAATCTTTAAACTTATCCACATTTGCTCTACGGACTCATGCCCTGGCACCTCGCACGCGCGAACGTTTATACCTCGCTTAATATAAAACCCGACTCCTCCTCCCCGTCCCCCGCGCACAGTGTCCGGGCGTGGAACGTGTCGCAGGCGATACCCCGGAACTGAAGGCGCACGCCCCTCCTCCCCCGCGCGCAGCCATGTCTCATTAATGGCCATAATATCCACTTTAAAGCGATCCATAGCCACTACAAACTCCTCATGCCGGGTTCCTAAAGAACCAGCATTAAGGAGACCAACTTTTAGCAATTTACTTTCTACGTATTTTGACTACATAAAATTATCATTACAAGCCCGTTTGAAATATATAAAATTTAAAAAACATGATGCATTATAAATGTAATAAATAAATTAACGCATATAATTTTCTTTATGTAAAAATTAGAAACAGCTATAATAATAACAGAGTATATTAAATTACTATGGTTACAGCAATGTGAGTAGCAAATATTATTTAAAATATAGAATATTAAAGATATTATATCGAAATACAGACTAATAATATAAAACTTTACTTTATTTTTTATGACAGTAATAAGCGTACTAATAATAATACCAATATAAATAATATCAAAATAACTTAAAGGTATATGCTTATTATGCATGATATAATAATAAAAAAGTGTTTGATTCTTAGTTACCATATCTGCTGAATAGTGCAATTCAGCAACTTTTCTTCTGGCAGCTATATTACAATTGTTCCGACTACGAAAAACATAATACATGAAAAAAATTGTAAACAGTAATAACAACAAGCTTCTCCTGCTAGTTTTATACATACAATAAGTAAGTAATTTCCGTCTATAGACGATCCTTACTGAGATCAGCGATAGCAAAAATACACCCCCTAACCAACTATATTCATAAAAAACTTCTTTAAGTCAGTATCAGAGCGTACACGATGTGCCGTAGCATTGGCGTCATGCCGTATGAAAATACGGCCACCGCTCGTCCAAACATATATCCAGCCCTTACGACGACCCTCCTCTCTAGCCTTATAAAATAGTTGCCTATTAGCACGGGTAAGGCGCTCATTTATATAAAATCGACGCGGGGTTCCATCAATAATTCCAGAAGTGTCAGCCCCACGGCGGACTCGAGCGGCGCGCAGCAAGTCGTCGCGCAACGCACGCCGGGCGAGCCTAACGATGACTGCTCGCGGCCGTGGCTGACTCTCCCCCTCCTTGACCCCATGCCGCGGGCCCACACGTTCAACTGACACTACATCTCTTTCTCCAAGCTCAACCCCCAGCTTTTTCCCAATCAAACTAGTGACATGTACAAGATTCTCGCCGTTCCTTTCCTGAAGACCAGAGATTTCCACATCGTTCAAAAAGTACTCCTGTTCTCGATCATTTAATTGATTTTGCAACTGAGTAATTATTTCATTGACGCTTTCATTCACCTCATGATTGCCGCAGGCAGACACACGCTCTTCCAACGCTGTTAATCTGGATTGCTCCCGTATTTGATCAGCAGAAAAACGCTCCTCAAGAGCTGTTAATCTCGTTTCTATAGCATCCGCACGCATGTTAAAGTCCGCAATTGTCGCGCAGATACGAGCCAGCTCCTCTCTGAGACACGACATCTCTGTCCGTATTACTTGGCGTACTACTTCCACAAGACCGCCAGGAGAGGTCACCACCAAATCACTAGTTATCTGCTTATCAATATCCGGATCGTGTACCTCCAACAAGCTATGATTACTCGGGCTCCCAGGCAACACCTTGTCATCTATTTTACCGACTTTACAAGTGTTGCAACACCATTTGCTAGATACTCGATGTCCTGGACTCAATTTTAGGCAAATAGGATGAAACAATGCCACACATTTTATGCACTTAATGCCATCTATCGGGGATATGAATTTTTTGCATATCTTGCATTTGTTAGCCATGATCTGAGATAAATAACAAAATCGCTTAACAAGCTCGCAGTAATCAAGTTTCACACTAGATGGCGCCTGACTTATAAAACTTCAATAAATAATATGTCACAAATTAATCCCAAAATAATGCTCTCAGAAAAAAATTATTACATTAAAAATTATCACTGGGTATTCACTGTTAATATAACTGGGTTTTTAACCAACACTTCCACCAGCACGCCAAATCTCCCGTTAGAGGGTATGTTGAGACATCAGCTGATCGACCGCAACATAATCGCTTTCGTTTTTCACCGATATTTCCTTTTTATGCAATTATCCCAATTCATAAACAACTTTTTTGCAAAACAATTAGCACTTATGAAAACTTTGGTACTATTTATTTAGTGAAATACAAGGTGTAAGTTAATTAAAAACCAAAAGATTCAAGACACAATAACAGCTTATGTTCGCTGACGTGACGTCACTCTAATTAAAAATTATTTTTTTCAAAAGAGCAATCACCGAGTGTTCGCGCCACCCATGTATTAGTTGTCTGTGGTCGCTGTGACAGATGAATACTGTGTGAACGTAGCTAGCTTGCCGCGCTTTTTGATAAAACTCTTTGGTTTTGACAGTTCGACAGAGTTCAAGATTGTCTTTGGCGAGGCGGGCCGGCGCCTGGAATTGTTGATTGTAAAAACAAGCTTTTTCTTTGTAATCCGTATTGTTAGAACCTCGCTATAGCTTAAGGTTCCCGCGAGAAATTAGCTTCTAGTTATTTCGGTACTAAATAAAGACTTACTTGTTGTACTGAGTGACAAGAGTTGTGTGCCACGTTGACGCCACTTCTGGCCGTGCAATCTTATATACTTAAGTAAATAATTAATCTAAGTAGCTTATAGACGAACTTTAGTGCTGTGCTGTGTGTGTTGTGTGTTAGTGCCGTCTTGAAGCAAGAACCTACGGCCGAACAGCAAGTACCTTCTCATTCCTGACCTTTCCTAACCTTTAACCTACATCCTTCCTTATCGAGGAGCCGTGGTCACATTGGACTCTGTAAGTGCATAGCAACTATCTACTATCAATACTTTAGTTATCTAAGTTAAGCCCGAACAGTTCTGTCCGCATTTGGCCCTGAGCCAATGGTCTAAGAGGCTCGAATCCAGCTGATGGGCCCCTGGAACAGCGTCTTAGGGTTGTAGCATTGGACCAGGTTGAAGCCCCAACATTTGGTAGCAAAGAGCGTGGTTGTACTAAACGCTGCGGACAGGTCTGTACCGGTTTAATAGTGTAAGCTAGTGGGGCATTTATTGTGGGATATAGCTGGGTAAATTAAAACAAGCTTTACTTTTACTTTGGATTACTTAGCTATAGTTCCTTCTTGCTGTGTTAAATGTATTGAAGCGGCATAAGAGAATTTTGTACATTAGGTTTGATTCTTGTCGCACAAACTATACTTCTGTGGTGTCAAAGCTTGTACTTGGTGTCTGTTTAATTAAATAACTGGTTTGTTTATGAAAGTACTTATTTATCTTGAAAGTTTGTAGTTGAGATTGAGAAAAGGTTGCAAGCTGTGATTAGTTTTGTTAAATACATACTAGCTTGTTAGCAGCTTATTGATTTGTTGGCAAACTTCTAAATTAATTGGCCAACAGCTGTTCAACACTTTAACTGAATTTGTGTACAGATAATAACTTGTAATAAAGGGTATTATGTATACATTATTTACCCTTTATATGTTGATATTGCTAATTACAAGGTTTGATATTGCTTGTCTGCATTGCGATTGTGACTGTATATGAATTTGTTGTCTTGAATTAATTGCTTATTATTAATTGGATTTGTAAATTTAACCACTACCTTTGGTTTTGTCCCCTACTAGTTGCAAATTAAAAACTTGTTTTTAATTATTGAACGGTAATCATTGATTACACAGTGTTTTCAGTCACATATATAGTTGCTCACCTGTCTTTGCCTGTCTTTGCAATTGTTTAAAAACTTGAATTTGTAACTTCTAACTTATGCTTAAGATTATACTATAATTATTATAATTACATAATATTGTGGTTTGTCTCGGGTTAACTATACACATAACTTGTTTTTTGTTTTTACATGTATGTATGTCTGTATTTGAAGGTTAACCCCTGATAATTTGATAAATTTCATGTAGGTAAGTTTAACTTGCTTTTAATTGTAGTTCTTATTCTTGTTTATTTTTAATTCTTTACTTTGATTATTGTAGCAATCAACAGTGTAACAACCTAACATATAAATTCATTGTTTACAATAGAATTTGAACATTGTTTATTTGCTGTTATTTGTTTGTTGTTTGTTGCTGTTTTGTGTGTTGTTATACTGTTGTTGTTTTATTGTGAATTCACACAGCTGGCTAATTGTTAGTTAGGGTTGCCACCTCAATCCAGCCTAAATTGTAAGTGTGAATCATAAAGTAATTTATTTAATTGCAAATTGCAATACCTATTTCGTACAAGATGTCAGCTCATAAAAAGCTCGTTGGCTCGATACAAGCTGAACTCCGATGGGCGGCTACAGCTCGTACCTTGATAGGCCGTGAGGACAGAGCATCCGCACTGCTCAAGCGATGTGAACAGGTGCCGACCAGACAGGCAATTGTCGAGGAAGCGCTTAGGGACCTAGTGGTTTTGGAACCGCCCGAGGAACTGCTCCAGTCCGCTCAGCGAGACTATGAGCAGTTCTTTGAACTAACGGACGGCCTTGTGGAGGAAAGCTCTAAGCTTAAGAAGGAGGCGAGACTAAGCTCTCTTCTCGAGTCTCCTTTGAGACCTCCGACTCAACCTGCGCTACTAGGTAGGTTACCCACTATAGACCTAACTAAATTTTCTGGCAATTTGAGTGAGTGGTTAGGTTTCCTCGGCCTCTTTGATAGTCTGGTGCATGCTAGGAAGGATCTGTCTCCCTGCCAGAAACTGAGCTACCTACTGTCCTCCTTGCAGGGAGAGGCTCTGAGTGTGGTCTGCCACCTGGACCTCTCCGAGGAGAGCTATACTACCGCCCGGGAACTACTCACCCGGCGGTATGCCAACGTGCGCCGATTAGCGGACACGCACGTGGCGCAAATTTTGTCTCTGCCACGTGTCTCAGGGGTTGCTCGTTTGAGGGAATCTTTGTTAAACCCGTTGATTGTAGCATGTAATGCACTTAGGCGACTAGAGCTCCCGGTGGACCAGTGGTCTTTTCTGTTGCTGCATATAGTGTTGTCCCGCCTACCTCCCGAATTAAAATTGCGGTTTGAACAGAGGTATGGTGGGGACGGTGCCAGCTATCTGCCCCCCTTTTCAGATTTGCTAAAGTTCCTCGAGGAGGAGTGCCGGCAGGCTGACAACTCTGGTGTTGCTGGTCCTTCAAGGACCTCAGAGCAACCTGCCCAGCCGAGGAAGGGAAGGGGTCAGATTGGCAGCCCTGGTAAGGGGGCCTCTGAGCGAAGGCCAATGCCAGTCTACAGGGGGCTTGCTGCCACTGAGGCCACCCCCTGTAAATATTGCAAGCGTCCGGGCCACAGGGTACCTTCTTGTCCCCAGTTCCTGGACAAGACGATTAACCACCGGAGGGGCATCGCCAGGGACCGCCACTGGTGCTATAGTTGCCTGGAAGCTCACCTGCAGCGAGACTGCCCACATCAGCAGCCATGCCCTATTTGTAAGGGCAACCACCTGGCGATCTTGTGTGCCAACCAAAATGGCGTTGGCCGCCAGGTGGGGGAGAGCACCCCCCGCACGGGCGGGGGTGCTTATGTTAATCGCTCCCCTGCTAGTCTGCGTCGCTCTCCTGCACCGTGTCAGGTGCCCCGGTGTGTCCGGACTTCGCCCCCACCCGGGGGGGCTTCACCCCCCCGCGGGGGGATTTCAACCCCACTGCGCCAATTTGATGCGGGATTTGCTGCCGCCACGGCGACGGGCCGTCCTACTCGCTACTCACCCCCGCTTCACGAGTGGCCGCGACTAGAGCGCCGCCCACCTCGTATGGGTCGCCAACCTCACTACGGTGTGCCGGCCTCTGCCCGCTTGACTAGGCCTGTGCTTCCGCCGCGGGATGGCGCGTGGATTTACCCAAATGGAGGTCCGTCTCCTCCGCCTCTGGAGGTTCCGCATGAATCTCGATTCGAGATTCCCCGGTTCGAGGACCGGTTTGATGAAGGTGACCAATGCTAGGTAGTCGCCGCCCTAGCCCCCACCACAGCCACATCTCCTGAGAATCTTAATCTTCAGCAGTCCGTCTGTCAGACCGTTCTTTTGCCGACTGTCTCAGTGAAGGTGTACAACCCGAAAGGTGAATGTTTGATAGTTCGTGCCCTCTTGGATTCGGGTTCACAGCGCTGTATTGCTTCTTCTTATTTGGTGGGTAAGCTAGGGCTCCCTTGGAGTCCTCATGCGGTTCGGATGATAGGTATCGGTGGTGCCGAGCCCTCGACTCCTAAGGGTGAAGCGGAGTTGATGTTTGGCCCAATTAAGGGCGATCTCCGCGTCTTGGTCAAGGTGTCAGTCCTTGACGATATCTTGGGTCCTCTACCACAGGAAAGAATCGCTGATGTTGCGGTTTCCTGTACGGCAGGTCTGACCCCTGCCGACCCCGACTGGACTGAACCTGGTCCCATGGATCTTTTGTTGGGTTCTGATGTCCTAGGCCTGATCTTGTCAGGAGGAATTAGGGTCCTGCAGAAAGATGGACTTTGCGCCATCTCCACTATATTTGGTCATAGCTTTCTTGGACCCGTTTTGTGGTCTTCAGACCCACCGGTGCTAGACCAATTGCAGGCAGCCGGCTTAACGTTGTCGGATGTAGTCCAGCGTTTTTGGGAAGTCGAGGAGCCGCCACACGCTGCACCGGTTAATCCTCTTGACCTTGAATGCGAGTTGTTCTATCAAAATAACACAGGCCGCCGTACTGACGGGCGCTTCGTAACTCGCTTGCCCTTCCTCGCCTCTCGCCCCCCTCTTGGTCATTCACGGGCCTTAGCTGAGAAGAGGCTCTTGTCTATGGAACGGCGCATGCGGCGCGACCCTACCTTCCGCACCAAGTATATTGAATTTATGCGCGAGTACGAAGACCTTGGACACATGTCACCATCAAATTTTGATTGGCGTTCGCACGAGCACTACTTCCTACCCCACCATGCTGTCTTGAAGACCCCTGGGGGTAAGATTCGAGTGGTATTTGACGGCTCCGCGGCCACGTCTAACGGGGTGACCTTGAACCAGTGTCTGCACGCTGGCCCTAAGTTGATCAAGGATATCTCCGACATCCTCACGCATTTCCGCCGTCACCAAATTGTCTTTGTTGCTGACATCAAGATGATGTTCAGACAGTCGGTGGTGCATCGCGATGATCGGAGGTATCAGCTGATTTTGTGGCTCGAGAGTCCTAATGAGCCGATACGGGTCTTTGAATTGAACACAACGACCTATGGACTCCGGTCAAGCCCCTATATTGCTATTAGGACCTTGTTGGAATTGGCTAACCGCGAGCGGCTGAATTATCCTCGTGCATCAGCCACCTTGGAATCGTCAGTCTATATGGACGACATCTGCACAGGAGCTTCTAGTGTTGAAGAAGCTTTGACCCTGCGTGACGAATTGATCGCAATACTGAAGTCCGGAGGTTATGAATTGCGAAAGTGGCTATCCAACTCCCCTCACGTTTTTGAAGGATCTCCCGGGAGAGGATCAGCAGGACCCTCATATTTTTGAAAACCTTGAAAATCCTAATTTGTTGACGGTCCTTGGAATACAGTACCAGCCCGTCCAGGATGTCTTCACCTACCGGGTTAAATTGAACCCACCTCCTAAGGTTTGGACTAAGCGCTCCGTCTTGTCTACGGTTGCCCGCACTTTTGATCCAAACGGGTGGATCACTCCCGTAATATTTTTGGCCAAATGCTTCCTTCAGAAGCTTTGGATCGCTGAAGTCGGAGATTCGGTCTTGCACCGAGCCGTTTGCACCTTGTCACGTCTCCCCATCTGTTAGTGAGTGGACGTAAATCCTTACGTCCACGGGCGGGGGATTGTTCGCGCCACCCATGTATTAGTTGTCTGTGGTCGCTGTGACAGATGAATACTGTGTGAACGTAGCTAGCTTGCCGCGCTTTTTGATAAAACTCTTTGGTTTTGACAGTTCGACAGAGTTCAAGATTGTCTTTGGCGAGGCGGGCCGGCGCCTGGAATTGTTGATTGTAAAAACAAGCTTTTTCTTTGTAATCCGTATTGTTAGAACCTCGCTATAGCTTAAGGTTCCCGCGAGAAATTAGCTTCTAGTTATTTCGGTACTAAATAAAGACTTACTTGTTGTACTGAGTGACAAGAGTTGTGTGCCACGTTGACGCCACTTCTGGCCGTGCAATCTTATATACTTAAGTAAATAATTAATCTAAGTAGCTTATAGACGAACTTTAGTGCTGTGCTGTGTGTGTTGTGTGTTAGTGCCGTCTTGAAGCAAGAACCTACGGCCGAACAGCAAGTACCTTCTCATTCCTGACCTTTCCTAACCTTTAACCTACATCCTTCCTTATCGAGGAGCCGTGGTCACATTGGACTCTGTAAGTGCATAGCAACTATCTACTATCAATACTTTAGTTATCTAAGTTAAGCCCGAACAGTTCTGTCCGCATTTGGCCCTGAGCCAATGGTCTAAGAGGCTCGAATCCAGCTGATGGGCCCCTGGAACAGCGTCTTAGGGTTGTAGCATTGGACCAGGTTGAAGCCCCAACACCGAGTTTCTTGCTGGTTCTTCTCTTAAAAATGGCATTCCGAACTCGTGACAGACTCACTCGACGATTTAAAAGCACTTGTCAAAATCTACTTCAATAAAAAAGATGTGAGTATGAGTTTGAGTTTAATGAATCCTGCCTAGTTTTGTGCATGAACAGAAGATAAACGGGGTACTAGATGATGCCCGCGAATACGTAAAACGTCGTCCGCGTGGATTAAGTTAAGTTTTTTGTATTCCCGCGGGAACTCCTTAATTATTTTCCTTGATAAAAAGATAGCCTATGTCCTTTCCCGTGTTACAACCTAAATATGTACCAAATTTCATCAAAATCGGCTTAAAACATTGATCGATAAGGCGTAGCAGATAGTCAGATAGATATGCACTTTCGCATTTATAATATTTGCTGGTTTGTCAAGGGTTCGCCCGAGGGTCTAACCCTCGACAAACCAGGTGTAACATCGGATATTAAGGATCGGATACCGGATCGGATTAGGATTTCTTAACGTTCGCAGGCCCCCGAGGCCCTGTGCAGACCGGCCCCCCGTCCGTCCCTAGTCCGTCACTGAGCTATATAGTCGCCTGATCGTTATTTATGGGACGGCTTTTGGTGAAAAATGTCCCCAACTAAAAGAGCGGTCGGAATTAAGACGCTTCTTAAGGTCGCTTCACTTTGACAGCTTCGAGTTTTTATTTTTTCACCACAAGAAAGATTAGCAAGAAGAATTATCGCAGGACCAAGAAACTACAGCAAGCATTTTGAAGCCACATATTTCATTACAAAATAATTTAATATTAAAGATTCTTTTTAAACAACCGACTTCAAACTCCCGCGCCAACTTTACAACAACAAGCACACGCTATTCAAAGTACTTAATTTATTGTTGATATTTTAAAAACCGCTGGACCGATTTCGATAAAATTTATATGGGACCACTTGGGAAGTATGCCCTTTCAAATAAAAAAAGAATCATCCAAATCGGTCCACCCAGTCAAAAGTTCTGAGGTAACAAATATAAAATAAAAAAAACCGGGCAAGTGCGAGTCGGACTCGCGCACGAAGGGTTCCGTACCATTATTAATAAATAATTACCTTTGTTAATGAACCGCAAGACTAACTTTGTTTGTAGAGGTTTATTGTTAATATCAAAAAAACTATGCTAGTTAGAGCATTGGCTATAGTTTTCCTGTAAAATATACGTAAATTCCTATTGACCATAATTATTTCAAATTTTTCGATTGGTAAACTCCGGAGATAAGGGGGGGGAACGGTATTTTTTTAGACATTTTCCCCGATAAATCAAAAACTATCATAACTAAAAATAATTAAAAATCTGTTTTAGAATGTACAAAGTAAACCCTTTCATATGATACCCCACACAGTACAGTTATCTCACTTTTAAATTTCAACCCTCAGATTTTCCTCCCTTTTTAAATAAGAACAAAAATAATTTCCAATTTTTTTTAATTCCAGTGTCTTTGGGCCACTAATATACACAACTATTCCAAATTTCATGTCGATAGCTTCGGTAGTTACTGAAATAATCGAGTGTGACGGACGGACAGACGGACAGACGGACAGACGGACAGACGGACAGACAGACGGAGAAAGTCGCACCATAAGGGTTCCATTTTACCATTTTGGTACGGAACCCTAAAAAAAAAGACAGTCGAATTGAGAACCTCCTCCTTTTTTTGTAGTCGGTTGAAAAAGTGATTGACGACAAAACACGCTTAAAGGCGTGAGCAAAGATCACGTCAGTACTGACTAATTTTTATTAACCCAACAACGGGGGTTGTGGGGATTTTGGGGGTCCGGATTGGCAGATTGGTAATATAACTGCACTAAAAACTACAATATTTTAATCATCAAAGCAATCAATTAGAACTAAAATGAAGCAAAAGTTTAGTCGCGTATAATAGACGGTTATAATAATAATCCTCCGGACCGAATTTCGGCCACGGCGGCCTATCAAAAGAGAGATTAGCCATCTGCGCGGTAGATATTATAGTGCACAAGTGTGTGCGCATACACAGGTGAACTCTCTGTTCCTTTACTCTCCTAGCCCGATGGGACGGAAAATCCGACACGACCGGAGAGAGATCAGGCGCAGGACCGACGGCTTTACGTGCTCTCTGAGGCACGGGGGTAAAACACCGTCAACTTCCTTACTCCGAGCTAGTACTGAGGATTTCTTGTCAGAAAAACCCAATACTTGGCTGTGGCCCGACCCGGGAATCGAACCGGGGACCTCGTCGGTCGCAGTCGAACATGCTAACCACTAGACCAACGAGGCAGTTAATAGACGGTTATACATAGGTAAACTTTCTCCCCCATCGCAACAACTTCCTAAATTCCATCGCAAAGTGCGTTATTCTTTAAATTACACGTACAATAAAATACCAACGGCGAATAAATGGTACAATTCCAAGCGTAAGTATCGTATTATCCAGAATTCATCTCATACTGCGGGATTATAGGCTGAAGGGGTGTTAACATCGCCATTATGGTGATAACGTTTCGAGACTTGGAACATTGGTAATGGTACGTGAAAATGTCGTCTTTAAGTACCGCGTACGAAATGAAATCGACAAGTGAATGAAATGGGATACATTAATTTCTATCAGAGAGATATTATGCTTCATGGGTTGTTCACTTATTTTATTGTTAGTCAGTTTAGGTCCGGTTAGGTAAGGTCACATGTAATTTTGTACAAAAAGAACAAAAATGAAAAAGAATTGATAAAGATCAATACATTTTGGTAAATAGGTGTTCAATTATGCTTTTCATATAAAAATTAAATCAAACATACTAACTCAAGCTCAAATATAAAAAGAAAATCAATAAATAATATAATTACTATTTTTTTTTATTAGACTATATCTAGTGAGAGCGTCTAAAATAATAATTAATTAATCGTTAATAGTAGGGGAGGCAAAGAAGCTAAATGTGGACTCGACCGTCGTGGAGACCTAATGATTTTTAAAGAATAGATGTTAGAAAGAAAAAAAAAGGTTATTTGATGTAAGTATATCCTTTCACAGTTTTCAAAAATGACAAAAATAACAGCCACATGGAAATACTCGAGCGCGTCAGATATTGATAGCGTATACGCCCCAAGTCATGATATATTGAGAAGGGATGTGTAATTGAACCTTCAAGTAGCTCCTATTATACCTTTTGTTTTAGGTAGTGGGAGAGGTTAATTTCTTAATTAGAATGGGCTACGCCAGAAGAATCGCTTCATCGCCCCTGAATGAAGCTTTGCCTACTCGACCTTCGTTTCGCTGCGGAGGTCGCCGGCTCGCTTCGCTCGCCACATTCCCCCTTCGCTCCACTCGGCCTCGTAGGCTCGCTTCATTCAGGACCTCCTACGCGAGCTTCTTAAAAAAACACTCTAGGGGTAGGGCAGACAAGACTGCCTGCGTGGAGTTGGGGTGTGCCGATTCGGTTTTGTGTATCATATGCTCAAATATCTAATCATACATATAATAACCCACCTTTATACCTTTTTAGTTAATTAACCTATTACCTATAAAATATAAACGTTTTTTTTCCAAAAGTCATAGCCGATTTTTGAAAATGCAAAAAAAAATCGTGACATTGAAATACTTCGAGCGCGTCTGATTATTACACAGACGGTTCAGCTTCATGACCTCAACGTTCTGACCCCATAGATTTAGGACTGGTCTTCGCTGAGGAGCGCAGCAGAGACCAATCCTAAATCTATGTATGTAGTACAAAATTAGAAATTAATTAAAAACTATTTTTAGAACTAGTTTTATGTGTAAAGTAATATGAAGAACCCTTTTCAGGTCAAGGCCTCCACCAGAGAAATCCATTTCGCGACTGGTCGACTACTGCCTACTAAAAACACGGAGTTGAAGAGCGCCTATAGAGTGTACAAATTAAAAGATACAATTTTTTAAGAGAATGAACTTTGAAAAAGTTGTAGAACAAAAGCTTTACAGTAATATGTAGAGAAGTGAATTTTTAAATTAACCCTGTATAATATAATTGAGTTCCATAATTTCAGAAAAGGAGTTATAATTAGTAAAACATGAAAATAATATGATTTGAATTCATTTATTTGGCTTAAATTATGCATGAAGCGTGTATAATTAGGCAAATATGTATGTCTAGCAAATAGTAATATTCTAATAGTAAAACTATATTTCCATGCGTTGGAACATCCAAATTATTACCTACTTACTGTTGGCGGTCCGTTGAATCGGCACGGGAGATATTATACCTAGTGCACAAGTATGTGCGCAAATACAAGTGCACTCTGTATTCCCTCAGGCTTTACGTGCTCTCTGAGGCACGGGGATTAAACACCGCCAGTTTCTTAGTCCTTACCTCTTATTTGGCCCAACAGCCACGCAGCAAGGATATAACGCACCATGCCAATAAATGATATCTATTATATATTTTAATAAATTATAAGTACATATTAATTAGTGGTGGTTTCATAATGTGAAAATTTCAAACCAAGTTTTACACGATTTTCATTATCTGAACCATTTCCAATGTTTATTTTGCCACCCCAGCTGGGAAATCCTTTTCTGGGTAAAGATACATCGTTGACGTTCCGTTTACCGTTACCGATATTAATTTCATCGGAGTCTGTGTCCGACATTGAATCGGACTCCGAGCTGTAATCTTCTCTGTGACCTCTACTGTCACGGCACGAGCCATACCAACGGCTGAAACAAAATAAGAGTTGTTATATTTTATAGTTACGGTAAAAGTAACTATTTTATAATCTATAAAAATTCTTCCCAAAAAACCGACTTCCAACGGCACTGTAAAGTACAAAATAATTTTGATTTCTACCCACTATGTTGAAGTCGGGCGCGTATATAACAAGGATAAGCAAAGTTGACGCATTACAATCCAATTTTCCAAAAAATCCTCCAGAATTTACTCCAACATAAGTTGGAAGTCGGTTTTTTGGAAATATTTTTTATTTTTAACTTTTTAGTGTCAGGGTTGAGGATTTGGAGTCAGAATTTTTTATGGGACCACCTCGAGAGTTTCCTCTAACGACTGATAGAAAAAAAATTCAAATCGGTTCAGAAACCACGGAGATATGCACCGACATACATTAAAAAAAAAAAACGCGCCGAATTGAGAACCTCCTCCTTTTTTGGAAGTCGGTTAAAAATAAACACTTAGTACTGTGAATCTTTGCATGCCGTTACGTACGTTGATAGAATTTGAGCGTCGAAACCCTGGAGCAAATTGATCAGGTAGAAATGCCTTTCCACCAGAAATATGCTACGTTGTTAATTCAATTCAATTCAATTTATTTAAATCATGTAGGACATACAGGTGTCTCTTATCCTACGTCATGTTTTGACTCTACCACCGGTTCGGGAAGGAGATTCTGCCGAGAAGAGCCGGCAAGAAACTCAGCAGTTGCTCTTTTTTTTTGTTTTAAACAATATATTAGAATACTTAGGTAAGTAAGTATATAAATTAAATAAAATACAATAGTGTAAGTTATTATACTATCCTGTGGGGAACTGGACCCAAAGTCGGTTGCTTCCATACAACTTTGTCATTAAGAAATTCATCAATTGTATAATAGCCCCGACTCAACAAGTGTTCTTTTACGGGTTTTTTTTAAATTTGTGCAATGGCACATCCAAAAGTTCCTTTGGAACCATATGTAAGAGACAATCCAGAAGTAGGTATTTATGAGACAGTTTTAATATATTTGTACTCTCATTTGGAACTTGAACGAATAAATGGTTAAACGTGTAGAGGTTCCACGAGAGATTTAATGTAATTAGATAAAAGATGGCTAAACTTACAGATGATATTCATTTGATCGGGCCACGATTGCTATCGTTAAGCTCTAAACCAAAATGCGATCTAAACACAAAAGTATTCAATAATCGCTGAGTCTGCCGGCAGGAGACTAAATTACCATCGTTCAAACACTCGTATTTATACCTACTAACTATTTTCAATATGGCGTCCGTATCTGCAGATTAAATCGAATGACATGAAACGACTCAAATTGACAGATATTATACTTTCTGTTTCATGAGGTATAATGACAAACAGTAATAATGCTAACACATATTACTATAACAGGTAATACTCGACCCCACAAAGGATTTCTGCACCTTGCGTAGACGACATCGCGGCATTACTAGTTTAAGCCACGGATTTGTGTCAACCCCACCAATAGGAGCGCTCCATCTAACATCTATGATCTATGAAAATTGGTGGATTTGACATACATCCTCAGCTATTATCAACGTAGCACATCTCTGGTGAAAAAGTATCCTAAGGATCCTTGATTTCACAAAATTCAACACCAGCGATTTGAATTTGCCTTGGAATGTGTTGCCAGTGAAGACAGATATTATGACACATGGTCGCAGATTATGGTATGAGCCTCATAAGTTAGCTTGGAGTTACTTTGCGAGCCACGGAGACTGCTGTGCTCGGATTTTGCTTTTCGGAGCAAATCAGAAACTTGGGTATTTACTTAATTACTAAAGGAACCGATACGTTGTAAAGCTAAAGTGGAGAAAAGTTGGAAGAATTGATAGACCCGCTAACAGTTAATAGTATTTAAACAATTTTAACTTACCAAGGGGCTGGCTTCGCTTCAACCAAGGTCATCATAGTCACAACCCAAAGAATAAACACCAAATACGCCCGCATGGTGACTATTTATTACTAAACTAATGAACTTGTTATTAAATAACTTATTTTTATTTTCAATTTAGGAAATATTAAGTATGTACACAGATGAGTTTGTTTTTAAATACAGAATTCCATTTCACTTGCCTGATTGTTTTATAGATGACTGTGACACATCAAAGATCAAAAAGGCCAAGTAATTCTCGGTTCTCACAACTCATAGATAACGATTTTTATTTACAAATTAATATATTACCATTTGTGGGGATAATTGAAATAGCAAAATTTCACAGCATAAGGAAAAAATATTTTCCTTGTTTGAGAACTAATCAATATTGACAAAAAGTGCATTAAAATCTAATAAAAAAATGTTCTTAAGATAAATAAAAGTAAAAGTAACTTCGACTAAGAATATTTACCCACTAGACTTCGTCCGCGTGAAATTAATTTCCTAAAAACACATACGAACTTTCATCCCCTATTTAACCCCTTTAGGGGTGGAATTTTCAACCATGTAGGTGAATCACGTAGGTATTTCTTCATAATATACTAAAAGCCCAAATACTAAATTTCCAATGACATTCCTTAGGACAAATAAAAGTAACTTAGTCTGATGCTACTATTTTAGTTCTTCAATAAAATATTATCATTCTATTCTTTAAGGTTTTGAGTCCAGGTCAATGAAGACGGTCTGCACTGGACTATAAAATTTTGCATTCCGGGAGCGGGTATTTTTCTTACTTCTTCTTATTTACCGAGAAATATTGCAGAGTTCGAATAAGCCGACCAAGCATCAAGATAGCAATTTCACTTTGTATTTTGTAATAAATTAAATTAAAAAAAAAAAAGGTAAAATTGTAGTCTGGATGTTTGGTCGACTGTGTTGATTGCGCCTGCGTGGTTTGAGGTTTTTTTGGTTCCCGCGGGAACTCTTTAATTTTCCGGGATAAAAAGCCTATGTGCTATTCCAGACTATAATCTATCTCTGTGCCGAATTTCAGCCAGATCCGTTCAGCCGTTGGGGCGTGATTGAGTAACAAACATCCATACATCCATCCATCCATCCATACATCCAAACATCCATACATCCATCCAAACTTTCGCATTTATAATATTAGTAAGAAGAAGTAAGATGTCGCACTGAAACAATATAATCTAGCTAGCTTAAACTCAGGTGAATAACTTTTTATCAAAACTAGTTAACTACTATTAAAATAACTAATTTTCACCGAAAAAAAGGAAATAGAGAGTAAAATATTTCGCGAAGAACATCTAAAGTGAATGACTAGACAATCCGAACATAAATTTTCATAAATTTAAATAGTTGAGGAACTAAATTGACCAAAAATAATTACAGACAATGGTAACAATTAAGAACGAACCGCAAAATTGGACCAGTTAAACTTAATTTCCTAAGAAATTTATGCTACGTGACTAAACGCTCAAGACTTAAGTTGAATTCTAATAAGTTGCTCCTTTTTATACGACTGCCTGAAAAAAGGAGTATATTGTTTTCAGGGTTCATGTACGTATGTATGTATGTATGTATGTATGTATGTATGTATGTATGTATGTATGTATGTATGTATGTATGTATGTATGTATGTATGTATGTATGTATGCATGTATGTATGTATGTATGTGTGTATGTATGTATACGCCTGAACCGATTTTGATAAATGAGGTATCGTTAGAATCCCTAGCTTATTTCGGGTGAAAAAAAAAATTGATGGGGTGACCATGGTTCCGCATTAAAGACTAAAGTTGAAAAAAAAACGAAAATAAGATTAACTATATAATCATCATCTAGAAAATGATGAGTAGATTCCAAAAATATGTAACACTATAGTTCAATATCCAGTGATTCACAAAAAAATATAATTTAATAAAAATGTGAATAACATTCCAAAGGTAATTAATGACTGGTATCGTTACGTAGTAGCAGTGGTAGCCGTACTTCCAATCGAGGGGGATTTTTTATTACACGACTGCCCAAAAAAGTAGTGTTATGTTTTCAGGGTTCGTGTATGTATGTGTGTCTACGGCAGAGCAGTCGTATTTTTTAATAATTTTAATTATATTCACTTGTTATCATGACGAGTCAATTAAAAAGGTAAGATTTTGAATCTCTAATTAAGAAAGTGTGACTGTCTATCTGTAGGTATGTGATGTTTTCACGGCTCATCCGTTTTAATTTTGACGAAATTGGGTAATAAATAAATCCATGGTAATAAAATGAACTTAAGGCTCTGGTTTTCCTCTGCAACACAGCTATTTTTTTAGCCAGAGGCCTGCGAAGCGTTAATTTTCAACCGACTTCAAAAAAAGGAGGAGGTTCTCAATTCGACTGTATTTTTTTTTGTTTGTTACCTCAGAACTTTTGACTGGGTGGACCGATTTGGATGATTCTTTTTTTATTTAGCATACTTCCCAAGTGGTCCCATATAAATTTTATCGAAATCGGTCGAGCGGTTTTTAAAATATCAACAATAGAATAAGTACTTTGTATAGCGTGTGCTTGTTGTTGTAAAGTTGGCGCGGGAGTTTGAAATCGGTTGTTTAAAAAGTTTTTTTTTAATATTAAATTATTGGTTTTATACTTTCGATACTACTACATAAACCGGGCTACTTTTTTATCTCGGAAAATTTAAGGGATCCCGTGGGAATTAAAAACATAAATCCAGGCGGGCGAGGTCGCGAGCATCATCTACTACTATTATATATGTATATATAAACAAAATGAAGAACAACTCTCGGGCATGCAGGTTAGCCAACGGTGTTTTCCTTTTACACATTAATTAAATAACTAAACGTACTTAATCTAAATTAAAATCTAATTTAAAACTTTAAGTCATATTTTTATTTAAGCTGGTTAAGTAAATAATAATATCTAAGTACTCACGAGAAAAGAAAACCTTTTATTATAATAATTGTTAACAATATCTGAATCCTATAAAGCATTCAGCTCATAAATAAAGGCGAAAGGTACCTATCCCTAATTGAATACTCTTTGGAGCATTATTGGTGCTAGTCGCCCTGCAATATGGCGGTACGTGTAGGCATGAGCCTGTAATAAAATTTTGGGATATATCCCGAATTACGAGGACACCCGCTCACGTATTCGTGCCAATAACAATGGGACTTGTTGATTTCCGGCGCGGTAATGTGGTGCCGACTGCCGTCTATATTGCAGATGACCGGCGAAAAAGTCGCCAGAATTTTAGTTAGGTACATGTTGATTTTTGATTTTATAAATTCTTTATTGTTAAAATAACGATGCTGTAACATTTTGTAAAAATCTAACTTACGCCTATTAAAGTTTACAGACAGATGAAGGGAAATAATATGCTACAGTTTCAGTTAGGTACAAGTAATTTTAGTGTAACACTAGCTGATGCCCGTTACTTTGTTCGAGTGGATTGAGGTTTTGCTCTTTTTTAGAACTCTTTAATTTTCCGGGATAAAAAGTAGCCTATGTGTCAAGTATTTCAGACTTCTATCTGTGTGCTGTGTGTTTTTCTGAGCCTATTTCATGGTATTTCGGTGTAGTATAATATTTTTAGTAAGTATTGTATTTTACACATCTATGTATTTTATAGAATACTAGTTGATGCCCGCGACTTCGTCCGCGTGGATTGAGCTTTTTGGTTCCCGCGGGAACTCTTAAATTTTCTGGGATAAAAAGTAGTAGACGTGTTATTCCAGACTACAATCTATCCCAGTGCCAAATTTAATCCAGATCCGTTCAGCCGTTCTGATTCTGATGATTGAGTAACAAACATCCACCCATCCAAAAAAGTTTGATGATAATTGGGAAAGTACTTTTTAAAATTATTACTTGGGTGACAAACGTTATCAAGAACCGGATTTACCACAGAGTTGCTCAGTAGGAACCCGACCTTTAGCTTCCCTTCATCAGCTGGTGAAGTTAGCATCGTAAAAGTTTTAAATCGAGAATATTATGATTGTGTGTCTCATTTTAAAATTATCTTCAAAAGATTATAAATAAAACATTATAATATTCAAATTATTGACATTTTCATTATTTTATTCCTTAGGGCACCTATTCTCCTTGGTATTTTCATGGCGGGGCATCTATCCCCAAAAATGGGTCTGCAAAAACTCAATTTCTGCAAAAACAGTAATAGTTGACCGAGCGAAGCGAAGGTCCCTGAGTCTATACTTGAGTAGGTAAATTTGCACTTGTCCGTCCGTCCGTCTGTCAGAGCCTTATAACTTCTGAATTTCTGAACGTAATTACATAATTCAAATTTAAATATAATATGTAAACCGACGGCCTCCAGCTGAATATGGCTTAAAAAGTTATAAAAATATTTATTTCAGGGGGGCTCTCATATAGAAGCGAATGCGAAGTAAAATATTTTGTAAAGCGTTACATAGGTTGCGATATATCATTTTAAAGATAATTAGGATTAGAGTCCAAAAAATTAGTTTTTCTAATTTTTCTCCTAAAATTGACGAAATGGGGGGCTTTCAAGAGGAGATTTTCTAACGTCCAAAGTTGACCTCAGAACCCTAAATTTTCTGAAAGGCTGAGCCTGAAACTTGATCAATTATTTGTATTATATCCTGTACTTGAACAACAAATACTAAAAATTAGATAAATATTATAAGGGAACGAAATTATTTAATTTTTAATGAGCTTCAGTATTTTTAACAGAACTTCACAATGATGTCAATAGATGGCGCTCTGTAAAAGTTTGATACCACAAGGTCTCAGTTCGGGGTGAACCACTAGTTATATTATGTAGGTCAACAAAAACAACTCCGTAACGTTACATGAAAGATTAAACTAATTATAGGAATTATTCAAATTAAATTAATAATTTTAAAATGGATTGCTTTTCAAAAAGTGGGTATCCATCCGGACTTTGCCTTATTCGTTTCACAATAACAGCGGTCTTTGGAATTGCCACTTTGTGTTACGGCAACGACTGAAAAAGTGTTTAAAGAGTGTAAATACAATAATAATATTGGGGTGCTGGCGGAAAAATTGTCACAATACGACCATAAAAGCCAAGGTCGAAGAAAATCTATTGGTACACCTATGCGCTACATTGCATTGATAGAATTGTTTAAGTAAACCTTGTAGCATACACAAAGCGCGGCGGAAACTAACAGGGGGCATACTACGTGATACTACCATAAGTATCATTGTTATTTTAATATTGTTGACGCATTAGGAACGTCAAGGTGCGTCACATAAAACTGACATAAATACTAATACTTATTATAAATGCGAAAGTGTATCTGTCTGTTACGCTTTCACGGCCCAACCGATTTTGATGAAATTTGGTACTAAGGTAGTTTACATCTCGGGGAAGGACAAACTTAGGCTACATGTTTTAATTCCGGAAAATTAAGGAGTTCCCGCGGGAACCAAAAAACCTCAATCTACTCGAACGATGTCGCGGGCATCAGCTAGAATAGGTATAAAAGTCCTAACAGTCCCAATGTTTCAGATTCGCAGAGTTAAATGTGACACAAGCATTAAATGTACGCGATCTCCGAAAACTCACGAAAAATCTGTATCACATTTCAGAATAAGTGATAATAAAGTTTCGGAATAGGCTGTTAACCTGAAAAGGTAGCGATAGGGATAACCGTATCCCTATAATTGGATTCCGCACGAAATCGTACTAAAATTAGTGTGATTGCTATCTCTTTCGTACACGTTCCATAGTTTAGCTTTCCATCGATAACGTCTTAAATATTTATTTATATAGTTTTTATTTCACTACAAGTAAGCCCTTGACTGCAATCTCATCTAATGACAAGTAATGATGTATTATGCAGTCAAGTATACTTTGAAGTGTAAATTAAAACAGTATATTTTGTTGAAACAGACGGAACATGAGAATGTCGCTGTTGATATATCGATTATATAGTTAGGTATTTAATAAATAGTTTAGAAACAAGATATATTTAATTTGTAGCACATTCGGCGTATAATTTATTGTTTTAATTTACTTGAATGTAATATTATATTGTATAATATATTCTTAATATACACGTTTTTAATTATATATCCATTTTATATTTGTATATATTTCTTTAATATTTACTTACATAATTCTTCTGATTCTCTTTCTTTGGCCTTGAATATGAATAATATTTATGTGAATTCTTTGACTTTGGTTTGTAGTGAAATGAAGATGTGTTAATTATTGTCATAGAATGTTGTAAAGCTTATAGAGGTATCCGTTGGCTGTGACGTCACCCGGGTCACAGCTGAAAATCAGCGTCCGGCATCATACATGCTATTGTAAGAATGATGCCGGACACACGGCTGAGCTGTACACCCATTCCGGGTGGTGTCACAGACAAACATAATTTTGTGTGTACAGTTATCTATGACAGATGTTTGTCTGTAACATCATTTGTGAATAAATGTCTTTCTTTCTTCTTTCTAAGATGTCAGCGGGCTAACCTGTTATGACACTTATTTAAAACCATACCGCGAATCGGTTTATACACGGCATCGTACCGAAACGCTAAATCGCTTGGCGACACGTTTTTAACCGACTTCCAAAAAAGGAGGAGGTTCTCAATTCGGCGCGTCTCGAGGTGGCCCCATAAAAAATTCTGACTCCAAATTCCTCCTTGACATTAAAAAGTTAAAAATAAAAATTATTTCCAAAAAACCGACTTCCAACTTATGTTGGAGCAAATTCTGGAGGATTTTTTGGAAAATTGGAGTCTGATGCGTCAACTTTGCTTATCCTAGTTATGCCCGCCCGATTTCAACATAGTGGGTAGAAATCAAAATTATTAACCGACTTCCAAAAAAGGAGGAGGTTCTCAATTCGGCGCGTATCTTTTTTTTTTTTTTTTTAATGTATGTCGTTTTGTACTTTACAGTGGCGTTAGAAGTCGGTTTTTTGGAAAGAATTACTGCCTGTAGCGTGGTCAGTGGTAACTAGCCGTAACGGCAAAAACCTCCCACTAGACCAGACCAGAGAAAATTCTGAAATTGTAAATTCCAAAATTACTCTGCCGGGGTTCGAACCTGAAATCACCCGCTTAAGTATAACACAGCAGCGCTCACAACTTCGCCAGCGTGGTCTTCAATAAGCCGTGCTCTTGGCTCTAGCTTTCTTTTAAGGTTTTTCGTCACGTTTGGAATCCTCCAAATATTTTCGGGGATCTAAAGTTTCTATAGAATCGGCCGTTTAAGTATATCATATTCAAATAGAGTATTATACCTACTTATCCTAATACTTTATCCACCTAGAATGAGTTTTTTTTAATCCCGTGGAATCGGTTGATTAGCGGGATAAAAAGTAGCATCTTTGGGGTGCAAGGTTGGGTACCAAATTTAATTAAAAGTGGACGGGATATCTCAAAAGCGAGCAGCCACGGCTGCCTGTCTTTCTCTTCCAACCACTTCCTACAACCCCCTTGTTGACGTACTTCCATTGGGTTTTATGTCATCCTACCATTACATTCTCATCACGACCATTTCAGTTCAGGGATAAAAAGTAGCCTATGTAACTCTCCAGGTTCTCAACTATGCCCATGCAAAAAATCACTTTGCTTCGTTGCGACTTGATTGAAGGACAAACCAATAAACCAACCAACCAACAAATAACTTTTTAACCAGCAACACACTTTCGCATTTATAATAATACTAGCTGATGTACCTATAATATATCGCTGTGCCAAATTTCATCCAGATCCGTTCAGTCGTTGCGGCGTGATTGAGTAACAAACATCCATCCATACATCCATCAATACTCCAACCAAACTTTTGCATTTCATGATTTAGTAACTTAAAAATAAAACATAAACATTGAATGAACGACAAGGACAACTATGTTATGTGAAACTAGAGAGTATGTTTTAACAAAAAGTCTACAAAGATTCACATAACCTCAACCCTCGTAGACCTATCATAACATACGTTATTTGAACCTTGGAACGATAACTCTATCATACATGGATAAGTGATATTATACCTTTTATTATTTTACGCAAAGCAATAAAAGTTTCTCTAACGGCAAGGAAAAAGTCCTTCGGCTTTTAGCTGCGTAAAAAAGGTAAAAAATAAGGGTCCGACCGCTGATATTTCTATTATAAGCTATTTTTCTTCCGGATAAAAGGGTTCGGGAAATTTGCATTCATAATTTTTGTACGAAAGTAAATCCTATCTTGGAAATAAACGTTTCGTATTATTTTATTATCTAATACTAACTTTGTAAGGGATTTTATGAAGAGAGGACTGGAAAGATAAGGATTATATTGTTCTGAAGTAAACATCAGAATTAACGTGCTAGGATAAAGGGATTTTCCGTTCGTTGTTGTTGAGTTAAATGAGTATAATAAACATTTAACATGTTATAATGAAGGTACATTTACCTAATGTCAATAAGGCTTACATAAAACTTGCAATTTATATAGTACACAATAAATTGAATTTCATGTAGGTAGATACTAGTTTCTCAACCTCTTATGTGCTGTGATGAACGCTGTGGGCTGTGTATATGAGTGGGAGGTCGACTCCAAATCCTTAATTTGGGAATCCGACTTGTAAATTTAATTATTCCTTATCTGGTCTGGTTAGTCTTTTTTAAATTTACCCTGTTTTTATTCGCGCTACCCGTTCCCGTTCCGGTACAAAGCCGCATAGAAACCGATAGAATTCCAAATTAGCCCGTTTCCATCACAAACTGCTCCTTCCATCACAAATTGTTTCCATCACAAACTGTTCCGGCCTTAGTCAGGTATTGTAACGTAATACTATTACGTTACAATACCTGACTAAGGCCGGAAAGAACGCGTGCACTCGCATTTTTCTTTGAAAGCTGAAAAGCGAAAATAGCGCGCGTGTAAACGTACAATAATAATCTGTTACCAGCCTAAAGGGTGGCATTGGTTACCTTGTCAATTGTTAACGAATAAAAAACAAAAAGAAACAAAAAAATATGCTTTACATAAATCCACTCAAAATTCGTAGGAAGAATTCGAATAAGTCGACTGGCTGATTAGAGGAAAATCAGCATGTGAAATGCTCGTAGCATCTTGCTATGTTTCTAAAAGATTTCTTTTATTCCTCTTTCTTCTTTTGTTCTTCCTGTACTCCTAAAGGAAAGCGAGCGAGTGTAAAGGAGTAGCGAGAGGAAATACAAATCATGTCATAAATACTATAATATTTTCGCGGCGAATAAAATATCGTGATTGGTCCACAACTGAAAATTTCCCAGGAAAAAAACAGTAGGTTATGCAAGACTGCAAAGCATTTATTTAGTAAAGTTGCCTGTATAGAAAAGATAATATCACCGACCAAGTGCGTGTCGAGGCCCGCGCAGGGTAGGATTCCGTAGCTGCGCGTCACAATATGCGGACTACTTTAATAGTTTTTTTCATAGATCCAGAAACAAGCGTTTTGCTGTTAGAGGGAGGTGACACTGGATTGTACAAAAATTAGCACTTTAAAGCTTAATATTTCGCAAAGGGATTTTCAAAAACTTATTTTATTTTACGGCGTGATTAATATGTAATACTTATGCCAAATTACACCTTTCTAGTACCAATAGTCTCTGAACTAAGCCGCGGACGGACGGACGGACATGGCGAACTATGAGGATTCCTTATTGACCTCGGAGCCCTAAAAATGAACGCAGGATTCTAAGATTGAACCACGAGCGAAGCGAGTGCGAGATTGCAAAACTAATGGTTCTATTTGGAGCATGCTGCATTTTGCATTTTTTTTCTCTAGCGTTAAACAGCCGTTATTAGAGTTAGTTTCACGTGAAGGTTAGACGTTCAGTAATACTGTGGTCTATCAGTATGATAAATACTGAAAGATCACATTCCAAGGACAGAATGCAATGGAAATCCATCAATACCCACGGTCCACAAGACTGTATAGAATACTGACGGACCACAGTATTTCATCATCATTAAGTCCTATGTCCTCCCTTCGTGGCAGAGGGTAACACTACTCTTTTCCAAGCCGATCTGTCGGACGACATATGCTTTAGCTCGCCCCACGTAAGGCCGATCTTTTTCGCCTCATCAAGTATTACACGCCGCCAAGTTTAGTTTGTCTGCCCGCGCTTTCCTTGACCTTGCGGGTTCCAATCCAACGCCTGCTTGGGTCAGGTGCTCGACGCAGTATATGCCCGATCCAGTTCCATTTTCGGCGTCGGATTTGAAGATCTGCGGGTTGCTCATAACATAGCTTCCATAAGTTTATGATAGAAATAACTTCCGGCCAAAATATTCTCAGAATCCTCAGACCACCACAGTATTGACTGAAAGTCTATACTTCGCCTTGAGATACTAATAAATAAAGTGTATACCCGATGTCACTATGATAAATCCTAATCTGCAGTGGTCGGATCTAGTTTGAGTGGGCAGGCTTAACGTGTCCCCGATGTCAGATCAATTATTCTGGATGAACGAAAACGATATGATGCTACACAACTTTTTCAGACATGATCACTCGAAAGTCATAAGTTAGTAAACTACCATCCATACTAATATTGTAAATGCGAAAATGTGTCTGTCTATGTCTGCTAAGCTTTGATCTGTTTAACCGATCCGACATAACTTGGTACAGACATAGGTTTAATGCCGGGGAGGGACATAACATGGGCTAGCTACTTTTTATTATTCGGAAAAATAAACAGTCTCCACGGGATTTTTAAAACAATTTTTTTAAATCAATACTGTCGAAGGCCTCAAGGTCTCTCTCCTTTGCGTCGTATTCCTCATTACTGAGGGTCATGACTCCTTTCCATTTATCAAAGAATGGTAGGAGTATTCTTGGAATAATAATGCGGTGGGTTCCCACGTTGTTCCGCATACGACTCGACTATGAGTACCTGAGTATGTAAACTCTCAGGTTTTTCTAGCGATTATAATCAGATGTTAGTACTAGTACCCGGGATCAAGAACTTAACGTGGTCTCCGAGGCAGGGAAGAAACGAAAAAGCTAAATTTGGACCTCCAAATTCAGCCACCCATCCAGTTACCGACTTAGGTCAACGCTGCTTGGCAATCGCAATCGAATGATATGCGTTGTCACAAATACGACTCAAGCTATCAAGCTCGAGTCAGCCCTGATTACTTAACACACGCTATGACCTTAGAACATCATTGTACTTACATATGCGTCATACGAACTTTACAATTCCATATTATTATCTTGCATTGTCGATTTTCCTTAATGACATGAACATTCGCGAGCTATCTTGAGGATAAAAAATGCTTGTCTGAAAAATATGCTTGTAAAATCATGCAATAACAGCGTCGAAGGCAAGGAAGAAAATCTTTGAAAACCGTTTACAAAGGAATCAAAGGAAAGAAAATTGTCAACAGGACTGAATTTATGGGAAATTCGGAATCATATAATGCGAGAAGAAGGGTGAAATGTTGACGATAGATTCACGTTTATTTTTCGTTCACGAGGGTATATCTTGGGGTTGAAAAGATATGACAATATGTTTTACTAGCTTAGGAGATGTACATTACAAGTAGGTATATCTTCTCCTACTTGCTCGGAAATTGCTTCATTACTTACATTGGCTCTTAACTGATAGTACTCTAATAAGAAATCATGTCATTGCCATACGAGTCATGCAACACTAGAATATTAGCGTGAGTTAAAGAGTATCAAGTTCAACGCCATATATCGGCAATGTAGAAAAGCTTTGTTTCCTCACAAATTAGAGAAAAGTACTATACAGGTCTCGGCCGAAATAACGACTCACAGCCTCGATTACTTAATTTGAGGCCTCGGCTTAGTAAAAGTAAAATAATTAAAAAAATTGATTAGGTAAGTAGTTGAAAACTAGAATTTTTTTTATACGTCCAAACCTTTTAAACGGATGGGCCGTGACAAGGCAAGCGACAGACCGTCTTTCGTATTTATAATATTAAACTAGCGGATGCTCGCGACTTTGTTCGCGTGGTATAAGTTTATTTTCCCACACGAATAATTTTCTGGGATAAAAAGTAGCCTATACCACTCTCCAGGTCCGGGTAGTTAAACCCGTGCAAAAAACCCGTTGCTCTGTTGCGGCGTGATTGAAGGACCAACTCTCTATGGGGGGGTGAACCTCTTTGGGGGTATAATTTTGAATAACTGTGAAACACGTATTTCTTTACTAGACGATTCCCGCGACTTCGTCTGCGTGGACCAAGTATTTTCGATTCCCGTGGGAACTCTTGAATTTTCCGGTAAATATAAAAAGTACTTATATAATATATATTATATAAGTTTTATTTGTAAGCTTCCGGATTTTTTATAAATATTTGAAGCATTGACTTGAGCAATGCTTCAAATATTTATAAAAAATCCGGAAGCTTACAAATAAAACTTCAGAACTGTGTATCTTATAATTAAAATTAGATACATGAATGAGGCTGGAGTAATCCGCTGTATGCAAGCTGTATGTGTTCGTATTGCATTATGAGCAAATCCTCTTATAACAGTTCTTTGTCTGCGCAGCGGAGAAACTTTAACTAAAACTCACAGCATGTTACTACCGTAAGCCCTGGTCAGATAAGACGCGGAAATACAACGCGGCTACTTATTCTCATTGAGGCCCTTTCGGTTGAGGTTTACGGTCATAATCATCATCATTCCCAACTCAAAGAGCCCTCTACTGCGCATGAGTCTCCTCTCAGAATGAGAAGGATTTGGCTATTAGTCTACCCTGCTGGCCAAGTGCGGATTGTCAGGTTACACACAGCTTTGAGACCATTAAGAGGAACTCTCTGGCATGCAGGTTACCTCACGATGTTTTCTTTCGCCGTTATAGCAAATTTTGCACTAACTCATAAAAATTAAGTCTGCCTTATCCCTAGTGTTTTTGTAGAAGGAGGTCCTACATGAAGCGAGCCTACGAGGCCGAGTAGAGCGAAGCCGGGCACCTATGTAGCGAAATGAAGGTCGAGTAGGTGAAGCTGAATTAAGGGGTGACGAAACGAGTCTTATGACGTAGCCCATCCATTTAACATCTACATTTCTATAAATCGTTAAAAGTTTATAACCCATTAAAAAAAACCCGTGCGCGAGTGGAGGACTCGTGCCTCGAATTGAGCACGAGTTTGAAAGGAAGATAACGTAACAAACCCGTGCGGGTTTCGAGGAAGTACTTCCTTCTATTGAACACGCAAACGGAAATACGCGATGCGGACGCAGACGAGAAGTGCATTCGAGATGGAATTTTAAAAATCGGTTAATAATTTTTGAAAAATTTTGGAAAAAGGTAGGACTTGTAAGTAGGTATCTAATGAAGTTGTGTAAAGGGAATGGAAATAAGTTTAGGGAAGTAAATCTCAATAAAAAATTCTTATTATTCTTATGTAAATTTTTGTATTCATTTTCAATGCTCCAATTCTTGCGGGGACTGCGAAATCTGTGAATTTATTAAATATATTTTGTAGGTACTGCTACGGTCGCGCGTTTTGGCCGTCGTGTGTTGTGTACGTATAAAGCTTTACACAATCGAGGATTGACCTTACGAAAAGATTTCTCTTTGCTCCAACACAAACAAAACCACTTTTATTTTTTGAAAACCTTGTGGCGTTACCTCTTTCCTAGCTGGCAACGCACATAAGCTTCGCGTTCGGAATTCGAACTTGCTTTTGGAACGTTTTTGTATTCGGAACGTCCTGCGCGCGAGAGCTGCGCTATAGCATCAGACGACACACCATTCTATTGCTGGACGTCCAGCGCAACGCATCTTTTGATATATTTCTATTGTACAGTTTTACATAATCTATATTGTATCATATTAATATACATATAAACGTGGATCAAGTTTATTATTTCCACATAACATAGGCGGTCAACACCACCCTATATTGGTGACTCTATATTGCTGACCCATATATTGGTGACCCCGACGTGATCTGATCCCGGGCTATATAGCAACGCAACTCGCTGTGAGCATATTTGGACTAGTGAATTCCTAGACCCTACGTTCCAGCATTCAACGCAACAGTCAAGCAACATCACAGAGCAACATTCAACAACATAAATTCCTTCCTGGTCGTCAGGTGTGAGAAGATCCCTCGGAAGAAAAAAAAAAGAATTTTAAATTTGCAAATAATAAACATTGAACATTTGGGTGACAAGCCGCACTCTACAATGGATATGGTGACCCCGAGAAGAATATTTTCAATAAAAGGTCAGTCTATTTTCAAGTGACCTCAATAAAAGGTCACACTATTTTCAAGTGACATCAGAATAAGGTCAAATCTCGCTTTTTGAGGACGTTTCATATCAAGCTGGAAGAAGAATAATCTTTGAAATTTAATAATAATCTGAAGAATACTTATTTAAACAAGAATATTATTGTGAAGCATCGTTGCCAAGGAGAAACATAAATTCATCGAAGAAGACTTCGAAATTATTTTCGAATAAATAGAATGCTGTGACGGATCGATGGACATTTGACATCGCAGATTTTATTTCTTTTTTTCAAGATTCAAATAGAAGGAAGATTCTAGTTCAAATTCAAATTTTGGAAGAGAAAATTTATAGACAATAGTGTCAATTGTTTTGAATTTGTTTTATAGGAACGTGTCTATCTGACATTTTCAGATATTTTGTAAACATTGTAATATTTTCCGTGTATTTTTCTTTTCATTTGAGCTTATTCATTTATTTCAGATTAGCTATAGTGATAAATGTGGTAACGTAGATTTTATACAGCAGTTCGAATAGTGAGTTTCTTAAAGCCAAGTTAGCAAGCGCCACAGCAATTTTCAAAATTTTAGAAAACAAGAAGAAGCAGATTAAGGCTTTGTAAGCTCCTGATGGGTTTATCAGTCGTGCTCTTCTTTGCTCAGGGTATTATTCGCGTCGGTTCTGCAAAGTGACGTCGCCGCATTACTCATTGCGCTGCTTGACGCCCCGTCGGACGCTTTCACGCCCAACGCTGTGTGACTTTTCCGACGTTCTTCCGTGCCCATCGCTGCACGGCTCAACCCGACCGACGCGACGCCCCTCGTGCCCAACGCTGCACGAGCTTTTGGAAACGGTCGCGCCCATACGCTTCGTGATCTGACCGACGCCCCTTCCGCAACTAGCGATATGCTATGCGATTATCGACTGGCGATTTTTCGCGCTCAGCCTTATGCTGCGCTGCTTCTGCACGTCTCGACGCCTTTTCGTGCCCAACGCTGCACGAACCGTCCGACGTGGCTAGCTCGCCTCAGTCGCTTCGTCATGGTCTTTGTTTCCTTTTTACCCTATTGCCTAATTTTATTTTATTTTTCTCCCCTTGTTTTCTTTTCTCTCCGCAGGGGGTGATGTGGCGTTACCTCTTTCCTAGCTGGCAACGCACATAAGCTTCGCGTTCGGAATTCGAACTTGCTTTTGGAACGTTTTTGTATTCGGAACGTCCTGCGCGCGAGAGCTGCGCTATAGCATCAGACGACACACCATTCTATTGCTGGACGTCCAGCGCAACGCATCTTTTGATATATTTCTATTGTACAGTTTTACATAATCTATATTGTATCATATTAATATACATATAAACGTGGATCAAGTTTATTATTTCCACATAACATAGGCGGTCAACACCACCCTATATTGGTGACTCTATATTGCTGACCCATAACCTTTTAGGTACTTGCTTTAAACACGCCGTAGTTACTAAATTAATGTGTATGTTTTATATTATTAAAACCTTTTTGAACAAATAATTCACTACCTACTGCTTTCATCCTTCATCTTGTATGTTCTGGGAATACAAGAATTCTGGGAATATTCATAATAATAAACTACACATAAAAATCGCTAAACTACATTTCATTATGTTTTGTGTAAGGATGAAGTTAAGCATATTTCTTAAGCTTTTCCAAGATAAGCTCGGTGATCTCTCTCTGCGTCGCATTCCTCATTACTGATTGTCGTGACCCCTTTCCATCCCACGTCATTCCACATTGGACTCGACTAAGAGTCCAGTTTAAACTCTTAAGGTTTTTGTAACGATATTATTATTCGATGTAGATAATAACCGGGATCCACGTCTTAATGTGCTCTCCGAGGCACGGAGGGAACAGAAATTTAAAAAAGCATAAAATATGATAAAATGTATTCACTAAGTACCTACTTTATTTTGCGCGTCAGCAATGACGAAATATATATAATACTAGACGATTCCCGCGACTTCGTCCGCGTGGATTAAGGTTTTTTGATTCCCGCGGGAACTCTTCAATTTTCCGGGATAAGTAGCCTATGTCCTTCCTCGGGATGTAACCTATCTCTCTACCAAATTTCATCAAAATCGGTTGAACAGATGGGCCGTGAAAGCGTAGCAGACAGACAAACAGACAGACACACTTTCGCATGTATAATATTAGTATGGAAGTATGGATTTGTTATTTAATTAGGTTGTCCACCACATTGTAGGTACTTACAAAAATAAACGATTGATTGATTAATTAAAAAAACTACATTGTCCATCTATATTCTATACCCACCGTGATTAAAATAAACGAGCTGTAACAGAGACAAAGTTGTTTTATTGTCTTTGTTTTTCTTGTGTGTTGCAAATAAAGAGTTAAATAATAATAATAATAATAAAGTTCATGCAAGATAGATTGTACTGACTTAATATACTTGGAACGCAATTCATGACCATAATATTTAGCTATGGAGAACTTTTTGATAAGGAACATCTAAAGAGAAAAAAGTTTTGTTTTCATAATACTTGGCTATGGTTAGAACGTGGAGCCCTGCCTTTTGTGTTTTAAAAATGTGTACGAGAGAGATGTGAGCTATTTAATAAAAATGTGAATAACATGACTCCTGCAATTGTGAAGATTTGTGAAGCCTGCCAATCCACAATCGGTAAGCGTGGTGGACACTATGGCCAAACTCTCATTCTGAGAGGGAACCCGTGCTTAGTATTGAGTCGATCACGGGTTGAAGTGATGATGATGATGCAATACACAATAACTGACAGTTTTCACGTTTCTCTCGTCGTCGTCCTCGTCAACCGATGGACGTCCACTGCTGGCTTGTGAAGGACCCTACAGGAGACCTACTCCTGTAGGGTCCTTCACAAGCCACGGTCTTGTACCGCCTGGACCCAACGACTCCCTGCGACTCTCTTGATTACGTCCGTCCACCGTGTGGGGGGGTCTGCCGACGCTACGCCTTCCAGTGGCGTGACTGGAAGGCGTTTTTTACTATAACCTAATAATTGGGCTTAGTTAATTGTTTCTAACGTTTCATAAAGAGTTTATTCCAGCTGGGTAAGTATAAACTACATGTGCCGCAATTTTGGGATTATCTCTAGTACTCCATTGTAGTGAGTTAAATAAATATTTAACTCCCTACAATGCTTGTTTCTAAATAGAAACAAGCACGAACACAGCTGCAATTAGCCAAACTGCATCGTTGGACCTAAGCCAATGTTAGCTTACTGCTACGAGCAGGGAATGAACTTGCGGAAATTTCAACGGAAGGAACAGCCGGAGGCATACTGCCATCGCTTAAAGCAGTAATAATTTATGACGTCGTGTTTAAGGATTATAATAATCCTTATTTATGGGACGTCAAGGAACGTGACACAAAACTGACATCCATACTTAATATTATAAATGCAAAAGTGTGTCTGTCTGTCTGAGTGTCTTGTCTGATTTTGCTGAAATTTGATATAGAGGTTGGTTATATCCCGGGGAAGGATAAAGGCTATCCCGGTAAATTAAGGAGTTCCCGCGGGAATCAAAAAAACCTTGATCCACGCGGACGAAGTCGCGGGCATCATCTATTTTTAAATAAAATAAAGAGATGGTATCATGCCCTCTGATGTACTGAAACGCTGAACAAAAATGCAGCAAGTAAAGTAAAAAATGAGGCCACTGGCATATATTGTTTATCCATTGAAGGTTGAAAAATATCAATGTTTCATAAATCAAAAGTCAAAGTCAAATAACGTTTATTCAATTAAGGTAGGTATACTCCACTTATTGACGTCGAGTTATTTATAAAATATAATGGTGATAATCAGTAACGGTATCTTAAAACTAAAGCTACGAGGGTTCCAAATGCGCCCTGATCTGAGAAGAGCCCACAACAAACTCTGCCGGGTTTATTTTTGTCATTATCACCATTTCACAAATCATCTTAACTAAGGAACTATCAGAGCCATTAGATCAAATCATTGCCAAGCTCCCTTGTGATTTAAGTAATCCTTTACATGGTAATAATTTTTTTTAATGAGTTTACGTTTTACATTAACTTTGATCTTATTGAGAGACATTTTCAACATGTCTTCTGGAAGCTTATTGTAGAACGCAATCATAGCAAACCTTCAGTGGATAAAAAATATATAATGTTAGTGGCTTTAATTTTTTGATAGCCATCTGAGTTAGAGAATAGGGAGTTTGCTACAGCAGATTTCTCCATCAGTCTGTCTCTGTCCTTTGCGCTCGTTTACGGCGCAAGCCGCTTGGGTGCGCTGCAATCGTGATTTTATTTTTTCTCATCATGTCAACTCATTGCTGAACACGAATCTCTTTATGGAATGAAAACGGTTTGGCCATAGTCTACCATGCTAGCCAACAACGGGGCGCAGAGGTTGTGATTACTACCAAGCCAACAACGATGCGGTTTAAAAAAAAATATATTACTTGTTTGTTTTACAGTAAATGTTAAACAGATCTCGAGTGTACAAACAGATTAGTGAAACCAAACTTGTAGGGGAACTTACCTAAGCAATTTCGGAACTAACTAGGCTTATAATATTGACTTGGGCCATTGAAATTGCCCTGACGTAGTTTCGGGCGTAGTTGATGGTCTGTACACACGGCCGATTAGGTTGTAATGGAACTAATTAGGAACTGTACCTACTTTTGTGCTAACGGAACTGTTGAACAAAACTCTTTGTGCGTATTGATGCATCGGCATATAAAAAAGAACCTTAGAATAACCAGCAATGGAAAGCTGCGTTTCATTGCTTGTATGAATAACTATAGGCGTGGAAAGAAGTAAGTATATAGGCAATTTTACTATTTTTTTTCCAAAAAAAGCGTTAGTTTTATAATTACATAAATAATAAACAAAAATTATGTGTTAGTATTACTTATTCTATGTTAGTTAATATCATTAATAAACATGCTGACATCCAGTGCGACTTGTTAGCGCTGTCCTGTCTGTCAGCTATCACCTTCAGAATAATATTGGAACTGCTCTCAAATCTACTTTTGGTTGGGACGATCTTCTACCGTATGAAAACCAGAATCCCTATACATTATATTCACGAATACAAAGGACGCAGATTTCCACGCTGTAGAATTCTCCTCGTAATATCTGTCTTCGCAAGTGACTGCCGTGCTCTTTTCATTGCGCGTCGACCGACGCTATTGTAGGGCAAGTCTGCTTCTGCTCTTGACATTAATTGAGTAGTGAAAATGATGCACCAGCACTAGAGATAATTAAATGTGAAGATGGATAAAGAAATATGACGTCATAATGCATGGACGTAGTTAAGATTCTATGTAATAATATTACCTTCAAAGTCGAGGGCATCAGCTAGTAAATCATATTTCCATAATACTTTCTATGTTCGTCATCATTAATACGCTCAACACGTTCCATTTCAGGATCATACTCTTAGCACTTTCGTGGGCAGGAGTTGGCGAGAGAAACTTAAAGTCTGGACATGAACTGAAATGGGTCGGACTGGGTGTGTGCTACGTGGTGAAACTAACAAACCGGCGACCCTCTTCAATTGCCAAACCTTAATTTTTCGTCTGCAATGTTTGCGAAAAATTTGTTCATTTTGTTAGGTATATTTTAAAAACCTTGAGTGTTTCAAACTAATATACTTTTTCCAATGTTTGAAACAAATACTATACGAAAAAAAAGATGATATGATACTGAATGAATAGCTTGAATTTTTGCTAGTTCTTCTCTGAAGAATGTCATTCCGAAGTGGTAGATTCACTCGACGATTCAAAAGCACCTGTTAAAGTTAATTTGAATAAAAACATATAAGTTTGAGTTTAAAACTCGAAACATGAACTGATTGTCTACATACAATCATGATATGTGACCAATTTTCTCAGATAGAGGCGTTATATTATATCGGCAGTGTCTGTCATCCGGCCTTACTGTTTACTTCACGTCCAAGCCAAATAAATTGAAAGAGTTTTCCTATCGGCTACAGACATTTATCTCTAAAATACATAATCGTTTGTGATATTATTATTATATTACTTGTTTTCGGGATGAGGGTAGTTCGTGTATACTTTTGATTAAATACCTGGTGGTACGCCGGTCGAACTACCAAACGATTTAAAGTTCCAATTATAACGAACTAGCTGATGCCCGCAACTTCACCCGCATGGATTGAGGTTTTTCGGTACTCTTTAATTTTCCAGGATAAAAGTAGCCTATGTGGTTTTACAGACTATAATTTTTATCTATGCCAAATTTTATCCAGATCCATTCAGCCATGCTGGCGTGATTGAGTAACAAACATCTATCAATCCATCCAAACTCGCATTTATAATCAATCAAATAATCAAATCAAATAAATATTATAAATGCGAAAGTTTGGATGGATGGATGGATGTTTGTTACTCAATCACGCCCTAACGGCTGAACGGATATGGCTGAAATTTGGCACAGAGATAGATTATAGTCTGGAATAACACATAGGCTACTTTTAATCCAGAAAAATTGAGGAGTTTCTGCGTGAACCAAAAAACCTCAAACCACGCAGACGAAGTCGCGGGCATTCGCTTGTATTATTATAGATTAAGCTTGTGACGCTATATAAAATTAAACTAGGAGTTTCGAACCTTAAATAAACATTTGCGAAGGTACAACGACCACAGTGGATGGGAGCTTAGTCAAAGTCAAAAGAAAATACTTAATAAAATAATTCTCTCTTTGTCTTGTATTAACAATTCAAAAACAAACCTCTAGACATACCTTTTAGGGACCAGAATGGCGGTCGTTCCGTTCAATTAGAGCTGTCAATCTTTCTGTCCGGGTGCTCCAGTCCGCAGATGAAGACGGATGACCCGACAAAAACTACGAACTTCTTCTTTCTAAACACGTTTGCTAGGCTAGTCATTGGAAGCAAATTAAAAGCTTTGTAACTGTGGTATTGTATTTACCAACTACTAAAATATAATTCCTTTCCTTATATTTTTCTGCTGGACACTCCTTAGTCTCTTATTCTACATAATATTCAGTAGATAGAGATACAAATTAATTAATCCATATCCATACTAATATTATAAATGCCAAAGTGTGTCTGTCTGTCTGCTACACTTTCACGGCCCATCTATTCAACCGATTTTGCTGAAATTTGGTACAGGGATAGATTGTATCCCGGGGAAGGACGTAGGCTACTTTGGTCCCGGAAAATTCTAGAGCTTCAACGGGAACCAAAAAACCTTAATCCACGCGGACGAAGTCGCAGGCATCATCTTGTAATATTATAAATGCAAAATTGTGTCAGCCTATTTGTCTGCCTGCTACTATTTCACGACCATCTGTTCAAACGATTTTAACGAAATTTGGTACAAGGCTAGGCTGCATCCCGGGGAAGGACATGAGTTTTTATATCTTCTCTCTATATATATAAAATTCTCGTGTCACAATGTTAGTTACCATACTCCTCCGAAACGGTTTGACCGATTTTTATGAAATTTAATATGCATATTCAGTAGGTCTGAGAATCGCCTACTACCTATTTTTCATACCTCCACGCGGACGGAGTCACGAGCATCAGCTAGTATATATATGTAATAATATGTAGCGGTTGTATCTTGTTTATAATAAAAAATAAAGTACAATTTTGAGATACAAGAGCACTAAAATCTCAGGCATGCCCAAAGCAATAAATTTGATAGGAAAAATATATTAATACAGATGAGACTCATAGATATTTTCGTACTGAAAAAGCGAAAAATATGAAAGAAATATAATTACATTTTACGCATCATCGGATATCTTCAATTTACCTAGTCTTCATCAATATTCATTTGACGTCTATTCGTGAAATTGTTTCGAAATAAAAATATTTCAGAGATTTTATCAATTTTACAAAATCGTGATTCAATTAGGTATTCAATGAATCTTTAATTTCCATTTATATTGTGTACTGGACTAGATTATCCAAATATGAATTATTTTTATTTACACGAGCATAAAGCTTAGTGGAAAAGCTTTTAACGGATTATAATTCAACTACTTACTGTGTGTACTGTGTACCTACTGACCCGTTGTCTCAGGTGAGCAACGAAAGCGACGCGACTCCATAGAAAATAACAAACTGATCTACGCGACTACGTAGGCCACGTGAAGGGTTACACCGTTTCACACCACCACAGTTTGACACCATCGCGTCGCGTCGTATCGAGACGCGTTTTATTTTTGCGTATTCCAATGCCTTTAAATCTCTTTATTAGTCAATTTATGACAGGGTCACTGAAGGTTGAGGTTGCGGTTACCAGTACTTATGCAGCGTAGGTACTCGGGCTACTATTAAATGTGTTATGTTGTTAAATCAACATTATGTTCTTTAAGATAATTCTTTAAAATAAAAGCGAAATGCACTTTCTACGCTTACAAACCTCTCGCTCAACTGCCATTAGAAAGTTACGGTTTGCGAAGAAAATACTTTCATTATTATTTGATATTGGTATCCAACATCTATAGAAAATATATTAAAATATATTTTTATCAGAAATTATTTACAGCTATGACGTTTATATTTGTAATTATATCATAATATCTTAAATGAATAATCGTGGAACCTTGTATTAAAGTACTGATGTTAATCGGTGTTCCATTTATTAGGGTTCCGTACCCAAAGGGTAAAAACGGGACCCTATTACTAAGACTCCGCTGTCTGTCTGTCTGTCTGTCTGTCTGTCTGTCTGTCTGTCTGTCTGTCTGTCTGTCTCCAGGCTGTATCTCATAGACCGTGATAGCTAGAAAGCTGAAATTTTCACAAATGATGTATTTCCGTTGCCGCTATAACAACAAATACTAAAAATTAAAAAAATATATATATTAAGGGGGGTCCCCATACAATAAACGTGTTTTTTTCGTATTTTTTTGCTCAATATTAAAAACGGTAACAGGTAGACGGTTCGAATTTTCACAGAATATTAACTTGTATATTACCTTTCAAAATAAATAATTAAATATCAATAAAGTAAATATTAAAGGGGGGCTCCCATACAACAAACGTAATTTTTTGATATTAACAGTAAACCTCTACAAACAAAGTTAGTTTTGCGGTTCAATAACAAAGGTAATTATACCTACTTCTTGAGTACGGAACCCTCGGTGCGCGAGTCCGACTCGCACTTGGCCGGTTTTTATTGTTAGAGTAAACACTCTTACAATAATAACGTCACAATATGGTGGAGTTTCAGTCGTATTCTTAGTTTAAGCACATTATAATAATAATAGAGCTGATATTTATGGTCGATTCTCAGGGTAAGTACATTAAATAAGGCAACTTTGTTAAATCGAAAGGCAGGTGCTCTGCAGTTGACCCTTTGTAGTAAACATGATTAGTAACGGTCTAATGTAGCTTAAAGCGAGCCGAGTATACTGCATTAAATCATTCCTGGAGCCCAGGTGTACTGACGTAGATACAACCTCATTTACGTCTGATGTACTTATTGTTGTCACAAACATGAAGCACAGAATATTTACTTAATACGTACGATACGTACTGAACTTGTAATGGGTGTGGCAGTGGGACATGGCTCGATGAACCTAAAGGCGTGCTTAAAATATAATGGCGGCCTTGCATAGGTAAGCATAGCGTAAGAAGACTTTAGGTGGATAGGTGATTTCACGCATGGCTAAGTTCCGATGGACGCAAGCGGTACAAAACCATATTTTGTGGAGATTCTCACCAGAGACCTTTCAGCAGTGGACATCTGTCGGCTTAAATGACGACACTGACGTCTCACCAGTTTTTTGTGTACTTCAATCGCATATATTTAAAAATAAACAGGTACACTACCAAAATTACAGTAGGTATGCATCATTAAACCAAATCATTAAAAATAATGTGTTCATTGCTTAACTCTAACTGTACGAGTAGGTACCTCCTACAAATAGAGCCCCTAAAAACACGCCTTTAGCAGATTTCCACTCAGCCACTCAAACATCGTGTGCTCACATAAATTCCCCGTATTGACGCACCGCACCCTACACGAATAAACTCATATCTTTTGTTCAACGTTTCCCAAATATTACGAGAATATAGGATACTAAAATGGCAAACTCAGATTTAATATCGGAGTCTTATGGGCTCGGATATCTTATTAGCCATAGGTTATTAACTGTATGACGTCATTATTTAGCTTTCATTTAACTTATTTACAAAAGAACATGATAATGTTTAAAAACAAAAAAAGACTTAAGACAGATCTTTGTACCTACCCATTAAAAACAGTATGTAAGTAAACGTCATGCGTTTATTTTTTAATATAACACATGAATGACCATATTATTATAAAACTTTACTAAAAATTATTGATTTAATTTAATTGAAGAGGAATACATATTTCTTAAATATCTGCTTCAATTAAACTTAAATGTATAAAAATCGTAGTACTTAGGTTACGGAAATTGCAGCTACAAATCTCGAAGGAGTTGGATAACTGCTCATTAGCCGCGAGTGCAGGTGATTCTCCGGATAAAGTGGCCAGTAAATTGTTGTAACACTTGATTTTCCTAATCAACCTTTATCACAGATTTAATAATAGTTCTTTTCTAAAAAATGATATGAAATGTGCGCATTTCATACCCTGTAAATGAGTTCGATAGTTAAACTTCCCGGCCTAGGCCAGTAAGGAATGTATGTATTTTCATTACATATCATAAGTTTGAATTTGGAATCTTTCTTCCCGAATATCTTGTAACTTGTTATAATGTTCTTTGGCCTAAATAGTTTAAATTTGGAACTCTACCGTATTACGCGTTCAGCACTCACAGCGCAAAAAAATATTAAAAGTATAACCAATTAAAATTTCAACTAGTAATTCAAATATAACTAATTTAACTTTTAATATTTCTTAAGTAGGTTGCTTTTTTATTTACTTTCTTATAATTACATAATATAATATATTTAAAAAAAGTCACTTGTTTCATTTTTTAGAAAAGCACTATACACACTTCGACCGGGAGAGCATTTCTGGTCTCGTATATATCTAACTAACACTCGACCAGAAAACGCGTATTTCCCGGTCTCGCGATGTAATGTACTATTGTTTCAAAACTAGCTTTGTTAGTTCCAGGAATATATTTATGGATACCTCATTAACGTCTCCATATCATTGCAAAGCCATATTTCGATATACATAATCCGTTTCCAGGACATGTGCGAAAACATAAGATTTTACTCAATAACTCCATTATTTACCAATTTTTATGTTGTAAAATTATTTCTATGTCTGGCTTCAAACTTTTACGTAGGTAAGTACTATAACGTAACGTACTAGTACATTGAAGCGGTTATACACTGGATCATTAACTGGCTTCCTATTCTGGTGGTCGGGAATTCAATCTCTGGGAACGCATATCTAACTTTTCAGAGCTATGTGCGTTTTAAGAAATCTAACTAAATATCACTTGCTTTAACGGTGGAGAAAATATCGTGAGGAAACCTGCAGGAAGCTTGTTTGAGAGTTCTTCAGAATGTTTTCAAATATGTGTGAAGTCTGACAATCTGCACTCGGACAGCGTGGTGGACTATATTTAAAGCCCTGTCATTCTATTGTGAGTTGTAACTCGGTAATGGGTTGAAGGGATATGGTGAGTAAGATAACGTACCGTATGAAGTAATATATAATATATCTACATTATAATGTGTGACTATATGTACTCTGAATACTGTAAACTTACAGTTCGCGTCAAAATTAAATGAGTCTCAAATTTATGTAAAATAAACTTCATTCGATACGCATTTAATTTTAAAGCGAACTGAAGAGGAGTCTGATACATAAAAAGATTTTTAATAAAAGTCTCGATATGAATTTATTAAATTTATATGCCTTAATATCGGGTTGGGCGCAAACGCTTTGACAGAGAAACTTTTTAAAATATTCACGACGAAAAGTTTGTTAAAGTAGATAATGAAATTTGCTTTCATAATAAAAGTTTTGTTCGTAATATTGGTTTTGTTTCAGGGTTTTTGTGGTTACTTGTACATACTTACAACTATAGGTATTATTCTAGTTAACGACTCGTATTACTAGTTTATGTCAAAAGCAAAAGTATCAGCTCCCGTCTTTTAAAATATTTTTTAATTGGATTTTCGTCCCAGAGAAGGTGATAGACTCTTGGCATATTATAAATATCTTTTTAGGTTTCCGTAGTCAACAAGGTATCCTTATAATTTCGCCATGTCGGTCCGTCCATCTGTCCGTCCGTCCGACAATTATTTTGAAAATTTTCCCAATAGTAAATACTCGGAAAATGTAATAGTGTACTCCATGATCCTTTACAGTCAAATAAACATAAAAGATAATGGAGTGAGGTGAGAAAAGGATAAGCTATGGATTAATGCCACAAGGCCTATTCATGTTCATTAATTAGATCGTGTGTGTGTGTAATATAATTAATTCCATACTAATCTGCTAATAATACGTAATAATCCTTGTATACAACGGTGGCGCTTTATCCAGCTGCGTGAAAGAAATTATTAATGTCCCACAGAATAAAAAATACGATATAACAGCTGAATGTGTATGAATGAATGAATGAATGTGTAAGGTCAGGCCTCAAATCTAAATGGTTGGGAATCATATTTACAATAGGATCAGTATCATAATCTCAATCTATCGCCGGCCCATTATTGAGCGGGTCTCCTCTCAGAATGACAAGAGCTTAGGCCAAAGTCCACCACGCTGCGAAATTGTGTATTTGCAGCCTTGACATTTGAGAATGTTAATAATGGAAAATTCTCAGGGACATAAATAAATAATGAAAATATTGGCAGTCATATTAACTGCCGATAGAAGTGAAAACTTATAACTTAGAATTTTAGTATTAAAATTTGAATTTGAATTTTCATTTGAAAAAAAAAATAAAAAAAAATTAAATATAAACCTCAAAACTAAGGTGTTAAGAATTAATTACGAATGTAGTAAGTATATTTATATCCCACCAAAAACATTTTGTAAAAAAATAGCCAAGTCTCGATGGAGCTGCTTGTTTATCTCTAAAAAGTAATGAAATCTCTAAACAAAGTTGAGCCAAGTCTAAGGTTCCTTACTGCAATTTCTTTATTATTATATTTAATGTTATGTGACTTGGCCGTTGACGTGCACGCACTAACGTGTAAAAAATGTTCAACAGTTAACATTTTTTCACGCTCTAGATATTGAAAAACATGCGATGCGATATTTTTGCAAGTATTGTGGGCTTTAGCCTGATGGTGGTAAAAGGCTACCTATGAGATGATAAACTATATTTAAAAAAATGTTAGTAAGACAAACTAAACAAACAAACCTTAATCTTTATAACATTAGTTTAGATTAAAAGCAGAGTCCCACTACCCATGACAAATTTTGCAAAGACAGTCGGTCGATAACGCTAATCGTTTGGGCGTGCCCCCAGATTATACCGGCGCCACACATTGGATATGATTTTGGTCCAAGCTTGGCTACGAATTGAACCCAAGGTATGCGGCCACACATTTGCTGCAACACATGTTGGCAAACACTCTAGCCAAGAGCATTGGAAAGTTGGATCGTTGAAAATTCGAGCAGATTCGAACAGCAGTCATGGACGGAAAACTATTAGCTCTGGCCTATGCCAGAGCATATAGCATAGCATATAGCATAGCATATAGCATAGCATATAGCATAGCATATAGCATAGCATATAGCATAGCATATAGCATAGCATATAGCATAGCATATAGCATAGCATATAGCATAGCATATAGCATAGCATAAAGCATAGCTTATAGCATAGCTTATAGCATAGCATACAGCATAGCAGCAGTTTGGGTGTGCTCTTACGGTTTCTCATCAGAGTCACCAGGTAGTCCAGATCTTCCATGATCCCAGTTTTGATAGTTTTTCCTCTATGTGGGTGTCAAACTCTATCTACCAAATTTCAGCGCTCTAAGTACCAGTTCTATTTTGATGATCGGTGAGTCAGCGTCGAAAATGCGGAACTTTGCTTTTGCTTTACTTCGGAACTAAATGATCTACCGACTTGAAATTTTGGATTTCAAGTGTGTGATTATAGCTTACTAGATGACGAAAATTTCAGCGTTCTAGTCCCATCCAGAGGTTCTCAAATAGGGGCCTGAAAATGCGGCGAAATGGTTCCAGAAAAGGTGGTACGGCAGTGTTGCTTCGCGCTCGACTTGGCGGGGGCACTGCCGTGCCCCCAGATTTAAGAACTTTTGTCTTCGTAACAACGCGTCGGTGTTCGCCAGCATGTCGGAGCGAGGTGTTGGTGACGCGAATCCACAATATTACCTACCCTCTACCAAAAAGTGCTCAACGCGGCTAAAGAAGTTTTCACTTCAAATTTTCAAAAACGTAGTTTTTGTCGCAATGTCATTTTCCTTCTCCGTTACCTTATCTTCCTTGCCGTTGGTGCAAGCTATATTTCTTATGATACTTTTAGATAACTCGAAATTCGAACCAATGCGAAGTCGAATTCGGTATCCCATGCCTAGAAAACTTGAACTGAAAAATTAGTTGTTTACTCACAAATTATTTTTCAGTAAAATTTATTAAACTGTGTAGGAAAAAGTTCGAAATGTTTTTGTCGTAGAGCAAATCTATCTTCATCGGAAAGCTGAGGCAGGGAAGATTGACGGCTTGAATTGATTGGAAGGATTAGGGACCATGCCTACTCTCGGGCACCATAGAATGAAATCCATACTTAATATTATAAATGCGAAAGTGTGTCTGTCTGTCTGTCTGCTACGCTTTCCCGGCCCATCTTTTTAACCGATTTTGCTGTAGTTTGGTACAGAGGTAGGTTATATCCCGGGGAAGGACTTAGGCTACTTTTTATCCCGGAAAATTGAAGAGTTCCCGTGGGAACCAAAAAACATCAATGCACGCGGACGAAGTCGCGGGCATCATCTAGTAAGTAATAACTAAAAGTGCGTGTCATCACACACGTAAGTAGGTAAGTATATACCAAGGCTCTTTGATTTTAAAAGCCAAGGCATGCGTCCACACTACTTCCTAAAATTTCGGCAGTTTGACGACCTCCGTGGCGCAGTGTTGAGCACTGTTGTCTTAGTCCCCGATGTCGATCCCCGGCAAGGTCAATTTGGGAATTTAAAATTTCTGATATTTCACTGGTCTGGCTGGTGGTAGGCTTCGGCCGTGGCTAGTTACCACCCTACCGGTAAAAAGGTGTCGCCAAGCGATTTAGCGTTCCGGCACGATGCCGTGTAGAAACTGAATAGGGTAGGGTGGGGTTTAATATAACTGCCATGCCCCTAACAGGTTAGCTCGCTACCATCTTAGACTGCATCATCAGTAACCATCAGGTGAGGTCGCAGTCAAGGGCTAACTTTGTAGTGGATACAAAAAAAGAAAATATTTTTTAAGGTAAGTAGTTTTTTTTTATTTAAAATACAAGTCATCAAGTAAATAGGTTTCGGACTGTTATTTAATTGGCCACTGTAATATAAAATAGTTAAACAATGCAGTAGTTAGGTATATATTTCTTTACCCCCTTTCACACAAGGGGATAAAAAAATTAAAGTCTAGTCTAGTCACTACTTCCGCGGCGCGGCACGTAGCGGCAAATATTCATTGTATGAGTTTGTATGGAGCTGGACCCACTTAAACTTACTTAAGAATACTTGGAGCTACGTTTCGCGCCGCGCCGTGCCTCTTTAGTGGGGCTAGATCTTTAAACCGCGAACTCAACATCATTATCTACATGATCACTAAGTACTCAATCTATAAATTCATTCATTCATTCATTCATCTCAGCCTGCGGACGTCCACTGCTGAACATAGGCCTTTCCCAAAGAACGCCACCACACCCGGTCCTCAGCCTTCCTCATCTAGCCACTTCCCGCCACCCTCTTAATGTCGTCGGTCCATCGTGCTGGAGGGCGCCCCACACTACGCTTACTTGTACGTGGTCTCCACTCCAAAACTTTCCGGCTCCAGCGGCCATCGCTCCTTCGACAGGCATGGCCTGCCCACCGCCACTTCAGCTTGCTAATGGCTTGGGCTATGTCAGTGACCCTGGTTCTCTTACGGATCTCTTCATTTCGGATCTTGTCCTTATGAGAAACTCCTAACATAGCCCTCTCCATAGCTCTCTGAGCGACTTTAAATTTGTGGATCTAATGGCCTACTCAATCTATAAATATAATATCATATTGTTAGCATAGCATACAACGTGTACCAATATTCACTTTCAATTATCTCTAGAGCTGGTACATATTTTCACTACTCAATTAATGTCAAGAGCAGAAGCAGACTTGCCCTACAATAGCGTCGGTCGACGAGCAATGAAAAGAGCACGGCAGTCACTTGCGAAGACAGTTAGGTAAATTTACAGGAGAATTCTAAAGCTTGGAACTCTGTATGCTTCCTTTGTGTTGTGTTCCAACGTAGGAGTGGGATATAACTCATAAGCAGTGTATGCAGGTGTGATCCCGGTTGAAATGGCCAATAAATAATTGTAACAGTCGGGGTACTTAATAATGCACTTCGGTTTCTGCAATGTATTATGCATGTAGTATATTCCACAAAATTGGAAATCCTCTGTACTAATTATTAGTGGTTTGGTCAGTATTATTTTATTGTTGTTTGTTTTTTATGTTAATCTATCATTATAGGTACGTTGTTAAAACTTTAATTAATAAAATAATTGTTTATTGGTTCCATAATTTACAAAAGAAAGGTATAAGTCTACTGATACATTGTATGGTCGGTCTCTGCAGCCTAATTTAGGATACCCTGTGGTTAAGGCTGCAGTGACTTTCCCTCCTATAAAAGGAATGACAAAATTACAACAATATTTCAGATTGATTTTATAATAATTAATTGAAAAGATGCTAAAACTATATTTTAATGATTTTTTGTGCAATTAATTACCATTTTTATTTGAGTTTTAGGCATAGGTTTACCTTACATGCCGTCGTCTTAAATTAGGTTGTTGAATTTTAAAAAAAAATCGATTTTCTAATGTATTTTAAAACTTTAACACAAATGAGCTTAAAAACTGCCCATTTCTCACTGCAGATGTCACCACTGTTGAGTGTACCTACCTTATAATATTTGACAGATATTTGTCATTCTCCATACTATTTTAGTAAACAAACTAATTGTTTTATGAATAATTTCCTGAAATGACTCGTTGTGCAGCTATTGATTGCAAAAACACGGGAATTCATTTATTCCCTAAAGAAGCTAAAAGAAAAAAACTGTGGGAAAAAGCTCTTCGTAGAAAAAATTGGAAGGCTACTTCTTCGGTGAGGTTATGTGCTACCCATTTCCGACCTGAAGATTACTACGGACGCAATTCGTATACAGGTGATGAATCTATACACAAAGTATTGAAAAAAACTGCTATACCTTCTATAATTTCATTTTCTAAAATCAAAACAGTTGATTTGTCAGCACAACAACGATCGGATAGACTGCTACAGAGAAGTAGCAAGAAACTTTGTTTCGAAACGTCTGGAGCTATCGACATTCAAAACCAAAATAGGTGTGAAGTTCAATTTAGAGATGAGCAATTCACAATACAAAGTGAAATAGAAATACCCATCAGCCCACAGGTTGAACAGCCTGAGAGTAACCAATCTAGTGCATCAGCTTAGCAGAAATGTATGCAACCAGTAGTGTAACTACTGGTTGCATACATTTCTGTCGTTTTCTCTGCAAATAAACTTGATACCAAACCAAAACACAACAAAAGAGCGGCGGGTTTTAGGAACACTCAACAGTGCTGCCATCTACCACGAACTTTCAGTTTTTAACCTCATTGTTTAAATCGTCTAAGCCATTGATGTAGAATTTTAGTACCTATGAAAAACTCTATTTTTTTTAAATTAATAATAAACAATTAAAAATTGGTAAAATTTTAAAAAGAACCACGTGACTACGAACGCGCCACGATTGGTCGCCATGTTTGTGACGTCATAATGTTAAAGCAATTTAACTATAGTACAGTCACGGTAATATTATCATGTACAGTGTCAACACTGCATCAGCTGTGTGAAACAATGAATAGAAATTGACATGTGACGTCACAATGTTAATTTTTCGCTCGGGTTTATTCAAAACTTTTTTTTTCAATTTGATATAACTTTTAAATTATAGCGAAAAATAAAAAAAATAAAAATAGTTTTGTAATAAAACTTATATATGATCTTTTGATTTATGACAAAACAAAAATTTCATTCAACAACCCAATTGTGTATTGATCGCGATGTATTTGCTGATACCCGCTGAGAAATTCTACCCTCTATCGCCGAACATCATCCCTTCATAACATCTAAATAAGAACAACCTGGCTGCCTTGCTTAAACATTAAAATATTCTGTTCAGAATCTGTAGAAAGATTAATTCTCTATCACGAAGGAACTCTTTAATTTTGTGTACACATATTAGGGGTTGTTCCCTGGATTCTGATCAGATTTTGTTATTAAAATAAAATACCTAAAATAAAATAATGCTTTTCGACACACAAAAATATGTTATAATAATATAAACAACTAGCTGATGCCCGCGACTTCGTACGGGTGGATCGAGGTTTTGTGGATCCCGCGGGAACTCTTTAACTTTCCGGGATAAAAAGTAGCCTATGTGTTAGTCCAGACTATAATCTATCTCTGTGCCAAATTTCATCCAGATCCATTTACCCGTTCTGGCGTGATTGAGTAACAAACATCCATTTGAGGTTTTTTGGTTCCCGCGGGAACTCTTTCATTTTCCGGGATAAAAAGTAGCCTATGTGCTATTCCAGACTATAATCTATCTCTGTGCCAAATTTCATCTAGATCCGTTCAGCTGTTGGGGCGTGATTGAGTAACAAACATCCATACATCCATACATCCATACATCCATACATCCATATATCCATACATCCATCCAAACTTTCGCATTTATAATATTAGTAAGAGTAAGATATTAGGTTAGTGATTTATTATGCTAATTTTAAGCTAAGTTGCATTAAAATCCTAAAAAATAAGCAAGTGTTTCGTATGCACGAAACACTTGCTTATTTTTTAGGATTTTAATGCAATATTAGATTAACAAAACCTGCTTTGGCTTCTGTTTCGATATAGCTTATATATGTCATCGTAAGATTGTAAAAACCGTAAGATTGTAATCTAACGCTTTTTTTTTCGATAGATTGTAAACATTCAAAAGATTGTGAACCGTTCAATGTTTTAAGTGTCAATTTTTGAAATATTCATTGTATTTACGTTTTTTTGTCTCTTTCTTGTAGGTTAAGTTAGGGTTCGACATAAATAATCAAGCACTTAGGTTCTATCGGGTTAATAAACCTAACAGATTACAATCTACCGAAAAATAATCCGTAATATTGTAATCATTCGACAGTTTACAATTTCGCGAGTTAGATTATAATCAAACGGTTTTTACAATCTTACGGTGACATATACAAGCCTAAGTAGATACACTTATTAATTATGGAAGAAGGTACAATACAAATATATTAAACAAAACAAATAAATAAAAATATACGATAATTATTTCAACTGGCCTTCATATATAAATGATTGAAATTAAATAAACTTTTCTGTTTCTGAACCACAAATACAATATGCCTCTGAAAACACGTGGTTTTAAACCAGTCGAAAACTTGCTATAGGTAATGGTTCACATTAGGGTGAAAACACACAAGGGACCGGATTGGACAAAATTTCTGCAACGGCCGCATCGAAGGTGAACTATAATGCTCAAAATATAGATTCATAAATTTAATAGCTTGTAATAAATATAAAAGTGAGTTCTGCGGACTTTTTGTCCGCAGAACTCACTGCGCTTAAACACTTCGCTTTAATACTAAGTACCTACCTACCTTAACAATCAACTGTTTCACGCATATTTTGGTATAAGGTAAGTAGAAAATATCCTTCTTGGACCGACGAATTTAATTACTGAGCTGCACACACTACCGCGACCGGACAAAAAGTTTCTCTCCTATGAAGCTGAAGTTTTGCGCGGACGTTTTGTTTCGTCCTGTCCGCAGTATGTTTTCGCCCTTAAATCATAATTTTATCTGTTTAGCGGATAACACCCAGCGATCTTGCTTTGCTTAGCCAATCAGAGCGTGCTACGTAGCTCCCGCATATAAAGCGGTTGCCCGTGAAACCTGTTCTGCCGTGTAGAACACGAAAATTGTCAAATGCCACAACGAGACCTGAAAAAATACGATTTATGTATTAAAATTCAGGCAAATAAAAGAATAATTAATATAAGAGTAAAACATAATCTATTATATAGATATAAATAACATTGTGTTAAAGGCTTTCCAATAAATGAAAAAAAAGATATAGGAATTAGGTACGACGTGTAAAAATGAAACAATAACCTATGATACGAAAACCCCAATAGAAATGGAACAACCTAATTAATAACATAAACCTCTAAATAGTGTGTATTTGCGTTTAAATTTGAATTGAATTTTTAGAAAAGATAAAGGATTGTTAATTTATTTGCTGATGAAGGTTTAATTAAACAGATATTTGACTCATTTGACGTATTTCACTCGGTTCGTTCTTAGGGCGTATGGCGTATCCCCGATACCCCATTTGGAATTATTTGCGTATTTTTTGACGTTTGAAATTCAGTCTCCTACCGGCAGACTCAACGTTTATTGAATACTTTTGTATTTAGATCGCAATTTGATTTAGAGCTTAGCAGTATCAACTGCAGCCTGATCAAATGATTTATTTATTGTTGTTGTGATGCTTTGGCCAAGTTTTATACTTAACTGTTTACATTAAATCTCTCGTGAAACCGCTACACGTTGTGACCATTCGCTCGTGGAAGTTTTAAAGAGAGCACAAACATATTTTAAAAGTAGTTTTAATTATTTGCCCACTTCTGGAATTATGCTTACAATAGTGTCCTATCAATAAGTTTGACTCCTTCTTAGGGTCTTTTTAGGGAGATAAATAATAGTGCACAATACGCGTGTATGCTCAAAAACATGTTCTATCTACTTATGATATAGCCTAAATTACAGTAATCTGACGTTTTAATCTGGGGCCATACTGCCAAGGCTCAAATTATTCCTTTCTCTGCCTACGGTTCAAAACAATATTACTCAAAATTACAGTTTGATGTCACTTACCTTGACATTCCTAAAATAATGATTATAATTCTGAAACACGAAAGTTAACAATAATGAAACAATATGGCTTTAAGCGTTGGCAGTATGGCGTGGTATGGCCCCAAGTCCCTATAGTATTTATTCATCAAAGTTTATCCAGTAGTTCCGTCAGATACAACTTATTATACAACTTTTCCATCACGCGTTGTGTATATCCAAGCCTCTATTCGATAAATCTTTGTCAAGTAATGTTCAAACGTTACCTGGTACAAGTTTGAACTTCCACTGGCATTCCGGATTTTCATAGAATCTAGACAAATTCCTCAGCGCGCGGTAATACGCCCGGCATTCCTCCCGGCTGGAGAATGCCATCGCTGAACGGTCGTAGACGTTGTATCTATCAAAATTAATACCAATATTTTGTACTAGACCCGGCTGAGTTTGTGATGGGCTCTTCATTGGGACGTGATGGTAGGATTTGTCGCAACAATAACATAATAATATTGCTTGAAGCAGTGGCAGTAACCCCCCTGGGCGCGTTTGGAATCCTCGTAGCTTTAGTTTTAAGAAAACTCATTGCAATCGACGTTCTTAAAATGTACTGTGTAGGTACTAATCCATCCATACTTAATATTATAAATGCGAAAGTGTGTCTGTCTGTCTGTCTGTCCGTCTGTCTGTCTGTCTGTCTGTCTGCTACGCTTTCACGGCCCAACTACTCAACCGATTTTGATGAAATTTGGTACAGAGATAGGTTACATCCCAGGGAAGGACATAGGCTACTTTTTATCCTGGAAAATTGAAGAGTTCCCGCGGGAATCAAAAAATTTATCTGTTTAACCGATTTTGATGAAATTTGGTACAAGGACAGGTTGTATACCGGGGAAGGACATAGGCTACTTTTTATCCCGGAAAATTGAAGAGTTCCCGCAGGAATCAAAAAATATAAATCCACGCGGACGAAGTCGCGGGAATCATCTAGTTATAAATAAAAATATACTTTGACTTTGACTCGACTTCGTCCACGTGAATATAGGTTTTCTGATTCCTGCGGGAACTCGTTAATTTTCCGGGATAAAATGTAGCTATGTTTTAGCTTTAGCATTCCAAATGTCTGCTAAATCGACTCAGTAGTTTTAGCGCGAACGTGAAGGAGTAACAAACATCCAAACTTTTACATTTTATAATACTATACTTGATACTGTATTTTTATTTTTTTTATTAAACTTATAGTGGAATAATAAAAATAAAAACTGATAGAAGCGGGCTGGAAAGGGTATGTCAGATAAGGGGTAGGCTACTAAGCCCATGTGATGGCCGATCGGATTCGATCTGAATGGCTTGGTGGTACTTTACCTGTAGAAACTATATGGTAGGACAACTGAAGAATATCACGACTCACGATCGAAGCCCCCTATACCATACTTACCTGACCCAATTAATTTCTACTAAATTTTCCGGGAATCGAACTTGACAGCTTCCTAAAATCTTAAAAACCAACCGTATCTGCCCAAATAGATCTATTTATGTCGTTTTCCCGTTACTTTTCTTCAAGAGCAAAATTATGTATATTTTAAAGCAAATACCTTATTTGCTTTAGATCCTTTAATTTGTCTACTTGTATGACTGGCGCTGAGTATCTGAAGTTATGACCGTCTTCCAAGAACTCCGCTTCTACGTCGAAGTTTGTCAGGAACTCGTAGTCCTCAGGGAACTCCTTCCTTAGCTGTGAGGCTCCATAGAATCCGTCCGCAAAGATTGATTCGCCACCAGTTCCATAGGAATGTTCTATGCAATGAAAAACTTGAAGCCTAAAATATAATCATCATCATCATTGCTCACGACGTCTACTGTTTAACATAGACCTTCGCCAATGAGCGCCACTACACCAAGTCCTCATACATGGTAATTATAAGATTTGGGCTTGGTTTTGAACATAATACAGGATGTAAGTATTATGCTCAAACCCAATAGAAAATATTAAAAGAAAATAGTGAATGTACCTATTATTCATATTAATTTATTTTTCATTCCAATACAATTCATAAAGTAATTTACATAATGTCAATTAATTAGCTGTTCTTAATACTATATTGGAACCCCGGTGGGACACAGCAAAAATCAGTGGTAGTAGAGAGACGGCTGCCTTATTTTTCTTCAAAAAATCATTTAATTTATAGTACACTTTATCGATTAGGAATGTTTTTAAAGAATTGACAAACGCTGTACTATGTACAGAAATAGTTCAGTTACAACTTACAAGTTTTATTATGAGAAGGTAATGAACCCTGTAACTGAACGATTACAATAACAAAGACACTACAGATAAATTCCTACTTTCATATTTATCATAGGTCATTTTATAAAAAAATATTAAAACAAGCTTTTATCAAGCGCCACACTGGATTTAGTGTGACGCCATTTTATTTTCCGTATTCGTCTCAGCAAACCCATATCATGGGGGTGCATAAGAAATAACTAGTCCGCTATCTATGGGAGGGAAGGACATTGAGAATGACGTCACTTAGCTAACTATGCATTATCATCCAAGCTAAACGTGTACGTATGCAAAATTTCAGATCAATCGGTTGGAGAAGTTTTAAAATTCAGTTACAAGATTTGACCTTAACAATTATTGCAAGTTAAAAAAAGCTTGTTTAAGGGACTACTTATAGTATCTTACCCAGCGGATTCAGTGAAATAGGTGTTATCATTGTGCACTGCCAGCGGTACGTTGGAGTAAGCAGTGTCCGCATGCTCCATTACGTTGGAGATCGTCCACATACCTCCGAACATCGTGTGCTGTATACCACCGAGCGCTTTACAAACTGGCTCTGTTGCTTCCAGCGATGCACCCACCTGTAAGGTGAAACTTATTGAGTAAAAATAACTCAAGACAAGACTCGCTCACTCACTGAAAGATTCAACAACGACCAGTACAAACCATTGGACTCGTAATAACCACGTAGCAAGAGTAGCAATTGCAACAGGCCCTGCACAAAAGAGGGCCCCGCGTATTTAAACCAGCCCACCTTCGCCTAAGCATAATTTTTTGATTGAATCTTATCAATACATATATTAAATTTCACAAAAACTTAAAACAATCTTTTCTGAGTGACACAATCCGGCGCTGCTTGGACCTTGGAAATTTTGAATTGAGGTAACCTTTATATTGTTGAAAAAGATAAAAGCTGGGTTTGGCTGGGTTATGGGCGAGTCAATGAGTTCCAAAATGATTTTAAAGAACCTTAATCCACGTTGATTAAATGGCGGGCATCATCTAGTTTATTTTTTTTAAATTAATAATCTAAATATATATAAATCACGTGTCACGTTGTTTGTTCGCGATGGACCCCCAAATTACATAACCGATTTTAAATTAAATTTGCAGTTTGATCCAACTTGAAAGATAGGATAGCTTACATCTTAATAATATCATAAACTAGATGATTCCCGCGACTTCATCCGCGTGGATTAAGTTTTTTTGATTCCCGCGGGAACTCTTGAATTTTCCGGGATAAAAAGTAGCCTATGTCCTTCCCGGGGATACAACCTATCCCTATACCAAATTTCATCAAAATTGGTTGAAGAGATATTTTTTTTTGATTCCCGCGGGAACTCTTGAATTTTCCGGGATTAAAAGTAGCCTATGTCCTTCCCCGGGATACAACCTATCCCTGTACCAAATTTCGTCAAAATCGGTTGAACAGATGAGCCGTGAAAGCGTAGCAGACAGACAGACAGACAGACAGACACACTTTCGCATTTATAATATTAAGTACTAGATGATGCCCGCGACTTCGTCCGCGTGGATTGAGGTTTTTTAATTCCCGCGGGGACTCTTCAATTTTTCGGGATAAAAGTAGCCTATGTCCTTCCCCGGGATGTAACCTATCCCTGTACCAAATTTCATCAAAATCGGTTGAGTAGTTGGGCCGTGAAAGCGTAGCAGATAGACAGACAGACAGACAGACATACTTTCGCATTTATAATATTAGTATGGATGGATGCGAAAGTGTGTCTGTTTGTCTGTCTGCTACGCTTTACCTGCCTATCTTTTTGACCGATTTTGCTGAAATTTGGCACAGAAGTAGGTTATATCCCGGGGAAGGACATAGGCTTTTTATCCCTCAAAATAAGGAGTTCTCGCAGGAATCAAAAAAGCTTAATCCACGCGCACGAAGTCGCGGGCATCATCTAGTACCATATATAGCAATGTACTGTTACAGATATAAGCACCTGTGACAGAATGGACTTTCATTTGCTGATTAGAATTTGTGATCACCGATCGGTTTTAGACTGAATTCAAATTCAAATTCAAATTCAAATGATTTTTATTCAAATAGACTTTTACAAGTACTTTTGAATCAAGAAATAAACGCTTTAAGCCCTAAAAAGAAGACTATACTATTACTTACTCACCCCTTCGATAAGTACAACTCCATAATCGACGAGACTTCTAAAAACAGCTTTAGCACCTTCCACAGACCCAAGAAATTTGTCGACATGGACTTTCGCCACTTTATTAGCTACTTCTTTTCCACGCCAGAGTAGTGGCCTAGATCTTCTTTTGTTTATCCAAACTTTGTGGTCAAATTCTGATAGAAATTCAGCCTTATAAATTGACTCATGATTGTCGCTCCCTGAAAAAATTAAAAAAAAAATTAGCACACACAGGTACATGTAAAATTATAAAAGGACAGTAATTGTTTTGTCGAATATATTCGACGTCTTGCAAATCAAAAGGTGAATAACTAAGTCAGTATTCTTACATCCATACTGGATTATAACTTTATAAGTTGGGTAAAAAGTAAAAGAACTCTGACTTTTGTACACTGAAGTAATTATTTTTGTTAAGATAGTGCAAATCACCCTTAACGACTTGAAATTTAAAGTTAATGTTATTCAGTATTTTATTTCAGGTTCAAACAAGCAAATTAAATACATTATTTAAATTCGAGATCTGAGAGAGTAGTGTCGGTGAGTATAGACACGCGGTGCAACTAGTATGTGGTGAAATAATGAAAAGTTGGTTGGCTCGACCTTACCCGACGCTCCTCTTAAACCCAAACGCCGCGCACCGTATGAGTGAGCGCTCATTTTCATTAAAATAATTTCAACGCAAATGTCAAAGTTAATTTAAAAAAAAACTTACGGTAAGGTATAAATCTAATCACCAAACTAATTTAAAGTTAGGGAAAAATAGAAGCCGTGCTTCGGCGCCACTCCACCGCTTAAGAACCTTGCACTAACTTACATGTGATGAGGACTTCACTTCTGTCAAATTCCACGCTGTTGATAGTGACGTCCGGTATTTCTAGTATATGTTGAGCTCTCTGGAATGTCTCTTCACGGTAACATGTGGAACACCTACGGGTGAAAAGAAGAACTTATTCGCATTCCATACCTTATCCCATATACCCATCAAAATCCAATTTTTTTAAAACACATATTTAATGTGAGGTGGAGTTATAATTCTACTAGATGATTCCCGCGACTTCGTCCGCGTGGACCAAGTTTTTTCGAATCCCGCGGGAACTCTTGAATTTTCCGGGATAAAAGTAGCCTATGTCCTTCCCCGGGATACAACCTACCCCTGTACCAAATTTCAGCAAAGTAATTAAGTAATTAAGTAATATTAAGTAAATTATTAAGTAAATTAAGTAAATAAGTAAATATTAAGTAATTAAGTAAATATTAAGTAAATTAAGTAATATTAAGTAATAAGTAAATTAAGTAAATTAATTAATTAAGTAAATTAAGTAATATTAAGTAATTAAGTATATATTAAGTATGGAAGTATGGATGGTTTAAAAGACAATGATCGTAAATACATTCGTGTGGAAATGTCTTAAACATCCCGGGGGAACTCTTTCATGTACCGTGACGAAAAGAAGCTATCATAATGCCACTCTCTAGATCCTCAACTGTACATAAAATCCAGGGCAAACGCACTAACTTTCGTACTTAATATTAGTACGGATTCGTTTGCTACTCTCAGAAACACATATTATGCACGACGCTATATATATTTCGCACAGGTAAAAGTTTTACCGGAAACAAAAGAGTAAACAATCAAACTTCGCTCGCGTTTCCTTCTATGAGAAAATACTTGTACCTTCTTCTACCTAAGTTTTTTTAAATATAGGTATATATACAGCGAGCAAACGAGCAGGCGGGTCACCTGATGTTAAGTGATTACCGCCGCCCATGAACATTTGCAGCACCAGAGTAACCGCCAATGCTCTGCCGGCTTTTGAGAAATGTGTTTATCCGCCCATTGAAGAGCCCCATATAATAATCAAGAGAGATCACAGAAGATGGGTGTTGGGTCCATTATTTGCAAGAACTTGTTTACCTTTTGACGTTAGCTAAGAAAAAAGCTCCAAATTACATCATTACATTACATACATTCTTCCTTATCATCTCATTATATTTACCTGCAATGATCTCTTAACCAACAGTCTTCAAATACTAAGGACGTCCCATCACTGAAGAGAACTTTTAAAGCTCTATCTTCAATGTTAACCAATTGTATAGCTGAAAGAATAATATAACGGTGTAAAATTTAGAACGTAAGTATAATTTATGTTACGTTACAAATATTCTTTGCATCGTGTATGCACCCTTAATTTTGAAATTACATTTCATTTAATCAAATCACATATCATCAAATATCTAATATCAATCAATCAAATCTTACTATCTTGCTTAATATTATAAATGCGAAAGTTTGGATGGATGTATGGATGTATGGATGGATGTATGTTTGTTACTCAATCACGCCCCAACGGCGGATCGGATCTGGCTGAAATTTGGCACAGAGATAGATTATAGTCTGGAATAGCACATGGGCTACTTTTTATCCCGGAAAATTAAGAAGTTCCCGCGGGAACCAAAAACCTCAAACCACGCGGACGAAGTCGCGGGCTAGTTTAAAATAAAATTGCAGTCAAGTGAAGTAAGTGATTTAAAAAATATCGGTATATCTATATAAAAGTTAGGTTGGGTACCTTTTTTACTTTTTGCCTACAATAGGCCACATGACACGAAAAATAATGTAATTGATATTTGCGACTTTCGTCACTTTCATCAAATTGGTTTTATCTATTTACCCTTTGAATACTAAGTTTTGTAAACATTATTCTGCTGTTTACAACGTTTAATTTAAAAAATAAAAACAACGCTTACCAGACATCCTGTGGCGGTCGGAGTAGATACTTAAATAACTCGATGAAGTAAATGTATTGGCAATACTTATAAATTTATAATATTACTAGCTGATGCCCGCGACTTTGCCCGCATGGAATAAGTTTTTTATCCCCACGAGAACTCCTTATTTTTCCGGGATAAAAAGTAGCCTATGTCACTCTCCAGGTCCTCAACTATACCCATGCAAAAAATCATGTGCATCCGTTGCACTGTTGCGACTTGCGACGTGATTGAAGGACAAACCAATAAACCAACAAACAAACACACATTCGCATTTATAATATTAGTATGATTATAATAAGTTAAATAATGTAGGTTATTAGCTCTCTTATCTCGACGTAGGGGCATTTTGTTCATTAGATAATAACCTCATACGAGTAGGGGCATGTTATGCTCTACTTGTGGCGCTCCAAAAAATATTAATATAGAACTACATTAACTTTTCTAAATAAGGGTATTTGGGGGTAAGGGAGTGCACCTCCATCTTAGCGCTCCAACTGTCAACCTCACCTGCCCGTGGTACCCCTGCTGATTTACAAACGAGGCTCTGACGACCGATAAATGGCGGTATACCCATTTCGAACAAGCTAGACTAGACAAATGCCACAGACTGGTGTCGGGTAGCAGCGACACCAGTGCAAGCAGTCTAGCCCTGCGATCGCCAACCCGCATGCCCAGCGTGGCGATTATTGGGCATAACCCAAAATGGATAGCTCACGGACAAAATAGCCCCTAGTCCCCGGCAGTCCCACTATTCCTAGCTCTGGCAGCGGCTACGGTAACGGTGGGGCAGGGGGTGTCAAGAATCTCCGGCAGAGATTCCGCTGCCAACCCCGTAGACTGGATCTGGCAACATATAGGTACGCACGCACTTTGAGGACCGACGAGAAGATTGTCGAGCTGAAAGAAGCAGTAAGCAAGTTGCGTTGGAGCATTATAGGATTGTCTGAAGTCCGAAGAGAGGGGGACGACTCGATAATCCTGAACTCCGGCAACTTGTTTTACTACCGGGAGGGCGACCAACAGTCCCAGGGTGGTATCGGATTCATCGCTCACAAGTCCCTCGTGAACAACATTGTACAAGTCGAAAGTGTGTCGAGCAGGGTAGCATATATACCTTATACTCAGAATTACTGAACGGTACTCGCTGAAAGTTATACAAGTTTACGCACCGACCTCGGCACATCACGACGAGGAGGTCGAAGCCATGTATGAGGATGTTTCGAAAGCCATGCATGCTTCTAACACCTATTACAGTGTTGTGATGGGGGATTTCAACGCAAGACTAGGCAGGAGAAGCGGCGCAGAGTTGAAAGTGGGTTAATATGGGTTTGGGCGCAGGAACCACAGAGGCCAAATGTTGGCCGACTTCATGAAGGAGGGCCTCTTTATGATGAACTCCTTCTTTGAGAAGCGGCCACATAGGAAATGGACATGGATGAGCCCTGACGGTTCTACGAGGAATGCGATTGACTTCATCATGTCGACCAAGTGGCACATATTCAATGATGTCTCTGTGATCAACAGGGTGAAAACCGGTAGTGATCACCGTATGGTAAGAGGCACACTGAATATCAACGTAAAGCTGGAAAGGGCCCGACTGATGAAGTCTACGCTCCGACCTACTCATGCTCAAATCCAGAATCCCGAGAGTTTTCAACTCGAATTGCAGAACCGCTTCGTTTGTCTGGAGAATTTCACTTCTATCGGCAGTCCCTATGACTGCTAATTTTTATTACTTTAATGAGAACAACTTCCAAGAACTCAGATCTTGATATTTTTGTGCAGAAACCAATAAATCAAACAAACACACTTTCGCATTTATAATATTAGTATGGATAGGATTAAGGTAGCACATGTTACTTTCCTGGTCCTAAAAAATCAGGTCGAATTGTTATTTTATAGCCGTATGATTGATGGAAAAATACGTAAACATCAGCATGAGATCCCACAGGAACTGTAAGTTTTTCTGGGACAATAAGGAGCCTGTCACTCTCCAGGTCCAAAACAAAAATCACGTTGATGTATTACTCCGTTGCCGTATAAATGGATGATAATGAAAATCAGCATGATATTCCACAGGAACCGTTATTATTCCCGGAACAAAAAAAAGCCTGTGTCACTTTCCAGGTTCTAAACAATAATTACGTCGAAATTTAACTTAGTTACCGTAGGTATAATTGAAGGACAAATGTTTTTAAAGTAGCATTAAATATCCCCCAGGAACTGTTGATTACGGGATAAAAAGTTACCTATATCTATATATTTCCGGGATTAAAAGTGGCCTATGTCACTCTCCAGTTCCTCAAATATACCCATGCAAAAAATCACGTCGATCCGTTGCGAGCTGAAGCGTGATTGAAGGACAAACCAACAAACCAACAAACAAACTGACTTTCGCATTTATAATATTAGTATGGATGAGAATGAGATAAAAGCTGAGAGTGCAACATGGCGGGAAAAAATATGTCAGGTATTCCCGAGTAGAGCAGAGCTGATTTTTTCACTTTGAAACGATCGCCCCTGCCGCCACGGAGGTCGCCTGAAAGTGAGAAACCGGAAGAGTATCCAAGAACGTTGCATCCCAAACAAGTGACATTCTTTGCATTCACGGAACAGGATTCAAGGTCTTGCTCCAATTGAGATGCGCGGAGCGGCGTGACACGTAGTAGCAAATATCCATACTAATATTATAAATGCGAAAGTGTGTCTGTCTGTCTGTCTGCTACGCTTTCACGGCCCAACTACTCAACCGATTTTGATGAAATTTGGTACAGAGATAAGTTACATCCCATTATTCCCAGGGAAGGACATAGGCTACTTTTTATCCCAGAAAATTTAAGAGTTCCCGCGGGAATCAAAATACATAAATCCACGCGGACGAAGTCGCGGGAATCATCTATTTATTTATATGAGTTTGTACGGAGCCGCGTTGCGCAGGGCCCAGCTCAATACAACCTCATGCAAAGAATACTTGCCGCCTTTGTACCTTCCTACCGCGATCTGCTTACCATTCTAATAGTGCAGACACTTTAAGCGATGGCAAGAAACCTACCAATTATTCCGTTTAGGGAAACATGTGGTGAAAACAACCGGCACTTTTGTCATAAAAACCCGGTACTTAAGACGATACGGGAGGCCGGTTTCCCCATACAATCGTATTAGTCTGTTTTCTCCGTGGATAATTATAATTGTGAAAATATTTTTACACTATAAAATCCATATGTGTCCGTGCCATGCCCCTATGTTTTGCTATTTTAATAAATTAATAATTTTAAGAACAGGGAACTTTGAAAAATTGCAAAAAATGGCACAATTTTCGGGCCATCGTCAGACATTCCGTAAATAAATTTGGGAATTTAATCAAATAAAGATAAACATACAAAACATACCAACATAGCCTGAGTCCTTCTTAAATTATTCTTGAAAAAAAATTAAATTCGATTCAGTTTTGGAGGAGGAAACGGAAAAATACGAGAGTAAGAATACGACTGTTTTTCATAAGTATTAGCGGTCCAAGCTGCAGTTGTCCCTATCGGGTGTTATGGGATTCAATTCAAGGAGCAGCGCGACGGCAATATACCTATTCTCAAAGTATACCGTTGATGCCGTATCCTCTTAAACACGTCCACTGTCCCGCCATAGTGGCAAAAATATTATGGCTGGTGACTATTAGCGTCAATCTAGTTATTTTATTTCATACGTTTAGGTATTTTAAGTACGATAATAACAATTCGTTGTTGTTAACTAATAAATGAACTTGTTAATTATTTTAATCACAGAAGTTATCATATACGTAAATAAAGTTTGAATAAACACAGATTTAAAGCGCTCTTGACCTGTCTGGTTACATCACATCTTGGAATGTATCTACTATCTTCTAGAAGAGCGATTGCAAGTAAGTAATCTGAATTCGTTCATGTTAAAATAACGATCAGATAAAAATCCATAGAAATCCTTAAAGTTCCTTTGTTATTATTGGTCATCATCATTTCAACCTCTTGCAGGCTCACTGCTGAGCACGATTTACCTCTCCGAATTAGAAAGGTTCAGCCAAAGTCTACCACGCTGGCAAGTGCGGATTGGCAGACTGCACGACACCTCAAGAACATTAATTCATTGGTACCAAGAACTCTCAGGCATTTAGGTTTCATCACGAGTTAAATTTCATATCTCCAATATATATCCAAAGTAACTCAGTAAGTAGGTACTTACTTTGAATATATTGCCAGACTGCATTAGGAACATCGGAAAAGAAAAAAAGTTCAACAACACGCTAAACACTATCTGATTGAAAAATGTTACTACAATAATGAATTCTTAAATGATACTGACAAGTTACACTAATAAAATCGGTCTCCCTACCATCATGCACCCGGTTGCCACACCCAAACTGGGTATCCATAGCATGCCTTGTTTACTAATGACTATAATATGTTAATTCAGAAATAATGTAAAGCTATGGAATTGCAATTAATAAAGTAATTGAAATTGAACTTTTCCTCTGTGGCCTGTTCGTTTTTCCGGTACGGTAGCGTGGTAACTATAGCGACAGTCGAAGCCTCCGACCAGGCCAGACCAGAGAAAATTCAGATATTATAAATTCCCAAATTTACCCTACCGGGGATCGAACCCAGGACCTCCAGGACCCAGGACCCAGGACTCGTTACGACAACAGTGCTGAAATCTGCGGAACGTTAGCAAAATTGAACAAAACAAAATTTCCAAATGGAAACTAGAAAGGTTTACTTCCAGGCAATGAAGATTTATACACTTTGCCAAATGTCGCCTCTGACTTGATAATGTTTAAATCTAAAATGCAATTTCAACTATACAAACTCCTACAGCTATAGTATACCTACTAATAACTTCTAATACTAGTGTTCTAAGTACAACAATAATTATATTTACGAAGTAAGGACCAACCGACATAATTATTATGCTAGTACTTTTTGTAGGCAAAGTTATATTTAGATATGAAAACCTCTTTAGGTATTATTTGACTGACCCTGCACCCTTGGATGTAATTTCTGAAATCCTTTCTTAGGCTTACATTATAAGAAAATCTTCATTCAAAATCTCAAGTTACATTCAGTACCATGGGATCTTTCCTCATGTTCTAACCAAGTACCTACATGCTACGAGTAAATTATAAAACACTAACGAGTAATTGTTAGATGACCTACCTGGTTATAATAGTGAGCACATTGGTTTTATAATGGGAGTTCCCGTTCGATACCCGGTAGGGTCAATTTGGGAATTCATAAGTTTTGAATTTTCACTGAACTGGCTGCAGCCGTGGCTGCCGTATGCACTGCTGGATGCCGTGAAGAAATCAATAAGGGGTATGTGTTTATTACTGCCATACCTATCCCGGGGAAGGATATAGGCTACTTTTTATCCTGGAAAATTAAAGTTCCCGCGGGAATCAAAAAATCACATACTACTACTACTACATTCTAGTTACTACAATACCATACATACTACCATATCTTAAAGCCGTATTATATTAATATTATGGACGTTCGTGTTTTAGAATAAAAATATAATCCTTATTTTGGAGTCGCTAATACTGTTTTTAGCGATAGCAGTATGCCTATATTATGATGGTATTAAATAAGCAGTTCTGGGGGTTACCCCTGAACAGCTTATTTCCTAACTTAATTTAATATTACGGAGGAACCATAAAAATTATCTTCCCAACAGGTCTTTGAGCTCAAATAAGTTGTTCCTTATAAGAAAACACGCGCTGTAAAATACATTTTGTCTTGCCCCAAATTGAAATTTTGCGTCATTTTATGCCTACGTAATAAAAGAGATGAGCATTAAGGATACGAGAAATACACGCAGGTAAGTCCTAAATAAAACAATATCATATTATGCTTTAGACTGGAGTGATAAAAGTAATGCAATTTACCTTCTTTTTTTTTCGTCGTACATTATGTGCGTAGCATACAGAAGTTTAAGTACATAAATTAATATCTTATACCATAAGTACCTACCAAAGACAATATATAAACCAGTACTTGGTTTATAATTAATCTATGGTACCTACTGAGTATAGGCATCATACATCAAACTTGCTGGCAAGTCGTGAAAATGCAACCTAGGGTTTTCGCATAATACTCAATGCTACACGAATGCTATACGACGCATTCAAAAAATCTGCTTATTGTCCAAATTTTCCCTACTCAGTGGTCAGTCACGTCGCAATACACACGGATTAGAGTTTTCCATCGAGAATTACCTGAATAATGTCTGATTGAAGATAGCAAAGAAATAACGAAAAAAAAGACGTGTGGCGCTCGGAGACTGCCGCGGTAAAGCTATTGCATAGCATTTTTTATCAACTTGCTATGACTACTTGTGTTGTTGACTTCAAAAAACCTCTTTATCAAAGAGGTTTTTTGATTCCCCTTGGACACCCGGACTATTGAAAACATAAATCTTTAAAATTATTTCGCCTTTATATTTTCAACAACTTGAAGTCAACAACACAAGTAGTCATAGCAACCAAAGTGTTAGGTTTTTTTCGTTACGGAATTTCTGGATTCGGTCTCCACGCTCAAGGCCCGCGATAGAAGCTATGCAATAGCTTAAAAAGAATCTAGTAAAGTGTACCCACATACTTGATCCATGACTACATTTTGTAACAAGTGAATATAATTAAAATTATTAAAAAATACGACTGCTCTGCCGTAGCCCGTAACTATCTATTACGTAACGATCTATTAATTACCTATGGAATCTTATTCACATTTTTATTAAATGATATTTTTTGGGAATCATTGGATACTGAACTATAGTGTTATATATTTTTGGAATCTACTTATCATTTTCTAGATGATGATTATAATATAGTTAATGTTATTTTCAAAAAAAAATTCAACTTTAGTCATTAATGCGGGACCATGGTCACCCCATCAATTTTTTTAAAATTTTATTAGCCTATGTCACCCGGAATAAGCTATTGATTCTAACGATACCTCATTTATCAAAATCGGTTGAGGCGTATAGAAGTTATGGTGGAATATACAAACTCACATACATACATACATACATACATACATACATACATACATACATACATACATACATACATACATACATACATACATACATACATACATACATACATACATACATACATACATACATACATACATACATGAACCCTGAAAACAATATACTCCTTTTTTCAGGCAGTCGTATAAAAATGGAACAAAGACTTTTTGTAAGATACGGTCTATCATTTAATGCAGTAGAAAGCGGAGTATATCTTTTAGTTTTTAATCAGAATACCGCACTCTCATACCGCTTCGTAAGTAATAGAATCTGACGTTATATATCGGATTTATCGGTGCTCGTAAAATACCTTCATTTCCATTATTGGACACAGGAAAAATGATAACAAATTTCGTTATCAAGCAAATGTGATGTAATGGAATAATAATCTATTTCCTTGGTTGGGTGCCTTTTTACCCGACTGCGGAACGCACAGGGTTATGTGTTCATCAGTCTATATATGTATTTTTGTTCCTTGCAGGACAGCTACAGCCTAAACGCGTGCACCGATTTTGATGATTCTTGCACCAGTTTATGCCGAGTATATCAGTAGAGTATCACTGTGGAAGCCGAATTTGAGAAAAAACAAAATGGCGCCCTCTAGAAGCCATAATGTAACAAATTAAAAAATTAAAGTCGATAGACCATGGCAAGTGGGGTATCGATGAATAGGTCTTGCAAAATCATAGTTAGGTTCCCTTGATCATTTTCCCATTTTATATCCCTTTATTTCTCTTCTTGATTGTTTTCGTAACAGCCTGCTATCCATAATCTGTTGATTGTAATAACTTATTTGTTTCGGTGCTAACTTATAGTCCTAATCTTACAATATCTTACCCCTGGTTTACCATCAATATCATTATTAACTAGCTGATGCCCGCGACTTCGTCCGCGTGGTTTAAGTTTTTTGTCATTCCCGCGGGAACTCCTTAATTTTCCGGGGTAAAAAGTAGCCTATGTTACTCTTCAGGTCCTCATCTATACAACAAAAAAAGAATTAGCGAAATTGGTCCAGCCGTTCACGCGTGATGCCATGAACAAGGGAAATAGGGATTCATTTTTATATTTATATAGATTTTATATATATATAGATATAAGATTTGGAAACTAAAGCTTTGCAAGGCTACCTACTCGTATGTCTTGCCTTGAGGGTTAACAAGGCTTTAGTGAAATATTATAATTCCTTGAACGCAAGAAAAAAACATGTCATTTTAAAACCATGAAACCTTTATTTTAAACTAGAGGACGCCCGCGACTTCGTTCGCGTGGCTTAAGTTTTTTAATTTCCACAGGCACTCCTTAATTTTCCGGGATAAAATAAATATATGTCACTCTCCAGGTCCTCATCTATACCCATGCAAGAAATCACGTCTGCTCTGCTATTGCTCTGCTGCGGCGTGATTGAAAGACAAACTCTCTATTTAACGTCCTTGAGGATAAAATTTTCAAAAACTGTGAAACACGTATTTTTTATTTTAAACCAGAAGCCCAAATACCAACTTTCATGGCTATAACTTGAGAAATGAAAGACTTTCATATAAACTTTCAACCCCTATTTTACCCCTTCAGGGGTAAAATTTTGAAAAACTGTGACACACGTAGTTCTTTATTTTTTACCGAAAGTCAAAATACCAAGTTTCATTGATATAACTTGAATAGTATCTTGAGAAAAGAAGGCCTTTCATACCAACTATCATCCCCTATTTCACCCCTTTGGGGGTAGAATTTTCAAAAACTGTGAAACACGTATTTCTTCATTTTCAACCCGCAGCTCATATACCAAGTTTTATGGCTATTACTTGAGAAATGACGGACTTTCATACAAACTTTCAACCCCAATTTCACCCCCTTAGGGGTGGAATTTTGAAAAATCCTTCCTTAGTGAGCGCCTACGTTACAAAAGGAAGCTACTGTCAAAATTTCAAGTCTCTATCCCTAGCGGTTTAGGCTGTGCGTTGATATATAAGTCAGTCAGTCAGTCAGGACTTTGAATTTTATATATATATAGATATAGATTAAAAAGCTCTACAAACCTTCGCTGGTGTCGAATATTTGTATTGTGTATCTATCAGATCGGATAAAACACCATATTGCCACCGTGTATGTATAATTGAAACATAAATAAAAGAACCCTTTCTTTGATACCCGATATCGTATACGCACTTTTACTTTGAAACCGACAATATCCTATATCGGAAACTCGGCAGACCGTGATATTGTTATTGAATAGAATATCAACAGTCTCTCTTACGTTATAGAATTTTTATGAGGTCTCCGTAAATAGATTGTTCGTATTGGATATTATCTGCTGAATAAAGAGGAAGAACCAGGCTTATTGACTTCGCAACGTCATGTCCCTGGTGATTTATATTAGGTACTAGCTGATGCCCGCGACTACGTCCGTGTGGATTGAGGTTTCTTGGTTCCCGCGGGAACTCCTTAATTTTTCGGGATTAAAAGTAACCTATGTGTTATCTATCCCTATGCTAAATTTCATCCAAATCCGTTCAGCCGTTCAGGCGTGATTGAGTAACAAACATCCATGCATCCATCCAAGCTTTCGCATTTATAATATTAGTATAGATACTAATCAATCAGTTTTGCATGCACAAATAAGGTACGTATACTAATAATATAAGCCCACAAAAAACAAATAAACTAAATATTTTTATGCGTAACTACAAAAAAGGAAAGCAATTAGTAGTGTGAGGAATGAACGCTATTCGCAGTGTTGTTGGGATGCTGAGTTGTGATTCATAGGTGATTTTGCATTGCATTTCATGTTCAATTTAGGTTTCTTGCAATGAATTGTTCATTTTACTTTGGAGGTTATATTTTGGCAACATTGAGTGTTGCAGGATGCAGAGTTTATTTTGATTGATGCTAAGTAATTTAATCACCAATCGTAGCTTTTCAATATATAGGCTGTAATCATGACAGCCAATCACAAAAATTCAGGAGAATGTTGGTGGGTCGGTAACAGAAAAATAGTATAAAGGTGAGAGAAAATGGCGTCGGGAGTTCAGTCAGTATTAAAATTTTGAGGAGTTATTACAAGTGGATAAAGTGTATATTATTATTGATTGTATTGGTGAAGATTAGGGTGGATTACTGCATTTTGCTGAGATAAGTATAAATTATAATTACATACTATTTTAAGAGGTTATGTTAGGTTATTATTATCGATTTCTAAACAATTGGCTTTTGGAATATTTTGAGACAGATCTTGTAGTGAAATTTATTAAAATCAATATAATTGTAAAATCAACTTTAATAGTTCATCGTTTTTATATAATATTATGTTTTAATATCATTGGCTGTTCAATAATTTTTAAAGAGCAACTATACCAGTTTCTTGCAGTTTCTTCTGGATAGAATGTGATTCTAACATACACAACAAACTGGAATGAACAGAAATTAAAATCTATTCATGGTTATCTTTGTGTTTATTTTTAACCTACTAGCAGTGTGGTCTAATGTCTTTGACAGTAGCATATCAATGAAACGCGTAAGAGACACGCTTTGGACGGCGGATAGAACGTTGCTACTACGAGCTAACGATGACATCTAAAGCGCCAGGCAAGGCACAAGCCGTCGCTTGCACGTTTCGCTGAGGTTTCTGCAACCTCGTTTCGTTTACCTCTTCTATACCATTTTTAACCGACTTCCAAAAAAGGAGGAGGTTCTCAATTCGGCGCGTATTTTTTTTAATGTATCTCGGTGCATATCTCCGTGGTTTGTGAACCGATTTGAAAAAAAATTCTATCAGTCGTTAGAGGAAGCTCTTGAGGTGGGCCCATAAAAAATCCTGACTCCAAATCCTTAACCCTGACACTAAAAATTTAAAAATAAAAATTCTTTCCAAAAAACCGACTTCCAACGCCACTGTAAAGCACAAAATAATTTTGATTTCTACCCACTACGTTGAAGTTGGGCGAGTCTGATGCGTCAACTTTGCTTATCCTTGTTATACCCGCCCGACTTCAACATTGTAAGTAGAAATCAAAATTATTTTGTAATTTACAGTGGCGATAGATGTCGGTTTTTTGGAATGAATTTTATAGGAAAAACAATATCCATTCAGTTTCTGGGTAATTGCGTTGCGAACTTCACCCCTTATACAAAGTGGTCTTATGAATTCCATGAAAAATATCACTTGAAACGTCGCGTTGTACATGATATTCTGAGATAATATTGAATGGCGATTTTCGAGCCCATATAACGAAGTACTATTTCAGAGCTGCAGGTGACGCTCGACGTGCCTATGAATAAATGTAACAGCGACAATTTGTTTCATGGAAAAAGTTCCCACCCTATCGACAAGGAAATATTTGACAAGAAATATGAAAGTTCATTGAAGGTTTGCTTTGAAATAAAACTATAGTTCTTAGAAACCTTTGGATAGATATAAAATATATGGCAGTAGCTTTCATATTTTATTGAGGGGCGCTATGGTGCTACGAGAAAAGACATGAAAAAGGTTTCGTCCTGCCTTGTGTCCAGAGTGTGGTTTCGCCATGAGATAATGATGATAAGGTGACGTGTTAATATGGCGTTAACGTAAATAGTGTGCATGTACCTACCTTCACTGTACACTTTTAATTATTATCATCCTTAGTAAACTACACGAAACCCCACTGAAACAACAAGTTAAGGCCTACAAGTTTGCAAAATCACTACATATAATAATTTTCTCTGGCACGATAACTACACTTAGCAACAAAATGTTGACTCTACCAAAGTCAAAGCTGAAAGTAGGGGTAGGATATCTGTTTGTTCATAATTTTGAAGTCTGATAATAAAATAATGTCAAAGTTGGTTTGTCCTATTTTTAATGCTTAAATTACTAAACCAATTTCAATGAGCAAAAAGCACGCGGTACTACCTGAAAAATATTGTTTGATGTTTTTTTCCCGCGAAAATCCATACAAATATTATACAAATGCGAAAGTGTATCTGTCAGTAAGTACTGTTTGTTTGCCTGTCTGTGACACTTTCAAGGTCCATTAATTTACCTGATTATCTTGAACTTAGTAGATTCAAGCTACTTTAAGGCTACATACATACATATACTACATACCTTTTATCTGCGAAAGAGTTAAGTTAGTTGTTAGCTATCAAAGAGTTCCCACGATGATTTAATAAAACCCCACCAACGTGGATCATCATAGTTGCACGGATCATGAAGTAAAGTATTGAAAAATAATATGATAAAACTCACACTTTGAAATCGAGGGCAAGCGCTTGTGAAAACTAATAAAACAGAAAGCTCGTAAAGCATGTTTTACTTAACGTACTCTGTTTATTTTCAGTCGTAATTATTTATTTCTGCTACGTGACTGTTCCTGAAAGAAATTTTATGAAGGAATCGTCATTGAGTAGAAGGTTTTCTTTGCAGACAATATTTCTTGCTTTATTTCTTCCGAAGGAATAAAGCTTGAATCCTTTTCTTGTAAAGGAAACCGTTCGTCTTCCCTTCGTCTTTTTTGATGTATGGCCTCTTTTTGGGGCAACGGATGTCTCTGATTAACGCAGTTGAGCAAAAAAGTGCGTGCGTATAAACGTTTACCTTTCTGGATACACTACATAGAACGAACCGATCTGAAGTCTGAAATATACACCCGCGTTAGTAGATTGTCTAGAAGAGGCATTAGATATAAAATTATCGCATTAGGTACAGTCATCACTAGCCTACTTAGCTAAGGTTTCCTAGGAGAACGGTGCCGTCACATAACGGCTTTTTAAGTATCTGAAACCTTACGAAGTCGAACTGGTGGGAGGCTTCGGCCGTGGCTAGTTACCACCCTACCGACTAAATCGTGCCGCCAAGCAATTTAGCATGCCGGTACGATGCCGTGTAGTAACCGATTAGGGGTATGGGTTTATTACAACTGCATTCCCCTAACAGGCTAACCCGCTACCATCTTAGAATGCATCATCACTTACCATCAGGTGAGATCGCAGTCAAGGGCTAACTTGTAGTTGATAAAAAAAAACTACATGCTAGGTTAGGCATGGTGAAGCTGTACTGTCTATGCAATTTATGCAAATGCTCCCATTTACAATGTTACGACCTTAAATCGGCTTGTAAAAGTTTTAATACATCATTAAGTAGGTAGTAGGTTCCTTGTACACGCGAACGCGCAAGGTCCAGTTGTTGTTTTGTTGTTTTGTTGAGCCTTTAGCTAAGCGCAAAAACTAGATTTTCACGATGACCACTATAATAAGGTTGTTTTATACCTAAAACACCCGTACTGCGTACGGTTGTACACAAAACATGTACGCAAAACATAAACTTTACTAAATTTACGTGAAAATATGGTGGGCCAAACCCGCTAGCAAATGGTTTAATATCAAACTTTGTGGCAATAAAAACGGTTGCTGTTTAGGATACGACGACCTTCGTGGCGCAGGGTGTAGCGCTGTTGTCTTAACGTGCGGAGGTCCCGGGTTCGATCCCCGGCAGGGTATATTTGGGAATTTATAATTTCTGAATTTTACCTGATCTGGCCTGGTAGGAGGCTTCGGCCGTGGCTAGTTACCACCCTACCGACAAAGACGTGCAGCCAAGCGATTAAGCGTTCCGGTACGATGCCGTGTAGAAACCGAATAGGGGAATGGGTTTAATAAAACTGCCATGCCCCTAACAGATTAGCCCGCTACCATCTTAAACTGCATCATCACTTACCATCAGGTGAGATCGCAATTCGCAGTCAAGGGCTAACTTGTGGTGGATAAAAAAAAACATGAATAATTAAATTAAACATAGCCATATTGTCCGTACTAATTGAGTTTGTTGGTTTGTCCTTCAATCACGCCGAAACAGAGCAACGAATCGACGTGATTTTTGGTATGGGGACACATCTTATTTTACGTTGAGGACCTTGAAAGTGACAAGGGCCTCCGGGGTAAAAATGAAGGATGTTTTTATTTCAAAGAATCAAACATTTCCCCCGGGAAATCAAAAACATTAATCTACGCGAACAAGGTCATGGGCATCACCTACTAAATATTAACATAAGCAGTTACGCTTAAAATAGGTCCTTAACATAATGGTAAAATTGACCCATGCGAACTCCACCCTAAGTTGCATCACTAGTCTACAAATAAAAAAAAAAAACCTTAGGTATTAAATCAAGCCCTATTCGGGCGTTCGGGGGATCGATCCCGGCTTTCAGAGTTCTGTGCGTTTTAGGACTTAAAAATCACTTGCTTTAAGGGAGAAGGAAAACATCTTAAAGGTGTGGGAAGTTTGCCAATCCGCACTTGGCCAGTGTGGTGGACTATGGCCAAACTCTTCTCATTCTGAGAGGAGACGTATTCAGCAATGAGCCGGCAATGGATTGAAATGATTAAGTCACGTACCGAGAAACACAATTTTCTGAGGCTATTACGTTACCTAATGGTATTTTTATTTACGCAGATCGATTTCAAATTACATACCTGACTAGAATCATTAATGTAAGCCCGATATTGTTTGAATTAAGTTAATGAAATACCCATGTTTTGGATTGTGAGTAATTTTGTATGGAAATAAATAATTAAAATAGGAGATTGTTTATCAAGGGACTAAAGTGAGACATTTCATACGAGATGTTTAGCTTTAGTGTCGAGTAGAATGGCTTTTAGTCCCGTGGTAAACACTCTGCTTTTCACTTCGATTGCGAGAAAATAAAACAACTTGGAACGAAATAAAATAAAAACTAAGCATATAATATTTTATCAAAAATTACAAGTATAAATTACAAATTAAAAAAAACCCCCGACTAGAAAAAAGCTGATGACCTTCAGACGGATGAACAGATTTTCATGAAACATGGCTAATAACACTCGGGATAAAATTATCTATGACACAAAAAATACTAAACGAAAATCGGTTCATCCGTTTGGGTGCTACGATACCACAGACAGATACACAGATACACAGACAGACACTTTAAACTTATAACACCCCTCTCTTTTTGCGTCGGGGGTTAAAAAGTAAGTACAATGGGAACGATTTTGAACACTCAACCTAATAGTTTTTCTCCGGCAAATTGATTCGTATTGTTTATTTGTGTAGGTTACCTTAGTTGCCAAGTACTTTACAAACAAGCTCATCAAAATAAGTAAGAAAAACTCCTTCAGCAAACAAGTTGACTCGATTTTCACTTCTGCAGTTTTAAAACTTGTGGTACATCTTTTAATAAACGTGATTCAACGGCAATGGATCAATTATCTCTTTTTCTTTCTGCTCCATTTCCATATTCAGAGAAAGATCACTCTCATTTGCCGACAATCTTAAATTAAATATAACAATTTACAACAGCAAAAATTCAACAATTAATTCAGGGTTAAATTATTTTAAGTAAAAAGAAACGAACAGAAAAGAATCAGGAAATTTCAGGCAACTTTTTTTCATTTTATTTTTCTAGTGGGCATACGTATTGATGCATACATCCGACGAGCACCAGTGTAGCATTGCAGACGTCGCTTTTACCGTTCCATTTTCAAAATAAATTCTAATATAAAAAAAAAACATAATATGTTATAATTTTAAAATTAGAACATCGAGTCGAGTACATGAAATTAATAATTACATAGGCGAATCTTTTTATAGGTTTACAAAAGGGCTTGTACCCAGAGCCGTCAAGCCAGTACATTATTGAATAATGACTTGAGTACTGTTGTTAAATAAGGACGGCAATTATTAAAAAAATTACTTTAATCCCTAGACCCTAAATGCTAACTTTAATCCGCCTACGCTGAGCTGTAATGGCACCGTTTTAGAGCATGAGAGGTGAAATAAATATTTAAGCAAGTTGAAGCAACAAAATGAACAGTCATACATTCAGTTTGGAAAAAGCTAAGAAATAAGAATATTTCTAAACTAAGAATGGCGAATTCCCCCTACAATTTATAGCAAAATAATAATATATGGAATAGGATTCGAACCCAATTTAGTTGAGTTTGCAAATATTTCACAGATTGAAGCTTTGAAGAACTTTTAACTGAAATTAATTCAAATTAAATCACGATTTTATTATATTGTGACTTCAAAGCGCCCAGAATTAATTAATTTATGAATGGGACCTAGAAATGCGGATTCTATAAAATATATTTTTAATTTAAATGATTCAAACTGAGATTCTGAAGGTAACTAGTTCTACTAGAAGACTTCTTTTCAAAGGCTTTTTAACGAGAATCTATTGTGAGAAATAAAAAGACTACTTAGCTCTCCAAATAGGAAACGATCAGTGAAACGACATTTGACTACCTTGAAATATTATACATAAAAGTACAAGCAAACTTAATGCAAGTTTTTTTAAAATTTTAAGAAACGTCATTAGGTATTCGTCTTATTCTTTCCTTTCAAGAGGACTCGAAACTTTTTTTTATCCACTATTTTTTAGCCCTTGACTGCAATCTCACCTGATGGTAAGTGACGATACAGTCTAAGATGGTAGCGGGCTAACCTGTTGAGGGCATGGCAGTTATATTAAACCCATATGCGGTTTCTGCACGGCATCGTACCGGAACGCTTAATCGCTTGGCGGCACGTCTTTGCCGGTAGGGTGGTAACTAGCCACGGCCGTAACCTCCCACCAAGCCAGACCAGGGAAATTTCTGAAATTATAAATTCCCAAATTATTGCCCTTGCCGGAGATCGAACCCGGGACCACCGCACGTTAAGACAACAGCGCTCAACACTGCGCCACGGAGGTCGTCAAACTAACTTACTAGAAACAATAGTAATATTACCTAACGTCGGTCGTGTTTGGGATTTGACTAAAGAAGATTTCCCAAACTTTGGAGGCCCTAGAGAATTACCGGGTCACATGCATATGTCTCGGGGACACGTCAAAGGACGGCAGGTCATCAATAATAAAACATCGTATCTCTCTCTAAAACTATCTCCCGCATATTCTAAAGGCTTGCTTAACCACTCGCATATTCTTAGTAAGCCGTGGTCATTTCGACGACAAGGGGATAATCGATGTTCACAACTCATTAACCACTGACATTCACGGTACGTCGACTATGCACCCCGAATGTCAAGGCTAAATAAATACAGAATATGAGGGTACAGTTCTTCAAGGCCTATGAACGCGCAATGTTTAAAGTAGGTACTTAATTATGATTTTTTAACTGTGGAAAGTTGATTCGATGACCCTCAAAAACTACAATGCTGACTCTACGTATTTAACTATCTTAGTTTTGCCTACAACATAAAAACAGAACGTTTTGAAACGAAATTTTAAGCCCAGTTTTCACTAAATAAGGGACATTATTTTGTTCCGCGACCACGTCGCCCGACACGAATTCGATTTCATTTTCTCAAAATAATTATTCCATTACGTTATGGGGGAATAAGATAGAGTATTAAATGTACTATATTATACATTGTGAACTAGAAGCTTCAGGATTTCCCACGATACCTTACGAAAATACGACCTTAAAGTAGAACCTGTCATGCGAATCTATCTTTCTTTCTTGTTTACGAAGTTTTGGCAACTTTAATAGGATTTCGCGGTAATAGAATATAGTCAAGATTTTCTCAACGCCTGTCGATTTTGTAGCCACTTGGACTACTATTACTACTACTACAATTTTTTAAACTATTTATTTCATACCATTATCCTTTAAACAACCACTTTGATGACCTAAATCCTTGAACATCCGATGCTAGTATATTATTTATTAAAATAGAACTTATCAACTGGTAATGTTGCTCTTTGCCTTGATTGAACATACCCAACTGATTACCATGACATGACGAAATAATTTCAACCTTATTCCAATGACATAGAGCTATGATTTGCTTGATGTTAAATGTGGAAAATTATGACACATTAGTAGTGTTATTATAGTGTAGCACGTGTCGTTGATAAATGGAAGCCAATGTGTTCACGTATTTTGTACTGGTAAGTAATTTGCAGCTTGGTAAGTACAGTTATTATTTCGACATAAAGGACGGTGTTATTACGAACAATTAATAAATAAATAATGCAGGCTAGACTACATTAATATACAAATATTATACACGTATATGCGTAGTATTTAAAATTTATACGTGTATATAATGAAAAGGTCAAAAGATATATCTATGTTGTGTACATTTTGGCTGAAATTAATAGATTCATTCTATACTAGCTGATGCCCGCCACTTCGTCCACATGGTTTAAGTTTTTTTGATTCCCGCGGGAAACTCCCTAATTTTCCGGGATAAAAAGTAGCCTATGTCACCCTCCAGGTCCTCAACTATACCCATGGCCAAAATTCACGTCGATCCGTTGCTCCGTTGCGGGGTGATCGAAGGACAAACCAACAAACAAACACACTTTCGCATTTATAATATTAGTATGATATAAGCGTTAGCACACACACTTCAGACACGACAGGCCAAAACGTCAGTGCAGAGCGTCACCGCGCGCACCAAAATAATATTATGGAGCTGCACAGAACTGCGCGACACGAAGAAATACACAGAAGGTTGTTAGTATCGTTAGACTGCCCACCAAAAAGCTAGCAAAGCTAGTGGCACGAGTGTAACCTAAAGTTACTAGTTTTAGATGACAAAACTCGTAACGTTAACTTGTGGTGCAACTGCTCCTACACATCGACAGATTATTTAGAGATTTAATGATCTCCCTGGAGCAGTGGTGAGTGCTGTTGTGGGAGATACCGGGTTCGATCTCCGGCAGGGTCTATCAGGGAATTTATTATTTCTGAATTTTCTCTGGCCTGGTATGGATTGGGACTAGTTACACTTACCACCGTACTGGCAAACACGGGTACCACCAAGCGATCTAACGTTCCGGAACGATGCTGCGTAGAAACAGATTAGGCATATGGGTTTAATATAACGGCCAAAACCCTAACAGGTAAGCTAGCATCTATCACTGCATCATGACTGGCGCTTGGTGAGATCGCAGTGCTAGCGGTTAAAAATAGCAGATTGACTATTATTATTTAATTTTGGTCGGACACACTGACTTTCTGAACTATAGGCCCGCAAAAAGCTGAAAAGTTTTTGTATTCTGCACTAGTATTAACTTATAGCCGCTTTTAACTGGAGGTCAGTGGGGCGTAGTAAAATTCCAGTATCTAGAGTTATTCTGTGACTATAGTGGGCCTCGTTCGCATCCAACGCTAAATGAATTACACACCACGAACTGGCGACACAGCCTGAATTATTCATCCCACGTTTTGTGCCCTCTCATTTATTTTGCTGTGTTGAAACTCACTTTTAGTATTTTGTCTCGGAACTTAATCGTAAAATCCTAACTCGAAAAGAAGAAACTTAAGTCCCGACTCACACTGACTCATCATCCTTGGAAATAAAAAGCTGAAAGTTTAGAAAGAGGTTTTAGAAAGAGACCTTTAAAGCACTGGAGCTCAATTTCATGTATGCATTCATAGCCAGCGCCGCAAAAGATACGTTTCCAAATTAAAATCGGTAACACTGATTTAAAGAAGTTAAGGGCTTTTGGGTCCACTGTACTTTGACGCTAATGTCATCGAATTCTTATACTAACGATCATTATTACATTACATTAAAAATGCTGAAGATCAGTTCAGCCAAAAAAAGGTAACACAACTGACATACCTACAATATTAAATACATATACACATATACACTCACACACACACTCACTCACACACACACACACACACACACCGACACAACCACTCGTACAGAACAATGACTTTTTCCCTGATAGTGGTTTTTATGTTTGCAAGAAAATAGGTAATCGTTACCATTTTTCTATAGAGCAATTTATAAGTGTTGTGAATGAATGAAAGAACGACATTCACACAGTTATAAAGGCTCCTTATCCTAAAGCAATGTATAAACGCGAATGGCATGAATTTGCTGAAAGATTTACTCTTTTCTGCACGTTTACTGAGATTTATGTATTCACGTAAATTCAGAAAGCTGACATTTTGAACTGTGAAGCCAATCTGGGCCTTTGATTCTTTTGTTACATTTTGAAATACTATTGTAACAGAGAATGTAATAGCCTCTATTTTTACCTACATATTAGATTCAAATTATGAAATTTGGAACTTTTACAAAGCATCCTACTTCCTACTATCCTATCCTACTAATATTATAAACGCGAAAGTTTGTAAGTATGGATGTATGGATGTTTATTACTCTTTCTCTTCACTCTTTGAGAGATTATAAACTGGAATAACACATAGCTACTTTTTATGCCGGAAAATGAAAGAGTTCCCGCGGGAACCAAAAAACCTTAATTGGATGTTTGTTACTCAATCACGCCATAACGCCTGAACTGATTTGGATGAAATATTGCCATAGAAATAGATTATACTCCGGAATAACACATAGGCTACTTTTTATCCCGGAAAATTAAAAAGTTCCCGCGGAAACCAAAAAAAAACCTCAATGCACGCGGACGAAGTCGCGGGCATCAGCTAGTATTTTTTTTTTGTTACCTCAGAACTTTTGACTGGGTGGACCGATTTGGATGATTCTTTTTTATTTGAGAGGGCATACTTCCCAAGTGGTCACATATAAATTTTATCGAAATCGGTCGAGCGGTTTTAAAATATCAACAATAAAATAAGTACTTTGTATAGCGTGTGCTTGTTGTTGTAAAGTTGGCGCGGGAGTTTAAAGTCGGTTGTATAAAAAGTATTTTTTATATTAAATTATTATATGTAGATGAAACTTTGTCAAACTATCTATTTATTAATGTTGCTTTTTATGTCATTCAATTTTACTAAAATTTAAAATTACCATTCATCAAAGAAAATATTGAATTAATTATAAACTAATGAAACTGAAACATTTCACTCATTTCAAATATATAGGTAATTACAGCTTGTCCATATTATCTAGCTTCTGTGTGTAGATCTAATTTCGTCTGTTTTAGCAAATTCCAATATCGATACCATTTGTAGTATTTATTATAGCTATCCCATTTAAACACAATATCAAAGGCTAGATAAACCTTCAAAGGCAGGTTGAGGCGACGTTATTAAGGATTCTCGAGGCCCTTTGTCGCTACCAATTTGTTGATTCCTCTGTTGTACAGTTCTCAAATATTCGGCTGTTTTTGTTTAGTTTCTGAAAAGGCCTCCTTTTGGTGTTTGAGTATTTGTAACCTGTCAGTTGTCTGGTATCATAATACCTATCACAAATAACAGATACCAATATTATCTCAAAAAATTTCGACTTTTATATATCTATTTGAATGGGTCACGAGTCACGACCCTATAAAATGACGAATACATATAATATGTATTGTCTGCATAGTGACTAGTAAGATAACTGATCCTATCCCATAAAATCTGACAAGAGTATTAGACAATATACAGTATAACATCATTGCTGTATACTATTCATTCAATGTTTACAATGCATTTTAAAATTGTCCTAGTACTATTTGATCATCAAGTTTGGGCAAAAAAAATGTATGTATAGCACCAAATAATATCGCGCTTTATAAACTGAGAAAATTATTTTTGACGGTGGCCTATATTGAGTAAACCTCATTAAATTTAATAGAGTTGATGAGAGAGGTTCACGGAGATCCCATTCTATGAGAGTTAATAGCAACGAGACCCAAATTGATATAGCTTATTAAAAATATCTGGTTTAGTAATATGATTATAATATAAGTATAGCTTTTACTTTAAATATTTAGTTCCCAGTAGTAACTAGAAATATCTCGGAATACTTAATAGTGGGTACCTTTCAGCGTAATACCAACTATTACCTTTTATGTGGTACTCAGTAATCAATTGAACACTATAATAATGAGGTTCGAAGTTTTAATTTTGAATGGCGCAAGATTCACTCTCTCGTTCACATTCACGAAGCATTCACTTTATAAGACACACTGAAGACTAACAAAGACACAAAAAAAAAATTTGAAGTGGTAACTGGTACTTAAACTAATTTAATCACAGGAGTTACTAATTTAATCATTCTTCTTCTCGGTGATGTGGCTCTGCAGGGCTCTGTTATGAGGCCCAGTATCACTTTGACCGTTTCCGATCTATTGTGATCGCCACCATCTAAAGTTCCTGACCAATACTGCTTGCTGATAAGAACAGCAGCAGCTTTTTGGCCGGGATGTTCTTTGCCTCCTCAGGGTCCAACGTGTGTTTCCCCAGAATGAGGCTGCGTTTGTGCATTAAAGCGGGGCAGAAGCAGATGAGGTGTAGGAGGCGTTTCCTCCGCCTCACAGCAGAGCCTGCACTCATCTGCCTCACGGAGCTTTAGGTTGAACATGTGTCTGTTCAGTCCGCAATGCCCCGTCAGTGCCCGCACTAATATGCACAAGTTTTTCCTGCTGAGCGCTAGTGCCGCAGAGGCGGCCTTCTTATTGAAGGATTTTACTAGCGCTTTGGAATGTTTCATTCCTGGTAGATCTCGCCAGCGAATCAGTGTTTCGTAATAACAATAGGTCAACAGGGTATAAGGTTGGCTAGGCTCCTAGGTATGCCGCACACCGGCTCAGGTCCAGTTTGCCGCTCCCTAGCTCCTAGCTTTATATCAATTTTATTTATTTAATTTAATCATTACTAGGAGTTCTCTCTAAGCAGTCGCCGTAGCCGAAATCGGCTTGGAGGACATCATGGAGTCTTTTTATTAAATTATTTGAATGCTGAAAAGATTTTATACATCTCAACATTTTTTTTGAAGATCTGCACTTTTTACGGCTGCTTAGTTTCTTGAAGGTTCTTTTATAGTAGACTTTAGAGGACGTGAGCCTACGAGAACTACTCGTGGCCTAGCGTAGCCTCGCGTAGCCTCGCGTGGTCTACGCAGCGTAACCTCGCGTAGACTAAGGCCGGCCATACACGGACAGCTTGAAACAGTCAGGATGGACTGCTTCAAGCTGTGACTGCATAGTCAACTACAGTCTTTTACGTACACACATACATGGCACCGCTCGAGCAGTTGCGACTGCTTCGGGCGGTTGGCAGCAGTTATCAATGGTTGCTTCAAGCTGTAGATGACTGCAAGAGCAGTCCGTGTATGTTCATCACTAGCTAACTGCTCAAGCAGTCCGTGTATGGCTGGCCTAATAGAGTAGTCTAGCGTAGCATAGCGTGGGATCTTACCTGAAATAACACTCATGATGTCTCAGATCTATTTCACGTGTACAATGCTAACCCTTATCACCACGATAATTATACGCCTTATAATATTATATTATAGGTCATTGAAACACTCCTCTACCTCACGTTCTCATTCGGCCGCAATGCCCAACTTGTATTATTAAAAAAACAAGTTTATATGTTTTCACACCACTCGCTCAACAACGCCCAAATACATGGCCTGTTATCTAAGGTTAAAGTAAGACATTAAATCCCTAGGGTTATAATGTTGTACTGAAATCCATTATTCCCTAGGGTTATAATGTGATTTGAATTTAGAATTATCGCGCATCTGAAGCAAGATCTGAAGGAAACTCTATTCATTCCACAGAGGTTTTATTCATAATTCTTATTGCTATATCTATAAAGTCTAATTTCGGTAAACAGAATGTGTTCTCAGCAGGCGCGGCCAACTCGATTTTCGAAAACCGAAGCCGTGGCCCACTAGATTCGCACTGACGACATTTGTTTGTCAAATCGAGTAGGCCACGCCAGCTGAAAGAAGTGGTTGTATCGCGAGGTGTGAAAAGTAGAGTATTCACCGTAGGGGAAATGCTGTATTAATCTTGGGCGCCCCTAATTCCCGCGCTACTCTCAGGATTCTAGATGCAACACCCTCGCTACGCTGGGGAGTTACTCTGAAATCCCTCGTTCCGCTTGGGATGTATCCCGGCGCCCGTGACATAATACATCGCATTACCCCCGTGGTGAATAATCTACTATTATGATTTCCAAACTTTTGCGAGACGTAAGTCATGGATCAAGAATTTTATTTGCTTTTATGACAATTAGATCCAATACCAAATCATAAAATTAAGTAAGTATTTTTATTCCAGTAACTAAGTAAAGACTTTACCAAGAACTGAAAGACAATATAATAAAAACACAATTTGTAAATAAATTACATTTGTAGATTTCATTCGTCCAGACTCTATCAAATATTAAATTGGATAAAATAAAACATTCCAGGCAAAACCTCTCAGGCATTTGGAAGGAAATAAATTTTATTTAATCGCAACAAAATTATCCCTATATAAATTAAGTAAGTAATTACAAACAAACATTAAACGGCTATTAATCTCGACACCGTTTGTAATGGAAGCTTTTGTTTATCCCTAAAACAGGCTTATTAGGGCGAAACACACTAAAAACTTTTTGACGACCTCCGTGGCGCAGTGTTGAGCGCTGTTGACTTAACGTGCGAAGCTCCCGGGTTCGATCCCCGGCAGGGTCAATTTGAGTATATTTTATAATTTCTGAATTTTCCCTAATCTGGCCTGGTAGGAAGCTTCGGCCGTGGCTAGTTACCACCTACCGGCAGAAACGTGCGCCAAGCGATTTAGGGTTCCGGTACGATGCCGTGTAGGAACCGAATAGGGGTATGGGTTTAATAATTGCCATGTCCCTAACAGGTTAGCCCGCGGCCACACAATACAACACACGGTTAAACAAAAGTCAGCGTGAAACGAAGAAAAAAGGAACGGGTCGTAATATCCTGTCTCGCCAGTCTAGGCAGTGCAGCTCCATTAAAACTGCCGACGCAGATGTTTGGCGTGTAAGTTCTGTCCTGTCTGGTCCGTAATGTAAGCGTGATTATTTAGTTAGCTATCAATATGACTCGCTCCATGTCAACATGATAATATACCACCATGCTTGCTCAACCTTACTTGCCATGTTTCTTACTAATTGATTCCTCATGTGATAGGGACGGACGCCATTTTGAAATAATTGGCGTAATAAATACGAGTGTTTTGACGATTGAATTCAGTCTCTCTCTAGTGTATATTACTCAGCCGGTATTGAATACTTTGTTGTTTAGGTCGTGATTTGATTTAGAGGTTTCGATAGCAATCCCACCCTAAACAAATGAACATTTCCATTGGGCGTAGCTGAATGTGATAACTAATTAAATTGTTTCTCTCCTGTGGCCTATACGCTCTGTAATAATTTTCTCGTACAAGTTTAAATGGCCGAATAAATATATAATTTTAGTATTAAATTAGGACCTACTTCTAGAACGACGCTATTAGTCAAGAAATATATACATCATACTAATATTATAAATGCGAAAGAAATGCAAAGTCCCTTTGTAGTTAAATCATGCCGCAACAGAGCAACGGATCGCCGTGATTATTGTATGGTTATAGTCGAGGACCTGGAGAGTGATATTACTACTTATTATGCCGGAAAATTAAGGAGTGCCTGTGGGAATTAAAAAAACATATTCCAAGCGGACAAAGTCGTGGGCATCAGCTAGTATTTGTATAAATTTATCGTTTTAGTGACTTGCACCGGTAATTTATTATATAGGTATACTGATGTTATTTCTATGTGAATGTTGGTAATTACAATGAGCTTGAGGTAATTAGCGTCATTTCTGTAAGTAAATTAATTTGTTGCTTATTTAGAGGCATCTACCTTTTTGTTTACTAGATGACGCCTACTATATATATCTCGTCTGATTCCACGTGTCTGCGTAGATTTAGGTTTTTTGAAATGGAAACAAAAAAATGGATCGTTCTATTTGTGTGACAAATTTCGTCAAAATCGGTTAAATGGATAGGCTGTGAAAAGCTATCAAATAATTTAATATAAAAAATTATTTTAAAAAAACCGACTTCAAACTCCCGCGCCAACAACAACAAGCACACGCTATACAAAGTACTTATTTTATTGTTGATATTTTAAAAACCGCTCGACCGATTTCGATAAAATTTAAATGGGACCACTTGGAAAGTATGTTCTTTCAAATAAAAAAAGAATCATCCAAATCGGTCCACCCAGTCAAAAGTTCTGAGGTAACAAACATAAAAAAAACAGCCGAATTGAGAACCTCCTCCTTTTTTGAAGTCGGTTGAAAACTAACTCCATCCCTTTTCAGATTCCAATCAGGCCAATGGAACAACGAAAGCTAGATAACATTTACATTTTCTTAACTATATTATTCCATTCAATTAACGATCGACGTGTAGTTTATGAGCACGAATTATTTATCGTCCCCTCAAAGGATAACAGTTTGTATTGCCTTGAATTACAAATGAGATTCGTCTGGCTAGATTTATCTCCGTCTTAGCTCCAATACTTCTCCATAAATCTGTAATTTACTTAATTACACGTAGCTTAATAAGCGCTTGTATTATTCCAGTAACTAGAGTAATAATCATTTAGTTATTTAATATTGTTTGAGATGAGATAATATGAGGATAACATTTATTAAGCCTCGTTTGTCTATTGGATATCTTATATTATTTTGGCAGTGGATCATGAGGTTCCGAGTTCAAATCCATACTAGTGCATACTAGTATTATAAATGCGAAAGTGTGTCTATCTATCCGTATGTCTGTCTGTCTGCTACGCATTAACGGCCCATCTTTTCAACTGATTCTGATGAAATTTGATACAGAGATAGGTTGCATCCCGGGGAAGGGCATAGGCTATCTATCTTAACTAAGGTGGACGTAGTCGCGTGCATCATCTAGTAACATATTGTCAGGCCCAAATTTAGTGGAAATTTCTATCTCTATGCGCAACGTAACGTTTTTTTGTCTCTATTATTTATATTAGTGTTTTCGTAATTAGCAGATTGCAGAACACCAAAATACCTACATTGCTATCCATGCATGAAAACGATTACCAATCATTCACGTCCTGTTCAGAAAATGGCAATTGATGTTCCATTAGAACCGCCAAAAAATATCGGCGATTCATACATTATGGAAAAACCAGTGATCCGGAATACACGATTAGAAACCATGTTGTTCCACGTTTCAGAAATTAGAGCATCGGCTGATTAGCTTTGCAGCATTCGGAAGCCCCGAACTGCGATGATGACGGCGCTGTGCGTTGTTTTCGAGGATTCGATAATTTCGTGTTTCAATACATTTTTATTGTGTACCTAGGCGTATTAGTGAGGTCTGTGTCCTGTATATAATTACTAGAGGTCGCCCGCGACTTCGTCCGCGTACAATTGTTGATTTCCTAGGAGATTATGAAATTTTCCCGCTGCAAACAGCCTATCTATAGAGGCTTTATATAGCTCATGCAGGTTTTTATTATTTAAAACTGATAACATAAATGCTGATTTACGTGTCTATACTTCAAAGTCATAAAATTGGTTTGTAAATTTTCACCCCCATTTCACCCCTTTTGGGGTGGATTTTCGTAAAATTGCTTAAACAGGTTATTGTTATTTAAAGCTAATAACCTAAATCCCAATTTTCAAGTCTCTAACTTCAGAAACAAAGGACTTTCATACAAACTTACAACCCCCATTTCACCCTCTGTGGGGTAGATGATGGGACTGCCTCGTTGGTCTAGTGGTTAGCATAGTCGACTGCGGATCACGAGGTCCTGGGTTCGATTCCCGGTCGGGCATAAAAAGTTAGGTATTGGGTTTTTCAATTAAGAAACTCTCAGTGCCAGCCCGGAGTTGGAAGTTGGCGGTGTTTCACCCCCGTGCCTCGGAGAGCACGTTAAGCCGTCGGTCCCGGTTATTATCACTAACATGATAGTAATCGTTAAAGCCCGCCAACCCGCATTGGAGCAGCGTGGTGGGTCTACGCTCTAATTCCCGCTCTCCTATGAGAGTGGAGGCCTGTGCCCAGCAGTGGGACGTTAATAGGCTGTAGTGATGATGATGATGAATTTTCATGTGTCTAACTTCAAAAACAAAGGACTTTCATACAAACTTCCAACCCCTATTTTAACCCCTTAGGGGTGGATTTTCTCAAAAACCTTTCTTAGCTGACGTCTACACCATAGAAGGAATCTACCTTCCAAATTTCAAGTCTGTACGCTTTATAGTTCCTGAGATATCGTGATTAGTCAGTGAGTGAGTGAGTGGTATTTCGCTTTTATATATATAGAAGATGTGTACCGATGGAATTCTTCCCTCGGATGGAATTTTTAAAATCCTTTGGGGATGGAATTCTCAAAAATTTTAAATTTTTCCTATTTAACCCATCGCAATAGCGAAAATTTACAGTGGGTCACTCAAGTAAGTAAATCGTATCTCAGAAGTTTTGCAAACTTCTAAGTGAATTCTCTTTCATATTTACAAACCACCAAACCGAGAAGAAAGAAGATAATAAAAACTAAAATAAACAACGTGACACGAAAAGTGATGAAATCCGTGATCATAATTTTTCGCATTGTTTATAGCAACCGAACCGATAATATTATTGCTTTTTACGCGTGAGTAGAATTTTAATGTAACCTTAAATTATAAAACAATAAAATGCAGTTTGCCAACGATTACGAACAAGAGTGATTATTTAATATTTCATTGAAGGTTTGTTGTCATAGCTATTTTTGGACCACGAAGAAAATTTTGTTTTATGTATGTAATGTACTACTACTTACATACAATCTATACAATGTACGGTGGAGTCTATACAATGTAGAGTCCACCCGTGAGATGACGGGGCGATTCAGCTAGTCATTAATAATGTATGAACGGGTAACAAAGCGACTCATGTGTGGCGGACCGTCGGCGTCACTCGTGCTAAATTAACCCCATACCTACTTTACAAATCCGCTTTGTCAGTTCGTTATGCCCATTAACTATACTAACTAACTTTACTATCCTAGCGTGGCGGGCGGCGTATTCACGAGTAGTTTAAGATTGTCGGGAGCAAACTGAAAATCAGCGCTGGGTATTGCTGCCAATGCCCAGCACAACGCTGAATTTGCGACCCACTGTGTTTTGTTAGTCCTTAAGTGTTTAAGTCTAATATTATCAAATAATCAATCAAATTAAATATTATAAATGCGAAAGTTTTGATGGATGGATGTATGGATGGATGTTTGTTACTCAATTACGCCCCAACGGCTGATCGGATCTGGCTGAAATTTAGCACAGAGATAGATTATAGTTTGGAATAGCACATAGGCTACTTTTTATCCCGAAAAATTAAGGAGTTCCCGCGAGAACAAAAAACCTCAAACCACGCAGACGAAGTCGCGGGCATTCGCTAGTAAATTTTATTTGAGAACAAGACTAACACAATGAAGGCTTTATTCATTTAAACCTAACAAACAGCATTTCAAAAACTCCTTTCTTTGAACACTTTCAAAGAAAGTGTTCAAAGAAATTTATTCCATTATTTATTTATTTCCCCAATTCCCTAAAATTAGTGCTGGAAAATGGAAGGGTGCAAAGTGTGGGAAATAACTTTATACATACAAACACAGAAATGTGAGATATGTATGAAATCAAATGGTAATTTGACCACAACAAATGTGCGGTTGGTAATCCGACTAATTGCACTTATAGGTTTAATTGAACCTATTTGGCGTAGCGCCAACATGAGCAGATTGCTGGTTGGCCTATAATTAGTTTTGGTCTTACATCACCGTTACAACTATTTAATTTAATGTAATAGAACAGCTATTCCAAAAAAATCATGTTCTATAAAGCGTTTATATAACTATTTCACACGTTTCACGTAATCTTAATTTTAATCGTACATTACTGTCCAGCCCGGTAATAAAGAAATTTAAGGCAGAGTAATATTGGAAGGACGAGGAGGAGGATCGCCATAGATTCGCTGTCTGTCGTTGTGTGTTCTTATTGCAACTGTCCAGAAATTACTTTTAACGCGCTGCGAATATTAGTTGAAAATTGCTGGCCTGTGGCCAGAAAAGAGACACAAGTTGGCGTATTGGATTTTTATTATTGAAGCAATCCGAGCAAGTAAGAGAAAAATTAATTTATTTATCTCTTGGAAAACGTAACAAAGAAAAATAATATTTCACTTCACGTCACAATCAATAACGATCAAGTTAATTATAAATATTCATCCATCAGGTAATAACAACGGCAATGGGAATTATCACAAATATTATCATTCCTCTGATATTTTCATTTCCTTTTGGTTCAAGTCACTCTATTATTATAATTGGTTCTATTCTGACTTCATTCTCAAATTTTCATTAATTCATCCTCGAAGATTACAAAATTTAAGCGAAAGATTAATTTATCAATTTGAACCATGTAACATTGTTATAAAGTTGCAGACAAAACAGCTATTAATGTAAATAATATAGTAGCTACGCATAGACAAAAGTCAGAAATTATGTAGCGATCTTGAACCTCAAAAACAAGAAATACAACGGTTTTTGGCAAAAGTTCGGAAATAATAACATTTACAATTCAAATGGATCGGTCTAGTTTGTACCCAATTTCATTACTACGCCTGTTCTGGGTGGAAAAGGGTCCGCAAGAGTCAATGTTACGACCGATATCTTGGTAAGTTATCTCTTGTTTTACAAGGATGTTTAGAAAAGATAAAATTATGCTACTCTCGTTATTTTTCACTTCAAAATTCATAATAACAAATCTAGCGTTTCCGAAAGACAAAATCTGAAAAATGTTTTAAATGTGACTCCTTTACCGTATTCTATAATGCAGATACTGAAAAAAGTTATTGAAATTCTTAATAATGATTTTGTCGAATGCTCAGATAAATTATTTCTATCCACACTAATTCCATGAAAAAAATTATAAATGCGAAAGTGTGTCTGTCTGTCTGTCTGCTACGCTCTCACCGATTGACATCTTTTCAACCAATTTTGGTGAAATTTGGTATGACATTGAAGTAAATACATCATTGGGTTCATCCCACAGAAGGACTTAGGCTACATTTTGCCCCACGGGAATCAAAAAAACATTATCAACATGGACAAAGTCGCGAGCATCGTCTAGTTACTTAACTATGTATTTATACAAACAACGAAAGAAAACACAATGAAAACCTTCTTCCGTGTATCTTCAGGTAAAGTTCTGAAAAATCCGCTCAGCAACAACATTGTGGTTATGAGTTCCACATTCCTGTTTTCCAATCTTTATTAACATAATTTTTGACATATAAATTTTCAGACTTTATACAAATAAAGTGGTGTAATTAATAACTTTAAGATAACAAGCTACAACGCCAAAACCATTTGTAAGAACTTTTAATTTCATTGAAAAATATTGTACCCGTCGGCGTCCTGGGACGTGAAATTATGAACTCCCATTATTCTGCTAGACCGACCTTTTTGCTAGGTTTATAAGTCTCAAACATCCAAAGGTTTTCAGTTGTATTCAGCTATTCATTTTATGAACAAAACGTTAATGTACTACCAATTTTACCGCGGATTTCAAGCAAAATAATACTCAAAAAGCAAAAACATTTTTGAGACATGATTCTACTTTTCTTTCCATCTGAGTTACTGTCACTAGTTGAAAGAATTCTCAAATCTTAAAAAGTGATTTCATACTTATACAGCTGAAGACTAGAATAGGCGATTCTCGCGACTAATTCGGTGTAAACTATTTAGGATAAAGCGACCCTTAATATTAATTCCTACTAAGTTACCAAGCGACGCAGGTGCGCTTCCTGGATTTTTTTTTAATGAGTACGGCGAAATTAGCGATTCAGGTGTTATTCGTAGATGGTTACTTAAAATCTGCATACCGAATTTTTTTGAAAACGCTAGATTATTTCGAGATGCGAGCATAAAACAGTGCACATCCCAGGCGCCATATTCAGCTTTCCATTAACCGTCTCCAAAGCCTTACCTTACCGAGCCTCGTACACACGTGTCGCGTAAATAACGAATGTCTTATTTATCTGCCATCTGTATCCTTCAGCTGCCAGAAAATCAAAATCTACCCTCAACTTTCAGCAGACAGACTATCTACGTAGATTTTCAGAAATTCCATCCTAGCCTGAGCGGGTCAGCTGTTTGATTACATGATAGAGTATATCTAGCAAAAGCTATCATAGAATTTGGGGATAGACAACTCACTATAGTCAGCTTTGTATGAGCTGAATGTACAAGTTTATTTGTTAACTTATTTGTTTAGCCTTAAGTGCCTGTCTCTAAGCACCTGACTCGCGGCTTTCACTTGTCAGATTAATTGTGTTTCATTATAATATTATGACTAAGTACTTCTTAGGCAAATACCACAATGCGACGCGCCCCGCGACAGATCGCGAGCGCGGGTGTGTTGCGTCGGGGGCGCGGCGTTGCGTTGAGTTGACGTTAAAATATATAAGTTTTTATACAAAATACGCGCAGTATCACACCCTAACAACGCTTCTCCGCGCGTGAAATTAGTACGCAGCTCCGCACTCCGTCGCAGTGTGTGATACGCCTTAGAAACAAAATATCTGCATTCAATATATCTAGCGTAAACACAGATCGACTACAAGACGCCCTAATTGACTAACGATGTTACCCTACTGAACCACCTGAAAACAGAAATTTAATACGTCTCCATTTAGCGGACTGATTCGACGAGGCCCTGGAAACGCGCGATAGTCACGTACCGTATATCAACAGAGTACAGACATAAACAAGCAAATGAAGCGTTTATTTGCGTGGGTATGTCTGTTGAAGATTATGAAATCAACTGAATATTCCACAGGTACGAGTATGTTATTTTAGGAGAAACTTTGTCTGGCATCATAAGAGCGTTTGATGTACCTACTTATCTACAACTGAAATATAGAAATAGATAAGTCGTTTTAAAATCCCTTATGAATTATTTTATTCTCAGGGATAAATTGAATTTAATCGTAAAAATTAATTTAAATGTAAATTAATTTTCCTCAAAATCAACTAAATTAAGCGAAAAGGCAATAGACAGACTGACAGACGTACTTTTCACGCAGACGTGGTGGATTTATCATTTTTGTATTCAACAGCTATACAGTATTATATTAAGCTTATTTAGGTACCTACGAGTGAAATGAATTGGTCGGTCCATTTATAATTTTTTCATATCCTATACCTATATATATTATTGGTATACACATAAAGTAGGACACGAAATTCTAATTTAGATGCCCCCGGGGTTGCCCACGTGAAATTAGGTACTCGATTTCTCGTTGCAAAGTTGAAGCAGTAAATTTATATGAGCCAGACTATGTATATGATTTCGAACTGTGAACTTATTTTATCAACCATAAGCTGATCAATATATATGTAACATTACCTAGTCATAAATAACTTACTTAGCTTTTTATCATCAAAACAATCATGTAGGTACAGTACCTAAATTTAAGCATTCGAAACTGCGACATACCCGGAATCCGGATATCAAAATTGGGAACGTTGAAAAATAACGTCATCAACATAACAATATTATAAACTTTTCCTCCACAAAGTATAAAGATAAAAAAATCACTCGCATTTTTAAGTTAAGTTTATCTATCTTTTTCGCCCTATTTAGTACAGCACGTCCAAGCTAAGTCCTCTTGGGACGCATAAGTTTTCAAATTCGCTGAGCCTTGAACTCATTCCTGAACAACTTCCTCAATAACTTACTATACCAGCTAAGTATTTATGTTAGAAATTATTTCTTTACAATTTTCAAGTCATAATACGAGTAAATTAACTGTAATTATTGGTCCAGAGAAAGTCCAAGAAAGTTGCGGTAATTCTTAATATCCGAGTCACGAACAGGAGTTGCGTTCTAAATGCCGATAGCTGGATTTTATATAGGTGACCTAAAATGAATTTACTACACGACTGCCCAAAAAACTAAACTAATGTTTAGAGTTCACGTTAAGAGTGCGATATATAATATGTATGTGAGTTTTTTTTTATGCCTGAACAGATTTAGATGTATACATTGGGTATAGTTAAAATCCTACATCCACCATAAACCATCCAGTGACACCAACTACTTATTTTTTTTTTAAAAAGAAAACAATATGGCAGGGCAGTCATGTTTGAATTTTTTTATCTATTCCCATGTAAAAGAAAAAATACAATATAAATGAATACGCCTAACTTTATTATAATATATTATAATGCCTTTAAACGAGCAAAATTAAATTGAAATAACATTGCAAAATTGTTTTTCTTTGCTTGGTATAATAAAATGGAGTATACTTATTTATATTTCAGAACTTAGAATTGTCTCCTCTTTCATTTAACATCCCATTTGATACTTTTTAAAAAACTTTGGAAGCAAAGCTTTTTTCGATTTAACATGCGTCATCCCTCTCATAACTTCCACCTAAGAAAATTTTGGAGGTAGATTATGACCGTCAATATCAATAAATCACATGATTTGAAAATTTCATTTGCTTCGTAAGGCTACGTGCATGTATGCATGCATGATTAAATATTCAAAGTTTCCAAGAGCTTGCAGTTTTAAATATCCGGGAATGCCTTATCGAAGTTTGTTTGAGCAGTTCCTGTCATATAACTTAGGAATTGGTAAGAGCGCATTCATCAAACTTTGCTCAACTGCGTAGGTATGTTCCAACTCCGGTCTTATAGGTGCTAGAATATAACCATCGGTTATGTTCACATGAAAATGAAGATTTACTGAAAATACGTTTTACTCGACGACTTAGGAAATTTACTTGCAAAATCCTACTACTACTTGAAATATGCAGACCAAGCGGTTTGAGGTGCCTGCACAGATAAAAAGTCAACATTTAAGTCAAACGCCATTTATTCAAAGGTACCTACTGACTGCATCTACAATTTTCCAGCTAAGCAGTTTATCGGTTGAGAAAAAGTTGAAAGTATTTCTGATGAGAGTTTTCATCTATACTTACTAATATTATAAATGTGAATGTTTTGATGGATGTATGGATGTATAGATGGATGTTTGTTACTCAATCACGCCAGAACGGTTGAATGGATCTGGATGACATTTGGCACAGAGATAGTATATAGTCTGGAATAATACATAGGCTACTTTTTATCCCGGAAAATTAAAGAGTTCCTGCGGGAACCAAAAAACCTCAATTTACGCGGATGAATTATCGGATATTATAGGTGCTAATGCCCGCGAATTCATAACCTAATATCAATTGCTTACCTTCCAATCCTTACCTTCTCACATCTTTTCACTTACACATTAGATTTCATACCTGGAAACGATATAGGCTACTTTTTGTCCCGGAAAATTAAAGAGTTCCCGCTGATATCAAAAAACCTTAATCCACACGGGCGTCATCTAAATTATTCTAGTATTATCACAAAATGCTTTGGTATTATTATCCACGTGTATGTTTTAGCCAGTGTTATATTCAAGTAGGTAAGTATGTACGATTCTTCGCGAATAAATGGGTAACGTCGTTGCTATCTCGAGACTTCGAATCCATTTAGGTGAAAGCTTCCTCATAATATTTAAAGCCGGCTCCGCGTTTCCCCAAGGAAATATCCAAATTTTCTCTCCCAATATAAAATAAACGAAATACACGTAGGTAGGTAGTGTTTAGATTCAAAATATTTTCTACATTTTCTACAGTAGTTGTTCAATTCAATTCAATTGTTTTATTTGCATTTTAGTTGTTGATGATATAGGTATTAGCAAGGAATTTTATTTTGATTTGGGGCATTATGTTCGGGCTTCGGCGTACCGAACTATAATCTAGGGTTCTGTACCTAATCAAACTTGATTCTAGCTATTTTTTTATACCTTTGTTATCATGAGCGGTGATGGCCTATAGTGGTGTAGAAGCTAGGCGTCCTATTTGAGTGGTCAGAGGTTCAATCCTCGGGTACGCACTTAACGTTAATTATGTACGTTTTAACCGAAATAGCGACGTTGCCAAATTTACTGTTGACGCGTATTCAAATTTGAACCTAAGGTGAAAGCACCGATGGTTGCAATTGTTTTAAGAAAAACATGGCCATGTTGTGTCAGTGTGTGTAAAGTCCAATGAAGTAAGAAGAAAGCGTTGTCACACCGTGCAGTTTGTTAGGGCATGTACCTATTACTAGGGTTACAGATAAAAACACCTATTAACAGAAATAAACGGTTACAGATTGATTGGGCTACAGTTTCGTTTCTGTTTTCGTTATAAGTGTTTCTGTTTTATAACAGTTTCAAAAAAAAGTGTTATACCCCTTATTTCGGTTACTGTTTCAGTCCTTAATTATTATTATAGAAATTTTAGACCATTTAAAAGAAATAGGAGGTTCTAAGTAGAGAACCTTGTAAATATAGATATTATGCCTTTCGTACACCTGTAGGCTATTGATTTGAGGAGCGCTACTGATAGAAGCGTTTTGTTTCATCATCCCAAACCCCGTGCCGAGTTTAATTTGTTAGAATAAGATAAATATTAGGTTTACAGAGTCTAATTTATATGGCTTAGAATTGTAGTTCATGGCTTCGTTTCGGGATTCGTCCATCGGGACCTGAAAGTACGTAATTTAAATCATCAAATAAAAATTATAAATGCGAAAGTTTGGATAGATGGATGTATGGATGGATGTTTGTTACTCAATCACGCCCGAACGGCTCAACGGATCTGTATGAAATTTGGCACAGAGATAGATTATATACTCGTAGTCTGGAATAAGGAATAACACATAGGCTACTTTTTCTCCCGGAAAACTAAGGAGTTCCCGCAGGAACCAAAAAACCTCACTCCATGCGGACGTAGTCACGGGCATCAGCTAGTTGAAGAATAAAGTTGCAAGACCGAGGTCAACGGAAAAGTTCACCTAGGTAAATAAATAACTGTACTTGAAACACACAAGCGAAATATTCCAATACAATAATATTATAAGTAATGAAATAGGTAAGTTTAGGTAACGAGAATCCCCAGCGCGAATTTGTAAAGGTTTTTAAGTAACTCGTAGCAGTTCCTGGAAGAACCAGTTTTTCTTAAAGGAACTTTAAAGTAAAACTTTAAGGATTTCCATGATAACAAAAAGATCGCGTGGTACCGGGTACGTACTGAAAATTTTAGTGACATTAGCATCATTGCGGGTAATTTGCGCGCAATGTAAAATTGCATCGGTAAAGGCCCTTTTCTCTGTCCACAGTCCAATCATTCAGATACATTTAAAACCTAAATCCACGCAGACAAAGTTGCGATCATCATCTAGTACATATTCATAAAGTTGTAGAGTATCAAATTCGGATCCTAAATCTGATATCTAATATCAGGCTAAATATTTACGAGCATCAATTGATCGTATATTTTACTACCATACATAAACCTAAAAGATTTTGCGTCGTAAGCCCGTAGGGCAATACGCACGAAAAGTTTGGTTACATTTTGAGCACAATACCCAATCTCTAAATAATATCGGTCTAACGTGACTTGCATTGTTACATTTCTGTAATACCGTTCAGATTTTCAATGGCGGTTGTTATCGCAAATGCGCCGGCCGCCGCCCCGCCGGGCTTTCGACGACCCCCGTCGGGGATTTGAAAAGGCTTACTTTGTAACTCGTAGCTGCTCCTCGAAAGGCCAACGTTTTCCCAAATAGAACGCTATTACTTTCAGGATTTCCTCGATACGTTGCTCGGAAAGTTTGGCTGCGAGTTTCATTTGAATGTCACGTACGTACGTACTTCCTCGTATTTTAAGTTGTGCTGTTTTTGTATAAGGGCGAGAGCACACTGCGGATACAAATATATTTCTATCGGACATAAAGTCAGCTTTGTTTACTTTTATATACCTAATGGAGCGCGTATAAAACACGACAGGACAAAATTTCATTACCCGTCGTAGACGTTTTGTTCTTCCAGTCCGTAGTAGACTTTTCTTAGGTACTGCACTATTCATATAGTCATGTACATTTTAAGTAATGGCACATAATGTGTACAATGCAAATTTCTGTAAATTAAAATCATGCGCGACTAGATTAAATCCTCTATTTCCAAGTGCACAAACTAGTTTCCATATTTATTATGCAAGCAATTGATAAAAAAGCGAAATGAAATGCTTTTCAATGTTCTATATTCGTAGTATGACAAATGCTGTCTCTCGGGGAATCCCATACTTGTGACCAAAACGTTATTCTGTCTAAAAAGAGGCATATTGTATTTTCTTCAAGTATTAAGTATAATCAATACTCTTCAGTGAAACGCACAATCTGGCAATCATAATACGGAATACCTTTAAAATGTTGCGTAGTTTGAGTTTTTACATATTTTGAACCTATCCCGTGAGATACGTTTATACCTTAAACTACCTTAGCTTTTAGAAAATAAACTTGCGTGGGTTATTGTCAGCAATACATTGTGGTTTGTATAAGCCATAAAGAGATACTGCTTCTATCTAATTTAATCTTTTATCAGTGAAGAAAGGCACTCTAAGATTAATGTAGCGCCAGCAATAAACAAAAATAGAGTTAGTATAAAACACGTACTTTAGTACGTGTTTTATACTAACTCTATTTTTGTTTATTGCGACGCCTAAAATAATACTATTGCCTAAAATATTTGCGACGGTTCGCCAGTCCCGTATTCCGGCGAATGCACAGCACTGTGCAAATGTATAGTGACAGTTAATAAATTGTTGAGAACGAAGAACCGCCTTTCGTACTCTCAGAACAAATTCAATTTTGCCGATAACTTCAGAGCTGAGTAATTTTATCATAGCAGAGATAGCTTATGAGTTATACGCCGTGAAATTAAGTTCATTTTGTTAGGTACACATCCAAACTAGGATAGGGGTAGACAGACTAACCTGTTCTACGAGTACAAATTAAAATTTGTGAAACATTAAGATTTCCTGAGAATGATGCACTACTTCAAATACTTGCATTGAGGGCTTCAAAGTATGGGTACCTACCGTTACGGCACGTTTATATTATAAGTTCGGTTTGGCCGTATTGGACCGTCAATACGGCCTATTCTACTATACCATAAAAACAATTTCAATTTTGTCAATATCTTCAGAAGCGATTAATTTTATCATACCTAGCAGAGAAAGCTTATGACCATGTATAAGTTCATTTTGATGGGTACACATACAATTTAGGATAGGGGTAGAAGGCGTACTACCTGTTCCACGGGTACAAATTTCATTTATTTTGTGAAACATTATAGATATTATTATAGGGTACCTTTCCACCACTGATGTGCTACATTGCTAAGCTAGGGATGCGTGGTAAACCCATCAATAGGAGCTCTTTCATAGCTTACATCTTTAAATATAAGATAAAGCGCTAATATTGATGGGTTAGACACATCCATATAGCTTAGCAACGTAGCACATATTTGGTGAAAAGGCATCCTTGCTGAGCTATCTGATGCGCGATGTAGGTATACCGTTAGAATTTCTCTAAATCCTTTGATGTGTTCTCCAGTTTCTAAATCCAGCTATAATATATAAGCGGTACGAGCTGCAAATCTAAGTCATCCTTACTACTGATATTTGAAATTCGAAAGTATATCAGACACTAGGACCCAATTTTATTTTCTACAAAGTGAGGTAGACATAATGTAGGTACTAAAGTTGTAAATAAGAAATAATAATGGCAAAAATGATATTATACGAATTTCTTTCTCGAAGTTATAATTCTGAATCATAAAGAAAAATTATGTTTTCTTCGAATTTCGACAAAACGGGACCATTAGCGAGTCTGAAGGCTTTTCAACTGAAATATGAAAAGTTCGGCAGATAACGATGAATATTATATGAATCCAATTATAAAGATATTAGAGATGCCATGGAGAGTGTGCTCAGGAACTTCACAACCTTGTTCCTCCTTCTCCGTTCTACCACAGAACAGCGAGAAACTGTTTGCGAAGGCATCCTTATGTGGTCGATGTCCAATCTACCCGCACGAAACGTTTTTGCTCAACGTTTCTGATCCGAACCGCTAGGATGTGGAACACCCTCCCGGCGCACGTGTTTCCTACCACGTATAATTTAGGTACCTTCAAGGCAAGAGTGAATAGGCATGTTCTAGGCAAGCGCGCTCCAACCTAGACCTCATCATTGCTTTGCACTAAGTATGATTGTCGTCAAGCGCAAGCCTATCTCACAATAAAAAAAAAAATATGAGGTTGCCATTGAAATTCACGTATAGTAACTACATATTTGGTAAGGTGAATAAAATTTTAAATTCCTGTAACTACGGTTTGTACCTTCAGTTTTTTTAAGCTGAAAAATCTTCAAAAAAGGAATGAAGAATACTTAAGAAGTGTCTAAAGTTTTATTCGTAAGTATTGCTTTTTAAGTACCAGCCTACCGGCAAGAATGTTTGATTTGCGATTTATTGTTTCGGTACGATGCCGTGTACAAACGAATACTCCCAAAGAGTATGAGGTTTAAGACGCCGCAACTATCTAAAATGCTTCATCGATTACCACCAGGTGAGACCTTGACTACGTCAAGGTCAAGGTAACTTTTATTGGAACTGAAAAAAGTTTAACATGATACTCGATAGAATTTTCTATTAATTTAAGGTTTTTCTGCCCCAAACTGAGCTTAGCACTCAATAAAATATATTCTTAGCTTGACATTGTAGTAGGTAGGTATCCTTGTAATCAACTCTTTGTAGCATACAACAAAAGATGTGAGGGTCTACCGTGTAAAAGTACGTCAAAGGTACGCTGAGTCAATATGGGTAGGTAATTTATGTGGAGACTACACGTAAACGAAGCGGACGAGACAAAATCTGCGTGAAGCGTGTTTTTGTGTACTCAGAATGTATTGTATGTATTTTTACATCAAAGACGTGATGATTATAATCTTTTTTTTTCAATTCGGAACAAAGGCATTTTTATACAAAAACAGCGTAACTGGACAGAATAAAATTTAGAAATAATTCACAAGAAATAAAAGCTTCAAATACATTATTCATGAAATCATGAAGCAAATTTACTTCCTTGGCATACGCTAGTGCTGTGATTCACCATAAATATTTTTTATACTATCAAATATTTTATAACAGTACTATCTAAGTACTAAGCACTCATTTTGCTTAATGATTTTTATATCTGACTGTAAGCCATAATTAAAGGAACCATATCATTATTTTTTTACAGCTAAAGCTGGACTGAAGCTTATGGAAAAAGTTTCCTTAATTTTTCTGTAGAAAACTTTTTCTTCATAAATTAATCCGGTCTCTTGTACAAAGTTAATGGGAAAAGTTTAATTAATGTAGACGTTTAATTACCCAGAAAATTGACAAAACTTGAAACAATCGTTTGTTAAGGAATGCCGGGTACTTTTTATGTCGACTTTAACAAAGACTTATTTGAAACGTTCGTTTGCGTGATAATATAAAACTGACAAGTGCAAGATATTGTTGCATAATCTGTGTTCCGTATCTCACTAAATTAAAAACGTGAAACTTTCGATGTTTGTTACTCCTTCACGCTAGAATGATTAAACCGATTTGGAATAAAGATTAATTAATGTACCTTGAATTAGCACATACTTAGGCTACATTTTACCCCGGAAAAACTAGTGGCTAGCTGGTGTCGAGAAACCTTAATCCACGCGGACGTACTTAGTACTTAAAACAAACCTTCTTACTGTGAACTGAATCTGTAATATGTAACTATATCTTAAATTACCATGATCGGGACTATAAATGAATTATAAAACCTCTATTAAAATTAGTACCTGTCAGAAGCCACATCTATAGAATTTTTTAAGTTTCTCATTATAATTATTTTAAAGCATCCTTACTCCTTACTAATATTATAAATGGGAAAGTGAGTTTGTTTGTATGTTTGTTCCGCTTTCACGCCGTAACTACTGAACCGATTGCTTTGAAATTTTGCAGACGTAAAGTTAGAAGTCCGGATTAAATAATAGGGTACTTTTTATCCCGGAAAATTAAAGAGTTCCCGCGGGAACTAAAACTCCTCAATCCACGCGGACGAAGTCGCGGGTATCAGCTAGTAGTTTCATAACGAAGTCCCATGTAAGGAATTTTCTCAGGATTTTTCGATTTATCTTTTCCAAGGTTTTATCTTCAGGACCAAACTGAAGAAGAATATTTTACGCAATATATATTAGAGATGATAACTTCAAAATTTCACCTTTTTTAATTGATTTTCATTAGGATATAAACCGAGGTGATACGTGTTTTGTACATTTGAATACGGAACACTAAAAAATTTACAAGGTGCGGAAAATGACTCTGCATTCTTTAACGAGACTCTTAAATTGTCCGATAAGTAGCTTGACATTAATGTTGGAGAAATTCTTTTGACTTCACAAAGAGGGAAGTTTTAAATTGTTCCATTAAAGATATCATAATTTTGGGGCGGTTTTTAGTGATGAGATTTCCTTGATATTTTTTCATTTATGTATAGAAGCCAGAATGTTCAAGGATGGCGACCGCATATTGTCACAGCGTAAATATTTTTTTATTCTTGCAGTAACTTACAGACCACAGACTTCCCACTTAGATTTCCGTATTTACTTCCAAGCTGCATATTAATTTTGTGCTTGAGTAAATGATGTTTTATAGTGAAATTCTGACAGTTTAAAAATACCCTCTCCTGTTTTTAACCCCCGACGCAAAAAGAGAGGGGTGTTATAAGTTTAACGTGTCTGTTTGTGAAACTGTCTGTGGTATTGTAGCTCCCAAACGGATGAACCGATTTTTGTTTAGTTTTTTTTGTGTCATAGATAATTTTATCCCGAGTGTTCTATCATGAAAATCTGCTCATCCGTCTGAAGGTCATCAGCTTTTTTCTAATCGGGGTTTTTTTTAAATTGTAATTTATTCTTGTACGTATATCAAAGTCCAGCCCCACTACAGGCCCCACTACAAGCTGCGTAGGCGTTGTGCCTACGCAGCGTGGCACGTAGCGGCCAGTATTCTTTGTACAATTACGTCGCAGTGAAACCCCGTGTCGCGTCGCTTAAGTAGGCATATTCTTTGTATGACTTTGCATGGGGCTGGGCCATGTAAAGTCATACAAAGAATATTTGCAGCTACGTGTCACGCCGCGCCGTGCATCTATAGTGGGGCTAGACCTTCAACCGGCAGCGTAGCTCTATCTAGACGTCTCCGTCGGATGACTGGTAGCAGAGAAATCTCCTCTAAGCGTAGTGTGGGGCGCCCTCCAGCACAATTAGACCGACGATTTATAGAGGGTGGGAGGTTGAGGACCGGATGGGGTAGCGCCTTTAGCTCTATACCTAGGTCGATATGAATAATATGATAATGATGAAACATTTATCATGTACATTAAAATTAAATTAAATTTATTTTGCATTCTACTCGCGCACGAACTATACCTAAGTCTAATGCTCCATAACCTGATGCCCTTTGCTCAGATTTTTTAGAAATAAAACTAGGTAATTATCTCACTCACTATTTCGTTTTGCGATACGGTTGCGTGATTTCGTTGAATTCATTTAGATAGCATTTCTGTTTTTAAGGATAGGCTGGAAAGTTCCTCATTCACGCTAAACATTTTCGGTATTGTTTCCCATGGAATATTTCATATCTAGGCTTTGAAATATTTTAGAGTAATATACCAAATTGTCAAGTGGAACCCTTGTCACGTGGGCTTAATACGTTTTAAAATGCAAATTGAACCCGATCAAATATTCGATTTTCCACCGGCTCGGTTGAAAATCATGTTATTGTAAATTTGATTTTACAGAACCTACCTACCTGAAATGATTTTTAGGGTTCCGTACCTCAAAAGGAAAAACTTAACCTTATTGGATCACTTCATTGTCTGTCTGTCTGTCTGTCTGTCAACAACCTTTTTCTCAGGAACGCGTGGTATCAGATGGAAATAACATAAGTATTAAGGTCCATGGGTCCCATAGATCTGTAAAAAATCTAAGTTTCTAAGTCAACGCAACAAAAAATATTAAGTAGGTACTAGCTGATGCCCGTGACCGCGTCGTCCGCATGAAATAAGTTTTTTCAATTCCCACGGGCACTCCTTAATTTTCCGGGATAAAATATAGCCTATGTCACTCTCCAGGTCCTCAACTACACCCATGCAAAAAATCAAGTCAACTCGTTGCTCTGTTGCGGCGTGATTGAAGGACAAACCAACAAACAAACACACTTTCGCATTTATAATATTGAGTGTGATGGATAGCCTTGAATAAAAACAATCTTTTCAGCTAATACACTAGCAGAATATAGGTATGCTTTTAGCGACTGCAAGGGCGCGGTAAGCAAACAACATTATGACTTTAACCTTTAGGCCTAGCCCTTTCTTTTACTTATATGACAATTATTGTCCAATCATAGATTAAGGTATTTCTTTTTATCCACTACAAGTTAGTCCTTGACTGCGATCTCACCTGATGGTAAGTGATGATGCAGTCTAAGATGGATGCGGGCTAACCTGTTAGGGCATGGCATTTATATTAAACCCATACCCGTATTCGGTTTCTACACGGCATCATACCTACCGGAACGCTAAATCGCTTGGCGGCACGCCTTTGCCGGTAGGGTGGTAACTAACCACGGCCAGACCAGGGAAAATTTAGAAATTATAAATTTCCAAATTGACCCTGCCGGGGATTGAACCCAGGACCTCCGCACGTTAAGACAACAGCGCTACACACTGCGCCACGGAGGTCATCAAAAATATCTCAATATCGTCAAGGATTGATAGACTCTTAAATCAATGTGCCTAACATTGACTTAATAATACGCCTAATCAATAATTATATTAATCTCGAGTGAACCGTCATAAATCACCTTCATGCGCCTAAAATCTTTGTAACACCACGAGTGACTATTTTTTTAAAGTTTTATGTATTACCAAGTGTTAAAAGCACGTAAACATTAAGTTCCATTTATCTTGGGAAGATTTCGTTTTGAGCAGGTTATGATTAGGATGATACCTACATCCGAATAAACTGATATACCTAGCTGAAATTAGAGCTAATTCTAATAAATTAAACACAATATGTTTAGAAAACACACATGATTATATTATTAAGTTATTTATTAGGTAGGTACTTAAAATTCAAATATTTACAACAACAAAAAAGTAATAGATGAACGGTAGTCCGTAATGGACAGTGGTACTGGTGCTTAGGGATGTCAACATATCTAGCCGTTTAAGACCTCCGCTCTAATTATTATATTTATTTATCACTGAAAAATTTCTTCCACTCTTTACAATATTAACAATAGACAGAATTGTTATTTTAATCAAAATACACATAACACACATGTGACAACCCTGTCTTCATACTGACTACATAGGTAATTATTACATATATTTGGCAACATTAAGTAAGATTAGAATAACATTATTTAAGTAAATAAGTAATAATATATAATTTATATTTACAATTTAATTATGTATTCCTATTTGATATTTCACTTGTATAAAATCAAATACATGGGCTATAGTTTTGAGCAAAAGAATATTTATTTTAAATTAATTTTATTTCTAAACTTGTGCTTACATAATATTTTTATTAGTGTATAATAATAAGTACATTACCTCAAAGTGCTTGAAATTAGGCAGGAACATGCCATTTCGGTGACTTTGGTTATTCCAAGCCACAGATGCGGCCGGTTTCTGAATTGAGAATTTCATGTTGAGCCTGTCTCAAAGACTACTAAAGGAATAATTAAACAAATTTTTGTTTCTGAATTGATATTGGGCCGGTTTCTGAATTAAGCATTCAAGCCAAACCAGCAAGCTCCAACTCTCAAACCTTACACAATTTCAATTCAGAAACATAAATTTGCTTAATTAGTCCTTAAGTAGTCTTTGAGGCAGACCCAACATGAAATTCTCAATTCAGAAACCGGCTGTTAGTGACTATACATGGAGGAAATGAAACCAATATTCTTACCCCGTTCCATGGGGGCGTGATTTGTACCGTAATTACTAATTGGGCTAGCTATAAGTTTTATTAAAGCATTTTCAATAATGATTTTATTATAATAATTTTTTAAAACATGTTTTCTCTTAGGAACTTCTCGAGCGCGTGGTAGAGATGCGGCCTCACACCTCCCAGGCTGTGGTCTTCGTCTGTGTAACTCTGAAAAAAAAAACGTAAATAATCTTGTCACAATATAAATGAGTATATGAAATGATTTATTTGATGCAGGACAACTTATGACACTTATGAAATGTCATAATTCTACCATCGGTTTGGAAAGATTCTACTGAGAAGAACCGGCAAGAAACTCAGCAAAAGCTCTTGAAAAATGAAAAAGAATATTACAATATGTAGCTAATATAAGTACAATAAATACATAACAAATGTGAATATTAAAAGAAAAGGTGACTGACTGATATATCTACGCCCAGGTCAAATAATTGGAAGCCTCGGGCTGAAAAACATACAGTATGTAGCCATTGTGACGTAGGCAAAAAAATAAAAAGGCTGCTCAGAAAAATATTGAAAATTCAACCCTTATGAGGGAAAATATTGATTTGTATGAAAACTTAAGATGCCGGCGAACGCGGCTCGCAACTTCTATTCGAACCGCAAAAATAAATTTGCCGGTACATTGCTATCTCTATTTGGCTAATGACATATGATCGCGTGCAAGCGCGATAGCAATATGAGCATACAGGATTTGTTATACATTTAGTCGAAGTTCCGCGAATACCAAAAATTATGAATGAAAAATGGTTGTGTTTTTAACTTCGTGTTGTTATTCTGTAACTTGACAATATAGGCTATGTTCCTGATCAATTATTAAGAGAGATATCGTTGGTTTTATTATGAAACAAATAAGGAGAAAACATGTCATTTATATCGTAAAAACATGCGAAATGCAATGTGCTTACATTTAATTTTGGGAAAGTATTTTGAAATAATAATTATTCAGGGACAGTAATTATTCATATACAAGTTCAATCTTAATAATCGCATAATATGGTGGAAATATTCTCGAATTACAAATTATTTTGGTATTAAGTTTGTATGGGCAATTGGCTATTCTACACTGTACCAGTTGATTGGCAATATAAGACCGAAAATTTAAAATCCTGCCCAAGGCGCCACTTTTGCATTTCTAATCAAACATACATACAAATACATACATACATACAAATTTGTTCCATTTTTTCCCGCAACATGGCATTTTTTTTTTCTGGTCAGGCTAACTCGAATTGCTTTCAAATAATAATTGTCGTCGACGTCAGATGAGGTGGACTTTCAATTTGACTGTCAATCAAATCCGGTCCGGATCGGACCAGTCCAGTCCAATGCAGTTCAGTCTAGTTCATTTAACTAATCAGTCAGTAAACACGAAGTTTTGAGAACTAAAACAAGAAGTTACTATTTCTTCCGTAAAAAAGCTTATCTTCAAAATATAGATTAGTCACTTACCATCTGGTGGAAGTAGACGTCTCTCCTCTGCAGCAGTCTGGAGAACAGCATGGCGTGCTGATAATGCACGTTATCATCTTCAGTGCCGTGGACAAGCAAGTAGCTCTTATTTCTGTATGCCTCCACCTAAAATAGTATCGTTTATTTATAGGTGACCTACTAGATCTTGAAGGAAAGACAAGTACTGGATGATGAAAATTTGAGTAAGTATGACTTGTTTCCTGGATCCAAACTATCTGTGCTCAAATTTAGACAAAATTGGTTAAACAAATGGGCTGAAAGGTCACTGGCACACAGAAATACAGGTCCAGACAGACAGGCAGCTGATAGTCTAACAGACATACATACTTTCACAGGAATTAAATTATAGTATTTAAAACTCATCGATTTAAGGTAGGTATTGGTAAGTCAATGGCATAACTATTTATATAGAGCAATGTTTGAAGCAATAGGTATTCTTTCCCTCTCGCTTTTCATGTTCAAGAGGACTTGAAATATTTCTTTAATTTTTTTAAATATGCCTCTATGTAACGGTAACAAGTTTCTCTATTGTTAATGAGTTTATTTCTCTAGCTATAGAATATTTTATTTAAAATGCATAGCATAGCATAGTTTATTTAAAATGGCTATGATACAGCCAAGTACTTGTGAGTAAGCGGAATGTTTTTAGTACGGAACCCTTGTTTTGTATATAACAGCGCCATCTAGCTGCAACACGTCAAACTTCGCACTCACCACTTGCTCAGTCAGCAGCGAGGAGTTGGCGTAGCCCTCGACGTTGGCTTGCGGAGTGTCCATGTACCTTTCCGTGTAGATGGTGTCTGAAACGAAATTTATAGAGGGAACTTGAATCAATATTATAAATTCGAACTTGAATTAAAATTTTAATCGTACTTGTGAAATCCGCATGCTAAATTTCTGCGTGATACAAACAGTTGGAAGTTGCGTACCAAATTCCAAATCCTTAAGCCACTAGAGGACAATTTCCGCGGCACGTGTCGCTAGAGATGTCAGGCGACGTTAGGCGATGTCGACTAGCGTCGTACACTTTGCCTGTTGTTGCCTGTTACCACATCATGTGATCTCAGGCGAAGCCGAGCGACGACGCCTGACTTCTCTAGAGACACGTGTCGCGGGACACTTGTCACCTAGTGAATGCGGCTTAAGTCATGTTAATTTTGTCTGGCGACGCCGCAAAGCCGTCGTATGACCAGCCCCAAATACATCTCTGATCTCAAGATCTATTGTAGGACCCTGTGGAATAACGTAAGAGACAGAGCACATACCATAGTACCGCCAGTCCACCATGGGAGCCACGGCTACAGCGCATTGGAATGAAACACGTCGCCGCCGCGTGCAAGCGCTAACGAAGCCGCGTAGCCGTCGTACCATCAGCCCCAGATACATTTTCGATCTCTAGATCTGTTGTAGGACCCTGTCGAATAACGTAAGAGACAGGGCACTACCATAGTACCGCCAGTCCATCACGGGAGCCACTGCTTTAGCGCATCGGAACACGTCTCCGCCGCGTGCAAGCGCTCAAGACACCGCGTAGCCGCCGTACGACCAGCCCCAGATACATCTCTGATCTCTAGATCTACTGTAGGACCCTGTCGAATAACGTAAGAGATAAGGCACATACCATAGTACCGCCAGTCCACCACGGGAGCCACGGCTATAGCGCATCGGAACGCGTCGCCGCCGCGTGCCAGCGCTAACGTCGCCGCGTAGCCGCCGTACGACCAGCCCCAGATACAAGTTCGGTTGGAGTCCAGCCACATGTTCTGTTGTAGAATCCTGCGTGACAACGAAGTTATCTTCCACTTAAAAAATTACATAGACTATTATTATGATTTAGTATAGAAATTACTAAGTAAATCATAGAGCTATGCTCGGAATTTCCTTGAGGGCTAAAGTCCGGAACAGAGTGATTCGCCAAAAAACTAATCTGACCGACATAGCCCTCAGGGCTGGGACGCTGCTGTGGCAGTGGGCTGGTCGCGCTTTTCGGAGGACCGATGGACGTTGGAGTCGAAAGGTCCTCGAGAGGAGTCTTCGTCTTGGTGAGCAGAACATAGGGGGCCTCCCAAGGGCAAGGTGGAGCGATGATATCCGGCGGATGGCTGGCATCGATTGGATGCGAAAAGCCGAGGAAAGAGTACGTTGGCATTACTTATAAAGAGATCTATGTCCAACAGTGGATACACAATCGCTGATGATGAATGATGATGAAATCCATAGGTTTATAACGTATTATAGCTAAGCTTATTCCAACATGCAGGACGACGACGTTTTTAGTCATCAGAGTTGTTAATTTCGAACGTTAGCTATCCCTGATAATGCCGAAATAAGGTGTTTCATATGACTGAGGATGGTCACCACCACTACAGCCCATTAACGTCCTACTGCTGGGCACTGGCCTCCACTTTCATAGGAGAGAGGGAATTAGAGCTTAGACCCACCACGCTGTTCCAATGCGGTTTGGCGGGCTTTAACGGCTATTTTCATGTCAGTGATAATAACCAGGACCGACGGCTTAACGTGTGCTCCGAGGCACGGTAACACCGCCAACTTCCTAACTCCGGACTAGTACCTACTGAGAATTTCCAGTCAGAAAAACCCAATACTCAATTATTGGGTACCTCCCGGGACCCGGGACCTCGTCGGCCGCAGTCGAACATGCCAACCACTAGACCAACGAGGCAGTTGAGAATGGTATATAATGTCAAAAATACCTGGTAACAGCAATCTGGTCCTCGATCTCAACGGTGCCAAGTTTCCTGTTGACAGCGAACATATTGTCGACTCCCTGCAGGCCGGAGCCGCGGCCGTCGATGCGAACCACCACTATGCCGTAGCGGCTGACCAGAGACGTGCCCCAGTCCAGCGTCCATTGCTTCGTGACCATCGCTGTGTCTGGACCTGCGTAGCTGGAAAAACAATTAAGCTTTTGATGTTAAGTATTTAAAGAATTATCTAGAGAAAAAAATTTATTATAAGCTTATCAAATATCCATATCCAAACTTAATCCATACTAATTTTATAAATGCGAAAGTGTGTCTGTCTGTCTGCTACACTTTCACGGCCCATCTGTTCAACCGATTTTGATGAAATTTGGTACAGGGATAGGTTGTATCCCGGGAAAGGACATAGGCTACTTTTTATCCCGGAAAATTCAAAGGTTCCCGCGGGAATGGAAAAAATTTATCTGTTCAACCGATTTTAATGAAATTTGGTACAGGGGTAGGTTGTATCCCGGAGAAGGACATAGGCTACTTTTTATCCCGGAAAATTCAAGAGTTCCCGCGGGAATCAAAACCCTTAATCTACGCGGACGAAGTCGCGGGCATCATCTAGTTGTATATAATTGCCGAAATATTTAGATAAGTATATTGTAATATTATTGCTTTCTCTGTAAGTGAATTTAGTAACAATTCTTTGTGAAAATAAATTCTTTATCCTGAAAAGCCAACTAAATGTGCCAAAAATTACTTACACATAAACCAAAAGCGGTAAATTCGTGCGATCGGCATAGTCGGCTGGCGCTTGAATCATCACATCTCGCTGTATCGCGCCTCCGCGAAATGTGTGATGCACCGTCACTGGCACAGTAAGCGATGCCAGCAAATCTGTGACTCTCGAGTTGTCATCCCATACTGACAATAATGTACCGTTCTGAAAAACATTAAAGTTTGAATAAACATAAAAAATCTTCACTTAAATTGGTATTAAATTTTTAACCGACCTCCAAAAAAGGAGGAGGTTCTCAATTCGGCGCGTATTTTTTTTTTAATGTATGTACGTGCATATCTCCGTGGCTTCTGAACCGATTTGAAAATTTTTTCGTTACTCGTCTAGAGGAAGCTCTCGAGGTGGTCCCATAAAAAAATCTGACTCCAAATCCTCAACCCTGACACTAAAAAGTTAAAAATAAAAATTATTTCCAAAAAACCGACTTTCAACGCCACTGTAAAGCACAAAATAATTTTGATTTCTACCCACTATGTTGAAGTCGGGTGGGTTTAACAAGGATTTAAAGCAAAGTTGACGCATCAGACTCGCCCGACTTCAACATAGTGGGTAGAAATCGAAATTATTTTGTACTTTACAGTGGCGTTGGAAGTCGGTTTTTTGGAAAGAAATTTTATACAGGATTAGTGTTTGTTTGAAGAAAAAATGTAATAGATATTATAGATAATGACGTAAAAACCTTGTAACAACATGTAAATGTACCTATTTAAATATTTTCAAGATTGTGTACAGAAGGCATAATAATTGGGCTTAATTCCATATCTTAAGGGACGAGTGGCCTAGTTGTGAGAACGCATATCAGTCGATTGCTATTGTTAAGCAACGTTGACCCAAGACGGTAGCTGGATGGGTGACCGAATTTTGAGGTTCAAATTAGGCCTTTTCGTTTCCTCCGTACCTCGGAGAGCCGTCGGTCCCGGTTATTATCACTAACATCTGATAATAACCTCTTAAATACTCTTAGCCGAGTCGTATGCGGAAGGAGGTGGGAACACACCGCATTATTATCCAAAGAAAACTCCTACTATTATTTGATTAATGGAAAGGGGTCACGACCCTCAGTAATGAGGAATACGACGCAGAGAGAGAGCCATACCTCTTAGACCTTTGGTACTAGCTAAAATCTAATGGGAGTATGACTTACCTTATCATAAATCAAGATCTGTGGAATATCAGGTCCTCCACAATTGATGCTGACTCTGGAGCCGGGGCTGATTACCGCGTCATTGTACAGACACGGTTTGCCGTCAGGGCGCCTGATGTCGCAAGTGAAGCACGTCACAACTCCCGTGGAGTTCACAGTGTAAATGTGTTGCTCAGTCCTGTCTGTTATACCGGTTGCTTTGTACCAACTGAAATAGTTAATTTATTTTTAAGTCTATCTCTTGCATTACGAGAATTAAATACTCATTGCAACGTATATTACTTTAGATGGTAACTTCTTGACTTGAATGAAACGAAAAGAAGAAAAGAAAAGAAAAAACATATATTTCCAATTTTGCCACACATGTCCTTACCTTAAGGGTATGCTACCCTGGCGCTTCCATCACCACCACCAACAACAATGCACTAAACTACCAAGGTGACAGAAGCGCCGAGACAACAGGAGGCATGTGTGGCACCACCCGAAAAAAGGCCCCGACTCAGCATAATGCTGCATGATTTGAATATGCACAAGGGCAATATAAAAACCATGCAGCGCTGATTTTCAGCCGGGACCTTGTTGCAGGCGACGCCACGGACCCATAATTAAAAATAATAATACAAGCACTAATTACAGCCTAAATTGCACTTATAATTAAAATAAAATAAAATAAATAAAAATAATTACGAACACAAAATACACTATTTTAAAACCAAATAAATTTTAATTGAAAAGAAGAAAACAAAACAAATATAATTCATATAATATAATAGTAAAGATAAATAATTATAACTAATGGCTTGGCGCGCAGTGATGGTAAACGACCTGACGGGATGACTCTTGTTCCGTGGAAGCAAGGAAGGTCGCTTGTTTGGGATGCCACATGCGTGGATACGCTAGCGTTATCCCACTTGCAGGTGTCCTCCATGTCAGCGGGGGCGGCGGCCACTAATGCAGAAAGAGCCAAGAGGCGCAAGTATGAAATTATTGAAAATAATTTCATTTTTGTGCCTTTTGGTGTTGAAACCCTGGGGTCGTGGGGCGAAGATGCTAGATCCTTTTTTAAGGATCTATCTTCTCGTCTCACAGAGTCCACAGGTGACCGGAGGGCTGGCAGTTACCTCGGCCAACATATAAGTTTGGCTATTCAGCGGGGTAACGCAGCCAGCGTTCTGGGCACACTGCCTCATTGCAGCGGGATAGATGAAATTTTTAATGTTTAGTTTTCAGTTTTTAATTTAGTTTTTAATTTAGGTTTAATTTAGAATTTAATGATTTGTATTTTTAATAAATTGGAATTAATAAAAAATAATTATTTAATTAAACCTATATAGTGAGAATTGTAACCCTATAGAAATGAAAACTCCGTCACCAGATCCTGAAATTCAACCTGTTTCTCTAAAAGGTATTTTTTTAAATGTAAAATTATTTTTTAATTTTCTAATTGGCGGGGGTATATTGTTCCAGCATTAAGTGGTGGAGTACGTGAATGAACCTCTAAAAGCAGCGGTGCTATGAAATGGGATTCGATTGCGACAGCTTCTGAGGCGATCGGATTCCTCATCACCCACCCAGTTAAGCTTATTTAATAGGTACAAAGGCTTACCAAATTTAATAACAACAAAAAGTATGCCTGCGAGGTGCATTCCTTCGCGATCTTATTTTTAGCAAACGATAATTATTTAAATAAGGGGTAACATGATTGCGTGGAGGTATGTCATTGCAGAAACGCGCGCACGCGTTCTGCACGTGAACGTGAATGAGTTTATACTTGACTAATGGAATTCTTCTTCTTCATCGTATCGCTCTTGTCAAAGCGGTCGTGATCGTCACTTTGGTGTTGTGGCACAAAGTACGACGAAGTGAGTGAGAGAGTCATGGAATAGCTCAACTTAAATCTTGCAGGGACTTTAATATTAATTGTAATAATTGTCCCAATCCAATGTTTTATTGCTCGATACTAAGATAATACTACTATACAAACAAGACGTGTCCCCTGGCAAGTTTTCTGGTGTGGTTCTCATGGTTTTTCCATTGCCATGCCAACTTCCGCAATTTCTTACACAAGTTTTTACGTATAGCGCATGTAACTCGCCAAACTTAGCTTGTACAAGTTTAATTGCTAGTGGACATTTGGGAATTTGATTTGCTACTCACATGACATCTTCATCGGTCCAAAGTAATATTTCCGCGACGGTGTGTGCAGTGTTGATGCGATTCGATAAGCTCCACGGCCCGGTGGCGCTCTGCGATACTTGCACTATTTGCTTGTAACGAACACCGCCCACTGCCTGCATGATTGAACACAATTACCTATACATCATAATATATACAGGTATATATATAGTGAGCAAACGAGCAAGCGGGTCTCCTGATGTTAAGTGATTACCGCCGCCCATGAACATTTGCAGCACCAGAGGAACCGCCAATGCGTTGCCGGCTTTTGAGAAATTTGTTTGTCCACCCTTTGAAGAGCCCCATATTATAATCATGAGGGAACTCAGAAAATGAAAGCTGGTTCCATAATTTGTAGGTACGTGGCAGAAATGACCTGGAATAACGGGATGTTCAACAAAACCAGGCATCAAGGAGGTGAGGATGAAATTTATTTCTGCGATGAAAGATGTGACTAGACATTTACAAATACGAACTGTTTCCCGCTGCGTTATTTATTCGCCATTTCTGTCTGTCTGTCCGCGGCTTAGTTCAAAAACTCTTAGTACTAGAAAGCTGTAATTTGGCATAGGTATACATATTATTATTAGACACACCGATAAACAGCGGGTGTATGAAACCATTTTTCGATTCAGAAATCCGTTTACGAAATATTAAGCTTAAAAGTGCTAATTTTTGTTAGAGTCAAGTGCCTTCTTCTTCCTCCTCTACCAGCTAAACGGTTGCTAACGAAAGAGCTAAGAAAAGTTGTTTCTTAGTGCACGTTTGTCGTTTACGTAAAAGGAGAATCTGCATGCATTTCCATATAAGTATATCCACCGCTTTAGACTGTCTGTTGTCTGTTACGCTACTGTTTTATATGTATTGATGATAATTAGTGATGAACCTATGTCAGGATTAGTAGGTACAATTTAATAAACATAAGATCTTAGAGATCTATAGAGCGTAGGTACTATGACTTGGATCAGACTTTACTTAGAGTAAAAACGAGATGGACTTATGTGAGTAACATAAATCTGTGTCGTTTTGACCATGCCTTAAGTCTACTCAAAGTCAAAGTTCGCTCTATAGATCTCACACTTGTTCGATGCGTATATTCAGCGATACTTACTGCTGGCAAAATGGTGATAAACGCATTGCCTTGAGTATTGAAAAGCAGTGGAATATTGTCTATCCAGCCATCACTTTCTGTATGCCTGAAGATCTGCAAATTATTGAAAAGTTAATTAAATTAAATCGACTACTTCTTTTATTCCAAGTTGTGCTGTTCATAATTACTCAGATTATTATTATGTTTGATGAAATTGCTTTTCGTCAAACTTATCTGACCCCGTGTCTAGTATAAGATTTAGAAGAAGAAGAAAACAAAAACTTAACAGCCATAAAAATTTGTTCCAATTTTGGCCACCGAGTCAGCTAAGTTTGCCGGACTATCGGCCGGTTTCTGAATTGAGAATTTCATGTTGAGTCTGTCTCAAAGACTACTTAAGGACTAATTAAGCAAATTTTTGTTTCTGAATTGATATTGTGTAAGGTTTGAGAGTTGGAGCTTGCTGTTTTTCTTGAATGCTTAATTCAGAAACCAGCCGATTATCAATTCAGAAACAAAAATTTGCTTATTTAGTCCTTAAGTAGTCTTTTAGACAGACTCAACATGAAATTCTCAATTCAGAAACCGGCTGTATACCTAAGACTATAAGTATTGCTTGACAATTCAGATGTAGATAAGTACTTATCTCTAGTCTATATTATGTCCTAAGCAACATGCAGGAAAAAAATTCACGGCACTTAACAGTAACAGCACGGAGTGAGCTAAGCCTGTACTTTAATAGCTTTTATTCATATACAAAAATGGAATGGAATGGACTTATAAGTCCCCGTGACTAACCTATGATTCTATTTTTGAAGAGCTACGCGGGTTTACGAACACAAAAATATTACACAATACTAGTGACTTGACTTGACTCGTCTAAACTTACAATAGTTTTAGTACTAAAATAAGTAGAACTTGCAGATATTGACTTGCTGCGTTTACACAGTGCTAGTACAAGTGACTTGCCCGAGCTAACATATTTTTTAATCCACTACAAGTTAGCCCTTGACTGCGATCTCACCTGATGGTAAGTGATGATGCAGTCTAAGATGGTAGCGGGCTGACCTGTTAGGGGCATGGCAGTTATATTAAACCAATACCCCTATTCGGTTTTTACACGGCATCGTACCGGAGTGCCAAATCGCTTGACACGTCTTTGCCGGTAGGATGGTAACTAGCCACGGCCTCCCACCAGGCCAGACTAGGGAAAATTCAACGTCTGCAAGTTTTGTAGCTAGTGAACACTGGTAGTAGTAGGAGGACCGATGGACGTTGAAGTCGAAAGGTTCTCGAGTGGACCTTCGCTTCGGTACCAAGACGCGCAAGGTGGAGCGATGATATCAGACGGGTGGCTGGATTTGATGCGAAAAGCCGAGGAAAGAACATGGTTTGCACTATTTGAAAGAGGCCTATGTCCAACAGTGGATGCATAACTGATGATGATGATGACTGGTAGTAGTAATCTTACAGCATCGCAAGTGGCAGCTGCTGTCGGAGTCGCCTCCGTGCACAAATCGATCCTCATTGATATCTGATTTCGATTGGTCCACATGACAGCGATCCGGTCGTTCCCGACAAAGGACACGGTTTTCAAAATTGGCCTGAAAAGAAAAAAATATTATCGAAATCGGTTCGGATTTGACGGAGTAGGTAATCAAACTCAATTCAAAATAGGTACCTACAAGGTACACCTTCTAAACATCACATATACAAATTATAGTCAATACATCGATTTAAGGTATTAATTAGTAAGTCAATGAGTCAATATCATTTATTCAATATAGGTACACTGTAGGTACACTTATTGACGTTAAAAATTAGGTACTTACTTGAAAAAAAACATGATGGTGATAATCGGTTACGGTATCGTAAAACTAAAGCTACGAGAGGCTATAAGTCGTGATGGTGATATTTAACTACGGTATCTCAAAACTAAAGCTACGAGGGTTCCAAACGCGCCCTGGTCTGAGAAGAGCCCACAATAAACGCAGCCGGGTTTTTTTTGGATCTAGATAATATATAATGGTTAAATATAGAAGATCGTTGAGTAGGTAATATCAACCAAAACTTTCATCTCTTATCCCGAATAACGATAAAACAAAACTAAAACATTATTTATCTATTTCATTTCTAGTCCAGTTCTGTTGTTTGTGTATGTTATACAAGCGAAAAATATCTGTGTTTTTTAAAATTCTATGCTGATAAAATCGCGAACATGATCTAGTCTTGAATAATATATAGTTATATTATACAATCATTCATATAATCTATTGGCACAGGATAACAATATTACCTATCCATTTACAAAACACCAACTGCTATCTGTTAACATTATTCATATTCAACAATATCTATGCAATCTCAAGATAAGTGACCATCATAAATATTCAAGGGAAAATCTGTATAACTACCGCGTGGTAAAAGAAGTAGGTACCTACGAGTAGGTATATAACATACATAATTTAAAAAAAGGATCAGCATGGCTGTCCAGCGCGGAAATGCAGCCAGCATTCTTGCCACCATTCCACGCGGGCATGATTTATATAGTAATTAGGTTAGGCTAGCTACTACTCATCGGGAGGCTTTGCTTTGTAACGAATTGCATTGAAACTCACATGTAATAGAAATTAAAAGCCCAATATCGACTATCGGGTACCTTTTATATTTCTGTATTTACCTACTCGACGTTTCTGATACGAGCCGCCAAGGTGTGGAAAACCCTCCCAGCGCACATGTTTCCTGCCACGTATAACTCAGGTACCTTCAAGGCAAGAGTGAATAGGCATCTTCTAGGCAAGCGCATTCCAACCTAGACCTCATCATTGCTTGGCACTAAGCGTGATTGTCGTCAAGCGCAAAAGCCTATCTCGCAATCATAATAAAAAACCCGACATGAACTAATTTAGTCATTACATATAACAGCTGTTCCGCTAAACTAAATGCCCGAAGTCATTATCATGGCTACTTACGGCCAGTTTCTTCATGCTCAGCTAAAGTAATAAGTAAAAGTCTTGACTTTTACCAGCCGAGGAATCAAACTATAGCGATTGTGTTTCTTCATTCAAACAAAAGTTAAAGTAAAGGTCAAAGTGGTTGCCATTATATAGACGTCGATATTGCCCAAAAACCCGTGGGGAGCTTTTTTTACACATGGCAGCACAACAATATCATTGTCAAGCAGTGCCAAATGTCCGAGTGAAAGTTTTTCTTAGGTTTTACGTCCATAATCAAAATTGTAATCAATAAAACTTACTCTGTTAGGTCTGTCGGCACATTAAATGTTGTGTCAGTGTTGTTCGCGATGTCCCGTATAGTGACTGACACTGTTGGATTTTTGGTACCAGACTGAAAATAAAACACTGAAGTTACCTGTATGTATTTAACGGTTTATCTAATGAAACGTTTATACGCCAAAATCGACCTAAATGCTAAGGAATCTATACTAATAATAGATGAACCCTTAGTCCTCACTACAGTGACTGCGTCCGCGTGGATTGAGGTTTTTTTGGTTTCCGCAGGAACTCTTCAATTTTTTGGGATATACAGTGGCTTATGTGTTATTCTAGACCTTAATCTATTTCTATGCCAAATTTCATCCAGCTCCGTTCATCCGTAATTGAGTAACAAACATCCATCCATCCAAACTTTCGTATTTATAAAGAAAAAATATAATAGGAGTAAAGGAACGCTCTACGGCGCTTTATTGAATCACTCGAAGCATAAAAGGGTACGCATGTTTTATAGCTATAATCGTTCTACACATAAGACAATAAGTGATGTAATAAAGTCCTGTTGAGAGATAAATTAAAGACAACAAAATATTAGCAGTTTACAGATCTCCCTAGGAGCCGCGGTGGGAACTGTAATTACTTAATGATATGTGGAATGTCGCGGCGCGAGTTTTCGTTTACAATTTCCATGTTCAGTAGGATTGAAATAGCGTAAGGTTTCGTAAGCTAGAAGATAACGCAACGAAGGTAACGCAAAATTTTGTATGTGGGATTATATTATATTTGTTTAGTTTCTGAAAGTAGCACACACGAAAACTTGTTTAAGTGATGCTTTACTTAGGTAAACTATTCCTCAATCATTTGATAGTAAAAGACCCTAGGATGTCAAGATGCTACGCCAGAAGACTAACTTATCCATATCCATACTAATATTGTAAATGCGAAAGTGTGTTTGTCTGTCTATCTGTATGTCTGCTACTACATCCCAGGGAAGGATACAGGCTACTTTTTTGTCCCGGAAAAATTGAAGAGTTACCGCGGGAATCAAAAAACATCAGTCCACGCGGATGAAGTCACGGACATCATAGTAGTGAAATGAAATAAATAACGAGCATTACACCTTAGGATAGTGGATCTCGCGGTGGCTTGTGTACTGATAGTCCACAGAACCCGGGACGCCAAAATGCGGGATCTTCATCACTCGAACCTCGGTGTCGTTGAATGTTGCGTACGCCAGCTTCGCGCCATCGCTTGAGAACCATATGGCGTTGTTAGAGCCGAACACCTCCTCTGGAAGCATTTTTGCTTCATTTAATATTATTTATTTATAATAAATAGAACGACAAAGGCCAATTACACTAATAAAATACAATATAAGATTAAATAATTATTAAACTAAAAATAAACTACATTCACACCATTTTTAATTAATTTTATAATTTTTAGAGTTTTGTAGTAAAACAAGGAACCCAGGAAATTTTATGTGCGTCTGTAGGTCACAGACATTTTAAAAATCAACTGCATTGAGAAAATAACTTGTGATCATTGAAATAGAAGTACTAAAATTCTATTTACATCAATGCTTGTGATTTAGCTGATTTTGGTTTTGAAATGTATGTCGTAGTCCAGGCAAGGTTTAAACGGTGAGAAAATATGGAAAATTTGCGAGGAAGATAGAGCAGGACAACGTCTGCCGGGCCCACTATATATGTAGTAATAGATAAAGACTACAGTTTATGAAAAACCGTGACCCGGTTTTACTGGAAGAAAACCAAAGCAACTGTCCTCAGCAATGAAGATAGGATGGGGACGTAATTTTACAGTGCATAAGACGTGTCAGATAAAACATATTACCCACCTACACTCTCTACTCTCTCATTCTCCAAGTCCATATTATGACACCCCAACATAACCGATGAAGACAAAATGTATTTTTTTTTATGCATAGGCTAGCGCTTGTTTGCAATCAGACCCAAGTGGTGATGCAGCCTAAGGTGGAGCGCGCTTGCCTAGAAGATGCCTATTCACTCTTGATTTGAAGGTACCTATATTAAAAGAGGAGGGGAAAACGGAAGCCGGAAGGGCATTTCAATATTAACATTTAAAAAGTTTCATAAAACATTTTTTAGTTTGTAGAGAAGGTTCTCACCCTCATACACCCAATCAGGAACTCCGTGATAGACGACATTTTCTAGTCCAGTGGACGTCAACTGCTGCGGTTGAGACGTCAAACTTTGCTGGAAGAAGACATTGTTCTCGTAAACGAAGGCAAGGCTCGTCCCAGTTGGTCCCCACACGAAGTTCTGTAGGGTCGCGTTCTCAGGTGCCACTCCAGGAGGGCCGATGTAGATCTGTTGGCCTGTGTGGAAGTCGATAGCCGCGTAGCGAGCGTTGAAACTGTGTCTGTATACCTGTAAATGAGTGTGAGAGATCTTTAAAGGAGTTTCCCCAATCTAAATCACGGGATTATGGAAAGAGTGGTTTAAACTAATTTCTCTAGAAATCGGAAAATCAATGGCAATTCTAGTGGTGTAATTTAAATGACAGTGATACAGTGTGCCCATGGGACCTGCATGACCGTTTGCTATATACTCGTATATCTAAAATAATTTTAAAGCAGAATCAAACCACGCGGGATTCAGACATGCTGCATTTGAAGAAGAAAGAGGCTTTTGCCAAAGAATTGCGAATAACTTACATGTCAGTACCTACTTAATAAAAATACTTTGCATCTTTATTTTATTAAAATAATATCGAAAATCAAATACATTGTAAACGAGGGAAAATTAACTACTTATATTAAATTTTTTTACATGCAACGTTATACTTAAAGGGCAAACGTAGAAATAACAATAATAATAATTTTTTGCCCACGATAAACCTTTGTTGCTAATATTTTATTTAACATAAGTATGCAATTTCAAGCACTTGTGTCAACAAATACCATTTCCATTTATTCCATGTCATTACCATTTATAATGATGTTAATTTATTTACAACAGCGTATCGTGTTGCTTGGTGCGTACTGCATAGGTACCATCTTTGACTTCATTACTTGCAATTGTGAATATGAAACGATAGTATCAAAGAAATTGTGAGAGCCAATGATCTCCTACAGTGTGTAGAGCCAGTAGAGCCAATGTAGAAGAATCGTAGAAGGTTTCATCTTATTAGAAGTAGCTTAAAAACTTGAAGTGTCTGCTTGTCTATGATTTTGCTTCCTTTGGTCGTTTAAGAATATTATTAACAACTACCCGGCAGACGTTGCAGCGATTGCAGCGCCCCCAGCCTCCCGGTTGGACCCCTACCGGGTCCAATTGTGAATATAAACCATCCCTGGATCCATTCAAACACACACAAAAAAATCCATTTAAATCGGTCAAGCCGTTCTCGAGTTTTAGCGAGACAAACGAACAACAGTTGATTAGTTGATGGAGAAATTAGCATGCATAAAAATAAATCCTTTTGTTTCATTTGTTGGCTAGCATCAAGGCAGTAGCTGAACTGGTTTTGTTCGGAGCTTTACATGCACATATACACATGGTGTTTGTCTCAAGTCAATCCACTCGCACTTGGCCAGCGTAGTGGACTATGGCCAAATCTTTCTCATTCTGAGAAGAGACTCGTGCTCAGTATTGTAAGCCGGCATTGGGTTGAAGTGGTGATGATGATGGAAGGGACTTGAAAAGATGGAAAAGTACTAACAATCTTCAAAGAGTAAGTAGGTAGGTACTAACAAAACACCGCAACAACAAGGGAAAATCACGTAACTTCGTTAAAACATAATGTTTTAGCTGTTGAAGTCGGAAGCAAAAGCTAGTCGTAAATATAATCAAAAGGTAAAGCAAGTTTCCATTAGGTAAACAAACGGTCTGGTTGAACATTATTTTAGATCACGTCCGCCGGTCGGAGGCTGCGAGGATACAGAGGGAATCGCTACTTAATTTGGTTTACACAGCGTTGTTTACGTTGCGAAACTACGTGTACAGTGATAATTTAAGTCCTAGTCATAGTGGCTCAGTTTATTCTGCCTGGCATTATAGTATGTTTGGTAAAAGCAAGTATCAATTAGAAGATTTAAGATGGTTTAAGAAATCATTAAATATCATTTTTGATAAAAACAAGCTTTTATCGTCCGCCATATTGAATTTAGTGTGACGTCATTTTACATGAGGTACGTATTTAATCTCTAAACCTTTTTAATTGATATCTACTATATCATAGGGGTGTATTAAAATAACTAGCCCCCATCTTTGGTAGTTCCCCATATTGGATTTAGAATGACGAAACTAGCAACACTGGTATACTGTAAAGCGATGAAATGCGTTTCTTTCCGTGATCTTCTCCTAGCATAGTCGTGGATACGTACCTATCTTATTTTTTTTAATTTGCCATCATTTTGCATGCTCAGCTTTCACTAGAATTTATTGTTGTAATGTAAGAGCATCAATTGTTTTCAAGTAGTCGTGCAAGTGTTGACTGTTAACCTAAGTGCAAATATGAGAAGTCGGTTAAAAATGTATGGAAGTACGCACGCAATAAAATTACCTTGAATAAAGTGACCTTATTGAAGTGGCACAAATTAGAAGAGAGAATGAGTTCTGTTACATTTATCTACTTACTTAATTAATTATTTTATTAATTATTTATTTATTTACTAGTCCTTGTAACGCATTAGCGTTACAAGGGCTAGTTAGAGGCAAAATTAATAGGGACGTACTGCAAAACTGAAGTTATTCGAATGTTATGATATCTTCACTTATTATGTAATAAAGGAAAACCGGCTGAGGCCGTCCTAGGCCGTCCGATTTTAAATACTGATAGCTCGTACATTCACTCTTTAATGTGTAAGTTAGATAAAATCATCATTTCTAAGTTAAGATTTTGAGAAATTAAACGTTAACGATGCTAGCCGAATGTTTACCTATAAAAAGTCATAATTCGAAAATCTTAGGTAAGTACTTACCGAGATTTCATTGAAGGAAAGCACCACATAATTGCCATCGGGCGACAGTGATGTCACTCGGAATGATTGCTGCAATATCTGAAAGATTAAACAAAAGATTGGGGATTCGGGGATGATGGTTATTTTATATCTAATGTTACATAGTTAAAATTCAAGTTCACAAAGTTGCTACAAATAGATAGTGCCTACTTAGCAGATGGTACAGAAAAAAACCTATATCTGTGCTAAATATCGTCAAAATCGGTTGAACAAGTGGACTGTAAAAGCGTAGCAGGAAGACAGACTGCGCACGGTTCTCTTCTCAGAATGAGAAGGGTTTAGGCCTTTAGGTTATACTACGCTGGTCAAGTGCGTATTGGCTCACTGCATACATCTATGAGAATATTATTTAAGAACCCTCACATTTGCCGAGTTCACCTTGTTCACCAAGCCTAGCAAGTTTTTTTTTAAATAATATTATTACCTACCTATCGAAAATTTTGAAATGGTCAATACTTTTCTTGAAATAAAAAGTACAAGATATAGACACTTTAATCATCGGATAGTGGGAGATATCGTAAACTTTCCAGCACACTAATGCAAAGTTAAACAATCTAAGTTAATATTAAGCTAGAACTTGCAAACTTGACTTAACTAAGTTCAGTTCGAGGCGTAGGATAAACTACGTTGAACTAGAGTTGTAATCTAGTTTAGGCTAAAATATACATTTCAAGTTTTGAACAGCTATGACAGAGCTAAGTACCTAAAGGGAATGACGACCTTTCTGTCGCATAGATATTAGATACCCTAGTTCACTTTCACATGATTAGTGGTGTGGGTGTAAAGGTATAGCCCCACTTGAGTTGCACGGGGCTTCGCGGCACGTAGCGGGAAATTGTATGAGCTTATAAGGGGCTAGGCCCACCTCAGCGGCACGGCAAGCAGATGCACTGCACGACTCGGCCCTATACAGACTCATTCAGAAACCGTTAACGGCCGGTTTTGAGTCTGTCTCAAAGACTACTTAAGGACTATTTAAGCAAATTTTTGTTTCTGAATTGATATTGGGCCGGTTTCTGAAATAAGCATTCAAGCAAAAACAGCAAGTTCCAACTCTCAAACCTTACACAATATCCATTCAGAAACAAAAATTTGCTTATTTAGTCCTTAAGTAGTCTTTGAGACAGACTCAACAAGAAATTCTCAATTTAGAAACCGGCCGTAAGTCTAATAAAGATTTTAAGGAGCATGCTCATTTTACCTGAGAATCGTTCGAGATAAGAGTAGTAGGACTATCGGTGTCAACATCGTAGAGCACTAAGTGACCATTGGAATCCCGGAACAATATTTCATTTCCTGCAATTAAGTATATACAAGTTGCTATTAAAGATTAGTTAAGACATCCAATAGATTTAGGAAAGGAAGAAATCCTCATTGCTGAGGGTCGTGACCCCATTCCATTAATCATATAATGGCAGGGGTTTTCTTGAGACAGTAGGTAATGCGGTGGGTTCCCAGGACTTGACCCTTCATTTGAAAAAAAAAAGAGTGTGAGTTTCCAGACGACAGGACAAAAATACAGTAAAAACGTTATACGTTATGTCTTTCATTTTACATATATATGTTAGATTACCTAATTATCTTTTTAGAATCTCGTAACATAAAAAATCTTTAGTGACAATCATTCCCGAGACTATTTTTCTGATGCTACACGAAATATTTGCCACGCAAATCAATTCAGAAAAGTATTATCCTAATAAGTAGTATCTGCCTATCTGGGTATGATAGATATCTAGTTTACGCCATTCATTCATAGAAATTGTCAGATAACGCCTATTCCAGTGACGAGTTTATTTACTAAATATTTTTCCTACAAGTCTTTTGTTAATGTACCTACCTAATTAATTAATTTAGTTAATGATTATCACCTGATGTCCAAGTTCCATTGAAAGAAGGCGGAGAAAATTCACCATTGATAACATCTTCCAACTCGATTCCTGGCGGTGGTGGCAATGTTGTCGGTGCTTCTGTTGTCGTTGTTGTTGTTGTAGTGCTCGTTGTTGTACTTGTTGTCGGCATTGTTGTTGGGAAGGTGGGGCCCTCTGTTGTTATGATCGGTTCAGGACGAGGTGGCGATGCATCATTCCCAGAGAGCACCACAACTAGTGCGATAACCACGCCTATCGCAACCAGCATTGCAACGAAACCGATCGCATAAGCGGTTTTCTTTGACTTCTTTGCGGCAACCAGGACCTGGTTAGAGCAACAGAGATTTGTCAACTGAACTCTTGAGTAGGTACTTATCAAGAAAAACTGATATTCAATCTCCCATCATAAATTCGTAAGACTGTTTATATGTTTAGTTAGTACATTTTCATAGCAAAATAGTAAAGTCGATATTGTTTTTTTAATGCAAAGCAAAGGGTTTCTAATAATAAATACTATATGGCGTTACGCGGGAAAAGAGACAATACGTAGTCACTTAAAAACAAAATCTCTATGTTCTACAATATTTTTTGCGATCTAAGTCACGGGAACCAACTAGTTTTGAATAAGAAATTCACAAGATAATTTTAATCTAAAACATTTTCAAAGATATATTATCACTGCAGAGCATTGCCACTTGCCAGGGCTTCAAGTTGATATTTTAAACGAAGTTGCTAACCTTAAAATAATAATTAGTTTATTTGATTGAATATTTACTATGTATTAATATGTACACTTCATTCAATAGTGTAGGCATTCATCTTCATTCTAGGTGTAATAATTAAAATATTTACCTAAATGTGTAATATTTAAACTTTCTTCAGCAATCAAAATACACAATTTACTTGTATCATTATGTATGACTTTTTTTCTTAATTACTAGCGAACTTTACTGAGCCATTTTATATTTAATACTGAACAATTAGCATCTTCACTTTGAGTTTTTTCAATAAACTCCTATAATAATTCAAAGTTATCAGTGAGGTTATCCACTTGACTTATAATCAAAGCAAGTGACTTATAGTAAATATTATTAGATAATCACCTACTCCTCCTACCTACCTACTCCTAACCGGTTAAATTCAAATTATAATGAATCACTAAAACCATGTCGTTCAGGTACAGGTACTTAACATATTTTTTCTTATGTTAATCTAATATCCAGTGAGTTACTCTTCAATTACTCCGTCTATATAAATATAACCACGTAGAAACCGGTCAGGAGTTTCATAAACTTCATACCTGATTAGTTCAGTAATATCTTTAACTGCATCGTTATCATCCTCATCACCAGCCGCCCTAACATTAATGAAGTCCCATGCGTTGTTATAGAAGTCAGCCAGAAGAGTGATCCAAAAGTCACAATGGGACATACCCACATGGGGCCGGGGTAATAATGTTAGAATTAGACTATGCATGGGACGTTTGCAAGCTTGTTGTTGCTTGTGTCTTGTGCTTGGCTTAGTCCCATTTTAACACGGGCTTTAGGCAGATATGACCCCCCAGTATGACTGCGCACGGGACTTTTATGACAGCGCGAAACTCACACTCTGGAGTGGCAAGCCAGATCCCAGTCAAGAGCTAAAGGAAAAGGTTCATTTCAGGCCTACGATTGTACACTCTACAATGAATTGAGAAAAATACATAGATTGTATCAAAAATATAATAATTTAGAACAGTAAAGTAAATAACGAGAAAAAATAAAAATGTATTTCAAGTTTTCGATACGTTTCCAAGATGGCAACCTTCAGCCATAGAGAAAGAAGTAGGCGCGAAATGTATCAAATGCCATTTCTGAGAGTCAATGTCAAAATATCGTGTTTTTCTTTTGAAAACGTCAAAAAATATGAATGCGCCATTGTTACCCACTCATGTTCAGTGTTGCTTAACTTGGAAAGATTAAACAATTTCGCCACTGAAATTACGACGAATTCGTAGATTTGACCAATTAAAACTGGTCTGGTCAGGTTATTTTCCTTCATTTCTCTACTTGTACAAGACCAGGCCTACGCCCCATACAAATCTGAACCGTCTCTTTTACCTTTTTAAAAAAATTAGTATTTAAATAAAAATAAAAACCTGGTCACTGGTCCCCATTTCCATTGAAGAGTTTCCGTTATCCTGGGCCATGTTGAGGTGGTATTTAGTTCACCTGTAAATAAACAAAATAACTTGAATAAGAAAGATAAGGCATTGAACTTGTAAAGTTCTAGCCCAACTACAGATGCACAGAGCGGCGCGGCATGTAACGGCAAATATTCTTTGTATGAGTTTGTGTGGGGCTGGGTCCACATAAGCGAATACAAAAACCATACAAACTCATACAAATAATAAGTATGCCGCTCCATGAATTTCAAGTAAGGCTTACACCACAGCACGCGTAGCTCCCATCTGCTATAAAGAGTTAGTAATTGCAAGGTGCTATATTATATTATGGAATTCTCTGTTAGTGTTGAATTTTCAGCAACGTTTTATAGTTACATAGGTACTTTATGTTTGTATCAAAGGGACACGAGATCTGATTTCACTAGTCACATTAACAAATTACAATCACTATTATTAAAAATAAGAAATACCTATACAGATGACTGTACTATTATTAAACAAACATCTTTATTTAGCCCATAAACAGGTCTTATTGCATATCATATTGCAGTCTTCATAGTCAATTGAAACACTACAAGCTTTTATTTGCATTGCAATGTGTGTGGGTTTGTTTAGTCCAAATCTTAAAACTGAATTTTAAAACAGATATGCATATCCCCAATCGATTCAGCTGTATAGCATACACGTTGAGTTTGAATGATAATAATAATCATTGATGTATAATTTGAGTATGATGATAATGGATGGTCAGCTAAGTGACGTCATTCTAAATCCAATATAGCGGACTCCCAAAGATCGCGTACCTACCAGTTATTTTAATGCACTCCTATGATATGGGTATAGATATACGAAAAATAAAATTACGTCATATTAAGTTCAATATGGCGGAGGATAAAAAAATGAAATAAAGTGAGTAGTGCACCAGTTCCTCTAATAATGTTAGTTGTAATTTTGTCATTACAACATATTATATGTTTATCTCTCCTTATCTACCTAATCAGATAACATAATAATCTGATAAAATTTTACAAAGGATAACTTTTATAACTGGAAGAATGACGGAGGCTCAAATAAATAGAATAAACTATCATAGCCTTAATATTTAATCAATAGGTACACGCGGTACTTTTTAAGATTATAAATTATATAATCTAATAATATTAGGTATCCTGCTACAGTAAATGCTAAATGCTAATAAGTGTAGGTATTTCACCTGGTAAAGTCAAAACGTACGCTCTATAGATCTTATGAGAGTTATTTTACCTATTAAATGATGCCCGCGACTTCGTCCGCGTGGATTAAGGTTTTGTGATTCCCGCGGGAACTCTTTAATTTTCCGGGATAAAAAGTAATAAGCGAACAAATATTAATTAAAAATCAGCCTTTTAGGCCTAGTCTAACAATGATGTTAAACACCATGTAATTAAAAAAAATTGTTAGTACTGGGTTTTCTTTATAGCTATAGAAGGTTATAAAGTTCGACAGCCAGTTTATCAAGTTGAAATTTATTTTAACTAGGCCATCATGAAACTTCAGAAATCTTTAAAATAATTACTTCATACAAAGCCAAAAATTGTATATTTTAGTTTCAAAAAGACAAAGTAACATTAAAATCTAAATTAAAAACTAAAAACTAAACATTAAAAATATCATCTATCCCGCTGCAATGAGGCAGTGTGCCCAGAACGCTGACTGCGTTACCCCGCTGAATAGCCAAACTTACCAAAAATACAAAAAAAAATATTGATCGCAAGTGGCAAATATTTTCAGCACACAAGCTACAAAAAAACTTACCAAGAAACCGAAACACCAGCCCGCGGGCGAAATCCCGCTCAACTAAATATTGATACACATTTAAGTAATTTAGTGGTACTACTTAAACGAGATTAAGATATCGGTATCTTTTGTAATGATAATGAAATGAAATAATCACTAATCAGATATTATGTAGAATAGAAGGAAGATAAGAAACTGCAAATAAATCGCTCGAAACAATTTGGTCAAGTGCCATCAATGTTGAAACGTACCTGAGAAAGCTTTTTTTTTTTAAATTTATTTCATTATTTGCACAAACAAAAACAAAAAAAAAGGTTATCACGTAGTTCGTTGGCGAGTTCGCGCTTAACAAATTCACATCTTTTTTAACCGACTTCCAAAAAAGGAGGAGGTTCTCCATTCGGCGCGTATTTTTTTTTATCTCCATGGTTTCTGAACCGATTTGAAATTTTTTTCATTAGTCGTCTAGAGGAAGGTCTCGATGTGGTCCGACAAAAAATTCTGACTCCAAATCCTCAACCCTGACACTAAAAAGTTAAAAATAAAAATTCTTTCCATAAAACCGACTTCCAACGCCACTGTAAAGTACAAAATAATTTTGATTTCTACCCACTATGCTGAAGTCGGGCGGGTATTCAAGGATAAGCAAAGTTGACGCATCAGACTCGCCCGACTTCAACATAGTGTGTGGAAATCAAAGTTAATTTTTACTTTACAGTGGCTTTGGAAGTCGATTTTTTGGAAAGAATTTTTATATTCAAGTAGACTTTGACAAGTGATTTTGAATAGTCGAGTGAATCTACCACGCTCAATTATTATTACGCTGTTTAACTACTCTCTAATGAATATATTTAATATTGAAAAAGAAAATAAATAAAATTTTATAATATGGAAGGAATATAATAAGATGAATCTCCTGTCGAACGCAGATTCCGTTTAATTATTTTTAAATCTTTTTTAAAAAAATGTTTTTTTAGAGCCCTTTGTAGGAGGTGTGTGATAAAAGGCTCGTTCTTTTAAGACTTCGTTGTCTGAGCTTTGCCTAGCTATACCTATACTAATATGTCCCCAGTATAGGTACATCATTATAAATCCCAGTTCCTGGGGACTGCCCTAGGAACGCAAGTTATGAGATTTATTGCATTCCAAAATCACCATCATACAGAATGCCTGTACTCATAGCGGGAACCTTCTTTAAGTTCCTTTTAGGGGTTTCTAACTATACTTTCTACCTCAAACCGGAAAAAAATAGTGACACACGCCTTTGTGAACTGTATCAACAATCATACATCGCCTTGTTTGTTTTTCTTTTCAAAACAATAGGTATCTGGCTGATAGTCATGTTGATTAAAAAAAATACTGTTTCATGGGAAGTAGACGACTGTACCTTTGTTATGTGCTCAAGAATAATTATAAATTTTATTTATTTACACTGCAGCGCTCCTATGACGGCAGGTAGATCATTGCTGCAAGTACTGTGTTCTTATAGTGGGAGGTCCCGGGTTTAATTCTCGGCAGGGTCAATTTGGATTTAATAATTTCTAAAAATTACTGTGGTATACCTAGTCTAAGCCTGTGGCTAGTTACCGCCCTACCTGTAAAGACGTCCCGCCAAGTGATTTAGCGCTCCAGTACGAAGCCGTGTAGAAATCGATTAGGGGTATGGGTTCAATGCTACTTCTGTACCCCTAACAGGTTAGCCCGCTACCATCTTAGACTGCACCATCACTTAACATCAGGTGAGATCGCAGTCAAAGACCAACTTGAAAAAGTGAAAACCAATTCCTGTCCTGATAACATGCAAGAAAAAGAAGTAGGTATACCTCCTAAAGCTGAGAAGAATACAGATAAAAAGAAACAGCTCATTTTCGTAAACAAAGTTTTTTTAGACGCTCTTCGTAAATGCTTTAGATTTTAGAACAACAATGGAAATGGACAGAACTAAACTAATAAGCAAGGTATAAAGGTGGACCCGCCTAATAAAAACATTGTAGGCCCGACAAGCAGAGGGCGAGAGGGGAAACAGAGGCGAAGGGGAAAGTGTTACTTCCAACACTCAAATTAATGAACAAGCCTGAGCTTTTTACTCCACCGCCATACCTAAATTGACTGTTGCATAAATGTCACAGACTAGCTGTTGCCCGCGACTTCGTCCGCGTCAATTTCTGTTATTATGAAACTCTTTGGCAAATAATTGGCAATAACGCATTAATTTCGACCAAATTTGATTATTTATTTATTTATTTATTTATTAGGAAGCCAACGTGTATACAACAATCTTAATAAATATACACACTTAAATATTCTTATGCAATGATGTATACTCCACTTATAGGCTAACTCAACATGCACTGTATAAGAAGACATTCTTTGTTAGTATACTTATAACTTAAATCTTACGTTAGTTTTGAAATTAAAAAAAAGAGAATTATAATTACAAACAAAAAATACACAAAAAGAAAAGAAAATATCATATCATCATATAAATGATTACCATAAAAAAGGTTATAATGAGTCTTCAATCTTAAAAGATAGACATATACTATCGCGGACATTTTTAGATCATTTAAAGAGGAATAATTCTTTCATACATATTTTTTGGGTAACTTGAACCGTTTACGCAGCGCACGCAACGGAAGCACTCAAATATGGATAGTTTTCCCAGTTGTTGCAACATTTTTCACTGATGCTTCGCTCCTATTGGTCGCAGCGTGATGTTATATTATAGCCTAAAGCCTTAATCCTCGATAAATGGACTATCCAACACAAAAATATTTTTTCAATCCGAACCAGTAGTTCCTGAGATTAGCGCGTTCAAACAAACAAACTCTTCAGCTTTATAATATTATAGTATAGATAATAAGATGTTAATTTGTAGGATACAAAGAATAATATAATCTATAGAATATTGCTTTAAAATATTATGAAATATTTAGAAATGTTCCCCATTTTTGGCTTTTCTGTTTGGAGGGACTCGAGCTTGCCTCTTTACTTGAGGCTATAATGACGTGTACTTAGGTATCTTTAAGTACTTAGGACAAATAAACGTAGCGATAAAATGTTGTTTAGATACTTACATCAATTCCTATTTCCACCGCGAACTCGATCGCTTCAATTTCCCGCTTCAATTTCCTCGCCATATTTTTAAGGAAACTACGATTTATTTTCCTTTAAGCATGTTTCTAGAGGGTTTTATGTGTCGAAATCACGATTGAGAAAGTTTTCGTATTAAAAGAAAATTACTTTTTGGAAATTGTGATAGCATTAGCCTGCCACAAGTGCTGTCGCACATTCAAAGTGCTATTTTATTCCTCAACATAAGAATGTAATCGTAGTAGCATCTAAGTACAAAATAAAACCGAAATATTTCTTATATCTATTGTCGGTAACCTACAAAATGATATGATCATAATGCAGTAGATAAAATGATACTTATCTCTTATTACTGTTTTTCGTTGCTTATTTACCGAGTAGATTACCAATTACCACCGTATCAATGTATATTACATATAAAACAATACTGAAACTAACAGACAATCAGTCTGAATAGTCAGTGGATCTAGATAGTTAAAATTTACAATTCAGGCGATTAAATTAGTTTAATTTCTACTTAAATTTTTGAATTTGTTTCATGCAACTAATCGTATGACGTTTATTTTAACCTAACTCCAATCCAGTGAGTCAGCTAGTCCAGCTAGTAATTTTATAAAATTACTAGCTGATGCCCGCGACTTTTTTTGATTCCCGCCGGGAACTCCTTAATTTTCCAGGATAAAAAGTAGCCTATGTCTAATGTCACTCTCCAGGTCCTCAACTATACCGTCGCTTTAACCGTTGCTCCGTTGCGGCGTGATTGAAGGGCAAACCAACAAACCAACAAAGCAACAAACAAACACACTTTCACATATAAAATATTAGTAAGTATGATTAGCTCATGCCCGCAGCTACGCTCACCAAATTCGATTTTCATACAAATTTCAAACCCCTTTTATCAAAAATCCTTTCCTAGCGAACGCCTAAGTCACAAAAGCCATATATATACTAAATTTCAGCCCGAACCGTCCAGTAGTTTGAGCTGTACGTTGATAGATTAGTCAGTCAGGCAGTCACCTTTTCCTTGGATTATATTTAGATTTTAATCAATTTTTTCTTCGCGTCACGTTTCGGCACAATGGCCATTTGCAGGTCCCTCGCGCCTGCTTGCCTCACAGTCCGCTCAAGAGTGACCTGAATTTGAAATGACAGCACGTAATATAACACAATAACAATTACAAGTCGCAACTACACTTGCGTAAAACGTTTCCAATGCGTTGACTAATTTGATCGAAACCCATTATCATTACATGAAGAGGTACTTAGTAACTACTAACTTTATAGTGACTTCACTAGTAAATCCTAAGTCAGTGGCAGATTAATTAAAGATGGGGCGGAGAGGGTGGTGCGCCCCGGGCCTCGGTTCTAGGGGGCCTCCGTAAATTGGGTACATCTTCATAAATCAAATCCCAATTACTTTCAGCAACTAAGACCCAGAGTTGAAGGCCCTTAAAGATCGTGTATGTAAAGTTCTGTCCATTTTGGAAACAACTTAGGGCTAATAGATAGTTATGACAAACTTACGAGTTGTACTTTCAATCTTTCACCAAAATTGCAAAAGAGCACCAAAAAATACACTGGGAACCAGTGATCCCGCCCCGGGCCCCTGAAGAGCTTAGCTTAGTCCACCGTTCTGAGTATTTTAGTATCTATTAAATTAAGCAAGCTAGATTTTTACGAAGTAAACCCACAGAATAGGTAAGTAAAACTCCTTTACAGATTAGATAATCATTCCTAAGATTTTTGTTAAGTCAATAGTAACATTCGCGTTACTTCCGTCCAAGTTTTTCAGACAAGAGCAATTTTACCCACACTTTTACTTAAAATATGTATAGGTATATTATGTTATATTATTTAAAATATTATTATATCTGACAGGTGGATACAGTAAAAATGAGTGAAATTCATCTGTTACAGGTACATCATCTTTGGACTATAAACACATCAATCACAATAAATATCATCATAATATAATATTAGATATAAATGCGAAAGTGTGTTTGTTTGTTGGTTTTTTGGTTATTGGTTTGTCCTTGAATCACGCCTCAACGGAGCAACGGATCGACATGATTTTTGGCATGGGTATAGTTGAGGACCTGGAGAGTGACATTGGCTTTTTATCCCGGAAAATTAGGGAGTTCAAGTAAATAATAAGTCACTGCCCATGGACATATCTAGCTAAGAGTTTTTTTTTTATGTTGACGAAACGAGAACCAACAATTACACCTTTTACATTATTATTAACACAATTATAAGTAATTAATACATAGCGACACTTTACTGTTAAACTGATTTCGGGATTTGGGAATCCCCTTTATAGTGAGTTCACACAATAAATCAACACAACAAGTTTTATCAGTAGTAACTACATCGCGTAAATTCTCGATAGTAGTGACTCATACAGTCATACCCATAGTATGAGGCAACAGTAACTTACTGCTTTGATTTATAAACCTAATTCATTCATTTCATTCAATTGTTCATTTTTTGTCTAGAATATGGTGCAGGAATTTAGGAAACTTTTTGCCCGACCACGGGAGGCTAGGAGTGGGCACGCGCAGTATCGAAACTGCCGGGAATTCCCGGTTCCATGCCAATATTGGTTTTTTTTTTTAAATTATCAGGGCTGGAATGGTTTCGATACCGCTTGTCCTACTGGCAATCCTAGGCTACATTTTTTTTTTATCCACTACAAGTTAGCCCTTGACTGCAATCTCACCTGATGGTAAATGATGATGCAGTCTAAGATGGTAGCGGGCTAACCTGTTAAGGGTATGACAGTTATATTTAGCCCATACCCCTAATATAGCAGTATAGAAACTCTCAATGCTGAGCAAACAGAGGAGCTAAACTCAAAAGCAGATATTTTGCCCATATATTATTAGTTCACGTGAAAGTCCCTTGACTTCGGAACGGAAACTAAGCACTTACTCTTACATTGATAGGGTTTCCGCTTGGGTTTTTTAATAATTATTTAAAACATGCTCTGACAATTAGATTATCTAAATGTAAAAACTTTTTATTATTGAAATTATTAAGCTTTACTGCTAACCTGATATGAATACCTATTACAATATAATTATTTCACGATTTAATTAGTTTAAAATAATAATCCCGATTAACCGAACTGAAATGTTAACAAGTATTATACTTTATTGGTTGTATACGGTAAATTCGACGATTATCGATTGTCGATATCTTCGACCCAGTTGCATTGTAGTCACGACAAGATCGCGGTACGTACCCGTTATTATCATGAGTTCTCAAACCAGGAAATTAAGTCTTAAATATTGAATGGAATCAGGCGTTACTTTGCGGAAGTTCATGATTTAGCAAGAAAAGAATACAATTATTTTGCTATAATCCGCCAACAGAAAAAATTCTGTATGGTCAAGCATGCAGTTACAAGAGAAGCACCGTTTACATTCCCAACCAAGCAAGAAAGCTAAGTTCCCAAGCAAGCAATGCCACCACCACTCACATGCACCACCACACAAGACTTTTATACTATTCTCGACGCACGTTTCGCCCCGACACCGGAGCATCTTCAGGAGATGTCGACCTTACAATGCTATAGACTAGACAATCTTGCATTGTAAGGTCGACATCTCCTGAAGATGCTCCGGTGTCGGGGCGAAACGTGCGTCGAGAATAGTATAAAAGTCTTGTGTGGTGGTGCATGTGAGTGGTGGTGGCATTGCTTGCTTGGGAACTTAGCTTTCTTGCTTGGTTGGGAAGGTAAACGGTGCTTCTCTTGTAACTGCATGCTTGACCATACAGAATTTTTTCTGTTGGCGGATTATAGCAAAATAATTGTATTCTTTTCTTGCTAAGTCTTAAATCATTAGTTCTATATGGTATTGTTTTGAACATAATATTAGACACTTAAATAACGCTTGAATTGAACGATTATCTGTTGAGACAACCCTACAAGTACAATACAAGTGGGGGTCACTCCCAAATGGTGGAAACCGGGTTTACGAATAGAAGCTATTTCCTCTCCATAACAGGATTATTGTGATTATATCTTTGTTTCGTTTCGCCTTTGAAAGATCCACTTAATCCTAAATGAGATTATCATTGTAGACCATTGTTCATTCAGACGTAATTACCTATGAGTATAGATAATATCTGCCTGCCTCGTTGGTCTAGTGGTTAGCATAGTCGACTGCGGATCACGAGGTCCTGGGTTCGATTCCCGGTCGGGCATGAAAAGTTAGGTATTGGGTTTTTCAATTAAGAAATTCTCAGTGCCAGCCCGGAGTTGGAAGTTGGCGGTGTTTCACCCCCGTGCCTCGGAGAGCACGTTAAGCCGTCGGTCCCGGTTATTATCAATAGTCGTTAAAGCCCGCCAACCCGCATTGGAGCAGCGTGGTGGGTCTAAGCTCTAATTCTCGCTCTCCTATGAGAGTGGAGGCCTGTGCCCAGTAGTGGGACGTTAAATAGGCTGTAGTGATGATGATGATAGCTAATATCAACCATATCTTATGTTTTTCTATTTTGCTTTATGTTAGCCCTTCGGTCTCATCTGGATGCAGTCTTAGATTGTGGCTCGGGCAAACATGGTAGAGGTATGTCAGTTAATATATCTCCACCATAACCCTAATCGGTTTCTAAACCTGGCAAATAAATCGATGGCATCTGGGGTTTCTACCATCGTTTTAAGCAGTATTATTTCAAAATTTCAGTTTTATGTTACATACCTTGACAGCCCTAAAATAAGGGTTATTATTCCAAAACAGGAACATCAACAATATAACCGTATTATCTATAAAATCAATGTCTGGCTTAATTTTACCATCTTGAACAAAATAGAAAAGACTATAATAAGCATACCTAAATACCATACAATTACTTGAGCCTTTAATAAACATTAATATTCCTACAGAAATTCTTTAATTTTCCGATAGAAAATCCTTGAGTACCCACTTACTATATTATTACGTCTGTGGTAATATTATGTGGTTTGTATGGAGCAGCAAAGGAAGTATAATTTACTATTTTGGATTGGTTTAACAAACATTCAAAGTATGGATTATATTATTGCTATGGCTCCCGTTTCATCAAGCCGTTTATAACTGACTTCCAAAAAAGGAGGAGGTTCTCAATTCGGCGCGTATATATATATATTTTTTTTTAATGTATGTTACCGCATATCTCCGTGGTTGCCAAACCGATTTGAAAATTATTTTTTTCAGTGGTTAGAGGAAGCTCGCGAGATGGTCCCATAAAAAATCCGACTCCAAATCCTCAATCCTGATGCTGTAGGTATACCTACGACTCAAAACTAGGGAGTTAGGCAGTTTTGAAGGTGTATTCATATAGTAGATATCAAGTCACGTGTATACGATTCAACTCTGAGTCCCAACTCCTCAACACTGATGCTGCAGGGTACAGAACTCCTTAAAAATAGCGATTTAGGATTTTTTCATGGGGAATTCATATTGTAGGTGTCAAGCAACGACTTCATACTTAAACCCAAGTCCCAACTCCTCAACTCTGATGCTGCAGGGTACTGCACTCCTTACACAGGGTACAAAGACTACACTAAAAAGTTAAAAATAAAAATTCTTTCCAAAAAACCGACATCCAAAGCCACTGTAAAGTAAAAATAAATTCGATTTCTACACACTATGTTGAAGTCAGGCGAGGATAACAAAGATAGGCAAAGTTGACGCGTCAGGCTCGCCCGACTTCAACATAGTGTGTAGAAATCAAATTTATTTTTTACTTTACAGTGGCTTTGGAAGTTGGTTTTTTGGAAAGAACTTTTATTGCGTCTCAACTCTCAAGTCTCAACGTACCTACTCGTAATATTTCTCATAATATTTTGATCATAATTTAAAATCATACTAGGTAATAATATTATTAATGAGAAAGTGTGTTTGATTGTTGGTTTATAGATTTGTTGGCTTGACTTTCAGTCACGCCGCAATAGAGCAACGGATAAATGTGATTTTTTAACCGAATTCCAAAAAAGGAGGAGGTTCTCAATTCGGCGCGTATTTTATATAGTATTTTTTTATGGTGAATTCATATTGTAGGTGTCAAGAAACGACTTCATACTTAAACCCAAGTCCCAACTCCTCAACTCTGATGCTGCAGGACACTGCACTCCTAAGCCGTGGGGACTAAGAGTACACTAAAAAGTTAAAAATAAAAATTTTCCAAAAACCGACTTCCAAAGCCACTGTAAAGTAAAATTTGCCTATCTTTGTTATACTCGCCGACTTCAACATAGTGTGTAACTGTAGAAATCAAAATTATTTTTTACTTTACAGTGGCTTTGGAAGAAATTTTTTGATTTGCTGGCTTATCCTTCAATCAGGCCGCAACAGAGTAACGGATAAACGTGATTTCTGCATGGGTATAGTTGAAGACCTGGAGAGTGACCTGTGGTGACAGCTACGTTTTATTCCGGAAAATTTAGGAGTTTCCGTGGGAATTTAAAAAATAATTATGCCTCGCAAAGTCGCGGGCTTTAGTCTAATATAATATTTTCACCGAGTTTCCCTCCATGCGGTAATCATTATTCTTGTCGCGGTTTTAAAGGTAATTGGAGGGGAATTTGTTATTACTTCGCTCATCAAGGAAGCTTAATTACATCAGAGATCTCTTTGAATTGGGTAACTTAAGTAGAGCTACTTGTCTAATTTAGAACGACTTCGTTAAATCTCAGTCGGATTTTATGACAAAATGTAACGTTGAGAGAATATTATACCTAAATACCTAATTAGAGTAGGTAGATAATAATATAGCTTCTTCAATCTTACTAAGAAATATGTTGTTGTCAGTAAAATATTATTATTTATTTAGTATTTATTTACTTTTAAATTATTTACGAGACTAGTTGATGACCGCGACCTCGTCCGCGTGGATTGAGGTTTTATGGTTCACGCGGGATCTCTTAAATTTTCATGGAGAAAAAGTAGCCTATGTGTTATTCCAGAGTATTATCTATCTCTGTGCCAAATTTCATCCAGATCCGTGCAGCCGTTCTGGCGTGAAAGACTCGCAGTAGGTACCTACCGCGGCCTGTGGAAGTTCCTAGAAGAGACCTTTCACCTCAGGCTATGTCCTGTAGAGGACGTCTATAGCACGGTTTCCACTGCAAAAGGGCAATGAGCGGGAAATGGCTATGACAAAATAGGTTTGTACTCTTCCACTAACAAGAGTTTTGACAATTGCCGTAACGAGCGAACTCATTTTGACACTTTTTTACCTCTTTTGCTCGCTCAGTCCTTTCCGGTAGCTCTTTGTTGGTGAAACGAGCTATGGAGCCTACTCCGCTCGTGGTGAGAACCGGTTTAGTAAATCGAATAACGACGAGGGCTCTCCTAAAAAAAGAATTAGAAAGAATATTGTATCAAGTAATATCTTAATCTATACTTTAAAGTATAAAGATAGCTCTAGTTTCGTACTAAACATGAGAGCGAGATCAAGGTAAAGATGTGAATGTAGGGCAGTCGACGACCTGCTATTGATAACTACTCACTATTGTTCGTCACGTTGTATACAACTTGAAAAATGTAGACACGAGATAGAATGATCGTTATGAATTTTAAATACTAGAGGATATGGCAAAATATAAATCATAGATACTATAGATACTAATATTATAAATGGGAAAGTGAGTTTGTTTGTATGTTTGTTCCGCTTTCACGCCCCAACAGCTTAACGGATCTGGCTGAAATTTGGCACAGAGATAGATTATAGTCTGGAATAGCACATAGGCTACTTTTTATCCCGGAAAACTAAGGAGTTCCCGTGGGAACCAAAAAACCTCAATCCACGCGGACGAAGTCGCGGGCATCAGCTAGTACACTATATACTAGAGAATATTAATCAGGTACCTACGCTACGAGTTCGTCAACATTAAGGTTAAAGCTCACGAAAGTTCGCGATTATTCCGGGATAAAAATACTATATCCTTCTCCAGGATGAAAACTTAAGTCCAGGTTTTTTCAGTATTCGATGTGAAAACAAAAATCTACCTGCTAGTTTTCTTAGTCCTCTACCATAACTGTGGTCATCTAGTAGTCTAGGTAAGTGATGATGAAGTCTAAGATTTCACCTAAGGGCTAAGGTTTCCTGAGTAGTAGTTTATGTAGGCACGGCCAAAGCCTGTTATCACATGAGACTCAAGCCAATTTATATATTATAGAAATTATTCTGTGGTATAACCACGTATAACCTAAAATCTCCCTCTTGTAAGACCACGTCACTGCGTCAGGAAGATCGTGAAAACTAATTGCCTACATAAAAGTTTTGGTTTATATGTATTGTTATATTTTTACTTGATGAGTGTGGTATAGGGACATTACCTGTTTAATTCCCTGAGGTACAGTCCCGTTTTTCGAAGTTCTTACGTAGGTACCATGATTGCCAAATGACAGTGAGTCATTAATTTGCCTTTGCAAGGCATATTAAAAGAGTAAGCGAACGAATACCTCGTTTTCCTTGACACGCTAATAGTAATTTAACTACAAATATTATGACTGATAACTATAATTATTATTTTGTTCGTAATTAAAGAAAGATAGTAAAATCCGTCGTGCAAAACTTAATAATTCGATACCTACCTGTAGGCACTATTAAGTATTCTGTGGCTTTACGTAGGTACCTAATACAAATTTTAACCCTCCTATATTAATTTTTATCTAGTTCACATTTTTTTCCATATCCATATATGTTTCACAGTTTTCATATAAGTAGCGTAAAATTATTATTTGTCGCACATAATTAAGTATACCTACCTATTATTTTATATTTAAATATTAGTATCATTTAAAATATGTTAATAATACCGGGACTTTCTTGGGATATAAAATGCAGTTAACTTATATAGATATCCTTCAATCGCTCATTGAGAAACGAAACTGTATGTATTGTGTAAGAGTGAATGACATAACTTCCTGTAAGGTTGACTACAAACGTCAGTCAAAGTCTGTTGTATCTACTTGCACTTCCAAGCTACCAGCATAGGCAGCTTTTATAAGTATTCGACATGAAGTCCATACCAAAGCCAAAAGATTTTTTTATTCAAAGAAACTTTTACAAGTGCATGAGAATCGTCAAGTGAATCTACCACTGTTTCTTTTCTATCTGTGTCTAAGTATTTTCTTTTTCAAGCTATACGTTAGCCTTCGACTGCGATATACCTAACTGGTAAGTGATGTAGTCTATAATCTAGAATCTAGAATTCATCACTTCTACACCATCTATATTTAGACGATACAGGTTGATAGCGGGCTTACCTGAAAGGGGTTAGAGGGGTTATTACTTATTAGTGGGGCTAAACTTAGTTTATTTAAATTGTAATTATTATCCACATAAACCACTTAAAAATAATATTTACAATAAAAATTCTTTCCAAAAAACCGACTTCCAAAGCCACTGTAAAGTAAAAAAATAATTTTGATTTCTACACACTATGTTGAAGTTAGCAGAGCCTGATGCGTCAACTTTGCTTATCCATGTTATACCCACCCGACTTCAGATGTCAGGGTTGAGGATTTGTAGTTAATTTTTTTTATGGGACCACCTCGAGAGCTTTCTCTAAAGACTGATAGAAAAAAAATTCAAATCGGTTCAGAAACCACGGAGATATGCAGCGACATACATTTTTTTTAAAATACGCGCCGAATTGAGAACCTCCTCCTTTTTTGGAAGTCGGTTAAAAATATACGACGTCTAACCGGAAGAGATCATGAATGGTTTGTTTAATTCATTTATTTTCCGATGTTAGTCTGTGGTTGCCCTCACACAAGTTGGAAATTGGAATGGCACTTAATACCATTGATATATAACTAAGTATAGTAACTACTTATAAGTACCGGTTGTAAATGTTAAGAGCACTTGTTTTGATTATATTAAAACGAAGTTATTTTTCTTACTAAACCGTAATTACATTACGTACATTATCTGCTTATTTGCTTACAAAAAAAAAACATTTTCATAGATAAGGCACATAAAAGTTACCTCTGAAAACTGAGTACATGTTCACAAAAAGTATACCACTATGACTCTAGTGCTTATCTTGCCAGATGGACTAGATTTTGTAGATATTTAGAGATGCCATATAGTCTTTGGGTCAGCTCTTGTTTCACGTGATGCCTAGAATCTAGATCACGATTAGTTTCTGGGAGACATTAAAAACCGGCCAAGTGCGTGTCGAGTTGTTCCGTAGTTGCCCGTCACAATATGTGGATATTTTATTAGTTGGTCGACTAAATTAAATACTCGTTAACTTGTAAAGCCTACTTAGCTGTGATATATATAACGAACTTAAAAACTCTTTTAACTTATTAAATGTATATAAGACATGAATTCTTTCACACATTCCAAAAACAACCGTTCTTTAGCTTGCACCTCCACTAGACTAACAAAAATTAGCACTTTAAAGCTAAATATTTCGCAAACGGATCCCTGAATCGAAAAATAATTTTCCCACACCCACAATATTTATTACACCCAGTACGAGAAAAAAAAAACATCCCCACTTTAAGTGTAAGGTACCTAAAAAAATCTTTTTTCAACATTGTAGGTATTTTACCACTTTGCCGGTGAGATTAATGACATGGCAAAAGTATTCCTTGTAGAATTACAAGAAATGCTTTTGCAATACGGAACCCTAAAATGCTTAAGTTGTAGTCTATTAATGTGCTTTTGGCGATCCTCTCCTAATCCTAAACTTTTCAATGTCAGATGCTGAAAGTTCGATCGTCTAGCCTGGATCAAAACCAGAGACAACGGTCTGTAGCCTCGGTATCCCAGTGTCGAATCCAACCAAACATAATATTATGTAAGTAACTTTATTGGGTTCTAGTGGACCAGATGGAACCTTACCTACTCAACTTTGACTAGATGATAGTTCGTCTCAGCCGTCGTTTTGACGAACTCCCTGTGGGCGCAGTGGCGCAGGGGTTTGATTCCCGGCAGGGGCAATTTCGAGAATTAATGATTTCCAAATTGTCACTGGTATTGTCTGATGGTAGGCTACGGTCCATCATACCTTACTAGCTGATGCCCGCGACATCATCCGCGTGGTTTTTTTTTATTCCGCAGAAATTAATTTTCCGGTATAAAAAGTTGCCTATGGTCCTCAACTATACCTTTGCAAAAAATCACCCCGTTGCTCTGTTGCGGCGTGATTAAAGGACAAACCAATAAACAAACAAACTTGCGCATTTATAATATTAGTAGGTATCACTATGTTTTGGTGCAATTTGCGATTAACCCGACGATATTCTTCCTCTTTTGAATAATTTATGGCTTTTATTTAGGTAGAACGTACGAGTATGTGTTTTGTTAGTAAAAACGCCGAAACGGTCGTCAAACAAATTTCTTTTGTCTCAAATATTGTTTATTAGGCATGATGACAGTAACCAAGAATTAATGGAATTATGAATTTATCTAATGAAATAGGATTCATGGATTATAAAAAACGTATTTATTTTTCTATTTCGAGTGAGATTGCTATTTATTTTGATAAAATAACACTATAAAATACAGCAATCCGCCATATTGCATAAAACACAAAGAAGCGAATGACGTCACAATTGTTTGTTTTCGAGCTTTGAAAATCACACTATTGCTACCTAGTACTAGTTACTATTCTGTGCTATTGCTTACTGCACACTGCACAGAGTACATTGGTAAAAACAATAGTGACGTCACAACGACGCCATGACACCGCCGAACGTTTTGGCGTGAATTTTAAAATTTAAATTTCAAATGCTAATTTTATCTACCAAACTATATTTTTCTGCTGAAATAAGATATTTTTTCGAAATAGTAGATACTTCCGAACATAATCTGACCATTTTTCAAAATCAGTCATCATGCCTATTAAATTTTGCTCTACATGTACAATATTACTTAGATAATAAGTTGGTACTACTATTTATACCTACCTAATTTTCAACCGACTTCAAAAAAAGGAGGAGGTTCTCAATTCGACTGTATTTTTTTTTACCTCACAACTTTTGACTGGGTGGACCGAATTGGATGATTCTTTTTTTATTTGAAAGGGCATACTTCCCAAGTAGTCCCATATAAATTTTATCGAAATCGGTCGAGCGGTTTTTAAAATATCAACAATAAAATAAGTACTTTGTATAGCGTGTGCTTGTTGTTGTAAAGTTGGCGCGGGAGTTTGAAGTCGGTTGTTTAGAAAGAATTTTTTGTATTAAATTATTGAATGTACCTTACTGTTATGTCTTCGAAACTATTTTCTTTTCATACCCTACCACAGAGGTAGTATACTACCTCTATGTACCCTACTATGTATGCACTGCCACGACCATAGAGTAGGATGTATAATATTTAAAAGGGTACATGACCACGAAGGTATATAAAACTATAGCTTCGTGGCCACCTAGCTGATGCCCGCGACTTCGTCCGCGTGGATTTAGGTTTTTTGGTTCACGCGGGATATTTGTAATTTTCCGGGATAAAAAGTAGCCTATGTGTTATTCCAGACTATAATCTATCTCTGAGCCAAATTTCATCCAGATCCGTTCAGCCGTTCTGGCGTGATTGAGTAACAAACATCCATTCATACATCCATCCATCCAAACTTTCGCATTTATAATATTAGTATAAATATAGAAGTACTGACTAGCTGATGCCCGCGACTACGTCCGCGTGGATTGAGGTTTTTTGGTTCCCGCGGGAACTCCTTAATTTTCCGGCATAAAAAGTAGCCTATGTGTTATTCCAGCAAATGTCATCCAGATCTATTCAGCCATTCGCGCGTGATTGAGTAACAAACATCCATCCATCTATACATCCATCCAAACTCGCATTTATAATAATATTAGTGTACATAGTGTAGGTAAATAGTAAGTTTATCATATTATCTCGTTTAAAAGTTAATCTATCACTATCACTTACCTTTAGAAATTATATTCTTATCCTGCAAAGGCTTTTTATCTTTAACATTTTGTAACATAAACAGTCACAAACACTGCAACACTAAATTAAAAAAAAAAATACAATATCATCTTTTAAAACGCCTAAAACCGTACAAAAGATACCTTCTTCCTGTATCCGTAAAAATAAAATTTACGTTTACTTTAATCGTCTACGGCATAAACACATTCATTGTACACGACGTATATTTGTAAACACACTGTATCAAGCATTCCGATATGTGCGGTAAACGGTAGTTTACCGAACGGGAGTCAACGAGAGACTGCCGCCGTACTACGGTCCACGGTAAACGTAACAGACTCTCGTGCTACTTGTAACATTTGACGTAATTTTACACAAATGCCCATAAAAGGAGTGTAATGTTTACAGGGTTCATTACAAGTATTTAACTGGGTGACCAATAATTTCATAAAAAACAAATAACAAATTTTCATTTCACAAACAACGTTTCCCAAAATTATGAATCAACTTTTGGTCCTTTATATGATTCATTTGACAAAACAATTAAAACACATTATCATCAATTCATAAAAATATATAATTTGACAAACAATTGATTTATAATTCGTATTATTTAATAAAATAACGTAAAAAAGCATATTCCTTTTTTGATAAAATGAATTGTTTGTTGATTCTGGCGTAGCCCGTTTTAAAAAGTTGACATTCTTGGGTTTACTTAGTACTACCCAAAGTCATATTGGGTAATGTCCAAATAATAATGAAAATAAGTTTTAATTTGGGATTTACCCACTCATGCAAGAGCGAGCGAAGTGAGCTCGGGACGGGCACTCCGACGACGAAGAGGATGGCGGGGTTTGAAACACCCCGCCATCGTTGAAACTTGAAACGTTTTTTTTGTGAAATGATCATTTGTTAAATGTTTTTTGTGAAACATTAGTGAACGATTTAACTGCCTCGTTGGTCTAGTAGTTAGTATGTTCGACTGCGGCCGACAGGTCCCGGGTTCGAGTCCCGGGTCGGGCCATAATTCCGGCGGGAAATTCTCAGTACTAGCACAGAATATGGTACTAGCCCGGAGTTAGGAAGTTGGCGGTAATTCACTTTCACCCCCGTACCTCGGAGAGCATGTTAAGCCGTAGGTCCCGGTTATTATCACTTACATCATAATAGTCGTTAAAGCCCGCCAACCCACATTGGAGCAGTGTGGTGGGTTTAAGCTCTAATTCCCGCTCTCCTGTGAAAGTGGAGGCCTGTGCCCAGCAGTGGGACTTTAATGAGCTGTAGTGGTGGTGTGTATTTATGTATGTGAGATTCTATAATCCACCATAACTTCTAAATGCCTGAACAGATACCATAACGCAAAGACCTGTCAGCCCTCAGAAGCCCTCTGAAAAAGCTGCATCGATCATTGTCTGGATTTATGTTATTCTCACTGCAACAATGAATTATGGCCAACTAGAGTAGATGATACCCGCGACTTCGTCGGCGTGGATTAAGCTTTTTGATTCCCGAGGGAACTCCTTAAAAAGCCTAGCGTATGTCCTTCCCCGAGATGTAACCTACCGCTGTACCAAATTTCATCAAAATCGCTTGAATAGATGAGCCGTGAAAGCGTAGCAGACAGACACACTTTCACATTTAAAATAATACTAGTTACTATTCTGTGATATTAGTATGGATTGGATATGGATTATTAGGAAAGAGTGCTTTTTAAGAGTCATAGGCTGAGATCCTGCTTAGGTCTTTGGGTCAGCTAACATACCTACTTATTAAGTAACTAAAGGACGAATCCGAGTGTCTTGCAGCTTGCTGGTTCATCCAGATAGGATCAATGGTATTCCACACCAGTAGTAGATTCACTTGACGATTCAAAAGCACTTGTAAAAGTTTTCATTTTTTTAATTTGAATTATCTCTAGGTCCTTATTAATGCAGAAAAGTACTTCTCCCAGTCGTTTAAATAATAGACTCAGTATTAAAACCCGCCAGAAATACGTTATTTCAGTCAAAGCTCTAGCTCAGCCAGCGTCACATTTTAAATTTGAACTAGCTCTGGGTCCTTAATTACTAGTGCAGAAAACTCGACATTTCTGCCCAGTCGCTTAAATAACAGAGGTACTAAAATTCGACATCAATGGACTCTGTATTAAAACTCGCCAGAAATACGTTATTTCCGTCAAAGCTCTTAAACTACCGCAGCGTTGTGTAAGACAAACGACGCTAGCTCAGCTAGCGTCTTATACTTTAACAAGCTATGAATATTCTATCAGGCTCGGTCCATTCATTTGGGTGACAGGCTTGATATATAGGTTTAAAGAGCACCGAAGATTACAAATTCGAATAGGCTTAAAAGATAAATGAAATCGTTCAAACAAACCTATTTTTTATTATTTACTAGTTATGTGCCCGCGACTTCTTCCGCGTGTATTTATTTTTATTTCACTACAAGCAGAAAGGTTACGGCAAACTGCAAAGCGACCGCCTTTGCAATTTTTCGGAGGCGGTAGAATCATTAATCCAATTAATTTGGCCATAGCCTGCTATAATTGTGCTTTAAAGCAAGTGCTACCGTCATTAAATGACTACAGACTAGGTAATTATATTTTCTATTGATTCATAAGTTTTTGCCGATTTTCTATGACTGTTCTTGTTTGTACCCAAACCTGTAATTTTTCCGCGGATTCCATGACTCAATCAATCAACCATTAAAGGTGAGTAAATAGTTAAATACCTAGATAACTTTGTTCTTTCCCTCTTCTTTTTGTAGAAGCGCGTTCCCAGCCCGAGGCAATCCTGCGTCCACACAGATTTTAGCGTCCATTTTTCGGGTTGTGCCATACGTAATGCAGTTCATTCCTGCGCTGTAGTTTAGATATCTTTTCTAGATCGTTGAGGTGCGGGGGTGACCTACCTCTTTAGCTAGGCTATTAATGTGTGGCACAATTTTGAAAATAAATGTTTTTTCTTTCTTTCTTTATTATTAAAAATTCTATCATAGTCGTACTATTACGTGTCCACTGGACACTTGAGTGTCGAGCTAGAATTCTAAGTTTAAATAGCCCGCCGTAATAATGTAACAAGTAGTTTAGAAACCTTTCCAGATTTACTGGATAGTGTATACCACTGATTTAGCTTCAAAATCATTGTTTCAAAACTTTATACTTGCTTTAATAGCGTTCCACTCATCATGAATTATTATTTTGTTTTGTATACGTTACAAAATATATTTCATTTTCTACCACCGTTGTGTTTCCGAACGCAATATCGACAGCTGACAAATTCACTTGACAATGACATTGACAAATTGACAATTGTCATTCTAAATCAAAACAAAAAGTTTCGAACTTTCGATAGCGAAAGTCGAAACCGCGCGATATAATTTTTTAGCGTTAATTTACAATCATTGAAATCAATTCAATTTTTTTTCAGCTATAATGCCAAAAGTAGTAGAGAACAGACCTCGGGATTGCACAGCATGCAGATTAGTCGGCTCAATCGGTCTGGTCGGCATTGGGGCCTACCTTGCCAATGCAGCTTGGAAAAACAAGACTTTACCTGGAAAAGTTGTTATATCCACAATCTCCTTTGGTAATTTAACATTTCAGATGCTTATGTAATAACAGATATATTGAAATCATAACATAACCTATAACTTATAACTTGCTAATTTCTATATAAGCTGATGCCCCCGACTTCGTCCGTGTGGAATAAGTTTTTTAATTCCCACGGGAACTCGGAGATAAACGAATAAAATCCAACAAACGAACAAACAAACACCCTTTCGCATTTCTAATATTATTAAGTAGTAGGTATGATGCAAAAGTTTGGATGGATGGATGTTTGTTACTCAATCACGCTAGAACGACTGAACGGATCTGTATTATATTTGGCATAGAGATAGATTATAGTCTGGAATAACACATAGATTAATTTTTATCCCAGAAAATTAAAGAGTTCTGCCTGGAACCAAAAAACCAACTGTCCACACGGACAAAATCACGGGCATCAGCTAGTAAGTTATAATAATGATCCTTATTATTTTGTGTAATTAAACAGCAAAGATTTTGCTGGCAAGTAACGCATTAGCATAAACAGTATTCCATATACGGTAGACCAATCATTATAACAATCTGAATTGTTGGAATTGGCTGAATTTATAGTATTTTTAGATTTTGGCTAGTGGCAATAGAGTGGTAGCCAGTCCAGTAAAAGTTTTTGAGCTTGTTACACTAGCAATTTTTCTGTTAATAAGGCACCCAGTCAGTGGAAAATCGGGATGTGTGGGATTAGACCAATGATGGTAGAGTAAAAATTTTGTCATAAGAGCCATTGAGGGAACACAAAATTCTAAACAACTTCTTATTTTAATGTTGTTTTTGTTTTCTTTTCAGCATTTGTAACCCTTGGTGTCCAGCGATATAAAAACGAATACCCTTTCAACAGAAATGTTGACAACAAGACGTAAAGCCGCAGTTGGTTAATATTTTGTGTAAATATATTTATATATTTATTATAGTGTAAGAATATAATTAGTGATATTACTTGAATATTAAAACTGTTAGGTATGTAAATTTAATTGATTTTTATTTGACTTTATTATAAGGCTTCAATTTGTAGTATTTATGAATGTATTTTAATTTAAATAATTTTTTTATTATTATTCTATAGTGTAGCATTAAAAATCTTTGTAGTATGATACAACATTGACATACAAGTTCTGTACCATATCTTCATTTTTACAGACGGTTAAAATTAGCGACATCTTCATTATCATTACCGAACTCTGTTAAAAAATAAATTGTGTAAGCTATACAAGACGCGCATTAACATTCTCATCTTACAAACTAATACGAGAAATATCCAAAAGATGGCGCTGTAGTTAAAAAATTGTTAGAGTAGCTTCCAATTTTCAACAAGGAACCTTTATAGTTTCGCTATATATGTCCGTCCGTCTGTCTGTCTGCGGCTTAGCTCAGAGGCCCTTAGTACCAAAAAGTACCTAAAGGTATAGGTAAACATATTAATCACGGCAAAGACAATATAAGATAAACCAGTATAAGACTGTTCACTTCATACATTCAATCAAAGCTCGCTAAATGCGCATTAAAGTCGCCGGTACCTTGTAGTTCTTCGCACAATCTGAGATGGCGTAACTGTGCAAGCTGTTTGTTAAAATTAGTTGAATGTAAATTTGCTTATGTGATTTTATCAAATTTTTGTATTTTGATAATTTTATGTAAATAATTAATACAAATTGAACCAAGAAAATACGATATTTCACCGATTTTACTATAATCATATAAAGAGCGAGCCTGGTAGCGCCATCTAACGATAGTATTAACCTAGAAAAAAAATTATAAGGGAGTTGGCAATCTATACTTGGTATTACAATTAATCTATGATCACGGCGACAAAGCGGTGAAATACAATTTTTGACAACAACCTCAATTTACCTACATGGGCTCTGTCAGACAAAGAATGTGGACCAATTTTACTAACGCCATTTATTCTGAAAAGCGGGACAGCGCTATGGTGGGGACAAGGACAGGGCTATACAGGTTAGGAGCGTGCTCTGAGGACGCCCAATTTTTTTCTATGAAAGGGCCCATCTAGTACCTACCTACATATTATATATCGACAAATTTTGAAACAAAAAAACCAGTCAAGTGCTGGTCTGACTCACTCACAAAGGGTTCCGCTTCCGTGGCACCACACATCAATCAAATATCAATCAAATCAAATAAATATTAGTATAAATGCGAAAGTTTGGATGGATGTATGGATGTTTGTTACTCAATCACGCGCCAACGGCTGAACGGATCTGGCTAAAATTTGGCACAGAGATAGATTATAGTCTGGAATAGCACATAGGCTACTTTTTATCCCGGGAAATTAAGGAGTTCCCGCGGGAACCAAAAACCTCAAATGGATGTTTGTTACTCAATCACGCCAGAACGGCTGAACGGATCTGGATGAAATTTGGCACAGAGATAGATTATAGTCTGGACTAACACACAGGCTACTTTTTATCCCGGAAAGTTGAAGAGTTCCCGCGGGAATCAAACAAATGTATCTGTTCAACTGATTTTGATAAAATTTGGTACAGGGATGGGAAGGACGTAGGCTACTTTTTATCCCGGAAAATTAAGGAGTTTCCGCGGGAACCAAAAAACCTCAATCCACGCGGGCGTAGTCGCGGGCATCAGCTAGTAAATATTATAAATGCGAAAGTTTGGATGGATGTATGGATGTATGGATGTTTGTTACTCAATCACGCCCCAACAGCTTAACGGATCTGGCTGAAATTTTTCACAGAGATACATTATAGTCTAGAATAGCACATAGGCTACTTTTTATCCCGGAAAATTAAAGAGTTCCCGCGGGAACCACAAAACCTTGATCCACGCGTATGAAGTTGCGGGCATCAGCTAGTTGTAAATTATTTTATTAAAATAAATAAAAAAATATGTCATAACAACACGTTATCAGCTGTGAAGTGACTGGCTTACCTAGGTGGCGCTAAACTGGTAGCGCCTGACAAACAATTGGATACGGAATCCTAATTATTTTTTTCGGATTTTTTCCTATAGTTACAATCATTGTGCTGTGAGACCTTGCTTCATGTTAATTTTCATGATTCTAGGACAACGGGAAGTACCCTATAGGTTTTAATTTATTGGCGAGTATCATAAACGGCCGTAGGTATCTTTTGATTGCGTTGACTTATAAGCTTGATTTTTTTACAGCTCCAAGGGACCGTAGACCTACATACGTACCTAGAACTATAACTACGGTCAAGCCTCAAACTGTTTTATGCGCCAAATATTTGTGCCCCCAATAATATTTTTCTTGTCGTGCTCCATATTTTTGGTTTGGTCATCTTATCGGGCAAAAGCTTTTACTGAGGTAAGTACTGCTACCTATACCTATATTCTTTATTATTCTGTGACACCGTAGCTCCCAAATAGATGAACCGATTTCATTGCGCTTATTGGAGAATGTTTTTAAGTGTATTTAGTTAGTATAATAAGGTAATATAAGTTATTATGAGCCCTTAATAATTATCCGTTAGAAGTTTGGATTACGGTAGCAATCGCGTAGATATAGGACCTACAACCGCCTACTTCTCAAAATCATAAATAATTCTTTGGTTGGTATATAAAATTGTACACTATACCAGCTCTCTATTATACGCGAGCTTCGCTTTACATCACAAACAAAAGCTGTAAGCCTTTTAATCAAAAACCGGGACCGCTTTCATCAAATTCGAATAGCGGCAATGAAATTGGTCCATTCAAATGAGTGCATGACATTTTAGTCTTTATAGCCACTTAGCTACAGTCTCCATACATAACTGAGCGGACGGTTATAAGCTTACGTCGCAATAAAGTCAACATCGCGATTCGCAACACAGATCACGATTTGAAGTAAACAAGTCTAATGATAAGGCAACGCCGCGCCGCACAGTCGTGCGCGTCCGCCCGCCCAACTAACTCGCGTGTCTCTTGGATGTTAAACTACTTTTTCCATTACCACCAGACAACGAACTCTCTCAGCAGGACCTCGCTTGTCACTATTAATGGGTAAGTTATATTTTCCACAACAAAACAGTTTTTCATTGCGTCCTCGTCAACCATATGGCAGCATTTTCACGCAAAACAAAAGCTACTAAAAATAACTTGGAGTAACTTTTTAAGCTGAAATATGTCGCGCTACCTACCTGTTGAATAAACAGTAAATGTGATTGAACTTGTACGAGCTTTTCGCGTCAGTGAATTTACAACCGTGCTTCAATTATTCTGCAATCTGCATAATCAAATGACGGGGCCGGGCGGAATTTCTTTCGCAATTCACTTTCCGCGGTCCTATATACTTTTAAGTTATTCGTACTACTAAAGTTTTATTATGAAAAATGACGTCTAAAGCAACGCCATTTGTCGGATGAAGCCGGATCGATGTTACATTATTCTGGGTAACTAATTTCGTTATCAACAGATAAGCTGTGGGCAGACCGGAGTCAAGCGAGTGGGGTGCGCTGGGACGGCCACAAACAAGGCAGTATGGAGCATTATTGGGAACATTGGAATGGTGAATCGTCTCCAAAGACTTTCAATGGAGAAATCCTTTCCACCCAGAAGCAGATCTTACCACCCCAATCGCATACAGGAACTAACCATGCGTGGTCAGATAATAACAATGCCTGGAGCGCGGCTTTAGGTGCTATGGGAGGCGCAGGGACAGTTTTAATCATAGCAGCTTTGTTGTTCATGTTCAAACGGCCAAAGAAACAGGAGCCTCAACTTCTAGCGCCGATGGAGGCAAGACAAAATGTAAGTACTTATATTTTTTTTCCATAATTCCATTCTTGCCGCTCATTTCTTAACTTTTACGTAGGTTTCAGATGTTTTTAAGGAAGGCGCAACGGATTTTCTTCAGCATCATGTATTCTTAAATGTATTACGTTATCCAAAAAGAGGTCGTTCGAAATTCGTTTACGTTGCTCTTGCGAGGTTTAAAATTGAATCAAGTGGTGAATTACTATATAGTAGATAGGTATACCTACCTGAGACCTTATCTAATATACCTACTTATATAATATTAAATATTTACGACTCTAGACGTGCTCTAGACTTGCCACTTATCTCTGGCTGGCTTTGACAAAACGCCCATTTCTTGAATAGGTACAGACTCATTTATTTTACTAAGTTGGCGGTCTTGTACCAAATGACTCGAGTCAGTTAAACATTTATCTTGTGTACTTACTTACCCATATAATGTAAAATTGACTGATTATTTGCAAGGATACAGCTATTAAGACTTTGTTACTGAGGCTTTTATCCCGGAAAATTAAAGAGTTCCATCGGAATTTTGAAAACCTGAATTGTCTTTGATGGAGTAGCGGGCGTCATTTAGTTTATACCGTATTAATATAAGCCTAGAAAATTTAGAATAGGTTCCAATTGACCGGGACTTGAGAGCATATTCTTAGATCTATGTTGTACTAGCTAATGCCCGCGACTACGTCCGCGTGGATTGAAGCTTTTTGGTTCCCGCGGGAACTCCTTAGTTTTCCGGGATAAAAAGTAGCCTAAGTATTCCAGACTAATCTACCTCTGTGCTAAATTTCATCCAGATCCGTTCATTCGTTAGGGCGTGATTGAGTAACAAACATCAATCCATACATCCATCCATCCAAACTTTTGCATTTATAATATTAGTATGATTTGATTAATTTGATTTGATTTAGGTAATACAGGCTCTTGTATATTTATGAATAAATAATTTTTATCATAGAAGTTTCGCGCAAAAACTGTCGTGTAAACTTGCTAGCTCTTGCGAAATTCATAGAAGTCCTACAAAGAACCAAAAACAATAAAAGGAAATTGTCTTTTGTACGTTCTTAGTAGGTGCCCACAAGACGGCTTTTGGACACAAAACCTTATTACTTATCAAATACACGGTACGACAAAGTTTCCGGAGGACTGAGAACGTGTTGAGACTACATAAGCCGATTAAATTTTCGTCGCCCTATCTGGCGCTGTGGTGAAGACTAGTGGAAAAACCCAAGTTTGATTACCAGTTGAGCGAATTGGGATTTTTTTGTTAGGTCAATTCTCGGCAAGCTCCTGTCATGGCTAGTATACCAAAGGCGCCCCACCGAATGTTGCGATGCTGCGTTGAAACTGGTAAGGGAACCGGTGGGAAGTCTATTTCCACTGCTGGATATAATATAAACTTTTTGGAGAGCATGCCAATACAAACATTCCTAACCGTTTTACCACCATTAAAGTCACCCTGCGATATCTGTTTAAAAATGGATGATGTCCAGCACGTTCTTGTCGAATGTAGCAAATATAGCGCGCAGAGGGAGCTCCTTATGCAGAAATATAATTTGAATAGGTATGACTTAGGTAGTTTTACAAGCCTTCTCAGCCTACTTACCATCGACAGAAGTTTTCAGATCTATAGTCGAAATATTTCTGCATAGGGAGTAATACCTGATTAATTATTGTATATTAATTTTAGTTTGATTAAGTAATTTTTTTTAATAATAATTTAGGTTACGATGGGGCTGGCGTGTACGTGACGGAAGATTAAAAAAAAAAAAGTCACCGGCTCAATGGGTTTGTGGTTGTCCAACACTACCCTTACCACTAGGGCTTTCGAATACCGGTTTTTTTCAATACCGGTTTTAATACCGGAAAGATTTTTTTCAATACCGGGATCCCGGAATCCCGGTATTGAAAAAATTAAATTGGCGTAGATGTTTTTTAACTTCAAATTAGTACTTTCTGAAGCAAACTGCACCATAACAAACGGTTTTTTCATAAAAAAAATTTTTCACCAAATCAACTCAAAATGCTGCTTAAATTCTGTGGTTGATTTTTACACTGTGGATTGGTATGTCTATTTCATTGTCGCATGAAACGTTTAATAACTCCTTCACTCTATTTTACATCATGCAATATTGTATGAAATTGTATTTTCTTTAAAAAAACACCAAGTAAGTATAGATTTTTAGATTTATTTGTATTTTGAGAATTGAGATATTTATTTATGCGTTGACTTAATTCTTACGAAAATATCGTTTGTTTCATGTATAAGGTGAAAATTACAGACAACGTATGACGGAACGTTCTGAAACTCCATCACAAAAGTCGTTTTTGTTCACTCAGGGGGAAAAATTAGTGTTTGAATTTAGATCCCTGTGGCTTGGCATTTCTATTTCATTGTTTCTCAAAACGTTCACAAATTTGTTTTATAACTAATACATATTTTATTATGGCGTATTTTCTATTAAATAATAGCTATTGAATTCAAGATTAATTTTTGTTTTGACAAAATTATCGTTTTCTTCGACTTCGATCGACTTTTTACAAAAATATTGTTTATCATATTTTAGTAGTCGCAATACATTTTACCATAGCGTTTTAACGCTAACGACCTCAGCAGAATTTCTCAACAGCTGAGCCTACAAATGAATATAAGCTAGACGAAGATCATGTCTAATGTTCTTGTGTCACACGTTCAGCCCCACTCAGTGTTAGTTGAGAACACTGCACTCGAAATTGTTGATGAGTACATAAGATACTTGGGGCATACAGTCCAGTTACGGAGGTCCAGTTTCGAGAAAGAGGTCAACCGCCGAATCCAACTCGGCTGGGGAGTGTTTGGGAAACCACGACATCTTCTCGTCCAAAATTCCTCAGTGCCTGAAGACGAAAGTTTTCGAACAGTGCGTATTGCCAGTGATGACTTAGGGCTCCGAAATATGGTTGCTAACTATGGACCGGATAAGAAGGCTCAGGGTCACTCAGCGGGCGATGGAGAGTGCTATGCTTGGAGTATCCCTGCGTGATCAAATGAAATGCGTCAGAAATAAGTAGATGCGTAGACGAACCAGAGTAACCGACATAGCTCGAAGAGTCGCGGGGCGGGCACATAGTTCGTAGAACCGATAGGCGTTGGGATCCCAAAGTGCTTGAATGGCGGCCTCACACCGAGAAGCGCAGCGTTGGATGACCCCCCACTAGGTGGATGTCCATCCACCTCATAAGTGTGTAGCTGGGAGCCGCTGGAAACAAGCGGCACAAGACCGTGCTATATGGAGATTCACGCAGGAGGCCTTCGTCCAGCAGTGAACGTCTATAGGTTAAGACGACGACAATAATAGTGGTTTAAATTACAATTTTCGGCACTTATATCACTCTTTATTTAAAATTTCCAGCTTATTGCCAATGAAACAATGAAATAGAAATGCCAAGCCACAGGGATCTAATTTCAAACACTAATTTTTCACCCTGAGTGAACAAAAACGACTTTTCATCACTGGTTTTAAGCAATAAAGGCGTTCTTTTTGAGCTAATATGCATAAATACAAATTTTAAACCTAACCGAATAAAATAAAGTGGCATGTACCAAGAAATATATGCAATAGTCACTGTTTCGTTTATAGTGTCGCCAATACCGGTATCCCGGTATTAGACATTTCAATACCGGTATTGAAAACCGGCGAAAAAAGTCCGGGATCCCGGTATTGGAAGCCCTACTTATACCACGCGGTCTTATCATCACCAATCCAGAATGCGTCTGGCCCAACGGTCATCGGATCTGCGACTGGCATGGCACTGGTCAGGCCCACTGCCACTTCAGCCATATCTATTACTAGCTGATGTCCGCGACTTCGTCCGCGTGGTTTGAGTTTTTTTTATTCCCGCGGGAACTCCCTAATTTTACGGGATAAAAAGTAACCTGTCACTCTCCAGGTCCTCAACTATACTCATGCCAAAAATTACGTCGATCCGTTGTTCCGTTGCGGCGTGATTGAAGGACAAACCAACAAACCAACAAACAAACACACTTTCGAATTTATAATATTAGTATGATATGAAGTATGATTAACATGTGCTTCGGCTTGCTCACTGTCCAGGCTATGCCGACCACCTTGGTTCTCTAACGGGTTCCTTCGTTACTGATCTCTCCCCATTCTAGATTCTATATCTCAGAGGCCAGCTGTCAGTCATTCACATTTCCGAAACCACTATATCTCTGCAGGCAAGGTTGCAATCTAGGCTACTAGAAGTACTAGGCTTACTTATTTACCCATAAAAAAGTCACTAAATAATAGCGTTAAAGCTTACGTTCTCTGGCTAAGCTCTCTACAGTAAACAACATGGAAAGAGACTTTTTCCAACAAAATATAACAAAGCTCTTTTTCTCTGTAACAACAGCATTTGTTGTATAAACATGAGTAGGGTGTAGATAATTTTATTTGCCACGTTGTCATCCTGGTGTCTTCATGTTATTTATTCTAGGCCGGCGAAAGCTTCTAAGAATATCTGAGCAGAACTACCTACTTGATGGAGAATATTTCCAAGAACCTTTGATTTTTTGGTATCTTTAATCAGAGATCACAGAGATCATATTTTATGGACAGGAGCGAGTGACATATTATGCTACATTATATTTTTATACGACTGCCTGAAAAAAGGAGTATATTGTTTTCAGGGTTCATGTATGTATGTTTGTATGTATGTATGTATGTATGTATGTATGTATGTATGTATGTATGTATGTATGTATGTATGTATGTATGTATGTATGTGAGTTTGTATATTCCACCATAACTCCTATACGCCTGAACCGATTTTGATAAATGAGGTATCTTTAGAATCCCTAGCTTATTCCGGGTGACATAGGCTAGTAAAATTTTAAAAAAAATTGATGGGGTGACCATGGTTCTGCGTTAAAAACTAAAGTTGAAAAAAAATATTCGAAAATAACATTAACTTTATAATCATCATCTAGAAAATGATGAGTAGATTCCAAAAATATATAACACTATAGTTCAATATCCAGTGATTCACAAAAAAATATCATTTAATAAATATATGTGATTAAGATTCCAAAGGTATTTTTAATGACTGTGGTATCGTTACGTAGTAGCAGTGGTAGCCATACTTCCATTCGAGGGGGATTTTTTATGACACGACTGCTTAAAAAAGGAGTGTTATGTTTTCAGGGTTCGTGTATGTAGGTATGTTGTGTCTACGGCATAGCAGTCGTATTTTTTAATAATTTTAATTATATTCACTTGTTGAAAAATGGAATAGCTTTAACCTATGAGCCACGCGGAGTAGGTAGGGACTATCAGCTAGTAACTATTAAATGAATGAAGAATCTTTTAAATCAGTTCAATCACAGAATAATTCTTACTTAACTACTTCTTACTGATTACTGTTCCGCGGATTCAACCTTAGCTGTCCACAATAATGTAATGACTCATCGATCAAACAAAGCGTGGGAGGCTTCGGACCATGGCTTATAGTTACCACCTTACCGGCAAAGACGTGCCGCCAAGCGATTTAAGCGTTCTGCTACGATACCGTGTTGAAACCGATTTACCACTAGGTACCGCCAGATGAAATCGCTGTCAAGGAGTAAACTGTACATAATTTATATTATGTACAGTTATGAAAATAATAAGTTAATGAATATTAATAAATAAATTCGGCTAAGTTCGAGTCTGACTCGCACACGAAGGGCTCCGTACGTCTTACGACATTACTTATGTTCTTTCTAAACACAAGTTTATTGTATCGGAACCCCCTTAAGAAGCTTTAATTTATTTTCATTATTTGTTGTAATATGAGCGTATTACTCACTCTTTGTGAATTTAATATGTCCTACTTACGGTTCAAGCGATACAGCATATAACGTCGAAAAAATCAAGTTTCAGGAAAAAAGTGAAAAATCAAAATCACGTCTTTGTTGTGATAGTGGCAATAGAAATAGACACTTTAAAATTTAAACTGTTTAGCTATTGTTTCATGAGATACAGCTCGCTCGCTTTGTGTAGGGAACCCTAAAACGCCTACACACATAAGTAATTATTTACGGACCTAATCAAGAACTTCCTTATTTTAAGCCGGATTATTTAACTTCCTTATGAAGACCTTGCCTGTATTATTTATAACGAGCGGTTACCCACAATTTCTCCTCGTGGAAATTGAAATCTTTTTGCTTAGCGAGAAACGATAAGAGCAAAGGTCGACCCTAATCACGTCGAATTATCTTACTTCAAAATACGAAGGTAATAACTTCTACTACTACCTACTAGTACTCCATAGTCATATTATAAATGCGAAAGTGTGTCTGTCTGTCTGCTACGCTTTCACGGCCCATCTGTTCAACCGATTTTGATGAAATTTGGTATAGGGGTAGTTTGATTCAGATTCAGATTAATTTATTTGCATTTAACATGAACAATACAATAATTGACTTGTCACCAAGGGCGGATCCAGCTTTGGCGCCAGGAGGGGGTCACATAGTCGTGGTCAAGTCAAGAACTTATAATTTAATTTTGATAACAATAGATACAAGTAAAAAGTAGGTATTTTATTAATGTACGTAGGTAAGTACTGTACTTAAAAATATTTATTCTTTATTGTAACAATGTACACTTGAAAAACTTAACACATACCTAATAACTTGTAGGTACATATACACGTACATATTGCCATCTTCTCTTGAAAACATCCAGAGAAGCACTATCACGCACGGAATGATGAACCTATTTATATTCCATAACCGTGGTGAATGATTTGTCATTACAGCTAGAGGTATGTCGAGGGGTATGACGCAAAACTCCGCAAAAGTGAAGAGGTGGTACGACAAGGGTTTCCAACAAACAAAATAGATACAGACAAAATACATATCAATTTTTCTTTTACGTTTTCTCCCGAAACGCGTTATTACGTCATTTACGTCAATGCCCAATGGGTACGTTTTTATGAACGTGGAGAAGTGCCAGTCCGGTTAGGCGATCTTCAACCATTGAAGATCTTAGCCACGATTTAATTCTGCGCAACGTAGGGGTACTTCGAACTTTGTATCCCGTGGAAGACATAGGCAACTTTTTATCCCGGAAAATTAGGGAATCAAAAACCGTAATCCAGGCGTACGAAGTCGAGGCAATCATCTAGTAATAACATAAATTCTAAATTGTGCCTGTCCGATTGAAAACTTTTCATGGCTCAAGCTGTTAGAAAAAGCGAAAGTGTGACTTGCTTCTTTCAGTATCTAGTCCTTATACTTAGTCCTTAGGCCCCCCCTGAAAATCAGCGTTGCGGCATAGTATAGGCAAACGCATATCATGTTGTGGCACAGGCTGAGGAGACGAGCCCATTGACCACACAGTTTTAAATTAAGTAGTATACATATCATGTACCAATTGAGTTCATTTGTTAAATTTTGTCAGTTACTGTGTGGGACAATAAAGATTCATTTATTTATTTTATCTAAAATCTTCAGGAACTACCCGTTAGCGACTTTTGATTTATCCGGGATAAATCAAAAGTCTATGACTTTCCCTATGCTTTGCATCTCTAATGGGCCATGAAAGTGTAGAAGAGAGAAATACGTCTATTTTTTGCATTTATAATATTAATATTAATGAAATTAGATAGTGTGAATGATTCCCTAGGGGTGCCTTACACTTAAATACCTACCACAAATAGAGCATGCTGGTCCGTGGCTCAGAGATATGGCAAGGCTTGGTCTAAGATCATAACTTCTAACGTAGTCTTAGAAGTTTTGAATAGTAGATAGGTTTTTGGAGGAGGAGGTTACATTGCAGGAGTAAAACAACAGAGCTCGTGGCTCGATAAGTAAGGCGCATAGAATATATTATTTACATTAAAACCCGCACTTAACTATAAAATTTTCAATGACTAAAGGAGTCGGGAGCAGGGAGTAGTGTTGCCCACAAAAAATAACTTATGCCTAAGACCGTAATAACTGTTGACTAGAAAGCTGAGCCTTACTGCTTGCGCAATGTACCGTTAATAAAGTAACACCTGTTGGTGAAACAATAGTTTTGGAACTGTTAGTCTCCGCGAAAATGGCGCTGTCCCTTTTATGGCATACTACCATCCCTTAAAGCCGTATTGTTTTAGTATTATTGGCGTTCGTGTTTTAGAATTATAATCCTTATTTTAGGAACAACGATGTACGTAAACATTATACTGTCATTTTGAAATAATACTGCTCAAGCGATGACGGTAAACCCCTGTTCCCGTTACAGTTTCCCGTTAGGGTTGATGTTTTACCTGATAAGTGGATGCTAACACAGATATTGTTATCCGTTAGGTAGGTGTTAGGTAGATGCTGGTACAGGTATATAATACTAGACCATAATGATAGCATGGGTATAGTTGACGATCTGGAGAGTGATTAAGGCTACTTTTTATCCCGGAAAATTAAGGAGTTACTGTGAGAATTAAAAAAACTTATTCTACGCGGACGAAGTCGCGGGCATCAGCTAGTTCAGTATATTTTTATAAATCCAAAACTATTAGCTCATAAAAGTCTTCTGTTCGGAGAAAAAATAAAGACAAAATGTAATAAATATGGGACTTATATACAAGTACCTTACACAGGAACAGAAGCTTTCAATGTCAAACGGCAACGTCGGTATTAAAATAAAAGTTCAATTCCATTTTATACCTTAAAATTTTCCTCATAAAAGCTATATTTCTTACCAGCAGTATAGATGCAGGGACGGAACGTATGTTCAAAACAAACATGGAATCAATTTCATTACGCACTTGTAGGTCTGTACCTATCATAGATTGGATGCATGATCACTACTATTCCTACTCTATATATTATAGTTTTGTACATTCAGATGAGAGCAATTCTGTTCAATATAGCTATTTGTTCTCCTTTTATTCGATGACCATTCGATAGTCCATATATATGTGAGATTGATCTGTCAAGCACCAAGTGGCCACTTATATGGGACCAAAGTTCTTGACCGATCGATCTCACCTGGTAGGTAGTAACTGATTATGCTTGAGGTAGTTTAATCTCATATCTAAATATATATGCTATGTGGCATCCATAGATTACATATTGGGCTCGCTGGCGGTGAAGCGCTTGCAAGCCCAATACTAAATCTATGGTGGCATCGTACCGGAACGCTAACATTATAGCCACGGCCATAACAATATCATAGGTCGCAAAATCCAGTACTGACATTCCAAAAAATCAGTAGAAATCAATTTTGATTACTGCGACTGTGTCGACGGTGGTTGGCGTGCTCGTGTAATATTATATCGTGATCGTGCATGTACTTAGACTGTCTTTTAGGGTATTTTACTTCTACCAAGTAATCTTGAATCAAGAATTATTATTCAACGTCGATAGCTCTCTATTAAACACATACAGGCGTAATTCTACTAAAACTACCTACAAAAACAGGTAATGAAAAACAGGTTTCATCAAAAAGAAAATAAAACCTTTTCGGTACAAAAATAGATTGCTCGACTCAAGCAACCTTGGCCGAGAAAATTTGCGTTCAACCCCGTTCAAAACGTGATTCTTGTATATTTTTAGAATTGTAGACTTGTAAATAGCAAAGTACTTTGAAATAAGGGCGAAAAGTCCCATTGTCAACACGACAGAATCCAAAAAAAACGGCGAAAAATACGAAAAATAAAATGACGTCACACTAAATTCAATATAGCGGAAGCTAAAAGCTTGTTTTTAAAAATATTTTTAGTGCTTTAAGACCTCATTATAAACATTTCATCTATGTATGTTGGAAGTACACACAACAAACACCAATTTTCATAGGCGTTTTCCAACCAGTGTTTGCCCTAGAAATGGATCTTACATTCTGCTATGACTACACTATAGGTACTTGCCCAAGTCACTAATGAGGATTTTAAAACTTGAGCTTTTCGCCCGCCGTTATAAATAACTAGCTGTTAGTTGTCTATGTATTTTTCAATCGTACGGTTTTCCCGTGAGATTAAAATTTTAAAAAATCCGTTTGTAAAAAGTGGCCTATCTTTGAGTAAAATTCTATTAAAATCAGTTCAATGTCAGAGTATTCAGCAGTAAAAAGGTGACGAATTAAAAGACGAAACTTCCGAGATAAAATATAAAAAAACGTAAAAATGTGTTCGAACCACGTTACAGGTATTGGAAACCAACCTTTACGTGTTTTTCTCTTGCTTGATACTCGTGGCTCCATCTTCAATAATCCAATCGGGAACCAAATAAGTAAAAGTGAAAACCTCGTGGAAAGCGTCGTCATGGAAAACCTAACGGCGAAATACAAAACTGAGGCCCGTTAAGTTGCCACTAGATGGCGCTTAATGTTTTATAACTACGGTCCAACTACGTCATAGTCTACGAATATTGTAGCGTACTACGTCGTTGGCTACGGCTGGGCTACGAATGAAAAGCATATAGTGTGTTCATACGTGCGATTAAGGACTGAAATAGCAATCGAAATAAGGGGTTTAAACACTGTTTTTTGAAACTGTTATAAAACAGAAACCCTTATCACGGAAACAGAAACGATACTGTAACCCAATCAATCTATAACCGTTTATTTCTGTTAATAAGTGTTTTTATCTGTAACCCTAATAGGTAGATACATGCCCTAGCAAACTGCACGGTGTTACAACGCGTTCTTCTAACTTCATTGGACTTTACACACACTGAAACTACATGACCATGTTTTTCTTAAGACAATTGCAACCATTGGTGCGTTCACCTGGTTCAAATTTTAATACGCGTCAACAGTAAATTTGGCAACGTCGCTATTTCGGTTACACTTTAAAACCCTTTTTTTCTGGTACAGATTCGCTTCTGTTACAGAAAACATAAGTGTTTCGGGTTAACAGAATTAACAAGTATAAATTACAAATTTAAAACAACCCCCGACATAATATGGAAGTAACAGATTAAGAAAAATTAAGATGAAGTAATACGATACCAAATTTCGAATCGATAGGACATATGGAAGGTAGTCAAATCCCCTCATCAACTATTAAAGAGCTGATGATCTTCAAACGGCTGAACAGATTCTCATGAAACATGGCTAAGAACGCTCGGGATAAAATTATCTATGACACAAAAAAAGCAACGAAAATCGGTCCATCCGTTTGGGCTCTACGATACCACAGACAGATACACAAAAAGACACGTTAAACTTATAACACCCCTCTCTTTTTGCGTCGGGGGTTAAAAACACATTCAAAGGGGTTACAGCTTCGATTCTGTTACACTTTCATTCTGTACCACTTATATTTCTGTAACCTTTATGAATCTGTTTTTCAGTCCCTGCGCGCGATCGAAATAGGGATTCACTACTTAAGCGTGTGACGCTGTGTGATGTTGTCCATATAAATACAAGAAATTTTACCCGCCGCGCACCCGACCCGGCCCGCGCCCGACACGCGCGCTCCCTGTGTATTTTACCCTTTAAAGCCGTAAACGGAAAAGCCACCCAATGCAGCCAATAGGTACTTTTTAACCATCATTGGCATCGACTTAAAATAAACCTCATTATTGTATCTAAATCCATAGCCGTACTTATATTATAAATGCATAAGTGTATGTTCGTCTACCTGTTACCTTTACAGCCCATCTTTTAAAACAATGTTGATGAAATTTAGTTCATGAACAAGTTGCATGCTGGGATAGTACATATATACGACTTTTAGTTTTTTGAACCGAAAAATCAAAGAATTCCCACGGGGTTGTACTTTTTCTTTTCTTTTACAAAGTTACGGCTAACTGAAATAGTTAAAAACTCACTTTTATTTTATTTGTAGTGATGCAGCAAAGGTAAGTGCCTAGAAGATGCCTATTCACTCTTGATTTAGAAGATACCTACCTATATTAAAGGAGGAGGGGAAAACAAAAATACCTACAATCAGGCGGATTAAGTAGCGGGCATCTTTTTGTACCTACAAAAATGAATATCCCTACACACAATTAAATTCATAACTCCTCTCAAATAGGGTAAAAATGTAAAGGAGGCTGTTTAAAACATAAAACACTTTGGTACTCGACGGCACTCCGACTCTCCAAAGGGTTGTTGACTTTAGCCTTTGATTACGGTCGCCGGAGCGTACTCCATTATTTTGTTTCAGAGCTTCAAGAGCTAAATCCACTGTGAGCTCAGCTATACTAGTATTGTAATTTGTCGTACCTTACCGGCAAAGATCAAAGACCACCCTGCCGCCAAGCGATTCATGCTGAGATCTATAGAGCGTACTTTAACTTTGCTCAGGCTTTAGTTAAAGTTAAAACGGGATGGACTTATGTGCGTATCATAAATCTGTCTCATTTTAACTCAAAGTATGTATGCTATAAATGTAGATCTCACACTGAGTGCCGATACAATGGCTTTGGAAGTCGGTTTCTTGGAAAGAATTTTTATTTTTAACTTTTTAGTGTCAGGGTTGAGGATTTGGAGTCAGATTTTGTATGGGACCACCTCGAGAGCATCCGCCAACGACTGATAGTAATTCAAATCGGTTCAAAAACCACGAAGATATGACCGACATACATTTTAAAAAAATTAATACGCGCCGAGTTGAGAACCTCCTCCTTTTTTGGAAGTCGGTTAATAAAAAAAGGGCATCATTTGCACTGATTCACGAAGTTTAGCCCGAAGTGGATATTGCCCTTTCGTATTCGTATTGTAACTGAAGATTTATTTTTTATGTTGTTTGCATTTCATTTGGAAGCACTACGTTTTTGTTTTATACGTGCTTTAGGGTGGTTTCTAACTAGCATATTTTTCTGCGCGTATAAGCTCGAATCGGTTTTCACCATCGATATATATGTAGGTACTAGATGGGCCCTTTCATAGAAAAAGGTTGGGCGACCGACTTTGAGAACGCGTTCCTAACGTCTAAGCGTCTTTGTCCCCATCGTAGCGCTGTCACGGTCGCTCGTTTAGATAATTTGTTATTCTTAGGTTAACATCTAAAGTCTTATTAGTTTGGCACTGAACAATTTTTATTTTAAGGTAAGTGATTCAATTCACAATTGTAAATTTCCAAAAAAACGTTATTTAATATTCCTATTTAATATTTCTATCCATTACGCAATCATTTAATTTCCGCGGCAAACTGTATGATATATTTTTTTTTACTAACTGGCCTTATGGCTTCTATGGCCATGACCTATATTATCTATGACCGAGTCATACGTTTTCAATATATGTTGCAAGTAAGTTCCCGCTTTTCAGACTAGATGGCGTTGATGGCGTTGCTAAAAATACGCCCACATTCTTTGTTTGACAGGGCCTGTCTATGTAAATTTAGGTCGTTGGTTTTCACTCTTACAAGGGCGCCATATTTTGCGCTTCAAAAAAAATGGCAGTCATAGGGCCTGCCGATAGAAGTGAAAACGGTTTTTTTTTAATTGAAAAATAATTAAAGCATATACCTGAATACCAAGGCATTAAAGTTTAATTTCGAATGTAGTATATTTATATTTAAGATCTTTTGTCTTCGTAACAACGCGAGAAGGTCGATGACGCGATTCCACAACTTTACCCGCTACCAAAAAGTGCTCAACGCAGCTAAAGAAGCTTTCACTTCAAAAACTGAATGCGCTTATTCCGGCGTGTTCGCTCGAACCCACGGGTCTCGAATCACGGGTCGGGTTGGGTGATAGTACTACTTAGTAGTAGTCAATAGTATACGAGCTCATGAGCGCGTCAATGCTCGCCATGCGTTGTGGCACGCGCTTGTAAAAACGAGCTATTCGGTCTGAAAAAACGCTAATCTGTAAACGCCCTTAGTATCAAATTGACTGTGACTCGTTTACCTGTCTAACATAAGATTTATTTGTATGTTTATTAGTTGTTACTCACGACTTCGTCCTCTTATAATATGTTCTGTTTTCCACGATACTTTTCTAATATTTACCGTTTGGTTTATACTAAAAATCGTTCGAAATATAGCCAGCATTTCATGAAGTTGAAGATTTGAAGTTCGACGCACTTTTTTACTTTAATCGATAATTTAAAATAGTTATTCAACACAAAACTAGCAGGGGACATGGATATTATGACTCTGAATGAATGGAATATCCAATCATTAATGTTATTCGATTTAAAAAAGAAATGATTAACCAAAAATGTTGCTCGTAAATTTTAAAATAAGATTCGTTAATCAAATTAAAAACAGCAGAATTGATTGGATCACTTCTGCGACGCCCGCAAAACCATCTCGTTTCCCGTTTTACTCCGATCTCGTAAAAACTGTGGCTATAAAACTTAAGTCATTTTAAGAAAGGCACTGAATTTTAAAAGTTTCTTGATGCTGGGAATTTATCGTAATAAGGCACTTGCGCGTCTGGCGACCGAGCGCGAACTCGACTCAACGACGTAAAAGCGTAATACATGTTGATAAGCTTCGATGTATATTATTTTATACCTACTCTCCTCATAAATACATAGATAGACACACGTAACATATACACTGAGATACGTTAACTATATATATATAACTAGCTGATGCCCGCGACTTCATGCGCGTGGATTTTCGATCTTATCGAGTTCCGTCGGAACTGGTTTTTTTCCCAGGATAAATTACCGTCAATCTGTCAATATATTTGAAGATCTCTCTACTGTCTTATGTCTTATTTACATTTGTACGTGGAGTTTTTTTAAGCCAATTTGTTTACATTTCCGTAAAATTTTTAAAACATTTTCTTTCATACAAATAAAAAAAGAATTATCCAAATAGGTTCGGCCAGTTGTTTTGAAGTGCAAGATCATTATCGCTAATATCATATTGTTTCCTGTATTCCAAAGTTCAGCAAGTTACGGCTTAAACCTCTCCAAAAGGTTTTTATCAAAGTTAGATTTATTGTCACGAACGTAATATTACATGTCACACGTAACTTTTATTACATTTCGCCCGAGGGAATGTGTTTAGGAAGCCATTTTTGTGGGTAAAAAAATAAATTACTCTGTCTGACGTTGTGAGATTGTGCAGAGAATACGCCGCGATGGTGCCTTGATTTTGTTAGGGACGAGATAGTTGAGGGAGGTGTGACCTAGTTAGGTTAGTTTAGTTGCTTAATAGTACTTAATATTTAGCACTATTACCTAGGTACTATTAGAGAAGTATTCTGTCATCTGTGGTAACGCATCGTTGGCCCAAGTCGGCAACTGGATGGGTGACTTACTATGGAAGTCAGAATAGGCATGATGACATTAACCAAGAATCAATGAAATTATGAATTTATCTAATGAAACAGGATTCATGGATTATAAAACACGTACCTATTTATTTTTCTATTTAGAGTGAGATTGCTATTTATTTTGATAAAATAAAACTATAAAATACAGCAATCCGCCATGTTGCATAAAACACAAAGAAGCGAATGACGTCACAATTGTTTGTTTTCGAGCTTTGAAAATCACACTATTGCTTACTGCACACTGCACAGAGTACATTGGTAAAAACAATAGTGACGTCACAACGACCCCATGACACCGCCGAACGTTTTGGCGTGAATTTTAAAATTTAAATTTCAAATGCTAATTTTATCTACCAAACTTTATTTTTCTGCTGAAACAAGATATTTTTTCGAAATAGTAGATACTTCCGAACATAATCTGACCATTTTTCAAAATCAGTCATCATGCCTATTTAGCCTTTGCCGTACCCTCATGTCTTATTAAGCTTTATTATATCGAGCATAGGTCCCGGTTTATAATCAACAATAATTAATTATTAATGATTAAACGAACTTACCTGTAAGTGAAGTTCTATCATAATTATATGAGTCGCTTCATTCGAAGATATAATCATAGACAACGTAGTTTCCTTTACCCAATAGCAACCAATCGCACAGACTTCAGAGGAGCTATAAAAAAGAACCCCCACTACCCGCCTCTGTGTCGCACGACAGAGCGGTTTCGTTCGTCATTTAGTTTAGAGATATACTTATACTTAAAGCTCTTGCGAAAATATGTTTCGGGATGGGTGGGTTGGGAGCTTAATATTATATCTTCGAATGAAGCGACTCATATAATTATGATAGAACTTCACTTACAGGTAAGTTCGTTTAATCATTAATTATACTTCGTCGCTTCATTCTTCAGATATAATCATAGACAACGTAGATGTTAAGAGATAGGTATATATTTTTGCAAGAACTATATCTACGCTGAATAGATACTAATTATTGTTATCAATAATTTTATTTATTCTTCTTATCTCTTATTTGAGCTGTAATGTTTTAAACAGTTTATGTTTAAGGTTGGAATCATGTACCGATTTCCCGAGATGTTTATCTACGTACATTTAATATGACTTTAAAATTTCTCTTAAGTATTTATTGTACTTAAGTTTCAATTTAAATAACTTTCAATTTACCAATAATACAATCTTGCGCTTTTTTGCTTTAGTTGCTAGTAACAAGCATAAACGTATTATAGTTTCGATGCAAGCGAATGGAACTAGTTATTGATGTCAATACTGCAAGATTTATAATCTACTACAAAGTAAATTAGCAGGGACAATACTTTATTTTATTTGCACAATTAGCCCAACAGACGTCCAATGGGACGCTTAAGTGCGAAATCCTGCCCAGTAGCAGAAGAAGGCATATTTTGTTTTTTGGAAGTGCGGCGGGAAAAGAATAGGTATATTCTGGTCCTGTTGTGAAGGTATTTCGGGTAATGCTTTAGCATATGTTTAAGTAAAATTTTATATTGAAATACCGTTTTAAGTTTTTTGTCGAACAATTATATCGTCATTAAGGTTATGGAATTTAATAAATTCCTATCCGCGTTCAAGTTAGCCCTAAATTATAGGTGAAGAATGAATATTCGGTCGATATTGTGACAAACTACTAATATCGACTTTGAAGGGTTAATCAATTGGTTTGAACTTTTTAGCCCCACTGACGTTAGGTGCTTTGAAGTAAGTTATTTAAGGAGTCTTTCTATACTTTTCAACGATGGATAACCTAGCTGTGCAGGTCATTGAATGTAGAATGTTTGTGAAAATATTTTTTTTTTTTTTTTTAACATCATTATAAGCTATTCAATTCATAATAATTTTTGAATGGATGCATTAATTCCCTGATATTTTATGACACGGCTGATCTATGTGAGGTAAGCGTGATCCAAATGTTACATTTGCGGCCGCTGCTCCATGCCGATTTTTGTTTTTCATTAATGTCTTAATTGGTTACTCTCATTCAGGGTCTGAATCGACTAAACAAGAATTTTAATTTTGCTCTAGGCAAGTGTTGCGGGAGCATATTATTGTTTACGCGAGTAAATTGTACTACCTACCATGTTTGCCACGAGTGAATACGATGCCTACATCGTACGTATTATTATAACGAAAGTTTTATAACGGTTTTTCGAAGATTGTTTCTAATATGTGGATAATGAATATAATTATATGAATGGATCTTAAACTTAAAATTCTTTTTCTTTTATTTTGTACCAAAAACTTATAAAATACTTAGAAAAACAGAAACATAGTGGACAAGGAAGCACTAATCTCTATACGAGATCGCTACCAGTGACCCTTGGCACCCTGCTTGGATTCCCGTTTCGGGTAAGACAACCTGCGCGTTTTACTGTGTTTGCAGAAACAAATGCCCACGAAGTATCTTTAAAGAAGAAAACAATAATACGATGGGGATTTTACACTATTACTTTATGGTATATTATAATCTACATCCGGTCATCAAAATACTCGCCGTTAGATTCTCTTTATTTTAAAACCAACTTCCAAAAAGCAGAAGGTTCTTTGTTAGTTTAAGGTTTTTCGAACTGTTTTAAGCATAATCAACCGTATTACACGTCAGCGGGTGTATGATATATGCTTCCCGGGCACTATTAAGTTGTAAAACTCGAGAGTACCTACGTTGTTAGGGACAAAACCTAAAACTTGTGGGTAATTTTTGCAATCTTACCACACATTTCCTTCGTAAATGTTCTTTGCATACCCCTGCCACGCTGAGGTAGAATACTGTATGTACAGTATTTGCAAACAAATTGATTTATTGCTGAAGTAGCTGCTAAAAAAAAATTAAGATATTTATTACCTCAGAATTCTCTGAACTTTCGTTACCACTCCGCAGGTGTATGTACAAGTTTGATACCGAGAGGCCTTGCAAACAATTACATATTCTGAACATTTTGAACCCCAGATCTTGAGTCTGCATACACTGAATGAAACATTTATGTTTCTTTTAGGTACCTATATAGTGCAGTCACTATAGACTGAAAGGCGCTGAAATCTGTAAAAGCTGAAAACTTAAGAAGCGGTGTCACGCTGTATATATATATATATATATTATATGTATATTTTTTACCAAGTAGGTAATAGTGCTTCAATATTACTATATTGCAGTTTCAAAAATAAAAATCTGAAATGCTAGATCTTTTCATGTTATATCCGGGCAGATATGTAAGTAACGTTTGCAGAAATGACTAGAACCACCACAAGTGTTTCATTGAAAGTAAAAACACTGGTATAGAATTTTACTAGTCTTCTTTATAGTCGATTAGACATACCTTTTTTATAAGACGGTACTCCAGAGATTATATCATGGAATCTGTTCCATAGGTTTACATTTTAACATAAGGCTTTGTGGTAACGGTATTAGATTAATAATTGCATTTACTTGCTAAAAGAAATTAAATACATACATATTTCTAAGTATTCTGTTTATCTGTCACCGTAAATAATAAACACTTTTATTGTGCCCCCATGCTAATAGATTTATTCTTGAAAACAGAACCTCATTAGTATAAGGTTTCTTGGCCTTATCGGTGAAAGTGTATGAACTATGAGACTAAGCAAAAAGGGTAGGCGATGCAAACACTAATAATATAATATATTATATTACATGATAGGTACTTGTGATTGAATAAATCATGTCCACTATTTTGATATAACAAGCGGTAACACCTAGGTACGAAAGATCTTTTAAAGCTTTAGCTTTGATTTCGAATTAAGTAAGTATCCATACAATCTTTGATCCAGTAAATACTGAAGATTGTTAATAATTTACAGCAGAGGATAAATAAAGTAGAAGGTAACCTTCTTTATGGTAAGTACATAGTATTTACCTGAGTCCCGGTTACTTCTCAAGTATTGGTCGAAATCAATTTGTGTTAGGCTTACTAAGCTGGGCCTTGGCGACGTATCCGATCGTTGGTCCACTTTGACCCTCAACGCCTTCCCCCTTGTTCAGAGAACGGTGAACAGCTTGCTAAATGCCAGCTATCTTGATTTGGTGGTCAAATAATTCTCATCGCCGGACTGCTAATTGAGCAGATGCCATCGCCAGGCGCGTCTAGCTGAAAGGTTTGATTTCCGTCATGCTACTTCGCGGGTGACCTCGCAGTGTACCATTGTCGTACCTTAGCACTTCTTCGTCTAAGTACCTATTTTACTCAAGTGAATCATGCTGAAACGCTTAACCTTCGTGTTACCTTTTAGGAAACCCGCCGGAAAGACCTTTAGTGCAATTAAACACTACATGGACGAGTAATTTCTTAAGTGCGTTCCATGCTGAAAAACGTTTATATTCTTTCGTGTTACCTCTCGGGTAACCTCCCAGAAATCCTTTAGTGCAATTTAACATTGCATGAAAGTATAATTCCTGTAGGTAATGAGCGCGTATAGATGATTCAATACTAACTTTTATTTTAAGTACCCTCTTTAGGAAATCATACATTTTACATAGTAATAGTATTGTACCACAATTCCTCAGGCGCGTCGTACTGAATGGTTTATTCTCTATCGCAGTGACTCTCGGGCAACCTCCAGGAAAAAACTTTAGTGTAAATAAACACTGTATGAAAATATAATTGATTAGGCGCGCCCTGCTAAAAAGTTTATTCTCCTTCATGTTGACTCTCCGGCAACTATAATTGATTAAGCGCATCATGCTGGAAGGTTTATTCTCCTTCGTGTTGACCCTCGGACAACCGCCAGGAAAAACTTTTAGTGTAAACAAACACTGCATGAAAGTAAGGCGCGTCATGCTGAAAGGTTTATTCTCCTTCGTGTTGACCCTCGGACAACCGCCAGGAAAACCTTTAGTGTAAACAAACTGTGCATGAAAGTATGCTTGATTAGGCGCGTCATACTGAAAGGTTTATTCTCCTTCGTGTTGACCCTCGGACAACCGCCAGGAAAACCTTTAGTGTAAACAAACTGTGCATGAAAGTATGCTTGATTAGGCGCGTCATGCTGAAAGGTTTATTCTCCTTCGTGTTGACCCTCGGACAACCGCCAGGAAAACCTTTAGTGTAAACAGACTGTGCATGAAAGTATGCTTGATTAGGCGCGTCATGCTGAAAGGTTTATTCTCCTTCGTGTTGACCCTCGGACAACCGCCATGAAAACCTTTAGTGTAAACAAACACTGCATGAAAGTATAATTTATTAGGCGCGTCATGCTGAAAGGTTTATTCTCCTTCGTGTTGACCCTCGGACAACCGCCAGGAAAACCTTTAGTGTAAAATATAAACACTGCATGAAATAATGATTACTCAAACACGTGGTGCTGAAATAAATTGCTGAAAATGAAAGATTAAAGAGTCACCTGCAAAAAGCACTTTTTTTTTTTTTTTTAAATATTATTAAATATGTAAGTATTTAAAGAGAAAATTATCTTTAATCTATAAGTGTGTAGAAAGTAGGAACGTGAGATCGTTGCTACGCACGAAAAAGGAATGACGAACGAAACCGCTCTGTCGTGCGACACAGAGGCGGGTAGTGGGGGTTCTTTTTTATAGCTCCTCTGAAGTCTGTGCGATTGGTTGCTATTGGGTAAAGGAAACTACGTTGTCTATGATTATATCTGAAGAATGAAGCGACGAAGTATAATTATTATTATAATAAGTATATAAAATTCAAAGTCCTGACTGACTGACTGACTGACTAATTGACTTATATATCAACGCACAGCCTAAACCGCTGGTCCTAGAGACATGAAATTTGGAGGGTGTGTTCTTTGTGAAGAGTAGGTATCCACTAAGAAAGGATTTTTCGAAATTCAACTCCCAAAGGGGTAAAATAGGGGTTGAAAGTTTTATGAAATTCCGTCGTTTTTTAAGTTATAGCCATGAAACTTGATATTTTGGCGTCCGGTTAAAAAGGATGAAATACGGATTTCACGATTTTTGAAATTTCTATCCCCAAGAAGGTCAATAGGGTCTTTCAATCACGCCGCAACAGAGCAACGGATCGGCGTGATTTTTTGCATGGGTATTGGGTATAATTGAGTCCTGGAGAGTGATATAGGCTTCTTTTTATCCCGAAATAAGTAAGGAGTGCCTGTGGGAATTAGTATAGATACTAGGTATCCGCGGGAACTTCTTAATTTTCCGGGATAAAAAGTAGCCTATGTCCTTCCCCGGGACACTACCAGTCTATGCCAAATTTCACCAAAATCAGCTGAAAAGCATAACAAACATACAAATGCCTTTTCTATTTGCCGTAAAGGTACCTACTTCTTTGTTCTAAAACTATTGATTGGTCAGTAGAGGCCGCGTGAGGCCTTCTGTGTACAGTGTACACTGCTCCTTAATGGAAGTTCCACGTCGGCGCCCTTAATTACACAACTTGTATGAACTTATTCAATTACTTTATCCTTCGTGATATACCTACTGACAGCTGGCCTTCTCCACAAATTTAAAGTCGCTCAGCGGGCTATGGAGTGGGCTATGTTGGGTGTTTCTCTGGAGGGATAAAATCCGTAACGAGGAAATCCGCCGGAGAACTAAAGTCACCGACATAGCTCAGATAATTAGTAAGCTGTAGTCGCAGTGGGCAGGTCATGTCTGTCGCAGAACCGATGGCCGTTGGGGCAGACGCGTTCTGGAGTGGAGACCGCGTACCGGTAAACGCAGTGTAGGACGTCCTCCAGCCCGCTGGACCGACGACCTTAAAAAGGTAGCGGGAATTGGGTGGATGAGGAAAGCGGAGGGCCGTGTGTGGTGGCGCGCTCTCCAAAAGGCCTATGTCCAGCATTGGACGAATACAGGCTGATGGATGATATACCTACTGGTAAACAGTACATGGGCATAAAGTAAAGGACTTTAGATATAGGTAGTGTCTCACTAGTCACTATCTCGTTGGTCTATTGGTTGGATGTTCGACTGAATCGAGAATTTCTGGACAGTAAAACCTTTAGTTTGCGGTGTTTCACCCCTTGTTGTGTCGAATTATGTGAGTAAGGGAATAGAGCGCGCATCTGTGTTTGCGCACGCACTTTCAGTTATCTCCCGCGCAGAAGCTAAACTGTCTTTGTAAATTGGCATGGTCAGGTTTCGATCACTATAATAGAGAGTAACTTATGAGACCTGATCATTCATAAATAGATCTTTAAAATCTTCATTAAGTATATCGTATTCATATTTTTATTTATTGGGCAACCATAGCCGGTTACAATAAATTTTTCATTCTTTCTTGTGAAAATAACATCTTGTACATAAAGTAAAGTATAACATGAAGTAGGTAAATGGGGGAAAACTCTCTAAAAGGAAAAGGTTCATTTTAGGCCTACTCTTGTAGACTCTACCATGAATAGAGGAAAATACATAGATTGTATTAAAAATATAATAATTTAAAACAGTAAAGTAAATAACGGGCAAAAAAATAAAAATGTAAGTATTTCAAGTTTTCGATACGTTTCCAAGATGGCAACCTTCAGCCATAGAGAAAGCAGTAGGCGTGAAATGTATCAAATGTCATTTCTGACAGTTACTGTCAAAATAACGAGTTTTTCGTTAGAAAACGTCAAAAAATATGAATCCGCCATTGTTACCCACTCATGTTTAGTGTTCCATAACATGGATAGATTAAATAATTTTACCACTGAAATTACGACGAATTCGTAGATATGACCAATAAAAACTGGTCTAGTATTTTATTTTTCTTCATATCTCTGCTTGTACAAGACTTGGCCTACGCCCCATACAAATCTGAACGGTGTGCTTTCTAAGTTTCTTGCAGCTTAGGCGCGGGACACATAGAAGTGGCGCCGGCGCGGCGAGTGGCGAGGGCGCGCGCGCCACTGGCGTGCCACTGGCGCGCAATCGGCGAGACTGTGACGTAGCAGTGGGACGTATTTGGGGCATACTAGTGTACTTAAATTATAAACTAAAGATATATAGATGATTCCCGCGACTTCGTCCGCGTGGATCGCGTTTATAATATTAGTATATATGCGAAAGTGTGTCTGTATGTCTGTCTGTCTGCTACGATTTCAAAGCCCATCTTTCCTTATTATTATTCCAGACTATAATTCCAACACAACCCGAAATGGGTGTACAGCTCAGGTTGGTGCCCAGCATTATACCTACAAACGAAAATAACTTAGTCGTAAAGTTCTAGGTGTTTTTCCAGTAACTGGCAAAATCGATATTAAATTCCGTATCGTCGTGCATTTTCAATCCGGCCCTGTGCGTTTCGAGCGGCGGGCCACTGGCGAAAGCGGGCGCGCCGAGTGGCGAGGAAGCGTCGCCCCGCCACAACCGCGCCGCGCCTCTTGTGTATACGAGGCGCCACGTCGCTTGCATACATTTTGTATGAAATAAATAGAAGCGGCGGCGCCCGCTCGCCGCAACCGCGCCACTGGCCACGCCGGTCGCTTCTTACATAATATAGATGTCCCGCGCCTTAGGTACCACGAAAGTGAGAGAATCGTTTGGTTTTTAAACTTACTTACATAGGTATAACATAATAATATTATCTACACTGAGCTAATAATAATTTACTTGATTACATAATTCTTGATTGTAGCTACCATTATTTCTCTAAGATGGGTAGTTACTAAGCTGCGATTTAATCACTATCAATGATTAATTGTTTCATAAAATGAAATTATATACAATGAACATTAATTGTTGGTTATAAACCCTTGAACATTTAATACAATCTATTGTTCAATATCTTAAACTAAACAGGCCCGCGCTTTGCTACTCTAGGGACGCCGAAGCTGAGGCGAAATGTTGTTTCTCAAACTACATGATCACACTGCCTAAAGGTAAAACCACACTGCTTTATTTGCACGTGCACACGTGATGGTTGCTTGCTTGCTTGGTTGGAAGCTTCGGTTTGCTAGCCCGTAAAATACAAAGGCTCTATTGGAAAAGGCCAAATTTGAACCTCCAAATTCGGTCACCTATCCAGTTACCGACTTGGGCCAACGTTACTTAACCTTCGCAATCGACTGATATGCGTTGTCACTACTAGGCCACTCGTCGTCGTCCCTCGTTGTATGCACACTCCACACAACTGAAAACAGCAGCTAACACCTCTCGGACTATAAGCAACTTTAAAGTTAACGTAGTTAAAACGTAAACTCATTGAAAAATCTTATTACCTCGTAAAGGAAGCTTGGCAATAATAATTTGCTCTAATGGCTCTGATATTTCCTTAGTTTAAGATGATATGTGAAATGGTGATATTAATTTTAAAAAATCCCCGGCTGAGTTTGTTGTGGGCTCTTCTCAGACCAGGGCGCGTTTGGAATCCACGTAGCTTTAGTTTTAAGATACCGTAAATGATTATCACCATCATGTTTTATAAGTAATTTGACGTCAAAAAGTGTTCCTACAGTGTACCTCTTCTGAATAAATGAATATTGGATTGATTTGATTGCTTGAAACAACGATCTAGGAGACACAATGTGTTTCAACCCTGAGAGCCATTGAAAAAATATTATTGAAAAATGTAGGATCCATTTTAATTCGCAGCCTTACGTTTTTCATCGTCGTTTGGTGTAACCATAAACAATTTTATATACGCTTTAAATTTTTATGGATTCGTTATGGATCGTAAAGATAAAATGCTCGCATAATCTCCTTTGCTTATATTGTACGAGTACGTAAGCTATGAATTACTTTGATAGGTACTCAAATACCATCTGTATGATAGGATTTTGCTTAAAAACAATAATGGTACTTACTTATCACTAATATTTTGGTTGTACATAAAAGTTAAATCTAAATAAATATGGGGTTTTTTAATAGATGGATTTTCCGTTCATTATCAATTCAATGGAAGGTAACTTAATTTGTAGGTGATAATTATATAATCCCCAGGTGATTCGTTTGACCTAGGTTAAAATACCCCGCTGGGAATCAAGAAGGAACTACATACAGTAAGTACATTAATATTTAGCAGCCCAGAGTTGGGATTGCAAAAAGAGATAAATATTTAAAACTATGATGATGCCGGCGACTTCAGCAAAGGTTTTCGAAAAGTCCCAAGGGAACTCTTTGATTTTCCGGGATTAAGCGTAGCCTTAATGCTCTTTCCCGGGATCTTCTCTATGCAAACTGCACTCAGCAAAATCTCTAATATACCTTTCGTTAAACGCGGGTAAACAGATGGGTCAAGAAAGCGTAGCAGACATCGGCGGAGATAGACACACTTTCGCATTTATAATATAGCACAGCGTAGGTATGGAAGTATGGAGTAATTTTGTATAGACGTTTTTGATAATTAATTTTGACTTTTAAGCCGATGTGCTTATTGTCAAAATTGTTTGGGTAGCCGCGGGTATTTTACCTGTTATAATTACCTAAAATTATATATTCTCAACTAGATGATTCCCGCGACTTCGTCCGCGTGGATTAAGTTTTTTTTTATTTCCGCGGGAACACTTGAATTTTCCGGGATAAAAAGTAGTATATGTCCTTCCCGGGGATACAACCTATCCCTATAGGTACCAAATTTCATCAAAATCGGTTGAAGAGATATTTCTTTTTGATTCCCGCGGGAACTTTTGAATTTTTCGGGATAAAAAGTAGCCTATGTCCTGGCCGTGAAAGCGTAGCAGACAGACAGACAGACACACTTTCGCATTTATAATATTAGTATGGATATGTCTTCGTAGACTGTGATATAAGTCTAGATAATGTTGTTTCATCTCTATCAAAAAAATATTATTGCCACAACAATTAATACAATTTAAAAATAAATTTCAATAAATCTTGACTATGTTACAGCTCTATTGCAATCTTTTCATAAAAATGTAAATTTTTACTACGTTTTAGTACGTAGATAGGTGCCTATAGAATATAAAAACTTTTCGTTGAAGTCCGTTGCGCATAAAATTACTCGTATACTCGTTCCATAACGTGACGCAAAGATATCCTTCATTGAAATTCAAAGAGTGACCCAATTCGGTCACAAGTCGACTGACCGAGCTATCAATATTTAAACAGTAACCTGCAGTTCCATGTAGCTCCAATGAGAGTACACAAAAGGACCCCCCAGAATAAACAAAATTCTCGTTTTCGGAACTTATTTTGAAATGTTACTACACTACCCATGTTATTTTGCTATAAAATCAATCTCGGTTTGTTCCGTTCTCGGTTTCAAATCTCGGCCTTCTAAATTTCGTACGGGGTTCGATCTTCGGGCACGCACTTTCAACTTTTCGAAGTTAGGTACGTGCGTTTTATGCAAGTATAAATAAATCACATGCCTTAAAGGTGAAGGAAAACTCGAGCTCAGCAGTTGGCTGTCGATAGATTCATGATAATATGGTGATGATGATTAATTCACGACACTTGGACCGCTCGTGGGAAACCTGCTCGGCATAATGCAAACCACGGTTCTAACTGTTCGCCATTCTAAAAATTGTATGAATAGTATAGTCGCTCAGGCATCCCCTGACAACGTGTTTTTTGAACACTGGCTGAAAGTGCACCAGACTCAGAACACCAAGTGACAGAATTTAGATCTCATAAGTAAAATAATAAAAATATAAAGAACTAGATGATGCCCGCGACTTCGTCCGCGTGGATTAAGGTTTTTTGATTCCCTCGGAAACTCTTCAATTTTCCGGGATAAAAAGTAGCTTATGTCCTTCCCCGGGTATCAAACTATCCCTATACCAAATTTTATCAAAATTTGTTGAATAGATAATGTTTTTGATTCCCGCGGGAACTCTTGAAATTTCTGAGATAAAAAGTAACCTATGTCCTTCCCTGGGTATCAAACTATCCCTGTACCAAATTTCATCAAAATCGGTTGAACAGATGGGCCGTGAAAGCGTAGCAAACAGACAGACAGACAGACACACATTCGCATTTATAATATTAGTATAGACTTACATTATTTTTTATTTTAATTACAGTTAAATATTCATATTATCATCAATTAGATAGATCCCCAGATAGGTAAATAGGGTAGATATTCCTTGTTGCACCATATCTTATCTGTCGATTGTGCAGGTGAATCAAAGTTGTAATAAATCGGTAACTGGATAGGTGACGTATGTCACTCTAGAACAACCAAATATCTTGAGGTTATCATAATATCATTGATCAATTCATGTAATCCAAATAGAAATCGTTGAAGATTCTACTTCGGTTCGTGCAATTGATCCGTCAATATTTGAGAAGCGTTGGAGCGTAACGGGCCCCAACACTCTGGAAGCTTCGATAAACAAAGGCAAGCTACAAATACGTTTCCTCGTATTTAACGTAGGTACGTTAGACATCAAGTCTACAGCGTCGAATGTTTATAAACACTTGTATTTTTTTAAATGAAATGTTCGAGGTGTTTTACGTGCCCTTTTATTCCGGAACGCAGAATCGTTTAACTCAGGGTACATCTTTTATTTTATTTCTTCTTTTTCGGTTGGTAAATTTAAGTAGGTAACTAGCTGAAGCCTAATTCTATCAGACGGTCAGACCAGGAGCAGTTATTTTCGTCGTCTTCGACGTCGTTAGCCGACTGACGCGGACGTCCACTGCTAGACGGCAAGAACTCTGCAAAGGCTCCACACATGGCTCATTTGATGTCGTTTGCCCACCTTGGAGGGCAACCACCTCTGCGCTATCCAGTGCGGGATCGCCATTCCAGCACTTCGGACCCAATTCCTTATGATTTTTTTCCCCAGTTTGATATCGTGCCTGGATTTTGGTGAAACCCGATATCCCTAATACGTTTCTATATGCGGTATCGTATCGGAACGCTAGATAGATTGCTACTTACTCCTGAAAAGCCACGATTGTCTTACACCAGACCTAATCAAATTCAGTATTTCTAAGTTGTTTCAATTAGGGTTCTAGTCCTGGGGTTACAGACCTGGAGACCCAGTGTCACTTTGACAATTGCCCATCTGAAGGCAACGTTCGTCCATTAGTGCAGGGCAGGAACAGTTGATTTGAAGGGCATGTCCATAGCCTCATCGGCAGAGCCTGCATACATCTGTGGTCCTGGGACTCCAGTCCGGGTTCACTCCTTTATGCAGCCACAATGCATATACTATTGCGTAATCCTAGCAGAAGTTATACTGAACTTTGCGATCCTAACAATATGCATATAGCTCGGTTGGATACGTGTTAATTAATACGGTTACGTATATAACTTGCGTCCTCGAAACCAGGTCATTCTCCGAAAATCACCGATGTATGGAATCACGTATACGTCATGGGCGTTGTATTTCTGATGAAAATTGTCCGAATACTAATGACTTGCCCCTAATCCGTACGAACTATACCGTAGGCATAACCTATAAATTTACCATTTCTGGGCGAGGAGACGGTATGCTCTAGTTGCAATAGATTGTGCTGGGCTTTCTGGGGTAAGTGATGATGCAGTCGAATATGGTAGCGGGCTAACCTGTAAGAGTTATGGAAGTTATATTAAACCCATACTCCTAATCGGTTACAATACGGTATCGTACTGGACCGCTAAATCGATTAAACAATTTTTTGCATGGGTAGGTATAGTTGAAGACCTGGAGAGTGACATAGTCTACTTTTAATTCCGGAAAATTAAGGAGTACCCGTGGGAATTTAAAAAAGTTATCTCACACGAACGAAGTCGCGGGCATCAGCTAGTATAGTAAATGTGAAAATGTGCCTATCTGCTTTACTTTATAGCTAACTTTTCAACCAAGTTTGATGAAATTTGGTACAAAGGTGGGTTAGGTATATCCCGGGGAAGATCCTAGGCTTATCCCGGAAAATTAAAGAGTTTCCGCGGAACTGAAAAAAAACTGAAACCACGCGAATGCAGTAATTGATATTCATACCAAAGGAAATTCGTAAACATATTAAGAAACGGAAACCGTCTTATTTTTCAGCCTTACTATTATAAGTTATATTTAACTTTTATTTCTGCTAACTTTTGATGTTATTAACTACTTATTATTACACTCTTAAGTTGTGACACGTCTTCCGTCCACGCGCTCATCTCTTTATTTCATTATGAAACATATCTTACATAGCTCTCTCTCTACATGACTGTACTCGCTAATAAATTGGATTTCAAATATTGGATAGAATCAGGCGTTACTTTGCGGAAGTTCATGATTTAGCAAGAAAAGAATACAATTACTTTGCTATAATCCGCCAACAGAGAAAAATCTGTATGGTCAAGCATGCAATTAAACGCGAAGCACAGTTTACCTTCACCAAGCAAGAAAGCTAAGTTCCCAAGCAAGCAATGCCACCACCACTCACATGCACCTGAGGATGCTCCGGTGTCGGGGCGAAACGTGCGTCGAGAATAGTATAAAAGTCTTGTGTGGTGGTGCATGTGAGTGGTGGTGGCATTGCTTGCTTGGGAACTCAGCTTTCTTGCTTGGTGAAGGTAAACGGTGCTTCGCTTTTAATTGCATGCTTGACCATACAGATTTTTCTCTGTTGGCGGATTATAGCAAAGTAATTGTATTCTTTTCTTGCTAAATTGGATTTCGTTCTGACTCTACAATATCAAGAAAGCCAGAAAATCCGGTTTTAAAGCAGTGGATTTTAAGGAATATAAGAAACGCAAATTATAATCCTTCATACTTCTGATATTACAAATAAGAAAATTGTCTGTCGGTCTGTTTGTTTGTTACATTTTCACGGCTTAACAACTGGACTGATCTTGAAGAAATTTAATACGGAGATAGCTTGCATCCTGGAGACGTACATAGGATACTTATCACAGAAATTCAAAAGTGATGGGATGAGATGATTATGATAACATACTCGTACTAAAACCGATGATTATAAATGCAAAAATGCGTTTGTTTGTTGGTTCGTCTCACAATCACGCCGCAGCAGATCAACGGATTAAAGTGATTTTTTGTATGAAGGTTTTATAACTAGAGTGATGTAGGCTACTTTTTATTCCAGAAAATAAAGAGTTCCCTAGGGATTTTGGAATACACGCGGATGAAGTTACGGGAATCATCTACAGGGCGACACCAGCGACGTATGGGAATCACGTTTTGCCGTGTCGCGGTAGTCTAATTAGCATATTAAAGTGCGTCAGGCTAAATTTTTTTGTCCGCAGTTTATTGTCGCCCTACGCCTTGGTACTATTATTCAATCAAATTATCCAAACGCTACTCTCGTAAAGACTTTCCTCGCGTATTTTAATTATTCCCTAGATCTCAAATCCGTTAAAGGATATTGGATGGAGTTCTAACACAAGGCTCGGTCCCCAAGACGCCCTGTGTGACCTTCCGTACCTGTTGCTCGCCCAGAGAAAGTGACGCGACCAAAATGCGCCGCCGCCCTTGGGGATACCAGCCGTGGGACATTTACCCATTAAATGGCATAATAGTCAACCTGTTGCGCCTAGTTATTGAATAATCCGAGATTATAATGACTAAAATATGTTCAAGTTATATCATTATACTGGCAGTCATTTTTCATTTTTTTATAATTTGTACATAATCTTGTATTACTAGTGCATTACTAGTTCTTCTTCTTCTTCTTCTTTTCCTTTTGAGGTTTCAGTCCCTTGTGTCCTGTATCACTGCGACCGTTTCCGATCTATTGTGATATGACCTCCATTTTTAAATTTCCTCGCCAATGTCTGCTTCAGTCAGGAACAGCAGCATTTTCTTGACTGGAATACGGGAAGCATCCTCTGGGTTAATAATATGTTTGCCCAGATGGATGCTTCGTTTATGCATTAGAGCGGGACATTGGCAGATAATATGCATCGGAGTCTCACAGGATTCCTGGCATAGTCTGCAGATATCCGTGTCCCTAAGCTTAAGGTTAAACATGTGTCTGTTAAGACCGCAGTGACCTGTTAAAGCTCGTGCTAAAATGCGTAGGTTTTTCCTGCTGAGCGCTAGCGCCTCGGAGGCGGCCTTCTTATTGAAGGTTCTGACTAGCGCCTTTGAATGGTTTAGACCACGTAAGTTTCTCCACCGAGTGAGTGTTTCATAGAAGCAGTAGGTTAGCAGGGTGAGCTGCACCAGGCTTTTAGGTATACCGCAGACCGGCTCTGGTCCGATCTGCCTTACCTTAGCGCCCGTTTTAGCCAGGGTATCGGCGTTTTCATTTCCGGCTATACCCATATGCCCTGGAACCCAGCGAAGAACCACCTTGTTGCTACGGGCCAGGGTGGTTAGTTTGTCCCTGCAGCAGTCAACCAGTCTGGAGGTAATTACCTCTGACGATAAGGCTGATAGAGCTGCCTGGCTATCCGAGTGGATGTAGATAGTTTTGTTGCCGTAGTTCTCCTGCAGGATAGTTTCCGCACAAATTATTATGGCGTAAACCTCCGCTTGGAATATGGATGAGTAGACTCCCAGGTTACGGTAGAGCTTAGCCCGGGGTTTCTCTCCATAAATTCCACAACCTACGTCCTTGCCCGACTTCGAGCCATCGGTGTACCATTTGATGCTGCCCGATGGCCAAGTGATTCTGTTGTTTAGCCAGTCATCCCTATCCGGAATTTCTACCTTATAGGGCCTTTGGAAGTAGTGTTTAGGGGCCATCATATCGGATGGCATTCCTAAAATCGGGATCTCAAGCAACGAGTTATGAAAGTCCCTCAGTGCCCGGGAGATCCAGTTTTCCTTCCTTTGGCAGGTGATCCTGTATAAACTCATTCTCGCCTCCTTCCTCAGAAATATGTGGAGAGGAGGTAAATTTAGAAGAGCTTCCAGGGCTGCTCCTGGCGATGTGTTCATAGCTCCAGTAATAAGCAGGCAGGCGGTTCTTTGAAGGCTGCCAAGCTTATTCTGGGTAGTAATCTGTGTCGTTTTGCTACACCAGACTGCTGAGGCGTAGGTTATCATTGGCCTCACCACCGCTGTGTAGAGCCAGAAGGTGACTTTTGGTTTTAGTCCCCATCTGTCCCCTGCTAAACGACCGCAGACTCCTAGTGCCATTTTGGCCTTTTTGAGTACACCATCAACATGTGTGTTCCAGGTTAGTTTCTGGTCTAAGGTAATTCCCAGGTACTTAACCTCTGTTGAAAATGGTATACTCTTATTGTTTAGCTTAGGCGACTCGAGCTTGTCGAGGTTGTGCCTCCTAGTGAATGGAACTATAACTGTTTTCTCCGCATTTACAGTTAGCTCGTTATCTCTACACCATTTATCGATGATGAGGAGTGCTCTCTGAATAAGGTGCGAGAGCATGCTTTGACAGCTCCCTCGCACCGTGACTACCAGGTCATCGGCATATCCCTGAGTGTCAATACGGAGCACAGCCATCTTCTGCAGAAGCTGGTCAACGGCAAGAGTCCACAGCAGAGGCGATAACACGCCCCCCTGTGGGCATCCCCTCGTCGTGAGCACCTCCGCAGAGACGTTATTTAGCTCAAGCTTGGCTATGCGGTTTGAAAGCATTGCCTCCACCCACCTGATGGTAGTCGTGTCGGCCTGTTTGTTAGTCAGCCCGCCCACCAGTGTGCGGATGGGGGTGTTATCAAATGCGCCTTCAATATCCAGGAAAGCCGCAAGAGCGATTTCTTTGTCCTCCAGTGCCTTTTCAATCTTGTCAACAAGGTTGAGCAGGGCAGTTTCCGTGGACCGCCCCTTGCAGTAGGCATGCTGGGTATGGTGAATGGGTCTCTCAATTAGAAGCGCATCCCTTAGATACCTGTCAAGCACCTTCTCCATTGTTTTTAAAAGAAATGAGGAGAGGCTTATTGGTCTAAAGGACTTCGGCAATTCGTAGTCCTTCTTTCCCGCTTTCGGTATGAATATGACTTTTACTTTAGTCCAAGAGTCTGGTATATATCCCCAGGCGTAACTAGCCCTGAAGATCTTAACCAGGAGTGGGATTAGCAGGTCCACACCTTTCTGCAGGAGAAGAGGCGTGATACCATCCATCCCACTGGATTTGTTTGCGTTAAAGGAGTTAACAGCCCACTTCACAGCTCCGGGTCTGAACACAATGGCAGCTCTCTTCCAGTCCTCTGCTCGAGGTCTGCTGGGAGTGCTCGCCAAAGTATTCCTGTCTTCAAGAGAAACAGCCCCCGGGAAGTGCGTACTGGCCAATAACTCAAGAGTTTCCTTCTCGTTAGAAGTGAACGATCCATCTGGTTTTTTTAAAAGACCCAGAGGGTTAGAGTTGGCCTTAGCGAGCATTTTATGGAGTCTAGCGCCTTGAGGTAAACTATCAATTTCCTCGCAGAATTTCCTCCATGATGCTCTTTTGGCCCTTCTGATTTCCTTGCTATATTCCGTCAGGGCCTTCCTATAAGTCTCCCACTCCTTGGTTCTCTTGGCCCTGTTAAAGAGTTTCCGTGTTTTGTCACGGAGCCGCTTTAGTTTTGAGCTCCACCACGGCGCCTTTCGCTTCGTTGTCCTGACCTTTAGGGGACAGCTGTCCTCGAAGGCGGTTATCACCCCCTCGGTGACAGCCGTCACCGCAGCATCAAGACATTCTGGCGTTTTGATACTTTTAGGGGCACGTCCCAAGTTGGTCTTCAGCTTACTGTGGTAGTCCACCCAGGAGGTGCACCTAGGGTCCCTAAAAGTGATTGTTTCTATGTGAGGGGATGTTGCCAGTCCAAAGCAAATGTGCCTGTGGTCTGACAAAGAGGCTTCCGCACTGACCTTCCAGTCCATTATCTTCCTAGCAAGGTCATTAGTTGCGAAAGTGATGTCTAAAACTTCTTGCCTGGCTCTTGTAACAAAGGTTGGGGTGCACCCTTTGTTCAGGAGCTGGAAGCAGTTTGCGAGGAGGAAGTCATAAAGGTACTCACCCCTCTCGTTGGTGTTGCTGCTTCCCCAGTTCTCGTGGTGGGCGTTTGCGTCGCAGCCCACGAGTAGCTCCGCGTTGTGTCTCCGAGCGTATTCTGCCACCGGAAACAGTTCAGCTGCGGGGTTTTTGTTCTCACCGGGTAGGTAGGCTGAGCAGACAATGGTCCTCCTGCCCTCCCATCCCTTGAGATCGACATAGGCCGCTACCAGGTCATCAGTACAGAGTTCTGGAACAGGCAGAAAGTTAATGTTTTTGTTGAAAACAATGCAGGCTCTGGGCCTGCTTCCGTTGGTGTGCGATAATAACTTACCCCCAGCGTTCAGGCCCAGAATATTGGATTTTGACACCCAGGGTTCCTGTATTAGGGCGATGTCTACTCTGCCCTCAACAAGGCAACGCTCCATGACAGCGGACGATGCGGTCGCATGATGGAGGTTGGCTTGCAGGAACCTCACCGGGGTGCCCGAAGAAGCCATTACTTGGCTCTTTTGATGAAGGGTTGGGTCCGAGTACTGCCTCCCTCCGGTTGAGTCCCTGAATGTCCTCGCTCGGTTGGAGTTTCCCCCGATTCCTTACCCCTCATCCTCCTCTTCTGCTTCTTTTTGCCCTTCCTGGGGCCGACAGCCGCGCCCGCAGTCCCCGCGGCCCCACCTCCTGTTCCGCTCGGTCCGGGGTTGGAATTCGCACCGTTCGCAGAGCGTCCCGGCGGGTTCCCACCCAAGCCGCTGGGTCCAGGCATGGCGGTTGTAGAGCTGAGACCCGCAGATGCAGGCCCCGCCCTCCCGCCGCCTGAACCACTTGGACACGGGCTAGATCCCGCACGGTTCGCCCCGCGTCCCAGCGGTTTCCTTCCCAGACCGCTCGGCCCAGGGGTGACAGCGCCGGGGCCCGCAGGCGCAGCCGCGCTAGCCCCCATCCGGGACGATGGTTGCTCACCTCTGAGCCGGAACTCCAGCTTCTTACAGCCCAGATTGGCTCTAAAGTTGCTGGCCCGGAGGATATCAGCGGACTCTTCGTCAATGCCGTACACTGCAAGAGTGCCCGAATCAACCTTCGTCTCGCTGACAACCCTCCAGTGCTCAGCACTCAGCTCCACGTTCTGATACGAGATCATGAACATTGCATCGGTGGCATTCCCCGCTTCCAGCGAGGGAATCACCACCGATGCAGTCCACGGTCTCGGTAGCTCATTCTCGTGGAGAATTGAGAGCCGAGCCTCCGGCCAGGGCTTGCAGGTCTCGATCCACCTCACAAGCCAGTCCTTGCTCTCCTGGTTGTCACAGGTGATGAGCAGCCATCCTGGCCTGTGAGAGATTGAATTGAAACTTGGTCCACGCCCTGTCTTGGCGTGCTGAAGTTTTCGTCCCTCCGCGCAAATCGCCTTGCTGATGGACGCATGAACCAAGTTCATTTGTTCCTCCGTCATCCGTTCGGAATGTTTGATTCCCACCTTGACGGAGCTAGTGACGTCTCTGTAGCTGGGGGTAGGAGCTTCCCTTCCCTCCGGCGTTGAGGACGTTTTAGTGGCTTTTTTGGGCTGCTCCTTTGGAGATTCCTCCTCCGACCTGCCCCTTTTCAGGTTACTGGTCGGCTTCTGGGAAGGTGGAGGGCCCTTAACCTGCTGGCTGACAATACAAAGGGCTTCCTCCATGGAGTGCCCTTCGTCAACTAGCTTCCAAAATCGCCTACGCGCCGCGCCGCTCAGTTTTCTGAAGGCGTCGCTTTGCCTAAACGATTTGGTTGTTTGTGAAGAGACCGGAGTATTCACAGGCATGTCCGAGGCGACATTGCCCCCAGCGTCCTGATCCACACCGGTCATATCGATATCAGGCTGAGCAGAGTCCACCAAGTTCCCCTGCTCAGTCTGTGCAGCTACAGGTTCCGCAGAATTCGAGTTCCTCCGCGGCTCCTGAGCAAAGTCAGGAGTAGCAAAGTCCTCCGAGATCCTCTGCTGCTCCTGTGAGTTGCCACCTGAGGTGGCTTGAAAAAGCTGTATGTTGTTTAAATCCATGCAGTTCCCACGAGTAGCTAGGGAAATACAGACGTCACAGACGACAGAGCCCCGCATGCCGCCTGAAGGGCAGATACTACCTCGATTCGCCCCGGTTTCGAGGAGACAACCGTTTGAGACTGAGCACCCCCCCAGCCACGCATCCATCGGCACGGTGCGTATGACACCTTGGATTGGGGATTTTTAGAGGTTTACTCCTCAGCAAAACGGCAGTAGGTTTCAGTTACATCTGTTTCAGAAGGAACCAGACCAATAACAGGCAGCAACCGCGTGAAGGATGACCGACCGCCTTACCTAGGGGATCCAGGTGACCTGCACTCCCCCCTAGGTCATTCGCCAAATCCAGCTCCAGAAGGGTGCTGGAAATAGAGATGAAGCCATGCTATTATTCACCAACTCATACCATGGCCTCAACTCCGCCCTGCATTACTAGTTACTACGTACGTGATATGATTGATAAACACAAGTATAACATAAATTCAGCTAATTATAGAGATTGAAAAAATGATCGATGCCAAGCTAAGCTTATGTTTAAGTTGTTACTGATAGCTAATTCATAATATCATCTTCTTTGCATGCTCAAATACCTGACTAAGATGCTGATACCGTATTGCTGAATTTTGTTTTGCTTTTTTTTTGCTTTTGCAGTTCCTTAAAAAATTGATGACTGTTACTATCAGATAGGTACTCGAAGCAAAAACTCAGCAGCGTACTAGCGTACTAGCGATTGGTTGAAGTGTAGGTGATGATGAGCCCAAAGCGATAAAATACACTTTATGAATACTATCCAAATCCGCATCTAATATTATTCCTAACGACCCTAGACCCCATAGCGGGGCAACACTGGCCCGGGCGGCGGCAGTTTGCGCGAGTCGCGGACCGGATCGCGCGCCGCCGCCCCTAGAATACCTACCCTATACGTGTGTATAAAATTATAAGCATTGTGTACCCCTCATACTACTGTAAAGCCCCCATAATAAAATTTAACCTGTGTTTATCTTACCTTTACGTTTATAATCTTAATTAATATTTGCTAATATCACAATACGTTTTATATAGGTATACGTACCTATCATAATCGCTTAAACACTTCGATACTCCTAATCTGTACTAAAATGAATAGCTTTTAATATATATTGATATTTTGGGCGTTAAAGCTTAGTTCAAATCGGGCTACGGGTAAGCAGCGTGTAGCTTTAAAAGGATTACTGTCGATGTACACTTGGATTGCTTGTTGAAAATTGATGTGTACAATTTACGTGATCGGATCACAATAACAAAGTAAGGCACTCTTAAATGGAGTGAAAAGTGAACAATGTTATTGTTATTGGGCGTTAGATTCGACTGGAAATACAATTTTATGCGTGATGCGTAGCACGCATAGCATGTTGACGGTATAATATTCTTGCCTCACTTAATTGTTATAACAAAGCTTAATTAAAAGTGGTCTTTATTCCCATGTCGTGTAGAACTTAACTAAAGATATAGGTAAAAGAGAATCTGTTTTTACCGATTTGCAAAATCGCTCAATTATGTTCAATTTTATATCTTGTTTTTTGCTGATAATAATCTGCGATTTTTTTACTTTCAGAAGTTAGCTAAAGAAATAAGTTCTAATATGCTAATTATATGAGAGGCTGAAAAATTGGCTCAAAGTCTGCATTAGATTTATTGAAATGTTACCAAAAATCTCTCGGATGTAGAAAATGGATGACCATTTTAAAATATTAATAAGTATTTAATATTATTAAATATTTTTTTCGCCATAATATTATGTTTAATTTGACAGTTCTAAAGTCTGATACGATAAGGAGCGGAAAAGTGCTTCAAAATCCACATTCAATTTAATTCAATGTCACCAAATAACACCATGCATACCATCGCTTAAAGTCTGAGCTTAAGTTAAAATAGTATTTTTAAATTGACGTTTTATATGACGTATCTTGACGTTCCTAAAATAAAGGTTATAATTCTTCAACAAGATTAAAATAATATTATTTTTAAGTGATGATAACCCTCCTAGCGAGATGATGTCTTCCGGAAATGGGAAAGCAACAGTTAGCTCATCATTTGGCCTCCGTTTACTCGATTCCGCAGCCTCTTTTTTCCTACACAGGAAAATGAAACGCTGCTTCACTTTAAGAAGATTAATCGTTATTAAGCATTACATATATTTTTTGCGAATAATTTTGTTTTATGGGATGAATACTCGGGAGATTTTCAATTTGTAACTTTAGCTTTTAAGATTTACCTACCTAATTTTTGATTGGTTAGTGTTATATTGAAAATGTTTCAAGTACGAACAGTTTCATCAAATTTGTTCCTAATAATATGAAACCCATTAAAATAATTATTATCTAGTTTAAAAAATATACTTGACTTTAATTTGGCAATGAAATACGAGCAGGACAGGAATGGACAGTAATCAATCATTTTAAAAGAATATAATGTTATGATGAATGGTTTAAAACTCTAGTCAAACATTACTTACTTACTTAAATTAATAGAAAATTTTCACTTTCACCTCACATAACTTGAATTGGTTTCAATATTCTAGTAGATATCAACGAGGTTTTAGTCTATGCATAGACATATGAGTGTGCTAGACTACCATTTTTGCACATATTTTACTTGAAGGTATTCACACGTTAGCTACATCAACTATTTTCACAAAATTCTTGGCATGGGTGTTATCGATTAGGCCAGTCCTATTTTCGGAGAAAATTCACAAGTCAGAGGTTTACTACCAAGATGTAGTTATCTACTTATGAGTATAATATCAACTTTGCAAGCTTTTCTTTTGAATTAAATTTAGGTATTAATAAATAAAGAAGACTATTTATTAATACCTTTAACCTTACAATAATTATATTACTAGCTGATGCCCGCGACGTCGTCCGCGTGGTTTTGTGAGTTTTTATGATTCCCGCTGATCTCCTTAATTTACCGGGATAAAAAGTTAGCTTATGTTACTCTCCAGGTCCTCAACGATGCCCATGCCAAAAATCACGTCGATCCGTTGCTCCGTTGCAGCGTGATTGAAGGACAAACCAACAAACAAACACACTTCCGCATTTATAATATTAGTATGATATTATGACTAAAATAGGTATTAAAATTCTACATCGATGTACAATAATATAATTTTCTTCAAAATATAAAGAGATCATACTTAGAGACCTTCATAGCCTCGGACCACGACGATTATTGATAATTAATCAGCGACCTCAATTTACATAGACGGGCCCTGTCAAACAAAGAAAGTGGACCTATTTTACTTCCGCCATCTAGCCTGAAAAGCAGGACAGCGCTATGGCGGGGACAAAGACAGTGCGATACAGGTTAGGAGCGTGCTCTAAAGGTTGGACGCCCAATTTTTTTCTATGAAAGGGCCTATCTAGTACCTACATATATATCGATGTAATTAATACATTATCGAAAGGTTGAAGGTTTGACGACCTCCGTGGCGCAGTGTGTAGCGCTGTCGCTTAACGTGCGGAGGTCCCGGGTTCGATCCCCGGTAGGGTCAATTTGGGAATTTATAATTTCTGAATTTTCCCTGGTCTGGCCTGGTGGGAGGCTTCGGCCGTGGCTAGTTACCACCCTACCGGCAAAGACGTGCCGCCAAGCGATTTAGCGTTCCGGTACGATGCCGTGTAGAAACCGAATAGGGGTATGGGTTTAATATAACTGCCATGCCCCTAACAGGTTAGCCCGCTACCATCTTAGACTGCATCATCACTTACCATCAGGTGAGATCGCAGTCAAGGGCTAACTTGTAGTGGATAAAAAAAAAAAAAAAAAAAAAAGGTATTAAAATTATAATTTTAACTGACATTCGCGTACATAGTCTTAACCTCCCAATTGGATAACAATATAATACTTTTAAAAGACTAATAATAATTGTTTGAGCCTATAGCTCTGTGTTAGGATGGATTTTATTAATAATAAAAATAAAATCCATCCTAATACGTAAGTAATAACTATTACAAATGTGAAATCCAAAAGTTAAAGAGAACTGTTGTTCTGTACTATAACTCATTCAAGGGCGCATCCTTTTAACCCATGAAACAGAGAGAGATTAACCGATTTGGGGGCATAGACAGGATGCATTCCGGGAACAAACATGGGCTTATTTTAATCGCGGATAATCAAAGAGCTCCGACAAGATTCGAAAATCTAAAAATTTTCAGACGCGGGAAATGTCTATTAAAAAATAAAATTAATATTAGTATAATATATACCTACTAGGTACTTATAAACTGTTCTAACTTTATTCATATATTCATTGAATATTATATTCACAATATCTTGCTTTCACAAAACAAGTCTAAACTTTTGCTAAACTGAAGAAAACTTCAAATATAAATAGGTATTTTCAGTTAAAAATTTTGCTATTAAGGATTTTTGAAAGCCTCTCTACGTTAGCTAGTCTCTTAACACATGAGCTGTTCTCGTAAATGTTTTAGTAACTTACACATACTTTCGCGCTTATATAATAAGTCGAGCGTATAGTAGAAACATAGACTCAAGTACCTACCTCTACACATTAGCGTTCGGCCAGTGTTGGCCAATTTATAAACGCTGTTTTGAACTTAGGTATCTACTCAAAATACGACGATACGATACGATTGAGGGACGAGTGGCCTATTTGTGACAAAGCATATCAGTCGATTGCGATTGTTAAGCAACGTTGACCCAAGTCGGTAACTGGATGGGTGACCGAATTTGGAGGTTCAAATTTAGCCTTTTCGTTTCCTCCGTGCCCCGGAGAGCACGTTAAGCCGTCGGTCCCGGTTATTATCACTAACATCTGATAATAATCGTTACAAAAACCTAAGTGTTTATAGTCGTATGCGGACGGACGTGGGAGCCCGCCGCATTATTATCCCAAGAAAACTCCTACCATTATTTGATTAATGGAAAGGGGTCACGACCCTCAGTAATGAGGAATACGATAGAGATAAGTACTCAAAATACTTGAAAGAAGCCAGCTCCACTTGGCCGGCTGATCACTTGCAGTGTATTGGCCATGTACTCGTATAACCGAAGCAGTAGGTACAGTAGAATGCATTCGGGATCTGAGTTAAAGCGATGAGATGCTCCCTCACACGCCTTTACAGTGATGTCCTGAACATCTTTCTCACATTTATAAATTACTAGCTGATGCCCGCGACTTCGTCCGCGTGGTTTAAGTTTTTTGTTATTCCCGCGGGAACTCCTTAATTTTCCGGGATAAAAAGTAGCCTATGTCACTCTCCAGGTCCTCAACTATACCCATGCCAAAAATCACGTCAATCCGTTGCTCCGTTGCGGCGTGATTGAAGGACAAACCAACAAACTAACAAACCAACAAACAAAGTGACTTTCGCATTTATAATATTAAGTATGATGATATTAAAAGGAAAATTAAATTATGATAAACTAGGTTTTTTGGTTTCCGCGGAAACTCTTTAATTCGCCGGGATAATCTATCTATCTCTGTGACAAATTTCATCAAGATCCGTTCAGCCGTGGCATTATTGAGTAACAAACATCCATCCATCCAATCTTTTGCATTTATAATATTAGTATACCTAGATTATGTTTCTCGGAGTAGATCGAACGAGTTTCTTACCGCTTCAATTCATAGCCCAGATGCATTAAATTTGCGCGCGCACTGTACGTTTGGCCAATGTGGAAACCGCTCTAAAGTTTCTCGGGTTAAAAAAGCTCGAATTTCCAACGTAGATTTGTACCGAGACTTAGTGGAACGTAAACAAACGCCCACGCTCACATACTATGCATAGTATTCCGGCGCCCACGCACTGTCTACGCGCCTACGCTGTGTCTGCAAGGATATGCAACGTGTTTTATTGAATTTCAGATGTTTTAATAGTATAGTTTGTGATATAAGAGCGGTAAATAGGTTTTTTACATACGAGTTGACGCCAGTCGAGGGCTGACCATTGTCACGAGTTTGTTAAAACCTTAACGGCCGTGTATCACACGATATATTTCAATACATTTGTGAGAAAACTTGAAAAAAAAATTCGAGTAGGTAGGTACAAGGTACTCACTAGAAGATGGTTTCTCATGCCCGTTCTTATTTCGAGATTTTAGTTAGGGGAGGTCAGCTCAAAACGGCCACCTTAACTTTGAGTAAAGAAAAAACCTATGAAACGATTGATTTTCCACAAGAATTTTATACTGATGGGAAAGAAATTTATTAAATTTATGATTTATGAAATTTAAGATCTCGAAAATTGAAATAATAAGCATATTATGTCTTAATTACGGCAACTTGTAAAAAAACCGCTTTCCCCGAGCAGCCGCCTAAAGCGGCCAGGGGGCCAAGGGCAACGTGGCCAGCCCCAACGTTACTGCGTATAATTGTTTTTTTTTTTTAATTTAACATGCTTGACGAAATAAAAATGAACAAAAAATATAAAAGAACATTATTTATTAAAGAAACATTTGATATAATTAATTTTACCCGTCTTATACTCAATTTCTAGTTCGGTTCAGTTTCTAGTTCTCAGTTTCTAAATAATTTTAAATTTAATCAGATACAGTTTATTGAGTAATTATCATTATTTTACTAAAAGAGTTATAAAAATATCCTCGAACTCAATGTAATTAAAATATCAATGTTTTTTTAAATACTATTATAAAAATCAAATTATTTCTATTTTCTCCGTCCAAGTTGAGATTTAACTAGAACATTAGCATTATTTTAATCATAATAATTCTTAAAAGTAATTTAAATTAACTTATTTAGTTTGAAAACTTCAGTCATCAAACTTTTATCAAGCATAAATTTTTAAAAATTTTAACACAGGTTTAGTTTTTATTAACATTTGAATATTTTTAACAATCAACAAATACTGCTCTTACATTAATAATAACATTTTAATCTCAGTCTGAGTTTCTAATAACTAAAAACTAGGTAGTATTCTCATTATTTTAATCATAAGGTATTACAATTTCTTTAACCTTAGCTAAGTAGGTAGTATGGTATATTTTAAACATAATATGGAAGTTATACAGCCTTTTGTTATTTTTAGGGTTCCGTACCCAAAGGGTAAAAACGGGACCCTATTACTAAGACTCCGCTGTCTGTCTGTCTGTCTGTCTGTCTGTCTGTCTGTCTGTCTGTCTGTCTGTCGGTCTCCAGGCTGTATCTCATAGACCGTGATAGCTAGAAAGCTGAAATTTTCACAAATGATGTATTTCCGTTGCCGCTATAACAACAAATACTAAAAATTAAAAAAATATGTATATTAAGGGGGGTCCCCATACAATAAACGTGTTTTTTTCGTATTTTTTTGCTCAATATTAAAAACGGTAACAGGTAGACGGTTCAAATTTTCACAGAATATTAACTTGTATATTACCTTTCAAAATAAATAATTAAATATCAATAAAGTAAATATTAAAGGGGGGCTCCCATACAACAAACGTAATTTTTTGATATTAACAGTAAACCTCTACAAACAAAGTTAGTTTTGCGGTTCATTAACAAAGGTAATTATACCTACTTCTTGAGTACGGAACCCTCGGTGCGCGAGTCCGACTCGCACTTGGCCGGTTTTTTTAATTTCGTTTTGATCGCCCGTGCCATAAGATTTTCATCCCATGATCCCTGGTTGATTTTTCTCTTATAATAATTGTTCACTAGCTAAACAAAATAATTAAGCATTATCTATCTTATCATAATATTTTTTGATAAGGGCAAAACGGTCAGTTGGCCGCTTTGCCCGGGCCGCTTTGCCTTATTCGGCTATATTGTTTAAAAATTCGGCTGCTCACACTTTTATACATTTACTTTTGAGCAAATTTTGCACAAATCAAGCCAAATAAATAAGAAACAATACACGTATTATAAAAGGATTTAAATATAAAGAGGTATGATCAAAACAGGATGAACTTACCTTGCATTTTTTTAACAAAACATGCAAAAATAATATTTTCGACACTGTAGCCACGCGATCGTTCCTATCACTACCGAATGACTGCCCGGCGCGGGGCAGGTTTCTTATGCGACAAAACTGCAACGTCGCATTATCATTTCAATCAACCGAAAAATTAAGAGTGGCCGCTTTGCCTCCTATGGCCGCTTTGAGCTGACCTCCATAGCGCAATTTTTTCTCACATCTAAAATACCTAATTCTTGATTTAATTTTATTTATTCCACATCACTTATACCACATAAATTATTTAATAATTTATAAGAAATAGGTACTCAATGACTCTTTTAAAAATAGCGCGCACAGATTAAAGATTTAGTATAGACTACGGTGCGTTGTTGTAATTGCGTTTTTTTTATTAGATTCATGGCTCTAGGTTCTAGTTCTCAACTCCCATCTTGGACTATTCAGCCTTTACTTTTATGATTTATAAAACTTAAAACAATTTTAATTAATTATATTAAATAATATTTTTTTTATTATATGAATTAATTTCATCAATTCACATCTAAATCTCATTCTTTTTTTAGGTTTTCTACTATACAAAGTCAATATCATTATGAACCTTCTTGCAAGAAAACTTTTTATTTAGAAGTAACGTGGAACAAAAATTAAAAACAAACTGCAAATTTACCGCACAAGGGCGGTAAATATTTACTGCACGAGGGCAGTAAATTTTACTTAAAAGCTCTGTTTACTGCCTCTGTAAGTGCATTTTTCGAGCAAGTGTGTTGAAAAAGTTCTTATAATATGGGGCTCTTCAATGGGCGGATAAAGAAATATTTCAAAAGCCGGCAACGCATTGGCGATTCCTCTGATGCTGCAAATGTTCATGGGCGGCGATAATCACTTAACATCAGGTGACCTGCCTGCTCGTTGGTAATCTAGCCTAGTGGTGTAGACGCCCGGCTTTCTATTCGGGTGGTTGTGGTTTCGATCCCCGGGCACTTCTGACTTTTGGGAGCTATGTGCATTTTAAGAAAATAAAGATAAGCAGGTGAAGGAAAACTCTGTGAGAAAACCTGCAAGCCCGAGAGTTCTAGATAACGTTCTTAAATGTGTGTAAAGTCTGCCAATCCACACTTGGCCAGCGAGTTGAACTATGGGCAAACCCTTCACGTGATTAACAGACAAACCAACAGACAAACACCCTTTCGCATTTACAAAGCTAGGGCGGATTACTTTACCTATAATTATGTGTTGTGATAAAATATAACTCGTTTATTTATATATCCATTTATACTTAGCAGTTCAGTAAGCATATTAACTTTCGTAACCGAATAAATAGACCATTACCATGTTAAAAATTCTCACGAACTTTTCGGAATTAAGCTAGTACTTACCTACTTCAATTATCCAATTGTCTACTCTTTTCTAAAGCAACGACCAACACGCTCGCTACTTGTAAAATTTTATCCCAGGGATAGCGTTACAAGCAATATATTTTGTCCCGGAAACTTGAGTCCTTCCAAAAAGCCGAGTTGGGTCCGTAATAATATTTATAAGGGAAAAACTTTTCAAATTTAAGTCAGTCATTTATTATTTTTATCTTGAATACGTACATGAAAAAATATTGGTGCGTCCTTTTGTCTTTGAACTCTCTAAAACAGAATGTATTACTAGGTAAGTATCTAAATAGAATACATATAAACATAATATCTTTGCCACTAGATATTATGAAAATAAAATTTTCATAACCTACTGTTTCTATGTTACAATGTCAACACAATATATTGAGTATTTTTTTAATTGGGAGTAAAATTAATAACAAACAAAAATATTTCAATATTATATATTACCGCTTATTGTCACTATTATAAATTTATATATCAATATAAGATAATAATATTTAAAAAAATAGTTTCATAATATAATTGTCATTATAGCACTTAGTTTTCCGTAAAATTATTAAGTATATTACTTATATTATATTTCCAAAACCACATATGCAATTTCGATAAAATTTTGTGGTTTATTACTTAAATCAATTTCGAAACGAAAATTTAATAATAGCAAACATAATATAGCAAATCTAATTATTTCCCTTTTTGAAAGGTTACTTATTCAATTTAGATACCTAATTAAAATTTTTAATTAGGTAGAAAATCGATTTCTATCGATTCTAGACAATTTTTTTTTTCGGTATATTTATTTATTCAGAGTTGATTACACAATAAACAAAACTACTAAATTAGCCTTTAAATAATTAATTTTTTTAATATCTAGTCTTTCTCTAGGCTAACTTAGTGCATACTACCCTTACGGCTAAGATGTGCCGCCAAGCGATTTGGCGTTCCGGTACAATTCTGTATAGAAACCGAGTAGGGGTATTTTCTTGTGTCCCCGTGCTGATGCAGTCTAAGACGGTACGTTAGTGTGCTGCCATCTTAGCTTGCATTATCACTTATCAGCAGGTGAGTTTACAGTCAAGGACTAACAGCTGTCTAACAAGGGCCAGATTCTGTTGTAGTGTCTAAGAAAAATCTTTCTATTTCTATTCAACAGTAGCTACAATTCAGTGATATTCATTTAATCTGACTCGTGTTAACCGACGCCTACCGAAGCGTCTTTGATCGAAATTCTTGTACCAGAGTTCCTATATAATTGCCGAGGACAACAACTAGCTAAAAACAATTCAAAACAGTTTGCAATTTTGAAACGAGACCCTACTCTTGGGACATACTTCAAGTTTTGCTAATTCAAGTTAAGCCATACTCTAGCTACTAAGTTACTAGTGTTGAAAAGTTACTGACAGCTAGACGCCCTAAATATTCCATAGTTTCTTCACCCCGCGAATAGAAAATTCAATTTAGTCACCCTACACCGAAATAGACGTTTTAATTAAACCCTAAGTTCAAATGAATACACTGACAGAGGTTAGTTATGTGGACCACCATTACAACTTGAATAAGTGACTATACCTAGTACCTACTGAATAGTTAAATTATGAATTGAGTCGAAATTCAATGGTGGACTCTAGTTCCGTTTAAGCATAAGGTACCTAAGGTTAAGGTTAGAGTAAGAGCCAATTATCACGATACGTTGTGGTTATTTTCTGACCACTGAAAAAAACAAAGGAAAAATAGAATATTCTTCTACTTTTTATATCTTATAAAATAAATGACTTGTTCCACTCACTTTGCTCTTTGGCGGTCAAGCTTTAAAACCGCATGGTATTCCACGCATCACCCGGTACTGGGTAAAACCTGGGTAACCTATAGGTATCATACTGCGGACCAGCCCCGGTTTTCTCTGTGGTTATCAAAGAATAAAATAATATAAGCCACTGATATATATTTTTTATCCATTGAAGGTATATTTTGAAATGTTATTTATTATTTTATAGCAATTCTTCAATGGATAAAAATAAATATATGTCGGTGGCTTTCATTTTTTGATAGCCACTGAGAGAATAGGGCTGCAGCAGTCGTTACCGTCTTAGCATTTACATATCCGAACAACTAAACAAAATAAATAAATTCATTCCGCCGACTTCTGCCGGTCGGTATAATCCTGTCCCGGTCTCGCCCCGACTGTATAAAGAATATCTTTATGCTATGCCATACTTTAGAGAGAGCTAATGAAAATTTTTACACTTTAAAGTGCTTTTTATAAGTGCAAAATTAAGTATTTAAGCTTCTATTAACACCTCCGCGAGCTCTAATTATTTTTTTCCGTCATTCGGATCTTATAAAATATTATGTAGCCTGTGCGAAAGCGGAAATTCTTCAATAGCGAAAGAATTTTAAAAAGCGTTTCGACTACTCCGGATATTACTCTTAGGTATCTTGCAAATTCAAAATACGGGTATTAAACTTTTACGTTCGTTTTACTCGTAAACATACTTTAATAATACTCTTTCAGCACCAATATGGCGGTTCAAACGTACTCATAGATAACCTTAGTAGACTGCTTGAGAGGTGTTGTAAAATAAACTCTATTTCAAACATTATTATAATTTAAATATCTCTTACTAAATTAGAGTACTTAACAAAGTCGTATCAGTAGTTTTTTCTATAAATAACGTATAGAGAAATGAGGTTTTATTTCTTGGAACTCAATTTCCGAAGGCTGTTTTTTCGGGATCCTTTTTCCAAAGATTTTTCGCGGGGAATATCATTCTAGATCCCTTTGTCAATAAATTAAATATTTTAAGAAAATTTGCATTTAATATTCTTTATTTACATAACCAAAATGTTCATTTTTAAATCACGTTTAATAAAAACAAATGATATAACTAAATAATTATTTTTAGACAGAAAATAGAACAACGAAATCTGAACGCAAATAAAACCAATAGTGACCTAACTAAATAATATATTAAAGACTTTAAATTTATTTATACGGTAATATTAAAGTGACGTGTTTGACTCTACCTTATTAGTGTTTTCTCACTTTTGAATCTATGAACTTGATGGACTTTTCGTGAAGAATGAGAAGAGGATAAACATGAGTGGGCTAGGCCCTCCTGGGGTGTGGGCTGCCCATAAACGGCTCGAGTCCTGGGCCAGGGCGGCGAGAGAAAGGACTTCAAGTGCGAGTAGTGGGCAGAGTCACAACTCTACTGACAGCTTTGGCGATGAAAGGTCACATGGCAGTCCCAGTGTAAGTACACACCAGTATAGCTTAAGTTTAGAGTGAGACAGGTCTTTCTTAAGTGTGGATTGACCCTTAACGGACCATCCCTTAGACCAGAACAGACCAGGAAAGGACTTCTAGTGCGAGTAGTGGGCAGAGTCACAACTCTACTGACAGCTTTGGCGATGAAAGGTCGCATGGCAGTCCCAGTGTAAGTACACACCAGTATCCTTATCCTTACTAATATTGTAAATGGGAAAGTGAGTTTGTTTGTATGTTTGTTCCGCTTTCACGCCGTAACTACTGAACCGATTGCTTTGAAATTTTGCAGACGTAAAGTTAGAAGTCCGGATTAAATAATAGGGTACTTTTTATCCCGGAAAATTAAAGAGTTCCCGCGGGAACTAAAACTCCTCAATCCACGCGGACGAAGTCGCGGGTATCAGCTAGTAGCTTATAGTTTAGAGTGAGACAGGTCTTTCTTAAGTGTGGATTGACCCTTAACGGACCATCCCTTAGACCAGAACTGACCAGGAAAGGACTTCTAGTTCGAGTAGTGGGCAAAAAGACGATTATGACTTTGTCCGCATAGATTCAGAGGCGTCTTTACCTATGGTGCAGGGTGTGCGTTGCACACGGGCGCAGCGGTCCTAGGGGGCGCCGAGCGCCGCTCACTACGGAGCCCCACTCGGCGCGCGCGTTGGCCGGCCGCGGCACTTTCATTGACCAACGTAAAAAGAGCTCCTCTTTGCATACATTTTGTGTAGCATCTGGAGCTCTTATTATGTACTTACTTGTGTTATTACTTGTACCACAGCTTTTACTTTGTACCCATTCCATTTTGACCGCGCGCTTACTAGGGAGCGCTCGGGTAATGTTTGCACACGGGCACTACATGGGCTAGAGACGACTCTGCATAGATTTACGTTATATTTTAATAATACCGTGGGATATCTTCGAATATCCTGGATGAAAATATAAGCCTACAAAATGTGTAACAGAGTTAACTTGCAAGCATCTCTATTCTCTGTATTCATATAATTCGAAAAATGGCCCGTGAAAAGGTGACTAACAGAAAGGTACACTTTGTCATTCCAACTATGTGACTTTTACTTTTGTGTTGAAATTTTCTGGAGGTCATTGTGCTATATTGATTGGACTGAAAAAGGTATTGCTTTTCCTTTAACACCTACGTATAACATGAAATCGCTTTATTATTGTGGGCATAAAAGGCGTAATTTCAAGTTTAAAACCGGTGCACAACAATGGTGTTGTAAAAAGAAAACATAAAACCACCTTTTCCATTTCCATAGTTTCATTTAGCTCGGTTTCCTATTAGCCTGGGCTTTCTAATTAATTACCTGTTGTGTTTCTGATACAAAGAAAAACACTTTTGCTTTGTAACGGCGGGGTTTTATTGTAAAGTTGCAGACGGTAAGGGCTTCTGTATGGTGTTGTTTCTTTGTGTCGGTAACATTGGGTGTTAGTCACGCTTCCATTCGCTTTGATTTGATATACCTTTCATTACCTACTCGCTCATCCGACCCTGCTTAATCTGCTGGGAATTTTTGACGTCTTCCATGGCGCAGTGGTTAGCGCTGTCGTTACATAAGTGGGAGGCTACGGGTTCGATCCCCCGTAAGGTGAATTAGGGATTTCATAAATTCTCAATTTTCTCTGTTTCTGGCCTGGTGTGGACCATGGATAGTTACCGCCCTACTGGCAAAAAGATTATATTTCCTTTATTCCTTTTTATTTTTCCTTTGATTAAAGTTCCTTAACCTTAAGACAGGAATCCCTAAAGCATCGTAATTATATGCTTAATCGCTTGGCTATACTGTGGTAACTTATCACGGTAGAAACCTCCTACCGGACCAGAACAAAGACAGTTTAGGAGGAATAAATCACCAAATTGCTCCTGATGGGAATTCGATCCGGTACCTCCCACTTTTAAGGCCTCAGTGCCATTTTACCACAACAGAAGTCGTCTAAAAGACATACTTATCAACATATTTAATATCGATTTGATATCGTTGATAACATTATATTAGTCATTTTCTCATCATCATCTCTTTTCATATAGATGGATCTATAATCTAGGTCGATAGATTCTCCCTATTAAATTGTGAGTAAAGAATAAAATTAAAACAACATTTGGCTACGGCGTAGCACCCGTGTAGAGCATGAAGAAAATAATGTAAAACAACTTGAAATTGTACTAAAAAAAATACTTTACTACGCATGTGGTAAATGCGTCATAAAACCTTTTCATTACATTTCTATTCATTAGATAAAATACTCCAATCAACGAAAGTTTCTATTGTTTAGTCCGAAACAGAAATGAAATAACGAATGCGTAGTAGGTATAACAAAGCAGTCAGCCAAGCGTTATTATTTTAGTTTGCCTCTAATTACCAACCTACCTATAACAACTTATTAACTTCCTGAACAATGGCGACTCTTTCTAGCGGCCTTGCCCTGGCTTTTCTCAGATGGAATTTCTGAAAAATATTTTTTATAGTGCCAAGTTTGTGGACAGGACAAAAAATTTATTTAAAGACAATTAAATTTATTAAACTTTTACTATTTTTACTAACAATTAGTATACTATTGTCAGATAGTTTGATATACGTGAAATTTAGGGTAACGAAAGACTACATCATGGGAAAGGACCAGCTCTTTATTCCGAAAATAGAAGAGTTCCCACAGCGTTTTCAAAAACGTAAATCTACGCAAATGAAGTCGCGGGCATCTAGAATTAAATAACCATTTAACTGTAAATTAGTGTCATCTTTTTGCCTCATCTATATAGTGACAGTTAAGGGCTGGGTCAATTTTTGGACAAAGAATCAGCCTGGCTGTCCAGGCAGCATTCTTGCCACTTTCCACGTGGGCACGATTTTGTATATAAGAATATTCGACTAAGTCACTCTCCGGGTCCTCAACGTGATTTGTAGCATGGGTATACCATGCCAAAAATCACGTCGATTTGTTGCTCCGGTGCGGGGTGAGTGAAGGTCAAGTCAACAAACAAACACATTTTCGCATTTATAATATTAGTATGATTAGACAAGGCTAACTGTAATTTTTACTGTAAAAATTTCAATTCCCTGCAAATTACCACGCAGACTAAGTGACGGGCATCAGCCAGTGACTCCTAATTAATTGCTCAACACTAGAGTAGCTATGAATTGGCTGGTTGCTTTTTTACCGAAGTAATAAATAACGCAAGGATATCATCGCTGTCGCGCTTGCTTGTCAGCTCCCTCATGTTTCACGCCCTGCTGGCGGGGCTCGTTATTCATTTGGCTTCGTTTCCCCACCCCTTGTGGTCTGTTTATCCAATGCACTTGTCTTAATTGATATTCGCCATCAAATTAAAAAAACCGCAGCCCTATCCATACTTAATATTATAAATGCGAAAGAGTGTCTGTCTGCTACGCTTTAACTGCCCATTTTTTCAACCGATTTTGATGAAATCTGGTAAAGAGAGGGTCTCAAGAAAGGATATAGGCTACTTTTTATCCCGTAAAATTAAGAAGTTCCCACGGGAATAAGAAAAAATTTAATCAACGCGAACGAAGTCGTGGGCGTCATATAGTTTTAAAATAAAACCTTGATCCAGAAATGATTAATGCAGGTCTATGTGAATCCTGTATCAATCACTTTTACCGTCTCAATTGTTGTGATTGGCTGAATTTATGGTAATCTTGCTGCGTCAATGGATTTTGGCCAATAGTGGAAGAGACGTGTTAACCAATCAGTGGTGATTGCGATTGTTATACTATAGCAATCATTTTTGGTGCGCTATAGAATAACGTGAGCCTTAATTCCATTGAAATGAGGATGAAGGGAGGGAGGTGAAGTGATCCTGGGGCACCAATTTAAATGTCACCGCGCGCAAATAAACAGTTACAAAAAATCGTTTTTTTTATTAGGTATAATATTTACCCAATAGAACCTAAGTACCCGGCGGCATGAACTTTCGCAAAGTAAAGCCTGCTTCTATAATTAAAATAAAATATATAAATATATTTGAAATGGGGTTTCCTCAATTTAAACCTGGCTCAGATAATACGGGGCGATGTACATAAACATCCGTTAGTAAAACTTCTTACCTAATTATTTACGTATAATATGTTGTAATTGTTACAGGAAATGCTAATATCGAAAGAGCAATGTCGTGTTCAGCCGCTCAGCGAGACTCGCACGCATTCGTCTTTGCCGCACGCCAGACTCGCGAGGACCCCTTCCATATCGTCCCAGAGCAGTCTGGACAGCGGTACCTCCAGAGCTACAGTAAGTGTCGGATAGAGCTCTCACTTTCAAAGAGTAATTAAATTCTCAGCTGGTAGCCAATACACGCACAGCGTCTTTGCCGCACGCCAGACTCGCGCGGTCTCCTTTCATATCTTCCCGGAACAATCTAGATAGCGGCACCTCCAGAACTACTGTAAGAGTCGGATAGAGTTTTCAATTTCAATGAGTTAAATTCTCAGCCGCTAGCCGAGACACCCACGGCATCGTCTTTGCCGCACGTCAGACTCGCGAGGACTCCTTCCATATGTTCCCGGAGCAGTCTAGACAGCGGCGCCTCCAGAGCCACTGTAAGTGACAGATAAATTTCTCACTCTCAATGAGTGATTTAATCCTCAGCCGCTAGCCGAGACACCCACTACATCGTCTTTGCAGCACGCGAGACTCGCGAGGATTCCTTCCATATCTTCCCAGAGCAGTCTGGACAGCGGCACCTCCAGAGCTACAGTAAGTTTCAAATAAAGTTCTCACTCTCAAAGAGTAATTTAATCCTCAGCCGCTAGCCGAGACACGCACGGCATAAAAAATATGTAAAATAAAAGCAAAATCAGTTCATTAATTTCCTTGAAATCGCTTACTTATATACGAGTACATACAGATCGAACACAGAAACTTATAGTTTTTGAAGTTCGGATTAAAAGCTTCGAGCATACTTTACATATTTTAATCAAGAAAAATAATTATTTACTTACTAATTGTTACTGATGCACTATAAAAATTAATGCATAAAGTATGCGTGTAGAAAGACGTTCTACACGTATTGTGTACATCTAGTTAATAAACTTGTATAAGAGTACAGAAGTAAGCAACACTGCATTCGATTTCCACGAAAAGCGTTCAAGTCGGGAAACGTGCTTTCCTTGCAATCGTATGTTAGTTGTTATTTCATGCATACAAAGTTCGATGTTTGATGTTGTGTTGAATCTCGCAGTTATTTTGTTAAAGTTTGTCTCGAAATGAAATTAGTTATGTTAGTGCTGGTTTATATATTGCAACAAACATGTAATTTAATTAATTTAAATAGTTTTGTATTTATACCCACACTGACAATTTATATTCAGCATGACGAAAGCCCTATTTTCACCCAATGATAGTTCTATATTTCACCCAACAATTTTCCATGCAGAATTTTTCTAGTTTTTGTTTTCCCGCGGGACTCAAATATTTTTCCGCTCTAAAAAGCAAGCTGACTCCAGCCTGCATGCAAATTATGTCAAGATCAGGAAGGTTACTCTTACTAGTATCGCTTAAAGCATTATTCATCATCATCATCACTACAGCCTATTAACGTCCCACTGCTGGGCACAGGCCTCCACTCTCATAGGAGAGCGGGAATTAGAGCTTAGACCCACGACGCTGCTCCAACGCGGGTTGGCGGGCTTTAACGATTATTATCATGTTAGTGATAATAACCGGGACCGACGGCTTAACGTGCTCTCCGAGGCACGGGGGTGAAACACCGCCAACTTCCAACTCCGGGCTGGCACTGAGAATTTCTTAATTGAAAAACCCAATACCTAACTTTTATGCCCGACCGGGAATCGAACCCAGGACCTCGTGATCCGCAGTCGACTATGCTAACCACTAGACCAACGAGACAGGCAAAAGCATTATTATTGTAATATTATTAACGTTCTTGTTACAGAATTAAAATTCCTATTTTAGAGACGTCAAGGTGCGTCATATAAAATTATAATTAAAAAATAATACTGCTTTGAGCGTTGGTGTTTCAGATGAGCCGATTGTATTCGGCTTTTCATATGACGAGAGAAAAGGTTTCGGAAAGGAAATTGAATAGAGCAGTATTTTATTCGTCTAGAGAAAGTGTGGGATCGACTTCCTTTGCTCACTCATTAAATTCTCATAACTATTTTAGTTTAGTACTCTCTCTCTGCGTCGTGTTCCTCATTACTGGGGGTCGTGTGCCCTTCCCATTAATCACATAATAGCTGGAGTTTTGGGATAATAATGCGGTGGGTTACCACGTCCTTCCGCAGTAATTTAGTACAGTTAAAGTCAATATTGAAGACCGTTATTAAAGCTTGCAGGAGACTCATCGCAAGCCCGCGGATTTAAAATATAGTTACCGACAAGACACAAGTAAAACCGTCGTAAGTAATGTTTACCACAAGCTTATGGCTAGCTCGAGGCAAGATAAAATAAATCCATGAACTCGCATTTTTTTATGAACCTCCGATTACCGGGAAAAACAATCGAGCTAAGCGGAGTTTTTCCTGAGACAAAGACTTCCAGCTCATTTAAACGGAACCACTGCGATTTAAATTAAAACCTTTCATTTAAAATAAATCCCGCGGAAACTGGCCTGGACAAATTGGAAAACATCGAAAGGTCGAAAATGTTTTGTGTCAAAGGTCAAAGGCGAAATGTAAACAAACCACTACTAGCACTCGTGTTTTAAATTACCATTATTAGCAACTAGCGCTTATTGGAAACTAGATGATGCCCGCGACTTCGTCCGCGTGGATTAAGATTTTTTGATTCCCGCGGGAACTCTTTAATTTTCCGGGATAGCCTATGTCGTTCCCTAGGTATCAAACAAACCCTATACAAAATTTCATCAAAATCGGTTGAACAGATGAGCAGTGAAAGCGTAGCAGACAGACAGACAGAAAGACAGATAGACATACTTTCGCATTTATAATATTAGTATGGATTAGTATGGATTGAACCTGCATGCACCACACTACCACTAGTCTATCAACGTACAGCTTAAACCTCTGGTGTTGGAAACTTAAATAGTGGGTTCAAAGATCCTTTAAGTGAAATTCCACCACTAACGGGGTTAAAAAGTGGAAGAAAGTTTGTATGAAAATCCGCCATTTTTCAATTTTCATCCAATGAAAATTGTCTTTTTGTTTAAAAACGTTTTTTAGAATTTTTGTGATAATCCACCCCCAGGGTTAATTAGGAAATCCCCCGAGCGAAGCAAGGACTGGTCAAATAGTTAGTTGAAACCATAGATTAATTATAAACTATTGTCTTTGGTTGAAACCTACAGAATAAAGTGGTGCCTTATCCTAGATTACAGATCAACGTGCATGGTGAAAATGTCAGAACCACATTTTCTGTGAAATGAAAACTACGAAGAATCTAGGTCAATATTCGCATGTGAGACAACGCCTCTAATTGAATTCTCTATTTACGTGATACTGCCAAAAATGACAAACATATTTTTTTATACTTACTTAAAACCGATGTAAGAATACTGACTTATATTATAGCCTGAGTAGATATTCTTGTAAACCAAAGTATACACGACTTAATTGTAACTAACATGTTTATCTATTCAGGCATTTTATTAAATACACACATCAAAAGTGTCTATATCTAATAGTGTGTCTAGTGTGTCCAATTAATAAAAATTGATCAGGTAAATAAAATGCTTTCAATTTTCCAGATTGACGAATTATCTCTGCTACTTTTGTAAAATACCTATATTTTGTGACAGAAATCGGAGGCAGATTGAACGAGTCAAAGAGAGTAATTGGCTGTTAACTTCCTCCCGTGTGTAAATTGTAGTGTAGTTTGAAAATTACATAGAAGTTACTGAGGTACTTAGGGTAAACAGATTCAAACTTTATGCCTGGGTGAGACCAAAACTTTAGCTCTAGGAATTAATTCATGAAAATTAAAATGAATGAATGGTTGCGTTTTACGTCAAAAAATAGTTATAGTACTACCATTGATAAAATATTCATACTAAAACATTAGTGTTGTCATCTTTTGGTAATCCCATTCAACTTGGCATTGGAAAAGTGCATTGTGCCAACGACCTCATTTTACATAGACGGGCCCTGACAAACAAAGAATGGTGGACTTATTTTACTAACGCCATCTAGTCTGAAAAGCGGGACAGCGCTATGGCGGGGACAAGGACAGGCTTATACAGGTGAGAGGCAGGTGAGGGAGTAACTTTTTTCTATGAAAGGGTCCATCTAGTACCTACAGATATATCGATGCATTTTGCTAACTTCTGATCCGGCTCTGGGTACTATCAAATTGTAACGATTTGATTTTGAATTTGACTTCAATCGTGAAACTTCGCCTATCTTTAGCTACTGCCTTCACGAGTCCCGCTGTAAACAAAAAATAATGCAGCAAATCTCATTACAGAGTCACCGTGGCTCGTCGCCTGCAATACGCACTTTCGCTCCGGACGGCAGAACGCTAGAGGCTGGAGTCACTGGTATACCACGATCGCCTTCCCCGCTTCGGGCAGCCTCCTTGGACGTCAGAGCAGCCCCTATGGCGCATGGTTCGCTGGCGTCGCTGGCTGACTCCCCCGCGCCTCCTAGCCCGAGGCATGCGCCGCCTCGATGCCTCTCGCCTCTTCTTATGCCGCCAAGGTTGGTGAAACATATACTATACTAGCGGTCGCCCGCGACTTCGCCAGTGTACAATTTCTGATTTCCTATGAGATAACGACATTTTCCCCACTTATTTTTCCCTACTTTCCCTGTTAGGCCTACTTATAGCGGACTAGCTGATGCCCGCGACTTCGTCCGCGTGGAATATATTTGCTTTGATTCCCACTCCTTAATTTTCCGGGATATAAAGTAGCCTATGTCATTCTCCAGGTTCTCAACTATACCCATGCCAAAAATCATGTCGATCCGTTGCTCGGTTGCAGCGTGATTGAAGGACAAACCAACAAACAAACACACTTTCGCATTTATAATAAGTATTAGTACGTATCATACTTATACAAGGTGTAAGGTAATTAGTATAACATACCCGCGGCTACCCATGTTAGATGGTGTATAAATATATTGGAAAAATGTCATAAGACGTGTAGCTCATATCCTGGGGGAGTTGTGTGGACTTCAAAATTTTAGCATAAATATTGAGGTGGCATCCCTTAAAACAGCTGATTCAATATCAATGAACTGCGAACAATACGACGTATGTTAAGCCTCGATGCCAGCGCGAGCGTTGCGATAAAATCCAGTCGCGATACTAAAGTAACCATTATTCGGTATGCAATTAAATTCTCAAAGCAAAAGCCCGGCTAGAACTTACGTATTCTTGTAAAAAAATGCCCGACTAGTATCGGACTTCGTAAGTCGAAGTCAGTCACTTATCCTTACTTTATGAGCCGCCTTTCCCTGTGATTATAATTTCTCGACTTACTTCGTTTAAGTTTTGATCAATAATTAATTATTCTGTGTAGTTTGTTCTTTCAATGATTTGCAAATTGTAATGAATTGCCAAATTGCATAACGATACGATAATAATTATTATATTATCGCTTGTAGTACAGTTCTGACTTTAGGTGTGGAAGGAACAAAGGACTCCACAGGGTTGCCAAAAATTATTTTCCATAATTAACTAATTAATTTTGTATGGAAGTTTTTGATAATTAATTTTGACTTTTTAACTCTACCATACTGTTTATAACGTCAAAATGGCATGGGTAGCCGCCGGTATGTTATACCATTTACCTTACACCTTGTATAACTTATGCAGGTTTTTTTTTTTAATACTTACCTAAATGCTGATTCAAGTCTTTAATTTTAAAAACTAAGAACCTTCATGCAAGCCTCCAACACCCATTTCACCCCCTATGGGGTGAATTTTTCTAGAACTGTACATAAAGATTTTTATTATTTAAATTTAATAACTTAAATACCAATTTTCACGTCACTAACTTCAAAAACATAGGAATTTCATACAAGCTTCCACCCCTCATTTCACCCCCTTAGGGGTGAATTTTCTCAAAACCCTGTCTTAGCTGTGTCTACACTATAAAAGGAATCCACCTTCCAAATTTCAAGTTAGTAGGTATGCTTTATAGTTCCTGAGATATTGTGATTAGTCAGTCAATCAGTCAGTGAGTGAGTGAGTGAATGAGTGATTAACCATTTCGGACAGCCTCTTTATATTTCGGAATGCCCCTTCTTTCGAGAAGAGCCAGTAAGTAACTCGGCAGTTACTCTTTTCAAACACCTCTAAATATGGGTAGAGCTTTCACTTATTAGATTTTAGCTCACTGCTGATTCAATTTTAGATAGGTTCCATTGAGAAAGCGAAGTCTTTGCTAAGATATAAGCACGAGTGCCACAGATCACTCACATCTTTCCCCCGTTTCTGAAACGGCATCAACAAAGACGGTCTCATAGTCTCATTATGCGCAGATACATAAAGCTTTAAATGTCGACAGCGAATATCGGATACGCAAAATTTGCCGCTTCTCAGGGCTACCACAAACCATCAGGCATTCAAAAAATACATATATATTGCTAGATGATGCCCGCGACTATGTCCGCGTGGATTACGGTTTTTTGATTCCCGTGGGAACTGTTTAATTTTCCGGGATACAAACTATCCCTGTACAAAATTTCTGTTAAACAGAAGGGCCGTGAAAGCATAGCAGACAAACAGACAGACAGACACACTTTCGCTTTTATAATATTAATATGAGTAAAGTATGGATCATGATTGTCAGCCCAAGAAATACAAAGAACCAATCTTTCTGACTTGTTCATCCATTTATCCGAATTATTTTGGAGTACCTACCTACCTAAGTCCCGAAAACTGCACGGCTTACGACCATGTTTTACCTCTGCATTATAATATGTATAGCCTTAAGTAGTATAAGTTTTCCGAGTATTATCTGTTTTTATTTCGAACATGGTCTCAAAAGATAGTCCCACTTGAGATTTTAATTAGATTATTTTTAGCTAGCGTGTTTTACTTACTTGAAATGTAGGTAGGTATACTAACTTATTACCTGAGAACATAATAACTTGTGCCGCGGTTCATTCTAATCAAAGATAATAAGTAGTTACCCTATAAAGTCCATAGTTCCTGTGTGTTTAAAATGTCATTGCTAAGATAATTAATTGGTAACCCTATAGAGTTTTGCGAGAATCAATCTGTGGCAGGCATGTTCCCCCCCTCTTTACACATTGACACAGTTTGGGCACCCCTGCTTTCCAATAACCCTATCATGATTTATGTTTATTTGTACTCACACAGTAGATATGTACTTACCTATTCTGACCAATGAATGGACCCAAAGGCCATTATTCAATTGATTAAATAAGTAAAAAAAGAGAGATATATATAACTAGCTGATGCCCGCGACTTCGTACGCGTGGATTGAGGTTTTATTGTTCCCGGGGGAACTCTTCAATTTTACGATATAAAAAGTAGCCTAACTACTATTCCAGACCATATATAATCTATCCCTGTGCCAAATTTCATCCAGATCCGTTCAGCCGTTCCGGCGTGATTGAGTAACAAACATCCATCCATACATCCAAACTTTCGCATTTATAATATTTATATTTGATATTTGATACTGGGATCCACACGAATGCGAAAGTGTGTCTGTCTGTTTGCTGCGCTTTTGCGGCCCGATTTTGATGTCAAACCGATTTTGATGTCATTTTGTGCAGAAATAGAGCATATTTGTACATCCCGGGGAAGGACATTTCCTCCCACAAGGGAATGACAACGGCTACTGTTTATCCCAGATAATTGAGGAGGAAGTCAAAAACTTATACCTACACGCGGACGAAGTCGTGGGCATCATCTAGTAGTCAAACTAGGTTAAATCATAGCCCGCCCTTGTGATATAGGTACTGTGATTGAGATCTGTTATACATTATTATGCAAAAGGTCGCAGTGAAGAGATACGGTACCCAACGCGAGAATCAATTTGAGGAGGGTATGTCCTCCTCGCAAATTGATATAAACTCAATTTGCGCGTCGTCCGGGCCTTGCACACCCCAACTCATTACATTACTCTGCAGTCTTTATACCAGTGGCGTTTCTTTCCCCACTAATTATTAAGCATATTGTTATCTTAATTTAGTATTCAACTAGATGATTCCCGCAACTTCGTCCGCGTCGACTAAGTTTTTTCGATTCCCGCGAGAACTCCTATATTTTCCGGGATATAAAGTAGCCTATGTCCTTCCCCGGGATATAGCCTATCCCTGTACCAAATTTCATCCAAATCGGTTGAATAGGTGGGCCGTGAAAGCGCAGCAGACAGACAGATATACTGACAGACACTTTCGCATTTATAATATTAGTATGATTGAATTGGGTATTTGATTACTAGTTAAATCATGTTACACGCAGGCAGGATATTCGTAGAAATAATACACACAGAATATGACGCGTATTGTATAATTCCATGTTCACTTAATTCATGCGTTTAATACTTGTAACGCGATTTAGTTAACCCGGAATACCAATTATAATTACTGGTGATAATAGTGATTACACTTTCACAGATAAAGCTGACTCAAATACCGCCAAAAGATCTTATTTATAGAAGACACATTTTTAGTATAATGACGTTTTTAGGGTTCCGTACCAAAATGGTAAAATGGAACCCTTATGGTGCGACTTTCTCCGTCTGTCTGTCCGTCTGTCCGTCTGTCCGTCCGTCACACTCGATTATTTCAATAACTACCGAAGCTATCGACATGAAATTTGGAATAGTTGTGTATATTAGTGGCCCAAAGACACTGGAATTAAAAAAAATTGGAAATTATTTTTGTTCTTATTTAAAAAGGGGGGAAAATCTGAGGGTTGAAATTTAAAAGTGAGATAACTGTACTGTGTGGGGTATCATATGAAAGGGTTTACTTTGTAAATTCTAAAACAGATTTTAAATTATTTTTAATTATGATAGTTTTTGATTTATCGGGGAAAATGTCTAAAAAAATACCGTTCCCCCCCCCTTATCTCCGGAGTTTACCAATCGAAAAATTTGAAATAATTATGGTCAATAGGAATTTACGTATATTTTACAGGAAAACTATAGCCAATGCTCTAACTAGCATAGTTTTTTTGATATTAACAATAAACCTGTAAATTATTAAATGTAGTTCCGCTGGTCTGCCGTCTGCAGTTGGGTGGGTATGGATCCGGAATTACTCTGTATTGATAAAATACACTAAATATAATATAGTAATACACCTAAACTCACCCGCCCGCTGTGTATGGTTTCTGATTCGGTACCGCGATCACCGAGTCCGAGTCCGAGGGTTCAGATAGGTTCACCAATATTCACAAAATTGTCCAATGGATAGTTGCACCCCGACCGCAAATAGAATACATTCTATTTTATTTTATAGGTGTCAGTGTAGGTTTTAAATGTGGTGTGTCGTGTAGTGTGCCAACAATATTGCGACCGAAAAAGGTTGCATATATATTGAACAAAACCTCTACAAACAAAAATTAGTCTTGCGGTTCATTAACAAAGGTAATTATTTAGTAATAATGGTACGGAACCCTTCGTTCGCGAGTCCGACTCGCACTTGCCTGGTTTTTTTATAATACTGATCATGACATTATATTTCTTGAATAAAATTTAAAGTCAAATGAGCTCTTATTATTCATAAACGCTAACAATCAGCAACTTTCAAATGTCAAAACGCGCTTTTTTCCTTTAATCGATAACTATGTAGTTCACCTGTTTAAAATAATCATTAAAATGGTCATGTCCCAGTTAAAGAAACACACTGTATATGTCACCGTAAGATTGTAGAAACCGTTAGATTATAATCTAACTCGCGATATTGTAATCTGTCGAAAGATTACAATATAACGCATTATTTTTCGGTAGATTGTAACCCGATAAAACCTAAGTGCCTAGGCACTACCTGGTTATTTATGTCGAACCCTAACCTAACCTACCAGAAAGAGACAAGAAAACGTAAATACAATGAATATTTAAAAAATTGTCACTTAGAACATTGAACGGTTCACAATATTTCGACAGTTTACAATATCGCGAGTTATGTGTAGTGTAAGTGTGTAACCATTCCATATCATCCAATCAATTTGAGTAAGCACGTCATCAAATCGAGATGTCAACACGAGGTCACTGTTAACCGTTTCACGTGCCACTGAAATATTAATATCTGGGTAGCTGTACGTAGGTACATCGTGACCACATTATTAATCCCTTTAATTCTGTATTTCCGTCACATAACCCGCTCAAATATTAATGGTCACATCAAGGGTTGATGATAAGCGCAGCGTGATACGCAAACATTTAATATTCCATATACTTAATTATTACCCAACTCTGAAAGTATTCAAGTTTCTTTAAAGTAATTAGTCTGAGACTGAACTGTGAGAACTTGACCTAATCATATTAGCTATTTTGTACATCACTGCATTTCAGTTTTGCCGGTAGGAATTGAATTCTGAACGAGTAGTTTCACAGATAAAATAATTGTAGACGCCGTGGCGTGCATAGGATTTGAAGCTGGGGTAGGCATTAGAACTTGGTCAGAATACATATTTACTAGCTGTTTTGATGAAAAATGAGCATTGACGTATTTCCTTTTAGGTAAGCAGTGCTTTTATACCTCTATGAATTGCACGCCACTGAGTAGACGTAACATCCAGAGGTAGATTCACTCTTTCAGGGGCTATGGTCCAACTACTAGTTGTAACAACCTACCGTAACCCCTATTAAACGTAGATCTTAGAATTTTACTCATTGCTATACCGCAGCAGAAGAACCTTATACCTACTTAGGTAATAAATAAAAGCAAATTTTTTATTTCCTTATTTCTTTTTCCAGAAGAATAGACAGAAGCAATTCCTTAGTCGAAAGCAGTAGCGGAGTCCCACTAAGCCCAGGAGCTGGTGCCGCGATCAGCGCTCTAGGGGCGCTCCAACCAGACCTCTACACCAAGAGGGAAGCTCCTCTGGTCATCGAGCTAGAGGGCGCTGGACCTTCGCTAGGAAGAATCCATCTACGCCTCAAATACGACTTCGATAGATCAGATCTTGAAGTGCATTTGATTGAAGGTACGTTAATTTTTTTTAGCACCCATATAGGTACCTGACCTCCCAGGCGCAATGGTGTGTGCTATGGTAGCAAAGTTAGTATCCTGTGGCTGTCTTATTACTTATTAGTGGGAGCTCCCGGGTTTAAGTCCCGAACAGTTAGCGTCAAAGTAAAAGCTCCTAATGCAGATAAGGTTCATTTTACTTTGACGCCAATGTGATTGAACGCTGGTGATATTGATCATGATTAGTTACCAATTTACCACCATAACAGCAAAGACGTTCCATCAAGCTAACGTTAAATTCACATGTTACTATGCACGTATTAATATTTAATACGTAAATGCCGTCGCTAATCCATTTTAAGCCTGAAAGTTTGTACAGGCATTGTTTATTCAGAGACTTAACACAGGCATTATCAGGCGTATGCGGTCAGCTGATTTTTTTAATTTTATTTTTCCACGTTGAACAAATATTTGAGGAGCTGGCGAACAAAACGTTAAATGTTAATTAAATGTTTTGCTCAAATAACTTTTTTCACGAAATCGTGTTCTTATCATACGGTCTCTACACCTATTAACTACGAGCAAAAAATTCTGTCAAAACGGCCCTAAAAGTGGTTTAAAACTGACTCTCAAGTTGACGATTTCGTTCAAAACGTTATATATAGTTAGGTAATTTTATATGTAAATCCCGTCTCTCGACGTTTATTTTTCTGAATACCAATCATTAAGTGAAGGGTAGGTACCAAAATGTCATATGATTCAGGACAAAGAAAACATCGATTTCAATCAAAACGAAGTACCTAGGTAATTAACTTGCATTATTTTGTGGGGAAATGCGTATATTTCTCTCTGGCATCCTCGTCGCCGTGGATTAAGGTTTTTGATTCCGGCGGGAACTCTTGGATTTTCCGGGATACATCCTTTCCCTGTACCAAATTTCATCAAAATCGGTTGAACAGACGGGCCGTGAAAACGTAGCAGACAGACAGATAGACAGAAAATTATGGAATTAGTATGGAAGTATGGATATGGATTTTTAGCATCTTTGGAGTTATTTCAACGCCTTATTTCAGCTCACGACCTAGCCGGCTACGAAGCGGGCGGCTTCAACGACCCCTACGTACGTGTAACCCTGTTGCCTGAAGTAGACACGCGCGTGAGGCAGACGCCGGTGCACAGAAATGAGGCGAACCCTTTCTTCGACCAGCATTTCAAGTTCCCCGTATCACATGATGAGCTAACTGACAAGACGCTGCTGCTTCAAGTGTTTGATTATGACAGGTAAGTGGGCGTGGCAGGATATCTCTGCTGTAGATTTCGTGTAATCTAAAAAATAAATAGAAATTCGCAGTCATAGGGACTGCCGATAGAAGTGAAAACGAATATTTAAATATATTTTTTAATTATTTAAATATTTTTTTCTAATTTAAAAAAAAAATATTTCAAATATAAACCTTAAAACTAAGCCATTAAAGTTTAATTACGAATGTGCTATTTTATACTCAATACCTTTTGTCTTTAGAAGAACGGTGTCGCGCGTTTCCACATTTTTACCCCCTACCAAAAAGTGCTCAACGCGCCTAGAGAAGTTTTCACTTCAATAAAAATGTACGTGCCTCAAATGTGTACTACCCTCTCACTCAAAGAAGGCACAGCAATACGTGGTAAGTCATTATTAGTCGATAAGTCGCTGGCTTTTTGTTAACATGAATAATTCTACATCAACTTGTGCATAATAATGACGCGAACATTTAGTGAGGCGCGTTAATTTTATCATCAATAACATTTCTCTACTATCATAACTCTATTGAAGCCAACGACATAAGGTTTTCTAGTATAGAAGCTAGAAAGAGAGTCGATACTATAAAGTTACGATACTGGCAACACTACAAAAATCAAGGCATAACAAAAAGTAATCTTTTTAGGAATACCCGACCAAGTTTTTCTTAATCTCCCGCTATTTTCCTTTCTCAAGTTTCAATCACGAACTACCTACTTACTTATCTGACCCAGTGACAGCGTCGCTAAGTAGTTGTTATGAAAACTAAAATTTTAAAAAAAACTTACCAGGCATAAAAGTTAGTTCCAAATTTGGCAAACTTGACTCGACCGGCTAAAAATGACAGCTACATTGTAACGGTCGCAATCACCTCTGATTGGTTAACACTCTTCCACTATCTATTAGACAAAATCCATTGACGCAACAAGAATACCATAAATTCAGCCAATCACAACAATTGATAAGTACTGTAACAATGATTGATGCAGAAGTTACGAAATTGCACTGCGGGTCAGACAAGTTTGACGGACTGTAACTCTTTTTTATTTTGCCGAATAAACCATCTGGAATCTTTCGTCGTCAAACCTTCCGATTAACTTCAAGTCAAGTCTGTATTCTGGTTTTAGGTTCTCTCGCAACGAAGTGATGGGTTCAGCCAAGGTGCCTCTTTCTCGCGTCGAAGTGGCTGGCGGTGCAGAGGTCTGGGCAGAGCTGTCCCGAGAGAGAAGACCACCGGAGGAGCTACAGGAGTTGTTGCTGTCTCTCTCCTACTTGCCTTCAGCGGAACGGCTAACTGTCGTGGTGTTGAAGGCGAGGAACTTATTGCCACCACAAGAAGGAAAGGATGCTTTGGGTATGTTTCTTTTCACCCTTAAGGTTTTTATCAACTTTCCGAAATAGGAAGTCTTGGTAGAACTATCCTGAGAAAGGAAACTCACCATCCACTATCTTGCGAAGAAAAATGGCTTTCTTCGGACATCTTCAAAGAGGAGCCCAATTCTCACTTCCAAGATTAGTTTTGGAAGGAAGAATTGCAGGCAAGAGAGCTCCAGGTCGCCAAAGGCGCAAGTGGTTGGACGATATAAGGGAGTGGACGGGGCTTAGCTATCCAAAGCTCAAAGATGCGGCACAAAATAGAGAAATTTTTCGAATGATGACCGCCAAACTTCATTTTGAAGAAGGCACGCGATGATGATGATGAGAAAGGAAAACATCAAAGAAGCTGCTGGATCTGTGGCTTTCTCTGCCTTTAACGGAATGTATAACTGTCGAGGTCTTAAAGGCGAGGAACTTATACCTAGCCACCACAAGAAGGAAAGGATGCTTTGGGTAAGTATCTACTTATTATTTTTATAATTTTCACCTTTGGCTTCTAACAACTAACCGAAATGGGAAGTCTGGCAGAGTTGTCCCGAGAGAGAAGACCACCAGAGGAGCTGCAGGAATTGTTCTGTCTCTCTCCTACTTGCCGTCAGCGGTGTTGCCGTGGTGTTGAAGGCGAGGAACTTATTGCCACCACAAGAAGGAAAAGAAGCCATCGATATATGTATATGTAGGTACTAGATGGGCCCTTTCATAGAAAAAAGTTGGGCGTCCTACTTGTGGTGCATGCCTCTCACCTGTATAAGCCTGTCATTGTCCCCACCATAGCGCTGTCCCGCTTTTCAGACTTGATGGCGTTAGTAAAATAAGTCCACATTCTTTGCTTGACAGGGCCCGTCTATGTAAATTGAGGTTGTTGTTTGAAGCATGCTTGACGCCAACTATAGTCATAGATGTTTCAAAGGTAGGGAGCTTATATGCAAATTTCTTTCTGCAATAAATCCAAACCGTATTCTTCTCCACTTACAGATGTTTACGTGAAAGTGTATCTCCTGGTGAACGGGAAACGGGTGAA